>CAMTDV010000002.1:3823053-8720387 GCA_947069175.1 Scalesia atractyloides | reverse complement strand
GGTTTTCTGACCCTTACTCCGATTTCCACAAATCGTCTAACATCGAATTTGAAGAAACGGTTTCAGCGATCAGGAGGTATTGGTTGAAACTAAGGTAGCGTTTGGTATCAAGGAATATAAGGCAGAATAGATTTGATTATTATGATGGAATGAAAAGAAACATGTTTGGTTATCATGTGGTAATAGAATGAAGCATTCCACAAGGAATATAAACCTTCAAAATATAAAAATTTTCATTTCTTTGAAGAATGGGAAGAAACGGATTACTACTACTATTATTATTGTTATTATTGGGTGGAGTTCGGCTACAAAGTCCAAGTTTTCTAAAAAGTCATAAAACACTATAATTTTAGCCATAAAACACACATAAAACCCACTTATAACATAGTGAAGATTACTAAAACATCATATTCAAACCATAATAGTCCATAAAAACTTTAAAAACACAAATCATAGAACTATAATATAAAACATAACATTCTAATCAACATAAAACACAATAATGTTTGGCATTCGATTATCAGATCCTTAACATCCAAACACAACTCACATATATGATGTTTTAGTAATATTCATTGTGTTATTTGTAGGTTTTTGTGTGTTTTATTGTTGACACTTAGGTATTTTATGACTTTTTACACTTTTTAGAAAATTTGGACTTGTATCCAACTCCTAGCATATTATTATTATTATTATTATTATTATTATTATTATTATTATTATTATTATTATTATATATTTTACAATTAATTTTTTTTACCATTATTGTTGTTGTTACTGATAACCACACTTCTCATTCACCTCCGCCATGACGCACATCTTTTCTTTGTCGAAAAAACTCATATTTATTTGATAAATCATTTGATATTCTAAGAAATAATTCACGACTCATATGAAAGCGACGCCTAAAAGTACTATCATCATAAGTCGAGTTTGATGAAAATAATCAATTATCAATAAATTGTGTGTGATAACTTTGTCGCGTGCTATGTATTTCCTCATGTTTGGTGTTGAGGAGCACCTTTCGTCTTCAATTATAGTTTCAACCACTTTTTGAACCGCTTTAATGAAAACTGTCGGTCCCTCGTCATTTGACGAGAATAAAATAAAGTTCTCAAGCTCAGAAAACGACGAAGAAAAAGAACACGAGAAATTTGAGCCTTCCATTTTTTTATAAAAGTTTATAAAAATTGGAAGAGAATATATATTTGAGAAGAGATAAATGGATGTTTGGGTGTGTGGTTTTTAAAAAATGGGGTGAGCATGTGATATATATAGTGTTATTTAAAAAAAATTAATTAATTAAGTCAAACCAGCCGTTGAACGGCTGGTTTGAAACCACCAATAACAAGCCAACACATCATTAGCCGTTCGCCCTCAACGTCAGTGAAGAACTTGAAGCCAGATCACAACGTAACACCGTTCAAAACGCTAGCTAAGAGGTGGTTTGATGGGCGTTGACTGACAACCATGCTAACATTAAACGCCCAAACCACATGATCTTAAAGCAACTCGATGCTGAGGACTTAACCCAAAAAGTGAAAATGTCGGCCACAAGGAAAAAGAATAACGGCAAAGTTTTAATAATAGCAAAAAAAGATAAACAATGGGCCACAAAAGGCATTGAGTTGATGAATAATTAGTGCAGCCTCAGACTCTCACAACTCGAAGTATCGAACACTGATCAGTTTCTGTTTTGCGACTCTGGTAAGCTGTACATTTGATTGCCATTATTAAATCATATAGTTTTCCGTTAATATTAGTTATCGTTCCGTACATGTGTATATTTGAGTTTTTTTGGTTAAAGAAAAAGGCGAATAGCGCAATCTGTGATAATGGAGGAATATCTTAGTGGTGATAATCGGTTGGAGGGTTGACTGGTTCTGTTTTTGCTGGTTAAAACTGGTGAACCTGGCATGGTTCATACATTAATTTCAAAGATATCAATTCTAACTTAACCCAGACACACTTAATACCATGTAACATGACAGCCTGTAAATAAGTTGTAAACATGTGAAATTGGCTGTAAAAAAGTTTCAAACATGTTAGATGGACCATGTGATCAATAACCCGTTACTTATTTTGAGATCATGTTGAGTACCAAGGTGAGAGAAAATCATCTTTTACGAGCTTTTACTAGTTAGAAATTAATGGATAGATGGACCATAATCAATAAACCGTTGCTGTATTGAGATAAGTCGATAACTCATTTTTACAACCAATTTCACATGTTTACAACTTATTTACAGTCCGTTATGTTACATGGTATTAAGTGTGTCTGGTTAAGTTAGAGCTGATATCGTTGACACGAAAATATGAATCATGCCGGGTTCACCAATTTAAACATTATAGATTTCCATATCATAGGATTGAGATAAGTCGATAACTCATTTTCTTGATCTATAGCTAGCTCTCAATAATCTTCAAAATAGTACTCATTTTCTGTCCTTACTCGTATCCATCCATACATACATACATATTCTTACCCTTAGTCTTGTTTACCTGATAATGGCAGAAGAAAGAACATTCATATGGAAAACGATGATTTGGAGCTTGGAGATGTAGACATAATTCAAGAGCGCGTCCAAAGTCTATATTTATCGTATAAAAAATGAAGCCAACCGTACAAACCGATTTTCACCATCAATATGCATGGCACCTAGTATATTACGAGGTGTGAGCCCAAATTCTTTCAACCCGAGGGTGGTCTCTATTGGACCTCTGCACAGAGAAGATGAGAATGTGCAAGCCTTTGAAGGACAAAAAACAAGTTATCTGATTGATCTAATAAGTCGTGTCCCTTCCTCACAAGAGGAAATACTGAAATCATGCATGCAAAGGGTGTATGCTTCAATGAACAAAATCAAGGCGTGTTACGTTTGGACGAAGACCTTTGATGATGTTGAAATTGTTGAAATGATGGTTATGGATGCTTGTTTCATTCTTGAATTCATTCAACAGATTCCGGTATCAAGTAGGGGAAATCTGTTGCAGACCCAAACTATCATGTGTGATTTGGTATTGCTGGAAAACCAAATCCCTTTCTTTATTCTTGAAAAAATATTTCAGTGCACTATATTGAAATTTAATCCTGATGCCTCCCTTGTCGAACTTATCCATCCGCTTGTAGAAAACGTCAAACTCTTTTTAGCAGACATAAAAACCACCAAAATTTCCATTGATACCACTCATATTCTTGGCCTAGTAGATGAATGTTACACGCCTCAAGATTATATATGTACTAAATCACAACCCGTTAGCTCAACCTATTCGGCTGTAGATCTAGACATGGTAGGGATTAACTTCGAACCTAACCAAAATCCAACATGGATAATGGGGATGGAAGTGAAAAGACGTAGGTTCCCATGTTTTTTGGGATCCTGGAGTAAGCCTACTCTTAGAATGCCGGTATTGTAGGTTCATGATAACACTGAGATGTTTTTAAGAAATCTAATTGCATACGAGTAGTCATTCCAAACGCATAATTATGTAACATCGTATGCCATTGCCATGGATATGTTGGAGAATACTCAAGAAGATGTTGCCATGTTGGTAGACTCAAGAGTCCTCAACATTAAATGGGTACAAATGAAGAAGCCGCTAATATGATCAACAACTTATGCAAAAACGTTTCATGTGCTGATTTCTTTTACAAGGAACATTGGGACATATTGGATAAGCATTGCAAAGGTTACTGGCCACAACATATGGCTTGGCTGAGGCGCACTTACTTCAGTAGTCCATGGAATATCATTGCTCTAATTGCTGGAATCATCCTATTTGCTCTAACTGTGGTTCAGACCATCTTTACCATTAAGCCTATTGGAAGCAACAAGTAGTCTGTTTTATTGTAAGTTTTTTCTGTGTTTTTTTCTTGGTCACTTTTAGACTAGCGATACTTAAGAGTCATCACCTATATTAGGATGCATATAGTTTGCAGAATTTGTTTGGATTGCGATTGGAATTAATTTCACTAAACAACGTGTTTAATTGGATTTGGAATTAGTTTCTATGATTTCCATCAGTTCTCGGAATTTATTCCAACTAGTTCTATACCCGGCATATTAATGGTATAAGGACATAAGTATTTTATCGCCTGTATTCTAAACAAACGCAACAGGATTTGCGGCCCCTAATGCGTATACTTCTACATACTAGATTATATATTCTAAGTTGGGTTCAGACAAAGAGGGTGAAAGTGACCAACAAAGCCATTTTAACTCCAACCTTTCTCATATGTCTTGTTATTGTCAAAGATTGAAATGGGTATCAGAACCAACAAAGCCATTTTCGTTGTTCACAGAAAAACGTAGGTTCCTTCAAAGTGAATCGCCCTCTAACTTAAAGTACTCTCTTGGATAAAGAAATTAAAGCATTCAGTGTTACCCATAATATTTTAGATGAATACTAAAAAAATATCTACGGAAAATGAATATTAAACAGAGTTTTGGATGCAAGTATCAGTTCAAAAGTACTCAAGCTCTTTGAATCTTGTTGTTTGAAATAAAAGTTGCCATGATCAAGTGATTTGTGGTCGTTTTTAGAGTAAATTGCACAAAACATCCTTAATGTTTACTTAAACTTGCAGGTCTCAGCATTTATCTTTAAAACTTGCTAAAAACAATCTTTACGTTTATTTTTGTTGCAAGTTTAATCCTTTACGACTAACCAAATTTATATTCTAAGTTAAATCCCATCACATACCAAACATGTGAGGGTATATTTGTCGTTTAATTCCCTGTCTTATAAAAAACCACTGCAATAACCCAAATTTTAAAACAATATATATCGAGCTATTATGTCATGTTGTACACGATATAGATAAATCCTAAAATTTATTAAATGATTAGGGACAAACCACCAAAAGTTTTGTATAATTATAAGAAAAGTTATGAGATAAAATATAGTGATATGATCATACAAAATCTAAATTAATATACTATAGGGTGTATTTAAATAAAAACAAATACAAGGAGTAAATGCAAATAGCATTTGATTGGTTGATTTGAAAGTTATACTCTCCATCATTTTCATTTTCAAACTGTATCCTATGGAGCACTGAACCATGAAATACATCCGATGGTTTCTTAATTAATCTTCAAATTCGGGTACTCAACAATCATCCAAGGAACCAACAGGAAACGAAACTTGAAGATTCTTCGTCTCTTTGATGATGACATTTGAAGACTATGATTTGATTTAGGATTTTCAATTGAAGGAGATGAGGGTTTAATGGTAACCGTGAGTTTTGTGGATTTTTATAAGAAGAGGAAATGAAATGACAAATATACCCTCACATGTTTGGCATGTGAGGGGATTTAACTGAGAAAATAAACTTGGTTAGTCGTAAAGGATTAAACCTGCAGCAAAAAAAAACGTAAAAGAACTTAGAAGTGGCTCAAAGTGTGTTTTGAATGCATTTCTGCCATGCCTTCTTAATTTTTATAAAATGTATTATAAATAGGGTTCAAATTGGCAAGGCAAAGCCTTTTAACACACGTAAGTGAGATCTTGGGATCAAGTCTCAAAAGGAGCAAGAAATTCGCCTTTAAAGAATGACTCCATGTGAACCCAATGAAAGCATGTTTGACTTTGACTCCATGTGATGTGAACCCAGTAAGCACAGACCTGTCAAAGTTCATAGAATAAGATACACAAAGCCAACAATATAACCTCCAGACTCCATATCATATTTATGCCTATCAAAACCAATACCTTTACACTATTACTCCTATTATCACACTAAAACAAATTATAAAAGCACATTTAGCAATATAATAAAAAAAGCATAAAATATTAGCAAATATCATATTTGCAAAGTTCAGATGAAAAAAAGATTTATTTGAGATGACATTCACAAACCTGCAAATAAGACAACCACCAGTTTCATTTTCTCTGACTTTAATAACCTGTGTCAGTCGGATAATCGGTCTGAGCTATTCACACTCAGTTATGAAGAAGATCATTATTAGAAAATTGAAGTATGCCAATACAATAGAGAAGAAATCTATGGATAATGACATCTTGTTGACATAAAGAATACAAGATAAGGATATAAACTGGATTGAATAAGAATGCAATATTATTGTAATGACTAGATAAAGCTCAACCAGCTTGGATAGCATGAGGTCACCCATCATAACCGGTTCCCCCGTTATCTCCACATATCACCAATGTTGGTGCTTGTGATACTTTGACCAAATGCAAGCAATAGAGCTATATCAAGGAGTGTAAGACCATTAGGAATATTAATATGGCGATAAAGCTACACATGAACATGGCTATAAGAACACGGTTTATAATAATCCATTAAGCCTATTAGAATTGCTTCCGAATACCACGCACGGTTGACCAATTGGCAGCCCATCCAGCATGTGCTTCAAACTGCAAAGGAATGATCTGCAGGAAGGAATTAATATCAGCCCGTTCCCTCATTGCTTGTGCATAAACAGGGGGCAAACCTGTCACACCCTCAAATTCCACATGCGAGGTTTTACCGCGAGGCGTGTGACCGACCATGATCTAGCCACTAATCATGTTGAACCAACCATTTCAAATAAAAGTATCACTATCAACATGATTAGCGATAAGGTCTAAATTTGTGCAAAAGACAGTTTGTGTTGCAGCGGAAAACAAAGTTAAAAACCCAACAGGAAACTAAAACCACAAGTTAAATAGATGTTCAAAACAAAAAGTTTAAACGCTCAAGCCGATTGCAATGCCCGTCCGCAGTTGTACCTATTTACCTGCAAAGCATGCAACTACGCGTCAACAATAAAGTTGGCGAATTCACAAAATTTGAGTTTAGTAAAAGTAAAGTTCACAACGTTTTAATTTAAGTATGACTCAGGTAGCTAACCCTCATCATATGACTAAACTGTGTACCGAATGCTGACGTTTCGTTTGTGCCCTCAATAATGTCTATCAACATTAAAGCAAGAGTGAAGGTTAGAAGTTCACGCCCGGCCTCCAGCACGGTGTGAGGTTTGTCAAACCCAATAGCGCTATCAACTAATACCCTTCGTATGCTCACCTGGCAATCTAACTGGTAAAATGTAGGGACTTTCATGATAGAGTTTTCGTTTACTCTAAGGGTACTATCCACCTCCAGTGAATAGCATGTTTCAGTGGTCCACACAAGGGACGCGCGCGTAGCCCAAACCAGGGATACCGTAAAAAGTGTTGTCCCAAACCAGGACGCATGCTTTTAGAAAAGAGTTGTGAACTCACCTTAGTTTGCTCGGTATTCAACTTGAAAGGTAATCAGGAAGGTCAACTTTATCCTAATATGTTTACCATTTCAATTAGTTCAATTTATGAATTCATACACGTAGTCTAACACATAATCACCAAATCACGTTGTCGTATAAATTACACGTTTAAGTAAGTTAGAGTAGGTGATCGCCTAATTCCATATGATGCATTCATAGACACCCGTTAACGTTTCTAACAACATACCACACTTTGTTGCAACATATAATATTTAACATGTTCACAAATACTTTTAGCTTAATGCAGTTTCATGTCAGTTTTAAGGCAGTTTTTCGGAATTTATTTAAAATACTAAACGAACTCATAAAATTATGATGTTTTAACACAACGTGCCTTCTAGTTTCTGAATACTTGTGTATTTTGTTCATAACCTGAATCTTTATACAAAAATCACTAAAAATCATTCTCTACACCAAGGTCTGATCTACCACTTTCTGATGACAGTTTACGCCAAAAATCAATTAAAAATCCTCGTTTATTCTTTTTATAAAATTCCAGTTGGATTTTTTCATCCTGGAACTTCCTACAGTAAAAATTTTAGATCATAACTCAATTCCTATATTGAGTTATGACACTTTCTGGCGCTTTGACACCAAAAAATTCATAAAACATTCATCTTTCGTCGAAAAAATGTCATTCCAGTAGGGTTTGAAAGGTATTTCCTGGAAGTTCCTCTTAGACTCAAGAAAATAAGTTTTTTGATGAAATTTTACCTGGTTACATCCGATCAAAGTCGGCTGTAACATTCTGGACAAAAGTTGTTTTCATTAATACTTTAATAAAACGAGTTTCCAAGTTTTCTTGATATGCTTTGCGATCATATGAACATAATAAATCAGTCACAACAGGTTATAAGTTGTTTATATCAGATTCATCATACAAAACCATCAAGATTATCAAGTATATCAAACCCGATTCTATGCATATCGGCCCATCCATGCATGAACAATACTAATAGTCATCATATGCAATTTTTATGGACACTAGACTACAAATTAACATCCTAAACATCAAGATCTAATACAAATCCAGAAAACGCAGCCAAGTATCAAGATAAATCAGGAAGTAAAACTAGAGTTAGATATAGTGAGGATCGCTAGAGCAAGAACCGGGATCTTGAGTAACTTCCTTGGATCACTTGATTGTCGATAGGAGATAGAAGAGGAGAGAGCACAAAGACCACAATTTGCAAGTTTTGGGGTTTAGGTTATAAGAATTATAATGATATACATGCAGTTACGTATTTACAAACAAATAGGGTGTGAAGTTTGGGAGGTGTGCCGTAACTATTGGATGTTAAATATTCAATTAGTTCCACTAGATTCCATCCTATGATTTTTGCTTCAAGTTGCTAGACAATTTAAATCCTTTCACAAGTATCATCCATATATATCTTCAAATATATTAATTATTAATGGTGAGGGGTGGTAATTTTGGCAACAAGTCCACGTTTGATTATTTTTTTTCCTTAATCAACTAATATAAATATTTAGGATTTGCTATGGTTCGGACCTCATGAGTTTTGAGTTACACGAATGGGTTGGTTCGACAAGTGAGACATGTACTTCGGTTCAAACGGTTCGGATTGGTACAACATGATATAGGTTTGGTTTCGAATATTCGTTGACATACTATAAGTTAGATAAATATACAATTAATTTGTAAAAGCGAAACGAGTGTCTTTTTTACCTCGAAGTTACGGGTTGTCACATGATCCCCAAGTTGAAAGATATTTCGTCCCGAAATTTGCAAACCGTCACTGAAGAAGCTAGTGTGGTCGAACGTTTTCATGGGGCGTCACAAAACCGACTCGTTTCTCATGGCAAGTGTCTGCAATCCGAGATCACCTGCAAACATGATGACTAAGGATCTTAAGTTAAGTTTTAGAACAAAATCAATCAATCATGTGTTGTACTAATGCTTCAATCCTTACCAAACTAAACAAACAATGATGAAAAGATAACATGATGTGCATCAAGAAACAGATACATGTACTTTCATTTGGAGCCGCCTTCAGATATTCAATGGCTTCATCCAACATTAAAGCCTTATCGGTATATGGTACAAAACAACAAACCAAAATTAGATAATTAAAATCAGAACTTATATGAATGAAACCCCTAAACTTGTTAGAATTTGAAAGCAATATGTACAACGCTTTCAGTTTTTCATTATTCTACTCCACTTCTAAACATAGATATTTCCAGGCCTGTATCTGTCATCCAATATTCAAATTCATAACAAAAGATCCTTTTTTAATATATATCTAATTGTGTCGTAAAGATGGTCATTATGCTAATGTCTTCCCTAGTGTGGCATCCTATGCAAATAAAGCTATGAATTCTGACACTCATTAGTTTAGGCATTTCATGCTCGATCTCATGTTAATTCTGTCGGTCATGATCGGTACGTTCACTCTAGTGCTACAACGCACATGATACCTTCACTATTTCATGTCAATCATGTCTCTCCTTATTTGGGTCATGTCAAAGTAACCTTTGGAAATGATAATGTTCTTCCCATTTCTTATGCAGGTCATTCGAAGTTTCTAATAATACGAGGTAGCATGATGTTTGGTTGTTCCTAGTCTGACAAAGAATCTTTTGTCGACTAGCAAACTTACGATTGGCAACCCAATGGATGTTTTATGTTCTCAACCATTTTTTTAAATATTCAGGTTAGAGTAACGAAATAGGTACTGGCGAGAGAGAAATATGAGAACGGTCTCTATGTTCTTCAAGATTGGCAGAAAGCTTTGGTGGCTGTTTCTACTTTGGGTACTTACCTCATCACATCCTTTGAACTTAATACATTGTGACTTACAGGGTCCTTATTTCAATGGACAACTATAGTTATGATTTTGTGGATGATTATTTTATTTTCACGAGGTTCTATCTGAAAGCAATTGCATTCCTTGCATTATTCACAACATTACAAAGGTTTATATAATTACAATAACACCAGGGAAATCAGGACACTAACTAAAGAAGCTATATCACCGAAAATATGTGCAATATATACAATATTTTAACACCCATAATTTTTTTTATATATATTTTTTACTGCTTACATTAAATATCCCATAATAGTTAAGTTGTTAAAAGTATTTATAAACATTTTACGTCTTATGATATTGTCGATACATAACTAGACAAAACACAAATGGAAGCTTGAAATTCGGACGTGTTTGGTGCTTTGGCATGGCTTAATCTTCATCCAAACTTTACTTGTGATATCTTTAAATCTGAAAATTTTATAACTTATTAACAATATGATTAAATGAAGAGGATATATCATAACAATTTAAACAAATAAAAAAGTTTAAATTCCAAATTTACTGAGTGGCGTTGGCGACGGCATTATGTCGCGTCGGCGACGCCATGTAAAAACTTGCGTAAGGTCAAGACTACCGTAGACAGTAGCTTAAGGCGTCGGGTAATATGCATTGCGTCAGCGACGGCCACACATGGTGTCATCGACGGCACCTACTGCAGAACTTTTGCTGCTTTTTCGTTTAGTCGCCTGTTCGACCCATTTCGCGTACCGTACATCGTCATATGACTTACTACTTACAGATTATTGTCCGCAAAGTAATATTCTTTGCTTTCATTGATGTAGTGTCGTTATCACGAATGTTTACACCACTTAAATTCTATTTATATTATTTTTTTATATATATTTCGTAAGTTGACACAAAACCAAATTTTGGCCAACGAACTTACTAACCCTATCTTTTTCATACAAAATTACTAAGTATATTGTATCATCACATTCCATAATAAGAACTTATAGTTTGCTCATCCATTACTCAGTTTTTACGTATGTATTTTATTTCCTTCCGATTTTACCCTTCAACCATAATTAACCAAAGTAAGGTTGAAATATTCTTTCCGGTATTCTTTTAAACTCCAATTGGGCATTTTAGTTGTTTTAGCGATATCTATCGCTTTAATTCAACTAAATCTTCATCTATTGCGTTATTTTAACCAGTTTGATCTCATTAGTGAAGTGTATCACCTTCTTTGACCAAACCTTTATTTAATACACTATTTTGACCCGTTTGGTTACTTTAGCGAAATCCATCGCTTTATTCGACCAAACCTTGTCTATTCCACTATTTTGACCCGTTTGGTTACTTTAGCGAAATCCATCACTTTATTCAACCAAACCTTGTCTATTCCATTATTTTGACCACTGGTTACTTTAGCGAAATCCATCGCTTTATTCAACCAAACCTTTTGTCTATTCCACTATTTTGACCCGTTTGGTTACTTTAGCGAAATCTATCGCTTTATTCTACCAAACCTTTGTCTATTCCTTTATTTTGACCCGTTTGGTTACTTTAGCGAAATCCGTCGCTTTATTCAACCAAACCGTTGTCTATTCCACTATTTTGAACCGTTTGGTTACTTTAGCGAATCGTTTATTCAACCAAACCTTTATCTATTTCCTCTAATTCATTATTCTGATATCACCTATTCATTTCATTCGTGTGAAATCCATCACTTGTGAATGAGTCGGATTTATCTAAGTTCGTTTCATTATTCACATATATCACTAAAAGAATCACAAATAAAATCTTACGAAACAATAAGCCACGTACCTTAAGGCTTTCCTTTTAACCGCGTATTCGGCTTGGTTTGACTTTCCTTAGCTCCACTCGAGTTGCCTTATGATCCCCTTGACTAGGTGATCACTAATTTCGATTCATGCATGAACTTAGACTCAAATCTCCCTTCAATGTAGTCAATTTAGGGTTTCTTGGTGTTCTTCTTGTCTGGGCGCATACAAAAACACATACACAACAATGTGTTGTGTTTTTATCTATATTTTTTTATTTGTTATTTTAATATTTCAAGTTTCATCCATTTGGCTTATTTATTTCCTCATGTTTAATTCATTCTAAAGGTACCAATTTTATTGTTTCCTTTTATTACTTAACAACTTAACATTAACTAGGTTAATGTTTTCTAGTTATTTATATGATTTAATATTTTGGGGTGTTACAAATCCACCCTCCTTAAAGGGGTGTCGTCCCTGAAACATGTGTACTTACCAAAACGTGAAGGGTAGAGTTGCCTCATTTCTTCTTCATATTCCCAAGTGGTCTCTGATCCCTTCCGATGCTCCCGACCTTCACTTGATCAATCTTTTTGTTTCTTATCCCTTGGCTTTTCTATCTAAAATTTGAATTGGTTTAGCTATGAAGTTGAGCTTGTTATCAATTTCACTATCACTGTAGGTACGTATGCCTTTTCGTCCGCTAAACATTTGCGGAGATGTGATACGTGAAATGTGTTATGTATTCCGCTTAATTCGTCCGGATGTTCTAGTCGGTAAGCCACCTTTCCTACCCGACTAATAATTTTAAATGGTCCTATAAATCGTGGACTCAATTTACCTCTCTTCCTAAATCGAATGATTCCTTTCCATGGAGATACTTTGAGCATTACACTATCGCCTACTTGAAACTCAATAGCCTTGGTCTTTTATCCGCATAGGACTTTTGTCAGTCTTGAGCCGCTTTTATATGAGCTCGAACCGTATCAATTTCTCATTTGTGGCCTTAATTACTTCTTTATGAGCGAGTTCTCTCGGTCCCGCTTCGCCCCAACATACTGGGGTCCGGCATTTCCATCCATAGAGCATCTCATATGGTGCATACTAATGCTCGAGTGATAACTATTATTGTAAGAAATTTCAACTAACGGTAGATAAACATCTCAACTACCACCGAAATCAATGATACATGCTGTAGCATGTCTTCTAAAGTTTGAATTGTTTGTTTACTTTGTCCATCCGTCTGGGGTGATAGGCAGTACTAATCAGCAGCTTTGTGCCATATGTTTTGAAAATCTTGCCAAAATTTGAAGTAAATCGGGTATCTCTATCGGATACGATTGATACCGGGACTCCATGGCGCGCTATAATTTCATTTATATATACTTCTGACATCTTTTCCGAAGTGTAAGTCTCTCGAATTGGGATAAAATGAGCGCTTTCGTTAATCTATCAACGACCACCCAAATGATATCGAATCCTCGAGCCGTTCTCGGTAGTTTGGTCAATAGGTCCATGGTAATGTGTTCCCATTTCCATACTGGTATTTCTAACGGTTGAAGCTTTCCATAAGGCTTTTGATGCTCCACTTTTACTTGCAAACAAGTTAAACATTTCTCGACGTATTTTGCTACATCTCTCTTCATCCCAGGCCACCAATAAGTTTGTTTTAAATCTCTGTACATTTTAGTTGCTCTTGGTGAATTGAGTATCATGATTTATGAGCCTCGTCGAGTAGAAGATCTTTTATCTCACGCATATTTGGGACCCAGATTTACCATATCGATATTTCAGACCGTTCTGTCTATCTTCAATATCTTTTACTAACCCCTTTAATCATTCTTTTCCCCAGTTCTTTTCCCTTTATCGCTTCTTCTTGTGCTACCCGGATTTGTTCTAGTAAACCAGAAGTAATTATAGATTGCATGGATTGTACCCGAATAGGTACGTATTCTTCCTTTCGGCTAAGGGCATCTGCCACTACGTTCTGGGTGATAATGAATTTTACAGTCCTAGTCTTTCACATTCTCTAACTAATGCCTCTATCTCATATTTAATTCCTTTTGATCGAAAAATACTTTAGGCTTTTATGATCGATAAAAATGACGCATTTTACTCCATACAAGTAGTGTCTCCAAATTTTTAAGGCAAACACTACCGCTGCCAATTCAAGGTCATGTGTCGGATACTTCTTTTTGTGGACTTTTAATTGCCTCGAGGCATAGGCAATCACCTTGCCTCGTTGCATAAGCACGCACCCAAGGCCTAGGTGCGATGCATCCGAATACACTACTAAGTCGTCAGTACATCCGGTAAAGTCAGTACCAGAGCACTGGTCAACTTTTCTTTAAGCGTTTGGAATGCTTATTCTGTTCGTCGCTCCAGATAAACTTTTCGTCCTCACGGGTAAGCTTAGTCAATGGTGAGGAAATCTTGGAGAAATCCTGAATGAATCTTCTATAATAACCCGCCAGTCCTAAAAAGCTTCTTATTTCTGAGGGATTTTCGGAGAATTCCATTTAGATACTGCTTCTATCTTGGACGGATCGACCAGTATTCCATCAGCGCTAATGATGTGCCCAAGGAATTGCACCTCTCGAAGCCAAAAGACACATTTTGAAAACTTTGCGTAGAGCTTTTCTCTTTTAAGTATTTCCAATACTTCACGCAAATGATGCGCATGGTCCGCCTCGCTTTTTGAATAAACAAGAATATCATCAACGAACACTATAACTGATTTGTCTAACATTAGCTTGCAAATCCGCTTCATAAGATCCATGAAGACCGCGGGTGCGTTTGTTATCCCGAAGGACATTACGAGAAATTCATAATGTCCATATCGTGTACGGAAAGTTGTCTTGGTATGTCTTCCTCTTTCACCCTCAATTATGGTACCCCGACCTCAAATCAATCTTCGAAAACCAACTCGCTCCTTGTAATTGATCGAATAAATCGTCGATCCTTGGAAGCGGGCATCGATTCTTTACCGTAAGTTTGTTTAACTACCCGGTAATCAATACACATACGCATACTTCCGTCTTTCTTCTTCACAAATAACACCGGCGCTCCCCAAGGGGAGACACTAGGTCGAATAAATCCCTTGTCAAGCAGATCTTGTATTTGTGATAATAATTCTTGAAGTTCCGACGGTGCTAATCTTACGGTGCTTTGGCCATCGGTTTCGCTCCTGGAATTAGTTCGATTTTAAATTCCACCTCGCGTTCAGGTGGTATCCCCGTAAATCCTCTGGAAATACTTCTTCAAATTCTTGTACGACCGGCACATCTCTAATCATTGATGACTTCTTTCCCGAATCAAATATATATGTTAAATAGGCCTTGCACCCATGTTGAATAAGTCTACGGGCTTTCACTATTGAGCACATGACGGGATTGCCGCTCTTTTCTCCATAGATATTAACGTGCCTTCCACTTGGAGATACTAGTTGTATTTCTTTACGGAAACATATTACATTGGCGTGATAACGAGACAGCCAATCCTTCCAATCACACACTTGGAATTCCCCCATTGACATAGGTATTAACATACTTCTCCATACACATTAATTCATCTTCTTTTCCATTATTTTCTATTGAATTTCATTTCATATCTAGTTCTTACCAGATGTTTTGATTAAGCCTTGCACCGAACATATTTCGTTTTAAACCTTAAGCTCTGATTACCAACATGTAACACCCATATTTTTTTTATATATATGTTTTACTGCTTACATTAAATATCCCATAATAGTTAAGTTGTTAAAAGTATTTATAAACATTTTACGTCTTATGATATTGTCAATACATAACTAGATGAAACAAAAACGGAAGCTTGAAATTCGACATGTTCGGTGCTTTGGCATGGCTTGATCTTCATCCAAACTTTACTTGTGATATCTTTAAATTTAAAATTTTATAACTTATTAAAAATATGATTAAATGAATAGGATATATCATAACAAGTTAAACAAATAAAAAAAGTTTAAATTCCAAATTTACTGAGTGGCGTCGGCGACGGCATTATGCCGCGTCGGCGACGCCATGTAAAAACTTGCGTAAGGTCAAGACTAACATAGAGATAATATGCATTGCGGCACCTCCTGTAGAATTTTTGATGTTGTTTTGTTTAGTCGCCTGTTCGACCCATTTCGCGTACCGTACATCGTCATATGGCTTAATACTTACAGAAAATTGTCTGCAAAGTACTATTCTTTGCTTTCATTGCTGTAGTGCCGTTATCACGAATGTTTACACCACTTAAATTCTATATATATTATTTTTTTATATTTCGTAAGGTGACCCATAAACAAAATTTTGGCCAACGAACTTACTAACCCTATCTTTTTCATACATAATTACTAAGTATATTGTATCCTCACATTCCATAATAAGAACTTATAGTTTGCTCATCCATACTCAATTTTTACGTATATATTTTCTTTCCTTCCGATTTTACCCTTCAACCGTAATTAACCAAAGTAAGTTTGAAATATTATTTCCGGTATTCTTATAAACTACTCCAATTAGGCATTTTAGTTGTTTTAGCGATATCTATCCTTTAATTCAACTAAATCTTCATTTATTGCGTTATTTTAACCCGTTTGATCTTATTAGTGAAGTGTATCACCTTCTTTGACCAAACCTTTATTTAATACACTTTTACCCGTTTGGTTACTTTAGCGAAACACATCCCTTTATTCGACCAAACCTTGTCTATTCCACTATTTTGACCCGTTTGGTTACTTTAGCGAAATCCATCGCTTTATTCAACCAAACCTTGTCTATTCCACTATTTTGACCCAAGTCCATCGCTTTATTCAACCAAACCTTGTCTATTCCATTATTTTGACCCGTTTGGTTACTTTAGCAAATCCATCGCTTTATTCAACCAAACCTTTGTCTATTCCACTATTTTGACCCGTTTGGTTACTTTAGCGAAATGCATCGCTTATTCTACCAAACCTTTGTTTATTCCTTTATTTTGACCCGTTTGTTACTTTAGCGAAATCCATCGCTTTATTCAACCAAACCGTTGTCTATTCCACTATTTTGACCGTTTGGTTACTTTAGCGAAATCCATCGCTTTATTCAACCAAACCTTTATCTATTTCCTCTAATTCATTATTTCGCTATCACCTATTCATTTCATTCGTGTGAAGTCCATCACTTGTGAATGAGCCGAATTTATCTAAGTTCGTTTCATTATTCACATATATCACTACAAGAATCATAAATGAAATCTTAGAAACAATAAGCCACGTACCTTAAAGCTTTCCTTTTAAGCGCGTATTCGGCTCGGTTTGACCTTCCTTAGCTCCACTCAGTTGCCTTATGATCCCCTTGACTAGGTGATCACTAATTTCGATTCATGCATGAACTTAGACTCAAATCTCCTTTCAATTTGGTCAATATAGGGTTTCTTGGTGTTCTTCTTGTCTGGGTCGCATACACACACATACACAGACAATGTGTTGTGTTTTTATCTATATTTTTTTATTTGTTCTTTTAATATTTCAAGTTTCAGCCACTTGCCTTATTTAGTCCCTCATGTTTAATTCATTCTAAAGATACCAATTTTATTGTTTTCTTTTATTACTTAACAACTTAACGTTAACTTGGTTAATGTTTTCTAGTTATTTATATGATTTAATATTTTGGGTGTTACAAATATACAATCCAATAATATTTATAAGTATTATCGGTTAGCACGCTGATATGCTATAAAAGATACATACTTTTAGATAAATATTTCCTACATTTTGAAGAGTTTTGGGTTAAGTTTTTATTGCATATTACTCCCAATTGGTTCATAGTTGAAGTCTAGACGTTTAAAGAGAAAATGAGCTAAAACGAGTGAAAACAATCTACTAATAGATGCATGGTGATTATTGTTTATACATTAATTTACTCGTATGTTGAAAAGGTTAATATGAGAATTGGCATATATCACGTGCAAAAGTCTAAATGATAATATGTAAGTTGTTTTGAAACTTAATTGGTTTTTAATAGTCACATTAATTAATTGTTAGTGTTTTTTTCTGAAATTGCATGGTAATTAATTAGGAGTGGAATCTTGAGCAACAATTAATTAAGAGAAGCGCCATTTTATTTTTTTTTATGTGGGCCGCTTAAGAGCATTACGATTTGGGCCTCCCACACCTTAAGGGAGCCGAAGAATATATGGACCACGTTTCAAGTTGACGGATCAAGATTCGAGTTCGGTTTGCAATTTGTTAGTTTTTGGTTTTGTTAAAACTTTGGTTTACAGATTTAATACTATGATTTGCTTATCGTATGAGACTTGTTTCTTGTTTTGACTATGATTATTGACTGGTTTGTTTTACTACCCGGGTTTGTGATGTATATTTATTGATAATTGGCAATCTCTAGGTTTATGGTAATTTAGTGATGGATTAATATCAAAGTAAGAGATAGAATTATTTTTTGCTAGATGTGTGTGCGTATTTTATTATAATTGTGTATTTGTGTTCGTAACTAGTTTATGGTTTATGGATTAATATCAAAGTAAGAGACCTAATTATTTTATAAATGAAGTTGTCTATGGTCTGAAGAGACAAACTAGTGCACACATGGAAGTCTCATGTGCACTATTCACTAAAATACACTATTCACTAAAGTGCACAGAAGAAAGTCTCACTATCAAAATGCATTATTCACTAGAGGTTAAGGAGGGGGTAAAATGGTGCATGCTGATTGGCCAGACATCATTGTTGGTTGCACTGCTTGTCCCTTGCACGATACATCATGGGGATCGCCTGACGAGTATTGATTGGTTATACCTCCCAAAAATCCATGTACTCTAGTTTATAAAACCATTCAGTTATTAGCATTTCACCCTTTTTATACTAGATGTTAATTGATTATTACAAAGATTGTATGTTATTGTTTTATGTTCACTAGTGGTAAGTAATGAAAGACATAAAGTTCGAAATGAGGCAAACGACTTTTGTGTGTATCACTTGATATAATTTAAAGAATTGAGATTTGGAGGCCATTTTGTATCTTTTATGTAAAAACCCGAATTGTTTTTAACAATATATGAATTATAATATTATAATGTATGTAGGAAAAGGGAAAGATTGTACTAATTTTGGTTTTGAAATATGATGGTATTGGTTAATATTAATAGAAATTAATTCTATGGTTTGAATTAAATATTTACTAATAGTAACTCTTTATAATGAAGAAATTACTAGTATTTTTATGCGTAAATGGTTTCTTGGCTTTTGAAAGGAAAAGGTAATGAAAAGTAAATAGTACGTGTTGTGAGTTAGAATTGGGTGGATGATTTTGTGAAAGATTTATTTATTTATTTGTTATTTTATTTTTGAATTTGGGAAGCTTACGTACATTTTAAAAGTTGTTTTCTTTCTAATAAATGAAAAGTGATATGAACTAGAGTTTAGAACCGCGTATTGCGACAGTTTCAGAACGTGCACATTTATTTTAGTGTTTTACCAACTAAGAGGCTGTTTGTTTAGCTCGAGACTTTTAATGGTTCAGACCTCTTATTGGTTCAGTATTTAATGATTCAGACATTAGTCTTTGAATGGTTAAGCATTATACAGTGTCTAAATGGTTAAGACCTCTATCTGAATTGGTTAGACATTTGCCTCTTAACGATTAAACATTATACTGGCTCTTAATGGTCAAGACCTATTACTGGTTCTACACTTAATGGTTTAGACTTCAGCACTGAACATATTCAAAAATTGCCAAACAACACCTAAGTATAAGCACTTGCAATACCCAAGATTTGCGGTTTCTCCGAGTCAACATGCAGCAAAAAGCACCTGCCTCTCTTCATTGCTAGTAGCGCCATATCTATTTATAAGTCATCGATGCCTGTTACAAAGTGCAACAAAGAGTGAGAGTAAAATAAAAGTTAAACCCAAGACTTCATATATATGAATTATGCTTAGTTAATAAACTTCCTAACATTGATTTAAATTAAGGTAAAATATGATGAAAAAAAACACTAAACCAGGGGCGGATCTGTGTGGTGACGAGGGGTAGCACGGGATATTCCTCAACTTTTTTGACGGAGTATACTTTGTTTTTTTCTTAATCCCCGTTTTATTTATTAGAGATACCTCTAAGCAAATATTAAATAGCCCTGAGTGAGTGCAGGTGAATATTAGATGATACGAAATTTGACCTAGACTGAAAAACGAAAATTTTCGGTATACTAAACTTGCAACGGGACACCAGGTTAAAGAAGGAAGAAGATTAATATAATATAATAGGAGCATCGAAACAATAAATGAAAAGGTAACACTAGTTGCAAATGTTAGAATTCACACATATAGTTTATTTAACTTATTGTAACCATTACTTATCTGTCTTTTTTTTTACTTTGTTTATTTACAATTTTACCTGCACAAAAGTTATTTGAAACACCAACAATTTTCACAAGCTACACTTGGTAGCTCCTTTTTAAACGGTTAAAAGTGAAAATAATAGAAGGAAAAAACAAATACTTCTTTTAAGTATACCCGATTTAATAAATTGTCTTCTTTTTAAACATAAAGAAATATTATATTATATAATATGAAGAAAATATGAATATTTTATCTATACGATTTTACCTATATACGAATAAGAAAGTTTTAAACCTTCAATTATATAATTTAAGATAGAGATTTTAGGGTATTCAGCCATTTATACCCATTCTTCTATGTATTTTTCAGTGAGTTTCTTATATTACAAACTAAATATATTTATAAAACTTCTAAATAACATTTAAAGTTTTATAAAAAGATATTTGATAACGTTCTCGTTTTTTGGTACACCCGTTAATACAAAAATAATAATCAATATATGCTTTAGAATGTAAAAATAAAATTTTATTTGGATCCTATAACTAAATGGTTTTCATTCTCTCACTCTATTAGAGAGCGACACTATATTATAAAATATGGATTAACAAAGATTGATTAACGATTTTGTTTTTTTTAAAATAGTTTCACAACATGAGATGTAACCCGGTAATTATATATATATATACACACACACCAGCCACACATAGCCCCTAAGGCTCTTGAATTCTTAAGAGGATGATTCTAAGTAAAAGAAAATTTAAGGGCCTATTTTTACTTTTTACTAATCGTACAGGGCCCTTTGGGTTCTTTGAATCTTAGGGATGTGTCTAGGTAAAAAAATAGGATACCCGTGAATATATTTTCTAGATCCGTCACTACACTAAACAATACATTATGTTATATATCCTTTAACCATGTTTCAAACACATTAAAAAAACCGATTTTATGTGTGTATGAGATAGGGAAGAAAGATTTGATGCGTTTACTAAACCTCAGACGTCCTCTCAGTTGCGGCTTCAAGACATTACATAACACACTCTCGATCTGCCTCTAAGGTTACTGGAATGCCATCAACATGCCTAATGTAATATCCCTACACCCACAAAGGAAACAAAATGAGCAGGTTATGGTTTAGAGATTGTATGCTTTAAAAGCAACCTTTGATCGACTTTCATATTTTGCACTTCAAGGTTACTGAACCAGTGAACCTGACCATCATTTATAGGTTTAACATGTTTTTACCTGTTATGACCCGTGGTCATTTCGTTCACACCCAAAAGCGTTACGACCCGCTGCTCCACCCAAACCGACCCGCCTTTTTGCCAAGTATACCAATACTAAACACAAATGGAAACCCCATATTGCCATATGGGTGCCAAGTAAACAAAAATAAATAAATAAATAAAAGTCAAGCATATGGTGTTAAAACATCACATAGTTCATTCATAAATCCAAACAAAGGTATTACTCGGCATTCAATGTTGATTCACCTGAATAACGTGTTTAGTCTTTTGACTTTCTTTCTAACTTAAACGGATTCAATCTATAAGATGAAAATGTGAATCATCCGCCTTTTCTTTGGAACATATTCCAACTAGGCAATTTTTAACTACAGTTACTAAGAGCTAAGCTTTTTCCTCATAAATACTCTACTTTTTTTTATTGGTCAATAAAAATTTTATTCAACAAACAATAGAACTAACAACTTGTTAGTTCACACCATCATACAAAACAAAGAAAAATAAAAAGGCCACCATGACAGATATTATTAACTCCTACAAGACAAATCGAATTCGCACCACTGTTCCCAGTAATCGCTTATGCCTTTGCTCGATTCCGGATCCAGATATACCACAAGTGCCTTATTTGTTCTTCCACCACAGTGATATTAGGCATCTTGTTATCAAATATCATGTCGGTATGGCATTTCCATATGCACTGGATAACCGAGTAGACTGTCATCTTCATCTCCGAGTACTGACGACATCTTTATAAGCTTCGAAAAGGTCCTTAATCCCAAAGATAATGAACCTCGGACACCTGATCCAGCTAGCCACAAAGTCCCAAACCAACTGAGCAAACTCGCATGCTTCGAACAAGTGCTCCACAGATTCATCTTGACATTTACAAAAAACAACAATGAACTGAATCAATCTGCACATTTCTTCTTACCAATGCATCCATGGTTGGGACCCAATTAATAATAACTCTCCAACATAAAAAATAACCTAAATGGGCGGATCCACTTGAATTTTGGTCTCACCACAAGAGGTAATTCCTTTTGACTACTAGGCCAAAGGCTAAGTGACGTTTTCAATTACATATATGAAAGACCCATTCTTATAAAATAAACATTACACATAAAGTACTACATTCATTATAGAAAATAGAATTTCATCTACTAATTACAATACTGAGTTGTTTTAAACATTATAAATCCTTAAGGACTACTTAACATCTTAAACAAAGTTAACACAAAAATTTAGCAAAATGAGCGGAAGCTTGGATATCGAGAGTGTTCGGTTCTTCTTCATTGCTTGATCTTCATCCGCGAAAAGTTATGATCTTCAAAATCATCTAAATTTGTCACTAGTTAGTACATAACCAAAATTAGTGGATGACATATTATAATTTATTAAACTAATTATATAAAAATTTAAGCTTTTAAAATTGGAACCGCGTCGGCGACGGCATAAGGCTGCGTCGGCGACGGTTCTTGTTTCATTGTGTCGTAGCTTAACCACCGTAGACAGTAGGTTAAGCCGTCGGATAAATGTTGCAGTGTCGGCGACGGCCAGTAGTGGCGTCGCCGACTGCTTCTTCTGCAGCACTTCAGCTACTGCATTTTTTATTGGTTTGTTTGACCCATTTCATATTCCGCACTTTGAATCGTAACTCAATACTTACAGAAAATGTTCGTAATATGGTATTTCACATTTTCTTTTCGTTAGTACCTTTGTTTCACGCATAAATACTAATAAATTCAAGTTCGTAAATTTAATCTTTTTGACCCGTTGTTTATTTCTAACAATTTAACTCATTAAACCATATCATGTATCCATATAATCATTTTATTTATGTACCCAAATTCCTTGGGATAACTTTAGAATATTTTACATTTCCGTCTCTCAGTTTATGTTTAAAATTCCAATTTTACCCTTTTACATAGTTTATCTCCAAATGATTGTTCTTACGCCTCATAGCATATGTCAACTAAATTTTGACCTGTTTGGTTACCACAACGAAATCCATCGCTTTATGTAACCAAACTTCTACTCTTTTATTCATTGTTCCGTTTGGTCGTTTTAGCGAATTTCATCGCTTTACTCGACCAAGCAAACATTTATCTTGTTATTTGACTAGTTGGATTGTCTTAGCGATTTCATCGCTTTTACACGACTCAATCATCATTCATTATGTTATTTGATCTGTTTGATCGTTTTATCGAATTTCACCGCTTTTATACAACCAAACCAACATTATTCATATTATTTGACCAGTTTTCTTAGCTTAGCGAATTCCATCGCTTTTATTCAACTAAACCTTCATTTGTCAATCACTTTGACTTGTTTGATTAACCTAGCGAAATCCATCGCTTTTATTCAACTAAACCTTCATTTGTTAATCATTTTGACTTGTTTGATTAACTTTGCGAAATCCATCGCTTTTATTATAACCAAAACAATTCGTAATTAGAGATCATATATCCGATTCATGTGCGTGAAATCCATCACTTATGAATGAATCGAATATGTTTAGACTTTATTCATTACTCAACATATATTACTACTAGTATCATAGATAAAATCTTATAAAACAATTGAGTCGCGTACCTTAGAGTTTTCCCTTCAAACGCGTATATGTTCCGACTTTGTCACTCAATGTTTCGTCCGACTTGCCTATAATATTTTGCCAGATTTATGGTTTAGATTCATAGTATAATATATATATATATATATATATATATCATGTAACTTGTCAAAGTTTCATTTATACGATTCTTCCATATCTTTCAATAATCTAAAATCATTTAGGCATTACATCGAGCACATTGTGGGGCAAGACTTCTATATACTCTTATTAAGATTACAACTTAGCTATCAACCACGTAATGATATCTTTTCAAGTCTCCATGTCTAGAATGCGAGATTAACATCTAGAATCCAACATATTAACATCAATTACTACAGTTCTCACTATCACAATTTATATGTTAATCATATTCATAAAACCCTTTTAGCACAAACATTATTAATCATCGAAACACTAGAATCATAGCATTTGAACACTAATTCTTCATCAAGGGCTTGTTCCTAAACTCATATTCATTATAATTTCTGTCATGGTATTCATGATTATACTCAATCCAGAATTTATGATACTCAAATAGATTCATAACATCACAAATCATCGAAATTTGAAATACCTTATGATTTCTTTGTCTAGGTGATTGTTAATTTATGTTCATGCAAGGATTTCAGGCTCAATTTCTCTTTTGATTTTTGATTTGAGGAATTGATGAATATTAGGGTTACAAAGTTCTCCCCCCTCTGGTTCTTCTTGTCTGGTCGACCAAAACACACACTAGTGTGTGTTTTGGGTTTTAATTCCCCTTTTATATCCACGAGTTTACCAAGTGTTCAATTCGGTCCTCTATATTTTGTTTATCATACAAAGACACTACCCAAATGTTTTTATTAGATATTCACAAGCAAGTAATCTAATTTCAATTTCACTAAATTAGTTATCTGTGAGATATTCTACCACAGTACTTAATATTACTAAATATTTTACATAATTTAGGGCGTTACAAGTCCATTTCCTTTAAAAGGGGTTTTTCCGTTAACTAGGTTAAACATCCGAATTATTTATATAATTTAATGTTTTTGGGGTGTTACAATATATGATCTGTGACGAATCTAAAAGAAAAATTTAGGAGTATCCCAAAAAGTTTTACCTATGGCCGCCTCTAAGAATTTGAGAGCTCTTAGAGGCCCTGTGCGGCTAGTAAAAATGGGCCCTAAAATTTTTCTTTTACCTAGGGTCATCCCAGAGAATTCGAGTGGCATTAGGAGCCCTGTACGTCTACTATATATATAATTACTAGGTTACAGACCAGTGTATTACACATGTTGAATAAAAAATATTAAACAATTAGTAAAAAGATTTAGAAATTATATATATCATATTTTGAGATAAGATATAATTGAAATTACGTATTAATGGTATATATACGTGTGTTGTGAAACTATTTTGAAAGGAAAATTGTTAATCAAACTTTCTTAATTCATACTTTTTTGATATAGTGTCACTCTCTAACAAAATGAGAGAATGACACTAACTTAATTATAGGATTCAAATATGTATTTATTTATTAAATTCTAATGTGGTTACTTATCATTTTTTATTAATGAACCTTATCAAATAGTTCTCTATAAAAATTTAACTATTAGTTAAAAGTTTTATAAACAATAATTAATTTATAATAAAAATTATCTTCAACGAAAAAAAGAACAAAAAAGTTATTAAGAACTTAATATTAGTTTATAATAAAAATAATCTTCAACGAAAAAAACCAAAAAGTTATAAAAAAAAACTTAATAAAATGATAACTAAACAAAGTATCAAAACAAAAACAAACAAAAAATCTTACAATCGATTAACTAAAATAAATAAGATAATCCATTATATATTGTTATATAAAGTTTGACTATTGACAGATCTTACTTTTTACTTCTGCAGAAGTGTGTTTTTCCGTTTCCGATGGTTAGGTTGTAGCGGACGCTCGCGGCAAATCATGCGAGGAGGGGAGAGTGCCGCTATCAACCAAGCATGCGGGAAGGGGAGGTTTTACGGTGAAGAGGAGGGAGAGGATGTAAGGTGGGACCCATTAGTATTCAATCAATCATGCATTTTGTTTTTTTTAAATGGTTTGGGAGAAGCCACCCCTTATGTCTTTTAGGCAAGAGTGATGTTAGAGAGAGGAAATGACATGATATATTATGATTGTGTGGATAAAATTCCCCTCCATCTCATGATGAGTGCACCCCCCCTTCACCCTTATATAAATTAATATAAGATCATCTTCTACAATATATTATCAGTGCCGCTCTGCTGCAACTTTTTTCCATCAATGGGGAATTTTGTTTCCGTCGACCAGAAAATTTCATTTCATTTCATCTACATTTGTACTCAGGGATTTCCTAATATTTGTTTAGATGTATTCTGATAAATAAAACGAAGATCAAAGAGAAAATTACACTTCGGCAAAAAAGTTGAGGGGTATCCCGTGCAACCCCTCACACCCATCTAGATCCGCCCTTGTATATGATGTAAGACTATGGGTGTTCAAAAGTATCCAAATCTAAAAATTCAGATATTCAAAATTCATCAATGATCTCATGTTCAAGCCTGAATAAGGTAAACAGTTAATGAATTATAAATTATAAATTAGCCAAGTCGTAATGGAGCAAGAGCCTAAAATATTACTTACAGGACGAGCTTAAGCTTTCAATATGTTATCAGCTATACGTTTTAGCCCCTTAGGATTAGTCACTGATTATATTTAGTCCCCCGTCTTTAGCTACGGACAGCGGACACATGTTAGGGTTTATTTTGGTTCAAGGGGTAAACGACCACAAAGGCCCAAGAAAACCCCGTCAATTTCGTAATTGACAGAAAATTTCGACTCAAATTGATCGTATTTTGAAACTTATATCTTCCTAATCAGGTAAGTTCTTTTAGCATTACCGGATTCTACAAATACAGTTTTTTTTAACGGCAAATTTAAATCACTGACGGATCACTGGAGTAT
The DNA here is from genome assembly GCA_947069175.1 of Scalesia atractyloides. Taxonomy (NCBI): domain Eukaryota; kingdom Viridiplantae; phylum Streptophyta; class Magnoliopsida; order Asterales; family Asteraceae; genus Scalesia; species Scalesia atractyloides. The sequence continues at coordinate 8,693,400 of CAMTDV010000002.1, read as the reverse complement.
CATCGTGCCGCCAGCGGAACCACCCGATCATATCCATTTACACCAATTCAGGTAGTAAGCCCAATAAAGATGGAAAACCCCCCTTTGGGAGTCAAAACCAGGACTTATTGGTCCCAAACCGTTATTCCACCTCCAAGATACCACTGGACGATAAAGTCATAGGCTCTACAAATACAGTTATAGTTGCCGAAATTGAGATCGATCTCATTATCATGCTAAGTTAAGGAAAGAAACCAGACAATTTAGTACAATTTAGTGTTTCGAAGTGCCGAATCTGAGAAATAGATTATTGTATGGTGTTAAGTTGATGGATGGATCATAAGATTTGCTTTTTCCTTATTTGGAACTTGGAAAACTCTAGCTTTATTGTTTTTTTGTAATGTATCCTTTTTGTGTTACTTTATGATCACGAGTAATGTGTGTTTTGTTACTAGTTTTAGATATACAGAAAGATATATATAAAAGAGTTCCCATTTTTGTTTTCTGACTTAATCTAAACTCCTAACTTTTGCTACTCCCATTTTATATTGTTATCATTAGTATTTTTGTTTTTCTTTTGTAATTTGTTCTTTACATGAGATCTGAGATCATGGTTTGTTCGTATATGTTCTGCATTCTGTCCCTTTTCTCGGAGCATTTTTGTGTCTCCAACTTTTTTAATCTTCATGTATTGGGAGTGCATATGAATTCCAAAACACATGCCATCGAATTCGTGATTAATGCATTAAAGGTTAAACGTTTGGGTCGAATACAGACGGTAGTTTGGAATCCAGTCATTCTGGTTTTGGAAAGCTATCAACTTTATATACGTTGAAAACAAAATTTATAAGATTTCAGCATGTCATGCTAAGTGAATCATGTTGATTTTGTTTGTTTATACGTTGACCAGAAATTTTTCGGTATGCATTAAAATACCCATTGGGGCAACTTTGATACGTTTTATTTTTAACTAACGTTTTTTGGTTTGGCCATTCGGGATGTTATAGATAATACATAATCCAAATCAACCTATGCATAAGTAAACGGGTCACATTTCCACCATTTTGTGCTACTTTGAGCTTATACAGATTGTGTTGTTTTATACCCGAAAAGGGACACCTACTATAGCCAGAAGATCAAGAACTGAATCGAAGGACAAGGAGAAAAGGCATAAAAACATAAGGACAAAGACAGAGAGAAGGATAAAGAACATAAAAAACACAAACATCGTTAGATGCTTTTGACACTCTGAGGAGTATAACTGAATCTATTTGCACGATTTAGACATTTATATTAGTTTACATCCCAAACAGTATAAACATTTTGTACTTCAACATCAGATGTTGTTACCTCCTAACAACTCTTAACAACCCATGTTTGTTTAATTGAAAAGTTATACATTAGACACTAACGTGGTGATTTTAAAATTGTGCCTGACATTTAGAAGGCCTCAGTAAATTAAGACACTTGATGCCAAAATATATGATAGTTAAGAGGCTGTTTGTTTACCTTTTAATAAGGTTTTTAATGGTTCAGATCTCTTATTGGTTCAACACTTAATGGTTCAGACTGTTTGTTTCGCAAGTAGGTGTCTGAATAGTTTAGACATTTGTCTCTGAATGTTTAAAACCTCTAATCTGAATTGGTCAGACATATGCTTATGAGCGGTTAAGCATTATACTGGCTCTTAGTGGTTCAAACCTCTTACTGGTTCATCACTTAATGATTCAGACCTCTTACTGGTTCAACATTTAACCATTCAGAGATTGCCAAACGGCCCCTAAGAAACGTTTATTTAGTTAATGCTAATGACAAAACGGGTTCGGGAAAAACCAAAAGCTATGCCTTCCATCTTTTAGGTCGTAATGGATCGGTTGACATAAAATTTGGAATAAGATGATTTAGGAGGCTTTATGCATTGTAAGTTGACAATTTGACGTGTTTCCCTTTTAGTTATTTTTCTAAAAAAATTAGTTGTTTGTTAGTTAGAGATAAAACGTAATCAAAATTGACATATTTTGGATTTTACTATTTGCGGAATTTAAAATCAGGTCATGCTCTTTTTGTATTCTTACATGTGTTTAATTTTTTATCATGAAAACTTAAACAGGATTAAAGTTGAGTGCCAATTCTGTCCTCATCAATATAAGTTCGGTTTATTATTAATTATTATCTTTAATATGTGACTATCCACATGTCTTCATAATGTAGTGACTCTCCAAATACTTAACTCATATGTCTTCATAATGTTGTGACTCTCCAAGTACTTAACTCTTATCTTTGTAAGCCTATAAATAAAGGCATATGTAGTTCATACTTCATATCAATAAGAATGAGTTCTTCAATTCTTCTTTCTATCTTTCTCTCTATATAATCTCTATAATTCTTGTCTACATATATCATATATTGGTTTCTATTAGGCCGTTGTTTTACAACACGTTATCAGTACGACTTGCTTTTGGAGTTAGATCGTATTATTACAAGGTATATTAACTTTCATTGTTCTTCATTCTCTTAAACGTATATTGCAATTCATACAATGTTTTGTTCAAAGGACCATTATAATATTATTGGTTACATATTTTTGTTTAATCTAAACAATGGGGGTGAAAATAGTTTTCTATTTTCTTTTAATGTTAAGCTATAGATTTTTTATTCCATCTTTCACAATCAAAAGTTTTGTTTTTAATGAATCCTAAGAGTTTTCATAGAAAGATATAGTTAAAAATACATATTTTCCTTTATCATATTTTCCTTGATTATATTTATTAAAATTCCTTTTATGCCAATTATGATGAGATAAAATTAAGATATGACAAACGATTGTTTATAACTTGATGAGTTTTGTGAAGCTTATAGAACTAATTATATTAAGTCATGTAATTAACATATTTATTTGCTTGGATTTATTTAAGTTTGTAAAACATACAAAAATAATTAAATAAATAAAACAAAACACACTTGTAGTATAATTTAGTATTTCATTACTGGTTACATTTTCGTTAATTACCAGATTGTATTTACTTGTTTATTAATCTATAAACTATATGTAGTTTATTATGTTATCACAATGCGACATTAGTATATCATTGTTTAGCATAATAATAATTAAGAGGGAGAATTTTGACGAAGTAAAAGGTATATGTATTTCAAATTATTGGCCTCTTCCATCTATTAACTAACCTAATATCTTTATATGCATGGATATATCATATACAAATATATGTAAACAAACTTTAATGGTAATGACTTAATACATTATTATTTTTTTGTTAGTCTTGTTTTACTTTATTGTCAATAATGGTTACTAAATTTTATTTGATTATAATAACATGCATTAATTCATGCGTATTTCTTTAATATAGTTAGCTGTGTCGAATCTTGCAAAGCTTGAGTTTATGGCTTTGGACATCACTGAAAAAAAAATTTGTCATGGGCTTTGGATCCTGAAATCCATCTAAATGCCAATAACCTTGAGGAAACAATTAAAGTAGAAAATAAAACAAATACCCAAGATAAAGCAAAGGCAATGATTTTCTTGCGCCACCATATTCACGAGTCCTTGAAAAATGAATATTTCACTATCAAAGATCCACTCGTCCTGTGGACCAATTTGAAAGAAAGGTATGACCATCAGAATACAGTAATATTACCAAGAGCTCGTTATGTATGGCTTAATTTAAGGTTGCAAGACTTTAAGTCTATAAGTGAGTATAACTCGACAATGTTTAGAATCACATTACAATTGACTTTATGTGGTGAAAATATTACTGATAAGGAGATGTTGGAAAAAAAACATTCTCCATCTTTCACGCCTCAAACATTGTCTTGCAACAACAATATCGTGAAAGGGGCTTCACCAAATACAGTGACTTAATATCATGTTTGCTTGTGGCTGAGCAAAATAATGAGCTACTAATGAAAAACCATGAAACTCGTGCGGTTGGTACAACTCCATTCCCTAAAGTGAATGTGACAACATATAATGACCAAAGTGGAAGTCACGGACGTGGTTGTGGCTATCAACGTGGGCGTGGTCATGGTCATGGTCATGGTCGTGGTCATGGTTGTGGACGTGGACGTGGACATGGTCGGGGGAATTATCATGGTGTTTAATTTAAAAACAAAGGAACCCATTAGAAGTTACATGATTATGAAAAGAAATCCAATGATGGAAAAGGTAAAAAAAAAAAAGGAACCCCATCGAATGCATGCTATCGATGTGGAAGTAACAACCACTGGGCTGGTACATGTCGGACAGCCAGACACTTGGTAGAGCTTTACAAACAATCTATAAAAGAAAAAGGAAAAGGAATAGAGACAAATTTCACATATGAATATGGAAATGTCGATGTCCCAAGTGGTGAAAAGGACCTTACTAATGCAACTAATCTAGATTATGCTGATTTCTTTATCGAGCAAGCAAAATTGGATTCTGGTGATATCATGGCTGATACCAACCAGTTGGATGCTTGCAATTTTCCTTACGTGTGAATGATTATATTTAAAGTTATGTTATTTCCTTAATGTTTTATCGAGACATTTTATGGGATTTGTTATGTATGAACCATATTTATGAAATTTTGTTTTGTTTGGAAGCATATGGAGTGTTCAACTAAACGTCCTATTAGTGGTGAAGATGTATGTCTAATAGACAGTGCTACTACGCATACGATTCTAAAGAAAAAGAATTATTTCTCTAGTTTAATAATGAAAGAAGCAAGCGTTGGTACTATATCCAGTAAAACAAAATTAATAGAAGGCTTTGGAGAAGCTTATGTAGTTCTACAAAGTGGAACTTTGCTCTAAATTAACAATGCATTATTTTCCCCACTATCTTAAAGAAATCTAATAAGCTTTAAAGATATCCGTCTAAATGGATATCATCTTAAGACTACAAGTGAGGGACATAATGAGTAACTTCAAATCACAAGTATGATTTCGGGTAAAAAGCATATATTAGAGAAGTTACCCGCATTTCCTCTGGTTTGTATTCTACTAAAATTGATGCAGTTGAATCGAATGCAATCATAAACCATAAGTTTATGGATCGGGAAAATTTATAATTTGGCATGACCGGTTAGGCCATCCCGGATCAATAATGATGCGAAAAATTATAGAAAATTCATGTGGTCATTCTTTGAAGAACCAAAAGATTCTTCAATCTAAGGATATTACATGTGTTGCATGCTCACAAGGGAAGTTAGTTACTCGCCCATCACCAATTAAGGTATGGACAGAATCCTTGAGTTTTTTAGAAAGAATACATGGGGATATATGTGGGCCTATACACCCTCCTATTGGACCATTTAGATACTTTATGGTCTTAATTGATGCATCAACTAGATGGTCACATGTGAGTTTACTATCAAATCACAATATGGCATTTGCATGACTACTTCTCAATTAATAAGGCTAAGAGCACATTTTCCAGATTATCCCATAAAGAAAATTCGGTTGGACAATGCTGGTGAATTTACATCCCAAACCTTCAATGATTACTGCATGTCTATTGGCATAAGTGTAGTGCATCTGTACCTCACGTACATACACAAAATGGACTTGCTGAATCGCTTATCGACTTCAAATGATTGCATGACCAATGATTATGAAATCAAAACTACCAGCATCTGCTTGGGGACATGCAATTTTACATGCAGCAACACTAATTTGCATCAGGCCAACGAGTTACCACACTTCCTCCCCATTAAAGTTGGTTTTTTGTCAGGAACCAGATATTTCTCATCTAAGAATTTTCGGTTGTGCGTATATGTTCCTATCGCTCCAGTACAACGCACGAAGATGGGACCTCAAAGGAGATTAGGAATATATGTTGGGTATGAATCACCATCGATCATTAAGTATTTAGAGCCATCAACAGGTGATTTATTTACGGCTCGATTTGGTGATTGTCATTTTGTTGAAACAACATTCCCAACATTAGGGGGAGATGAAAAGCAGCTGAAAAATAATAATATAAGTTGGAATGAATTATCATTATCCCATCTTGATCCTCGAATTAAACAGTGTGAACTAGAAGTTCAAAAGATAATTCATTTACAAAGATTAGCAAATCAATTACCAGACGCATTCACTGATCCAAAGAGAGTGACTAAGTCACACATACCAGCTGCTAATGCTCCAGTAAAAATAATTGTCCCAGAAGGACAACCACATGTTGGAAATGAGTCTAATGCACGTCTCAAATGTGGTAGACCAATCGGTTCTAAAGATAAAAATCCTTGAAAGAAAAAAGGAGCAAATAATGGAGATGGTCAATTCGAGGTAATGATAATGCCAAGAAAAGAGTCTCCTGAAGAGACACTAGACATGATGGTTCCAGAAGAACCTAAGGTACCTGAAAACGAAGAGATCTCAATAAATTATATCATGTCTAGAAAGGTATGGAACCGAAATGAAATCGACGTCGATGACAGTTTTTCATATAACGTAGCGCTAGAAGTAATGGAAAATAATGAGGATCAAGAATCAAAATCCATTGAGGAATGTAAAAAAAGAAATGATTGGCCAAACTGGAAAGACGCAATTAAGGCAGAATTAGATTCCCTCAATAAAAGAGAAGTTTTTGGACCAGTAGTCCCTATACCTGAAAGTGTAAAGCCTATCGGATATAAGTGGGTCTTTGTGCGAAAACGTAATGAGAAAAATGAAATCGTACGATACAAGGCAAGATTAGTAGCACAAGGATTTTCGCAAAGACCTGGGATTGATTATGAGGATACGTATTCTCCGGTGATGGATGCGACAACTTTTCGTTATCTTGTTAGTCTGGTAATACAAGAAGGGATTGACTTGCGTCTAATGGATGTTATGACAGCCTACCTCTATGGCTCACTTGATACTGATATTTACATGAAACTCCCTGAAGGATTCAAATTGCCAAACTCATGTACATCTAGTTCTCAAGAACATCTTTCAATTAAATTAAACAAATCATTATATTGGCTAAAACAATCTGGGCGTATGTGGTATAATCGCTTTAGTGAGTATTTGTTGAAAGAATGTTATAAAATGATTCAATATGCCCATGTATCTTTATAAAAAGGTCAGAATCTGAATATGTTATAATTGTTGTATACATTGATGACTTGAATATAATTGGATCTCCAAGGGAGCTCCAAAAGGCGGTTGAATATTTGAAAAAAGAATTTGAAATGAAAGACCTTGGTAAAACAAATTTTGCCTCGGGTTACAAATCGAACATCTTAAAGGTGGAATCCTTGTGCATCAACAAAGCTACATACAAAAGTTACTCAAAAGGTTTTATATGGAAAAATCACATCCATTGAGTACTCCAATGGTTGTAAGATCTCTTAATATCGAGAAAGACCCATTCCGACCTCCGAATGATGGAGAGGAAATTCTTAGTCCAGAAGTACCATATTTAAGTGCAATCGGTGCACTAATGTTTCTTGCTAGTCATACACGACCAGGCATATCATTTTCTGTAAATTTATTGGCAAGATATAGTTCATGCCCAACAAAGAGGCATTGGAATGGGGTAAAACAAATATTTCGATACCTTCAAGGTATAAATGATATGGGTTTGTATTTTACTAATCAATCGACAACAAGTTTAGTTGGTTTTGCTGATGCAGGGTATTTGTCTGATCCTCACACTGGAAAATCTCAAACTAGATATTTATTCACAAGTGGAGGTACTGCTATTTCATGGCATTCTGTAAAGCAAACAACCACAGCCACATCATCTAATCATGCAGAAATATTGGCGATTCATGAAGGCAGCCGAGAATGTGTTTGGTTAAGGAATGTAATACAACACATTTGTGGGTCTTGTGGCATTTCTAAGAGAGATGAGGGACCAACAATTTTACATGAAGACAACGCAGCATGGATTGCTCAACTTAAGAAATGGATACATCAAATGAGACAGAACGAAGCACATTTTACCAAAGTTCTTTTTCACACATGATTTGCAAAAGAATGGAGATATTACCGTCCAACAAATTCGTTCTAGCGACAATTTGACAGACTTGTTTACTAAATCACTTCCGACATCTACATTCAAGAAACTGGTTCAAGGAGCTTAAATCATCAGGGGGAGAATAATACGTGATGCACTCTTTTTCCCTTAGCTATGGTTTTATCCCACTGGGTTTTCCTGGCAAGGTTTTTAACGAGGCAGTATCACCAAGCGTATTATAAGAATAATATATTATTTTGTTACGTGGATAGTCAAGGGGGAGTATTATGAATTATTATCTTTAATGTGTGACTATTCATATGTCTTCATAATGTGGTGACTCTCCAATTACTTAACTCATATGTCTTCATAAGACTCTCCAAGTACTTAACTCCTACATTTGTAAGCCTATAAATAGAGGCATATGTAGTTCATAGTTCATATCAATAAGAATGAGTTCTTCAATTTTTCTTTCTATCTTTCTCTCTATATAATTTCCATAATTCGTGTCTGCATATATCATATATTGGTTTCTATTAGGCCGTTGTTTTACAACACCGTATTTATATTTTATTTATTTTTTGTTTTGAAGAACAATTCCAGGACTAGCTATTGATGTCCAAGAAGAAGGTAAACTCACCTGTTACATTAAATTTTTTCAAGGTACAGATTGATGGAAGCCAGACTCTTTAGTGTGTATCTATCATAGTTTGACTCTCATATAATATAATATATAATATTTACCTTTGATATATATATATTTATGAGAATATTCATTTGAGAAAAAAATTTAATGTAAGAAGAAAAAAAGAAAGAACATAATGGTAAAATATTAAATAGTTTATAACTTCTCTTATTAATTATGTTATCTCTCATTAATAAAGCAAAAACATTTTATCCTACACATTTCAAAATTTATCCTACATATGTCTTACATTTACCGGAATTTACCCTACACACATATAAATTTATCCTACATATTTCAAAATTTATCCTGCACATACTAAAATTTATCCTACACATGTCGAAAATTATCCTATACCATGAATTATTTTTCTTGAAAGGGTATATGAAAAAAATGAGTTACAAGTTTAATTACTTAGCTAATTAATGACAATTATAGATTTACATATATGCCATTTTTCATAACATTAAATACATACATTAAATGTTCAATTGATTTAAAAATTATTCTTTTTATTCTTACAAATTTTCTTCTTATCATTTGAACTCTCCAATATATATATATATATATATATTCTCAAGTAGTCATGTTACATGTAGTTTTAGATTCCATCTTTGGAAGATATTTTTTTATTTTAAACTTGTAGGTAACTTTTTTAGAGATATAAGAAGATGAGACAATGGCTTGTCACTTCACTAGTAAATGTGATAAACGTGATAGATATGCATCATCTTTTTGCTCTCTTTAAACTACAAATGCACTCTTTTGACTATGTGATATTTCTTTACAAAGCGTCTTACTTAATTTTACGAAAAACATTTTACTTACTCTTATATATTTAACAAAAAAAAATTATGTTATTTAGAAAGTACTGGACTAAATGGTTCAAGAGATTTTACATACTAAAATACATCCACTTTGACCATTTCTCGTTTAGTTGACCGTTTTGACTTTACTGTTTAACCTGTATTGCGTTTAGTCGGATGTTTATACTTGACGGTTTAATTATAAAGCATAACCAGAATCAACCTCTAGGTAAACCAGTACGATTAAATCCACATATCCAAACTTGACTGTTTGAATGAACCCGCTTAGTTCATGCCAGGGCGGATGTACATGGGGGTAGCCTCCGCTACCCCTTAGCACTCCGGCGGTAGTGTAAATTTTGAAAAAAATTGACGTTTTTTCGATTTCGTTACCCCTTTCTTTTAAAACGTTACCCCTTGTTACTCCGGCTAGGTCCGCCACTAGTTCATGCAAAAAATATCCAAATTTTAGAGAAAAAAAAAAGACAACTTCAAATAAAAGAAATAAATGCAAGTTGGTTAGGTCTCAATCAATGAGTAATATATAAAATTTAAGAAAAAAGAAGGAAAGGATTACATATATGTTTGCATCCTTTCTGTTTTTGTTTGTAACCTTTGATATTTATGCTTCATTGAGAATCTCCTGTCTTTTGTGTTTTTCCTCTTTACCATTCTTAACAAAAATTGTCTGCTACTTCCAGATTTTTATCCGTCGACATCCGCATCCAATATTGTTACAAGTGTGTTTTTGGAACTGTAGTCAGTTTTATCAAATAAATAATGTTTTATTATTTGATTATTTATCGCTTTTATAATGATCAATTCATACAAAATTACAACCTAACTGATTAGAAGAGGAAAAGAAAGTATCAATTGCTAATAATAATTAACATATAAAATTATTATATTATTATTATTATTATAACATTTTTCGAAAAAGACCGCAAATAAAAGAAAGGAACCTCATGTCAAATGGCTTTGACTAGTAATAAGACCTTCATAAAATTTAAGAGGTTATTTGATCATTTTAAAAGTTAAATTCTATGGATTATTTAAACTTAAAAAAACCCGTAAAGTTCACAACTACTAAAAAACCCATAGTATTTAATCAAGAGCTTTATGTTAATAGTAATCCACTTCTGGCAACCTAAATTCGTCTAAAATCGCTTGTAATAACAAGCGTATTTAAGTTATCATAACAATAACAATACATCAAGCATTATAACACGTGTATAAATTTCATGACCCGATGTATGAATGAGAAGTGTGATTAGAAAGATGCGTTCAAACCCATCACAACGTCTAAAGTCACTTGTAATGTAATGGACACGACTACTCACACTTGAACTTACTCGATGTATGCTTCATGTCATCAATATTTCGTTTGATTCACGCATTAAATACGTCCTTCACACAGACCAAACCTATGTATCATATTTTTATTACAATGATAAGATAACTACTATATGTTACAACTGAACACTTGTAAATTCATCGTGTTCTTTCAACTTTGACTTTTATAATCAGAATTTTCTTTTTTAATTATAGGAAAGTGGTTTAAAAATTAATTCAACTTGAAGAATGATGAATCGTGATGATGAGAGATGAATATTGGAGTGAATAATGAGGTTATTCAATTTTTGAAAGTTATGTTTTCATTTTTCTCATTATTCTATTTTAAAAGTTTTTAGACTTTTATGATGGATATGGTGTGTATATGATATTTTGAACTGTTGATATTTTTAGAAACATGGAATTGTTGGAAGCAAACATGTTAAACATTCAAAATTGGTATACATGATTCTTCTTCGAAGGCCCTTTTCGAGTCAGCTTTCAGAGCGGTTTCAGGTAACAGAAATCTTATAATTAAACCGATGATCCTTTTTGAGTCTGTTTTTAGAGTGGTTTCAGGTAACTGAAACCCTATAAATAAACCGTAGTAACCAAATGAGGGTTGCCTTGGATTCAAAGATTATTGAGTAATCGACAGACCCGATATGGGTGGATCGCGTCCGGTTTATGAAACAACTTTATATGTTGGCTAGAACAGCCAAATTTGTCCCAAATGTTGCCACCAACAAGCTATGAGTAACATAACTACGAGCTCTTCCACTTCATGAGATATTCAATTCGTCATGAGACTTAAAGCTCTGATACCAATGTAATAGCTCTGATCCTAATGTAACATATCAATATGACTAAAGGCCATACACTCAAATCACCAAAAAATACCATACTTCATAGTTGTGCTGTGATTTTTATTTATAGCCTTGTTTCTAGTTGACAATGTGATCATCCATGAACTCAGAAAACCAAAACCCAAATTCTATAGAACTGCTAAAATTGGTTTTGTCTTTGTTTCACTATACACTAAACTATTAAACTTACATGATATACGTTTAACATTAAACTATGTAAAAGAGTTTCTATATTTTTTGTGAGGCAGACAAAATAAAGCTAAAAGGAGAACTAGCATCTAAATGAATCATGCATTGCTTTTACAACGTTATTAAAATTATTATGATTGCTTGCTTTTGAAAAATCAAAATGAACATGATAATATATTAAAGGCTAAGAGAAATACCTTTATAGACCTTTTTTGTCACAAAGGACAATTTTTAAGATGACTTGATATTTTGAAGTTACTATGAGTAGTAAATCATTTATACATAAAAGAGAAATTGCAGGTTGAAGTTATGTATTATAAACTACTTTTTTTAATTCATAATTTCATAACGATTTTCTTATGTCACCGTTAGGTTCATCTTCTCAACCACGTGACTAAAAAATTATATATAAATATCACCGATAAGGTTTCAATCTTCACAAGTAAATGATGTATTGTTTACTATAAGGTTAAAATAAGACAACATTAGATAAGAGTTTGGGAAATTTGAGTATTGTAAAAAATAGTTTTTTTTGTTAAATATGTCTGCTGGTGTTATAGAACAACATAAAGCTCTTTTTTTTGTAAAAGTTATATGAAGAATAACTTTAAAAACAACATTTTAACATGTAGCTCTTTAATCGTTAGACAACTTACATACCGTTAAATGTCATTGAAACAAATGATTGAAATAAATTTTAAATGAACATGTCAAAACTCTTTAGAGTTTTATAATTGATTGTTTCTTATACAATATATATCAAACTGTTTCACCATTCAAGTAGATTTGATCAAATTATAATATATAAAAGTTTTTTTTTTGTTTTCTAAAGTTACTTGAGGATTATAAAAAATTAAAAAAAACTCAAAACAAGCTATCTTAGTTCTAAAAACTAATTAAAAAATAATAGTGCATATATTTACAGTCTTGAGATATATAGTGCAAATTCAAAATTTTAAGAAAAATTATATATGTGATAAATAATATAAACGTATTCGATCATATAAGTTTTTTATAGAACAATATTGATCATTCATGTTGTAACGTTGATCATTCATGCTGTAATGTTTTGGCTAATATAAGCTTTATAGTGAAAACTAATAATGCTAATATAAGTTTTATTTAGTGAAAACTAAAAATGTAAGATTTAAGAATATCATGAGAAAGATTTTCAACAATTTTATCGAAAAGCATCTAGTTACTAGTTTTATCAAAGAATTTGTAAATCAAATCATATCCCAAAAAATTTGATTGATTACTATTTTGACGTATAAATGACATAAAATTTTATTAGTTGTATACAAACCTGATTTTAAACTATCCTGGTTTTAGGGAAATGTTAAAATAAAAAACAAATAGAGGAGGCCCCCAAACTTTTGTGGCTTTTTTTTTCTAGATTTGTACCTTTGTGAGTGGAGACCACCACTACAAAAAGTTACTACAGTATCCCTTTATATATTATTTTTTATATAAAAGACACTTTAATAAGGTAGATTCATATTTCCATAACTTATAGTTAAAATGATAAGATAGAAAATATAATTATATTATATTTAGATGAACTTTAGATAAAACTTTTGATAAATAAACACGAAGATAAGTTTTAGATTTTGGGCTTAATAATAATATGTGTAAGTTACAGTGTACCACATATATAAGAATGCATGTATATACGCAGTCATGTGTCAGTGTATTTGTATGAATGTATGTATACGTTATCCAAATTCCATGAATATGAGGTGACAAAAATATCATGTTCACATGTCATTTACGAATCATTTACAATTAAAATAAGACTCATTTCAACAATGGTGCCAAGATAGTTGTCAAAAGCATATGGCGCCTCTGCTGTTTACACCGTTTAAACAATGATGTTATTTATCATTTTTCAAAACATGAAAATTCTGAAGTTGTGCGTTTTTTTATATAATATGAGAAAATTTAAATTATTTTGATGTATAAACCTTATTATATATTTTAAAGATCATGGGTTCCGGTCATAGTCATAGAGTCATATCATACCAATTTCAGCTCCTTTATTCCACCTGCCGGTCATAGTCATACTAGCGGTTTACTTTGTTCATTGATTTGTGGGGTATTTTAGAGCCCCGGATTTGTTTCTGATCAATAACATAGTTAGTGTATTCATATCTAATTAAAATACATGCATCTACTAAGTCTATATGAAGTGGTAAGGTCTTATAAGAGTGCTTATTTGATGATTGATAAAATAGGTAAGAAAGAAGGGTTATATAATTTGAGTGTGTAATGGAAAACAGGTTATATAACATATATGTGTATATATGTGAGAGAAATTATAGATATTATGTATGTATATGTATGTGTGAGAGAGAGACCAAAGTTCATGCCATGCTCCATAACCCCCATCTCTCATAACGCTGGGTTGAATGGTGTTTCGGGGCGCCATTGTTGAAATAAAGAAAATATTCAAGAGGATCAGCGAGATTTGCTCTCTTCACATCATATCCCGTGATTATAGGGTCATAATTTATGGTTTCCATTCTCCAAACTTTTACAGCCATTGATAGTCATGTTTCTTTATTTAAAACCATTGTATAAGTAAAGGGTTTGACCCCCCTAAACATATATCGAATACACACATTCAACACCATTACAATTCTCTCTGAATATCATGGTATCAGAGCAGGTTTGCTCATCATTTACCACTTGATTTCAGCCTACCTTTTAATCGATCCAACCCAAACCAAGCCACCATGCCCGAAGACAGCAGCTCGGCAGATTTGCAACTTCAACTTGCAAATCTGTTAAGAATTAGACTGAATGTTCAGTCTCAAAATCCAAAACTCTCCGATAATCTCCAAATCAATCTCAAACTCAACAGTCAAAACTATGCACTATGGACCCGAATGCGAGTCGCCATAGGCGGAAAATCCAAGACCTTGTTATCACACCTGACCTCGGATCCTTCAGATCAAAACAGTAAAGAATATGAGCAATGGGAACAAGAAGATTTAATTGTCTTCTCATGGCTCATTCAAAATATTGAACCCACACTCGCAGGTAACCTAACCGAGTATCCCACTGCGAAAATGTTCTGGGATGCTCTTGTGGTCACTTACAGTAGTGGAAGAGACAAGTTGCTGACCTTTAATCTTCATGTCAAGGCTAACAACATCAAACAAAACGACAGCTCCCTTGAAAATTTCTGGATCACTTTACAGGGGATATGGGGAGAAATCGATAGAATCGATCCAAATCCCATGAAATGCCCAGAAGACATCAAGACATACTCAAAAATCAGGTCAGAACAAAAACTTTTTCAATTTCTAAATGCCCTTGATCGAAGATATGATCCTATTAAGAGGGAAATTCTTCGACTAGAATGTCACACCCCAACCGATGGCGGAAACATCAGAGTGAGACGAAATAGATTGCTCAATGCATCATAACACTATTTGCGACAATATTTAAATCAAAACTCGTTCATTTCGTATATCAAATTGTCAATTACAACAGAAATCAAAATACAACAACTTCAACAAAATTACAACATGAAAGCCTAACATTCTAGGTGCGTTTCTATGTCGTCCCTACTAGATTTGTCATAAGCATCATCATCAACCTGTAACATGTTAAAAGTATAGTTCAATACAAAAGTATTGGCGAGTACACAAGTTTAAGTACATAGCGTAAGTATAAAAGAGTTTACTCAAATCCACATGGAAATTGTATACAAGGTAGGCTAGCATGCAATACTAATTATCAAACCCAAGTGTCCACAAGAATGAATGTGTCCCTCGTCACACGAAGTAACGAGACTAAAGTATGAATTAAGAATGAATCAGCTTAAAGCTTAACATTACCCCGACGGGCGGTGTGCTACTCCTATAGCGCTATATATGTTAAGTTGGGGCTAGCTAAGTTAATGACAATAAGCATGTATGAATTTAGCATGAACCTAAGCATAACAACAAGCATGTATAACGGATCGAGTGTATAAAGCATGTAGTGTGTGTATTCGTGTAATTTTGTAAGTTAACATGTTACAACCCAAATTGTGTAAAAAGGAAATAGGTCAAGTGTACGCACGGTTTTGCAAGCTTTCACTTGTTACTTCGCGAAGGGTTTGGAGGGTTGGAGGAACACCAAGCTATCTTTTGAAAGCCTTGAACCTTTAGATAGAGAGAGCTTTAGAGCTTTAGAGAGAAGAGAAGAAATGTTTGAGGTGTGAAATGAGAGTGGGAGGAGGTGGTTATTTATAGATGGGGTTAGGGGGTTGAGTTAGGTGAGTATTATATGCAAGAAACACAATCCAACAAATACAAAATGGACCAATCCATGGGCAAGAAACCACTTTCTCCGGATTATGCTATTTTTAGTCCTTGAACTTAGTTTATCTTACATTTCATGGTAAAACTTGATATTTTCGCATGTTTCAAGTGTATAATGTATATGTAAGTATATTTTAGGTATCAAGTATGAATGTATGAGTATTTGCACGTATAATAAGTATCGGTTTGCATGTAAACACGTATTTAACAATTAAATGCATGTAAGACAAGTATGTATCAGGTATGAATTTTATTACGATTAAAGTCTCGGATTATAAGATTGGGAAATGAAATACGAATGCGATACGAATACAAGTTTCCATAAATAGAAATACGATTACACTTTCTAATTAAGGAAAATACGAAAAAGCGAGGCGTTACATAGAACCCCTCCCAACTGCAGAAGCGGCATACGCAATTGTCCGTCAGGAAGCCGCTCACCAGAATATTCTGGGAGCCACTTCTACTAATATACAGGACATCGGAGCTGGATTAAGTGTCAATGAACCAGAGGGAGTAGGGCTAGCGACAAAGAGCTATCTCCGATTTGAAGGAAGAAAAACCGGATCTTCAAACAAAGAAGATAAATCACACCTTAAATGCACTCATTTTGGGATGACTAAGCATACAAAGGAACAATGTTTCCGGCTCGTCGGTTACCCAGACTGGTGGACCGATGGCCACAAAAAAACAGCAAGACCGCTAGAACAGATCCGGGCAGAACCTCCACAATAATGGGCAACGATGGAGTCGCCAACACTGGCGATGGCAAGCATAACCCTACCGGATTTGGGGGTATGGCGGCGGAGCATGTAATGGAGAAGAAGATGATGGGTTTCATGTCACGAAAGGTAATAGGTTTGAGAGAGAAATCTCGAAAACCACCCCTGTCTCAAATCTAATTCCAATTTACCCCTTGAAGATTCAAACATGACCAACTTTAATAACTTTATTAAAAGGGGTTTCCTGAATTGCAAAAAACACCTTGATCTCCAAGTGTAGCCTTAATGGTCCAAAAAGGTAATAAAACTAAAGAACAATCATGGATATTTGATTGTGGGGCTACTGATACTATGAGTAATGACGTATCAGATTTTATTACGTCAACCAAAGCCTACAAAATCATATATACAAGCGGCTAATGGGGGAAAGATCGTCAACCAAGCCTACAAAATCATATATACAAGCGGCTAATGGGGGAAAGATGAATGTGAAAACGGAGGAATAATTGAAATTTCTCCAACTCTCAAACTTTCGAATTGCCTCTATGTTCCTTAATTGTCACATAAACTCCTATCAATAAGTCATGTAACCAAGGAGTTAAACTGCTCAGTTCTTATGCAACCTACTTCTGTATATTACAGGATATCAGAACGGGAGCGATAATTGGGCGTGGCACTGAAAGACAAGGCTATATGACATGGATGAGGTGACTCAAAGGGTTTATTTCCTTCCAATTATAAGACAAATTGTGAGACTTGTGTGTTAGCTAAAAGCCACCAAAAAACCTTTAAAACCGAATAACACAAGGGTCGACTCTCCTTTTTCATTAATTGACTTAGATGTTTGGGGCCCAGCCCCAGTTATGGGGGGCAAAACTTTCGTTTTTTTGTGATATTTGTTGATGATTGTGCACGAATGACATGGGTGTATTTATTAAAAAATAAATACGAAGTTCTTGACAAATTCACAATTTTTTACGATATGGTCCAAACCCAATTTCATAAAGGCATTCAAATTTTCAGATCAAAAAATGGAGGAGAGTTTGTTAATGCCAATATGAAACATTTTTTTCCAAACCAAAGGCATAATCCATCAAACCACTTGCGCTTATACTCCAGAACAAAACGGTGTCGCGGAACGAAAGAACCACATATTATTAGAAATAACTCGGGCTCTCCTGATAGAGTCACATACTCCAAAATTTTATTGGCCAGAAGCCCTTGCTACTGCAGCTTATCTTATTAATCGTCTTCCCACTCAAATTCTAAAAACAAAAACACCGTTATAAGTCCTTTCAAAACCACTAAACCTCCCTCTATTCTTACACGTGAACCTCGAGTCTTTAGGTGTACTGTCTTTGTCCACATGCCTAAGCCGAATAGAGATAAACTCGATGCCTGTACGAAAAATGTATCTTTGTTGGTATAGAGTTAACCAAAAAGGATACCGATGTTACAGTCCAAAGACTCAACACATGCTTACCATTATGAACTGTGATTTTCTGGAAACTGAGTATTATTATGCCTCTGTAATAATGATGATGAAGAGAAAGAATGCTCCGACACACTAAATTGGTTGAGATATGTAACAAATGCAGAAGAAGAAGCTACAGTACCCAAAATGAGTCTCCTCTATCCACACAAAGGGAAGAACTAAACACCAGCCACCCAAGAAGTTGCTCCCAACCTGACATCAGAGGTAAGTAATACTCAACCAAATCCTTTTGTTGAAGTTCCTGAAAATATTACTAATGAAACTCTAGAACGAGAAAATAGTGTTCAGAAACATGAAAATCAACATGAAAATCATCCTACACGAGAAGACACATCGGGAGATATGTATTGCCACAAAGGACAAATCGGGGAATTCCACCTAAAAGATATTCTCCGGAAAAAGAGTCCCGAGGAGGTAAATACTCTATGGCCAACATAGCCAAAGGAAACCTGACCAGGGAGGCCGAGGCCTTCTCCTCATCTTTATATGCCGAAGAAATTCCCACCAGTATGGAACAAGCCTTGCAATCCAAACACTGGAAAGATGCAATGGAAGATGAGATGAAAGCTTTAAGGAAAAATAACACATGGGAAAAATGTGTTTTGCCATCAGGAAAGAAAACAGTCGGGTGTCGTTGGGTTTTTACAATTAAATACAAACCTAATGGATCAATTGAAAGATATAAAGCCAGATTAGTAGCTAAAGGCTACACCCAAACATACGGGATTGATTACTTTAAAACTTTTTCCCCAGTTGCAAAGATTAATAAGATTAGAGTTCTTTTCTCCATAGCAGCAAATAAAGAATGGCCACTTCATCAGTTTGATGTAAAAAATGCTTTCCTACACGGAGAGCTCGAAGAAGAAGTGTATATGGAAGCTCCGCTAGGATTTACCAAAGGTTTTGAAGAGCGGGAAGTTTGTCTCCTAAAAAAATCTCTTTAAGTGTTGAAACAGTCCCCCAGAGCATGGTTTGGCCGATTCACTTTAGCCATGAAAAACTATGGGTTCACACAAAGTAACTCTGATCACACACTGTTTCTTAAACAGAGAAACAATCACATAACCTGTTTAATAATCTATGTTGATGACATGATTATTACAGGAAATGACTATGAAAAAATTATCCGTACTAAGGAGGAACTTGTTTGATGAATTTGAAATGAAAGACCTTGGGAGACTTAAGTATTTTCTTGGGATTGAGGTTCTAAGATCAAAACAAGGAATCTTCATGTGTCAAAAGAAGTAGATTCTTGACTTACTAGCAGAGGTTGGTATGGTTGATTGCAAGCCAGCAGGCACTCCTATGATTGTAAATCAGAAGCTTTATATGGAGGAAAAAGCAGAATTAGCTAATAAAGAGAGATATCAACGAATGGTGGGGAAGTTAATATATCTCTCACACACTCGGCCTGATATAGCATATGCTGTCACACACCCGATCCGCAGCGGAAATAAAAGTCGGGGCATGATTGGGTTATCAGCAAAGCTCATGACATTTACTAAAAGGTTTCTTATTTATTTAATTTGGATTTAAACTTCAAATATCCAAAAAAAAGGAGACATACAGACACAAATAAACATTGTTCTAAACAACATATAATTTATTAATCTTCTAAGGCATTTCCTATGTGTTCCTCTCCTCAGCCTGTCCACCTGTATCGTGTGTAAAACAAATGTTTGGGTCAAACAAAAGTTGGCGAGTGAATCTTAGTAAAACATTTAAACAGTTGTTATATATTTGTTATTTAAATAGAAAAATATTGTGCATGAATCATAAGTGAGCATTGACGTGTGCGTATATATACATGATTTTACAATGAATTTTACACACGAACTCGGTTTTAATATTTATAAAAATGATTTCTACCTTAAATTAAAAACATACACAAAAGGACAAGTGTACCCTGTCGTATATGTAGTAAAGTATGGGTAAGAATCAGATGTCGATCCATGGACGCGGGCGGGTGCTTGTGTACTAAACCGTCGTCATTTATTTACCGGTAAAAATGGTATGTGAAATAAGCCTGTTATCAAAAATGTCACAAAAGCACTTGATCAATTTTCCAATTATAAAGACAACTAGTATCTCTTTCGGGAATCCTAATATGATAATTCTTCGAAAAGTTAACGCGATAAATACACTTTAACCACCTAAAATTATTCTTTAGCGAGCTATTGATATATTTTCATGTGAATCTTTAAAAATAAGTTAGTCATCTGTTAAGAGTTTTCTAACCTCACTTTATCAAGGAAAGCAATACCGATAAACACAATACAACCACCAAGACAAGCATAACGTAGATCATATCACAAACTCATTCATTTTGCAAGTCTTAAATATAAATCTACCAAGTTGGTTATTTTGGCCACAAATACTCAACAAAGATTATGACATATATTAAGAACCCGCAATAACACCATCTAACCCGTTAGAGCCCTTCTGTGTAAGAAAGCATTCTTGATCAAAATCAGATTATCTTTTATTAAACCAATACCCATTTCTAGTTTCATGGTGTAAACATATTAATCAAGTTAACAGTTCACTAATAAATGATTAATTATGGGGTTTATTCACTTAATCCTAACTAACCATTTACTAATCATCCAAGATAACAATCATAATCAAGAATCCAACATCAATGAAACAAGATTGCCATATGATCATCAAGATTCAAACATGAACAGTTGACTGAGCTTCATTTTAACTTGATAACAAACTAAATATTGATCATAAAACAAGTGTTTTTCATAGTATTCATAACAATATTACATAAACATCATCTCAATGCTTGCAAATGTAATCAGAGTTTGCATTAAGAACAAGAAATCAAACCAAAAACAAGCAAGGATTTGACGGATTGGATGAATGATAAGCTTCTTGCAACCTTGAGGCTTGAACCGTCCTGATCAGAGAGTTCCCGCACCTCAGAAATCGCCCAGAAACTTGAAAAAATACCCAATATTTTGATCAGTCGCGAATGCTTTGTTTTATAGACAATTTTCATATCCGCACGGCCGTGCACTTTATCCGCACGGCCGTGCGCATCAGCATTATGTCACTGCAGGGCATGGGCAGACAATGGGCCGCACGGCCGTGCGTGCCGAGAAATGAGTCGCACTGCCTCTCGCACGGTCAGTGCTTCCGAGATCGCAGTCTCGCACGGCCGTGCCAATGGGTTTGCACGGCCGTGCGGCATCTGTAACTTCAGCAGAATCTGCAGAATTGTCCGGAATGCTCGTTAATCCCACTTTTTCTCCAACTTTGTCTGCGGGACATCGTTTAGGACCTGAAAATATAAAATGGAACGATTAAGTAAAAATGCACAAAACGGGGGCAAAATGGGGAATTAAATTATATATATTTTAACGTATATCAAACCTCCCCACACTTGAACTTTTGCTTGTCCTCAAGCAAACAAGAAATAAAAGAACGCGGGCCTACAAGGGACCCAAACGTTTTTATATAAATATCCGACAGTTAATTGTTTTTCCAAAAAGTCAACATCAACGCCATTAAACCGAACAAGCAATTGCGAATATAAGGAAAGATAACCAAAAAGCAATGATTCCACTTTCGATCGACTTAACATGCAAATCTTCACATTCTCACAATGCTCACACACACTAGTTTATATTTATGATTCATACATGTAATGTGTATGTGCAAAACACTCAACGCCAAGGCGATGAATCATGCAATATAATAAGCTTGTTAAAAGATCTAATCTCCACCAACTAACATGCGAAAAGCATAATCAAGAGGTCTTTGAGGGTTGTAATGTTAGGCAATGGTTTCGGGTAGGAAATGGGCATTTAAAAGTGGCTAAAAGGTTAAAACTCGGCGGTTTTTTTCTAACACGCGTAAATGAATTACAACTATACATAAGTAAGGCATAAACGGCCGATTATGACTGTATCGAGCTAGTCAATAAGATTGTACCATTTAGCATCTAAAATTGCTCTGATTTGATCCCTTTTTTTCTATTTTTGTTGCTATTTTATTCTCTCTTTTTTCTTTTTTTTTCTTTTTTTTTTTTGATAACTTGCTAAATATTTACAAGTTAGATAATAACCATAACCGAGTTTTAACAAAAATATGTTGAACAATAAAAAGGCTCAATTTGGTTAAATGGGTGTCAACGGAAAAACACGGGATATAGGCTCAACGTGGTTTACTGATGGGATAATGGTGGTTACGGAAATTAAAAAAAGAAAAAGGCTAACACAAAAGGGATATCCTAAGTGCCTCTATCATATTCATGCTCTTTTCACATATTCATGGTTTTGAAAAGTATACTAATGACAAGTTCTAAATCACATGAAACACCCGGCTCGCTCATATTCCGAACAAAAACAAGCATGATAAGAATTGAAAGGCTCAAGTATGCTCACGTAATTGAAGGAATGGGTATAAATGTAAAGATATGCATGCAAGTTTTTCTTTTGTTTGTCACGCTTTTAGTTGTTATCTCCTTTTTAAAAATCAATTTGGCTTGCCGGTTTTTATCGTATCACCTGCTTTTTTAATGAAATACAATTGACCATTTATTACAAAAACTATCTATATACATATTTAAATTATTATTATTATTATTATTATTTTATTTTTTTAAGGACAAACAAAGTTAACAAGTTAAATCCCTCCCCACACTTGAATTTCACATTGTCCCCAATGTTAATCGAAAATTAGTTACGCAGTTATTAATTAGCGAAACTGAAGTGTGAAAAAGGTGATTAATACTCCCCTCGAGCGGAAGAAGACTTTGAGATATCTGGCGTGATCATTCTTTTTTTCATTCCGGTTCTGTGTGCATTTCCATGTTCCTGCAAAACTTATCAAACTATCCACAACACAGGCAACGCATTTGAAAAAATATATTAGGTGCATAAATATTCATCCCAAAAGCTAGAAATTGAAATAACAAAAGTACTAATAAACTGTTTCAAAGCAAACCGAAATACATATCCGCGGGGTTTTTTTAGAGAAAAGCAGTCAAAAATAAAACCCCGAAAGAAACAATAATAAACAATGATAAATAAATACTAAATGGCACCAGCGCTTTCGTCAGCTAAACTCTTCCCTCCTACTAGTCCTCCTCATCGTCTTGGCGGACTCCAGATGGGCCCGCGTCGTCATGCCTGGGGTTCCCGAATGGGAACTATGGAGGATCGCCAAAGTAGTTCGGGAAGGCGTTGTGAAGCCCTCCGAAAATGTAAGAAAACCCGGCGTGAATCTCATCCCTCATGATATTCTGGTTCACCTGCATCTGCTGAAACTGCTGGTAGTACTCTGGATATGAAGGAATGCCAGGGGGCCAATCCTGATGTGCCTGGTATCCTGGCTGGTGCTGGTACTGGTACTGATGCTGCTGCTCCTGCTCTGGTGGCGGTCCAATAAAAGTTTCCCCGTGACCATGTGCCTCGTGGGCAGGCTCCATTTCGACGTCCGGCTCTTTGTCAGATGGTAGGGGTGGTAGTGGGTCCCAAACTTCCCCATGTAGGCCCCTTAACCTTGGGCCATTTCCAGTATCAATAATCAGGCCCATCGCCCATAGGGAACAAATGTCCACCTCACCCCCTGAGTGGACCAGTGTCAATTGATCAACCACATTCTCCGTCATAATCCCGATAGAATAAGCAAGCTGGGTCACATACTCTCCACCGTGAATTTCACGGCTCACCGACCTCCCTGCGCTGTTAATAAAAAATTCTGCCATACGGCGGCGAGGTTGACGTGTACTCCATTCACGATGGAGTACAAGTATAGCAGATCCGGTGTGGGACAGTTCCCAGAACTGTCCATGCGAACGCAAATGGTGTGCTCATGACTTGGTGAAGAACCCGAAGAAGCGGGTCTCTCAGCTTCGACGCTTTTGCTCCCCGAGCATCATAAGGCGGCCCATTAGCTATTTGAGCCCAAAAAGCAGCCCTCTCCTCGTCGCTGCTGAACTTGTAGATGTTGGAAAAAAATATCAGAATTTATATCGTCATCTCCGTAAATACCCAACTTTTTCCCAGCTTGCCACTGACCATTTATGCCATCGTCCCCCCAAGCCTAAACTGAATGATTTTAGCATTTTTGAAGTCCGGGTTTTCGCTCCTTGGCTTATCGTATCGGTAAGAAGCGAAAAATTCCAATGTCAGATCACGGTAGACAGGTCGCTCTATGTTTAGCAACCTAGCCATCGGGATTGAGATCATTTCTTGCAGCCTCTCCGATTGATTCAAGGCTTGCAAGGCTTCCCAACTCAGCCGTCTTGGCTCACCAACCTGGCCTTGTCGGTTCCAAAGGGTTTGCAAGAGTCGAATTGCAAGAACGGGTGATCCATCTGTAAGCAGATAAGCAATAAAAATCGGGCCAGACCTAAAAAATTTTGATTCCGGCACTAGAACAGTGACTTTTAAGCATTCTGTTTGCTGTCACCAAAAGTCGCACAGCTGTGCGGACGACTTGCGCGGCTGTGCGGATCGAAACCACACATTGTTTTCATTCCGGAGTCACTGCAGCGATTTGGGCCCGCACGACCGTGCGGATGAGGCGCACGGTCGTCCATCATCTGCAGTTTTCAAAAATCAGGTCCATTCACTAATTTCGGCTATTTAATCATAAATTAAGAGTTTTCTCAGTGAATGGATCGAGAGTTCCTGATTGGGGCCTTTATTTGCCCAATTTTGCAAAGAATAGGGTTTGATTGCCATTTGTGAAGAAAACCCCAAAAATTTGTTGAACAAGAACCCTAATCTACCCTAGAACAGAACGAAAGATGCAAAACATAAAGGAGATTCATACCTTGACTGAAAATTACGGAGAATCCTTGGAAAAAATGGTGATTTTTGAGAGGGTGCGAGTGTGGGAACGGCAGTGCGCCTAGGGTTTAGAATGAGAGTTGGTTTTTTCTAAAATACGCGTATTTAAAGTTACGGAACCAACTGTCAGAAAAGTACGCGCACGGCCGTGGTGCGGATTTGAAATCTTAGAACCCTGATCACTGATCTCGGTCCGCATGGGCGTGCGGATGGGTCGCACGGTCGTGCGTGTTCGGGAAGTCAGTCCGCACAGTCGTTCCTGCAGATGCAAATTTAAAGTGCACGGCCGTGCAGATCAGTTGCACGGTCGGGCGGCATCTGGCAGTCTGCAGATTTTGCAGAAAAATGCACCCAGCTCTGTTTTTCGCCGAAATCACCAATTTTTTAAGTGTTTTAGCCGCTTGAACATCGTCTCAACCACAGAACACTCTAAGGTATGAATCAAAAACGGAAAACCTAAAACTTAACGAAAAACGAGGAAATCGCGAAATAAACACAAAATATCAACATAATTACATATTTACCCTTGGCGTGCAAATTACGCCCGCTAAATTTTTTTTCTCCGCGAGTCGATAGCTGGACTCTCCTCCCCGCACTTATTACACGTACGGGGCGTGGAGTTCGATGACCTCCACTACCGAGTCAACCGGTCCGTTAACATAAAGCTTTAGCCGATGACAGTTGACTTTGCATGTTACCCCGTTTGAGTCCTCGATGACTATAGTGCCGTAGGGGAATACTTCCTTGACTGTGTACGGCCCCGTCCATCTGGACTTCAACTTCCCGAGGAATAACCTGAGTCTCGAGTTGAATAATAGCACAAGATCTCCTACTTTGAACTCTTTGGGATCTCTTAAGCGCTTATCATGTAGTCTTTTTGTGCGTTCTTTATATAAGCAAGAGTTCTCGTAGGCATGGTTCCTTAATTCTTCGAGCTCATGGATTTGCAAGAAGCGAGCCTCACCGTCGCTCTTCATATCCAAATTTGCAGTTTTTAACGCCCACCACGCCTTGTGCTCCAACTCGACTGGGAGATGGCACGCTTTTCTGTAAACCAGCCTATAAGGAGTAGTACCTATAGGTGTCTTGTACGCTGTTCGGAAAGCCCATAGCGTCAACTAGCTTGTCTGACCAATCCTTGCGGTTTTGACCCACCGACCGCTCAAGGATCCTCTTCAGTCCCCGGTTTGTGACTTCTACTTGGCCGCTCGTCTGGGGATGGTATGGTGTAGCTAGTCTGTGGTGAACTCCATATTGAGACAGGGCCTTTTCTAATTGCGCATTACAAAAATGAGTTCCACGGTCACTGATCAGTGCCTTCGGGGTACCAAACCGGGCAAACAAGCTTTTCAAGAACCTCACAACTGCTCTGACATCATTTGTGGGTAAGGCTTGCGCCTCGGCTCATTTCGACACATAGTCTACGGCTACCAGGATGTACTTATTACCGCGTGAGGTTGGGAATGGTCCCATGAAGTCGGTTCCCCAAACATCGAATACTTCACAGGCCTGGATCGAATTCTGAGGCATTTTGTTGCGGGCGGATAGATTCGATGCCCTCTGGCATGCATCGCACGCTCTTACCAACTTCTGTGCATCATGAAAAATAGTAGGCCAATAAAAACCGGCATCTAACACCTTTTTCGCGGTGTAGTTGGCTCCGTAGTGACCTCCGGTAGGCCCTTCATGACATTCGCGCAGAATGTCGGCTGCCTCCTCTCCAAACACACATCTACGAATCATGCGATCCGCTCCGACTCGAAATAAGAATGGGTCATCCCAAATATAATACTTGAGGTCTGCAAAGAACTTCCTCTTCTGCTGATGTGTTAATCCTTTGACGAGGATTCCACATGCTAGATAGTTCGCGAAGTCGGCAAACCAGGGCGACTCATCTCTCACCTCTATGCTCATCAGGAACTCGTGGGGGAAATTGTCGTTTATTGGCTCCCTCCACGTCTCCTCAGAATCTTCGCGCTCGAGTATCGAGAGATGATCGGCCGTAACGTTCAGCGCACCCTTCTTATCTTGAATCTCGGTATCGAATTCTTGCAGCAATAGAATCCATCTAATCAGACGTGGTTTTGTGTCTTGTTTGCTGAAAAGATATCGGATAGCGGCGTGATCCGTGTATACGATAGTCTTGGACAACACAAGGTACGATCTAAACTTATCAAACGCGAAAACTATCGGCAAAAGCTCCTTCTCCGTAGTAGTGTAATTCTCTTGCGCATCGTGCAAGGTCTTACTGGCGTAGTAAATAGGATGAAAGTGCCTCTCCTTTCGTTGTCCCAAGACTGCCCCTATAGCAAAATCGCTAGTGTCGCACATTATCTCAAACGGCAACGCCCAATCTGGTGCAACTAAAATAGGGGCTTCAACAAGTCTTCGCTTCAACAAACTGAATGTCGTCAGGCATTCTTCTGAAAACACAAACGGAGCATCCTTCTCCAACAACCGGTCATGGGTCTTGCAATTTTCGAAAAGTCTTTGATGAATCGCCTGTAGAACCCAGCATGACCAATGAACCTCCTAACTGCTCTGACTGAGACAGGGGGTGGAAGTTTAGAAATAACATCTACTTTGGCTGGATCGACCTCCAACCCCGCTTGCGAGATCCTGTGCCCGAGAACTATCCCTTCCTTCACCATGAAGTGACACTTCTCCCAGTTGAGCACATGATTTGTCTTTTCGCACCTCATCAGCATCTTTTTCAAATTTTTCAGACAATGTCGAAAGAACTCCCAAAAATAGAAAAATCATCCATGAACACCTCTATGGAATCCTCAATCATGTCGTGAAAAATGGCAACCTTGCAGCGCTGAAATGTAGCCGGCGCATTGCACAACCCAAAAGACATACGCCGGTAGGCGAATGTGCCGAAAGGGCAGGTGAACGTAGTCTTCTCCTGGTCCTCAGGAGCGATCGGAATCTGAAAATAACCCGAAAACCCATCCAGAATACAATAGAATGACTTCCCCGACAGACGTTCCAACATCTGATCGATGAATGGAAACGGAAGTGGTCCTTGCGGGTGGCGTCCTTGAGCTTGTGGTAGTCGATGCAAACTCGCCATCCGGTGACGGTACGGGTCGGAATAAATTCATTCTTGTCGTTTGAGACTACTGTTACTCCCCCTTTCTTGGGCACTACTTGTACAGGGCTCACCCATACTGAATCAGAAATAGGGTATATTAACCCTGCATCAAGTAACTTAATCACCTCTTTTTTCACGACGTCTTGCATGTTCGGGTTTAATCGCCTCTGAGGTTGAGCACACGGCTTGTAATCATCCTCCATCAGAATCTTATGAGTACAGAAGGAAGGATTGATGCCTTTGATGTCCATAATCTTCCATGCCATGGCTTTCTTATGAAGTCTTAGTACCTTGAGAAGTTTTCTCTTCTCCTCTTCCTCTAAGGATGATGAAATAATGACCGGAAGACGACATTCCTCGTCCAGAAATGCATACTCGAGATGTTGCGAGAGTTGTTTCAACTCCAATGACGGCGGATCCTCTACTGAAGGCTTCGACTTTCCTTCAGCTTCACAATCAATCTCCACGAATCTGTCAGGACTATGGGAACCATAATCACTGACTTGACAAACCGGCTGCTCAAGTCTGTGTATATCCGAATCTAACTCCTCAATGGTGCCTTGAAATGAGAGTTCACAAAGGTATCGACAATGTCGACATAATAAAGCGTATCATCATGGCTTTGTGGGTGCTGCATCGACCGTTTAATGTCGAAGGTCACATGCTCATCATTAACTTGGAGCGTGATTTGGCCTGCGGCCACATCTACAATCGTCGTCGCGGTATTGGGAACGGGCGTCCGAGTATCAAAGGCACCTTGGAGTCTTCATCCATGTCCAGAATGACAAAATCTACAGGAAACATGAATTTGTCGATTTTAACCAGCATGTTTTCAACAAACCCGCGCGGATACTTGATCGATCGACCAGCAAGTCGAATACTCATCCTCGTAGGTGAAGGCTCACCTAGATCTAGCTTAGCAAAAACCTTATACGGCATAAGGTTTATGCTTGCTCCCAAATCAGCCAATGCGTGGCTGACAGACATGCTGCCTATAAGGCAAGGAAGGGTGAAACTGCCCGGGTCTCCCATCTTTTCGGGTAAACGATTTTGAAGAATGGCTGAACAATTTTCATTCATTAAAACACACGACATGTCCTCGAGCTTCTGCTTATTCGTGAGGATGTCCTTCGGGTGGTCAGCAATCAAGTCGCGCACATGTGGTCAGCAATCAAGTCGCGCACGGCCATGCCAATGGGCCGCATGGTCGTGCGTGCCGAGAAATGAGTCGTACTGCCTCTCGCACGGTTAGTGCTTCCGAGATCGCAGTCTCGCACGGCCGTGCCAATGGGCTGCACGGCCGTGTGGCATCAGTAACTTCAGCAGAATCTTCAGAATTTGTCCGGAATGCTCGTTAATCCCACTTTTCTCCAACTTTGTCTGCGGTACGTCGTTTAGGACCTGAAAATATAAAATGGAACGATTAAGTACCTATACGACGATATTTTAGCTAAAAATGCACAAAACGGGGGCAAAATGGGGAATTAAATTATATATATTTTAACGTATATCAAGCATATGTATATATATAAACAATCACAAACCACATAATATCCACAATGAACACATGACATGATGAATGATGAACTTGAGATCAAGGCTCAATCAAACGGAGCCGATCTAATGAGGCACCTGATGCTCAACTCGTATCCCACGAGGAACTGATGGGCCTTAATAAATGATTGCACTGAAATGATAAAATGTAACCACACATAACCACACAAACAAATATACACATTTGATCACGAAATGATGTTAGCACAAGTGTTTAAATAAATAAAACATGTACGACATCGATACACCCCAAAATACGATTAAAAAGGGGTATTTGTAAGGATTCACTCACAGTGGGTGCATATTCTTGGTTGATGATGAGTGCGCACGAGTTGAGGAACGAATACTAACCTAAAATAATAATACAATAATTCGATAAATATAAACAAATTAATATTTGATTTAATTCTTTTGTTAGATTTTTAGGTTATTTTTGTGGTTTTTATTGAGATTTTAAAACCTTCGTAATTGTATTTTTAAATATTTTTAATTGATTTTTTTACTAAAATATAAATATATAACTAAAATAAATAAATAGAATAAAAATAAAATAATATAAAAAACCTGTCAGGTCTGACAAGTGACTTGACCGGGTCGACTGTGATATCAGGCAGCGTGTGTGGGATTCGAACTTGAGACCTTCCGTTCACGTGCACGCAGCTCTTCCAACTGAGCTACGTGTCTAACCCATTAGAATCAGGATTTTTATTATACTTATACTCTTGTTAGACTATATCAGAAATTACTTAAATTTAAAGAATTTTAATTGTCGAACCGGTAGGGGAAAGCAAGTCTCGAACCCGCAATCGCTATGATACTCTGCACCCAGCCCAGCCAACTGGGCTGGGTGTCTAACCCAATATAAACTGAAATTACTTTATATTTATATACTTATTGAAAACTGATTTAGTTAGGTTTTAAAAAGAAAACATTTTATTCAGTAAACCGGTGCTGTTTAGCGACTCGAACTCGGGACATGTAAGATAACTGTGCACATAGTCCACCACTGGACTGTGTGTCTAACACGGTTGTAACCCGATTTTAGATAAACTAATACACAACCCAAACTTCGGCTTCTTCATCTTAATTATACCAGAACCATTCCCGAATGATCGCAACACAAAGAACAATATTTACAGAAAGTTTAGAGGGATTGAATCGATATACCGACTGTTACGATGCCTCCAGTTCCAAACTCCGGCGAGTGACGAAAAGAATTTCCGACGATCGACACAGATTAAAACTTCAGAGAAATTAGGTTTCTTTTGAGTGAGTGAGCGATGATAAAAGGATTTGAGAGGTATTTATAGGGTGATCTAAGAGTAATCATCTGATTTGGTTTCAAATTTGGGTTTCAATACCAATGATTTCTTTTCGGTTACGGTTAAAATTTAAGTTTTCCGGTACAAGACGGAAATAACAGTTACACGAGATTGATTTTATGGAGCTTAATTTTCTCTATTTGAACTCTCCGGCAGTTACAAATGTGATGCTTGAATTGCAGGTTTTGCCGTTAGTCTTAATAAAAGTTATTTGTTTCAGATTTATAGCACCAAAGTGTGTGTAGAGCAGTGGTGTTATGTGTGTGTGTATGCGGGAGACCTGGGTTCGAGTCCTGGTTTCCCCTTTTAATTTTTGTTTTCACTTTTTAAAGTTTCTTTCAATTTATTATTATCCTTAATTATGATATTAAATTTGTAACATTTATTAATTGTGAAGCTTTAAACCAACCGATACTAATAAATACGCAACAGACATTTAAACCCAAAACTTGATTAAATAACAATGCGGGTTTTTGAAACCCGTTTTACACAAATGTTACATATGCTGTTGGATTAGTCAGTCAGTTTATGCACCAACCCCAGAATGCTCATATGGATGCAGTCCTAAGAATTATACGATATCTCAAAGGTACTACTGGTCATGGGGTCTTATTCAAATCCAATGGGCATCTAGAGACCAAATTGTATACCGATGCAGACTGGGCAGGAGGTAAAGGCAATCGAAGATCAACTTCAGGTTACTTTACCCTAGTTGGTGGAAATCTCGTTACGTGGATAAGCAAAAAACAAAAAGTAGTGGCTCTTTCAAGTGCAGAAGCTGAATTCAGAGGAATAGCAAGAGGATTAATAGAAGTTTTGTGGGTACGAAGGCTACTAATGGAATAGGGTACCCTCCACAGGAATCAAGTAAAATTATAAGTGATAATAAAGCGGCTATGCAGATTTCAGAAAATCCAGTTCAACATGATCGAACGAAACACATAGAGGTTGACCGACATTTTATCAAAGAGAAGTTGGAGGCAAAGATCATCACTCTACCGTTTGTTCATTCGATCAGAAGACCAACTCGCCGATGTTTTAACAAAAGCTGTCAACGAACAAGTTCTACACAACTGTTTAGGCAAGTTGAATTTTGAAAATCCTACAATTCAACTTGAGGGGGCGTGTTAAAATAAAGAAAATATTCAAGGGGATCAGCGAAATTTGCTCTCTTCACATCATATCCCGTGGTTATAGGGTCAAAATATATGGTTTCCATTCTCCAAACTTTTACAGCCATTGACAGTCATGTTTCTCTATTTAAAACCATTGTATAAGTAAAGGGTTTGACCCCCCTAAACATATATCGAATACACACATTCAACACCATTACAATTCTCTCTGAATATCAGCCATGGGGCGTTATAACACTATATAACCCCTCACTACGGATGACCTAAGACCATGTGTAGTCGGAGGGTAAAACAAAGCCCCAATCATTGGGCGTTTTGCACCATGTGGCAGTCCAGTCAGGAAGGAAGCTTTATTGGGCGTTTTCTAAAATGGGCATAGTGGAATAAAGCCCCATAGTGCCCCATTAATGATTACTCAATAATTATTATATTTATTTAATTAAAAACTAATGACATATGATTTGTAATGATCTCATTGGCCAAATAAGCAAGGGAGGGGTGTGGAAAAAAGAACGCCAAACGCATTTTGTTTTGAAAAAAACGCTCCGGAGGCCAAAAAACCCCACTACGAGTGGTCTAATAATAAATTGTAATCATGTAAGTTAAATGTCACCTAAACTAATCATATCTTTCTTTAATGACACATCCACAAAAAGGATTAAAGTTGTTAAGTTGGTCTTGCAATAGTCAAATAACATCACTATTGATATCACAGATCATCCATTAAGCAACAATCTAGAAACACTAGAATCTGCCGAAAAGAATTGGGTGATTGATGCTACGAGCGTGTTTTGTATCAACCGTCCGATGAGCGAAAGCTAAGACAAGACTCGACGATAAAATAAAAGCACCATTGACATTTGACAATACTCAATATCACAAATAGATCATGCATTCACCATCCAACCACATGATTGTATTCCAAGATTGAACTTTTTCGAAGATTCCAAGATTACTTACATGAAAACAAGCACAATAATCAGGAAATGTTGGTGTGAAGCAAGAATAAAATAACTATTTTTGAATACCTTTATGACAAAAAAGAACGTGTTACAAACAAATAATGTTTATATGAACATTATTTAAAAAAAAAAAGAGTCACAATATTTCTGTAAAATTAAAATCTCAAAGTACAAGTTTTTAAAATTGTGTACCAAATCCAAAAACCGAGTGTGTTCAAAAGTAGCAGCCAACCATTTTGGAAGAAACAAAACTGTTTTTCATGTTATGAAAGAAAATGCTTTGCAAATTAAGATATGGTACTTTTCACCTTTTTAAAACAAACCCACCTCTAATTTGCATCTAACTTTTTCAATGCTTAAGGTTTGAGTTAATCACATTTGGACTAATTGCAACATAAATATTTTCTTAGAGAGAACTAACACAAACATATAGTTTGACCGTGACATCAACTATCCAAATCCCAAAAGGATTTTTGTGTTTTCTCTTCAACCTTTGTTTAAATAAATAATATTGGATTTTAATAATCTCAACTATTCATCGTTGGTCGTCAACAATTCCAACTTAAAAAATAACCACTAGCGTACCAACTATTAACATATTGGCCTCCAATTCACCCTGACTAACAGAACGCTAACGCCGTTAATTTTCGATCGCCGGAAAAACGTTTTTTGCCAGAAAAAGGGTCCTAAAGGTCTGATCTACGGCTACAAAAGTTGAGTTTTCAGGCCAAAAAGAAGTTTTTCGGCAAAAAAATGAGTTTTCCAGCGACTTTGATAATTGGGACTTTTACGAGAAAAAGATTACTAAAGGTCCGTAATAAGGTTACAAAGAGGTTTGGGATGAAAATGTTGAGTTTTCCGGCCAAAAATGTTTTTCCGGTGACCAGAGATTCACGACGTTAGAATTCTGTTAGTCAAGGTCAATTGAAGGCTAATATGTTAATAGTTGGGACTGTAGTTGGTTATTTTTTAAGTTTGAATTATTGACGGCCAACAATGAATAATTGAGATTATTAAAATATAGTATTTCATTAAATAACTATCATTCCAACATTTCGATTCACCTCTTGAACTTTAAAATCACAAGCTGCTTAAAAAAGCATTCTCAAGCATTGTTTTCGTAAGTGAACGATTGTGGCGGATTTTTTTTAACGGCAGATTTCTTATAATCCCTATTGTTTGTGGGATTTGAAGCCAATATTTCCCCTCCCAAACCTAAAGTATTTAAACGCTTTGTCTTTACCAATGGACCGCCACCTCATTGATTACAGTTGTGATAGTTGGGTGATCGAACCAAAGACCATGTTCATTGGTTGGACCAGGTTTAAAGAAAAAATATATAACTAGTAAGATCCGAAGCATGGTCCTATAATATATCTTGAGAAGTGTTTAATGCTATATTTCAGAATATCCAAACTAAATAAGTTTACAACTCGTTTTTGTTAATAATGTTTTAAAAGTTATATTGTAGCTTACAAAATATAACAACCCATTGTAAAATTTTCTAGAAAGATTTTGATGTTTTATTACAAAATATATATACTTAATACTTTCCGAATTTTTGTAATACCTTTTTTTTTCTAAAGATAAATTGTCTTTATATTTTCGTATTAATATGCATTATGGGATTCGGATGATTGTATTCATGTCAATCCGCAAAATGGTGTTGTGTTAGGGTTTACGTGTCTAATATGACTTTAGGGTTTGTGCCGGGTTTAATCCGTTAACCCGCGAAGACAACCCATTTAACACCCTTACTAATATGATCACCTCGCTGAAGGTGAGAAGTTAGCAACGACGCATTCCATTGTATAATAATGAAGAAGTTGTGACAATCTCTAGTATCTTATATAGGAGACTTTGTACATTACCATTATTCTTAAGGGGACATCTTGTTAGGTGTATAATGTAATGAGATGTCCAATTTAGAGCATGTTGTGTTGTGTTCTTTTGGTTTTGGTTTGTTTGTGTCTTCTTTATTTTTTCCAATCAGTAGGTAAAGTGGGTGACATTAATAATAGTTAAAGAAATGGTATTATGATAAAATTAAACACAATTTGACACAAAGTTGCTCATAGCTAAAGCATACAACTTACAATTTGACGTATCAAACATTGAAGTTACAAATTCAACTTTCATAAGCATCATTTATTTTTCACCTGGGCGTAAGGAACCAAGTTCTAACTGGCTAGCGACCGAATCATACACCCTGACCTAAGTTGTAACAACTTTCAAAGGATACCAAAAGAACCTATAATTAAAACCCCAAGTGCGCGTAACGAAACTTGTAGTAATCAATAAGAAAACTTGGCAGTTGATGAACCAACCTGCACAAAAATACCTTACTAGACTCACAATTAAAAACTGAATCATTTAGGATCAAGACCCGAGCATACGCGATAAGAATGGCACAAAAACTGAGAAAAACGCGCAATTAGGAGAAAAGGCGGCCGAGGACACGTGTCACGCCCATGTGTCACGTGTCAGACCTATGCTTGACACGTGGCAGTCTAGGCCAAGCTGCGAGAGGAACCCTGGTTTCTCTTGCGACGTGCGAGAGATACTAGTCTGGGCTATATAAGGACAGGTCTGGGAGCAGTTCAGTTGCACCAGTTTGATCACAAATCGATACTTCTAACTCTCGCTAATTGTTGTTCTATTACCCAAACTCCTAAACCTCGAAACTCTGCTCCGTAGAAAGCGTGCTAACCCTAATCACTGGTACGATATCTTGTCCGATCGATCTGAAACCAAATCAACAGATGTTTAAGTGATGCCTGAATAAGGCTAAACATTGTCATCTACGTTGAGGTTTTGATCTCGTGATTATCGTTAAAGTTTGAATTGGGTTAATACACTAATACGTGTTGCATTGTGTGCTTAATTAGGAACCCAGGACTCAGACCAGAAGGCTATTACCGAAAACCCTAATCTGCAAAGTGAGTCATTCTCTTTTTTCTTACAACACTGTGAGTCATTCTCTTTTTCTCACAACATTGTGAGTCATTCTCTATTATAAAATGTTTTCCAATTGTTACTTATATTAAAGTGATTAAGTCTTTGTATTCTTACATGGAAAAACTACTGTCAGTATGTGAGGTTTTGTATACACTAATTGATAAGTTTCACTAGTTGACAGAATGATCAACAATGATATGACCACAGGAATTGCCGAGTAACAAATACATTTGGGTAGTAGTAAGATATAAACAAATGTAAAAACTCTTAATGATGTAAATATAAGATTGTATCTTTTTATAAATCTGAATGAACTCACAAGTATTTTTCGCTGATCAAAAGCTTTTAAAACGCGTTTCAGGTGATTTACAGTGAAGAGAAGGAAAGTGCTAAGAGGCACTCAAGCTTAAATAAGTAGCTATGTAAACCCGAATAAAACGTAAGGGTTATCCCTTTGAAAATCCATTATGTAAATATGGGTTTTACCCCACATTTTATGAAATGAAAACTACGGTGTTTGAAAACTCTGATATTTTTTCTGACACCTGGTTCTAATGAAAATTCTGCTGCGATAATTTTAATAAACACCGATACCACTTTATCTGCTCACGGTTCATGTCCAGGGTAGGGTCGGGGTTTTGACAGAAGGTGGTATCAGAACCACTGGTTTAAGCTAATTAAGTATTGTAAAAAATACTTAAAATTAGTAGTCATGAAATAAATGAATTGACTTCTTTGATATTAATATTTGAAATATGTTTATAATACAGATGTCTAATGAAGTTAATCAATCTACACATACAATCATGAAAACTCTTTGGATAAAAGTGCCATTGAGAATATCGTAGCTCATGGAATAGCTGAAGCAATACCCTAAATTATCGAAGCTGTTAGAAACCATGTGCCTATTGAAAATAATAAAGCTGTGAGTAGCAAATGTAACCGTAGCAATGATTTTAGTCACAGTGTTAATGGAGATAATAATATTTTATCAAAGCTACATTTCCTAAGAAAATGATGGCAATGACTTCCGGATGTACTTACAAGGATTTTCTAGCTTGTAAGCGAACTGAATTCATAGGCAATGAAGGAGCCATGGCTGCTCTGCGATGGTTAAAAAAGACTGAAGTTCTTCTTAAGATCAGCAAATGTGCCGAAGAATACAAGGTAATGTATGTTTTTTAATCTCTTTAGAGATGAGGCATTAGAATATGGAACACGATTCTTTAGGCAAAAGGAAGTGACATGGCCTATGCCATGAATTGGAAGGAATTTAAGGAAATGATGAAAGGAAATTTTATCCTCCTCAGGAGAAGGAACAAATGGCTAATAAGTTCTTAAATCATAGAATGGTTGATGTGAATTATCGTGAGTATACGAAAAAATTCTTCGAATATATAAGAATGGTACCAACCCTGGCTTTGCCAGAACCTATACTAATTTCTTGTTATATTTGGGAATTTATTAGTGACATTGTGATATAGTCAAGGCAGTTAGACCTTAGACTCTTGAGGAAACGGTTGAGCTGGACAATACTTTGACAGACGGATTGATCCGCACGAGAGAAAAAACAAAAAGAAAGAATTAGCTCGGAAGACTACCCAAGAATTTCACTCGGGTAATACCTACAAAAGGAAAGGAGTTGGGCAGTCTTCTGCACCACCTTTCTGTAGAAACTGTAGAAGGAAGCATTCAGGAAAATGCAATTTTAATGGAACACCCTATTGTAACTTCTGCAAGACAACCGGGCATGTAGCGGAAGAATGTAGAAGAAAAACTAATATTTGTTTCAACTGCAAGAGACAGGTCACATTAAGCCATATTGCCCGAAACTGACTAAAGCACCTGATAACAAGGCAAAAGCAGCAGGCGGAGCTAAGAAGAACGCACGAGCATTCTTACTTACTGCGTAGGAGGCTACGATTATTCCCGACGTGATCCCTGGTACATTTCTTGTCCATGACGTATATGCTGAAGTATTATTTGACTAGTGCAAATCAAAGTTTTATAAATTCTGCATTTTGTCAAGCACTTAATCAACCGTTAACTGAGCTTAGTCAAGCTTGTACAGTAGAAACGACAGAAGGAAACTCTACCAACATACGCGAAGTACTTCCAGGAGCGAAGATAAAAGTAGTAGGACATAAGTTCATGGCAAACCTACTACCAATGAATTTAGTTGGATTTGATATAGTATTAGGAATGGATTGGTTAGTGGCCAATCATTCTCGAATCCTATGTGATCAAAATATTGTTGGGATTTGTACGCCAATAGGAGAAATGGTCAAGATTCAAGGAGACAAGCCAACCAAGTCTACCAAATTCATCTCTGTAATGAAAGCTGCAAGTTATGCACGGAAGCAAGGCATAGTGTATATGGTCTTAGTGATCATTAACACTAGAGGCAAGGAGCTGAAAGAAATTTCGGTAGTATCGGAATACCCTCGACGTTTTCCCAGAAGATCTACCTGGACTGCCACCTGACCGAGAAGTAGAGTTCAGAATTCACTTGATACCAGGAACTGCGCCAATTACTAAAGCACCTTATCGATTAGCACCGACGAAGATGCTGGAATTAAAGAAGCAATTAAATGAATTACTAGAGAAAGGTTTCATACAACCAAGTTCATCCCCTTGGGGAACACCTGTGTTGTTTGTCAGGAAGAAGGATGGTTTGATGCGTATGTGTATCGATTATAGGGAGTTAAATAAGGTCACAATCAAGAATCGACACCCATTACCGAGAGTTGATGATCTATTTGATCAACTCCAAGGCGCTCAATATTTTTCCAAGATCGATTTACGCTTAGGATACCATCAACTGAAAGTACAGGAAAAGGACATTCCTAAAACTGCTTTCAGAACTAGGCATGGTCATTACGAGTTTGCAATCATGCCATTTGGTCTAACAAATGCTCCAACAACATTTATGGACATGATGAATAGGATATGTAAACCATATCTGGATAAATTTGTAATTGTCTTCATAGACGATGTACTTATTTATTCCAAGAGCGAAGAAGAGCATGCTAAGCATCTACATGTACTTTTAACACTGCTGAGAAAAGCGAAGCTTTATGCTAAATTCTCTAAGTGTGAATTCTGGTTGCAAGAAGTGCAATTTTTAGGACATTTGATTAATCATGAAGGAATTCATGTGGATCCCACAAAGATCGAGGCAATTACTAAATGGAAAGTCCCTAAGTCACCTACGAAAGTCAGAAGTTTCCTAGGACTAGCAGAATACCATCGACGCTTTATTCGAGATTTTTCACGAATAGTCGTTCCGTTAACCAAGTTAACGTGTAAGTCAGTTAAGTTTGAATGGGGACCCAAGTAGGAAGAAGCTTTTACAACCTTGAAGCAATGATTAACGAATGCACCGATTCTTTCATTACCATAAGGAACTGAGGATTTTGTAGTCTTTTGTGATGCTACTAAATTAGGATTAGGATGTGTTTTGATGCAACGTGAGAAGGTGATTGCTTACGCATCTAGGCAACTGAAGAAGCACGAAGAAAACTATACAACTCGTGATCTAGAGCGAGGAGCGATAATTTTTGCCCTCAAAATTTGGAGACATTATTTGTATGGTAGTAAGTTTACCATCTTTACGGATCATAAAAGTTTAAGATATATGTTTAGGAAAAAAGAGTTGAAAATGAGGCAAAGACGATGGATGGAGATTTTAAGCGATTATGACTGTGATATTCAATATCAAAAAGGTAAAGCTAATGTAGTAGCTGATGCTTTAAGTCATAAGTATCATGAAAAACCGAGACGAATACGTGCTCTCATATTAAATTTGCGAGTAGATCTAACAGAGCAATTGAAGAGTACCCAAAAAACAGCAATCAAGGATGATGCTGAAGGATTAAAAGGAACAATGAAGAAACTAGAAAAAGGGATAGATGGAATTCGGAGATTCCATAAGAAAAGAATTTGGGTACCTATTCAAGGAAACTTACGAAATAGAATCTTAGAGGAAGCTCATAAGTCTAAGTATACGATGCTCCCTGATATTGACAAGATGTATGGAGATTTGAGGAAAAATTTCTGGTGGATAGGAATGAAAAAGGATATAGTTAGTTATGTCTATAATTGCTTAACTTGTTCGCAAGTTAGAGTTGAACATCAGAAACCTTCAGGCTTACTTCAACAATTAGAAATGCCAGTATGGAAATTGGAATTGATAACAATGGACTTTATTACCAAGTTACCCAAAACAAGAAAAGGTAACGACACAATCTGGGTGATTGTAGATCGATTAACCAAGTCAACTCATTTTCTACCAATGAAGGAAACCTATAGTATGGAATGATTAGCTAAGCTATACGTAGATGAAGTAGTTTCATTACATGGAGTTCTGTTATCTATGTCTGATAGAGATAGTCGTTTTACTTCTCATTTTTGGAAAAGTTTCCAAAAAGCTATGGAAACACGACTAAAGTTAAGTACAACTTATCATCCTCAAACTGATGGACAAAGTGAGAGGACAATCAAAACATTGGAAGACATGTTAAGAGCATGTGTAATATATTTTGGAGGAAGTTGGGGCGATCACTTGTCATTGATAGAATTCTCCTATAACAATAGTTATCATATAAGCATTAACGCCGCCCCATTTGAAGCACTTTATGGATGAAAGTGCAGAAACTCAAGTATGTTTGGCAGATTTATGAGAGAAACAGTTATCAGGTCCTGAGATTGTACAAGAAACAACCGATAAGATAATTCAAGTCAAGGAAAGACTGAAAACAGTACGAGACCGTCAAAAGAGTTATGTAGATAATCGACGTAAACCATTAGAATTTGAAGTTGGAGATAAAATATTGTTAAAAGTTTCTCCTTGGAAAGGAGTAGTCAGATTCGGTAAGAAAGGAAAGTTAAGCCCGAGGTATGTCGAACCATTTGAGATTATCAAGCGAATTAGATCAGTAGCTTATAAGCTAAAATTGCCAGAAGAAATGGTGGGTATACATGATGTATTTCATGTATGCAACTTAAGAAGGTGCCTAGCTGATGAATCTTTTGTAGTACTTCTTCAAGATATAGAGGTAAATGAGAAATTGAAATTTGTTGAGAAGCCTCTACAAATTGAAAACAGATAGGTCAAAAACCTCAAACATAAAAGATTGATTCTGGTCAAAGTAAAGTGAGATTCGAAAAGAGTACCAAAATACACATGGAAATTAGAATCAGAAATGAAACGAAAGTATCCATACTTGTTTCAGTGAATCTCGAGGACGAGATTTTAAACAAGGTGGGGAAGATGTAACAACTCCCAAAGGACCCCAAAAGAACCCGTAATCAAAACCCCAAGTGCGCGTAACGAAACTTGTAGTAATCAATCAGAAAACTCAGAAGTTTAGAAAACTCGGTAGTTGATGAACCAACCCGCACAAAAATACCCTTACTAGACTCATAATTAATATCTGAATCATTTAGGATCAAGACCCGAGCATACGCGATAAGAATTGTCACAAAAACTGAGAAAAACGCGCGATTGGACAAAAAAGACGGCCGAGGACACGTGTCACGCCCATGCGCCACGTGTCAGACCTATGCTGGACACGTGGCAGGTCTAGGCCAGGCTGACCTCCCTGGCGCCACGCGAGAGGAACCCTGGTTTCTCCCGCGATGAGCGAGCGATTCCAGTCTGGGCTATATAAGGGTAGGTCTGGGAGTAGTTCAGTTGCACCATTCCGATCACAAATTGATACTTCTTACTCTCTCTAATTGTTGTTCTATTACCCAAACTCCTAAACCTCGATACTCTACTCCATAGAAAGCGTGTTAACCCTAATCATTGGTACGATATATTGTCTGATCGATCTGAAACCAAATCAATAAATGTTTAAGTGATGCCTGAATAAGGCTAAACGTTGTCATCTACATTGAGGTTTTGATCTCGTGACTATCGTTAAAGTTTGAATTGGGTTAATACACTAATACGTGTTGCATTGTGTGTTTAATTAGGAACCCGGGACTTAGACCAGAAGGCTATTACCGAAAACCCTAAATCTGCAAAGTGAGTCATTCTTTTTTTTTCACAACATGTGAGTCATTCTCTTTTATCAAATGCTTTTAAAACCCCAAATGTTTTCCCATTGTTACTTATATTAAAGTGATTAAGTCTTTGTATTCTTACATGGAAAACTATTGTCAATATGTGGGGTTTAGTATACACTAATTGATAAGCTTCACTAGTTGAGAGAATGATCAACAGTGACATAACCACAGTCATAGGAATTGTCGAGTGACAAATACATTTGGGTAGTAGTAAGATATAAACAAATGTAAAAACTCTTAATGATGTAAATATAAGATGGTATCTTTTTATAAATCTGAATGAACTCACAAGTATTTTTTGCTGATCAAATGTTTTTAAAACGCGTTTCAAGTGATTTAATGTGAAGAGATGGAAAGTGCTAAGAGGCACTCAAGCTTAAATAAGTAGTTATGTAAACCCGAATAACACGTGTTTTGTAATCAAGGGTTATTCCTTTGAAAATCCTTTATGTAAATATGGGTTTCACACACACAATTTATG
The DNA here is from genome assembly GCA_947069175.1 of Scalesia atractyloides. Lineage (NCBI taxonomy): Eukaryota > Viridiplantae > Streptophyta > Magnoliopsida > Asterales > Asteraceae > Scalesia > Scalesia atractyloides. The sequence continues at coordinate 8,650,680 of CAMTDV010000002.1, read as the reverse complement.
AAATAAAAACTACGGTGTTTGAAAACTCTGATATTTTTCCTGGCACCTGGTTCTAATGAAATTTCCACTACGATAATTTTAATAAACACCGGTACCACTTTATCTGCTCACAGCTCCTGTCCAGGGTAGGGTCGAGGGTTGTGATATAAGGACCCTTGCGTGACATGGAGAGACCCTTTAAAAGGGTTGCAATGGAGATGAAGACTTGTTTTGGGGGAATCCTTTTGCAAGGGCCAGTATTGACAGATTTTGTGAGAGTGACAAAGAGAAGAAAAGATGAAGCTAACTAGGGCTGCAATTCTGACATGAACACCATAACACGACACGAACCTAAATTAAGTTAATAGGTTTCGTGTTTAACCTTAACAGGTTTCGTGTCCATAACAGGTTGACACGATAAGACCTGTTTAATTTCATGTCGTGTTCGTGTTTACCTATTTTGTGTTTGTGTCTTAACATGTCGTGTCCGTGTCTTAACATGTCATGTCAGACATGATATGACTTGTGTAACACCTCGTAAAAATCGTGTCCAATAGTATAGTGACACGTGTTATGACTTTTATAATAAGTCCATTAAGGACAAATAAGGACTAAAGGCGTCAACATGCTCAAACTGAACCTCTGAGTGAATCTCTGATGTCAACATGCATAAACAAGCCTTTGAGTGACCATTAGTGTCAACATGCTTAAAAACTTAGCCTCTGAGTGACCGTTAGTGTCAACATGCTTAAACTTGGCCTCTAAGTGACCGTTTGTGTCAACATGCCCAGCCTCTGAGTGACATCAGAGTCAACATGTTTATACTGAGCCTTTGAGTGATCCTTTACGAAGTCCTAACTCTCGTATGAGCCACTGGTTGGATGAGAGAGTTCAATTTTGTATATGTGTAAAAGTTGGACAATGGAGTGATTAAAAGTGTCAACATGTTAATTTATACCTCTGAGTGATCTTTTAACGAACTGAGCGCTTAACAATGTCCATGTATACTCCCGGGTACGCCAAATGTTGGCTACGGAGGGCTAAATATGCTAAAAGGTGTTTTAGGAGGTTTTATAAGGTGAGGGGCTAAATGTGACAAGTTTGGAAACTTACCATGGGGCGCTTGCGGGGCGTGAGAGGCACAGGGCTTGCCTCTCGCGGCCCGCCAGAGGCCTGTGTCTGGAGAAAATTGCCTTGGCCTCCACACATGTTGCCAAAAACCATTAGTTTCGAAACCATGGACTTCCAACAGTTACGCCACGTTTTAGGACACTTGTAAGCTCTCTCTAACACCCTTAACACCTGGCATCACCTCCTTCAAGCTCTCCAACTATAAATAGATGCCAATGTTCACCATTTGAACTTGCACCTTTCTCATTCATTACTCTATCCCCCTTCTCTGGAAGGTCCTAACTGAAAGGAGCATCCAACTTAATCCTATTTCATCCTAGGAGTCACTTGTAAGTGTTCCTTCCTCTTGCATTTTCGTTTATAGGCTTTTATAGCCAAAAGTCAAGCGTTTTACAGAAAATGCTTTGACTTTTGGTTAAGACCATTATGGTCCAGCCATTGGTCGTAACGAACATGGCTAAGTGATCGTAATAAGGTAGGTGCTAGTCCCTATAAAGGGCACCTCCTAAAGATCACGTTTGCTAGACCAATTGACGGGTCAATGTTTTAATATTAAAAAGTCAAACATGCCATTTTTCAGAAAAAATATAATTTTATCTTATATGTGTTATGAAAACTGTTTTGACACTTAAAAAAGGTAATAATTATTAGAACATGTGAGAACATGTTCGGCTCATCAATTTCAGTTCTAGGGTCGGTTCGCAACCGAAAGTCGCAAGGTATGACTTCTGCTTTGACTTTTGATTCTTACCCGATTTAGATTAGTTAACTACTGATCTAAGGTTGCATTATGATCGTAATATAATGTAGCAAATAACCCCCTGAGGTTATATTACATGATCATAATCAGAATCTGAGTTTATGCACAAGTTCCTTAATTATGCCTATTTTGACTAAAATGCCCTTTTTACATAAAACAAGCTTTTAATCAACAATGAACTTGCAAATGAATTACCTACTGATATGTTAATATAATTAACATACTACGATGTTAATATTCTGATCATAAACTGATTTTAGTATAATATCGAAAACTATACTTTTTAAATGACCAAAATGCCCTTTCGGTGCATACTTTGGTCTTAAACCATAAATCACACTTATGTGTGCTATCTTACTGATATTATATCACAAATTAAGTATTTTTCCAGAATGTTTATGATCATAACATCAGAATACATGCAAGTTCCTTTTATTCGACACATAAAGGTCAAAACGCCTTATAAGGCGTAGTTTCATTTTAAAACCTCAACGGGCATAAAAGTTGATATCCTACTGATATCACAACTTATTTAAAATACAGTGGCATATAGAACTTTTCCATGACTTATTCGGTTACCCGATATCGCTGATATGCGTACGGTTAAGTATATTTAACTAGTTTACGAAAATTAACCGAAACTGGTTTAACCTTATCATTTAAGTCTCAAAATCCAGAATGCTTATGGTTTACCCATATTATACAATTCAAAGTACTTGTTGGGTTTAAACTACATTCTATCCGGTCATCGCTTAATCTAGCATACTGTTTTTGATCCATTACGCCAGTCGGTCTAAGTCTATGACTTAAATAAGACCGTTAGCATTTTAATTGAGTAGCTTATGCCATAATCCAGACTAGAGCCTTCCGTAAAATGCTATATACACTTAGTTCATTTTGTGTACGGCTACGATATTAAATCTTGCATTTAAGCCAAGACTAGCTCAGGTAAATACTCTCGACTTATTTCCCCTATACGGGTTTGGGTTACGGTAAACTATTACCACTTGGTCGGAAATGAGATCAATTGAATGCCGGATTGTGGCTAGTAAATCCATATATTCTGTTTTAATCAGTTTTGTTTGATAACTTAAACATCGGGGTTAACTACCGTGTCCTGGATATCCTCGGCTCATTACATTAGATAATGGCCACGACCTTAGCGCGGGGTGTAGGCATACACCTGACAGACGCTCAAATACTTTTACCCACAAAGTTGGGGATAACTTCGTGAGTTCGTAAGTGGTGTGTACGTTAATCATGTCTCGGTTTTCGCACTGGGCCCTGTATGTATGGACAAACATGTGAATCTCTTAACAAGGTTACAAGGCTAACTTTCCCAAGTTATAAAAAGATTTGTGCCTTGTGCACTTAAATCAAATTTTTTAAAATGTTTTAAGGAAATGAGTCAGTTGGGTGTATTTACCAGCGAAAGCTGACGTATTTTCGAAAGACTAAGTTGCAGGTACAATACGAAATAGGCTGGAAGCTGCTCGGTAGTGATGTAAGAGGATCTTGCAAATCCTTAGATTTGCCCAAAGTCTGTTATACATTTTTGTACATTTTACGATCCACATGTGGATCTTCCATTACAAGTCGTCTGCATATTATTTTTGTACTTTGAACATTTCGGTTTGTAACAGTAAAGTTAAATCCAAGACTTCCGCTGTGCTGTATTAATTGTCTATGATGATATCAACTTACGTCACGACATTCCCCACCCAGGTCCACCGGTGTTTGGATTGTGGAAATCCGGGGTGTGACAACTTGTTAAGACATGTTAAGAGTTAAGACCATTATACAATACATGTTAAGACCTGTTAATGGCTAAATATCAAACATGTAGTAACATGTCGTGTTCATGTCTTAACATTCTGTTTTCGATTCTTAAAGATTGTTTGATACGTTGGTAAAATTTCCGTGTCTTAACAGATCGTTTTGTTTAACATGTTTACTATAGCTTCATGTTCATGTTTGAAAAATCCGACACAATAAAATTTCTTGTCATGTTCGTATTTAACTGTTTCGAATTCATGTCTTATCATGTTCGAACCTTAACAGGTCAGGTTAACACGATATGTCAGCCCTAAAGCTAACCAATTGGGGGTAGCTCACATGAACTACGGTCAAGATTTGTCCTCCCTTCTGGTGATGTTCTAAGAAAACTCTTTTATTCTTTAAAAAAAAGTGTAGTAATTGAGGTTTTCGGTTTTTAAACTTAAGTTTGCTTTTTTTTTTCCTTTTCCTTATTTAGTATATATTATGGTTATTCTTTATTAACTTTTGAAATTTAATATAAATCTATACATATAACTTCTCATAGCTTTTTATCTTAGATTTTATTACAACTTATATTGAAAATACAGTTGTATTTAAAAAATTTTTAATGATTAAAAGTTACTTTATATTCATTTACCATAAAAAATGATACATTTTATGTTATGAACAAACACGACTTCGACAATTTCATTATGATATGTAATAAAACTAAATTTCATATACAATGATGTATTAAAGGATAAGTAGTCTGGTGATACTAACATGTAAAAATGATATCCTTTTAGATAGTAGGCAAATAGTATAGATTTATGGGTAAAAAAATATACAAGAATGTATTGAACTCTGAGTTGCCAGCCACACACCCAATATGTGTTTAATCAAAAAAAATTATAGCACCCCTTTACTCAAATTAGTATTTAACTAATATAAATACCAAAGCTCAATTATTTAATTCATAAGATCATAAAAAATTAATGGTGGGTGTTGTCTATTTGTTTGAATATAATTATGGACTTCTAATCATGGTAATAATGCGGTCGTGGGTGATGCTGCTTTTCTTTTTTAATTCATTCATTCAATATATATAATATGTAATTAAATTATTTATTTACTTTTTTATTTTAAATTATTATTAATTTGGTTTCATTTATTTGTTCCATGCTTCGTCCTCTCAATATATTCCTTTTTCTAATGTGTCGGTGCCTCACAAACTCAATTCTAGAAATTCGTGTTCTCATGTTCCAATAGTCGACTCTCACTCACAGTCACACCTTTGAATTATTTACGTATCCGTACATTTTAACTTACTATTTCTTCGACATTTTCTTTATATATACGTGTCTATATTAGTTTATGTGCAGAGAATTATGCTATTACATGTTTTTGAGATAATAAAATACATGTTTAACTTTATACATATTTAAAGCGCAATGTAAAGTATATTATTCATACAAAAATTTAAAACTAACAAAGGTAAAAAGGAAATATAGAATTCATGTAATGTTTATAAAGTTTTCAAAATAATATACGAGCTTACATGCGAATAGTTAAGTATTGAAAACTAGATTCACTTTTAAATTATCATTATATGTTTAGGAATGGATCACAAGAAAACTCTAATTTAGAGAAAACTATATTTAATCATTACTAACCCATAAAATCTAAATCCTAAACCCTATTAAAACTAAACCATAACTCTAAACTCTAAAGGCTAACCCCTAAAATCTAAAAACTAAGAGGGTGTTTGGGTTTAGTTTTTACCGATTATTTCACTGTCGTGCCTTCGAGCAGGGGGAGGTCGGGTTTCCGTACATCTGGGAGAGCCAAAGGGTTGGCGACGGTTGAGTAGTCGGTCTTGGCCACGTTTGGTGTCAGGTTTTCTTACGAAAAAGAGTTTTTTTTACTGATTTGTAAAAAGGTTTTTAGTGATTCCCTCGCTAAATGTTTATTCATGCTTGGAATTATCTTTATGCAGACATCTTATGGTTCTTGGCTCTACTCATAACTTTTTAAAATTTTTATCAATAAAAATTTTTCAATATTTTTTTGTCAATATATGAGGCTTTTAAAGACGACTTTACTCCCTTTTGTATGTGTAGGAAAAAACTAGAACACATTTATAACGATTATTTATTTTTACCGACATCTTTTTTCCGACTTTTGTGATACTTTTTACTTTTATTATTTATATTTTTTCAATGTGACACTATACACCAAACTTTTCATCCATAATCCATATCTCTACATATATTCAACTAGTAATTGTAAACCTCAATAATAAGATGTTTAGAAAGCTTGGACCAAAATCCAATTACATCGATGCCTCCATCAAATTATTAAATTCTAGTGTTTTTTATGCTAGTTTATTTATATTGACTTGTTTATGACGTGCTTTTGATTAAATTCTTAGATCGAAACTGATAACTATGATTTGAGAAAATAGTAAATCGAAGTGGTTGAGTCAGTCGTACTATTAACAAGTCCATATATGATTCATGTTGTCGGTTTAGTGGATTGTGTGATGAATTGTATTGATTTTTAACTTGATCATATATGTAGCTAATATAAGTAACGATATGTTCAAACTTCAAATACACATATTCAAAACGTGAAGGTAAATACATACATTCGGCCGCTTTGATTTACACAACGGGTTACATGACATATGTTATACTTATTTTTTTAAATGGTAAACCGTAGGCCCAACCATTAAACTCTTAAAGCGGTTGAAATAATCAGTTTGCTTTGATTTATATGATTAAACCAGCGAAGAAGTTTTCCAACGGCTAACAAAACATAAATTATATACAGAGCCAACATTATGTTAGCTAAAAAGATATTACAGACACCAATACAATCACCAAGACGGTCACAATCATACACCCATACACGATAAGTTAAAACAACACCATTAATCCTACGTTAAACTTGTGCCTTTACTCGATTTCTAAGCCAAAGAAAAGCTAGGACTTTTACTTCTTCCATCATCGTCTTCACGATCGGTTGGATGCTTCTGATTAAAAACCATTTCGGGCCCTCCATATACACCAAAACTATCGAAGAAGGTAAAGACCATTTTTCCAACATAATTTGTATTGTTGCATTACAATTGGTAATGAGTCATGTGTTTCTTTATTGTGTTTTGGCTTGGTAGTCTTTTATGGTAATCAATATAGACATGATTTGGCCCGGTTTGTCCAATCAGGCCATCATTAAATCGAACGTCGACATATATATCACTTTTTTTATGATTACATTGGTGATAACATAAAAATAAAATAAAAAATTGCAAACGAATTTTACCCTTCAAATTTCACATATGTTGTACTATTTTATTTGAGCAACGTGGGTTTTCTTAACAAGGGAAAGTACGAATGCATAGGAAATTGTACATTGTATGTTGAAATGAGCATTTATGACTCTTGACCAAAGATATTAAAATTTTAGCTAAATAGTCACCTTATTTTTTTTAACAACCAAAAATAAATTCCCAACTATCCAAGGGAATCTAATAACAAAATACGACCCATACATCTATAACCGCAGACAAGCCCATTATCTCTAGCCATGAGAAAAACTCGTCATTCAAAAGCTCACTGCGATGAAACTCTTTTGAGATCAGATTTGAATTTGAGACGTATGATTGCAAACCCAAATCTCCACTTCCCCTATAATGTCAATTGAGCTATAGCTAATTGACAAAAGTCAACTTAATGTTTTATTTGTTTCCTATCATTATCTCAAACTCCAATATTTAATTCTCCTCCATTACCAATTCAGCTATAGCTAATTGACAAAGGTCACCTTATTGTTTTATTTATTTCCATTTATTATCATATGAGATATATGATCTCAAACTCAAATCTTCGCTTCCTTCCTCTTCGATGTCAATTAAGCTATAGCTAATTAACAAATAGTCACCTTATTGATTTATTTATTTCTTATTATTATCATATTTTTGTGAAAATAATTATTTATTTTTGTTAAAACATGTAGTTATTTGTTGTAGATTTTTTTAAAATTAACTATATTTAAAAACTGCTAATGATATAAAAAGATATGTACAAAAATATTTGATAGGACATTGTAACATTATATTTTACGTAAAAAACAAATAATTTGACAAGTGGTTAGACTTATTTTGTACTCAGTGTTTCTAAACTTGTTTTTTAATGTTACTGTTTATAATAAATAATTTATACACTCTTAAGAAGGTAATAAAAAATCAACATAAATATCAATCGTTTGATAGAGTTTTCTTGATATTCTCATAAAGAAAGAGTTTTTTCCATGATTCTCTCCCTATATATTTAAAAGTATATAATTTAGGGCCCAATTTAAAAAAATAATAGTTTATATATATATATATATATATATATAATATATATATATATATATATACACTTTTAGTTTTGATTATAAATTTTAATCTTTTTAAATATATTTTAACTTTTTTCGTCTACGTTTTTTTAAAATATATATTTCAAGGCCTGATTTTCACTATTCGTCTGGACGCACAGATTTTTCAAGACGACACTGTCCTGTGACACCGCTCACTCACATAGGACCCTGCGACCCTTTCCCGGATGTATACCACATGACTTAAGGGTGAAGGTGACACCCCCAAAAACGTCTGATAAGCCTATATCAACCAACCAACCAACCATTGAGTGTCACCTCAGTGCAACCCAAAAATGCCAGAATGAACCCGATTTGAATTACGATGGTGTTCGAATGGAGTTTCCCACCTATACTCCCTTGAGTTTTGTTAAATATATAGGAGGGTACGTTTAAATTCAACCACCTTATTATTACTACAAGCATTGAAAGAAAAAAGAAAAAAAAAACTACAAGCATTGAAAGTTGTACATTATTGTTAGAAAGAGTGATTTACTAGTAGTATATGTCCTAAACAAGAAATTTAAAACCATTACCTAAATCTTAGCTGTAAACACACCACCTGCTCCCTCTCCTCCACCAAATTACTGCAAAATCATTCACACCCTCTGTTTCCACACACTCTTCCATGGAGATTCTCTCACTCTTCCTCCAATCAATCTTCACCCCATCATCATAATCACCCACAACCCACCTGCATTCACCCTCCAGTCCACCATGAAATTCACCATCTTCTTCCTCTTCATCTTCCTCTTCATCTTCACATTCACCGCCACCACCACCGTCAACAACCGCCGGACACTCCACCAGCCGTTCTTCCCACAAGACTCACCACCAGCACCATCACCACCGTCATCAACCGATGTACCCTTCACGCCAACCCCCACCACCACCGCATCTCCACCATCTGACCGCCCGTTCTTCCAAGAATACCCCTCCCCACCACCTCCTCAAACCTCAACTCCGTCAGCCTCTTTCCCAGCCAACATCTCGTCGCTAAATCTCCCCAATTCTGCCAAATCCAAATCGGTGTCGTCGAAACTAATAGTAACCGCTGTCACGCTAGTAATTGCCGCCACTATCGTTGTCGCAATCGTAGTTTACCTACGCGTTAAGAAGCATCGAAGATCTCGTACCGATACTACGACGTTTAGCGACGAGAAAACTCACAGATCCGATAGTAGTAGCAGAGTTGTTATTACTAACAATGCCAGTAATATAACCAGTGGAGGGAGTGTTAGTAATAACAATAATACACATAATCATAGGATACCGAAGCTTAATCGTCCGTCACAAACTAGTGCGGAATTTCTGTACCTTGGTACTATTGTTAATTCTAGAAATGGAATAGATGGAACAATTGGGATTATTAATAATCACCACCGTCGTCTAGACAACGACGGTGATGGTAAGAAGTTGAGGAAATTGGATTCACCCGAACTCCGGCCACTGCCGCCACTTGCGAGTGTCGGTGCGGATGGAGTACGGACGATGAGTAATTTGGGGAATAATAATAATAATTTTGAAAATGTGGAAGTTGAATCTTCTAAAGATGAAGAGTTTGAAGAGTTTTATTCGCCTAGAGGATCTATTGGTACCGGATCTGGTTCCAGAACTACATTTGCTGGAGTTCCGGTGGAGAATTATGAATCTGGGAGAGTAATCGGGTCGGTTCCCGGTTCGGTTTCGGGTTCAGGTTCGGCTTCTTCGTCTTGTTCGTCGTCTAGTTCGGGTTCTCCGGTGAGGTCTGTTTCGTTGAGTATTTCGCCGCCGGTGAGTTTGAGTCCGATTAGATCCCGGCCTAAGTCGCCGGAGCTTGTGGCGATTCAAACCCCTCCGCCGCCGTCTCGGGTAACTCCTCCGCCGCCACCACCGCCACCGCCGCCGCCGCAGAATCTGGTCATCCCATCGCCGGAAATTGGATTGTCGGATTTTTCAAGTGATCAAGATTCACCGCCACCGCCGGCGAGGAATCCGCCGCCGCCGCCGCCACTACCACCGCAGAATCTGATTATCGCATCGCCGGAAATTGGGTTGTCGGATTTTTCAAGTGATCAAGATTCACCTCCGGCGCCGGCGAGAATTCCGACGCCGCCACCGCCACCGCCACTGCCACCGGCGAAGTACTGGGAATCTCAGAGTCCGAAAACACCCGCATCGGTTCGTCCACCGGTCTTAGTGACGCCTGCCAGATCGGTGCCTATCATCAACGATCAACCGGAGGTGTCTCCGATGGAACCGTTGCCGGAAAATCAAGAAAATTATGAAATTCCGAAACCGAAACTGAAACCGCTTCATTGGGATAAAGTTAGAGCAAGTTGTGATCGAGAAATGGTGTGGGATCAACTCAAATCCAGTTCTTTTAAGTAAGAAACCCTTCAATTCTTTCGATTAACGTTTTCGTTTAAAGGGTTGTGTAATTTAGCGTTTGGGGATCTTGATTGCAGGTTGAATGAGGAGATGATAGAGTCATTGTTCATTGTAAAGGAGCCGAACTCAAGTAATTCAAACGAATCATCCGCCACCAAACGGGCAGTTCTACCGACACCAATGAGCCAGGAAAACCGAGTTCTTGACCCGAAAAAGTCACAAAACATTGCAATTTTGCTCAGGGCACTCAATGTGACAATTGAGGAAGTTTGTGATGCACTTTTAGAAGGTGAATTTGCTTCAATTCCACAAAAGTTTACATTTTATTGAATCTTTTTATAAACATTTTTGTTTATTAGGAAGTTTGTGATGCACTTTTTGAAGGTGAATTTGCTTCAATTCCACAAAAGTTTGCATTTTTTGATTTCTTTTATAAACATTTTTGTTAAGCCGTTTAATAACCGTGTGATTATACAGGCAATGCGGATACACTGGGGACTGAGCTTCTTGAGAGTTTGTTAAAAATGGCTCCGACTAAAGAAGAAGAACGGAAGCTAAAAGAGTACAAGGATGATACGCCTGTCAAGCTAGGGCCGGCGGAGAAGTTCCTAAAGGCGGTTGTTGATGTACCGTTTGCGTTTAAAAGAGTTGAGGCAATGCTTTACATATCTAACTTTGAGTCAGAGGTCGAGTACCTTAAACGCTCTTTTCAAACTCTTGAGGTATGTTTTTTTGCTTTCGCTTTGTTTTCAATCGTTTGCGTGTTGGATTCTTGCTAAAATCGAACCATTGTTTCTCTATATTATTGTTGACATTAGAATGAAGAAAATTGTGTAGAATGGGAGTTTTGAAGTATAGTTATAATTGCCAAGTTGGGAAAGTTGGGAGGGTTGTGTTACGTGTCAAAACAGATCGGGTTGAAAATATTTTATTCGGGGCTGTTTTTAGCTCTTAGTGGTTCCGACCTCTTACTGGTTCAACACTTAATGGTTCAAACTGTTTGTTTTGCGAGCAATGTCTGAATGGTTCAGCCATTTGCCTCTAAATGGTTAAGCATTATACTGAGTCTGAATTGTTAAGACCTCGAATCTGAATTGGTCAGACATTTGCCTCTGAACGGTTAAGCATTATACTGGCTCTTAATGGATCAGACTTCGATCAGATATCTTACTGGTTCAACACTTAATGGTTCAGACCTGTTACTGGTTCAGCACTTAACCATTCAGAGGTTGCCAAACAACCCCTTAGTATGTGTTGACTTGAGGCGGGTCGAGTTCTGTTTTAAGTACATTTTGTTATAGTATAATTTTATATAATACAGGTAGCTACATTCAATATGGAACCAATTTTAAGTAGGAAACTGTGTAACATACTTATATATGTAGTGTTTGTCATGTCACATTTAAAGAATTTACTTATCATATTGAATGATCCATTGTTACAGTAAAAATCTAAATCTTTGAATAAAAATGGTTAACAGGCTGCATGTGAAGAGCTTAGAAACAGCCGAATGTTTCTAAAACTCCTAGAAGCGGTTCTCAAAACCGGAAACCGCATGAACGTAGGAACAAACCGAGGCGACGCACACGCATTCAAACTCGACACACTCCTTAAACTTGTTGATGTCAAGGGCACCGATGGAAAAACAACTCTTTTACATTTTGTTGTTCAAGAAATCATCAAAAGCGAAGGGGCTCGCCTTTCCAATCCCGACGCCCAAAGCCCCACAGTCGCTAATGACACAAAGGCCCGCAAACTTGGTCTCCAAGTCGTCGCTGGTATCAGTTCCGAACTCTCAAATGTCAAGAAAGCCGCAGCTATGGATTCCGACGTTCTTAACAGCGACGTCACGAAACTATCCAAGGGTATTTCCGACATTTCACAGGTTGTCAGGTTAAACGAAACACTTTCGGATGGTGTAAACCGCGAAAGATTCTCAGAATCCATGAACGCGTTTATGAAAACCGCGGAGGAAGAGATTATCAAAATCCAAGCTCAAGAAAGCGTCGCATTTTCGTTAGTAAAAGAAATAACCGAATATTTTCATGGGAATTCTGCTAAAGAAGAAGCACACCCCTTGAGAATATTCATGGTAGTGAGAGATTTCTTGACGGTTGTTGATCGCGTCTGCAAGGAAGTTGTGTCGGTAAATGAACGAATAGTCGTTAGTTCGGCTCATAAGTTTCCCGTGCCAGTAAACCCGACACTTCTACCAGTTTTTACGCGACAGTTTAGTTCTTCAGATGATGAAAGTAATTCTTCATTTCGACTCTCATCATAGGTAATGGCATTCTTGTGTTGTTGTTGGTGTTGTATTTGTATCATAAAGTTAGAAGATTTTGAATGTTAATTTGATTATAGATATATATAAATATATATATGATATATATACGGAGGAGATTTTGGAAGAATAAGCATATATCTCTGTAAAAAAACAAGTTCATTTATGCTACATTTGTTCTATGGAATTAGATTCTCTGTACCCTCCATTTCCTCTGTAACATATATGATTTTTGAGTTTTAATTAATTTTAACTAAAGTTTTTTATTTATATTTTTGTAAAATTTATGTGGTGATTATACATGTGTCTATTTTATTAATTATGGTAATAATTATTAGAGACTCTAATTTAGAGTAGACCGTTGTATGGTTTACAAAACATATTAAAAAGGTATCCTATGATGGCATGTTATCAAATGGAATCTTTGTGTAGTGTTATGTTTTACATTGTTTAAAAGTTGTGTCAGATTTGTTGTGGGTAGTTCATGAGACTACTAAAAGTTATAGATCCGAACCTACACTTGTCAGGTTAGTAATATAGTAAGTTAATATGTTAAGACTGATTAATGTAAACGTTACATGTATATTACATGTGTCACCTGTTTTCCTAAATAAATTTCACATGTTTAAATGTGTTAATGGGTTGTAAAGGATTTGTGATGTAATAAAGTTGTAAAGAAGTTAATCGGGTCATAGTTAACAGGTTGAATTTATAACTCTAATTAAAAAAAGTTGATGGGTTAGCTAGTTTGATTTTAATAAACCTGAACACAACCTGTTAATTAAATAAGTTTGACGCGTGATCAACCTCAAACATGACCGATTTATTAAATCCGAACACAGTCGTCTTATTCGAGTTGGGGGTCTCATTGGAAGCAACCTCTTTATTCCTACGAGGTAGAGGTAAAGCTGTCTACATCTTACCCTCCTCAGACCCTACCTTAGCTTTGCTATTAATAGGATTTACTGAGTATGATTATTACAGTCGTCTTATTATTAAACAAGTGTCATGCCAAGAATTACCTCCTCCTAATCACTTGGAACTTATAACATATAAGTTGTGACGAAGCTCTTAAGTTATCAGCTACAACTACTTAAATCTCTCATGTACGTCCACATGACGGGTGATGCTTTCTAAATTTGACTAGTCGCTAGTGATGACTTAGGAGTTTCATCACAGATTACATTATAGATTATAGAGATAAAGATTCACCTATGTTTAAAATCAAGTAGATCTACTAAAACCGTTAAACCTACTATTTTTTTAATCTTTGTTTTGTATGTCCCTTATAATAATTGTTTAATGGAGAACTACGTAAATTTTAAAACCCTATTAGGAAATGCTAGTACTATATTTTTGACACAAATATGTAACAACACATTGTATTTTTTGGGATACACTAAATAAATGAAGATCATAAAACAAATGTACAATGAAACATTAAATTTTATAATATGACGTATTTTCTAGTTGTTACTTATTAAAACAACTTAAATTGAACAGTGCATATCCCACGTTATGTTTCCCGTCACATCATACCTTTTCTAGTCTATGTAAGGAAAATGTTTCATCGCTTATTTATAAAATAAATTGAAATATTTGATATTATTATTTGTAAAAGTCCATTTTTCATAAAATCATTTACAAAAAAAAAAAAGAAACAATAACTTACTTGTACTAGAGGAACCTATCGCGATGTGACGTAGTGATCAATTTAACTACAATAATGAAATTAAAATTAGGTTTAAAAAATTGAAAATAAAATGAAGGTGTTAGTTATTAGGAGGTTAAGCAACCAATATTGAAGGGGATGAATTGATTGATCTTTAGGTTAGAATGATGGAAAATTAAGTTTCAAACTTCCACTTTATAACTAATATATGGTATCGTCTTGATATATCATGTCTTAGTATCTCCCGCATTGAATTTCAAACTTTCATTTTATAACCTAACATATCGTATAAATTACCTTTTATCCCAAAGAGTTATAGCATAATAATAATAATAAAAGATATAGATATGAATGTAGATAATTAATTGATAGCCAACCTCATTAACTTTCATTCTATTACTGGTAGTTGAACTAATGTCTTGATCATGTCGCAATAGTACTACCAATCTAATAGAATGTGGTTCCTTGGGATACTTGGAGCTCATATCATGAAAAATATCAAGTTCCTACTTAATTTCCTGACGCAAAAGCAATATCTTTTAGTGTCGATGAAGAAGGAAAAGAATTATTTGGCCCCAATCTAGGTCATATGTGTGTTGGAAAATTAATGGATATTTAGTTAATTAATAATTGAGTGAAATTATTATTACTAATTAAACTCTTCATATGGTGAAACTCTTGAGTAGAGTTTTATTTATGACATTTGATAGTGTTTATTAAAAATTATGAAACTCTTAACTCTTCATATCATGAAACTCTTGAGTAAAGTTTTATTTATGGCAATTGATGAGTTTTATTAGAGTTTAAGTATATAATTATTGAGACTCTTAAAAAAACTCTTGGATGTTTAGAAGACTATGTGTCTTTTATGCAAATGATACTAGAGAAATACATGAGATATGACACAAGGAAAATACATGTATATATGAAGAGTTCTTGGAAAAGTAAAAAAATTTTGAAGATCCATGTATTGGGTATTTAGAGAGATAAGTTTTCTCTACTCGATTTCATCACCTTTTTTTCATATTTTCCACAACTTTTAACACTATAATTTTATCTGATGTAACCTCGGGTGAGTGGCTATCTCCGGCAGTACAGACTGCTTCGGTTGTTGTACCTTGGGAGACAGACGCGGCGTCTTTGGTAGAGGCGCGAAATCTGTTTTAAGGGAAGCGTGTTGAACATGTGCCTCAGCCACAACCGTCAACACTTACTTGTTCATTTTGTAGGAAATTGTTGTATAAGAAGATGTGGTTCAAGACCTCGTTGAAGCCCACATAAAGGATCATACAAGGAGACGCGATTCAAGAGTTCATTGAAGACTACACAACGGACCATACAAGAAGACGCGGTTAAAGCTCTTGTAAAAGACTTTGGCTTGAATCAATTTAGTTACGTATGTTGTATCATTTATATTATTTCGTTTAGATTTGTTCATGTTATTGTACTACAATTTCCCAAATATGTAAAGAGAGTATCTTTACTATTTTTATTTATATAATTTTTTATTAAAATTGTGACCCATGTCCTACAATGTGTGTGGACGATCGTGATCAAAACCCACCGCCAGTGGCTCAAATGGGGTTAGTTGCATTTTTAGGCACATTTCTATAGCACTTTAATATGTAAATTCCGTTACATATCACACATATATCGTATTCATATTTCATTATTTTAGAAAGCACGTGTTTTTTTGAAACGGAATCTACTTTGGACGTTTTTAATGATTTTGCAGGTGTGGAGCGGTTGCGAAGGACAAGGGCGTTGAAAGCGAACAGCCTGGAGGATTAGAATTTCTGGACGACATCAACTTTGGACGGCAGCCGAGATCGAAGAAATTAAATAACAATTAATTATTTAGTTTTCTTTTGTAAGTTATAATTTTCATGTTGAATTTGACTCGATTGATCTAGCCAATATATTCGGCTAGAACCGTATCGTTTCAATATCGGGGTCTACTTTCTTTGATTTGGTTCGTAACTTATCTTAAACGAGCATGTTAGATCCAATTATTTTAGTGGTTTGTTTATGCGATTCTTGTTTATAATACGGATTCAATCCGGAAAATATTAGATTGTTAGTAAACCTGATGAATTTATAAAATTTTCTAATAAAGTTCATTACTTTTTATAACCTAATCAAGTTTTAGTTTTTGATACAAGGAACAAATAATATTTTGTGTTTGTCTATGAACTCAAAACCATTATAGAATCATTCAATCTAATTAAATATTTCGAACGACGTCTGTGTTTAATTATAATCGATACTTCTATCACGCAACCCACATGCTAAGATCTGAATTGTATGAGCTTAGAGTAGTGGGTTGGCTCTAATTAACGAATTGCACTTGGTTAGACATTAGATGGAGTGGACGTCCGAACGGCCTAACATCTAGTATTGATACAAACTATTATTTAAAAGGATCATTGCACCGTGACCATTAAGGATCGTAAGTCGAATCAAATCAAGAAATTGCTCTGGTGTAGAAATTAGTTTTTAACATCCGAATTTTCCAATTACTTTAATTAACATTTCTTTTATATTAAACAAAATCTAAAAATTAAAATTGTTCTTAAATTTTCGTTAAATTAAAACCCCCTTTCAAAATTACAGTATCTGAAAAATCATTTTGTAATAATTAGGTAATTTGTATCCTTGAGGACACGAACCTCACTTCCATTCATACTATATTTAGTATGCCAAGTATCTTTACTATTTATTTATTTGTTAGATTCGACACACAACAAATAGACACATCAACCATCGTTAGAGAGGTCTGTAAAGAGGAAATAAAACACCTGTTACAAATGCGAATTGACCAACCTGTTATACACTAAAAAATAATCAAACTCGCGGGAATGCATGCATTTTGCATATCGAAAAGCCCCAACAGAGTTATCACAAATTTGGGTGACAAATATCCAATATACAACACAACTAATACTATCACAAAACAAAAGAAATATTTTAATTACTTGCCTAGCAAGAACAGTTATTAATACTATCTCAGGTGTTAATAACATATTATATCCTCCAGAAGAGCATGAACACTTGCATACAGTATTAAATTTATCATAATAAGGCATCATATTCAAGTACATTAAGAAGAAAGTTACTAAGTTATAATAATGTTTGGATAAACAGTCATCACCTTGGAATCATGACAAAGAAAATTAATTCGGAATATCTTCAAATTTTATATAATAATATCGCCAGAAGACCGTATTAGAAAACCAATGATTTTATCAACTAACATATGTTGCAAAAAATAAACCATATAAAATCAAATCAAATTTGATGGGTAACTAGAAGTTACAAGTAAAATACATATTCCCTATAGAGCATCATGCTAAATAATTAAAAGTGCTAACTAATTTCTATGTAATATGAAAAAAACATATGTACCAAAATACTTATCAAGTGTGTAGGGAGTTTTTCCTAGCAAATGAATCTTTATGCCTTTCAAATACCAAACTCCTATCCTTCTTGGAATAGGTTATTGATAAAATACTTGAAATGATAACGATATCCTAGAAGAGGATAATGGAGTTTCAGAAGAAACTCAGGTACCAAACAAATATGATATCTCAATTGAATTATGTACAAAATAGTACAATATGAAATCGTAATGACACACATTTATATCGATATATTTGCTTATGTTATAGATGTAATAGCTTAAAAACATTACAAACATTAAAGTGTGTAAGAATGCACACAAAAAATAGCCAAAATGGGTAGGTGACTTAAAGGTTGAATTAAATTTGCTCGTCAAATGAAACGTTTTCGAACCTGTAATTCGAGCACCTATATACTTCGAACCAGTAGGTTATAAAAGGGTGTCTTTAAATAAAAAGGAACGTAAAAATGGGACTTTGATGTGTAAGGCACGACTTATGACATAAAGGTTTTTCCCAAATTATAGAAATTGAATGTGAGGAAATGTATTCTCCTGTGGTGGATAACCTTTAGATGTTTTAGTGGCATCACAATCTTATAATGACTTTAGTTAAAACTTATGGATGTCATTACCGTATAATTATACGAAACAATGGAAAGTGATATCTATATAAATCCTTGAAGGATTAAACATGCCCGAAACATTATAAAACAATGCCCCATACGTGCGTTATAAATCTCCAGAGATTTTTATATGATATCGAGGAAACTGGTCATATGTGGTACAACCTACTCAGTTACTACTTTGAAAGAATGGGTGTAAGCTATGTCTAAATATTCAAAAGTTTAACTATTGAATTTCATAAAAGCACAGTTTATAGTGATTGCCCGGTCAACTAAGACTGACTTAGAAAAACTTTATTACGATCCCCAAGAAGAGGATGAAGAAGTACTTGGTCCAGAAGTACCATACTTTGTGATCGAATGATTGGTGTATCTTGTAAACAAACAAACACCTGGTATTACGCTCAAGATACATGTATTAGCAAGATATAGTTCTAATCTAAAATGTTTTCCTATCGGGTTTTCTTAGAGAGACATGGATTATCTCATAAGAAAAACGCCGAGTCCTGGATTATAGTTATGCAGAATTCTATCAGACGTAGACAAAGCTCAATCTCAATCCAAACGAAACACATAATCTGGTAGTCAGATTTATCCGATAATAAACGGAACACATAATCTGGTACATTATTTCCTACTATAGGTTTTAGGACAGAACCAACGAAGTGACGAACACCAGAAGCAGGTTCATCTATCAGTTGAAAGTTAAGATACTATCCACTTAATCTTGATTATGATTATGATTATTAGATGTTTTTATGGTAGCCTAAAATTTAAACAGTTCCCTTCAACAGCAACGAATCAGCATCCATGCGTTCTAACATTGTGCGCGCTTCCTCTTCTGTGGCGGGGACCACTTTACGAATCCTAAACCCGTTATTATGGGCTTTTGCCTCAGGACGGACAGTAAATGTGAAGTAGAACGTGTTTGAAACCTGCATGATGATGAGTCAAATGAGTAAAAGAAGAAACCGTGTGGGTTGGAACGGTCGAGTCAATTTTGGTTGACCATGAACACTTTTTGTCAAACAATTTTGGGACTTTTGTGTAAATAATTCGGATCATGTATGCATAGGATTAGGTCATTGATGAAGGTTAACATGACACCCAAATGTCATTACGATTCATTTACACCCAACTACGTCTGAAATGACTATTTTACCCTTCGTCCAAAATGCTTTAGATTGAAGAGTAAATGATTTGTTAACTATGATTAAAAAAAAAACTTACATTATTTTAATAAAAATACAACTGCTTAAACAAAAAACGAAGTAGGAGGATGAATGCGTTAACACACTAAAAGAAACTTTCAGCCCGTTCCCATTTAAGCTAATTATTTTTTAATTTACATGTTTGACCCGTTGACATAATATAACCTGACACGACCCACTTATAAGTAACTGAGACGAAATCGACGCCTCTAGATTATTAGCTTGCAGAGAAAAAACAATAAATTATTAGCTTGCAGAGAACAAACCTCACTAGACCTCAGTTCGGGCCTTGTAACGTGTGCAACAACTTCAACATTAATCAAAGGTTGTTCTGCATGTTCAAATTCCGTATATAGGACACATGATTTGAAACGTAAGAAATCACCGACATCCACCTGTAAACACAAAAATTAAAATGCCGGTAGACACAAAAGCATAACAACCAGAGAATATTAAGAACGTAAACAGTTATCGTTTAGTAACAAAATGAAACCAACTACGAACCCCCTTGAGATAATCTTACTGTTAAAAGTATTTAAAACAACTTCAATTCATTAGAATAAGGTTAGCAATAAGGTACTCACAGGTCTTAGAAAGTCAACGTGGTCAACTTCAAGAAAATACGGCATCAATCCAGCAAACGTATAAGCAGTTGAAAACGCCAACTCAAAGGCCCGATGCATCAAAAACCCGCCGAATATACGCCCATGAATATTCCGTTGCTGTGGCTGACAAATCAATGAGTTTTCGAGTCGCGTATCTCTAAGAAGAATGCTATCTCTATTTGCTAATGCCGGCATATCGCAAAATATACGCCCTTCGGCTAATAATGAATCGAGTCGGCTTTTTTCTCCTTTCTCTTCGATCCCTTTTGTTTCCATTTTCTTTAATCTTCTTAATTTGTTTCTAGTGTCCGCTTCTTCGTAAAATAACTTTTCTGTATCGGTTTCTGGTGAGAGTCGGTTCACGGGAGCTGCTTTCCCGGTTTTCGAATCCCGCGCCACGAATATGAAGTTAGCCGTTATAGCTACTGTTTCTATAATGTCAGAGCTAGCTGCAAAATAAAAAACGCCATGTCAGCTCCTGTTAATTTTCTAAACAATCAAAACTAGGGCTGCAAACGAAATAATCATTCAGAGAACAATTCGCGAACCGTTTGGCGGGAAGTTCGTTTGTGTTCATTTGTTTAATGAATGAATGAACATGAACAGAGGCCACGATCGTTCATGTATGTTTGTGAACGTTCGGTAATGTGTTCGTTTGTGTTGATAGTTAATTAGTGTTTTAAAATTTTAAATTTTTTTAAATATTTCAAAATTCTGTGAAATAATATATTTAATAAGTTTCAGTGTATTATATATTTTGTTCATGAACGCTTGTTTGTGTTCGTTTGTTTTCTTTTGTGTTCATGAACATTAGTTTGTGTTTGTTTACGTTCATTACCTAAACTTAACAAATGAACACGAATGAACACGAACACGTTCATTTCCTTAACGAACGGACATGAACAAAAAAATCTCGTTCGGTAGGTGTTCTTGAACAGTTCGTGAACACATATATTTCCTTAACAAACGAACATGAACAAGGTCTTGTTCGTGTTTGTTGGATTCGTTTGGGTTGAACCAAAACGGTTTTATTCAATTTTTTTGGATACTGGTTTCACGTTATGCTATTTAGCACGTTAGAGATAAACCAGAACCGAAAATGGGTCAAAACTTCCAACTCTACATAAACTAACGATTCTTAACTTTAAGCACTTTGATTATCGACAAATACATACCGTTCGTCAACTGTGTGACTTCAAGTTGAACTTCGATGGAGGACCGTCCGACCCATATAACTGCACCAGCCATTTTCAAATCACAATCAACGCTAATCGTTTTCTTGAGGACCATTTTGTCAACAGATGCAGTAACCAACAATAGTGGCCTCGTCATACTATCATCGTCAGAGCAATGCTGGATTCACACACACACACACACATGTGAGTTATTGATATCAAGACAACAAGAAGGATTATATATGAAACATATAAAATGAATGCATAGATATGTTCATTATTAGGGCATGTTTGGTTCGCACTTCGCATAACTCTTTTGAAGGAATAAGAACTTGTCAAAGTAACTAGAATTTGAAGAAATCGGATTTTGAATTGAAATTTGTAAACGATTTGGAATTTGTGATGCGTTTAAGTGACAAAACAATCATGCATTTAAATTCCTTTACATGCAAGAATTTGAATGATTTCATTCATTCAAACTTCTCTCATTTCTCAACCAAACATGTCATGCTCTAAGCTCATATTCCAATTCCAAAACATCCCACAAACCAAACACGTCACAAATCAAATTCCAACCCTAATTTCACTAAATCCCACGAACCAAATTACCAAAAGCACCCTTAGGGTTGTTTAGTATCATTATGTTGAGCCATTAAGAGGCCTGACCGATTAAGAGAATCGGTCAGCATGTTTCTAAAGCTTACCCATTAAGAGGCTCCATGAACCATTAAGAGGTCTTTTAAGTGAACCAAACACACTCTATATCTAACCTACTTAGGGGTAGCCTTTTAATGGAATCATTAAGGAGCTACTAAACAGCCCTTAGAGCATTCACAACAGCTACACTATATTTTACAACTAAAAGTCACACTTTTAAAATTTATCTCTCAATTTAAAAAGCTTCCCATGCCTCATCCACCATTTTTATCTTTATCTTCCTCACAAACACTTATTTCATTATATTCCTTGTTTTTATACACTTACAAGAATTTGATGGAAGATGAATAGTAGCTACTGTAGCAACTTTTCAAATTATAAAAATAGGGTGTAGATATCGGTCTAATATGGAGTGAAAATTATGATTTTTAGACATTTACCTTCGATTTAAAAAATAGGAGGTATGGTGGAGCTGTTGTGAATACTATATACTCTTAGGGGGTGTTTGGCTAAGCTTTTCCACACCTCCTTGTAACTTATTGACTTTTACAAAAGCTAACAAAGAGAAAAAGTGTTTGGCAAGCTCAAGAGAATTTTTCAAAATGACTTTTTTTTACAGGGGGAAAGGTAAGTTTTGAAAAGTTAGTACTGAGTTACTTTTTGAAGCTCCTTATGACTTTTAGTCATTTTATATGAATAAGCTAAGCCAAACATTTTATAAAAATTAACTTATCGGCTTTTCCCGGCAGATAAGTTAATCCAAACACTTTTAAAAAAACTCCTTTTCAAAAAGTCATAATTCCAAGTTCTTTTAACAAAAACTCCTTTCTAACAAAAAATTCTTTTTGAGCCAAAGCTTAGCCAAACAATCCCTTGGTAATAATAAAAAGACAACAAAAAAATAAACTTTCATTTTAAGTTTTATACCCATCACATGAAAACCAATACCTTAACAGAAATGGTACCAGCAAGAGCATCAAGATCCTCAAGCAACTTCCCAATTCTAACCTCATTCCAAGGGTCCCTATACTGTTCTCTCAATATATAATCAGTAGAAAAGTTATAAAGAATGGTAGTCCTGCTTTGAGAAGGTGTTTTAGTGAGCAATTCACTTTGTGGGGGTGCATCTTTTGGTGGGTCAAGAAGTCTTTCAAAGATTTTTGATCTAGTTTCCCATAAAGCAGCTGTTACAGGTGAATGGTACATACCAGGCCACAAACTAAGTGGTTTTCTGAATGGGGAGTTATCATCATCTGCCCTTGGTGAACTCTCAAATGGTGAGGTGAATGTTGATTTGATTCTGATTGTGTTGAATTCCATTTTGGTTATGATGGCTTGGGGTGTTAGGGTTTGGAGGAATTGGGGATAAAGATTGTTGATTTATGCAAGATTTGGCAAAAATATTGTTGATTTGGGTAGAAATGGATATGGGTTTTGTGGGAATTGAATTGGGGATTGATTGGTGAAGAATTGTTGGGAGTGATATGGTTTGATCATGGTTTCATGGCTCTCTGAAACTCCGAACCCAATTTTGGAAAATTGGGATGTGACTACAAGAACAAGATATCCTTTAATTATGATCACATTTTCCAACTACAATCTTCGTTTTGGAAGATATTGTAAGGTTGGAAAATCACTATTTTGTTTATTGAGTAAATTTTCAAAATTATATATAATGTTTCTGCATGTTTGTTAGTTTCATTCAAAATAACTCTTTTTACTAAATAGTTTTTCACTTTTGAAATAATTTTTACTATTTTTATCCAAAATACTAATTTACTTTATTTTTTCTATCAAATATTTGGATGAAAACGATAAAAAATCCCAAATCTCAGGAACGGTTTTGGCAAAAAAAGTTAGACGTTTGGATGAAAACGGCAAAGAAATCCCAAAAGTGAAGGGCAATATGGTTCAAAAAAAGTTAATTGGGATGAAATTGGCAAACATGCCCAAACCTTAGAGACGATTTTGGCAATTTACTCTTGTTTTATTAAGTTCTTTTTTTAACGGGAAATTTGGATCATGGACCATCGAGTATCATCGTGCCATCAGCGGAACCACCCGATTACATCCATCTCCACTAGGCATAATGCCTCCACCCGATCATATCCTTCTTCACCAGACATAATACCTATACACTAATTCAGAAGGTAACCCAATAATATGAGAAAAACTCTCTTGTGAGAATTGTAACTAAAACCTATTAATGTTAAAGCATTATCACACCCATAAAATATTACTACTGTTGTTTTTATTAAGTAACTAAAGTTTATATGAAAATTAATATAAAATGATATTTGAATATGTTGTTTGGTTTATTAAAGTAACCAAAAGTTTTATTTGTTTTCTTTTCTACTCATGACACCATCCTATAGATATAACTACTAATTTTCTTGCACGTTGCGACGGGTTCAAATGTAAAGTAAGTGGATTTTTACAGTAAAGATCTCAATCATTTAAGAACAAATGGTACGTCAAAACATAGATAAACTAAAGATATACATAAAAAAAGCACGGAAACGTATTATATATGGCTCCACTTGTTTGCAAAAGAAATTTACGCCGAACACTAACCTGAATTTAAACCGACATGTACAAAAGGATAAGAAAAAAATTATGTTTTTTAAGTTAAAGTACCGCGCGTTACGGTGGCGCCGAAACGTAAAGTAATCCAAATTTATAAAGTCTAATGAAAACATATTATATTTGACCCAAATTGTTGTAAAATAAAATTTATGCCAAAATGTAAATCAAATGAAAACGTAAAAAAACAAAAAAAACATATTATATCTGAGTCTACCCATTTTCAAAGAAACGTAATTGACTTGAATTTATATCGATACTTACATAAATATAAGCACGTAAAAATGATTATAACGTTTTAAGAAAGTTGAAGGGTTGTAACTACGATTACTAAATCTTAACGGGTAAAGACTAAAAAAATAATAACTTATTAAAGACAAAGAAAATAAAAATAGATGACCAAAGGCCAGCCGCCATGCAGCAACATGGTAGTAGTCATCCAACATTTGATTGTAGGTATAGAGAGCTTTTAACATTTTCAAAGGAATTTTTACATTAGAATTGTATGTAAATGGGTAACAAGTTGCACCGCAGCCCTCTTTTGAATAACAAGTTCAATCCTATCAAAAACAAAACTTTGGTTCATTGACGTTGAGAAATTGTTATGCACGACCCTCTACGCTCTGTCTAGGAAACCGATAGCTTTGAGAGCAAGGGAACCAAATATATTAAAGACACATGCTTAGCAAGCTTCCCTATTTCTGCCTTCAACGCAGCCTAGCCAGTCACAAACCCGTTTTCCTTGCCTTCAACTGCAGTTCAAATGTACTCAACCAAGCCGATTATGTAGTCGGCTTTTTATCCAATCAACCAGTCCAGTTTGTTCAACCACTGAAGAAACACCGGTTGAACCCAGGGATATCCGGGGATATATAAGTTACAACTAGGGTGTCTCTGCATAGAGGGTTGTCCTTTCACTTCACTCTTTGGGTGTGAGCTGATCTGCAAAACTAGTAGCGTTGTTAGTCTCGTCACGGGGAAAATGGTGGTTTTCTCCGTGACCACACTTCGGCGTGAGAATAAGTATTCGTGGATTGGAAGTAAGGTAGTAAGTGTGTATATCGTATGTGTATCAAAACGTGCCTTTACCTGGAGATCCGTTTACTTATTTATAGCCGAAAAGGTATGTTCAGGAAATGGCTGGTGGGCCTTGGGCCCGGCCCATACAACCAGAGACATATGTTTTATCCCTCTGCGTCAGACATTAAATGCTCCTCGCAGGAGAATTAATGTCCTCTGTCAGGAGGTGTGCTTTGTCGGATCTTGAGTGGTGCCACGTGTAAAGGCAGCCGTCTCTGGTGTCAGGCCTGCTGCCAGCCGAAAGCGGAGAAGGTGGAACAGTCACTGACAGAGATGTGGTTGGTGTATGGTCTGACTTCTGCATCACTAGTCATGGACACTATCACACGCAACCTGCTGAGTAACCCTTGGTCATAGTTCTGTCACTTTGTACCCTTGAGTATGGTCAACACCACTTAGTGCTTACCCCTTCTACGAGGTTTTCAGAGTTTTCCCGCCAGCACAGGGTGTCAGGGGTATATCCTTTTGTTCCAAGACTATAAGGCGTTTCTCATGTGTGTCTTGTCCTTGCAAGGTTTTGGGATTCGCAGCTCAAAGGAATGTTGTTCTGCGCAGGGTCTAGTATCCTACCGCGTGAGTCTAACTCGCCGTTGTGACAAATACACAAGGCTCGTTGTGTGACTTGTGTTGCTTAGTCTACTTGTCGTTGCTCGCAGTGCGCAAGACTCGTTTTGTGACTTAATTATATTGGTCTAATTCACCGTTGTGCTGAGTGCGTAAGGCTCATTATATGACCTGTTGGTATTGGTCTAATTCACCGTTGCGCTGAGTGCGCAAGGCTCATTGTATGACCTATTGGCGTTGAAGAATGCGCACCGTTGCATGCAAGGTTATCCTTGTAAAATGTAGTAAAGGGAATAGTCATTTGAGACCATACCTACTCAACCACCGGTTGGCTGGTTCAACCAGTCCGCTCAAATAGAAGGCTTCGAACAAACTCAACATAACTGATTATGTAGTTGGTTTTTAATACCACCAACTAGTCCGGTTCGCAATGGCAGAGATTCTTGGTGGCCCGGGGATGCTCGGGCCCCCACTGATTTTTGCTCGTAGTGTTAATTCAACCAAAAATTTCAAATAAAAAAAAATGTAAAACATTGGATATTTAAGAGTTCGGCCCCATTGATTTTCCATTCAAGTTTCGCCACTGCAACTTCGGAAACAGTGGACATAGCGAATATTTTCTAGAGGTGGGCCCATCCCCAAGTTTGCAAGTAACAGGTGTACGTGTAGAAGGACCCTTAACCCTTAAAAGTTCTTATGAAATAATCCAAAAGGTAAACGAGTCCAACTCAACCCGATCATCAATATCAAAAGTTAAATCATTTTTACTCAAATCCGGTTTTAACTGTTATCCCAAACCCGGTTTGACCCACCACACCCATGATCCATCCATTTCCATTTCGCCCAGTAAATAGAGGCTTCAAAGCAGTGAAGTACTGTCCGCTTTAACCTTCAAATAATACACAATCATATTCCTCCAGAAAATTCAGTTACATACACCAAATTCAAAAAGACCTATAGACTATAACACTTGAACCAAAATATATATATATGCTATAACATTTATTCAATCATAAAACATCATATAATACATACACCTTACTTAAAATCGCTTACGCGTTACCTTATCAATCATTTCTTCCGCTTCACTTCCCGAGCCACGATGAGTTCTATGTCACCCGCATCACCGGTATCAGTCGGCATCAAAATCTCGTCATCAGTCGTAAAATTATATTTTTCACCAATAGCGCGTAAAAACTGGTACACTTCAAACATCGTGGGTCGTTCTTTATGAGCTGGCAGCACACAGCTACACGCGATCTTAAGAACCTGAAAAACTTCACTATCGTATCCTTTTACGACTAACGACTCGTCTATTGAATCGTGAAGCTTTGATTTTTCCGATAAACCGGAAATCCATTCGACTAAGTTACCCTTGAAGGTTTCCGGAGCTTTAGACACATGCGTCGGTTTTTCACCTGTTACGAGCTCTAGAAGTACCACCCCGAAGCTATAAACGTCACCTTTTGGGGTGGCTACTAGTGTTCGCGCGTATTCCGGTGCCACGTAACCGATATCGCCAAACTCACCGTTCACGAAAGTACTTAAATGCGTGTCGACCGGGTTCATAAGCCTAGCAAGCCCAAAATCAGAGATTTTGGGCTCGAATTCTTGATCTAACAAGATGCATTTGGAGCTTATGTTTCTATGAAGGATTCGCGGGTTGCAGTTATGATGGAGCCACGCGAACCCTTTGGCTGCACCGACAGCGACTTTTAACCGGACCCACCATTCCATACGTGACGCGTTATCACCAACGGGGTGTAAGTTATCATGTAGTGTACCATTCGACATGTACTTGTATACCAGAAACCGTTCTTGTTTTGTGACACAGAACCCTAAAAGTGGTACGAGGTTACGGTGTTTCACATTCCCAAGCGTTGCCATTTCCGATGCGAATTCTTTTTCGGAGTGTTGGGTGTCGTGTAATCTTTTTATCATCAGTGAGGTTCCGTCTTCGAGTGTTGCCTTGTATAGAGAAACTGTTCTTCCTGATCCGATGATGTTTTCTTTGCTAAAACTGTTGGTTGCTTTCATTAGATCGCTTAATCGAATCTTTGAAACCGGGTTATCAAACATTGAGAGCTGTAATTACGTTAAAAGTTAGTAAACTTGAAGCAACAAAATTAGAAAACAAACAGATGATCGACAATTATAGCCAGAGGTGGCAATTTTGACCCATTTACTCATGAATGGGTCGATTTGGGTTATGTTTAAAAGAAAATGGGTTGAAAGTCGTGTGTTATTTTAAAGCAAACCGTATTATAAATCATTTTGTTCAAAAAATAAGATTACTTTGAGATTATAATGTGTTTGTAATCGGTAATCGTAGCACACTACATATTTACAGGGGAAGTTTAACGTACAATAGCCCCTTAACGTGCAACGGTAGGCGAGTGAATTACGCATGTTCATTTTTTAAATACGCACGGTTGAGTTAAACCCTAATTACACACGTTATTTGCATAATTACGCACGTTATTTTTCACTCGCGTATTGTCGTACTTTAAGACCCTTTGGTATTTAAACCTTTCACATATTTATAAGACAGTACACTTTTTGGACACGGAGTTTTCGGTCAACCCAATCTGATCAAACCAGCAGACCCATACCGAAAGTACATATTTTTACCCGACACTCATTTTGCCAAATAATTACAGCGAAAAAAACATTGGCTGTCAATTGGGTCAAAGCGGTTCAAAAGTTGCCAAAAGTGTATTTTAGGGCACTTTTTTTTTTCATAAGTGTTGCATTTAATCATCTTTCCTTGATCTTTTTAGTTCCTTTGATACTCCGTGCCCATTTATTTTGATCAGGATCTTCTTCTTTCTTCTTTCTAACAACTTTCCGCATAAAGAACATCATCCCGACGCCTACAACCAACGCCGCTAGAGTGGCGCCGCCAATCGCCGCCCCGATAATCACACCCATGTGTGTTTTCTTGGTACCTCCTTCACAAGCAGGCAAAGGTGCCCCACATAATCCGGCATTCCCCATAGCGGAAACAGAAGCATTTCTAAACCTCGGAACTTGACCAGTCAAACGATTATTAGCAACATCAAACTCCTTAATCCGATCAAGCTTACTCAACTCATACGGAATCTGACCCGTAAACTGATTGTCACTCAGCTTAAGAACGTTAAGAAACGAACAGTTTGAAATACTCCCCGGGATCTTTCCAGATAAGTTGTTTGATGAAAGATCAAGAGTCGTTACAAACCGGACGTAATCTGACATGATGTCAGGGAGAGGCCCGTTGAGATTATTGCTTGAAAGATCCAAGCCCGTTAACGAAGTGCAGTTTTTTAGCCCAACAGGAAACTGACCCTTTAACCCCATGTCAGAAAGGCGGATATTTAAAACTTTACTTTCGTCCGGATGCCAACATTCGATACCCGTAAATCTACATATGAAACCTTCGGTATTGTTGTTAAAATCCCATGAAGAAAGCAGATTTTCGGGATCATGAAGTGATTGTTTAATGGATCTTAAACAATCAATGTCACTTTGAACGGCATTGCTGTAGCTACTAGATATAAGTATCCATACACACATGGAAATTACTATTCGTGTATTGAGTGTTGTCATCGTTTGAACACAGGCCATTGCAGCTTTCGGTATAAGAAACCTTGGGTTTCAAGAAAGAAACCTGGAAAGATAAAAAAACAATCAGAATCACATAATCTGCTTATCAGCCGTCATAAAACATGTTGCCCGCTATGATATTTGGACGCATTTGGAGTTAAAATAACGACTTTTGATGGTGTTAAAAGACCTAATTAAGTACCAACATAACATAAACACTTGCAAGAATCTATCATTTAGGAGAAAACAATATATGACACTTTTGTCTGAAGTATATAATTCTTGTAAAGAGTAGCTTAAAAGGTGAATTCTTTGCAAACAAAAGTAATTCATACTATTTCATCAAGTCAATCACTCATGAACAATAAGTATTAAAAAACCCAAAAAATCAAAAACCTAAATCACAAACAAAATCCAAAATTTCCCAATCATCATCAACCAAAACCTAAAATTCACAACATAAAATTTACCTTTTTCCAATACTTACATAAGCTAGAACAACAATTCAAGATTATAAATTTATAATAACCCAATTGAGATATCAAAAACCCTAACCAAATAACACTCGAAACAACACTAAAATCAAGGAAATCAGTAGCCCCCCCCTCTGCAAAATCGGCACATACCCAGATAACAAAACATCATGATCAACTCAAATAATCAAAAACCCACTTCAATTCAATCAAATCAACAACAAATTCTGCAAAAACTGAACACAAACAGCAACTAAAACGAATGAAAATGAGAAAAAGAAGAGCTTACAGTGAGAGATTCAAGATCTTCAGCATGTATGGATGAGCAAAAGATGAGTGTTTTTAATGGGTGGAAGAGAAAATTGTTGGCAATCGGGTCAAAGAAGGAAAAAAGGCCATGTTGGTATGAAGTTTCAAGCTACGACTAATAATGAATGGGTACGCTTGACTTGCAGTTGTTGTTTGTTACTATTTCTCAAGGAAAGTGAGAGGCGTGTGAATGTGAAGTGAAGACTTTTGGGGATGAAAAGTGAGTAATTTGGACCCGGAAATGGGTAATTTTTTAGTGATGTTGGGTGCGTTTTTCATCATTTTTTAAAGTTTGATCATGTTGTTTTTAAGGGTGGATTTGAGGGGTGTTTAATATTATTAGGAGTTAATTACACGGATGTTTGTCGGTGTTTATATTTGATTCGTGTTATATTTATGTTGTAGGCTTGTTTAAAAGTTATTGCTTTCTTATTGATTAGTTATGTGTTTGATGTTTTTCATTGTTCAACCTTATATTTTCTAATAAATTAATGTAAAGTAGTTATTTTTACGCTTTGAATGAAAAACAGACTTTATTGGGATAAACCCAACTCCCTTAATGTTTAAGGGGTGACGACGTATTGCCTAAGGGCTGATACACATTGCTTGGCATCCTTGATTGAAGGAGGGCTTGAGCAACTTCAATCGTTGCTCGTCTTCTGGTAGAGGTGTGTTGTCAGTGTTCTTGCTACTTCTCAACCTCTCTTCATCATCGTCGTTGTTTTTGGTCCTTTGTCTTCGCAACTTCTATTAGGTTGAAGGGTGTGGGGACCATGGTTAGGACATGATTCGTCACGTAAGAACATGAGTGGAAGGCTACACCACCCACTTGCCTGATCCACCATGGTTCACATGGATCAGACCATGGCAACCATGGTTTTCTTTTCCATCTTCTAAGATTTTTTTCCCTTTATCTTTAGACAAAAATAAATTAAAATAAATAAGGGGATAGTGGTTTAGGTCATTACCAGACCCTTAGGGTAGTGGTTTTGGACGATGGATTAGAGGTGGGTGACATGGCGCTGATGTGGAGGGTCATGACCACACCCTATAGCCTTATGGTTTCGCGTCTCGATACCACTTTTGTTATGGTCCTCGATCTATTTTGAATTTTGCTTACTGTTTCAAATGCATCTATGATTTGTTTGATGATGATAGAAGGGGAAAGAATTAGGGTTGGTTAAGGATTTTATTGTTCCTTTCATTGATTTAGGTGTGTTGTTTTAGTCAGTTGATTTTGGTATGTGTTCAGATTGGAGTTTGAGTTGGTTCGTTCCAACTTTTAATTTCCATTTCACTTTTTCAAGTGATGAAGAGCGGAGGCAAAGGGAGATAAAAGTGATACTCTTTCAAAGGACGTAGTGATCAATTTATGGAAAATTAACAAATTTTGTATATAAGTGATGACGTAGGTAGCACAAGCTCAATAAAATGACTAGAATTTAATACAGCTTAAAGGATTGAAACGCAAAAGGGTTCAGAATTGACCAACTGTCGTGAACAACAAAAAGCATAAGACAGGGACTGGTCACATCACACTTTATGTGTGAAACCTCTCACTCAGCCGCACAAGAGGCATGTGGGAGAATACATCATTTACCGCAGGTCCAAAGCCTTTACCTACCAAAACGGGCAAGCCCCTCACTATAGTCTCGGATCACTAGTCAATGGTTTCTTCTTATAGCCAGCCCTTTCCCTATAAATGACAACACCTTGTCATTCAGCTGGCCATCCCTGAAATCTCACTCCTCTCTGCTAGAACTTGCCCCTTGCATGTTCAATTCTTCAGTAACTTCAACACAATCACATTGCATACAAACATACTAGGTTGAATATTCTTCAATCCAGAATTTAATACAAGCAATAACAAAGTGATCCAACCCTATGTATTGCATACATGGGGGGACCCCACGACTTGTGTTAGGCAAACTGAAACCCTTGAACCCTTTTGCCTAACTAGTCTGTCCACTATCTTTGGTCTTATATTTGTTGTAGCAACAAGTTGGCGCCCACCGTGGGGCTACGCCGCTAAGTGTATCATAAAGACCAATAGTGTAGCTCCAACTCCATCAGGTTCATCATGTTTGAAAGCGGGTCTCCAGGTGAGGTAAACCAAGTACCTCGTACTTCAAATGCTCGCCAAACATCACCAGCTGCATCTACACCGTTTCTACCCCAAGAGGCACTCCAATAGGAATCACGTTCCCGGAGTTTTTTCTGACACCAACTCCTTCTCTTAGGGGTTCCCTCTCCTCAATTCGGTGCCACAAGTACACCGGAACACGTCGATTTGACACCCGAATGAGTAGCTAGAAATTTCCTATGGTTGAGATCTCTTCTCAACCAGCACGTGAGCCGAGAAATGGAAAAAGGGGTGCGAATAAGACTAGACTATGAAGAGTCTGAACCCTTGTTGTCACCCGGTGTCACACTGCGGATTTCCAATCCAAATCCATACACCGGTGGGCCCGGGTGGGGAGTATCGTGATCAGTTGATAATCATCATAGTCAATTAAACACGGCACAGCGGAAGTCTTGGAGTAAAATTACTATTACAAACCAAATGTTCAAAATAAGATAATATACAGGCTCGTAATAGAAGATCCACAGACGGATCATTAAAATGTACAAGAAAAAATATAAAACAGACTTTAGGCAGATCTAAGGATTTGCAAGATCCTCTTATTCACTACCGAGCAGCTTCCGGCCTATTTCGTATTTTACCTGCAATTTAGTCTTTGGACGATACGTCAGCTTACGCTGGTAAATACACTCAACTGACTCATTTTGAAAACTTTAAAATGATTTTTAAGTGCAAAACGGCACAAAATCTTTTATTAACTTAAAAAAGTTGACCTTACAACCTTGTATCAGATTCACATGTTTGTCAATACATACAGGGCCCAGGACAGAAACCGAGACATGATTAAATACACACCACTCAGGACTCACGAAGGAGTCATCCCCAACGTCTTGGGCATATTGCATATGAGCATCAAAAGGTGTATGCCTACACCCCGTGCTAAGGTCGTGGCCAATAACTATTGTATTGAGCCGAGGATATCCAGGACACGGTAATTTAACCCCCAATGTTTAAGTTATCAAACAAAACTGATTAAAACGAAATATGCGGGCTTACTAGCCACAAGCGGTAATAATTTACCGTATCCAAGCCCGTATAGGGAAAATAAGTCGAGAGTATTTACCTGAGCTAGTCTTCTTCTTTTATTTTGAAATAACTCAGCCGTATACAAAAGTACCAAGTGCAGATAGCATTTACCGGCAAGGCTCTAGTCTGGATTATGGCATAAACTAGCCAATTAATTACTAACGGTCTTATAAACCGAATAGTGTATATGATCATTACGTATAATGCTTGATTAGCCGATGATTGGATAGAATGTAGTTTAATCCGGACAAGTACTTGAATTGTATAATATGGGTAAACATTTAACATTCTGGATTTTGAAACTTAAATGACAAGGTTAAACCCGTTTCGGTTAATTTCCGTAAAATAGTTACATATAGTAACTGTGCGCATATTAGCGATATCGGGTAACCGGATAAGTCCTGGACAAGATATATATATATATTTTAAATAAGTTAAGATATCAATAGGATATCAACTTGTATGCCAGTTAAGGTTTTAAAACGAAATTATGCCTCATAAGGGCATTTTGGTAATTTTATACCGTAATAAAGGAACTTGAATATAATTTAATGTTATAGTTATAAGTATTCTAGAAAAATACTTTATTTATGATATAATATCAGTAGGATGTCAATTATATGTATAAATTATCTTTTATGACCAAACTATGCTCCGAAGGGGCATTTTGGTCATTTTACACATAGTTTATAAATTATTTGGGATTCTGAGTTTATAACATGTACCTACTGCAAATATGTTTAAAATAAGTTTTAAAATCAGTAGGTATCAAGTTTTGGTCAATAATACGGTTTAAAACCATACTATGCGCCGAAACGGCGATTATGTCGTAAAATAACATCTTTATGCGATGTTGACGAAAACTGACATTTGGATCAGATTAAAATGTTTAAAATATGTTATTTAATATAACATATTAGTAGGTAAATGATTTACCTTGAAAAGATTGATTAAAATTATTTTATGAGTCACAAGGACTAAAACCGTCATTTATCGACATAGTTTAAGGACCTGCTTGAAAACTCAGTTTATAACTTAGTTTAATATCCCAAATAATTCTACTTATAATATTACATCAGTAGGAAACTCTTTTCAAGTTCACTACCATTTAAAACCTTGTTTTATGCAAAAAGGACATTTTGGTCAAAGTTGGCATAATTATGAAACTTGAGCATAAACTTGGATTCTGATTATGATTATGTAATATAACCTCAGAGGGTTATGCTACATTATATTACGATCATAATGTGACTTTAGATCAGTAGGTAACTAATCTAAATCGGGTCAGAATCAAAAGTCAAAGCAGAAGTCAAACTTCAGGACTTTCGGTTGCGAACCGACCCGACGAGCCGAACATGTTCTTACATGTTCTAATAATAATTACCAACTTGTTTAAGTGGCAAAACAGGTTTCATAACATATATAAGATCAATTTATGATTTTTCCGAAAAATGGCATGTTTGACTTTTTAATATCATAACTTTGACCCGTCAATTGGTCTAGCAAACATGATTCAGGAGGTGCCCTTTATAGGGATTAACACTACCTTATTATGATCACTTATCTATGTTTATTTCGAACAATGGCTGGACCATAATTGTCTTAACCAAAAGTCAAAGCGTTTTACGAAAATGCTTGACTTTTGGCTATAACAGCCTATAAACGAAAATGCAAGAGCAAGGAACACTTACAAGAGGTTCCTACAATGCAAGAGAACTTAGTTGGATGCTCCTTTCAGCTAGGAACTTCCAGAGGAGGGAGAAGAGTTATGATTTAGAAAGGTGCAAGTTCAAATGGTGAACTTGATCACCTATTTATAGTTAGAGAGCTAAAAGGAGGTGAAGCCAGGTGTTTAGGGGTGAAAGAGGAAGCTTACAAGTGTCCCAAAACATGGCATAGCAGTTTGGGAAGCCATGGTTTCGATTTAATGGTTTTGTGGAGTTTTGCTTGGCTACCAAACAATTTTATGCAGCAGACCCTGTCTCGCGGGGCGCGAGAGACCCAGGCCAGGTCTCTCGCGGCCCGCAACCGCCCCATGGCCAGATTCAAACTTTTGACCCCTGAACTTTATAAATCTCCTAAAAACCTTTTTAAACACCTTTTGGCACTTTTAGCCCCCCGTAGCCAATACTTGGCATACCCGGGATTATGCTCAGACATTGTCGAGCTCTCGGTTCGTTAAAAGGTCACTCAGAGGTAAGAATTAACATGTTGACACTTTTAATCCCTCCAATATCCAACTTTCAAATATTATTGGATTTAATCACTCTCGTCCAATAAACAAGATATATGAGAGTTAGGACTTCACAAAGGATCACTCAGAGTCTTATTATAAGAATGTTGATTCCGATGTCACTCAGAGGCTGGGCATGTTGACATATCAGTCACTCAGAGGCCGTTATTTATGCATGTTGACATCGACCGTCACTCAGAGGCTCGGTTTGAGCATGTTGACGCCTTTAGTCCTTATTGGTCTTTAATAGACTATATTTAAAAATACAACACGTGTCACTATATTATTGGACACGATTTTACAGGGTGTTACACCCGGTCCTCCACCTCTTCCTTTTATTAGCTCACATCCAGTCACATCTTACTATGGAGCTAGTCCTAGTGTGACAAACCAGCCACTCAACCCTAACCCTTATGCTTTTGGGAGACCAAATCCAACTGATTTTCCCTTATTCACCTTCCAACAGGTTGCAACTGGTACACCCATTGGGCATGAAACTATCCTTAATCAGTTGTAGCAGTCACCAGCTTCAAGCGTTCCCCTCCTGTTGCCACTTCATGGGAATAGGCCATGGCCACCTTGCCTTTGGCTCTAGGTGCGGTCATGAGCACTTCCATGGGAATGCCTTATACGGTACCACAAGAAAGCCTCCAAGGCTTTAACCTTATGCCCCAACTGATGACACAAATGATAGCACAATTTCCTTGGCAGCACTTCATTAATCAAGTGGTAACCACCCACCAATGAACCACAAACAATAATCCGACCTCGAGAGTAGAAGAAGATCTTGCCAAACCATACAAGCCTAGCAATTTATCTTGTTTCTCCCAACAAATTGCTGATTACGATTTTCAAACCCGGATTAAGTTGCCATCCTACATAAGAACCTACGATGGAAATGAGGATCCTGAAGACCACCCCCAGATCTTTACTTGGGCTGCAAGAACTGAAAAACGGTTCAATGCCGAGTGCTGCCTCAT
This sequence comes from Scalesia atractyloides, assembly GCA_947069175.1. Taxonomy (NCBI): domain Eukaryota; kingdom Viridiplantae; phylum Streptophyta; class Magnoliopsida; order Asterales; family Asteraceae; genus Scalesia; species Scalesia atractyloides. The sequence goes on along the minus strand of CAMTDV010000002.1, from coordinate 8,613,663 downwards.
GTTCATGCAAACCCTTGTAGGGTCTGCCAGAATATGGTTCAACGACCTACCTTGAACCTTTGAAAGCAAAGGTTTTCTAGCCAACTTTTCACAACAACGGTGGTATGTCAAGGATGCTACATGATTTTCCAGATAAAGTAACGAGATGACTAAAGTCTCAGAGAGTTCATCGAAAGATAGAAGAAGGAAGGGTTGACCTACATAGGTGCTGATGAAAAAATAAGGGTGGCATGGTTAGATATGTGGAATACATCATGGATTCCACTAAGATCCTCTGGCAACCTGAGCTTATACGCTACAGTACTGACACATTCGATTATCTCGAAGGGTCCTATATATCTTGGGCTCAACCTGCCCTTCTTTCCAAAACGCATCACACCTTTCCAGGGTGATACTCTCAGCATGACTTTGTCCCCTATTTGGAACTGAAGAGGTTTACGCCTCTTGTCAGCATAATGCCTATCACTGGCAGCTTTGAGACGATCACGGATTTGCACAACTAGGGCTATGGAGCCGCGTCGGTCGATTGGCGTGGCTGTGTCTTATGGGCACTACTCCCCAAGGAGCCGAGAACGGGCGGGAGAAGTCTTAACCACTTATAATCTTTTCCATGGTCTCCAGGACAATCTCTAGTCCTGATAGTTGGGCCTCCCCAACTTCTGCCCAGCATATGGGCGTTCTACATTTTCTCCCATACAAGGCCTCAAAAGGAGCAGCCTTGATGCTAGTATGATAGCTATTATTGTAGGAGAATTATATTAGGGGTAAGTGGTCATCCCACCTTCCGCCTAAATCAATCACACATGCCCGAAGCATGTCTTCCAAAGTCTGAATAGTACGCTCACTTTAACCATCAGTCTGCGGATGGTAAGTCGTACTAAAATTTAATCGTGTGCCTAACGATTGTTGGAAACTTTTCCAAAAGTGAGATGTGTATCTAGTATCTCTGTCAGATACAATAGATACCGGCACACCATGTAGGGACACAATTTTGTCCACATACAATTTATCCAATTTATCTGAATTATATGTTTCTTTTATTGGCAAGAAATGTGCTGACTTAGTCAGCCTATCCACTATGACCCAAATAGTGTCATTTCCACTTTTGGTCTTAGGTAACTTGGTAATCAAATCCATAGTTACCATTTCCCATTTCCAAGTGGGAATTTCAAGCTGTTGTAGAAGTCCTGACGGTTTCTGATGTTCGGCCTTAACTTGCGAACACGTCAGACACTTAGCTACATGAGTGGCTATGGATTTCTTCAAACCCATCCACCAATAATTCTTCTTTAGGTCTTGATACATCTTGTCACCACCCGGGTGAACAGAGTATCTTGAATTATGCGCTTCTTGGAGGATTAGATCTCTAAGTCCTCCAAAGATCGGAACCCAAATTCTATCATTAAATCTTAGGATTCCATCTTTTCCAGGCGCTAATTGACCAACAATTCCGCCTAATTCCTCATTAGGAATATTAGCCTCTAACAAGGCTTGTTTTTGCGCATCTAATAGCCTCTCACTCAAGTTATTTCTGAGCTCAATGCTCTTAGCGTTAATCCTTATAGGTTTAACCTTTTCCTAGCGACTTATGACGCAACTACATTTGCCTTGCCGGGATGGTAGCGAATCTCGCAATTATAATCATTAAGAGTTTCCATCCAACGACGTTGTCGCATGTTCAATTCTTTCTGATTGAACAGATGCTGGAGACTTTTATAGTCTGTGTATATAACACACTTTGTGCCATACAAGTAATGTCTCCATAGTTTTAGTGCAAATACAACGGCACCCAGCTCCAAATCATGGGTGGTGTAATTCTTTTCATGCACCTTTAATTTTCGTGATGCATAGGCAATCACCTTGCCATTTTGCATTAGCACACAGCCCATACCGGTGTGTGATGCATCACAATAAACAACAAAATTCTCAATACCCTCTGGTAGAGATAACACAGGAGCGTTGCTCAACTTGTGTTTAAGAACCTCAAAAGATTCTTGTTGCTTTGGACCCCAATTATACTTAATATTCTTACGGGTCAAGGAAGTTAAAGAAGTGGCTATCCTTGAAAAGTTCTTAATGAACCTCCTATAGTAACCAGCTAATCCTAAGAAACTACGAACCTCCGTTGGGGTCTTGGGCACTTCCCAATTCATTATGGCTTCTATCTTGGCGGGATCCACTTGGATACCACGCTCACTTACAATATGTCCAAGGAATTGGACTTCTCTAAGCCAAAATTCGCATTTAGAGAACTTTGCATAAAGTTTCTCCTGCCTTAATAACTTTAAGATGCACCGAAGATGTTTCTCGTGATCAGCTTGATTACGAGATTAGATAAGTATGTCGTCTATGAAGACAATGACAAACTTATCCAAATACGGTTTATAGACTCTATTCATGAGATCCATGAATGCTGCTGGTGCATTAGTGAGCCCAAAAGGCATCACCAAGAATTCAAAATGACCATAGCGGGTCCTGAAGGCAGTCTTTGGAACATCTTCACTTCTAACCTTCAGTTGATGATATCCTGATCTTAAATCTATCTTAGAGAAGTAACTATCCCCTTGAAGTTGGTCGAATAAATCATCGATCCTGGGCAGAGGATATCTATTCTTGATCGTTAATTTGTTCAGCTCTCGGTAATCGATGCACATCCGCATCGAACCGTCTTTCTTCTTAACGAAGAGGATAGGAGCTCCCCAAGGCGAGGAACTATGCTGGATGAAGCCTTTCTCCAAGAGTTCATCTAATTGAACTCTTAGCTCATTCATTTTGGTTGGAGCTAGTCTATATGGAGCTCTAGCTACTGGAGCTGATCCTGGTATGATGTCTATTCTAAACTCTACTTGCCTATCCGGAGGTAGGCCTGGTAATTCTTCAGGGAAAACATCGGGATATTCCGAGATAATTCGTAGGTCTTCAATGCTTGGCTTAGGCTCGTTGATGGTGACTTGTGCCATGTAGATGACATAACCATTTCTCAAACACTTGGATGCCTTAAATAATGACATTTTTCTGGCAATCCATAGTGTGAGTCTCCGGGATGGTGATCGTTTCACCAGATGGGGTCTTAATTTCGATGAGCTTTTTATCGCAGGCAATACGGGCTTGGTTATGAGATAACCAATCCATGCCTAAGACAACATCGAACCCCGCCAATTTCATTGGCAACAAGGAGATAGGGATGGAATGGTTCTTAATGGATATAGAGCATCCATCAAGAATGGATGAAGAAGTTTCTATAGTTCCATCGGCAAGTTCTATCTCATAAATTTTATCTAGAGTTCTTACGGGCAAGTTTAATAGTTTACTAAACTTATGATCAACAAAAGATTTATCCGCACCCGAATCAAATAGGACTCTAGCATAGATATCATTAATGGAGAAAGTACATGTTATGACGTTATTGTCATTAACAGCGTCCTTAGCAGTCAGCCGGAAAGCGTGTGCATTCCCCTTCTTGGCCTCTCCAGGCTTTGGGTTATTACTCTTTGAATTCTTTGGGCAGTTGGTTGCAATGTGCCCTTTTTCATTGCAGATAAAGCATACGGCATCCTTAAGATCCTTGCAATATAGGGTCTTATGCCCTCTTCTTTTACATATTCCACAAGGTCTAGCTTGTGGGTCAGGATTACACTGTCCCCAGTGTTTTCGGTTGCATGTTTTTGCAAAATGGCATCACAACCAACTTGCCTTGGTTCCTTTTGAACCCAAATCTCCCTTTATTCTTTTTACTAAATCTTTGGGAGTTATCTTCCTCTCTCTTTCTTTTTTCGTCAGTTTCAGGCTTACTGACTTTTGCCTCACCAAGTCAAGGGTGAAGGAGAGAGATAGGTCAACAGCAGACCTATAGGTATTAGGCTGAGCAGCTTTTACCATGGCCTTAATCTCGGGCGCTAATCCATTTATAAAACGCGCAATGTGTTTGGATTCAGGGGTGATTAAGTAGGAAACTAACCTAGATAGGGAATTAAAATCGGAAACATACTTCTGACAATCTAGGTTTTTCATTGATAGAGACAAGAAGTCTGTCTCTATTGTCTCCACCTCATGTGGTGGGCAATAGGTTTCCTTTAACAGATCTACGAACTTGGACCATCCCAATTTGTACAGGTATACTTTACCTGTTGATTGAATCATGGCCTTCCACCATGTTAGGGCATCGCCCTTAAAGGATTGGGATACAAATTTCACCACATCCTTATCAGCACAGTTGCTGATATCTACGATGGTTTCCATCTCATCTAGCTACTTCAGGGCTTCTACAGCTTCTTTTTCCCCATTAAAATCTCGGGGTTTGCAGGAGACGAAATACTTATAGGTACATTCGTCTTTAACAGAACGGGACCTTTCAGCTAATTCTATTTTCTTTGGTTCACTCTTTGCATTTGAAGCGTGAACGGAGCTCTCCCTATGAGTTGAAGATGGTGGAATAGATAAACGTCTAGAGCGAGTAGCACTCGGCTCTCTAAGCTTTTCGATGGCCTTACTCATGGCCCTTTCCACAGCCGCATCAATGCGAGCTTGGAATTCATTATCATTTATGGCTTTATTTTCGGCGTCCTTAGAGTTGACGTTCCGATGACTACTTTGTGCTTCATTAGAATTAGTCATTCTTCAAAGCTTTGGTTCTATATTCAAATTAAGATTTCTCTTAGTCATGGTATAACAACCATATCGGCTTTTAAACATTGGATATAAGAAAATCCTTTGCCTTTACTAGTGTGAATAACATCACAACTCTTAGGCTAAATATAACTATATTTGGCCTAGGTCTTAATAGGACCATTATAGGCAAATTACAATCTGGACATAATCTATATATTATAGACAGGGGATCACAATGTCACAACTGTCATTGTCATACTTGACGATTATATAGCACATAGGCTTGTCACAAAGGACATTTAAAACACGGCACATAGGCCTGTCACAAACGGACATAAAATATGGCACATAGGCCTGTCACTAATGGACATAAAATTATGGCACATAGGCCTGTCACTAATGAACATCAAATAGAGAACATAGGCACTACATCGCTAATGGATGTTTAGTCACCGCACTAGCTGGAATCAGATAGATCACATGGGCTTCAGAGAATAGATCATAACCCGAAAGGGTAATACATCACTAATGGATGTTTTATTTATCATCGCACTGATGATATTAGCCGGGATCAAACAGATCACAAGGGCTATATAAAATACATCTCTAATGGATGTTTAATCACGCACAGGAGGTGATATTAGCCGGGATCAAACATATCACAAGGGCTATTTAGCCGGGATCAAATAGATCACAAGGGCTATATAAAATACATCTCTAATGGATGTTTAATCACCGCAATGGTGATATTAGTCGGGATCAAACAGATCACAAGGGCTATATAAAATACATCTCTAATGGATGTTTAATCACCGCACTGGTGATATTAGCCGGGATCAAACAGATCACAAGGGCTATTTAGCTAGGATCAAATAGATCACATGGGCTATATAAAATGCATCTCTAATGGATGTTTAATCACCGGACTGGTGATATTGTGACACCCCGACCCGCAGCGGAAAAGGTGATCGGGGCATGATTGGGTTATCATCAAAGCTCATGACATTTATTTTAACGTTTCATATTCATTAATACACTTTAATGGGAAATTACAATCAATATAACATCATGTCCTAAACATCAATCTAGGCTTCATTGTTTTCTTCTAAGGCATTTCCTATGTTTTCCTTGCTTCATCCTGTTCACCTGTATCATGTGTAAAAATGGTTTTTGGATCAACAAAAGTTGGCGAGTGAATCCTATGAAAAACATTTGAACAAGTTTATTTAATTTATTATAAAATAAAGTGCACAACCACACATGAGTAAAAATAGATGTAAACTTATTCAACAATCACTTAATATTAAATAATGCACACATCAACAACAATGGATCGTTTTGAGGCACGCGTTGCTCAACTCGTCTCTCACGAGGAACTGATGGGCCTAATGAATGATTTGCATATACTTGACAATATGAAATACATAACTACAAACAATATAACTAAATAATACACACACGAACAATAATGGATTTGTTTTGAGGCACGCGTTGCTCAACTCGTCTCCCACGAGGAACTGATGGGCCTAATGAATGAATTGCATATAACTTGACAATATGAAATACATAACTACAAACAATATATACAATCTAAGTTTAGGTCAATATGGTATGGCACAAGTTTAAATAAACGAGTTAAATTTTGGTGACACATGACACACCCCAAAACGTGTAATTAAAAAGGGGAGTTGTAAGATTCACTCACATTGGGTGCGTTCGGTTGATGATGTTGAATGTGCACGAAGTTGGTTTTAACCACGAGTGAAACTAACCTAGATAATAACATAATGGTTTGGTAAATAAGCGGATTTTATTAATCAATTTTAGTAGGATGATTGGATATATTTTTGTGAGTTTAAGGCTATTTTCTAACCTTAAAAACGTTATGTTTAAGTATTTTTAATTGATTTTTAAATAAAATAAATAAATAAAAATAATAAAAAAATGTTGACTTTTTGCGACCGTTGACCATTGACTTTGACTGTTGACTGTTGACCGGTTCGTATGTGTGTATGTATGCGCTGGGTGAGGCTCGAACCCGAGACCTCCCGGACGCGTGCACGCAGCTCTACCAACTGAGCTACGTGTCTAACCTGAAATATTTCTGTTTTTAATTATATTTATATACTAATTGAATTAAACAGAAAATCATTTATTTTTAAAAACGATTTTAATGCATCGAACCGGTGTTCTCCACAGGTCTCGAACCCGGGACCTGTGGTTTGGGTTAACACACAGTCCACCGCTGGACTGTGTGTCTAACTTGTTAAATAATCTGATTTTTATTATACTTATATACAAACTAAATAATTTCCTTTCTGTCTTATATAAAAAGTTTGATAATTGTCCGGACCGGTGCGGTAGTCCGGACTCGAACTCGTGACGTGCGATTAGACGTTCACACAGTCCACCACTGGACTGTGTGTCTATCTTGGTTATTATTCCGGTTTTTATTAAACTTAACATCTATGTGAAATGAATCCGGTTCAGTAAAAAAAAAGAACATTTTTATTAAGGCAAGCATGCGTGGAACAAGTATCGAACTCGGGACGTAAGTGTGTTTATGTGCACACAGTCCATCGCTGGACTGTGTGTCTAACCCGAGATATAACTTGATTTAAATTAAACTTATAGACAACTGAAACTTCATCTTCTTCGTTGGACTTAACCAGAACTAAAGTCCGATTGGTTCGTCGATTTAATCAAGTTTCTTTAGGGTGTTGCGGTTTATTATAGGTGAGATAAATAAAAAGAATGAAAGATTAAGCGTAAGGTATACCGAACAGTGGCTCCTCTGTTTCGCCGGCGAAACTCCGGTGACAGCAGATTATTCCGGCGACGTGTGTCTTGCGGCAGAGAGTCTTCAGCGAGCTTGAGATGGATGTGAGTGGCTTCGGTATAAGTTCTGGGTGTTCAGTAAGGCTCAGAAGTGAAAGGCTCGGTTTTCCGGCGAGTTGCAGAAATTCTCCGGCGAGTGGAATTACGTCGGGAAAGAGTGTGATTGTGAGCGAAAAAGCTAACAGAGGTTAGAGGGGGTATTTATAGGGCAGATCATCGACGTATTTGGCCCGATTTCCGTCTTGATTCGTCGGTTAATGATTTTCCGGCCGTTATGACTTCCGTCGCGGGTTCAGGCGTCGGTTATAACCGATGTAGTAGTTAATGTTTATGTTAAAACTGAAGAAACCATCCAATCTTGGCGAGATAGTCGGAATTTCCGACGACTGCAATTGGGCGCGTCGGTATTTGAATTCGAGATTTATTTTATGTATTAATTGTCTCTAATAATAAACAAGAAACACAAGTGGCGCAGTGGTTGGATGGTTGGAAGTTAAGTCTTTGATTGAATTCTGGCTGACCCGGGTTCGAAACCCGGCAGCAACCTTTTATTTTTAAACCACAATTTTTAACAGTTTTTCAAAAACAAATTATGTATTCCAATATACTTATTAATTATGTATCATTTAAAATTAATTTGGGCATTAAATATGCAACGAAATTTTTAACTGATTGTTCGGTTAATAAACGGAGCGGGTTTGGTAAATCTGTTTTTTGACGGATGTTACAGTATCCCCTACTTTTTAGAAATTTCGTCCCGAAATTTAGGTAGTGATATATTTGACTAAAAATGATGGTGTTTAGTTTCACAGTTACATACTTAGAAAAAGAGTAAGAGTTTAAATTTTTGTTTGAGGCGGTAACGTTCCTTGTAAGGGTTAAGTACCCTGCTACAGGAATCGCTTTTTGTTGCCTACGGTAAAAATATTGATAAGCAGAGTTGATTCACTAAATATGATATCATGCGTAAGAGTTTTGATATGTTTGGAAGGATAGGGTTATATCCTAAAACAAAATTTCTAATACTACAACCTACATGGAACTTTTCATAACCGTCTAACAATGCCTCTGATCCTTTGACAAGAATACTTATATATAGGAAGTACCAGCGGCGTATTCCCCATATTCTTGTCAAATTTTCATTGGTTTTATCAGTAAGTTATGATTGGTTCTATGATATGACTCTAGAACATAAATAAACGCCACAACCAATGTACCAAGAAATTACTAAATCCTACATAGAACTTCTCATAACCGCCTGACAATGCCTCTGATCCTTTGACAAGAATACTTATATATAGGAAGTACCAGCGGCGTATCCACCATATTCTTGTCAAATTTTAATTGGTTTTATCAGTAAGTTATGATTGGTTCTATGATGTGACTCTAGAACATAAATAAACACAACAACCATATTTGAGTCCATATTCTGATAGCATACATGTTTGAATGGTGACAGTTCCTCTCTCGTTTGTTATGATGGAGAGGTTAGTTTATGTAGAAATAGAACACAATCCAATTTCTTTAAATGGCGAGATGATATAAATGTAACACAAATTTCAACCAAGACAATACTAAATCCTACATGGAACTTCTCATAACCGCCTGATAATGCCTCTGATCCTTTGGCAAGAATACTTATATATAGGAAGTACCAGCGGCGTATCCACCATATTCTTGTCAAATTTTCGTTGGTTTTATCCGCAAGTTATGATTAGTTACCAAGAAATTACTAAATCCTACATAGAACTTCTCATAACCGCCTGACAATGCCTCTGATCCTTTTTACAAGAATACTTATATATAGGAAGTACCAGCGGCGTATCCACCATATTCTCGTCAAATTTTCATTGGTTTTATCAGTGAATTATGATTAGTCCTATGTGACTCTAAAACATAAACAACACAACAACCACAGCTTGAGTCTAAATTCTGATAGTATACATGTTTGAATGATGACAGTACCTCTCTCGTTTGTTATGATGGAGAGGTTAGTCATTGTGGTAGTGAGACATAGCTCAACTTCTATAAATGATGAAATTGAATACACTGAAATGTATGATGAACAAACTTCAACCAAAACGTACTAAATCCTACATGGAACCTCTCATAACCGCCTGATAATGCCTCCGATCCTCTGACAAGAATACTTATATATAGGAAGTACCAGCGGCGTATCCACCATATTCTTGTCAAATTTTCATTGACTTTATCCGCAAGTTATGATTAGTTCTATGTGACTATACAACAAACACAACAACCACAAGATCGTATTGCATGTACTGAAAATGAAAAATGTCTGTGCGATCAAGGCTCAATCAAATGGAGCCGATCGTATTGCATGTACTGAAAATGAAAAATGTCTGTGCGATCAAGGCTCAATCAAACGGAGCCGATCGTATTGCATGTACTGAAAATAATAAACAATAATCACTCAAACAGTTTATACATGGAACCTCTCATAACCGCCAGATAATGCCTCCGATCCTTTGACAAGAATACTTATATATAGGAAGTACCAGCGGCGTATCCACCATATTCTTGTCAAATTCTCATTGGCTTTATCCTTAAGTTATGATTGGTTCTATGTGATTCTAAAACATAAAGAAAAATATAAAACTAAATGATTGGAGTTGAATCTTGATTTTCGGTGAAGAGGACTAGTTGGGTGGTTTCGTTTGGGCCGTCATTATCTTCGACAGGATTGGCGTTGATGTTGAAAACTCTTCCTCTTGCTGGTGGCCTAGTGATTGGGTTTTCTTGATTTACTTGGTTAACTGGGTTTGATTGAGCTTGAGCGTTTATGATGTTAACCAATCGAGGACACGTGTTTCTATAGTGGGTAGGGTCGTCACAATTGAAACAAGCTCGAACATAAGGTAACATGGGGTATTGAGGTTGTTGATATGTTTGGATCATGTTTTTGTGTAGGGGAAGAGATTTGGTTTTGAGGGGTGCGGCAAACCTTGCTCAAATGACCATAGCGTCCACAATTTGCACATAGTCGACAAGGTAAGGTAAGGGGATGGTGATAAAAACAGGTGTCACATCGAGGGTGAGGTCCAAGGTATGGTTTCTTATTTGGGTAAGTTAAGTTGGGTGCTACTTGAGTGATTGGGATAGCTTGGATGGGTATGGCGTGTGAAATTGGTGGATTACGTTGGATAGTAGCGAAAAGTTGCCCGTCTCTTTTTCTCTTAGAAATGGGTTGAGAAGGGGATTCGGTTTGGGTGGAGTTTGAAGTTTCAGTTGATGCTTTATCCTTCTTCTTCTCCTCCTTGAAGTCTTTGTTCTGGATTCGGTTCTCGGTGAGCTCTGTAGCTAGCTCCATTGCTGCTTCCAAAGTTGCAGGCGTGGTACTTATTACAGAGTCTTGAATCTTTGACGGAAGACCTCGAATGTAGTGCTCGATCAAACGGTAGAGGGGAGTGAACAAGTTGGGAACCATTTGATTTAACTCGAGGAATCTTTTGTTGTATGTGGTGTGGTCGCCTTCCTTTTGCTTCAACGAATAGAACTCATCTTCTAATTTCTTGATTTCGCTCCTTGGGCAAAACCGTCTTGTCATGATTTCCTTCAACTCTTCCCAAGTCAAAGTCATAGCATCGTCAACGCCTCGTTTGGCTTTCTCTGTATTCCACCAAGTTCCCATATAATCGACCGGTAGCATATCGCACTTTGCGATCATCGGGGCAATCGCAATTTAGAAAAGTGTTCTCCATTTCTTCAAACCAATGGAGGAGAGCGGTGACACCTTCAGTCCCTTCGTATTTTGGAGGGTCGTAGGATTTGAAATGCGTGTAGGTGCATTTAGTGGTATTTGGGGGAGGGTTGATAACGTGTTGGTCTTCTTGGTTGACAGGATTAGCGGTAAGTGCTTGTTGGACTTGGATTACAATGTTGGGTATTACGGCAGCCATTTGTTGAGCGATTAGGGCAGCCATGCGTTCGCGGGCTTTTCCTGCTCTCATCTTCCTACGGGTGAGGCTAGAAGACATCTACAAGGAATACGTATCATGAGTATGAGTTGGATGTTTTTGGGATCATGGGTCGTACTTAGGAATGAACATTCATAAAATAAATATAGAAAAATAAATCTACTACATCCATAGGATGTCTTGGGCTTTGCTCGTCAATAGGCCTTGCATGCCGCCATATTTCACCTTCGTAATCATGTGGGCCCCCATGAATACCGGGTTTTTCATATGGTTCGCATGTGTTAGCCTGGTTACGTACACTAAAACCCGGAGAAAATCGAGAAATATGTATATAACGTACGATATTCGGAATGTGTCCAAGTATAGACACTTCGAACGACGTTTGGTGTGGAATGCTTTGGCCTAATAGGTCCTTCGTACTCTCATCGTTAGTCCCCAGGTAGGCAAACTGGTCCGTTATATTGGATTTATACGAATGCCAACCTAGACAGGACGTTCCGACTACCGGTACTTGTACCCTTCCAGTTACTACATGCCCGTCGCAGGACTCACTTTGATGGGATTTGAAAATTGCGACAAAATCTTTGAATAACAAAAGTATGAACATTGAAATATGTATGATGAATGTGTATGTAAGTATGTATGTTTGACTGTAAGTATAAACAAATATGAAACAAATAAACATCATAAGTTTGTATGTAACCACCTAAACAATTAAAATTTAGGCAAACTATAGTATAGGCTCTAAGGGTCTAATAACCTATCCTATATCCCTATAGTCATGGCTCTGATACCAATCTGTCACACCCCGACCCGCAGCAGAAAAGGTGATCGGGGCATGATTGGGTTATCATCAAAGCTCATGACATTTATTTTAACGTTTCATATTCATTAATACACTTTAATGGGAAATTACAATCAATATTACATCATGTCCTAAACATCAATCTAGGCTTCATTGTTGTAACATTTGTATAAATCGGGTCTCCAAAACCCGCTCCGTTTTGTAATCAAATACCAAGATATGAAATTACATTAAATATTTATGAGTATTTCGAGTTTAAACGTTACATAATTAATATATAAACTAAACTATAAAAATTATATTGATAAAAAGTTAAAATAAAATAAATAAAAAACATTTGTAGCTGACCGGACTCGAACCCGGGTCAACTGCCTCCAACGACTTATCTACCGATCTTTTAACCCTCCGCCACCAATTGTTTCTGTTAACATTATGAAAACAATTGAATTTTATACACAAACACGACTTAACGGTTAATGATATCTGAATAACGGAAATCGGTAAACCGAACCGCCAAATCAGTTTTTGTTCGCTTAGTTAACTTATAACCGATGAATATCGGTTTCTAATTAAAGTTCAGATTGAATAAACTTCAAGTTTTGGGTTTTTGAAACCGAAAAAACATTCAAACTCCAAATAATTCAGATTCCAATCATTTATACGATTCAGGACCGTCTCAAATACACTCCAATCCCTTTTCGTCGCAATTTCAAGTCTTTTGAGCACAAGAAAACTGTCGCCGGAATTCTCTGCAAATCTCGCCGGAAAAACCGTGTTCAACTCAAACCAGTAAGATTTTCCTCTCTTGCTGTTTCAATCTATTGTTAGGACACTACTAACATTATTCCGTCACTCAAAATCAGTCACAGAAGACTTTGCTGGATTTTCTGGGTTCGCCGGGAGAAACTCTGGAATTCGCCGGAAACACGCTAGTTAACGGTAAACACATTCAATCGTGCTAATAATCCATGTACTCTGGTTCAATTTCAAATCTAATTCTTTAATTCTGTTGTTAGACTCTCTCAGCCGGAGGTTCAAAAACAGAGTTACGTGTTCTCGCCGGACTTTCTGAAGAAGACGACCTGTCCGGTATTTCTTTTCCCCAAACTGTTCGGTTTGTTCACTCAAATTAGTAATCGTGTTATCTAAGTAGTAGAACCCTGAACCAGTGGTCTGAGTAAAAACCGGTAATTATAGTGAAGAAGACGAACCTAAAAAAACGGGTTAAGAGTAAATAAAATTCGGATAGTTAACGGGTTAGACACACAGTCCAGCGGTGGACTGTGTGCAAAGTTTATATACGAGTCCCGAGTTCGATCCTTACTACACACACACTGCGTAATAACATTCCTTTTTATTCATAAAACTAACCGGGTTAGATCGAGTAGTTGTTAAGTATAATATAATTCAAGAATATAACCGGGTTAGACACACAGTCCAGCGGTGGACTGTGTGCAAAACAAACTGCACGTCGCGCGATCGAGTCCCGTCACAAACACCGGTTCAATGGGATTAAAACGTTTTGCAAAATAAAGGAATTTTCGGTAAATTCGAATAAGTGAATAAATATAATTAAAACTGGAATCCTAACGGGTTAGTCACGTAGCTCAGTTGGTAGAGCTACGTGCGCGTGAACGGAAGGTCACCGGTTCGAATCCCGCTCGGCGCAAGTATTACCGCTGACCGAACCGGTCAACGGTCAACGGTCAACGATCAAACAGTAAAAAAATATTATTTTTTTTAAATATTTATTTGTTTAATTTAAATTAAAAATCAATTAAAAATACTTAAAAATAACATTTGTAAGGATAGAAAATAGCCATAAACTCACAAAAATATATCAAAAAATCCCATTAAAATCTTTAATAAAATCCATCCATTTAATATATTTTTCCCATTATTATTTAGGTCAGTGATTCCTCGTTGACTCGCTTCGTCTAAATCGTGCGCATCTCACCAACTCAAATCCAACGCACCCAATGTGAGTGAACCCTTCAAATTCCCCGTTTTAATCACGTTTTTGGGGTGTATCATGTGTCTTGTTCATTTACTTATTATAACTAAGTTATTGTGCATATATCATATCATGACATGTGTGTTAGTTGTTGCTGATAAGTAGTTATTATTGTTTGCAAATTATTATTTCAGTACATGCAATTGCTGAGGCCGTAGCTCCCCATCCATCGAGGTTGAGTTTGATCCCCATTTTATTATGAGGTTGATCAGGGCGTGCCCGCACGATCGGCTCCGTTTGATTGAGCCTTGATCGGTCATTTTATTTACATTTCAATACATGCAATACGCTCGGCTCCGTTTGATTGAGCCTTGAGTGCACAGTTCAATTTACATTTCCAGTTCATGCAATACGTTCGGCTCCGTTTGATTGAGCCTTGAGCGCACAATTCAATTTACATTTTCAGTTCATGCAATACGATCGGCTCCGTTTGATTGAGCCTTGATCGCACAGTTCATTTATGTTAATTATCATATGATGTTGGTATGTTCATGTATGCTATCGATTGTTAATGTATGTTATATTTGTAACTGATGTTGCCATTGTTTGATTTCATACATATGCTCTTTTATGATTATGCACAATATTTTATTGATAAACTAACCAGAAAATCATTATCAAATGTTTATTTATAAGGTTCACTCGCCAACTTATGTTGACCCAAAAACCTCCCATTTTACACATGATACAGGTGAACCAGCAGCAGCTAGGAACACGTAGGACCTGGATTAGAAGAAATAAAACGATTTAGTATTTGGATTATTATGTTTGGCTATTTTTCTTTGTAATGAATGAACATGTTTGAATGTTGGAGAAATGTAACTTTGACTTCATTTAATTATGAAACATAATAGTAAATGTCATGTGCTTTGGTGATAACCCAATTATGCCCCGATTCTTATTTCCGCTGCGGGTCGGGGTGTGACAGATTGGTATCAGAGCCATGACTATAGGGATATAGGATAGGTTATTAGACCCTTAGAGCCTATACTATAGTCGATTAGAAACTCATAAGAATTTTGTATGTTATATGCCAAATTTCATGATGTTTATATGTTTATGTTAAATGTTACATTTGATATTGTTCAAGCATGTTCATAAGTATGTATTATCAAATAATGCTTATCATGAAATCGTATGATCATAATATATATCACATCTATGCAAGCACACACCACATCATGACTAGTTTTACAACGATTTTCGTGTTTTCAAATCTCATCAAAGTGAGTTCTCATGACGGGCATGTAGTAACTGGAAGGGTACTAGTACCGGTAGTCGGAACGTCCTGTCTAGGCTGGCATTCGTATAAATCCAAAATAAAGGACCAGTTTGCCTACCTGGGGACTAACGATGAGAGTACGAAATACCTATTAGGCCAAAGCATGCTATACCAAACGTTGTGAGAGCTAATCCCACTTTGAGTTGTCATTATGTCTACACCTGGACACGTTCCGACCAAACATCTCATGAACATATTTTGTGGTTAGCATTCGGGGGATGCGAGTGTTAAATTGCCAATACTAATGTGAATCCTACCAAGCCAATAGCCATGGGGGCCCACATGACTATATAGGTGAAGGTATGGGGACATTTGAGGCCCAACATGAGCGAACCCAAGACATCCTTCGGATGTAGTTGCATTATTGATATTTATGTTATTTTCATTTTCTTAAAGACACATGACACCTTAAAAGATACCATAAACTCACAATCTTCTCATTTTATGATACTGTAGATGTCGTCTAGACCGCATCGAAGGAGTAGAAAATCGGAAAAGTCTCAGGAACGTTTGGCCACTCATATCGCCAGTCAAATGGCCTCGATATTACCTGACATCGTAGTACAAGTGCAACAAGCCCTTGCTGCAAATCTTACTAACCCTCCTCAACAACAGGACCAGATCATCAACAACCCTCCTACCAACAAATGCACCTACAAACATTTTAAGTCCTGCGATCCCCCAAAATTCGAAGGGACGGAGGGAGTCACTGCTCTCCTGCGTTGG
Organism: Scalesia atractyloides; assembly: GCA_947069175.1. Classification (NCBI taxonomy): domain Eukaryota; kingdom Viridiplantae; phylum Streptophyta; class Magnoliopsida; order Asterales; family Asteraceae; genus Scalesia; species Scalesia atractyloides. The sequence goes on along the minus strand of CAMTDV010000002.1, from coordinate 8,597,452 downwards.
TTCGAGGAGATGGAAAACGTTTTCTTAAACTGCGATTGTCCTGAGGATCGCAAAGTTCGTTATGCCACCGGGAGACTACTTGGTGTAGCTCTCACTTGGTGGAATACCGAGAAGGGAAAGAGGGGAACGGAAGATGCGATGGCCTTAACTTGGGAGGAGTTAAGGGAAATCATGACTAGGCGATTCTGTCCTAGGAGTGAAATTAAGAAATTGGAAGATGAATTTCATGCCTTGAAACAAAAAGATGGTGATCACTCTACTTACAACAAAAGGTTCTTGGAGTTGAACCAGATGGTTCCAAACTTATTCACTCCAACCTACCGTCTGATCGAACATTACATTCGAGGACTTCCCTCGAAAATCCAAGATCCGGTCCTCAGCATTTCACCGGTAACACTAGAAGCTGCCATGGTGTTGGCGACAGAACTGACCGAAAACCGAATTCGCAATGGGAAGTTCAAGGAGGAAAAGAAGAAAATCCCTGCTGAGGGACAAACCTCAAACCACCCCACTCCTTCCTCTAAATTTGCTAACAAGAGGAAGCGTAACAACAGGAACTTTGCAGTCACCCATACCAACACCCCTGTTCCTGCTGCACCCATCACTCAAGCCACTCCTCCACCCGCGCCATACAAAAGACCATACACAGGACCACTACCAAAATGTAACCGTTGTCAGTATCACCACTCCCCTGACTACCCTTGCCAATACTGTACCAGCTGCGGTCGCGCTGGACACACTGTTCAACACTACCGCGCGCCTCAACGAACAAACCGCCATCAACCTATAACCCAAACCCACCAACAATTTATGGGTCAAGCCCAGCAACAACAACCATTTCCACCCACTCAACATTTAGCCCAAACATACTATCAACCCAACTACCCTATGGGCCAACCTATGCGGGCATGTTTCAATTGTGGAGATCCAAGTCATTTCAGGAACTCATGTCCAAGACTGGTCAATATTATTCATGCTCAGGCCCAAGCCAACCCTGTGAACCAAGAAAACCAAGCTCCTCCACCTGCTAGAGGAAGGGCTTTCAATATTAACGCAAACCAGGCCAGAGCTGACGGCAATGTAGTCAACGGTACGTTTCTTATAAATGGTAGATATGCCTCTATGTTATTTGATACTGGTGCGGATAGAAGTTTCGTGTCATTAGAGTTTGAACCTATTTTAAGTAAAAATCGAGATAAGCTCGTGGAATCCATAACGGTGGAAGTTGCAGATGGAAAACCAGTTTCGTTAGACTCTATTTTACGCAACTGTACGCTCACCCTAAACGACCACGATTTCTCAGTCGATCTTATTCCTATGAAGCTGGGAAGTTTCGACATCATAATCGGAATGGATTGGCTCAGTCAGCATAATGCGGAAGTTGTATGTCGTGAGAAATTTATTCGTATTCCTCTTTCAAACGGTCAGACTCTTCGAATTATTGGAGAAACCTCGGCGAAAGGACTCAACTTAATGTCTTGCCTTCAAGCTCAAAAATACCTTCACAAGAATTATGTCGCGTTTTTAGCCCATATCATCAAGAAGGGGACCTCAGAAAAGAAACTTGAAGATATCCCTGTTGTAAAAGATTTTCCACAAGTTTTTCCTGACGACATATCAGGACTTCCTCCAATCAGAGATGTCGAATTCCGTATCGATCTTATACCTGGTGCTACACCAGTGGAAAAATCTCCATATAGGTTAGCCCCCTCTGAAATGCAAGAGTTAGCCAGTCAATTGCAAGAGTTGACTGACAAGGGATTTATACGCCCCAGCTCATCACCTTGGGGTGCACCTGTACTTTTGTAAAGAAGAAGGATGGATCTTTTCGTATGTGCATCGATTACAGAGAGCTCAACAAGTTAACTATCAAAAATCGATATCCTTTACCTCGTATAGATGACCTTCTTGACCAACTACAAGGTGCCAGTTGCTTTTCGAAAATCGACCTTCGATCGGGCTATCATCAGCTTAGGGTGCATGAAGAAGACGTCCCTAAAACTGCTTTTCGAACTCGATATGGTCACTATGAATTCATGGTTATGCCATTTGGATTAACCAACGCACCCGCTGTTTTCATGGACCTAATGAATAGAGTCTGCAAACCTTACCTTGATCGATTTGTTATTGTTTTCATCGACGATATTCTTATCTATTCAAAATCTAAAGCTGATCATGAGCGTCACCTGCGACTTGTTCTTGCACTTCTTGAAAAGGAAAAGCTTTATGCCAAGTTCTCTAAATGTGAATTCTGGTTAAAAGAGGTGCAATTTCTCGGGCATGTAGTCAATGACAAAGGAATACATGTGGACCCATCAAAGATCAAAGCAGTTCAAGAATGGCAAGCTCCACGTACGCCAACTGAAGTAAGGTCTTTTCTTGGACTTGCTGGCTACTATCATCGGTTCATTTCAAACTTCTCTCGCATTGCGGTGCCACTCACGGCTTTAACCCATAAAGGGAAACCATTTGTATGGGGGCCCAAGCAAGAAGAAGCTTTTCAAACACTCAAGCGAAAACTTTGTGATGCACCAATCCTCACTCTTCCTGAAGGTTGTGATGATTTTGTAGTCTATTACGACGCGTCAGGACAAGGATTAGGTTGCGTTCTCATGCAAAGAGGAAAAGTCATAGCTTATGCCTCAAGGCAACTCAAGACACACGAAAAGAACTACACCACTCATGACCTTGAACTTGGAGCCGTTGTATTCGCTCTTAAGATATGGAGACATTATCTTTATGGTACGAAGTGTGAAATATACACTGACCACAAGAGTCTTCAACATATCTTCAATCAGAAAGAGTTAAATATGAGGCAACGAAGATGGGTCGAACTCCTAAATGATTACGACTGTGAAATCAGATACCACCCTGGTAAAGCAAATGTGGTGGCTGATGCACTTAGTCGAAAGGGTTATGCGAACTCCATTCATCTTCTATGTTCGCAAATTATAACCAATATTAAGGATCAAATTCGAGAAGCTCAACACGTTTCAATAACAGAGGAAGATGTACAAAAGGAAATGTCCTGTGGGGCCGAGCTAAAGCTGGAAACTAAATCTGATGGTATTTTGTATTACCTAGATCGTATATGGATTCCTAACCACATCAATCTTCGTGAAACACTCATGCATGAAGCCCATAAGTCGCGATATTCTATACACCCAGGAGCCGATAAGATGTATCAAGACCTACGGTACACCTATTGGTGGCCTGGAATGAAGAAAGATATTGCCGTTTTTGTTTCCAAGTGTCTCACTTGTTCTAAAGTAAAGGCTGAACACCAAAGACCCTCAGGACTTCTAGTCCAACCAGAAATACCTGTCTGGAAGTGGAAAAATATAACCATGGATTTCATTACCGGGTTACCTCGCACTTCTAGTGGGTATGACACTATATGGGTGATTATAGACCGACTCACAAAATCAGCTCACTTTATTCCTATTCGAGAAGATTTCAAGAACGAAAAGCTTGCTCGTATTTATATCAACGAAATCGTCAGCCGACATGGAGTTCCGTTAAGTATTATTTCTGATCGGGATGGTCGTTTCACCTCACGAACATGGCAGGCAGTACAATCCGCTATGGGCACTCGACTAGATCTCAGCACCGCCTATCATCCTCAAACTGATGGACAGTCTGAGCGCACCATTCAAACCCTTGAGGACATGCTTAGAGCATGTGTCATAGACTTCAAGGGAAATTGGGACGCCCACCTACCGTTAGTCGAATTTTCGTACAACAACAGTTATCATTCTAGCATCGGCATGGCACCTTTTGAAGCTTTATATGGTCGAAAGTGTCGATCTCCTGTTTGTTGGCACGAAATTGGGGAAGCACAAATTACTGGTCCGGAATTGATCCAAGAAACAACAGATAAGATTCATCAAATCCGAAACAATCTTCTAGCGGCTCAAAGTCGTCAAAAGAGTTACGCAGATAAACGACGGAAGCCCTTGGAGTTTAGCGTTGGTGATCATGTGCTTTTAAAAGTGTCACCGTGGAAGGGAGTAGTTCGTTTTGGTCAAAAGGGAAAGCTAGCACCACGTTACGTAGGACCTTTCAAGATACTCGAAAGAGTAGGTCCTGTAGCATACAAGCTTGACCTACCGGAAGAACTCGACAAAATTCATCCCACATTCCACGTGTCGAACTTGAAGAAGTGCCTCGCTGATGAGAACCTTCATATTCCACTGGAGGATATTCAGATTGATGAATCCATGCATTTTATTGAAAGGCCAGTAGAGATTATGGACTATGGAGAAAAACGTCTACGTCGAAGTCGCATTCCTATTGTTAGGGTACGCTGGGAGTCGAAACGGGGACCTGAGTTTACTTGGGAACGTGAAGACTCAATGCGTGAAAAGTACCCTCATCTTTTCCCTACTACTTCAACTGTTTAAATTTCGGGACGAAATTCCTAAAAGTAGGGGATACTGTAACATTTGTATAAATCGGGTCTCCAAAACCCGCTCCGTTTTGTAATCAAATACCAAGATATGAAATTACATTAAATATTTATGAGTATTTCGAGTTTAAACGTTACATAATTAATATATAAACTAAACTATAAAAATTATATTGATAAAAAGTTAAAATAAAATAAATAAAAAACATTTGTAGCTGACCGGACTCGAACCCGGGTCAACTGCCTCCAACGACTTATCTACCGATCTTTTAACCACTCCGCCACCAATTGTTTCTGTTAACATTATGAAAACAATTGAATTTTATACACAAACACGACTTAACGGTTAATGATATCTGAATAACGGAAATCGGTAAACCGAACCGCCAAATCAGTTTTTGTTCGCTTAGTTAACTTATAACCGATGAATATCGGTTTCTAATCAAAGTTCAGATTGAATAAACTTCAAGTTTTGGGTTTTTGAAACCGAAAGACATTCAAACTCCAAATAATTCAGATTCCAATCATTTATACGATTCAGGACCGTCTCAAATACACTCCAATCCCTTTTCATCGCAATTTCAAGTCTTTTGAGCACAAGAAAACTGTCGCCGGAATTCTCTGCAAATCTCGCCGGAAAACCGTGTTCAACTCAAACCAGTAAGATTTTCCTCTCTTGCTGTTTCAATCTATTGTTAGGACACTACTAACATTATTCCGTCACTCAAAATCAGTCACAGAAGACTTTGCTGGATTTTCTGGGTTCGCCGGAGAAACTCTGGAATTCGCCGGAAACACGCTAGTTAACGGTAAACACATTCAATCGTGCTAATAATCCATGTACTCTGGTTCAATTTCAAATCTAATTCTTTAATTCTGTTGTTAGACTCTCTCAGCCGGAGGTTCAAAAACAGAGTTACGTGTTCTCGCCGGACTTTCTGAAGAAGATGACCTGTCCGGTATTTCTTTTCCCCAAACTGTTCGGTTTATTCACTCAAATTAGTAATCGTGTTATCTAAGTAGTAGAACCCTGAACCAGTGGTCTGAGTAAAAACCGGTAATTATAGTGAAGAAGACGAACCTAAAAAAACGGGTTAAGAGTAAATAAAATTCGGATAGTTAACGGGTTAGACACACAGTCCAGCGGTGGACTGTGTGCAAAGTTTATATACGAGTCCCGAGTTCGATCCTTACTACACACACACTGCGTAATAACATTCCTTTTTATTCATAAAACTAACCGGGTTAGATCGAGTAGTTGTTAAGTATAATATAATTCAAGAATATAACCGGGTTAGACACACAGTCCAGCGGTGGACTGTGTGCAAAACAAACTGCACGTCGCACGATCGAGTCCCGTCACAAACACCGGTTCAATGGGATTAAAACGTTTTGCAAAATAAAGGAATTTTCGGTAAATTCGAATAAGTGTATAAATATAATTAAAACTGGAATCCTAACGGGTTAGTCACGTAGCTCAGTTGGTAGAGCTACGTGCGCGTGAACGGAAGGTCACCGGTTCGAATCCCGCTCGGCGCAAGTATTACCGCTGACCGAACCGGTCAACGGTCAACGGTCAAACAGTAAAAAAATATTATTTTTTTTAAATATTTATTTGTTTAATTTAAATTAAAAATCAATTAAAAATACTTAAAAATAACATTTGTAAGGATAGAAAATAGCCATAAACTCACAAAAATATATCAAAAAATCCCATTAAAATCTTTAATAAAATCCATCCATTTAATATATTTTTCCCATTATTATTTAGGTCAGTGATTCCTCGTTGACTCGCTTCGTCTAAATCGTGCGCATCTCACCAACTCAAATCCAACGCACCCAATGTGAGTGAACCCTTCAAATTCCCCGTTTTAATCACGTTTTTGGGGTGTATCATGTGTCTTGTTCATTTACTTATTATAACTAAGTTATTGTGCATATATCATATCATGACATGTGTGTTAGTTGTTGCTGATAAGTAGTTATTATTGTTTGCAAATTATTATTTCAGTACATGCAATTGCTGAGGCCGTAGCTCCCCATCCATCGAGGTTGAGTTTGATCCCCATTTTATTATGAGGTTGATCAGGGCGTGCCCGCACGATCGGCTCCGTTTGATTGAGCCTTGATCGGTCATTTTATTTACATTTCAATACATGCAATACGCTCGGCTCCGTTTGATTGAGCCTTGAGTGCACAGTTCAATTTACATTTCCAGTTCATGCAATACGTTTGGCTCCGTTTGATTGAGCCTTGAGCGCACAATTCAATTTACATTTTCAGTTCATGCAATACGATCGGCTCCGTTTGATTGAGCCTTGATCGCACAGTTCATTTATGTTAATTATCATATGATGTTGGTATGTTCATGTATGCTATCGATTGTTAATGTATGTTATATTTGTAACTGATGTTGCCATTGTTTGATTTCATACATATGCTCTTTTATGATTATGCACAATATTTTATTGATAAACTAACCAGAAAATCATTATCAAATGTTTATTTATAAGGTTCACTCGCCAACTTATGTTGACCCAAAAACCTCCCATTTTACACATGATACAGGTGAACCAGCAGCAGCTAGGAACACGTAGGACCTGGATTAGAAGAAATAAAACGATTTAGTATTTGGATTATTATGTTTGGCTATTTTTCTTTGTAATGAATGAACATGTTTGAATGTTGGAGAAATGTAACTTTGACTTCATTTAATTATGAAACATAATAGTAAATGTCATGTGCTTTGGTGATAACCCAATTATGCCCCGATTCTTATTTCCGCTGCGGGTCGGGGTGTGACAATTGTTTTCTTCTAAGGCATTTCCTATGTTTTCCTTGCTTCATCCTGTTCACCTGTATCATGTGTAAAAATGGTTTTTGGATCAACAAAAAGTTGGCGAGTGAATCCTATGAAAAACATTTGAACAAGTTTATTTAATTGATTATAAAATAAAGTGCACAACCACACATGAGTAAAAATAGATGTAAACTTATTCAACAATCATTTAATATTAAATAATGCACACATGAACAATAATGGATCGTTTTGAGGCACGCGTTGCTCAACTCGTCTCTCACGAGGAACTGATGGGCCTAATGAATGATTTGCATATACTTGACAATATGAAATACATAACTACAAACAATATAAACTAAATAATACACACACGAACAATAATGAATTTGTTTTGAGGCACGCGTTGCTCAACTCGTCTCCCACGAGGAACTGATGGGCCTAATGAATGAATTGCATATAACTTGACAATATGAAATACATAACTACAAACAATATATACAATCTAAGTTTAGGTCACAATATGGTATGGCACAAGTTTAAATAAACGAGTTAAATTTTGGTGACACATGACACACCCCAAAACGTGTAATTAAAAAGGGGAGTTGTAAGATTCACTCACATTGGGTGCGTTCGGTTGATGATGTTGAATGCGCACGAAGTTGGTTTTAACCACGAGTGAAACTAACCTAGATAATAACATAATGGTTTGGTAAATAAGCGGATTTTATTAATCAATTTTAGTAGGATGATTGGATATATTTTTGTGAGTTTAAGGCTATTTCTAACCTTAAAAACGTTTTGTTTAAGTATTTTTAATTGATTTTTAAATAAAATAAATAAATAAAAATAATAAAAAAATGTTGACTTTTTGCGACCGTTGACCGTTGACCATTGACTTTGACTGTTGACTGTTGACCGGTTCGTATGTGTGTATGTATGCGCTGGGTGAGGCTCGAACCCAAGACCTCCCATACGCGTGCACGCAGCTCTACCAACTGAGCTACGTGTCTAACCTGAAATATTTCTGTTTTTAATTATATTTATATACTAATTGAATTAAACAGAAAATCATTTATTTTTAAAAACGATTTTAATGCATCGAACCGGTGTTCTCCACAGGTCTCGAACCCGGGACCTGTGGTTTGGGTTGACACACAGTCCACCGCTGGACTGTGTGTCTAACTTGTTAAATAATCTGATTTTTATTATACTTATATACAAACTAAATAATTTCCTTTCTGTCTTATATAAAAAGTTTGATAATTGTCCGGACCGGTGCGGTAGTCCGGACTCGAACTCGTGACGTGCGATTAGACGTTCACACAGTCCACCATTGGACTGTGTGTCTATCTTGGTTATTATTCCGGTTTTTATTAAACTTAACATCTATGTGAAATGAATCCGGTTCAGTAAAAAAAAACGTTTTTATTAAGGCAAGCATGCGTGGAACAAGTATCGAACTCGGGACGTAAGTGTGTTTATGTGCACACAGTCCACCGCTGGACTGTGTGTCTAACCCGAGATATAACTTAATTTAAATTAAACTTATAGACAACTGAAACTTCATCTTCTTCGTTGGACTTAACCAGAACTAAAGTACGATTGGTTCGTCGATTTAATCAAGTTTCTTTAGGGTGTTGCGGTTAATTACAGGTGAGATAAATAAAAAGAATGAAAGATTAAGAGTAAGGTATACCGAACAGTGGCTCCTCTGTTTCGCCGGCGAAACTCCGGTGACAGCAGATTATTCCGGCGACGTGTGTCTTGCGGCAGAGAGTCTTCAGCGAGCTTGAGATGGATGTGAGTGGCTTCGGTATAGGTTCTGGGTGTTCAGTAAAGCTCAGAAGTGAAAGGCTCGGTTTTCCGGCGAGTTGCAGAAATTCTCCGGCGAGTGGAATTACGTCGGGAAAGAGTGTGATTGTGAGCGAAAAAGCTAACAGAGGTTAGAGGGGGTATTTATAGGGCAGATCATCGACGTATTTGGCCCGATTTCCGTCTTGATTCGTCGGTTAATGATTTTCCGGCCGTTATGACTTGCGTCGCGGGTTCAGGCGTCGGTTATAACCGATGTAGTAGTTAATGTTTACGTTAAAACTGAAGAAACCGTCCAATCTTGGCGAGATAGTCGGAATTTCCGACGACTGCAATTGGGCGCGTCGGTATTTGAATTCGAGATTTATTTTATGTATTAATTGTCTCTAATAATAAACAAAAAACACAAGTGGCGCAGTGGTTGGATGGTTGGAAGTTAAGTCTTTGCTTGAATTCTGGCTGACCCGGGTTCGAAACCCGGCAGCAACCTTTTATTTTTAAACCACAATTTTTAACAGTTTTTCAAAAACAAATTATATATTCCAATATACTTACTAATTATGTATCGTTTAAAATTAATTTGGGCATTAAATATGCAACGGAATTTTTAACTGATTGTTCGGTTAATAAACGGAGCGGGTTTGGTAAATCCGTTTTTTGACGGATGTTACAGATATTAGTCGGGATCAAACAGATCACAAGGGCTATTTAGCCGGGATCAAATAGATCACAAGGGCTATATAAAATACATCTCTAATGGATGTTTAATCACCGCACTGGTGATATTAGCCGGGATCAAACAGACCACAAGGGCTATTTAGCCAGGATCAAATAGATCACAAGGGCTATATAAATACATCTCTAATGGATGTTTAATCATCGCACTGGTGATATTAGCCGGGATCAAACAGACCACATAGGCTATTTAGCCGGGATCAAATAGATCACAAGGGCTATATAAAATACATCTCTAATGGATGTTTAATCACCGCACTGGTGATATTAGCCGGGATTAAACAGATCACAAGGGCTATGTAGCCGGGATCAAATAGATCACAAGGGCTATATAAAATACATCTCTAATGGATGTTTAATCACCGCACTGGTGATATTAGCCGGGATCAAACAAATCACAAGGGCTATTTAGCCGGGATCAATAGATCACAAGGGCTATTTAGGGTTAGGACATAGTCCATTACCTTGGAAGTTAGTGTGATTCTTCAAATCACACAACCATGAGTCTCACATTACTTGAATGTTAACATAAGAGGACCTTAATGGTTGATTAATAGTCCCGGTCGCATTGACCTTAATAACTTGGAGGCTTGAACTTAGTCCACCACCTCTAGATAGAAGGATAACTTCCCTTAACTATCATGATAGAAGACCCTTCCGTTCTTAACTATCATTTATATATTTGGCCGAATATGTGGTCTGTGTCACTTGGCAAATCAAAACCATTAAGAGCTTTTGGAATTATATCGCAAGGCATAATTTCGAGTAAAATCGAAACGCTCATTTTCAAGAGGATGAATACACATATATATATATATAATTCCAAAGTACTTCATTAAATTTCTATTAGAAATTACAATACTAGAAAAATGAAATGAACTTGTCCATGCAAGGACTTAAAGGAATAAAAATTGTCCACGCAGGGACTAAAGAAATAACAATGTCCTCGCAGGGACTACTTATTATTAGAAGAGACTTCACTCGTCCTTCTTTCCCGTGACCAACTTGGAGAGTTTCTTGAAGAACTTGTTTGTCTTCTTCTTCGTTTTTCCGCTTGCTGCTGCATTTCGTTCATCCGTTCCAAGGCCTCATTGATGGCCTCAAGTGGCGGTGGAGGTTGTGGTTGTGGTTGTGGCATAACCGGATACTGGTACCCATAAGTTGGATATCCAGTCGGCGGATAGGTAGGTGGGAAAGGAGATGGGTAAAGTGCATTGTGCATAACCGCCTGCATGTAGGGGTCTTGCGACCATGCTTGATAGTCTACCGGCGTAGATGGGTTAAAAGGATCATATCCAGACTTGTCTGGATATGTGGGGATTGGGTTAGTATAACCCGATGGTGGTGGTTGAACAGCAGGTGCTGGCGTTGGTTCCACTATAGGTGAAACATTAGAGGGTCCACCCATTTGTGGGTCCTCTTGAATTGTAGGGTAAGAATTGGGCAAAGGTGGCAGTGATCCCGACCTTTGTCCGGCACGTACCGACATACGTGCTCCACGCTTCCTTCTTGGTGGTTCAGGTGGTGGTTGAGGTTGGTCCACTGGTTCCATGTGGATATCTTCTTGAACAGGAGGTGGTAGAGAGTGATGAGAAGGAGTGTGGGCGAAGGTGAATTGGTTCCAGTATTGGTCCCATTCATTAGGACCTTGGTAGGGCGATCCAGCATAAGAGTTTGAATCACTCGAAATTTCAATGGGATGCATATTTGATCCCGACGGTGGCATCTCCGGGTCAGAGTCCTCGTCCATAGGGTGTGGCTGGTCCAACTGATTTCGATCGGCTGGAGGTGTGTTAAAATAATGGTTAGGGTTAAATTCCTCATGGTACGAGTGTGAATGGGAATGATGCGTATGGTGCAAATGATAGGAGTGGTGAGTGTGGTAAGAATTTTGGGAATGTGAGGGCGAGTGTCTATTAGAGACAGAACGTCTCGCTGGTGGCCAAAGAGACGAATCTCCTGATTCCTGGTAAGCATCTAGGTTATGAGGTTGAGGGGGTATGCGCCCTGATGGTCCTCCCCTCATTGGACCTTTTCCTCTTCCACTTTGTCCTCTCACACGTGGCGGCATTTTCCAGTTAAAAATCAAATCAAAAACAATACTAATAACTTAATAATGAAATGAGTAAATCCTAGGTCAATGCCTAGACTCGGAAGTCCAAGGAATGTGCACGTGTAAGTTTGAGACTACACACAAGAAGGATAGTGTTTAATTCTCTCAAACGTTGGCTCTGATACCAACCTGTCACACCCCGAATTTCCAATCCAAATCCATACACCGGTGGGCCCGGGTGGGGAGTATCGTGACGTCAGTTGATAATCATCATAGTCAATCAAACACGGCACAGCGGAAGTCTTGGAGTAAAATTACTATTACAAACCAAATGTTCAAAATAAAATAATATACAGGCTCGTAATAGAAGATCCACAGGCGGATCATTAAAATGTACAAGAAAGAATATAAAACAGACTTTAGGCAGATCTAAGGATTTGCAAGATCCTCTTATTCACTACCGAGCAACTTCTGGCCTATTTCGTAATTGTACCTGCATTTTAGTCGTTGGATGATACGTAAGCTTACGCTGGTAAATTACACTCAACTGACTCATTTTTAAAACTTTAAAATGATTTTTAAGTGCAAAACGGCACAAAATCTTTTATTAACTTGGGAAAGTTGACCTTACAACCTTTTATCAGATTCAAATATTTGTCAATACATACAGGGCCCGGGACAGAAACCGAGACATGATTAAATACACACCACTCAAGACTCACGAGGGAGTCATCCCCAACGTCTTGGGCATATTGCATATGAGCATCAAAAGGTGTATGCCTACACCCCGTGCTAAAGTCGTGGCCAATAACTATTGTATTGAGCCGAGGATATCCAGGACACGATAATTTAACCCCCGATGTTTAAGTTATCAAACAAAACTGATTAAAACGAAATATGCGGGTTTACTAGCCACAAGCGGGCATTCGATTGACCCCATTTTGGACCAAGCGGTAATAATTTACCGTATCCCAAGCCCGTATAGGGAAAATAAGTCGAGAGTATTTACCTGAGCTAGTCTTCTTCTTTTATTTTTTAATAACTCAGCCGTATACAAAAGTACCAAGTGCAGATAGCATTTACCGGCAAGGCTTTAGTCTGGATTATGGCATAAGCTAGCCAACTAATTACTAATGGTTTTATAAACCGAATAGTGTACATGATCATTACGTATAACGCTTGATTAGACGATGATTGGATAGAATGTAGTTTAATCCCGACAAGTACTTGACTTGTATAATATGGGTAAACATTTAACATTCTGGATTTTGAAACTTAAATGACAAGGTTAAACCCGTTTCGGTTAATTTCCGTAAAATAGTTACATATACGTAACTGTGCGCATATTAGCGATATCGGGTAACCGAATAAGTCCTGGACAATTTATATTGCCATTATATTTTAAATAAGTTAAGATATCAGTAGGATATCTACTTGTATGCCAGTTAAGGTTTTAAAACGAAATTATGCCTCATAAGGGCATTTCGGTAATTTTATACCGTAATAAAGGAACTTGAATATAATTTAATGTTATAGTTATAAGTATTCTGGAAAAATACTTTATTTATGATATAATATCATTAGGATGTCAATTATATGTATAAATTATCTTTTATGACCAAACTATGCTCCGAATGGGCATTTTGGTCATTTTACACATAGTTTATAAATTATATGGGATTCTGAGTTTATAACATGTACCTACTGCAAATATGTTTAAAATAAGTTTTAAAATCAGTAGGTATCAAGTTTTGGTCAATAATATGTTTTAAAACCATACTATGCGCCGAAACGGCGATTGTGTCGTAAAATAACATCTTTATGCGATGTTGACGAAAACTGACATTTGGATCAGATTAAAATGTTTAAAATATGTTATTTAATATAACATATCAGTAGGTAAATTATTTACCTTGAAAAGATTGATTAAAATTATCTTATGAGTCACAATGACTAAAACCGTCATTTATCGACATAGTTTAAGGACCTGCATGAAAACTCAGTTTATAACTTAGATTAATATCCCAAATAGTTCTACTTATAATATTACATCAGTAGGAAACTCTTTTCAAGTTCACTACCATTTAAAACCTTGTTTTATGCAAAAAGGACATTTTGGTCAAAGTTGGCATAATTATGGAACTTGATCATAAACTTGGATTCTGATTATGATTATGTAATATAACCTCAGAGGGTTATGCTACATTATATTACGATCATAATGTGACTTTAGATCAGTAGGTAACTAATCTAAATCGGGTCAGAATCAAAAGTCAAAGCAGAAGTCAAACTTCAGGACTTTCGGTTGCGAACCGACCCTAGAACTGAAATTGACGAGCCGAACATGTTCTTACATTCTAATAATAATTACCAACTTGTTTAAGTGGCAAAATAGGTTTCATAACATATATAAGATCAATTTATGATTTTTCCGAAAAATGGCATGTTTGACTTTTTAATATTATAACTTTGACCCGTCAATTGGTCTAGCAAACTTTCAAATATTTTTGGATTTAATCACTCTCGTCCAATAAACATGTTGATACTTTTAATCCCTCCAATATCCAACTTTCAAATATTATTGAATTTAATCACTCTCGTCTAATAAACAAGATATATGAGAGTTAGGACTTCACAAAGGATCACTCAGAGTCTTATTATAAGCATGTTGATTCCGATGTCACTCAGAGGCTGGGCATGTTGACATATCAGTCACTCAGAGGCCGTTATTTATGCATGTTGACATCGGACCGTCACTCAGAGGCTCGGTTTGAGCATGTTGACGCCATTAGTCCTTATTGGTGTTTAATATACTATATTTAAAAATACAACACGTGTCACTATATTATTGGACACAATTTTACAGGGTGTTACACCCGGTCCTCCACCTCTTCCTTTTATTAGCTCACATCTAGTCACATCTTACTATGAAGCTAGTCCTCGTGTGACAAACCAGCCACTCAACCCCAACCCTTATGCTTTTGGGAGACCAAATCCAACTGATTTTCCCTTATTCACCTTCCAACAGGTTGCAACTGGTACACCCATTGGGCATGAAATTATCCTTAATCAGTTGTAGCAGTCACCAGCTTCAAGCGTTCCCCTCCTGTTGCCACTTCATGGGAATAGGCCATGGCCACCTTGCCTTTGGCTCTAGGTGCGGTCATGAGCACTTCCATAGGATTGCCTTATACGGTACCACAAGAAAGCCTCCAAGGCTTTAACCTTATGCACCAACTGATGACACAAATGATGGCACAATTTCCTTGGCAGCACTTCATTAATCAAGTGTTAACCACCCACCAATGAACCACAAACAATAATCCGACCTCGAGAGTAGAAGAAGATCTTGCCAAACCATACAAGCCTAGCAATTTATCTTGTTTCTCCCAACAAATTGCTGATTACAATTTTTAAACCCGGATTAAGTTGCCATCCTACATAAGAACCTATGATGGAAATGAGGATCCTAAAGACCACCTCCAGATCTTTACGTGGGCTGCAAGAACTGAAAAATGATTCAATGCCGAGTGCTGCTTCATGTTCATGCAAACCCTTGTAGGGTCTGCCAGAATATGGTTCAACGACCTACCTTGAACCTTTGAAAGCAAAGGTTTTCTAGCCAACTTTTCACAACAACGGTGGTATGTCATGGATGCTACATGATTTTCCAGATAAAGTAACGAGATGACTAAAGTCTCAGAGAGTTCATCGAAAGATAGAAGAAGGAAGGGTTGACCTACGTAGGTGCTGATGAAAAAATAAGTGTGGCAGGGTTCATGAATTCCATCACCTCCAAATACCTTACAAGGGACTTCAATAAGTGCCTACATAAAACCCTTGAGTAGGCTCTCGAAAAGGCTGAAGCCCACATTCGAGGGGAGGAAGCTGTTGTCATCAAAGAACAAAGAAAAAGAGTACTTAGTTGGCGAAGCAACAGTCCCAACAGGAAAAGAGGAAACTTTGGTTCCTATGACAAACACTATAGAGGCCCTGATCCAAGAAGGCCTGAAGGCAGGAACCCTCCAAGCCGAGAGAAGACTGTAAACTTCACAACCCAACAAAAGCCCTACAAGAAATCTTGGCCACCGAAGAAGTAAAACATAGCTTCCGACCTCCTCGACTTTTACCCAAAAGAAAGAGCAACGAAAACTTCACCCAATATTGTGAGTTTCACAAAGAGAAAGACCACCATACCAACGATTCGTTTCAACTCAAGAAGAGAATTGAGGAAGTTGTCAAGTCCGGAGAACTAGACCACTTTGTTAAAGGGGTAAGGGACAAGATGGCTGAAGGAAAAAAACAAGGAAGTAAACATGGTTGACTTTGATGAAAAAGCTTCCCACAAACGTCCACGCTTGGAGGCTTGGGAACGCCAATGTGTTTGCTTCCCACCACCTGAAGGGGACTTGCTCTCCAACCCTTGGTGATGGAAGCTATAGCAGGCACCATCAAGACACATAAAGCCTACATTGACACTAGAGCAGCCACAAAAATCATATTTGAGAAATACTTCAATCGCCTCAGCAATGACGAACATTTAAGGATTCAACGAACTGAATCTTTTATTAAAGGTATCGCTGACATACCCATCAAGCCTTTGGGCCAGATAACCCTTAATGTCTGTTTCAGCGAATGAAACATGGAAAGAACCGAAACACTCACCTTTGTGGTAATCAACATTCCTTCCAACTATGGTATCATCATAGGAAGGCAAGGGAAAAGTGCGTTCGGAATGGTGGTTTCAGTTGGCCAAGGCACTGCAAAGGTCCCAACCTAAAGAGCGGTTGCAACCCTTCATCCTACCTAAGAAGCTTTCCTGGTTGAAGGAGAAAGTTCAAAGACAAGGATGGATCATTAATCCAAAATATCCTCAACAAAGGATAAAGGTAAATACCAACCTTGCCGAAGAAACCCTTTCTTATCTCAAGAAGCTTCTCCTTCACAACATGGATAACTTTGCATGGTGCCCCGAAGACATGACCAGCATCCCCTGAGATGTTGCCAAGCACGAGCTCATCCCTCTGATGTGAAACCCGTGGTCAAGTAAAAGAGAAGCTTAGCCCCAGACAGAAGCCTTGTAGCCTGTAAGAAGGTTGAAGGGCTTGTTCAAGTCGGAATCCTCCGAGAAGTCAATTATCATTCTTAGATAGCCAATCCGGTAATGGTTCAAAAACCTGATGGATCCTAGAGGATGTGTATTGACTTCAAGGATTTAAACAAAGTATACCCAAATGATTGCTATCCATTACCAGAAATCAACCTAAAACTCGACTCGCTCACAGGCTTCCCCTTCAAGTGCTTACTGGATGCCTACAAAGGTTACCATCAGATTCAGATGAAGAAAGAAGACGAAGAAAAAATAGGGTTCCATACCTACAAATGTATCTTGTTATCAGAAGATGCCTTTTGGGTTAAAGAATGCAAGAGCAACCTATCAATGATTGATAGACAAAGCATTCACCGGGCAGATAGGCAGAAATATGGAAGCTTACGTTGATGATTTGGTAATCAAAAGTAAAACCGAAGGCCATTGCTTGATGATATACAAGAAACTTTCCGTAACCTAAGAAAGATTAACATGAAGGTTAACCCTATCAAGTGTTCATTTGGTTTTGAAGAAGGCAAGTTCTTGGGGTACATCATTGGAAAGCAAAGCATAAAGGCTAATCCTAAAAAGGTTAAAGCCATCCTAGACACAAAGTCCCCACAAAGTAAGAAAGAGGTAGAAAGCCTGAACGGAAAGCTTGCAGCTTTGAAGCATTTCACGTCCAAGCTAACAAAAAAATCGCTGGCTTTCTTCAAAACCCTTCAAGGGTGCACCAACAAGAAAGACTTCCGATGGACAGAAGAGGCAGAGGAAGCCTTCAACCAAATGAAGCAACACCTAGACTCACTTCCAGTCATTTTGCTTCTCTGGAAACAAGGGAGCTAATCTATGTCTATCTTTCGATTGCTGAGGAAGCCATTAGTGTGGTCCTAACCATTGAACGAAATAAGGCTCAGGTACCCGTTTACTTCTTTAGTAAAACTCTAAAATTGGTAGAAACCAAGTATCCCCCATTGGAAAAACTTGCCCTAGCCCTGGTACAAACAACCAGAAGGCTTCGAAGGTACTTTCAAGCTCACCCAATACAAGTGGTCATCGACCAACCCATTAAAAGTGTGCTTGAAAAGCCTGAAACTTCCGGGCGATTAGCCAAGTGGGCAGTGGAATTAGGTGAGCACGACATCACCTATGTTCCAAGGAAGGCTGTTAAAGCCCAAATCTCGGCTGATTTGATTTTAGAAATTCCAAAAGAAACATCAACAGAAGTTAACACCACCACAACTGAACCATCTGACCTTGATACCTGGACGCTTTTTACTAATGGAGCTTCCAGCCTTTAAGGGTCAGGGGCTGGGCTAGTACTAACCAATCCTGAAAAGTTAAAATTTACATATGCTCTCCGGCTTGAATTTAAGACAACAATAACGAAGCCGAGTACGAAGCACTCATTGCTGGACTCATGCTAGCAAAAAGGATGGATGTTCAAACGCTTCAAGTTTTCACAGACTCCTTGCTTGTCTCAAACCAAGTAAATGATAGCTACATAACCAAGTAACCTAACATGAAGAAGTACAGGGAAAAGGCAAAGTAACTTATGATTACATTCCAATCATGTACTATAAAACAAGTTTCGAGGTCATAAAACAAGAAGGCCGATGCATTGAGCAAACTTGAATCCCTAACATTTGCTCATCTCACCAAAAAGTGTTAGTTGAAGTATTGAAAACACCATCCATCCAAGAGCTTGAAGTACAAGATGTGATTACCGAAGAAGGGCCAAATCGGATGACCCCTTTGATCAAGTTCCTAAGAAATGGTGAGTTACCGGATGATCAGACGGAGGCTGAAAAGGTTCGAATCAAGTCAAGGCAGTATGTGTTACAAGGAGAAATTCTTTATAAAAAGGGTTACCTTGCACCACTACTTCGATGCGTTGGCCCAAAACAAAGTCGGTATTTGATCAAGGAGGTTCACGAAGGAATATGTGGGGCTCACTATGGCCTAAGATCGGTAGTTTCAAAGCTGATGAACCTTGGATACTTTTGGCCTTCCATGCATCAAGACACTTCTGAACAGCGGCGAAAGTGTGAAGCTTGTCAATTGCATGCTCCAGTACCCAAAAGCCCTAAGCATGATCTTGTTCCCATCTCCTCGGTTTGGCCATTTCACAAATGGGGCATGGACATTGTTGGTCCATTCCTACCGAAGGAGGAGTAAAATTTTTGTTGGTAGTCGTCGATTACTTCACCAAACGGCCATAAGTAAAACCACTGGCCAAAATCTCAGGGAAACAAGTCATTGATATCGTATGGGAAAGCATAATTTGTCGTTTTGGGCTCCCGGGGTTACTAATCACAGACAATGGAAAGAAGTTTGCCGAGAAGCCTTTTAGCTCTTGGTGTAAAGAGTTTAGAATAACTCAAGTATTCAGCTCAGTTGCTTATCCACAATCAAATGACCAGGTCGAAAGAACAAATCGAAGCATTATAGAAGGGACTAAGGCCTGATTGAGAAGATATGATAACAACTGGCTCGAAGAGTTTCCCAATGTCCTATGGGTAATCCAAACAACTGAGAAGACAAGTCACAGGAGAACACCCTATAGTCTAGTGTTTGGATCGGAAGCCGTAATTCCAGTAGAGATCGGAGTTACAACACAACGAACGTTCAACATTGACCTCGATTCAAACAAAACGGAAACCATGTTGAACACGTAACTCCTTGAAGAAGCTCGTGATCAAGCCGCTATAAGGGAAGCTAAGTACAAACAAAAGATGGAATCTTATTACAACGCATGAGTGAAGCATGAACGTTTCAAGCTTGGGGACATTGTACTCCGAAACAATGAAGCTAGTAAGAAACATAATTAAGGAAAACTTGGCCCAAAGTGGGAAGGGCCATACACCATCCTTGAAGCCCACAAGGGAGGATCCTACAAATTGGCTGATGCACAAGGTAAAAAGCTTCCCCACCATTGGAATGGCAAAAACCTTAAAAGGTTCCACATCTACTCAAATTTTCTTAGAAAGAATTTCAAGAAATGTTCTACCCTCCCTTGTAATCAAAGTACTATCGAATGAATGAATGACAAAGTTTTTTTGTCAAAATTTATCGTTCTATCCTGTAATCAGGTTGAGAACCTAGCAAAAAACTCCATGGCAAGGGCCATGTAAGGGGATGAGCTCCCAAGCCACATCGCTCAATACAAGGTTTAAATGGACCCATATAAGGGGTGAGTTCGATATCAATACAACTCCATGAGACTTAGAAAATTTTTCAAAAATATGTCTCATAGGCGGGTTTGAACAGCCTACATCAAATGTTCCTTAAGTCTTAACAATGGCTTACGAACCAAAAAACACCAAGTGAGTGTTATGAAAAGGATATGTGATGTGTTTTTTGTTAAAAATACTTTAAGGCTAAGTGACTGCAACACTGAACCCTTCAAGGTATACATAACAAAAGATGCACAACTAAAAACAAAGGCAACACATAAAACCATCAAAAAACACAAGGGAATAGCAGAAAAACAAAACATAGAAGATAAAAAGTTAGACATAACGATAGCCATAAGGGCCATTAAACCTACATATTGTTCAAAAGCCATCATGGCTTCAATCATCAGAGGGACCTAAATGGTTCCCTTAAATAGAACATGTTCAAAACAAACATAACATTATTCAAGGTGCTAAGATAGGTACGAATTAATTGTTTAAACATTAGGAGTAGGCTTAGAAGCTCCAGCTTCACCAGCCTTAGCCTTCTTCACCTTCTTAGACTTCTAACCACCATCACCCGCCACCTCAGAGCCTTCAAGGCTTGCCCCCATGGA
The DNA here is from genome assembly GCA_947069175.1 of Scalesia atractyloides. Lineage (NCBI taxonomy): Eukaryota > Viridiplantae > Streptophyta > Magnoliopsida > Asterales > Asteraceae > Scalesia > Scalesia atractyloides. The sequence goes on along the minus strand of CAMTDV010000002.1, from coordinate 8,576,762 downwards.
ACCCTTAGAACCATCAGAGAAAGTTTCTTCACTATCACCTGAATGAGAATGCTTCTAGGATAATGATTGCAACACTTCAGCACATACACCCTCATAAAGTCTAGGAGGCTTCAATCCCTACAACACAGAAAGAGGTTTACCAATACAAGAGGAAACCTCACCCACATAAGGGTAGGTTAACCATTCCATCTGCGAAGACTCCTTGAAGACTTCAGACGCTTGGGGCTGATAAAAGGGGGACTGTTCCTGAGGCTGACCAGATTCATGGGCCTAATAACCAGCAACAAAGCCTAGATGCTTGCTATAATTGAGAAGCTTTGTATAAACAACACCAAGGGCTGAGTTGAACTCCGCAGAATGTAGAAGATAGGTAACCAATTTTTGTAACCCATGTTTAATAAGCCATTGGTTATCACCCTAGGAATCACTCTTCTCTTTAATTCACTCTTCTCCCTCCTCTGGAAGTTCCTAGCTAAAAGGAGCATCCAACTTAGTTCTTTTGCACCCTAGGAATCACTGGTAAGTGTTCATTCCTTGTGCATTTACGTTTATAGGCTTTTATAGCCAAAAGTCAAGCATTTTACAAAAACGCTTTGACTTTCGGTTAAGACCATTATGGTCCAGCCATTGTTCAAAATGAACATGGCTAAGTGATCGTAATAAGGTAGGTGTTAATCCCTCTAAAGGGCACCTCCAATAATATATCGTGTCCAATAATATAGTGACACATGTCGTATTTTATTTTTAGTTTGTTAAAGGCTAACAAGGACTAAAAGTGTCAACATGCTCGAACTAGATCTCTGAGTGATCTTCTGATGTCAACATGCATAAAACATAGCCTCTGAGTGACCATTAGTGTCAACATGCTTAAATCATAGCCTCAGAGTGACCATTAGAGTCAACATGCTAAAACTTGGCCTCTGAGTGACCGTTGTGTCAACATGCCCAGCCTCTGAGTGACATCGAAGTCAACATGCTTATAACAAGCCTCTGAGTGATCGTCTACGAAGTCCTAACTCTCATACGTGCCATTTGTTGGACGAGAGGGTTCAATTCTATAAATATGTGAAAGTTCGATAATGGAAGGATTAAAAGTGTCAACATGTTAATTTATACCTCTGAGTGACCTTTTAACGAACCGAGAGCTCGACAATGTCCGGGCATAATCCCGGGTATGCCAAGAATTGGCTACGGAGGGATAAATATACTAAAAAGGTGTTTTAGAAGGTTAAAAGGGGGTTTAATAAGTTAAGGGGCTAAATGTGTCAAGTTTTGAAACTGGCCATGGGGCGCTCGCGGGGCACGAGAGGCAAGGCCTACGCCTCTCGCGGCCCGCCAGAGGACTGTTACTGCAGAAAGTTTTGCTTGGCCACCACACATGTAGCCAAAAACCATGTATTCGAAACTATGGACTTGCAATCAGCTATGCCACGTTTTATGACACTTATAAGCTCCCTCTTACATCCCTAAACACCTAGCTTCACCTCCTTTGAGTTCTCCAATTATAAATAGGTGATCAACTTCACCATTCTAACTTGCACTGTTCTCTTTAATTCACTCTTCTCCCTCCTCTGGAAGTTCCTAGCTAAAAGGACCATCCAACTTAGTTCTTTTGCACCCTAGGAATCACTGGTAAGTGTTCCTTCCTTGTGCATTTACGTTTATAGGCTTTTATAGCCAAAAGTCAAGCGTTTTACGGAAAACGCTTTGACTTTCGGTTAAGACCATTATGGTCCAGCCATTATTCAAAATGAACATGGCTAAGTGATCGTAATAAGGTAGGTGTTAATCCCTCTAAAGGGCACCTCCTGAAGATCACGTTTGCTAGATCAATTGACGGGTCAAAGTTATGATATTAAAAAGTCAAACAGGCCATTTTTCGGAAAAAAATCATAAATTGATCTTATATATGTTGTGAAACCTGTTTTGACACTTAAACAGGTTGGTAATAATTATTAGAACATGTAAGAACATGTTCGGCTCGTCAAATTCAGTTCTAGGGTCGGTTCGCAACCGAAAGTCGCGAAGTTTGACTTACGCTTTGATTTTTGATTCTGACCCGATTTAAATTAAGTTACCTACTGATCTATAGTTGCATTATGATTATAATATAATGTAGCATAACCCTATGAGGTTATATTACATGATCATAATCAGAATCTAAGTTTATGTGCAAGTTTTCCATAATTGACTAAAATGACCTTTTTGCATTAAACAAGGTTTTAATGATAATGAACTTGAAAATAAGTTTCCTAGTGATATATTATTATAATTAGGATTATTTGGGATATTAAACCAAGTTATAAACTGAGTTTTCTAGCAAGTCCTTAAACTATGTCGATAAATGACGATTTTAGCCATTGTGGCTCATAAAATAGTATTAATAAAATATTTTCAAGGTAAATCTTTTACCTACTGATATGTTATATTAAATAACTTATCTAAGACATTTTAATCTGACCATAATGTCAGTTTTCGTTAAATATCGCATAAAACGTCATTTTATTACATAAGTGTCGCTTAAGCGCATAGTATGGTTTTAAGCCATATTAATTGACCAAGACTTGTAAACTACTGATTTTAAAACTTATTTTAAATATATTTACAGTGGGTACATATTATAAACTCAGAATCCCAAATAATTTATAAACTTTGTGTAAATGACCAAAATGCCCCTTCGGTGCATAGTTTGGTCATAAAAGATAATTTACACATATAATTGACATCCTACTGATATTATATCATAAATAAATTATTTTCCAGAATACTTATAATTATAACATTAAATTACACTCAAGTTTCTTTTATACGGTATGAATTCCAGAAATGCCCTTGTGAGATAGAGTTTCGTTTTAAAACCTTAACGGACATATAAGTTGATTTCCTACCAATATTTTTACTTATTTAAAATATAATGGCATATAGAACTTGTCTATGACTTATCTGGTTACCGATTACCGCTTATAAGCGTACGGTTGATTATACGTAACTAGTTTATGGAATTTAACCAAAACGGGTTTAACCTTGTCATTTTAATCTCAAAGTCCAGAATGCTTATAATTTACCCATATTGTGCAAGTCAAAGTACTTGTCAGGTTTAAACTACATTCTATCCGATCATCGTTTAATCAAGCGTTATACGTGTTGATCATGTACACTACTCGGTTTAAGTCTATGACTTAAATAAAGACCGTTAGTATTAATTGGTTAGCTTATGCCATAATCCAAACTAGAGCCTTGCCGGTAAATGCTATCTGCAATTAAGTACTTTTGTATACGGCTGAGTTATTGAAATTAAAAGAAGACTAGCTCAGGTAAATACTCTCGACTTATTTTCTCTATACGGGCTTGGGATACGGTAAACTATTACCGCTTGGTCAGAAATGGGATCAATTGAATGCCGGATTGTGGCTAGTAAATCCGCATATTCTGTTTTAATCAGTATTGTTTGATAACTTAAACATCGGGGGTTAAATTACTGTGTCCTGGATATCTTCGGCTCATTAGATTAGTTAATGGCCACGATCTTAGCGCGGGGTGTAGGCATACACCTGACAGACGCTTAAATGCAAATTACCCAAGACGTTGGGGATAACTCCTCTATGAGTTCTAAGTGGTGTGTATTTAATCATGTCTCGGTCTCTATACTGGGCCCTGTATGTATGGATAAACATGTGAATCTGTTAACAAGGTTACAATGTAACTTTCCCAAGTTATAAAAGATTTTGTGCCATGTGCACTTAAAATCATTTTAAAATGTTTTCAAAATGAGTCAGTTGGGTGTTTACCAGCGAAAGCTGACGTATCGTTCAAAGACTAAACTACAGGTACAATACGAAATAGGTCGGAAGTTGCTCGGTAGTGATTAAGAGGATCTTGCAAATCCTTAGATCTGCCCTAAAGTCTGTTTTATATTCTTTCTTTGTACATTTTATGATCCGCGTGTAGATCTTCTATTACGAGCCTGTATATTATTTTGTATTTTCGAACATTTGGTTTGTAATAATAATTTTACTCCAAGACTTCCGCTGTTCCGTGTTTAATTGACCATGATGTTATCAACTGAGTCACAATACTCCCCACCCGGGCCTACCGGTGTATGGATTTGGGTTGGAAATCCGGTGTGTGATAGGTTGGTATCAGAAACAAGGTTTGAGAGAATTAAACACTATCCTTCTTGTGTTTAATCTAAAACTTACACGAGCACATTCCTTAGACTTCCGAGTCTAGGCATTGACCTAAGATTTACTCATTTCATTATTAAGTTATTAGTATTGTTTTTAAGTTGATTTTTAACAGGAAAATGCCGCCACGTGTGAGAGGACAAAGTGGGAGAGGAAAAGGCCCAATGAGAGGAGGACCATCAGGGCGCATTCCCCTTCAACCTCACAACTCGGATGCTTTCCAAGAATCAGGAGATTCATCTCCTTGGCAACCAGCGAGACGTTTTGTCTCTTATAGACACTCGTCCCCGCATTCCAAAAATTCTTACCACTCTCACCATTCCTATCATTCACACCATTCTCACCATTCCCATTCACACTCTTATCATGAAGAATTTAACCCTAACTACTACTTTAACACACCTCCAGCCGATCAAAATCAGTTGGACCAACCAAACCCTATGGACGAGGACTCCGAGCCGGAGATGCCGCCGTCGGGATCAAATACACATCCCATAGAAATTTCAAGCGACTCGAACTCTTATGCCAGATCGCCCTACCAAGGTCCTAATGAGTAGGACCAATACTGGAACCAGTTTACCTTCACCCACACTCCTTCTCATCACTCTCAACCACCCCCAGTACAAGAAGATGTCCACATGGAACTGGTGGACCAACCGCAACCACCACCCGAACCACCAAGGAGGAAGCGTGTAGCATGTATGTTGATACGTGCAGGACAAAGGTCGGGATCGCTACCGCCTTTGCCCAATTCCTACCCCACAATTCAAGAGGACCCACAAATGGGTGGACCCTCCAACACCTCACCTGTGGTGGAGCCAACACCAACACCCACACCTACAACTCAACCACCACCATCGGGTTATAGTAACCCGATCCTCACATATCCAGACATGTCTGGATATGATCCTTTCAACCCGTCTACACTGGTAGACTACCAAGCATGATCACAAGACCCTTATATCCAAGCAGTTATGCACAATGCACTCTACCTGTCTCCTTTTCCACCTGCTTATCCACCGACTGGATATCCAACTTATGGGTACTAGTATCCGGTTATGCCACAACCACAACCACAACCTCCACCGCCACTTAAGGCCATTAATGAGGCCTTGGAACGGATGATAGAAATGCAGTAGGAAGCGGAAAAAACGAAGAAGAAGACAAACAAGTTCTTCAAGAAACTCTCCAAGTTGGTCAAGGGAAAGAAGGACGAGTGAAGTCTCTTCTAATAATAAGTAGTCCATGCGAGGACATTGTTATTTCTTTGGTCCCTGCGTGGACATTTTTATTTCTTTAAAGTCCTTGAATGGACAGTTTATTTCATTTTCTAGTATTGTAACTTCTATTGAGATTTAATGAAGTATTTTGGAAAAATATATATATGTATTCATCCTCTTCAAACGAGCGTCTCGATTTTACTCTAAATTTATGCTCTGCGATAGTTCCAAAAAGATCTTAATGGTTTTGATTAGCCAAGTGGCATAGACCATACATTTGGCCAAATTATAAATGATAGTTAAGTACGAAGGGGTCTTCTATCAGGATAGTTAAGGGAAGTTATCCTTCTATCCAGAGGTGGTGAACTTAAGTTCAAGCCTCCAAGTCGTTAAGGTTAGTGCGACCGGGACTATTAATCAACCATTAAGGTACTCTTATATTAACATTCTAGAATGTTAATACTCTTGGTAGTGTGACTTCAGGAATCACGCTAGCCTTCAAGGTAAATAACTATGTCCTAACCTTATATAGCCTATGTGATCAAAATTGATCCCGGTTAATATCATTAGTGTGATGATAATAAACATCCATTAGTGATGTATTGCTCTTGGGGCTGTGATTAAACATCCATTGGTGATGTATTGCCCTTGGGGCTATGATTAAACATCCATTGGTGATGTATTGCCCTTGGGGCTATGATTAAACATCCATTAGTGATGTATTCCCTTGGGGCTATGATTAAACATCCATTAGCGATGTATTGCCCTTGGGGCTATGATTCAAACATCCATTAGAGATGTAGTGCCTACGAGCTATATTTCATGTCCATTGGTGACAGGCCTATGTGCCATATCTTATGTCCATTAGTGACAGGCCTATGTGCCATATTTTATGTCCATTAATGACAGGCCTATGTGCCATATCTTACGTCCATTAGTGACAGGCCTATGTGCCATATCTTATGTCCATTAGTGACAGGCCTATTTGCCATATTTTATGTCCATTAGTGACAGGCCTACATGCCATATTTTATGTCCTTCGAGACAAGCCTATGAGATAAATAAAAAATTGTCAAATTATGGCAATGACAGTTGTGAAATTATGATCCGCTGTCTAGTAATATCTGGACTATGTCCAAATTTGTAGTTTGCCTTTAATGGTCCTTTGTGACCTAGGCCAAATATAGTTATGATAAGCCTAAGAGTTGTGATGTTATTCACACTAAAATAGGCAATGGATTATTATATCCAATATTTTAAGCCTAATATGGTTGACATACCATGGCTAAGTGAAGCTTATTTGGTGTACAGAACCCAAGATTTAAAGATGGCTAACTCAAATGAGGCACAAAGTAGCCACCGGAATGTGGAATCTAATAATGCTGAAAACAGAGCCATTAATAATGACGACTTTCAAGCTCCCATTGACGCGGCAGTTGAAAAGGCCATGTGAAAGGTCATAGAAAAGCTTAGAGAGTCGAGTGCTACTCGTTCTAGACCCTTATCTATTCCACCATCTTCAACTCATAAGGAGAGCCCGTTCACTCTTCGAATGCGAAGAGTGAACCAAGGAAAATAGATTTTGCTGAAAGGTCCCGTTCTGTCAAAGACGGATGTACCTATAAGTAATTCGTTTCATGCAAGCCCCAAGATTTTAACGGGGAAAAAGGAGTTGTAGAAGCCTTAAAGTGGCTAGACGAGATGGAGACAATTGTAGAAATCAGCAATTGTTCTGATAAGGATGTGGTCAAGTATGTATCACAGTCCTTTAAGGGTGATGCCCTAATCTGGTGGAAAGCCATGATTCAGTCTACAAGTAAAGTACACCTGTATAATTTGGGGTGGTCCAAATTTGTGGACCTTGTTAAGGAAACCTACTACCCACCTCATGAGGTGGAGAAATTAGAAACAGACTTTTTGTCTCTTTCCATGAAAAACCTAGATTGTCGGAAATATGTTTCCGATTTCAATTCCCTATCTAGGTTAGTTTCCTATTTAATTACCCCAGAGCCCAAACGCATTGTGCGTTTTATTAATGGGTTAGCGCACGAGATAAAGGGCATGGTAAAGGCTGCTCAGCCTACTACCTATAGGTCTGCTGTTGACCTATCACTCTCCCTCACCCTTGATCTAGTGAGACAAACGTCAGTTAAGTCTGAAACTGACGGAAAAAGAAAGAGGGAAGATGATAACTCCTATAGGTTTAATAAGAAAAATAAAGGGAGATTTGGATTCAAAGGGAACCAAGGCAAAACGACTGTGATGCCAACATGCAAATCTTGCAACCGCAGAACTGGGGACAGTGTAATTTTGGTTCACAGGCCAAACCCTATGGCATCTGTAAGAGAAAGGGGCATGAGACCCTAGATTGTAAGGATCTTAAGAATGTCGTCTACTATGTCTACAATGAAAAAGGGCATATTAAGACTAACTGCCCTAAGGTTCTTAAGAACAATAATGCAAAGCCTGGAGAGGCCAAGAAGGGGAATGCTCGTGCCTTTCAATAACTGCAAGAGAGGCTGTTAATGACGATAATGTCATAACATGTACATTCCTCATTAACAATATTTATGCTAGAGTTCTTTTTGATTCGGGTGCAGATAGATCTTTTGTTGATCATAAGTTTAGTAAACTATTGAACCTACCCTTAAGAACTCTAGATAAAACTTATGAGATAGAACTTGCTGATGGAAGTTTAGAAACAACATCTTCCATTCTTGATGAATGCTCTATATCCATTAAAAATCATTCCATCCCTATCTCTCTTATGCCAATGAAATTTGCGGGGTTTGATGTTGTCTTAGGCATGGATTGATTATCTAATAACTAAGCCCGCATCGCCTGTGATAAGAAACTCATCAAAATCAAAACCCCATCTGGTGAAATGATCACCATCCCCGGAGACTCACACTATGGACTGCCAGACAAGGTGTCATTATTTAATGCATCCAAGTGTTTGAGAAAAGGTTGTGTCATCTACATGGCACAAGTCACTATAAATGAGCCTAAGCCAAATATGGAAGACCTCCCAGTCATCTCAGAATATCCCGAAGTATTCCCAGAAGAATTACCAGGCCTACCTCCAGACAGGCAAGTGGAGTTCAGAATTGATATTATACCAGGGGGAACACCCGTAGCTAGAGCTCCATATAGGCTAGCACCAACGGAAATGAAGGAATTAAGGACGCAGCTAGACGAACTCTTGGAGAAAGGCTTTATTCAGCCTAGTTCCTCACCTTGGGGAGCTCCTATTTTATTTGTAAAGAAGAAAGATGGTTCGATGCGAATGTGCATTGACTACCGAGAGCTGAACAAATTAACAATCAAGAATAGATATCCTCTGCCTAGGATCGATGATTTATTCGACCAACTTCAAGGGGCTAGTTACTTCTCCAAGATCGATTTGACATCCGGATATCATCAATTGAAGGTTAGGAATGAGAATGTTCCCAAAACAGCCTTCAGGACCCGCTATGGTCACTTTAAATTTTTGGTGATGCCTTTTGGGCTCACAAATGCACCAGCAGCATTCATGGATCTCATGAATAGAGTCTGCAAGCCGTATTTGGATAAGTTTGTCATTGTCTTTATAGACGACATACTTATCTACTCTCGTAATCAAGTTGATCACGAGAAACATCTTAGGTGCATCTTATAACTCCTAAGGCAAGAGAAGCTTTATGCTAAATTCTCTAAGTGTGAGTTTTGGCTCAGAGAGGTCCAATTTCTTGGACACATGGTAAGTGAACGTGGTATCCAAGTGGATCCCGCCAAAATTGAGGCCATAATGAATTGGGAAGTACCCAAAACCCAACAGAGATACGTAGTTTCCTAGGACTGGCTGGTTATTACAGAAGGTTCATTGAGAACTTTTCAAGAATAGCCATTCCTTTAACTTCCTTGACCCGTAAGAATGTTAAGTATAATTGGGGTCCAAAGCAACAAGAATCTTTTAAGATTCACAAGTTGAACAATGCTCCTGTGTTGTCTCTACTAGAAGGTAGCGAGGATTTTGTAGTCTATTATGATGCTTCGCACACCGGCATGGACTGTGTGCTAATGCAAAAAGGCAAAGTGATTGCCTATGCATCACGCCAGTTAAAGGTGCACGAAAAGAATTACACCACCCACGATTTGAAACTAGGTGCCATTGTATTTGCACTAAACCTGTGGAGACATTACTTGTATGGCACAAAGTGTATTATATACAAAGACCATAAAAGTCTCCAGCATTTGTTTAATCAGAAAGAATTGAACATGCGACAACGCCGATGGATGGAAACACTTAATGATTATGATTGTGAGATTCGCTACCATCCCGGCAAGGCAAATGTCGTTGCCGACGCCTTAAGTCGCAAGGAAATAATTAAGCCCATTAGGATTAATGCGCAGAGCATTGAGCTCAAAATAGCTTGAATGAGAAGCTATTAGATGCGCAAAAGCAAACCCTATCAGAGGCTAATATTCCTAATGAAGGATTAGGCGAAACTATTGATTAGTTAGCGCCTGGGAAAGATGGAATCCTTAGATTTAATGGAAGGATTTGGGTTCCAATCTTTGGAGTACTTAGAGATCTAATCCTCCAAGAAGCACACAACACAAGATACTCAGTTCACCCAGGTGGTGACAAAATGTATCAAGATCTGAAGAAGAATTATTGGTGGATGCGTTTGAAGAAATCCATAGCCACTTATGTAGCTAAGTGTCTGACGTGTTCGCAAGTTAAATCCGAACACCAAAAGCCGTCAGGACTTCTACAACAGCTTGAAATTCCCATGTGGAAATGGGAAATGGTAATTATGGACTTGATTACCAAGTTACCCAAGACCAAAAGTGGAAACGGCACTATTTGGGTCATAGTGGATAGGCTGACCAAGTCAGCACACTTCTTGCCAATAAAGGAAACGTATAATTCAGACAAATTAGCTAAGTTGTATGTGGAAAATATTGTGTCCCTACACGGTGTGCCGGTGTCTATTGTATCTGATAGAGACTAGATATACCTCTCACTTTTGGAAAAGTTTTCAACAATCTTTAGGCACACGATTGAACTTTAGTACGGCTTACCATCCGCAGACTGATGGTCAAAGTGAGTGTACCATCCAGACACTGGAAGACATGCTTAGGGCATGTGTGATTGATTTAGGTGGAAGTTGGGATGACCACTTACCCCTAATAGAATTCTACTACAATAACATCTATCATACGAGCATCAAGGCTGCTCCTTTTGAGGCCTTGTATGGAAGAAAATGTAGAACACCAATGTGTTGGGCAGAAGTTAGGGAAGCCCAACTATCAGGACCAGAGATTGTCATGGAGACCACGGAAAAGATTGTGCAAATCTGTGAGTCTCAAAGCTGCCAGGGATAGGCAGAAGAGCTATGCTGACAAGAGGCGTAAACCTCTTAAGTTCCAAGTAGGGGACAAAGTCATGTTAAAGTATCACCCTGGAAGGGTGTGATGCATTTTGGAAAGAAGGGCAAGTTGAGCCCAAGATATATTGAACCGTTCGAGATAATCGAATGTGTCGGCACTGTAGCTTACAAGCTCAGGTTGCCAGAGGAGCTTAGTGGAATCCATGATGTATTCCACATATCTAACCTTAAGAAATGTCTAGCTGATGAGTCGCTAGCAATGTCGCACAAAGATATGCAAATAGATGAAAACCTGAGGTTCGTTGAGAAACCGATTTCGATTGAGGATTGACAGGTTAAGAAGCTCCGAAGAAAAATGATACCTATAGTAAAGGTTAAATCGGACGCCTATAGAGGTCCCGAGTATACATGGGAGGTTGACTCCACTATGCAACAAAAGCACCCCCATCTTTTTGAATAAAATCTCTAGGTCTGTAACACCCTATAAATCGTGTCCAATAATATAGTGACACGTGTCGTATTTTATTTTCAGTCTATTAAAGGCTAACAAGGATTAAAAGTGTCAACATGCTCGAACTAAATCTCTGAGTGATCTTCTGATGTCAACATGCATAAAACATAGTCTCTGAGTGACAATTAGTGTCAACATGCTTAAATCATAGCCTCTGAGTGACCATTAGAGTCAACATGCTAAAACTTGGCCTCTGAGTGACCGTTTTGTCAACATGCCCAGCCTCTGAGTGACATCGAAGTCAACATGCTTATAACGAGCCTCTGAGTGATCGTCTACGAAGTCCTAACTCTCATACGTGCCATTTGTTGGACGAGAGGGTTCAATCCTGTAAATATGTGAAAGTTGGATAATGGAGGATTAAAAGTGTCAACATGTTAATTTATACTTCCAAGTGACCTTTTAACGAACCGAGAGCTCGACAATGTCCGGGCATAATCCCAGGTATGCCAAGAATTGGCTACGGAGGGATAAATATGCTAAAAAGGTGTTGTAGAAGGTTAAAAAGGGGTTTAATAAGTTAAGGGGCTAAATGTGTCAAGTTTTGACACTGGCAGTGGGGCACTCGCGGGGCGTGAGAGGCAAGGCCTATGCCTCTCGCGGCCCGCCAGAGGACTGTTACTGCAGAATGTTTTGCTTGGCCACCAAACATGTAGCCAAAAACCATGTATTCGAAACTATGGACTTGCAATCAGCTATGCCACGTTTTAGGACACTTGTAAGCTCCCTCTTACACCCCTAAACACCTGGCATCACCTCCTTTGAGTTCTCCAACTATAAATAGGTGATCAAGTTCACCATTCCAACTTGCACCGTTCTCTTTAATTCACTCTTCTCCCTCCTCTGGAAGTTCCTAGCTAAAAGGAGCATCCAACTTAGTTCTTTTGCACCCTAGGAATCACTGGTAAGTGTTCATTCCTTGTGCATTTACGTTTATAGGCTTTTATAGCCAAAAGTCAAGCATTTAACAAAAACGCTTTGACTTTCGGTTAAGACCATTATGGTCCAGCCATTGTTCAAAATGAACATGGCTAAGTGATCGTAATAAGGTAGGTGTTAATCCCTCTAAAGGGCACCTCCAATAATATATCGTGTCCAATAATATAGTGACACATGTCGTATTTTATTTTTAGTTTGTTAAAGGCTAACAAGGACTAAAAGTGTCAACATGCTCGAACTAGATCTCTGAGTGATCTTCTGATGTCAACATGCATAAAACATAGCCTCTGAGTGACCATTAGTGTCAACATGCTTAAATCATAGCCTCTGAGTGACCATTAGAGTCAACATGCTAAAACTTGGCCTCTGAGTGACCGTTGTGTCAACATGCCCAGCCTCTGAGTGACATCGAAGTCAACATGCTTATAACAAGCCTCTGAGTGATCGTCTACGAAGTCCTAACTCTCATACGTGCCATTTGTTGGACGAGAGGGTTCAATTCTATAAATATGTGAAAGTTCGATAATGGAAGGATTAAAAGTGTCAACATGTTAATTTATACCTCTGAGTGACCTTTTAACGAACCGAGAGCTCGACAATGTCCGGGCATAATCCCGGGTATGCCAAGAATTGGCTACGGAGGGATAAATATACTAAAAAGGTGTTTTAGAAGGTTAAAAGGGGGTTTAATAAGTTAAGGGGCTAAATGTGTCAAGTTTTGAAACTGGCCATGGGGCGCACGCGGGGCGCGAGAGGCAAGGCCTACGCCTCTCGCGGCCCGCCAGAGGACTGTTACTGCAGAAAGTTTTGCTTGGCCACCACACATGTAGCCAAAAACCATGTATTCGAAACTATGGACTTGCAATCAGCTATGCCACGTTTTATGACACTTGTAAGCTCCCTCTTACATCCCTAAACACCTAGCTTCACCTCCTTTGAGTTCTCCAATTATAAATAGGTGATCAACTTCACCATTCTAACTTGCACTGTTCTCTTTAATTCACTCTTCTCCCTCCTCTGGAAGATCCTAGCTAAAAGGACCATCCAACTTAGTTCTTTTGCACCCTAGGAATCACTGGTAAGTGTTCCTTCCTTGTGCATTTATGTTTATAGGCTTTTATAGCCAAAAGTCAAGCGTTTTACGGAAAACGCTTTGACTTTCGGTTAAGACCATTATGGTCCAGCTATTGTTCAAAATGAACATGGCTAAGTGATCGTAATAAGGTAGGTGTTAATCCCTCTAAAGGGCACCTCCTGAAGATCACGTTTGCTAGACCAATTGACGGGTCAAAGTTATGATATTAAAAAGTCAAACAGGCCATTTTTCGAAAAAATCATAAATTGATCTTATATATGTTATGAAACATGTTTTGACACTTAAACAGGTTGGTAATAATTAGTAGAACATGTAAGAACATGTTCGGCTCGTCAAATTCAGTTCTAGGGTCGGTTCGCAACCGAAAGTCGTGAAGTTTGACCTCTGCTTTGATTTTTGATTCTGACCCGATTTAGATTAAGTTACCTACTGATCTATAGTTGCATTATGATCATAATATAATGTAGCATAACCCTCTGAGATTATATTACATGATCATAATCAGAATCTAAGTTTCTGCGCAAGTTCCATAATTATGCCATCTTTGACTAAAATGCCCCTTTTGCGTTAAACAAGGTTTTAATGATAATGAACTTGAAAATAAGTTTCCTACTGATATAATAATATAAGTAGGATTACTTGTGATATTAAACCAAGTTATAAACTGAGTTTTCCAGCAAGTCCTTAAACTATGTCGAAAAAAGACAATTTTAGCCCTTGTGGCTCATAAAATAGTTTTAATCAAATATTTTCAAGGTAAATCTTTTACCTACTGATATGTTATATTAAATAACATATTTAAGACATTTTAATCTGACCATAATGTCAGTTTTCGTTAAACATCGCATAAAACATCATTTTACGACATAAGCGCCGCTTAGGCGCATAGTATGGTTTTAAACCATATTAATTGACCAAGACTTGTTACCTACTAATTTTATAACTTATTTTAAACATATTTATAGCAGGTACATATTATAAACTCAGAATCCCAAATAATTTATAAATTTTGTGTAAAATGACCAAAATGCCCCTTCGGTGCTTAGTTTGGTCATAAAAGATAATTTACACATATAATTGACATCCTACTGATATTATATGATTTATAAATTATTTTCCAGAACACTTATAATTATAACATTAAATTATACTCAAGTTTCTTTTATACGGTATGAATTACCGAAATGCCTTGTGATGCATAGTTTCGTTTTAAAACCTTAACGGGCATATAAGTTGATATCCTACTAATATTTTAACTTATTTAAAATATAATGACATATAGAACTTGTCCATGACTTATCCGGTTACCCGTTACCGCTTATAAGCGTACGGTTGATTATACGTAACTAGTTTACGGAATTTAACCAAAACGGGTTTAACCTTGTCATTTTAATCTCAAAGTCCAGAATGTTTATAATTTACCCATATTGTGCAAGTCAAAGTACTTGTCAGGTTAAAACTACATTCTATCCGATCATCGTTTAATCAAGCGTTATACGTGTTGATCATGTACACTACTCGGTTTAAGTCTATGACTTAAATAAAGACCGTTAGTATTAATTGGTTAGCTTATGCCATAATCCAGACTAGAGCCTAGCCGGTAAATGCTATCTGCAATTAAGTACTTTTGTATATGGCTGAGTTATTGAAATTAAAAGAAGACTAGCTCAGGTAAATACTCTCGACTTATTTTCCCTATACGGGCTTAGGATACGGTTAACTATTACCGCTTGGTCAGAAATAGGATCACTCGAATGTCGGATTATGGCTAGTAAATCCGCATATTCTGTTTTAGTCAGTTTTGTTTGATAACTTTAACATCTGGGGTTAAATTACCGTATCCTGGATATCCTCGACTCATTAGATTAGTTAATGGCCACGACCTTAGCGCGGGGTGTAGGCATACACCGACAGATGCTGAAATGCAACTTACCCAAGACGTTAGGGATAACTCCTCTATGAGTTCTAAGTGGTGTGTATTTAATCATGTCTCGGTCTCTGTACTGGGCCCTGTATGTATGGACAAACATGTGAATCTGTTAACAAAGTTACAAAGTAACTTTCCCAAGTTATAAAAGATTTTGTGCCCTGTGCACTTAAAATCATTTTAAAATGTTTTCAAAATGAGTCAGTTGGGTGTATTTACCAGCGAAAGCTGACGTATAGTCCAAAGACTAAATTGCAGGTACAATACGAAATAGGTCGGAAGCTCTCGGTAGTGATTAAGAGGATCTTGCAAATTCTTAGATATGCCCTAAAGTCTGTTTTATATTCTTTCTTTGTACATTTTATGATCCGCCCGTGGATCTTCTATTACGAACCTGTATATTATTTTGTATTTCCAAACATTTGGTTTGTAATAGTAATTTTACTCCAAGACTTACGTTGTGCCGTGTTTAATTGACCATGATGTTATCAACTGACGTCACAATACTCCCCCCACCCGAGCCCACCGGTGTATGGTTTGGGTTGGAAATCCGGGGTGTGACACCTGGACCATCGGAGGAGCAAAGTTGGTCAACACATCCTCACAGACAGCAGAAGACTTAAAGTTGTCCCCAACCTTAACATTCCAGTTGGGAGTGTAAACCTCATTAGCATTAAGTCCCAACGAATCCTCACCACTCTTTCCAGAAGAACCTCTTGCAGCAGATGCCACAACCTTTTTACCCCCTTCTTCCCAACAACCACTGGCAACTCCTTATCATTCCCACCCTCAGCTTCAACCCCTTGGTTCTCAGAAACCTCAATGTCATCACTAAGATCAATAGGGTCTGTAGCAGATGACTGGATTGGATCTTTCAAATGACGAGTTAAACGACGGGTTGAAGGCTTCAAAGAGCCAGCCTTTGAAAAACCCTTGGCATTTGAAACATTGATATATTTCCCACCTAAACAACCTACCCTACGCCATTCTAGCAATACAATCTTCACCCTTAACAGACTCAACATATCTGAAAACAACATCGGAGGTATTATCAGACTTAATAAAGTCAAGAGTAGACATAACTATAGCAAAAAAGCAAATTATAAGGAAATATAAGGGTACAAGAAAGTAAAAAAATATAAAAGCAAAACAACATACCCTGATCACGCCTCATGAAAATTGGGTCTCGATCCAGTTTATCCCACAAAACACTTACACCAGTAAAGACTAGAAGAGGTTCAGGGAAAGCACGAAGCCATGAAGGGCAACCCCTAAGGGCTTTCAATAACCCTTCCTCCAGTTCAGAAACAGAGGGCTTGAGTTAATTTAGAATGGCATCGTTAAGTCTCCAGATCATTTTAAATGGAACAACCGACTCAGAATTCCTAAAAAAATCAGTCCTTCCAAGAAGCGAGGGTGGTTACAAGCGACGAAATTAAAGAAACATCAATCTGAGATATTTCAAACGTGAACTAGTGGCCATTTTCAGCCAATCAGAAAAAGCGACGAAACATTAACAGCGATGGGTCATAACCCAAAGCACGACATAAAACTTCCAAATGCAAAACCCTGGAAATCCCTTGAGGATGCAATTGCCCAAAGGATACACGATAATACTCCAAAACATTAAGGACGAAAACGGAAAAAAGGGTAACAGAGGTTAGAAAATTCAAAGTGACGGCAATACAAATCAATAAAACCCGGCGGACATTGATCGATAGATTTATCACAACCCGGAGCGACCGGATTAAAGGATGAATCAATCCCCCAAACTTCACAAAAGGTATCAACTTTCTCTTGTGTTAACCGAGAATAACTTACACCCATGTCCTTCTTCGCACCCATTGCTCCGAAGGATGATCAAGAAAAATAGGAAAAAGATGAAATGAAACTAACCTGGATGATCAAAAACAGAAAAGAACAGATATTGTTTGTAGAAAGATAATGGTGAAATAGAAGTTATAAAATTTGAATGACAAGTTAAATGGGCAATTAATAAACCCCAGCAGTTATCATGACCTAGGAGAAGCAACCGCCGCCTGAAAACTGTCACAAGTAACATTAATTGTCTCTTCAAATTTCAAATTACTACCGCCCAAATCTTTGAAGTGATAAAACTTAAAGCCTTGAAGCCTTTAAGCTACTAAAATATTGCACAAAAGTCAGAAGCATCTGAGCTTACACCTCAAATCCCTCTGACTTAGGAGGTTGATGACGTGGGTAGTTCAAGCTCAATAAAATGACTAGAATGCAATACAACTTAAAGGGTTGAAACGCAAAAGGGTTCAGAATTGACCAACTGTCGTGAACAGCAAAAAGCATAAGACAGTGACTGGTCACATCACATTTTGCGTGTGGAACCTCTCACTCAGCCGCACAAGAGGCATGTGGGATAATACATCCTTTTATCCGCATGTACAAAGCCTTTTACCTACCAAAACGGGCAAGCCCCTCACTACAGTCTCGGATCACTAGTCAATGGTTTCTTTTTATAGCCAGCCCATTCCCTATAAATGACAACACCTTCTCATTCAGCTGGCCATCCCTGAAATCTCACTTCTCTCTACTAGAACTTGTCACTTGCATGTTCGATTCTTCACTAACTTCAACACAATCACATTGCATACAAACATTCTGGATTGAATATTCTTCAATCCAGAATTTAATACAAGCAATAACAAAGTGATCTGACCTTACGTATTGCATACATGGAGGGAACCTACGGCCTGCGTTAGACAAACTAAAACCCATGAACCATTTTGCCTAACCAGTCTGTCCACTATTTTTGGTCTTATATTTGTTGTAGCAACTAGTAAACTCATGAAAATGACCAAGCATGTTAGTCATCGGTGAACATTGAGCGTCATATATGTGCTTTTTGAAAGTAAAGAAACAACTAAACTTTTAGTATGAAGATAACATATTAACTATTATGCAATTAACTCTAATATTAATGTTAATGAATATCACCGTGATATACACCGAGGTCATGAAAAAGGCATGTGGATGTGAGACAGCAATCGGGTTTAAACTACATTCTATTCGGTCATCGTTTAATCAGGCGCTATACATCTTGATCCTGTACACTACTCGGTCTAAGTCTATAACTTAAATAAGACCGTTAGTATTTAATTGGTTAGCTTATGCCATAATCCAGACTAGAGCCTTCCGGTAAATGCTATCTGCACTTAGTTCATTTGGATACAACTCAGACATAAAATCTTGCATTTTTAAATCAAGACTAACTCAGGTAAATACTCTTGACTTATTTTCCCTATACGGGCTTGGGATACGGATCAATCGAGTGCCGGATTGTGGCTAGTGCATATTCCGTTTTAATCAGTTTTGTTTGATAACTTAAATATCGGGGGTTAAATTACCGTTTCCTCGATATCCTCGACTCATTACATTAGATAATGGCCACGACCTTAGCGCGGGGTGTAGGCATACACCCGGCAGACGCTCAAATGCAAATTACCCAAGACGTTGGGGATAACTCCTCTGTGAGTTCTAAGTGGTGTGTATTTAATCATGTCTCAGTCTCTATACTGGGCCCTGTATGTATGGATAAATATGTGAATCTGTTAACAAGGTTACAAAGTAACTTTCCCAAGTTATAAAAGATTTTGTGTCCTGTGAACCTAAATCTAATTTCTAAAATGTTTTCAAAATGAGTCAGTTGGGTGTATTTACCAGGGAAAGCTGACGTATTTAAAAAAGATTAAGCTTGCAGGTACAATACGAAATAAGCCGGAAGCTGCTCGGTAGTGAAATAAGAGGATCTTGCAAATCCTTAGATCTGCCCTAAAGTCTGTTTTATATTCTTTCTTTGTACATTTTATGATCCGCCTGTGGATCTTTTATTACGAGCCTGTATATTATTTTGTATTTCGAACATTTGGTATGTAGTAATTTTACTCCAAGACTTACGCTGTGCCGTGTTTAATTGACTATGATGTTATCAACTTACGTCACGATACTCCCCACCCGGGCCCACCGATGTATGAATTTGAGATTGGAAATCCGGAGGTAATAATCGATATCGTAACAGAAATGCTATAACTTAAAAACTCTAATATTAATATCATAACAGAAATGCTAACACTTAAAAGGAGGCTAGTCCGATGGATTGGTTTTAAATGTTAGAAATGATTATGGTAAAACTTACAAAATTAGAGTTACGTTAAAAGGTTTGAAATATTTATAGGGACAAAAAAAGTGTATTTCTTTATTTTCTTTTCTTTTTTTTTTAATTTTGGGTTGATCATATACTGTTGTCTCACATCCACATGCCTTTTTCATGACCTCGGTGTATATCACGGTGATATTCATTAACATTAAAATACTGATAAAAGTTCATTACTATAATATAAACAAAGCTATATATCTAGACTGTGAACGTTTTAATAGACTTTAGGAGATATTCAACGTATGTAACCGACCTTAGAGTCTTCCCAATGTTTCTTTTGTATATTTATCAGTGAATTACTTATATTATAAGAAAAAAAGAAAATGTTTATGGTGAAAGTGGTTGTGAGGATATGAGAGAGAAAATGTAATGTTAAATGTATAAAAATATTATTTAATTAAAAGATTGAAAGTGGTTGTGAGAGATGGGAGAGAAAAAGTAATAATAAATGTATAAAAAATAATATTTAATTTAAAAAGTAAGAAAAAGTAGTGATTTTTCGTGTCATTATAGAAATGATAACACAACGATTTCAATGTAAATGCTCTCTAACTTAATTTAAGAAGGAAGGGGCTCCTCGCGGGTAAGGGTTTCAGGGTTGCAACCTGAACCGGGTACACCGCCACTAGCCCCTAGGCTAGCTTGGGCGGGTATGAATCTCGGGTAGAAGTCATCGAAGAAAAGATGTAAAGAGTGTATGTGATTGATGAATAGAGTAAAGGGGTGTGACTCTTAGTTATAGGATGGATAAAATAAGTGTTAGTAATAATTTAGTGATATTAAGATAGTTATAAACTTATGGATAAAAATAAGATGGCAATACATGATGGATGAATTCTAAAGTAATCCTCTCTTTATAACTTGTTTTCTCAAAGAGAGGTGGTAAGTGTCCATTTATTTATTCGAGTAGTGGGTAATTTAGTTTAATTTAAACTTAATTTGTGATCTTTGTTAAAATCAAACTTGGATAACGATGAAAAAAAATTAAGATCAAAAGTGTAAGAAAATAGTTATTACAAACAAAAGAATTTGTTCACATGAAAATTGAGGTTCATAATTTATGAAAGGTTGTTTATGTTCAAACCAATCATGAAAGTCATGACATTTACGGTGTATTCTCGTATGGAATTGAGATGTGATATTATCTTAAATGTGATAATTATCGTTGTAAACGAACATGAAAAATGTTTATTTATATGTTTGTCTGATTATAACTGAATAATTATTATGCAACCAATGATCTAGTGATGGAGTGGTAAAGGAGAAACCCAATATTTCAAGTGCCCGTTGTTTAGTTTCGGGTGATGATGGGAGATTAGGCGGTGGCGATCACTAGTTCGATTCTTGAACTGAACAGGTTTTACCTCACCGCACTGTCGTGCCTGAGGGCGAGTGTTCACCGGCTTTGGCCCTAGGTGAGGGGTTTCTCCGATTCAAAGGCGAATGTATCCTGATTTTGTGAATTTCGCTAGTAGCCCAGTTAAAAGATTCGTTGAACGTTAAAAAAATTATCATACACAACTATTAAATGAATAAATTTGTGTGTTTATGTTTATCCATTGAGAAAATGAATTGTTTGTTATGTTCTTTGATAACAAGAACATAAATTACAACAATTACCTGTTATCATTAATGTATCTTAACACTAGATTAAGTATCCATATTATTAACAAAAGTTTGTGCATGATGGGAAACATGACCATGGCTGATTATTACCGCACTAAAAACCATCTTCTTGCTTAAATAAATGTATTATTTTGAAAACATAATGGGTTTTTTTCCACTAAAATATATTTATTTAATAAAACATAATTGCCACTACCTTTCAAATAAAATTGGTTTTTTAAAGAAAGAAAAAGACAAAATACTGAACTCAAATAAATCACTTTTACATCTGTCTTTCTAAAACACTAATATAAAAAATGTAACTTTATTATAATATTACACTTAGTGACTAGATTATATATATTTATTTATTTTTTTGTTTTCAAAGCTTTAATAATTATAAGTGTAATTACACATGGATAAGTGGTTTTGTTCCTTAAGTTTCAGAACATCTAAATATTGTCTCTGCTATTTTAATTATCCTCGTTTATGTGCAACATACTATAAATTATACATGTTTTACACATTATTTTACATGCAATTTGACATTGTCAAGTATGAAAACACCATATAAAATTCTATTGTTTCAATTTTGTTTTACAAGTCCAAATTCCCACCAAAGAACAAAATGAAGGAATAATGAAGAATTGTGTATTGTGGTGAAAAATGTATATGTAAATCATATAGGCGAGGGACAATGTTCACTTACACTATTTAGAAAGCCATCACCAAGGCGTGTTACGCTCATAGGCTTAAGAAAGTTGTCCAATAAATCAAATGGGAGTGTATTTACACGCTTTTATGCAAATTAGCATCTTCATGTGCACTACGAACCATTGGACTATTGGAGTATAATCGGTCATTAACGGAATCACCTGATCATATCCATTTTCACTAGGAGAGAGTGTCTATATATCAATCCAGTAGGAAACCCAGTAAATATCGGAAAAACTTCTTTTGTGGGAATCAAACCCAGGACTATTGGTCACAAAGTCTTATCACACCCCTAAAATACCAGTGACCCGCATGCTTTTTATATAACACATCTTTGCGTTTATTAGTTATGGTAGCCAGCAAGTCAATTTTCTAAAATTTTTATTTATATATATTTTTGTTTCCAATCAAGATCGAAGCTTTTATATATGGTGTGACGGGGGATGAAGACTGCTAGCTTCGTGATTGAGGGTTTCTCTTACGGTTTAGATTTTGTTTTTTATTTGTTCCAATATACTAACTTTGCATATCATTCTTGTTTCCTATTCCATGATAAGGAGTAGACTTTCATTACCTTATTTGATTAAACATATTCACATGATGAGTGACTAGTTTTTATTTGAAGTGGATTTTTGAAGGTTTAAGTTATATTATTAATTATGTTTTGAAACTTGGTATCACTTGGATGTATTTGGATTTAATGATTTATTGTTGGTAGTCAATAAACCTATACATATGCCATAATGACTTATTTAACCTTTTGACTAAACACCTTTTGATTGAAATTATGCTTATAGATAGTCAATACAACTAATGTAATGTAACTCCATACAATAGACTATTTTGGTGTTTTTTATTCTATAAAGAATAAAATCTTTATAACTTATTCAATCTGCTAGTGTTAGCAATGTGAAAACTTTCAGTTGGTTTCTAAATAATTGATGATTTAGAACTGATAGTTAAGTGAGACCTTTGAAATGGTTATCTTTGAAATAAGGAATTAGAAATTATACAATCTACCCTATCTAATAAAGTTTATCCCTAGGGGACATATGTCATCCATCTAGGGCCTCTATTCTCAATTTTTCCGCCAAAAATCACTAGAAATCCCTTTGGTATATCCTATTTGGATTATCTATTTGACTAAAACGGGTCAAAATTGCTATCATATATAAACTTATAACCTGGCTCTTTTCATTCTTTACATCACAATCTCACCGCGCCAATTAGGGTTTCTCTCTTTCAATCAAACAATCCAAGGTATATGTTTCTTAAATAATGTTCCGATTTCCGGTTAATTTTTTCAATTTTTTGTATTAAACATTTTGATTTCATCATTATGTTCGTCGATCTGTGTTTATATTTCAAATGATATGCTATTTCGATGTAATCTTTGGTTTTAGGTTTTGAATATGCAATCGGTTCCATCAAGGTATGTAATATGTATCATCTTTCGATTTTTTTTGTTGTTCCATAGATTTCCTCTTTGTATGGTAAAAATTTTATATCGATTGTTTCTTAATAACCTATTATTTTAAATTCAGAAAACTTGCCAAGTTACATCAAAACAGAAGGTAGCCGGGCAACAAGCTGCGCCAATCATTTCTGAATTGCAAACCCTAACCTTCCAAAGACAAACCCTTGCCCCTTGGGGTTGAACAATTGCTGTAGACGACCCGTTGAACCCTCGTCAAGAAGTGGATAGCTTCTGGCGCTAGGGAGCCAAAAGTATCAAAGGCAAAAGGGACAAAGACATACTGGTTCTTTGCACAAGCTTTAGCGTGCTTATCCACTTTCTTTGATTTTGCCTTTCTTGCCGCTTGTCCAGCTACAAACCCGTTTTACCTTAAACCAACCAAAGGGGAAACCCCCGTGAGGTCTACACAAGCATGTTTCCCCCCAGCCCAGCCAGAGACGAGCAGATCCGCTGGTCACAGAGTAGATCTCCCTTCCATAGGGTTCGTGAGGAAATTCACAGGGGCCTCTTTCTTAGCCGAAATCCCAGCTCTTCTTAAGATGTCCTACAAAGCATCACGCACCCAGTCGTGCCGATATTTGGACCCAGGGAGCTCTTTACAGTGAACTGCATGCTCCCCGTATTTATTCATACAAGCTTTACGACATATCGGGCAAGTTTCATCTTCCGGGTACATATGGATCATCAACCGGTATTTAAGAATGGCTCTATATTCTACTGCAGACATACATTGTCCCAACCCCTCAATTGGTATAACGGTCAAAAATTCCTAAGCATGGGGACCTTTCAGGCACTCAAACACCGCCTTCTGGCGGGATGACAAATTAAAAGCTTCTCCCAGGCTTTGAGCGATTTTGCTAAACAGAGCATTCGCCAAAGTTTTTTGTGGCTTCGAGGGGGCGGTGTCCTTATTAGAAAAACCGCCAATATCCAAGTCTGGGAGAGAGACATTTAAGCGTTCAAGCGCCTGCTGATAGTCCGGGTCAAGCCCGACGACCTCACAGTTTCGAAGGATATGATCCTGTAGTTCCCAAGACTGAGCTCTAAACGCCACAAAGGCATAAGCCCCAACATCTCGAGCTGAGAAGAGGCCCAAACCACCTAGACGCATTGGCAAAAATGTCAGACGCCACTGGAGGTCACCAAAGAAGGGGCTGCCACCCACTACTATGTCTTCTATAGCCTCTCTAAGGCCATCATCAAACCGAGATACCGCATCCTCCATAAAATGCGGTTTGCAAGTTTGTATCCGTCGATTCTTTTTATGGTTTTAAAGATCTTTGTTCTTTCAACAAATCTTAATATGTTGTATGTTGTTTTTTTTCGATTGAATCTTACTTTTGATCTATATTCTTCCTTTATGTTTTTTTATTCAGTAAGTTTATCTTGAATATGTTCTATCTTAATGATCTATTGTAACAGATATGATTTGTGATAATTGATTTTCCGTGTTAATGTTGTTTAAGCTTAAGGATTTGACATTGTGATTGATCATCGGATTATGATTGTTGTGTTTGTAATTTATCGTTAGGCTAGATAAATTTGTGGAAATTTAGAAGTGTTTGGTTGTTTTTTATTCCATTATGTTGTCGAATCTTTGCTCCATCTTTCTATTGTTTGAAGATTGGTTGAATATCATATGTGCTCTTGGAGTTTAATGGTTTGATCCTTGATATTTGACAATTTAATTTCGAATCATGATAATAGTTCGGTACTATCCATCTGCTTGTTACAAAAGTATTATTGTTAATTATTATTTTTTTACTTAGGGGATAGATGATAACTTGATTTTAAATTAAAATTTTGATTTGGAGGATAATATGGAAGTAGATGATTTGGAGTTAATAACATTAATTGGATTGCATTTTTGGTGGGTTCAACGTACCATGCATGTTAGTGGTTTAAAATTTAAAATTTTCATATATAATTTTGATTAAATTCTTTCTGAATATTATAGTAATTTTAAATTTAAATTCTATTTGACATATTTTTAAATCAAGTTACCTGAAATAGAATTTGACTACATTCATTTTTTCATAATTGCTAATTATCATAATTTCTAATAACCTCTAATCAATAATTATTGGTTTCTATATAACCAATTAGATTCAAATTATTCAACAATCATTTCAAACATTTATTGGTTGTTATCATATATGCTTTAAATCATTAAAATAATGGTCTATTAACTCCAAAATATTTACATTAATGCTTGCCATAATCAGGGGACAATAATAGAGAAGAGTATGGAATCTACTTCACATTGGTCATGACAGGGTTTTGGTCCACATGCAGCTCCTAACTTCTCTGCTGTTGCAGAATCATCAGTATTGGTGGAACTCATCCATTACTTAAATATATCAGCTTAAGATTTACGACATATAGATACACACAATTTGAAGTATAATTCATATTTTATGCTACTTTATATTTTATTTCTTTTTTAAATATTTATTGCTTGAGCAGGCCATGAAAATAGTAAATTTTGTAAAAATGAAAGAAGAACTTAATTACGAGTTTAGATATATTTTATGTATAAAAAATGTCGAATCATCTCCAGCTAGAAATTTATGCTATTCTAATTCGGTTGTTTGAAATTAATTTGGTTTGTTTATTGTAAAATGCTTTATTATGATAAAGTGTAACGAACAAAGGCAATGATATGGAGCAATGCATGTCACAGGTGAGCTTCAAGTTAACTTACCTAATATATAATTGGTTGTAACAATTGTGTTTAACGGGTTTCAAAAACCCGCACCGTTTCTAACCAAGTGTTGGTTATATGTTTCGTTGTGTATTCATTAGTGCCTATTATTTTAATTTGTCACAATTAACAAATGTTTAAGCTATAATTAATAAATAAAACAATAAATAAGTTAAATTAATCCTTAATAATAAATCAAAAATTAAAGAAAAAAATGGGGAAAACCGGAATCGAACCCGGGTCTTCCGCACATGCACACACATCAAACACCATTGCACTACACGCACTTTAGTGATAAAATTGAAAACAGTTAACTATTATGTTAGGAAAACATTTAAAGTTGCAAGATCATAATCATCTTGATCGTAACCGCTTGTCATTCAAAGCTAAATCTTGTTGACTGTTTTGCGGTTAAACAATCATAACCGACGTTTTTAATCATTAATCAAACAGTTATGCAAGATCATTGAGTGTAATTTCAGTTATATGTAAAAATTAAATCATGATCGGATCTGAAACTGAAGCAGGACAGAATCATTGGTCTATAAATACCAGTTCTATCACTCTAATGAATTCGCCCTTTCCCTTCGAAATTTACCTCTGTTCTCTCCGCTCAAATCTCTATTCTTGGGAAAAATTCATCCACCTTCGTCGGAATTATTCATTGGAAAACCGGAAGTCCCATCTACCCAGTGGTATGAATCTTAAAAACCTTACGCCCTATGTCCATGTGTTTATTTATTTGTTCGTAACCGGGAAAAACCAGATTTGTTATATGTACAAATCGGGATTCTGAACCTGGGTTATTTTAAGTGAAGAAGATGAAGTTAATCAGTTCATATTTATAATTAAATGTGGGTTTATAAGTGGGTTAGACACAAAGTCTAGTGGTGGGCTATGTGCAATTTCAAAGCACAGGTCTTGGGTTCGATTCATGTATGTATTCGGTTCCAGCAATAACAAAATATTTTTTTGTTTATCAGAACACCCCTCAGATAGTACTTAAGTATAATATAAATCTTAAATTAAATGGGTTAGACACTGATTCTAACGGGTTAGACACGTAGCTCAGTTGGAAGAGATGCGTGCACGTGAACGGAAGGTCTCAGGTTCGAATCCCATCACACGCATCCTACATCGTGCAAGAACCGGTCAGGTCCCGTCAGACCTGGCAATAATTTTTTAATATATAATTTTATTTGTTTTATTTATTTTTATTACGTATATATATTATTTTAGTTAAAATTCAATTAGAAATACTTAACAATACAAATACGAAGGTTCTAAAAACTCAATAAAAACCACACAAACTAACAAAAGTATTAAATCAAAACATTAATTTGGTTATATTTATCGAATTATCGTATCATTATTTTAGGTTAGTATTCGTTCGTTGATTAAATCCTCAATTCGTGCGCATTCATTATCATCAAGGAACGCACCCACTGTGAGTGAATCCGTACAAATTCCTTTTTTTATTTCATGTTTTGGGGCGTATCATGTGTCGTACTTGTTCTAATTAAGCAAACACTTGTGCTAATATCATTACGTGATCAAATGTGCATATTTGTTTGTGTGGTTATGTGTGGTTACATTTTAACATTTCAGTGCAATCATTCATTAGGCCCATCAGTTCCTCGTGGATACAAGTTGAGCATCAGGTGCCTCATTAGATCGGCTTCGTTTGATTGAGCCTTGATCTCAAGTTCATAATTCATCATGTTATGTGTTCATCATGGGTGTTATGTGGTTTGTGATTATTTATATATATGCATATGTTCACTAATGATTCAGGCACAAAATTTTATTTAAATAACTGATATACCAATGGATAAAATTGTTTACTTAGATTCACTCGCCAACTTTTGTTAACCCAAACCTTTGTTTTTACGCATGATACAGGTGAACAGGTTGAGGAGAGGAACACATAGAAACGGCCTTAGAAGATTAATAAAATATATTTTGTTTAGAACAATGTTTTCTTGAACTTGTATGTTTTTCTTGTGGTTGAATTGAAATTTTAATTTCAATTTAATAAATATGAAACCTATCAATAAATGTCATGAGCTTTGGTGATAACCCAATTATGCCCCGAATTTTATTTCCGCTGCGGGTCGTGGTGTGACATTGGTGATTAGAAGTAATGCAATGATTGACTAGTAAGGAAATAATGTAATGATTGATTAGCAACCTCATTATACTTTCAAAAAAGGTAATTTATAATTGTTTTGTGTTTCGTATCTTCTCTTAATTTGAAATTCAACCTTATCATTTAGGTATCTGTTTGTAGTTTAACGTGTTTCAACTTAGTGTCAGTTTTGAGAAAGATGTGGACAAGGCAGAGTCAATTTGGGAGATACATCGATATGTTCCTGATAATATTTAAGCCATCTACGATGACATGGGTATATTATTTTTAGAGGTTAGCACTACAATTTTTTTATTGCACGTATATATCATCACAAGAACTTTTGCTTGCTTAGAGCAAATATTACCATAGATTTTATTATCATAGAATTTGTAGGTGCATCAAAATTCTTTTTTGTTTGTAGAAGGAAAAACAACATCCGTGGTGTATCGTCTCTTAGTCTATCCATGTGAGTTCACGTTACATATTGTCTATTTTGCGTCCTCAAGACATGTGGATTATTGTTTTACTTAATGACTTTAATCAACAAATCTGCAGTAATTTGTTTGAAGGAGGTAAAGTTGATATACAAAACAAGAGAACTTGAATAGCAACAAACCAAAAGGTTAGTTGTGTTTGTATATGTAAGTTTATATAATAAAGAAGAGAATGAATGAATGGTTCCATTGGGTTTGATACTTAATATTGTAATGATAAGTTGTTTGAACTAAAGACATATTCATGATTGTTAATGTTTTATGATAGCTTACATTAATATATTTATGTTTGTTTATTTTGTTAAGATCGAACAACATCTTCCAAGTGATTATGGCTATTTTTAAGCAACAAGATTTGAGATATAAGTTAGTGTTAGAAAGGTCAACATGATATGACCCATCAACATTTCTACTTATTGAAGCAATGCAAACCAAACAACCTGCCATTCTCATTTGGACCATACTACGTGGATTGTTTTATTTACTTTATGAACCTTTTGTATTCCATAAGAACTTCTTTTAAAGAATTTATATATGTTCATTATAAACATATAATGTCCTTTGTCAATACCTCAAAAACATATTATTTTGTTAAATCCGTAAAATTCACAAGTATTAGCACTAGTGTAACTAATAAAGTTAATCAATCTTTTATCTTATTAAATGTGTTATAATACATTGCAAAACTCAGTCATAAAGTCAATTAAGCTCATGGAGTTGCTACATGGGTGGATCCTCCGGGTGTCATGACCCTGTTGATTTTTCGTTCATAGTGTTAATTTACTAAATATTTATTTATTTATTTTTTAGTTTAAAATAGAGGAATTTTATAAGTCCAGCTCTACTGATTTGGATTTCGAGTGTCTAGCCTCTACTGATTTCTCGTTCAGGCTCCACCATTGCTAATGATGGTGGATGTTTGGTAGCAACTAGAGTTGCTAGCAACCGGATGTTCGGTGTTAAAAACCGCCGGTGCTGAGAGGGACTATTTTAGCTTAGTTCTCAAATTCTAAGGTCACGAAGTTGTCATTTCTCGTTAAATATGAGGCAAGAAATGGGAGAGAGATATAGAGAGCAATTTTAAATATCAATTTATGGCTTATTACAAATTACCTTCAGTTTCAATAGCAGTTGTTTGGTCTAGTTAAGCTAGATCGTGATGTAATTTCAACACAAATTTATTGAAATTGCATTTTGGTTAATCATCCAAATTAAGAGGGAGCGAATTCAATACAAGTATGTTCCACGTTAATGATTTTAAAACCGTCTTCTTTGCTTGCTTTTGTTTTCTTAAGTTAATTTTATGTTGGAAATCAGGGCCTTGAACGCATACAAAAATACGAGAATAAACAAACTCGTTTTACTCTTTAATTAATTTATCAATGAAGCACACAAACCCCTATTATACTAAAACTTCTTTTAGTCTTAATCCGACTCAAACTCTATTTAATTAAATAAACTAACTAATTAGATAAACCTATCTAACTAAATCTAACAATTATCTCTAAAATAATTCACTAAGAATTATCTATAACCCTTTTCTTATCTTTCCCTCCTAATTCAATATTAACATCTTTATTCTCCTCCTTAATCTTGAATTGGACCCGTTTCTTCACATCCGCATCATTGTCGACAACTTCAATCCTTTAAATCAATCTTGATATCCCTCTTCACGGGTCATCAAAACTACATCGTTCTTGACCACCAATCAAAAAAAAAAAGCTCCCTGTTTCTACTGTTTTCTTTTTTCCTTGCTAGACATGACAAGATTCGAAACCTCCCTGCTTTGACAAATCTTCTTTTGTCCGCCTATCCACAAATTCCAGTCAGATACTTCTGCCAATAAGAATAACCTACACCGGTTTTTCCGTTCTTATCCTTGGCTGTAATGATAGGGTCTTGGTCTTGCCTGGATTGAAAGTTGCTAATGCGTGAAGCTCATCACCTCTGGACCGAACTGAACTAATCACCGGCCACCACGGTCTTCTCAACCATACTCCTCGTGACACCCGCTGACACAAACCATTGTTCATCGTTAATGTAAAACATAATGAACCCTTCTTTTGCCGTAGTTTTCCACCCTATCAGACTCATCCTTGGTATGCCTCCCCACAAATATCAACCACCAACAAAGAAAACAACCACTTGTTGTTGTGTCCCTCAGTCGTCAAATGAATTCCTTAGTTTCTCGCTCTTCCGTTTATTTCGCGACACGCCCGTTGATTTTTCCGTTAAAAAAATTGAACTACTCGCTGCAATTTTCTTCCTTTACAAAAAAAAAGTCCCCACCAAATAAAACGCGAATAAACTTGGGTTACATCTTTGATCACGCCGACACCTTTGAGCAATTCTTCACTACGACAAACATGCTTATGTGATTTCAAAATTTCAAACACAAAACAAACAACCACCTGTTGCTTTTTTATTTGTTTGTTTTCCTCCACAAAACGCAAGCCTGCCCTTGCTTCACCTTATTATTTCCTTCAATTAATTGTAAAATAAAAGTCCCTTTGTCGTTTACTTTTACACCATCACAGTTAATTATCCATGAAATTATTTTAAATAAACCCATGCAAGTTTATCACAATTAATTCAACCAACGCAGCAACCGAAATTCCACCGGCTTCAACACAACAACCGAAAATTACCGACTTCAATTTTAATCACACCGCAAATATTCCGTAGAAACTTCTTATTTTGATGACACCAAAAAGTCCGTTTTTTCCGCCTATCCAACCCCGCGAGGGGCTGCTCCCTTCGCTCGAAAGTCGACTCTTAAAACCGTCGACACCAAGCTCTGATACCAATTGTTGGAAATCATGCCCTTGATCAAATACACAAACACGAGAATAAACGAACTCGTCCGACTCTTTTATTTATTTGTCAATGAAGTACACAAATAAAATAACCTCTATTTGTACTAAAACTCATTTTATTCCTAATCCGACTCAATCTCTATTTAATTAAATAAACTAACCAATTAGATAAACCTATCTAATTAAATCTAACAATTATCCCTAAAATAATTCACTAAGAATTTTCGATAACCCTTTTTATTTTATCTCCTAATTTAATATAACCTCTTCATTTTATACCGTTCCTTACTAACCTATTTCTTACCATCCCAAATAAGCCACTTGTTTATTTGTGGTATGGTACATTAGTGTTAGTAGTTTATTTTTTTAATGAAAATACATATTTTATTTCCACAAAAGATCCATAGTTGGTGTTATCGATCCGGTTACAAATACAGCAAGATGAAATTCGACAAAATACTATTTACGTTTTTTCTGCCTGTTAAACGTGTATTTCAAATTTTCGTCATTCGTTACAAGTGATCTCCTTAAATTTTGAACTATGAATGATGCAATCAAATGCCATCTCCTTGATCTCCTCTATTCATGTTCAATCCTTGAAATCTTTTTCTGTTTCGTGCCTTTCAGAGACCCCATAGTGCAAGTATGTAAACCTAACTACAACCCATTTGTGCTCAGTCAAAAGAAACTGACTCGTTACGAACCCAAAAACATATAAAATCTTTGATTAAAGTTAAAAATACTTCTAAAACAAATTAAGAAAGCAAAAAATATATAAAAGTAATAAGAAGTTAATTATTTTTTGAAAAAAAAGTTTTACAATGAATAAAGATAAAAATAATTACTAAAGGGGATGATTGGGATTTTCGTAGGAATAGGAGTGGGTATGCCCTGCTTCTTTTATTCATTACTTACCAGTTAATATCAATCAAGTCTATGGGTATGTGTAAAACCCAATTTATTAAAACATAATTTTTATAAAGTTATGCATTTATATAAGCATAATGCAAATATATAACCATCCAAAATTTTAGTTAATTTGAACTTCACAAGTATTTCAAAATGTTTTAACATATTAACGTAGTTCGATTTGACAAAAATTTTAATCGAAATGTGGAAGCTTTATCTTTGATCGTGTTTGGTTCTTCAATGAGCTTTATCATCGTCCGGTGCTTCAATTTGATACCTATATTTCATAAATTATTAAAATGTTAGTTATAAGGAGCTTATCTTTGATCGTATTCCTTCTTGACCCTTTTTTTTGTTGACATCTTTATCTTTCTAGTTAAGCATTACCATAGGCCATATCGTATGCGCCTTTTATGTATAAGGCCTCATGGGCCGTTATCCTCGTCTTGTAGTCCTTGTCTTTATCGATTACTAGATCGAGTCGCTCTTTGGCCACTCGGTCATAGATATCTGTCATCATGCGTATTTCACGCAAATCTTATA
Organism: Scalesia atractyloides; assembly: GCA_947069175.1. Lineage (NCBI taxonomy): Eukaryota > Viridiplantae > Streptophyta > Magnoliopsida > Asterales > Asteraceae > Scalesia > Scalesia atractyloides. Next base: position 8,543,928 of record CAMTDV010000002.1, on the reverse strand, counting down.
ATCATAAGCGCATTAAACAAGTTTTAAATTTATATTTAAATTTGACCTTGACCGGTTAGACTTGTTAGTCACCGGTTATCTTGTACCCCATTGTTCAGATATACCAATATTGCCTTCTCGATACTTACAAGCATTTCATGACCCTAATCTCATAGTTTATGTTACAAGGGGATCACAAACCATGTTATTTTTTGTAACGTGATTGCACCACGTCATCTTTAAGTTTTTATTAATCTTTTCTAAAATTTTCTTTTCGAATATATCGTCTTGCCCCTATTGGTGTCGAGACCTATTTTTTTTAATATTAACCGTTTTCCAATTCATCTTATACTATTATGTTTGTTAAAACGTTGTTTCTATCCAAAACCGAATTTTAGTTTAACGTTTTCTCTTTTAACTCGTGTCAAGAAATTGACAACCTAGCATTTCTTCTTTTACTGTTCTCATTTTACGTGGGGAATCATAACTGGTTCCCTTGCTTCGCCTAAGTAACACGTGAGCCCCTTTCGCTTAGTCTCGTAAGCCATTTCTTTAGACTTTCACCCTTTTAAGGTGAGGCATCTAATGCTTATTCCTCTCGATTCGTGACCCGAAGGTCATTTTGGTCCCATAGACCTTTACACTTATTTATGCCCCGAAGGTCGTGGTAGTCCTGTAGATCATCCCTTTACCCATGTCATTCTCTAAATGTTAATGCTGTCGGTGCACCCTTTTTATATTTAAAAGAAAAATCACTTACCTTATCTTTTCTTTCATGGCCAATCATGACCCTTTTTACCATGAATGCTAATTTATTTCTATTTCTACTATGACCTTTAGACCATGTTTGATCCACATTAGCAATGTTTGCGTTTCTATGACCCCGTGAGCCATTTACGTGTCGCATTCGCTTGCCGGATCTATTAGTAGTTTCATCCCAATTGAGTGATGATCACTTGCGCCTAAGCCTGGCGCAAGGGTCAAATGGCATTGACCATTCGTCACTACCGAGTCACAACTACCATCTCTAGTAGCAACTACCACATTTTGTGTATGTTTCCTTAAACGCCCATTCTCATACATAGATGAGATACCGTCTTATAGTATCCGCCCGATAGTAGTTCATGACTAGATCGTTTTCCATTCGGACAACTCTTCCCTTTTATGACTTCGTACATCATTTATGCGTCCGTTTGTCTCACCCTTCCCGTTACCCGGTTTACGCTTATATTTCGTTACAACCCATTACCCGGGTCCTTTATTGTATTGCTTTAACGTTCCCGTTACCCGGTTTGTGTTTTCGTTTTATATCCATTCATGTCCCATTACCCGGCCTCGTTATTTTAATACTTTAACGCTTCCGTTGCCCGGTTTGCGTTTTCATTTGTTTTCAAACATTATACTTCATATGACTCGTTCGTGTGAAATTCATCACTTATGGACAATCAAACATTATTCCTTATTTGACCCGTTCGACTTGTTCTTTATTTAACCCGTTCGACTTGTTCGTGTGAAAACTTGTTCTTGTGAAATCTTTTCCCTACGAACAATCAAACTTTATTATTTATTTAACCCATTTGACTTGTTCTTGTGAAATCCATCACCTACAACAATCAAATTTTATTCTTTATTTGACCCAAAGGACTCATTTTTAACTTATCAAATTAGCCTCGTCTGTACTACATCGAACGTACATGTGATCATTATAAGAAGTCCATGGTATCATATGCTTACTACTTACTTGGCCAGGGTAAGCGATCAACACATGGTACGCGTGACCTTATTATAACTATCACTTTACTTCCCATGTAAGCAAATTCTCGATTCACGTCATATTTCTGATTTTATTTGGTAAAATCTTGTTTAATTGTTATTTAACAATTATTAGTTTTACACTTTTCATCTCAAAATATATAAAATGTTTTTCTTTTTCTTTTTTTATAAAACTTTTATGCAGTCACATTCGTTAGTGTGATTGTTACTTTCCTTCATTAGGATCTTATCGATAATGTCTACTTGAATGGTCATCCCCATTCAATTTTCTAAATCTAAACACTTTTATTGTTTTGTTATTCACTGTTGTGAATAACACGTATTTCTCACCAAATTTCTCTTGGAAACATCGACTGGATGTGTATCCAATTCGGATCTCCCAATCCTTACATTTCATATGCAACCGTTATCCACTGCACCTCTATTGCATACTAATATTCGTACAATAATTTAAAATGTGCACCAGCGTGATATTTGCCCTCATGGGCTTTCATTGCCATTCCACCTTTATTTCGTATCATTACTTGATTTAGGTCCTTTGTGAGCATGCCCTACTTGTCATACTTCGGACCATTCCATCATCATATCAGTAAATCATTTAAACTCTCACCATCCTCATATGCGAGCATCCTTCAATTAGAACGTTCACAACATATTAGTAATGTCGAATTAATAAGCGCCCATACTGTAGTACAAGGCTTTCTACGATACTTGATAACACAAGTAATTCGCTAAATATACCGGTCTTTTGCCAAATTAATTGGGGTAACGTGTATTTATACGATAACTCTATGTGTTGTTTACAACACTTTAACATGCTAGACCGTTAATATTCATAATAACTTACCGGATCATGCGTCAAATCTCGAACCAAACACATTTGATCATTAACCTTGAGTTCTGATTACCAACTTGTAAAACCCAATATCTTAAAACATAACTTTTATAAAAGTTATGCATTAATATAAGCATAATGTAAATATATAACGATCCTAAATTTTAGGTTAATTTGAACTTCACAAGTATTTTAAAATGTTTTAACATATTAACATAGTTTGATTTGATAAAAGTTTTAATCGAAATGCGGAAGCTTCATATTTGATCGTGTTCGGTACTTCAATGAGCTTGATCATCGTCCGGTGCTTCAATTTGATACCTACATTTCATAAATTATGAAATATGTTAGTTATAAGGAGTTTATAACACAACAAATTAAACTCGAAGGTCCAAAACAAGCAAAACAACATTTTTGTGAAATAACCCGCCGTAAGCTACATCTCTGCGGTAGGCAACCTTGTTTGTCGTTTTTGTTACGAAAACTTCCGTAACTTATTCGATTTTCATCTGTTTCACTAGAAACTTGTTACTAAATGTTCCTAAAATGTTTACCTACATATTTAACTAGAAATCCTTAACCCGGATTCACAACTTTTATGAAATACGCAACCGTTACTCGATTTATGCGCAAATTCATTTTGACCCGTTAAGGGTTTAAGCATTTGAACTTAAATCCTGCTCTTTCTTTCCTTACATCCTATTTCCACACTAATACTTCTTTTTATCTTCCACCATAACTATATTTGTAGTAGATTTGATATGGTCAAATCATATATTCCGAATTCTACCATTCGGTTCAACAATTTACTAAAAGACCCATTACGAGGCGTTAGACCAAAAAGTCTTGTACCTTTCACTTACCGAAAGAATTTACTCATTTATCAAACTCATTTTCAAACCACCCTTAAGGGTCGTTTGCTCGGTTTGCAAATTACCCTCATTCCCCATTATGGTTTACATCATAAGGTGACCGAATTACCATTTTACCCCGTTTTACCATCAAATATGGTTTCCCACCATTTTCACTTGTTCCGACCTGTATCATTCCGCGTCAGAACAACATATTTTAAATACTAATTTACCTTATTCATAACCAATACAATAAGTAGGTATTCTACTAAAATGGTGTAACTTTACTTACCTTGCATCCGATTATGCTTTTCCCCCATACTTGATTCGTTTCACTCACTTCTTTCCAAGCTTCCACCTAGCTTGTCAAGCATCAAACTATCATTTGTCATTCGTAAGATGGTTAGATTAGTCATTGTTTAACATGATTATCCCACCTTACGCATTTTATATCAAAGTTACCATTTGATCATATTATAGGTCAGTTTGACTTTTCTAAAAGTCAACTGCCTATTAACATATGCAAATGCACAATTAAGTTCAACGAACGCATTTAGGCATTTCATCAATTACCCGATATGCGATATTTTAAGGCCACCATATTAATTACTTTCATCAACCAAGTTCATGCAATTGCTAATATCAAGTTAATATAGTTTTAATCGTTGTATGCTAATCTATCAATCATTATATGCAAATTTGGGATTGTTTCATCACCATGAAACAACCCATTGCATCATACGTATAAAATTTACCCAATTATCAAACTTAGCTAAAGGCTTTAAACATTCATATATACATGATGATTTCAAATGTCTATTAACATGAATGCAACATCAATTTCACCATATCATACAAAACCCCATTTCATGGCAAGTATGAACATGTAATCAAACATATAAATTGTTCAAGTATCTTCTTATTACTACCATGTATGATGATTCTAACACAAGTTTATCATCAACTTTATCATGTCATCAAAACCCATTTAACTAGGTGTGGTAAATCATCCAAACACTCAAATCATAGCAATCTATTCAAAATTTTCACTTAGGGTTTGTTCCTAAGCAAGTGTACATCCCTTATCTTATTTCAATTTCTCATATTCATACACGGATTGAAATCCATGAATTCTACCTACAATCATAATATCACCAAATTAGGATTTTAACATATCTTATGATCACTAAGGCTAGATGATCACTGTTTCATCATCATGCAAGCATTTCTTGAAGTAATTAACCTTCAATTTGATGGAATTAGATCAACAAGGGTTTGGCCCTTGTTTGCTCTCATGATGATCGACCTACACACACACAATGTGTGTGTTGTGTTTTAAAATTTTGTTTTTAAAACACAAGTTTCCTTCTTTTGACAACTTTGGTCCCTCTAGTTTAGTTTTGATTATATAAGGCTACTACTCATTTTTTAGTACCTACTGACATATTATTAACTAGGTTAACTATTCCTAGTTATTTTGTTCACGGGTTTACTTTTACCATTAACGGTATTTACCCGCTCTTTAATATTAACGTGGTTTGATTACCAAACTTTTTTTAGGGTGTTACAGTATGCCTGTGAATAGCGGGTATCTGTTTATGATATTATTTGGGTTAAACTTACCTAGATGCCCGTTAGTTAAAATCTGATCTTAACATATTTCAAGAATCAGATAAAATATTCAACTGCAATTCTAATAATCCTATACAGTTTTATAATTTCAATAACTAAAGTTTCTAATAACTTCAACATATTAGTTATTATTCCTTTCAAGATCATATAATATATTGATAGATTCTTTGTCATGAAGGTAAATGAGTAGGTAATCGAGCGGGTGACATATATATCATACCCATCCAAACCCACAATTCTTTTTGAAATTAATATCAAATATTTATTTTTGAATGTTTCAAGTTTTCTTATAATGTTCAGATTTATTTGCCTTCCCAATTTTGTATATCCATTAAATAAATATCCACTTAATTGATATATGTTACGTTAAAAAAACCATTATTCCAACGGACAAAATTTTACAAATCTTTGTTATTATTAGGCAATTTAAACCATCATTAAACTCTAAAGTAGAGAAGTTGATACGAGAATAATCATATGTGTGTTTATTAGTCTATCTCGTGTCTGAGTTGAAAGAGATTTTCAAAATTACAAAAAAAGTTATTGGTAATTGCTTGAAGTGAGAAGCAATTTCTTCTTTATAAAGACGTTGCTCAATAATATCATCGTGTCTCTCAAAGTGTGGCTCTCAAAGTCATGCGTTGTAGAAATACCAAACCAAATAAGATGAGTAGTGCGGTCCTTAGCTAAACCTCATAAAATTTTAATGACATATTGCCTTTGAAATCTTCCTAGCCAAACGTGTCAACCCTATCAACCCATCTAGAAAAAGAAAAAGTAACGACTTTATAACCATAATTGATAAACTCAATACATCCACAACCTATTTATGACTTTATTCATATTCACAAACTACTCATAAGCGTTTATATATATTTACAACTTGATTACATTCTAATAACACTTCAAACTTTTCACCCATTAAGATAAAAGAGGAAAGCTCATGAAAAAACTTTTTTTTATGAGAAAAACAGAAAACTAAATATCGGACATGTGGATACGTTTAATACATGTGTAATGTATACTATGCGCAATGCTACACATATGTATATATATTACACACACATACATACACAATGTATATAATATATATATCTGTATATGTATATATTACACATGTCAAATAATGAGTTTCCTAATTTTCTCTCGAAGAAAATATTTTCTCGTGATTCTATCATATTACATCAATTCGTTAAAGATATTATTTTCAAGTTATATAGATATCATATCATGTTCGAGTTAGGTTGTGATTTAGCACTTCGAAACAATATGCCAGACATTAACAAACTTATGTTAAAGGGGACACCAACCCACACCATCCAACCCTAGTTCGAATGGGTTGTTAAAATCATATGGTCATACTCAATAGTTCATTAAAAATTAGAAAGTTTTATTATTTTAAAGAGAAAAATCCAACCACCCACCTAACCTAACCCAAGCGGCGTGCATTAACTCAACTTCAACCTGGCAATAGCAAAAACACAAACCAACATTTCTGTCACAACTCACAACCCTTACGTTCCTCTTTCATACTTTATCTTCCCCAAAATGACTTGATCGGACTCCTCAATTCGCCGCCGTCCACCACCCTCTCCTCCGCCGCCACCACCACCTCCTCCTCCTCCTCCTCCGTCCGTAAGTATTTTACTTCACAATAGCTTTAATTTTACATAAACTTCATTGAAATATATATTTTTTTTATTATTGTCTTATGAATGAACTCAATTGTCTGTTGTTTAATCTAATTGTCACATAATTAAACCTCGATTAATGATCTATATGTTATTGTATCACTTATGTTTAATGTAATTAGATCGGATCACTTTAATCAAAAGACGTTTGCATATTAATCCGAAGAATTATATTCATATTAAAATAGAAAACAAAATTAATTTAGGTTTTATGCCATTTTATTTGTTTGGTATTAATATCAAATATTAATAATAACTCGGTTATACACTCGTCTATTATACGAGTTGAATAATGAAAATTGTTTGTATGTAGAGCAAAACAAGACAAGTAGGTGTATCTGATAATTATCTTACAAGCTTCACAAGCTTGCAATCACTTGCGCGTAGTAATTAATATTCAATCCGCTTCTAAATTGCTTAACATTTGAAGTACATATAAAGTATGAGCCTTTTTTTTAATGTAATCAAAATATCATTATCGTTACAAATGTTTATGTGTATAAAAAGATTTCATAAAAATATGTTTTTGGTAAGGCTTAATTTGAAAGTATTGTTATCATTAAAAATTTTAAATTAAAGGTATATCTGAAGTAATGGTAAATTTTGTGGGAAGATTTAACAGATTTATTCTAACCATGATCACTGGCCAACTTAAAGATATATTTGAAGTAAGAGCGGACGTTAAGATAAGAACTTTCAAATAAGCAATACTATCATTCTATGATATTAACCTGATTTTAAAAAAATAATAAATTTCCTGTACCAATTAAAATCCGACAACAATTTTTTATTACAAGAATACTAATAATGATGATAATTTTGGTTATTGAAGGTTTATAGTGCATAGTTGCAATGGAAGATTCGGATTCGGATTCGGTTGCTATGCTGTTGGAGTCAACAACCTCCAAGATACAGCAGCTTCAGAAAGCATTTGCTGAGCTGGAGAGTCAGCGCGCAGTGACGCTGAACTTGAAATGGAAACAAATCGAGGAGCATTTTCACGGGCTTGAGAAGTCGTTGAAGAGGCGATTTACGGAGCTGGAAGATCAAGAAAAGGAGTTTGAGATGAAAACCGCGCAAGCGCAAAAAGTGCTCGAGAAACGACGTGCTGCGGTTAATATTAAGGAAGAAGCTTTGTTGACGAGGCTTCAGGAGAAACGAGACGTTGCACTGATTGCTATCTCGAATGCGCTTAAGAAGAATAAGAACGTACGTGTGGAATGTGAGTCGGAATCTGAATCTGGAGCTGTTAGTAGTGAGAAACCGGTTGATGCAGTTGCTTCGAAAAGCGAGGTTATTGTGAACCAAACGTTGGTTGAAAACGATGATGTGAAACTGCTAACGAATCCACAGCTTGCAAAGTTATGTGTGGAGATGGATGCAGGTGGACTTCACAAATTCATATCGGATAACCGTAAGAATCTTGCTTCGATAAAAGAGGAAATGCCGATTGCGTTGAAGGCTTCACGTGATCCCGGTGGTCTGGTTTTGGATTCACTTAACGGTTTCTATATCACAGAAGGGTCAAATTTGGATGTGAAAAAGGATTCGAATCTTTTAGGTTTGAGGCGGACGTGTATAATGTTAATGGAATGTCTTAGTGTTTTGCTTGCGAACCTAGATGCGGGTACTGTAACTAAGGTGATTACTGAAGATGTGAAGAATAGGGCAAAGGGTATTGCGCAAGAATGGAAACCGAAATTGGATGATCTTGATTTGGATGCTAGCAATGGGAACTTGTTGGAGGCTCATGCTTTCTTGCAACTTGTTGCGACTTTTGGTATTGATTCGGATTCTGTTCATGAAGATTTGTCGAAGTTGATACCGATGGTCTCTAGGCGTCAGCAGGCGCCTGACCTTTGCCGCTTCCTTGGTTTGTCTGACAAGATGCCAGGTTGCTATTTTTTCCTTTCTTTAAAATCTTCATATTTGACATCGCAATATCGACCCATTTACTTATAATAGGGTCGTCTGGGTTGTGTGTGTATTCAATAGGTCAGATGGGTATGTTTATTCGTATATAATGGGCAAATAAGTATTTTGATTGATTAATAGGAAATAAACGTGTGATTTTCATGTGTGGGAGTAGGGGTGTGCACCGTTCAGTTTGGTTTTATGGTAAAACCAAAATGTTTGGTTTTCAGTTTTAGATAACCTTTGGTTTCAGTTTTCTTGGTTTTAGCAATTGTTCGGTTTTTCGGGTTTTGGAACAAAATTACGCAAGATTCGAAAATAAAAAGTATAAACCAAGATTTAAGAATCTTTCTTTGATGTTTACCTTCAAGTTATTATATTTACTCTTTTTAATTAGTACTGTTCATATAAACCTAACCTTCTAATCTATTTTTCTGTTTCTCCAAAGTTTTTATTAAGGCATTTTCTTTTATAATACTTTGAAACTAATTTCATTTATATGTTAAATTTTGTTATTTCTTGTAGGCAATGGATTAATCATTTTAAAGATAATTAAACATGTTAATGGTCTTAACATTCAATAATAAAACTAATAATTACTAAATCAATTATAAAAAACATTTAAACAATGATCTTTTCGGAGGTCGGTTTTTTTCTGCTCACCCCTATGTGGGAGTGTGTTATTTTCTTATAGCGACTCTTTCACATAATATTTTGCTGATGTGGTATGTTTGTTTAGAGTTTAACATATATAATTAAGGAAAAAATCACATCCTTTGCGTCTTTGCAACCACCAACTGCTATTTAATGTTTTTATTCTTGATTTTCTCAGGTGTAATTGATGTGCTGGTAAACAATGGAAGGCATATTGATGCTGTTAACCTAGCATTTGCGTTTGAACTCACCGAGCAGTTTTCTCCGGTTATGTTACTGAAATCCTACTTGGCAGAAGCAGTTAAAGTTCCTTCCACCGTCAAAGCCGGAAATTCTTCTCCAACTACTCAGGTTACCCTTGTTAAACTTTATGTTCCTTTAAGCCCATAAAAATACTTAATTTTGAGCTAGCTGCAAGCATAATTCTATTTATATAATTATTTAATTAATTCCAGAATGACGTTAGCGAAAAAGAACTATCTGCCCTAAAAGCTGTCACCAAATGCATTGAAGAACACAAGCTTGAAAACGAGTACCCATTAGACCCGCTTCAAAAACGGATCCTCCAGCTGGAGAAAGCCAAGGCAGACAAAAAACAAGCAACAGAAGTCGTCAAACCTCAATCCAAGAGACCCCGAGCCAATGGTGTAGTAGCAGGATATGGGCCCCGCAACACCACCATCACTCACACTGCCGACAAAAACTACTATGCCGCTAGGTATACACCACCGACTCAATACATGTATTACCCTGGACCACCCGAGAACCATGTTCACTCGTTTATCGGGACAACTACTTACAACATGGCTCCGAACCAAGGACCGTACTTTGGGAATGGGTTTCAGTACCAAGCTCCGTATCTGCACTAAGTTTCGAGTCATGATAAGAAAGTTTGATCATGATCTTGTTTAACTTCTAGGTCTTTAACCCTTTTGAGTTACTCGTACGATGACCTCGATTTGGAAAAACCGTGGAAAATGGAAGAAAAAAAACTGTATGTTAGCCGTGTTTATTTTGTAATTTGTTTGTATAAGTTGATGTAATTCTTTAATACATGTATTGTCTATGTTGTTAGCTTAGTTTGTTTTGTCCTTTAATATCGAGTTTTGCGAATCATATGGGTTTAGGTTAAAACCTTCTAAGGGTGGAAGGGGGGAGCGGTAAACTTTTTTTTACCCAATAATATCATGCCATGTTAAGTCATCACTTCACTCCCCATTTTGCACTCAATCACTAGGGGTGTTTAAACACTTGGGGTATTTGATTTTTTTTAATATTTTTTTAGAAACATATTTTTCATACATGCATTAAAAATAAATAAAACATATATTAAACACTTAAAAGTAAATAAAACGTATATTAAACAAATTAAAACCATACAACCTAAAATTTAGAAAGAACAAAGCCAATTATATTTTTTTGCGATATCTCGTTTCCGAGCTAGAATAAACGGCAACATCTCGGGTGAAACATGGTCGTGTGGCTTAGTAAACGTCTCCAAATCCCGATCGTACATAAGTTGTTTCACCGCCTCGCGTTGTTCTGCCACTAACGCTATGGTGTCTTTCTCACGTTTCTTTTTATATTCGACAACTCCAACGCCGTGCTTGTTTTGCTTCTTTCATAAGGGTGTATTGTGAGAGCTTCTCGGTCAAAGCCGTTTCCGCGCTATCAGATGGAGTTGTTGCGGCTTTTTTATCTTTCTTTCGTGATCTTGTTGGTGAGGGGTCTACGTTTATGTCGGGTATATCGCTTGTGAACTCAGTTCCCGGTGTACCCGCATTATAGTTACCCGAATCCGACGACTTTCTTTTTAGGCCCGAACTACCACTTTCTTCACCCAACAATGGTACCGGGGCCCATTTGTCAATGTTTACTAACAACCTCCCACGCCTCAACATGTTGAAAACCACCCGGATATTTTGATTGGTAATCTTTTAAAGCCCTATTCATGACATCGAGGTCGTCACACCCACTACCACGAATACGATCCTACATATATAACAAATATGAAGTTAAATGTTAAAAGTATAAACAATGTTACATAAAATATTTTAAAATGTTAAAATAAAAATGACCGCTTGTTGCCAAAGGCCGTTGAAGTAGTTTATCTTAGTCAACATAGGGAGCCATTTTGAACGTACTTGATGGATGGTTCGTATACTTCCGCCAACCGTAGCGTTGTAATGCTCGAGAACTTTCTTCCAAAAACTATCCGCTTTTTGTTGGTTGCCTTTTTTCTTGTTTACCGAACAATGAACTCATGCCTTAGCTAAGGCCTCTTCTTGTTTTTTCGTCCAACTTTGACGCTCCGCCTTGCCTGCCTTTTCTTTCGGCTCACTAGCTTCACCGCTATCTTCGGCCTCAACAACATATTCTTCTTCATCGGAAATATTTTCTTGCGTTTCGGGGACAACCTCTACATCTTCGTCTTCATTGTCATCGTAAATCGGAAGTGTGTGATCTACATTCTCTCTTGGTGATTGAATTGGCGGGGTCCTAAATACAAATGGATCGAATGAGTTTTGCGCTTCCATGGAGTATTCGTACATGCCGGGAGCGACCATCGTTGGACCATGTGGGTGTGAAAATATTTGTGGCGTAAAATTAGGTTGGTGTTGGGTGATATAAAAAGTCGGTTGTGAAGCTTGGTGGTAAAAATATTGAGGTTGAGAGTATGGGGTTTGAACCGGGGCACTCGGACAGCTAGAACCGCCTCGTCTCGTTTGCGACACACGTCCACTTGAGTTTGAACCCGAGCCTCGACTAGCGGAACCTTTTTTCTTGGGATCACCTTTGTTTTGTTTATCCAATTGTGGGATGTAGTAATTTTAGTAAAAAGTGGTGTGTGAAATGAGTGAAATGTTTGAGTTTTATAAATAAAAAAAATAATAAATAAACGGTCGAATTTGTGTAACGGTCAAAAATCAAACGGTAACTTCTCGGTGACTAGTCCACAAAATGGGGAGTCCCCGCGCGGCAAGGAGGTGGTGGCGGCAGAATCACCGCTAGGTGTATCGAGTCACCGAAGGGTCAGCACATGGTGCCCCTTCCGGCCTAAAGCGTGGTGTCGACTAATGCTTGACCTTGACTAGTTTGTAAATGTGGTTGGGGGTTGGGGGGCTGGCTTTGTAGGTTATATTCTTATTTTGTGTCAGAAATGATGTTTTCATGAGTTCCATGCTTTCCCTATAAACAAACATTCAAATGACAATGGGAAGCATATGGTTTGTAGTATCATTTTAATAAACATATCACATATTTTTCAGATCAAACTTTATCACATATAGTTCATTTTGAAGCATGCATGTCGGGATGAGATGCATATTAAGAGGCTGTTTGGTAACTTCTGAACCATTAAGCGCTGAACCAGTAAGAGGTCTGAACCATTAAGAGTCAGTATAATGCTTAACCGTTCAGAGGCAAATGTCTGATCAATTCTGATTAGAGGTATTAACCATTCAGACTCAGTAAAATTCTTAACCATTCAGACACAAATATCTAAACCATTTAGACATCTGTTTATGAAACAAACATTTTGAACCATTAAATACTAAACCAGTAAGAGGTCTGAACAATTAAAAGCCACATTAAGAGTTAAAAAAACAACCCCCAATATTACAATCATTCATTATGCATATTTCTTTATACATCAAGTAAAACAATTAGTGAGGCATGTATATTTTCCCGTTACACGTACAAAACCAACAACTAGTCCCGTCTAGTGAAGACACGAGCAAGGGGTGCAAGGTGTGCACCGAGACACTTATTTGTGCAGTCTATTTTGGAAGGCGTGTCACCGATTCGGATTTTTTTGATACATGGGATGACAGGACTTGGTACCCAGACTGAAAGAAAAAAAAACAAAAAATGTATTAAAGCAATGAATTCTATATGTACACAATATCATAACATTATGAGGAAGGAATTTAATGATAAAACTTCATTTATGATTCGAAACATCACGGAACCACGGGTCTGCGTATTCATGGCAGAACCAAAAGGCTTGGAGGGGGGGGGGGGGGTCAAGAGGATCCGCTAACCCCTCGCTACGGAACTTGTTGGATTTATATATATAAAATCTGAGATTTTTCTTGTAAAAAGATTTCAATCCTTTAATTGTAACTGGTAGAGAAAATAGCCTTATGATAACCCCGCTAAAGAAGTTCTGGTTCTGTCAGAATTTCTCAAATAACAGGAATTTGTGTAAATACTTTTTGGTTATAGTCGATTGAGAAGATAACTCTATGTTAACACTAATATAACATTAAGTGTAGGTGCATAGATTTCATACTTGAACCACAAGAAACATTTTCGACGTGAATGGTAACTATAACAAGAAGGCAATGATAAAGAACGAGCAGTTGCAACCCTTGATAGATGGAGTATTCATCTTGAATCCAGCCTGAACAAGAGATGTGTAAAAGAACAAAAATGTTTTTCAATACTGACAAAATATTAAAACTAAAAACAGTGGCGGATCTAGACAAAAACTTCAGGGGTAACGTTTAATTTTTTTTAGCATACTTCATACAATGTAAACAAGACAAAAATAGAAACAGGATAATAATAAATAATCTTAAACATATACATAATAGGTTCCTCCTATTTGGTTTTTGAAAGCTTGAAATCGAGCCAATACATTCTCTAATTTTACTTTATAAAACCTCTTTTGACCATACAAATTAGAGCATTTTTCAAATACTCCTCATCTATTCGATTGCGTAAATACGTCTTTATAAGCTTCATTTTAGGAAAACATTTTTCACCAGTAGTGTTTGCAACCAGTAAAACCAACGCTAGCTTCAATATCCTAAACCAAAGGGAAATTATTACATTTTCCAGTTCTATCATTACACGAGTAAGGTCACACATTCCAATCAATTTTGCAAATGGATCTTCCTTTAGAGTGTGATAAAAGACCGTAAAATTACCCGGAAAACACCATCTTTCTTCCTTTACAGTGTGATAAAAGACCGTAACATCACCGACATAATCATTTTCTTAGAATTTTCGTCCAAAAAAGATTGCTAATAAGAATTTGGTTTTTTTTATCTTCTAAGTTCCAACTTCCAAGTACCCTAATATGCATGGATTTGTATTTCTACTTTATGTTATTACCCTTTTGTCGTATAAATTAATTTTTAACAATCGATGCATCACACACATGAGAAGGTTGTCGGATTTTTTTTATGCTTAAAGGATTTATATATAATATTTAGGTTTTTATTAAATATCTTCGACACAACCGAAAATTTATTAAATAAAGAAATCTAAAACTAAAAAAAGAATAAATAAATAAAGTAAAAAAATAAAAATAAATAAAACAAGTAGTGTTTATGATAACTTAATTAAACTAATAAAGTAAAAAATAAAAATAGATAAAAAAAGTAGTGTTTATGACAACTTAATTAAACTAAAATAAGAAAAGTATTTATGACCGGTTCTAAAAAAAGTAAAAAGTTAATAAATGGTTACAAATTAAATAAATTTTTGTTTAAATGTAACTTTAAGCTGACCATCCAAATGCTTTTATAGGCTTGTCAGTTTCTTTAACATTTCCTAATACTCTATTATTAAAATAAGTAAACCAAAAAGGTCATCTTCTTCACTTTATTTTTATTTTTAACAAGCCTCTGCAAAACTCTTTCTATCTAACGGAAGCTTCAACTCTTGCTTCCCATCGTCACCTATGCCATCTTCTTCTGCCTTCTGGTTGCTATGTTATTAAGAAGGGTAGCATTATTTTTTTTCAAGGGTAGCGGAATCCAAAAAACGTCAAAATAACAAAATGGGTTACATTTACGGCGAAAAGTTGAGGGGTAGCGGAGATTACCCCTGCCACCATGACAGATCTGCCCCTGACTAAAAATAAAAAAACCTTTAAAGTATTTATCCTAATATGTTGTACGTTATTTATACCCTAATATGTTGTACGTTATTTATTGTTGTATTTATTAACATTTTTAAAACGTAAATTTAATTGTTATTTATTAATACCACTTTTGAGAAAATATATATGAAATAATATTCAAATAATCTTTTATAGAGTAAAGCTAAATTTGAGAGGGCTAGCAAATTTTTATAGGCTGAATTAAGATTCATAATCATCAAACTAACTTTTTAAATAAACGAGTAAAGGACACAAACAAAATATTCACTTTTTTTTAAACAATAATAGAATATAAATAAAAATTTCTAAAACATGAGAAAACCACCAAGTACGAAATTGGGATGTAGATGATGAAGTTCAGATTTGAGGTTGGCCGTGTTCAAGGCAGGCGCGGATTTAGCCTTCAATCAAAGGTTTTTTATATTACTGAAGCTTAGTGATACATCCATGAGTTTGATCAAGAACATCATTGTAAATGCAAATTTTTAAGTCACTTAATTAATTTTTACTCATGACCAAGTCATACAAGTTTGGGATAGTTTTTCAAAGGATTAGTCTTATTAATACGACCAAGTCATGCTTGCTTGGGATATTTTATTACCATGTTATACTCATTCAATCATATACCATCATTGCAAAATATGTTTTATTAATTAGTGAATCTTATATACAAGGTAACAAACTGTCCCGAGCCAATACATTACAATCCAATTTTTAAAAAGACTTTTTAAAGATAGTCAAAGAAGTTCCCCAACCAAATATTGACAATTTAGCTATGCTAATTCACAGATTTCTGGGAAGTTTCTTGTGCTCAACTTGTTTGAAATCTGAGCATTTTCTTTTACGTACTTCCATTACTTAAGTATTTTTATGGATTACCATTGAAAGTCTTAGTTTTCACTTGCTTCACATAGAGGTAAATGTTGCAGTTTTCTAGGACAAATGAAGTGTTGGTTATGAAGAGTTTATTTGAGAATTAGAACCTGTTTTGTTGGTTCTTCCAACGATGAAGCTTCAAAATCTTAGCAAAATTATCCATGGGCTTCTTATTTTCTTGTGTTTTATAAACCATGGATCATGTACACACTCATTTTTACCCGAAAAGAGTGGTGGCATCGTTTTGCACGACCAAGTTATCATACGTGTTGGAGTCGTTCTTGACATGGAGTCATGGATTGGGAAGTCAATTCACAGCTTCATGACTTTTGCAATCTCTGATTTTTATGCTCGTAACAACAATTATAGAACGCGGATCGTACTCCACACAAGGGACTCCAAAGGTGACCCTTCACAAGCTCTGTCGGCTGGTATGATCTCATTTTCATTGTTTGCTGATGTATTCTTATCATATTGCCAGATGGTACAGTGAGAATTCTTTGTGTTACTTCTTTTAAATTTATACTAATATAATATAGAAAAAAAGATATAATTTAAGTCACTTTAAATATTACTTATCGTTATGCTAATTATTTAGGAAAAAAAGGAACTATATCTGATTTCATTTGTACTTTTTTAACATGACAAACATGACAAACTTCTCCTAGCCAAGTACAATTCCTCTATATTGTCAATGATGCTCCATATCTTGGCTTAAATTAATTTTTTTTTCTTAAATTCATGAAATTGGTTTCTTATAGCTTTTCCTGGGCAGTGCATGATCTTCTGAATAACATTAAGGTGCAAGCAATCATAGGTGCAGATACATATCTTGAAGCTAAGTTGTTGGCCCCAATTGCTGATAAAGCTAAAGTCCCTATGTTTTCCTTCGCGGGTTCCCCTTCCATGAAATATCCATTCTTGTTTCAAATTAAGGAAGGCGTATTAGTTTTGTCAAAAAGTATTGCTGCCGTCGTGGATTCTTTCGGTTTGAGGGATGTTATATTTTTATACGAGGACCTTGATTATGGGTGGGAAACCTTATCATATATTCTTGAATCGTTTCAAGACAAAAGCATCTAAGTTAGTCACTGAAGTGCAATTTCTGCCTTGTCCATGGATAATCAAACCACTCAAGAGTTGCAAAAGATTAAGATTAGTCACACAATAGTAATTGTTGTACATATGTCATCTTTACTAGCATCTAGAGTTATCTTAATTGCAAAAAGCTTGGGAATGGTCAGTGAAGAATATGCTTGGATTGTGACTTACAAAACCATTGACATCCTGCAGCCAGCTGTCGATAATGAAGTTATCGAGTCATATCCAGGAGTGATAGGTATAAGGTCTTATATACCAGCATCAGGAAAACTGCTTAACTTAACCACAAGATGGTACAATGAATGTTGTATTAAGCACCCTAGACTAGCATCACCAGAGGTAAGTGTGTTTTCCATATGGGCATTCGACACAATTTGGGCACTAGCAGAATCAGTTCAAAGGCTTGGGGTTCAGTTTTCATTTGTTGTCACTCAAATGGATTTGATGCTTCAATATGAGCTTTCAAAAACAAGATTTAGGGGTGTGAGTGGCGAGTTTCAATTTAATGATGGAAAGCTAGTCTCCAATGGATTCAAGATTGTGAATGTGATACACAATGGAGAGAGAAGAGGGTCTGCAGTTACTCGAAAGCGTCTGATGTTGCAAACGACTGATTATAAAAAGCTGAAAGTTGGTGTTCTAACACGAAGAAAGTTCAAGTATTTCATAGATGCAGTTTATGAGAGTCAGAAAAACATAACGACTGCCACCGGTTTCTCTGTGGACGTGTTTAACGCTTGCATTATTGCAATGCCGTATGAAGTACCATATGAGTTAATTCCATTTACCAATGAAACTTATGATGAGCTTATAAAGAAGGTTTATGCTCATGTATGTATTACTTCTCTGGATAAGAAACCCATTGCTTTCATGCACAGAACTTTATGTACTTTGTGTATTTCAGGAGATTGATGCTATCTTAGGTGATCCAACGATTCTTGCCAACAGATCTCAGTTTGTTGACTTTACAGCGACTTACACTGACATGGGCATAGGAACACTTGCAAGAATCAACCATAATGACATGTGGATCTTCATGAAGCCACTTGATGCGGATCTTTGGCTAATCACTGCTACTTTCGCTATCCTCACTGGCTTCGTCGTTTGGGCAATTGAGTCCATGGATCAAGGGTCCCAAAAAACGCCTTCTCTGCATATTGGAGCAACCTTTTGGTTCATCCTGATGACGTTATTTTTTGCTCAAAGTGCTCTCTCTCTCCCTTTCTCTTTATAAATATGTTTCTGTGTATCTTGCTCTCTTGTAACATAACTGGGATCACAATCGCATATACTAATTTACTCTAAACTTGTAATGTAGGAGAGAAGCTGTCAAGTAATCTGTCAAAATTCGTGGTGTTTGTTTGGTTACTTGTCGTACTTATTCTGATATCGAGTTACACAGCAATATTGACTTCATTACTAACTGTTGAACAGTTTGAGTTAGCATCAAATGGCGTAACTGTGGGGTTTCATGGTGGCTCTTTTGTGGGAGGAAGGACCGTTAACAACTTACATTTTGAGGATTATAGGATAGACCATACTATTCGTATGAAGATTATGCCGAAGCGTTATCAAAAGGTGGAAAGCATGGTGGTGCTGATGCTATCATTGATGAAATCCCTTACATCAAGATGTTTCTTGGCTTGTACTCAGCTGATTATGCAATGATTTCATCTGAAGCTACCACTTCTGGTTTGGGCTTTGTAAGTATCCTTTTCTTTTCTCTTATGGATAGTTTTAGTAATGTAATGAATGTACAATGAAATTGTTGATTAGGTTTACGAAAGTGAGAGAATTTTAGCAATGAATCTGATGTATTTATTTCAATTAGATCTTTCAAAAGGGATCACCATTGGCAACAGAGATGTCAACACAAATTGCTAAAATAAGAGAAGATGGAACTCTGAGAATTTTAGAAAAGTGGTTTGAGAAACAGTCATCATCGTCTCAAGATTCTCCATCAAAGCTGAAAACTTTAAACTTAAGTAGGTTTCGAGGCTTGTTTCTTATTAGTGGGATGTCTTCAGCTTTAGCCCTCATGATATCTGTGATTTTTTTAATTCGTGCAAAACTAGAGGTACATAGTATCATTTCCTTCATCCTGAATCCGAATTTGGTGGCTAATAATTTGAGGCATCTATTGTACAGAAATGCCATTAGGATATAACAAATTACTAGAAGAGTATAAACTCACTAATCAGCTTTGTTTATTTAAATATGTAATTGATCCTCTTAGAACTCTATCAAAGTATTCATTGATGTAGTTCGGGTCAAATAGGTTATTTGACGGGTTAGTTACAAGATTTACACTTTCATACATCTTATACAGTCTCATTTCTCCATCACAGATTATCAAACAGATAGGAGACTGACTCTATGTGTTTGGATTGTGACACACACAATTTTGACAGACAGCTAGCTCATCTTTAGTTGTATGTATAACTTTTTATATCAATAAGCATGACCATGAGCTAGACATCCTTTCTCACAAAGAAGTCAAATACAACTTAGATTTAATAAAATTCTAGTATTTATGCTTCTAAGTTATATGTAAATTATATAATGTATAACCTGGTACACTAGGACACCTTAATGCTTCCTTCAAAACCTGCATTAAGTTCTTGTTCAGGGTGAAAACATGTTAAACTTATGCCGCAGAAGCACTGAATTACTTGATTTAGGTTCGGATATTTTTACAAAGACAAAATAAAAAATGTATTTTGGGTAGGTGTGTTCAAAAAAATCCGAAAACCTGTATCCGAAATATCCGAAAAGCGGATAATCGGATCTTGAACACCCCTAATTTTGGGTTAAGTCTGGATAACAGAGTTCTTGTTCGTAAAGCTGTCCCACATTGGAACAAGATCGAAGCTGAAATGGGATTGTAAGTTTCAAGGTTTCTTGATTATTATTTCTAGAATCAGCAGAAGATATGGGGACCCTAAAGGGTTAGAAGCATGCACGTGCCATGCCTATGAGTGATGAACGTAATGTGAGATTTTTGACGACGCTCATCATTTTACCACGATATTGAAGGGGCAATTTTTGTACCAACTTGGCTAGTGCCAAACAAAGGCAATGGGTTGGCGTCGTGGATTTGCCACCGAACAGATTGGCATAGCTCGGTGTGAACTCTGTTGCTACCTAACAGAAGGCTCTACTGTTACTGAGCAGTTGTTGGAGTTGCTTTGTGTGGAGTGGATAAGTGGTAGCTATGGTGGTTAGGATTAGACTCGGTTATGGAAAGGGTCATGATGACACATTTCATTATTGACCTTGACACCTCATGCGTGCCATGATTGTGGGCAGCGTTTTGATGTAACACTTTGCACTTTGCATTTTGCATTACTGCGAACTACTTGAGAATTGTCTTTATGATATCGACCTCGATACCAAAGGCACAGTTTGATACAAACTGAGTTAGTGCCAAGATATGGATCTGCGCGGTTTCTCCCGAACATATCATCCTAGCTTCACACGAACTTAGTTGATACCGACAGTTTTGGACCCTTGAAATCTTTTCATGTGTGCCGAAATTTTTTAAGGGTCGTTTGTCAATTGCTATATCAACTTTTTCTCGGTCCGGGTCAGGTCTGGTGGAGAGGGGGGGGGGGGGGGGAATTCTTACCATGATTCTCATACAAGCCACTAACTCATAAACATATCATCATATCACGAAGAGATAAGTTCAAAACAGGTTTGAATTTAGACATCACCCATTGGGTCTAATAGAATATTCTTCAAATTAGGCTTAGTTAGTTATATAAATTATACTAGTTTAAGAACCTGTGTGTTACACGGGTGGTCTCAAAGTATATTATATTATCTAACAGTGTTGACATAAACTTTTAAATGAAATACTTAGGTAAATATTAAATTACAATGAAATTAAAGAAATGAATACAAAAAGAAAAAAACACAAGACCTTAAAGATTTCTTTATGCACCACATTTGTTGTGTTATCTGTACGTTTGCCATCTTTGTCTAATATGAGTAATTTAACTCCATCTCTAGTTTTCCGAATTGTAACTTATTTGACCAAGTCGTATGTGATGTTTAGTAATTTAACTCCATCCATTGTTTTCCAAATTGTAACTTATTTGACCAAGTCGTATGTGATGTAAATGAGAAAATTACCTTCAAATAACTTCTCAAATATCCTTCGGTTGCATTGGTGAGACATCATATGTCAAAATCAAGTTCTATGTTTTCTTTAGCAAGATAAATCGATTGTTAGCATCCGACATGACCACATAAATTCTAAAACCAAAAAAACATCCTTACGAATTAAACCAACTTTGTTCAAGTTCAAATGAGTCATCATTTATAAAAAAAGGCAAATTGTGTGTAAAACAGACCTAGTTTTAGCAAAGGAATAGCAATTAAGCATTTAGGGAGGGAATGATTCAAAATACACAAAAGATGATAAAAAAAAGAAGTGTGATATTGTTGAAATTTTAAGCAAAGTACTTGACATGAATATCAAAAAAAGACTCAGATGTTAAGATGACATACTTGCAACCCAAGTTAGAGATGATATTAGAATTTTTACTTCGATAAAGTATCTCTCAATCAGTACTTCAGCAACTCGAAAGACCTTAAATGGTGGCAACCAGCATTGTAAAAGGTGCTACTTCAATAGTTATATTTTAATTATTATTAAGAAATACAGTTGCAAACTATGAATGATAATATAGTTGTATTTTAAATATGATTAAGAAATACATTTGCAAACTATGAATGATACAACCACTCATGATATCCGGCCATCTGTTCTCAGCATATACACTACTTCCGGTTCTCTTGCCGTGGTTGTTAATCAACCTGTCACAGTGAGCGTTGAATTCATGAGCTTTGGACCGCGGCATGCACTTATAATATAGGCTCAACCAGCCACTTATCTTGTAACTGTTTAGGTGGGATTCCAGTGGCATCTTGCAGCCTTGTGTCTGGAACGACGATTTTGTTGGAAATTATGATATATAATTAGTGATTAAAGCAAATAAATGAGATATCATAAGCTTTAATTGTGTGTTGGAACTTGTGTTGGAACTTAAAGTGTGAGAAGTTGTGTTTGTCCCACATTGGCGGAGAGATAAATCCTGTGTTGATTTATATCTTTAGTTCTCCACACAAATGTATTCTTATGTGACAAGTCACACCCAGTGGCAGCCAGATGGGTGAGAAGTACCCGACATGCGCCCGGAGACGGGCACGTGAACGGGATGATGGGTGCAATGTGGCGTTTTGATGGCGCACTTTGCACGCTCGCATCGCCGCGAGCCGCTTGGGAGCCGCCTTAGTAGAATTAATCTTATTGAATTGCATATTCAATAAGAGACTCTCCAGTTCATATGCACACTCTAGTTTCAGGTACTTTTTCGGGTGCTAGGCTAATCCCGGCAGTACAATCTACTTAGGCTGTTATACCCTGGGAAACAGACGGATTCACCTGGGTGACCCTAAATCTGTTTTAAGGGAAGCGTGATCTTCACGTGCCTCAGTCACCTTCGTTTTCTTTTCTTTGTTTATTTGTAATGTTTTATCAGTTCAGTTTTCATATGTACTTCTATTCTGTTTATTTCAATTTGTATAAATCATGTATTCAGAATTCCATCAATAAAATTATTATTTTTATTTCTGTTGTGAATGGTGTCCCTACAAGCTTAAAACAGATTTTAAAATCCGTTCACTGTTTTGGTTTCTAAAATTTTTATAAAGTGTTTCTGTTGATTTTTGCAAAACTTTTGTAGTGTGCATTGGTTTTCTATAAACCAATTTGTTTCTACCATAATCTGATATTTTTTTTTAAACTCTTGTTTCAGAAATGGCTACTGCTCAATTAAACACATCAACCACTGTTGGATCCACATCCACTACCATGGGACCATTAGTTGGTACCCAAGCGGTTCAAGCGGTTGCTAACCATGCTGAGAAACCAGAGAAGTTTACTGGTTTGAATTTTAAGAGATGGCAACAGAAGATGTTGTTTTATCTGACGACTCTAAACCTTGCGAGGTTTCTGACTGAGTCCCCTACGGTTCTCGCAGAAGGAACATCTGATGTTCAATCTGTGAGTGCTGTTGATGCATGGAAACATTCTGAGTACCTATGTCGCAACTATGTGTTGAACGGCTTGTCCGATGCATTGTATAACGTGTATCTCAAAGTTCCAACTGCCAAAGAATTATGGGAGTCGTTGGAACGTAAATACGAGACCGAGGATGCGGGTACTAAAAAGTATGTTGTGGCAAGATTTTTGGACTATAAAATGATTGATTCAAACACTGTTATGAGTTAAGTTCAAGAATTGCAGATTATCCTTAGTGACTTTTTGTCTGAAGGAATGAATCTTAGTGAAACTTTCCAAGTGGTAGAAATTGTTGAAAAGTTGCCTCCAAGTTGGGTGGACTTCAAGAATTACCTTAAGCATAAGCGAAAGGAAATGACCATTGAAGACCTAGTGGTTTGTCTTCGTATTGAAAAAGACAACAGGCTGTCACACAAAGAAAGTCAGGTTGAAGGGTCTGCAAAGGCAAACCTTGTAGAACATGGTCAATCCTCAAGGGGTTACAAGGGTAACAAAGGCCACAAGTTTAATGGCAAAGGGATAAACAAAGGTGTTGACCTTGGGCCTAAGAAAGGTGGTGTGAAGAAGAAGGTTGGTCCCTTTAAAGGGAAATGTTACAACTGCGGACAAACTGGTCATCGTGCTGACCAATGCAAAGAGCCTAAGCGTAACACGGCTCTTATGGTTGATGATGAGCCTTTAGTGGCCATGATTTCTAACCTCTTTTCTATGATGGAAGAGGTAAATTTGGTGGCTAAAGAGCCAAAAGGGTGGTGGGTTGACACTAGGGTAACCCGCCATGTGTGTCCAGACAAGACCCTCTTTAATATGTTTAAAGAGGTGGTGGGAGAAGAGAAACTGTACATGGGAAATGCTGCTACAGCTGATATCAAGGGAGAAGGAAATGTGATCTTAAAGTGGACTTCTGGGAAAGAGCTCACTTTGAAGAATGTGCTCTATGTTCCTGATTTGCGCAAGAGTCTTGTGTCGGGTTGGATGCTTAACAAGTTTGGCTTTCGTTTGGTTTTTGAAAGTGATACTTTTGTTTTAAGTAAGCGTGGTATGTTTGTTGGAAAGGGCTATGCCCAAAATGGCATGTTCAAACTTAATGTAATTTCTATTAAGAAAAACATAAATAAAAGTGCTAGTACTTCTGCTTACTTGGTTGAGTCTCCTAATGTTTGGCATGGACGTCTTGGTCATGTAAATTTTAATTCGATGCGTCTTTTAATAAAATTAGATTACATACCAACTCTTTCCATTGACTCTAAAACAAAATGTAAAACATGTGTTGAAGCCAAACAAACAAGATCATCCTTCAAATCAGTTGAAAGAATAACTGAACCCCTTGATCTGATATACACTGATGTGTGTGATTAAAATCAATTCCTACCAGAGGTGGTAACAAATATTTTATTACTTTTATCGATGACAATACAAGGTATTATTATGCATACTTACTTAAGAGTAAAGATGAAGCAATTGACAAGTTTATCTTGTATAAAGCTGAAGTTGAGAATCAACTAAACAAGAAAATACTACGTGTTCGGAGTGATAGAGGAGGTGAATATGTATCACCATTTGGGGAAATGTGTGCAAAAAGTGGCATAATATACGAGTGTACCCCATCTTATACACCCCAATCAAATGGCATCGCGGAGCGAAAGAATCGTACACTAAAAGAAATGATGAATGCCATGTTGATAAGTTCTGGGATGAGCCAGGACATGTGGGGGGATGCCATTTTGTCAGCCATTTTTTTGTTAAACAAAATACCTTTCAAGAACAAGGATGTAACACCTCATGAGTTGTGGTGGGGACATAAGTCATCCTATAAATACTTGAAAGTGTGGGGGTGCCTGGCCAAGGTGATAGTTGCACCCCCCAAGGCTCTTAAAATAGGGCCCAAAACTGTTGATTGCATTTTCATTGAATATGCCAAAAATGGTAGTTCACATCGGTTTCTTGTACATGAATCCAAGAATCCTGATGTGCACAAGGACTCTATCATAGAGACAAGGCCAGGAAATGTGACTTACTTTGAAGAAGAGTTTCCAATGTTACAACAAACTATTGCGAGTTCTTCAAATCATGCAAGGTTGTCAACAATGGTTGATGAGATTGTTCCAGAGGAAACTCACGAACAATCAGAGGTTGAAGAAGGTGAGCCAAGAAGAAGTAAAAGGAAAAGGACTGAGAAATCATTTGGGCCTGACTTTCTTACATACATGGTTGAAAGTGAGCCTCTAACCTACCGAGAAACAATCACCTCTTCAAATGGACCTCAATGGAAAAAAGCCATCAAGAGTGAAATTGATTCTATCTTACAGAATCATACATGGGAGCTAGTACATCTTCCACCAGGGTGTAAGCCACTTGGATATTGATGGATATTTAAGAAAAAGATGAAAGCTGATGGCTCTGTCGACAAGTATAAGGCAAGGCTTGTGATCAAAGGGTTTAGACAGAAGGAAGGTCTTGACTATTTTGACACATACTCGCCTGTAACTAGAATAACCTCTATTAGATTGGTGCTTGCAATTGCAGCTTTGAGAAATTTGGAAATACATCAAATGGATGTAAAAACTGCATTTCTCAATGGGGAATTAGAGGAAGAGATTTACATAGAGCAACCAGAGGGTTTCTCTGCTTCTGGCCAAGAGGGCAAAGTGTGTAAACTCGTCAAGTCATTATATGGCTTGAAGCAAGCTCCAAAACAATGGCATCAAAAGTTTGACCAAGTTATGCTTAATAGTGGTTTCAAAATAAATGAATGCGATTAATGTGTCTATGTGAAAAACACTTCTAAAGGATATGTGATCTTATGCCTTTATGTAGATGATATGCTTATCATTGGGAGTGATGATAAGGTGATCAGATCTACTAAAGACATGTTGAAAGCGAGATTTGACATAAAAGATATGGGTCTAGCTGATGTGGTTCTTGGAGTAAAGATCATTAGAACCTAAACTGGTTTTGTGTTAAGTCAATCTCATTATGTTGGTAAGATCCTTCAGAAGTTCAATCCAGAGGACACGAGTGTAGCTCAAACTCCAATTGATACCTCTCAACATTTATCAAAAAATAGAGGCGAGAGTGTTGCTCAATTGGAATACTCAAGAATCATTGGCAGTCTAATGTATCTCATGTCATGTACTCGGCCAGACTTAGCATATGCTGTGAGTAGGCTAAGTAGATATACTAGTAATCCTAGTTCAGAGCACTGGAAGGGCATGACAAGATTATTAAGGTATTTGAGATACACGAGAAACTATGGACTGCATTATGGCCAAAATCCAGCCGTTGTGGAAGGATTCAGTGATGCTAACTGGATATCCGATACGAAAGATTCCAAAGCTACAAGCGGTTATGTGTTTACCCTTGGAGGAGCAACTATATCTTGGAAGTCGTCCAAACAAACACTTATAGCTAGATCCACGATGGAATATGAGTTTATCGCGTTAGATAAAGCTGGAGAAGAGGCAGAATTGTTACGTTAATTCTTGGAATATGTTCCAAGATGGCCTAAGCCTGTGATGGCTATTTGTATACATTGTGATTGCAATCAGCTATTGGTAGAGCTCAAAATGCAATGTATAATGGTAGATCAGGGCACATACGACATAGGCATAACACAATACGACAACTACTCTCAACTGGAGTTATCATGATTTACTATGTGAAGTCAAAGGATAACATTGCGGATCCGCTTACAAAAGGCTTAAGCAGAGAGGTAGTACATAAGTAATCAATGGGAATGGGACTAAAGCCCTTGGAGTAAGTTTGTACAACAGAAAACCTATCCTAGAAGATTGGAAATCCCATGATCTAGGCTCAATAGGACCATCTAACTGTACGAACTGAGGTCACTGTGGGGGAGTACCTCAACATACAAAGGGAGTTACAAATTTCCTAGTCCGTTCCTACTTAAATCAGTGATATCAAGAGAGGTTAAGCATATGGCTTTTAATAATTTGTAAATCACCTATGTTAGAGAGAAGTGAGGTCGCTTCAAATGGAATTGGTGGCACAATTCCTAGAGCTCTCGCAGAACCAGGATAATGTTCCATGAGCATAACGGACACAACTATGAGGGGTCAGCCAGACTAGGAAGAGTAATGTGATATGTAATAACGTCTATGTAAAAAGGAGTTGGTTCAAGGACATCGCGTCTACTAACTGCTAGGAGACTATGTATATGTCATAAAGGAGGTTCAAAAGGAAAGTTACCTATCCTACATTACTTAACCGCTGAAATTTTATCGTGACACTTGAGTGTGTGGGATGATCTCCATTCATGTGGGGAATTGTTGGAAATTATGATATATAATAGTGATTAAAGAAAATGAATGAGAGATCATAAGCTTTAATTGCGTGTTGGAACTTGTGTTGGAAATTTAAAGTGTGGGAAGTTGTGTTTGTCCCACATTGGTTGAGAGATAAATCCTGTGTTGATTTATATCTTTAATTCTCCACACAAATATATTCTTATGTGACAAGTCACACCCAGTGGCAGCCAGGAGGGTGCGAAGCACCTGACACGAGCACGCGCCCGCGCCCGGGGACAGGCACGGGCACGGGACCGGGACCGGGACGAGGGCGATGGGCGCAATGTGGCGCTTTGATGGCGCACTTTGCACTTGCATAGACTGTTCAATAGCAGAGACTGTTCAAGTTCTTACCTGCATAGAATTCAATATGCCAATGAATTCAGAATTAATCTTATTGAATTGCATATTCAATAAGAGACACTCCAGTTCATATTCTAGCCAGTAGATATACAAAGTTTGGTGCTTTGTTCTGGGATACTGGAAATCGTATGGTGCATGCAACACACACAGCTAACATTTTTCCGAACTTTGATTCACTGCACACTCTAGTTTCAGGTACTTTTTCGGGTGCTAGGCTAATCCCCGCAGTACAATCTGCTTAGGCTGTTGCCTTGCTTAGGTCAATCGTCCGCGACTCAATAGGAAGGTGATGTTCCGGACAAAGAAATAGACCCCAAAATGTAAATTTTAGTTATTAAAAAGGCAAATTCGTTTCAAAGATATCAAACAGCTGATCTTAGTTTAACTAAAATAGTTGAATCTAATGATGTAACCAAGAAAAAAAATATAAAAATATGTAAAATAGTTAGCTTATAGGCAAGTGTAAGGCACCTTTATAAAACGTTTCTTTTGCTGCAAGACGCTGATAAAATTTTAAGTAGAAATGGCCTGGTTATATATTTCAGACCTGAAGGGGTATGGTCCCAGAAGCCCTGCGCCGGAGCAGGAAACCATCATCAGAATGTTACCAGATCACTTAATAAACCTTGCGAGCCTCGCGCAATGGTAAGACAGACTTGAAAGCACTATTCTTATTAACCCCGAGCGAGCACAAAGAGCAAAATATCTAAACTTCATTTAACTCCCTTGCGTGGTACTGCGCGAAGGCATAGTTAAGCTTGAAGTAAGAAGAAACTATCAAAACTCCTAAGTCTTGTACACAGACATCTTCGCGAACAGGTAACGATGAGCTGAGCTAAAGAAATCTTTTCTGTTATAACCAACTGGACAAGTGGCAGCAGATCAAGGCTATATAGCCTTGGATCTTCTAGAAGCACTAAATGACAATAGTGCAGGCCCCTATTCGGTTGTAACCGAATATGACGTGGCAGCATCTGGGACGTTTATCCTACTTACGATGTCAACGTAATCTTCGTGAAGACCCAAAGAAAACCACCTTCCTCGTGGCTCTTCCCAAACGGTCGATCATCTCCCAATCCGTGTACATTGATGGGGATGTAACTACTAACGATGGGAAAGATTCCGTGACAACTCCGTTAAATCTTGACGCCCAAATTTCTGGCTATAAATAGAAGACTTGAGGTACAAGTTATTCATTGACTCTCCACTACTTACACTTACACTTCGTCTTCTTCGAGTCATTGTACTTATTCTCACGCCGGAGGGTGGTCACGGAGAGAACCCCCATTCTACCCGTGGCGAGGCTAACGGCGGTTTTCTGTTTTGCAGTGATTTCTGACGGAGTTTTTTTCCATCGACGATCAAACAAGAGATTAACCCTTGTATGCAGAAACCATGTCCTCAGATCTAGATCTATTCCGATCTAGATCCCGGTTTGGCGCATCCGATCATTCCTTTTTTAATCGTCATCTCTTGTTCGTCTTTTACGATCTTCAGTTTTCATGGCTGATGGTCCGTCGAGTTTGCCAAAGGGTCCTCGGGCCGAGATCAGGAACACAGTTCATGTTTCTCGGATTGACAGACAAGTAGAGGAAGAATTCTCTGAGGATGCTGATGTTCGTCATGATCCTGGTCGTGTAAACATTCAAGTAACTCCGAGAGTTCAAGCTGAAACTCCTTTTGTTCAAATCGCTTCAATTTTACCTCCCGGTGAGACTCCGATATCCTGGTTCGTCAAATCTCAAATCACTCTAAATGCTGTTTATGCACAACTCTGTGCACATACCAACGCATCAGCATCACCGGTGTAATTGCCGCCAGCTCATGTGCATGCTTCGCCTGCACCTCGAGTGTTGAGTTATGATTCACTGACTAGAGAGCGCGTACCATTGCACGTCTCTGCAAGAGAGACAAAAGAGTATTCTCAGTCCACGCCCAGATATGAGTCAACTACCCAGAAGCGAGCATCGGTCCATTCTCGTTTGGGCCTGCGTCCATCTCAGGGGCGGGACACCTAGCCAGAAGAGTATGACAAGACATATGAAGAGGGTGACAATGTTAGTCTGTTTAATCAATTGCAGAAGGATCATGCTGCTTATAAACCTAAGTCACGCGTGGTATACAATGGAGAGGCTGAACATGACTATAATCTGATCTATAGACCGACTGAAGCAGCAGAACAATCCAAGTTTGTGAAGGAAATTGCGTTGGCTCCGCTTGAGCGCGCAAAGTTACCATCCAATGTGGGAAAATTTAATGGTATGTCAGATCCAGTTGATCACATGCGCTTGTTTATTAGCGCATGACTCATTGGGGGATGGATGTTGCCTATGTGGTGTTATTTGTTTGTTCAAACCCTCACAGGCGCTGCGTGCCTATGGTTTGACAATTTACCAACAGGTAAATTTACTTCCTGGAATGATCTCAAGGATAAGTTCTTAACTCACTTTAGCCAACAACGACGATATGTTAGAGACTTTTCGGATGTCATGAACATCTGAGGGAGAGATGACGAAAGTTTGGACGATTTCATTACTCGTTATAATAAAGAGGTTTGAGATCGGTGATGTGCATGAAGATCTGATTCGCGCACAATTCAAGTATGCCATTCGATGTGATGAGATGATAAAAGTTTTATCGGAAAGCGTGGGTCTCCCGAAAAGTTGGGAAAACCCAGCCAAAGTTTATGCTCAAACTGAGCGCAACTTGAGTTCCAACAGACCTCCCATGCATCAATATCGTCAAACAGGATATGAGCAGGAATATTTTGTAAGAAAAAAAGAAAAATTAGAAAGAGTCGAACCAGAAGTCTTTTTCTTCTTATTCGCCGATTGATGCGCACGCAACAATTAACAAAATTACTACTCAAAGGGCGATAAAACAAGAAAATCAAGACAAGAAATGGACACCTCTAACAAAAACTCTAGCGGAGGTACTTAGCACCGAGAACCATCAGTTTAAACAACCACAACCAATGAAAAACAAAAAAGGTCGTCAGATCACTCGCCGTTATGAAAGCATTAAAACGTGGTAAAGTCACTCATCTGCTTCAAATTGCACGCAAGGAGGTTCGTCATATCACTCACGGTGATGAAGGCCCGAGTAATAAGAAGATGAAGCAAACTTCTGTCAATATGGTGCAAGGTGGCCCATCACGCAAGCGTTGTCATGGGAAAGGTTATACGACACATTGGTCCGAGCAGTAGGTAATTTTTCCCATAATTCCTGGAGGTCCCCAAGAAGAAAGATCGGTAGTGATAACGGGTATTTTTGGCTTATATTAAAAGAAGTGTACATGAAAACAATATACATCTAACAATTAATTAAGTTTCGAATAACTAACTGAAGAAGTCCAATTTCAGAGCGATACCAAATGAAATGTTAGCAAGGGCGGGTGAGGGCCTTTCGTCTTCTAGTGGCAACATTTCATCCCACCCGTCTTTTTCACTTCCGTGATCTTCATGAATATCACACTAACATTGGTAAAGGAAGCGAATTTGTCGTATTTGAATTGAAGGTAACATGAGACCGTTTTTCGCTGCTACCTTCTCCGTTATTTTTGATGTCGTCTTTATGTAACGAAGCAAAAGCAATACATTAAACTATTATCTCTATCTTTAATGATAAGACCAGATATTTTTACACATAATAAAAGTTAAATGATAAAGCGAGGCTTAAAAGTAACTATAATTGTCAATATTTTTGTTGCCCGCTTGGTAGAGGCATATGCCTTTTGAAGGAGAGGTCTTAAGTTTAAACCTGGGCAAAAGAGAAAAATTTAGAAATGTTGGTGTAAAGGAATAACATTTGTTGTTAAAAAAAGTTATTATAATCAATAAATACTGCAACAACTCATGTCTATAAAGTGAAAAAATGGACACTTCAACCCCTTTGGTTCAGGTATTTAGTATTTCTCAATGTTTAAATACATGACACTCTTTTCGCATGAATTGGAGTGCAAACATTATAGTCCATTGACATGTGGGTTTATTAACAGTAGAAAGGTCATTAGAAGACATGCTAATTCAAAAAGATAAAAACAACCATTAGAAAAGCCATATATGGGGGTTCACCTAGCAGCACTCCTCAATGCATAAAAACCACATTAAATTAGCAATTCATATCAGAATCAATAGAATTCTTCAATGTTGAAGAAAATAATAGTGTTAATTCTTCAACATATAAACACCATCCATATATGGCTTTAGTTTATGTATAATCCCTGGACGAAGCCTCAAAACCAAATGAAGTAGACTCTACGCATAAATTAACACTATTTGTTTCTTCAACGATGGAAAAAATATAATACTGATGTATAGATGTTAAAAATAGTTTTTTCAAATTGAATTAGTTGACTTGTATAACATTGAAACAATATGTCATAATCAAAAAGTCAAAGATTTAGTTAAGACATGGCTTTGGTTAAATAAAATAGTTAGGAAGAATTAAATAAAGCCAAATAGAATAAAATAACTAACCTTACCCTGGTAAAAATCTCAAATTAGTGATATATCAACCATGTGTGTGGGTTTGTGGGTAGAGAGAGAATTGACAAATTCGATCTGTAACGGCATGATTTGATTTTGTATATCAAGCAACAATAATAGATCAATAGAATCATATGAGGAAAGTTAAAATTGACGAAAGCCTAAGATTAGATTTAATGAGGTGAAAAGAGATTATTAGAATTAAAACTGAGATGACAGGTGACAATAATTTGTGTAAAAGGTTGCCTAAACTTTTTTTTATTTTAATATACTTTATAGATTACTAATTAATTAATTAGTGTTTAATTGAGAATTGATATTTATATTTGAAAACTTAAAAATTTTTAATTTTGTTTTACTTAGAGGCCGGTTTCTAAATTTTATGGGATCAGTTTCCAGTGACGGAACAAAACTTGAACTCTCTAACCAAAGGGTCACAATATATTTTTACATGCAAATTTATACCTCGAAGGCATGTATAAAGTACTCTCATTATTTTCTATCTATATCTCGAGGAGTAGTTGTAGATATATTTGGTGTCTGGAACATAATCAGCAACGTTTAAAAATGGTCGCTTATACCTTATTGTGTCACTAATTGTTGTGTACTAAACAAATGTTTTGCGATTAATTCTGAAGAAAAAACGAAATAAAAAACAAAAAACGGGGAGATATTTATTATTTCAAGATCAAGATAACTAAAGAAACAATATTACCCAAAGTTTATTTGAAATTATTAAGTATATCTTTACTGAATTAGTTTTGGAGTGTTCTTCCAAATTATTTTAAGCATTTACATTCCCTTCTTGTAATTGTTTTATTTGATGGAGTTCATAATATGGGTTTGTATGATGTACAAAATGGAATTAGCGTGAAAAGTGTAGGAGACAACCTCAGGGTGAAATGTGTTCTTTCTAATTTAAGGGGGAGAATGGTATTATGGTCTTTTCTTACGTTACCTACTTCTCTAGTTTTTAAACGCCTATACTTTTTCATACAATAGTATTTTTATAAAAAAATTAAATTGTATTAACAAACATTTGATTCTCTTTAATTTGAATAAGCTATTGCTATAGTTTTCTTAATTTATAAAAAATATTATTTTACAAACTATAAGGTTACATGATTATGTTTTAGTACGTCATTACATACCATATGTGCAAACGGTAACAAATGCTCAATGTAACCCTACATCTATAATCACGTACTATATGTAAAAAGTATGTGTAATGTGGTTATGTATCAGTACGTAATTATCAGGATATTTTTTTTGATTGTATAATTTTTACTAAAATTATGCTTATTACGTGATTACACATTCAATATAATGAGAACTTAATTGTTTTTATGCTATTATGTGATTAGATCTATAATATAAGTCGTTACGTTATTATAGATGTAGTGTTACATTGAGCATTTGTTACTGCTTGCATACATGGTATTTGATTATTACATTAAACATTTGTCATTGCTTTTACATACATGGTATGTGATTTTAGATTTAGGTATACATCATGTATCTAATACGTGATTTAGGTATTCGTTGATCATTTGGTACGTGATTTAGGTATCCATTGATTATGTTCCAGTATGTAATGTAACGTGTTATAAAATCACGTAACTTTATAGCTTGTAAAATAAAATTTTGTAAACACTAAGAAAACTATAACAATAGACTACTCAAATTAAAGAGAATGAAATGCTTGTTAATATGGTATTGTTTTAAAAAAATATGGTATGAAAAACTTATAGCCGTTTGAAAATCATGGGGGAAGTGGTTTATGAGTCAACAATACTGGATTTTCCTGTTTTTCCCTTTTTCCCACGTGTATCCCTAGTTTTTAGTTACGTGAATTCTAAACTTGGGGACCACATAATTTCAACCATTGATCTTGAAAATCGACGGCCCAAATTGTCTCTGACGTTTTGTATGCTAAGATTGTCTTGTACAATACCTTCCCCTTCATAACATACAGACAAAGTCTCAGGTTGGGTTATTCTCAAATTATTGTGTACGGTGTTTTTGGTTTCTCAATATTGACTGTCTTCCGACAATTAGTACCAGAGCTACTCGATCAAGACCTTGCATTAGAAGTTGAAGTCTAGAAGATCGAGGTGATAATTTTTAATCAGTTGTGTATTTAAAATCCAAAACATGATCTACTGATCAAGAAACAAACAGTACATGAAGCATTCTCCTCCTAAAGATAGTGAATCTTGAACACTAATCAGAGCATCTGTTTGAAGACATCCAAAGATCTGTTTAAAGCTCATGTTAAAGAAGAAGAAACTGCTGTTCAAGGCCAAAGCTCTATTGAAGCAAAGCACTAATTATGAAGACCAAACATCTGTTGTGGCCAAACAGATGCTTGATACAAGCCAACATCAGTTTAACGAACAAAGGTTTCCCAATTTAACAATACTTAGTTTAGAATAGACTTTTCATGTAATAGAACAGATGTTAGATCTTCGCAGATGTTTGCTAACATCTGTAGAATCTTTTCTATTGGGAATGTTTGATGCCTCTATCAGGGTGACGTCATCTATTTACAAATAGAGCTTTCGTATTTGTATATATAGATCTCATCTATTAGAGATCTAATTATCACATTCATTCCTTTTGCACGAACAACAAAGTGTGTGTTCAGGCTGAGTGGGAGTTTGTATAGTCATTATACTGTAATTGTAATCATTTGATTTCAATAGAAAACAGTCTTGATATAACTTCCTGCTTGTGTGTTTATATTACTTACATTACAATCTATAAATTGTTTGTTCTTTGATTGTTTAAATACACAAGTTTGATAAACTCAGATCCTACAATTGGTATTAGAGCTTGGTCACATTAAACTTGATTTCACAATTAATTTAATATTCAAAGATTAGCTCATAAAAAGACCCAGTCTGTTCATTGTATCGAAATTCAGAGTTTATAGTATAACTTATAAAAGGATTGCATACTTTGTTTTCACAAAAATTGATCAAAAGGAATGGCACATAACAATCATAATTCCCATAATATTGGTTTCAACAACAAACCACCGATGCTTGTTAGATTAGAGTATAATATCTAGCAATGTCGAATGGTACATCGCTTGCTCAAAAAAACATAGGATGTTGGAAGTTTGTTAAATTCGGACCTAGCATTCTAATGGTACCTAGTGCCGAAAATCCAAATATTCAGGAGTCAAAGAAACTGGAAAATTACTCTAAGCTAGATTTTCAAAAGTTTGAGATAGATACCAAAGCACTAAATATTGTTGCAAAGGCTCTACCAAATGAAATATGTTACATTGTAATAATGCAGATGAGTTATGGGATGAATTAAAACATAAATTCAGTGGTACAGAGGTGTCTGTTGAAAACAACAAAGAGATTTTCAACCAACAAGATACTGAGAATGCATTTAACGAAATACAAACAACAGTTTGTGAAACAGTTAATGCAGTTAGTGTGAAAAATAATGATCCTTGAATCCCACTAAATATGATTGTGATTGTGCATTAATGACTAAAAAAATGGAGTCTCTACATGCCTATATAGCCGGTGGTATGTGGATAATGGAGGATCCAGACACATGACTGGATGGAAAGCTCTACTAACAAACTTCCTTGCAGAACGAGGAGGTGATATATGTTTTTGAAAATAACTCAAAAGATAAAGTGTTGGGGTCAGGAACTATCCAAGCTAGTAGACTAAAATTTGAAGATATTAGTCTTATTGATAATTTAAAACTCAATCTACTCAGTGTTTCACAAATGAGTGATAAAGGCTATGGCTCATTCTTTACTAAGAAAACCTGTAAATTTGTTGGACCTGATGTAGTAAAAAAGATTGACAAAATCATAGCTAAAAGCACTCACAACTCGTTATCTACAGAAGTGGAAATGTTTATGTAGTAGACATGTTAAAAGATAAACCCATGACAGATGTATGCCTATTTTCTGTTGCATCAACAAAAGAAACAAAATTATGGCATAGAAGGTTAAGAGATGTTGATTTACAAACAATTAACTCTCTAACAAAACAAAACCTTGTCAAAGGTCTACCAAAAATTCAAATGTGATGAACATTGTGTTTCTTGCTTGAAAGGCAAAAAACACAAAGTATCATACAGACCCATTGAAGAGTCCCAAACAACCTAATTCTTACAAATGTTGCATATGGACTTGTTTGGCCTAGTAAAGATCATGAACTTAAGAAAAAAGAGATATTGTTTAGTAATAGTTGATGATTGTTCTAGGTTTATATGGAAGTTTTTTACAATGCAAAGATGAGACTGTAGGTATCATAAAGGAATTTTTCATTAAAGTTGAAAAACTATTTGATATGCCTATGAAGATTTTCAAGAGTGACAATGGGACAATATTCAGAAACCAAGAGCTTGATGAATTCTGTGCATTAAAAGGAATAGTGAGATAATTCAGTATTCCTAGAACACCAGAACAGTATGGAGTGGTTGAGAGAAAGAACAAAACTCTGATTGAGGCAGCTAGAACCATGCTTGTAGATTCAGGTCTTCCCTTGTCTTTTTGGGCGGAGGCTGTAAATACCGCATGTTATGTTCAAAAGAGAGTTCTGATCAACCCTAGGTATCAAAAGACTGCTTATGAAATTCTGTTTAATGTCAAACCACTGATCTCATTTTTCAAAATCTTTGGCTGCCCATCCTTCATTTTAAATCTTAAAGACTCAATTTCAAAATTTGCAGCCAAAGTCGATTGTGGTTATTTCTTGGGATATTCTTCTACAGCCAAGGCCTATAAAGTGTTTAACACAAGGACCATGACTATGGAAGAAACTTTAAGTGTAAAGTTCAATGAATTTTCTTCCTTAAAAATCACTAAAAATACAACAGAACTTTTTGACCTTAATAAATTCAAATTTGAAGAAGTTATTGCCAAGGTTGATTTTGATACAGGTAAACCAAAAGCAACACAACAGGATTACAAATTTGACTTTAAGATGCCTCCTTAATACAAAGTCTTTCTGATCCACTAAGTTCATCTACTCAAAACAACAGTCAAACAACAAAACTAAAACCACTTTTGACCAAAGTCAACTTCAGACTATTGATCATACATATGGTCAAACCACTGATCTATCTCCCACAACAAATTCTTAACTTGGGCCAATTCCACCACCGCCATTTCAAACCTATGTTGACCATAATACAATGCAAACAAAGGTTTCACTAGAAAATTCCCAATTATGCCCTTCACCATAAAGTTTCATCATTCCCCACACTAGGAACCATCTGTTCCTTAGATCACATCCATAAGAACAAGTCATAGGAGACATCATTGCAGGAGTGCTCAAAAGAAGCCAAACCTCAAATGTCTGCCTTTTTACTGGATTTCTTTCATTAACCTAACCTGTCAAATACCAAGAGGCATTGTGAGACAACAGTTGGGTAGAAGCCATGCAGGAAGAGCTCCTTCAGTTTAAAAGACAAAAAATATGGGTACTTTGTTACACACTCAAATTCCACATGCGGGGTTTTACAACGAGGCGTGTGACCGACCAGGATCTAGCCACTAATCATGTTGAACCAACCATTTAAAATAATAAAAGTATCACTATCAACATGATTAGTGATAAGGTCTAATTTGATCAGAAACAGTTTGTGTTGCAGCGGAAAACAAAGTTAAAAACCCACCAGGAAGCTAAAACCACAAGTTAAATAGATGTTCAAAACAATAAGTTTAAACGAACCACCCATTCAAGCCGATTGCAATGCCCGTCCACAGCTGTACCTATTTACCTGCAAAGCATACAACTACGTGTTAACAATAAAGTTGGCGAATTCACAAAATTTGAGTTTAGTAAAAGTAAAGTTCACAATGTTTTAATTTAAGTATGACTCGGGTAGCTAACCCTCATCATATGACTAAACTGTGTACCGAATGCTGACGTTTCGTTTGTGCCCTCAATAATGTCTATCAACATTAAAGCAAGAGTGAAGGTTAGAAGTTCACGCCCGGCCTCTAGCACGGTGTGAGGTTTGTCAGACCTAATAACGCTATCAACTAATACCCCGCGTATGCCCACCCGGCAATCTAATCGGTAAAATGTAAGGACTTTCATGATAGAGTTTTCTTTTAGTCTAAGTGTACTATCCACCTCCAGTGGATAGCATGTTTCAGTGGTCCACACAAGGGACACGCGCGTAGCCCAAACCAGGGATACTGTAAAAAATGTTGTCCCAAACCAGGGACGCATGCTTTTAGAAAATAGTTGTGAACGCACCTTAGTTTGCTCGGTATTCAACTTGAAAGGTTATGAGAAAGGTTAACTTTGTCCTGATACGTTTACCGTTTCAATTAGTTCAATTTATAAATTACTACACGTAGTCTAACACATAATCACCGAATCACGTTGTCGTACAAATTACACGTTTAAGTAAGTTAGAGTAGGTGATCGCCTAATTCCATATAGTGCATTCATAGACACCCGTTAATATTTTTAATAACATACCACACTTTGTTGCAACATAAAACCATATTTAACACGTTCACAATATTTTTAGCATAATGTAGTTTCACGTCAGTTTTAAGATAGTTTTCCGTAATTTATTTAAAATAATAAACGAACTCATAAAATTATAATATTTTAACACAACGTGCCTTCTAGTTCCCGAATACTTGTATATTTTTTTTCATAACCCAAATCTTTACACAAAAATCACTAAAAATCATTCTCTACACCTAGGTCTGATCTACAACTTCCTAATGACAGTTAACGCCAAAAATCATTTAAAAATCCTTGTTTATTCTTTTTACAAAATTCCAGTTGGAGATTTTCATAACCTCCAGGAAATTCCTACAGTAAAAATTTGAGATTATAACTTAATTCCTGCATTGAGTTATGATATTTGTAATGGGCTGCAAATTCTGCCAGAAAACACAGCCTGAACCTTCGATACAGAAAAATTCATAAAACATTCAATTTTTGTCAAAAAAATACAATTCCAGTGGGGTTTGAAAGAGTTTTCCAGGAAAATCACACTAGACTCAAGAAAAATCAGTTTTAGACAAAATTTGACCGAATTACAGCCGTGTAAAGTCGGCTGTAACGTTCTGGACTGAAACTGTTTTGCTACCCGAACCCCACAAACGATCAATTAATGAACCCAATAACCCATATACATTATTCACAGCATATTTGTATCATAAATAGATCATTTAATTACCAATTTAACACTAACCACCAAGTTAAACCCATAAACAACACCCGCGAGACATACCCGAACCCATGATTCATCACAATCCCAACAAGATAATTTCTAGTAATCCCACGTATGCGTCAAACTTCAAGAATCATTATCTAATATGAAAACGCAGCCTAGATAACCTAATAAGAATCATATTTGAACTTTTATACTTATCACAAAACACAAGATATAACCCGTAACGAAAACCCTAGTGGCTTAACCGAACACACAACAA
Organism: Scalesia atractyloides; assembly: GCA_947069175.1. NCBI lineage: Eukaryota > Viridiplantae > Streptophyta > Magnoliopsida > Asterales > Asteraceae > Scalesia > Scalesia atractyloides. Next base: position 8,504,034 of record CAMTDV010000002.1, on the reverse strand, counting down.
CCCAAACATTAAAAACACATGATCTCTAGCATCTGACACTTCATACAATCATCATATCATCATGTAATTCAAGCAATCGCAGCCAAGATATATATAAAAAATCAAGAATCAACTATAAAATTACCAAGTTATACTTGTGGTGAGGGTTGTTAGAGTTTGAAACCGAAAGTCTTTGAGTTCCGTTTCCTAGAGTTCTTCTACTAGTAGAGATATGAGGAGAAACTGAGAGTTTGATCGTATGATAGAGTAGGTTAGGGTTTTGTGTAGATTAGGGTTGAAGTGTGAAGGAGATTGTTGAGAATATAAGAGTTCATGCAGCTTACGATTCTCATATTTAATGGTTAGAAATTTAGGCTAGTTTGGGATTCGTTGGGGCTAGGCGCCAAAAAAAAAGAAAAAAGAAAAGAACAGAAAAGAACATGTGTTGGTGGGCTTGAGTGAAAAAGAAAAGAAAAGAAAACTAAAAGAAGATGGTTTGGGCTGGAATAAGTTGCGACGAATTTTTTTCACTTATTCATATATATTTTTTAACCAACTAATATAAATTATATTATTCAAACTATGGTTCGGGCCTCAATAAGTTTCGAGTTACACGAATGTGTTGGTTCGACAAGCGAGACATGTGTTTCGGTTCAAACGGTCCGAGTCGGTACAACACGATATGGATTTGATTTCAAACATTCCTTAACACACTATAATCTAAATAATATATAATTAATTCGTAAGAGCGAAATAAATGGTTTATTTATTTATTTATTTATTTTTTTTTACCTCGAAGTTACGGGTTGTCTCATCATCCCCAAGTTGAAAGAAATTTCATCCCGAAATTTGCAAACAGTCGCTGAAGAAGCTAGTGTGATTGAGCGTCTTCGTGGGGTGTTACATCATCCCCAAGTTGGTTTGGAATTTCGTCTCGAAATTCGGTATCAACTTCAGCTTTGGATGCATCATTTTTGAACAATTGAGGATATTTGTGCATCATCTGATCTTCCCGTTCCCAGGTGAATTCTGCTCCACGCTTTGAGTTCCAACGAACCCGAACAATGGGAATTTTACCGCGTTTGAGCATTTTGACCTCCCGATCCATGATTTCAAGTGGTTCTTCAATGAACCGGAGTTGGTCATCAATCTTGAGTTCTTTGAATGGGACCACAAGTGTCTCATCGGATAGACATTTCTTCAGATTCGATATATGAAAGACATTGTGCACACCACTGAGTTCTTCAGGTAAATCTAGTCTGTAAGCCACTGTGCCAATTCTTTCTATGATCTCGAATGGTCCAACATAGCGCGGATTGAGCTTGCCTCGTTTCCCAAAATGAACAACGCCCTTCCAAGGTTAGACTTTCAACAAAACCCTATCACCAACTCGGAATTCCAACGGTTTCCTACGCTTATCAGCGTAGCTTCTCTGGCGGTCACGAGCTGCCGCCATTCAGTTTCTAATCTAAACGATCTTCTATGATGTTTCAAGCACGAGTTCAGGACCATTAATTTGGCTGTCTCCAACTTTAGCCCAACAAATAGGTGATCAGCATTTCCGTCCGTATAATGCTTCGAACGGTGCGGCCTGTATGCTCGAGTGATAACTATTGTTGTAGGAGAATTCCACCAGGGGTAGGTGTCTTTCCCAACCTTTACCGAAATCAATAACACACGCCCGCAGCATGTCCTCAAGTGTCTGGATGGTGCGTTCGGTCTGACCATCGGTTTGTGGGTGATATGCCGTGCTCATGTCCAATCGCGAGCCGAATGATTTATGCATGGACTGTCATAAGTAGGATGCGAAATGATGGTCACGATCAGAGATGATAAAGGTGGGCATGCGGTGCCGCGAGACTACTTCCTTCAAGTATAGTCTTGCAAGCGTGTCATATTTGTCGGTTTCTTTGATCGTGAGGAAGTGGGCAGATTTAGTTAGGCGGTCCACGATCATCCAGATGGTGTCGTTTCCGCTTTGAGTTCTCGGTAGCCCGGTGACAAAATCCATGGAAATTTGCTCCAATTTCCATGTTGGTATTTCTGGTTGCTGAAGTAACCCAGACGGCTTTTGATACTCGGTCTTGACCCTAGCACAGGTCAAGCACTTGCTGACATACTTTGCTATAATTGCCTTCATGTTAGGCCACCAGTACAATACCTTCAGATTGTGATACATCTTGTCAGACCCAGGATGTATCGAGTATCGAGACTTGTGTGCTTCGTCCATCACGAGCTCTCACAAATTTTCGTAGGATGGAACCCATATACGTCCCATGAAGTAATGAATGCCATCAGATTTGAGCTCGAGTTGTTTCTCCGTGCCTCGCATGGATTCAGCTAGGAGATTCTCTTCCTTTAGTGCTTCAACTTGAGTGTTGCGAATTTGCGCGGGAAGGCTCGAATGGATCGTAAGCTGTAGAGCACGAACTCGTTTGGGCTTGGTTTCTTTTCGGCTGAGGGCGTCGGCTACAACGTTTGCCTTGCCCGGATGATATTTGATTACGCACTCATAATAATTTAGAAGTTCAACCGATCGACGTTTTAGCATGTTCAACTCCTTTTGGTCGAGTATGTACTGGAGACTCTTGTGATCGGTATATATCGTGCACTTGGTACCGTACAAGTAGTGTCTCCATATCTTGAGTGCAAACACTACAGCTCCCAGCTCCAGGTCGTGGGTAGTGTAGTTCTTTTCATGTACCTTGAGTTGTTGGGACGCGTAAGCAATGACTTTCTCGCGTTGCATCAACACGCAACCAAGCCCTTGAATGGATGCATCGCAATAGACAACGAAATCATCAGTGCCTTCAGGTAGAGACAGAATAGGTGCACTACAGAGCTTCTCTTTCAACTGCTGAAACGCAGATTCTTGAGCATCACCCCACTTGTAGGTGATTACCCTTTTGAGTTAGAGCAGTAAGAGGTTGTGCAATCTTCGAGAATCCCTCGATGAATCTACGATAATAACCTGCCAGCCCAAGAAATTGGCGGATTCAATGGGCGTTTTAGGGGCAGACCAATTCTTGATAGAGTCAATTTTGGCTGGATCAACATGAATCCCAGCTTCATTGACCACGTGCCCGAGAAAATGGACCCACGAAGCCAAAAGTCGCATTTCGAGAATTTAGCGTAAAGTTGTTCGTTCCGCAAGAGTTCCAAAATAAGACGAAGATGTCGCTCGTGTTCCTCCTGGCTCTTAGAGTAGATTAGAATATCGTCAATGAAAACAATGACGAACTTGTCAAGATAAGGCTTGCACACTTGGTTCATAAGATCCATGAAAACCGCGGGTGCGTTCGTTAGCCCAAAAGGCATAACGAGGAACTCGTAATGGCCGTATCGAGTCCTGAATGCTGTTTTGGAGATGTCTTCATCTCGGAATCTCAACTGATGATAGCCTGATCTCAGATCGATTTTGGAGTAAAAGCTTGACCCTTGCAGTTGGTCAAATAGTTCATCAATGCGTGGAAGTGGGTAACGGTTCTTGATAGTCACCTTGTTTAGTTCACGATAGTCAATGCACATGCAAAAAGTACCATCCTTCTTTTTGACAAAAAGTACGGGGGCTCCTAATGGTGATGAGCTAGGTTAGATAAAGCCTTTATCCAGGAGCTCTTGAAATTGCATAGATAGCTCTTCTAGTTCAGTTGGTGCTAATCGATATGGTGTTCGAGCTATAGGTGCCGCTCCAGGAGTTAGCTCGATTTGGAATTCGACTTGGCGATGAGGTGGAAGACCAAGTAGTTCTTCAGGAAATACTTCGGGAAAGTCGGGAACAATTGGAATATCCTCGACCTTTTTCTCTTCTGTTTGAACATCAGTGATAAGAGCTAGAATAACGGTATGGCCCTTTCATAAACATTTTTGGGCCTTCATGAATGAAATGATGCTTACTACCGCGCTAGCCTTTTCGCCTCGGACATCAAGGGTTTCACCGCTAGGAACGCGGATGCGAACAATCTTCTCGTGACAAAGTATCTCCGCGCGATTTAAGGATAGCCAATCCATCCCGACTACAACATCGAAACTACCGAGAGTGATAGGGATAAGGTCAATGTCGAATTTGTGGCCAGCTAACTCCAAACTACAGTCGCAATGAATACGTGTTGCCTCGAGGGATTTACCGTTAGCTAGTTCTACTGTGTGCTTACGTTCAAGAGAAGTTGGGGCAGGCTTAAGTAGTGTACTAAAGTTCGTGGAAACATAACTACGGTCCGCGCCAGAATCAAAAAGTACCGAAACAAAAGAGTCGTTCAGAAAGGAACTTACCCGTCACGACATTAGGGTCATTCCTTGCTTCGCCTGAACCGATGACGAATGCTCGTCCTCTGCCGCCATCCCCCTTATCACCATTGTTGTTGTTGTTATTCAACTGCGGACAATTCCTTTTAATGTGCCCCTCGGTACCACACTGATAGCATCCCCTATTGTTACCTTGTAGTTGCTGCTGTTGACGTTGAGGTTGTTGGTTCTGCTGTTGCTGAGCTTGTCTGGATGGATAAGGACTTCTACAATCTTTAGCTGTATGACCCAGCTTCCAGCACCGCTGATAGCGGTTTGGGTCGCATTGCCCATGGTGGTGTCTGTTGCATTTGTCACATTTGGGCTGATTTCCCTGGTAACCACCCCGGGCTTGATGATTTGACGCTTGCTGGTTTGGGGTACGGTTGTTGTCAGATTTTTTCTTAACTGCTGAGGGGGTTGAGTAGAGCTGGAACCCTTAGCTTGACTTCCGTCCCATTTACGCTTGTTATTAGAAGAGCTTTCAGAAGCTGATGAGTTGCGTTTGGGTAACTTGCCCTGTTCCACTGCCTGATCAGTTAGTCGGTGAGCAAGTCAGATGTTTTTCTGGATAGTTTGAAGATTGACTGAGGTCACCATGGTTTGAATTTGGGGAACCAACCCCTTGATGTATAGCTCGATTCGCTTGAAGGCTGGATCAGACATGTTAGGACACAAGGAGGCCAACTCGTTTGATCGTTTCGTATATGCCTCGATCTCTGAACCAGACATTTTTAAATTGTAGTACTCGGTTTCCAATTTCTAGATGTCATCCCTGTGGCAGTATTCTTCTTTCATCATGTCCTTGAATGTGTTGCAAGGAGTGGCATTAGCAACTTCCAAGCCTAGAATCTAAACCTGTGCGTTCCACCAAGAAAGCGCATCATCTTCGAGAACTCCCGCTGCGAATTTGACCCTATTCTCAGCAGGGCAGTTGCACATGGCGAACGCGGATTCCACCTTTTCAAACCAGTGGAGCAGACCAATAGCACCTTCGTTGCCGGTGAAATGACTGGGCTTACAACCCATGAATGATTTGAAGGTGCACGCTGGTGGCTAAGGTTGGACTTGCGGGCCTGAATAGGGAATTTAGCACGAATAAGAACACAAAGATAAAAGATAACAATAATTGAAATAGATATTTAGGGCATTTTATAACAACAGATTTACCTCCACCTTGAGCGGTTTGATATGCTGGGTCATTGATAAGTGCCGTCAATTGGGCTTGGGTCATGTTGACGCCCCACGCCCGCCGCCACGACCATTGTCTCTACTGCTCATAATTTCCTTTAATTAAACAAAAATGAGTATATAAAAAGGGTTATACATTCATTATGTAAATTCCAAGAACAAGGTAGTCAATAACAACTAGTCAAAGCAATATATGAACAACTTAAATAAAAATATCCAATGAAAATAAATTACAACCGTCTTTACAACGTATTTCAATAAATATTCAAATTTAAAAGTAAGCATGGTTTCAGAAACGAATAAAATGAGAAAGATAATCAGGTGGTGGATCAGTCATCGACTTTTCCATCGCCCATGCCAGCATCACCGTCTTTGCCATCGCCACTATCGTCATCATTGTCAACCTCATCAGCAGCTACCTCGTTAGGTTCTCCCTCCTCGGGATGCTCCTCGGGGTCCTCCTCAGGTTCTTCTTCCTCCGACTCTGGTTTTGCTGGTGGTGATGGTGGTGCTGGTGGTACACGTTCATCCAAGAAATGCACCTTCCAAGCAGTCTCGTGTAGGTTCACCTCTAGAAGTCCAACTTGGAAGTCTCTCTTTGCATTAGCTTTCTCCAAATACTTTATCCTCTCTAGGGTAGCTTGCAGCTCCGCTTCTAAGCGTTGGATACGTATCTGGTCAGGGGTAAGTAGGGAAGAAGATTCGCCATTTTGGGCGAGACGTGCCCGACGATAAGCGCGGGTCTCCATGCGACGCGGAGGGGAACGAACCAAAGGTGCTTTCCCTGGTGCATGGGAACGTTCAGAAGAGGAAGATGAGAATGTCGACATACCTGTGATATGTCACACTTACCTATTTTAATTCGCACAAAAGTTATAATATAGTAAGCATAATGCACATATGAATGTCAAGTAATACAAGTACCAAGTATGCATATAAGTATGACGAACCTTGCAATCTGGAGTGTGGTGTCGTTATGGTTTCAATTAAAGAACGGTTATAGTCCGGTTTTTATATAAAAAATTTATATTTTTTTAAACCTAGTTCACTATAACCAATGGCTCTGATACCAATCTGTCACACCCTCAAATTCCACATGCGGGGTTTTACCGCGAGGCGTGTGACCGACCAGGATCTAGCCACTAATCATGTTGAACCAACCATTTAAAATAATAAAAGTATCGCTATCAATATGATTATTGATAAGGTCTAATTTGTTCAAAAACAGTTTGTGTTGCAGCGGAAAACAAAGTTAAAAACCATCCGGAAACTAAAACCACAAGTTAAATAGATGATAAGGGCTGGAATAAGTTGCGACGAATTTTTTTCACTTATTGATATATATTTTTTAACCAACTAATATAAATTATATTATTCAAACTATGGTTCGGGCCTCAATAAGTTTCAAGTTACACGAATGTGTTGGTTCGACAAGCGAGACATGTGTTTCGGTTCAAACGGTCAGAGTCGCTACAACACGATATGGATTTGATTTCAAACATTCGTTAACACACTAGGTCTGATCTACAACTTCCTGATGACAGTTTACGCCAAAAATCATTTAAAAATCCTTGTTTATTCTTTTTACAAAATTCCAGTTGGAGATTTTCATAACCTCCAGGAAATTCCTACAAATTTGAGATTATAACTTAATTCCTACATTGAGTTATGATATTTGTAATGGGCTGCAAATTCTGCCAGAAAACACAGCCTGAACCTTCGATACAGAAAAATTCATAAAACATTCAATTTTCGTCCAAAAATACAATTCCAGTGGGTTTGAAAGAGTTTTCCTGGAAAATCACACTAGACTCGAGAAAAATCAGTTTTAGACAAAATTTGACCGGGTTACAGCCGCGTAAAGTCGGCTGTAACGTTCTGGACTGAAACTGTTTTGTTACCCGAACCCCACAAACGATCAATTAATGAACCCAATAACCCATATACTTTATTCACAGCATATTTGTATCATAAATAGATCATTTAATTACCAATTTAACACTAACCACCAAGTTAAACCCATAAACAACACCCGCGAGACATACCCGAACCCATGATTCATCACAATCCCAACAAGATAATTTCTAGTAATCCCACGTATGCGTCAAACTTCAAGAATCATTATCTAATATGAAAACGCAGCCTAGATAACCTAATAAGAATCATATTTGAACTTTTATACTTATCACAAAACACAAGATATAACCCATAACGAAAACCCTAGTGGCTTAACCGAACACACAACAACCCAAACATTATAAACACATGATCTCTAGCATCTGACACTTCATACAATCATCATATCATCATGTAATTCAAGCAAGCGCAGCCAAGATATATATAAAAAATCAAGAATCAACTATAAAATTACCAAGTTATACTTGTGGTGAGAGTTGCTAGAGTTTGAAACCGAAAGTCTTTGAGTTCCGTTTCCTAGAGTTCTTCTACTAGTAGCGATATGAGGAGAAACTGAGAGTTTGATCGTATGATAGAGTAGGTTAGGGTTTTGTGTAGATTAGGGTTGAAGTTTGAAGGAGATTGTTGAGAATATAAGAGTTCATGCTGCTTACGATTCTCATATTTAATGGTTAGAAATTGAGGCCAGTTTGGGATTCGTTGGGGGCTAGGCCCCCCCAAAAAAAAAGAAAAAAGAAAAGAACAGAAAAGAACATGCGTTGGTGGGCTTGAGGGAAAAAGAAAACAAAAGTAAACAAAAAGAAGATGGTTTGGGCAGGAATAAGTTGCGACAGTTTTTTTTTTCTCTTATTCATATATATTTTGTTAACCAACTAATATAAATTATATAATATTCAAACTATGGTTCGGGCCTCAATAAGTTTCGAGTTACACGAATGTGTTGGTTCGACAAGCGAGACATGTGTTTCAGTTCAAACGGTCCGAGATGGTACAACACGATATGGATTTGATTTCAAACATTCGTTAACACACTATAATCTAAATAATATATAATTAATTCATAAGAGCGAAACAAATGGTTTATTTATTTATTGTTTTTTACCTCGAAGTTACGGGTTGTCACATACTTGTTCCATTACCAAAGGAAACGTGCCCGATTGGTACAAAATGAGTCTCTAAAAATAAAGATGATGAGAGGGGCATGGTTGTCAAAAACAAAGCCAGACTTGTGGTTCAAGGTTATAGATAAGAAGAAGGGATAGACTATGATGAAAACTTTGCTCTTGTAGCAAGGCTAGAGGCTATAAGACTCTTTTTGGTCTTTGTTGTCAACCGTAACATCAAGGTGTATCAGATGGACATAAAATGTGCTTTTCTTTATGAAAAAAAATTCCAAGAAGAAGTCTATGTGTGTCAACCACTAGGATTTGAAGCCACATTCCATCCTGATTATGTCAATAAGCTAAAAAAAGCTTTGTATGGACTGAAACAAGCACCAAAAGCCTGGTATGATACTTTATCCACTGTTCTCTTCTCTCATGAATTCAAAAGAGGTAGAGTTGATAAACTCTATTTCTATCTAATAGAAAGGCAAAGATCTGTTGATACTATAGATCTATGTGGATGACATCATTTTTGAATTCACATGTGATAAAATGGGTGAAAAGTTCAGAAAATTGATGTCAGTACAATTCGAAATGCGTTCCATGGGGAGTTACAATGTTTTCTTAGACTACAAGTAAAACAACTTGGAAATGAAACTTTCATTCATCAAAACAAATATGTTAAAACACTTTTGAAAAAAAATCTGACATGAATAATTGCATACCATGTAGCACCCTCGGGTGCATAAACAAACCATTTATTTATGTTGTGAAAGATGACTTAGTAGATCAGACACTCTATAAGTGCATGATTGGATCCTTAATGTATTTAACTGTGTCAAATCCAGACATCATGTTTGCAAGTTGTGTCTGTCCCAGATACCAAACAGACCCAAGAATTCCTTTAATAGCCGTGAAAAAAATATTTAGATACCTCAAAGGTACACCCACACTTGGTATTTTATATCCTGCTAATGGTAATATTGAGCTTTCAGGTTATTCAGACGGTAATTTTGCTGGTTGTCACATCACAAGTAAGTCCACCTCGGGAGGATGTACGTTCCTTTGAAATGCCTTGGTTTCTTGGCAGAGCAAAAAGCAAACAACAGTGTCAATCATTTAAAAACGACCATTTTCCTCGAATAGTTTACTATGTTTTCCGCATTTTGCTCCCACCTCTAACTCTATCCAAATTGTTTGTCAACTGAAAGAGTATTTTGGTAACTTCAAGTATAAAACTAAGGGTATTTTAGTAAAACTACAAACAAATATTTTATTATATATAATAATAATATATAACAAAACCCATAAACAATCTGATAATCTCTTCTCTCTCTATACCCTTTCTCTTTTCTCTCTACACTCTCTCTTTTCTCCATCACCAACAACCACCACCACCAACTGTCACCACCTCACCACCACCGTGCACGGCCCCCACCCGACCATCACCTTGAACCAGCTTCATCGGACCACCACCACCAACCCTACCCGATCACCACCTTTAACCAGCCGCCCGCAGTCACCACCAGCACTAAGAATCACCATCCCGTCGTTGCTACTGCTAGCACCATAAAACACCAGAACGAAACCAAAATCTAGAAGAAATTTGAACTGACATGTCGAAGAGCTTTCAGATCTGCTACCACCATGCTAGATCTACAAAAGAATTCAGACTTAACTCGTCACCGGTTTCCAGATCCCGAGAGTGTAAATGAAGGGGTAACCAAAACAGATTTGGTGGTTGATGGTTGTGCTTTTGTGAGTGGTGGTGGTGGCCAGGGGTTGTGGCTGATGGTGGTGTCTGAAGGCGGTGGCAGGTGGCGTGTGGTGGTGAGTGGGGGTGAGAAAGGATCTTGTTTCTGTTGATGGTGTGGGGTTGGTAGTGGTGTTCGGATGGCAGTGACGTTTTGATGGCGGTGGGCGGAGGTGGGCAGGTTGTTGTGGCTGGAGGTGGAAGCTGGTAGATAGAGGGGTAGATGGTGTGGGTCGGCAAAACTGATGGTTGGGTTCTAGTGACGTGGGTCCAGGTGGGGTGGTTGGGTGGTGACCGTGGTGGTGAGGTGGTGGCTGGTGATGGAGAATGGAGAGAGATCATGTAGAGATAGAGAGAAGAGAGAGGAGGGAGTGTGTGTATAACACTCATGTGTGTGTATGTATCATAGAAATATCTTTACAAGTAAAGTACTAAAATTCCCTTAATTTTATTTTTAAAATTACCAAAATGTCCTTCAAGGTTCACAGACATTATGAATGAAGTTAATACCATGGAGCAAATAGGAAAACATAGTAAACTATTGGAGGCAAATGACTATTTTTAAATGATTTGGGCAAAACCGTTAAAATGACCAAGCAATAGGAGCATAACAGAAGTTTACTCGTTATTTTATTTGTAAGACTAAGTCAAGCTAGTTTAGGATACCTTTTTTAATACCATGTTGTAATGTAATAAGGTATCTAAGAAAGTATCCAACGAAGCTGGTCTATTTCTTAAACAAGAATAGATATAGGAAGACTCTAAATAAATTCTTGAATCAAGTTGCATTGCTAATTCAACTATACTAATTAATACTCGAGTCTGGCAAGTTTATTGTTCTCTTTATGTAATCCACGTTTCAAATGTAAAGGCGTTGTTTATTTAATTGCACTTTATAATAAATTAAGGCTATAGGGTGTTGTATAAAGCCCTTAGGAGGTTTATCACGCCATCATAACATTACATCAACGCCACATCACATAGGGGGCTTTAAAGCCTCTTTCTTTAACTTGCATGCGATGATTTAAAGCCTCAATCATCATTACCTAATTATTATTTTTATTTATATATTTTATTTTTTAATTTATATGCCAATTTTATTTAAAACAAAATAAAAAACATAATTTCATTAAAATAAATAAAACATTACAAAGTCCTTAAAAATATGCAAAGTTACTTGAAAAATAAAATACTAGAAAATAAAAAAACTACATATATTTCGCTTGAATTTTTGCCTTACGAGCCTCCAAAATGACTCAGTCCTCCTCTGTTAGTTGCGAAGAGTCTTTCGCGAGATATTCCATATCTTTCTGGATTTGTTTTCTCCATTTTAGTTCTTACTCCTTTTCCTTGATCGAGAGAAGCTTGTTGAGTCTATTGTCAAACTCTTTTAACCTTGACGGGCCATCCGACGGCGTTGAAGAAGATGTGTCTCGTGCTCATGCAGCTGCCTTACTTCTATCCCTACCCTTTGGTCGTCCCTGCTCTTGCGGTTCTTCAAATTCCTCGAAGTTGTCGAAATCTCCTTCGTTTCCTATAAATTACAAAATAATTATGAATGTATATTTGTAAAAAATATTTATAAATGTATAATTATGAAAATATATTTATAAACGTATATAAAAAAACTTTATGTAGAGAAAATTTACCAACAATCTCATCCTCCGACACGTCGAGCCATGCTTGTGACAACGCAAGTTCTTCCACAGGCGTTCACTTTTCGATCATCTTAGGAACACGTGTTTCACTCTCACTCTTCTTACGGTGCCTTCTCGATCGTCCATCTTTTAAGGAAGTGGGTTGGGTTTCGGGTTCGGTTTGGTTTCGGGTACGGATTCGATTTCGGGTATGATTTGGGTTTGGGGTATGTTTTGGGGAAAAATGGCGGTTAGGAATAGTATCCATAAAAACCGGGAATCGGTGGCGTAGTCGGATGAGGGGAAGTTGTGGTGCTAGGTGGCAACAGATAATACCCAAGCTCACCCGTTCGCGGTTCTCTTCGGTAACGGTCTTCTTGCTCGTTGTTGGGATTGTTTGCTACACTTTGCCAAAATAGATGATTGGGATCCCACACGTTTTGGTTGTTGGGAAACATTGTATGTATATGAGAAAATTGTAAAGATTTTAGATAAAGATTAGAGGAAGAGGATGAAAAATATAGAAAAAGGGGTAAGGTATTTATAGGTAAAATATAAAATTTAAACTTAATTTTTTTAAAGATGACCGTTTCCCAACGGCAACATTGACCAAATGCCTCGATCAAAGCCAAAATTTGGTCGTTAGCGTGCTGACGGACGTTCGGTAGCGCCCCCTTGTTAATGAGCGGGGGGTGAGGGAGGGCGCTATGGGACGCCAAAATTGTTGATGTGGCGGGGTGGCGCGAGACCACACCCCATGACCTAATAATCATCTTGATAATGTTTGAAAAGACTACATACAGAAAGTCATCATCTAGAAAACATTGGAAGCATGTTACAAGTAGCTAAAATACTTAAACTTATCGTACTAATTTTGATAAGATCATTTTTGGTTAAGTAATACAGAAATAACATGTCTTAGACAATGACTGATTTATTCATGGAAAAATTACCAAAATAGTAATCTTTGACCAAAATCTTTCCTAAATAGATATGGAATTTCATGTTTACCAAAGTGCACACTGAGCTGGCAAAATTCATCAAAATAGCAGGTACAACCAACACTTTTCACCAAACCTGTAGGCTTAGCCAACGCTTTTTTTTTTTAAAAGTGTAGATTAAGTCATAGCCGTTTCAGCTAGTAGACTTGATGTGGCGGCTTCTGGTCGGAGAAAATAAGGGTGATTACTTTGGATAAGGCTAAAACTCCATGTCTATTTTGAAAAATTATGATCGAATATGACTATTTTGTTAATTCTCCTTTGTTCATGCCATCTTGATTTATTTCAAGATGATATTTACTTGTTTTAGTTGATTGTAACCAAATTCTTGATGTTTACTTTTTCTGTCGTCTTCAGTTTCTTCTAATTGACGTCCCGACGTCCCTAGGCTATAATGCTAACTGTCCAGAAAAAGGCGCTCACGCACACTCAAACACTCATTGTCTGTGTAAAAAATCTATCAAACACAAATGAACATGAGAACATAGTAAACATGCAGAAAATATACGAAAGCTACATTTGGGAGCAATCATTTCATGACCACAGGATTGAAATCTTACTGATATTTAGAATTACATAAATGATATTTTTTGAGTCCCACCCCTGCTCTATCCTGGCAACTTGAAGGAAAAAAAGATGCTTGGGCGCCTCTTGTTGTGCCTCCTGTTGTGGTTGGGTCCCTTCCATAGCACTTGCTGTGTACAATTTGACATTTTTTAATTGATAATACTAAGTCATAATAATTTAGGATTTTTTAATGCCAATCTTTACTCCTCCAGTTAGGAACTCCGGCAAATGAGTGTTTTTTCAATTAAAATAATAAATAAAGATACAACATTAATTCATGGGTTTACAAAACGAATTAAAGAAATGTAAAATAAATATTACATAAACGTAAATTGAATCAAAACGATGTCTTTGAGAATATCTTCTAGTATAATCTTTGGCTAGATGCAAGAATGGTGTAAACTAGTGTTGTAAAAATCGTGATTAGTCATTAATCGTTAATCGGCCAATAACTGAGTAATTTTTCGTTAATCAGCCCATTAATCGCTATTCGGGCGTAGTCGGCTTGCCAAAATTGGCGATTCCGGCCAGATTCCGGCAAAAAACCCTGTATGTTCCGGCCAAAACCTCTAAATTCCGGCCAGTTTACAAACCATGTGAATTCCATCAATTAATCTTGTATACTTAAAAACTGAGTTGAGTAAGAGTTGAAACATAACTACTTAAAAAATTTACCTATAAAAATGTGTATATCTGTACATAAAACAAAAAGTTACATATAAAAAACCCAATCCGTTTTATCATGATTAATCTTGAGTAATCCCGAGTAGTCGTTAGTCCCCACTTCACTGGCCGACTAGCGGCTAGCGAGTTCTCCAACTTTGGAGTAAACTAAACCATTAGCTTTGCCTAAGGATACGACTCGAGTCCTCTAAAACAAATTTTGCGTCTCTCTTAATACGAACTCGCCTGTCTCCTGCCGGAGCAGTAGTTTCCTACCGAAGAATCTAGGTGTTTTCCTTGTGTGATTAATTAAACAAAGTCAAACATTGCGAATCTTGCCAACTCATAAAATACCCAAAAATGAAAGATAACTTTTGACTGGTCTTTTGTTTCTTGTTAGTGGAAGCTCTTGAGCGTTCGCCCTGCTGATATCCGTCGTTTACTTACTCCGAGCAAAACTGGAGGTACAGCGGATCATTGCTTTCATGATACACCCAAATTTAATGGCTGCTTTGAGGTTTCTCTTATTTCGAAATGTCATTAGGATATAGAGACCTATTTGGAGGAGGAACAATTGATCAATTTATTTAATTCTAAGTGTGATGGATCCTTTTGAATCGAAATCTATCAGATTCTAGAGGTAATTTACCTTGATCATTTGATGGATTCCTTTCAAGCTACAACGTCCATGTAGCCTATATGGGTGCCATTTCATTGTCATGGATTATGAATAGCTTAAGAGCTTAGATGCTCTTAAATATGCAAGCTCTTTGTTTTGTTTTGTTTTGTTTTGCAAATGTCATAATCCATAGACTGAATCAGTGGCGGATGTTGGAAAGTTTCAATTACAGTGAGTTTTTCTCCATCATTGTCTAGATTAGAAGTAAATCAACTTTTGTTGGAAAATAATGAAAATGAGTTTTTCTCCCTTAACATACTTTCCTAGCTTCAAAAAAAAAAAAAAAAAAAAAAAAAAAAAACCTTAGTTGCTACCGACAGTTGTGTACCCAAGAATTTTTTCCCAGAAGAGTCGTTTGTCAATTGCTATATAATAACTCTTTCAATCGAGTTCCGGTTGGGCCTAATTAAACATTCTCATTCATGTGAATAACTCAATTATATATCTCAATATCATTAAGAGTTAGGTCCAAAAAGGGTTAACAATTAGACATCATGGGCCTAATTGAACATTCTCCAAATTGGGCTTAATTAGTTAGTTATATAAATTTATTGGTAATTAATTAGTTTTTAATTGAAAATTATTAAGCATATTTGAAAATTTGTAGATTTTTAATTTGGTTTTTCTTAGTGGTGGGTTTCTAAATATGAGGAAGAGGTGTTCGCTTAAACTAATAAAGGACTATGATTGTGAAATAATGCATCACCCAGAGTAAACTAATGTTCTAGTAGGCGTCTTAAGTTGTAAAGAAAGATGCACATGATTTCAAGTAAACATTCATCAACTGATTGTGACACGAGGCATTTTGAAGCGTTAATCAAGTAGCTCTCAAAGCAAATAAGATAAAAAAAGGAAAGAAGGGTAGGCTATGAAGCAAGAATGGTGGACAACACTCATGGTGTAAAGACCAAGGTTGGTCAAATGGAGATCTCTCAACACATAGAACTCTAGGAATGAATACCGGATGAGTTTCTATCCATCCTGGTGCTACTAAGATGTATCACAACATACGAATCGATTTTTGGTGGTTGAGATTGAACCCGATTTATGTGAATGTTGTGCCATCAATTATACATACTTTTAGTACATAATTACCCTCTATATCTAAGTACTTTAATGACTTTTTAGCTGAAATGCTACATAAATCGTTCAAACCTGACAAATTTAGGTTTCCAAAGTCTCGAGATGAAAAAGTGAAAAACAACCATAAATGAAGTAAAAATCCAAGATTCTAAGGAAACCAACAAGTTGCCAGATAGGCACAACTGTGCCAGGATATGGGCAGGGGCGGATCTAGTGTATAACAAGGGGTAGCCTCCGCTACCCCTTAGCGCTCCGGCGGTAGTGTAAATTTTAGAAAAAATTGACCTTTTTGTGATTTCGTTACCCTTTCTTTTAAAACGTTACCCCTTGACGCTACGGATAGATCCGCCACTGGTATGGACACGACCATGCACAATACCAAGAAGCACAAAGTCAACAAATCAACCCAATAAATGGTGAACAAAAGTCCACTAAAAGGCAAGCATGCCCGTGCCTACATAGGCACGCCCGTGCTCAAGAAGTGACAAAAACTGGAAGCTTGAAGAACCAACTAGAATGCCACATTTTCAAGCCTTGTTGGGACACCTATCCAATCAAGACCGTGCCTCCAAAGCACACCAGTGCTTATAACAAAATTGCAACGGATCGCGCCAGAAAAGGACAAGAAGGACAAGCAGTGTAGGGAACCATTATCAAGCACGACCCTGCTCCCTAGGCATGCCCGTGCTCACCTAGCCACTTCCAGCCTATAAATAGAGGGTCTTGGCTGCCCATGTTCACCATCCCATTTCACCGACTTCTCTTCCGCATTTCACACACAAACTCTCTGATCTTGAGATACCAAAAGGAGTTTGGGATCACTCCAATAAAACACTTGTAATAGCTTAGTTTGAGAGAAAAACTTGTAATCAACAACCCTTCTTCTAGTTGTTTGATCTTATCATACTTGATTCATAATAATTCACTCCATGATAATTGTTTGTGGACAAGTTATGGCTATTATTGGCTAAACCCTTTGTGTTGTTTGGAGATGGTGTTTGGTATGAATTAAATGTTTAATCTAAGTACTTTAATGACTTTTATTTAGGTTTGAAGTTCACGCGCATGATTGATGTTAAAAGTGTAACTTGATGACGATTGCTAAAATGTTCTGCTCAAAATGATAAGTCTTTTTATTTGAACTTAAACTTGGACTCACTCAGCGTTACACTACTTTTTAGCATGCATGTGTGGTTAAACTGGCGTTGATGCTTGATTGGAGGTCTATGTTATGGATTGAAAGGTACCCTACTCAAAAGGCTAGCATCCTATCAACCCTAGATGACATGTTTTGTTTATTGGATGTGTTGTTCAAACTTGATGTCTACTTGACATTTGATGTTTCTGTTGCTACTCATAACATTTATCAGTTTAAAAGCATTGTTTTAATGCTTGAAATAAATTGTGAGGCTTTCCGGGTTTGGGTCCTTACAATAGTCCAAATAATTTTATTAATCATCCAAATAATACTCTTGGATTTGAGATCGTTTTAAGTTGCAGTAAAGATAGCTAGCTAGTTCTAGTGGAAACAATTTTTGAACTTGGTTGAGCTTAGCGATACATCCATGATTATAATCAAGAACATCACTGTGAATGCATGTTTTCAAGTATGCCTTAGTTTCTACTCATGATTTCTAGTTTGGGATACTTCTCCAAAGGATAAGTTTTATGGATACGAGTATACGGCCAACTATCCAAGTCATACAATTTGGAATCCTTTTTGACTGGTCATACTAATTAACGAACCTCACATCATTTAGTCCCTTTCTTTTGTACTTTGTGGATTTAAAAGTATTAAAGTCTTAGGGTTGCTTACTTCGTCGTTAAAACTAGAATGGTTGACATTTTCTAAGTTTAGTTGCTTCCCAAAGAAGTAAATGTTGAAGTTTTCTAGGTGGAAGGAAGTGTTAGTTAGAAAAGAGTTTATTTGAGCATTAAGAACAGCTTTTTTGTTCTTGCAAAGATGAGGCTTCAGAATCTTAGCAAAATAATCAGTTTGGTTTTAATATTCGTAAGTCTTTTAAACCATGGATTATGTACACATTCACTTTTACCCCGAAACAGTAACACCTTTTTGCTTGACAAAGTTATAATACGAGTTGGAATCATTCTTGACATGGAGGCATGGACTGGGAAGTCAATTCACAGCTTCATGAACTTTGCAATCTCTGATTTTTATACACGTAATAGTAATTACAGAACAAGGATCGTTCTCCACACAAGGGACTCCAAAGGTGACCCTTTACAAGCATTGTCAGCTGGTATGATCTCTTTTTATTGTCCTGTGTTTTCTTATGTTGAGCATCGAGTGTGTTACATTTTTTTATATAAAAAAATTACACATCAACCAAATTATAATATGGTATAACTAAAATCAGTTATATGTTACTTAATTATCTGCTCTCATCCTAATCATTTAAGTAAATTACACCGATGGTCACTTCGGTTTGGGGAGATTACGGATTTCGTATCTAAAATTTAAAATTTAAATTTTACGGATTTAACACCTGTGTGCACTGTTTCTTTCAAATATGGTCCTATGTTTCTTCGTGCTTTTGAATTTTAGATCAAATGATAGTTCCCATTTAAAAAAGTCACATTAGTTTAACTCTATTACTCTTCAACAAATTACAACTTAAAAATGAAAAGTTTCACTAAAGAATATAAAATAACTATGGATTATATTTCTAGATTTTTATTTAATTTCACAAGTTTGATGATGATGATAATCTGGGTTAAATTGTAACTTTTATAAAACAAACATCGTCAACGACTTAAAGTGTTCTTTTCAAAAGGGCAAAATTGACAAACAGTGCGTACAGGGACTAATTCTATAATCTATTTTTACTATAGTTATTATAAAGGCTTAATCTATTCATACATTCCTGCTGTCTATTTGGACACTTTTAAGTTCTAGATGGGTCGTCTAGGGCTAGACGCCCCATATAGTACTGATTTTCAGGAGTCAGCAGGTACCTGGCAGGGCGCATAAATTTAAGTGTTTAAAAGGGAGTCTGGACCTAGACGACCCGTCTAAGAACTTGTTTTTTTGTTGAAAAATGTATGTTTTGGTGGGTAGATTGGTTGTTGTTGGAGTTTGAAAAAATAGTGTTTTGGTGAGGTAAATTGGTTGGTGTTGGAGGTTGATTTTTTGTGGTGTAAGTTTATATTTTTGAAAAGTTTTGTTTATTGTATAAAAATAAGTTATCTTTTTCGATCGTTTAAATATTTAATTGTTTTTACATTATATTTTAAAAAAATAATATTAAAATTTAATACTGTTTTCAACATTTTAAGATGAATGCAAGAAGTATATGTTGTTTTCGTATTACATTTTAACGTCGATTTAACACAAACAACGACCAATTAATCGAATAACTGAAAACAAAGCTAAATATTACATATATATATATATATATATATCATATATAACATAACTTTGTACATCCATAACAATATGTATCTGCACAGCTGAATACTAAATACAAAAGGTGAGCGGTCTATGCATACGAGTTGGAGTCGGACTCGGGATCTGGCTGCTGCTGCTGCTGACGTGGTGCTCGAGGTGGTGGGAGCAGTATGGCAGGTAACCCGTCTCTCTCGTCTATCATGTGCTTCCCGAACCAGCCAGCCAATGAGATCCATAACCCTGTCAACGTCGGCTCATAAGTACGAGTATGCCGCACCCCCCGGGGCATGACCTGGAAGGACGTGCTGCGGAAACTGGGGCGCCCCGTGAGGTGGTGGTGGCGGTGGCGATGCCGGTCCGTCAAATCAACCGAAGGCTCCTGGACTATCGCTGCCTCATTTTAAGCGGATAGACTGGATCGAACTGATCTGGCCGCAGCTCCGGAATCCATGGATCACCTTCGCAGGTTTTAAACCGCTCGCCGAGCATGTCGAACCTCTTCACCAGCCTCATCCCGTGCAAGGTCTGAAAACCCATCCGCGTGGACGGTATGGCCGACTGCAAGTGCGGGTCCGTCTTCGGCACAAGACCCAACGACCGGGCAATCACGATGACGTACACCCCGCCGTACAAAAAGCCGCGCTCCTGCGGTGATGGGTGGAGGCGAAGTACTGGGCGAGACCGTGCGCAAGTGCGCACAGCCTCCTGTAAAAAAGACAATAGTAAAAACATAAATCAGTGCTCGTACACCACTCACGGCTGTGTCCGCGAGCGGTAATAGACGTAACGAGCATCCGATGTAGATACCTGCACATTATATTAGCGAAATACGGAAATTAATTCATAACAACAATAATCAAACAATTACCATAATAAATGTACGTACCTGTACAGCGGGTCAGCAACGTGAGAAATCCTCCCCTTCGCCCTGACATGCTCCCAAGTGTCAGGGCCTGCGACCACCCCCCAAAATCCCAATAGAGTGGGTCTATCCACCACCACTAGCCCCTCCGTATAAACATCAGTGGCAATCTCCTCCTTCAAGTATATGCCGCTATGAATGGCAAACTCAGCAAGCGTCATCGAACGCCACACACCGGCGAGCCTAAATGAAACCTCAGGCGGAGGGGGAGGACCCTGTGGCTGGGCATGCGGCTGGTCGACTGTGGAGGGTGGAACGTGAAGGTCGACAGGAACTCGACGGTCAGCTCCCTATAACTCGGCGTGCCGGCCAAGTCAGATAGACGATGCCATGGGGAATCAACAGGAATGAAAAAACGCAGTCTTGGCGTCTCACCAATCACCTCGATCGCATCCCAGTCGACCGCCGAGTGCGATCCGACGTGCATCCGGCATAGCTTCCCGCAAAAATGGGCGGCCTCAGTGTCGAGCGAAAACTCAAGATAGGGGTGGCCGTGGAGCGGATCCACCGGCGCTGGCGGGGCCCGTCGCGGACCATGCGGATGTGGGTCCCCGTGTATCGGATCGCCAATTTCGTCCATAACTAATTTGCGGTTGTATTAGCAATTTAACATAAATAAAACAATAAATTATATAAGTTAACAAAAATTTATGGTCGTTTATTAGGGTCGTCTAGGGCTAGACGCCCCGTCTTATTCTTCAAAAAACCTAAATACTTCAAAATCACAGCCCTTGAACCCCAAAAATTATCAAATTCACACACAACCTACGTTCTGAATGCATAATACGTTAAAGTTTATTGAAGTATAGGTGAAAATACGTATCACAGATGCTTGATTTCGCAAAAATACGGTCCAAATACGGTAGAATACGTGTGTGTGTGTTTTGTTGTGTGTCGGATCGTCTAGGCTGCCGGTCATATACGACTCGTAGACGGGCCGTCTATGCTTAGACGGTCGTATGGAATAAACGGCGAATTACCGTTTTACCCCTGAGTTGCTACCGTCTAGGCCTAATTCAGGGCAAAATGGTAATTAACCATGCTGAGCTGTAAAACACTCAGGTGGTTAATTACGATTTTACCCCTAAATTAGGCCCAGACGGGTGGCAGTTCAGAGGTAAAATGGTAATTTACATATTAAATTTTAAATTCATCTTTTAACAGGGATAAACGATCCCGCTCAAACTATACGAATCATCTAGACCTAGACGGCCTGTCTAGTCCTTGATAATATGATCATTTTGCCCATGAGTTTAGCCTAGACGACCAACAAACTAGAGGTAGAATGGTCTTCTTGCTAGACCAAGACGGGGCGTTTAGGTCTAGACGGCTCGTATATTTACATTTAAATTTTTTTGGTATAACTAATAGTATTTTATTTACTTATTTTGAACTTTGATATAAGCCCACATTCCACTAGTACACCCAAGGAACATCAAATAAACCATACAAAGCATATCTAAAAATTAACAAACTTCGGGTATTGACAAACGGACAACAATTATACTCTCCGAGCTCTCACGTCCCACCGTCGCCACCGGCAGTATTGACGTTTCGTCATCTGCTGGTGCTGACGGTTGGACGTGAGAGCTTGGAGAGTATAATGCTGTTGTTTGTCAATACCCGGAGTTTGTTGATTTTTAGATGGGCTTTGTATGGTTTTTTAAACCGTACAAAGCCTATCTAAAAACCAACAAACTCGGGTATTGACAAACAGACGGTAATCATACTATCCGAGCTCTCACGTCCAACCGACGGCACGGGCAGCATTGACATTTCGTCATCTGCCGGTGCTGACGGTTGGACGTGAGAGCTCGGAGAGTATAATTGATCATGTTTGTCAATACCTGGAGTTTGTTGGTTTTTAGATGGGCTTTGTATGGTTTATATGCTGTGCCTTGGGTGTACTGAAGGAATGTCGGCTTATATCAAATTTCAAATTAAGTAAATTAAATTCTATTAGTTATACCAAAAGTTTTTTTATTGTATTAAAAAATCTTTGTATTTTAATTATAGAAAAAAATCGTATTAAACATAAAAAAATCGAGCCGTTGTTCTTGCTTTGTTGACCGTGGTTGACCAAGACTGATCGTCAGACGATGACCGAGACTCGTTAGGTGTTGTAGCAACACCTGAAATAAGTTCAACAACATATCACTATGTTAAACCACAATACACTCTATTACGCAAACAAAAAACATATATATTTAAAAATGACATTATTTCTCATTTACCTGCATTTACTCCTCGAGTCTCTCTTCGGTTACAGTCTTCGATTGAGCACAAGACACTCTTTGACGTATAGTCGATTGAGATACAAATTTGCACGCTGGAAACCGTCCCTCCAATAGTTTTTTCCAAAATATATAAGGCTGACCTCCATCGGTAAATATGGTTTTATCTCACTATGTAACGGGTTGCTTTTCAAACCATCTCTGCGTGATACGAATTGCCTGCGTATGGGGGTGCCTCACCACCATATCCTCCACCATCACGAATAATGTCTTGTACACTAGACACAACCTTCTCTTGCTCGTTAGAATTGGGAACACCGCTCGTTAGAATTGGGAACACCGCTCTGCCCCTAACAACGATATCACCATTAGTAAATAATTAAAACAACAACTAGTTTAACCTAATAACTGTTACCGTATTGGCTTCAGGCACCCATGAGTCACCAGAATACGCCCCAAAGAAATTGTTGCCGTCCCAGTTTAATGACATTTCGCCAACTTTAAATGATAATAGATGAAGTAATACAAGAAAAAGTTCATGACAAAGAGAATTCCGACGACGAATTGAAAGTTTTATGCGACATCAAATGCATTGCATGGGTCTATTTAACAAAGAAATAGACGCCCTGTCTAACACCTAGGCGGGGCGTATCACTTTACTACTTTACGGACATGCATTGAATGATATCAGATGAAGTAATATAAGCCAAAGAAGAAGTCGGAGAGAATTCCGATTGACGGAGTGAAAAATTTCTGCGACATTAATGCTCTGCGTGGCTCTATTTAGGAAGGATATATACGCCCCGTCTAGGCCTAGACGGGGCGTATCACTTTACTACTTTACTGACATGCATGCAGAGCACAACCTTCAAGACGGCTCGTCTAGCACTAGACGCCCCGTCTTGGCCTGGTCGTCTTCAACATCCGTATATTGCTAGACGCCCCGTCTGATGTGACTGATTTGACGTTGTACAGGGCAGGAATGTGGTCAGAGAAAAAGAAACCTAGACGCCCCGTCTAGGTCTAGACGACCCGTCTAAAGGGTGTCTAAATAGGAAAGTGAGTGTGTGAATATGTAGACCCATATTGTAAAACAAGAACATTAATTATCTGATTTCTGTTTTATTTCTTGCATCTTCATTTAGCATGACGAATTTTCTCCTAATTATAAAACAAGAACTTTAATTATCTGCTCTCAGTTTTACTTCTTCCATCTTCATAGTGATGAATATTCTCTTAATATGCTCTTGCTCCAAGTGTTGTGTTCATTTTCCAAGTCCAAATCCTATCTAGTTTAATCATGCTTTATATCTTCGCTTTATTGATTTTCTTGAATTCAACAAATTGATTTCAGTTCTTTTATGATCATCTTTCCTGGGCAGTGCATGATCTACTGAATAACATCAAGGTGCAAGCAATCATAGGCCCAGAAACATATCTTGAAGCTAAGTTATTGGCCTCCATTTCAGATAAAGCAAAAGTCCCTATCTTTTCTCCTAATTATAAAACAAGAACTTTAATTATCTGCTCTCAGTTTTACTTCTTCCATCTTCATAATGATGAATTTTCTCTTAATATGCTCTTGCTCCAAGTGTTGTGTTCATTTTCCATTTTCCGAGTCCAAATCCTATCTAGTTTAATCAGGCTTTATATCTTCGCTTTATTGATTTTCTTGAATTCAACAAATTGATTTCATTTCTTTTATGATCATCTTTCCTGGGCAGTGCATGATCTACTGAATAACATCAAGGTGCAAGCAATCATAGGCCCAGAAACATATCTTGAAGCTAAGTTATTGGCCTCCATTGCAGATAAAGCAAAAGTCCCTATATTTTCCTTTGCTGGTTCCCCTTCCATGCAATATCCATTCTTGTATCAAATTAAGGAAGATGAGTCAGTTATGTCAAAAAGCATTACTGCCCTGGTTGATTCTTTGGTTGTGAGGGAGGTTGTATATTTATATGATGACATTGAACGTGGGCGGGAAATCTTATCATATTTTCTTGAATCCTTTCAAGACAAAAGCATCCGTGTCAGTCAAGGAAGTGAAGTTCATGATTTGTCCACTGATGATCAAATTACTAAAGATTTGCAAAAGATCAAGATTAGTCACACAAGGGTAATTGTTCTACATATGTCATCTTTATTAGCATATAGAGTTATCTTAATTGCAAAAGGGTTGGGAATGGTGAGTGAAAATTATGCTTGGATTGTGGCTTACAAGACCATTGATATCCTGCAACCAGTGGAGAATGAAGTTATTGAGTCATATCAAGGAGTGATAGGTTTGAGGTCTTATATTCCAGCATCAGGCAAGCTGCTTAACTTAACTACAAGATGGTACAATGAATGCTATAAAAAGTCCCCAAGTTTAGCATCAAGAGAGGTCAGCGTGCTTGCAATATGGGCATACGACACAATTTGGGCACTAACGGAGTCGGTTCAAAGGCTTGGGGTTCAGTTTTCATTCGTTGTCACTCAAATAGATTTGATGCTTCAATTTGAGCTTTCAAAAACAAGATTTAAGGGTGTAAGTGGTGACTTTCAAATTAATGATGGAAAGCTAGTGTCCAATGGATTCAAGGTTGTAAATGTGATAGGCAACGGAGAGAGAGGAGGGTCTACAACTACTCAAACACGTCGGATGTTGCAAACTACTGGTGGTAAAAAGCTGAAAGTTGGTGTTCTAACACGAAGAAAGTTTACGTATTTCATAGATGCATTTTATGACATTCAGAAAAATGTAACAACTGCTACTGGTTTCTCTGTGGATGTGTTTGATGCTTGCATTAGTGCATTACCATACGAAGTACCATATGAGTTAATTCCATTTGCCAATGGAACTTATGACGATCTTATAAAGAAGGTTTACGTTCAAGTATGTAACTTCTCTGAATAAATTTCATTGCTTTCATGCATAGAAATACATGTGCTTTGTTTTTGTTGTATTTCAGGAGATTGATGCTATCTTGGGTGATTCAACGATTCTTGCCAACAGATCTCAGTTTGTTGACTTTACAGCGACTTACACTGACATGGGCATAGGAACACTGGCAAAAATCAACAATAATAACATGTGGATCTTCTTGAAGCCACTCGATATGGATCTATGGCTGATCACTATTGCTTTTGCTATCTTCACTGGCTTTGTTATTTGGGCAATCGAGTCCATGGATCAGAAGTCCCAAAAATCGCCTTCCCAGCAAATTGGGATAACCTTTTGGTTCATCCTAATGACATTATTTTTTGCTCAAAGTTCTCTCTCAATCTCAAAACCTCTCTGTGGTAAAGTAAAGGGACACAATTCACATATACTAATTTACTGAAAACTTGTTATGTAGGGGAGAAGCTAGCAACTAAGCTGGCAAAATTTGTGGTGTTTGTTTGGTTACTTTTCGTACTTATTCTGATGGCGAGTTACACTGCAATACTGACTTCACTACTAACAGTTGAACAGTTTGAGTTAGCTTCAAAGGGCGGAACTCTGGGGTTTCATGGTGGTTCTTTTGTGGCAGGAAGGACCGTTAGCAACTTGCAGTTTGGGGATTATAGACATAGACCATACTATTCGTATGATGATTATGTTAAAGCACTATCAAAAGATGGAAAGCATAATGGTGCTGATGCTATCATTGATGAAATACCCTACATAAAGATGTTTCTTGGCATGCACTCCAGTGATTATGCAATGATTTCATCTGAACATACCACTTCTGGTTTTGGCTTTGTAAGTACCGTTTGGTTTTCCCTTTTGGATAACTTGACCAAATGTACAGAACAAACAACGAAACTGTTCACTTAGAATAAGAGTGTAAACAAAGTTTTAGCTCCCTAATTCTTACATAATCTACAAATAAGATTACTTTATTTACTTAACTTAACCGTGTATGCTTCTGCTTGGGTCCGATGTGATAAATAATTGTCTAGAACAATGGTTTCATGGGGTTAGTTAGGATAATCATAGACTAAGCTTTCATTTCTCTATATTATGTATTTTTTTTTCCTGTGTCAATCTTATGCATTCAACTATTTCATTTAGATCTTTCAAAAGGGATCGCCTTTGGCTACTGAGATGTCAAGACAAATTGCTACAATAAGAGAAAATGGAACCCTTAGAATTTTACAAAGGAAGTGGTTCGAGAAAGAGTCATCATCCCAAGATTCTCCACCAAAGCCGAAAACTTTAAATTTTAGCAGGTTTCGAGGTCTGTTTCTTGTTAGTGGGATCTCTTCAGCTGTAGCCCTCATTATATCTTTGATTTTCTTACTTCATGCGAAACTAGAGATCCATAGCATCATTTCCTTCATCATGCAGCAAAATTTGGTGGCTAATTTGAGGCATCTACTTTATGGAAATGCCATTAGGACATAACGAACTAGTGGAGAAACTCCCTGAATATGCTTGTTGATTTATATATGTATCTAATCCTCTTAGAATTTGATCCAAGTATATATCTATTTGATTATCACCCGCCAGTCAATCCTGTATCTGCCGGTTGCCGCCTCTTGTCATTTGAAAACAACTTTGTTTTGCTTAGTTTTATTTAAACATTAACTAATATGGAGAGTAAATTCTGTTATTTATTACTTCTGAGATATAGAAAAGTTTCTTAAGAATATGAATATTCTTCTAGTGAATGGTCATGAAAATTTAATTAGTCCCCACTTATCAAATATGTAGGTATATATCGTGGGTAAAATTTTCTCAAGTCATACAAATAATGTTTTGAATCAGTAAGTTAGGAATTGGCCTTAAAAATAAAAGGTCAGATATGTAAAACTCTATAATAGAAGAGTCTATCTGTTTATGTGTAAATTTATTAAGGGATGCTTCAATAGGTCAAACGTAGTGACGGTTTTGTGAATAACCGCCGCCAAGGATGTTAAAGGAGAAGTCAATGTATCAAACAATTCACAGCGAATGAACTTTTATGTGTAAAGTTTCTCTTTGTTCTTAGCACCTGTTTGTTTGTGTATAAGATTGGTGTTGTAAATTCGCTACATTAGTATCAGAGAGTTTTGTGCTCTTGGGAGTAACCTGGTGAAGAAAAAGATTAAGTGAGTCGATTGTGACAAAGAAGAAATTGAGTGAGTCGACTGTGAAGAAGAAGATCGGTGATCGAAGTAAGAAAGCAAGTTTCTCGAAGGAAGAATTCCTGGAAGAGATTTAGGTGTTTGGAACTCCTGACAGGGCAGATGATTTTGCGATGAATCCAATAATCAGCTCTGGTCTATGAGACAAATTTGATCAATTTGGGATGGCGGGCATGTAGGAGACAAGCAATGATGATGAAGAAAGTTAATTCAATCCCGTAGCAGTGAAATTGGAAACCCATTACCAACTAGTTGAAGAAGATGATAAAAGACAGAAAGTGATAGTGTGTTTTAGAAAGAAGACATCAAAAAAGAAGAATAAGAAGTGCATAATCAAGTCTCATGTGTACAGTTTCTTCAAACTATGAGTTTATGGAAATGATAATTCTCATCGATACTAAATAGTAAATATATATACAAAGATTAAAACTGTAAAATAGGAAATGAACTACCGATCGCTCCTAGATTAATGCATTCTGATAATACAAGGATATACATAATATATGCACAATATTTACGGGCTAATACACCCCCTCAGTCTTATTGGGAGGATTTCGTGTGTGAAAACTGTCTTTAAACCTGGAGAAGAGTATGAGTGGAAGGCCTTTGGTAAAGATGAGCCACTCATATGCATTCTGATCTCGTACTTAATCTTCAAACAAAAACCACACCTTTTGTTTCAGAGACGTCGCCACACCAGCCTTGCCAAAGGCCGGCTGCCTTTTGTTTCCTATGTGACACCCCCAAAACAACCTACAGTTCTTCGCTTCGTCTCCACATGGTACTTGTCAAATGAGATGCATCTTCATCATTCATTAAACGTTGTGGCACAAGAGAAAATTAGACTCACTTTGTGATTTGAACCGGTAAGACACGAAAACTTATGGCTGGGACCAATTTGATTTGCCATAGCAACATTGGTTCCTGGATCATGTTCTGATTGATATTAATTGTTGTTTTGTAACCTTTGTTTTGTTAACGATTTTCACTTGATACCGGAAGCCGTAAATGTTTGTTATAATGTGTTTGATCAAAAGTTTAACTTGTACTGAACATCTTCTAGATTAAACATAAACTTCATTCATTTTCATCAAAATTTAGTTATAAATTTCGGACTCGTCTCATATGACATATAGGTCGGTTGGTTAGGAAGAGTTATGCCCAAGTAGAGAGGTAATTCTTATAGAATACAAAAGCAAATTTAGCTAGCAGAGGTTCCACAAACAACTTGAGACGGGCTCCAGCTTTATAGGACTCGAGTAGTTTTGGCTAAGCTTGATGTCAGCTTGACTGCTTTATGTGCCTTCATGATGCTGGCTTCAGCCCAACTCAATGTGAACTCAAGATCAATTTGAGCTCGACTCTAAAGATTGACTATCTAAGTTAACAGTATTTTAAATGCAAATTATATTTCATAGCATAACTCATTTCAAACTGAAAGACACATTGACTTCAAATTAAACACCATTTAGATATTCATTCTGACAATAATGAAAGCCAATAATAATATCCATCATTTGCAAGCATGAGTGTAATATATTCATATATGCCCATAAAGATAAACCTAACTTACCGAATCTGAAAATCAACAAATTAAAACTTAAAACCTACAATTTAAAGAGTACAAACAAACCTGAAGAGAGTGAAAGAAGGGGCTGGTGCGTTAGGGCTGTAAAGTGTAAAGGCATAAAACCTAATTCCTAAATTCGTTTTTGAGGGGAAAAAAGGAAAAAGAACGCAAAAAAAAATGAAATAAAACGCACTAACGAAAATCCTCGAACTCGCAACCTCAACCTTATGCACCAGACGAATCACAAGTAAACCACTAAACAGATTTGGTTATGAGTTTCCCTACAAAATACTAAAGGGTTCCTTCAAAATTTTCAATATGCTTTTACACTATAATTTACAAACCAAACCGGTTCCTAGGACCCGCCTATTTGACTCTAGACATGCTCCTGTATGAGCGGCTAAGGCTCTCCATGGCTTCCTTCAGGCGCGGACGGTTCGTAGGGTTTAACACTTTTCTCAGTTTTATTAATCTTTGGATTTTTTTGACATTGACAACATTCTTAAAACAATTTGTTGTGCTGGTTTATTTAAACTATTCGCATGTGTTAGTTGTCCTTGTTTTACAACTTGTTCGGTTGATGACAAAACCTAGTAGCTTGTTGGATGACATAGTGTAGGTTGATTCACACGAGCAAATAGGGTAATTGAACTGTAAAAGATTTGATGACCTGTTTTTTTTTACCACTTAAATTAACCAACTTTCTAGCACCATGTCTACGTGATGTCCAATTAATTGACTAAATTGAGTTTTGTGTAAACCTAGAATCTTAAACTTGAAGGAGGTTATCTTTTTCTAAATCTTTTGTTACTTTCCCATGGTGAACGGTTGTTCGGTTTTACACATTAACTTTGACTACTTGTGTTTGAATTGAATAAACTTTTACTTATATTGGAATTACTTGTTTTTTTTATCAAATGTATTTGCGAGTTCTTGCATCGCGCGGGTTGGTAATTAGGTGGGTAGTTTGTATTTGTGAATGGACGATTAGATCGTACGCTTATTTTAAAACCGTCTTTAGTTGTTATTTTAATTCAAAAATCCCAAGGCCATGTCTATATGGTGTTTTAGTAATTAAACGGAGTTTTGTGTAAAATCTATAACCTGAATCCCGGGTGGTAGTTGTTTTTCTTAAATCTGATAACAATTTCTTAACTAGTGGCAGTTAATTAATTAGATATTTAGCTAAACACTAACTACATATTACCTATGTGACAAATGCCACTCTCTGGTAATTTTCGTACAATTGAACAGTCTTTTATATTATACAATTAGGTGATTTGAACACCTAAACTGCATAATTTCATGACGTAAATTTAGAGAACCCACAAAATACATTTTATGATGCATATTATTCATTTTAGTGGTCATAACTCGAAACAGTTTAGATAATGCACCGGAACAACTAGTCGGCTTACCGGCTAGACTTGCTATGTCAGCACGGTTCTGGTACTCAGCTAAACGGCAGATTTAGGACTTAGATGGGAGTTCAACATCAACTATATGTCAAATCCTATGTGGGAAAACAAGAATTTATGATAACACTTTTCGGAAACAATACATACACCAAAAACGGTCCGAAACACATCAAAAGTGATAATTCAGCATAATTCAGCACCCACTAGTTTATGTAATATTCAGAAACAGTGTTAAACATCATAAACTACCTAAAAGATGTTGAAAGTATCATCTTGACACAAAAAACGTATCAATGATACAAGTCTTGTAAGTTGACGTTTTAACCAACTAATTAACCTAACTTGGCTAGACTTCAAACTCAACTAAATAACCTAACTAGACTTCAAACCCAACTAGAACTCCCCCCCCCCCCCCGCTATGATGGACGACTACATGTGAGGCCCCATGCCCACATGTTGTCCCATTCATCTTGATTAAGTTATGTTGTGTAAAGGGTTTATATGATGGAAGGTCCATATGTATGAGATTATAAGGAGACAAGGTTATCACTCATTCTCACAAACTCCCAACACAATCTCAAACTCATACTTCCCCTTCTCTTTCCCTCTAAACCCACCGCGACACCCCATCATCTTCACCTCCACTTTCTTTCACTTTCAAGCAAATCCAAGGGTGTTCAAGGGTGTATCAAGCATAATTAAGAGGGCATCAAGTCTTGGAAGGTCAAGGACCTCTCTAGGGAGCTATTGACCACCAACTTTCCCTAATCTTCATCTTCTAGTTTCTCTTGTTACTTCCCAAGCCTTGTGCTAGTAGTAAGTTTCCTCGAAAACTAAATTTCATCTTGTTTAAGTATATGTAGCATATGTACAAGTTAACATCTAAAGACTCTTACAAAATGAAGATGAAAAAACTTGAAATGAAACTAAAAATCATAAGAAAAAAAGGTTGTTTATGTTGTGATATAGAAGTTGTTAGTTTATTGTTTGGGCTAGTAATGATGAACAACATATGTATACTTGTTATATGATGTTTAAAAACATAATCTAACAAGTGTATATGAAGATCTTTAAAAGATCCATAATGGACCTGTTATGAACATGGATGAAAATGAAACTTGAATTTGAGAAAGTATATGAAATGTACATTAAAAATTATGGTTCTTGGAAGATTTATAAAAATAAACTCACAAGATGATTTTTATAAAAGTTTGGCAAAATGAGAAAATAAGTATGATTTTTAAACAAATAAACATATTTAAAAATCATACTAGAATCCTACATGTTCATGTGTTCTTCTTGTTATATTTTATTATAAATTTCATTTGATTTTTTGTGTGAAAATGATATGGGTAATTGGTGATGAATTTAAAGAAAACGATATGTTTTTATAACATGGAAAAGTCCATATTTTTAGGGGAAACTATGACGAAAATTTTATAAAATTTAAACACTTAGAAAAATATATTTTTAAGAAGGTTCTTACAAGTAAACTTGTTTATAAATAACATATATATAAATTCCCACATTTTTATATGAAAATGCAAGCTAAGAAAGTATGGTTTTCTAAAAATAAAGATGGATATAAATATATCTTTAGTGATCATAAGAATTATGTGCTATGTGTATATTGTTTGTGTTAGTTATATATAAATTAGGGACTTGAAATAATGATACAAATAAATACAATAAAAATTGACAAATAAAGACTTATAAGGATATATATATATATATATATATGGGGGAGGTTCATTTGAGAAGAAATTTAATGTGAGAAGAAAAAAAAGAAATAACATAATGGTAAAACTGTAAATAGTTTATAACTCCTCTCATTAATTATGTTATCTCTCGTTAATAAAGCAAAAAACATTATATCTTACATATTTCAAAATTTATCCCACATATGTCTTACATTTACCGGAATTTACCCTACACACATGTAAATTTACCCTACACATTTTAAAATTTATCCTACACATACTAAGATTTATCCTACACATGTCAAAAATTGTTCTACACCATAAATTATTTTATCTTGTAAGGGTATATGAAAAAAAATGAGTTACAAGTTTAATTAAGTAGTTAATTAATGAAAATTATAAATTTATCGATAGGCCATTT
The DNA here is from genome assembly GCA_947069175.1 of Scalesia atractyloides. Classification (NCBI taxonomy): domain Eukaryota; kingdom Viridiplantae; phylum Streptophyta; class Magnoliopsida; order Asterales; family Asteraceae; genus Scalesia; species Scalesia atractyloides. Next base: position 8,471,409 of record CAMTDV010000002.1, on the reverse strand, counting down.
TTCAGAACATTAAATACACACATTATATGAAGTAAATGAAGAATTTCTATTGGTTTAAAAGTTTTTCTTTTTATTCTTACAAAATTTATATATATATATATATATATATATATATATATATAGGGTAGGGTTCTAAAGTGAACACTAGATTGAGAGTGAACTGTGTGAACTAATCTGAGCCATTGAATTATATCATCTAGTGATTTTTAAACAATGGCAAGATTGTAATTATAATATTGTAACTTCCCTTTAAATTTATTGACAGAATGGTATTCCATCTTTTGTAAATTGCATTTATTAAACAATATAATCAAAATTCCTAAAATCTTGCTAGTTTCTGTATATACAAGATACACAGTTGTTAGTGCATACACATGTGTACAGTCTCGATAGTATCAGTTTATACAAGATACACAGATATTAGTTTATACACATGTGTACAGTCTCGCTAACTATCAATTTATACAAGATGCACCTTTGTTAGTTTATACACATGTGTACAGTCTCGCTAACTATCAGTTTATACAAGATACACAGTTGTTAGTTTACATAGATGTGTACAGACTTTTAATACATCTGTGTATTTTATAGTCCACGACCTAGTTCCGTTAGGAGTTTCATATACGGTTTGAATCCGGGAGGGACAGTTGGTGTCTAGTACCTAGTTCCATTAGGAGTTTTATATACGTTATTAGCAACTGATTCTACACGAGTTTAAAATAATGGAGAATTAATTAAAAATGTGTGTGTGAGAGAGAGAGAGAGCGCTAATGTCAATCTTACCCTTTCAATCTAAAAAATAATCAATGGTCAAGATTAGTTCACTCAGTTTATTTTCAACAAGTTGTTCATAAATGATCCTAATCCTATATATATATATATATATTCATGCCTTGGATACGATTTATGGAGAATTCGAACACTTGGACATTTGGACGGAATATATATATATTTGGACTAAAAGTATATAATATATCGGAGCTTGGTAAATTACACTTTCAAAACCGAACAAGTGGAAAAATATATATTTTACAAGTATATAAAATATATTATATTTTATCGATCTTAAAAATATATTATTGTTGAAGTGTATAAAAATGTATAGTTCATAACATCCTAAAAATAATATTATTTTGGTGGACAACTAAAAATATAATTTCTAGAACTAATCTTAAAAATAAACTATTTTTAAGATATAGAAAAATACATACATTTAACATCCAAAGGACACATCTTAATATATATATATATATATATATATATATATATATATATATATATATATATATTAAGAATACAAAATTTTGTATAATACATATACAAGGATAGTAACACCCAAAGTTCAACTCACATTAAGTATTAAGTATTGAAGCACTTAAATAAATACAAAATATACGTATTTCTATACATACAAATACATGTCAACATATACCACCAACACTTAGTGAAAATACCATTATACAAGTATTGTACATAATCATGAGGATACATATTTAAATACACAAATACTCATAATACGAGTATACCCACATTTGGGAATATACGCATGTATAATAAATACTTAACAAATATTACACTTGGTCATGTATACCATGAGAACACGCACATGAATAATTGTATATCAAGACTTGTAAAAAAATAGATTATTTTTAACGAACCCATCGTAATTAGAAATGATATATAAAATGGTGTATACAAATTATATAAGTTAAAATATAATATTTTAACTAACATATCAGATTTGGAACTATATATAATTATTGGGAAATTATATATGAACATACACTTAGACGATGATTGTAAATCACGAGTAAACAAGTAAATGGATCCTAAACACATGAAACATATCTGATGACGACCTCATCGAGACAAACGTGTGGGACCCGACTATGAGAAGTCGTGGACACATACATCTTACTCGTGCGAGGCACGACGACAAGAGGGCTAGGCTCGTACATACGACTCACGAGATACAAGAATATATATTTGGTGAAATATACATTGACAACATATCAACTCATATATCGAAAAGACAACCCAAAGGAATGCAATTTTGTACAAGTCTTAATAAATATTAAAGACGAATGAATTATACATAAGTCATTGCAAAGACCGAAGCGTTTAACAAACCTAGCACGTTTGTAGGTTGCGATACAAATCAAGGAAAACGTACGTGAGATAAACGCAATTTACAGAATGCAAATTAGTGAGTTGATGTCCCCGTTTTATCTTAAATGTTTACAGTTTTACAACTATCGGGGAAATACATGTACAATTGTATGATAAGCTAGGGAATGAAACAACTTAGATCATGTGCGAATAGGGTGGTACTTAAGCACCATTAATCTTGTATAGACCGAGGAACAAAGGGTTAGATCTTGCGGGTTTTGGCAAGCCCCACTCTTGGTCATGGATCCACACGGAAGAGTGCGTTTGTGTCACAGTCGAGGTATTCGACGGAAAATCGTCAAGGGTTGGATTGCTTCCTATGTCGTCACACATATTAATGTCCTTGAAAAAAATTAATGATCAACGATTTCATTGACGCATTACATACCGGGTTTTGATACATATACATCTTACATTTTACAGAATTATCCCATGCAACTAATACACATGAACTCGCCAACTTTTGTTGATTTTAACTTAACATGTATTTTAGGAAACTAATGGACCATGCGGGGAATTTCAGTCAAAAAAGCAAGTGCCAAGACTCCATGCCACCTTTTGAAGGGTTTGATCATATATGCCGCCCCCTCATGGTGATATAGTGGTCAAAGCCTTAATATTTTAAAAACTTGCATTTCAATGTAAGACATTACGACAACTTATTTTCATTTGATGGTTTGTAAACTATATACTTAACTTATGTTGCGTTTTGGAACGATTATGGCAATGGCATTGGAGCTTGTTTTATTCATTTAGTATGTTCACTTATATTGTATGCAATGAGAATCAATCAGATCACACCTCGTGCTTCCACTTATGAGTGGGTGTGATAAATTGGTACTAGAGCTTCGATTGTAGTGAACTAGGATTCCTTCTCGAGTCTAGTCTACAATCACTAGAATCCTCTCATGAAAACAATTTCACTTGAACAAGAGATTTTCATTGCATAACATTTCGCAAGGTCCACTACACAAATTCATTTTACAAAATAATGCAAGGACTTTATGAGACTTAGTCTATAAGAAATAGACACGAAACATTAAGTTGATCCGCACAAAACAAATAGGATAATTTAAAATGGACATTATGTGATTCCTATATTTTGTGTATATATATACTAAATAACAACTAATTATTAATATATTATGTCGTACAAACTATTTTTCCAGGTTATCATGTTGTCATCCGAGAGTGGCGTGTACGATGACCACGACCCCATGAAGGTTGTTTCCGATGACGAGGTCGGACCCATCATACATATCATATTTTTAGATGGTGAGTCCGAGCCAGAGGAGGACCTTGATTTCATGTCCGACGACGAGGACATGGATGATTTCCAACCTTTGCTTTACTTGATCAGGCCGACGAAGATGTCCCAAAAACATGAGATGTAGAGACGCGTGAGTGAGCAAGGTGAACATTATTTCATTAGGTCTTAGAATCATTTGTTCCAGTTTCCTTTTTTGTTGGGAAATATGCGGACAAGGGAAGCAAAAGGAAGTAAATGATTTAAATGTATGATTGTTGAACTCGTCCCCTAAGTCACACTGAAATGACTCGATTGATATCCTAAATTGAGTTTTAATAAACTAGTGAAATTGAAACTGAGCAAAATTTTCAAATGTTTCGGATTTAATTTTTTAATGGAAACATCCAAGTATAGTGTGTAATCATCTAGAAGTACCATATAATATTTAAATCCTGTTTTGCTAACAACTAGTGATGTCCATACATCACAACGAACTATATCAAATGGTATACATGTAGTGGATATGGAATGAGAACACACCAATGTTTTAATTTGGAAGTTGACACGAATCACAAACTAACTTTTTAGTACGAAAAGAACAATAAATAAGATTCTTAGAAAGCAAAACATCCATGGTGGTGGAACCGCGGTGGCGTAGACGCTCGTGCCAAATGTCTTTATTTGAGGATGCCAACAAGACATGAGGTGAAACTTGATAAGTGAATGGGTAGAGATGCCTGCCATTGTTTGTGGTAGGTCAACATCCGTCCACTCGGGTACTCCTTTACAGAAAAAACCAAAAGGGTCAAAGTTTACGGAAACATTATTGTCAGTAGTAAATTTTCTAACATAGATAAGGTTCTTCATTATTTTTGGAGTGTAAGATACATTTTTTAAGTGAAATAGGTGGTTGGGGTATTTTCGAAGTATGGGAATTCGTTGTCCATTTCCAACAAATATAGAGCCATATGAACGTTCAATCAAGGATTTTGAATCATAATACCTTAGTCATTTGCGAGATGATCAGATGCACTGTGTCTATTATTTCATTCATCATCTTGAGTTTCCGGATCCAATGTCATGGCATGAAAAGCTTCTCCAAGCTTCGTAGGTTGCATGGCATCAAAAATGGTGGCATGGGATTCAGATTGAGATGATCGATTTTGTGCCAGTGGATGAAGAGGGATGAATGGGTTTCATCGTGAGTGTGGCAACATCCAAGGCTAAACTAGTCCGGTCAAATGTGGATAAGCAGACTAAAGCTGTGTCTAGAACCGCCATAGGGTTGGTTGGGCTAATAATTTTGCTGATTTGACCATCTGTTGCCACGTGAATGAGTGGAGCATCGTTCAGTTTGTCTAGGGGAAGTGTTAACCATTGCCGTGGCTCCTGGTTGGGAGAATGATATGCACTAAATGCAACATATAAATTATATATAAAAATGTATAAAATCAACCCTTTTTAGTACTAATGTAGGAAAAACTACATTTCTTTGTGTACTTTTGATTTTCAGGTTTAAAAGAGCTTAAATATGCATAAGGAACAAATTAAGGACAACAACCGGTATGAATACAAAAGAAGGGAAGTTGATACGCTATACCGACGCTCCAAGCTTCACCCCAAGACCAAAAACAACGAATCAGAAGATAAGCATGGGATCGTGCCACCAAGGCATAGGGACATGCCCCACTCAAGATTCCAGAAAGAAGAAGACAACAGAAGCATACAAGAGACACGGGGCGTGTCCCATAGACATGGGCCATGGTCAACTTCCAGATATGCAAATCTCGGATAGTACAGCAAGTACAATGGCCACCGGCCCATGCCGTTGACACACGATGCCGTGCGAGCATCCGGACTAACAAGCTCATTTAATGAAGACATAGAAGAAGGTGGGCACAGGGCCATGTAAACTTTTTGTTTCCAACTATAAATAAGGGTGCTTGTTTCAATTGCAATCCATCTCTTGGCAAACCACTTCTCTCACACCTGCCACCACTCCATCACCACAATACCACCATCATCAACCACATTCATCCCTCATCAATCTTTAGAGTGTGTGTATTAGTCTCGGGATTCAAGATTGAACATAAGAGTTTTTGTCAAACAAATGCCATGCTTGGCTAATCTCTTATATCACTTGGTGAAAACATGTCATTTATGTATTACTTTTGATTTTTAAGCTTTGGTTAACTTTTTTTAATTGGGTTTATATTAATGACTTTAATATCTAGTTTTTTATATTGAAAGTGAACTTTATTCTATCGCCTCTTCATGTTTTGTTGATTCACTCATTTGTGACTTTACGGTCTATATAAAGCGCGTTAATTGCCTAGTAGAGGGTTAGAAGGGTCGTTTGGGTAAAGTTATTGCCTCGTTCAGTGTATAGATCCTGTGAGTACTTGATTCAAGCTTATTAGGACTTTCTTTGAGACAGATAGCATCAAATTGGGGGAAGTAAGAACGGCTCGAATCCCTTATAAATAAACTACTATTAAAGCTTTAAACCGGCCTTGCGGAACTGTATCCTTGTTGACTTAGACCAATATGACCGAGGGTAGCGTTGCTTTTAAAAGAGGGACATGCCACATTTTGCATTGATAACTCACTTAATTATCTTGCCTTGCGGGACTGTATCTTTGCTGACTCAGACCAATATGGCCCAGGGTAGCGTTCCCTCCAAAGATAATCTCTTAAAAAAGAGTAAATTGCACAAAACATCCTTTATGTTTCCTCAAACTTGCAGGTTCCAGCCTTAATGTTTAAAAGTTGCTAAAAACAGCCTTTAAGTTTATTTTTGTTGCGGGTTCAATCCTTTACAGCTAACCACGTTATTTTCTTCAGTTAAGTTCCCTCACATGCATAACATTTGAGGGTATATTCGTCATTTTGGTTGATCTTCCACCCACTTCAATTATAAAAAAAAAGAATATTTAAGTTTTAACCTAGTTTAAACAAAGTTTGGTAAAACATACGCGACTACAGAGGAGCACGATTACCGTTTGATAGTGTTTAAGTCTAACTTGCGGCGTCCTAAGCGTCACCAGTTGCTGGATCCGACTACTGAACACGGTGTTACGAAGTTCTCTGATTTGACGGCATCGGAGTTGCGTGAGAGGTATCTAGGGTTGAAGAGTCGTTTGTCGTTTCCGTCTGATGCGAATAAGGCGCCGATTCTTTCAACTGATGATAATCCTGAAGAGTTTGATTGGCATGATCAAAATCTGTGTTAATCTTTACAGCTTAGTGGGCTAGCTTAACAAGATTCCTATCTTAATTCCGGGTTCGCCGGAATTCGGCGAAGTCGCCGGATAAGAAGACCGGAAAAGAGGGTGTTTGGTTTTTAAAAGTTTGGTTTTATTGCACATTAGCCCCTGCGGTTAGAATTTTTTTAAAATAGGTTAAACCTTAAATATTCTTTTTTTCTTATAATTGACGTGGATGGAAGATTAACCAAAATGACGAATATACCCTCACATGTTATGCATGTGAGGGAACTTAACTGAAGAAAATAACGTGGTTAGCTGTAAAGGATTGAACCCGCAACAAAAATAAACTTAAAGGGTGTTTTTAGCAACTTTTAAACATTAAGGCTGGAACCTGCAAGTTTGAGGAAACATAAAGGATGTTTTGTGCAATTTACTCCTTAAAAAACCTAAAGTACGGGAAATCATCAAAAGATATGTAAATGACGAGTCGGAACCAAGTGATTCTATCTTGTCTATTTGTTTCTTTTATTACTTTATTTTCCTTTCTTATTTTACTTATTAAAAATATTTTCTCAATTTGATTCGATTAGACGTTGACAATATTCCGGTATTAAAAGATTTTGTGTCATTGGACGACCTTGGTTTCTTACATCACTATACTACGCCAACGATGGGTACACTTGCCCTAACGTGTTGTAGAGAGTGATAGTGTTATATCGTGTTTTATAAATTTAAAGCTTGATAAAAGAGTAATAAAATATATCTAAAATCATACTCACTCTCCATCACGTCAAGAGCATATCACGAGCTTCCTACCGTTGATGGTCGGCGTGAAGCATGTTACATGCCTCTTCCTTAGAAGGCAAGGTGTTGTTAATAATGGAGGCAGTGACATCAAAATCCCATGGTGACCACGAATAAGTTGACGAACAATGTGCTTTTCATATACAACAGTACCAATGCCATTGAGTTGAGTGGCGAGATCACTTAGTTTCTAGTAGTAGGCTTCCAAAGAGGGCATGGATTTGAGAGTGAGGGTGTTGAACAAATAATCTAGGGCAATCGAGCAACTCCCTTTAATGTTATGAAAAAGTTTTTCTAACCGAGACCATGCTTTGAACGCAGTGATATCGGGTTCTAGTATTTTCACCGGAAGATCGCCTGGCCATATGTCCATTATAGAACGATCGAGTCAATCTTGACCCATTCTTCATGCGAGGAGTCCTCCTTAGCCTGATGTTTGGTATCGTCGATGTGAAAAGAGACTTCATATCCACAAGCTTGTAGTTTAAACAACTTTACCTAGGATAAATACATATAGTTAAAACAACTTTACGAAGTATGTAGCTGAAACAACTTTACCCATGAGCATATGTGTGTAAATATATTGAGGGACTCGTAAACTAGGTCAAATGTTGTGACGGTTTAGGAATAACCATCATATTGGGTATATAGGATAAGTCAATGTATCAAACAATATATAGTGAATATTATGTTTAGTTTTTATTTGTTCTCTACACATGGTATGAGAATGTGTTGCACTCTTGGGAGTATGTGAAGAAGAAGATCGAGTGAGTGAGTCGAGTATGAAGAAGAACAAACCGAGTGATACGACCATGAAGAAGAAGATCAGCGATTGATGTTAGAAAGTTTCTCAAAGGAAAAATTCATGGAAGATATGTATGTATTTGGTACTCATGATGCGTAGATGATTTTGTAATGAATCCAATAATCGTCTCTGATTTGCCAAACCAATTTTTTGCCAATAGTCTGTGTGACCATGATGGTCTCAACAATTTGTGTTGTCTAGTTGGTGTTGCGGTCTATATGACCAATTTGTGACAACCGGCATGAAGTTGACAGACAAAGGCGGTGAAAAAGTCAATTCCATCCCTCAACACTAAAATCTAAAACCCATTCTCGTTGCTTGATGATGATCAATCTTCGTCACTATGAAAAAGACAAAAAAAACCCATATAAGGAAGACTTCAACAAACAAGCATAAGTAGAACAAAATCAATATCAAGGTATATGCAGAGATTTTCGAAGTTGAAGTTGACGAAAGCCGCATTAATCGATATAAAGCATCACAAAACCCTCTTCACAATATGCAAGAAGATCAGCAATTGATGTTAGAAAGTTTCTCAAAGGAAAAATTCATGGAAGATATGTATGTATTTGGTACTCATGATGCGTAGATGATTCTGCAATGAATCCAATAATTGTCTCTGATTTGCCAAACCAATTTTTTGCTAATAGTCTGTGTGACCATGACGGTCTCAACAATTTGTGTTGCCTAGTTGGTGTTGCGGTCTATATGACCAATTTGTGACAACCGGCATGAAGTTGACTGACAAAGGTGGTGAAAAAGTCAATTCAATCCCTCAACACTAAAATCTAAAACCCATTCTCGTTGCTTGATGATGATCAATCTTTGTCACTATGAAAAAGACAAAAAAACCCATATAAGGAAGACTTCAACAAACAAGCATAAGTAGAACAAAATCAATATCAAGGAATGTGCAGAGATTTTCGAAGTTGAAGTTGACAAAAGCCACACTAACGATATAAAGCATCAAAAACCCTCTTCGCAATATGCAAACCGACTGCCTTGGTGTAACATCATAAACAATTTGGAGGAGACCAAATACTAAATAAGATAACCTGTCTAATTCAAAACTATAGACCGTGTAAACTATACTAAACAAGATTAAACCAATAGAATTCCAACAAATGCAAAATTGAACAGTAAAATTGTCTCACATACAAAACTTGATAACTAATATACGAAATAAGATAACCTGTCTAATTCAAAACTATAGATCGTGTAAACTATGCTAAACAAGATTAAACCAATAGAATGCCTGCATTTGAACTGTAAAATTGTCTTACATACAAAACTTGATAACTAATATATAGGAAATAGGAAATGGGCCTTCAATTCAAAGACATTAATTAGGACAAATTGAAACCTTTATTCTAGTTATTGAAATGTGGATTTGGCATGAGAGCTATATTAATTGTATAATCCACTCTTTACAACTTGTACAATGCACTAGATTTCTACAGAATAGGAAATTAAAGACAAGATAAAATTTCTAAGATTAATTAGTCGGTATATGAAGAACACTATATATGTGCATTTCGACATCACATCCGTTGAAATTTTGATATCGAACCCTTAAAAACCATGAAACTGATCCCTTGGAAAACTTGATACCGACCCTTAGAAAATTTGACAATAAACCTTAACCCACATTTAAATTAAAAAAGAATAACTTGTTACGTCAACATTCTATATAAAAAACCCATTAACTCACTTAGCCTTCGGTTTAAAACTAACTCACTAAGGCTTGGGCTTAAGTCCACCACATAAACCCATAACCATTTAAACTTTACTTAAAAAAATAACAAATAAACAGGAATGCATAGCCAGCAGGAGCAGCTTCACACCTTCATGCCTGGTCAGGCATGATGCTTTATACGGAACTCAAAGGTCTATAATGATAATTTTTAGAAGATACAAGGTTTGCCAACTTGAACTTTATATCTAGTTTTGTGCAATTGATGGTTGAAACAAAGAAACAACTGGCATTGTTGAAGTTAGCTCTCAATTTACGGATTATTGAAGTTAGCTCTCATTTTACCCTTCACAACTGCAACTGTTGAGAGCTGTTTTTGAGCAATAAAGCACACAAAGTCTGATTTGCATAATCGGATTGGTGATGAACATTTAAGTGATAGTCACATTTATTTTGTTGAAGAAGTCAATTTACGGATTATTGAAGTTAGCTCTCATTTTACCCTTCACAACTGCAACTGTTGAGAGCTTCTTTTGAGCAATAAAGCACACGAAGTCTGATTTGCATAATCGGATTGGTGACGAACATTTAAGTGATAGTCACATTTATTTTGTTGAAGAAGATTCGTTTAGAAAGGTTTTGATAGATAATGTATTGGATTTGTTTAAACAAAGTAACCCTGTATAGAGCAACTTTAATCAATATGTATTATTCCCTTTTAGGGAAAAGTTTCTGTACAAACACTTTTTTCGTATAAAACGTACGCAAGACAAGAAAAAGTATGGAAAAAAAACACGATGACATTTTAGTTGGAAATTATGATATATAATTTAGTGATTAAAGCAAATGAATGAGAGGTCATAAGCTTTAATTGTGTGTTGGAACTTGTGTTGGAACATTAAAGTGTGGGAAGTTGTGTTTGTCCCACACTCGTGGAGAGATAAATCATGTGTTGATTTATATCTTTAATTCTCCACACAAATGTATTCTTATGTGACAAGTCACACCCAGTGGCAGCCAAGAGGTTGCAAAGCACCCGACATGCGCACGCGCTCGCGCCCGCGCCCAGGGACGGGCACGGGCACGAGACCGGGACCTGGACGAGGGCGATGGGTGCAATGTGGCGCTTTGATGACGCACTTTGCACTTTGCACGCTCGCATCGCCGCGAGCCGCTTGGAGCCGTCTTTACTATTTTTTAGATGTGACTTGAATCTGGTGACTGTTTACATTCTTACTGGTCAGAGAATTAAGTTCTCAGAATTCAATTGAGACTTAATGTTTTATTGAATTCTGTATTCGTTGTGACCTGTGGGATTCTAAACGAATTCACAGACTCTACAAAGTGTGGTGCTGAGTTCAGAAAGAAAAACACACTGAAAATCGCATGGTTCATACTTCACACACCTCCAACGAATTCCCAAAATTTTGATACTTTGCACACTCTTGTTTCAGGTATCTTTTTAGGTGCTAGGCTAATCCCGGCAGTACAATCTGTTGTAACATCCGTAAAAAACCGGATTAACCAAACCCGCTTCGTTTATTAACCGAACAACCAGTTAAAAATTTCGTTGCGAATTTAATGCCCAAATTAATTTTAAACGATACATAATTAATAAGTATATTAGAATATAAAATTTATTTTTAAAAATTCATTAAAAATAATGAAATAAAAATATATTGCTGATGCCGGGTTTCGAACCCGGGTCAGCCGAGAGTCAACACAGCCTTAACTCACACGCGCTCAACCGCTCCGCCACTTGTGTTGTTTGTTAACATATTGAAACAATTAGTACATAAATCAATCTGGAAATCAAAACCCAGTTACCCAGCGCGCCTAAATCCGCTCTCACCGGAAATCCCGACGAATTCGTCAATTATTGACGTTTTTCTTTTGTCATAACGGGCGCATTTACAGCCATATCGGTTATAACCGAAATAAAACCATCAATTTCATTCATTGCTTTAAATTTCTATTGAAAACGAAAAATACAATTCAAATCCAGGATTATACCTTGTTCATCAGTTAATTTCACGAATCTATTCAACTTACACTCATAATTTCGCTCAGAAAACTTCGCCGGAAGTCGCCGGAATTCTTTGTAAATTAACCGGAAAGTTTCACCGGAAAACCGAATTCAATCCATCCTTTCTTTTTACCCAAAAAATAAGATCATAGGACTCATACTGACATCACTCCCACTCACCTTAAACCTCTGAAGAATCTATGTCGCAAGAAATTTCACTCGCCGGAATTCTCTGCAAGTCGCCGGAAAACCGGGACTTTCATCTACATGGTAATTACCTCGATGTTTCTGTTTCATTCCATTATAAGACGAATTCTAACACCATTTCATCCCTCAGAATCAACCTCAGACGACATTGCCGGACTTTCTGTTTTCACCGGAAAACTTCTGGATTTTTCAGAAACCCGCTGTTAACCGGTATGATCATTCAAACATACTGATAATCATTACTCATTAGTTCAATTTCACATCTAATCCCTCCAAACTACTAATTGACTCTAACAGCCGAAGGTCACCAGAACAGAGCCGACGAGCTTCGCCGGATTTTCTTAAGAATACGATCTGTTCGGTATTTTTTTCCCCAAACTCTTCGGTTCAATACTTTTCAATTGTTCATTTTGTTCATTAACCGAATTAATCAAGTAACAGTTGCTTTGATCGATGTCTGTGTTTTGAACGAAGAAGACGAGTTCAGTTATGTTATAAGATTAATTAAAATCAGTTTTATTAACGGGTTAGACACACAGTCCAGCGGTGGACTGTGTGCAAACAAATACATACACGTCCCGAGTTCGATTCTTGACACACGCACCTTCGCAGTAGTAAAAATGTTTTTTTTAAAACTGAACCGGGTTAACTCCGTTAGATGTTAAGTATAATAAAAATCTGTTTATTAACCAAGTTAGACACACAGTCCAGCGGTGGACTGTGTGTAACGTTAAAGCACAGGTCCCGGGTTCGAGACCTGTGGCTAACACCGAGTCGATACATTAAATCGTTTTTAAAATAAGTGATTTTGGATTAATTTAATTAGTATATAAATATAATTAAAAACAGAAATATTTCGGGTTAGACACGTAGCTCAGTTGGTAGAGCTGCGTGCACGCGAACGGGAGGTCTCGGGTTCGAGCCTCACCCGGCGCATAGACTTACACAATAAAACCGGTCAAAAAGTCAACGGTCAACTGTCAACAAGTCAACGGTCAAAAAGTCAACATTTTTTTATTATTTTTATTTATTTATTTTATTTAAAAATCAATTAAAAATACTTAAAAATAAAATTTTAAAAATTAGAAAATAGCCTAAAACTCACAAAAATATATCCAAAAATCCTATTAAAGTTGTTAATAAAATCCATTTATTTACCTTACTTTTCTTTATTAATTTGGTTAGTTATTCCTCGACGATCAATCCTCTAAACTCGTGCGCATTCATCATCATTCACCGAACGCACCCACTGTGAGTGAATCTCTACAAATTCCCTGTTTAAATCACGTTTTTGGGGTGTATCATGTGTCCTACTATTTATTATATTTAAATCATTGTGCATACATCATATCATGAATAAATGTGTATTCAGCTTGTATAAACTGTTTGTGTGGTTATTGTTTAGATTTAATTTATTATTTTCAGTACATGCAATTTCATAGGCCGCCGCTCCCCATTACATTATGAGCGTTGAGCATGTTCCCCATTACATTATGAGCGTGAACCTGGCGTGCCAACATACGATCGGCTCCGTTTGATTGAGCCTTGATCGCACAGACATTTATCATTTTCAGTACATGCAATACGATCGGCTCCGTTTGATTGAGCCTTGATCGCACAGACATTTATCATTTTCAGTACATGCAATACGATCGGCTCCGTTTGATTGAGCCTTGATCGCACAGACATTTATCATTTTCAGTACATGCAATACGATCGGCTCCGTTTGATTGAGCCTTGATCGCACAGTTTCATTCATGTTATATATTTATGCAAGTTGATATGTTATTGTATGCTGTTGGTTTGTTAATGTATGTTATTGTTTGTTGTTGTGTGATATCGTATGCTAATGGTTTGTTATTGTATGCTAATTGTTGTTATTGTATGTTTATTTACGTTTGTTCATATATGAATAGTGCACAATTTTTCCATATAAAATACAACCAGAAATAAATAATAAACGTTTTCTAAAAAGGTTCACTCGCCAACTTTTTGTTGATCCAAAAACCATTTTTATACATGATACAGGTGAACAGGATGAAGCAAGGAAAACATAGGAAATGCCTTAGAAGAAAATAATGAAGTTCTAGAATGATGTGTAGGACAGGATGTAATTATGATTGTATGTTTCCCTTTAAATTGTAATAATAAATATGAAACGTTATAATAAATGTCATGAGCTTTGATGATAACCCAATCATGCCTCGATCACCTTTTCCGCTGCGGGTCGGGGTGTGACAGATTGGTATCAGAGCCATGACTATAGGGATATAGGATAGGTTATTAGACCCATAGAGCCTATACTATAGTTGACTAGATTTTAAATTGTTTATGTGGTTACATGCAAACTTATGATATTTATTGTTTTATATTTATTACATACACAAATGCATGCAAACATTTCCAATATTACATTTTGTGATATATAGTGAATTATACTTACAGTCAAACATACATACTTACATACATATTCATCATACATGTTACAATATTCACATATTCAAATCATCTTCATACTTCCGTTATTCAAGATTTTGTCGCATTTTTTTTTCATTTTTCAAATCTCATCAAAGTGAGTTCTGCGACGGGCATGTAGTAACTGTAAGGGTACAAGTACCGGTAGTCGGAACGTCCTGTCTAGGTTGGCATTCGTATAAATCCAATATAACGGACCGGTTTGCCTACCTGGGGACTAACGAGGAGAGTACGAAGGACCTATTAGGCCAAAGCATGCCACACCAAACGTCGTTCGAACTAACCCCACTTTGAGGTGTCACCGTGTCCACACCTGGACACATTCCGAATATCATACGTTACATATTTCTCGATTTTCTCCGGGTTTTAGTGTACGTAACCAGGCAAACACATGCGAACCATATGAAAAACCCGGTAATCATGGGGGCCCACATGATTACGAAGGTGAAGTATGGCGGCATGCAAGGTCCAATTACGAGCAAAGCCCAAGACATCCTATGGATGTAGTAGATTTATTATGCTATGTTTATTTTATGAATATTCATTCCTAAATACGACACATGATCCCAAAAACATCCAACTCATACTCTTCATATGTATTCCTTGTAGATGTCTTCTAATTCCGCTCGTAGGAAGATGAGAGCAGGAAAAGCTCGCGAGCGCATGGCTGCCCTAATCGCTCAACAAATGGCTACCATAATACCCAACATTATAGTCCAAGTCCAACAAGCCCTTACCGCTAATCCCGTCAATCAAGAAGTTCAAAATGTTGTTAACCCTCCCCCAAATACCACTAAATGCACTTACAAGCATTTCAAATCCTGTGACCCTACAAATACGAAGGGACTGAAGGTGTCACCGCTCTTCTCTATTGGTTTGAAGAAATGGAAAACATTTTTCTAAATTGCGATTGCCCCGATGATCGCAAAGTGCGATATGCTACTGGTCGTTTATATGGAATAGCACTTACTTGGTGGAATACAGAGAAGGCCAAACGAGGTGTTGAAGATGCTATGACTTTGACTTGGGAAGAGTTGAAAGAAATCATGACAAGACGGTTTTGCCCAAGGAGCGAAATCAAGAAATTAGAGGATGAGCTCTATTCGTTGAAACAAAAGGAAGGCGACCACACTACATACAACAAGAGGTTCCTCGAGTTAAATCAAATGGTTCCCAACTTGTTCACTCCCCACTACCGTTTGATCGAGCACTACATTCGAGGTATTCCTTCAAAGATTCAAGACTCTGTAATAAGTACCACACCTGCAACTTTGGAAGCAGCAATGGAGATAGCTACAGAGCTCACCGAGAACCGAATCCGAAACAAAGACTTCAAGGAGGAGAAGAAAAAGGATAAAGCATCAACTGAAATTTCAAACTCCACCCAAACCGAATCCCCTTCTCAACCCATTTCCAAGAGGAAACGAGATGAGCAACTTTTCGCTGTCACCCAACGCAATCAACCAGCCTTACAAGCCGTACCCCTTCAAGCTATCCCAATCACTCAAGTAGCACCCAACTCAACCTACACAAATAAGAAGCCTTACCTTGGACCTCACCCTCGATGTAACACCTGTTTTTATCACCATCCATCTACCGTACTTTGTCGACTATGTGCGAATTGTGGACGCTATGGTCATTTGAGCAAAGTTTGCCGCACCTCTCAAAACCAAACCTCACCCCCTACTCAATACATGATCCAAACATATCAACAACCCCAATACCCCATGTTCCCATATGTTCGAGCTTGTTTCAATTGTGGCGACCCTACCCACTTTAGAAACACGTGCCCTCAATTGGTTAACATCATAAACGCCCAAGCTCAAGCAAATCAAGAAAACCCAACCACTAGGCCACCAGCAAGAGGAAGAGTTTTCAACATCAACGCCAATCCTGTTGAAGATAATGATGGCCCAAACGAAACCACCCAACTAGTCCCCTTCACCAACAATCAAGATTCTACTCCAACCGCTTAGTTTTATGTTTTCCTTATGTTATCTCAATTCTCACGTGTCTCAATTTTAAATTTATCCAAGGATTTTAATGCAAATTATTATTTCAGTTTTGTTTTATACTCATTGATTCAACATTCATACCATCATAAATCTCAACGTATTTCAATCTCATTATTTAAAGAAGTTGGGCTGTGTCTCACTTCTACATAGACTAACCTCTCCATCACAACAAACGAGAGAGGGACTGTCATCATTCAAACATGTATACTATCAGAAATATGACTCAGGCATTGTTTGTTGTGTTTATTTATGTTTTAGAGTCACATAGGACTAATCATAGCTTACTGATAAAACCAATGAAAATTTGACGAGAATATGGTGGATACGCCGCTGGTACTTCCTATATATAAGTATTCTTGTCAAAGGATCAGAGGCATTATCAGGCGGTTATTAGAAGTTCCATGTAGGATTTTGTAATGTCTTGGTTGAAATTTGATTTACACTCACTGATTTAACATTCATATCAACTCATCATTTAAAGAAATTGGATTGTGTTCCATTTTCTACATAGACTAACCTTTCCATCATAACAAACGAGAGAGGTATTGTCATCATTCAAGGATTCAAGCTTTGGTTGTTGTGTTTGTTTATGTTTTAGAGTCACATAGGACTAATCATAACTTACCGATAAAACCAATGAAAATTTGACGAGAATATGGTGGATACGACGCTGGTACTTCCTATATATAAGTATTCTTGTCAAAGGATCAGAGGCATTATCAGGCGGTTATGAGAAGTTCCATGTAGGATTTAGTATTGTATTGATTGAAGTTTGTGTTATACTCACTGATTTAGCATTCATATCATCTCATCATTTAAAGGAATTGGATTGTGCCACCATCCAAACATGTATGCTATCAGAATTAGGACTCAGACATTGGTTGTTGTGTTTATTTATGTTCTAGAGTCTCATCATAGAACCAATCATAACTTACTGATAAAACCAATGAAAATTTGACAAGAATATGGTGGATACGCCGCTGGTACTTCCTATATATAAGTATTCTTGCCAAAGGATCAGAGGCATTGTCAGGCGGTTATGAGAAGTTCCATGTAGGTTGTAGTATTAGAAGTTTTGTTTTAGGATATAACCTTATCTTTCCAAACATATCAAAACTCTTGCGCATGAAATCATACTTAGTGAATCAACTCTGCTTATCAATATTTTTACCGTAGGCAACAAAAAGTGATTCCTATAGCAGGGTACTCAACCCTTACAAGGAACGTTACCGCCTCAAACAAAAATTTGAACTCTTACTCCTTTCTAAGTATATAACTGTCAAATTAAACACCATCCTTTTTAGACAAATATGCCACTACATAAATTTTGGGATGAAATTTCTAAAAGTAGGGGATACTGTAACATCCGTCAAAAACCGGATTAACCAAACCCGCTTCGTTTATTAACCGAACAACCAGTTAAAAATTTCGTTGCGAATTTAATGCCCAAATTAATTTTAAACGATACATAATTAATAAGTATATTAGAATATAAAATTTATTTTTGAAAATTCATTAAAAATAATGAAATAAAAATATATTGCTGATGCCGGGTTTCGAACCCGGGTCAGCCGAGAGTCAACACAGCCTTAACTCACACGCACTCAACCGCTCCGCCACTTGTGTTGTTTGTTAACATATTGAAACAATTAATACATAAATCAATCTGGAAATCAAAACCCAGTTACCCAGCGCGCCTAAATCCGCTCTCGCCGGAAATCCCGACGAATTCGTCAATTATTTACGTTTTTCTTTTGTCATAACGGACGCATTTACAGCCATATCGGTTATAACCGAAATAAAACCATCAATTGCATTCATTGCCTTAAATTTCTATTGAAACCGAAAATACAATTCAAATCCAGGATTATACCTTGTTCATCAGTTAATTTCACGAATCTATTCAACTTACACTCATCATTTCGCTCAGAAAACTTTGCCGGAAGTCGCCGGAATTCTTTGTAAATTAACCGGAAAGTTTCGCCGGAAAACCGAATTCAATCCATCCTTTTTTTTACCCAAAAATAAGATCATAGGACTCATAGTGACATCACTCCCACTCACCTTAAACCTCTGAAGAATCTATGTCGCAAGAAATTTCACTCGCCGGAATTCTCTGCAAGTCGCCGGAAAACCGGGACTTTCATCTACACGGTAATTACCTCGATGTTTCTGTTTCATTCCATTATAAGACGAATTCTAACACCATTTCATCGCTCAGAATCAACCTCAGACGACATTGCCGGACTTTCTGTTTTCACCGGAAAACTTCTGGATTTTTCGGAAACCCGCTGTTAACCGGTATGATCATTCAAACATACTGATAATCATTACTCATTAGTTCAATTTCACATCTAATCCCTCCAAACTGCTAATTGACTCTAACAGCCGAAGGTCACCAGAACAGAGCCTACGAGCTTCGCCGGATTTTCTGAAGAAGACGATCTGTTCGGTATTTTCTTTCCCCAAACTCTTCGGTTCAATACTTTTCAATTGTTCATTTTGTTCATTAACCGAATTAATCAAGTAACAGTTGCTGTAGAAGACTAGTTCAGTTATGTTATAAGATTAATTAAAATCAGTTTTATTAGCGGGTTAGACACACAGTCCAGCGGTGGACTGTGTGCAAACAAATACATACACGTCCCGAGTTCGATTCTTGACACACGCACCTTCGCAGTAATAAAAATGTTTTTTTTTTAAAACTGAACCGGGTTAACTCCGTTAGATGTTAAGTATAATAAAAATCTGTTTATGAACCAAGTTAGACACACAGTCCAGCGGTGGAGTGTGTGTAACGTTAAAGCACAGGTCTCGGGTTCGAGACCTGTGGCTAACACCGAGTCGATACATTAAATCGTTTTTAAAATAAGTGATTTTCGGATTAATTTAATTAGTATATAATATAATTAAAAACAGAAATATTTCGGGTTAGACACGTAGCTTAGTTGGTAGAGCTGCGTGCACGCGAACGGGAGGTCTCGGGTTCGAGCCTCACCCGGCGCATACACTTACACAATAAAACCGGTCAACAAGTCAACGGTCAACGGTCAACAAGTCAACGGTCAAAAAGTCAACATTTTTTTATTATTTTTATTTATTTATTTTATTTAAAAATCAATTAAAAATACTTAAAAATAACATTTTTAAAGTTAGAAAATAGCCTAAAACTCACAAAAATATATCCAAAAATCCTAATAAAGTTGTTAATAAAATCCATTTATTTACCTTACTTTTCTTTATTAATTAGGTTAGTTATTCCTCGACGATCAATCCTCTAAACTCGTGCGCATTCATCATCATTCACCGAACGCACCCACTGTGAGTGAATCTCTACAAATTCCCTGTTTAAATCACGTTTTTGGGGTGTATCATGTGTCCTACTATTTATTATATTTAAATCATTGTGCATACATCATATCATGAATAAATGTGTATTCAGCTTGTATAAACTGTTTGTGTGGTTATTGTTTAGATTTAATTTATTATTTTCAGTACATGCAATTTCATAGGCCGCCGCTCCCCATTACATTATGAGCGCTGAGCATGTTCCCCATTACATTATGAGCGTGAACCTGGCGTGCCAACATACGATCGGCTCCGTTTGATTGAGCCTTGATCGCACAGACATTTATCATTTTCAGTACATGCAATACGATCGGCTCCGTTTGATTGAGCCTTGATCGCACAGTTTCATTCATGTTATATATTTATGCAAGTTGATATGTTATTGTATGCTGTTGGTTTGTTAATGTATGTTATTGTTTGTTGTTGTGTGATATCGTATGCTAATGGTTTGTTATTGTATGCTAATTGTTGTTATTGTATGTTTATTTACGTTTGTTCATATATGAATAGTGCATAATTTTTCCATATAAAATACAACCAGAAATAAATAATAAACGTTTTCTAACAAGGTTCACTCGCCAACTTTTTGTTGATCCAAAAACCATTTTTACACATGATACAGGTGAACAGGATGAAGCAAGGAAAACATAGGAAATGCCTTAGAAGAAAATAATGAAGTTCTAGAATGATGTGTAGGACATGATGTAATTATGATTGTATGTTTCCCTTTAAATTGTAATAATAAATATGAAACGTTATAATAAATGTCATGAGCTTTGATGATAACCCAATCATGCCTCGATCACCTTTTCCGCTGCGGGTCGGGGTGTGACATCTGTTAGGCTGTTGTACCCTGGGAAACAGACAGGTTCACCTGGGTGACCCGAAATCTGTTTTAAGGGAAGCGTGATTTTCACGTGCCTCATTCACCTCCGTTTTCATTTCTTTGTTTCTTTGAAATATTTTTCCAGATTAGTTGTCTCATGTATTTCATTCTGTATGTTTCAATTTTTGTATATATCATGTATTCAGAATTTCATTAATAAAGATTATTATTTTTGTTTATCTTGTGAACGGGATCCCTACAAGCTTAAAACAGATTTTTAAAACCCGTTCACTGTTTTGGTTTTTAAAAATTTTATAAAACTGTTTCTGTTGATTATTGCAAATCTTTTGTAGTTTGCATTGGTTTTCTGTAAACCAATTTGTTTCTTCCATAAACTAATTTTTTTTAAACTTTTGTTTCAGAAATGGCTACTGCTCAATCAAACACATCAACCACTGTTGGATCCACATCCACTACCGTGGGACCATTAGTTGGTACCCAAGCGGCTCAAGCGGTTGCTAACCATGTCGATAAACTAGAGAAGTTCACTGGTTTAAATTTTAAGAGATGGCAACATAAGATGTTGTTCTATCTGACGACTCTAAACCTTGCGAGGTTTCTGACTGAGTCCCCTCCTGTTCTCGCAGAAGGGACATCTGATGTTCAATCTGTGAATGCTGTTGATGCATGGAAACATTCTGAGTACCTATGTCGCAACTATGTGTTGAACGGCTTGTTAGATGCACTGTATAACGTGTATCTCAAAGTTCCAACTGCCAAAGAATTATAGGAGTCGTTGGAACGCAAGTACAAGACCGAGGATGCGGGTACTCAAAAGTATGTTGTGGCTAGATTTTTGGACTATAAAATGATTGATTCAAAGACTGTTATAAGTCAAGTTCAAGAATTGCAGATTATCCTTATTGACATTTTGTCTGAAGGAATGAATCTTAGTGAAACATTCCAAGTGGCAGCATTGTTAAAAAGTTTCCTCCAAGTTGGGTGGACTTCAAGAATTACCTTAAGCATAAGCGAAAGGAAATTAACATTGAAGACCTTGTGGTTCGTCTTTGTATTGAAGAAGACAATAGGCTATCACACAAAGGAAGTCAGGTTGAAGCGTCTGCAAAGGCAAACCTTGTGGAACATGGTCAACCCTCAAGGGTTACAAGGGTAACAAAGGCCACAAGTTTAATGGCAAAGGGAAAAACAAAGGTGTTGACCTTGGGCCAAAGAGAGGTGGTGTGAAGAAGAAGGTTGGTCCCTTTAAAGGGAAATGTTACAATAGTGGTCAGACTGGTCATCGTGCTGACCAATGCAAAGAGCCTAAACGTAACACGGCTCTTATGGTTGATGATGATATGCCTTTAGTGGCCATGATTTCTGACCTCTCTGCTATGATGGAGGAGTTAAATTTGATGGCTAATGAGCCAAAAGGGTGGTGGGTTGATACTGGGGCAACCCGCCATTTGTGCCCAGATAAGACCCTCTTTAATACGTTTAAAGAGGTGGTAGGAGAAGAGAAGTTGTACATGGGAAATGCTACTACAACTGATATCAAGGGAGAAGGTAATGTGATCTTAAAGTGGACTTCTGGGAAAGAGCTCACTTTGAAGAATGTGCTCTATGTTCCTGATTTGCGCAAGAGTCTTGTGTCGGGTTGGATGCTTAACAAGTTTGGCTTTCGTTTGGTTTTTGAAAGTGATACTTTTGTTTTGAGTAAGCGTGGTATGTTTGTTGGAAAGGGCTATGCCCAAAATGGCATGTTCAAACTTAATGTAATTTCTATTAAGAAAAACATGAATAAAAGTGCTAGTACTTCTGCTTACTTGGTTGAGTCTCCTAATGTTTGGCATGGACGTCTGGTTCATGTAAATTTTAATTCGATGCGTCGTTTAATTAAATTAGATTACATACCAACTTTTTCCATTGACTCTAAAACAAAATGTAAAACATGTGTTGAAGCCAAACAAACAAGATCATCCTTCAAATCAGTTGAAAGAAAAAATGAACCTCTTGATCTGATACACACTGATGTGTGTGATTTAAAATCAATTCCTACCAGATGTGGTAATAAGTATTTTATTACTTTTATCGATGACAATACAAGGTATTGTTATGTATACTTACTTAAGAGTAAGGATGAAGCAATTGACAAGTTTATGTTGTATAAAGCTGAAGTTGAGAATCAACTAAACAAGAAAATTAAACGTGTTCGAAGTGATAGAGGAGGTGAATATGTATCACCATTTGGGGAAGTGTGTGCAAAAAGTGGCATAATACACTAGTGTACCCCACCTTATACACCCTAATCAAATCGCATCGCGGAGCGAAAGAATCGTACATTAAAAGAAATGATGAATGCCATGTTGATAAGTTATGGGATGAGCCAGGACATGTGGGGGGAGGCCATTTTGTCAGCCAATTTTTTGTTAAACAAAATACCTTTCAAGAACAAGGATGTAACACCTCATGAGTTGTGGTGGGGGCATAAGTCACCCTATAAATACTTGAAAGTGTGGGGGTGCCTGGCCAAGGTGATAGTTGCACCCTTAAGGCTCTTAAAAGAGGGCCCAAAACTGTTAATTGCATTTTCATTGGATATGCCAAAAATGGTAGTTCACACCGGTTTCTTGTACATGAATCCAAGAATCCTGATGTGCACAAGGACTCTATCATAGAGACAAGGCTAGGAAATGTGACTTACTTTGAAGAAGAGTTTCCAATGTTACAACAGACTATTGCTAGTTCTTCAAATCATGCAAGTTCGTCAACAATGGTTGATGAGGTTTTTCGAGAGGAAACTCAAGAAAAATCAGAGGCTGAAGAAGTTGAGCCAAGAAGAAGTAAAAGGCAAAGGACGGAGAAATCCTTTGGGCCTGACTTTCTTACATACATGGTTGAAAGTGAGCCTCAAACCTATCGAGAGGCAGTCACCTCTTCAGATGGACCTCAATGGAAAAAAGCCAGCAAGAGTGAAATTGATTCTATCTTACAGAATCATACATGGGAGCTATTAGATCTTCCACCAGGGTGCAAGCCACTTGGATATCGATGGATATTTAAGAAAAAGATGAAAGCTGATGGCTCTGTCGACAAGTATAAGGTAAGGCTTGTGATCAAAGGGTTTAGACAGAAGGAAGGTCTTGACTATTTTGACACATATTCGCCTGTAACTAGAATAACCTCTATTAGATTGGTGCTTGCAATTGCAGCTTTGAGAAATTTGGAAATACATCAAATGGATGTAAAAACTGCTTTTCTCAATGGGGAATTAGAGGAAGAGATTTACATGGAGTAACCAGAGGGTTTCTCTGCTCCTGGCCAAGAAGGCAAAGTGTGTAAACTCGTCAAGTCATTATATGGCTTGAAGCAAGCTCCAAAACAATGACATCAAAAGTTTGACCAAGTTATGCTTAACAGTGGTTTCAATGCGATAAATGTGTCTATGTGAAAGACACTTCTAAAGGATATGTGATCTTATGCCTTTATGTAGATGATATGCTTATCGATGGGAGTGATGATAAGATGATCAGATCTACTAAAGACATGTTGAAAGCGAGATTTGACATGAAAGATATGGGTCTAGCTGATGTGATTCTTGGAATAAAGATCATTAGAACCCAAATTGGTTTGGTGCTAAGTCAATCTATTATGCTGATAAGATCCTTCAGAAGTTCAATCCAGAGGACACGAGTGTAGCTCAAACTCCAATTGATACCTCTCAACATTTGTCAAAAAACAGAGGCGAGAGTGTTGCTCAATTGGAATACTCAAGAATCATTGGGAGTCTAATGTATCTCATGTCATGTACTCGGCTAGACTTAGCATATGCTGTGAGTAGGCTAAGTAGATATACTAGTAATCCTAGTTCAGAGCACTGGAAGGGTATGACAAGATTGCTAAGGTATTTGAGATACACGAGAAACTATGGACTGTATTATGGCCAAAATCCAGCCGTTGTGGAAGGATTCAGTGATGCCAACTGGATATCCGATACGAAAGATTCCATAGCTACAAGCGGTTAGGTGTTTACCCTTGGAGGAGCAGCTATATCTTGGAAGTCGTCCAAACAAACACTTATAGCTAGATCCACAATGGAATCTGAGTTTATCGCGTTAGATAAAGCTGGAAAAGAGGCAGAATGGTTACGTCAATTCTTGGAATATGTTCCAACATGGCCTAAGCCTGTGACGGCTATTTGTATATATTGTGATTGCCAATCAGCTATTGGTAGAGCTCAAAATTCAATGTATAATGGTAGATCAAGGCACATACGACGTAGGCAGAACATAATATGACAACTACTCTCAACTGGAGTTATCACAATTAACTATGTGAAGTCAAAGGATAACATAGCGGATCCGCTTACAAAAGGCTTAAGCAAAGAGGTAGTACATAAGTCGTCAATGGGAATGGGACTAAAGCCCTTGGAGTAAGTTTGTACAACGGAAAACCTATCCTAGAAGATTGGAGATCCCATGATCTAGGCTCAATAGGACCACCTAACTGTACGAACTGAGGTCACTGTGGGGGAGTACCTCAACATACAAAGGGAGTTACAACTTCCTAGTCCGTTCCTACTTAAATCAGTGATATCAAGAGAGGTTAAGCATACGACTTTTAATGATTTGTAAATCACCTATGTTAGAGAGAAGTGGGGTCGCTTCAAATGGAATTGGGGGCACAATTCCTAGAGCTCTCGAAGAACCAGGATAGTGTTCAATGACCATAACGGACACAACTATGACGGGTTAGCCAGACCAGGAAGAGTAATGTGTGATGTGTAATAACTTCTACGTAAAAAGGAGTTGGTTCAAGGATATCGCGTCTACTAACTGCTAGGAGACTATGTATATGTCACAAAGGAGGGTTCAAAAGGAAACTTACCTATCCTGCATTACTTAACCACTGAAATTTTATCGTGACACTTGAGTGTGTGGGATAATCTCCATTCATGTGGGGGATTGTTGGAAATTATGCTATATAATTTAGTGATTAAAGCAAATGAATGAGAGGCCATAAGATTTAATTGTGTGTTAGAACTTGTGTTGGAACTTGTGTTGGAACTTTAAAGTGTGGGAAGTTGTGTTTATCCCACACCGGTGGAGAGATAAATCATGTGTTGATTTATATCTTTAATTCTCCACACAAATGTATTCTTATGTGACAAGTCACACCCAGTGGCAGCCAGGAGGGTGCGAAGCACCCGACATGCGCACGCGCCCGGGCCCGGGCCTGGGGATGGGCACGGGCACGAGACCGGGACCTGGACGAGGGCGATGGGCGTAATGTGGCGCTTTGATGACGCACTTTGCACTTCACGCTCGCATCGCCGCGAGCCGCTTGGAGCCGCCTTTACTATTTTTTAGATGTGACTTGAATCTGGTGACTGTTTACATTCCTTCTGGTCAGAGAATTAAGTTCTCAGAATTCAATTGAGACTTAATGTTTTATTGAATTCTGTATTCATTGTGACCTGTGGGATTCTAAACGAATTCACAGACTCTACAAAGTGTGGTGCTGAGTTCAGAAAGAAAAACACACTGAAAATCGCATGGTTCATACTTCACACACCTCCAACGAATTCCCAAAATTTTGATACTTTGCACACTCTTGTTTCAGGTATCTTTTTAGGTGCTAGGCTAATCCCGACAGTACAATCTGTTAGGCTGTTGTACCCTGGGAAACAGACAGGTTCACCTGGGTGACCCGAAATATGTTTTAAGGAAAGCGTGATTTTCACGTGCCTCAGTCACCTCCATTTTCATTTCTTTGTTTCTTTAAATATTTTTCCAGTTTAGTTGTCTCATGTATTTCATTCTGTATGTTTCAATTTTTGTATATATCATGTATTCAGAATTTCATTAATAAAGATTATTATTTTTGTTTATGTTGTGAACAGGTTCCTTACAATTTTTGTAATTATTTACTCGTAGAGTAATTATCAAAATTACCCTACAAATGATCTTGTAGGGTAATTTTGATCTTATATGGTAATTTTGTAAAATGTGTTTTTAGGATAATTATCAAGATTACTTTTAGTTTGTCAAACAACATACAATTCAAAATTACCCTACAAGATTATTTGTAGAGTAATCACAAAATTACCTTACAAGATCAGAATTAATTTACAAGATCATTGTAGAGTAATTATGATACTCTACAGAATTACCCTACAAATATCAAAATTACCTTACAAGACCATATTACAAATAGAGTAATTAAGATTATTTGTAGAGTAATTTTAATAATTACTCTACGAGTAAATAATTACGAAAATGACTCTGCAATTTTCAGCAAAATCTCTTGGTTCGTACGTTTTGTACGATAAAAGTTATTTTAATCATTTTTTATTATGCGACTCAATCAAAATCACTAAACTGGATGGAACAAAATGAAAAAGTTGAAACTAAGTGATAGATTACCGGTCGTTTGTCCTAAAATATTCCCGAACCCTAGAAAAGAAATTTGGGCTACACCAATGACACTTGTCATGCAACATGCATGTGTGTACAAATTCTAAAGTCTCTTATAGTTGTTCTCGTGTGCTTAAATATTTGATTTTAGACTTATTCAAGCTAGTTTAGGATTATCTTTTTAATCCCAAGTTGTAATTTAAAAGGTATTAAAGAAAGTATCCAACGATTCTGATCTGTGTTTTGTTAAAAGATTATAAATATACTATATAGGAAGACATCTTTTAAAATTGTTGTATGATCAAGTTGCGAATTCAATTATCCTTATTAATACTAGATTTCTGGGAAGTTTATCCCGAATTCAATTCTACAATTATTATCGATTCACGTTTTAGAAGTCAATGCTTTGTAAAATAAGCGGTCGTGTGTACAGGACTCTCTGTAGTTAAAGTCTGAGTCGTTAGCGGTTAATCCACTAGCAATGCTAGTTGGATTTTTTCTATTTTTTATGTGTTTTGAGTTCCATCATTATAATTATTAATTAACATAATGTAAGATATAGATCAAACACCTCATTTAAATACAATGGAACTTATGAATTACATATAAGTACATAAGATATTAAATTTTCGTTTCTTACAGCTCATGAATAAATTTACATGGGTACGTAGTCAAATTCATGACTCCTTATAACCTCTCTTCTCTATCTAGTCCTTGTAGCATCTCTCTTATTATTACTTATTCGGATGTTACAAATTATCATATTGTTAGCTTCTTAATTACGATCTAACTAGAACTTAGCAATCTTACTGTAGGACTACGAATAAAATTGAATGATAAAACTTCAAAAGGGGGTTGTGACTGAAGCCCACATATAAGTAGTCACCCATGATGGTGTTTAATGTTTGGTGTTTCATCAAGTCTCGAAATCAAATGGAAGTATGGAAATGAGGTAACATTCCTATTAATGCCCACCAATGTGTATGTGGGCATGTGGTCACTTAGGGCTTAGAAACCAAGGTATGATCCATGGCTCATTCAATAGGTTGGCTTTACGGTAGATTGAATAAATGAATGAAAATATATGGTTAAGGCATTTCCGTCCATACAAAGGAAAATTGTTCAATAACTTAGGTGCAACCAATCTTATCCTAGTTATACTTTATCACTTTTAATACTTAATGGTTTAAACTAACATAATCATTTATTTAGGCCTTGGGGTGTAATCTAACTTTATTGGTGTTAAATATGACCTAACAAGTTAACATGTCTTCCAACCCATTCTTTTTCATATTAAGGGGTGCTAAAACCCCCTTGGTTAACTTGTTAACCAAAGCATAAAAATAATAAGAAATAATACTATTTATTATCAATGTTTATTTTAGTTAAGAAGTTAATGAAATGTTTTTATTATTATTAGTCTGTATTTAATTTAAATATTTAATATTAGAACAATTAAAAAAATGGTGGGTGAGGTTGAGTTAACAAGGTAATACCATTTCCTTAGGATGAGGTGGAGTAAAAAAGGAAAAAAAAACCCAATAATGTGGCGCTTATTTGGAGTTAAGAAAGGTTAAGGTATACCTCATGGCCTTATACATCATGACATCCCGAAAAAATTTCAACTTTTGGTAAGGTATACTGGGTGGTCTATCTTTCCTAAGCAACTATATTGAAAATGATGGAGGATTGTTGAAAAATATTTTTATAAATAAGTTAAAATAATTTTGACTCATAGGAATATGATGGAAGTAAATTTGGGAAAGTTTGTTTGTCGCACATAGGAGGATTATAAAATGTTACAAGGGTTTGAGTCGGAGCTTTTCATGGTAGAAGTTGTGAGGAATATAACGCACTCTTTCCCGGTCAGGCCATGACTGTTGGTGATAGGTGTAGTATGACCATTTGATGGTGCACTTGCACTTCACACGGACATAAACACTACAATATCTCAAAGGGCCCTATCTCAAATGTACTAGTAAATAATTAAGTGTGACTTGTTGCTATAATATTTTCCCTTACCCTGAAATCTTTAAATTTCTGCAACACTCGCAACATTTGGGTTATCACCTAAACACACTATAGTTGATTAACATTCTATAAATGTTACTTTATTCTATCTTAAGAGGCTATATGTTATGGCAAAACTAGAACTTCTTTTTATGGCGTTAGAAGTTAGAACCTTATCCAAGATAATCAGAAACTCGTGGTTACTTTCAAATGCGGAATGCAGATTAGCTTCAACTTTGACCGTCATTTAAAACCTATAAGCTCCTCTCCTCCTTGCAGCAACCTGGCTACTAGTCCATTTTCTACTTCAATTTCGTAAGTGATATGTGTGTGTGTGCGAGTCTTATAGAATTCAAGTGATACAGTTTGCCAGAACTCCAAAAATCTAGGCTTGAATAACCTCAATAAGATGAAGCTGACAATATCTCCTTCAATGCTACTACATCAATCTTTTTTTATTTTCCCTCTACACATTCACACTCTCTTCTTTACTACCATTAGTTCACTCTAGTCATAGTTCACTTTCTATAAAAGAACCCTTATAGGCACTCTTTATTATTATTTTTTTTTTCAGGTGTTATAAATCATTAATGCTTCTTACAATTGAGCAAGAACTTAGCATATGCGTTTGAAAAATACAATTAATGATTTATAACACCTCAAAGGGACATGACTCAATAATAAGTTTAAATTTGTTTAGTTATGCCAATTTGTACTTATTCTTCCCTCTCAATAATAAGATTCTTGGTGTTATACTTGCGTATTTTAAATTAAACAAGGTCAAACACCCCTTAAAACCTGCCAGCTCATAATATACCCACCAAATGAAAGAGAAATTTTGAGGTTTTGACAACGGATAAATAGATCATTTGATGTCAAAACATTCCGTAAAAGGAAATTTTGAAGTTTTGATGGCACTTGTTAAAAAGTAGTTTGTCTGAACAGTGTCAGAGAGATGGCCCAAAAGCATAGAAAGATTTTCCCTTTGCTTCTACTGTTCAGCATTTTAAACCTGCAGGTATTGTGTAAAACGCTGAAGGTTGGCGTTCTAACAAGAAAAAATTTTAAGTACTTCATAGATGCAGATCATGACGGTCAGAAAAATGTTACAAATGCCACCGGATTCTCTTTGGATGTGTTCCGTACTTGTATTCAGGCATTACCATATGAAGTGCCATACGAGTTCATACCGTTTACCAATGGAGGTTATGATGATCTTATAAAGAAGGTTTATGCTAAGGTATGTTAAATGTTTAAATAATGCAATTACAAATATGTATTCATGATGTAACCTGTGGTATATCAGGAGATTGATGCTATCATGGGTGATTCTACGATTCTTGCCAACAGATCTCAGTATGTTGACTTTACAGCGACTTATACAGACATGGGTACAGGAACATTGGCAAAACAAAACAATAATGATATGTGGATCTTATTGAAGCCACTTGAATGGAAGCTTTGGATAAGCATTGTTGGTTTTGCAGTGCTCACTGGCCTCATCATTTGGGGTATTGAATCCATGAATGAGGCGGCTGCTCAAGAAATTGGAACCACCTTTTGGGTCATTCTAATGACCCTTTTCTTTGCTCATAGTTCTCTCTCTCTCTCTCTCTCTCTATATATATATATATATATATAGTAAAGGGACCAAAACTTGCATAAAGTAAAATCAATTTGATTTATCTTATCTTTTCTTTTCAGAAAAAAAGGTCGAAGTTAGATATTGAACTTGTTGGACTGATCTTGTCCTAATTTAATTTAATTTAATAATTAGAGGGGTTAATTAGTAAGTTTTATTTATGTAGTAGTAGTTTAAGTTAAGATGTTGACTTTTTTATTTGATAATTAGAGGGGTTGAGGAGTCGAACGTTTTCATTCAATCTCGTGTTTTTGTGTCCGTGTAAATTTATAAGGATGCTATGTTGAAGTACTTGGGGCTGCTCGTGTTTGTACTTCCTGAAACAAGTTCTTATATAGACACACATATCTTACACTGAATCCAGTTCACTAAACATTGTGATTTGTATTGTAGGAGATCAGAAACTATGTAATCTGTCAAAGTTTGTCTTGTTTATTTGGTTACTTGTGGTACTTATTCTAATCTCGAGTTACACTGCAACATTGAGTTCACTTTTAACGGTTGAACAATTTGAGTCAGCATCAAAGGGTGGAACGTTGGGGTTTCATGGCGGCAATTTTGAGGCTGGCCTGGCAGGAGTGACAGTTAGCAACTTGCATTTTGAGGATTATAGGCGTAAACCATTCTATTCATACGAGGATTATGCTGAAGCATTATCGAAAGGTGGAAAACATGGTGGTGCCAATGCCATCATTGATGATATCCCTTATATCAAGATGTTTCTTGCCAAGTACTCTAGTGGTGATTACGCAATGATTTCATCTGAACCTTCTACTTCTGGTTTTGCTTTCGTAAGTACCCTTTCTTTTTCATAATCCATAAATTTGGATTTTTGTAGTATCTAAAGTTTAATTAGTTCTCTTATACTTGCATAATCTCATAGTAATTCATTTTATAGAGTAACAATGTTTTGCTTTAACTTTTTCATGCAGATCTTCCAGAAAGGATCGCCTTTGGTAACAGACATGTCAAGACAAATTGCAAAATTAAGGGAAGATGGAACTTTGAGAATTCTGGAGAAGAAGTGGTTTGATAAACAGTCTCTATCATCTCTAAATCCTCCAAGAAATCCACAAGTCTTGAGTTTTACTAGGTTTAAAGGTTTGTTCATCATTAGTGGAAGTTCTTTGGCTTTGGCCCTTTTGATATCCGTATTTTACTTACTTCGTGCAAGATTGGAGGTCGAGTGGCTCATTGCTTCGTCGTACGACGAAATTTAGTGGGTGCCTTGTGAATCACTTATTTCGAAATGCCATTTGGATATAGAGACATATTTGGAGGAACAATTGGTCTAGTTAATTTATTTCAGAGTCCAATGGATCCTTTTAGATGGAAATCTATCAAATTATGCATACAGATTGCGTGGGTTACTAGAAGGACTCCCTTGCCACAAATATCTATGTAGCTTACATGGGCACCATTTGATATTCATGGACTATCAAAAGTATGAGAGCTTAGATGCTCTCAAGTATGCAAGATTTTTGTCTGTTTTTTCAGTGTCATAATCCATATGATCCTAGTGTCAAGATGTTTACTTTCCTTTGCTTAATTGTATGTTAAATTAGAGTTATTCATGTTTGTAACAACTCTAAAAATAGAGGCAAATATTATAGATTTCATCAAGAGAATTGACTACATTTTCACTATCTCGCTTTCTATATAAGTGTTCTAATAACCGGACTGCTTCACTAGTCAGAACAACGCAGCCTGACTCAAGAACTAGATGATGTTGCTATGTTAGGGGGTCGTACCCTTACGTCACAAGCTCGCAGCGCCCTACCCTTGTCTTAACATGTACTCTTAAACCATGCACCCTACTCTATTATCCCACTCATCAATTACACACAACATTCAAGAGATGGACCCCACCTCAAACCCCTTCTCTCCTACCCTTGCATGGGTACTTCTATTTGGAAATCAAACCCGCAAGGCCTACCCTTTTGGTGACGGCGGTGTTCTTGCGTGTGTTCATACCTGAAAAAGGGTACCTGCAAGGGTGCCCTATCCCGACTTAGTTACATTAAAAACTCATAAATATAATGCTTTCTAATTAAAAAGAGAAAAGAAAAATGGAGGAACTTTTATATATGAAAAGTGGTTAAATGAATATGAGGAATATTTAACTAGATTAATGGCCAAAGTCACTTCTAAGATCATTAGAAACCCGAAGGTCTTATATATACAATCAATTGATAACTGAGTATTAAAATCAATTAAATTGTTAAAAAAAATATTTCATGCAATTTACTTTTCCGTTTAATTTAGTTACGTGAATGTATAGTTTTAACGTTTGGTTTTAAGTATAAAACCAATGGGCTACAATTTTACTTTTCCGTTTAATTTAGTTACGTGAATGGTAGTTTGAACTTTTGGTTTTGAGTATAAAACAAATGGGCAACTATTGTTAGACCCAGAAAAAAATGAATTAATGCTGGCAGAGACTTGAAATTTGATGAAAAGTGTGAGAACCGGCATAGTTCTGATAACTTCCGTACATTTAATACCCACCTATATTATTCAATTATATGTTTAAACGTAAACTTTGCATGCTTACATGTCATACATTTAGAAATATTGCACAATAACATTTTAACGATACATTTTTATATTTTAATTGTAGCGACTCGAAACAGTTAAAGCAGGGCACCGAAATAACTAGTGCACTTACCGGTTTGACGAATAGTGCTGACACAGTCTCAGCACAACAACGACAGATTTAGGACCTAGATGTAAGTCCGATATCAAAATTATACCAAACCCCAGGTGGAAGATTATGGTACATGTTAACACCTTCAGAGAGGTAAACTAGCACCAAAACTGTTTGAACCGGGCCATAAATAATAAAATTCAGCAAGAATTCAGCATTTACTAGTTTATACAACGTCTAGAAATGATGTTAAGTAACATGAGCAACTTAAGAAGTACTGGGGATATCATCTAAATAAATAAGCACACTATGCTCTACTTATTACATAAGCTACATCCATATGAACCATTAACAAGATTAACATCCGAACTACAAGCTAGTCATAATATATAAACTAAATGGAATTATATGGGCAATGTAAAGCTAGTGTAGGCTCCTATATATATGACAACACAAGCAAACATATTAAACATAACACATATATCTTACACTAAATAATCAAAACCTAACAAGACTCAACATTTTTAGCTAACACAAGACCTCCCCCCCCAACTCATGTAGCCGCCCCCTAGGTGACCCACACCCCTCTCTTCTCTTCATCTAACTACTTACTTAATCCTCAAGGTTTGATAAGTCAAAGATGCAAAGATGCCATATGAGTAATTAAGCACATGTTTTGTTAGTAAGCCTAGATCCTACACTAATCCTAGACATAGTTGGTGAGGATGGGATGTAAAAGGCAACTTTGAAAGATATCTTAACTACCTTAAACACTTCACTAATCCCCAACATCCATATCCATTTCAAAGTTCAAACACCACACTCTCTCCTCCCTCTCCTCATTTACGACCGCCATCACCACCACCTTACCTCCACCTTCTCTTCATTTTTCAAGAAGATCAAGTTGTACTTCCATGGATTTCATGATGATCTAAAGCACCTCCAAGTTGAAGCAATCCACTTCATCCACTTTGGAGCCCTCATCCACCATCATCTTCATCATCTTTTCTTCTCTTTTTCATCTTGATCTTCCCTAGCCACTAGTACTAGTAGTAAGTCATCCTACAAACTTGTATTTTTCTACTTAGAGACTTATGTTGGGACTACTTTTGTAATATACAAAATACTTTTATTTTACCAAGCGAAAGGATTACGAACCTATACACAAACCAAATCTTAATACCAAACACATAGGTATCTATACCTAAATACTTCTACACTTGTCTACGTGTACAAACATTGAAAATACAAGCTACTGAAGTACTCATGCAAGTATAGTACAATAAAATGATATTAAAAATATTATTTAACAAAAGGTATACACCCACTTTGTCTTAGTCAAAGGTACACAAAGACAAGAGTACGTACGTGCTATAAGTATACGTATATAAAAAACAAGTTAAAATATATTATTTTTAACATCCATTGATCTTGAATTATATATATATATATATATATATACACTTAATTAAATATATATATATAAACATACACATTAAATATGTTTAAAGATCGTACTAAGCAAGATTATATATTTTAAAGAAATTAAAATATATCCGCTAGCGACATCGTCGAGACAAACGTGTAAGACCTTACTACAAGATGTCGAGGACACGTACATATTACTTGTGCGAGGCACGAAGTCACAAGAAGGCTAGGCATGTTTATACAACTCACGAATATACAAAGATATATAATTTGGGAAAATATATATTAATAAGTTATAAATTATTCATCTAAAACACAACTCAGTAAACATTAATTCCATACAACTTAATACAAAGTCCTAATACATATTCAATTACATAGACCTAAGTGTCTAACGGAATTTAGGACGCTTGTAGGTTATGTTGTGAGACGAGGAGACGACCAGTGATATTTAGGACGCTTACGGAAACTCAATGAGTTCATGTTCCCTCTTTTAAATGCTTTGTAGTTTTAAACATTCGGGGGAGATACATGTACAAGTCGTATGATAAGCTAGGAAATGGAACAACATAGATCATGTGCGAATAGGGTTGTACTTAAGCACCATTAATCATCATTAGACCGAGAAACGTACAGGGGTAGATCTATCGGGTTTTGACGAGCCCCACTCTAGGTCCATATGACCCATACAGAAGAGTGCTTTGGTGTCCCAGTCAAGGGTAATCGACACAAAAATCATCAAAGGTTGGATTGCTTCCTATGACGTCATACATATTAATGTCCCAGCTACACATTAATGATCAATGATTTCATTGACGCTTTAACATACCGATGTTTTTACAAATACATCTCACATTTTATGGATTCAATGTCACACCCTGACATGTAGCGGAAATGGTAGTCGGGGCATTATTGGGTTTTCATCAAAGCTCATGACATTTACTATAATAAAGTTTCATATTTATTAATTCAAATTTAAAAGAGAGTATTCCAACAAACATGTAAAAACATACAAACACAAAAATATTATAGACAAGCAAGTTTTATTCTTCTTCTAAAGCCAAATCCTAAGTATTCATCTCCTCAGCATGTCCACCTATATCATGTGTAAAATAAAGATTTGGGTCAACTAAAGTTGACGAGTGAATCTCATTAAACATTTGAAAGAATTAGTTATATTGGTTATTTTAATAAAAATGTGCATAAACCAAATATGAGCATATGTATATGTAAATCTATCCACAAACCACATAACATCAAGCAATGAACACATGAACATGATAAATGATGAACTGTGAAATCAAGGCTCAATCAAACGGAGCCGATCTAATGAGGCACACGATACTCAACTCGTATCCAACGAGGAACTGATGGGCCTAATGTGAATGATGCCCTGAAATGAGAGAATGTAACCAAATATTACATAAAGTAGCACAAGTGTTTGAATGAATAAAATTATGTAAACGACATATGATACACCCCAAAACATAAATAAAAAGGGAAATTTATAAAGATTCACTCACAGTGGGTGCATTTCTTGGATTGACGTCGAATGCGCACGATTGAAGATTCAACCGACGAGAGAAAACTAACCTAAATAATCACATAATAATTCGATAATTATATACTTTTATTTTAAATTATTATTTCTAATTAATGTCTTTTATTAGATTTATAGGTTTATTTTTGTAGTATTTATTACGAATTTAAAACTTAAAAAGTCTTATTTTTAGGTATTTTAAAAGATTTTTAAATAAAAAAATTAATAAAGAAAATATTAAAAAAAATGTTTACCCTTGTCAGGCGGTCGGACCGGTTTGACTTTAGAATTATTGGTATCGTGTGAGGATCAAACTCGTGACCTCCCGTATATGTGCACGTAGCTCTACAAACTAAGCTACGTGTCTAACCCGAAATAAACCTGATTTTAATTACATATATATACTAATTACGTTATTTTAATTACGTTATTTCATAAATTCTTTTAATTAAAAAGGATTTTATTATATCGAACTACTGCACCAAGTCGGCATCGAACCCGCGTGTGTGTGATAACAATGCACACAATCCACCACTGGATTGTGTATCTAACCCGAGTCTATTATCAATTTATATTAGATTTATATACATAATAGGGTTGATCTGAGTGGGTTTTTATTAAGGTTTGGTTTTATTTTGGAAAGTTGGATACGTGTGAGACTCGAACCCGGACATGTGTTTTGTATTTGCACACAGTCCACCACTGGACTGTGTGTCTAACCCGATTAGACTTCTGAATTTAATTATATTAATACGCTGCTACAATTCTTCATCATCTTCATTTAAAGAAGACCAGATCATGACTCGACTATTAATCCAATTATTCATATTGGATTAACCGGTTATTATAACTAATCATGAAACAACTGAAAAATAAGAAGATTTAAGTGTTTTACCGAAATGTAGTGGTGTTGTGATTTCTCCGGTTGAATTCCGGCGATGAATAACAACTCCGGCGAAAGGAGATTCGTAGACAGAGGATTTCTTCAAAGGGTTAAGAGAGATTTTGAGGGTGTGAGCAAGTTCTGTATGACCTCTATTATCACTATTTATAGACTAAGGAGTGAGTTAAGTTTTAAGCAGTTTTCGGTCAAACAATTGATTGTGGATTTAATAGTATAACCAAATTCCGTCATGATTGAGCCTTAATGGGTGATTAAAATTAGTTTCAGCAGATTAAATTCGAGATTGAAACAATGATTGATGAAGATTTAAGAATTATAGCCGTTATACAGGGTGGGTGTTTTTTTTTTGAATTTCAGATACGAGCGTTGTTTTGGTTTAAATGGTATAGAGTTTGGGTTTATGACAGATGTGTGTGTGTGGTGCAGTGGTGTATGTTGCGTGTGGATTCGATGGACCCGGGTTCGAAACCCAGCTGCCCCTTTGCATTTATTTTTATTTTTATTAATCCTTATTTATTAATATTTTTATTATTACTTTTTATTTATTTAATATTTTAACTATTTAATTTATTTATTAACCACAAAATAATAACACGAATTTGAACGATTAATAAATTGTGTAACGAAACTTAAAATACTTGAATTATTTAAACGAAGCAGGTTTTGGAACCCGTTTTACAACGAATGTTACATTCAAATTATTCAAAAC
The DNA here is from genome assembly GCA_947069175.1 of Scalesia atractyloides. Classification (NCBI taxonomy): domain Eukaryota; kingdom Viridiplantae; phylum Streptophyta; class Magnoliopsida; order Asterales; family Asteraceae; genus Scalesia; species Scalesia atractyloides. The sequence goes on along the minus strand of CAMTDV010000002.1, from coordinate 8,433,284 downwards.
AAAAACATGAATTCCCCAACTTCGTTGACGTTTTTAAACTTAAATGTGTTTCAGACAAATAGTGGACCATGCGCATGAACAAGACACGGATCAAGAATCAGAACTCGATGCCACTTTTGAGGGATTTGTCTATTATATCTCGCCTCCTTGCAGTGATATAATGGGCGAAACTTTAATCTATGAACTTTTGTTTGTTAAATGATGTCTTGTAAACTTGTAATCCTTTGAAGAAGATGTAAACTATACTTTAACGTTGTGTGGTCTTTTAAAACTATCAATGACATTTGGCATTTAAGTTATTTCTTTCATTTAGTATGTTGACTTATATCGTATGCAATGAGAATCAATCACGATCACACCTCGTGCTTCCGCCTTTGAGCGGGTGTGACAAAAAGGAAGGTTGCGATTGGACTAGCACTAACTCTCAGATCCAACAAAAGCAATTCAGAATACTACCAACCCAGCGATGGAAATTAAGCACCAAAGTGAGAGGTACATATTTGATATACTCAGAGTCTAGCAAAGGAGCATGTATTGGTTGGCAACATTTGAAGGGGATATCTTGCCAGATCTTGGAATGTTATTCATTTGAAGGCCTACTTAATGTGAAGATGGAAATTTATTTTTAACTCAGTTTGGTATGACTAATATCCCTATCCATATTCCGGTACATATTTCATATCCATTTATTTATTATTTTATTTATTTTGAATACCAATATTGACTCAAGCATTGGAGGGGTGTCTACACCAAGGTTTGAGTATTTTGAAGGGAATACTCCTAAAGATAGACTTAAGGTTTGAGTATTGGCCCCCTCTTTAAGTTTAAGCTATTCAAAATCCCTTCAAAGGTTTTAAGACATTCACCTTTCTAATAATTAAGTTAAACACTTCGCTTGGACGCATGATATCTAAGTATAGTTGAAGGTAGTGTGACCTGTCCATTTAAAAGTAGTGATATCAGATCCTATATGTTGGACCTACTGATTAACGACAAGGGAATAACATTGACTTATTATAATACGAGCTTGACCCAAGAAATATTCTAAAAAATGGCAAGGCCCACAGTTGGCATGGTCCAAATATTTCAATCAAATTAGCATAGCCTAAGTATTTCACTCAAATTGGTATAGCCAAGTATTCCAATCAATTTGGCAGAGCCCATATATTTCTCATAATTTTGGCATGTTTTTTTCATAATAAACGTTGTTAAAGTTAGAATATTACATGTTTGAGAGAAACTCTCGCAGTTTCTAAGTTGATATTTAGAAGAATATCCTGAATATTAATGCTTCTTAGAATATGTCATAGGGGGACAGCACAGGTGATTCTGAATCTAATCACAGTATCGGGAGTTATTGCCATAATTTGGTATGACCTTTCAATTTTATCTTATCATTCTTATTAGGTGAGCTATAATTGATGATAAAAGTCTAAGGTGATCTATCATCTTAAGTTTTCAAAACTTTTTAATGTCATAGAAAGGACTCTTTCAGAAACTAATATTTACTAACAAGCTATTCTTTATCCTATGAGAAATGCTTAAACATTTGAAAATTAAAAAATATCAATCAAGCACAATGTTAAAGACAAATTACCATCATATCCCGCAAAAATAAGCATCCCTGATTTCATCCGAAACTCGAACCCATCCATCAGAGATACTTAAAGGTCACCTTGGTCCATGATGATAAAGGGTTTTGTCCTGAAACTTAGGATCCCTCCACCCCTAATCATTTATTGTTGACAAAAAGAAAGTAAAGCTGTTTAAAAGTTAACCACAACCACAAAGGAAAATAAATTGTTTGACCTGCAAATACCATCACAAACACAAATTTACAAAATGGGGCTCAAGCCTGGTCTTTCTCGCCATCATCGCCTTGTTTAACCTGCTCCTTAACCACATTTTTCTCATCCTTCTTGATTGACTCATCCTCCTTGACCAGCTTAGCTTCCTTGACCACCTTGGCCTCTTTTGGCACCTCTTGCTTCTTTCCGGTACCACTACTTTGACCTGCATCCTAGCTGGTATACTGAACCGCTTTTCCACCAAGCGCTTCCATTTTAACCTTCCAATCCTCTTTATCTTGGGAACTTCTGTCAAAATCTTGGTCCATGGCATGGAGAGCCATCTTGAGCTTGGGTTGACAACAACAACAACAACGAGCTTCTTCACATCCTCCAAGTGTTTCTTCATGTCAAGATTTTTTTGCTCCTCGGCCTTTTCAGCTCGTTATCCAACCGGCTGTTCTCCCTCACCACCGCCTTTATCTGCACATATTTAGTGTTCGAAAGCTTTAGACGGTCAACATTGGCATCCTTCAGCTTTCGGACCTCCGTCAAGGCATCTTCAGTAGTGTTCAGTAGTAGGCGGCGTGCAAGAACAAACATTTGGAATAGGAATATAAAGATAAATAAGCTTTAAAATATCAATGGGAATATTTAAAGACTATGCATGATGTCACATGCCCTAGAGACTAATGTCGTCATTTTGGCATGAATCTCGGAGACCAAGACCATCATAGGGCCTAGGCTCTTCAGGGCCGGAAGCCTTTCTTTTCATGGGAACAAGGGCTTTAGCCTTGGGAGTACGAGAAGGATGTGTAGACGTTTTTGCAAAAACATAATGTAAAAGTGTAGGGACAAGAGTTCCTTTTTTTACAATCATGTTGTCGATTTCATCAAGGGAAAACAGGGAATCTGACTTGGCTGGTGTTGTGCAGGTTAAACATTCATTATTTATATTATATTATGCCTATAAACTACTGTGCAAGATAACAAGGAAAAAAACTTACTTAACATGTTCGAGGCAGAAGCTTGGCTAGTTGAGACAGATAAAGCAACTCCACTTTTGAATGTCCTTTCCTCCTCTAGTAGTTCCAGGATTGCTTTGATCCTTTATGTGGATTTTGGCATCAGGTGGAGCAAGCTCTAAGAATTTGCCTGTATGTATAAGTCAGGATATTATTAGGGATATTTCAAAAATATCTTATATTCTTGGGAGCTCAAGCCCTACCAGTGTAGCCACTTCAAAGGTAGATCTTTTCTAGGGATGGGGATCGCTTGAGAAAGAAAAACTTATTCTGCAATGAATCTTCGTTTTACTTAGATCTTGTTTTTGACACAAATTGGAAAACCAATCTACTAGAGCCGTGAGTTCTTAGCCTATAAATGGTAGCTAGCTAGGTCAGACACTTGAAACTCAACACCATGGTTCTTGATGAGTCAACATCGGACGAAGAAAATCCTCCACATTCCGACATGAACTAAGCATAGCTTAGGCCGGTGACTTGGAAAAACTAAGTGACAAGAGCGGGAATGGATACTTGAAACCAAGGCTAAATGGGAAAGCTAGAAAACACACCCAACATGGGGAAACGAGATCATACTTCACGATTGAGGATTAAAGTCGAGCAATTTCTAGGTCAAAAAATGTGCAAGTTTCTTTTTCAGGTTCCTCTAACAGGTTTTGAACCACAAAATCACTTATCTCATTTATGGAATTCAATGAGGAGGATCGGGTTCTCTTGGCAACCATCTTAATCGTTAAGTATGAGCTGATAAAAGAGAAAAAAATGAAGAACAAAATTCAAAGAGAATATAGAAGAGTACTTAGATTCTCCGGATGATGTGAAGATATAAGTTGGAGCAAGGATATTAAATGAGATAATATAGGCGATATAGTATCAAAACAGCTGGGTTTTGCATCTGGAAGTTGCACCAAGTCTAATCCTCTGGCAGGCGCCTGAAAACACTCAAGTTTGTGGAAAAATAGGTGATCTAGGATATAGCTATACCAGCTGTCCTATTTTGGGGGACAACTGTTATGGGTGAAAATTTCGACCAAGGACAACAACTAACCGTCCAGGAGTTTGATATCCTGAACCTTTCCTTACTTATAACTAACCTATTTTGCACATGTTATTAATGTGATACAGGGACATCAAGGCGACTAAGTCAAGTAGAAGACCCGGTCTTTCTGTTGAATAATACGACCTTAAAGCTGTCGACCAAGCTCACAACGTTCATAAAGAAATATTGAGTATCCCAGGATATTAGGATATCAGATAGTTTGTTAGATTTTAACGAGGCTGGACGATCGTTCTAGAGTGACATTCTTCACACTATTGCTCTCACACACGTATTGGTTTCATTTTTGCAGCTAACACACTTGCAATCACACAATGACTCACTAGAATCTATTGTGCAACCGATCAATGTAGTTCTCGAGTTATATTTTTTACATTGTTCTAATAATATTAATATTGATTGTGGTAGATGACTAGTCGCGTCTCTAAGTTTTGTGCCGAAAATCCATGTTGATCAAGAGCTTTCATCATAATTCATTGTGTTCTCAATTATTTAAACATTCAATTTTGTTCCAATATTTCGAGTCATATTCTGAGCAGTACTTTTCGCAATTGAAACCATATTTTGGCATAACCACTTAGCATTTTCTTTTAGCAAATCAACAATAATACTTACAACAATTTCGTTTACAAGTCAAAGACTAACGCACTACCTCACATTACAAATTTGATAACTAAATTGCTTAGGACCAAAGCAACTGCCGGGATATATATTATTCAAATTTGGTATATATTTTTCGATTACATTTTTATTTTATTGTTTTTATATTAAATCATATAATTGAATATTTACAGGATGATGAAACTGTCAGTTTTGCTTTTGAATTAAAATTTTAATTGAAAAAAATGTTTGCTTTTAAAATTGAGATCACCAAATCTAACTTGACAGATTTAAATGAAGTATATGGGATTATAAAGATTACTAAATGAGCTTAAAAATGAAGGTAATATAAAACACTTAAATATTTCTTACATTTCATTAAAAAAATAAAAAAAATGTTGTCAATATTTACTGATTTTTATCATTTGTGTTAGGAATATATCTTTGAAGATGACAACAATGTTACTCCAATTGCCCTATTAAAACTGATGATGCTAATACCATTGGTGAGAAAAACTGTTTGAAGGTTTCTAAAGATTAAATATCTATGTGTAAGCTAGTTGATATTTACAATTTAGATGGAAGCTCAAGTATGTCTGATAGTACAACTCAAAATAAAATCGTTTAGATGTGAGCAAGAAAGAAATTAAGCTTCACTGTTCAAAGAACGAGAAATACTTGATTTTGTTTGTTTGCAATTTCAACTTGGTCTTTGATGGTTTCATTGGTTTAATGGTTTTTTACAAATCATGTAATTCTTTATTTTGGTCTTTTTTCACATCATTGTTTGATTGACGATTATCAACTTTAATATCTATGTATAATTTTTTTTATCATGCAAATTGTTTGTTTGTGTTACATGTTTATCTCTTTGTATTTAAGTATTTTAGCTTACGGTATTGTTTACCACGTCAACAAACATTGTTTGATATAAGTTTCCTACAAATTTGTTAGTTACATTAATTTTTAACTAAAGTACAATCGTCAAGTTCAAAACAATTATCAACCAATAACATTTGAAAACATGTCTTCTCAAATTATTTAACGACTTAATTCAATTAATTAAAATTAAGGGTTAATGAATATAAAAAAACCATATTAGCAGTTGTCACGTGACAGACCTTGATCGGCTCTTATTCATATACTGTATTAGTAGTTATAATTTAAATGAATAAATTATTAATTAATTCAGAATTCTTTTTGATTTTTTTTGTTATATTATGTAATTTAAATGAAATTATTAATTAATTCAGAATTCTTTTTGATTTTTTTAACAGCTATTGTCAGTGTTATTATATGATGAGATCAATGTATTAATATAGCTGGATATTCTTGTAAAGATCAAATATAGACTACAGACAACTATTCTTGGGAAGTTCGAATATACAGTAACTATGTATTATCCAGAAGATCGTAACTGCTGCGAATATGCAATATGAACCATATTCACTTTTCTCTTCTTAGCTCTACTCTCTTAACCCTCTATACAATCACAAAATTACAACCACATAAGTCAAGTTGGTCTGAAATCTCCTGATATAACCAAACAACACATTTTCCTACAATCATGAGTTGCAGTAATCATGTAATTCTTACATTAATAACACTCATGAGCATACCTTATCAAGTACATGGGTGGTCAGATCCATCACCCCTAGTCAATATGAGTTCGAGAAGTAAGCATGAGATACATATAGGGGTTATTCTTGATATGACTTCGCTGTTTGGACGGATGGTTCATAGCAGCATTTGCATGGCAATTTCAGAGTTTTACTCTTTTTCTGATGAGTACAAAACGAGGGTAGTTCTGCACACAAGGGATTCGAAAGGAAACCCTTTACGCGCCCTGTCTGTTGGTCAGTTCTTTTATACTCGATCATTTCGATCTGTTCATTATGCAGTGCTACTCAAATGTTCATGAAATATTACATTAACGTAACCTACAGATGATCAACAAAATGGGTGTGTAACTGGTCATAACAAGTAACTTTTGATACCCAAGATTGAACTAAAAAACTTGCTTATACATGTTGAGAGGCGACACCATAGAGATGATATAATATATCAAGCTTCTTTCAATCTTCCGGGAATGTGAAAATTTATTGCATTTACTGGACTTCTAACCCAAGTTTGCTAGCTAACTTCATCTAATTGTTTCTCTTCTCGCCTATAGCATAGAGTATCTTTAAATGCTGCTAAGAAATATGTACTTAAAATATAGATATTATAATCAATTTGAATGTGTTTAGGTTTAATTGTTAGAGATGATAATCATGTCTATATTAACTAATTATAATTAGCAATCCTAGTTGTAGTCTAATGTGATATATTAGATTATAATTAATCAAGTCAAGATTAAGGATTGTAATCAAGTTTTATGAAGTTTCATGATGCTTAGCCAGATTTCGGTTTTCTGTTTATTGCGTGATACCGATTCCATCTTTATTGGTCCCTTATAATTCATAATGCAGTTTGTAGACTAGATGCATTGTAGCAAAGGTTTAGAGAAAACCCAAATAAGATAAACATTATTGTTACATATCAAAGTTGTTCTCTAAAAATTAAAAAGGAGCTTTTAAGTTATCCTACACACGCACCTGAATTATTATTTGAATATCACCTGAATCATCTGAGCATGCTCATGTGCACATTTACAGCTTTTGATCTTCTGGAAAATCAAAACGTGGAAGCAATCATCGGACCAGAAACTCCCCTCGAAGTCAAGTTCTTAAGCATTTTGGGAGACAAAACCAAAGTTCCTGTTCTTTCATTAACCTTTAGCCCAACATTGAGCTCAGATGATCATCCTTACTTACTTCAAATGACACCAGATGAGACCATCTAGTGGAAGGGTCTAGCAGCCATTTCCGAATCATTTAAATGGACCTACGTCATCCTTGTTCATGAGGACAGTGAATCTGGGAGAGAAGGCCTACCATATATCATTGAATCTTTTCAAGATAAAAAAATTTATATCTTTTAAGACTGCAATATCTTCATTAGCAACAGATGATGAAATAGTTGATTTGCTTCGTAAGCTCTCAGATTTGCAAGGAAAGGTATTCATCATTCATGTCCCCCATTCTTTAGCATATCGTCTTTTGGTACATGCTCAAAGATTAGGATTGATGAGCCAAGGATATGCTTGGATAGTAACTGATATGACTATGAACTTCTTTGATCCTATAGAGCTAGATGAAGAAGTTTGTGAATCATTTGAAGGAGTGTTAGGTTTAAGATACCACATACCATCATCCAATCAACTTCGTAACTTTTCCAGAAGATGGAGAAAAAAATATATGTTTAGCAACCCAAATATCTTTAGCCTATTGGCATATGATGCAATTTTTGCAGTAGCAACTGCAGCTGAAAGGGCTGAAATTAGACCTCCTAAAGATGCAAAGATGGTTGATGCTATGAAAGCAATGGATTTCACAAATATCCGAGTATCTGAAAGGGGAGCGATATTATTGAAAGAATTGCTAAATGTTAGACTCACAGGGTTAAGTGGTGAGTTTCATCTGGTAAACAGGAGGAAATCCATTGCTAAGCCATTGGAAATAGTGAATTTGATCCGAAACGGTGAGAGAAGAGTTGGGTTTTGGACCGAAGATGATGGCATCACCATGTATCTAAATTCTAAGACAAATCATCGACATCCATATTCTAAAAATGGTCTTGAACGCATAATCTGGCCTGGAGTATCTATGATCCCTCCAAGAAGCCCGATAATGAGCAAAAAGTTACAAATTGCTGTTCCTATTGTTGGTTGGATTTGAAGATCTCTTAACAGTAGAACACAATCCTCGAACTAATGAAACGATTGCCAAAGGGTTCTGCGTAGACGTGTTCAAGGCTGCAATTAAAGCATTACCATATGAAGTACCATACGTGTTTGTTCCATTTCCTGCCACTAATAAAACACAAAATTCAGAAACTTACAATAAACTTGTATATGAGGTCTATCTTCAGGTATGATCACTTACGCATGTTGGATTTGTGTTTCGAAAATAACTAATGGACATTCTAAGGTGCAGGGGGGAAACATGTAATATTTAAATAAAGAAAATTATTTAACGATACTGGTTTATTACGGTATTCATGCTCAGTATAGTTTACTATAAAAATGTACTTTATAACTCCATTTTCAATAAATATTATACGGGAATGTTAAAAATATTATTAGGGGTTCTCGTACGGAAATTCCAAAACCGGTAATGAGTATAAAGCACCAATTGAACATTGTGCCCATTTTGGCAATACAGTACATGCTTGGTACTGGTAGTGGAAAATATTTGTATAATACCAAAATCGACTAGTATGGTAATCAAAACTATAAAAGTGAATATCAATACCTATGTTTTTCCGCCGGTAAATACCTAATTTATATCGGAATGTTAACAAAAAAACATTTATTCGGTATTCGTTGCGAATTAAATGCCCAAAATATTTTTAAACGATACGTAATCGATTATTATACGGGAATATATATTTAGTTTTTGAAAAACTGTTGAAAATCGCAAAATAAAAATAAAATACCTCTGCCGGGTTTCGAACCCGGGTCAGTACCGAACCAGCCATCAGTCTTAACACACAACACACAAACCACTGCGCCACTTGTTTTGTTTGTTATTTATTGAAATCATTTAATTGATATAATAACGTTACGAATTCAAAATCAGCGCCCATTAGTTCAGTCGTCGGAATCCCGGAAATCTCGCGAGTTTTTAACACCATTTTCAGTTATAACGTAAATTATTATTAGAACATCGGTTATAACCGATGTTTGAAGTCCGCGACCAAACCATAACCGCCGGAGTTTTTATGATTTACGAATACAGTCGGAAATCAGACCCAGTGCATCTCGATTTTCCCCTATAAATTCACCCTCAAACCATTGAAAACCTTTTCGCTCAAAACCACACTCTTTCTCGGCGAAAACTCCCTTGCCGGAACTTTTCTGTTCGTCGCCGGAAAACCGATTTCCTTATTTCTGAACCTCACTGAGCCTCTGAGCTTATACCGGAGATACCCACACCCTTTGTAAGCTCCCTGGAGACTCGCTGTAACAAGACACTCGTCGCCGGAAGGAATTGCTGTCGCCGGAGTTCTGCCGGAAAACAGAGGGTCCAGTCGGTATACCTCTTCGCTTATTTTCTTTATCTTTTCACCCTTATCTTACCTTAATGGACTGTAAAACACTAATGAAACTTGAATAAAAACTCGAACCAGTCAGACCTTATATCTGGTTAACACTTGATGAAGAACACGATGTATCCGGATCATATATGTATAATAAAAATCAGGATATTTACTCGGGTTAGACACACAGTCCAGCGGTGGACTGTGTGCACACATAACGCAAAGGTCTCGAGTTCGAATCCCGTTTCACACACGCTGCCTTAATAAAAATCATTTTTTTTGTTAAACTGAACCGGAGTCGCCACAGTTATATGTTAAGTATATTAATAATCGGAATAATAACCAAGTTAGACACACAGTCCAGCGGTGGACTGTGTGTTTGTTTATATCACAGGTCACGAGTTCGAGTCCGGTCTACTGCACCGACTCGAACAATTATCCATTCTTTTTAATAAGGCAGAAAAGGAAATAACTAAATTGTATTTAAGTATAACAAAAATCAAATTATATAACATGTTAAACACACAGTCCAGCGGTGGACTGTGTGTTAGATTAAACCACAGGTCCCGGGTTCGGGACCTGTGGAGTGCACGTCCGGTTCGCTTAAAACTGTTTTTAAAATAAAATGATTTTCGGTTTAAACTAATTAATATATATATATATATAATTAAAATCAGATTTATAATGGGTTAGACACGTAGCTCAGTTGGTAGAGCTGCGTGCACGCGTACGGGAGGTCTCGGGTTCGAGCCTCACTCAGCGCACTTGTGTTCCGCATTCGAACCGGTCAACGGTCAGGTCAACGGTCAACGGTCAGGTCAACGGTCAGAAAAATAAATTTTATTTATTTATTTTTATTTAATTATTTTTATTAAAAATCAATTAAAAATACTTAAAAATAACATTTTTAAGGTTAGAAAATAGCCTCAAACTCACAAAAATACACCCAACAATCCTACTAAAATAGATTAATAAAATCCGTCTACTTACCAAACCATAATGCGATTTATCTAGGTTAATCTCACTCGTGGTTAAAACCACTTCGCGTACATTCAACATCATCAACCGAACGCACCCACTGTGAGTGAATCTTACAACTCCCCCTTTTAAATTACACGTTTTGGGTGAAAATAATTAATTTATTTATTTAAACTTGTGCAATACCACATCATGACCTAAACTTAGATTGTTTTTGTTGTTGTGATTTACTTATTTCCTTTTGTCAAATTATATGAAACTACTACATTAAGCCCATCAGTTCCTCGTGGGAGACGAGTAGAACATCGCGTGCTTCAAATCAAATTCATTATTGTTCATGTGTGTATCATTGAGTTTATATTGTTTGTAGTTGTGTCATTCATATTATCATGTTTATGCAATTTATTCATCAGGCCCCTCAGTTCCTCGTGAGAGACGAGTTGAGCATCGCGTGCCTCTAATTGTTCCATTATTGTTTATGAGTGTTTCATTTAATATCTTATGATTGTTGATTAAGTTACATCTAACTTTACTCATGTTTGGTTGTGCACCTATTTCATAATCAATTTAAATAAATTTGTTCAAATGTTTTCCATAGGATTCACTCGCCAACATTATGTTGATCCAAAAACCCTTTTACACATGATACAGGTGAACAGGTTGAAGCAAGGAAAACATAGGATATGCCTTAGAAGAGAACAAAGAAGTTTAGATTGTTAGTTAGATCATGTTGTAACATTTATTGTAAATTTCCATTTAATTTGTATTAATGAATATGAAACGCTTAATAAATGTCATGAGCTTTGATGATAACCCAATCATGCCCCGATCACCTTTTCCGCTGCGGGTCGGGGTGTGACAGATTGGTATCAGAGCCATGACTATAGGGATATAGGATAGGTTATTAGACCCTTAGAGCCTATACTATAGTCTGCCTAAATTTTAATTGATTAGGTGGTTACATACAAACTTGTGATATTTATTTGTTTCATATTTGTTTACATTTCAGTCAAGCATACATGCTTATATACATATTCATTATACATATATACATATTCATTATACATATATCGATGTTCATGTATTCAATTTATTTTCATACTCTCATTATCCAAAGATTTTATGCAATTTTCAAATCTCATCAAAGTAAGTTATGCGACGGGCATGTAGTAACTGGAAGGGTACAAGTACCGGTAGTCGGAACGTCCTGTCTAGGCTGGCATTCGTATAAATCCAATATAACGGACCAGTTTGCCTACCTGAGTACGAAGGACCTATTAGGCCAAAGCATGCCACACCAAACGTCGTTCGAACTAACCCTACTTTGAGGTGTCACCGTGTCTACACCTGGACACATTCCGAATATCACACGTTGTATACATATTTCTCGATTTTCTCCGGGTTTTTGTGTACGCAACCTGGCAAAACCCGTGCGAACCTTATGAAAAACCGGTATTCATGGGGGCCCACATGATTACACAGGTAAAGTATGGCGGCATGTAGGGCCTAACAGCGAGCAAAGCCCAAGACATCCTATGGATGTAGTATATTTTTTTATAATTATTTTATGAATGTTCATTCCTAATGCGACCCATGAACCCAAAAACATTCAACTCATACTCTTGTCATGTATTCCTTGTAGATGTCTTCTAACCTCGCCCGTAGGAAGACGAGAGCAAGAAAAGCCCGCGAACGCATGGCTGCCTTAATCGCTCAACAAATGGCTGCCGTAATACCCAACATTGTAATCCAAGTACAACAAGCACTTACCGTTAATCCTGTCAATCAAGCAAACCAAAACATTTTCAACTCTTCCCCAAATACCACTAAATGCACCTACAAGCATTTCAAATCATGCGACCCTCCGAAATACAAAGGTACTGAAGGCGTCACCGCTCTCCTCCATTGGTTTGAAGAAATGGAGAACACATTTCTAAATTGCGATTGCCCTGACGATCGCAAAGTGCGATATGCTACCGGTCGATTATATGGGATAGCACTTACTTGGTGGAATACAGAGAAGGCCAAACGAGGTGTTGAAGATGCTATGTCCTTAACTTGGAACGAATTGAAGGAAATCATGACCAGACGATTTTGCCCAAGGAGCGAAATCAGGAAGTTAGAAGATGAATTTTACTCACTGAAGCAAATGCAAGGAGACCACATCACCTACAACAAAAGGATCCTCGAATTACATCAAATGGTTCCCAACATGTTTACTCCCCTCTACCGTTTGATCGAGCACTACATTCGTGGTCTTCCGTCAAAGATTCAAGACCCTGTAATAAGTACCAAGCCTGCAACTTTGGAAGCAGCAATGGAGCTAGCAACAGAGCTCACCGAGAACCGAATCCGAAACAAAGACTTCCAGGAGGAGAAGAAGAAGGATGAAGAATCGACTGAAACCTCCGACTCCACTCAAACCGAATTCCCTTCTCAACCCAATCCTAAGAGAAGAAGAGTCGGGCGACTTTTCGCTGCTACTCAACGAAATCAACCAGTTTTACACGCCATACCCATCCGAGCTATCCCAATAACCCAAGTGGCACCCAACTCAGCTTACCCAGATAAGAAACCATATCTTGGACCTCACCCTCGATGCAACAACTGTTTTTATCACCATCCCCATACCCTACCTTGTCGTCTATGTGCAACTTGTGGACGCTATGGTCATTTGAGCAATGTTTGTCGCACCTTTCAAAACCAAACCTTTTTCCCTACTCAAAACATGGCCCAAACTTATCACCAACCCCAATACCCCATGTTCCCATATGCTCGAGCTTGCTTCAATTGTGGCGACCCTACCCACTTTAGAAACACATGCCCTCAATTGGTTAACGTTATCAACACTCAAGCCCAATCAAACCCAGTTAACCAAGTAAACCAAGAAAACCCAACCACTATGCCACCAGCAAGAGGAAGAGTCTTCAATATCAACGCCAATCCTGTCGAAGATAATAACGGCCCAAACGAAGATACTCAACTAGTCCTCTTCGTCGAAGATCCAGATTCAACTCCTATCGTTTAGTTTTATGTTTTTCTTTATCACATGTGTAGACTGTTAGAGTAATTATGGTATATTATATATTATATATTGTTTTCAGTATATGCTTTTGCCGAGGCCGCAGCTCCCCATCCATCGAGGTTGAGTTTGATCCCCATTTTATTATGCGGTTGATCAGGGCGTGCCCGCACGATCGGCTCCGTTTGTTTGAGCCTTGATCGGTTATTTCATTTTACATTTCAATACATGCAATACGTTCGGCTCCGTTCGATTGAGCCTTGAGCGCATATTTCAATTTACATTTCCAGTTCATGCAATATGTTCGGCTCCGTTTGATTGAGCCTTGAGCGCACAGACAATTTCATTATCAGTATCTTGTGGTTGTGGTGTTTGTAGTAGAGTCGCATCGAACTAACCATAACTTGCGGATAAAGTCAATGAAAATTTGACAAGGATATGGTGGATACGCCGATGGTACTTCCTATATAAAGTATTCTTGTCAAATGATCGGAGGCATTATCAGGCGGTTATGAGAGGTTCCATGCATAGGCTGATTGTGTGATGGTTGTTTAGATTAAGTTGTTCAATTTCAGTACATTCAATACGTTCGGCACCGTTTGATTGAGCCTTGAGCACACAATTTCAATTTCAGTACATTCAATACGTTCGGCTCCGTTTGATTGAGCCTTGAGCGCACATCCATTTCATTTTCAGTACATGCAATACGATCGGCTCCGTTCGATTGAGCCTTGATCGCACAGATATATTTCATTTCAGTATTTTATGTTTGTTGTATTGGTTGTAGAATTATAGGACTAATCATAATTCAATGATAAAACCAATGAAAATTTGACAAGAATATGGTGGATACGCCGCTGGTATTCCTATATATAAGTATTCTTGTCAAAGGATCAGAGGCATTATCGGACGGTTATGAGAAGTTCTATGTAGGATTTATTAGTTTCTTGGTAACCAATCATAACTTGTGGATAAAACTAATGAAAATTTGGCAAGAATATGGTGGATACGCCGCTGGTACTTCCTATATATAAGTATTCTTGCCAAAGGATCAGAGGCATTATCAGGCGGTTATGAGAAGTTCCATGTAGGATTTAGTATTGCCTTGGTTGGAATTTGTGTTACATTTATATCATCATGTTATTTAAAGAGATTGGATTGTGTTCCATTTCTACATAAACAAACCTCTCCATCATAACAAACGAGAGAGGAACTTCCACCATTCAAACATATATGCTATCAGAATGTGGATTCAAATATTTGCTGTTGTGTTTATTCATGTTCAAATATTTGCTGTTGTGTTTATTCATGTTTGAATATTAGCTGTTGTGTTTACTTATGTTCAAATATCAACTGTTGTGTTTTTATTTATGTTCCATGTAAATTGTAGTGTTAGAAGTTTTGCCTTAGGATATAACCATACTTTCCCAAACGTATCTAAACTCTTATGCATGACATCATTTTTAGCAAATCATTCCTGTTTATCAATACTTATACAGTAGGCAACAAAAAGCGATTCCTGAATAGGGTACTTAACCCTTACAAGGAACGTTACCGCCTCGAACAAAAACTTAAACCCTTATTTTTCTAAGCATACAACTGTCAAACTAAACATCATCATCCTTTTAGTCAAAATATATCATTATTTAAATTTTGGGACGAAATTTCTAAAAAGCAGGGGATACTGTAACATCCGTCAAAAACGGATTTACCAAACCCGCTCCGTTTATCAACCGAACAGTCAATCAAAAATTTCGTTGCGAATTAAATGCCCAAAATATTTTTAAACGATACGTAATCGATTATTATACGGGAATATATATTTAGTTTTTGAAAAACTGTTGAAAATCGCAAAATAAAAATAAAATACCTCTGCCGGGTTTCGAACCCGGGTCAGTACCGAACCAGCCATCAGTCTTAACACACAACACACAAACCACTGCGCCACTTGTTTTGTTTGTTATTTATTGAAATCATTTAATTGATATAATAACGTTACGAATTCAAAATCGGCGCCCATTAGTTCAGTCGTCGGAATCCCGGAAATCTCGCGAGTTTTTAACACCATTTTCAGTTATAACGTAAATTATTATTAGAACATCGGTTATAACCGATGTTTGAAGTCCGCGACCAAACCATAACCGCCGGAGTTTTTATGATTTACGAATACAGTCGGAAATCAGACCCAGTGCATCTCGATTTTCCCCTATAAATTCACCCTCAAACCATTGAAAACCTTTTCGCTCAAAACCACACTCTTTCTCGGCGAAAACTCCCTTGCCGGAACTTTTCTGTTCGTCGCCGGAAAACCGATTTCCTTATTTCTGAACCTCACTGAGCCTCTGAGCTTATACCGGAGATACCCACACCCTTTGTAAGCTCCCTAGAGACTCGCTGTAACAAGACACTCGTCGCCGGAAGGAATTGCTGTCGCCGGAGTTCTGCCGGAAAACAGAGGGTCCAGTCGGTATACCTCTTCGCTTATTTTCTTTATCTTTTCACCCTTATCTTACCTTAATGGACTGTAAAACACTAATGAAACTTGAATAAAAACTCGAACCAGTCAGACCTTATATCTGGTTAACACTTGATGAAGAAGACGATGTATCCGGATCATATATGTATAATATAAATCAGGATATTACTCGGGTTAGACACACAGTCCAGTGGTGGACTGTGTGCACACATAACGCAAAGGTCTCGAGTTCGAATCCCGTTTCACACACGCTGCCTTAATAAAAATCATTTTTTTGTTAAACTGAACAGGAGTCGCCACAGTTATATGTTAAGTATATTAATAATCGGAATAATAACCAAGTTAGACACACAGTCCAGCGGTGGACTGTGTGTTTGTTTATATCACAGGTCACGAGTTCGAGTCCGGTTACTGCACCGACTCGAACAATTATCCATTCTTTTTAATAAGGCAGAAAAGGAAATAATTAAATTGTATTTAAGTATAACAAAAATCAAATTATATAACATGTTAAACACACAGTCCAGCGGTGGACTGTGTGTTAGATTAAACCACAGGTCCCGGGTTCGAGACCTGTGGAGTGCACGTCCGGTTCGCTTAAAACTGTTTTTAAAATAAAATGATTTTCAGTTTAAACTAATTAATATATATATATAATTAAAATCAGATTTATAACGGGTTAGACACGTAGCTCAGTTGGTAGAGCTGCGTGCACGCGTACGGGAGGTCTCGGGTTCGAGCCTCACTCAGCGCACTTGTGTTCCGCATTCGAACCGGTCAACGGTCAGGTCAACGGTCAACGGTCAGGTCAACGGTCAGAAAAATAATTTATTTTTATTTAATTATTTTTATTAAAAATCAATTAAAAATACTTAAAAATAACATTTTTAAGGTTAGAAAATAGCCTCAAACTCACAAAAATACACCCAACAATCCTACTAAAATAGATTAATAAAATCCGTCTACTTACCAAACCATAATGCGATTTATCTAGGTTAATCTCACTCGTGGTTAAAACCACTTCGCGTACATTCAACATCATCAACCGAACGCACCCACTGTGAGTGAATCTTACAACTCCCCCTTTTAAATTACACGTTTTGGGGTGTGTCATGTGTTATGAAAATAATTAATTTATTTATTTAAACTTGTGCCATACCACATCATGACCTAAACTTAGATTGTTTTTATTGTTGTGATTTACTTATTTCCTTTTGTCAAATTATATGAAACTCCTACATTAAGCCCATCAGTTCCTCGTGGGAGACGAGTAGAACATCGCGTGCTTCAAATCAAATTCATTATTGTTCATTGTGTGTATCATTGAGTTTATATTGTTTGTAGTTGTGTCATTCATATTATCATGTTTATGCAATTTATTCATCAGGCCCCTCAGTTCCTCGTGAGAGACGAGTTGAGCATCGCGTGCCTCTAATTGTTCCATTATTGTTCATGAGTGTTTCATTTAATATCTTATGATTGTTGATTAAGTTACATCTAACTTTACTCATGTTTAGTTGTGCACCTATTTCATAATCAATTTAAATAAATTTGTTCAAATGTTTTCCATAGGATTCACTCGCCAACATTATGTTGATCCAAAAACCCTTTTACACATGATACAGGTGAACAGGTTGAAGCAAGGAAAACATAGGATATGCCTTAGAAGAGAACAAAGAAGTTTAGATTGTTAGTTAGATCATGTTGTAACATTTATTGTAAATTTCCATTTAATTTGTATTAATGAATATGAAACGCTTAATAAATGTCATGAGCTTTGATGATAACCCAATCATGCCCCGATCACCTTTTCCGCTGCGGGTCGGGGTGTGACATTGGTAGATATATAAAACGAATCGTTTTGAATACAACTCCGTTTTTAATATATAAAATGTCATGGGAGTGTTGACAATAAAAACGTTAGAAGAGTTGGTATCCGTCTTAATAAAAAAAAAATAACAAAGGTAAGTTATCAGAAAATTTTTAAAAAATTAACTTGTATGCAAAACATGGATGAGTCAAATTTTATGTGCAACTATTCATCCAAGTATTATACTACTAGGTTTATGCCCGACTGCCCGTGTTGCCGGGCGATAATGGAATATTTCTTAGTTTGATAATATGTATACATGTTTTTGGAATGGTTCTACATACTACTCATAACACAATCTCAAAAAAAATTACATAGTGACGTAGATAAAAATATGGTCTTCAAAAATATCTTTTAACTAAGTTTATAAATTTAAGAGTAATTTTATTAAGAGTTAATTACACAAATAGTCCCAATGTTTTGTAGCAAGTTTCGCATTTGAATACTAACTTTATTTTTAACATGTTTAGGTTTTGTGGTTTCGTTTTTGTAACACCCTCGGGAATTAACACTAAATTTGTTAACTTGTTTGTTAAGCTGAAGGGCATTTGAGTCATTTAATATATAAAAGACCAATTATGTAACTTTTTAATATTAATGGACTGTTTATGTAGTTTGTACAAATTATTAAAATATGAAAATCATTTAAGTCTGCATCTCACCAGGATTGGGTCTGCATCTCACGAACAACCACCACTCACCATTGGAGTCTGCATCTCACTAGGATTATCATTAATTACAAGTTTTCTTGATAACTTTACACTAATTGGCATGATATGCATAAAAGAGTTTATGGTGTATAACCCTTGATGATCTAATTCATGTAAGAGAGCCCTTTAAATAGGCAGAATTACAATGCCTGCCTATCTCTAATTTAGGAAACACAATCACAATAGGATTCCAATTAATCATCTATCTAAACAATAATAAATCAAATATATAATAATATATATCGGCTAAGACCCCCCGCAGTTTGAGCGGGCGGTGGACAGACGCTCAAGCTGGATCTAAAATACTGAAATAACTGACGAGTAAGTCCCTTGGTAAAGCTGTCTGCAAACTGTAAGGCTGAGGGCACATGTAACACTCGAATATGTCCGACTCGGACTTTTTCACGAAGAAAATGGATATCTATCTTGATATGCTTGGTTCGTTGATGCTGGACTGGGTTGTCTGACATATAAACAGCAGAGACATTGTCACAATAAATCACAGAAGCCTTCTGAAGAAGAAGATGCAGCTTAAGAAGTAAGTTGCGAAGCCAAGTTGTTTCAGCAACAGCATTAGCGACGCCCCGATATTCGGCTTCAGCACTTGAGCGAGAGATTGTCGGCTACCGCTTGGAGGACCATGAAATTAAATTATCACCAAGGAAAACACAATAACCACTAGTAGAACGACGAGAATCGGGACACCCACCCCAATCAGCGTCAGAATAGGCAACCAAAGAGTGTGTATTAGATTTACCAAGACGAATACCGTAATTAACCGTGCCCTGTAAATATCTTAAAATACGCTTCAGAAAAGCAAAATTAGGATCCCGTGGGGCATGCATGAAGAGGCAAACTTGTTGAACAGCATATGAAATGTTCGGGCGCGTAAATGTAAGGTACTGCAATGCACCAGCCAGTCTACGATATAAGGTAGGATCATGAAATAAAGAACCATCGGAAGCACTCAGTTTGGTGGATAAGTCAACGGATGTCGTGCATGGTTCACAAGAGGACATAGAAGCACGTGAGATGATGTCCTTAGTATACTGAGCTTGATCTAAGAAAAGACCACTAGATGTCTGTGTAACCTTGATCCCCAAAAAATGATGTAGCGGACCTAAATCGGTCATGGCAAACTCTCGTGAGAGCATGCGAATAATATCCTGTAATAACTAATCGGAGGAGGCAGTGAGAACAATATCATCAACCTATAGAAGTAAATAAGCTGTCTGTGAGCCCCGATAGTAGACAAACAACGAGTTGTCACACACACTGCTGCAAAATCCATGTGATAAAATATGAGTAGCGAACCTGGTGTACCATGCCTGAGGGGCATGCTTAAGACCATAAAGGGACTTTTTCAACTGACACACAAAATTAAGAAAACGCTTGTTGACAAATCCTGGTGGTTGATGCATAAATACAATTTCATTCAAATTCCCATGTAAAAAAGCGTTCTTGGCATCTAGTTGATGGATAGGCCAAGAACGACAGACAGCAACGGATAATACGGTCCGTATAGTAGCCGGTTTCACAACCGGACTAAAAGTATCCTCACAATCAATTCCCACTGTCTGAGATTTCCCATTAACCACCAAACGTGCTTTATACCGTTCAAGTGACCCATAAGATTAAAATTTATGGCGAAAAATCCACATACAATGAGTAACCGGGCGATCAGATGGTCTAGGTACCAACTCCCATGTATCATTTTCCTGTAAAGCACTAAACTCAGCCTGCATAGCATGTAACCAATAAGGGTGGCAAAGGTCTTGGCATACGAATTCGGAACTGGAGAAATAGAGGTGGAAAGCAAAGTACGTTGGGCTTTAGATCTGGTGGTCATTGGGTGCGTTTTAGTGGAGAGAGGAGGCTGGGAAGGAACAGCCATAGGCTGTTGGGCGGGCTCGGACGGAGCTGCCATAGCAGCATGGGACGATGGGGCAACGGTGGTAGGTTTCGAGCGCTGGTGATAGGTATGTATGATGGGTGGAGGTGGTGTGGGGTTAGGAGGTATGGAGACGGGCTGGCGGAAAATGAAACCAGGTGGCGTAATATCATCTAAGAATGGATAAGTGGCGGAGGGGGTTTTAATGGTATAGGGGAAAGTGTGTTCGTCAAAGTGACGAGAGATGATGACCTTACCAGTAGTAGGGTCAAAACAGCGATAACCCCAGAAATCAGGAGGGTACCCCAAAAAAATGCAACGAACTGACCGTGGGTGTAATTTATGTGGTTGGGTGGCAGAGGTATTTGGATAACAAGCACACCTGAACATAAGTAAGTGGTCGTACGTTGGGTGACGAAGATATAAGGCAAAAGTTGGGGTGAAGAAATTGAGTCTTTTAGTAGGAAGAATGTTATGGAGATAGGTGGCGGTGTGAAGTGCTTCTAACCAGAACATTGGTGGTAATTGTGCATGAATGAGAAGGGAACGTACGATATCATTGAGACGGTGAATCAGTCATTCAGCACGATCATTTTGGGAGGATGTCTGAGGGCAGGAGAACTGAAACAACAGAGCATGTTGTTGAGCAAAGCTTTTAAAGGCATGGTTGTCAAATTCACCCCCGAGATCACACTGAAACGTTTTGATGTTGTGGTTGAATTGTGTTGCAATCAAACGGTGAAAATTGGTGAAAGTGGTGAATGTTTCGGATTTATATTTTAGAGGATAGGCCCACACAAAGTTTGAGAACTTATCGATTAAGACTATATAGTATTTATATCCAGATTTACTCAGTATAGGAGATTTCCATAAGTCACAATGCACAATGTCAAATGGAGAAAAAGTAAAAGAAGTGGATTCATAAAAAGGTAACCGTTTGCTATTAGATAAATGACATGAATTGCAAAAAGAAGAATGTTTATTCGAGTTACACGGAAAACCAAAATTTCTAGTTAAAACGTCTAAAACTTGTGCTCCAGGGTGCCCGAGGCGGTTATGCCATGGTAAAGTTGAAGATGCAATGAAACAAGTTTGTGGTGGAAGGGTAGGTGGAGTGACTTTATAAAGATCGCCTGTGCTATTGTGGCGGGAAAGGAGCCGGCCTGTTTTGAGGTCCTTCAAGGAAAAACCAAAAGGGTCAAATTCGACAGAAACATTATTATCACGTGTGAAATGGCATACGGACAATAAAGTTTTGATAATTTGGGGGCTATAAAGTATGTTGGGTAGAATAAGTTCGGTTATACATGGGAAGGTAACCAGTGCCCGAACCCTTAATTGGTAAACACTGCCCGTTGCCGACTAACAGTTTAGCAGTAACAGGAAAAGAATTAGGAAGTTGAATCATACCTCGGTTTTCGGTAACATGACGTTCAGCCCCTATGTCCATAACCGGATACGGTTCCGTGTAATTAGCTGCATAGTGTTGAAAGCTTGGTGGAGATCCGAAGGACATAATGCATTGTATCCGGGTGTGGGTGGTGCTGGACCATAATTAGGCTGCCCCGAATAGCCTGTGTAGTGGGCTGCAACATTGGGTTGAGTTGGATTGGGTTGCCATGTGGTTGCAGTCGGATATGGGCAAGGTGGAGTATTCCACCAGGCCCATTGTGGATAAGTTTATGGGTTCTAGAACTGCCAAGGAGGTCCCGTAGGGTTTCCCCTGTTGCCACGTCCACGTCCGCCCCGTCCGCGGTAGTTCTGACCATTCTTGCCCCTTCCATGTCCTCGATAATTGGACTGGTAGGAGCCATTGTTGGCAGCAACTGTATTATCGGTGGAGGGTATTGCCGGAAAAGGCTGTTGTGTTTGGGTCATGGAGTTTGGGTTGGATGTTGTTACCAAGACAGACGAGGATTGTTGTTGGCGAGCAGCTTGCCTAATAACTTCATCATTGAGCATTGATCTGGCTAGATCCCAATCAGCATCTTGAGAATTGATTAAAGATGCGGTAGTGCCATATTCCTGAGAAACCCACGAACTAACTGCAGTACCAAGCGTGATTCCGTAACCGGTTGGTCAATGTCTCCTAGTTGATTTGTTAAATCTTTCAGTTGTTTGCAATAGTCTTCAACGGAACTACAGGCTGCGAGGGTGAGGTTTACAAACCGGGTTTCAAGTGCGGCTGCTTTGGATTTCTTATTGCTAAGAAAGATTTTCTCAAGTTTTAACCAACTGGTTCGAGTCGAAGCTTCGGTGTCGAGAATTCTGGTTTGCAGATCATCAGAGACCGTGTTATATATCCATTGAGAGACTAAAGCATCCAATTCCTTCCACTCGGTATAAGTTGGATCCGTGGTTGCTGGGGCGGTGTATCATTGATGTGGTTGATGACCCGGTATGCACTACAATGGAACTTGAATAATTTTACCCAGGAAGAATATGTGACAGATGTACCGTCAAGTGTTCGGATTTTGGATTGTATATTCGAAACAGAGTAGGCAGGGTGAAGGGTTTTAGGGTGCTGGTCATCGGGTTTGGATGATGATGTCTGGTCATCGGGTTTGGTTATGATGACCGGCTTTTAAGGAAGTAATCGGAAAAAAGGGAAGGGAAAAAAAGAAGATATTCAGAACCGAAGCTCTGATATCATAAAAGAGTTTATGGTGTATAATTCTTGATGATCTAATTCATGAAAGAGAGCCCTTTAAATAGGGAGAATTACAAAGCCTGCCTATCTCTAATTTAGGAAACACAATCACAATAGAATTCCAATTGATCATCTATCTAAAATTGATCATCTATCTAAATAATAATAAATTAAATATATAATAATATATATCGGCTAAGAATGCATTGCCTATCTCTAATTTAGGAAACACAATCACAATAGAATTCCAATTGATCATCTATCTAAACAATAATAAATTAAATATATAATAATATATATCGGCTAAGAATGCATTGCATATGTCTGACTTTTATAACAAAGTGATTTTGCACCAGTTTAGGTTATGAGGTGGTGAATGGCGTGAGACTATTACCTAAAATATTACATATAATAACAATTAATACATTGAAATATTTGTTTTTAAAGTATAACATAAATAATTCAAGTGCGTAAAGTTAGATATAACGTTTCCCTGTCTATTTACTCGTTCCATATATCTCCTTAGTTTCAAATCGCCATCGCAATCACCATCGCTACGGTCACTGGAACCATCAACATCACAACCAAAATACCATCTACAACCCACAACGGTCACCACCATAGTCTCCGTCAAACACCACCAAAACCCATCTCTACTCTTCCCTATTTTTCAGACCCAAGCTACATTCTTTCACCATCGTATCACCACCAATCACCATCACCACTAACATCCACTAACAACGCCATCACTCACAATCACTACTTACAACCACTAATAATGCCACCGTCATCGTCAACCCCATTATCGCTGTTTATGTATTTCGTCACTGATAACATCATCAAACATCACCGTCTCACTTTTCTTCCACCGTCACTATTTCTGCCACCAACTACTGTTATCTTGGTCGTCTCTCACAGCCACCATATTCATCGCATACTTACCACGGCAGTCGGTGCACTCAATCTTTACGACATTAGTTGGCAAACAGCTTTTGAAAGCATTAAACCTGCAATGGTGATGGAGATGGCTTGTTCATATTATTTTAAAATTATAAATTTTAAGTTTGTATAAATTTAACATATAATTCTGATTTAAATAAATGGCAAAAACTCGAAATGGCCAAGGCTTTATAATATGTATAACTCGGAAGCCGGCTTGTGATGGATTCCTGCATACCTCTAGCAGGCATCACAGCTCTTAGCATGTGCTACGTAATCTGCAAGGACCGTAGGCCAGTAGTGGCCATGTCTCCGGATCTCTCGAATTTCCCTTAGCGCGCTCGATCTACCTATCTTTCTGAGTTTGATTGGTTTTCGCTCCAGCTGACCTTTCCATTTAATCACTGACAAAACCTACCTTTCAATTCTGCTTACCCAATGAGCTTTCAGCAAAGGACAGATTTCTTGGTCCATTGACATCACCATCCCGGGATTGAGTTCTGACCATAAAATCAACTATCATGCTTGGATGGAAGAAGCATTCAAGACTATCGAGGTTGGACGGAGGTGCCTCTTCTCGGTCGGGAGTGAGTTGTGAATTCTGATGATAAGGCTTGTGATGTTCGATCTAAGATATTCGGAATCAAGATCCGGATAGAATTGTTGGCTTTCTCAATAGTATTAACATGGTAATGAATTATAGTTAATGACAAAAATAGTCCCTCTAGTTATTAAAGCGCATTTTGTGGTCATTTTAGCATAATTTAACTGAATTTTTAACCTTCGTTGGCCTTAGTACCTTAATATGTTACAAAAACGAAACCACAGAACCCTAAACATGTTAAAAATAAATAAAGTAGTACCCAAAGCTAAAACTAGCTATAAACCACATGGACTATCTGTGTAATTAACTCTTTTATTAAAGTTCAGGAGTAACTTTATTAAAGTATAGAAGTAAGCGTGTGTTCACTAATGGCAAACGATCACTATTCCCTGGGTTGGTTGGTGACGCTAACAAAGGAAAAAAAACTAAAAGATGAAATATTAAAAGAAATAAAAGTAAAGGGACTAAACATGTATACTACAAAGTTAAAGTAAAGAGACTTAACATGCATTTACACAATATTAAAAAATAAAAAAGAAAGCTTTTCAAAAATAGGAGAGATAAAAATGTATATTAGTGAAGTTAAAGGTTTAAAAGTAAAATATAAAATTTTGAAAACAAAAAAAGGTCACTGTGTCATGCAGCTGGCTGTCGCTATTACCGACCATGAACTTTAGTAGAGGGACTAAACATGTGTACTAACAAAGTTAAAGTAGAGAAACTAAACACACATTTACACAAAGTTAATATTAAAAAGAAAGAATTTTAATAATACAGGGGCTAAAGACGTATATTTGCAAAGTTAAAGATTTGAAAGTAAAATACAAAACAGTTAAAAAAAAGGCCATAGAGAAGTGCTAGACAACTGCCTCGCTGATTATTATGACATGAGTTCACACATATTTTGTGTTATTTTACTGTCAAATAGGTTCTAAATAATTAGTTTTACATTATTACAACAAACTAATAATGGAACGGTAAAACTAGGGCTCTACTTACCCTACATCACCCCCAAAATCAAAAGACAACGAAAAACTCAAACAATCGTTTAAAAGAGGGGGGTATGACACAATGTCTAGCCTTCCAAACCGTTCTGTGGGACTCAATGATGTGTGTATAAGCCCTAGAAATAAAAAAGACCTTGTGATCCATTTTTAATGACTTGCTAATGTAATATACTCAAATGTTAGTTATGTAACTAGTACGAGTTTAAACATCAAATTGCAAGTACATCTAAACTCTTAACTACTTTTAGAAAAGGAATAACTTGTTTTTTGTGATCCAGAATGTAACTAGAACGAGTTTAAACATCAAATTGCAAGTAGATCTAAACTCTAACTACTTTTAGAAAAGGAATAACTTCTTCTTTGTGATCCGGAATTATGATGGGGCTCCCAATAGATCCTTATATGTTGACTTCACAATTACTTACACCGACTTAGGCCTTGGGACAGTAGTAAGAGATGATCAGAATCAGAGAAAAATATGGTGGTTTTTGGAGCCCCTGGATACAAGTATGTGGGTTGCAACTATTAGCTCTTTTTCATTATCGCCGCTACAGTTGGGTTATTGAATATCCTATAAACCCAGCATTCCAAGGTCCATGGCAAGATGTAGTGGGACCTGTCCTCTGGTTCTCTTTCTCTACACTTACCTTTAGTCACAGTAATCTCTCTCTCTCTCTCTCTCTCTCATAGTAAAAGGGGTGTTGGGAGCCTGGGATACGTGTTATAAAACTGATTATTGTCACCTGGATAATTAATACGATAATGAATTGATTAAGAGGAATGTTTACACAACTTCTTGTCAATGTGACATTTTTCTCAATGATCGAGGTTCTTACACAAGTTCTTGATACATGCTCCTTTTTAACGCAAAATAATCAGAAAGTAATAGACCGCTTTTAAATCAACACTCAAAACCAGCAACTTATCATCACTTCGTCAGGTCCCAATTATTAGTTTAAATGCACATCCAAACACCCCTAAAAATTGATTTCCTTCCGAAAGCAAATTTTGCAACTTGGAAGAAGGCATTAGACTTGGTGCATCACGTTACCCTTTAACATTCATCATCTGATTTTCAGGGGTGAAATTGTTGAGTAATCTCTCAAGGCTTTTGGTCATTGTATGGTTATTCATAGTTCTTATAATGGTTTCATGCTATACTGCCGCTGTGAGTTCCATGTTAACGGTTCAGCAAATTCAGTTAAAACAAGGGGAGATTGACATAGGATACCATGCAGGTTCTTTTATTGAAGGAGATATTGTTAACAACTCGAATTTTAAGCACCCTTCTCTTTCACCCTACAAGTCATTGGCTGAATATGCAAGTGCATTAGCAGGAGGAAGTAAGAAAGGCGCCGTTGCTGCTATTATGGACGAATTCCCTTATATCAAACTATTCCTGGCAAAGTATGGCAGTGCCTACCGTTTGGTCTCCTATGAACCCGTCACTAATGGGTTTGGCTTTGTAAGTCGTTTCTTTGCTAAGATATTGATGATATATTCTTATGAGGAGGATTTAGCATTTGCCTATTGAATTAGATATCTTATAGTCAATTTTGTTAGTTCAGATGACGATGTAGGACATAAGCAATAAAAGTGTTAGATGCGCTCTAGCCAACATTTAGATAAAGCTCAAATGAGAGAAATTATATTATAATATAAAAAAATTAATTAGTATTACAAATGAATCTCTATATATAAGATAGACTCATAACCATTAAGTTCGGTCAAAGTAGTCTACATATTAGATAGAGACTTAAATGAAATAAAAGGCCGTAGCCTATATATTATCTTTGATCAAAATAATCAACATTCTAAACTTGGTTAAATTAAAAAACAAAACCAACTAATTAAATAAATATTAATTAATTTTAAAGAGATTATATCATTGTTATTTTTATAAATTTCATTCTCCCTCACTAGAAATAAATAGTCCTCATGTTCTTGGAGTAGAGATTTGTTTAGTTTCTTCATAATTTTCTACACTATCACATTTTGTTAATATTATAATACCAACCGCAATAGGAACGCAAATGATGCTTCAACTCTATTATCTTTGCTCTCTTCATCATTTCTTATCTTAGATTTCTTAAACTTCGACGATGCTAACGTCTTTTGTCACACTAACGATGTGTTGGAGCTTCTTTACGTTGTTAGCCCCTATAGAAATCAACGTTGCAAGATTCATCGTTGAGGTTTTCAACATTGGAATTATCATATTGATGAGCATACTTCTCGTCATGTATGATGCCAGAATAAAGGATGATCTCTTCACGTTGATGTATGGCCTTGACTAGTGCTTCCAGTATTCCTATGCTCAAAATGGGATGTCGAGAGTACAATAGTAACAACCTTTATGATTTTTGTGGAGGTTTTCCCCACCTAAAATCACAACACATAGTTCTTCCATGTTTATGTCAACTTTTTCGACCTTAGTAGTGACACCCTTCAACGCACACCACAAGCCATCAATCTCCATTTTAAGAATGGGGAGGTTGTAAAACGCAACATCGTAAGAATGGGGAACTTGTTTAATGCAACATACATCAAGATTCCTGATGAGGTATGATACTGATGAGGTATGATGCCACTTCACACGGAGTGGAAGGGAGAGAAAGTGTTGGAAGCGTTCTAGAAATGTTTACAGAAAACAAATGAGAGAATTTTTATTAAGATATTATAAGTTGTTCAGACAGTATATATGCAGTTCCATATGTAGGCTAACATATGGTCAAAATAGTATACATAATTACTAAATACTTAAATAATGTAAAAGACAGCTAAACAAAATATTAATTTCAGTCAACATAAGTATTTAATTAAAAATCAATTACTTTAGAGAGATTTCATAATGGTTATTTTTCATATTTGTTGACCCATTTTTTTCCCATTCCCATGGGTCTTAACAAATAAACAAGCCATTTTCATATTACCAGCTAGCAACAAAAATGATTACTAAATGTAAAAATAAAAAGCACATCCGAACATAATGCCTTCGTGTCAAGGTGTCTTTATCTTATAGGTGTTTTTACTCCTCTTCTATAGGAGAGCGAGTCCATTTATTTAGATTCGATATTCAAAAGGCAACATGGTGTATTGATATATCTTTTATTTCAGGTCTTACCAAAAGGATCACCATTAGTGGCAGATATTTCAAGGGAAATATCAAAACTAATAGAAAAAGGAGAACTACTGAGATTGGAAAAGAAATGGTTCAGGAAAGATTCATTATTTTTACCTGAAGATTGTCAAGTAGCGAACCTTACAATTCTAACCCTTCATAATTTTCGTGGTTTATTCTATATTGGTGGGGTTATCTTAGCTGTCATACCTCTCATATATTTACTTGGCTATGTGTCAACATATTCACTTCTCATCTACTACATTTTGAGTGACCCTCGGTTAGCATGGCAATTGTTGAATTTGATTTGAAGTTAAAAGTTTTTGTAGATTATGTTGTAATTAGTGGATACAAGAATGAAAGGACAGAATGTTTTCACATGTACATCCGCTATTTTTGTTTCAGGGTAGCTCGAATGTAGCTGTATGACCATAGATCTAGAATATTTTTGGGTATTTATTTTATCTTCATGTCACTAGAATCTATGAACAACAACATTCCGAGTTAACTCTCTATTAGTGTTTCCTAATGTGTTTGAAACTTTGAATGGGTATGAAACATATGTAATGAAAGAAAAATGAGAATAGTAAGTTATAACATTAATTGCGTTATCATTATGATGTTTGATTACATTATAGACTCCAAAATATAAAACAAAACAGCCTAGAAGTCCAACACACCCCTTCAAGTGGTGGTTGGCATTATCTGCTCTTAAACTAACTTTTGACCCATGTACAAGTTCTGACCTATGCATAATTAGCTGTCACATATGATAATACTAATATAAGTTTACTTTATAAATTCCAATACTCCCCCCTAAACTAACATAGTTTTAGGTGGGATCTTCACATTTCTTCAAGCTCCACTGGTTCCATTTTTTTGTTGCATCTTCACAAGTCTTTCTTTTCTCAGGTGCTACTTTTACATGCTTCTTCCTTTTGCCATACATCATCCTCTACCGCATACATATTTCTTTTCTTGCACACCCGATCATGCCACTCCATCATACTGGTCAAGATACATTACATAAATTAGCCTTTAAGTTCAATGTTATATGTTTTCCATGTGGGAAATTTGGTGAATGGATATATAATACATTTATAATTTAATGAAATTATAAATATTAATCTTCATGTTGTGAATAAAAGAGAAACTCTTGAGTAGAGCATCTTATGACATTTAATTAGTTTTATTAGAGTTTTTAAGTCTTAATTAAATGATTAATTAAGTGAAACATTTCACTAGTCCATAACTCTTGTACAATTAGTAGGCTATATGCTTCTTTTTGTGACTATAAGAATATGGTATTGCTTGGTACATAATACTAGAAGGAGGATGAACACTTGAAGACCAACTAGAGAGAGGAGTACTCTCTACTTGTTTTCCACCACCATCACATCCTTATTTGTTCCAAAAGTTCAAACACTACAATTACCTAGTGTAACCTCGGGCGCGTGAGCCATCTTCGGCAGTACATACTGCTTCGGCTGTTGTACCCTGGGAAAAAGTCGCGTCATCTTTAGTAGAGGCGCGAAATATGTTTTAAGGGAAGCGTGTTGAACACGTGCCTCGACCAAAATCATCAACATTTTTGTGTGCTCTTTGTTGCAGTCTAGGATGTTATCAAGTGCGGGTGAAGGACCCACCAGAGATGCGGCTTGAATCAAGATTAGTATATATAATTATATTTCATATTCTTTTTATTAAGATATTGCAACCGATATTGTACTATGATATTTCCTATGAATAACGAGACTCTCGTTATTATATATTTTGTAATTATATTTTATAAAAAGTGAACCTAGTACCTACAAACTTAAAACAGATTTTGGGAGATTGTTGCTACAATCTTAAAACCTTATGTATAAGATTTTGGGTTCACGAAAAGATTTATAAATAAATAAATAAAAAGAACATAATTCTTATAGATTATGATCTTATAAATATTTTTTTGGAAAAATGTACCTCAACTTGGTGTGATTGGATTTCTTGAGATTGAGATACAATCTTAAATCCTATACCGTGGTACAAAACGAATAGTTTTGGTTCAATCGTTTCGTTTTTTGAAACGATTTTGGAACGTTAATCTTTTCTAACTTTTGTGTTAGATCGGGTTTATTAGTATAAACCATCAACGTTTCATGTTCTAGCATGCTTGTTAGAAATGATTATATTATTTATATAATATGGTTCAAAAAATTGAGTGTTAAAAATAAGTCTATTTTATATAAACCAATAAGCCTTATAATGATTTTTGTAATCATTTATTTCTAACATGTGTGTTAGAAACGTTTATGAAAAGCGTTAGTTTTGAAGCACTTTTTTTTAATTGTCTATTCTCTAACGTGTGTATTGGAAATGACTTATTTATTTGAACCATATATGTGTTTATAGCAAGTTGAATTAACATTTTGTGGAAATGTTAATATTTATAACGTGCGCGTTAGAATTTTTTTTCATTTTAACATGATTGTTAAAAATAGGTAAAATACAAATGATTTGAAATGTTTTATGTAAACATTTTATATAAGTAATTTGTTATAACATTGATTTTAATGAATATAAACACTTATATTATGCTTTGTATGGTTTAGAAATAAAAGTTCATACATTAAAGTTAATGTTTGATTAACTTCAAGAATTAAATCACCATAAAGTGATGGTGTTGTTATTTATGTAAATTTAATGAAATTATAATTATTTGCTAGACTCTTCATATGGAAGATAAACTTTTAAGTAGAGTTTTATGTCAATTTATTAGTTTTATTTTAGAATTTATGTCTTTAATAAAATCTCTAATTAATTGAGACTCTTTTCACCCAATGTCTCTTGTATTAAAAGTAGGCTATGTGCCTAACTTGATGAGATTGGAAAACTACAAGAGTAAGAATACAAGAGTTAGATAACCATAAAGTGATGGTGTAGTTGTGTGAGATTTATCTCCAACTTTAATTTGTGATTTCTAATCCAAATGGTCATGTTTTATATAAAAAAATGACTTAAATTTTCTAATACGTGTGTTAGAAAATGTGTATCACAAATGCAATATTAGAGATTGTACATTATATAAGCCATAATGAATGGAAATGTTTTATGCAAACATTTAGTTGCCTATGTGTGCATTAAAAATGATGAGAAATTGTTTATTTTATAAACTTGATCCTTGGAAAACGTTTTATGTAAACGTTAGATTCTTCAGTGTGTCCGTTATAACATTTTTTTCTAACATGCGTGTTAGAAAACGTTTAGTACATGCGTAGTATGACTAAATAATATAAAATGTTTGATATTTTGGGTTTTGATTTATATTATCATAACCCTAATTGATATTATGTATATTGTACATTGCAAAACTAAGGAAATATTTTGAAATAATTTTTAAAACAAAGTTTGGCACAGTTTTGAGAATTCAAATGGTTTGCTACTCTTGCTAGAAGTAACATATGTAACATCCGTCAAAAACGGATTTACCAAACCCGCTCCGTTTATCAACCGAACAGTCAGTTAAAATTTTCGTTGCGAATTAAATGCCCAAAATAATTTTAAACGATACATAATCAATTATTATACGAGAATATATAATTAGTTTTTGAAAAACTGTTAAAAATCGCAAAATAAAAATACTTTGTTCCTGCCGGGTTTCGAACCCGGGTCAGTACCGGTCCAGCAACAAACTTAACACAAAACACACAAACCACTACGCCACTGATGTCTTTTGTTAACCATTAAGATCATTTAATTGATATCATGACTTTACAAATTCAAAACCGGCGCCCAAAAGTTCAGTCGTCGGAAATCCCGGTAATCTCGCGAAACTTAACGTTTTTTTTCAGTTATAACGTAAAACATAAACGCTACATCGGTTATAACCGATGTCTGAGTCCGCGACCAAAGTTATAACCGCCGGAGAAATTTAAACCAATGAATCCAGTTGGAAATCGGGCCAAATACATCGACGATTTGCCCTATAAAAACCACCTCGAACTTCTGCAAACCTTTTCGCTCAAAACCGCACCCTTTCTCGGCGAAAACTCACTCGCCGGAATATCTCTGCTCATCACCGGAAAACCGGGTTCTTCATTTCTGAACCTTACTGAACCCCCTGAGCTTATACCGGAGATACCCACACCCTTTGTAAGCTTTCTGGAGACTCGCTGCTGCAAGACACCCGACGCCAGAGCCTATTGCTGTCGCCGGAGTTCTGCCGGAAAACAGAGGAAAACTAGTCGGTATACCTCACGCTTATTTTCCTTTCTTTTTACTTCTATCTTATCGGTAATTAACCTAAAACGCTAAAGAAACCTGAATAAAAACTCGAACCAGTCAGACATTATATCTGGTTATAACTTGATGAAGAAGACGATGTATCCGGAACATATAAGTATAATTTAAATCAAGAAATAACTCGGGTTAGACACACAGTCCAGCGGTGGACTGTGTGCACAATAAACACACAAAGGTCTCGAGTTCGAATCTTGTTCCACACACGCCCTTTTAATAAAATGCCTTTTTGTTTTGTTAACCGAACAGGAGTCGACACAGGTATATGTTAAGTATATTAATAATCGGAATAATAACCAAGTTAGACACACAGTCCAGCGGTGGACTGTGTGTATGTTTAAGTCGCACGTCACGAGTTCGAGTCCGGTCTTCCGCATCGACCTGGACAATTATTCTACCTTTTTAAATAAGTCAGAAATGAAAACAAATAGTTTGTATTTAAGTATAATAAAAATTGGATTATATAAGATGTTAAACACACAGTCCAGCGGTGGACTGTGTGTTACGCAACCCACAGGTCCCGGGTTCGAGACCTGTGGAGCGCACCGGTTCGAACAATTAAATCGTTTTTAAAAAAATAAATGATTTTCGGTTTAAACTAATTAATGTATAAATATAATTAAAATCAGATATATGACGGGTTAGACACGTAGCTCAGTTGGTAGAGCTGCGTGCACGCGTACGGGAGGTCTCGGGTTCGAGCCTCACTCAGCGCACAACAATACGCATACGAACCGGTCAACTGTCAGTCAACGGTCAAAGTCAAAGTCAACGGTCAGAAAAAGTCAAATTTTTTTATTATTTTTATTTAATTATTTTAATTAAAAATCAATTAAAAATACTTAAAAATAACATTTTTTAAGGTTAGAAAATAGCCTTAAACTCACAAAAATACACCCAACAATTTTACTAAAATAGATTAATAAAATCCGTTTACTTACCGAACCATAATGATATTTATCTAGGTTAATCTCACTCGTGGTTAAAACCACTTCGCGTGCATTCAACATCATCAACCGAACGCACCCACTGTGAGTGAATCTTACAACTCCCCCTTTTAAATTACACGTTTTGGGGTATGTCATGTGTCATAAAAATAATTAACTTGTTTATTTAAACTTGTGCCATACCACATCATGATCTAAACTTAGATTGTTTATATTGTTGTGATTACTTATTTCCTTTTGTCAAATTATATGAAACTCATTCATTAAGCCCATCAGTTCCTCGTGGGAGACGAGTTGAACAACGCGTGCCTCAAATCAAATTCATTATTGTTCATGTGTGTATCATTGAGTTTATATTGTTTGTAGTTGTGTCATTCATATTATCATGTTTATGCAATTCATTCATTAGGCCTCTCAGTTCCTTATGAGAGACGAGTTGAGCATCGCGTGCCTCTAAATGTTCCATTATTGTTCATGTGTGTTTTATTTAATATCTTATGATTGTTGAATAAGTTTACATCTATTTTTACTCATGTTTGGTTGTGCACATATTTCATAATCAATTTAAATAAACTTGTTCAAATGTTTTCCATAGGATTCACTCGCCAACATTATGTTGATCCAAAAACCCTTTTACACATGATACAGGTGAACAGGTTGAAGCAAGGAAAAACATAGGAAATGCCTTAGAAGAGAACAAAGAAGCTTAGATTGATAGTTAGAACATATTGTAATTCTTATTGTAAATTTCCATTAAATTGTATTAATGAATATGAAACGCATAATAAATGTCATGAGCTTTAATGATAACCCAATCATGCCCCGATCACCTTTTCCGTTGCGGGTCGGGGTGTGACACATATGTTGAACAAAGTAATAATCTCGTGAATATTATTTGATGGAAAACAACTTGGTGTTGTTATGAACAAATTTAATTGTTCAAGTTTACTACTTAAGTGTAGCCTTTATAACAACTTGGTGCTGTTTTGAGCAGAATTGTCCAAGTTTAAAGTTTCATGATGAAATTGGGAACTTGTACTTAAAAGTGCATGGAGTCTTATTGAGGGAGTACCTCAAGACATGCCATGGGACGATATCTTTGAGAAGATTTGGGCAGATTATAAAGTGTTGAAGATATATGCACTTTGATATTTGATGTCTACATTTCGTCTATGCTTTCATTTAAATTTCAAAAGTGTTTGAGCTTATGATTTATTTTCGAATGTATTTTATTGTTTTGTGTTTGATATCTTCGGATAACACATGCAATTTTTATAAATAAATAAATCACTAATGCTTGTGAGGTATAAATTATTTTGTTGAAAATAATTATAACGTCAATTATACATTATTTAAAAGAATATGGTTTTAAATGGATATTACATGAAAATACTTGGACATAAACAACTTAAGAGTTGTTGCATTGACTAAAAGTCAAAGACGAGACATCAAATGTGTAACCACATCACGAGTGAGTAGTGAGTGTATTGAGATGAAATACACAAACGAGTTCCATGTAAACATACTTCGTTAGAAGTGATTGGTAAATTCACAAGTGTGAATTCTAACATATGAAAGAAAAGGTACTATATGTTATTGTATACCTTTGATAAATTTTGCGAGATTTGTTTCGAGTGACCTATACGTAGATACGCCTACCACTTGATTATTGTTAGAACTATATGGAGATTTTATATTCGTTTGGGAGAGCATCCTAAATATATATATCTCCTAATGAATAACAATATATGTATACAAATCACTTATGGCAAAATTATGAATGCCATGTTGTTGAGTGTCGATATAGTTGACTCTATCTGACACATAATAGTGATTGTAGACGAAGAACACTCATCTTATCGGTGATGAATGTGCTCACCAAGTGACTTGGATTAAGACTTATGTTTAAGTCCATATGAGTCAATGATGAAGCATTGAAGATCAAAGGTAAACAAGTCATGTTCCTTAGTTGAATGATAAAATTTAGCTATGTGCTATATACAATAATTTGTTAGACCTTCCTAAATATTGATGTTTTAGGATTATGAATAAGTCTCATTATTTTGTCTTAACAAGGGATGAATGTTGCAAAGTGATATTATGATATCCTTGGAGCTGTGAAGAATCAGAATGATGCATCTTCTATTCACATACTAAAGTATTGTAGTCTAAAGCATGCTAGACTAGTACTTGGTTAATTATGGGTCTTGAGGGAGACTAATTAACTCATAACATTCAAATGTGTATGAACACAAAAAGAATTTGTGTATAAACAAAGTTGAGGGAGAATTTTCATTCATTATAAGGAAAAGACATGTAACTTTTAAAGAGTTTGTTCGAAAAGCTAATGAGGAGAACTCATTGTCTAGGCTTATTCTAGATGTTAAATTAGAATTATTCTAAGTTGGTGACAAACTTATGACAATGGCATGTGTTGCTTTGGTCAGCTCGAAAGCTTATGTAAGCTAATGCAATATGAGTTGAATTCACTGATACAATGATGGTTGATCTTGTTCAATCATATGTGTATAAATGTCATCATAAGTGAAGTTATGGAAATGTTGATCAAATGGCAAGAAATGTGGGGAAGGATCCATTTAGAAATAACCCTATAAGGGTATGTAGAAATGGTTTCATTACCCCATTTGGATGATATCCTATAACACTTAAATGTGGGGGTGTCTTGCATTTGTATCATAAAAGTTTGGCAATAAGGATTTTGTAATCCAATCTAACATTGCAAACCTACGACTAAGTGGAGACACAAAGGTCGTAGTGCATAATGGAGATGTGTTTGCCTTAAATGATACGTGTATCTTAGAATGGCATATATTATAACCAGATTCAGATGGCCACTGAGGTTATAGTATTAGAAGTTGACAATAGGCAATATTAACTTGCGAGTTAAGAACACATCATGACATCTGATCTCAAATAAGTAAAGTTATTGTAGTGACTAGACAAAGTCAAAAATAATGTTATGGATCCAACAACCTAAGGGTTTATTAGAGATCAAGTTGTGGAATAAGACTAAAGCCCATGAAAAAGGGTATGTAAAACCTAACTTAGTTGACTGGAGATCCCAAGATCTAAGTTCAATAGGACAACTAACTCATATGCCTAAGGGTGGTCACTGTGGGGGCATAAATGATATGTATAAGCTAGTATATATGGTTATACATACCACCAAAGTATAAAAGGGTGTTTAAATACGTCCTAGTTTATTCCAATGCTATTCAGTGACAAAGAGTGAGGCTAAGCATAATATATGGTAAATGATTTGGATAAATCATGATACACACAATGCTTTTAATGATCTACGGAGAATCACCTATGTTAGAGAGAAGTGGGGTCACTTCGAATGGAATTCAGGGCACAATTCCTAGAGCTCTCGCAGAACCAGGAAAGTGTTCCACGACCATTATTGGACACGACTATGAGGAGATGACCCAGCTAAGGAGAGTCTTGTGTGAAGTGTATTGTCGTCTACACAAACGGCAGACGAGTTCAAAGACACTGATGTCTACTCAGAGCTAGTGGGCTAAGTGCATTTCATGAGCGAAGGTTCAAAGGGTAACACCTACCTATCGTATGCAAAACTCAACTGTCGAGGTTCCATTGGAAATTTTATGTGTTTTGAATGATATCTATTCATGTGGGGATTGTTGGAAATTTGGTGAATGGATATAATATATTTATAATTTAATGAAATTATAAATATTAATCTTCATATGGTGAATAAAAGAGAAACTCTTGAGTAGAGCTTCTTATGATATTTAATTAGTTTTATTAGATTTTTTAAGTATCTAATTAAATGACTAATTAAGTGAAACCTTTCACTAGTCCATAACTCTTGTACAATTAGTAGGCTATATGCTTCTTTTGTGACTATAAGAATATGGTATTGCTTGGTACATAATATACTAGAAGGAAGATGAACACTTGAAGACCAACTAGAGAGAGGAGTACTCTCTACTTGTTTTACACCACCATCACATCCTTATTTGTTCCATAAGTTCAAACACTACAATTACCTAGTGTAACCTAGGGCGCGTGAGCCATCTTCGGAAGTACATACTGCTTCGGCTGTTGTACCCTGGGAAACAGTCGTGTCGTCTTTAGCAGAGGCGCGAAATATGTTTTAAGGGAAGCGTGTTGAACGCGTGCCTCAACCAAAATCATCAACGTTTTAGTGTTCTTTTTGTTGCAGTCTAGGATGTTATCAAGTGCGGGTGTAGGACCCACCAGAGATGCGGCTTGAATCAAGATTGGTATATATAATTATATTTCATATTCTTTTTATTTAGATATTGCAACCGATATTGTACTATGATATTTCCTATGAATAACGAGAGTCTCGTTATTATATATTTTATAATTATATTTTATAAAAAGTGAACCTAGTACCTAGATTCCAGTACCAAGATACTTTGCTATTGTTGCCCACTATATTGTTTATTGATGCTTGTCCATATCATCCCTTCTTTTGTCCAATCATATACAAAAGCAAATCCACCTTTTCCCCGTCATAAAGTCTTAGAGGTATAATTTTTAGAAAATCTTTTAAAAACCAATTTATGAAAACAGAGTTCTCTCCTAAACTTGTCTTTATTCTTGACAATACTATCATGAACTTGTAACATATCTAAAAAATTCAAACAATCAACAATCGTATAATTTTGAGGATAGAAAAACTCACATTTTCTTTTGTTGATGAATTTGCTTCCTTTGTTTCCATGTGATCAAAACTCTTGAAAAATATGCTTGCATGTATCTTGCTTCCATTTTTATGCGATTGATTCTTGATTAATCCTTTTTTCTCATCGTTCATCCTACAATGTTCTGAATCGATCGGTTTGGATCGGTTTTTGCTCAAAATCATAACCATATCCGCGATGTCAGTTAATGGACATCAATAACCATAACCGCTGTCACACCTTGATAAAACCATCAGAGTTGGACATGATCTGATTGGTATCTTCATTGCATGGCAGAAGTGTTTGAAATGCTAAGACATCTAAAAGTGAA
This sequence comes from Scalesia atractyloides, assembly GCA_947069175.1. Classification (NCBI taxonomy): domain Eukaryota; kingdom Viridiplantae; phylum Streptophyta; class Magnoliopsida; order Asterales; family Asteraceae; genus Scalesia; species Scalesia atractyloides. The sequence goes on along the minus strand of CAMTDV010000002.1, from coordinate 8,394,149 downwards.
CGTCAGCTAAGTACTCGAATCCCCATGGGTTCTCCTATTCCAACCATGCCATAATTTGTAATTGTAACCTGAGAAAGAAACATGCGAAAAATCAACATAAAGTTGGCGAGTTCATAGTTTGTTCGAAAATATTTAAAATAAATCTTTTTGGTAACTTGTTTAAATATTACTGAGAAAACGTAATAAAACCATTATTCTCGGCACATCGATTGAAAACTTTGTATTTGCATAAACTCCGTTATGCAAAAGTTCTGTAACTGTAAGGTGTATTTGTATCAAAATCGGTATGTAAAGCGTCTATGAAATCGTGATCATTAATGCTTTGCAAGGACATTAATATATGTGACGACATAGGAAGCATCCAAACCTATATGATTTCTGTCGATTAACCTCGACTAGGACAAAAAATGCACTCTTTTGTTGGGTCCATGACCAAGAGTGGGGCTCGCCAACACCCGCTAGATCTAACCTTTGTACCGTGATCTTAAACAAGATTAATGGTGCTTATGTTCACCCTATTCGCACATGATCTAGTTATTTCATTCCCTAGCTTATCATACCAAAGACATGTATTCCCCCCGATAGTTGTAAAATTATAAAACATTTACGATGAAAAAGGGGGACACGAACTCACGAGCTGAGATGTATTTTCGATGTATGATGTCCATATATATATATTCCGGCAAATATATATATATATATATATATATATATATATATATATATATATATATATATATATATATATATATATATATATATATATATATCGCGTGTTGTATGTACGGGCCTAGCCCTCTTGTTTCCGTTGTAACTAGGACAATCTCGTCCTTAAAATGTAAGTAACTCATGCATGTTTCGTAAATACGCATGTGTTTCGTAAACCAGTATATTTAGCAATAACCTTCTGTAAAACCATTTGTGTTTGTTGAAGTTCATTCGTATCATGGTTTAGAAACGTATAGTTTTTTTCGTTCATAGAAATCTTGTGTACTTTTGCAAAACTTGCATGTCTTTTCACCCCGAAAACATTTATAAAAATATAAAACAGTAGAAAGTGGGGTTATGAACTCACCTTGATATCCAGTGCAAAGCTAGCATAATATGATTCCAAAATGTTGTTTCCAAAATGTAACTCGCTAGCATGCAATCTATAACATTCCTATCTAGGAATAAGCTTATAAGATTCTACTAAAAACGTAGCTGAACTACTCTTCATCGAGCTCCACCGAATCGCTAATCGAACGATTCGATGGGATGATGTTAACTTAATAGAAACGATATTATTATACTCGTTTAGTCCCGTTTATTACTGGTGATAAATACTATGCATTGGGTACACTTCATTTCCAAGAGGTTTAGATTATATATTTATACGGTCATGTTAGTCGTCTCGATTAGTCGTGCGTGTACGTAGACAAATGTTGGTATAAAAATATCACACATTGTAAATTCGTAGGATGTAGTGGTATGATTCCCATGTAGTCGTCGCGTAGTCGTAATAGTCTTGCGTCCGTTTATAATTAATAAAATAATTATATAGTTGTACGCTCGTTAGAATCGACTTTCGGTTGTTTGTTTAGGTAATAACTCGGATACTACATTGTGTTACCATCTTACGGTAATGTGTCGTTTATAATTAAGTTCGTAACAAGACGTTTGAAGTAAATAAAGCTTTGAATTCAAGATGTTTAAAGTAGATATAAACAATTATATCATTTTATAAAAGTATACGAATTTACGACGTCTGAAACGATTTATTTTGATTTATAAAAGTATTAAAAATCTCAAGACGTTTGAATATAATTAAGTATACTCATTTTATATGATTTTCGAATGCTAAACATTTGAAATATAATTTCCGAATTCCGTCGTTTGAAATAAATATAACTAATTATATTTATTTTATAAAAATCCTCCAGTTTGGTTACCTTGTAACCTTGTTCGTTAAAATGTCGTAAGCTTCTTTTGTCATAAGCTTATAGTTGTTTTTACTCCTCTCCTATAGGAGAGCGAGTCCATTTATTTAGGTTCGCTATTCAAAAGGCAACAAGGTGTATAGATATATCTTTTATTTCAGGTCTTTCCAAAAGAATCACCATTAGTGGCAGATATTTCAAGGGAAATATCAAAACTAAGAGAAAAAGGAGAACTACTGAGATTAGAAAAGAAATGGTTCAGGAAAGATTCATTATTTTTACCTGAAGATTCTCAAGTAGTGAACCTTACAATTCTAACCCTTCATAATTTTCGTGGTTTATTCTATATTGGTGGGGTTATCTTAGCTGTCATACCTCTCATATATTACTTGGCTATGTGTCAACATATTCACTTCTCATCTACTACATTTTGATTGACCCTCGGTTAGCATGGCAATTGTTGAATTTGATTTGAAGTTGAAGTTTTTGTAGATTTTGTGGTAATTAGTGGATACAAGAATGAAAGGAGAAGGACAGAATGTTTTCACATGTACATCCGCTATTTTTGTTTCAGGGTAGCTCGAAGGTAGCTGTATGACCATAGATCTGGAATATGTTTGGGTATTTATTTTATTTTCATGTCACTAGAATCTATGAACAACAACATTCCGAGTTAACTCTTTATCAGTGTTTCCTAATGTGTTTGAAACTTTGAATGGGTATGAAACATATGTAATGAAAGAAAAATAAGAATAGTAAGTCATAACATTAATTGTGTTATCATTATGATGTTTGATTACATTATAGACTCCGAAATATAATATAAAACAAAACAGCCTAGAAGTCCAACACACCCCTTCAAGTGGTGGTTGGCATTATCTGCTCTTAAACTAACTTTTGACCCATGTACAAGTTCTAACCTATGCATAATTAGCTGTCACATATGATAATACTAATATAAGTTTAGTTCATAAATTCCAATACTTCCCCCTAAACTAAACATAGTTTTAGGTGGGATCTTCACATTTCTTCAAGCTCCACTGGTTCCAATTTTTTGTTGCATCTTCACAAGTCTTTCTTAGAGGTATAGGTTCTTCAGAAGTAAATTTTAGAAAATCTTTTAAAAACCAATTTATGAAAACAGAGTTCTCTCCTAAACTTGTCTTTATTCTTGACAATACTATCATGAACTTGTAACATATCTAAAAAGTTCAAAAAATCAACAATCGTATAATTTTGAGGATAGAAAAACTCACATTTTCTTTTGTTGATGAATTTGCTTCCTTGTGATCATTTGATCAAGACTCTTGAAAAAATATGGTTGCATGTATCTTGCTTCCATTTTTATGCGGTTGACTCTTGATTAATCCTTATTTCTCATCATTCATCCACTACAATGTTCTGCATGGGTCGGTTTGGATCGGTTTTGGCTCAAAAGCATAACCATATTTGCGATGTCAGTTAATCGATATCAATAACCATAACCGCGATGCTGGTCATAGCGAGTCGGTTATGGGTGGTTAACTGTTAAATAGTTCAATTTTTTTAGCATGGAATAAATTGTTATTACATATGTCTATATAGTAGTATATTACATAGTATTAAAAATACATATAATCTATAATTTTAATGTCGTATAACCAAATAATTAAACAAAATGATAAGATACATTCCATAAATTCATATAAACTATAAACCAGGATGACATGGAATAACCCATAACTACTAAAAACGTTCAACCAAAAACATAAAAAATGGTGAAAAATCCTAAGTCCGGCAATGGTTTTAGTGCATCGGTTCTTTTTGGTTATGGTGGATAACCATAACCGACCTCCTACCTTCGGTTTTTAGAATACCATTAACCGACCCATGGGTTTTTTTATTTGGTTTGGTTTATCCGATTCGTTTTGGTTCGGTTTTGTAGCTCTTACCCTTCTTTGTTTCATCATCTTTTTCATAAAACATTTCCCTTATATAACATATTTCCTCTTCAATTTTTTACTTTATAACCTTGTAGTAACGATTGCTCCAAACTAAGTACATCCGTATTGATAGTGGGGACATAAAATATACATGGTATGGATTTTGTTTCCTTCAATATGAATCTCTATATTTTTAATTTCCCTCATGAATAATATTTATTTTTCAGGTGTTATTGATTCAACACCAAATGTTCTTTTGAATGAAGCTAACGGATTGCTTGTCCTATGATTTTTGAATGAAGCGTTAACATACCAAATTCCATTCCATGTGTTTAAGGTTTTCCCGCAACCATGTAATCCTCATTTTCTTTTTGTACGACACCTTTTATATTCATATTCCTTATCTCGTGTCCTAATTGATGACAGCACAGTGAATGGGTTTCCCATTCCTGCCCTTCAATTTGTTCATCATCATTTGTCCTTCAAAGTTCAAAGATTGCTATTATTCTTGGTCTTACTTATACGATGATTCATAGCCTCCTACCGCAATCATTTCTCGTTTATTGTATGATTAATCTAGCATCATGTCTTCATTATTTCATTATCTTCCTTAATTGTCAATTTTGAAATATATTTTTAATCTCATGCTTGTTTTTCATACATGGATTGAAATTAGCAGCAGGAGGGTCCTTCCTCTTGCGCTTGTAGTGTCGAAATTGACATGGACTAAACCTTCTATGGTTTTCATCTTGATTTCAAACATGGATTGAAGTTAGCAGCAGTAGAGGTCCTTTCTCTTATACTGTCGAAATTCACATTGATTAAGCCTTTCTATGGTTTTGTTGGATTTGAGAGTGTGTGCTTTCTATAAAACAGTTTAATCAATTTAGAAATTTAATCAAACAGAGATATTAAAAACATCATCATAACACAACTGGATTTATATTCATCTATTTCAGTAAAGTCAATAAGTACAAAAGATTCCCCCTCACCAGGTGCACTATCTTACTAAGTTTTTCTACTTTTTCAGCTCTTAGTGTTACATTTTACTGTGTAGGCTTGAACTATATATACCGGAAAGAACTAATGGTGGCATTACCATGAAATCGAGCCTATACAACCTATTAAACAACTACTGGATAGTTAAGAAAACAACTATTACACTAAAATACTGTTATTACAAAGGGAAAATAGCTGGATGCCTAAACTGCTAGCAGCACTTTTGTAATCCAGTACATCTACATATGGTCTTGTGTTAACTTGTTGACTTGGTCTTCTGGTCTTCAGCTTTAACTTATTGACTTGATTGTTAACTAGTTGACCCAACACTTTCATAATCTAGTACTTTGTATTCAATCTTCTAGTTCTTTGAGGCAGCAGTATTCAATCTTCTAGTTCTTTGAGGCAGCAGTTATGTTCCAGTAGTTTGAGTGGTTGTTTGGAAAGCTTAAGGGGGGAAACTTCTAGTCTTGAGATTGTACTTCAACTTATTCCTTAAGGTAGGGAAGATGGTTACCTTGGGTTTTGGCTTTCATCATTAACAAATCTTACATAAACTTACAATCTCTCTCTAGATCTTCTGATGCCAAAATCACACTTATTCTTGCCTGTCTTTTATTCTTTTATTTGATGATTCCCAACAGTTTTTCCCTCATCATACCTTTGATGCCAAGTTCCAGATTTAAAGCTTAAACACCATCCTCGTCCTTTTACATTTCCAGATCAGCAATGACTTTGATGTCATCTAAGCTAAGATTTTTGACTTCATACCCATCCACCTAGATTCTAGAGTCTTTTTCTCTAAATATCTCTACATCTTTTAATGTCCTTCATTGCTTTCCATCTCACAACACTTGGGTTAGGAAGGATTGGAGGCAAGTCTAAGACTTCAGCGGGTGTAGGTGAATCTAGCCAGGAAGGCACTGTTACCTTTGATGTGCCACTGATATGTGGTAGATCATGTGGATCTTCTTTTGGAGATTCATCCGTTACAATTATGTAGATGCCAATCGCTATGTCTTTGGTTGTTCTGAACATATAAGTAGTTTCATGCATGCAGTTGACAAAGATCAGCTTCTCCTCTTGTTGTAAGTCTACCATCCATCTAGTATAACCATGATTTTCTTTAAGATTGTTCAAGTAGTTTTCCATGACTTTTGGATTACTTCACAGACCATTTTCAAGCAAAACTTTTTATTAAAATCTATTATCTATTCGAGGAACGTCTCACAAACCATTTCATACAAAAATGTTGTATGAAAATCTACTAACCATTTTGAGAAACACCTCACAAACCATTTTCATGCAAAAACATTGTATGAAAATATACTAACCATTTGAGGAAACACCACACAAACTTTTTTATACAAAAACCTTGTATGAAATTCTACTCACCATTTGAGGAAACACCTCACAAACCATTACCCGTAGTACATCAAACCTTGTCCCCTTAGAATACTTGACAAGAAAAATACTTTCCCTCGACACGCATGCAAACTCATAAATGTATATGCAACTAAAAAGAAAAAAGTGAAGCTAACAATCTTCTAAAGTCTTTTTTGATTTAAAGATTTTTATTATCATATAATTTCTGCATATCTTACTCTTTAAAAGTTTAAAAAGGCAAAAAAAAAAGGAGCAGGTCAATCCAACCCGACTCAGCTTGTACTTAAAACACCTATTACCCAAGCCATTTGTCTGTCCTCCTTTAATGCTGATCATCAAACAATGTGATTCTTTTCATTTCAATACTTTTTGTAAGGGAACAAATAGTTACAGATATACAAATAGAAAGGCAAATTGGTTGTCGCTGGGTCCAAACATAATAGAGAAGGAAACAAGTGATGGTTCCATCTTATAAAAGATATTAAAGATCCTGTTTAATTTTATTTGCTATTTCTTTTATAATGGGATTGTATATTTTCCATATTTATTTTTCTTCTTAAAACATTATTTATATTTGCAATCTTCTTTTGGTGTAAAAGAAGAAACAAAAGCCAATATTGTTTTTTTCATAGTATTAGAGCGCGCATCATGCCGCTCAAACAACCCTAACCCTAATTCACAAAATAATATTCGTTCTTCCCTCATGCCGATTTCCTCAGCCATCACCATGGTTGGACCACATAGAAAACAATAGATGGTTCCGGATCACATGCAACACACTATCGACTACAAACAAGAGTTAAGGTGGTCCATAACAAGGCCGAAAACAACCCATTCTTGGGTTAGCTACCGAACAATATCAAGAATTCATTGTCATGCTTATTGGTGAAGATTCTTCGGTGAAGAATAAGGTCCCACCCGTCACCAACACAAGAAGTAATTTCGATCCCAACGGCAGGTGGATTATAGACTCAGACGCTACCGATTACATAACCCATAGGCTTGATTGGTTTAATAACAAATTTCAAAATACATGGGAGCTACTTATTACAATACCAAATGGCTCATCGATTCTGGTTGAGGGAAAAAGGGTCATGTACTCTACCTAACGGAATAAGGATGTTTTATGCAACCCAAGTTTTACTTGTGAAATTCTATCCATCAGCCATTTGTCAAAAGAATTGCAATATGATGTAAAGGTTTTTCCTGAATTTTGTGTAATGCAATCCTTAACCTCGAAGAGGTTGATTGGGCCTATTCAGTGCAAGGAAGGACTTTATCGGATGAGCATGGTGAGAAGCAAGAGAAACGCCATGGTAGTTAGTTCTGACGTTTGGCAAAAACGCTTAGGACATCCGTCAGGTAAAAAGCTTCCTAGTCTTGATGTTGTTAAGAACAGTACTTCAAAGTCCATCAATATCAACTGTGATTCATGTGCTAGAGCCAAGTCTACCAAGTTACCTTTTCCTACTAGTTCTAGTAAAACGTAGGACTGTTTTGAACCCCTATATCATGATATTTGGGGAAAATACCCAACCCCATCTCTCATCTCTCACACGAGCAAATTATTTTCTGACCATTGTTGATGATTATAGTCGCTCAGTTTAGGTTTTCCTTCTAATACACAAACATGAAGCAAGTGACTGTTTGATTAACTTTCATAAAATGGTTAAAACCTAATTGGATAAATCAATCAGTGTGATAATGGTGGCGAATCCACACCAAATTGTATGTGTCACACCCTGACCCGCAGCAGAAATAAAAGTCGGGGCATGATTGGGTTTTCATCAAAGCTCATGAGATTTACTATAATAAAGTTTCATATTTATTACTTCCAATTAAAAGGATAAATTACAACAACCATGTATACATACAAGCACAATATGTTTTAAACACAGCATTCATGACTTCTTAATTATTCTTCTAAGACAATTTCCTATGTGTTCATTGCTTCAACCTGTCCACCTGTATCATGTGTAAAAATAGGGTTTTGGGTCAACAAAAGTTGGCGAGTGAATCTTATTTTAAACATTAGAAAGAATTAGTTATATTGGTGGCGAGTAAATCTTATTTTAAACATTAGAAAGAATTAGTTATATTGGTTATTTAAATAAAAACGTGCATAAACCAAATATGAGTATACGTATATGTAAATCTAACCACAAACCACATAATATCAATGTACACACAAGCATGACAAATGATGAACAATGAGTGTAACATTCGTGTAATTCGGGTTTCAAAACCTGCCCGGTTTAATAGTTAAGTATTTTTGTTTTGATATTATAAACTTATGGACATTAGATATATAATTATTGTTATGTAATAATAATAATAGTAACAATTAAAACTAGAATTTATTAAAGAATAAAAAAAGGATTGATTAAATCAATAGAATAAAGATAAATAAATAAATATATATACATATATATATATATAATAAAATGGAATCAACCGGAGTCGAACCCTGGTCAACCGGGGATATACACACACCAAACACCACTATGATACACGCACATGTTGAGAAATAACTGAACCAAATAAAACTTAAGTCCTACCCCGCGTATCATTTGTTTTGCGACAAGAACTGAAACCGCCAAAGGGTTTCCAATTAATCTTTAAATTTCAGTTATATTGTAAGTGTTTTGGGAGTTACTGATGATTGAATGTCAATTATAACCAACATCCCAACTTTAATGCGAATTGAAACTTACCAAAAACTCATGATTGATGAGATTGAAACCGAACCGTAATTAAATCCGTTTTGCACTATATATGTCGATGTTTTCTTCACAATTGAACTCCCCAAGTCTCTCAAATTTCTCCCTCTCGAATATTTTTTTCTCTCTGATCACATATTTTCTCATCGCCGGAATTGCTTACAGTCGTCATAGTCACGCCGGAATTTTCAGCGACCACCGTCTTCGGTATCAACACTCGAACTTATCCTGTTTTATCTTTGTATCTGATATTATGTTTATTTATATATATATATATATATATATATATATATATGCAAAGCATTTTAATTGACCTGAGGGATGTCGACTTGATGTTCTGGGTTTAATTTAGATGTAGAAGATGAAGTTAGTTAATGTTTTAATATAATTAATCTGTTGGTTTTAAACAGGTTAAACACACAGTCCAGTGGTGGACTGTGTGCAATTTTAGAGCGGAGGTCTTGAGTTTGATACGTACATGTAACCGGTTTTCAGTAATAAAATTCTATTTTAAAAAACAACTATACAGATCACTCTTCCGATAGTTCATATGTATAATCAAAACTCTTATATCAACGGGTTAGACAAACAGGTCGTTGGTCACGAGTTCGAAACGTATCTTACACACCAGTTCGATAGGTTTAACACCTTTTTTAATTAAGTAACTTCTGTAAATATAAATGAGTATATAACAATAATTAAAATCAAATTCCTAACTGGTTAGACATGTAGCTCAGTTGGAAGAGTTGCGTGCACGCAACCGAGAGGTCTCAAGTTCGAATCCCACACACACCGGCTATTATCATAGTTGACCCGGTCAGGTCCCCTGTCAGACCTGACAGGTTTTTTTATATTATTTTATTTTTATTTTAATTATTTATATTACTTTTATATTTATACTTTAGTTAAAAATCAATTAAAAATACTAATAAAAATACAATTTCGAAGGTTTTAAATATCAATAAAAACCACAAAAAAATAACTTAAAAACCTAATAAAAGTATTTAATCAAAATATTAATTTGTTCACATTTATCAAATTATCGTATTATTATTTTAGATTAGTATTCGTTCATCGGTCAAATCCTTTTTTTCGTGCGCATTAATTTTCAAGCAAGGAACGCACCCACTGTGAGTGAATTCTTACAAACTCCCCTTTTTTCATGTTTTGGAGTGTATCATGTGTCGTTTATATATTTTGTTTATTCCAAACACTTGTGCTATTACCATTATATGATCTAAACGTGTGATGTAAATGTTGTATGTTTGTGTTGCGTGTTTACATTTTGTCAAGTTGCATGTAAATCATTCATTAGGCCCATCAGTTCCTCGTTGGAGACGCGTTGAGCATCAGGTTCTTCATTAGATCGGCTCCGTTTGATTGAGCCTTGATCTCATTGTTCATCTTTTGATATGTGTCTGTGTGCATTAATTGATATTATGTGTTTTGTGGTTAAATTTACATATACGTATACTCATATTTGGTTTATGCACATATTTATTTAATAACGAATATAAATAATTATTTCAAATGTTTAATTAAGATTCACTCGTCAACTTTTGTTGACCCAAAACCCTATTTTTATACATGATACAGGTGAACAGGTGGAAGCAAGGAACACATAGGGATTTGCCTTAGAAGATTAATAAAGAATTCTTGAATGTTGTGAACATGTTTTGCCTGTGTGTTATTGTAATTTGTTTCTTTAAAAATTGAAATAATAAATATGAAACTTTATAGTAAATGTCATAAGCTTTGATGAAAACCCAATCATGCCCGACTACCATTTCTGCTGCGGGTCAGGGTGTGACAATGAGATCAAGGCTCAATCAAACGGAGCCGATCTAATGAGGCACGCGATGCTCAACTCGTCTCCAACTTGGAACTGATGAGCCTAATGTGAATGATTGCACGCTTCTGACAAAAATGCAAACACACAATACAACAAATAACATTTACATCACACGTTAAATCATATAATGGTAATAGCACAAGTGTTTGAAAAACAAAATATGTAAACGACACATGATACACCGCAAAACATGTATAAAAAGGGGAATTTGTAAGAATTCACTCAAAGTGGGTGTGTTTCCTTGATTTGACGACGAACGCGCACGAGTTTGGGATTTAACCACGAGAGAAAACTAGCCTAAATAATAACATAATAATTAAATATATAAGTAAAAGTTAATATTTTAATTAATACTTTTTATTAGATTTTTAGGTTATTTTATGGTATTTAATGGAGTTTTTAAAACCTAAAAAGTCTTGTTTTTAATTGATTTTTAATTAAAATATTAAAGAAAATAATAATATAAAAAATTGGATCTTGTCAGACCAGAGAAGGTCTGACCGGTTTTTATGCATGGAATTGGCAGCGTGTGTGAGGTTCGAACTCGTGACCTCCCGTATGCGTGCACGCAGCTCTACCAATTGAGTTACATTTCTAACCCGGAATTATCTCTGTTTTAATTATATATACACACTATTTAGGTTAATCCATAAATCAATTTATTAAAAATGTATTACAAAATCATTGAACCGGTGCATAGTCTCAGTCTCGAACCTGCGACCCTCGAACCTGCGACCTTTGATTTGTGTTGCACCCAGCCCTATCAACTGGGCTGGGTGTCTAACCAGGTATAAACTGAAGTTGTATTATATTTATCTACTTATTGAGAGATGATCTAAATAAGTTTTTAAAAAATGGTTTTTATTTCAGAAAGTCAGTGACGTGTGTGGATCGAACCCGAGACGTATGCGTTGTATTTGCACACAGTCCACCACTGGACTATGTGTCTAACCCGACTAAAACCCGTTTTTAATTATATTTATATACTGACAAAACTTCATCTTCCTCCTTTAAAAATCCAGAACAACAACTCGATTGTTAATCCAAAAAGTATTATTGGATTAACTGATTTACTATTACTTATCATGAAAAATAAATGAAAAGAAAAGGATCTAAGTGTTTGTACCGAAACAGAGGGATGTTTTGATTGCTCCGATTGAATTCCGGCGACGACACAAGTTTTCCGACGAGTTTAAAGATTTCTGGTGATGCGTGGTTTTAAAGTCGGTGAGTGTTCAGAGTGTAATGCGAGTGTGAGCGAGTTCTAAATAGCTTCATGGGTTATTATTTATAGTTGATGGTGAGTGTTCAATTTAAATTTTAAGTTCAACGGTTTCGGTCAAAGAGGCATGATTTGGGGAGTGATTATGTAACAGGTTTGACTAGATTTGAATCTATTACATGATTGAAATCAGTTTCATAATTTAAATTTGTAAAAGAAACAGATTTCAGTAATTGAATTGGAGGTTTCATCTGTTACAGGTTGTTTGTTTGAAACTGAATCTAGGGTGACGTTTCGACATAATATTTATTTGATTTGGGAATAATTCAGATATGTGTGTAGCCAGTGGTGTTTTGTGTGTGTGAACTTGTGGGGGAACCTGGGTTCGAAACCCGGCTATTCCTATATATATTTTTTATTATTTTTATTGTTTAACTATTTTATTTATTCGTTTATTGATTATTATTTTAATTTGGTAATTTATTTATTAATTATAATTGACCAAAAATTTAAGTAACACTCATAAGTGCGTAACGAGCTTTTAATAACTACTTGATTCTCAAACGGATCGGGTTTTGGAACCCGTTTTACATGAATGTCACAGTATGGTTAATTTTTATACCGATCCTGAAATTTTAATTGAAACCACATGTCCACACACACCACAACCATATGGTGTTGTGAAACGGAAACATCGTCACTTGCTCAAGATAGCACGAGCGTTAAAATTCGAAGCCAAGCTATCTTCACATTTTTGGGGTGAATGTTTTTGATAGTCGCTTATCTTATTAACTGTTTACCATCAGAAATGATCGGAAATAAACATATGAAGATTTTTGGTTGTCTCGCTTGTTATCATAGCACCGAAACAGGAGGGGATAAGTTTGAAGAAAGAGGGAAGTCGAGAATATTTTTAGGTTATTGTCCAAGAACCAAAGGTTTAAAAATTTTTGATATTCACAAAGACAAAATTATCATTTCACCACATGTTCGGTTCGTTGAAAATATTTTCCCATGTGAGTCGAAAAGGATTTTAGAGTGTATTGAGGAACCAAAATTTTTTGACTTACCTCCTTTGTATTATGGGAAACCCATGAGGTCAACCATAGCCCAGAAACCAACATCGGATCTATTGAGGTCCAAAAGAAAAACCAACAAGATGGGTTTGGAACCCTAATCACAGTCCATCCTCTACAACTACCGGGTCACATTCGAAAGTTACCATTGATAATAGTGGGCCTGATGAGTCCAATAACAATGAGCACACCACTATTGAAGCTCTTGACAATGAGCCTAGAATTGATAACACTAATCATACTGGACCACAACCAAACATCCAGGTTGATACTCAAATACCAGTCAAAGAGAATAGAGAACGAGTTAGATCTAAATGACTCAATGGTTTTGAAGTCCAACTTCCACCATCCATTGATCCTGCCTTACCTACCCCCGATCCCAACACTTCATCGATGGGACATTCTCTAGCAAACTATAAATAAATTTTCTAAATCTCACAACGTTTTTCTAATGGCTATCATGACATATGATGAGCCAAGAAATTTTAGTAAAGTTGTACATGTTAAAAATTGGCGAGACGCTATGAGAAAAGAAATAAATGCCCTTGAGTTAAATGGCACTTAGACCATTGAAGAGCTACCTAAGGGAAAGAGCCATAGATTCTAAATGGGTTTATAAAATAAAGTATAAACCAAATGAAGAGGTAGAACGGTTTAAGGCACGAATGGTGGCAAAAGGTTATGCACAATTGGAGGGTATCGATTTCCATGATACTCTTGCTCACGTGGCAAAATTAGTAATTGTGCAAACCTTGGTTGCAGTTAGAAAATTGGATTATTCACCAACTTGATGTCTATAACGCCTTCCACCATGGTGACCTACACGAAGATGTTTATATGAAAATCACTTACAGTTTTGAAAAAGGGAAAGAACAAAAAAATCTTTCTCCATGGGTTGAAGCCACGAGAAACTAGTATCAAAAGAGCCTCTTCTTGAAGTTGGTTTTACACAATCATAGGCAGATTATTTCCTTTTCATATTTGATACTAAATACATTGTTTTGGCAGCTCTTATATATGTTGACGATGTATCATCGTAGGAAATAATGCCACCAAGATCGATGAGACATAAGCTTTCCTCAACACCAGTTTAGCATCAAGATCTTAGCACTCTTAAATACTTTATGGGCATTGAAGTGGCTTGAACTTGAGACGACTTAGTTCTCAGTTAGAGGAAGTACACTTTTGACATTCTAAAAGACAGTAGGATGCTAGGTTGTCGACCTAGTGCATTTCCCATGGAACAAATTTTAAAGCTCAGCAAGTTTGATGAAGAAGAATGGATTGATGCCAGCCAATACCGTCATCTTATAGGACGACTACTTTATCTTCAAGTAACTAAACTGGATATTGCTCACTATGTGAATATTTTAAGTCAGTTTGTTGTTGATCCTCGATAATCTTTATGGATGTCGTCACAAAAGTTTTATGATACTTGAAAGAAACCCCAGGGAAAGGTATTCTACTTCCCAAGTCCGGGGGAACTGATCTTGTTGCATACTCAGATTCTGATTGGATCGGGTGTCCCGACACCAGAAGATCCACAACTGGTTATTTGTTGCTCCTTCGTGGGACCCAAGTTTCATGGAAATCCAAGAAGCAATATGTCGTGTAACGATCTTCCATTGAGGCTGAATATAGAGCTATGGCAAGTACGGTGAGTGAAATTTTATGGCTACGTTGGCTATTTAAAGGCCTTAGGGTTTCCATAAACCCGTCCAACGACTCTATTTTGTGACAATCTTGTAGTCAAGCACATTGCTAATAACCCGGTCTTGCATGAATGTACCAAACACATAGAAAATTGTTACTTCATTCGAGAACGAGTTGAGTCATTTGAAATCAACCTGGTCCATATCGACAACGATATGCAAATAGCAAATTTGTTTACTAAAGCTTTGGGCTCCAAACCCTTGCAGCTTCTACTTGGTAAGTTGGGCATTTGTGACCTCATGCTCCAACTGAGGGGGGAACATAAAGATATCAAAGACCCTGTTTATTTTTATTTGCAATTTCTTTCATATTGGGATTGTATATTTTCCATATTTGTTTTTCTTCTTGAAACCATTTTATACTTGTAATCTTCTTCTTTTGGTGTTAAAGAAGAAATAAGAAACAAAAGCCAATATCGTTTTCTTCACATCTAAGGATATTAAAATATTCAGAGTTCGATATCATGAGCGGATTCTCTAACACAGATACTATTGTTCCTTGGTGGGACCTCATTTTCATGGAAATCCAAGAAGCAATATGTCTTGTCATGATCTTCCACTGAGGCTGAATATAGAGTTGTGGCAAGTACAGTTAGTGAAATTCTATGGATGCATTGGCTATTAAAAGGCCTTAGGTTTCCATAAAACCGTCCAGCTACTCTGTTTTGTGAGAATCTTGTAGTCAAGCACATTGCTAATAACCCGGTCTGCATGAATGTACCAAACACATAGAAATGGATTGTTACCATTCGAGAATGAATTGAGTCATTTGAAATCAACCCGGTCCATAACGATATGCAAAAGAAAGACTATGGAAGTTCTTGATGTCTGGATGCACAAAAGGTGAATAATTTATTAATTTTTAGCTAAGTTCAACAATGTTATTAAAAAAAATTAAAGTTGTGTAGATGTTCATAGAATCAGTTGATGAGTACACAAAAAACTGGCATAAGGTAGATGTATTATTATATCCTACCCTAAATCTTTTTCCTTCTCTGAATTTCTATAAATCTAGCTTAAATGTAACCTCTATATTCATTTGGCATTCATAATGCGGTGTGGTGTATAGTTTAAGGTAAAATACCTGACTTTTAAACATTAGGTATTAGTTGATAACAAAAATATAAGTTTGGTTTGTAAACGAAGAACTTTCGCTACGTTAATATTTTGAAATTTTGGGACCGTGTCTTAACTAAACCATTATATTATTTATATATTTTACAAAGAATTTATACAAAAATGTGTTACAAAATTTTTATAATCGTATACATTTCAGTGTATTTACATCAAAAGTGACACAACTTACATTAGACCAAATATCTACTTTGGGAACGATGTTAAATATCTGCAATATTCAGATAGAAGGATAATATAATAATATATGAAATTAAGACTTGAAGGATGAAAGTCTAAGTTTCCAAGCCAGCAAAACCACCCGCTTTCATCATTTGTTTAAACTCTTTGTAGTTAACCATTCCATCACCATCTTCATCGACCTTTTTGATCATGAGCCTACACTCCTCAACGGATCGACCCTGCCTTAACCCAAGCGAGCCCAACACGGACCTCAACTCTTCCACTGTGATGAACCCGTCCCTATTTTGGTCAAACACATTGAACGCCTCTCTCATATCTTCTTCCTCATCCCTCTCGCCCAATATTGTCTGATAAAGCTCACCAAACTCCTCCATGTCCACAAACCCGTCTTTATTGACATCTATTTTCTCGATCATTTGGGCAAGATCATCATCTGGTATGTATATCCCAAGGTTCTCTAAAGACTTTGCAAGCTCTTGTTTTGTGATCTTGCCATCACCATTGCGATCAAACATCTGAAAAACACGACGTAGCTCTGCTGGATCCATAATGTATAAAAATAACACTTATGTTAATCAAAATGAATCAAAAGTCTAATGGTTTATATGTGTGATAGAAAGGAAATGAAAATGATCAATTATAAAGATGAGTTGGTTTTACAAAGAACACAGTTATAACATCATGATTGAATGCATGATGAATAAGAGAAGGAAATATGCAAAAATGGTAGCAACGGTAAAATGGAAGGTTTATCGAGGAGGAACTGGAGTAAATGAGGAGGTTTGTGATTGAGAGAAACATAAGGAAAAATATATCAGGGATTATTTTTGTGGACAACCTGGAAATCCGTAATTTGTCAATTTGTTTGCTTGGTTAACATTGTACATATTACTTTTGAAGGTGAATAACAATTTTAAAACATAATAATAGTAATAGTTCAAGTTTTTAAATATAAAATTAAAACGTTATAGTGTTTGAATTTCAAGCCATGAGCCCGTGACCCGTTAGTTTTTAACTATTTTTTTAAAATTTTACTCATTTGATATGTTATATAAAGAGAATACTGTAACTTTAAATTGGAACAAACACCAACTAAGGAAATTTCACAACATTATTCGAATTTCAGATTTCATCATCCATGACCTTTGCTATCTTATTTTCCCTCAACGCAAATTTATTCTTAAATACACAAGTATAGAATGTGCCGCAATCGTCATGTTAACTGGATGGATGAGATTCTTATATATTCTTTCCCTCCAACCAACGACTGTAAAACGCCAATGCTTCCTTAGGTTTATACTCTGGAACTGTATGGCCGGATCCCTACATCCATAGGTGTAAGTATATACGTTGGTACAGTTGATATATAACATATTTTTAAGTAAAGAACTATGAGGACCACATGTATACTTCTATGCAGCAGTGCTCACCAAATATCATGGAAAAGAAAGAGTATCACATTTATAGCAATATGTATATATATTTTTATGCGGTTTCTACAGCTCTTTACTTAAAATGTATACTATATTAACCTTGCTCCGCTGTGACTTTAGTTGATTATGAAAGTATATAAAAACAATGCTTTAAAACATGCACTTTAAATGGTTCCCACATTCTTGAACAAAACATTGATTTTAAAGAGAAATTAAAAGCCTCTTAAAAATGCTTTTCAATCTGAGTATGTATGACAAACCTTAATAGTGAGAAACGTGAGACCGTTGTCGTATCCTTGTATAAATCTGCAAACACAAGAAACATGTTTGCATATATACATATATCTTAATAATAAGTAACCCTTTTAATAAATATAAAAGCCTACCCCGCGACTTGGTCATCAACCCACCACCTCCCACTCGTCAATAACTTGGTAACCTAATGATCGTGTCCACGCTTCACTTCCAGTGAAAGGAACACACAGATCATGATCCCCGCTGCATGAACATACAAATTAAAGTTACTGTGGTTTGAATTTTGGTGGTCTTGATTAAATAGATCGGGCAGGTTGGGTCATGGGACAGATCGTGCAGTTTTACTTGTTGAAAGTTGAAATGCTCGTTAAAGTTGAACTGATGCACTTTTTGTTTATTTCTTTCTCAATGACAAAAAAAATATATATCATGTCAAATTTGGGTGTCTTTTGACCCAGTTTGACATGTTTTTTTTAACTAGTTTCTTTTAACTATTTGGCCCGTTATAGATGTTATCAACCCAGTTAATAAGTAAACGGGGTTTACATTGCCACCTTTATTGCAATTATATAGTTATTACTGTCCATGTGACCATGATGACCAAAATCTGTATAAACACGAGCGCTTATGATTACTTAAGTGACGGTACCTGAAAATTAGAGCACGATAACCACGGGCGGTGAGGTTTTTATGGTAAGGGATCATGCTTCCACCATCACAATAGTATGCTATCTCATCAGTACATATCACCCATTCACCCGCCACATTAATCTGAAGAATCATGTTCATTTTTTTTTTTCCAAGAATTTAGTTAGTGTATATAGTTTACAAAAACAGAAATGTATTATGTCTTACTGGGTCAGCATTAATCGCCTTCCTGACTTCTTCATTGTTTAGCCATATCGTTGCTACTACATCATCCTACATAAAATATATATGCGGAAATAAGATTGATTTATTTTTGTAACTTTATACAATAGTAACCTAGTTTACTAATTGTTTAACTTTAGTGATTCAAAGTTTTTTTTCCTCTGGTCATTCAACATTCATTAGGTGTTGTTCAAAGCATGTATAACTTTTTTATAAATGTAAAAAAAGACAAAAAACTAGAATTCAGTGAGACGAATAACAGATATATGATTGGTTACTATGTGATTCACTTTTTTTTTTTCCAAATTGACTTAAATTAAACAATTATACAACTTTGTTGTTATTTAAGGATTTTTTTTCTTCGCCATAATCTTTTACAACAAGCTAATTGGAAAAAAATATTGTTTACCATTGAGAAGCTCAGGCCAAGAAGGCACGTAACCAGGCTTAACCGGGGCTCTAAAAGGCCAAGCCCGCCCAAACATCCTGGTTCGAACTGGAAGGGGTCTTTCGGTCTCACCCAATTTCCTAAAGCTAGCTGGCAAGTTTGACTTTCCAAGACTAATTTTACTTGATATATCACCATGATAACATTCTTCTAAAATGTTGTACATGTTTATTCCATCCACATCCTGAATTTACAAGTTCAAATCCAAGATAAGCAAGGATGTTATACAGTTCACTAGAATTATATATACGAAAAAAATAATGAATATTAAAAAATAACATTACTTAGTCAACTTTTGAAAGCGCTCTTTCACAATCGGGTCTTGTAGAACTGTAATACTTCCCTTCACACACTGTGACAACTTCCTGCATGTGTTTAAGGTCAACCTCTATTCATAAAGATGCAGTTTGATTTTCCAAGTCAAAGAGACAAAAATTCTCAAAATTATGTACCAAATTTGAACTTTATGACAAAATTTTACAAATATCATTGTGGGTTTGAAATTTATAAAAAAAAGCCTTTTGGAATTAGAAAGTTGATAAGATATTTGACCTCTAAAGTTAAAGTGTACCTCATAAAGTTCATCTGAAATTAGGCCCATCCCATGTGCAAATGGAACAATAGCATTGCCATCAAACACTTCATCTGCTACTCCATTTCCCACCATGTATCCCTGCATTTTATTAATTAAATCCGGCAAATAGTAATGTATATCGGGTGCTTGAATAATTAGATAATCAGTTGTAATAAAACGGGTTGTAGACAATAATGTCGGATGCGGTTATGCTGTTTGAAGTTGTAATTATCAATAATCATTATCTCAGTTTAGTTCATTTTATGAGGATGTACCTTAAAGTTAATAGTGGGTATAACACCAGCACCAAGTCCTGAAAAATATCAAAACGGGTGTTTATATAATTTTCTCAAACTTGTGCTACTTCGGATTTTTAAGAGATGATTTACCTTTCACCACTTCATAAGACAACATAGGGACGTAAACTCCAGCATATGATTCACCAGAAATGAAAAATGGATTCGAAAGGTATTTGGGATAGATCTTGAACCACTAGAATCACAAAAAACCAAAATGTAAATATATTTATGTATTTTTTTTTTTGGTAAAGAGTACGATATATACCCAACAAACTATATTGATGAAAGATATAAAGAATGCATAACAAGACTTTGGGACTTCACGGGACGCATGCCAAAAAGAAGAGAACAACGGTTAATGTTAATTTTAGCTATATTTTTTTAATGAAAACGTTTACTCCTACCCTATTACATCAATAATACTTAATTAATCGCTTATGCCTGAATTTGAACATGGTACATCTCCTCTAAAAGGCAATACCTCTACCAAGTAGGCTAGCCCACTTTGACAATTTATCTAATTAAGATATGTTTGGATGTGTGTTTTGAAAGTGAACGATGTGATGTTATTTACTAGAATCAAATTAAATAATCATTAATGATAAAACACTAAAAAGATGTGTGATATTAAATACTTGAATCAAATCAAATAATCATTAATGATAAAACATTAGAAAGGATAGTTAAAGATAGTGTTTGGATAATTGCATGCGGTTGTGTTGTTTGAAGTTATATAACTAGATGTTTGATTTATTTAACATAAAAGAAATGTCATTTTTAGAAATTAATAAATAAAATAATAGAAATGTCATTTTTGGAGAACAAAAGTAGAAATGGTTTGAAAATAGATACAAAAGTTTCTGTCAATCAAAATTGATTATCTAAGATAGCGAGAAGCAGGATAATGAGAAGTAGAATGTCACGGTGTTCAAAGTCCAAATTCAAATTAACTTAATCAATATGAATATCATTTCAAATCACTATCATTCCAAATCCTTTTTTTACAACATTAAACTATTTCAAAACTTTACGTCATACCCCACCTTTTACACTAAATAACAAAAAAAAAGTTTATGAGTGTGTGGGGGGGCATCATTTCCTAACCAAGGTAATCCGGTTGAACATATCGAACCACTAAGATCAAACCTCCACAATGGAGGGGTGGTCCAAATTAGGTGTCTTGCATTTGGACGAGTGGCATATCTTTTTATAACTTAAACTAGATAATGAAATAGTTGATTACATGCAAACATGACTAAATTGTTATTAGTGGTGTGTAAATTGATTGTATGATGAAATAGTTGGTTACATGCAAACATGACTATATTGCAAAAAGATTGTAAACTATAAGAACATAAATTTTGTTCTTATCGCATTTAATTGTTTTCTTTATTGTGTTCCTATTTTTTTCAGAAATACCTCAAGGAGAAATTGTGTGAGTCTAAAGCTGTTGCTATATCCCCTGTGATATAGTCGGTTTTGTTCTCGGAATATGACAATCCAACTCCAGCCGGAGAGTCCAAATATATCACGTTCGACACCTAATCATATATATGAATAAAACGGTAACAAAGATTATAATTCTTGCTAATGATCAAATTTATGTTATGCTTAGTGACATATCATACTAACTCAAAAACATGATCATATATAAATTACCTTTGTCCATGCATATGGATTAAGATGAAGTTTGGGCAAGCCTCCAGTTTTTTCAAAATTAAATGGACCTGCGATAACAACATTATCTTGTTCTTACACCAACTAAATAATCCAAGAACCGCTCCTACGTAAATACCCTATATATAACGACCACTAATCTTTGATGATTACTAATTTAATTGCATCAACTTTTTTATTTATTAGGGTCATATAATCAGATTGGGGTAACAGGCTAATAATTTGGTTAACTAAGACATGTGTAATATTTTCTACCTATTCCATTTTAGTCGAGTGATTATCTCGTCTATTTGTTATTCTTGAAATCGTAATGGTTATTTTCACATGATAATACCCTATATATAAGCACCCTAAATTCAACAAGTCAGCTTTTGACTCGAAACAAGTTGGCCACAGTAACTGTAGGGGTGTAAACAAACTAATCTCGAGTTCAAAAAGTGAGCCGAGATTAAAGCTTTAGGTATAGAGCTCAAGCTTGATTTCACATGCCTAAACTTGAATATGCTCGCGAGCTCAATCGAGGATGTTATTTGTAAAACATAATTAACTTTATTTAATGTAATAATAATTTTTATACATATAATGATTAAAGTAAACTAAATAATAAATTTGTTATCTGTGTAATGATGATGATGATGATGATGAGGATGAGGATGAGGAGGAGGAGGAGGAGGAGGAGGAGGAGGAGGAGGAGGAGGATGATCCTATAAAAAGGGCCTAAAGTGTGAGAAGTGTAAGAAATATTGTGGAGATGACATGTGGCCTCAATCTAAATTAATTCAAAAGAGTAAACAAGTAATTTTCTCATTGATTCAATTAATTGATAACCTTCCATAACCGCCACCCATTATTATAGGAATACGAATTTGTATTTTTTTTTAAGATCCATTAGGATTGTTAAGATTATGTGTGTTATCGTTCATCAATTACATTTTATGAAGATCCAGAATGAAGGTTTTATAGAGTGTTATATAGTGATGCTTGCAGAATGAAGGTTTTATAGTGTTATATTTTCTGTAACAGGTCTATGATGGATCTATAGTGTTATTTTCTTTGTAATATGTTTACGATGAATGTATAGTGTTATATAGTGTTATAGTGTTATGTATTCTTTAACATGTCCATTATGGATGTATAGTATTATATAGTGTTATACTGTTATATATTTCTGGTAGCAGGTCTATTATGGATGTATAGTGTTATAGTCTTATATTTTTTGGTAGCAGTTACATGTTTCCAGATTCGTTCGTTGGAATTTAGGAGAGGTTACCTTATTTGAAACATAGACACTATTACCTCTACAATTTTCAAATCAGCCCAAATAATTAAAACACAATTTACCATTTGTCCCTATAGATCTCAACAATTAGATCAAAGATCTAATGGTTTAAAACGCTTCTTATGCTTCTCACACTTTAGGCCCTTTTTACATTATCCTTACTCATACTAATAATACAATTAAAAAATTAATTTAAGCAATCGTGTAGCACAACTCAAGCTTTAAGAACTATAAGCGAGTCAAGCCGAGCTTGAGTATTCTTATATGAAACGAGTCTGGCTTGATTTGGCCAAGCTCATGCTTATCTCAACTCGTTTATATGTATAAGCTTTTCTTACATCAATGGGCTACAAAATACTTTTATCAATTCAAGATTAAACCCATTTTCCCTGTGTCATTTGGTACTAAAAAACAAACAAATTTAAGAGAATTTAATTTTAAAAAAAAAAGACAAATGATTCATTTTAAAACGTTACACAAAAGTAATGTAAATATACCATGTTCATAAACAAACCCATCAAAACTAGAGCAACCAGGGCCACCATTGAGCCAAAGGACCACCGGATCTTCAGAAGGATTTCTTTCTGATAGCACGTAATAATAATACAATTTCTTGCCATGGTTTTCTTCTATTGTCACATACCTATAAACCCATTGAAGATCACACAAAATAAAGACCAACCCATCAATGAAAACATCAACACATTAAGTTAAGAAAGTAAAGATCAAGAGTACCCAGCATAGTGTTTAGAAGGAAGAGTTCCATCAAACCCAGGTATTTGAGAAATCGCAGCATTTTCAGGTGCGGAGTGTGCCAAGAAAATGGTAAATGATATACAAATTGAAAATATTATCTTGTTCATGTTTGAGAATAAAATTATTTAGAGGTTTCAAGAAACAGAAATGTGTGAAAGACTCTTGGATTTGGTTGGATTTGTAGTGAGAGTGCATGCTGAGTATAGAACCGTCTATGGTGTTCGCTTACCAAACAAAGTAAATGATAAAAGGGGACCAGTGAAGATTTTTTGTATCTACTCAAATGGAGCCACTCTTTTTGGGACCAGATTCATAAAAACAATTAAACATGTGACACAATTAGATATGTGGCACTGTACGGGAGGCCCTTCTTCTTTCCTTCCCTCATAGCAACAGGATTTCTGGGTGTCTCTCTTCCACGTTGAACTATAAGCTTCCCTTATTTACATGTATATTTATTATTTTTTTCTTATTTATGTAGTAATATAAACGAATTAAAAAAATCAACAATTCAAAATTAGTACATTTAAATGTGTAATTTTGCATTTCTTTTCATAGGAAGGCGAAAATTTGGAATCGACATGAAGCCCGGCCCAATCTTGGGTTGGCTTTGGTTGACACAAAACGAAAGTGTAATTTGTCAATAATATATAAATATATCTACAAGTATGTGCACCAACAACATATATTACTTTCACGTACGGTTACATGCATGCATATGACACATCTCACACTTGCATGCATGTTGTGACAAATAAATGAATGACTTAATTACAATTTGCCTTCATGTGTGGTTTGGTGATTTGGGTCATTTTTGACTTTCCCTTCCTTCAGCAAAGACTTTTTTGTGTTGTATACATAAATTGTCCTTTTCTTGCAATTTGCCTCTCCAACGTTACTGATTGGGAATATTCTGTTAAAGTGGTCCAACGTTGTAAGGGTATAATGATACTTTCACACCACTTCACACCAACAAAACCCTAAACTTCCACCAACCTTGCCGCTCACTTAGTAACTCCCAACTTGTTCTCCAAGATTCCTGGCTCCATCTTCTCCGATCTCTCCAACTTCTCCGATTTTCGATTCTCGCTATGCCTTTCGTTGCATATCTTTTCTGATCCTCGATTGTTTGGTAATCACGTTAATTTTATTGCTTATGAGCTGCAATTTACTTGTTTGCATAGATGATTTTAGTATGTTTTTGCTTTACTTGTTTGATTGATGCCATTAGTATGATTGAAGCATACTGTATATTGATGTTGGTGAATGATACTTGATTGATGATTTCATTGATTCGATTCCCATGTTTACTAGTTTTAAAGGTGAGATTCTGGGACTGGGTTGGTTTAGGAATAGTTAAGAAGTTTAAGGGTGAGTTGGATAGATTCTGGGACTGGGTTGGTTTAGGAACATTTAAGAGCATTGAAGTTCTCAAATGACTCACCAAAATCGGTTCAATCAATTAATCCAGATTCTTGGGTTATTCTATGGTTATTCTATGTTTAAGAACATTGAATATCTGGATAAATAGGAGTATGTTTAAGAACATTGAATATTTGGATAAACAGAATTATTGGATTTAATAAGCATGATTATGTTTAATTACATTTTGATTTATCTTATATAGAAAGTGTAGTAGAAACTAGAGGAGGATTATTGGGTTAAATGAGCAGGATTATGTTTAATTACATTCGCTTTGATCTTTTTCAACATCATTATTGGATTTAATAGCAGAAGGATTAATCTTATATAGAAACTGGAACTTTGAAAATTATATTTGATAGTGGATTTGTGTATGAGAACATTCACTTTGATACTGAGATTTGAGGTAACTTGATTAACAGGCTAGACAAGAACTTTGATAATGTGTATTAATATGAACTTTGATTATGGAGTTTTAGTATGCGTATAGACTGAACTGGTTATAGTTCATAACATCTTTGGTTCATATTTGTAGTCGGCATTCGCATCATCTTTGGACCATGACGTGTGCGTATATATACACATTTTTACAATGAATTTTACACACGAACTCGGTTTTAATATTTATAAAAATGATTTCTACCGTAAATTAAAACACACACAAAAGGACAAGTGTACCCTGTCGTATATGTAGTAAAGTATGGGTAAGAACCAGATGTCGATCCATGGACGCGAGCAGTCGGCTATGTCCTAAACCGTTATCATTTATTTACCGGTAAAAAGGATATATGAAATAGTTGTTCTAAAATTATCTAAAAATATATTTTAAGACATAAAAGACTTTAAATACAAAAATATAATTTCTTTTCCTTTTGTCTTGTTTTATAAGCAAACTAAGCATGTTATCAAAAATGTCACAAAGGCACTTGATCAATTTTCCAAATATAAAGACAATTAGTATCCCTTTCGGGAATCCTAACATGATAATTCTTCGAAAAGTTAACGCGATAAACACACTTTAACCACCTAAAATTATTCTTTAACGAGCTATTGGTATATTTTCATGTGAATCTCTAAAAATAAGTTAGTTATCCGTTAAGAGTTTTCTAACCTCACTTTATCAAGGAAAACAATACCGATAAACACATTACAACCACCGAGACAAGCATAGCCTAGATCATATCACAAACTCATTCATTTTGCAAGTCTTAAATATAAATCTACGAAGTTGGTTATGTTGGCCACAAATACTCAACAAAGATTATGACATATATTAAGAACCCGCAATAACACTATCTAACCCGTTAGAGCCCTTCCGTGTAAGAAAGCACTCTTGATCAGAATCAGATTATCTTTTATTAAACCAATACCCATTTCTAGTTTCATGGTGTAAACATATTAATCAAGTTAACAGTTCACTAATAAATGATTAATTATGGGGTTTATTCAACTTAGCCTAACTAACCATTTACTAATCATCCAAGATAAACAATCATAATCAAGAATCCAACATCAATGAAACAAGATTGCCATATGATCATCAAGATTCAACCATGAACAGTTGACTGAGCTTCATTTTAACTTAATAACAAACTAAATATTGATCACAAAACAAGTGTTTTTCATAGTATTCATAACAATATTACATAAACATCAGCTAAATGCTTGCAAATGTGCTTAAAATAAATGTTAAGAACAAGCATTCAAGCCATAAACAAGCAAGGATTTGATGGATTGGATGAACGGTAAGCTTCTTGCAACCTTGAGGCTTGAAACCGTCCTGATCCGGCAGCTCTCGGACCTCAGAAATCGCCCAGAAACTTGGAAAAATACCCAATATTTTGATCAGTCGCGAATGCTCTGTTTTAAAGACAATTTTCATATCTGCACGGCCGTGCGCATCAGCATTACGTCACTGCAGGGCATGGGCAGAAAAGTGGATGTTTGAGCGGCAAAATCTTCAGATGTGCACGGCCGTGCCAACGATCTGCACGGCCGTGCCAAAGCTTCGGGCTACATGTGATCAACAATCAAGTCACGCACGGTCGTGCCAGTGGTCCGCACGACCGTGCGTGCTGAGAAATAAGTCGCACTGTCTATCGCATGGTCAGTGCTTCCGAGATCGCAGTCTCGAAAGGCCGTGCCAATATGTTGCACGGCCGTGCGGCATCTGTAACTTCAGCAGAATCTGCAGAATTTGTCTGGAATGCTCGTTAATCCCAGTTTTTCTCCAAATTTGTCTGCGGTACTGCGATGAGGACCTGAAAATATAAAATGGACCGATTAAGTACCTATACGACGATATTTTAGCTGATAATGCACAAAACGGGGGCAGAATGGGGAACTAAATTATATATATTTTAACGTATATCAAACCTCCCCACACTTGAACCTTTGCTTGTCCTCAAGCAAATAAGAAATAAAAGAACTTGGGCCTACGAGGGTCCCAAACGTTTCTATATAAATATCCGGCGGTTAATTGTTTTTCCAAAAAGTCAACATCAACGACATCAAACCGAACAAGCAATTGCGAATATAAGGAAAGATAACCAAAAGGCAATGATTCCACTTCCGATCGACTTTACATGCAAATCTTCACATTCTCACAATGTTCACACACACTCGGTTATATTTATGATTCATACATGTAATGTGTACATGCAAAACACTCAATGCCAAGATGATGAATCATGCAATATAATAATCTTGTTAAAAGATCCAATCTCCACCAACTAACATGCGAAAAAGCATAATCAAGAGGTCTTTGAGGGTTGTAATGTTAGGCAATGGTTTCGGGTAGGAAATGGGCATTTAAAAGTGGCTAAAAGGTTAAAACTCGGCGGTTATTTCTAACATGCGCAAATGAATTTCAACTATACATAAGTAAGGCATAAACGGCTGATTATGACCATATCGAGCTAGTCAATGAGATTGTACCACTCAGCATCTAAAATTGCTCCGATTTGATCCCCTTTTTTTCTATTTTTGTTGCTATTTTCTTCTCTCTCTTTTTTTCAAACATGAACATTTACGAGTTAGATAATAACCATAACCGAGTTTTAACAAAAATAAGCTAAACAATAAAAAGGCTCAATTTGGTTAAATGGGTGTCAACGGAAAAACATGGGAGATAGGCTCAACATGGTTTACTAATGGGATAATGGTGGTGATGAAATTAAACAAAGAAAAAGGCTAACACAAAAGGGGTATCCTAAGTGCCCCTATCATATTCATGCTCTTTTCACATATTTATGGTTTTGAAAAGTATACTAATGATAAGTTCTAAATCACATGAAACACCTGGCTTGCTCATATTCCGAACAAAAACAAGCAAGATAAGGATTGAAAGGCTCAAGTATGCTCACGTAATTGAAGGAATGGGTATAAATGTAGAGATATGCATGCAAGTTTTTCTTTTGTTTGTCACGCTTTTAGTTGTCATCTCCTTTTTAAAAATCAATTTGGCTTGCCGGTTTTTATCGTATCAGCTGCTTTGTTAATAAAATACAATTGATCGTTTATTACAAAAAAAAATATATACATAATATTAATTTTAATTTTTTTAGAACAAACAAAGTTAACAAGTCAAACCCCTCCCCACACTTGAATTTCACATTGTCCCCAATGTGAATCAAAAATTAGTTACGCAGTTATTAATTAGCGAAACTGAAGTTTGAAAAAGGTGAATAATACTCCCCTCGAGCGGAAGAAGACTTTGAGATATTTGGCGTGACCATCCTTCTTTTCTTTCCGGCTCTGTGTGCATTTCCATGTACCTGCAAAACTTATCAAACTATCCAAAACACAGGCAACGCATTTGATCAAAATATATTAGGTACATAAAGATTCATCCCAAATGCTAGAAATTGAAATAACAAAAGTACTAATAAATTGTTTCAAAACAAACCAAAATACATATCTGCGGGGTTCTTTAAAGAAATGTAGTAAAAAGAAGAACCCCGAAAAGAGATAATAATAAACAACGATAAATAATAAATGACACCAGCGGCTTCGTTAGCTAAATTCTTCCCTCCTACTAGTCCTCCTCATCGTCTTGGCGGGCTCCAGATGGGCCCGCGTCGTCATGCCTGGGGTTCCCAAATGGGAACTGCGGAGGATCGCCAAAGTAGTTCGGGAAGGCGTTGTGTAGCCCTCCGAAAAAGTAAGAAAACCCGGCGTGCATTTCTTCCCTCATGGTGTTTTGGTTCACCTGCATTTGCTAGAACTGCTGGTAGAACTCTGGATATGAGGGAATACCAGGGGGCCAATCCTGATGTGCTTGGTATTCTGGCTGGTGCTGGTATTGGTACCGATGCTGCTGCTGCTGATATGGTGGCGGTCCAATAAAAGCATCCCCATGAGCATGTGCCTCGTGGGCAGGCTCCATTTCGACGTCCGGCTCTTCGTCAGATGGAAGGGGTGGTAGTGGGTCCCAAACTTCCCCACGCTGGCCCCTTAACCTTGGGCCATTTCCAGTATCAACAATCAAGCCCATTGCCCGTAGGGAAAGAATGTCCACCTCACCACCTGAGTGGACCAATGTCAAATGATCGACCACATTTTCTGTCATAATCCCGATAGAATAAGCAAGCTGGGTCACATACTCCCCACCGTGAATTTCACTGCTCACTGACCTCCCCGCGCTGTTGATAAAAAATTCCGCCATACGGGCGGCGAGGTTGACGTGTACTCCATTGACAATGGAGTACAAGTATAGCAGATCCGGTGTGGGACAGTTCCCAGAACTGTCCATGCGACGTTCTTTTTGCTTGCCGGCGTCGAATTGTAAGAACGGTTGATCCATCTGTAAGCAGATAAGCAACAAAAATTAGGCCAGACCTAAAAAATTTTAGTTCCGGCACCAGAACAGTGACTTTGAAGCATTCTGTTTACTGTCACCAGAAGTTGCACGGCCGTGCGGATGAGTTGCACGGTCGTGCGGATTCAAACCACACACTGTTTAATGTCAGAGGTTCACTTCAGCGATTTAGGTCTGCACGGCCGTGCGGATGAGGCGCACGGTCGTGCATCGTCTACAGTTCCTAAAAACATGGTCCATTCACTGAATTCGGTTGTTTAACCATAAATCGAGATGTTTTCTTAGTGAATGGACCGAGGGTTCCTGATTGGGGCCTTTATTCGGCCAATTTTGTCAAGAACAGGGTTTGATTGTCGTTTATGAAGAAAACCTCAAAATTTCTTGAACAAGAACCCTAATCTACCTTAGAACAGAATAAAAGATGCAAAACAAGATGGGGATTCGTACCTTGACTGAAGATTACAGAAATCCTTGCAAAAAGTGGTGATTTTTTAGAGGGTGCGAGCGTGGAAACGGTAGTGCGGCTAGGGTTTCGAATGAGATTTAGTTTTTTTCTGAAACACGCGTATTTATAGTTACTGAACCAACGAAAAGTACGCGCACGGCCTTGCGCAGATGCGCACGGTTGTGCGGATTTCAAAATCTCAGAACCCTAGTCACTAATCTCGGTCTGCACGGGCATGCGGATGGGTCGCACGGTAATGCGTGTCCGGGAAGGCATTCCGCACGGACGTTCCTGCAGATGCAACTCTAAGTTGCACGGCCGTGCGGCATCTGCCAGTCTGTAGATTTCTGCAGAAATGCACCCAGCTCTGTATTTTCGCCAAAATTACCAAATTTTCAAGTGTTTTAGCCGTTTGAACATCGTTTCAACCACAGAACTCTCTAAGGCATGAGTCGAAACATGGAAAACCTATAACTTAACGAAAAACGAAGAAATCACGAAATAAACACTAAATATTAACATAATTACATATTTACCCTTGGCGTGCAAATTACGCCCGCTAAATTTTTTCTCCGCGAGTCGATAGCTGGACTCTCCTCCCCACACTTATTACGCGTGCGGGGCGTGGAGTTCGATGACCTCCACGCCGAGTCAACCGGTCCGTTGACATAAAGCTTTAGCCGATGACCGTTGACTTTAAATTTTACCCCGTTTGAGTCCTCGATGACTATAGTGCCGTAGGGGAATACTTCCTTGACTGTGTACGGCCCCGTCCATCGGGACTTCAACTTCCCGGGGAATAACCTGAGTCTCGAGTTGAATAATAGTACGAGATCTCCTACCTTGAACTCTTTGTGATCTCTTAAGCGCTTATCATGTAATCTTTTAACGCGCTCTTTGTACAACCGAGAGTTCTCGTACGCGTGATTCCGCAATTCATCAAGCTCATGGATCTGTAAAAAGCGAGCCTCACCGCCGCTCTTCAGATCCAAGTTGGCAGTCTTTAATGCCCACCACGCTTTGTGCTCAACTCGACTGGGAGATGGCACGCTTTCTTGTAAACCAACCTATAAGGAGTAGTCCCTATAGGTGTTTGTACGCTGTTCGGAAAGCCCAAAGCGCGTCATCTAGCTTATCCGCCCAATCCTTGCGGTTTTGACCCACCGACCGCTCAAGGATCCTCTTCAGTCCCCGGTTTGTGATCTCTACTTGCCCGCTCGTCTGGGGGTGGTATGGTGTAGCTAGTCTGTGGGGAACACCATATCGAGACAGGGCCTTTTCTAATTGCGCATTACAAAAATGAGTTCCACGGTCACTAATTAGTGCCTTCGGGGCACCAAACCGAGCAAACAAGCTTTTCAAGAACCTCACGACTACTCTGGCGTCATTTGTGGGTAAGGCTTGCGCCTCGGCCCATTTCGACATGTAGTCCACAGCTACCAGGATATACTTATTACCGCGTGAGGATGGGAATGGTCCCATGAAGTCGATGCCCCAAACATCGAATACTTCACAGACCTGGATCGAATTCTGAGGCATTTCATTGCGCACGGAAATATTTGATGCCCTCTGTCATGCATCGCACTCTCGTACCAACTTCTGTGCATCATGAAAAATAGTAGGCCAATAAAAACCGGCATCTAACACCTTCTCTGCGGTGTAGTTGGCTCCATGGTGACCTCCGGTAGGCCCTTCATGACATTGGCGCAGAATGTCGACTGCCTCCTCTCCAAACACACATCTACGAATCACGTGATCCGCTCTGACTCGAAATAAGAATGGGTCATCCCAAATATAATACTTGAGGTCTGCAAAGAACTTCCTCTTCTGCTGATGTGTTAATCCTTAGACGAGGATTCCACAGGCTAGATAGTTCGCGAAGTCGGCAAACCAGGGCGACTCATCTCTCACCTCCACGCTCATGAGGAACTCGTGTGAATTTTTGTCGTTTATTGGCTCCCTCCATGTCTCCTCAGAATCTCCGCGCTCGAGTCTCGTGAGATGATCGGCCGCAACGTTCAGCGTACCCTTCTTATCTTGAATCTCGATATCGAATTCTTGCAGCAACAAAATCCATCTAAACAGACGTGGTTTCGTGTCTTGTTTGCTGAAAAGATATCGGATAGCGACGTGATCCGTGTATACAATGGTCTTGGACAACACAAGGTACGATATAAACTTATCAAACGCGAAAACTACCACCAAAAGCTCCTTCTCCGTAGTAGTGTAATTTTCCCGCGCATCGTGTAAGGTCTTTCTGGCGTAGTATATAGGATGAAAGTGCCTCTCCTTTCGCTGTCCCAAGACTGCCCCTATAGCGAAATCGCTGGCGTCGCACATAATCTCAAACGGCAACGCCCAACCCGGTGCGACCAAAATAGGGGCTTCAACAAGCCTTCGTTTCAACAAATTGAATGCCGTCAGGCATTCTTCTGAAAACACAAACGGAGCATCATTCTCTAACAAACGGGTCATGGGTCTTGTGATTTTTTAAAAATCTTTGATGAATCGCCTGTAGAACCCAGCATGACCTAGGAAACTCCTAACTGCTCTGACTGAGGTAGGGGGTGGAAGTTTGGAAATAATATCCACTTTGGCTGGATCAACCTCCACCCCCGCTTGCGAGATCCTGTGCCCGAGAACTATCCCTTCCTTCACCATGAAGTGACACTTCTCCCAGTTAAGCACAAGATTTGTCTCTTCGAACCTCATCAGCATCTTTTTCAAATTTTTCAGACAATGATAAAAAGAACTCCCAAAAACAGAAAAATCATCCATGAACACCTCCATGGAGTCCTCAATCATGTCGTGGAAAATGGCAACCATGCAGCGGTGAAATGTAGCCGGCGCATTGCACAACCCAAAAGGCATACGACGGTAGGCGAATGTGCCGAAGGGACAGGTGAAAGTAGTCTTCTCCTGATCCTCAGGAGCGATCGGAATTTGAAAATAACCCAAAAACCCATCCCGAAAACAATAAAATGACTTCCCTGACAGGCGTTCCAACATCTCATCGATGAATGGAAGCGGGAAATGGTCCTTGCGAGTGGCGTCATTGAGTTTGCGGTAGTCGATGCAAACTCGCCATCCGGTGATGGTACGGGTCGGAATAAATTCATTCTTGTCGTTTGAGACTACAGTTACGCCTCCTTTCTTGGGCACTACTTGCATAGGGCTCACCCATACTGAATCAGAGATAGGGTATATTAACCCTGCATCAAGTAACTTGATCACCTCTTTCTTTACGGCGTCTTGCATGTTCGGGTTTAACCGCCTCTGAGGTTGAGCACACGGCTTGTAATCATCATCCATCATAATCTTATGAGTACAGAAGGAAGGATTGATGCCTTTGATGTCCATAATCTTCCACACCATGGCTTTCTTATGAAGTTTCAGTACCTCGAGAAGTTTTCTCTTCTCCTCTTCCTCTAAGGATAATGAAATAATGACCGAAAGACGACATTCCTTGTCTAGAAATGCATACTCGAGATGTGGCGGGAGTTGTTTCAACTCTAATGACGGTGGATCCTCTACTGAAGGCTTCGACTTTCCTTCAACTTGACAATCAATCTCCACAAATCTAACTGGACTATGGGAACCATAATCACCGACTTGACAAACTGGCTGCTCAAGTCTGTGCATATCCGAATCAATCTCCTCAATGGTGCTTTGAAAATGAGAGTTCACAAAGGTATCGACAATGTCGACATAATAAAGCGTATCATCATGGCTTTGTGGGTGCTGCATCGACCGTTTAATGTCGAAGGTCACATGCTCATCATCAACTCGGAACGTGATTTGGCCTGCGGCCACATCTAAAATCGTCCTCGCGGTATTGAGCAACGGGCGTCCGAGTATTCAAGGTACCTTAGAGTCTTCATCCATGTCTAGAATGACAAAATCTACGGGAAACACGAATATGTCGATTTTAACCAGCATGTTTTCAACAAACTCGCGCGGATACTTGATCAATCGATCAGCAAGTCGAATACTCATCCTCGTAGGTGGCGGTTCACCTAGATCTAGCTTAGCAAAAACCTTATACGGCATGAGGTTTATGCTTGCTCCCAAATCAGCCAATGTGTGGCTAACAGACATGCTGCCTATAAAGCAAGGAAGGGTGAAACTGCCCGAGTCTCCCATCTTTTCAGGTAAACGATTTTGAAGAATAGCCGAATTTTCATTCATTAAAACACACGACATGTCCTCGAGCTTTTGCTTATTTGTTTGGATGCCCTTCAGGAACTTAGCGTATTTGGGCATTTGAGCCAACGCTTCAACAAATGGTATATTTATATGCAACTGTTTGAACATCTCAAGAAACTTACCATATTGTTCTTTCATTCCTTTGCTTCTTCAGTCTACCCGGGTATGAAACTAGAGGAGTATAATCTGTAACTGGCTTCTTGAGTTGTGCTGTACTTGCTGGGACTCGCCTAGCGTGCACCTCGTCCGAAGCGTTAGTATGGACCGTCTCAGTGATCGGTGGTGAGTCCGATATGTCAGGGCCCGTGGCTTTACCACTCCTCGTCATTACCGCATTAACGTGCCCTCTTGGGTTGGGCTCTGTATTGCCCAGAAGACCGCCCTGAGGTCGCTCTGACAACATCTTAGCTAATTGGCACACTTGGTTCTCAATGGCTTGAATGGAGGCCTTCTGACTCCGCATCTCCCCTTCTTGGGCCATGAAACGTTCTTCGTGCTGCTGATAATGCTTTTCAGCCAACTGGTTCGCACTGTTTGAATTGCTCAAAAGTTGTGCCATCATTTCCTCCAGCTTAGAATTATTTTGAGGGGCTTGTTGCTGGGAACTGCTCCCGGCACCCTGATTATGGTACATATTGGAATGCGGCTGGTAGGGGCGACTTTGAGACTGAAAAGGTTGACCGTAGGATTGCTGTGGAGCGGGAGCGCGCTGAGCATACCCGAGGGGGTTTTGGTTACCTGAACCACCCTTCCACCCAAAGTTTGGGTGATTCTTCCATCCCGGATTATTTTGGGGTCTAGTTTGATTACCCAGATAATCCACCTCCTCGTGGCCTGTAAAAATAACTCCATGTTCGCATGCACCCAACTCATGTGAAATCCCACACTGCTCGCATGAAGATTGAAACCGCGAAGTATTATGAGCTTGATCGATTTTTACAGTAAGGGCTCCAATCTGAGCAGTAAGAGCCTTGTAAGTATCAACAACATGAACTCCAGGGCGAGATGATGTCCTAGCTCTCTCTCCGGCTTGACGAGAACTAGACTTCAAAGCAGCTTTCTCGATAATTGTATAAGCTTCATTTGGCGTCTTCGTTCCTAAATCTCCTCCTGCATACATGTCCAGACGCTCCTGCAAATCATAGTTTAGTCCTTGGTAGAAGGTTAATACGAGCTGTCTTTTGGACAAACCATGATGTGGGACATCAATAAGAAGATCTCTAAACCTCTCCCAAGCAGTGTGGAAGGACTCTCCATCATCCTGTCGAAACGTTATGATACGGTTCTTCAACTTAGTTGTTTTCTCTAGAGGGAAGTACTTCTGCATGAACAGCTCCGCCATTTCATTCCGGGTAGTAATGGATCCTACGGGAAGCGATAGAATCCAAGCTCGGGCTTTGTCTCGCAAAGAGAACAGAAAGAGCCGCGATCGGATTGCATCGTCTGAAACATCTCGAATCTTGAAAGTAGAGCATACCTCAAGAAATTCAGCAATATGTCAACCTGGGGCTTCGTTGTAACATCCGTCAAAAACCGGATTTACCAAACCCGCTCCGTTTATTAACCGAAAAATCAGTTAAAAATTCCGTTGCGTATTTAATGCCCAAATTAATTTTAAACGATACATAATTAATAAGTATATTGGAATATATAATTTATATTTGAAAATTCATTAAAAATAATGAAATAAAAATATATTGCTGCTGCCGGGTTTCGAACCCGGGTCAGCCAGGAATCCACAACGCCTTAACTCTCATCCTTCCAACCGCTCCGCCACTTGTGACTTTTGTTCATTATTGGAAACAATTAATACATAACATAAATCTCGAATTCAAACTAACGCGCCCAAATCGCAGTCGTCGGAAATCCCGACGATTTCGCCGAGATTGGACGGTTTCTTCTGATTTAACCGAAGCATTAACCACAACATCGGTTATAACCGATGTCTAGTCCGCGACTTTGGTCATAACCCCGGAAAACTTATTGACCGACGAATCAAGACTGAAATCAGACCACATGCATCTCGATTCTTTCCTATAAATACACCCACAAGCCTCTGTTAACCTTTTCGCTCACAATCACACAAATACTCGACGTAATATCACTCGCCGGAAAATCTCTGCAAGTCGTCGGAAAACCGAGATTTCATCTACACGGTAAATACCTCGATTCTTTCCGTTTTAATCCGATGTTAGACTGTTACTAACTTCAATCCAACCATCAGAATCTATGCCGGAATATTCAGCTCTCGCCGGAAAAACCTCTGAAACTTTTGATCTTACGCTGTGAATCGGTATAACCCTCCAAACTCCTGTAAATCCTTGTTTAAGTACCTCCATATCATAACTAATCGAACAAAACTGGTAATTGACTCTAACAGCCGAAGTTCACAAACAGAGCCGACGAGTCTTCGCCGGAGTTCTGTGAAACGCTGATCGGTATATTCTTTCCCCCAAACTCTCTCCATTCCTTACCTTTCAATTACTTATAAAGCTTGAAAATCGAATGAGACATAAATCAGTTGAATTGTCATAATCAGAAATTTTAATCGGAGAAGACGAAGTACTGATATGATATAAGATTAATTAAAAACAGTTTTATGAACGGGTTAGACACACAGTCCAGTGGTGGACTGTGTGCAAACAATATGCATAACGTCCCGAGTTCGATTCTTGTCACACGCACCTTCACAGAAATAAAATACCTTTTTTTAGAGACCGAACCGGGTTAACTTCAGTAAGATGTTAAGTGTAATAAAAACCAGTTTATTTACCAAGTTAGACACACAGTCCAGCGGTGGACTGTGTGCCAAACTAACCCACAGGTCCCGGGTTCGAGACCTGTGGCGGGCACCGAGCGAGACGTTAAAATCGTTTTTAAAATAAATGATTTTTGGATTAATCTAATTTGTATATAAATATAATTAAAAACAGAAATAATTCGGGTTAGACACGTAGCTCAGTTGGTAGAGCTGCGTGCACGCGTACGGGAGGTCACCGGTTCGAGTCTCACCCAGCGCATATCACATACATGACCGAACCGGTCAACAAGTCAACGGTCAAACAAGTCAATGGTCAACAGTCAAAAATAAACATTTTTTTTATTACTTTTTTTATTTATTTAAATTAAAAATACTTAAAAATAACATTTTTAAAGTTAGAAAATAGCCTTAAACTCACAAAAATATATCCAATAATCCTACTAAAATTGATTAATAAAATCCGCTTATTTACCGAACCATTATGTTATTATCTAGGTTAGTTTCACTCGTGGTTAAATCAAACTTCGTGTGCATTCAACATCATCAACCGAACGCACCCAATGCGAGTGAATCTTACAACTCCCCTTTTTAATTACACGTTTTGGGGTGTGTCATGTGTCACTAAAATTAACTCGTTTATTTAAACTTGTGTCATACCATATTGTGATCTAAACTTAGAATGTATATATTGTTTGTAGTTATGTATTTCATATTGTCAAGTTGTATGCAAATCATTCATTAGGTCCATCAGTTCGTAGAACAACGCGTGCCTCAAAACTCATTCATTAGGCCCATCAGTTCCTCGTGGGAGACGAGTTGAGCAACGCGTGACTCAAAACAATCTATTATTGTATGTGTGTGCATTATTTAATATTAAGTGATTTGGGAATAAGTTTACATCTATATTTACTCATATGTGGTTGTGCACTTTATTTTATAATCAATTAAATAAACTTGTTCAAATGTTTTTCATAGGATTCACTCGCCATCTTTTTGTTGATCCAAAAACCATTTTTACACATGATACAGGTGAACAGGATGAAGCAAGGAAAACATAGGAAATGCCTTAGAAGAAAATAATGAAGTCTAGAATGATGTGTAGGACATGATGTAATTATGATTGTATGTTTCCCTTTAAATTGTATTAATAAATATGAAACGTTATAATAAATGTCATGAGCTTTGATGATAACCCAATCATGCCCCGATCACCTTTTCCGCTGCGGGTCGGGGTGTGACAGATTGGTATCAGAGCCATGACTATAGGGATATAGGATAGGTTATTAGACCCTTAGAGCCTATACTAGTTGACTAGATTTTAATTGTTTATGTGGTTACATGCAAACTTATGATATTTATTTGTTTCATATTCGTTTATACTTACAGTCAAACATACATACTTACATACACATTCAGCATACATATTTCAATGTTCACATATTCAAATCATCTTCATACTTTTGTTATTCAAAGATTTTGTCGCATTTTTTTCATTTTTCAAATATCATCAAAGTGAGTTCTGCGACGGGCATGTAGTAACTGTAAGGGTACAAGTACCGGTAGTCGGAACGTCCTGTCTAGGTTGGCATTCGTATAAATCTAATATAACGGACCAGTTTGCCTACCTGGGGACTAACGATGAGAGTACAAAGGACCTATTAGGCCAAAGCATGCCACACCAAACGTCGTTCGAACTAACCCCACTTTGAGGTGTTACCGTGTCCACACCTGGACACATTCCGAATATCAAACGTTACATATTTCTCGATTTTCTCCGGGTTTTAGTGTACGTAACCAGGCTAACACATGCGAACCATATGAAAAACCCGGTATTAATGGGGGCCCACATGATTACGAAGGTGAAGTATGGCGGCATGCAAGGCCCAATTACGAGCAAAGCCCAAGACATCCTGTGGATGTAGTAGATTTATTATGTTATATTTATTTTATGAATGTTCATTCCTAAATACGACCCATGATCCCAAAAACATCCAACTCATACTCTTGATATGTATTCCTTGTAGATGTCTTCTAGCCTTGCCCGTAGGAAGATGAGAGCAGGAAAAGCCCGCGAGCGCATAGCTGCCCTAATCGCTCAACAAATGGCTGCCGTAATACCCAACATTGTAATTCAAATCCAACAAGCCCTTACCGCTAATCCCGTCAATCAAGAAGATCAAAACATTGTCAATCCTCCCCCAATTACCACCAAATGCACCTACAAGCATTTCAAATCCTGCGACCCTCCAAAATACGAAGGGACTGAAGGTGTCACCGCTCTCCTCCATTGGTTTGAAGAAATGGAGAACACTTTTCTAAATTGCGATTGCCCCGATGATCGCAAAGTGCGATATGCTACTGGTCGTTTATTTGGAATAGCACTTACTTGGTGGAATACAGAGAAGGCCAAACGAGGTGTTGAAGATGCTATGACTTTAACTTGGGAAGAATTGAAGGAAATCATGACCAGACGGTTTTGCCCAAGGAGCGAAATCAAGAAATTAGAGGATGAGTTCTATTCGTTGAAGCAAAAGGAAGGAGACCACACCACATACAACAAAAGATTCCTCGAGTTAAATCAAATGGTCCCCAACTTATTTACTCCCCTCTTCCGTTTGATCGAGCACTACATTCGAGGTCTTCCGTCAAAAATTC
The DNA here is from genome assembly GCA_947069175.1 of Scalesia atractyloides. Lineage (NCBI taxonomy): Eukaryota > Viridiplantae > Streptophyta > Magnoliopsida > Asterales > Asteraceae > Scalesia > Scalesia atractyloides. The sequence goes on along the minus strand of CAMTDV010000002.1, from coordinate 8,354,125 downwards.
AAGACTCTGTAATAAGTACCACATCTGTAACCTTGGAAGCCGCAATGGAGTTAGCTACAGAGCTCACCGAGAACCGCATACGGAACAAAGACTTCAAGGAGGAGAAGAAGAAGGATAAAGCATCGACTGAAACCTCCAACTCCACCCAAAACGAATCCCCTTCTCAACCCATTTTTAAGAGAAAACGAGATGGGCAACTTTTCGCTGTCACCCAACGTAATCAACCAATTTCACAAGCCATACCCATCCAAGCTATCCCAATCACTCAAGTAGCACCCAACTCAACTTACCCAAATAAGAAACCATACCTTGGACCTCACCCTCGATGTAACACCTGTTTTTTATCACCATCCATCTACCTTTCCTTGTCGACTATGTGCGAATTGTGGACACTATGGTCATTTGAGCAAGGCTTGTCGCACCTCTCAAAACCAAATCTCACCCCCTACCCAAAACATGATCCAAACATATCAACAACCCCAATACCCCATGTTTCCATATGTTCGAGCTTGTTTCAATTGTGGCGACCCTACCCACTTTAGAAACACGTGCCCTCGATTGGTTAACATCATAAACGCTCAAGCTCAATCAAACCCAATTAACCAAGCAAATCAAGAAAACCCAATCACTAGGCCACCAGCAAGAGGAAGAGTTTTCAACATCAACGCCAATCCTGTTGAAGATAATGACGGCTCAAACGAAACCACCCAACTAGTCCCCTTCACCAAAAATCAAGATTCAACTCCAACCGCTTAGTTTTTACGTTTTCTTTATGTTATCTCAATTTTCCCGTATCCCACTTATAAATTGGAATCTTATCCAAGGATCTTAATGCGAATTATTATTTCAGTTTGTTTATGTTTTAAAGTCACATAGAACTAACATAACTTGCAGATAAAGTCAATGAAAATTTGACAAGAATATGGTGGATACGCCGCTGGTACTTCCTATATATAAGTATTCTTGCCAAAGGATCGGAGGCATTATCTGGCGGTTATGAGAAGTTCCATGTAGAATTTAGTATTGTTTTGATTGAAGTTTGTATTGTACTCACTGATTTAGCATTTATAGCATCTCATCATTTAAAGAAATTGGATTGTGTTCCATTTCTACATAGACTAACCTCTCCATCATAACAAACGAGAGAGGTATTGTCATCATTCAAACATGTATACTATCAGAATTAAGACTCAAGCTTTGGTTGATTGTGTTTATTTATGTATTAGAGTCACATAGAACTAATCATAACTTGCGGATAAAGTCAATGAAAATTTGACAAGAATATGGTGGATACGCGCTGGTACTTCCTATATATAAGTATTCTTGTCAAAGGATCAGAGGCATTATCAGGCGGTTATGAGAAGTTCCATGCAGGATTTAGTAATGTTTTGGTCGAAGTTTGTTCATCATACATTCAACGTATTTCAATTTCATCATTTAAAGAAGTTGAGCTATGTCTCACTTCCACAAGGACTAACCTCTCCATCATAACAAACGAGAAAGATACTGTCATCATTCAAACATGTATACTATCAGAATTAAGACTCAAGCTTTGGTTGTTGTGTTTGTTTATGTTTTAGAGTCACATAGGACTAATCATCACTTACTGATAAAACCAATGAAAATTTGACGAGAATATGGTGGATACGCCGCTGGTACTTCCTATATATAAGTATTCTTGTCAAATGATCAGAGGCATTATCGGGCGGTTATGAGAAGTTCCATGCAGGATTTAGTAATGTTTTGGTCGAAGTTTGTTCATCATACATTCAACGTATTTCGATTTCATCATTTAAAGAAGTTGAGCTATGTCTCACTTCCACAAGGACTAACCTCTCCATCATAACAAACAAGAGAGGTATTGTCATCATTCAAACATGTATACTATCAGAATTAAGACTCAAGCTTTGGTTGTTGTGTTTGTTTATGTTTTAGAGTCACATAGGACTAATCATCACTTACTAATAAAACCAATGGAAATTTGACGAGAATATGGTGGATACGTCGCTGGTACTTCCTATATATAAGTATTCTTGTCAAAGGATCAGAGGCATTATCGGGCGGTTATGAGAAGTTCCATACAGGATTTAGTAATGTTTTGGTCGAAGTTTGTTCATCATACATTCAACGTATTTCAATTTTATCATTTAAAGAAGTTGAGCTATGTCTCACTTCCTCAAGGACTAACCTCTCCATCATAACAAACGAGAGAGGTACTATCATCATTCAAACATGTATACTATCAGAATTAAGACTCAAGCTTTGGTTGTTGTGTTTGTTTATGTTTTAGAGTCACATAGGACTAATCATCACTTACTGATAAAACCAATGAAAATTTGACGAGAATATGGTGGATACGCCGCTGGTACTTCCTATATATAAGTATTCTTGTCAAAGGATCATAGGCATTATCAGGCGGTTATGAGAAGTTCCATGTAGGATTTAGTATTGTTTTGGTTGAAGTTTGTGTTATACTCACTGATTTAACATTCATGTCATCTCATCATCTAAAGAAATTGGATTGTGTCACCATTCAAACATGTATACTATCAGAATTAGGACTCAGATATTGGTTGTTGTGTTTATTTATGTTCTAGAGTCATATCATAGAACCAATCATCACTTACTGATAAAACCAATGAAAATTTGACGAGAATATGGTGGATACGCCGCTGGTACTTCCTATATATAAGTATTCTTGTCAAAGGATCAGAGGCATTGTCAGGCGGTTATGAGAAGTTCCATGTAGGATTTAGTAATTTCTTGGTTGAAGTTCGTTTTATACTCACTGATCTAGCATTTATATCATCTCACCATTTAAAGAAATGGGATTATGTCACCAATCAAACATGTATACTATCAGAATTAGGACTCCGACATTGGTTGTGGTGTTTATTTATGTTCTAGAGTCACATCATAGAACCAATCATAACTTACTGATAAAACCAATGAAAATTTGACAAGAATATGGTGGATACGCCGCTGGTACTTCCTATATATAAGTATTCTTGCCAAAGGATCAGAGGCATTGTCAGGCGGTTATGAGAAGTTCCATGTAGGTTGTAGTATTAGAAGTTTTGTTTTAGGATATAACCTTATCTTTCCAAACATATCAAAACTCTTGCGCATGAAATCATACTTAGTGAATCAACTCAACCTTATCAATATTTACGTAGGCAACAAAAAGCGATTCCTGTAGCAGGGTACTCAACCCTTTAAGGAACGTTACCGCCTCAAACAAAATTTAAACTCTTACTCTTTTTCTAAGTATGTAACTGTCAAACTAAACACCATCCTTTTTAGACAAATATGTCACTACTTAAATTTCGGGACGAAATTTCTAAAAAGTAGGGGATACTGTAACATCCGTCAAAAACCGGATTTACCAAACCCGCTCTGTTTATTAACCGAACAATCAGTTAAAAATTCTGTTGCGTATTTAATGCCCAAATTAATTTTAAACGATACATAATTAATAAGTATATTGGAATATATAATTTATATTTGAAAATTCATTAAAAATAATGAAATAAAATTATATTGCTGCTGCCGGTTTGGAACCCGGGTCAGCCAGGAATCCACAACGCCTTAACTCTCATCCTTCCAACCGCTCCGCCACTTGTGACTTTTGTTCATTATTGGAAACAATTAATACATAACATAAATCTCGAATTCAAACTAACGCGCCCAAATCACAGTCGTCGGAAATCCCGACGATTTCGCCGAGATTGGACGGTTTCTTCTGATTTAACCGAAGCATTAACCACAACATCGGTTATAACCGATGTCCAGTCCGCGACTTTGGTCATAACCGCCGGAAAACTTATTGACCGACGAATCAAGACTGAAATCAGACCACATGCATCTCGATTCTTTCCTATAAATACACCCACAAGCCTCTGTTAACCTTTTCGCTCACAATCACACAAATACTCGACGTAATATCACTCGCCAGAAAATCTCTGCAAGTCGCCGAAAAACCGAGATTTCATCTACACGGTAAATACCTCGATTCTTTCCGTTTTAATCCGATGTTAGACTGTTACTAACTTCAATCCAACCATCAGAATCTATCCCAGACGACGTAGCCGGAATATTCAGCTCTCGCCGGAAAAACCTCTGAAACTTCTGATCTTACGCTGTAAATCGGTATAACCCTCCAAACTCCTGTAAATCCTTGTTTAAGTACCTCCATATCATAACTAATCGAACAAAACTGGTAATTGACTCTAACAGCCGAAGTTCACAAACAGAGCCGACGAGTCTTCGCCGGAGTTCTGTGAAAGACGCTGATCGGTATATTCTTTCCCCCACCATTCCTTACCTTTCAATTACTTATAAAGCTTGAAAATCGAATGAGACATAAATCAGTTGAATTGTCATAATCGGAAATTTTAATCGGAGAAGACGAAGTACTGATATGATATAAGATTAATTAAAAACAGTTTTATGAACGGGTTAGATACACAGTCCAGTGGTGGACTGTGTGCAAACAATATGTATAACGTCCCGAGTTCGATTCTTGTCACACGCACCTTCACAGAAATAAAATGCCTTTTTTTTAGAGACCGAACCGGGTTAACTTCAGTAAGATGTTAAGTGTAATAAAAACCAGTTTATTTACCAAGTTAGACACACAGTCCAGCGGTGGACTGTGTGCCAAACTAACCCACAGGTCCCGGGTTCGAGACCTGTGGCGAGCACCGAGCGAGACATTAAAATCGTTTTTAAAATAAATGATTTTCGGATTAATCTAATTTGTATATAAATATAATTAAAAACAGAAATAATTCGGGTTAGACACGTAGCTCAGTTGGTAGAGCTGCGTGCACGCGTACGGGAGGTCACCGGTTCGAGTCTCACCCAGCGCATATCACATACACGACCGAACCGGTCAACAAGTCAACGGTCAAACAAGTCAATCGTCAACAGTCAAAAATAAACATTTTTTTTATTACTTTTATTTATTTATTTAAATTAAAAATACTTAAAAATAACATTTTTAAAGTTAGAAAATAGCCTTAAACTCACAAAAATATATCCAATAATCCTACTAAAATTGATTAATAAAATCCGCTTATTTACCAAACCATTATGTTATTATCTAGGTTAGTTTCACTCGTGGTTAAATCAAACTTCGTGCGTATTCAACATCATCAACCGAACGCACCCAATGTGAGTGAGTCTTACAACTCCCCTTTTTAATTACACGTTTTGGGGTGTGTCATGTGTCACTAAAATTAACTCGTTTATTTAAACTTGTGCCACACCATATTGTGATCTAAACTTAGAATGTATATATTGTTTGTAGTTATGTATTTCATATTGTCAAGTTGTATGCAAATCATTCATTAGGCCCATCAGTTCGTAGAACAACGCGTGCCTCAAAACTCATTCATTAGGCCCATCAGTTCCTCGTGGGAGACGAGTTGAGCAACGCGTGCCTCAAAACAATCTATTATTGTATGTGTGTGCATTATTTAATATTAAGTGATTTGGGAATAAGTTTACATCTATATTTACTCATATGTGGTTGTGCACTTTATTTTATAATCAACTAAATAAACTTGTTCAAATATTTTTCATAGGATTCACTCGCCAACTTTTTGTTGATCCAAAAACCATTTTTACACATGATACATGTGAACAGGATGAAGCAAGGAAAATATAGGAAATGCCTTAGAAGAAAATAATGAAGTCTAGAATGATGTGTAGGACATGATGTAATTATGATTGTATGTTTCCCTTTAAATTGTATTAATAAATATGAAACGTTATAATAAATGTCATGAGCTTTGATGATAACCCAATCATGCCCCGATCACCTTTTCCGCTGCGGGTCGGGGTGTGACATTCGTGATCCTTTACATCAAACTGCACCGAATTTTGTAACATGTTTATGAAGCTGGATTTAATCTTGAAATTCGGCGCTGCCACAGTCGGTCGGGTGATTCTAGGCTGCAGGCCTTCGCCTCTCGGACGGTCGGTCTCATTCAATGGCCGGTCATCGTCTGCCATGGTGCTCCCCCTACGACCTCTGAGTTTTCACTCTCAGCAGGTATCTCCGGCTCGTCTACTTCGGCTGAGATAAGTTGTGCAACAGCACGAGACCTTTCCTAAAATCTCCTACTCCTCCGTAGGTCACGTTCCTGGTCGTCAGATGGCTCAGCAACAGCGGGCACGGAGGTTGAGGACATCAATCTGTAAGGAAGGGATAAGCACATCCCGAAACGATTAAATAAAATATAATATAATATTAAACAATATTTTATTAATAAATAATAATTATTTTGTTACCAATTTATTCTTGAATTCTGGTGTGCCAATAAATATCAATCTTGAAACTATATATATATATATATATATATATATATATAGTTTCACGATTGATATTGTATACAAACAAATAAAGAAATAAATAATTCTAAACAAAAAAAAAGTAAATAATCATAAACAACTAAGCAAATAATCAATTATAAACAAGTATTCACAAGCATGTACACCGGTAAACAAGTGACTCGGATCGTTCCAAAGGTTAGCCGCGGTCCCCGGCAACGCGCCAAAAACTTGACGTGTGCGTATATATACACATTTTTAACAATGAATTTTACACACGAACTCGGTTTTAATATTTATAAAAATGATTTCTACCTTAAATTAAAACACACACAAAAGGACAAGTGTACCCTGTCGTATATGTAGTAAAGTATGGGTAAGAACCAGATGTCGATCCATGGACGCGGGCAGTCGCCTATGTACTAAACCGTTATCATTTATTTATCGGTAAAAAGGATATGTGAAATAGTTTTTCTAAAATTATCTAAAAATATATTTTAAGACATAAAAGACTTTAATACAAAAATATAATTTCTTTTTCTTTTGTCTTGTTTTATAAGCAAACTAAGCATGTTATCAAAAATGTCACAAAGGCACTTGATCAATTTTCCAAATATAAAGACAATTAGTATCCCTTTCGGGAATCCTAACATGATAATTCTTCGGAAAGTTAACGCGATAAACACACATTAACCACCTAAAATTATTCTTTAACGAGCTATTGATATATTTTCATGTGAATCTTTAAAAATAAGTTAGTCATCCGTTAAGAGTTTTCTAACCTCACTTTATCAAGGAAAGTAATACCGATAAACACAATACAACCACCGAGACAAGTATAGCGTAGATCATATCACAAACTCATTCATTTTGCAAGTCTTAAATATAAATCTACGAAGTTGGTTATTTTTGCCACAAATACTCAACAAAGATTATGACATATATTAAGAACCCGCAATAACACCATCTAACCCGTTAGAGCCCTTCCGTGTAAGAAAGCATTCTTAATCAGAATCAGATTATCTTTTATTAAACCAATACCCATTTCTAGTTTCATGGTGTTAACATATTAATCAAGTTAACAGTTCACTAATAAATGATTAATTATGGGGTTTATTCAAGTTATCCTAACTAACCATTTACTAATCATCTAAGATAAACAATCATAATCAAGAATCCAACATCAGTGAAACAGGATTGCCATATGATCATCAAGATTCAACCATGAATAATTGACTGAGCTTCATTTATTGATCATAAAACAAGTGTTTTTCATAGTATTCATAACAATATTACATAAACATCAGCTGAATGCTTGTAAATGTGCTTAAAATAAATGTTAAGAACAAGAACTCAAACCATAAACAAGCAAGGATTTGATGGATTGGATGAACGGTAAGCTTCTTGCAACCTTAAGGCTTGAAACCGTCCTGATCCGGGCAGCTCTCGGACCTCAGAAATCGCCCAGAAACTTGGAAAAATACCTAATATTTTGATCTGTCGCGAACGCTCTGTTTTATAGACAATTTTCATATCCGCACGGCCGTGCACTTTATCCGCACAGTCGTGCGTATCAGCATTACGTCACTGCAGGGCATGGGCACACAAGTGGATGTTTGAGCAGCAAAATCTTCAGATGTGCACGGCCGTGCCAAAGCTTCGGGCTACATGTGATCAGCAATCAAGTCGCGCACGGCCATGCCAATAGTCCGCACGGCCGTGCGTGCCGAGAAATAAGTCGTACAGCCTTTCGCACGGTCAGTGCTTCCGAGATTGTAGTCTCGCACGGCCATGCCAATATGTTGCACGGCCTTGCGGCATCTGTAACTTCAGCAGAATCTGCAGAATTTGTCCGGAATGCTCATTAATCCCACTTTTTCTCCAACTTTGTCTGCGGTACGTCGTTTAGGACCTGAAAATATAAAATGGACCGATTAAGTACCTATACGACGATATTTTAGCTGAAAATGCACAAAACGGGGGCAGAATGGGGAACTAAATTATATATATTTTAATGTATATCAGACCACACTGCTTTCACATCCACACATCAGGGTGGTTTTCCCTGGCTACTTCATTGTGGACTACCGCTTCAACCGCTTACGTTGTCGTTGGATGGATTGAAGCTTGAGGTTTAAGTTCCATCGGCAGCTATATGTGTGTTTGTGTGTGTGTTAATTATGTTACGTATGTGCTAATTAAGTATCATTGTTTTATATATGTAGTGTGCTAATTATAAACGGTGAATGTTTTGTATAATTAACAATGGTATGTATAATTATGAATGCTTAAGTAAATTTGGCTATGTTCACATATGGTTTATGTGTGCATTGATTTATGCTTATGATATGCTTTTGTAAGTCTTTAAGTTCATTGTCACAATTGACCCACCTTTTAGAAGTCTTTTGTATTTCAGTTCTATATTCTTGTATTTAGTTTTGATTCAAGTTATCATATGAGTTCCAAGGTCAATGCGTAAAGGTAATGGCCTGAAGTTGAATGGACCATTTTAAGATCAAAGGTCAATGTGTAAATGTTACATTTATTATGTTTTGAATGTGTAGGGGAAGTCTTTGATATAGTCTACACAGTATTGGTTTTGGTAATACACTTGTATAGTTTTGGTTTGTATAGCTTTGGTAATACTTTGGTCTACACATCTTTGATATACATTTGTTATGTTTTCGTCTGCACAATTTTGGTAACTCTATATAGGGGAAGTCTTTGATATAATCTACACAATTGCATCCACTACAACACCAATTGCAGTTTGACTTATGAGTTAATTATAGTTTAATGCTAAATTACAACATGAGACTTGATTTGGTTTGACTTTAAAAGCAAATTTAGGTTTTGTTGGCTTATGCTTTAAGATAGGTTGTTACAGTTGACTTCAATAGTCAAAGGTTGTTATGGTTTTTAAGTTATAAAACCATATGTGTGAACATTTTATTTAAATTTGCTTCCCTTTCGTTCATTTGACTTTAGAAGTCAATTTATGTTATTGGTGGGAAATTGAGATATTATGTTTTAGTTGAATTTAGTAGTCACACTTAATTGTGATGGGAAATTCATAACGAAAGGTTGTTGGTCTGCAAAGGTGAAGGGTTTAAAACCACATTTGAAAAAGAGAAAAGGGTATAATAGACTTTCACAAGATTTTAACCTCAGGCTAACAAAATGTAACGTTGGGGATGGAGGTGCACAAATCGGGTTAGAGTTTGAACCCGAACCGAGTTCAAATCGGTTTGGAGAGAAGCTTTAAATAGTCAAACCGGGTTGAGAGTGAAACCAGGTTGGGTTCTACCAAGTTGGTGGTTTGTAAAACTCAAACCTATGAAACTAGTTCGGGTTGGGTTAAAACTGGGTTGAGCTCTCAAATAGGGTTCAACCCTATTTAAAAAAACAACTCTTAACAAAATATAATAAACATAAATAACTAAAAGGTTCACACCTTATTTTTTTTTTTAATTTTATAACAAAGCAAAACATAACATCATAAAAAAGCATTACGACATGAATAATAAAATTTCAAAACTATTATTCTTCTGAATAATGATAATTTAGTATTTAGTCTTCTTCATCACTATTAATGCCCCTGCGTAACCCCATCTCGTAGATCGTCATCAGAAATTGAAGATGTTTTACCACTTGTAATATTTTGTCCACGTTCCGCCGCGTCCAAGTGGTCATTCAAACAAATACACATTTCCAGCGACATTGGAGTGAGTCTTATTCTTTTAAGTGATAAAACCCTACCACTAAAAGAAAAAGTAGATTTTGAAGCTACCATATAAGCTTGGACGGTTAGTAAATCACGGGCCATAGCTGATAGGACCGGAAATTTGGATTTCTTTCCTTTCCACAAAGCCAAAATATCAAAGCTTTCAAATTCACTTGATAACATACTGGATAAAAAGTTCGCGTGTCGATACCTACCAAGCTCACTACTTAGTGTGTCGCCTCGAGCGCGTTTAACGTTTTCATTTCTCAAGCTATCAATAAAATTAAGCGTGGCGTTCTTAATTGAGCTACTACTTGATCCCACACTCATCAACTCATGTATGATTGGAATGGAACCATATTTTCTTAAATAAACATCAAACATTTTTTCAAAAGTTTTGTTAAATTCTCTTTTTTTTATTAGTTGCAAAATAGATGTTATCAATGTCAAAACCCAAATCAAATGTTATATTATCAATATAAGCTTCCACACCCGAAACATTTAGATACAGGTTCAAGTTTTGCTTTCATCGGTGCCACCATTTGCAAACACATGTCACTTTTTTCTTGAAATTCACGCGCGTTACTACACACTAAATATAGTTGATGAAGTACTAAACAACGCGTAGGATAATAAACCCCTAATAATTTTGTAGTTGCGGTTTTAAAAACATCTTGCAACTCTGTTACTTCTTGAATATTTGCCCAACCCTCACTTCCAAAATACATAGCCTTACCACGATTTGCAAGTCGATCATGAAACAGTTCTAATGTTCCTCTTTGTCGTAAAGCACTTTCAAACATTTGCAAGTCGAATTCCATCTAGTAGGTACGTCTCAATTGGGACCTAAGTAAATAGAATTCATATTGTGACACATTTTTTTTATAATTGGTATGTCTACTTGTTTTAAAAACGTCTAGTAACATAGTTCTAAAAGTGGTTTTTAATTCTACCATGGACTTAACCCCGAGTCCGTCTGGCACAACCAAATTAATAATATGTGCAACACAACGACTATAAAAAATGCGTCGTTGTAAATCTATATTTTAATTTTAAATTTCAACCATATTTGTGTTATTTGAGACATTATCAAATGACATTGAAAATATTTTGTTTTCCAACTTCAAAATTTTTATTACATAATCAAAATTTGAAATAAATTTTCACTGGTGTGTGGATAGGGAAATAATTCAAAAGCGATCGTATGTTTCATCATATGCCACGTATTAGGTTCAACCCAATGAGCCGTGTCACAAAGGTACGATTCCAGTAATCCGTGTGGAGCTAACCAAACATCAGTAGTTAAGTTCACACTGGTTTTTTAATTTTCAAAAATTAAAATTAAAACTTTTCTTACTGTCACACCCCGACCCGCAACGAAATAGGTGACTGGGGCATGATTGGTTGATCCAAAGCTTATGACTTGCTACTTAAATGTTCGAATATTCATTAATTCAATATTAAAGAATTTAACATAACAAATAATCCAAATGAAACGAATACATAAAAGACATTGTATAAAGTAGATAACCAACTATAAGTCCATTTCTTGTTACTAAGGCCAAATCCTATGTTGATTTGCTCTTCATTCCTGATCGCCTGTATCACGTGTAAGTAGTTTTTTGGGTCACAAACGTTCGGGAGTGAATCCTGTAGTTTTTGTGAAAATGATAAGTTTATTAGGTATTATGAAAGTGTTCATAACCAATGGTAATTTAAATTGTATGTAAATGTATCAAACCTCAAGCAACCAATCAGCAAATAATATAATGATTCCAATAAATGTATGTATGTTGCACTGGATAACGATGTGCAATATCAAACAATAATCAACTCAACCGTATGTAAATGTGCACGGTATTATGGTGTGCTGGTTTGTGTTGCAAGATTCGAGCTCAATCAAACGGAGCTGTTCTCGTGTGTTGGCAATGTCGAGTTCCGTTCATAGGTAATGGGGAACCGACGAGCCTATATAATGTAATGTCTCCAATGAATGTAATGCACCAAATGATAAACAAACAATTAACACATAACACATAAACTACACAAGATGGTAATTACACGTATTTGAACTATGAAAATGTAATAATGTAACACATGACACACTCCAAAACTTGTAATGAAAAAGGGGAAATGAAAGATCCATTGTCAGTTTGCATTAGCTTTGATCCGTTCAAATAATGCGCAAGGGAGAAACGAATAACTTCGAGAAGGCAAAAGTTACCCTAAAATATAAAATAACAAAGTTCTAAATGAGCAACAATATGAGCGAAACTATAAAAGTGTACCCTATGTTTTGGGTACCTTTTTTATATAAACTAAATGTATAATAACGAGTTAACGCTATCCCGCACGTTACTGTAGGATACAAATCATATCCAAACACATATACCTACCTATTAACAAAATTACTTTCATCTATGTCCGTCTAAATCTTAGTTGAGCTTAATATATTTTAAAAATCTCACGACTCTCCGAAGATCATCAACACAATGATCTTCACTAAACAAGCACTTACAATCACAATAACTGTGAATCGGAATGATCCACAGTCAAACTCTAACTTTCACCATAGAGAGAATGCGAGAAAACCATAAAAAATATCTCAGTTGAAGACACTGGGTAATGTCATTTACATGAAACTCAAATTAATATACTTGAACGCTGCATACCCAAGGTGGTTGCAATATTGTTATAACAACCCTGGGCCTTCACTCTTTATCCAAGTGCACATCCAGGTCCAAGTTCCCAGCAAATGGAAGTTCAAGTTCGAGTTCATTCCCAGCAAGACCAATAGTCCAATTATACAATAGAACAATAGTGAACATGATCAGAATAATATAAAACGAATTAAGATGGAATTGATATAAGTATATGATATGCCATTTTTAACAATCTTACACCTCCACACTAGCATATGCTATATGTATATGGAGAGAGATGGTCCAATTTTGTCTATTAGGGTTTTATAACTTTTATTTGTATTTATTATTTTCCTAAAGCACGCTTGATTTGTTAATTGTTATATTGATGTTTATGCTGTTTGTTTTAGTCAATTGATGGTTATTGTTAATGTTAATGGTATATATGTATCTTCGTTAGAGGTGCAAACGAGCCGAGCCGAGCCGAGCCGAGCCGAGCCCGAGTTTGACCGAGCTCGAGCTCGATTAACTTATGAGAGCTCGGGCTCGAGCTCTGCTCGATTTGAGCTTTGTTTTCAAGGCTCGAGCTCGGCTCGTTTGTATTTTCTCAAGCTCGAGCTCGGCTCGGGCTCGGCCCGTTTATTATCTATTAATTTTATATTAAATAAAAATAATATAAATATTAGACTTTTTAGGCTCGCGAGCTCGATAAGTGAAGATCGGGTTCGGGCTCGTTTACTAAATAAGCTTATTTTTAGGTTCGAGATCGGCTTGTAAACAAGTTTGAATAAGCTTGGCTCGGCTCGGCTCGGCTCGTTTACATTAAGGCTCGATGGCCTAACGAGCATTACATGTAAGGCTCGATATGGGGCTCGATAAACAAACGAGCTTTATTTAAGACTCAAGCTCGGCTCGGGCTCGATAAGGCTCGGCTCGTTTCGAGCTTTTTCTCGAGCCGATCTCGAGTAGCTCGCGAGCCGCTCAGCTCGTTTGCACCTTTAGTCTTCATTGGTGTTCTGTTTTATGTTAAGTAAATTAAATGTTTTTTTTTTTTTTTTGAAAGGTAAACTTCAATAAAAACCGGCCAACCTCAAACCAAGGCAACCAAAACAAAAAACAACATTACATAATTACAAATTTACACCAATCATGCCAAGATAAATCTAATCCTTTGGACCTATTCATTAAACATAAGAAGCCCATCGCCTTTATTTCGCTAAGGATGTCTTCGATTTTAGTTTCGTTGTCATTAAAACGGGCTTCGTTCCTAGTTCTACATAAACTCCAGCAGCCGATCCTGACGATTCATTTCAGAGCTTCCTTTTCTTTACCCTTTAACCCCACATGTTTATGAATATCTAAAATATCTTTGAATGAGAAGAAGAACAAGTTCGATACTTTAACCCAAATCCCATAAAACCGACGCAACATAACACTACGAGAAAATATGGTCTACCGATTCCTCAATGCCTCTACATAAGGAACACAACGAATCATCAAAGTCGATGTTCCGTTTTTTTAACGCATCGACCATCGCAATCCTTTCCATCTCCGCTCTCCACATAAAAATATTCACTTTCACCGGGATCCATTTACAACCTTCTAAGACATACCGATCATTCCTGTCACCATCTTTAAACAACATCTTCTTAACATCTCCAACATTAAAAACCTTACTCATTACCAATCCATTCCCAGCTATCTTCATGATTATTTAGAGTAGTGTTCAACAGCAAGCTACATAAACCCACCAATTCATTGACCTCCGAACCAGTCATCAGACTCCTGTACCATGCCCAATTAAACTGCGGTCCACTTGAATCAACATTTAACCGATCAGCCACTCTACAGCGTTTTTCCATTTCCAGAATAAAAAGCTCCGAAATTTGTTCTTTTAAAAGACCGTTTCCAATCCAGTTATCAATCCAAAACATCATTCCTGCTCCATTACCAACCTTTCCTTTGATAAAATTCGTAAGTGAATTAGATTGATCACTTTATGTATTAGGACATATTTACTTTATTATCTTTATTTATTAGGACATATTTACTTTATTATCATAGTTAATTGCTGAGATCCCTGTTGGAGCTGCATTGCCATTGTTATTTGGCACAATTCCCATGTGGCTATCTTCATCCAACTCTTTCTAGGTAATGATATTAATTGAATGCTGAAATTTACAATTAATTCTAATTATCAGGTTAGAAGGCATTGTAAAAGTTTTAATTGTTTCAACCACTGAAGCAACTTTGGCATTGGGCCCATTTTTAATGAATGACTAAGTTTGATGGTGGATATTATGTGAACGCGACAATACCCCTATCATCTTTCGTTGGATTCCCCGTGTTTTTCTCATAAGATGGTATGTATGTATGTGTATGTCTATATATATATATATAAAACCCATTTGAGTTGAGAAAACTCAAAAAAACCTTATGTAATATTTTTATTTTTTCTAAAAAATAATAGGGGAATGTAACATTAATGTACTTGAACATTTTATAAAAAAATGTAAAAAGCGTCTACTTGTTTTTTTTAATGTTCAAAATTTATATATTACATTTTTTTGGACATATATATTATGTAATATGAAATTTTTAACATTTTTAAAAAAAATAAAATACTCTGTTTTTTCTCTTTTTTTATAAAAATGTTCAAATATATGTATGTTACACTTCCTAATTTTTTAGAAAAAAAATAAAATGTTACATGGGGTTTTTACAAAGATTTTTACAAAGATTTTTTAAGTTTTTTCAACTCAAATAGGTTTTCATTTTATCCTTCCCATATATATATATATATATATATATATATATATATATATATATATATATGTATATACACACACATTTGCATATTTGTTTTATGCAATTTCATAAGTAAATATAAAGCATTGTGTATACAA
Organism: Scalesia atractyloides; assembly: GCA_947069175.1. Classification (NCBI taxonomy): domain Eukaryota; kingdom Viridiplantae; phylum Streptophyta; class Magnoliopsida; order Asterales; family Asteraceae; genus Scalesia; species Scalesia atractyloides. Next base: position 8,338,517 of record CAMTDV010000002.1, on the reverse strand, counting down.
GACTATGAAAGTATATTTTAGTACTAGATGGCAAAATTGTATTTTATTTAGGTTGGTTTGGTGGGGCTCACAAGAAACACTTTTAACTTCTTTCTTACATAGTTGTTGAATATGATATAAGAAGGTTTTATGCTTTAGACATACAGAGTCAATGTTTGACATATTTAATCTATTTACATTTGAACTAAATTTTTATTTGAAATATTAAAATAAGACCAAAACTATAAAAATAGTTAGAAGTTATGTTTAGCGATTTTCAAAAAAGTCTTGGTGATTGTTTGTTATACCAATTCTTCTGTTTATACTCATTTGCTCTTCATGAATTAATACATTAGTTAGCAAATTAGTTCTAAAATAAATTGCATGAAACTTTTCACGCAAAGTACGGCAAAAAAGCATAAATCCTGTGGCAACGCTCGGGAATTCTCACTGGTTTATATAGGGGAAACACTTCACCCAAATAAGATTGAGATGATTGCACAATTATTTGAATCATAAAAGGACAAAAGTGGTACAAAAGAATGCCATATTATTAATCACAATTACTAACATATGGATTACCATAGTCCTATACATTGTGAGATGCGATTGGGCGTCCGAAGAAGTAACAAGCACATTCTTCCCATGGATTAAGTTGCCCAATTTCTGGAGTAGTCATTTGGTAGTTATTAACAACGTCCATTTGTTGCTTTCTAATCCGAGCCAAACAAGGCCAGCTTCCGAAAATGCTTTCACACAAGTCCACAACTTCTGGACTGTATTCACATGGAGGAATTTGAACCACTTGTTTCCCATATCCATAATCGTACCCCGCTCCCATTGCATGTGCATTGTCATATTCTGGCCACGGATAATCATATCCATAGCCAGGATAACTGTATTGTTTCTTTTCCCTTTCTCCAACCTCATTGAACTCTAATGGCTAGGCACAGGAACCAAAGCATGCACAGGCTCGGGCTCAGGCTCGGGCTTGGGAAGAGGGATAGGAGTAGCAATAGGCATATGCTTTGCCTCATACTCAGGCTTAGGACTGGTCTTGGTGTGAGGTAGAGACTCGAAGTTAGGTGTGGGCCTAGGCCCATCAGAGTTAGGCGTAGGCGCAATCGAGTTAGATGTGGGCCTAGGCCCAACAGGTTTGGGTTTGGAACGTGGATAACATGTTTTATCCAAGGGTGGAAGGGGCTTTCCATATGCACTTATAATATCATATCCAGCATCATATGGGGTTGGATCGTACTCCACAAATTTGTTGAAAATTTAGTGAAAATAGCATTTTTCACAAATATAGGAAATGGGTATTTCCTAATTTTGAACGATAAATAAATATTACAAACTGAGGTTTATATAGATATTTATTTCCGGGTTTGTGTTCTATGTTGAAAGAGCTTCGCAACGAACTAAACCACGTCCAAAACGAAGCTAAGATGAATGAGATATCGATGCTCAAAGTTTGGTGTTTGAAACATTAAATGCTGAAATAATGGGAAAGTAGCATCTTGTCCCACATAGGAGGAGTGATGAAACTTAAAGGGGTATTTAAGCAGGAACACTACTTCCTTATTGTTTCATGGAAGCACACACTAAGTGTACTCGCGAAGGGTGCGGAGCACCCTAATTCGCACTCGCACACGCGCGTGGCATGGGCGATGGGCGCAATGTGGCGCTTTGATGGCGCACTTTGCACTTCGCAGAGCCGCCTTTGTATTTTTTACCGCGCGCGTGTGGCTCAGCAAAGGCTGCAAGGACCAGGTGGCGCAGACCCTAGAAGGCAACATGGCAAGGGGCGCACAGGTACACAGGTAGTGGCGCATGGTGCAGGCAGTCCAGGTTGCGCCACATATGCCTGACGTGCGCGCCGCAGCGCACCAAAGTGAACCAGGATGGCGCGACTGTGTGGCGTGACCAGATGGCTTCCCTGGTGACGTGGCGTGCGCAAGGCTCGCGCAAGGATGTGAGCCATACTGGCGCACGCACAATAGGACTGTGGAGCAAGGATGCGCGCGCAAGGGCTGGCGCACCAGTAGGCTCGCGCAAGGATGTGAGCCATACTGCGCACGCACAATAGGACTGTGGAGCAAGGATGCTCGCGCAAAGGGTTGCGCACCAGTAAGCTCGCGCAGGGATGTGAGCCACACTGGCGCGCGCCCCAGCAGGCTGGCGTATGAAGGCGCGTGCGCGCGCGACCTGCTGCTTCCAGAGTTAATGACTGATCAGTTACACTTCAGCAGTTGAAACAGACGAGTCAAGGGTCTTGACCAGGAATGTAACTGACGAATTAAAGTGCATTAAATACGTTTAATGCAATTTAATTCGTTAAGTTAATTCCTTTTGACTGTTTCAACCCAGATGCAGTATAAATACAGCATCACCTCAACACCAGAAAAAACACCTTGAACACCATCGAATTCTCTACAGAAATTTTCTTCTTCTCCTTTCTTGCAGCAAGGTATACCTTCGGGTTGTTGTCATCTCTGGCAGTGCAACTGCTTGGGCTGTTGTATCATGGAAACAAACGAGTTCTCCTGGGAGACTCGAAATTTGTTTTAAGGGACCCGTGTCTAACACGATCCTCAGCCAAGAACTTACTTTTCCGTTTGAATTTTTTTCTTGTATTTTCAATTATTTCAGTTGTAAAAGTATTGTAATTTACAGTTTTATTTATTTCTGCACTGTAATTAGAATTTATAAAAGTTTTTATTTATTTTATGCGAACGAATTCCTACAATCTTTAAACAAATTTCTAAAAACACCGTTCGTGTAGAATCAAAACCATTCTGTTTTGGCAGTTTGTGTTTTTAAAAACATATTTTTTTCCCCGGTTTTCATCTTCAAAGGAGCGACTTTGGTTGAAAACGATTTCGGATTACTTCATTTTGTTCTTAAAATTACTTACAAAAACTTTCTGTTTTGGTCTTCAAAGTTTGACTTAGAAGGCAAACAGTAAATCTGTGCTAAAAAAAATTATAAGAATTTTATGTTTTTGGTCTTCAAAGTTGGACTTAGAAGCTAAACATTAAATTCGTGGTAATTAAAAAAAATTTGGAGTTTACTTCTGTTTTTAGTTGGTTAAAACAGAATTTCGGACTAAACTTTAATTTTTTTTATTTCCAGAATGTCGACTGAAAACAATACCAGCGTGAACACGAATGTTAACAACCTTGTAGTTGGAACACCTGCCAACACTGTGGGAGCAACCACAGTGGCAAACCATGCTGAACGACCAGAGAAGTTCTCGGGTCTCCACTTCAAGAGGTGGCAACAGAAGATGTTCTTCTACTTGACCACCATGAACCTTGCGATGTTCTTGACTGAAACCGCTTCCCAACCGGCGGAAGGGGAGACCGACGCTCAAGCTCAGTGCGCGGTTGATGCTTGGAAGCATACGGATTTCATATGTCGAGGCTATGTGCTTAATGGCCTTTCGGATACATTGTATAATATGTACTACAATGTCAAGACTTCCAAAGAATTATGGGATCTCTTGGACAAAAAGTACAAAACAGAGGATGCGGGAACAAAGAAATTTGTTGTCGCCCGTTTCTTGGACTATAAAATGGTCGATAACAAGACTGTTATGAACCAAGTCCAAGAGTTGCAGATTATACTTCATGACATCCATGCTGAGGGCATGGTTCTTAGCGAGACATTTCAAGTGGCAGCAATAATTGAAAAATTGCCTCCTTCGTGGGTAGAATTCAAAAACTACCTAAAACATAAACGAAAGGAAATGACGGTGGAGGAACTTGTGGTCCGTCTTCGAATCGAAGAGGACAACAAGGTCGCTCTAAAAGGCACCATTGCGCAAGCTGCGGCTAAAGCAAACATGGTGGAAGTAAGGGATTCCTCCAAAGGCAAAAGGGGTAAACTAACGAAAAAGGACAAGGGGAAAGCAAAAGTTAACAACCTTGGACCAAGAAAGGGGGCTGTGAAAAAGAAGTCTGCGCCTTTCCAAGGTACTTGTTACAATTGTAACGAGACGGGGCATCGTGCTAACGAATGCAAGAAACCCAAGCGTGAGCGTGCGCATACGGTTGATGAGGATGGTATGCCTCTAATTGCAATGATAACCGAGGAAGCGGCTATGATTGAAGAAGTCAATGTGGTAGGCGCCAACCCACCAGGATGGTTCGTTGACACGGTTGCAACCCGCCATGTTTGTGGAGATAAGGCTCTTTTCTCAACATTCAAGGAAGCAGCGGGTGAAGAAAAGCTTTATATGGGAAATAAAGCTACCGCCGACATCAAGGGTGAAGGCACGGTGATCTTGAAGATGACTTCTGGCAAGGAGCTCATGTTGAGCAAAGTCCTCTATATCCCGGATATACGGAAGAATCTCGTATCGGTTGGATGCTCAACAAGTTTGGTTTTCGTCTAGTGTTTGAATCGGACAAATTTGTTTTATCTAGACGTGGAATTTATGTTGGAAAGGGCTATGCCCTTAATGGTATGTTCAAAATGAATGTAACGGTGGTTAACACCAAGAAAAACAAGAATGAAATTTCTACTTCTACTTACATGATTGAGTCTTCAAATGTTTGGCATGGTAGATTAGGACATGTAAATTTTAATTCAATATGACGTTTAATTAAATTAAATATGATACCAACATTCCATATTGATTCCGATTACAAATGCGAAACATGTGTAGAATCCAAACTTACAAGATCATCGTTTAAATCGGTTGAAAGAATAACCGAACCCCTTGATTTAATTCATACTGATGTGTGTGATTTAAAAGCGGTTCCCACACGTGGAGGAAATAAGTACTTTATCACGTTTATTGATGATTGTACTAAATATTGCTATGTATATTTACTTAAAAGTAAAGATGAAGCAATAGAAAAGTTTATCTTGTACAAAAACGAAGTTGACAATCAACTTAAAAAGAAGATAAAAGCAGTTAGAAGCGACCGAGGAGGTGAATATGTCGCACCTTTTGCGGATTTATGCGCAAAAAGTGGCATTGTACATGAGTGTACACCTCCTTATTCTCCACAATCAAATGGCATTGCGGAACGTAAGAACCGTACATTAAAAGAAATGATTAACGCCATGTTGATCAGTTCGGGTGTGAACCGAGAAATGTGGGGGGACACAATTCTCTCAGCGAATTATCTTTTGAACAAGATACCACTTAAAAATAGGGACGAAACTCCATATGAGTTATGGAGAAAAAGGAAGCCTTCGTACAAATACTTGAAAGTGTGGGGGTGCCTAGCAAAGGTGATTGTACCACCTCCTAAGACTCTTAAGATAGGACCCAAAACTGTTGATTGTGTATTCATAGGATATGCACATCAAAGTAGTGCACATCGTTTTCTTGTACATGAGTCCAAGAATCCCGATGTCTACGTAAACACTATCATGGAGGCAAATCCTAACATCGTCTCATTCTTTGAAAATGTGTTTCCTATGTTAGGAGAACCACATGAAACCTCACCAACAATGGTTGATGAAGCAGGTCCAAGTTCATCTACGTGGCTAGATGAAACACATGATCGGCCAGAGGTCGACCAAGGTGACCTTAGACGAAGTAAACGGCCAAGGATTGCAAAATCCTTTGGGCCATACTTCATGAGCTATATGGTTGAGGGTGAGCCCAATACCTATCGCGAAGCGGTTCTTCCGCGGAAGGACCTCAATGAAAGAAGCAATTAAGAATGAAATTGATTCTATATTACAAAATCATACTTGGGAGTTAGTAGATCTTCCACCTGGTTGTAAACCACTTGGATATCGTTGGATATTCAAAAGGAAGATGAAAGCTGATGGAAGTATTGATAAATACAAGGCGAGGCTAGTAATAAAAGGGTTTAGACAAAAACAAGGTCTAGATTACTTTGATACTTACTCACCTGTGACATGAATAACCTCTATAAGATTGGTTCTTGCAATTGCGGCTTTAAGAAATTTGGAAGTTCACCAAATGGATGTACAAACCGCATTTCTAAACAGCGATTTAGAAGAAGATATTTACATGGAACAACCCGAGGGTTTTTCCGCCCCAGGAAAAAAGGGCAAGGTATGTAAATTGGTCAAGTCTTTGTACGGCTTGAAGCAAGCTCCAAAACAATGGCACCAAAAGTCTGATCATGTCATGATTGTCAATGGTTTCAGAATAAATGAGTGCGACAAATGTGTTTACTATAAAGACACACCAAGAGGTTATGTGATTTTATGTCTTTATATGGATGATATGCTTATCATTGGGAGTAACGATCATATGATCAACTCAACTAAAGACATGTTGAAAGCGAGGTTTGACATGAAAGACATGGGCTTAGCGGATGTGATTCTTGGTGTAAAAATCACTAAAACGCAAGATGGTCTTATCTTAAGTCAAACTCACTATGTGGACAAGATCCTATGGAAATTCGGAAGATACGAGTATAGCTCGAACTCCGATTGATAATACTCAACGTCTAAGGAAAAATAGAGGAGAAGGAGTTGCTCAGTTAGAGTACTCAAGGATCATTGGTAGTCTCATGTATCTAATGACATGTACTAGACCCGACTTAGCATATGCAGTAAGCAGGCTAAGTAGATACACTAGTAATCCAAATGATGATCATTGGAAAGCTATCACACGAGTGCTAAGATACATAAGATACACGAGAGATTACGGATTACATTATACCCGTCATCCAGCAGTGATCGAAGGATACACTAATGCGAACTGGATTTCGGATATAAAGGATCATAGATCAACAAGTGGATATGTATTTACACTTGCGGGAGCAGCTATAGCTTGGAAGTCGTCCAAGCAAACTGTTATAGCTAGATCCACGATGGAATCCGAATTCGTCGCTTTAGATAAAAGCGGTGAAGAGGCGGAGTGGCTACGTCAATTTGTGAAAGATATTCCAAGATGGCCAAAGCCGTTGACGGCGATTTGCATACATTGTGACAATACATCAGCGCTAGTGAGAGCACAAAGCTCTATGTACAATGGCAGATCAAGGCACATTCGACGTAGGCACAACATAGTACGTCAACTAATCTCAACGGGTATTATCTCGGTTGACAATGTGAAGTCAAAAGAGAATATTGCAGACCCGTTAACGAAAGGCTTAAGCAAAGATTTAGTTTATACGACGTCAAGAGGAATGGGACTAAAGCCCATGGATGAAGGGAATATGAGGGAAACCTAACCTAGTTGACTGGAGATCCCAAGATCTAGGTTCAATAGTCAAACTTAATCATAAACCCAAAGGGAGTCATTGTGGGGGGTGCCCCAAAAGATTCATAAAGGGAGTTATATACTTCCTAGTCCATTCCAATCAGTGACATGAAGTAAGGTTAAGCATGTTGAGGTTAACGATTTGAGGAAATCAAATTAACCATGATGCTTTTAATGATTCGAGGAATCACCTATGTTAGAGAGAAGTGGGGTCGCTTCGAATGGATTTGTGGGGAGGCGCAAATCCTGGAGCTCTCGCAGAACCATGAAAGTGTTCCATGACCATGAACGGACACAACCATGAGGAGATGACAAAACTAGGGAGAGTATTGTGTGAATGTATATTGTCGCCTACATAAATGGTGGATTGTTCAAAGACACCGCGTCTACAAGACCTTAGAAGGCTAAGTATGCTTCACAAAAGATGGTTCAAAGGTTACGCCTACCTATCTTGCAATACTTGACTGTTGAATTTGTATCATTGGAACTTGAAAGGGGAAAGATCGATTTCCATTCATGTGGGGGATTGTTGGAAATTTAGTGAAAATAGCATTTTTCACAAACATAGGAAATGGGTATTTCCTAATTTTGGACGATAAATAAATATTATAAACTGAGGTTTATATAGATATTTATTTCCGGGTTTGTGTTCTATGTTGGAAGAGCTTCGCAACGAACTAAACCACGTCCAAAACGGAGCTAAGATGAATGAGATATCGATGCTCAAAGTTTGGTGTTTGAAACATTAAATGCTGAAATAATGGGAAAGTAGCATCTTGTCCCACATATGAAGAGTGATGAAACTTAAAGGGGTATTTAAGCAGGAACACTACTTCCTTATTGTTTCATGGAAGCACACACTAAGTGTACTCGCGAAGGGTGCGGAGCACCCTAACTCGCACTCGCACACGCGCGTGGCGTGGGCGATGGGCGCAATGTGGTGCTTTGATGGCGCACTTTGCACTTCGCAGAGCCGCCTTTGTATTTTTTACCGCGCGCGCGTGGCTCAGCAAAGGCTGCAAGGACCAGGTGGCGCAGACCCTAGAAGGCAACGTGGCAAGGGGCGCGCAGGTACACAGGTAGTGGCGCATGGTGCAGGCAGTCCAGGTTGCGCCACATATGCCTGACGTGCACGCGCGCAGCGCACCAAAGTGAACCAGGATAGCGCGACTGTGTTGCGTGACCAGATGGGTTCCCTGGTGACGTGGCGTGCGCGCGCAAGGGCTTGCGCACCAGTAGGCTCGCGCAAGGAAGTGAGCCATACTGGCGCACGCGCAATAGGACTGTGGAGCAAGGATGCGCGCGTAAGGGCTGGCGCACCAGTAGGCTCGCGCAAGGATGTGAGCCATATTGGCGCACGCACAATAGGACTGTGGAGCAAGGATGCTCGCACAAAGGGTTGCGCACCAGTAAGCTCGCGCAGGGATGTGAGCCACACTGGCGTGCACACCAGCAAGCTGGCGCATGGAGGCGCGCGCGCGCGCGACCTGCTGCTTCCAGAGTTAATGACAGATCAGTTACACTTTAGCAGTTGAAACAGACGAGTCAAAGGTCTTGACCAGGAATGTAACTGACGAATTAAAGTGCATTAAAGACGTTTAATGCAATTTAATTCGTTAAGTTAATTCCTTTTAACTGTTTCAACCCAGATGCAGTATAAATACAGCATTACCTCAACACCAGAAAAAACACCTTGAACAGCATCGAATTCTCTACAGAAATTTTCTTCTTCTCCTTTCTTGCAGCAAGGTACACCTTCGGGTTGTTGTCATCTACGGCAGTGCAACTGCTTGGGCTGTTGTATCCTGAAAACAAACGAGTTCTCCTGAGAGACTCGAAATTTGTTTTAAGGGACCCGTGTCTAACACGATCCTCAGCCAAGAACTTACTTTTTTGTTTGAATTTTGTTCTTGTATTTACAATTATTTCAGTTTTAAAAGTATTGTAATTTACAGTTTTATTTATTTCTGTATTGTAATTCGAATTTATAAAAGTTTTTATTTATTTTATGCGAACGGATTCCTAAAAATTCAGGTTCGTTAAACCCCAGATCCACTTTTGAGTACGATATCCAATGTTGTGTATGATACGAGCTGACATAGCCCGTATCACACTCAACGGGTTCTTACGCAATTAACTCAGGCTCCATAGAGTTATGTGCCAAGTAATTGATGTCAGGATTAGGAGATGAATAGCAATCATGACAATCACCATAATCATAACCCTTATCATAATCATAAATATCATTATAACTATAATCATATTCATAACCATAATCACCATGATCTATGGATTTTGGCTCATCAAACACACAAACATTGGATGCATCATAATTAGTATCTACATAACCATAAGTTTCATAATTAGAAAAACTTACTGGATCTTGGTTATCTACAAGGAAAAAAAGTGGTGTGTTCTTGAGCCCAAATGTATCCATCATCATAGTAAGCCATACTTTGAAAGATCAAACAATAAAACTATGAATTTAGAGAAAATATTTTGGTTTTGATTGTTTAATAAGAAGGGTATCTACCGTGTTTGTGAGCATAAAAGAAGATATTATTTTTTTCCAGAGGTTTAATTACCAGATCCAGGTTATTCATTTATTAGGAACTTGTACATCCAATTGTGAAATATGTATACTGCTTTGGGTTTTGAATTTTGTGAGAAAAAAGAAAAGAGACAAAAGGTAGTGATCTGTGATGTGATATTGTTGTGGAATTTAAGTTTCAGCGAACCACTTGATGCTTATCTGGTGAGAAAGTTAAAGCACGTGTACTATTAATGCTTTTTTCGAAAGGAATGCGACCCTAATTTAGAGGAAGGGTAGCCTTCGTCACCCGTTGGCGCTCCGGCGGTAGTGTAAATTTTGGAAAAATCTGACGTTTATTCGATTCCGTTACCTTTTTTTTATAAAACGTTACCCCTACAAATATTTTCTAGATCCACCACTGTTCGAAAGAGAAAATGAATTAAATGGATATAATGATAACTGAGTTTGATTAATTTTTAGCAGAAGTGTGCGCTTCGCAACGGAAATTAATTAATGTCATTTCAATTTATTGACACTCGTATAGCAACGGAGAAAAACCCAAGAGGGCAAGATTCATTAACACTCACAACCGAATAGGATAAACTAATACAAATACAAATAATGATTAAAACAAAAAATCCTTTTTATACTATTTACTAATTTTAAAACTAATTGAAATAAAGCAATTAAAATTAATAATTATTAAAATATAAATAAACAAAACATCTACTTATTATTATTGTTTAAGTAAAAAGTTCCGTAGACCATCATCCTCAAATTTTCTTTTTTTTTTTTGTTTAATTTCATCATTATCCCTTTCTTTTTCTTGAAAACCATAATATCTTCAACCTTAAGCTACCCCAAAGCGAGCCTACTCTACCATATTTTATTTTTTATTTTTTTTTGTTGAAATATACATCTTTTGATTAATCAATTCAATATTTTTTTACCGTCTTTTATATTTTCTTATAACTTCTTTTATAACATTCTTTTTATTTACATTGCATATATATATATATATATATATATCTTGGGCTGGTTCCTATTTCTGGTGAATGGACTCAATGGACTGCCTGTTGCTGGGCTTGTTTCGTGATTGGGCTCGTAGCTGTTTGGATAAAGGAGTTGGGCCTGTGATGCGATATAGGATGTATGTGTGCCCTTGGCCTTTGGCCGGGCTCTCTTGTTATAAAAGGAGACATTGAGATCAGAGATAAGGACTAATATTCTCTGCTCTTTCTATAAAATCTTCATATCTGTTTCTAGGGTGTCTTCAAAATTATGAGTTTTGTGAGTTTGTTGATCTTTCTGATCATCAAAGGTAGAGCATATCATTGTGTTGAGAGTTGTATTGAATCTTGTTTCTTGATTCTTAGTCGGTAATCAAGACACACCAGTCATTTCCAAAAAGACCACTTTCATCCGCAAGCCCAAATCCAAAAAGAAAACACCAAAAAAGTAACTCTGGAAGATGAGGTGCTATAAGAGCCTTATCTCACAAAAGCAGCAAACATCTGTTGTTACATGCTTACAAAAGGATTTCGTTGTAAGCACAGGGAACCACATCAAGAGAGAGATGACTCACTTAAGCATTTCTTCTCAAGTCCCTCTCCCTGGGCTGCTTCTCTTTAGATACCACCTACCACACTTATATTTTTCACCATAAAACTGTTGCTTGATTCACTTAATAATCCTAATTTGCACAAACGTAGTTTCTCTCAACAACAAATCACTGAGGATTTTCCTCAACAAGTGACTAGGGCAAGTCTAGTAATTATTGATAGCTCACAAGTAGAGGAGGTTATATCTCTTGTATCTCATGAGACACTGAAAGGTGGACCTATCTCGTAATATATTGTATAATACTTTTGTTGGTTTCTTTTGTAAATATTTTACCAAAGTCTATTATATTTTTTTACATACCTTTTTTATTTTATCTTTTTATGTTAAGATTTTCAAAACATTCCATAGTTGTTTAATATTTTTTAAACAATAAACAACAGGCCACATTATAAAAACATTTTTCAAAATCTTATGATTCTACTCTTTTAAAAATGTTTGCTTAAGTAAAATTTACGATTTTGTTAAGTCCTAGTTAAAAAAAAAAAAAAGCTAAACTTTCACCATTTAAAAATTATAATATTACAGTATAGATATAGATACAGATTTATAGGGTAAAACACTGTATTTTTAAAATTTTAAAAATTGTTTTCCACTTAGTTTGTTGCCACCCTTTTTCGTAGAATGTTTGTTATCGCATCTATACTAACATGTGACGAAAAATTCATTATAAAGTGAGTCAAACTCAAGCTAAAAGATAGCGAAATATCTAGTCATTTTTTACATTGTCAAATAATATCTATACATAATCTGAATATTAATTTAAAGTGAGTCAAACTCATGCTAATAAATAGCATATATGTAGCTATTTTTTTAATTTGTCAAATCATATATATACAAAATCAAAATACTCACATAGGTTGTTGGAGTTTTACAATATAACTAATATTTAATAATTGAATCTATACTATAATACATTTTAGAGTTTCTAGTATAATCAAATACAAATATGACACAATTATTTAATAATAGTAGAACCGATAAATTTAACTCTTAAAATGATTACGTAAGTTTATTGATTTATTTTATTCTTCTTCCTTGCAATGATCATGTGTACACTAAGCCATCATCTACTTGTACATTTTAATCCGCACATCAATATTGAACAAGACAAACATCTAAACATCGACAAAAATGAGCGGGTCATCAGAGTACTTTCGATTATTTTATAATGTCATAGATTAAAAGAAATGACAAGAATACATAAAAGAATTGTAGTGGATAGGGAAAAGTGTAAGTACTATCTAATTATCTCTAATTTTGTTAAAATTAAGGGTTTAAAGTGTAATAAAATGAGAATATTATAATTAATGTTTAAAAGACTAATTTACCCTCATTTTAGGGTTGTACCTTATGCATTAAGGGGAAAAAAGGTGTTATTTTTTTGTATCCTAAAATGCATCTCTCTTATGCATTATAATATACGTGGGCTTTAATCACTTGTACACTAATACGTCATCTAGTTGTACCTCTTAATTCACACGTCAATACTAACCAAGACAACTATCGAAACGTTGACAAAAATAAGTAGGTCGTCACGATACTTTTGGAATTTTTTTAAAACATTATAGCTTATAGATATGACAGGAATACGTAGAAAAATTATAAGTTTGTTATGGAGGGAGAAAAATATAACTAATTACCCATAATTATGTTAAAACTTAGTGATTTAAGTGCAATAAGATGATGGCTAAAATATAATTACTGTTTAAAAGACAAATTTACCCTCTTTTTAAGGGTTTATTTATAAATTAATAGGAAAAAGTTCTTATTTTTTGGGTATCTTAAAATACCCTCACTCATGCATTATAATATAATATAGATATAACACAATTTGTATAATTATTCTTTAACCACTTATTCACTTTACTTAACCCAATCTACAATCTAATTTTATTAACCCAACTACCCAAGCCTAAACCCAACCCAAAGATTTTGAACTAAATAAAATAACCCAAACCAACCCACCCATGACCCATTCGAATTCCAAATCCTACTACAAAAAAGACGCCCAACGACTACAGTCTACAACGACTCACGACCAGATGAGTTTTTTGGCCGGATAATTCAAAATTTCGGCCGTTCCGAACATTATTACGCCAGAATTCCGACTTAGAAAGAGTATCCTTTTTTTATTAATTGTTCTTGTTGTTTTATGTAGTGATTAGAAGAAAATATAGATGTATAAGGGTTTCATCTTTTTATGTTTTTTCAGTTGTTCTAGACTTGTAGTTAAAAAATTTGTTGTTCTGTTTTAAGCTTTTGTTGTTTAAAAGATTAATGCTCAATATTTAAAACTAGGGCTTGAATGTTTGAAAATTATGGACTATGGTATTGGTTGAACATGATTGTTTATTTTGTTTAAGTGTTTAGTGTTGTTTTATGAACTTATTGAAGCGATTTTATATTTGATAAGAACCATGAGTAGGGAAGTCATGGCGCGATTTCTCATGAGGAAAAGGGTTGGACCATATTTTTTTGTCGGGTTCTTCTAATTAAAGACCAAGCTTTGTTTTAGATAAGTTTTTTTGCTGTTTTATTTAATGATTAGGGGAAATAGAAGTAGGGAATGGTTGAACTTTAATGGTTTTTTGTTGTTACTTTAGTTACTTATGATGGTTTTTTATCTTGTTTAATTGAAACTTTGTTTGTTAATGTGATAGGAAGTTAGGAAATAAGGTTTGATTATTTGAAAATTGAAAGTGACCCAACCCGACCTGATCTGATCTAAACCGCTCTGAAACTTTGTTTGTTTATGTTTTCTTGTTTTACATGACCCGATCGGACCCGCTATGAACTGAATTTTTTTATATAGCTAGGGGCCTAAAATCTCTAAAAAAATTTTGCACCCCTAGGAAAAAATTCTTGGGTCCGCCACGAGAGACACTTAAAGATTTTTCAAGAGAGGCAGCTACAACTATAGAGACAATAGTCTGATAGTTGAACATTAGTTACATTCCTAAGACCTCCTTAAAGGCAACAATTGTCGAGTCTACAATAGTATAATCTAAAACAGTTGGAAGTCCCCAGTACCAAGACAAAGGCGCATCTAGTTAAAAGAAACCCCAACCACCTCTGGTGGGAATTCAGATGATCCTATTAGATTAGGTGATGAATTAATATACAAGGAATTGACGGATAAAGTATCCAATTTGGTAACTTCATTGGCTGAGATAAAAGACATGATGAAGATACTGGAACAAAACTCTATTCCTCCTCAAACAAATGCAAACATTACGGAAAAAGTTTGGTTCCATGCCCAATCTTATCTTCAACTAAAAAAGCAATCTGCAAATATGGTTAAAGCAAGGTTTAATGACACACAAGTAGAAATTCAAGCCATTAAAAATTATCTTCTTGAAGCTACAGACACTGCTCCAACTCCCAGATATCCTTCAAATGATGCCTAAAAAGGGGGAGAGTAGTGATGGCCTCAGAAAGCTTCCACCAGCAAAACCAGCTAAAAAGGCCAAGGTTTCTCAAACCATTGTTCAATCTATCCAAACCACTGTCCAACCAACTCAAACCTCTGTCCTATCTCAAACCATTGTACCTCAAACATCTGCTGAAATTTCAAAAGGCCAACAGATGTTACAACAACACTACTCACCACATCACTACCACCTATCCCTTAAACCAGAAAAAGAAAAATGATAACTTCACTTATCAAATCACCCATCCAAACATCTTTCACCAAAACCACAACTTCATCAATTCCAGAATCATCACCACCATCATCATCATCTCTTCCATCTGCAAACCTTCCAAGCCCAGCCAGTGTCAGTGAATACCTGGAACTAAAGAAAAGGTAGGCTAAAAGGATGGTTTTGGAAAGAAACTAAGAGAAGGATGACAAACAGATTTTGCAGATTCTATCAGAAAAATACAAAAATGTAGAAGCTCTAAGAGGCTATGCCAACATGACTGCTAAACTCTATCACATGATCCGATACTTGATGCAGATTTCAAAAAGCTACTTAGGGAAGATTACCTTAATCACATCATGGATAAGAAACCATATGATGCTGATAGGGAATAATTCACTAGATGGCCAAATTAATCTATGATAGATGAAATAGTAAGGATTGAAGAGTTCAAGTTATTACCAAACATCAATCCTTCACCCCCAAACTAGAAAGATTGCCAAAAGCCAAATGACAAGAGGGAAATAATGTAACAACCCGAACATTAAGGTTAGCGTTCATTTACGACGATGCGTCTTACTGTTTATAATTACGACATTTCTTTACGTGATAATAATATACATGACGAGATTATATAAAAAACAATCGCAACCCAGCCCGCCTCCGCACCCTTGCCGCCCAATCCCCTTGCGGCCCAACAACCCCTCAAACCGCCCTACCTCTTATGGCCCAAATAACCCAAACTGTTCCCATACCCCCCCTTCGGTTATATACGCATGCATGTATGTATGTATATGGTATTCCCCCAAAAAAACCCCTAATACTTCCTCCCCCTCATCTCCAGCGACGGCAACCCCCCCCCCACCGACCGCCACTCCTTCTCTCTCTCGCTACTCTCTCTTTCACTCTAACACTCTCATCCATATCTACAAGGTTAGTTATGTTTTGGTGTTGCTTCGGTTTGAAATTCTTGTATGCATGGATGTGTTTTTGGGTGTGCTTTGATAATCATGATGATCTTAATGGTATATAGTAGGGTAGAATGCAAGAAAACCATGTGTGGTATCTTGTTTTACCGATTAGTTATACTCGAAGCATGCATATGTTAACTAGGGTTTATAGTTTGTAATGATTTTGATGTGTAGACATGTTATACTTCAAGTAAATAAACGAAAACCTGCTGTTTGTGAGGATAAATGTTGTTGTTCACAAAATATGTGTTTAGGTCATAAAACTTGTTTTAAGAAGTCGGGTAGCGAAAACAGGAAGCTGTCAAATAGTTACAGCCGACTTCAGTTGGCTGTAACTGGGTCATAGTTTGATAAAAACTGGATTTTCTTGAGTCCACAAAGTAGAGTTTTGAAATACGCTTCTAATGGGGCAAGAAACACAATTTTTGACGTCGTTTGCTATCTTAAAAAGAATAATTTCGTGACAGTGGTCAAAGCTGCGTTTTTCTGCAAAATTTGTATGTTATGTTTTATGTTATAACTTGAAGAATACTTGGAGTAAAATCATGAAAGTTGTACAGTAGATGTTCCTAGGTGTCGGTGCAAATCTCCAATTGGAATTACATCAATCGGATAACCAAGGATTTTTAAATAATTTTTCCGTAAACTGCAGTCAGAAAGTGACAAATCTGATAGCTGCTTAGTAAATGATTTTTATGGAATTATTGGTAAAGAGTTAGGCCTTGAAATTTTTACAAAAGACCAACCCTCCGAGGGGTGCATCACATAAAAAATTATAATTTTTTCAGCTATGTAAATAGGTTAAACGAGTCTCTCAAAACAGCCTAGTTTCAGTGATTTTTGCTAGGCAGGAAACATGAACGTATAAGAACCGAACTTGCTATTTTTAATATCCACAATTGTTTGTAAATTGTATAAATAGCATATATCATATCGTAGGAAGGTTGTGAGCACGGTTATGGAACCATATAATAGAAGTGCCATGTGATTACTTATTCATGTGCTAGTTACTAGACAAGTGTAGGACTTTCGTGCTATTGTTAAGCAAAACCTAATAAACCATGCTAACTATTACAGGGCGTGGTTGATCGCGGTAGATTTCATATACTTAGTCTAATCTTACCGAGAACAAAGGTGAGTTCACGAACCCTACATTTTTATACGGTTTTAAATACACAGGGGAGAAAACATGTACCATTACGGTAATGTAACGCTTTTATTGTTATGTATTAACGAACTATATTGGGAGGGGTTATGTTATACGGTTATGGTCACAAGGAAGCATTATATCACATGTCAATCCCCTCAAAATGTCCTTAGTATTGGATTATAGCAAGGGAATTTTTAGTAGTACTACTTGGCCAGACAAGCTCCACTCGTGCTGGTCGCGCCAGCTACACCGAACGTCGAAGGTCATGGGTGTAGAATTTGCATAACACTTAGCCATGGTTGGTGATACACCTAGTACAATAGGGGCAGCAACATCAGCTTCGGATTGAACACTTTGTTGACATGACCTAGGCTAGCTACCTAAACATATAACATATACTGTTAAATAATATAATAACGTGATTCGGGAATTGAATCGTGAAACTTACGATAATCTGATTCGGGTGGGATCAGGGGAACTTTATAACACACTAGTTCGGGGCTGAACTAGTGGAAATAACTTATCTGAAAAAATTGTGAACTAAAACCTGTGAACTCACTTTTCATTAATTGTTGACACTTGATTTTTACATGTTTTCTCAGGTTGTTAAGGTAACATTCCGTAGTAGGAGCACATCACGAGCATGAAAACTATTTTGTCTAAACATTGGCATCTTTACTTTTAAGTTCTTTGGGTTGGGCGTTTGTTTTGACGCGCACTTTATTTGCGTTTACTTCCGCATTTCTTTAACTGCATGGTTAAACTTGTTTAAACATATTTTTACATATAGAGTCATTCTATGTGACTAATGTCTTGGATCCTGGTTTGTCACGCGCCTCGCGGTAAAACTCCGCAAGTGGATTTTAAGGGTGTGACAATTAAAGATGAGAAGAATGAAGGAATAACTAGCTGCTACAAAAATGGGCACCATGAAGACAATGACAAAATGGAATGAGTCCACAACCCTTAAGAACTACAAAAAGTTGGATATTCAAAGATAAATTGATCCCTAATTACCAAGAAATCCAGAGTATGAGAAATTAGACTTTCCCATAAAAACTTTGGTTGAACCTTCTGAGTTTCCATCATCAAGAAACATATCAAGAGCTGCAAGGGAATTTCTAAGGAGAAAATTTGAAAAGAAGAAGAAAACCATGAAAAAAGATCTAGTTGACACCCTCATGGGAAGACCAATATCTCCAAACTTATCAACAATAACTGTAGTCCCAAAAAATCCTCCTGGTCTTAAAATTCCTAAAATGGATGTCAAACAAGATACCCATTAGTGGGGAAGTGGAGAAGATCTCAATGAAAAGTGTTGTTGGGCTGAAAATTGTAGATCTGCTAGACTTCATAAGTCTGCCACTAGAGAGGGACCCAGAAGACACTGTTTCTCTAGACTTTGAATTACAATTCAAAGGTCAGATAAGGGAACATTTGATGAGAAATAAATATTGATCAAATAAATATCTACTTTGGCATCATTTGTTCTAGGGAGAGATTGTTGGACCTATAAAAGAACAGATGATATCCAAAAGTCAAAACATGACACTAAAATAAAGAAATAAATAGTTGATGAAGCAATTCTCTCCCCAAAGATGGTGAATCTTAAACACCTAATCAAAACATCTGTTGAAAACAAGCCCATCTGATCAAAGCCTTGGAACCACTGTTCAAGAAGAAACAAGATATGTTGAAGGCTAAAGTCTATTGAATAGCAAAGATCTGATAAAGAAGGCCAAGATCTGTCTGGCCTAACAGATGTTTGAAATCAAAGCAACAGAGTAACTCTAACAGTGGTTTCCTAATGTAACAATCCTTGTTTTATCAGTGTTTAGCTTAATTAAAACAGATGTTATATTTGCACAGATGTTGCAAACATCTGTGGAATCTTTTCTGTTATGAATGTTAGATGTCACTATCAGGGTGATGTCAGCCTATATAACACGAACAGAGCTTATGTACTTAGTATAAATAGATCTCACATGTTAGAGATCTATTTTATCACTTCACACATTCTATTTTGTATGAATAGTTCTAGGGAGTGATCAGACTGAAGGGGAGATTGTAGAATCATTTTATAAAACATTTGAATCAATAAAAAAAACAATTATTGATAATATCTCTCTCTTTGTGAAATATATTGTTTTTATCAGTATTTGTTTACAAGTATTGAACTCATATCCTAACATATGTAATCAGACTTAATCAATCATTTTAACTAAGTTAGTGCTAAAGTACATTTAGCATGAACTGGCAAATTCATTGGTAGTTTAATAGTAAGGTCAAGAAAATCTTGAGTAGTCATATTTGCATATCTAAACTTAGATAGTGCTTTAGATTTAATTACTTTTAGGACGGTACTAATCCTGATTCAAAGAGTAATCAATGGTATTGAATATGATTGAATATTATTGCTTGTGTTTTTACATATGATGACCCTCAATATATAGTTCTCTACAAGGCTACATAAAAGGAAACGAATTGTAAATTACTGCTACTCGACAGGCTGTAATTGAGGGATTAGAGACAACTAGATGATTGCTAGTGATTGACCCAATCTTGGTTAAATTGGGAAATGATGTTATACTGATCCCTAAAATATATTTCTTTTAACAGTCCCCCTCAAGTTAAATAGTGGCATCACCAATATTTAACTTGGTTAAGCAATCGTTGAAGATACTATCATTTGTGGCCTTGGTTAAAATATCTGCTAGTTGGTCTCTTGACCGAACAAATGGGAATTCAATTATTCCTTCCTCCAGCATTTCCTTCATAAAGTGTCGATCAACTTCCACATGCTTTGTTCAATCATGTTGTACAGGGTTTTTAGAAATTTTGATTGTTGCTTCATTGTCACACATAATCCTTGTTGCTTTTGTTTGGGGAAAGCCGATTTCAGTGAGAAGTTTATTTATCCATAATACTTTTGCCAGGCCTCGGGCAACTACTTTTTGTTTTTTTCTTCTCCATGTAACAAGGTTTCCACCAACTAGTGTAAAGAAGCCTGATGTTGACCTACGATTCCCTTTGTCTCCTGCCCAGTCTGCATCAGTATATGCTTGGATATCCAGATTTCCATTGGCTCTAAACAGAACTCCATGTCCTGTTGTCCCTTTGAGATATCGTATGATTCTTACTACTGCTTCCATATAGGTCATCTAGGTTGGGGCATGAATTGGTTAACAACCCCAACAGCGTAAGCAATATCTGGACGAGTATGTGAGAGGTATATTAGTTTTCCCACCATTCGTTGATATCTGTCTTTATCTGTAAGCTTTGCTCCCTCTTCCATGTGAAGTTTGTGATTGACAATCATAGGAGTGTTCGCAGGCTTGCAATCAACCATCCATGTCTCTGCTAATAAGTCACGTATGTATTTCTTCTAGCAGATGAATATTCCTTGTTTAGATCTCAGTACTTCAATCCGAGAAAGTACTTAAGTTTTCCCAAATCTTTCATTTCAATCTCGGTAAACAAATTTTCTCTTAATTTTGTCATTTCTTCTTCGTCATTTCTAATGATGATCATATCATCAATATAGATGATCAGGCAGGTGATAAGTTTACCTCTCGTTTTCAGGAAAAGGGTATGGTCTGAGTTGCTTTGTTTAAAAACATACCCTTTCATGGCTAGAGAAAATCTCCCAGACCATGCTCGGGGAGATTGTTTCAGACAGTATATTGACTTCTTCAACCGACACACCTCTCCTAAAGTTTTCTGTGGATCCGAGTGGTCCTTCCATATACACCTCCTCTTTTAGCTCCCCATGCAGGAAATCATTTGTTACGTCAAATTGATAAAGTGGCCAATTCTTACTTGCTGCAATTGAGAAGATAACTCTGATGGTATCAATTTTAGCTACTGGAGAGAAGGTTTCTGAGTAGTCTATCCCATATGTCTGGGTATATCCTTTGGCGACTAACCGGGCTTTGTATCTTTCAATTGTTCCATCCGTCTTATGCTTCATTGTAAACACCCAACGACATCCTATAGGCTTCTTCCCATGAGGAATGACACACTTTTCCCATGCGTCATTTCTCTTCAGAGCATCCATTTCAGCTTCCATTGCATTTTTCCAGTCGATTGACACGAGAGCTTGTTCTACTAAGTTTGGAATTTCTTCATAGTATAAAGACGTGGTGAATGCTTTTGCTTCTTTAGATAGTTTTCCATTGGCTATGTTAGCCATTGGGTATTTGGAACCTTGAGTCTCCTTTTCTGGAGAATACCATTTTAGAGGTACCCTCCTGTTTATTCTTGGCGGCAAGACACACCAGTTGCTCCTCTTGTTTCTTCTTCTTCTTGTATGAATTCACCGTCCAGGTTTGCTTCACCGTCTGGGTTGGTTTCATCATTTGTTTCTGCTTCTAACTCTGTCTCTAATCCAGTGTCATTATGATTAGACAGATAAACTTCAACACTAGAAGAGTTACTTACCCTGAATGTCAGGTTGGGAGGATTAGGGTCAGTGACACTTGTTGCTGTGGATTGTGAGGATGAAGGTCCAGCTTGGTCACTGTGATGAGCCTCTTCAGACACTGGTATTAGCCAACTTAGTATGTCGTACTCACACTCCCCCTGACCACTAGGTTTGGTATAGTAGAAAGAGGTTTCAAGAAAGTCACAGTTCATAGTCGTAAAAATATGACGTGTTTGAGGGTTTTAACAACGATAACCTTTTTTGTTGATCCCATAACCAACAAATACACACTTTTCAGCACACGGGTCAAGTTTGGTGCAATTGACTTTGGGTATGTGAAAAAAGACAGAGCATCCAAAGACACGTGGTTCAAGAGTAAGTGTTGGTGGTAGTTTAGTAAATTCATATAAGGTTTGTAAAGGAGATTTGAGTTTAAGGGCACTGGTTGGTTGTCTATTGATGAGATAAACTGTTGTGGCCACAGCTTCTAGCTAGAAAGATTTAGGGACATCAGATTCAAGTAGGAGTGCTCTGGTTATTTCAAGAAGAATGCGATTTTTCCGCTCAACAACACCGTTTTGTTCTGGGGTATGTGTGCAAGAGGTTTAATGAATTATCCCTCGTTTTTGGCAAAATCGATGCATTGAACTGTTTATAAATTCAGTTCCGTCATCGAATCGTAGGACCTGAATACTTTGTTTAAATTGTTTTTTGACCATGGCATAGAACATGATGAATTTATCGAACACATCGGATTTGTTTTTCAAAAAATAAATCCATGTCATTCGTGTGCAATCATCAACGAAAAGAAGCAAATATCTAAAATTTTGTCCACCATTGACAGCGACCGGACCCCAAGCATCTGAATGGATTAAACAGAAGGGTAATTCAACCCTTGTGTGTAACACCCGGTAAAATCATGTCCAGTAATATAGTGACACATGTCGTATTTTTAAAATATAGTCTATTAAAGACGAACAGGGACTAAAAGCGTCAACATGCTCAAACTAAGTCTCTGAATGATCTTCTGATGTCAACATGCATAACCCGAGCCTATGAGTGACCATTAGTGTCAACATGCTTAAGATATAGCCTCTGAGTGACCCTTAGTGTCAACATGCTTAAAACTTGGCCTCTGAGTGATCGTTTACAGTGTCCTAACTCTCTCATGTCCCAATTGTTGGACGAGATGATTAAATTATATATATATATATATATATATATATATATATATATATGAAAGTTGGATTATGGAGGGGTTAAAAGTGTCAACATGTTAATTTATACCTCTGAGTGACCTTTTAACGAACCGAGAGCTCGACAATGTCCAGACATAATCCCGGGTATGCTAAATATTGGCTACGGAGGGCTAAATATGCCTAAAGGGTGTTTTATAAGGTCTTTAGAGGGTTTAATAACTTGAGGTGGCAAATTTTGAAACTGCCTATGGGACACTCGCGGGGGGCGAGAGGCCAAGGCCTTCCCTCTCGCGGGGCGCGAGGGCCTGTATCTGCAAAAAGTTTGCTTGGCCTTCACACATGTTGCCAAAAACCATTTTTCTCGAAACTATGGCTTCCCAAACAGCTATGCCACGTTTTAGGACATTTGTAATCTCCTTCTTACACCCCTTAGCACCTGGCATCACCTCCTTCAAGCTCTTCAACTATAAATAGGTTGCCAAAGTTCACCATTTGTACTTGCACCTTTCTCATTTTCAACTCTTCTCCCTCCTCTGGAAGTTCCTAACTGAAAGGAGCATCTAACTTAATTCTATTGCATTCTAGGAACCTCTTGTAAGTGTTCCTTCCTTGTGCATTTTCGTTTATAAGCTTATATAGCCAAAAGTCAAGCGTTTTACGGAAAACGCTTTGACTTTCGGTTAAGACCATTATGGTCTAGCCATTGTTCGTAACGAACATGGCTAAGTGATCGTAATAAAGCAGGTGTTAATCCCTATAAAGGGCACCTCCTGAAGATCACGTTTGCTAGAGCAATTAACGGGTCAAAGTTAAGTTATTAAAAAGTCAAACAGGCCATTTTTCGGAAAAATCATAAATTTATGTTATATATGTTATGAAACCTGTTTTGACACTTAAACAAGTTGGTAATAATTATTATAACATGTAAGAACATGTTCGGCTCGTCAATTTCAGTTCCAGGGTCGGTTCGCAACCAAAAGTTGCGAAGTTTGACTTCTGATTTGACTTTCGATTCTGATCCGATTTAGATTAGTTAGCTACTGATCTAAAGTTGCATTATGATTGTAGTATAATGTAGTATAACCCTCTGAGGTTATATTACATGATCATAATCAGAATCCGAGTTTATGCGCAAGTTCCGTAATTATGTCATTTGACTAAATTGCCCTTTTTGCATAAATCAAGGTTTAATGGTAATGAACTTGAAAATAAGTTTTCTATTGATATAATATTATAAGTAGGATTATTTGGGATGTCAAAATCAGATTCTAAACTGAGTTTACAATCAGATCCTTAAATTATGTCGATAAATGACGATTTAGCCCTTATGGCTCATAAAACGGTTTTAATCAAATCTTTTCAAGGTAAATCTTTTACCTACTGATATGTTATATTAAATAATATATCTAAGATATTTTAATCTGACCTTAACATTTCATTAAACATCGCCTAAAACGTCATTTTACGACATAAGCGCCATTTCGACGCGTAGTATGGTTTTAAACCATATTATTTGACCAAGACTTGTTACCTACTGATTTTAAAACTAATTTTAAATATATTTGCACTAGGTACAAGATATAAACTCAGAATCCCAAATAATTTATAAACTATGTGTAAAATGACCAAAATGCCCCTTCAGTGTATAGTTTGGTCATAAAAGATAAATTACACATATAATTTATTTTTCCAGAATACTTATAGTTATAACCTTAAATTATAATCAAGTTCCTTTTATACAATATGAAATTACCAAAATGCCCTTATGAGGCATAATGTCATTTTAAAACCTTAACGGGCATATAGGTTGATATCCTACTGATATTACAACTTATTTTAAGTATAACGGCATATAGAACTTGTCCATGACTTATCTGGTTACCCGTTACCACTAATATGCGTACGGTTAAGTATATGCAATTATTTTACAAAAATTAACCGAAACGGGTCCCTGTCATTTAAGTTTCAAAATCCAAAATGTTATTAGTTTACCCATATTATGCAAGTCAAAGTACTTGTCGGGTTTAAAATACATTCTATCCGATCATCGTTTAATCAAGCGCTATACGTTTTGATCCTGTACACTATTCGGTCTAAGTCTATAACTTAAATAAGACCGTTAGTATTTAATTGGTTAGTTTATGCCATAATTCAGACTAGAGACTTGCCGGTAAATGTTATCTGCACTTAGTACTTTTGTGTACGGCTGAGTTATTAAAATTAAAAGAAGACTAGCTCACGTAAATACTCTTGACTTATTTTCCCTATACGGGCTTGGGATACGGTAAATTATTACCGCTTGGTCAGAAATGGGATCAATCAATGCCGATTAGTGGCTAGTAAATCCGCATATTCTGTTTTAATCAGTTTTGTTTGATAACTTAAACATCAGGGGTTAACTACCGTGTCCTGGATATCCTCGGCTCAATACATTAGATAATGGCCACGATCTTAGCGCGGGGTGTAGACATACACCTGACAGACGCTCAAATGCAACTACCCACACTTGTTGGGGATAACTCCTTCGTGAGTTCATAAGTGGTGTGTACGTTAATCATGTCTTGGTTTTTGTACTGGGCCCTGTATGTATGGACAAACATGTGAATCTGTTAACAAGGTTGCAATGTCAACTTTCCCAAGTTATAAAAGATTTTGTGCCTTGTGCACTTAAAATTATTGAGTCAGTCGGGTGTATTTACCAGCGAAAGCTGACGTATCGTCCAAAGACTAAGCTTGCAGGTACAATACGGAATAGGCTGGAAGTACTCGGTAGTGATAAGAGGATCTTGCAAATCCTAGATCTGCCCAAAGTCTGTTATACATTTTTGTACATTTTACGATCCGCCTGTGGATCTTTCGTTACAAGCTGTCTGTATATTACTATTTCGTACTTTGAACATTTCGGTTTGTAATAGTAATTTAAACTCCAAGACTTCCGCTATGCTGTGTTTAATTGACTATGATGATATCAACTTACGTCACGATATTCCCCACCCGGGCCCACTGGTGTATAGATTTGGGTTGGAAATTCGGGTGTGACATTGTGTTATTTGGTTTAATAGTTGATCGATGACTTTTGGTAAACAAGTTTCACAATTTATTTTTGCATTTGAAGAAAAAAAAACTAAGGAAATAAAAGGTGTAGGTAACCAGTGGAAGGGTTCCTCAATCCCTATGCCATAACCACGATTCTCTACTTATAGTTCCATGAGTAAGCATCACAGTACTATTTTGGGCCACTTCATCCACATAGTACAATCCTTGGTGTTCAGTGCCACACCTAATTATCGCTCCCGTCCTGATATCCTGCAAGATACAAAACGTGGGGTGCATCAGCACCTCACAATTCAATTCTTTCATCACATGGCTAATTGATAATAACTTGTGAGATAATTATGGCACATAAAGACAATTCAAAGTTTGAGTGTTGGCAATATTTTGTAGTCCTTCCCCTGGCAACATTAATTACATTCCCATTAGTCATTTGAATGTGTGTTCTTTTCTGTCTAGATTGAGTAATGAGATCCGACATATCAAAGGTCATAGTATCTGTGGCCCCGCAATCAAAAATCCATTTTTCAATTTTGTAACCATTTTGTGTCACACCAATATTAAAAACTTGACCACTACTGACTGAAGGGTCTATTTGTAATCTTTCAAAATATTTAGGGGCCATTTGTTGATTAACGGGTTCATAAGGGTTTGAGAGAGTCTCTCAACCCTTTTACCTGGTATCTTATCATCTTCCTCACAACAAGCCGGCATAGCCACAAACCCTCCAGTGTTGTTTCTACCAGAGCTTGTGGTCTTCGGGTTACCCACGGCCACTGCTACTTTTGCACGTTGGCCTTCAGTTTTCTTCCCTTTCTTGTGCCCACCACTCCACCATTCCGAGTAGCCAACTAGCCTAAAACATTGCTCCTTAGTATGCTTAGACATGCCACAGTGATCACACTTTAGCTTGGATTTATCTATCCGAGATGGCGGTCCAGTATTGGATCTCATCTGGCTTGTTCGTCCTCTTGACAGAAACCCTAACCCTTCTAGTTTGTGTAATCCATCGGCGGCAAGTCCCGTCGCCACGCCGGTTTGGAGAGAATCGTCGATGACTGAACCGAGTATCCCTTGAGGCGCCATTTCTTTCCTTACTGCTGCGTAGGCGCCTTCTGCGGGAGGTAACGGGTCCCACCAGAGAACTTCTCTTTTTATAGGATCATACCTCCGATCTAGGGCATTGAAGAATTGAAAAGGTTTATGTTCTGATCGAGAAAGATTGTATGTTACTATGTCGGTTGCACAAGTCATCGGGTTTGTATCCCTTCTTTCAATCTCTCCCTAGATGCCCTGCATAGTAATCCAAAAATCTTCCAGCGGTGAGCCATTCTGTTTGAGTTCATTGGCTTTAACGTGTAAGTCCAAGGTTTGCAATTTGTCTTTCCCGCTACTGTAAGTAATCACTAAAGCATCCCATAGCTTTTTTTTGTGGGAAACTCGGTTAGGTTGCTTGCAAGAGAGGGTTCGATGTGTTGTATTAACCACGAAACAATATTAAATCATCTTGTTCCCGATCTTCATTCTTCGCATCGAGTTTATCGGAGGGTTGACAGATAGATGACTCAGAAGAGTTTTTGATTTCCCCCCTATGGCTACTCGAATCATTCGAGCCCATAAGCCATAATTCTGACTGTTAAGTTTGATACTAATTTTCAAACTGTCATATAGGCTTTGTTTTGGAATGTTGATTTGATTATTGAGGTTGCTTTTGAGAAGGTTGGAAATTTGTAAGGCAAGATCATTGCTTTGTGTTTCATCACCAAAGATAGTGATTGTCTTTTTGAAGACAAATGGTTAAGGAAGAAAAGTGATGAGCATATCAGTCCTGACACCATACGCACTGCTCTGATACGATGATTCAAAGAGTGATCAATGGTATTGAATATGACTGAATATTATTGCTTGTGGTTTTTGCATATGATGACCCTCAATATACAATTCTCTACAAGGCTACATAAAAGGAAACGAATTGTAAATTACTGCTACTCGACAAGCTGTAATTGAGGGATTAGAGACAACTCGATGATTGCTAATGATTGACCCAATCTTGGTTAAATTGAGAAATGATGTTATGATGATCCCTAAAATATATTTCTTTTAACAAATCCCGTCAACACATTTTTCCAAGTCTTCTAGTTCTTTAAAAAGTTAAATTTAACTTCCGAAAAATCAGTGAGATTTGAACTTCTAAGCTTTAGTTCACCCGTAGAAATGGGGCCATCAACTTTCAGAAGGACGAACCCGCCTATCTACAATAACATCATACATTCGGTATCTATAAGCATCTAGGTACAATACAATATTATAATATTATTTGATATAGTGAGCTTCCAATAGGGCCTGCAGATTTCATCGTTTTTGTACCTTTCAAGTATGCCCTATGCTTATTACCTAACGCATCTTCAAACACTACCGCATAAGCCATTGGCCTTGTTTTTCATGTTAAGAAAGAAGAAGTCTTCGATGAGTGTTGTCGTGTTTATTATTCAATATTGTTTTTATTATTTTGATTTATCATTTAGTTTAAAGTTTGTTTATTCATTATCAATTTATCTCTAGTTTTAATATTAGGATCATTATTTATGTTTTTGCAGTATCATAGTTTGTTAGTTTTTTTAATCTATATAAAGAGATCCCTGTAAGTTATTTAATACACTATAAAATAGTATTTATGGTTCTTTTGAATTTGGCATCAGAACATCATTGCGTCTGAGAACTTGACCACTATGTTTTATTGTTTGATTCTTTCATTTTTAAAAATCAAACACAAGCTCTAATTTAAAAAAACCAAGACACAAACTCTAAATTTAAAAGTGGAACATTATTCGAAAGCATCCAGAAAATTAATCCGAAGAGAGAATACAAAAGAATGAATCACGAAAGTGACGCTAATATAATCAAGGTTTCTCATTTTCAAACTACGCATTACTCTAAATGTCTAGCTTGAGATCATATATATAGCCATGTTTTTTTATCTTTTATAATATTACTATAATTTGTCATTTATCATTAAGTTTGTTTCTTTATTATTATTTTAACTATTTAAATAATTATTAATATTTTATAATTATTAAATTAACTAGTCTGTTAGCTAATTTGTAATTATTCTTTTTATGGTATTATCTCTATATAACTACATAAATAGATCTTAGTTATTCATTACAAAGAATACTATCAATTACCATGACATATTGAGAGGCGTCTCCAAGAATTTAATTGTCCTGGCTAAGCGATTAAAAATATGCCAATTTTTAAGCTATTTTTTAAAGACAATTATAACAATAAATAAATAAACTAATAAAATTATAGTATTAAATGAGTCTAGGTTAAATTGTTTAATCTTGAATGAGCCTGTCTATAAGTTTTCTATTTTTTAAAATATATATATATATATATATATATATAAAAGATTGTAGCCCCAGAAAAACTAGGCACTGACCTG
Source organism: Scalesia atractyloides (assembly GCA_947069175.1). NCBI lineage: Eukaryota > Viridiplantae > Streptophyta > Magnoliopsida > Asterales > Asteraceae > Scalesia > Scalesia atractyloides. The sequence goes on along the minus strand of CAMTDV010000002.1, from coordinate 8,309,301 downwards.
TGAGTCCTCCCCGGACACCCCATCGGGCCCATCATCATTACCCCTGAGTTTTTTTAATTCTTTGAATTCTTTGTGAGAAAAGGATAAAAAGTATTAGCACAACAATTGTCAGAGTAAAACATGAGAGGTAGCCATCTGAGTGGCGATTGGTTTGCTTTGAGAAAGACTTGCTCGATGTATGTCATCCAAAATATATTTTTCGTTGCGAAAGAATCAAGTTGTCATTATCATGTACCACTTCAATGCCTAAGAAATAATACAGCATGCCAAGATCTTTAACTACAAATAATGAACTAAGCCGATTAATGATATTAGTAACAAGTTGTGATTGATTACCATGATTCTCACTACTGTTTATTAATTGAACTAACTTTCTCTCTCTCTCTCTCTCTCTCTATATATATATATATATATATATAATATACTAACTTTTATCACGCATTCTTTAGTGATCATGTGAACGTGTGTCTCATTTCTCAAATAAATAATAACTTTTAAATTTACCATGCTTCCTTTTAATATATTGTAATATTCAAACAAAAGTTAAAGTAACGTTAAAATAAATGCTATCTCACAATCATGACATGTGGGTAAAAAAATAGAATATATGTGTTTTCATAAAAATAAAAAAAGTTCTAAAAGATATGTTATGTTACAATCATTAGCATGTGCAATTTAGCATTATGATAATGTCTTTTTTTTATGATCTGACATGTGGCATCTTTGTCAGTATAGGGCATTATAGAAGATGAAGTTTGAAATTGATGTAGTGGTATAATGTCCCATAATACTCGTTGCAATAATTATCTGATTATTTATTTTTAATTTATTTTCTTTTTTTAGGAAATACATCAAATTAAAAACAAAAACAAATTAATATTATATCATGGCCAATGACGACAATCTAAACTCGCAATTATGCCTGATAAACCATGTTCTTATAAATGCACCTTGTAAATTTCTAAAATGACGCACACCGTACAAATTTATTAATCCTTTATAAAAACAATATATATCCTAAAATCATAATCATGTTACACCAATTCAACATAGTATATATTATATGTCACGTGGTATTCAAGATAATAATTTTATATGTCACGTGGTGTACATATATAATGCTAACTAGACTCCACAAAGATTTTATCCTATGGTAACTGGAGGCAAGCTTGCAGCGAAAAGTCATGGTTATATTGATATTGTTCTCTTCTTTAATAATGTATTAGGTGTTTGAATGCACTTTTGTCTAGATCAAATCCATTGCATTCATGAATATTTCTTCCAAACAGGAGATTATCTGTATGCACCTCTAGATGTTTTTGAAACCTTCAAAAGATGAGCACTATATTGCCTATCATACTATGCTCACTAGTTTTTTTTAACATACAAACCACGCTTTCGACAAACACCTTGATACCTCACGAAAGTTTTGTTGATGGCTTCACATTAATTTCCTCCAACCAAAGATTTGAGTTTGGCTTCTTCAGTCTTGGCAATGATTCTTCTCGCAATCTGTATCTGGGAACTTGGTATTACAATCTGCCTCTCACGGTGGTTTGGGTGGCAAACAGAAACAACCCGATTCGCGATTCATTTGGAGAAATATCTTTAAAAGAAAATGGAACTTTAATCCTTTATAATCGCTCAAAGGGTATTGTATGGTCCACCGATAATATAACCATCACGAGTAACTTCACTCCTGTTCTACAGTTATTAGATTCGGGTAATCTTGTAATTAGAGATGATGGAAGCAACAAAACCATCTTCTGGCAAAGCTTTGACTTTCCAACTGATACACTTTTACCAGATTTGAAACTGGATGTTGGATTGCACAGGTTCCTTAGATCATGGAAGAGCAGTGAGGATCCTTCGGATGGTGAGTATTCGTTTAGTCTGGAACCTCTGGAAGCACCACAGTTGGTTCTAAGAAGTGGTTCGCGAAAATTGTTCCGTTGGGGTCCGTTTGATGGGACCATGTTTAGTGGTGGCACTAGCCTAACATCAAGTCCATTGTTCCAAACTATTTATGCTTCCAATTCTGAAGGGTTCTACTTCAAATATGAATTGTTGGATGAGTCCATTTTGTCTAGATTGGTAATCTCACCCACAGGTTTGCTTCAGTATTTTACTTGGAGGGTTAACAACAGTAAAGAATGGAATCTATTGTTAACATTCAACAGTGACCCTTGTGATAACTATGCAAAATGTGGACCTTATGGGAGTTGTTATTCACTAAGCAGTTGCAAATGTTTAAGTGGGTTCATGCCGGATTCACCTCGTGATTGGGGTTTATTTAGTTATTCAGGTGGCTGCAAGAGGAAGCACGAGCTTAGTTGCGGTCATAGAGATGGATTTGTGAAATACAACGCGTTGAAATATCCTGATAATCCAGTTGTTTGGGGGAACTACTCCAATCATGATTGTGAAGCGAAATGTTTAAAAAATTGTAGTTGTATGGCATATGCAAATGTCAATGTTTACGGGAATGGCAGTCGATGTGTGGGTTGGATTGGTGATTTGCTTGATTTGAAGTACATTTCGATCAATGGTGGGGAGGAGATTTACATCCGAATGGCACACGCTGAGATAAGTATGTCATTGTAACTACTCAATTAGCTGCATATTGTTCCATTTGGCATTCAAGCATTACTTTTAAGATATATAAATCCATTTTCTGGTTTGTTGATATCTCAGAATCCATTGCTGATGCTAAGAGGAAACGTTTAACGGTAAAGATTGTCAGTGTAGTCACAGTTATTGTAGTACTACTTTTATCGGGTGGTGCTATATGGTACCTCAATTGGATTATCCGGCATAGGAGAAAAGACCAAATAGCTCGGAGCTCTAAAGGTCCTATTTCAATCAACACATTCTTATAACTATTAGATAGGATATAGCAATTAGTATTTATTGTAATCACCTTTACCATCACTAAAACACATGATTTTATTAGTTTTTCTTTGTTAGTATTAATGTTGTTTCATTCATATATACACATATGATCTAAAAGTACTATTCCAATCAAAGCATTCTTATTACTATTAGATAGGATATAGTGCTTAGTGTTTATTATAAGTACCTATAACCATAACTAAAACACATGATTTTATTCATTTGTAGCAGCTCAACAAAGTGGGAGTTTTCAGTACGTGGATGATAATCAAGACTCCGGATTTCAGTTACCTCTTTATGATCTCGAAACCATTTTGCTTGCGTGTAACAACTTTTCTGAAAGAAACAAGATTGGGCAAGGTGGTTTTGGTTCTGTTTACAAGGTATATTCTTTATGAAGCACTTACATGTACGGTGGTATGTGGTAATAAGGTTTAATGTAAGAATCGTACGAATAACTAAAGTAATTATGCTTGAAATTAGCAATTATTATACTATAGTAATACGTAATAAGGATTAATTTAATTTATCTGGTTTTAGCATAATAATTATTAAGGTACAACAAAATCAGCTAGTAATTATTATCACGTTACATCATAAGTCATAACTATACTATAATAATAGTAATTGCTTTACTTTAGGCATAATTACTCTAGTTATTTATACCATTTTCATGTTAAAAACTATATTTATTTGATCTAACACCTTAATATGTAAGGTTTCATTAGCTCCCATTTCGTCACCGAAGGCTTTCTCTATTTTTTAGTTTTTTTGTTTTTTTTTTACTTTATAGTGTGCGTAATCACTTATTGTCTTGACAACTTTTTTCTCACATTGCCATGAAACAGGGTGAATTAGCAAATGGACAAGAAATAGCAGTTAAAAGGCTGGTAGAAAAGTCGATGCAAGGCGTCGAAGAATTAAAGAATGAGATTATTTTAATTGCAAAGTTACAACATCGAAACCTTGTCAAGCTTTTGGGTTGTTGCATTGAAGGGGAAGAAACAATGTTGGTCTATGAGTATTTGCCTAATAAAAGCTTAAACAACTTTATATATGGTACATAACACTCCTTCATCCTCACAATTTTGTTATTATGCCATCAGGTAATTATAATTATCCTTCAATAAAAATACATCAATGGTAGTCTTGTAGACCATAAAAAATATTACTGATTTGTACAATCACATCTAGACAATGTTTAGGGTTTTTTTTTTTTTTTTGTAATTGTGTGAATAATGTTGCAATCGGCACATAAATATCCTAGAAATATCATTGCAATTTTAATGGAGTGATGGATGATAGAGGAAGAAATAAACATGAAATTAGTTCTAGAAAACATGAAAAAAAGAGAACAGTTAGCACTCTTACTATTTGGATGACATGATTCTTTAAATTACACTTTTAGAGATTATATTCGTCTTCATTTGTTGACTTTGTTTTACACCATTTGTATATTGTCCACAGCATTCTTTAAGTCACAACAGATTTATAAGAGGTACCCTTTATTAGCAGAGTTCCTTCTGTGTTAGACCTAGAGCTTAATACATAATTGATTTTTATCCGGTATGTGACACCATAGTGTAACACTTGTTGACGTGCGTGTCTAGAAATTAGCCGTATTGGTAGTTAAGTATACAAATTACACGAGAATAACACAATCTTTTTTCTTGATTATTTTTATACACAGATAAACCTACACGAAAATTACTGACATGGAGAAAACGCTACCATATCATTAAGGGTATTGCACGAGGGTTACTTTATCTACATCAAGACTCGAGGTTAAGAATCATTCACCGAGATCTCAAAACTAGTAACATCTTACTTGATGGCGAGTTAAACCCGAAAATTTCAGACTTTGGCATCGCTCGTATATTTGGAACAGATCAAATACAAGAAATGACCAAAAGAATTATTGGGACCTAGTAAGTTACCTTGCATAAAAATATGAATTTGACTGTATCTCACTATTTCGTTCCCCATGCCACAATAACCAAATATATAGCAGTAATTCTTTAGTTTTGTATAACCTATATAGTCGAAACTCGCACTTCGATAAATTTCAGCTTTGCAAAAAGGTAGGTATACATACAAATAAATATATATTTCCTGCTATAGGTTTCAAAATGGTGGGCTTGAACTGGTTGGACAATAATTCAAAACAAAGATTTTCTCTAAATTTCACCAAGCATAACATCAAATATAATTTCAAAAAATAGTCACCATAAATACACAACTTGCAAACACTTGAAATGCCCATTATGGTGTGGACCTGTTTTTTCTTCTCCTTTTTTTGTTATTAGTCTAATAATTACTTTTTTAGCCGTTAGCAATATAAAAAACGTAGCCCATGCGGCATAATAATTAATAAACTTCCACCTGGTTAATAAGTAATGCTTCATGCGGCATGTGCAACATTTTCACTATATCAATAGTTTTAATTTAGCGTTCTATAGAGTTGGCAACAATTTCATTCTTTAATGTTTTTAATGGTAGCTAATGATCCCTTAGGTAGCGTTCGTTTCACGGAATGAAATGTAATTTTGATGGAATTAGAATCTTGATTCCGTTTCTTATTTTGTCGGTTTCAACAAAAAAAATGAATTGGAATTAAACAATAACATAAGAAAGAGAATCCACATTTCAATTCCATCGAGATCTCATTTTATTTTCTGAAACAAACACAACTAAATTCTAAATGAAATTTCAATTCTCACAGAATTTCTAATTCCAATTCCATTACAATATTTGTTGCAAGAAATGTTTTGTGATGTGTTTTTGGGTTAACAAGTTTACATTAACACAAAAATTGGAAGAAATCTTATACATTTGACTAAGTGTTCGAATTACAATATATTTTGTCAAGAAAAGGGGATATTATATAAAACGTGCTAATGTCAAAATGCCACTTTACTTATCTATCAACACCACTTGTTGCCATATTTTCTGTAGAATAACTCTTTTTTTTGGTGAAGTGGCTATATGTCTCCAGAATATGCAATGAATGGCCATTACTCTGTGAAATCAGATGTTTACAGCTTCGGCGTTATCGTGTTGGAAATTATAAGCGGCCAGAAGAATTGGGCATTTCATCATCCTGATCATGATCTAAACCTTTTAGGACATGTAAGTTACAAAACCACCCTATTTACGTACGCTTTTCCATGTTCACTTGTTAGCCGTTATTTAATACATATTACATGGTCTCCTGTTTACCACCTTAAATGCACATGTTATCAAGTCAATGTGATCCCTTAGTGGTTTTAGTAATCTTAATTATTACTTAATAATAGGAATAGAGGTTTTAAGTTGAACAATTCTTTTTGAGTTGCGGGGTATCATGATTGTGAAAGTGTGAGTTTGAGGGCATGCAAGAAGAATTAGAAAGTGGGAAGGGAATGTATGGGTGTCGGCAAGATTAGGTGAAGGGCTAAGGGTTGACCTAGTCGATTGAAGACTTACTTGGGAAACAAAGTTGGTTTACCCTAGTTTGCATTTGCATATATTTTGACTTTGATGTTAATAGTTGGCCACAAAAAAAAGTCGTAAAACAATTTTTTGCTTGTGAAAAACCAACATATTTTCTGTTTTGTTCCATAAAAGTCCCTCAACAATTTTTTGAACATTAAAGTCCCTTCACATATTAAATTTGAACAAAATTACGGCAAAAATAATTTAAACAACTTGGAAATGTTAGAGGTGTCAATTGGTTCTTTCGGTTTATTCGATTATTTGATTCCTTTTAATCGGTTTGAAATTTTTGGAGTTAAACCAAAAATTGAACCAAACTAAACGAAATTGAATCACAAACTGCTTTCGAATTTGGTTTGCTTTTCAATTTCATCTGGATACAACAAATTCATTTAGTTGGGTTTATTCAACTTAATATAAAGTATGGTTTACTTTAGTTACTCGGTTTATTGGGATACATATAAACCGAATCATTTTATTCGGTTCAAGTTTAATCTCTTTTTGTTCGATTTTCGTTTTAACTGTTTTTGTTTCTGTAGCATTGACCTATGAATTTTCAAACATATATTATGTTGAAACATAACATCATGTAGCAAGTTTTTGTTTAGATTTATCATGTGAAGAAACTTCAAAGTTCAAAAAAGTTGTTGACAGACTTTGTGTAACAGAATCAAAAGTTTATTGGTTTTTTACGTGCAAAAAATTGTCAATAAATATGGTTGAGTCACTCGCTCGTGTTTACTCTATTTTATTGAAACTCTTGGCTTAGGCATGGATGCTTTGGAACAAAAGACGACCATCAGAGATATTAGACCCCACTGTCCTAGAGCCATCTTACGGGGATCAAATTATAAGATGTATTCACGTTGCTCTTTTGTGTGTGCAACAATATCCTGAAGATAGACCGAAAATGTCTACGGTATTCGCTATGTTAAGCTATGAGAACATGGATCTGCCCGAACCTATGGAACCTGGTTTCTGCAGGGAAAGTCACAAGAAGTTTGACACATCAGCTACTGATTCGAGTACAGTTAATGATGTTACAATGACCACCTTGGGTGGACGTTAAAGGTCAGTGCATGCATGCATGCTTTTGTTTACTTGTACCATAATTTCTAGATTTATTCAGCCAGTATGAAATTGTTTTTAGGTCAGGTTAATAAAATAGGTTACATTACCCTTTCTTTAAATTTGTATACATCAATAATAAATAAATTAATTGGGTAGGCTCATCGTATTTTCTTTTCTTATTTTCTATTTGATTTGTTATGGCTGCGTGTTGGGTTTTGTGGAAAGCTAGAAACGAGAAAAGATTCGTTGACAAAGAATTTAAACGGAGATAAACTTGGAGGATATCAAACCCTTACCTTTTTCTGGTTCCATCATAGATCTAAGTATAAGTCGGTTTCGTGGGATGATTGGTGTAAATTTAATTTTGTATACTACGATGTTGTAGTTGCTGTGGTGTTGTTGCCCTGTTTTGGGATATTATGAATGAAATTCTCCTAAAAAATATATGGGTAAATCATTTTTTGAAGGAATAATGGATTTTATAATCTCAACTATTATTCGTTGGTCGGTAACGGTTCTAACTTCAAAAATAACCCGTGGTGGTGCTATCTTTTCACATATTGTAAACCAAAGAACCTTTGCTAACAGAAAAAGAAAAAAGAGGACAAAAAGAAATTAAGATAGTAAAGGTCCAATGGTTTACAATATGTAAAAATATGGAACTACCACTGGTTATTTTTAAAGTTGGGACCGTTGTCAGCCAACGGCTTGCAATTATTAAAATCTATTATTCATTTTTTGAACTCATAAAAACTCATTTTTACATATAAGAAACTTTTACCTAATCTTTTTCGAGACTAGCATATAAATATATATAGAAGTTGTTTTAATATAAAAAAAACAAGAAACAAAGTTTAAAAATCAGTTTAAAAAGGTTAAAGTATATATATTCACCAAGATTAGTTTTTTATATGTACGGCTTTTACATTTGTTTATTTGTAAAAGTTTAAAAAAAAGTTTTATAAAAATGATTCTTTTTTTAAAACATATATATATATATATATATATATATATAGTAACAAGATTATAATAATTCAATGTCATGGGCGTTTGAATTTCAATTTAGGCCCATTATGTTTATAACTAAACTTATAAATTTTACTCATTTCATATGCTATAAAAAATTAAAAATAGAATATGTAACTTGAAATCGGAACCAAACACTAATTGTAACAACCGTCGAAAAATGGGTTTTAAAACCCAAACTAATTGTAAAGAGACTTTCGCTGAACAATGAAAAATGATTTGAAATTTATTTAATATCTTATACTTATCATTTTAAATATTGGATAATATATATATATATATATATATATATATATATATATATATAATAACCTACATTTACATAGATATATTATAAATAATAATAATAATAATAAAACACAGGGATCGAACCCGGGTCTCACAATTAAACAAACAACCAACAAACCGCTCCACCGCCTCTCCAGAACTGCAAGTAACCGCATCGATTATTACCTTATACGCAAATTTCAAACCCTCCATTTCAAATCCTTGCCGCCCAACACTCGGCTGTGCGACAGCCATGTTTCCAAATTCGATTCATGCGTGACTTAACCTTCCTTCTTTAACCATAGTGAACCTGGTCTCTTTTCAAGGATATGTACACATTTCCGTTTTGCACTGAATCAATTTTTAGCAAAAATTTCCTTTCTTTCCTTTCCTTTCAGTTTGGATTATGGCTAGGGTAAATGGGCAAGTTGTCAATTATGTGATCAAGCACTGAAAATTCCTTAAGAATGACCGCTTCAACCGATTAAGCATACTTGGTGCGATCGCGTTCACATCGGAATCGGAAACATCGTCGGAAATTAACCAGGAATCGTTTCACCACCGTTCGGTATACTTTCTTCCCTTTTCTTTTCTTTCGTAGATCAAACCATTTCTTTTTTTTTCTTTACAAACAACAGCAGATTTGATGTTTAATCAAAGCAACAGAGGGTGGGTTCGTTTCTGGTTGGTTCATAACAAAGAATATGACCGGGTAACTCACGTATAAAGGAAATTTTAGCGCTGTTATGTCACATGATCAGTTGCAGTTCAGTGGTGTTTGTTGTCACCACTAAAGATGCGTAGGTCACGGGTTCGACCCTGACTCCCTGTTCCAATCACTACACTTCGTCATTCCTTTTAGCTAAACTATTATATAACGTAGTTTTGGTGTAAAAGAAATAAAAATCGTAATATGACACACAACCCAGTTGGTTGGGCTGTGTGCACATATACAAGAGGTCCGGAGTTTGAGTCCTGGTTCTGACCCATCGCTACGCCTTAATCCTTTTTTGTTTTAAAACCAATGAATGAAGGGCTTGAAACATTGCATAAAGGTAATTAAAATTCCATATTAAACAGGTTAGACACATAGCCAGTTGGTCGGACCATGTGCACGTAACCAAGAGGTCTCGGGTTCGAGACCCGCCCCCTTAAACGTTGTGGCATTTTTTTCTTATAATAAAACCAACAGTATGGTTGAACACAACCTCTATATAAAAGAAATTAAAACAGCATATCAACCGTGTTAGACACGCAGCCTAGTTGGTCGGACTGCGTGCACGTGAACGAAAGATCACGAGTTCGACCCGGGCAGGGGCGGTTTGGGAGAATATTTTTTTAAAAAAAATCTTAAACCTTATTTTAAGGCCTTTAAAATTTTATATGTAACCATAATTCTAATTCTTTTTAAGAATTCTTACTTAACCATTTACAAACCTAACTTAAACCATAAATAATCTATCTTTAACACATTTAAATAATAACTCAATAACACCCAAGTAAATAAATAATTAAGAATTTAAATAAATAATTTGCGAACATAAGAATATTAACTAACTTTGTCGTTATGTGGATATCTAGGATAAACGTTCGTTCAGTCGGTTTCTCGATTTTCTACTCGTGCGTCATTATACAAGGAATCGCTAACGCAACCACTGTGAATGAATCTTACAATTCCCCTTTGTATTAGACGATTTTGGGGTGTATCATGTGTCGTATTTTTCTATCTTATTGTACAAGATTTATATACGTGCAATTACCATTAAGTGAAGTTTATGTGTTATGTATTAAATGTTTGTTTATCACTTGGTGCTTTACATCATTTTAGTCATTCCTCATCAAAGGCCGTCTGTTTCCCCATTACCTATTAGCGGAACTCGACGTTGCCAATTATACGAGATCAGCTCCGTTTGATTGTGCTTAGATCTTGCAGCACACCATAATACCGTGCACACTTGCATACTATTGAACTGTTTATTATTTGAGATTGATTGTGGAAGCTGACATTTCACATACAAGATATTCACTTACATTGTTAAATGCACTTTTCTAAATAAAAGGTTTCAACATATTTTTTTTACTAATAACAAAGAGATTCACTCGCCAACTTTTGTTGACCCAAACTTTTCTTTTACACATGATACAGGTGAACAGATTTGAAGAATAGATCACTTAGGATTGGGCCTTAGAAGAATAAAAACGTTATTTACATTTGATATGATTTATGTTGCGACTTGTTTATTGTGTTCATGGGATTCCTTTTGTTTAAATCGAAATAATAAATATTGAAATTGGGAAGCTTTGACGTCATCACCGTAGAAGTAGCTGATGGAGAACCTATTACGTTGGATTCTATTATTCATGACTGCACTCTCACTCTCAACGAACACGATTTTAAAATCGATCTCATCCTATGAAATTGAGAAGCTTTGACGTCATCATTGGCATGGACTGGCTCAGTCAACACCATGCCGAAGTTGTATGTTATGAAAAATATGTTCGGATTCCACTCATCGATGGCCAAACCCTTCGTATATTCGGTGAAACCTCATCCAAGGGGCTTAAGTTGATGTCGTGATTACAAGCCCGAAAGTATCTTCGCAAAGACTACATGGCATTTCTAGCCTATATTGTCAAGAAAGAAGGCAATGAGAAGAAGCTGGAAGATATTCCTATTGTTAAAGATTTTCCCCAAGTTTTTCCAGACAATGTCTCGGGACTTCTTCCTATGCGAGAAGTTGAATTCCGAATCGATCTTGTGCCTGGTGCCACCCTAGTTGCAAAATCAAATGTAAGAATTAGCTAGTCAATTGCAAGAGCTGACGGACAAAGGGCATTCCCCCTAGTTCATCACCTTGGGGTGCGCCGGTTCTTTTCGTCAAGAAGAAGGACGGAACTTTCCGAATGTGCATAGACTATTGGGAGCTCAACAAACTAACCATCAAGAACCATCGCATCGATGATCTCTTTGATCAACTTCAGGGTGCAACATGTTTCTCAAAAATTGATCTTCGTTCCAGCTACCATCAGCTTAGAGTACGTGAAGAAGACATCCCAAAGACCGCATTCCGAACTCGCTACGGCCACTACGAGTTCATGGTCATGCCATTTGGTTTGAACAATGCTCCAGCTGTCTTCATGGATTTAATGAATAGAGTGTGCAAGCCCTATCTCGACCGTTTTGTTATTGTATTTATTGATGACATTCTTATCTATTCAAAATCCAAGTCGGATCATGAACGGCATCTTCGGCTTATCCTAACGCTCTTGAATACTGAAAAACTTTATGCTAAGTTTTCAAAATGTGAATTCTGGTTGAGGGGAGTCCAATTCCTTGGTCACGTCAACGAAAAGGAAATTCACGTTGATCCAGCAAAAATCAAAGCAGTGCAAGAATGGCAGGCTCCACGCACCGCTACTAGTCAGATCATTCCTCGGCTTAGCGGGCTATTATCGGCGTTTTTCCGCCTACTTTTCCCGCATTTCCTTACCGCTCACAGCTTTGACACATAAGGGTAAACCCTTCGATTGGGGGCCCAAATAGGAGGAGGCTTTCCAAACTTTGAAACAGAAACTTTGTGATGCACCTATCCTGACCCTCCCAGATGGTTGTGATGACTTTGTAGTTTTTTGTGACGCATCGGGGCAAGGGTTAGGGTGCGTCTTAATGCAATTGGGCAAGGTGATAGCCTACACCTCAAGACAACTCAAAGTCCACGAAAGAAATTACACCATTCACGACCTCGAACTCGGGGCAATCGTGTTTGCTCTAACGATATGGAGACATTATCTCTATGGCACAAAGTGTGAGATCTACACTGACCATAAAAGCCTCCAACACATCTTCAATCAAAAAGAGTTAAACATGAGACAACGACGATGGGTCGAACTCCTGAACGATTATGACTGCGAAATCCGTTATCATCCAGGCAAGGCTAATGCCGTAGTAGATGCTCTTAGTCGAAGAAAGTATGCAAATTTCCATTCATCTTCTGTGTTCTCAAATTGTAACCGACCTCAAAAGACTTATTCGTGAAGCACAACCTACCTCGATGACAGAGTACGATTTGCGAGACAAATTATCCTGTGGAGCGGAAACCAAATTAGAATCGAAATCCGATGGTAGCCTTCATTACCAAAATCGTATTTAGGTACCTGATCGTGATAATCTCCGCACTTTCCTCACGAACGAGGCACACAAAAAACCGATATTCCGTACACCCTGGGGCTGATAAGATGTACCAGGATCTACGATACTCTTACTAGTGGCCTAGAATGAAAAAGGATATTGTCGTTTCTGTTTCCAAATGCCTCACATTTTCGAAGGTTAAAGCTAAGCATCAAAGACCCTCAGGCCTACTCGTTCAACCCGAAATCCCCATCTGGAAGTGGGAAAATAGAACCATGGATTTCATTACTGGGTTACCTCGCACCTCCAGTGGGCATGATATAATTTGGGTTATTGTCGATCGCCTTACTAAATCCGCTCATTTCATTCCAATTCGTGAAGACTGCAAAAACGAGAAGTTGGCTAGTATTTACATCAATGAAATTGTAAGTCGAGACGGTGTACCTTTGAGCATTATTTCAGTTCGGGATGGCGTTTTACTCATGCACATGGCAAGCCGTACACTCAGCGTTAGGTACTCGACTAGACCTCAGCACCGCCTTCCACCCACAAACTGATGGTCAGTCCGAGCGCCCCATACAGACCCTTGAAGACATGTTGCGATCATGCTTCATCGACTTCAAGGGAAATTCGGATGCTCACCTACCGCTAATCGAATTCTCTTATAATAACAGTTTTAACTCCAGCATCGGAATGGCTCCCTTTAAAGCTCTATACGGTCGTAAGTGCCGATCACCAGCATGTTGGCACGAAATCGGTGAAGCTCAAATCATCGGACCAGAACGAATACAAGAAACAACTGACAAGATTCTCCAAATTCGCAATAACCTTCTGGCAGCCTAGAGCCGTCAAAAGAGCTACGCAGACAAATGGCGAAAGCCGCTCGAATTTAGCATTAGTGACCAGGTACTTTTGAAGGTATCGCCATGGAAGGGAGTTATTCGATTTGGACAAAAAGGCAAGATGGCACCACACTATGTTGTCCCTTTTAAAATACTTGAGAGAGTTGGTCCTGTAGCGTACAAGCTGGAACTACCCGAGGAACTCAGCAGGATCCACCCAACCTTCCATGTTTCCAATCTAAAGAAGTGCCTTGCCGACGAGAATCTTCATATACCGTTAGAGGATATACAGATCGACGAGTGGATGCACTTTGTGGAATGACCAGTCGAAATCAGGGACTTCGGTGAAAAACGCTTAAGACAAAGTCGAATTCCTATAGTCAGAGTTCGTTGGAAGTCAAAATGTGGACCCGAATTTACTTGGGAACGGGGAGACTCGATGCGCGAAAAGTACCATCACCTCTTTCAAGACAACCCTACTTCCACTTAAATTTCAGGACGAAATTTCCAAAAGTAGGAGATACTTTAACATCCGTCGAAAAATGAGTTCTAACGCCCAAACTAAATGTAAACGGACTTTCGGTGAATAAAGAAAAATGATTTGAAATTTATTTAATATCTTATACTTATCATTTTAAATATTGGATAAAAGAAATATATATATATATATAATAACCTACGTTTACATAGATATATTATAAAATAATAATAATAATATTAATAAAACCCAGGGATCGACCCGGATCTCACAATTAAACAAACAACCAACAAACCGCTCCACCACCTCTCCAGAACTGCAAGTAACCGCATCGGTTATTACATTATACGCAAATTTCAAACCCTCCATTTCAATTCCTTGCCGCCCAACACCCGGCTGTGCGACAGCCATGTTTCCAAATTCGATTCACGCGTGATTTAACCTTCCTTCTTTAACCATAGTGAACCTGGTCTCTTTTCAAGTATATGTACACATTTTCATTTTGCATTGAAGCAAAAAAATTCCTTTCTTTCCTTTCCTTTCGGTTTGGATTTAGGCTAGGGTAAATGGGCAGTTGTCAATTATATGATCAAGCACTCAAAATTCCTTAAGAATGACCGCTTCAACCGATTAAGCATACTTGGTGCGATCGCGTTCACGTCGGAATCGGAAACATCTTCGGAAATTAACCAAGAATCGTTTCACCACCGTTAGGTATACTTTCTTCCCTTTTCTTTTCTTTCGTAGATCAAACCATTTCTTTTTGTTTTCTTTACAAACAACAGCAGATTTGATGTTTAATCAAAGCAACAGAGGGTAGGTTCGACCATGTTAAAAGAAATTTTATAACAAAGAAGATGACCGGGTAACTCATGTATAAAAGAAATTTTAGCGCTGTTATGTCACATGATCAGTTGCAGTTCAGTGGTGTTTGTTGTCACCACTATAGATGCGGAGGTCACGGGTTCGACCCTTCTGTTCCAGTCACTACACTTCGTCATTACTTTTAACTAAACTATTATATGGATCAACGTAGTTTTGGTGTAAAAGAAATAAAAATCGTAATATGACACACAACCCAGTTGGTTGGGCTGTGTGCACATATACAAGAGGTCCGGAGTTTGAGTCCCGGTTCTGACCCATCGCTATGCCTTAATCCTTTTTGTTCTAAAACCAATGAATGAAGGGCTTGAAACATTGCATAAAGGTAATTAAAATTCCATATTAAACAGGTTAGACACATAGCCTGTTGGTCGGACCATGTGCATGTAACCGAGAGGTCTCGGGTTTGAGACTCGCCCCCCTTAAATGTTGTGGCATTTTTTTCTTATAATAAAACCAACAGTATGGTTGAACACAACCTCTATATAAAAGAATTAAAAACAGCATATCAACCGGGTTAGACACGCAGCCTAGTTGGTCAGGCTACGTGCACATGAACGAAAGATCACGAGTTCGACCCGGGCAGGGGCCGGTTTGGGAGAATATGTTTTTAAAAAAATCTTAAACCTTATTTTAAGGCCTTTAAAATTATATATATAAACATAATTTCTAATTCTTTTTAAGAATTCTTACTTAACCATTTACAAACTAACTTAAACCATAGATAATCTATCTTTAACACATTTAAATATTAACTCACTAACACTCAAGTAAATAAATAATTAAGAATTTAAATAAATAATTTGCGAACATAAGAATATTAACTAACTTAGTCGTTATGTGGATATCTAGGATAAACGTTTGTTCAGTCGGTTTCTCGATTTTCTACTCGTGCGTCATTATACAAGGAATCGATAATGCAACCGCTGTGATTGAATCTTACAATTCCCCTTTTTATTACACGATTTTGGGGTGTATCATGTGTCTTATTTCGCTATCTCATTGTACAAGATTTATATACGTGCAATTACCATTAAGTGAAGTTTATGTGTTATGTATTAAATGTTTATTTGTCACTTGGTGCTTTACATTCGTTTTAGTCATTACCTCATCAAAGGCCGTCTATTTCCCCATTACCTATGAGCAGAACTCGACGTTTCCAATTATACGAGATCAGCTCCGTTTGATTGAGCTTAGATCTTGCAGCACACCATAATACCGTGCACACGTGCATACATTTGAACTGTTTATTATTTGAGATTGATTGTGGAAGTTGACATTTGACATACAAGATATTCACTTACATTGGTAAATGCACTTTTCTAAATAAAAGGTTTAAGCATATTTTTTTTACTATTAACAAAGAGATTCACTCGCCAACTTTTGTTGACCCAAACATTTCTTTAACACATGATACATGTGAACAGGTTTGAAGAATGGATCACTTAGGATTGGGCCTTAGAAGAATAAAAACGTTATTTACATTTGATCTGATTTATGTTGCGACTTGTTTATTGTGTTCATGGGATTCCTTTTGTTTAAATCGAAATAATAAATATTGAAACTTTTAAATAGTTATGTCATAAGCTTTGATGAAAACCTAGTCATGCCCCGGTTACTTTATCCGTTGCGGGTCGGGGTGTGACACAAACAATCTATATGTCACTGTTGAAGAATAATTCAAGTCCTATTTTCATGCATGCACGTGGAGATTTCCTTAGGTTATTTGAATGTTTCAAAAAGCCGTTTGGCAGGTTGTTAGTCTGATCTGAGTCATTTGGATCTACCAGCTTTTGCATATTTCTTTTGCTATTTATAGGAGTCTAGTTTGCAACTTTATTTCCATGTACTTCTCAATTATCAAGCATTAATAAAATCGTGCATTGCAGTGTTATTGAGTGTTCATCATTTTGTGAGGTTTATATAGTGTATGCGCATACCAACACGTGGTATCAGAGCTTGGTTAAGTGATTCTCTAATCTGCTCATGGTTGATCCAGCGACTCAAACTAATACTGCAATCACTGGCATTCCGGTGTTTAAAGGGGAAGGGTATGAGCACTGGTGCGTGAGGATGAAGACAATCCTACGATCCAGAGATTTGTGGGATATGGTGAACTTGGGTGTCACAGAGCATGAAAATCAGGCTGATGCTAGAAGAGAGATGAAGAAGGATGCACAAGATATGGTTGTAATACAACAAGGTGTGCATGATACCTTGTTCTCACGTATTGCATCAACAAATACATCTCAGGAAGCTTGGGATATCCTTCGTATGGAATTCCAAGGCGACTCTCAAGTCCAGTCAGTTAAGTTGCAGGGCCTACGACGTGAGTTTGAGAATCTCAGCATGAAAGATGGAGAAGTAGTGGGTGACTACTTCTCAAGGGTGATGGAAATCGTTAGTCAACAAAGAGCCTACGGTGAAGTTGTTCCAGATCAGAAAATAGTCGAGAAAATCTTGAGAAGTCTTACGGCAAGATTCGATTCTGTGGTACCTTCTATCGAAGTTGCCTATGATCTTGCTAACTTGTCTCCGGTTAAATTAATGGGATCATTGCAGTCCCAAGAAGAAAGACTAAACTATAGATCTAGTGAAAAGAAGAATGTTGATAAAGAAAAATCAGATGAACAAGCTCTTCAAGCTGTTCAACCGAACAGGAGGCTTAACTATGAACAAACTGGAAGAGGACGTGGCCGCGAAGCTACTAGAGGTCGTGGCGAAGGAATATCCAGTGATGATAGAAACAAAGGTCCTTAATGCTATCAATGCAATCGATTTGGTCATGTGAAACGTGACGTTGGTTCACAGAAGAAGTTCAAGCAAGGGTAGCTGCAAACCAGGATGATGAAGAACCAAGTAGTGAAGAGACTCCATACTTATTCATGGCTCTAAGTGCATGTGAATTTGACAATCCGAGTATGTGGTTCATAGACTCCGGGTGTTCAAATCAATGACTAGTGCAAAAGGAAGCTTTGTAACCTTGGATGAAACATTCAAAAGTGCTGTTAAACTTGGAGATAAAAAGAACTTGGAAGTTGAAGGCAAAGGCACCATTAAAATCAAGATGAGCAACGGTAATTTTAAATATTTAGACGATGTTTATTATGCTCCTAATTTCGAATATAACTTGATGAGTGTGGGACAGTTGATGAGGAAGGCTATGCCTTAATCTTTGATGATGGTGCTTGCTCTATCATTCATAAGGAAACTCAATCGGAGTTGATGAGCGTTCACCTTGCTACCAACAATATGTTTCCACTAGATGCTTCAAAAGTCAAGACAAGTGGAACCAGCCGAAAGCATGAAGAAACCAAACTGTGGCATCATATGTTTGGTCATCTTAATGTTCAAGCTCTTCGACAGTTATATAAAATGGTGATAGGCTTACCTTAGATGAAAGAATATGGATCACGTGAGGGGTGTGCTCTTGGGAAACTCCACAAAACTCCATTTCAATCAAGTACAAGAAGAGCTACTCAACTGCTTGAACTTGTCCACACTGATGTGTGTGGTCCCATGACTGTGAAGAGTCTTGGTGGAAGTAGGCATTTTGTCTTATTCATTGATGATTTCTCTAGAATGACTTGGTGTATTTTATTAAGAAGAAGTCTGAAGTATTCTCAAAGTTTAAACTTTTTAAAGCCTTAGTGGAAAAACAAAGTGAAAAATATATTAAGGTTTTAAGAAGTGACAGGGGTGGTGAGTACTCCTCTCATGAGTTCCAATCGTTTTGTGAACTTCATGGTATCAAATGACAACTCACTGCTCCTTATACACCTGAGCAAAACGGAGTAAGTGAAAGGAAAAATAGGACGGTTGTGGAGAGGGCTCAATGTATACTTCAAGCAAAGGGTTTGCCTAGTTATTTTTTGGCTGAAGCAGTTTCTACTACAGTGCATGTTTTAAATATGTCACCAACCAAGGCGGTGGGCCCTAAAACTCCCATACACATTTGATCTGGTGAAAAACCTGATGTGGAGGATCTTAGAGTGTTTGGAAGTATAGCTTATGGCCTTAAACCAAGTCAATTAAAACACAAGTTTGAGCCCAAATCTTCGAAGTGTATTTTAATTGGTTTTTCTACTCCCACTAAAGGCTATAGGCTCTACAATCCTATAACCAAACAGATAATTACCAGGAGAGATGCTCAAGTGTTTGAAGAAGAGGCATGGGACTGGTCTTGTGTGAAGACGGAAGAAAGCAAACACTTGTGGGACTTGAGCAGCTTTGACCTATTTATTGATGTTAATATTGACGATTCTGCCCTACTCCTAGGGTGCAGAATAATTCTAACTTTGGTGCAGGAACAAGACACAATCATGGTACAAATGAACAAGGAAGCTCAAGTTCCAATCACTCCAACATCGAGGCTCCTCAAGGTAGTGATGTTGACTCATCTACACCTCCACTAAAGACAAAAAGTATGGCTGAAGTATATGAGAACACTGTTCCAATGGAAGACTATTTAGTGTGTGAGTTTGCTTTGTCCATAAGCGATCCCATGCACTTTGAGGAAGCTGCTGAAAAGAGTGAATGGCAGCAGGCCATGAGTGAAGAAATTAAAGCCATAGAAAAAAAATGAAACATGGAAATTAGTTGATGCTCCCACAAATAAAAATGTGGTTGGTTTGAAGTGGCTTTATAAGACCAAGCTAGGTTCGAAAGGTGAAGTGTTGAAGTACAAAACTCGGTTGGTGGCGAAGGCCTACTCTCAAAGAAAAGGAGTGGATTTTCAGGATACATTTGCTCCGGTTGCCAAGTTTGAAACTATCCGCACTGTTCTTGCTGCTGCTGCACATCAAGGGTGGATGATTTTCCAACTTGATGTTAAGTCTGCATTTCTTAATGGAAGACTCGAAGAAGAAATCTATGTTGAGCAACCCTAAGGATTTGAAGTAGAAGGAGCTAAAGAGAAAGTGTATCGATTGTATAAAGCTTTGTATGGGCTGAAGCAGGCTCCCAGGGCTTGGTACTCTTGGATTGACACTTATTTTCTAAGTCATGGTTTTGTGAGAAGCTATAGCGAACCTACTTTATATGTGAAATCAGTGGAAGGAGAAGGTGTCATCTATGTTTGCTTATACGTAGATGATATCATTTATACCGGTCCTAGTACTCGTGTACTTCAAGAGTTCAAAAGGGCCATGATGCAGTAATTTGAGATGACTGATATGGTTCATCTCAAATATTTCCTTGGGCTTGAAATTCATCAAAAGAAGGAAGGATTTTTTATCAATCAGGCCAAGTATGCAGAAGAGTTGATTGAAAGGTTTGGCATGACTGGGTGAAAAGTTGAAGAAACACCTATGAATGCTAATGAAAAGTTCAAGAGTGATGACGGAGTTGATGCAGCTAATGCAACGATGTACCGAAGTATTATTGGTGGTCTAATGTATTTACAAAACACTAGACCCGATATAAGTTTTCCAGTTAATATGTTGTCCAGGTTCATGCAGAAGCCGAGTAAGAATCATTTTTGGTGCAGCAAAGCGAGTTCTTCGATATGTGGCTGGAACTACTCATTATGGGCTATGGTATGATCGGAATAAAGATGTAAATCTGCACGGGTTCACGGACAGTGACTGGGCTGGTAGTTTGGATGATAGTAAGAGTGTCTCGGCTAATGTTTATTTCTCTTGGTAGCGGTGTTATCTCTTGGTGCACTAAGAAGCAAAACTCTATTCCTCTCTCCAGTACTGAAGCAGAGTACATTTCAGCAACAAGTGCAGTGTGCCAAGACATATGGCTTAGAAGGATTCTGAATGATTTGGGCTTTACTCAGATGGAGGTCACTGTGATTTGGTGTGATAACAAGTCTGCCATTCATCTTTCAAAAAATCCGGTGGTAGATGGCAAGTCAAAACATATAGAGATAAGACACCACTTCATCTGAGACATGGTTAATCGGAAGCAAGTTTCCTTGAAGTTCTGTGTAACTAATGATCAATTGGCTGATATGCTAATGAAAGCTCTTGGGAAAGACAAGTTTGTTCGGTTCAGGAAGATGTTGGGTGTCCGAGGATTTGAATTAAGGGAGGGTGTTGAAGAATAATTCAAGTCCTATTTTCATGCATGCATGTGGAGATTTCTTTAGGTTATTTGAATGTTTCAATAAAGTCGTTTGGTAGGTTGTTAGTCTGATCCGAGTCATTTGGATCTACCAGCTTTTGCGTATTTCTTTTGCTATTTATAGGAGTCTAGTTTGCAGCTTTATTTCCATGTACTTCTCAATTATCAAGCATTAATAAAATCGTGCATTGCAGTGTTATTAAGTGTTCATCAGTTTGTGAGGTTTATATAGTGTATGCTCATACCAACAGTCACAACATAATCCCCTATTTCAGTTTTCATCATCAAATACAATTCTTTCTTATTTTCCCGACACCAAATTATCCTTAAATTAAAAAGTTCGTAATTTGTAATACGTTATAATCATGTTAAACCAGTCGACAAGATTTTCTTATATACTCTTTCCCTCCAACCAACGACTATAAAACGCCAACGCTTCCTTAGGTTTGTACTCTGGTACCGTGTGACCCGATCCCTACATCAAAATTAACATATAATTAAATTCAAATAAACACACGACAAGATACCTTAAGCAGTATTATAGTCTAATCCACAGGTTAAGGCATAGATAGGGGTGCGTTCAAACCAGAACTGCAAGAACCACCTAAGCACTTCTACAAAATGTTGACCAGATAATGTGGGAGAGATAGAGAAGTGCTTATGTAACACGCCTTGTTATGTATCACATTTTAAGCAATATGTAGATGAGGTTATGCCATTTAAAAGCAAAATGTACATGTGTTTATGCGGTTTTAGCAGTTCTTAACTTAAAATCGGTTCTATATTGACCCCCCCCCCCCCCCCAACCGTGATGTCCATTGATGATAAAGATATATACAAAAAATGCTCTGGAACATGCACTCTAAATGGTTCCACATTCTTGGAAATTCTTTTCCAAAATAATGTTTTAAAACACAAATTAAAAGCCACTTAAGAGTGCATATCTTAACGCATCAATCCGATGTATGTATGACAAACCTTAACAGTGAGAAATGTGAGGTTGTCGTATCCTTGTATGAATCTGCAAACACAAGAAACACATCTGCATGAATAGCTTTATCTAAATAAAAAGTAACCTCTTTATATTTTTTTATAAAAAGTAAAAAACATACCCGGAGACTTGACCATCGACATGCCATTTCCTCCACTCATCGATCACTTTGTAACCTAATGATCGTGTCCACGCTTCAGTTCCAGTGAAAGGAACACACATATCATGATCCCCGCTGCACAAGCATACAAAAGTTATTATCATAAAATTAATTTCTTAGAAAATTAATAGAATACTTGTAGTCTCATTTATACGATATAAGATTTAAATAAATTCATGAAATTCATTTGTTGTAATGTTCTTATCAGCATTAATTCATGAAAATTGATATAATACTCAATGGCGGATCTAAAAACTTTCATAGGGGTAACGTTTTAAAAGAAAGGGGTAACGAAATCGAAAAAACGTCAAATTTTTCCAAAATTGACACTACTGCCGGAGCGCCAAGGGGTAGCGGAGGCTACCCCTTCGCATAAGTTAGCTCCGCCCCTGATAATACTTGTGGATGTAGAAAAATTACTAAACCACAAAAACTGCTTTCCCGTTTTATTCATTTGTTGTAATGTTTTAACAGGTTGACCCATGTCATTCAAGTTGACTTGAAACACTTTTTGTTACTTTTTTTGTTAAATTCCATAACGAATAAAATATCATTACAATAGTAGTTAATTATACTAACAAAATGATTTAGTATGTTTTGCTTGCAACAATAACAAATTTGGGCGTCTTTTGACCCGTTTCCTTTTTTATTAGCTGGTTTTTACGTGTTTGACCCGTTAAAAAATTATTACCTAAATCATCCCTGTTATAAGTAAATGGGTCGAAAATGCCACCTCTACCACAAGTGATAAACTATGAATGTTGATGTGACCTATGAGTACATACATAAGATATGGATATACCTGAGAATAAGAGCACGGTAACCACGAACAGTGAGATTTCTATGGTAAGGGATCATGCTTCCAGCATCATGATAGTATCGTATGTTATTAGTACATAGCTCCCAATTGCCCACGACACTAATCTGAAGAATCATTTTAATTTAATTTTTCCAAGAAGTCCGTTGGAGTAAGTTTACCAAATATTAAGAAAATATTATGTGTTACCGGGTCCGCATGAATCGCCTTCCGGACTGCTTCATTGTTTAGCCATATGGTCGCTACTTCATCATCCTACAAAGATATATTTAAAGAAATTTATAAGGTTGTACATACTGATAGGGGTGTTCAACGTTCGGTTCGGTTTTCAGTTTTTGAAAACTGTTCGGTTTTGATTTTTTTTGTTTTAGCAATGGTTTGGTTTGGTTTTCTGATTTCAGTTTTTGGAACAAATTATGTAAGATTTAAAAATAAAAAGTATCATCCAAGATTTAAGAATCTTTCTTAGATGTTTACATTTAAGTTAATATATTAAACCTTTTTCAATTAGCATTGTTCACAAAAACCATACCCTCTAATCTCTATTTATGTTTCTCCAAAAATTTTATTAAGACATTTTCTTTTATAAAACTTTGAAAATCATTTAATTTTTATGTTAAATTTTGTTATTTCTTGTAAGCAATGGATAAATCATTTCAAAGATAATTAAACATGTTAATGTGCTTATTATAAATACTTCACATTCAAGGATAAAATTAATAATTACTAAATCAATAAATACAACAAACATTAAAAAAGTGATGTTTTAGGTTGTTCGGTTCGGTTTTTATAAGATGCAAAACCGTAACCGAACCATAAATTTCGGTTCGGTTTTCTGCTCACCCCTACTTACTAAAGCTTGAGTATATTTTCAACCACCTTTAAACTGTTTGACCCGTTATCAATATAACACAATTCAGATTGAGATAACTTTACATAAATGACTTACAGTACATGGGACATTTTCCGCACTGTTGAGAAGCTCAGGCCAAGAAGGAACATAACCAGCCTTAACCGGGCTCTAAAAGGCCAAGCGCGTCCAAACATTCTGGTTCGAACCGGAAGCGGTCTTTTGGTCTCACCTAATTTCCGGAAGCTAGCTGGAAGGTTCGATGTTGCAAGTCTAATTTTACTTGAACTATCACCATGATAACACGGTTCTAGAATGTCGTAAATGTTTATACCATCGATATCCTGAATTCACAATAATAAATTCAAGATAACCAAGGATGTTATAAAGTTAATGTGAAGTTTAGGAAAAATAATGAACGGTAGGGAAAAAAATTACTTCGTCAACTTTTGAAAGCTTGCTTTCACAGTCATCATTTGCGGGATTGTAGTAGTTCCCTTGACATTCTGTGGTAACTTCCTGCATGTGTTTATGGTCAACCTTTGATCATAAAGATACACTTTGACTTTTCAAGTCAAACAGACAAGAATCCTCAAATACTTGTACTACTTTAAGCCCTTTAGGTTTGGGCTTTTTATTATATTTATAATTATTTTTAGTTAAAGGTAAAAAAGAAAACTAAAAAAAATAAGTGTGTATATATATAAATGTCCATGTGTATATTTATTATATTTATAATTATTTCTATTGTTTTTTATTTAAGAAAAAAATAAATTTAGAAAATAATAAACAAAAGAATATATGGGATAATTGCCAAAATCGTCGCTGAGGTTTGGGAATTGCCAAAATCGTCCATGCGTTAACGATACATTTTAACTGGGTTAGTGATTTGGATGGAAATGGCAACAAAAATGAAACGTCTAGGGTCCAGTTACAAAAAAAATCTTATTTTAGATGAAACAAGCAAAAGTACCGAACCTTAGGGACGATTTTGGCATTTTACTCAAAATATATACAAAAATCATTGTGGGTGTTGACCTTTTAAGTCAAAGGTCCAACGCATAACAATTTTCTAACCATGTCATGCGCTATAACATTTTATTACAATCATTGTGGGCGTTGACCTTTTAAGTCAAACAGACTGGATTTTAACTTCAAATCTGATACGAAAAGTCGAAAACTATGAATGAATGGATGCCAACTTTGTAAGTAACAATACCAACATGAAATGTTGACCTTTTACCATTGACCTTAAAAGTCAAAGTGTACCTGATAAAGTTCATCAGAAATGAGGCCCATCCCGTGTGCAAATGGAACAAGAGCGTTACCGTCAAACACGTCATCTGTAACTCCGTTTCCGACTATGTATCCCTACAATTTTATTAACAAAACTTAGGCAAATAGCGTTTGAAGTTGTAATAATCATTATTGCGGTTCTTTTAATGAGAATGTACCTTAAAGTTTAGAGTGGGTTTATCACCAGCGTCGAGTCCTGAAACACACAAACAAGGGTATTATAGTAAAGTTCTCAAGCTTGTGTTACTTCGGGTTAAAAAGAGATATTTATTTACCTTTAACCACTTCATAAGACAATGTAGGGACATAAACTCCGGCATACGATTCACCAGCAATGAAAAACGGATTTGATAGGTATTCGGGATATACCTTAAACCACTAAAATTTAAAAAAAAAATGTAAGCATGTTTTCTGATATATTTCTATTATCTATCTAGTCTTTATGCAGAACAAATAAATACTGGTTTTTTGAGTGTTTTGCATGGAACATATGAACAATTCAGATTTTTTTTATTTAAACCACTTATCATTGGACTTGTGGTGATATTGTTAACAACGCTTAAAACATAAAGAAATATTGCTTTATCTTTATTTAAATTTCTTTTAGCTAATTAAGGGTGTTTAGATGTGCATTTTGAAAGTGGTTACGGGATATCAAAGTTTTATTAGTTTAGAAATTAATAATAAAACGATAAATATGACATTTTGGTGAAACAAAAGTACAGACGGTTTGTAAAATGGAAACAAAAAAAATCATCATTAAACTGCATTTGCATATTAGTTTAGAAATTAATAGATCGACTTGTATTTACGTACTGATAAATATCACATAACTATGCATAAGGTCACATTTCGGCATTTAATATGTTTTCTTTATATATTCTTGTGTTTCAAGAATACCTCAAGGAGAAATTTGTGCGAGTCTGAAGCTGTTTTTGTATCCCTGGTGATATAGTCGGTTTTATTAGCGGAATAAGACATTCCAACGCCAGCCGGAGAGTCCAAATATATCACGTTCGAAACCTAAACAAATTTGAATAAAAATGGTAACCAAGATTGTGATTCGTGCTAATGATCAAATTTATCTAACTAGTAATATATCATACTGGTTTTAACAACTCAAAAACATATACAAATATAAACCTTGGTCCATGTATATGGATTGAGGTGAAGCTTGGGCATGCCTCCGGTTTTTTCAAAATTAAAGGGACCTGCGAAACAACATTGACATGTTCTTAGAACAACTAATAATCCAAGAATCACACATATGCAAATACCCAATATATATAAACCCCTAAGTGTTGTAAATTTATTATTTATATCGGTTTTGTAATTGATTAGGGTCAAATAATCAAATTTGGATAACAGGCTGGTTAACTAACTAGATTATTGAGATAAACGTAAATTATCTACCTAATCCATTTTAGTCAAGTGATTATCTTATATTATCTTATTCTGATTCTTGAAATATCAAATTATCAATAGTCATTTTCAAAAGGCACATCCAAATACCCATGACAAATATCGGTCCGAATATCGGTACCGATATTATCGGCGATATAGGCCTCACCAATTTTCCCGATATCAGTACCTTTCTTCTTAGTTCTACCATTCATGTTTCTTCTTATTGCTGCTATTATCAGTACCTTTCTTCTTAGTTCTACCATTCATGTTTCTTCTTATTGCTGCTATTAGTGTTTTAAGTCTTAATCAGTTCCTACTTGCTACAATTGTTAGTGTTTTGCAAGTTGCAAAAGGTTAATTTGTTAATGGTAGGAGAGTATACTGGTTTGTTAGTGTAAAATTGCTATATATAAAATTCTGCGTGATATTAAAATAACCGATATCTCACCGAGATAACCTATATCTCAAATATCGGTTCTTGACCAATCTCAGATTTTTTACCGCATTAACTGCATAACTGCAAAGTCCTATATCAATTCAAGATTACAAGCAAGCACCCTTTCTTATTTACCTACTTGAGTATTTGGTACTAACTAACACTAAAAAAAGAAAGAATTCATATGAAAAACAAAAAAAACAAGTAATTCAAATAAAACAATAAAGAAAAATAAAGTATACCATGTTCATAAACAAAGCCATCAAAACTAGAGCAACCAGGGCCACCATTGAGCCAAAGAACCACAGGATCTTCAGAAGGGTTTCTTTCAGACAACACATAATAATAATACAATTTCTTGCCATGATTCTCATCTATTGTCACATACCTGCAAACCCATTAAAGATCACACAAAACAAAAACAAACCCATCAATAAAAATCAAATATTTTTCACTAAAACATCAACAAGAAAGTCAACAAAGTAAGGATCAAGAATACCCAGCATAGTGTTTGGAAGGTAGAGTTCCATTAAACCCAGGAATTTGCGAAATTGCAGCATTTTCAGGGGCGGAGTGTGCCAAGAAAATGGTCGATAATATACAAATTGAAAGAATTCTTATGTTCATGTTTGGGAATAATAAGTTTGGGGGTTTCAAGGAGAGAAAGATTCTTGATTCTGTGTGGATTTGTTGTGGGAGTGTGTGATGAATATATATATATATATATATATGAGTATAGAACAGACTGAAGTTTGTGTTTGGAGTTTGCTTACAAGGCAAGTGAAAGATAAAAGGACTAGTGGAGGAATGGGTTCCAACAGAGCAATCAACCATGAAGACTTTTTTTATTTACTCAAAGATAGCCTCACTTTTGGGGCCCAAATTCACAAATGGGTCCCACTTGTGATGGCGACAATGACACGGTGGCATTGGCTGCGCCACTGTGGGAAAAGGAGTTCGGTGGTAACGGTGAGGAGGAATAGATGATAGGTGGTGCTGACCCATTAAGACATGTTATAAGTTAAAAGGTTTTTATTAAGTGGTCGGTTTTGATACATATAATTTGAGTAGAAAAAACTGACCTACGTTGATTTTACCTAAATTGACTCGTATACAAAAATAAAAAAAATACCTTGAACGAACAAACAAATATAATTAGTAAAAGTTTACGCATTGATAGGGTTGAGAGATAATGCGCTAAGGGCAAAAATGTTTTCTATCCAAGGAGATAATAATCCAAATGATATGAAATGTGTAGGGAATTAATATTTAACGTGACAACAAAACTATAGGTACTAATATTAATAGTACTAAACTACTAATAATAGAAAGTAGTGAGAAATTGTAGTCTTAACAGATAAAAAAGCACATAAGCAAGTAAAAAAGTAGCAAGAACCCTCTTAAAAGTATCTACACACCAAAACAACGCTAAGGTTAAGGCAAACAAACATAAAATTAAGATCGTAAAATAAAGCTAAGATAGCCTATAGACTCCTCTATAATACATTTTGAATGTGTATTTTATAATTTTCTTTTTTGCTACAACAGTGGTTGAAAGTAGTAACCTTATTGACCTCATGATACCTGAGTCATTACAAAATTAGTTGTTTGATCTCTAAATTGATTAACCGACTAAAACCGGTCAATTACAAATAAGGGTTAAAGCCGACTCCAAGTCAACCTATGTAAAAAGATAATATGTGAATTCAAAAGAACAATTGTTACATGTATTTTGATCCCTTTTCATATATAGACATGCACTAATTGTTAAAAGTGCCTCTTTCTTGCCGTTGCTTTGAAAGTTTTTTGAAAGTTTAAAATTTGTGATTTTTGCCATGAATTTGAGAATATTAATGTCTTTGATCTGAATAAGCTTAACGAGACGACATCATATCCATTACTTGTTCCATGTTTGCAAATGAATGTATATGTTGTTACGATTACTCATACGTTTTACCTAAAAAAGTATATAAAAAATTATTGATTGGGGGGGGTGTTTATTCCGTATTTTAGTATCCTTGGAAAATGATGGACCTAACTATAGAAATCCTTAAGAACCACTAGCAACCACTCATCACTTTCAAAGAGGAAAGATCCCCACCAAATTTGTGTTTAAAGTCTCATTTAGATGTCGTATGAACCCTTATTTACCTCTTATTTGTTGATTGTATCTCTCTCGTATTTTAGCATCCTTGGGGAATGATAGACCTAGCTGTAGACATTCTTAAGAACCACAAGTAAAAAACTTATCAATTTTAAAGACAAAAGATCACCCACCAAATTTGTTCTTAAAGTCTCATTATAGATGTCGTTACATCTGTAACAGTCACAATGGTATTATTGGAACTTGCTTGAAGATGAATAACCCCCTTTGGTATTTTACGTATACTCTTATGCGAACTATACGTCCACGTGAACCGTTTTTCGGTATAGCTTTTGCCATATTTTATCATCTCATAAATTTGAGTAAGAGATATATGGATATATCCATTTCATGTCAAAAAAGATCCCCCTTCTTATTTGTATATTGGGTCTTTAACGAGTCTTATTATCCTTGTCTTTGTTTATGTCTTGGGTTAGAACAAATTACTATAATTCGTCACCGACGACGGATTAGTCGACATTCACCCCTATTTACCTCTTATATGCTGGTTTTAAAGACAAAAGAACCATGTTTTGTATCTAAACTAGAGATGGGCATAATCGGGTTTTATTATTACCCGGAACTGGTTCCAACCCGGAACCGGTTCCAACCCGGAACCGGTTCTGCTTGGATGTCATTGGAACCGGGTATGGTGTGGAACCGGGTCCGGTTCCTACCCGGGTTCACACCCAAGAATATGGAACCATGTAGAACCGGGTACGGGTATTATGGAACCAGGTATGGTGTGGAACCGGGTATGGTGCGGAACCGGTCCCTGATAGTGTTCAGAACCGGTTCCTGACAGTAAAAACCTGACTTTTACTGTTCAGAACCGATTCCTGACAGTAAAAACCTAACTTTTACTGTTCAGAACCGGTTCCTGATAAAATGTTACCTGTGGAACCGGTTCCTGATTAAAAAATCGTTTTTTTTTTATATAAACCCCTTCCTACTTACCGGTTCCTGATAAATGTTATCGTTGGTGTTTTAATAAAGTTTGTGTAATGTTTCTTTCTATTGTGTTTGTTATGTTTGATTTTTATTATTAGTTACATTGATAAATAAAAATAGTAACAATAATCGGTTAAAATTAAAAAACAAATTAATCGGTTACAACATATAAAAAAATTAACCGGTTACAAAAAAAAAAATTACTCAGAACCGGTTCTAGTAAGATTTTATTTCTTTGATCGTTTAGTAGCGGCAGGTGCAACACTTTCCGATGAGTTTCTCTTAGGTGCGGGTACCTCGGTACAATCGTCGTCCGAATCGTTAGTCTCCACTTCTTCGTCCTCCTCTTCGTCAACAATTTTATGCTCTAACTCAACTTCATCTTCTAGACTAGTTTTATGTTGAACACGATCAACGGCATCCAAATGGTCCTTTAAGCATATTGCCATCTCTAGCGATTCCGGAGTTAGTCTTGTTCTTCTAATTGACAAACCCTGCCACTAAGAGAAAACACACTTTCCGAAGCTACCGTGGAAGCTTGTACCGTTAGTATATCACGAGCCATGGTGGCTAGAATCGGGTATTCGGATTCTTTCGATTTCCACCATGCCAAAATTTCAAATTTCCTATACTCCTCGGTGGTCATAGTAAGTGAATACTGATTTTTTTTATATCTCCCAAGTTCACTTGTTGGTTCACTACCCCTTTGTTGTCTAGCGGTCTCGTCTCTAACGACATTCAACATGGTTATAAGTGGATCCCCGCTTGTTTCATCGTTAGAGGCCGTGGACCGAGACTCAAACAAATTTGTATGATTTTTTTCACCATATTTTTTAAAATATTGATCATAAAGTTTGGCCATACACTCATTGAATATTTTTTTTTGTTTTTGCTTTTAAAGTTGGATCCTCCTCATGCATATCCAACTTGTCATAAATTTCATCAATTAAAGCTTCAACACCCGGTACGTTTAAAGCTGGATTTAAAGCAGCGGCACATAGAAAAACGGGTGGTAATTCTAAAAAATATTTTTTAAATTTTTGAATCATTGGTCTCGTCATATTCCTTAACATGTCACTAGAATTTTCAAACTTTTTAAAATTAGTTGTTATCAAATACAATTGGTACACAACTTTAGAACTAGTAGGATAATAAACACCGGAAATCAAAGTCGTTGTAGTTTTAAAAACTTGTAAAAAAGTACTTAGGTTATTAATATTTTCCTAAGCCGTGTCGGGAAAGGGGACGAGAAGGTACTCATCACTTAAAGTTGTATGAAAAGATTTTAAAGTGCCTATTTGCTTTATAGCCATTTCAAACATATGACAACGGTCAGGAACCGGAACGGTTCCAACGGTCAGGAACCGGTTCCAACGGTAACATTTTAACGGCTATAACCGGTTCCAACGGTAACATTATAACGGTCAGGAACCGGTTCCAACGGTAGGAACCGGGTACAGGTAGGAACCGGGTACGGGTAGAAACCGGTTACTACCCGATTCAAATGGTAAAATTGTGGAACCGGGTTGGAACCAACGGGTATTTTGAACCCGGAATCGGTTCTACTTAATGTCGGGTAGGAACTGGAACCGGTTCCAGTTCGGTTCTACCGGTTCGGGTTCGGAACCGGTTTTTATGCCCATCTCTAATCTAAACACATCAATTCGAGAAATGAAAGGAAGAAGAAAAATTAGCAAAGTCATGTTTCTATCTCTAATTATTGGAGTTCTAACCCGCTTAAGGGTCTATCTTGGAGTCTAACCTCATATCATATCTATTCGAGTTTAAACTACACAATTAGGCTGATTTTTGTACACACATTTGACACATTCTAGATGGCAGTTTTCGTAGGCTGATTTTTGGAATTTTAGACCGTAATTGAAGTATTTTGCGCATCTTTCTTGCCGTTACTCTTAGAAGTTTAATTTATGATTTTTGTCATTCGGTTACAATCACAGAAATTCAAAATATTAAAATTATATATTTGCTTGGAAATAAAACTTAATGACACCGCATCCATTACTTGTACTATGTTTGACAACAAACTCCTGTTATATATCGTTACAATTATTCATACGTTTTACTTAAAAACATATTAAAAGTATTGATTGTGAGTATTGAGGCCCGCATTTTTCTTTTTTTACTACCATTAGAAAAGGATAACCCCTACTTAACTTAGTATCCACTGATTAGTATTTTGAAAATATATAACAAATATTTTAGTATTATTGTAAGTTATTTTGTTACAGAAGTAATATACTTGGTGGATATTTTATTCTTAGCTCATACCTTGCTAACCCTAACATCTATTTTCTTGTTGGATATTTGATATTTAGCTCGTTATGTAACATCAGCTTGCGAGGATCTTTTGCCACGGTGGAAAAGGCGGTGGGTGGCGACAAACAATGATGATGGGGTGATACTGACCTATTAAGACGTGTTATAAGTTAAAAAGTTGTAATTAAATGGCCAATTTTGATACATGTAATTTGAGTAGACAAAACTCACACAGATTGTTTGATTTGACCTGAATTGACTCATATATAACAATAAAAATAAAATTATACCTTGAACGAACAAATATATATAATCAGTAAAATTTTACTCATAGCAGAGCTATTGATATGGTCAAAAGAGGGTGGAATGAGAGCAAACATGTTTTCTATCCAAGAAGATAAAAAAATGCTTCCACTGAGACACCCGATCCCAAAGATCTTTTTTTTTGCATGTGTAGAGATAAATTAATCCAAATAACATAAAATGTGTTTAAGGAAATTAATGCGACAACAAAACAATAGGAACTAATATTAATAGTATTAAACTATCAATAATAGAAAGTAGCGAGAAACTACAATATTAACAGATAAAAAACCACATAAGCAAGTAGAAAAGTAGCAAGAACCCTCTTGAAAGTATCTATACAACAACGCTAAGTCTAAGGCAAACAAACATATAGAAATAATTAAGGTCGCAAGACAAAGCTAAGATAGCCTATACATGATAATACATATCGAATGTGTTAATTTATATTTTCTTTTATGCTATGAAAGTGGTTGAAGGTAGTAATGTTATTTACCTCATGATACCTAAATCGTTATAAAATTAATGGTTCAGTCTCTAAACTGATTAATCGACTAAAACTGGACAATTACAAATAAGGGTTCAAGCCGACACCAAATCAACCCATGTATAAAAAAAATAATATTTTATTTATATACTATACTAGTAATCAGGCCCGCCCTCATTGCAGCGCGGGTACATTGCAAATATTGAATGAATTAGTCCAATCATTATATGATGTATGAACCTTATGAAAACGCGCGTTCTGTCGTATCTGATTCAATGTAACTTGTATAAGCATTATGATTGGATCGAAACGTATAGTAAATCGAAATTATACCGTACAATCATAATGTTTTATATATGACCCAACTCATACATAGAAAATGTAACGGGTATAATGAAAAAACTGACTTGTATAATTAAAATGGCTTTATTAATGCTTTTTAAAATAAATACACACTAAAACCTATTATATTTAACCTTTCTCGTTTTCCAAAAAAAAGTTTATGTCAAAACGTAGATCAACTAAAATTTTTGCCGACACACAGAAATAAGGATGTGCACGTAAAAATATTTTTTAAACGAAAACGTATTATATTTGATCGAAGTTGTTTTCAAAAAAAAATTACGTCGAAACATAGATCAACTCAAATTTATACAAACACGCATATAAAAATATATACGTAAAAATTGTTTTTTTAAGTAAACATGTACATAAATATTGTTTATCATGTTTGTTTACCCATATTTAACAATAAATAATTTACAAAATTAGATAATTTAGTAAAAAATATTAATTTATAGGATAAAATCTAAGAGTTTATCCAAAGGAAATAGTGATATTATAGAAAGGATAAGTCATAAACATGATTGGAGTAATTGGTGTTATAGAAAAAGATAAGTCATAAACATGATTGGAGTAATCGTTGATAATTAGGGTTGTTCAAAAAGCTTGCGGTTTGTAACTCGTTTGGTTTTAGCTTTGGAAAAAACTTGTTTGATGTGGCTCGATTAGAAAGTGAGTCTAGCTTGACTGGTAACGAGCTGGATTGGCTCGCTTTGGCTCGCAAACCAGTTCGGTTCGGCTTAGCTCGGATTATTTTACTTTTAATATATTTTATTTTTATATACATTATAATATAATATATCACAAAAGCTTATTATTATGTACATGTGATTAGGGAGTGTACTTTTATATCTATACCACATTTAAAGGTTGATTACAATGCTAATAAACTTATATTGTATTTCATTAAAATTAAGAATGTATTTTGTGTTTTAAACTTGATTTGACTTGTAATGTATTATGTTGAGTTTATTTTGGATATGTTCTTTTAAATTATTGGATAATGTTTTAGATTACTGAATTTAAAGAGCCATATATTAATTTTTCTTTTCAAATCGAGCCAAATCAAATCAAGCCGAGCGGAGCCAGCTCGGTTAAAACCAAGTCGCGCCTGAGTTTAGATTTCCAGCTCGGTTTCAAATCTAAGCCGAGTCGAGCCAGCTAGGTTTAAAATCGAGCCGAAACAAGTTTTGCTCTAGCTTGGCTTGGTTCGGCTCGAGAAGAGCCGAGCCCTAGTGGTAATGACAAATCTAATAAATAATAATAATAATGTAATATA
The DNA here is from genome assembly GCA_947069175.1 of Scalesia atractyloides. Taxonomy (NCBI): domain Eukaryota; kingdom Viridiplantae; phylum Streptophyta; class Magnoliopsida; order Asterales; family Asteraceae; genus Scalesia; species Scalesia atractyloides. The sequence goes on along the minus strand of CAMTDV010000002.1, from coordinate 8,274,432 downwards.
TATATATATATATATATATATATATTAAATAAACAATACAAAGTGAAAAAAGAATATTAAAATTGATGAAGTAAAAAAAGGAATTAAATAATTATTTGATATATAATTTTCTGCATGCCTTGGGGCTTGGGCTCCTTACATTCAACAACCAAATTCCCTTCCCAAAATCGACATTGTAAAAGTAGGAAAAAAGGAATGGTTATAGCAGTAAAATACACTGACATTTCGTTTTTAGATTATAAACTAAAACAAACCGCGTGCGTTCCGGCGCGGGAAACTTGCAATCATCTAATGTATTAGTCTAAGCGTTATGTGATGCATTAACCATATGAAATTTTCAAAGTTATGGAGGTGTAAAAATTGAGTAATACTACAAAGGGAAAAAACGTAAAGTTTAAAACTTGACGGATTAGTGGCGGTAAAAATGGAATAATAATGCAAGGACTAAAAACGCAACGTTAAAACATGAGGGGTGGTGGCGTTAAAAATGGAGTATTAGTTAAAAGGAAGAATAACATTAAGTTTAAAACTTGAGAGGGTAATAGTGAAGGAGTACGTACACAAAATTTAAAATGGAGAGGGTGGTGGCGTTAAAAATATAGTAACAGTACAAGAGATAAAAACGCAAAGTTTAAAAGTTGAGAAGATAGTATCGGAATTCAAACTTGAAGTTTAAAAAGGTAAATTTCGAAGATTAAGAAGGTGTAATAGTGCATGGGTTAAAAATACAAATTATAAAAGTTGTTATAGAATTGTAAAATGAAACAATAATCTATGATTAAAATTGTAATTTCCAAAATTGAAAGTGTGTAAACACAAAGTAATAATAAAAAGGTTAAAACTAAAAGTCTTTAAATTGGAGAGGGCAGATAGTAAATATACCACAAACTTTGTAATATAAGAATATATATACTATGTGTGAATTCAAAAGAATAATTATTACATGTATTTTGATCCCTTGTCATATAGACATGTACTAATTGCTCAAAGTGCCTCTTTTTGTCGTTGCTTTGAAAGTTTAAAATTTGTAATTTTTGCCATTCACTTATAATTATAGAATTTGAGAATATTAATATATGTCTTTGATCTGAATAAGCTTAACGACACAACACCACATGCATTACTTGTACCATGTTGCAAACGAACTATACACGCATATGTTGTTACGGTTATTTATATGTTTTACCTAAAATGTATATCAAAAAAATTGATTGTGAGTGGGGACGTATTTTAGCATCCTTAGGGTATGATGGACCTAGCTGTAGACATCCTTAAGAACCACAAGTAAGCACTCATCACCTTTAAAGACAAAAGATCATCTATTAATGTTGTGCTTAAAGCCTAATTGTAAATGTCGTATTAACCCCTATTTACCTCTTATATGTTGGTTGTATCATTTGTACCTTGAAATTATATTAATAACATTTATATTATATTTTGAAATTGTATAAATAACTTCTATGTTAAATATGGCTGTAGTATTTATTTTACAATAATATATATGTGTGTTCTATATAGCATTGTTGTTTTAAAACATAAAGAAATTTCGTTTTGTTTGTTTAATCATATTGTAAGATATTTTTGTACAAAAGTAGTATACTTGGTGGATTTTTATTCTTAGCTCATAGCTTACTAAGCCTAATATCTAATTGAGTTCTTATTCAAAATTCAAGACTAAACAATTAGGAATTTATGACAAATTCTATGGCAGTTTTTGTAGTCTGATTTTTGGAATTTTAAGTCATAATATATTAAGTTATTCTATAAATACTTCTAAAAATAAGAAGTGTATAAAGATACAATGGATCACACAAGATGACACAATGTCGAGCAAAATATAACACAATGTCGAAGAATATAACACAATGTTAAGGAAAAAAGACACAATGACACAAATATAGATAGACACAATGATAATAAACAAAACTTCTAAAATCTACAACCTATAAATCCAAAAGTGAAAAGTAAAAACCTAAAATCCCACATCGTATAGTTTGATAAGACAGTTTCAATACCGCTTGGATGAGGTCAATCGAAGTACGTTTAATACCCTTTGTATGACTTCTTATTTTTAGAAGCTTTTGTATTTGATAACCCGTAATATATAAGTATTAATTGCGCATCTTTCTTGCCGTTACTCTAGAAGTTTAAATTTATGATTTTTGTCATTCGGTTATAATCATAGAAAATCAGATCCTTTGCCTTATAATAGAAAATCAGAATATTAAAATTATATCGTTTGCCTTATAATAGAAAATCAGAATATTAAAATTATATCCTTACCCTGAAATAAAGGTTAAAGACACCGGATTCATTACTTGTACTCTATTTGACAACAAACTCCTCTCATATATGGTTATAGTTATTCACACCTTTTACCTAAAAATATATTAAAACTATTTTTAATAGCAAAGAATCTCACGTGTAAACTCACGTTGTTCGGGCTATGTTCAACATTGACTCCTCGACCGTCATGAGACATTGCCCCTGATATGAAAAAACCGAATGGAATCCATAAACTCTCGCCCCCGTCATGTTCGAACCCGGAATTAAAACCCCGATTCATACCTTTACCCAGGTGTCTATCGAAAATGACCTAAACGAGAATCGAGCATGCATCTCCACTAGAAAGAGAAGACTAATTAACCATTTAACCAAATTCCCGAGACTATATTGAAACTATTGACTGCGAGCAACGAGGCCCACCTTTTTCGTTTTTTAGTATCACTAGAAAAATATGAACCCAAATATAGACATTCTTAAGAACCACAAACAACGTGTTCATCTTTAGAGAAATGACACAACACCCACCTAATTTGTACTTGAAGCCTCATTGTGGATGTTGTATTGACCCGTATTTATCTCAGTATCCACTAGTTGTAACATTAGTATTTGGAGAATCTATAGATAACAATTATTCTATTATTATTGTAAGTTATTTTGTTACAGAAGTAATATACTTGGTGGATATTTTATTCTTAGCTCATAGCTTACTAACCCTAACATCTACTAGAGTTTTTATTCAAATTCAACACTAAATAATTGGGCATTTATGACACATTCTATTCAATATTGGCAGTTTTAATAGGCTGATTTTTGAAATTTTAGCTCATAATATATTAAGATGCGTGCACTTTAACAAAATATTTGCTTGATTATTCAAGTCCCTCATTACACCTTGTGTACGTATGTACATGTATATGTGCTACACCTATAAGATTGACCATATCTAAAGTCTATACACTTATACTTTGTAACAAATAAATGGACACGAATGCTTTTATTCATCATCTATAAACATAATATGAGTGACATTCTCACACGTGAATGTAATATTAACATTAAACAAAAATACACCCATTTGAATGTGAATTGAACAATATTCTTCACATATATATGACCAAGGATATGTATACATGGGTATGTTTGGCAAAAGTAGTTGGTGGCTTAGTTGGAAGCTGGTGGCTGATAGTTTTTAGATATATTTATGTGTTTGATAGAGTAGCTGGAGCTTTTAATAAAACGTATAAAAATAACCATAATGGACATAACTAAAAAGTTTATTCTCTTTAAAGGTTAAAATAATCATTTTTTATATAAAAGCTTGTAGCTCATTCTAAACGTTTTCAGTAGAAGCGTTTAACCAAAAGCTTCAAACTGCTAACCTAAAAGCTTCAAGCTCCTTCAATCAAACAAGATTGTTTTATTGAGTATGAATTTTTTGTTAAAAACTTAAAGCTAGAAGCTCATAAAAGCTTAATGCAAACATATTCATAGAATACTAGCAAAATCAATTAATAACTAGATCGGATATGATAATTGCTTAGGAGAAAAATGAAGAATTAAATAGTTTACATTAATTAATATTTATATTTCTAGAATTAAAGTGTAACCTTGGTATATGGTAATATTAAGTTTAATGATTTTTATTTAAATCCCCCTTTATTTTAATCAGTTTATTTTTACTTTAAATATTACATTTTTAATTCTAAACTTTAGTTAGATTTTAATATAGCGTTGACACTTTAAGTTTCATTTATTTATTCCTAAACTTTAATGGGCTTTAAATTTCGGTAAATTTTCTTTTAATTTACATTAGAGCCCCGGAGTTTTAATAAAGTTAAAGTTTTTTAAGTTTTTTACGAACTTTCTATTGCAACATTATGATTTTTTGTCACACTTCGAAATCCAAACACCGTTGGATCCGGGTGAAGAGTATCGTGACATCAGTTGATAACATCATAGTCAATTAAACACGCACAGCGGAAGTCTTGGAGTAAAATTACTATTACAAACCGAATATTGAAAATACAAAATATTATACAGGCTCGTAATAGAAGATCCACAGGCGGATCATTAAATTGTATAAGAAAGAATATAAAACAGACTTAGGCAGATTTAGGATTTCCAAGATCCTCTATCACTACGGAGCACTTCCGGCCTATTTTCATATTGTACCTGCAGATTAGTCTTTTGAAAATACGTCAGCTTTCGCTGGTAAATACACCCAACTGACTCATTTTGAAAACATTTCAAAAAATGTTTTAGGTGCGTATCAGCACAAAAATCTTTTTATAACTTGGGTTAATTGACCGTCCAACCTTGTTAACAGATTTACATGTTTGTCATACATACGGGGCTCGGCACGAAAACCGAGACACAATTAACATACACACCACTTTGGACTCACGAAGGAGTCAATTCCTCCCAACCTTGTGAGAATGCATAATTGAGCGTCTATCGGGTGTATGCCTACACCCGCGCTAAGGTCGTGGCCATTTCGATTGTAATGAGCCGAGGATATCCAGGACACGGTAGTTAACCCCCGATGTTTAAATTATCAAACAAAACTGATTAAAACAGAATATGCGGATTTCTATCCCGACTTCCAGCGTTCGATTATTCCCATTTCCGACCAAGCGGTGATAATTTACCGTAATCCAAGCCCGTATAGGGGAAATAAGTCAAGAGTATTTACCTGAGCTAGTCTTCTTTAATTTTTAATAACTCAGCCGTACACAAAAAGGACTAAGTGCAGACAACTTTTACCGGCAAGTCTCTAGTCTAGATTATGGCATAAACTAACTAATTAAATACTAACGGTCTTATTTAAGTCATAGACTTAGACCGACTAGCGTACTTGATCAAACGTATGACGCTAGATTAAACGATAATTGGATAGAATGTAGTTTAATCCCAACAAGTACATTGACTTGTTTAATATGGGTAAACTATTAACATTTTGGATTTTGAGATTTAAATGACAAGGTTAAACCCGTTTCGGTTAAGTTCTGTAAAATAGTTACATATACGTAACCGTGCGCATATTAGCGATATCGGGTAACCGGATAAGTCATGGACAAGTTCTATATGCCATTATACTTTAAATAAGTTAAGATATCAGTAGGATATCAACTTGTATGCCCGTTAAGGTTATAAAACGAAATTATGCCTCATAAGGGCATTTTGGTAATTTTATACCGTGATAAAGGAACTTTAATATAATTTAATGTTATAGTCATAAGTATTCTGGAAAAATATTTTATTTATGATATACTATCAGTAGGATGTTAATTATATGTGTAAATTATCCTTTATGACCAAACTATGCACCGAAGGGGCATTTTGGTCATTTTACACATAGTTTATAATTTATTTGGGATTCTGAATTTATAACATGTACCTACTGTAAATATGTTTAAAATAAGTTTTAAAATCAGTAGGTAACAAGTCTTGGTCAATAATATGGTTTAAAACCATACTATGCGCCGAAACGACGCTTATGTCGTAAAATGACGTTTTTAAGTGATGTTTACGAAAACTGACAAAAAGGTCAGATTAAAATGTTTAAAACATGTTATTTAATATAACATATCAGTAGGTAAATGATTTACTTTAGAAAGATTTGATTAAAACCATTTTATAAGCCACAAGGGCTAAAACCGTCATTTATCGACATAGTTTAAGGACTTGTTTGAGAACTCAGTTCTTGATTTAACATCCCAAATAATCCTACTTATAATATTACATCAGTAGGAAACTCATTTTCAAGTTTATTATCATTAAAACCTTGATTTATGTAAAAAGGACATTTTGGTCAAAGATGGCATAACTATAGAACTTGAGCATAAACTTGGATTCTGATTATGATCATGTAATATAACCTCAGAGGGTTATGCTACATTATATTACAATCATAATGCAACTTTAGATCAGTAGGTAACTAATCTAAACGGGTCGGAATCAAAAGTCAAAGCAGAAGTCAAACTTCGCGACTTTCGGTTGCGAACCAACCCTAGAACTGAAATTGACGAGCCGAACATGTTCTTACATGTTCTAATAATTATTACCAACTTGTTTAAGTGTCAAAACAGGTTTCATAACATGTATAAGATTAATTTATTATTTTTTCCAAAAATGGCTTGTTTGACTTTTTAATATCATAACTTTGACCCGTCAATCGGTCTAGTAAACGTGATCTTCAGGAGGTGCCCTTTATAGGGACTAACACCTACCTTATTACGATCACTTAGCCATGTTCATTTCGAACAATGGCTGGACCATAATGGTCTTAACCGAAAGTCAAAGCGTTTTACGAAAATGCTTGACTTTTGGCTATAAAAGCCTATAAACGAAAATGCAAGAGCATGGAACACTTACAAGAGGTTCCTACAATGCAAGAGAACTAAGTTGGATGCTCCTTTCAGCTAGGAACTTCCAGAGGAGGGAGAAGAGTGATTTAATGAGAAAGGTGCAAGTTGAAATGGTGAACTTAAGCACCTATTTATAGTTAGAGAGCTCAAAGGAGGTGAAGCCAGGTGTTTAGGGGTGTAAGAGGAAGCTTACAAATGTCTCAAAACGTGGCATAGCTGATTACAAGTCCATGGTTTCGATTTAATGGTTTTTGGAGCTTTGCTTGGCTGCCAAACAAATTTTCTGCAGTAGAGGCCTTCTAGCGCCCCGCGAGAGACCCAAGCCTGGTCTCTCGCGGCCCGCGACCTCCCCACGGCCAGTTTCAAAGTTTGACACTTTAGCCCCTAAACTTTAAAAAGCTTCTAAAAACCTTTTTAAACACCTTTTTGGCACTTTTAGCTCTCCGTAGCCAATACTTGGCATACCCGGGATTATGCCCGGACATTATCGAGCTCTTGGTTCGTTAAAAGGTCACTCAGGGGTATAAATTAACATGTTGACACTTTAATCCCTCCATTATCCAACTTTCACATATTTACAAAATTGAACTCTCTCGTCCAACAAATGGCACGTATGAGAGTTTAGGACTTCACAAAGGATCACTCAAAGGCTTATGATAAGCATGTTGATCCCGATGTCACTCAGAGGCTGGGCATGTTGACATATCAGTCACTCAGATGCCAAATTTCAAGCATGTTGACGTATCAGTCACTCAGAGGCTGTTATTTATGCATGTTGACATCGGATCGTCACTCAGAGGCTCAGATTGAGCATGTTGACGCCTTTAGTCCTTATTGGTCTTTAACCTACTATATTTAAAATACAACACGTGTCACTATACTATTGGACACGGTTTTACAGGGTGTTACATCCTCACCTCCTCAAAAGAAATCTCGACCTTGAGATTTTATTCAAAAGATGGGGGTACTTTTGTCGCATAGTGGACTCAACCTCCCATGTATACTCGGGACCTCTAAAGGCGTCCCACTTAACCTTTACTATAGGTATCATTTTTCTTCGGAGCTTCTTAACCCGTCGATCCTCGATCGAAATTGGTTTCTCAATGAACCTCAGGTTTTCATCTATTTGCACATCTTCGTGCGACATTGCTAGCGACTCATCGGCTAGACATTTCTTAAGGTTAGATATGTGGAATATATCATGAATTCCACTAAACTCCTCTGGCAACCTGAGCTTATAAGCTACAGTGCCGACACATTCGATTATCTCGAATGGTCCAATATATCTTGGGCTCAACTTGCCCTTCTTTCCATAACGCATCACACCTTTCCAGGGTGATACTTTCAGCGTGACTTTGTCTCCTACTTGGAACTGAAGAGGTTTACGCCTCAGGTCCCTGGCAGTTTTGAGACGATCACGGATTTGTATAATCTTTTCCGTGGTCTCCAGGACAATCTCAGGTCCTGATAGTTGGGCCTCCCCAACTTCTGCCCAACATACGGACGTTCTACATCTTCTCCCATACAAGGCCTCATAAGGAGCAGCCTTGATGCTAGCATGATAACTGTTATTGTAGGAGAATTCTATTAGGGGTAAGTGGTCATCCCAACTCCCACCTAAATCAATCACACATGCCCTAAGCTTGTCTTCGAGTGTCTGGATAGTACGCTCACTTTGACCATCAGTCTGCGGATGGTAAGCCGTACTAAAGTTCAATTGTGTGCCTAAAGATTGTTGGAAACTTTTCCAAAAGTGAGATGTGTATCTAGCATCTCTGTCAGATACGATGGATACCGGCACACCGTGTAAGGACACGATTTTGTCCACATACAACTTAGCCAATTTATCTGAATTATACATCTCTTTTATTAGCAAGAAGTGTGCTGACTTGGTCAGCCTATCCACTATGACCCAAATAGTGTCATTACCACTTTTGGTCTTAGGTAACTTGGTAATTAAATCCATCGTTACCATTTCCCACTTCCAAGTGGGAATTTCAAGTTGTTGTAGAAGTCCTGACGGTTTCTGATGTTCGGCCTTAACTTACGAACACGTCAGACACTTGGCTACATGAGTGGCTATGGATTTCTTCAAACCAATCCACCAATACTTCTTCTTCAAGTCTTGATACATCTTGTCACCTCCCAGGTGAACCGAGTACCTTGAATTGTGCGCTTCTTGGAGGATTAGATCTCTAAGTCCTTCGAAGATCGGAACCTAAATTCGTTCATTAAATCTTAGGATTCCATCCTTTCCAACTGGTCAACAGTTCCGCCTAATCCCTCATTAGGGATATTAGCCTTTAATAAGGCTTGCTTTTGCGCATCTAGTAGCTTCTCACTCAAGCTATTTATGAGCTCAATGCTCTTAGCGCTAATCCTTATAGGTTTAACCTTTTCCTTGCGACTTAAGGCATCGGCAACTACATTTTCCTTGCCTGGATGGTAGCGAATCTCACAATCATAATCATTAAGAGTTTCCATCCAACGACGTTGTCACATGTTCAATTCCTTCTGATTGAACAGATGCTGGAGACTTTTATGGTCTGTGTATATAACACACTTTGTGCCATACAAGTAATGTCTCCACAGTTTTAGTGCAAATACAACGGCACCCAATTCCAAATCGTCGGTGGTGTAATTCTTTTCATGCACTTTTAATTGTCATGATGCATAGGCAATTACCTTGCCATTTTGCATTAGCACACAGCCCATGCCAGTGTGCGAAACATCACAATAGATAACAAAGTTCTCAATACCCTCGGGTAGAGATAACACAGGAGCGTTGCTCAACTTGTGTTCAAGAATCTCAAAAGATTCTTGTTGCTTTGGACCCCAATTATACTTAATATTCTTATGGGTCAAAGAGGTTAAAGGAATGGCTATTCTTGAAAAGTTCTCAATGAACCTCCTATAGTAACCAGCCAATCCTAAGAAACTACGAACCTCCGTTGGGGTCTTGGGCACTTCCCAATTCATTATGGCCTAAATTTTTGCGGGATCCACTTGGATACCACGCTCACTTACCATGTGTCCAAGAAATTGGACATCTCTAAGCCAAAATTCGCATTTAGAGAACTTTGCATAAAGTTTATACTGCCTTAATAATTCTAGGATGCACTGAAGATGTTTCTCGTGATCATCTTGATTACGAGAATAGATAAGTATGTCGTCTATAAAGACAATGACAAACTTATCTAAATACGGTTTGCAGACTCTATTCATGAGATCCATGAATGCTGCCGGTGCATTTGTGAGCCCAAAAGGTAACAATAAGAATTCAAAATGACCATAGCGGGTCCTGAAGGCAGTCTTAGGAACATCTTCACTTCTAACCTTCAGTTGATGATATCCTGATCTTAAATCTATTTTAGAAAAGTAACTAGCTCCTTGAAGTTGGTCGAATAAATCATCGATCCTGGGGAGAGGATATCTATTCTTAGTGGTTAGCTTGTTCAGCTCCCGGTAGTCGATGCACATTCGCATCGAACCGTCTTTCTTCTTTACAAACAGAATAGGAGCTCCCCAAGGTGAGGAACTAGGCTGAATAATGTAACATCCGTCAAAAACGGATTTACCAAACCCGCTCCGTTTATCAACCGAACAATCAGTTAAAATTTTCGTTGCGAATTAAATGCCCAAAATAATTTTTAACGATACATAATCAATTATTATACGGGATTATATAAGTTGTTTTTGAAAAACTGTTGAAAATCGCAAAATAAAAATATTTTGGTTCTGTTGGGTTTCGAACCCGGGTCAGTAACCGGTTCACAAACGAATTAACACACAACACACAAACCACTGCGCCACTTGTTTTGTCTGTTAATTATTAAGATCATTTAATTCATATCTTGACGTTCCGAATTCAAAACCGGCGCCCAAAAGTTCAGTCGTCGGAAATCCCGGCAATCTCGCGAGTTTTAACGACATCTTCCGTTATAACGTAAACATTTACTAAGACATCGGTTATAACCGATGTCTGAGTCCGCGACCAAAGTTATAACCGCCGGAGTAATTCAAACCAATGAATCCAGTTGGAAATCGGGCCAAATACATCGACGATTTTCCCTATAAAAACCACCTCGAACCTCTGCAAACGTTTTCGCTCAAAACCACACCCTTTCTCGGCGAAAACTCACTCGCCGGAATTCTTCTGTTTATCGCCAGAAAACCGAGTTCTTAATTTCTGAGTCTCACTGAACCCTCTGAACTTATACCGAAGTCACCCACATACTTTGTAAGCTTTCTGAAGACTCTCTGCTGCAAGACACTCGTCGCCGGAAGGGATTGCCGTCGCCGGAGTTCTGCCGGAAAACAGAGGAAGCTAGTCGGTATACCTCACGCCTAATTTTCCTTTCTTTTACTTTTATCTCATCGGTAATTAACCTAAAACACTAAAGAACATGATTTAACACATCGAACCAGTCGGATTTTCCGACTCTGGTTAAAATCCGACGAAGAAGACGATGAACCTGTAACTCATAAGTATAATTTAAATCAAGAAATAACTCGGGTTAGACACTCAGTCCAGCGGTGGACTGTGTGCACAATAAACACACAAAGGTCTCGAGTTCGAATCCTGTTCCACACACGCTGCGTAAATAAAAATGTTCTTTTTGTTAACTGAACCGGATTCATTTTATATATATGTTAAGTATATTAATAATCGGAAAAATAACCAAGTTAGACACACAGTCCAGTGGTGGACTGTGTGTATGTTTAATCAAAGTGCACGAGTTCGAGTCCGGTCTTCTGCATCGACCCGGATAATTATTAAGCTTTTTAAATAAGTCAGAAATGAAAATAATTAATTTGTGTTTAAGTATGATAAAAATCAGTTAAGTTAACAAGTTGTACACACAGTCCAGCGGTGGACTGTGTGTTATCATAACCCACAGGTCCCGGGTTCGAGACCTGTGGAGCGCACCGTCCGAATCAATTAAATCGTTTTTAAAATAAAAGGATTTTCTGTTTAACTTAATTAATATATAAATATAATTAAAAACGGATATATGACGGGTTAGACACGTAGCTCAGTTGGTAGAGCTGCGTGCACGCGAACAGGAGGTCTCGGGTTCGAGCCTCACCCAGCGCACTTATATACACGATACGAACCGGTCAACGGTCAAAGTCAAAGTCAACGGTCAGAAAAAGTCAAAATTTTTTATTATTTTTAGTTAATTATTTTAATTAAAAATCAATTAAAAATACTTAAAAATAACATTTTTAAGGTTAGAAAATAGCCTTAAACTCACAAAAATACACCCAACAATCCTACTAAAATAGATTAATAAAATCCGTTTACTTACCGAACCATAATGATATTTATCTAGGTTAATCTCACTCGTGGTTAAAACCACTTCGCGTGCATTCAACATCATCAACCGAACGCACCCACTGTGAGTGAATTCTTACAAATTCCCCTTTTTATTCATGTTTTGGGGTGTATCATGTGTCGCTTAAACTAATTCTCTTATGCAAACTCGTGCTATACCATTATATGATCTAAACTAGAATGTAACTATTGTTTGGTTGTGATGTATTACATATTGTCAAAGTTGTATGCAAATTATTTAGGCCCATCAGTTCCTCGTGGGAGACGAGTTGAACAACGCGTGCCTTAAAACTCATTCATTAGGCCCATCAGTTCGTAGAACAACGCGTGCCTCAAAACTCATTCATTAGGCCCATCAGTTCGTAAGAACAACGCGTGCCTCAAAACTCATTCATTAGGCCCATCAGTTCGTAGAACAACGCGTGCCTCAAAACTCATTCATTAGGCCCATCAGTTCCTCGTGGGAGACGAGTCGAACAACGCGTGCCTCAAAACAATCATTTGATGTATGTGTGTGCAATATTTAATATTATGTGTTGTGTGAATAAATTTACATCTACATTTACTCATATGTGGTTATGCACATTATTTATAATCAATTGGATAAACTTGTTCAAATGTTTTCCATAGGATTCACTCGCCAACTTTATGTTGATCCAAAAACTCTTTTACACATGATACAGGTGAACAGGTTGAAGCGAGGAAAACATAGGAAATGCCTTAGAAGAGAAACAAAGAAGCTTAGAATGATAGTTAGAACATGTTGTAATTCTTATTGTAAACTTTCCATTAAATTGTATTAATGAATATGAAACGTATAATAAATGTCATGAGCTTTGATGATAACCCAATCATGCCCCGATCACCTTTTCCGCTGCGGGTCGGGGTGTGACAGATTGGTATCAGAGCCATGACTATAGGGATATAGGATAGGTTGTTAGACCCTTAGAGCCTATACTATAGTCTGCCTAAATTTTAATTGATTAGGTGGTTACATACAAACTTGTGATATTTATTTGTTTCATATTTGTTTACATTTACAGTCAAACATACATGCTTATATACATATTCATTATACATATATCGATGTTCATGTATTCAATTTATTTTCATACTCTCATTATCCAAAGATTTTGTTGCAATTTTCAAATCTCATCAAAGTAAGTTCTGCGACGGGCATGTAGTAACTGGAAGGGTACAAGTACCGGTAGTCGGAACGTCCTGTCTAGGTTGGCATTCGTATAAATCCAATATAACGGACCAGTTTGCCTACCTGGGGACCAACGATGAGAGTGCGAAGGACCTATTAGGCCAAAGCATGCCACACCAAACGTCGTTCGAACTAACCTACTTTGAGGTGTCACCATGTCTACACCTGGACACATTCCGAATATCACACGTTGTATACATATTTCTCGATTTTCTCCAGGTTTTTGTGTACGCAACCTGGCAAACCCGTGCGAACCATATGAAAAACCGGTATTCATGGGGGCCCACATGATTACACAGGTAAAGTATGGCGGCATGTAGGGCCTCATGGCGAGCAAAACCCAAGACATCCTATGGATGTAGTAGATTTATTTTTCTATAATTATTTTATGAATGCTCATTCCTGAATGCGACCCATGATCCCAAATCGCTCAACAAATGGCTGCCGTAATACCCAACATTGTAATCCAAGTCCAACAAGCATTTACCGCTAATCCTGCCAATCAAGAAAATCAAAACATTTTCAACTCTCCTTCAAATATCACTAAATGCACCTACAAGCATTTCAAATCATGCGACCCTCCGAAATACAAAGGGACTGAAGGCGTTACCGCCCTCCTCCATTGGTTTGAAGAAATGGAGAACACTTTTCTAAATTGCGATTGCCCTGACGATCGCAAAGTGCGTTATGCTACCGGTCGATTATATGGGATAGCACTTACTTGGTGGAATACAGAGAAGTCCAAACGAGGTGTTGAAGATGCTATGACCTTAACTTGGAACGAATTGAAGGAAATCATGACCAGACGATTTTGCCCAAGAAGCGAAATCAAGAAATTAGAAGATGAATTTTATTCGTTAAAGCAAATGGAAGGAGACCACATCTCATACAACAAAAGATTCCTCGAATTACATCAAATGGTTCCCAACATGTTCACTCCCCTCTACCGTTTGATCGAGCACTACATTCGTGGTCTTCCGTCAAAGATTCAAGACTCAGTAATAAGTGCCAAGCCTGCAACTTTGGAAGCAGCAATGGAGCTAGCAACAGAGCTCACCGAGAATCGAATCCGAAACAAAGACTTCAAGGAGGAGAGAAAAAAAAAGGATAAAGAATCGACTGAAACCTCCGACTCCACCCAAACCGGATCCCTTTCTTAACCCAATCCTAAGAGAAAAAGAGACGGGCAACTTTTCGCTGCTACCCAACGAAACCAACCTATTTCACACGCCATACCTATCCAAGTTATCCCAATCACTCAAGTGGCACCCAACTCAACTTACCCAAATAAGAAACCATATCTTGGACCTCACCCTCGATGCAACAACTGTTTTTATCACCATCCCCATACCTTACCTTGTCGTCTATGTGCAACTTGTGGACGCTATGGTCATTTGAGCAAGGTTTGCCGCACCTTTCAAAACCAAACCTTTTTCCCTACTCAAACCATAAACCAAACCTATCAACAACCTCAATACCCATGTTCCCATATGCTCGAGCTTGTTTCAATTGTGGCGACCCTACCCACTTTAGAAACACATGCCCTCAATTGGTTAACGTCATCAACACTCAAGCCCAATCAAACCCAGTTAATCAAGTAAACCAAGAAAATCCAACCACTAGGCCACCAGCAAGAGGAAGAGTCTTCAACATCAACGCCAATTTTGTCGAAGATAATGACGGCCCAAACGAAGATACCCAGCTAGTCCTTTTCACCGAAGATCCAGATTCAACTCCTATCGTTTAGTTTTATGTTTTTCTTTATCACATCAAACCAATCATAACTTAAGGATAAAGCCAATGAAACTTTGACAAGAATACGGTGGATACGCCGCTGGTACTTCCTATATATAAGTATTCTTGTCAAAGGATCAGAAGCATTATCTGGCGGTTATGAGAGGTTCCATATGTAGACTGTTAGAGTAATTATTGTTTATTATTTTCAGTACATGCAATACGATCGGCTCCGTTTGATTGAGCCTTGATCGCACAGTTCATTTTACATTTCCATTACATGCAATACGTTCGGCTCCGTTTGATTGAGCCTTGAGCGCACAGTTCAATTTTCATTTTCAGTACATGCAATACGTTCGGCTCCGTTTGATTGAGCCTTGAGCGCACAGTTCAATTTTCATTTTCAGTACATGCAATACGATCGGCTCCGTTTGATTGAGCCTTGATCGCACATACATTTTCATTATCAGTATCTTGTGGTTGTGGTGTTTGTTGTAGAGTCGCATAGAACTAATCATAACTTGCGGATAAAGTCAATGAGAATTTGACAAGGATATGGTGGATACGCCGCTGGTACTTCCTATATATAAGTATTCTTGTCAAATGATCGGAGGCATTATCAGGCGGTTATGAGAGGTTCCATGCATAGGCTGTATGTGTGATTGTTGTTCAGATTAAGTTATTCATTTTCAGTACATGCAATACGCTCGGCTCCGTTTGATTGAGCCTTGAGCACACAGACAATTTTCATTTTCAGTACATACAATACGATCGGCTCCGTTTGATTGAGCCTTGATCGCACAGATATTTTTATTTCAGTATTTTATGATTGTTGTATTGGTTGTAGAGTTATATAGGACTAATCATAATTCACTGATAAAACCAATGAAAATTTGACAAGAATATGGTGGATACGCCGCTGGTACTTCCTATATATAAGTATTCTTGCCAAAGGATCAGAGGCATTATCAGGCGGTTATGAGAAGTTCCATGTAAGATTTGGTATTGCCTTGGTTGAAATTGTGTTACCTTTATATCATCTTGCTATTTAGAGAAATTGGATTTGTGTTCCATTTCTACATAAACTAACCTCTCCATCATAACAAACGAGAGAGGAGCTTCCACCATTCAAACATATATGCTATCAGAATGTGGATTCAAATATTTGCTGTTGTGTTTATTTATGTTCAAATATTAGCTGTTGTGTTTATTTATGTTCAAATATCAGCTGCTGTGTTTATTTATGTTCCATGTAGGTTGTAGTGTTAGAAGTTTTGCCTTAGGATATAACCATACTTTTCCAAACGTATCCAAACTCTTATGCATGATATCATTTTTAGCGAATCATTTCTGCTTATCAATACTTATACAGTAGGCAACAAAAAGCGATTCCTGTAATAGGGTACTTAACCTTTACAAGGAACGTTACCGCCTCAAACAAAAACTTAAACCCTTACTTTTTCTAAGCAAGTAACTGACAAACTAAACACCATCATTCTTTTAGTCAAATATATCACTATTTAAATTTCGGGACGAAATTTCTAAAAAGCAGGGGATACTGTAACATCCGTCAAAAACGGATTTACCAAACCCGCTCCGTTTATCAACCGAACAGTCAGTTAAAATTTTCGTTGCGAATTAAATGCCCAAAATAATTTAAAACGATACATAATCAATTATTATACGGGATTATATAAGTTGTTTTTGAAAAACTGTTGAAAATCGTAAAATAAAAATATTTTGGTTCTGCCGGGTTTCGAACCCGGGTCAGTAACCGGTTCACAAACGAATTAACACACAACACACAAACCACTGCGCCACTTGTTTTGTCTGTTAATTATTAAGATCATTTAATTCATATCTTGACGTTCCGAATTCAAAACCGGCGCCCAAAAGTTCAGTCGTCGGAAATCCCGGCAAACTCGCGAGTTTTAACGACATCTTCCGTTATAACGTAAACATTTACTGACATCGGTTATAACCGATGTCTGAGTCCGCGACCAAAGTTATAACCGCCGGAGTAATTCAAACCAATGAATCCAGTTGGAAATCGGGCCAAATACATCGACGATTTGCCCTATAAAAACCACCTCGAACCTCTGCAAACGTTTTCGCTCAAAACCACACCCTTTCTCGGCGAAAACTCACTCGCCGGAATTCTTCTGTTTATCGCCGAAAAACCGAGTTCTTAATTTCTGAGTCTCACTGAACCCTCTGAACTTATACCGAAGTCACCCACATACTTTGTAAGCTTTCTGAAGACTCTCTGCTGCAAGACACTCGTCGCCGGAAGGGATTGCCGTCGCCGGAGTTCTGCCGGAAAACAGAGGAAGCTAGTCGGTATACCTCACGCCTAATTTTCCTTTCTTTTACTTTTATCTCATCGGTAATTAACCTAAAACACTAAAGAACATGATTTAACACATCGAACCAGTCGGATTTTCCGACTCTGGTTAAAATCCGACGAAGAAGACGATGAACCTGTAACTCATAAGTATAATTTAAATCAAGAAATAACTCGGGTTAGACACTCAGTCCAGCGGTGGACTGTGTGCACAATAAACACACAAAGGTCTCGAGTTCGAATCCTGTTCCACACACGCTGCGTAAATAAAAATGTTCTTTTTGTTAACTGAACCGGATTCATTTTATATATATGTTAAGTATATTAATAATCGGAAAAATAACCAAGTTAGACACACAGTCCAGTGGTGGACTGTGTGTATGTTTAATCAAAGTGCACGAGTTCGAGTCCGGTCTTCTGCATCGACCCGGATAATTATTAAGCTTTTTAAATAAGTCAGAAATGAAAATAATTAATTTGTGTTTAAGTATAATAAAAATCAGTTAAGTTAACAAGTTGTACACACAGTCCAGCGGTGGACTGTGTGTTATCATAACCCACAGGTCCCGGGTTCGAGACCTGTGGAGCGCACCGTCCGAATCAATTAAATCGTTTTAAAATAAAAGGATTTTCTGTTTAACTTAATTAATATATAAATATAATTAAAAACGGATATATGACGGGTTAGACACGTAGCTCAGTTGGTAGAGCTGCGTGCACGCGAACAGGAGGTCTCGGGTTCGAGCCTCACCCAGCGCACTTATATACACGATACGAACCGGTCAACGGTCAAAGTCAAAGTCAACGGTCAGAAAAAGTCAAATTTTTTTATTATTTTTAGTTAATTATTTTAATTAAAAATCAATTAAAAATACTTAAAAATAACATTTTTAAGGTTAGAAAATAGCCTTAAACTCACAAAAATACACCCAACAATCCTACTAAAATAGATTAATAAAATCCGTTTACTTACCGAACCATAATGATATTTATCTAGGTTAATCTCACTCGTGGTTAAAACCACTTCGCGTGCATTCAACATCATCAACCAACGCACCCACTGTGAGTGAATTCTTACAAATTCCCCTTTTTATTCATGTTTTGGGGTGTATCATGTGTCGCTTAAACTAATTCTCTTATGCAAACTCGTGCTATACCATTATATGATCTAAACTAGAATGTAACTATTGTTTGGTTGTGATGTATTACATATTGTCAAAGTTGTATGCAAATTATTTAGGCCCATCAGTTCCTCGTGGGAGACGAGTTGAACAACGCGTGCCTTAAAACTCATTCATTAGGCCCATCAGTTCGTAGAACAACGCGTGACTCAAAACTCATTCATTAGGCCCATCAGTTCGTAAGAACAACGCGTGCCTCAAAACTCATTCATTAGGCCCATCAGTTCGTAGAACAACGCGTGCCTCAAAACTCATTCATTAGGCCCATCAGTTCGTAGAACAACGCGTGCCTCAAAACTCATTCATTAGGCCCATCAGTTCCTCGTGGGAGACGAGTCGAACAACGCGTGCCTCAAAACAATCATTTGATGTATGTGTGTGCAATATTTAATATTATGTGTTGTGTGAATAAATTTACATCTACATTTACTCATATGTGGTCATGCACATTATTTATAATCAATTGGATAAACTTGTTCAAATGTTTTCCATAGGATTCACTCTCCAACTTTATGTTGATCCAAAAACTCTTTTACACATGATACAGGTGAACAGGTTGAAGCGAGGAAAACATAGGAAATGCCTTAGAAGAGAACAAAGAAGCTTAGAATGATAGTTAGAACATATTGTAATTCTTATTGTAAACTTTCCATTAAATTGTATTAATGAATATGAAACGTATAATAAATGTCATGAGCTTTGATGATAACCCAATCATGCCCCGATCACCTTTTCCGCTGCGGGTCGGGGTGTGACAAATAAAGCCTTTCTCCAAGAGTTCGTCCAATTGAACTCTTAGCTCATTCATTTCGGTTGGAGCTAGCCTATATGGAGCTCTAGCTACGGGTGCTGATCCTGGTATAATATCTATTCTGAACTCCACTTGCCTATCTGGAGGTAGGCCTGGTAATTCTTCAGGGAAAACATCGGGATACTCCGAGATAACTGGTTGATCTTCAAGGTTTGGCTTTGGTTCATTTATGGTAACTTGTGCCATATAGATGACACAGCCTCTTCTCAAACACTTGGATGCCTTAAATAATGACACCTTGTCCGGAAATCCATAGTGTGAATCTCTAGGGATGGTGATCATTTCACCAGATGGGATTTTGATTTCGATGAGCTTTTTATCACAGGCAATGCAGGCTTGGTTATGAGATAACCAATCCATGCCTAAGACAAAATCGAACCCCGTGAATTTCATTGGCAAAAGAGAGATAGGGATGGAATGATTCTTAATGAATATAGAGCATCCATCAAGAATGGAAGAAGCAATTTCTAAGGTTCCATCGGCGAGTTCTATCTCATAAATTTTGTCTAGAGTTCTTATGGGTAAGTTTAATAGTTTACTAAACTTATGGTCAACAAATGATTTATCTGCACCCGAATAAAAAAGAACTCTAAAATATCATTAATGGGGAAAGTACCTGTTATGACGTTGTTGTCATTAACGGCCTCCCTGGCATTCATTTGAAAGGCACGGGCACTTCCTTTCTTGGCCTCTCCAGGCTTTGCCTCATTACTTTTGGGTTTCTTGGGGCAATTGTACGTTATATGCCCTTTTTCGTTGCAGTTATAACAAACTGCATCCTTGAGATCCTTACAATCTCAGGTCTTATGCCCTTTTCTCTTGCAGATACCACAGGGTTTGGTTTGTGGATTTATACTACACTGTCCCCAGTGCCTATATTTACAATTCTTGCATAGAGGTTTGTCACTAGACACGTGCTGGTTCTTCTTGAACCCGAAATTTCCTTTCTTCTTAAATCCTTGGGGGTTATTATCCTCCCGTTTCCTCTTTCCGTCAGTTTCAGTCCTAATTGACTTTTGTCTTACCAGATCTAGGGTGAGGGAAAGAGATAGATCTACAGCAGACCTATAGGTATTAGGCTGTGCAGCCTTTACCATACCCTTTATCTCGGGCGCCAACCCATTTATGCAACACGCAATGCGTATGGATTCAGGGGTGATCAAATAGGATACTAACCTAGATAGGGAGTTGAAATCGGAGACGTACTTCCTACAGTCTAGGTTTTTCATTGATAGAGACAAGAAGTCTGTCTCTAGCTTTTCCACTTCATGGTTAGGCAGTAAGTTTCCTTTACCAAATCAACAAACTTGGACCATCCCAAGTTGTACAGGTGTACCTTACCTGTTGATTGAATCATGGCCTTCCACCATGTTAGGGCATCACCCTTGAAGGATTGTGATACGTACTTGACCACATTCTTATCAGCACAATTGCTGATATCTACAATCGTTTCCATCTCATCTAGCCCTTTAGGGCTTCTACCGCTCCTTTCTCCCCGTTAAAGTCTTGGGGCTTGCATGAGACGAAATACTTATAAGTACATCCGTCTTTAACAGAACGGGACTTTTCAATAAGATCTATTTTCTTTGGTTCACTCTTCGCATTTGAAGAGTGAACAGAGCTCTCCTTATGAGCTGAAGATGGTGGAATAGATAGGGGTCTAGAGCGAGTGGCACTCGGCTCTCTTAGCTTTTCTATGGCCTTACTCATGGCCCTTTCCACAGCCGCATCAATGCGAGCTTGAAAATTTTCATCATCTATATTTTTGTTTTCAGCTTTATTAGATTCAGCATTCATGTGGCTACTTTGTGCTTCGTTTGAGTTAGCCATCTTTAAGTCTTGGTTTCTATATACCAATAAAACTTCATTTAGCCATGGCGCATTAACCATATCGGCTTTCAAGATTGGATATAACAATCCATTGCCTATACTAGTGTGAATAACATCACAACTCTTAGGCTTAACATATCTATATTTGGCCTAGGTCTTTATAGGACCATCATAGGCAAATTACAATTTGGACATAGTCCATATATCATTGGACAGTGGATCGCAATGTCACAACTGTCATTGTCATTATTGACAATTATATAGCTTATAGGCTTGTCCTAATGGACATAATGATTGGGCATATTGGCCGGTCATATTGGTCATAATATATATATGGCATATCGGCCTGTCGCATTGGACAATTAATTGTGCACATTGGCCTACATCATATCAGATGTACATGGCATATCAGCCTGTCCCGTTGGACAATTAATTGGGCACATTGGCCTACATCATATCAGATGTACATGGCATATCAGCCTGTTGGACAATTAATTGGGCACATTGGCCTACATCATATCAGATGTATATGGCATATCAGCCTGTCCCATTGGACAATTAATTGGGCACATTGGCCTACATCATATCAGATGTATATGGCATATCAGCGTGTCCCGTTGGACAATTAATTTGGCACATTGGCCTACATCATATAAGATGTATATGGCATATCAGCATGTCCCGTTGGACAATTAATTTGGCACATTGGCTTGACGGCTAGTGTGGTTCCTCAGCCACACTACCAAGAGTATGAACATTTCTTAATGTTACATAAGAGTACCTTAATAATTGATTAATGGTCCCGGTCACCTTCGACCTTAACGACCTTGGAGGTTTGGACCTAGTCCCTTACTCCTGGATAGAAGGATAACTTCCCTTAACTATCCTGATAGAAAACCCCTTCGTACTTAACTATCACTTCTTGGCCAATGTGTGGTCTGCGCCACTTGGCATATCAATCTATTAAGGTCTTTTGGAATTTTATAGCAGAGCACAAATTTTGAGTAAAATCGAGACGCTCGTTTTCAATAGGATGATTTACATATATATATATATATAATTCCAAAAATACGTCATTAAATTTTTTATTAGAAATTATAATACTAGAAAGATGAAATAAACTTGTCCATGCAAGGACTTAAAGAAATAAAAAAAAAATATGTCCACGCAGGGACTAAAGAAATAACAATGTCCTCGCAGGGACTACATATTATTAGAAGAGACTTCACTCGTCCTTCTTTCCCTTGACCAACTTGGAGAGTTTCTTGAAGAACTTGTTTGTCTTCTTCTCCGTTTTCTCCGCCTGTTGCTGCATTTTTTTCATCCTTTCTAAGGCCTCATTAGTGGCCTCAAGTGATGGCGGAGGTTGTGGTTGAGGTTGTGGCATAACCGGATACTGGTACCCATAAGTTGCATATCCAGTTGGTGGATAAGTAGGTGGGAAAGGAGACGGGTAAGGTGCATTGTGCATAACCGCCTGCATGTATAGGTCTTGTGCCCATGCTTGATAATCTACCAGCGTAGACGGGTTAAAAGGATCATATCCAAACGTGTCTGGATATGTAGGGATTGGGTTAGTAAAACCCGATGGTGGTGGTTGAACTGTAGGTGTGGGTGTTGGTGTTGGTTCAACTACAGGTGAGGTGTTAGAGGGCCCACCCATTTGTGGGTCCTCTTGAATCGTGGGGTAGGAGTTTGGCAAAGGTGGCAGCGATCCCGACCTTTGTCCTGCACGTACCGACATACGTACTCCACGCTTCCTCCTTGGTGGTCCGGGTGGTGGTTGAGGTTGGTCCACCGGTTCCATGTGGACATCTTCTTGAACATGAGGTGGTTGAGAGTGATGGGAATGTGTGTGGGCAAAGGTGAATTGGTTCCAGTATTGGTCCCACTCATTAGGACCTTGGTAGGGAGATCCAGCATATGAGTTTGAATCGCTTGAAATTTCAATGGGATGCACATTTGATCCTGACGGCGGCATCTCCGGGTCGGAGTCCTCGTCCATATGGTGTGGTTGGTCCAACTGATTTTGATCGGCTGGAGGTGTGTTAAGATAATGGTTGGGGTTAAATTCTTCATGGTAGGAGTGGTGAGAATGGTAGGAGTGGTGTGAGTGGTCAGAATTTTGGGAATGTGAGGGCGAGTGTATATTAGAGACGGAACGTCTCGCTGGTTGCCATGGAGACGAATCTCCTGATTCTTGGTATGCATCTGAGTTATGAGATTGAGGGGGAATGCGTCCTGATGGCCCTCCTCTCATTGGACCTTTTCCTCGTCCACTTTGTCCTCTCACACGTGGCGACATTTTCCTGTTAAAATTCAATTAAAAAACAATAAAAATAACGTAATAATGAAATGAGTAATCCTAGGTCAAAGCCTAGACTCGGAAGTCTAAGGAATGTGCTGGTGTAAGCTTGAGACTAAACACAAAAAGCTAGTGTTTAATTCTCTCAAACGTTGGCTCTGATACCAACCCTGTCACACCCCGGATTTCCAACCCCAAAATCCAAACACCGGTGGGCCCGGGTGGGGAGTATCGTGACATCAGTTGATAAACATCATAGTCAATTAAACACGGCACATCGGAAGTCTTTGAGTAAAATTACTATTACAAACCGAATGTTTGAAAATACAAAATATTATACAGACTCATAATAGAAGATACACAGGCGGATCATTAAATTGTACAAGAAAGAATATAAAACAGACTTTGCGCAGATTTAGGATTTGCAAGATCCTCTATCACTACCAAGCACTTCCGACCTATATTCGTATTGTACCTGCAGATTAGTCTTTTGAAAATACGTCAGCTTTCGCTGGTAAATACACCCAACTGACTCATTTTGAAAACATTTCAAAAAATGTTTTAGGTGCGTATCAGCACAAAAATCTTTTTATAACTTGGGTTAATTGACCGTCCAACCTTGTTAACAGATTTACATGTTTGTCATACATACGGGGCTCGGCACGAAAACCGAGACACAATTAACGTACACACCACTTTGGACTCACGAAGGAGTCAATTCCTCCCAACCTTGTGAGAATGCATAATTGAGCGTCTATCGGGTGTATGCCTACACCCGCGCTAAGGTCGTGGTCATTTCGATTGTAATGAGCCGAGGATATCCAGGACACGGTAGTTAACCCCCGATGTTTAAATTATCAAACAAAACTGACTAAAACAGAATATGCGGATTTCTATCCCGACTTCCAGCGTTCGATTAGTCCCATTTTCGACCAAGCGGTAATAATTTACCGTAATCCAAGCCCGTATAGGGGAAATAAGTCGAGAGTATTTACCTGAGCTAGTCTTCTTTAATTTTTAATAACTCAGCCGTACACAAAAAGGACTAAGTGCAGACAACTTTTACCGGCAAGTCTCTAGTCTGGATTATGGCATAAACTAACTAATTAAATACTAACGGTCTTATTAAGTCATAGACTTAGACCGACTAGCGTACTTGATCAAACGTATGACGCTAGATTAAACGATGATTGGATAGAATGTAGTTTAATCCCAACAAGTACCTTGACTTGTTTAATATGGGTAAACTATTAACATTTTGGATTTTGAGATTTAAATGACAAGGTTAAACCCGTTTCGGTTAAGTTCCGTAAAATAGTTACGTATACGTAACCGTGCGCATATTAGTGATATCGGGTAACCGGATAAGTCATGGAAAAGTTCTATATGCCATTATACTTTAAATAAGTTAAGATATCAGTAGGATATCAACTTGTATGCCCGTTAAGGTTTTAAAACGAAATTATGCCTCATAAGGGCATTTTGGTAATTTTATACCGTGATAAAGGAACTTTAATATAATTTAATGTTATAGTCATAAGTATTCTGGAAAAATATTTTATTTATGATATAGTATCAGTAGGATGTTAATTATATGTGTAAATTATCCTTTATGACCAAACTATGCACCGAAGGGGCATTTTGGTCATTTTACACATAGTTTATAATTTATTTGGGATTATGAATTTATAACATGTACCTACTGTAAATATGTTTAAAATAAGTTTTAAAATCAGTAGGTAACAAGTCTTGGTCAATAATATGGTTTAAAACCATACTATGCGTCGAAACGGTGCTTATGTCGTAAAATGACGTTTTTAAGTGATGTTTACGAAAACTGACATTAAGGTCAGATTAAAATGTTTAAAACATGTTATTTAATATAACATATCAGTAGGTAAATGATTTACTTTGGAAAGATTTGATTAAAACCATTTTATAAGCCACAAGGGCTAAAACTGTCATTTATCGACATAGTTTAAGGACTTGTTTGAAAACTCAGTTTATAACTTGCTTTAACATCCCAAATAATCCTACTTATAATATTACATCAGTGGGAAACTCATTTTCAAGTTTATTATCATTAAAAGCTTGATTTATGTAAAAAGGGCATTTTGGTTAAAAATGGCATAATTATGGAACTTGTGCATAAACTTGGATTCTGATTATGATCATGTAATATAACCTCAGAGGGTTACGCGACATTATATTACAATCATAATGCAACTTTAGATCAGTAGGTAACTAATCTAAACGGGTCGGAATCGAAAGTCAAAGCAGAAGTCAAACTTCGCGACTTTCGGATGCGAACCGACCCTAGAACTGAAATTGACGAGCCGAACATGTTCTTACATGTTCTAATAATTATTACCAACTGGTTTAAGTGTCAAAACAGGTTTCATAACATGTATAAGATTAATTTATTATTTTTTCCAAAAATGGCCTGTTTGACTTTTTAATATCATAACTTTGACCCGTCAATCGGTCTAGTAAACGTGATCTTCAGTAGGTGCCCTTTATAGGGACTAACACCTACCTTATTATGATCACTTAGCCATGTTCATTTCGAACAATGGCTAGACCATAATGGTCTTAACCGAAAGTCAAAGCGTTTTACGAAAATGCTTGACTTTTGGCTATAAAAGCCTATAAACGAAAATGCAAGAGCAAGGAACACTTACAAGAGATTCCTACAATGCAAGAGAACTAAGTTGGATGCTCCTTTCAGCTAGGAACTTCCAGAGGAGGGAGAAGAGTGATTTATTGAGAAGGTGCAAGTTGAAATGGTGAACTTAAGCACCTATTTATAGTTGGAGAGCTCAAAGGAGGTGAAGCCAGGTGTTTAGGGGTGTAAGAGGAAGCTTACAAATGTCTCAAAACGTGGCATAGCTGATTACAAGTCCGTGGTTTCGATTTAATGGTTTTTGGAGCTTTGCTTGGCTGCCAAACAAATTTTCTGCAACAGAGGCCTTCTCGCGCCCCGCGAGAGACCAGGCCTGGTCTCTGTCGACCCGCGACTGGTTTCAAAGTTTAACATTTTAGCCCCTAAACTTTAAAAAGCTTCTAAAAACCTTTTAAACACCTTTTTGGCACTTTTAGCCCTCCGTAGCCAATACTTGGCATACCCGGGATTATGCCCGGACATTGTCGAGCTCTTGGTTCGTTAAAAGGTCACTCAGAGGTATAAATTAACATGTTGACACTTTTAATCCCTCCATTATCCAACTTTCACATATTTACAAAATTGAACTCTCTAGTCCAACAAATGGCACATATGAGAGTTTAGGACTTCACAAAGGATCACTCAGAGGCTTATGATAAGCATGTTGATCCCGATGTCACTCAGAGGCTGGGCATGTTGACATATCAGTCACTCAGAGTCCAAATTTCAAGCATGTTGACATATCAGTCACTCAGAGGCTGTTATTTCTGCATGTTGACATCGGATCGTCACTCAGAGGCTCAGATTGAGCATGTTGACGCATTTAGTCCTTATTGGTCTTTAACAGACTATATTTAAAAATACAACACGTGTCACTATACTATTGGACACGATTTTACAGGGTGTTACATTTTTGTAATGGCATTTGTCTTTTTTTATATAAACTTTCGAATAATATCTATGCCCTCGTCACAACGCCCTCCCCCAACGTGGTTTATGTCAACGTTTCATTTTTCATAAAGATAAAGATCTGAACACCCCCTCCCAATGTGCAAGTTTGTGTTAACATTTCCGTGTTACTTTTTTCACGATTTAACGCCCCAGCTGCAATGCACAACTTGCTCGCCAATAAAAGGTCTGATTGATCGAAGATTGATCGTGAGATGTAAGATCAGCTTGCGAGAATCTTTAAGTTACAATTGATATATAAATTCCAATCCAATATTATCGCAACCATCACTATTATTACTAGATTATTAATTGTAGCCAATACAACTTCTTTAGGTTTATTATTTCCTTTTTAACGTGGGTTTTGTTATCGTTATAACTTGGTCATTATTTTTTATAAATAACGTTTCATGTAACATTTCACCATGCATGAACGTAGAATAACGCTTCTACATCTAACTTTTTTTGGTTCAACGGTTCCGAGCCGCAGTTCCTAAAAAACTCCTACTATATTAACTATAAAATAGTTTTGAGGAGTTGTTGGATCTTATTCGTCCACTTGCTTATCCTCCATCTCTGGTGTCAGAATTCTATCTCATACTAATGGTCTCTTCTACAAAAGGACCTATCAAATATCCACAAGTGTATGGTGACTACTTATAATAGCATAAACCCTTTGTTTTCGAGTAAATTGGCATTATAGTCTTTGAGCTTAGTCCAAATTTATCATTCTAATCCAAATAGGTTTTTTCTTCTCTGGATTCCTGACTTTTTTTTTTATCGTCATTTTGATCACATACTCTAATTCAGTTTAAAAACCTTGTTATAACCAGGGGCATTTTTTGGGATTAACAAAAAAATTCTAAGTTGTCATTTTCATCCAACACAAATTTTTATAATTTAATTTATAATAATCATATAATAATTATAATAACATATATATATATAGACAGTGTTTTTTTAGAAAGAAAAACTCAAACAATCCCCCTCTCACCCTCCTGTCTCTCTCTCATCCACCACAACAATCACCACCGTACACCACCACTTCCACCGTCATTCACCACCACTCACCATCACCACCGTTCACAACCCCACACTCTCTCTCATGTCTCTCTCTCTCAACATTCCACCACCGCCATCACTTACCCCACAACGCCATCAACACCTTCCACCGCCATCACTTACCCCACAACGCCATCAACACCTTCCACCACCATCACCACTGCCACCACTTACCCCACAACTCCATCTCTACCTTTTTAGGCCAGATCCACCACTACTCCTCCCCACATGCCACCATTAATCTCAACGGAAGCTAGTGGCACACGTTGGACATATCAACCGTTTTTTCCTCTCCACCGGAACAAAACGCTGGTGACATGTCGAAATCTTGTAAGACCCAATATCTTAAAACATAACTTTTATAAAAGATTTTGTATCAATGTGAGCATAATTCAAATATATAACGATCCGAAATTCTAAGTTAATTTAAACTACACAAGTATTTCAAAATGTTTTAACGTGTTTGCGTATTTCGATTCGATAAACGATTTAATCGAAATGCGGAAGCTTGAACTTCGATCGTGTTCGGTTCTTCGTTGAGCTTGATCGTTATCCGGTACTCAAATCATCACCTACATTTCATAAATCATGAAATATGTTAGTTATATGGGGTTTATAACTAATCTAGTTAAGCCCAAAAGCTCAAAATAATGAAAACAACAATTTTTATAAATACCCCGCCATAAGCTACAGCTCTGTGCCGTAGCTTACGGTACATGCATTCTGTTTCATTCAGCAGTTGACAGCCGTAAGCTACGGCTGGCCGCCATAGCTTACGATGGGTGCTGCAGATTTCTCTGTTTTGCCGTCTTTGTTACGAAAACTTTCGTAACTTGTTCAATTTTCATCCGCTTCACTTGAAACTTGTTTCTAAATGTCCGTAAAAATTTTGCCTACATATTTGACCCGAAATCCTTAACCTAGAATCATAATTTTTATGAATTACTTAACCATTATCTGATTTATGCGTATATACAATTTTGACCCGTTAAGGGATTTATGCACTTAAGCTTAAATCTCGCTCCTTCTTTCCTCACCTCCTATTTTCACACTAACACTTCTATTTATCTTCCACTACAACTATATTTATGGTGGATTTTTTATAGTAAATCATATATTTCTGAAT
Organism: Scalesia atractyloides; assembly: GCA_947069175.1. Classification (NCBI taxonomy): domain Eukaryota; kingdom Viridiplantae; phylum Streptophyta; class Magnoliopsida; order Asterales; family Asteraceae; genus Scalesia; species Scalesia atractyloides. The sequence continues at coordinate 8,245,228 of CAMTDV010000002.1, read as the reverse complement.
TCTACCCTTCGATTTGACAATTTACGAAAAATACCCGTTAAGAGGCATTAAACCAAAATGGCTTATGCCATTTGCTTTTACACTATCTAAAGGGATTACTTACTTATAAAACTCATTTTCAAACTACCTTCAAGGGTCGCTTGGTCGATTTATCATTCGAGGACATTTTGGTCAACTTTTGTCCTTTTTACGACGAATGACTTTTAAAAGTATATTTTGACCAAGTGGGTACTTTTTAACATAATCTATTCAAAATCATTATGTTCCAAGAAACATAATGTCTACAATTTAAATTATTAGATTTACCTTACTTTAGGTAATCTGATGTTCTCTCATGACTCGTTTAACTCTCATCGGACCTTAAGTCCTCGTTGAGAGTTTGACCCATTACACATACCTAGCTCGGGTGATAGCATTGACCCGTTTTAATACCTTACTCTATTAGTTGCTAGCGATGCAAGTCATACGCTATTTTTCCTGTGAGCACAAAACTCTACAAACGACCATTAGTCATCATTGTCAAATGGTGATAACATCACCATTTGACCCGTTTGGCCTAATGACCATTTATCATTATGAGATGGTATTTATTTGCTATCTCACCCATTTAGCGCATTTTGGTTTACACCATATGATCATATTACTTAAAATTCGTTTGACCCATTATGACTTATGCCATGTGGTGTATTTTTCAAAACTTTTTATTTGGATTACCATTTTACCCATTATGGTTTACACCATAAGGTAATGTTTCAAAACTCCTTATTTATTAGTCATCACATGACTAATTTACCGTTTTTCCTTTTTTTTTACCATAAATTATGGTCTCTTATCATTTTTTCTTGTTCCGACCGTATCACTTCGCGTCAGAACGTCATATTTTAAATGCAAGTTTACCTTATTCTTAAGCAATACTATAAGTATGTGTTCTATTTAAAAGATGTAAGCTTTACCTACCTTGAAATCCGATTATGTTTTCCACGCGTATTCGATTCGTTTGACCCGCTTCTTCCCAAGCTTCCGCCTAATTGTCAAGCGTCAAACTACCTTTAAATCATTTGCAAGATGGTTAGATTAGTCATTATTTATCAAGACTATCCCACCTTACGGACTTTATATCAAAATTACCATTTGATCCTATTATAGGCCAGTTTGACTTTTTAAGTCAACTGCCTATTAACACATGCAAATACACAATTAAGTTCAACAACTCATTTAGGCAATTCGTCAAATACCCGGTAGGCATTATTCTTAGGCTACCATTTTAACTACTCTTCTCAACCAAGTTCATGAAATCGTAAATCATTAAATTAACATAGTCTCGATCATCGTATGCTAATCTATCAATATTATACAAGAACTAGGGATTGTTTCCTCACCATGAAACAACCCATTGCATCATACGTATGAAATTTACCTCATTATCAAACTTAGCCAAAGGCTTTAAATATTCATATACACATGATGATTTCAAGCATCTATTAACATGCATATAACATCAATCTCATCATATCATACAAAACCCATTTCAAGTTATGTATGAACACTTACTCGAATCTCTAATTTGTTCAAGTATCTTACACATACATACATACATACATACATACATACAAGTATGATGATCATGAACACTCATATATCATAAATTTCATCATATAATCAAAACCCACTTCATAATCTACTTGCTAATCACTTACAAGAAATCTTGCATCAAATGTTTCATAATCTCTTTATGTCTAACAAAATCAAGCATACACATACACTTAATTTCATCTTTGGATCATAATCCAACAACCAAATTGCAAGTATTCCACGCGTCTCAAATCATAACTTTTATCAATCTAGGTTTTTAAACATACCTTATAATCCCCTAGTCTAGGTGATTGATAATTCATGCTCATACACAAGTTTGAGCTCTAATTTCCCTTTCAACTTGATGATTCTTGGATGAACTAGGGTTTCCCTTGTCTCCACCTAGTGATAATCGACCAACACACACTCACTATGTGTTTTATGTTTTAGTTCTTGTGTTTATTTTTAAAAACAAAAGTTCCCTTTTTGGCAGTTTTGGTCTTTCAAGTTCAGTTTTGATTAGATAAGGCTACAACTCATTGTTGTATCATTTATTTACATGTTACTAACTAGGTTAATTTGTTCCTAGTTATTTTGCTTACGGATTAACTTTTACCACTACGGTACTTTACCCGCCTTTTAATATTAATGCAGTTTAATTACCAAACCCGTTTTTAGGGTGTTACAAAATCAAAGGAGAGGAACCAGATTTAAAGATTGCCGCCGCCACCAACCCCACCATTACCAACGATTCCACCGGGATGTCGATTGGTATGTTGTTCACCATTAATTTTGACTTTTAGGGTTTATTAGGGAAGATTTGGGGAGTCAATTGTAGACTTGTGGGTGATTTTGGTGATGGGTGATGGGTTTTGGTTGAGTTCTTTAATTTGATTAAACCTCCAATTCATAATCTCATGTTATTTAATCAAATCTCTCGATATATATGGTTCAAAAACATAGCAAAGAGGTGATGGTGGTGGTCTAGAATGAGAGAGGAGAGAGCGAGAAAATAACTTATATATGTGTAATAACATTATATATACATATATATATAATGATAATGATTAATTGTTTTTTATAATAGCATTATATATATGTATATGGTGAAAGATAAAATGAAAACCCACTTGAGTTGAGAAAACTTAAGAAAACCCTATGTAATATTTTTTTTTTCTAACAAAATATAGGGGAATGTAACATTAATGTACTTGAACATTTTTATAGAAAAAAATGTAAAAAGCACCTACTAGTTTTAAAAAAAAATGTTCAAAATTTGTATGCTACATTTTTTTTTGGACATATATATATTATGTAACATGAAATTTTTAACATTTTTAAAAAATAAACTACTCGACGTTTTTTGTGTTCTTTTATAAAAATGTTCAAATATATGTATGTTACATTTTCTATTTTTTTAGAAAAAATAAAAATGTTACATGGGGTTTTTACAAATGTTTTTTTGAGTTTTCTCAACTCAAGTAGGTTTTCGTATTATCCTTCCCCATATATATATATACACACACACACACGCACACACACAATTATAAAAGAATGGATCAAAATGGTAAGTGGAAAGATATAAATTGAAAATGCCAAAATTATCCTGGTTAAAAATGAGGTTTTTGATCAAAGTGATAATAAAAGGGAAAAGTCAGGGACACAGAGGAGAAAAAAACTATTTGGATTAAAATGACAAATTTGAACAAATCTTAGAGACTAAAATGACAATTTACTCTTCTATTAACTTGCAAAGACGAACTTTTCTCTCTTTATATATGTTTAAAAAACGTTGTTTTTAAGATAAAGTTATAACCTACTAAACCAAGATGATTAATACTTAGGAATAATGGATTTTAATAATCCAAACTATTAGGCATTGGCCGACAACGGTCACAACTAAAAAATAACCAGTTGTGATCTCACCTTTTATATATTGTAAACTAATGGACCTTTACTAACAGTAAATTTCTTCTTATCCCCTTATCCTTTCCGGTTTAGTAAAGCTCTATTGGTTTACAATATATGAAAATGTGGGATCACTACTGGTTGTTTTGTAAGTTGAGACCGTTGATGGCCAACAGTTAATAGTTAGGATTATTAAAATCTAGTATTCATAATATTTTTGTTGAATACGTTCAACTAATAAACTATATATGACTTTATTTAACAGTAATTTCAACTAATTAGACCGGTGCTTAGAAAAATAAGACAACACAAGATTGTGGTTTAAGCTATAAAATTATTTCACAATGGCCTTAATTAGTTCAGCTATAAGTTTTATTTGATAAAAAGACATAGGTAATAGTTTAATAACATTCTGTAGACACCTGAAATACCAAATTTATTTTGTGAGAGTGAAAATCTACTCTTCCATGTTTAGTATTTTTTTAACAATGTAGTTTTATGCCGTTCATTTTGCAGCCATTACAAATTACTTATAATACGATCCCAATAAAAATATATTGAGACGAAGATAAAGCTATGTTAGTCAAAGAAAAAAATATTAAAGCTTATAAACTATAGAGTAACAAAGAACAAAAAATATGAAAGCTTATAAACTATAGTAACTTTATTAAAGTTCAAGAGTAATAGTGCGTAAACTGACTTAAGAAAAAGATAAGGAAAAAAACTGGGTAAATTCAGAGATACTAAATGTAATATCTCTAAAAATATTGCACTGCCCGGGTTTTGAACCCGGGTCCATTGATTATGTTTAACCCGGGTCCATTGATTATGTTTCGTTTTTAATTTTACATATACTAACTTGGAAATTGTATAGAAAAAAGAAAAACCTATTGAATACCATATAACACTCACCGTTTGATTAGTCATCTTTGTATATCAATAAAATAAAATACAATTACTATTCCCAGCCGTATACTAATTGTACATATAGGTAGTCTTTATATACCAATTACAAAGAATCACTATTCATAGCCACAGTAATTTCTCCTGTATAATTTAGTAACTTTTGTTCTATTCCTAGCCACATTAATTTCCCCTGTATAATTTAGCAACTTTTGTTTGTGTTTTAAATTTACTATTTATTTTTACCACTGTTAATGCTTTATTTACTTACACTTGTTGCATAGCTATTTTATTTTATTTGTGGGTGTGTAAAATAAAGTGTAAATTAGGGTAGTGGTGTGTGCCCTTTAACTTGATATAAGACATGTTTGGTTTAATCATTATTGTTTTCTAAAATTATTTAGCTTTGAATCTTTACTCTTTTTTTTTCTTTTAATAAATAATTATCTCATATAATTGGGTCCTATTGACGGGCCTATTTATTTACCGTTTTCATTGTATTTCTACATATGATCACTTATATTAATAACACGTACTTTACCATCAAGTCATCAACAATGCCCTAATATAACTTATGCCAATTTTAGTTTAGGTTTCATTTTCTATTTTTTATATACGTTTTAATATTTGGTATCTACTTGCATGTATTTACTTAACATTGCGGCTTGCTTATTTGGATATGTTAACAATTGTTTATCGTCGCTTTGACGTTAATTTTTTACGTGGGTTTTGTTATAGTTTCGACTTAATTATTTTTTTTACTGCCTAATTTTAGAGAGTAAACACCCATCAACGCATATACGTGGTTAAACGTCTTTACGTGTATTTTTGTATTTTTTTTGTTCAGTTTGAGAATCTCGTCGTAACGTCCAGATTCTAGAAACTCGTTGTATAATATATACATATAGGTAATATGTAATTGTATATAAGTAATAATTCCATATAGCACAAACAAGAGAGAGTGGTGACACAATTCAATTCACGCTGCCACGTTTACCTTCTAGAAAGAAGGGTAAAGTATTAGTTTACCACATATTTAAACATTTACAACTTTTCCACTTCACTTGACTTATTCTTTAACCAACTTTAACTTTCATTAGTTTATTTATATCATTTTTGTGTTAATTTCACTATAAATTCATACAAGTTATAACATACATAATTCTGGACTACAAGATTTTTAAATCATCATGAAAGAATATCAATTAGGGGTCACTTTTGGACATAGTTTTGTACAAACAACAAGATTTTGTAAATATTGATTGGTGATGAAATATGGTTTTATCATGAAAGAATATCAATTGGGGGTGGGGGGATCACTTTTAGATTTGTACAATCACTAGGATTTTATAATTATAGATTGATGAAAAATCATAGCAAACACTCTATTGTTGGATTGCAGATGTAACACTAATAAACGTGTTCTAAAGAAGTTTATAACAAGCCTAAAGGCTCGAGAGTTACTCGGTATCAGCTCAGTTAAAAGCTCGACAACGCCAAGCTTTAACGAGCCCGAGCCCGAAATCAAAAGCTCGTTTAGGCTCAAACCCAAATAAAAATTTATTATATATATTTATATATATATATAACAACATTGGCGACCGAGCTTTGACTCGTTTAAGTGATATTGAAACGAGCTCAAGCCAAGCTTTTAGCTAGTTTGAGGTTGTTCTCAAAATAGCTCAAGTCGAGCTTTGGGTTTTACTCACGAGCCAAGCTCAAGCTCAAATAAGTAGACTCGAACCAAACCGAGCTCGAGCATCATAAAAACATGACGAGCCGAGCTTGAGCCTAGTCGGGCTCAGCCCGGCACATTTACATCCCCTAGCCGCAACGCGCTGGTCATTTTACTACTTAAAAGTACAAAATAGCCTCACATTAAAATTAAAAACCTTTAAACCAGATATTTTACATCAAAGTTGCATCCTCACTAGAAGAAAATGATATTCAAAGATTGCTGTTGCTTTTCTCTTAAAGAACCATGGGCCTCTACAATTATTTTTTCTTTCCCAATAAGATAAGAGCTTTTTGTTGTTTTATGATGATGACAATATGCTTTCTTGATTCATTACATTATCTTATCTTCAACTGAAAAAACCTAAAGTGCAGTTTACAACTCCAAGCGAATCAAGTGATTTGTACACGTATTTTGCACAATGTACAAATTTCAAATAGGCTCAAAACAAAAGCAATGAACATAAAGTGATGACTTTTCACCAAGAAATGAGCTTTTACAATCTAATTACAATTACAGTAAAGAATACATAGTTAGCAGTATTCATGTGAACAATTTGATCTATATTTTTTCAACCTGTATTTGTGTCAAAACTTAGTTCCTGATGATGTTTTTACTGCTCGACCATCGATGCCAATCGTGTTACCTCATAAAGGCTCCAACAAATGCGACGATGAATGCTATAAAGACCGTTGTAATTAACGTAGGAAGCGGGGATGCCCCGGAAAAATGAACTCTTTGAGCCTGGTCCCTGCATTAGATTTAAAAATTTTCAAAAGTCAGATAAAGTCGCCCAAAGTGTATTTTCAATACATATGAACTTCTAATTCGCTTTAGCAAGAAGTTAGATTGATATAATAATCATATTTAACACACTAAACATTTTTAAAAGAGCTTTTACGACAAAAAGTGTTTCGGGTATTGTAATCATATTTTGAGATACTAAATATTTATGAAAAGGTTAAGAAATTTGGGCAAGTAGCAACTAGACTAATATTGTAATCATATTTAAGATGCAAAATATTATAAAAAGTACAAAAATTTGGGCTAAATTGTTTTGGGTCAACCCAATCCGTCCTAAAAAGTATTTGTTTTGACCGTTACCAAACCAGCCCAGCCCGCCCCACCCATATTTCCTATCTATAGAAAAGATCATTGTTTTGATATCTTACTTTTGTAATTTTGAAAGTACCCCACAGTAGATGGTATTCTCGGGCAAAGGAAGCTCGGTTTTTTCAGGGTTAACCACACTCAAATAAACTTCTTGACCAAGGTACCATGAATCGAGATTTTGTGTTCTAAGGTTCCATAAGCCAGCGTTATCAAGATAGACCAGAATAGCGGTCCACGCTCCAGGAAAAACCTGTTGAATCGCAAACATATTGCGAGTTTAATTTTCATTAGTAAAACTATTATCGAGTGTGATTATATGGATATAAAAATCCCGAGTGTGCTAGTTTTAGCTCGAGTCTCAAAAGTCAAACCTGGTCCTTTCCAAATAGGAACCAAAAATATATATATATAACTTATTTGTTTTCATTTTTAATATTATTCTGTATCTTTGCAACACTTCTTTCATACTCAAATGTAAAGATCCATCAATAATAAATTGAAGTTTCAAAACCTCCATTTGACTCTGAAAGTCAAATCAAGAGACTTACCAAACACGTCACTTGGTCAAATGAATCAGGAGGTCAAAGGGTTGAAAGCGATCCCATAGTCTATTGTAACGCTTTGGTTTGAAAATTAAGATTATCATTGAATAATATTATGCGCGTAATTATAACTAACGCACTAACTATGTAGAAAAATATGAATACATGTAAAGAAGTTCACAAGTCAGCTCGACCCAACCCATTTAAGCCCATGCTAAAAATGACCTGCTTCAACCCACACATGTTTTGACCCGTTACGCAACCCACCCATCTTGCCATTAATCAAGAATTCAATATAACATAAAGGATTTACATAAGGTAAAATGATGATAACTCAAACCTCAAAAGTGATAACTAAAATAGAAAATAGACGAGTTTAAACAGCTAGATTACCTGAGTAGTACTGCGTGCCACCCCGTCCCATTTATTGTAAACGCTTCTACTATTTTCCGTCCATGTTCCATAGTCCATCCTAACATTCACACGAAGAAAATATTAAGCACATTAATCTTTTAGAATCATGATAAATTAAATACAACAATATGAAGTTATAAACATACCCGACTACAAAAAACGCATAACCATCCAAATGGTAACTCTGAACAGTAGTATCATTGTTTTGCAGTATAATTTCCATAAATCCTTTGTATGTACCGTTAATCACAGACGTGTCAATTACCGGGGGCCGGTTCATTGGTCTATTCGGGAAATCAAGCTTGTATATTCCCAAAACATTATATTGTTGAGCAAGCTTCAATGGTGTTGAAGGGGTAAAAAACGAAATGCCGTTAAGTGTAGTACTCGTTTTTCCGTTTATAAGTTCGGGAGGTCGATTTTGGAGCAAATATACATCTGTTACTGTAATTTCACCGTATTTGAAAGATCCTTGTGGATTCGGACGCGCAGCACCAGCGGTAACATTCATTCTAGAAAAATTAAAAAAAAAAGGTTATAAACATAAGAGCATAAAGGCACTTTTGTCCCTGAGGTTTGGCCAGTTTGCGACTTTCATTCGAAGGTTTGTTTCCAAAAGGTATGAAATCTTGACATTTTCATCTCACTCGTTAACTCCGTCCATTTTCCTCCGTTAAGCAGGGGTAGTTCGTCTTTTTATCAACTTAAAGGGCAATTCGGTCTTTTTCACTTTATGTACAAAGCATTTAGCATAATGTACAAGTATTCAAAAAGACAAAATACCCTTAAGTCAACAGAAAAGACGAAAATACCCCTGTCTTAACGGAGAAAAATAGATGAAGTTAACGAACCGAATGAAAATGACAAGATCTCAAACGTTTAGGATTCAGATGCGAAAAAACAAACCTTTGGATGAAAGTGGCAAAACTGGCCGAACCTCATAGACGAAAATGACATTTTACTCTAAACATAGATATATAATATAATCAAGAAAATCTTGGAAAGAAGTGAAAATGAAAGGGTGTTGTTAAAGGTGTTTTGCTATAAATAAACCTTATGGATCTTGCTTGATTCATTGAGAATGATGGGTCGGATTCGTTAGGAATATCGGGAAGCGGGCCAGAAGCGGGACCTTGAGAATTCGAGTAATGCAAGAGGGCAACTCCTGCGGCTTTTGTCGATTTTAAAAACCGCGGAGACGCAACGATGTAATAATCGTTGCTGCCAGTTTGATCCATGGTCACCAAGAAAGAAAATGATTGACCAACGTGTATATCCATGTTTGTGTAGTTTTGTTGTACAGTGTATGAACCTTCGGTTTCTACAAGAAGCAAGTTATGGTTTTGAATTCGGAAGTTTAAACTTGTGGAGATGCCAACGTTGTGTACGCGAAAACGGTATGTCTTTCCTGTTCCAAATAAAGTAAAACAATAATCACATGAGGGAATATCATGACTTAAATAAATGAGTTACACTCAGATAATTATTTGATTGGATCGACCGTTAACTTTACATCTCAAAATCTGCTTATTTTGACCAGGAGTAAAATGCTATTTTCGTCCCTGAGGTTTGGCCCTTTTGCGACTTACGTCCAAAGATTTGTTTTTCCGCATCTGGATCCAAAAGGTTTAAAATCTTGCCGTTTTCATCCAACTCGTTAACTACATCCATTTCTCTCCGTTAAATGAGGGGCGTTTCCGTCTTTTTAGACATATTTTATTAAAATTAAAAACACTATAAGAAATAAAGATCCACCTCTATTGACTATCTCCCCACCCAAACCCTTTAATCATCACAAAAATGTCTAAAAAGACGAAAATACAGTTTTTGTAATTTATTCGGCTGTAAGTAACTAACTATTTATAAAAATATGAACTTTTCAGGTCAACCAAACCTGGCCCATTTTGGCCTGCATTTCACTCAAGTACTCAGACCAAAGAGCCCGTCCGTTTTTCCTCCCCTAAATTTGATAGGAAACCAGAATCACAATTCACAATCACTATTACCTAAAGTCCTAAACACGTAAAGCTGAGTATTGTAACTTCGAGTCACATTAATCAATTTAACGCTCATCCAAACACCCAAAAGTTTTTAAGTTTACGCTTAAAGAACGTCAAGAACGTACCTGGTTCAACATTTATCACCTGGTATGTAATACCATCGGGAACAATGGTACTATCATATCGATACGGGCCAAACCCGTTAAACAATATTCCATCAGGGGATCCAAAATCATCTCCATTTTCAACGTTCTTTCTAAGGTCCTGTTCACAAATTCAAATATTCCTTCGTTATGAACTACACGCATGCAATTTCGGCCCGCTTAAATGGATTTATGTTTAAACTCCAACAAGTTACAAACAAATGAATAAAGTTATGACTTATGCTAACCTTATGACTCTTCACAAACCAGTCCCCAATATTGAGTGTTATATCTCCATGGGGAGTCCCAAACGGTACCGGAATCACATCTCGATTATTGATTATGATTCCTCCATACCCACCTGCAGCGCGTTGGAAGTTTGTCGAAGGGAAATAAAAGAAACTGCCAATTTGATCTTTAACTTGAAACGCATATGTCCAATTCCATCCAGCTGGAATCGGACAATTTGTCCCAATACACCATCTTGCCATGAATTCTTTCTGTGTTGGATCCCGTTCCTGTAACGAAATCAGGAAAGTCCCCTAAGAACTTGTTATGATGAAAATATAAATTTTGAGGTCTAGAAAATGTACCATGTGAGAAGCACAGGCTCATCAAGATCGTTTATTACATTGACAACAACATTCCAGTTTGTTGTTGCTTCCAGAATCGGGCCCGGAAAGTGCCCATTTATTGCAATCACCTATAGAGGATTCACGCGTATGACTGTATGAGTTACAAATCTTCAAATCGAGGGGTTCATATTTTGAATTTTTGAATGTGCATTCGAAGTGATATCGCAACAATCCGTATTGATTTGAGCTTGACAAAAAAGTCATTATGATATTTATTTCTTTCAACTATCTAGGGTCAGAAGGTTGAAAATTAGAGGACAGAAGGAACAGCAGTAAGAAAACTGATCACCAGGAGTCTGAGATAGATGTAAAATTACCTAACTGACTAACTATAATAATGTGATTGTTGAATTAAAATTCTTTAACTCAGAATGATCATTTGACAACACTAGAGGCGGCAATTTCGACCCGTTCGACCCATTTATTAAGGTACTTGGAAATTAATGGTGAATAGCGGACGATAGCAACAAGCTACCTATACATTACATAGTGATAGCGATGAAATAGCGGGCGCTATTTTATGCTTAGCGACACACTAGGAGAAAATTTTAGAAATATTTTATATGTATTTTATATTGTTTTATATGTATGCTTAACAAAAGACTTAAAATCCTGCTATTTTATATCTATAAAATCTCGCTATTTATATTAAAGCAGAAAAAAACAAAAAAAACAAAAAAAAAACCTAAAATCCCGCTGTGGAGGGGCCAAAATCAAATAGCAACATATGAGTGCTACGCTACGCTATGAGCGCCATTAATAACTATGCAGTAAGGTATGGGTTAACCCAGGTTACCTTTGATTTCAAACTGGTTGAAACTAAGGTCACCCACAGTGCACTTTTAATTCATAATACCTCCAAAATCATAGATTAAGATTGACGAGTTTGATCATCCGAAGCTAAACTTCACGTTTTCTTTTTGGAATGCATAAGTCTAATTCAGTCAAAGTTCTTAGCCCTAAAGACCTATGCGTTAATATCGGTGATATATCGGTCCCCTAGTAAAATATCGGTACGGTTATTATCGGCGATATTGACCGATATAATCGATATATCACCGATATTTGATCAATACAACCGATATAACCAATATCTCACCGAGATAACCAATATCTCAAATATTGGTCATCTCAAATATCGGTCCTTGACCAATATCCGATATATTACCACATTAACTGCATAGCTTAAGATTGCTATCCTTCAAAAAGTTGCACCAATGCACCCAAATTCTTCTGAAGCATTTCATACTCATTTAATTCTAGGTAATTCTAAAGCAACTGTACAAGCCCAATTTAATATATTAATAATCTTTAACAAATAAATTTTCCCAAGTTAAAAAAAAACCCTTACTTTCTTGAATCATAGTTCAAGTTTAGCTCAAACCCTCTATTTAAGTCCATCATTAAATTGCATAAATCACCAAACAAATCAGCACTTTACATAACACAATCTTCATAATCCATAAAACACAATCATTTTTGCAAACCTCAAAACCCTAATCACAACAACATGCCTATACACAAAACCCACAAGATCTAATCAAGAAAAATATCAAAAGTTTTAACATATTGCAACAATTAAAACAGAAACAAAACCTGTTGTTCAACACCAAGAGGTGAGGCAGTGATGTAAGAGACAGTCCAATCATAATACACAAAAGGGTCTTCTGCAAAAGCAAAATTAACAAAACCCACAAAAAAATTCAAGAAAATCCACCACGATCTTGATGGCATTTGCGTAAACACTCAGTGAAGGGGTTATAGGGATCGGGGCTTTGGATTCTTATTATTATTGCAGGGAAGTAATATGAAACAAGAGTGTATGTACAGATTGATGAGTGAAAGATATGAATGGGGTTGCACTTTTTGGGGTCCATTGCTGACAAAAGTTTGAAAAAAGGATGCAACTTGTGGATTTTTTATTTAGATTCAATGTTGAGAAAGTTGGGGAATCTTCTGATTTACAGTTTCCATTCTTGTTTTTCTTGTTGTGTTGAGCTGGATGACAATTCTTTGGCCTAAAAGTAGCCTTACTAAAGTCTAAAGTCGCCTCATCATCAAGAAAATTCTAGTGTTCATAATGACCAAAAGTTGAAGCGCCAATCATTTGTAAAAGTCATTTTTAATTTTAATTTGTATAAAAATCATATATGTTGACTCTTAGGCTATCGGGTATGGTCGTATGGAGGAGGGTAGTCATCAAAATATAATCCGTCACATAGGCGTCCACGTAAGTGGGTGTGGAAAGTGAGCCTAAAGAGATGGACCTATTGTTGAGGAATTTTAGAAACCGGATGATCAGAGATGCGTGTCTTCACTTTCAGATCAAATTATTTCGGTGGTTCTATTGAATAATTCAATCGGACACAACTCTGATTTCGAGAATTAGAACAACAGTATATGATCAGGAATTCGTCTGAACCAGCGTATGACCAAAAACATAGAAAAACGAATTTTTTGCGGATGATTTCCAGATAGCTGCTTCTTAGCAGTTATGTTTCAACTTTTTAATTTTTATTAAATTGCCAACTCGACCCTAGCCAAGGGCTCTGCCCCTTGGGCCCTACTCTCATGGGCGCTGCCCCCGGACCCCCACCAAGGGGCCGTTGCCCCCTTGGAACCCCCTTTTCGGTGATCAACCCGAATACTTTGAATTATAACAACTCGAACAAGCGTGCACTCCCGCACCTCCTAACTTGTTCGATGTGTATCATAATTTCCTTTGGTCACCAAGTTAATCCCGATTACACTAAAATATCTAACACCTATGAGGTGGGGATGGACCTCAATAAATATATATATATATATATATATATATATATATAAACAGAAATCTCACTCTAATTTAAAAAACTCAGTTATGTGGTTAGGAAGCAGACACATGTTTTTTTTTTATTTTTATAACAGATAGGCTGAGAGGCAGATTTGGAATTTTGCACTAGACAAGAAAAGATATGATGTACTGACATTTTATAAAAGAGATTCATGTAGAGTTGGTTTTGAGAAAAAGGATGATAAAGATTAGTATACATTAGACTTTCAATTAATGCATGCTCTCTTCCCTTTGATGGCTCAAATATGCATACTTTTTTGTAATTTTAGTTTATATAATCACCTCAAACTCTTTTTATATTATCACTACTATTGTGGAGATAGGATCAAATCAAATGGTGCATAGTTATTAGTGGTATAAACCCCTTATGACTATCTTTACTTAATACTAAATCACAATAGTGTATAGTTTTTCTGTTGATTCTGGGACATTAGTGTGATTTGATTCCGACCTTGTGGAGGGTTTCCCTGTTGATTCCATCCAATATGGTTGAGATGTGATTGGGTCACTAACCATGGACTCCATGACTTTATGCATTAACAGTACACAACTACTCACTAGGTCTTAAAAAACTAACTTTGGTGGATTATCTCGCAGAGTACTCGGAATAACCTTTCAAAGATGTTTGGTGGTCGTTTAAAGTGAGCTCTTCTAATACATGGTAAAGTTTAGTTCACGAAGCATCAAGAGGTAACATAAACCCAAACACCCCCTTTCTAAAAAGTGAATTCAAAACTATCTTTTGTATATCTTAGTGTTTTCTTTTATAAAAACTTTTTATTTATTTTTATGTTTTCTTTTACAAAAACTACAAAACAACTTTTCTTTTGGCTTGACTAAACGTCGATAACATCTCGGTACTAAAAGTTGTTGTATCCTTGGACAACCTCGATATCTCACCATGAAGTATAGAGTGACAATATCTTAACATGTTTTCTAAATTTAAAACTTGAACCAGTGTAAAAAAATAGACTAAAAATATACCACTTTCTATATACACTCTTACGCGTGTCATACACTAACCATGGACTCCATGACTTTATGCATTAACAGTACACAACTACTCACTAGGTCTTAAAAAACTAACTTTGGTGGATTATCTCGCAGAGTACTCGGAATAACCTTTCAAAGATGTATGGTGGTCGTTTAAAGTGAGCTCTTCTAATACATGGTAAAGTTTAGTTCACGAAGCATCAAGAGGTAACATAAACCCAAACACCCCTTTTCTAAAAAGTGAATTCAAAACTATCTTTTGTATATCTTAGTGTTTTCTTTTATAAAAACTTTTTATTTATTTTTATGTTTTCTTTTACAAAAACTACAAAACAACTTTTCTTTTGGCTTGACTAAACGTCGATAACATCTCGGTACTAAAAGTTGTTGTATCCTTGGACAACCTCGATATCTCACCATGAAGTATAGAGTGACAATATCTTAACATGTTTTCTAAATTTAAAACTTGAACCAGTGTAAAAAAATAGACTAAAAATATACCACTTTCTATATACACTCTTACGCGTGTCATACATACATACATACATACATACATACATACTCTAAAACTTCCAATTGGTCAATCCCACTTGAAATCCTTCCTCCGTTTTACTTCTCTTCTAGATTCAATGATTCATGCACTTCAGAGCTTTCAGGCGGTATAAATTTGCTTTCGTTTTCAGACTTCAATCGTAGAAGGATTCTTGAAATCATAATCCGCACTAAACAGTTCCTTAAGCAGATCAATAATCTGAGATTGGGGTCATTAATAACATTGGATGCTGGTGTGTGAGGCACGAATGCGAGGCATGTGGCGATGGATGATCGAAATCAAATGAGGAGTTGGAGCACTTGGAGAAAGAATGGAGTTCGGATTGTGAGAGGAGGCAGAGATCGATGAGGGGTATAGAGTTTAGTCGAAGAGCGGTGAGGATCGACGGTGGCGCTACCAGGGGCAACGGTTGCCATAATCGTGGATTTTAAGGAAACGAAAATTCTATCTTTTTTATCTAAGTATATTACAAAATAAGGTAAAATGACAAATTTTCCCTCACATGAGGTACACATACTTTTTTAACGGCAAAAATAAGTAGACGTTAGGCTAAAGAGTACGATTATTACAATTAATTATTTTTAAGAACACTCAATGTACTTATTAAGATAAACTTCAATGCCTACAACTAACCGCATAAATAGGGCTATGTGTTACCGTCTCATTTTTTCATTGCCACGTCATAAATTAACTGGCACTTCATCACACCACTTCCACTCACTTTTTTTCACTAACCCTTATTATCGTTTCATGAGTTCTTTACTCCACCCTATTTTTTTATTTGTATTACCTATTTATTTAAATCTTAATTTTTACATAATATAACTAAGATAAATAAATAAAACTACAATAATATTTTAAAAACTAAAAGAATGCAACTAAAATTAAAATAACTGAAATGAAAATATATTAAAATTAAAACAACTATAATAAAAAAATCAGAATTCAAACAGATAAAAAACGACAAATAAAATTAAAATAACTAAATGAAAATATAAAAACTAATCTAAACCTCTATCGTCGCCATTGCATTCTTCTTCATCATCGACATTCTCGACACGATCTAACCAAAGATGGTCTATTAAGTCCGTACGAAGGTTTTAATTTATTACACTTGTCACACCCAGATTGATATAGATATTCACAATTAACACAGCGAAAGTCTGTGAGTATAAAATACTATTACAAACTACAAATATCCGAATGTTCATATTTACTATAGACCGGAAGTTTGTAAAAGATCCACAGGCGGATCAGATACATAACCAAGATGATTATGTAACAGACTACTAGGCTTCATGCATGGAGTTGCAAATTCCACTTAAGCATTTACGGGCAGCTTTCAGCCTATTTACGTACTTTGCAACCTAAGCTTAGTCTTTTGAAGATACGTCAGTTTACACTGATAAATACAAATAACCGACACATTTTGAAAATATTTGAAAATGATTTTAGGTACACAATGGTACATATATTTTGATAAATAACTTGGGATAAACTATTTCTCATGTTATCAGTTTACATGCTTGTAAATACAAATAGGACTCGGAAACTATACCTGGATCATGATTAATCGGACACTCCACTATAATACCCTTATTGAGTAAATTCGTGTTGGGTTATAAAAATATTTTATTATAGCATTAGAATTTGTTAGTTGTATGCCTACACCCCTTGCTTAAGTCGTGGTCATTTGCAATTAAATGAGCGGATGATATCCAGGACACGGTTGTATTAACCCCAATGTTTAAGTTATCAAGTAATATGAATTAAAATGGGTTATTTGGATTCCTGACATAGGTCATTGATCCCATACCTGACCATGCGGTAATAATATACCGTATCCCAAGCCCGTATAGGGAAAATAGGTTGAGAGTATTTACATGGCTTAAGTCTTACAATCCAAGACAACATATATAAGCACCGTCGTTCAAAAAAATGACAAGTAAGGTTGCAATTTACTGGACGCCCTAGTCTGATGGTATAATAACCAATTAGAATGTTAACGGGTCTTATTCAAGTCATAGACTTGGAACAGTTAACTATAATATAAAGACAACGATACGGTACACTAGATTAAGCGGTGACCGAATAGAATGTAGTTTAAACCCTCCCAAGTACTAAGATTTGTATAATATGGGTAAACAATAATACACTCTGATTATGAATGAAATTGAAGGAGTTTAACCCAATTCGGTTAACTTAAATAGACTAAGTTACATAAGTCAACCGTAGGCGCATAGGCGGTATCGGGTGATCGGATGAGTCCATAACAAGTTCATTACGCCAAAACATGATTATTAAGTTACCGCATCAGTAGGTATTACATTTTGTATGTACATTATGGTTTATAGCCCATTTTATGCACAAAAGGGCAAAATCGGCATTTTTATAGCATAATGTATGAACTTGCATAAAACCCAACAATTGATTATGATCACATAGTATAACCTCAGAGAGTTATCCTATACATATATATGATCATAATATAACTTCAAATCAGTAGCTAACTTAGCTAAATCATGCTAGAATCAGAAGTTAAAGCAGGAGTCAAACTGCTAGACTTTCGGTTGTTAACCGGACTATAAACTGGAAATGACTGGTTGAATATGTTTAGATATGTTCAATATTACCAAATGATATAGTGTCAAAAACATGTGTTTAAACGTTTATAATTTCATTATATATGTTTTTCGAAAACTGGTGTTTTGACTTTTAATTAAATAGAACTTTGACCCGTCATTTGACCAACTTAACGTGATCTTCAGGAGGTGCCCTCATAGGGGATTATCACCTACTTTATTACAATCACGTAGCCATGTTCAATTTGAACATTGGCTTGACCATAATGGTCATAACCGAACGTCAAAACAAAGGTCAATTTTCTTGACTTTCGGCTAATAACTTAGCCTACAAAAGAAATGAACCATAAAAGAACACTTACAAGTGTTCTAGGAGAAACTTGAACTCAGTAGGAGGCCTCTAGGAAGAAGCAAACTCCAGAATGAGTGATTTAGAGAGAAAGATGAAAATGAGCAAAGAATGAGGTGAGTTATGGTTGTTATTTATACTTGAACATGATCATTTAGATCATGCCAAGTGTTAGCAAGCTTCTCCTGATGTTAATAATTATCCTAGGATGTGTCAAGACCAAGGAAATGGTTTAAATTCGTGAGCAAGGTGGCAGCATGGCAGAATGCCTTGAGCAGCAAACAAAATATGCCAGTACTGAGTCTTACGGACCGTAAGGGCCTTAGGCTTATGGTTCGTAAGCCTTGTTTCGCGCCCATGGTTTTGAATTACTTTCGGTCCGTAAGACCCAATGTCTTACGGTTCGTAACCCCCTACCAGTTATAATATTTTATTAACTTTACGGTCCATAAGCTATTAAGGTTTCCGGTCCGATAGTGTCACTCAGAGGCCAAACTTTGGCATGTTGACACATTTAGTCCCTCCACATCCAATGTTCCACCAGTTTACACAATTAGTCCCTCTCGTCCAAATTATTAGGCATATTGAAGAGTTGATTGGACACGTGTTGCCATAAGATTCAATAAAATTTTTTGTGGTGTTACAACACTCAACTATACTTTCACCCTATTAACAAGTTTCTCATCCGAGGCTAATATACATTTAGGCCAATCAATGCCTTCTTCGTAATATTGACAAATCGTTTTCGCTTGATCCTCCAATATCATATTATGGAGTATGAGGCAAGTGTACATGATAACTTTTAATAAATCTTTTCACCATAGTCATGCCGACTGTGTAATGATACCCCATTTTCTTTTCAACACTCCAAAGGCCTGTTCGATATCTTTCTTAGTCGATTCTTGTTTTTTTTGTGAAATATTTGTTTTCGTTGTTGGAATATGAAAATGCCTTCACTAAAGTTGTCCATTAAGGATAAATCAAATCGGTAAGATAATACCCGTGCTCATAATGAGTACCATTAGCATAGAATGAAGTTTCTAGTGCAACTCCCTTAATAACGTTGTCAAATACAGGCGACTACTTAATAAATTTAATATCATTGTTTACATCGGCCTTCCAAAGTATGCATGCCATATCCAAAGATCATATAACGCCACGACCTCGAGTATTAACGTCAGACAATCATGATCACCACGATGACTGATGCGTGGTCGAAAACCAATGTTCTTACTAATCTTAAGTTCATGTGTTACATAACTTTTAGTTTCAAATAGCCCACTTTTGATTGGATTTTGTAACACCTCGTAAAAATCGTGACCAGTAGTATAATGACACATGTTGTATTTTTAATTTAGTCCATTAAAGACTAATAAGGACTAAAGGTGTCAACATGCTCAAACTGAGCCTCTGAGTGACTGTCTGATGTCAACATGCATAAACGTAAGCCTCTGAGTGACTGATATGTCAACATGCTTAAACAACAGCCTCTGAGTGACTGATATGTCAACATGCTTAAAATTGGCCTCTAAGTGACTGATATGTCAACATGCCCAGCCTCTGAGTGACATCGGAGTCAACATGCTTATAGTGGGCCTCTGAGTGATCCTTTACAAGTCCTAACTAATGTCCCGTTTGTTGGACGAGAGGGATTAAATCCGTAAATATGTGAAAGTTGGATAATGGAGGGGTTAAAAGTGTCAACATGTTAATTTATACCTCTGAGTGACCTTTTAACGAACCGAGAGCTCGAAAATGTCCGGTCATACTCTCGGGTACGCCAAATATTGGTTACGGAGGGCTAAATATGCTATAAAGGTGTCTTAGGATGTTTAATAATTTAAGGGGCTAAAAATGACAAACTTTGAAACTGACCATGGGGGCTCGCTGGGCGCAGAAGCAGGAGCCTTGTAACATCCGTCAAAAAACAGGTTCTAAAAACGTACCAGTTTGTATTCGAGTTTTCAACAAATAAAGACGATTGGAAAAGTACCTAACATTTTATATTGTTATACATATAGATAATAAATATTAATAAAAATAATAATAATAATAATAATAATATATATTAAAAGAATGATAAAAAGTGAAAATAAAATAAAAGGAAAAGAAACGAAGACCGCGGGAATCGAACCCGGGTCTTCGCTTCTAACTAATAACAAAGCCACCACTATAGCACTAAGTGCTTTTGGTATTAAACCGCTTAAGCGGATGAAATAAATGCAACCTCGCGGAGTTTCTTTCAAGACCCAATTCCCGCCCAGTTGACAGTTCACGAAAATGGAGCCCAATCCTCAAACCTTTCCTAGTTTATTTGAAATTTATTCGGAAATTCAATTACCATGTTTAAATTAATGTACCTAGACATGATTCCGGTTGAAAACGCGTGGAATGATGGCTATCAACAGCTCTCATTCGCTCAAATTCTGTAACACCCCAAAAACAGGTTTGGTGATCAAACCACGTTAATATTAAAAAGTGGGTAAAAGACTGTTAGCGATGAAAGTTAAACTATAAACCAAATGACTAGGAACAAATAAACCTAGTTAAAAACATGTATACAAGTAACCAAACAGTGAGTTATAATCTCATTCATAATCAAAACTAAACTTGAGGGACCAAAGCTGCCAAAAAGGGAACTTGTATTATAAATATAAAAAATTAAAACACAAAACACATAGTGAATGTGTATGTGTGTGTTCTACGGCTGGAGAACAAGGGGCAAACCCTTGTTCTTCCTAAATCATCAAGTTAAAGGATGAATTGAGCTCGGAATCGATGCATGAACGCATATAAACGATCACCTAATCGAGGGGATCATAAGGTATGTCTCAAAACCTAGATTGGTGAAAAATCATAACTTGAGACAAGTTGAATACTTACAAATATATAGTTGGATTATGATCCAAAGATGAAATTAAGTGTATGTGTATGATTGATTTCGTTAAACTTAAAGAAATCATGCACAATTTGATGTAAGATTTCTTGTTAGTGATTAACAAGTAAATAATGAAATGGGTTCTTGACTATGTGATGAAATTAATAATGTAGGAATATTTATGATCATCATACTTGTATGCATGTGTAAGATACTCGAACAAATTAGAGATTCGAGTAAGTAATCATACATGACTTGAAACAAGTATTGTATGATATGATGAAATAGATGTTTAGTTAATGCTAATAGATGTTAAATTGGTAATATTAGGTATTCGGATGAATGTCTAATAAAATGATGAAATGGATTGCTACATAAAGATGAAAACCTAGATAACAGATAAATTAGCATTGTTGATCAAAAGCTAAGTTAACTTGAAGTTAACAATTGCTTAAATTTGTTTAAGTGAAAGAAACGACATGAATTTGGTTTGGAAAACTTAGCTATAATGGTGTCCTAAGAATAGCGCTTATCGGGTAATTAACAAAATACTTAAATGAGTTGTTAAACTTATCCGTGAGTTTGTATGTGTAAATGGGCAGTTGACTTTTAAGAGTCAAACTGACCTATAATAAGATCAAATGATAAATTTGATATAAAATCCGTAAGGTTGAATAGTCGTTTTAAATGATGACCAACCTAACCATCTTGCGAATGATAAATGATAGTTTGACGCTTGACAAGCTAGGTGGAGGCTTGGGAAAAAGCGGGTCAAACGGATCAAGTACGCGGAAAGAGCATAATTGGATTTCAAGGTAAGTAAAGCTTAAATCCTTAATATAGAAAATCTACTTATGTAATTGACTAAGAATAAGTGATTTGGTAATCGGAATGAGATATGAAATGCAAGGTTCTGACTTGAGTCGATAGGGGTCGGAACAAATGAAAATGGTAATAAACCATATTTGATGGTAAAAAGGGTAAATCAGTAATTTAGTCATGTAATAACAAATAAACAAGGAATTCATAAAAATTACCTTTTGTGTAAGCCATAAGAAATAAAAGAGTAAAAATGGTAATTCAGTCACGAGCTGACAAATAAATATTAAATTTTAATATAGACACCCTATGGCGTATGCTATAACGGATCAAATGAATTGAGAAACAAATTTAGGTAATATGATCATGTGGTGTAAACTGAAACGGATACATGATGAGATGGTAAATAAATACCATATCGTGATGATAAAATGGTCATTTAGACCAAATGGATCAAATGGTGATGATATCACCATTTGACAATAATATCTAATGAACGCTTGTGGAGTTTTTGTAATCACAGGGAAATGGCGTTCGACTCGCATTGCTATTAATTAGTAACTAGTAGTACAAAGTAATTAAACGGGTCAATGCTATGACCCGAGCCAGGTACGTGTAATGGGTCAAACTCTCAGCCAGGACTAAAAGGTCCGATGAGAGTTAAATGAGTCCTAAATGAAAAAGGGATTACCTAATATAAGGTAAATCCAATAATCTAATCTGTAATCATTATGTTCTTAAGAATATAATGATTTTACATAGATTATGGTTAATTTTTTGTTTTGGTCTAAACATAATATTGTAAGTCCTTCGTCGTAAAGAAGAGTCTAAGTTGACCAAAATGCCCTCGAATGATAAAATAGGTAAACGACTCTAATATTTGATTAAAATGAGTTTTATAATACGATAGACCTCTTTGGTAATGTAAAGACGAAAAGCATAAGCCGTTTTGGCTTAATGCCTCATATTAGACCTTTTTCGTAAAAACACCAAACCGAAGGGTAGAATTTAAATATAGCATTTTTTATAACCAATCCACCACATTGTATAGTTGTGGTGGAATGTAAATAGATATTTTAGTGGGAAAACGAGAAATAAAGTAAGAGGAAGTGAGATTTAAGTTTATACACTTAAATCACTTAATGGGTCAAAATGAATATATGCATAAATCAAGAGTGAATGTGTAATTCATAAGAAATAAGAATCCGGGTCAAGGATTTCGGGTAAAATATGTAAGAAAATATTCTACGGATATTTAGAAACAAGTTTCGGGTAAAACGGAGAAGAATTGAGTGAGTTACGGAAAATGTCGTAACTAAAACTACAAACAAGAGAAAAGCTGCAGCAGCCCACCGTAAGCTACGGTGACCTACCGTAGCTTACGGTAGGTAGCTGCTGATTGAAATTGGAAGTCTTAGCCGTAAGACAGTGAGCTAGGACCGCAATGCTGGACCATAAGCTACGGTGGCCACCGTAGCTTACGGTGGGGTCTGAAATAAAGTTTTTGTTTTTAAATTTCATGTTTATTCGGTTATGTTATAATTTATTTATAACTAATGTATTCCATAAATTATGAAATATAGGTGATGTTTGGGAGCACCAGAGGTGGATCAAGCTATATGAAGAACCGAACACGATCAAAGTTCAAGCTTCGGCATTTGGTTTTGATTATAATAAATCTAACCAACGATAACATGTTAAATTGTTTAAAGATGTTGAAAAAGTTTTAATAAACTCGTAAATATGAGTGATGTGTATTCGCATTCACACATCAAAATGCGAAGTTTTAATAGAAATTCAAGTAAAGTAAGATAGGGTCTTACAATTTGGTAATCAGAGCTCAAGGTTAATGATCAAATGTGTTCGGTTTGAGGCTTGGTCGCATGATCCGGTAAGTTATTATAAATTTAGCGGTCTAACATAGTTAAAGTGTTGTAAATAACACATAGGGTTATCGTGTGAACGCACGCTACCCCAAATAAAATGATTTAATACCGATACAACCAGTGAATTACTTGTGTTAACAAGTATTGTAGATAGCCTTGTACTATTCTAAGGGCGCTTATTAATTTTCAATGTTACTAATCAATGTAAACGTTTTGGTTAAAGGATGCTCGCGTCTGAAGATGGCGGGAATCTAATGATCTGCCGACGCGATGACGGAACGGTCTGGAGTATGAAAAGTAGAGCATACTCGTTAAGGACCTAAACTAAACGATGATATTAAATAAAGGTGGAACGGCAATGAAAGCCAATGAAGAAAATATCGCACAGGTGCACACTTTAAATTATTGTATGACTAGTAGTATATAACAGATACGTAATGAACAACGGTTGTATACGAGACTAAAGCATGGGAAAACCGAAAGGGATACCCATCCATGATGATGTTCCCAAGAGAAATTGGGCGGGTAATACTCATTATTCACAAATCGTGAATAATAAAATATAAAAGAGTACAGATCTAAAATCTTGGATGGGGTGACCATCCAAGTACAAAATTTCAACAAGATTTTATTGAGGAAAAGTAAAGATCACATAGATAAATGTGGTTACATAAAAGTCTTATAAAAAGGGAAAAACATTTATATGTTTTGAGATGAGAAGAGTAAAAAGAATGATTGTTAAATAACAATTAAACAAAGTTTTACCAAATAAATCAGAAATATGGACATGAACCGAGGATTTACTTACATGGGAAGTAATGTGTTAGTTATAATAAGGTCATGTGTACCATGTGTTGATCGCTTTCTCTGGCCAAGTAAATGATAAACACATGATATCATGAACTTGTTATAATAAACACATATACATTCGATGTGGTAAAGATGAGGTGAATGGGAATGAGTCATTATGGACAAAAGAACCATGGTTGACAAAAAGGGCACGTAAAACCAAAGAACAAATGACCTGTGAGGTCATAGAAAAGGAGGTAGTGCTCACACGGGAAATGATCAAGTCGATGACTGTGATCGTAGAAAAGGTAAAAAGAGAAAAGAAAGAAATGATGATGATAATCATCATTCATGGTCTGAGTGGCCATAAAGGATGATCGGATAAAGAATAAAGTTTGACTGTTCAGAAGTGATGGATTTTGCATGAACAAGTCAAACGGAAGGATAAAGTTTGACTGTTCAAAAGTGATGGATTTCACAAGAACAAGTCAAACGGATTAGAAAAAGAATAACGTTTGACTGTTCAGAAGTGATGGATTTCACATGAACAAGTCAAACGGGTCGGATAAAGAATAAAGTTTGACTGTTCAAAAGTGATGGATTTCACATGAACAAGTCAAACGAAGGATAAAGTTTGACTGTTCAAAAGTGATGGATTTCACAAGAACAAGTCAAATGGATTAGAAAAAGAATAACGTTTGACTGTTCAGAAGTGATGGATTTCACATGAACAAGTCAAACGAGTTAGATAAAGGATAAAGCTTAACTGTCTAGAAGTGATGGATTTCACACGAACAAGTCAAACGGGTTAGAAAAAGAATAAAGTTTGATTTTTTTTTTCAAAAGTGATGTATTTCACACGAACAAGTCAAACGGGTTAAATAAAGAATTAGATTCGATCGCTCATAAGTGATGAATTTCACACGAGCAAACCAAACGAGTCAAAAAGAAGCATAGTGATTGAATTTAAAAGTAAACGCAAACCAGGTAACGGGAGCGTTAAAGCAAAAGAATAATGAGCTCGGGTAATGGGACGTGCTTAAATATACTATAGACGCAAACCGAATAATGGGAGCATGGAATAGAAATGAACCCATAAACTGGGTCGCGAATGAATATAAATGAAGACGCAAAACGGATAACGGGAACGTTAAAACATTAAGATAAAGAACCCCAGGTAACGGGTTGTAAAGAAAATATAGGCTTAAACCGGATAACGGTAAACGTAAGGCAAACCGACGCATATATGACATATGAAGTCGTAGAGTCGGAAGAATTGTCCGAATGAAAATTGATCAAGTCATGGACTACGAACGCGTAGGCGCGCACGGCTATCAACAAACAGTGACTGATCTGAATAAATGTTTGGGGCAACATACACAAAATGTTGTGGTTGCCACTAAAGATGGTAGTTGTGACTCGGTGGTGACAAGTGGTCAACGCCAGTTGACATTGTGCCAGGTTTAGACGCAAATGATCATCACCCAATGGAGATGAAATGACTAATAGATCCGACAAGTGAAAGTGATTCATAAATGACTCGCGGAGTCATAGAAAACGAAAATGTTAATAACCGGATCAAACATGGCCTGAGGACCATAATTGAAGTAAAATAAATTAGCCTTCCTGGTAAAAGGGAACCATGATTTGGCGGAAAAAGCAAGGACAACGTAAATAATTTTTCGTTTCAAGTAAAAAAGAGGTGCATTGACACCAAATATATTTAAGAACGACAAGGGAAAAAAGGATGATCTAAAGGATCACCACGACCTTTGGGTTACGAATAGTGTAATAATCTACAAGGTCAAAATGACCTTGGGATCACGAATCAAGAGGAATGATGCATTAAAAGACCTCACCTTAAGAGGCTAAGTAAAAGAAAATTTTCGAAAACGAAAAGGATAGATATAAAAATTAACATGACGTGCTGCAATCACGGTCAATATATATGTATATATATATAGATATATATATAACATGGTAAACGATTACCTTGTGACACGAGCCATGAGACTAGGGTCTCGAAAGTTAGTAAAAGCCTTGCGAAGGCAATATAAGTGTACCTAAATTATGAAGTATAAGGTAACCGGTGACTAATAAGTCTAAACGACAAGATCGGTCAAGATCAAAATTTGATTTAAAATTTGTTGAATGCGCTTGTCGGTATAAGGTTTGCGTGGAATAAGCACGTTGAGAAATACATATGACCGAGTGGGGAAATGACGACTCGGTCAAGTAAAGAAAAGGGATACAAGATGAAAGAAACGACACATGAGGCCTTACACATGAAGGGCGCATGCACCTTGGAGCCTAAAAGGCACCACCATACCTTCCTGGTAAGAATTTTTGAATAATTAAAGTATGAGCAATACTCAGGTGAAAACGACACCAAGTACATTGGGTTGAACCCAAGGAACTACGTAAGAAAGGTTTCGAGGATGAAACCTCTTTAAGGGGGTAGATTTGTAACACCCCAAAAACGGGTTTGGTGATCAAACCACGTTAATATTAAAAGTGGGTAAAAGACCGTTAGCGGTGAAAGTTAAACTATAAACAAAATAACTAGGAACAAATAAACCTAGTTAAAAACATGCATACAAGTAACCAAACAATGAGTTGTAATCTCATTCATAATCTAAACTAAACTTGAGGGACCAAAGCTGCCAAAAAGGGAACTTGTTGTCACACCCCGACCCGCAGCGAAAAGGTGATCAGGGCATGATTGGGTTTTCATCAAAGCTCATGACATTTATTATAATGTTTCATATTTATTATAACAATTTAAAGGAGATCATACAATCAAATCATACAAATACAACATGTTCTATACATCTTTCTAAACTTCATTATTTTTTTCTAAGGCACTTTCCTATGGGTTCCTTGCTTCATCCTGTCCACCTGTATCATGTGTAAAAATGGTTTTTGGATCAACAAAAGTTGGCGAGTGAACCTTATTAGAAAACATTTATTATTTATATCTTGTTGTATTTAATATGGGAAAATTGTGCAATAATCATATATGAACAAACGTAAATAAACATACAATAACAAACAAATAGCATACAATAACAAACAAATAGCATACAATAACAAACCACCTTGCATGAATATGTAACATGAATGATAATGTAAATGTTGGCAACGTCTCGTTCACGCTCATAGGTAATGGGGAACGGCTCACGCTCATAGGTAATGGGGAACGGCTCACGCTCATAGGTAATGGGGAACAGACGGCCTATGATGAAATGTATGTGCGATCAAGGCTCAATCAAACGGAGCCGATCGTATGTTTGCAACGCCTGGTTCACGCTCATAATGTAATGGGGAACAGCTCAACGCTCATAATGTAATGGAGAGCGGCGGCCTATGATAATGTATGTACTGAAAATGATAATTTAATCTAAACAACAACCACACAAAACAGTTGATACATGTTGAATACACATTTGTTCATGGATATGATGGATGCACAATGGTTTAAATATAATAAATGATAAGACACATGATACACCCCAAAAACGTGATTAAAACGGGGAATTTGTAGGGATTCACTCACATTGGGTGCGTTCGGTGGGTGATGTTGAATGCGCACGAGTTTAGAGGATTGATCGACGAGGGAAACTAACCTAGATAATAACATAACAGTTCGGTAAATAAGCGGATTTTATTAATCAATTTTAGTAGGATTTTTGGATATATTTTTGTGAGTTTAAGGCTATTTTCTAACTTCAAAAACGTTATTTTTAAGTATTTTTAATTGATTTATAAATTAAATAAATAAATAAAAATAATAAAAAAATGTTGACTTTTGACCGTTGACCATGACCGTTGACCGTTGACCGTTGACCGGTTCGGCTGTGAATATTATTGCACTGAGTGAGACTCGAACCCGTGACCTCCCGTACGCGTGCACGCAGCTCTACCAACTGAGCTACGTGTCTAACCCGATATATTTCTGTTTTTAATTATATTTATATACATTTTAACTTAATCCGAAAATCATTTATTTTTAAAAAGGATTTTAATTGCATTGAACCGGTGCCGTCAACCAGTCTCGAACCCGGGACGTGCGAGTTAGTGTTGCACACAGTCCACCGCTGGACTGTGTGTCTAACCTGGTTAATATTCGGTTTTTATTATACTTAACATGATTCTGTGAGTTATCCGGTTCAGTTTAAAAAGGAACATTTTTATTACCGAGAATGTGCGTGTGTCAAGGATCGAACTCAGGACGTATGCGTATTGTTTGCACACAGTCCACCGCTGGACTGTGTGTCTAACCCGTTCATAATACTGATTTTAACTAATCTTATACACTAGGCCGACTTCATCTTCTTCTTTCAAAACACAGACATCGGTTAACCAAACTGTTACTTGTTAAGTTAAATTAACGAACTTTATAAGCAATTGAAAGGTAATGAACGGAGAGGGTTTGGGGAAAGGATGTACCGAACAGGTGTCTTTCACAGAACTCCGGCAAGGATTCGTCGGCTCTGTTTTGTGAACTTCGGCTGTTAGGATCAATTAGCAGTTTTGATTGCTTAGACGTGAAATTGAGTTACTAAAAAATGATAAACAGAAGGTTTAGATGACTATACCGATTCTCAACGAGATTCTGGAAATTCCAGAAGTTTTTCGGCGAAAGTTGAATATTCGACAACGACGTCTGGGATTGATTCTGGGTGATGGATTGAAGTTAGCAATAGTCTAACAACGGATTGAAACAGAAAGAGTCGAGGTTTTTACCGTACTGAGGTGAGTCTCGGTTTTCCGGCGACTTGCAGAGAATTCCGGCGATGTATTTCTTGCGACAGAGATTCTTCAGGGAGTTTAAGGTGAGTGTGGGTGATGTCGGTATGAGCTCTAAAAATCTTATTTTAGAGTAAACAGAAAGGATGGAATGAATTCGGTTTTCCGGCGAAAATTTCCGGTTAATTTGCAGAGGATTCCGGCAACTGCGGCGAGGTTTTCTGAGCGAAATGGAGAGTGTAATTTTGATAAACTCGCGAGCTCACTGATGAATAAAGTATAATTCATGTTTAATTGCATTTCCGGTTTCGAATTCAACATTCTCGGTTATGGTTTGATGATTTGAATGAGTGACATTAAGGTTTTTCAGTTATAACCGGCGTGGATGTAAATGCATCGGTTATGACAAAAGAAAACGTCAATGATTGACGAATTCGTCGGGATTTCCGGCGAGAATGATTTGGGCGTGCTGAGTGACAGATTTTGACTTCGAGTTTTATATTAAGTATTAATTGTTTCAGTATTTCACCAAGTAACACAAGTGGCGGAGTGGTAGGATGTGTGTGAGTTAAGACTTGGGATTTACCCGGCTGACCCGGGTTCGAAACCCGGCTTCAGCATTTAATTTTTTTTCACTATTTTTAATAAATTTTCAAATATAAATTTTATATTCTAATATACTTATTAATTATATGCAACGAAATTTTTTAACTGGTTGTTCGGTTAATAAAGGAAGCGGGTTTGGTTAACCCGGTTTTTTACGGATGTTACAGTATCCCCTACTTTTAGAAATTCCGTCCCGAAATTTAAGTAGTGGCATGTTTTCTCAAAAGGATGGTGTTTTATTTTGACAATTGCATACTTAGAAGGGAGTAAGAGTTTAAATTTTGCTTGAGGCGGTAACGTTCCTTGTAAAGGTTGAGTACCCTGCTATAGGAATCGTTTTTTTTTATGCCTAAGATAATGAATTTTGATAAACAGAGTTGATTGACTAAGTATGATTTCATGCGCAAGAGTTTTGATATGTTTAGAAAGATAAGGTTATATCCTAAAACAAAACTTTTACTACTAAAACCTACATGGAACTTCTCATAACCGCCTGACAATGCCTCTGATCCTTTGGCAAGAATACTTATATATAGGAAGTACCAGCGGCGTATCCACCATATTCTTGTCAAATTTCATTGGTTTTATCAGTAAGTTATGATTGGTTCTATGATGTGACTCTAGAACATAAACAAACACAACAACCAAAGCCTGAGTCCTAATTCTGATAGTATACATGTTTGAATGGTTACAATACCTCTCTCGTTTGTTATGATGGTGAGGTTAGTCTATGTAGGAATAGAACACAATCCAATTTCCTTAAATGATGATATGATATGAATGCTAAATCTATGAGTATAAAACAAACTTCAACCAAGACATTACTAAATCCTACATGGAACTTCTCATAACCGCCTGACAATGCCTCTGATCCTTTGGCAAGAATACTTATATATAGGAAGTACCAGCGGCGTATCCACCATATTCTTGTCAAATTTTCATTGGCTTTATCCGTAAGTTATGATTAGTTCTATGTGACTCTAAAACATAAACAAACACAATCAACCAAAGCTTGAGTCTTAATTCTGATAGTATACATGTTTGAATAGTGACAGTACCTCTCTCGTTTGTTATGATGGAGAGGTTAGTCCATGTAGAAGTGAGACACAGCTCAACTTCTTTAAATGATGAGACTGAGATACGTCGTGAGGTATGATGATATTAATGTTAAATCAATGAGTATAAAAACAAAACTGAAGTAGTAATTCGCATTAAGATCCTTGGATAAATTTCCAATTTATAATTGAGACACGTGAAAATTGAGATAACATAAAGAAAAAACATAAAACTAAGCGGTTGGAGTTGAATCTTGATTTTTGGTGAAGGAGACTAGTTGGGTGGTTCATTTGGGCCGTCATTATCTTCAATAGGATTGGAGTTGATGTTGAAAACTCTTCCTCTTGCTGGTGGCCTAGTGGTTGGGTTTTCTTGATTTGCTTGGTTAACTGGGTTTGCTTGAGCTTGGGCGTTTATGATGTTAACCAATCGAGGGCACGTGTTTCTAAAATGGGT
This sequence comes from Scalesia atractyloides, assembly GCA_947069175.1. Classification (NCBI taxonomy): domain Eukaryota; kingdom Viridiplantae; phylum Streptophyta; class Magnoliopsida; order Asterales; family Asteraceae; genus Scalesia; species Scalesia atractyloides. Next base: position 8,213,714 of record CAMTDV010000002.1, on the reverse strand, counting down.
AGGGTCGCCACAATTAAAACAAGCTCGAACATAAGGAAACATGGGGTATTGGGGTTGTTGATATGTTTGGATCATGTTTTGAGTAGGGGGTGAGGTTTGGTTTTGAGAGGTGCGGCAAGCCTTGCTAAAATGACCATAGCGTCCACAATTTGCACATAGTCGACAAGGTAAAGTAGATGGATTGTGATAAAAACAGGTGTTACATTGAGGGTGAGGTCCAAGGTAAGGTTTCTTATTTAGGTAAGTTGAGTTGGGTGCTACTTGAGTGATTGGGATAGCTTGGAGGGGTACGGCTTGTGAGACTGGTTGATTGCGTTGGGTGACAGCGAAAAGTTGCCCATCTCGTTTTCTCTTAGAAATGGGTTGAGAAGGGGATTCGGTTTGGGTGGAGTTCGAGGTTTCAGTTGATGCTTTATCCTTCATCTTCTCCTCCTTGAAGTCTTTATTCCGTATGCGGTTCTCGGTGAGCTCTGTAGCTAACTCTATTACTGCTTCCAAAGTTGCAGGTGTGGTACTTATTACAGAGTCTTGAATTTTTTTTGAAGGAAGACCTCGAATGTAGTGCTCGATCAAACGGTAAAGAGGAGTGAACAAGTTGGGAACCATTTGATTTAATTCGAGGAATCCCTTGTTGTATGTGGTGTGGTCGCCTTCCTTTTGTTTCAACGAATAGAACTCATCTTCTAATTTCTTGATTTCGCTCCTTGGGCAAAACCGTCTTGTCATGATTTCCTTCAACTCTTCCCAAGTCAAAGTCATAGCATCTTCAACACCTCGTTTGGCCTTCTCCGTATTCCACCATGTAAGTGCTATTCCAAGTAAACGACCAGTAGCATATCGCACTTTGCGATCATCGGGGCAATCACAATTTAGAAATGTGTTTTCCATTTCTTCAAACCAATGGAGGAGAGCGGTGACACCTTCAGTCCCTTCGTATTTTGTAGGGTCGCAGGATTTGAAATGCTTGAAAGTGCATTTAGTGGTAATTGGGGGAGGGTTGACAACATTTTGATCTTCTTGATTGACGGGGTTAGCGGTAAGGGCTTGTTGGACTTGAACTACAATGTTGGGTATTACGGCAGCCATTTGTTGAGCGATTTGAGCAGCCATACGCTCGCGAGCTTTTCCTGCTCTCATCTTCCTACGAGCGGAATTAGAAGACATCTACAAGGAATACATATCAAGAGTATGAGTTGGATGTTTTTGGGATCATGTGTCGTATTTAGGAATGAACATTCATAAAATAAATATAGAATAATAAATCTACTACATCCATAGGATGTCTTGGGCTTTGCTCGTAATTGGGCCTTGCATGCCGCCATACTTCACCTTCGTAATCATTTGGGCCCCCATGATTACCGGGTTTTTCATATGGTTCGCAGGTGTTAGCTTGGTTACGTACACTAAAACCCGGAGAAAATCGAGAAATATGTATGTAACGTATGATATTCGGAATGTATCCAGGTGTGGACACGGTGACGCCTCAAAGTGGGGTTAGTTCGGACGACGTTTGGTGTGGCATGCTTTGGCCTAATAGGTCCTTCGTACTCTCATCGTTAGTCCCCAGGTAGGCAAACTGGTCCGTTATATTGGATTTATACGAATGCCAACCTAGATAGGACGTTCCGACTACCGGTACTTGCACCCTTACAGTTACTACATGCCTGTCGCAGAACTCACTTTGATGAGATTTGAAAAATTAAAAAAATGCGACAAAATCTTGAATAACGGAAGTATGAAGATGATTTGAATGTGTGAGCATTGAAATATGTATGATGAATGTGTATGTAATTATGTATGTTTGACTGTAAGTATAATTCACTATGTATCACAAAATGTAGTATCGGAAGTATTTGCATGCATTTGTGTATGTAATAAATATGAAAGAAATAAACATCATGAGTTTGCATATAACCACGTAAACAATTAAAATCTAATCAACTATAGTATAGGCTCTAAGGGTCTAATAACCTATCCTATATCCCTATAGTCAAAAGCTCTGATACCAATCTGTCACACCCCGACCCGCAGCGGAAAAGGTGATCGGGGCATGATTGGTTTTTCATCAAAGCTCATGACATTTATTATAATGTTTCATATTTATTATAACAATTTAAAGGAGATCATACAATCAAATCATACAAATACAACATGTTCTATACATCTTTCTAAACTTCATTATTTTTCTTCTAAGGCACTTTCCTATGGGTTCCTTGCTTCATCCTGTCCACCTGTATCATGTGTAAAAATGGTTTTTGGATCAACAAAAGTTGGCGAGTGAACCTTATTAGAAAACATTTATTATTTATATCTTGTTGTATTTAATATGGGAAAATTGTGCAATAATCATATATGAACAAACGTAAATAAACATACAATAACAAACAAATAACAAACAAATAGCATACAATAACAAACAAATAGCATACAATAACAAACCTCCTTGCATGAATATGTAACATGAATGATAATGTAAATGTTGGCAACGTCTCGTTCACACTCATAGGTAATGGGGAACGGCTCACGCTCATAGGTAATGGGGAACAGACGGCCTATGATGAAATGTATGTGCGATCAAGGCTCAATCAAACGGAGCCGATCGTATGTTGGCAACGCCTGGTTCACGCTTATAATGTAATGGGGAACAGCTGAACGCTCATAATGTAATGGGGAGCGGCGGCCTATGATAATGTATGTACTGAAAATGATAATTTAATCTAAACAACAACCACACAAAACAGTTGATACATGTTGAATACACATTTGTTCATGGATACGATGGATGCACAATGGTTTAAATATAATAAATGATAAGACACATAATACACCCCAAAACGTGATTAAAACGGGGAATTTGTAGGGATTCACTCACCTTGGGTGCGTTCGGTGGGTAATGTTGAATGCGCACGAGTTTAGAGGATTGATCGACGATGGAAACTAACCTAGATAATAACATAACGGTTCGGTAAATAAGCGGATTTTATTAATCAATTTTAGTAGGATTTTTGGATATATTTTTGTGAGTTTAAGGCTATTTTCTAACTTTAAAAACGTTATTTTTAAGTATTTTAATTGATTTATAAATTAAATAAATAAATAAAAAATAATAAAAAAAATGTTGACTTTTGACCGTTGACCATGACCGTTGACCGTTGACCGGTTCGGTTGTGAATATTATTGCACTGAGTGAGACTCGAACCCGTGACCTCCCGTACGCGTGCACGCAGCTCTACCAACTGAGCTACGTGTCTAACCCGATATATTTCTGTTTTTAATTATATTTATATACTTTTTAACTTAATCCGAAAATCATTTATTTTTAAAAAGGATTTTAATTGCATTGAACCGGTGCCGTCAACCAGTCTCGAACCCGGGACGTGCGAGTTAGTGTTGCACACAGTCCACCGCTGGACTGTGTGTCTAACCTGGTTAATATTCCGGTTTTTATTATACTTAACATGATTCTGTGAGTTATCCGGTTCAGTTTAAAAAGGAACATTTTTATTACCGAGAATGTGAGTGTGTCAAGGATCGAACTCAGGACGTATGCGTATTGTTTGCACACAGTCCACCGCTGGACTGTGTGTCTAACCCGTTCATAATACTGATTTTAATTAATCTTATACACTAGGCCGACTTCATCTTCTTCTTTCAAAACACAGACATCGGTTAACCAAACTGTTACTTGTTAAGTTAAATTAACGAACTTTATAAGCAATTGAAAGGTAATGAACGGAGAGGGTTTGGGGAAAGGATGTACCGAACAGGTGTCTTTCACAGAACTCCGGCAAGGATTCGTCGGCTCTGTTTTGTGAACTTCGGCTGTTAGGATCAATTAGCAGTTTTGATTGCTTAGACGTGAAATTGAGTTACTAAACAATGATAAACAGAAGGTTTAGATGACTATACCGATTCTCAACGAGATTCTGGAAATTCCAGAAGTTTTTCGGCGAAAGTTGAATATTCGACAACGACGTCTGGGATTGATTCTGGGTGATGGATTGAAGTTAGCAATAGTCTAACAACGGATTGAAACAGAAAGAGTCGAGGTTTTTACCGTTCTGAGGTGAGTCTCGGTTTTCCGGCGACTTGCAGAGAATTCCGGCGATGTATTTCTTGCGACAGAGATTCTTCAGGGAGTTTAAGGTGAGTGTGGGTGATGTCGGTATGAGCTCTAAAAATCTTATTTTAGAGTAAACAGAAAGGATGGAATGAATTCGGTTTTCCGGCGAAAATTTCCAGTTAATTTGCAGAGGATTCCGGCAACTGCGGCAAGGTTTTCTGAGCGAAATGGAGAGTGTAATTTTGTTAAACTCGCGAGCTCACTGATGAATAAAGTATAATTCAGGTTTAATTGCATTTCCGGTTTCGAATTCAACATTTTCGGTTATGGTTTGATGATTTGAATGAGTGACATTAAGGTTTTTCAGTTATAACCGGCGTGGATGTAAATGCATCGGTTATGACAAAAGAAAACGTCAATGATTGACGAATTCATCGGGATTTCCGGCGAGAATGATTTGGGCGCGCTGAGTGACAGATTTTGACTTCGAGTTTTATATTAAGTATTAATTGTTTCAGTATTTCACCAAGTAACACAAGTGGCGGAGTGGTAGGATGTGTGTGAGTTAAGACTTGGGATTTACCAGGCTGACCCAGGTTCGAAACCCGGCTTCAGCATTTAATTTTTTTCTCACTATTTTTAATAAATTTTCAAATATAAATGTTATATTCTAATATACTTATTAATTATGTATCGTTTAAAATTAATTTGAGCATTAAATATGCAACGAAATTTTTTAACTGGTTGTTCGGTTAATAAACGAAGCGGGTTTGGTTAACCTGGTTTTTGACGGATGTTACACTTGTATTATAACTATCAAAAATTAAAACACACAATACATAGTGAATGTGTATGTGTGTGTGTTCTACGGCTGGAGAACAAGGGGCAAACCCTTGTTCTTCCTAAATCATCAAGTTAAAGGATGAATTGAGCTCGGACTCGATGCATGAACGCATATAAACGATCACCTAATCGAGGGGATCATAAGGTATGTCTCAAAACCTAGATTGGTGAAAAATCATAACTTGAGACAAGTTGAATACTTACAAATAGATAGTTGGATTATGATCCAAAGAGGAAATTAAGTGTATGTGTATGATTGATTTCGTTAAACTTAAAGAAATCATGCACAATTTGATGTAAGATTTCTTGTTAGTGATTAACAAGTAAATAATGAAATGGGTTCTTGACTATGTGATGAAATTAATAATGTAGGAATGTTTTTGATCATCATACTTGTATTCATGTGTAAGATACTCAAACAAATTAGAGATTCGAGTAAGTAATCATACATGACTTGAAACGAGTATTGTATGATATGATGAAATAGATGTTTAGTTAATGTTAATAGATGTTAAATTGGTAATATTAGGTATTCGGATGAATGTCTAATAATATGATGAAATGGATTGCTACATAAAGATGAAACCAAGATAACGGATAAATTAGCATTGTTGATCAAAAGCTAAGTTAACTTGAAGTTAACAATTGCTTGAATTTGTTTAAGTGAAAGAAACAACATGAATTTGGTTTGGAAAACGTAGCTATAATGGTGTCCTAAGAATAGCGCTTACCGGGTAATTAACGAAATACTTAAATGAGTCGTTAAACTTATCCGTGAGTTTGTATGTGTAAATGGGCAGTTGACTTTTAAGAGTCAAACTGACCTATAATAAGATCAAATGATAAATTTGATATAAAATCCGTAAGGTGGAATAGTCGTTCTAAATGATGACTAACCTAACCATCTTGCGAATGATAAATGATAGTTTGACACTTGACAAGCTAGGTGGAGGCTTGGGAAGAAGCGGGTCAAAAACGGATCAAGTACGCGGAAAGAGCATAATTGGATTTCAAGGTATGTAAAGCTTACATCCTTAATATAGAAAATCTACTTATGTAATTGACTAAGAATAAATGATTTGGTAATCGGAATGAGATATGAAATGCAAGGTTCCGACTTGAATCGATATGGGTCGGAACAAGTGAAAATGGTAATAAACCATATTTGATGGTAAAAATGGTAAATCAGTAATTTAGTCATGTAATGACAAATAAACAAGTATTCATAAAAATTACCTTATGGTGTAAGCCATAAGAAATAAAAGAGTAAAATGGTAATTCAGTCACGAGTTGACAAATAAATATTAAATTTTGATATAGACACCCTATGGCGTATACCATAACGGATCGAATGAATTGAGAAACAAATTTAAGTAAATTGATCATGTGGTGTAAACTGAAACGGATACATGATGAGATGGTAAATAAATACCATATCGTGATAAAAAAATGGTCATTTAGACCAAATGGATCAAATGGTGATGATATCACCATTTGACAACAATATCTAATGAACGCTTGTTGAGTTTTTGTAATCACAGGGAAATGGCGTTCGATTCGCATCGCTATTAATTAGTAACTAGTAGTGCAAAGTAATTAAACGGCTCAATGCTATGACCCGAGCCAGGTACGTGTAACGGGTCAAACTCTCAACCAGGACTAAAAGGTCCGATGAGAGTTAAATGAGTCCTAAATGAAAAAGGGATTACCTAAGGTAAGGTAAATCCAATAATCTAATATGTAATCATTATGTTCTTAAGAACATAATGATTTTACATAGATTATGGTTAAATGTTCGTTTTGGTCAAAACATAATATTATAAGTCCTTCGTCGTAAAGAAGGGTATAAGTTGACCAAAATGCACTCGAATGATAAAATAGGTAAACAATATTTGTTTAAAAATGAGTTTTATAATACGATAGACCTCTTTGGAAATGTAAAGACGAAAAGCACAAGCTGTTTTGGCTTAATGCCTCATATTAGACCTTTTTCGTAAAAACCCCAAACTGAAGGGTAGAATTTAAAATATAGCATTTTTTATAACCAATCCACCACATTTATAGTTGTGGTGGAATGCAAATAGATATTTTGGTGGGAAAACGAGAAATAAAGTAAGAGGAAGTGAGATTTAAGTTTATACACTTAAATCACTTAATGGGTCAAAATGAATATATGCATAAATCAAGAGTGAATGTGTAATTCATAAGAAATAAGAATCCGGGTCAAGGATTTCGGGTAAAATATGTAAGAAAATATTCTACAGATATTTAGAAACAAGTTTCGGGTAAAACGGAGAAGAATTGAGTGAGTTACGAAAAATGTCGTAACTAAAACTATAAACAAGAGAAAAGTTGCAGCAGCCCACCGTAAGCTACGGTGACCTACCGTAGCTTATGGTAGGCAGCTGCTGATTGAAATTTGAAGTCTTAGCCGTAAGACAGTGAGCTAGGACCGCACCGTAGCTTACGGTGGGGTCTGAAATAAAGTTTTTGTTTTTATTGTTTTTAAGACTTCATGTTTATTCGGTTATGTTATAATTTATATATAACTAATGTATTCCATAAATTATGAAATATAGGTGATGTTTGGGACCACCAGAGGTGGATCAAGCTATATGAAGAACCGAACACCATCAAAGTTCAAGCTTCTGCATTTGGTTTTGATTATAATAAATCTAACCAACGATAGCATGTTAAATTGTTTAAAGGTGTTGAAAAAGTTTTAATAAACTCATAAATATGAGTGATGTGCATTCGCATTCACACATCAAAATGCGAAGTTTTAATAGAAATTCAAGTAAAGTAAGATAGGGTCTTACAAATTCGGAAAGAAAGAAAATCGGATTCAAGACAAAAATAGAGAATCAATTTAATACAAATTATGTGATTATAGGACGCGTTACTTTTCAAACCATCACTGGCATCTTTTAGAACTCCTCATCACCACACGAATCTTCTCCGACCACTGCAGCCGCCGACCTACAACTCGCTGAAAAATCCTCGCTGGAGAACCGTAAAACATCTGTTCGGTATATTCCGCCTCTGTTCTCTCTTTCAATTTCAATTCGTCATTTGGAACAACTATAAACAACAGAAGGATTGGTTGTTTATATGTAACAACATAACCGGGTTGTTGTGTCTTGGTTATAACCAAGAAGACGACCGGAGGATGATTTATAAAAGAAATAAAAACACACCATATTACCGGGTTAGACACACAACCCGGTTGGTTGGGTTGTGTGCAAACAAGGCAAACATCCAGAGTTCGAGTCATGGTCCATACGGTTTTGAAAACCTTTTTGTTTTAATAAATATTGAAGTGTCAGAAACAGCTAATAAAAGGAATTAAAATCGGGTATAGAGCGGGTTAGACACACAACCCAGTTGGTCAGGCTATGTGCACACACAATCAACAAGGGTCAATAACAATTCCTTTTTAATAAACCAAATCTTGAATCATGGCAGTAAGCTTATAAAAGAATTAAAATCACGATATGGAATGGGTTAGACACGCAGCCCAGCGGAAGGGCTGCGTGCACACGAACGGAAGGTCACGGGTTCGAGTCACGCATAGGGCCGGTTTTGAGGGATTTATTCTGATTAATTCAGAAAATAATTTTTTTAATATATTAAACCTTTAATTATCCCTCCAAAAATATTTTAGTTTTGAAAATGACCATTTAATCATACTTATAAATATAAATTAAAACAAAGAAAAGTATAAGAATAAAAATAATAAATGATGTTTTAAATAATTTAATAAATTACGTAAATAATAAGATGATTAAAAAGATTAAATTCAATCAAGGGAATATTTTTTTAGCTAAATCATTATGTGAATATCTAGGGTAGCCGTTTCGTTCAGTTGGTATCTCAACTTCACACTCGTGCGCTATCTTCAACAAATCTTATTTGCACTCACTGTGAGTGAATCTATAACTCCCCATTTTTTAATCTATTTATACGTTTTTGGGTGTATCATGTGTCGCTTTTGTTGGTGCATATTTGTGACAACAGATTAGATTTGGTCTTTGGATATCTTGTAATTAGTAAAATGATAAACGGTTAGCGGGTTTAGTTTTGTAATAGTTAATTAGAAGCATTTGGGATGAACTAGATACAATATAACACATGGTAGGCGAATTGGGCTTTAAACCCATTAGCAGTCCATGTAGGAAACCCTAGCCCACGAGCATAACCTATTTCTATATATAGGGAGGTTGTGATTAGGGTTAAGCTTGCTCAGTTAGTTGTTCAGTGCTGAAAGAATTGCTTCATAGAGTTTAGAGAAGAGTCGTGAATTGATTGTAAAACAATTGTGTTTGATAATCAATAGAAGACAGTTTGAAGGAATTCTTTGTGTTCGTGTTCGTGTCCTTAGTGTTTTCTATGAAATCTGATCTAGGGGATTCCGCACTCTAGATTAGATAGATGATTCTGCCAAGATCCATAAGAACTAGGGGACTTACAACAATTGGTATCAGAGCATTCGGCTCTTGATTATTGCTCGGCTCAAAATCGTAACAACATAAACGTTGGGTTTTTGTGCGTTTTGGAGGCTGAATTAGGGTTTTGACGGCTGTTTTAGGGTTTTTGCAGGTATTTAGGATTTTTTTGCAGGTAATTCAGATTTTCTGCAGGCATTTCGGATTAACAGCAAGCAATTCGGATTGAAGAAAGGCATTCTGGATCAAAAAGCACAGTATTCCGGATTGAAGACTTGAATTTCGGATCAGGAAGCTGCATTTCGGATTGGATTCGGATCAGAAAAGTCATTTCGGATACAATTTCGGATTGTATTTCGGATTGAATTTCAGAGCAGAAGTTATTCTGGATTCCATCTCGGATTCAGAGCTATTTCGGATTCCATCTCGGATTCAGAGTTATTCCGGATTCCATCTCGGATCAGAATAATCTAATCCGGATTTCCATTTCGGATCACAACAGTGCATTCCGGATTTCATCTCGGATCACTATCCGGATCAATATTTCGGATTAGTAATTCGGATGACTGTTCCGGAATTGCATTTCGGATTGTCAATCAGAGTTACCATTTCGGATTTGGTACTGTTCCGGATTATCAACAAAAAGGTGGAAACTTAATCAGCTGCGTAAACAGAGTTAATCGTTTTCGGACATAAATTTTGATCCATAGACAATTTTGACGAACCAATTGGACAGATAGACTCGTGTGATTTTTAGGACAAAAAAAAGGCACGAAAATTCTAAAAAGCACTATCGGACAATATACATCATTAGAATCGTATCGTCGAGACGAGTCTAACGGTATAATTTGGTAACCACTCATTTCGGACAAGTTTTAACGTTTTTAACGAGCCGGTTCGGTAAAAATGTCGAACATGTCAAACTTAAATGAGCTGTTAAGGATGGAGCATGAGGCTGGTACCACAAATAAACCTCCAAAGATGCTGAAGGTGGAGAACTATATTACTTGGACGGATAGATTTCAATCTTTATTGAATATCAGGACACACGGATGTGGATCTGTATTCAAGATGGGTACGCTAACCCAACGCATGATTTTGAGGGAAGACAGCGTGTTACTGCTTATGTCAACATGTCTGAAGCTGAAAAGAGGATGTATGAATCTGAAAAGAAGGCCTTAGCTGCAATAAATATGTCGTTACCTGATGACATCAAACACACATTCAAGCGTTATACTACATCGAAGGAGATGTGGGATGCCCTAGAGAAGAGGTATGAGGGCAATATAGATGTGAAGAAGAACAAGGTGGATCTGCTGAAGAAACAGTTTGCTGTGTTTAAAGGCATGAGATATGAATCCCTAGAAGATATTATCATCTGATGTCAGAAATAGATAATTATGACATAGAGGGATACACAGATGTGGAGATAAACAACAAGTTGCTGGATGCTTTACCTGCAAAGTGGGATATTTACATGTTGATGATAAAGGGTGAAGCTGATTATGAAAAGAAAGACTTGGAAGAGGTTGTTGGGAAGATGGGAGCTTATGAGCTCAATATGAAGAAGAAGGAGACTGGATATGATCAGGTTCAAGATTCGGGGATATATAAAAGTCTTACACCTTCGTCTTCCAACAATGCTTCCAGTGATACTGCAACGGCGTTTCACTCATGTGAGAATGAGCAGATCGTGACAAATTCTGAGGGTGAAGTATGTTTTGTTGCTGCTTCAGAAGGCTCGTCAGGGGCTAAGAGACAACAATCAAGTAACAGCCGTTCTAAGTCTATGCCTCTGAGTGTCAAAATTGCTGAAGAACACCTGGCATTGCTTGCTTCTTTTGTTGCTTCCTACGAGAACTACATTCAGGGAAAAATATCTGATCCTGCTACGTTTGATGAAGATTATGATCAGATCGACCCGGATGACTTAGAGGAGATGGATCTGCAATGGCAAATGGCCATGATCTCTAGAAGGGTGAAGAGGTTCATGAATAGAACGGGCAGGAAGTTCGTTGGAAAGAGTGTGGGCTTTGACAAGTCGAAAGTGAAGTGTTACAATTGTCACAACTACGGAAATTTCGCTAGAGAGTGTCAAAGAGCAAAGTCTGAATCGCGTTCTAGTTCATCCTTTCAAGATTCTCCTAGTCATGGTTTAAGCAATAGGAATGCATCAAACAACACTGGATCAAAGGCCCTAATTTCTACTGCCAGAGAGGGTTCTTATGATTAGAGTGTTCATCTAGAGAATGATAACAATGCCTCACAGGCATTCATGGCTGAGATAGCTCCAGTTGCTGATGAAGAAGTGAAAGCTAATGCTCAGGGAGAGCAAGAGAAAGTAGCTGAGAAAGCTGATGGAGAACAGAATGCTGCAGAGAAGAAGATGGCTGCTGATTTTGATGCTTTCATGGGTGATCTAAGCAAATTAACAGGCGATTATGTTGTAACTCTGGTAGTTCTGTTTGTTTGAAGTGTCATGAACTGCAAAGTGAAGTTGACACATTAACAACGCAAAACCAAAGTCTCGCTAATGAGCTCTCGGACTTAAAAGAATCAAACTTTGTGGTAAAGCGAAATGAGTCATTATACTTGAAGAAAATTAAAGGTTATGAAGAAGAAATTAATATTCTAACCTGTAAGCTTAATGAAAAACTTCAAGTTAGTGACTTAGCTCATGATACAATGAGTGAGAAAACAAAAGGGGTTTCTGAAAAGTGCAAAGAGTTGTCTGAAGTACAACTTAAAATTTGTGAGCTTGAAAAGAAGTTAAATCAATTCAGACATTCATCTTTTGTCATGAAACACATGATGAATGGCCTGAAGAAGAGTAATGACAAGACTTGTGTGGGCTTTAAAGGTTTGAATGAAGTTCCACCACCACTTGGTCATGACTATTCTTTCTTGCCAGATGAAGAAGAGCTTACAGACTTTGTGTCAACTACACCTTGTAGTTCCACATCAAAGGATGGTGATGTGACTGATACTAATAATAATAATAATAATAATAATAATAATAATAATAATAATAATAATAATAATAATAGGGAACCAGTTTTGAAAACAAAAAATACACACCCTAAGAATCAAAAACAAATTTTTGTTAAAAAGGTTGATTTTGTTAAGGGGAGTGACATGAATGAAGAGATCCCTGTTATTACTAAAGAATCGAATGTGCAGTTTGCTAAGAACAAAAACAAAGAAAAATCAGAAGTTAAGCAAACTATACAAGATCCATCTAAAGCATCATCATCATCATCATCGCCTGATGAATCTAAGCAAGAGGCTTCAATTAAGAAGTCTTCGGCTAGAAAATCGTGTTTCAAATGCCACGAAAATGGACATGTAGCTAGCTGTTGTCCTAACAAAAAGAGTGAAGCACAGGTAAGTGAGAGGCATAGAGAAAATCACCAGCAAAAAGTGGTGATGGTGAGAAGAAGGTTAACTCACCAAAGATATCTGCTACCAAGCACCAGAGTGTTGCTGTTGGTGTAGATAAGGCTGAAAAAGGAACTCACCAAGTTCCTTGCTTTCAAAGAAATCAACAAAGATTTCAGCCTGCATCTACATCAGGCAGATATGATAGACCTAGAAGTAGTTCACCAAGAATGAATAACTTTAATGGTCCATCAAATAATTTCAGAAGTCAAGGTTTATATCAAAATAGATACCAGAATGTTGGTAATCGAAAATTTTATAACGATGGCTTTAGAAATTATCATCATCAAAATTCATGGAACCAAAGTCATAATTTCCAAAGGTCGCAAAGTCCAAACATGGTTAGGAAACCTCCGGACCACAGACCTAGTGGAAATCAAAATTTTTTTCCATCAACAGGTCTAAGATCCAAGACTCCTGTTAGGAGTGATGGATACTGGATGGATGTTCCTATGATTGACGAATCTGGAAGACCCAATACCATTAAGTCTTGGGTCCCCCAATCTAACTAATTTTGTTGGATGGTGCAGGAGCTGCTAAGGAGGATTATCAACTTATGGTATGTTGATAGTGGCTGCTCCAGGCACATGATGGGGGATGCGAGGCTGTTGACGGAGTTTGAGAATATAGATGGTGGGTATATGAATTTTGCAGGTGCTAAAGGAGGGCACATTACCGGTCGAGGAAAAGTGACCAGCGGGAAGATCACACTAGACAAAGTGAACTATGTTGAGCAGCTGAAGCACAATCTGATGAGCATGTCTCAAGTCTGCGACAAGGGTCACTCGGTCCACTTTACAAAGTCTGAAGCGTTGGTGTTGAAACCTGGTTTGGTGATACCGGATGACTGGATAGTGATGAGAGCGCCAAGTAGAAATCACACTTATGTCTTGGACATGGGTGTTAAGGATTCTTCCACTGTGGTGGCGTGTTTGCTATCAAAAGCATCTGAGGCTGAGTCATTGTTGTGGCACAGACGCTTGGCCCACATCCACTATCGAAAAATTAATTATATTATTAAAAATGGTTTAGTGGAAGGGATGCCAGTGCAGAGGTTTCACGTGGAAGATAAATTTCTTCCATGTCAAAAGACAAAAGAACATAAGAAACCTCACAAGTCTAAAACAGTAAATTCCATAGATGCCCCCTATGAATTACTTCATATGGATCTATTCGGTCCAGTGAACGTAAGGAGCATAGGTGGAAAATACTATTGTTTAGTTGTCACTAATGATTACTATCGATATTCATGAGTTTTCTTTTTAGGTACAAAAGATGAGACAGCGCAGATGCTGATAGATCTTTTTACAAAATTAGAAAATGTCCATGATGCACGGATCAAGAGGATAAGGAGTGATAATGGCAAGGAGTTCAAGAACCAAGTTCTGGATCTCTATTGTCTTCACAAGAGAATTGAACATCAATATTCTACTCCTTATACACCTCAACAGAATGGAGTCGTTGAGAGGAAGAACAGGACGTTGATTGAAGCCGCAAGGACTATGCTATCTGATTCAAAGCTTCCAGTTCTCTTCTGGGGAGAAGCTGTGAACACAGCTTGCTATGTCCTGAACAAAGTTTTGACGGTTAAACGGTTTAACAAAACATGTCACGAACTATTGTTTAACCGAAAACCAAACTTAAAAGGCTTTGAACCATTTAGATTACCCTGCACCATTGTGCGAAACAAAGATAAGCAAAAATTCGGTAAGGTAGCCGATGAGGGTTACTTTCTAGGCTATATGCCTGGAACACCGAATAAAAGAGTTTTTAATCTAAAAACTGGTAAAATTGAGGTTGTGTTTAACATGGAAATCACTAGTTACACAACTCAACAATCAACGAGTGGTCCTGCTATATTATATGATTATGAAAGTATTTTTAAATCATTTAATATTCCTAATTTTTCTAATGCAGATGAGTCTCAAGTGATACATACTGTGATTGGTGAAGATGGCGAGTGTGACTTCATGCCTAGATCGAGTGTATCGATGTCAGATGCTCCAGAAACTTCTTCCAGTGCAGCTCCAGAGGACTCCAGTGATAGTGAGTCTGAACCTATTCAGGGGGAGGACTTCACAAACCCATTTGCTAATATTACGGGAGAGGTTGGATCTAATCTGGGAGATAATCTGGTTGTTGACACCATTGCTACCACACGTGTATACAGAGATCATCCAGTTGAAAACATCATTGGTGATCCTGCTGCAGGTGTTCAGACAAGAAGAGGTGTGCTCGAAGGTTCCTGTTTGTTTACTTCGATTTAGAAGACTGGGTTGATTCATGAGTGTTTGTATAGTTGCTTTATTGCCTAAGAGGAGCCAAAGAATGTTCATATGGCTCTAAAAGACAATTGTTGGGTAGAAGCTATGCAAGAGGAACTAGCTCAGTTCAAGAAGTTGAAAATTTGGGAGCTAGTTGACTTGCCTGAAGGAGAGAAGGAAATAGGTACTAAATCGGTGTTTAAGTGCAAGAAGACGATCAAGGGATCGTGATAAGGAATAAGGCTCGGTTGGTAGTGAAAGGGTTCAATCAGCAAGAGGGGATTGATTATAATGAAGTGTTTGCACCAGTAGCAAGGTTGGAAGCAATTCGTTTATTTCTAGCTTTTGCTTCATTCAAGGGCTTCAAAGTTTACCAACTTGACATGAAGAGTGCATTTCTTTATGGGAAAGTCCAAGAAGTAGTGTATGTCTCACAACCAGACGGGTTTACTGATCCAGACTATCCAGATCGAGTCTATCGACTTGATTAGGCATTGTATGGGTTGCATCAGGCACCTAGGGCGTGGTATGAGACGCTGTCAGCACATTTGTTAAAGCATGGTTTCGAAAGAGGTCAGATTGACAGTACACTTTTCATTAAAAGGAAGAAGGAAGACTTTCTGTTGGTACAGGTATACGTAGATGGCATCATTTTTGGGTCATCTGATGAGAACATGTGTCATGATTTCGAAGAGGTAATGAAGAGCAAGTTTGAGATGAGTGCGATGGGTGAATTATCCTACTTTTTGGGTTTACAAGTTGAACAGAAGAAGGATGGGATGTTTATACATCAGACGAAGTATGTGTATGACATTTTGTCTCATTTCAAAATGGAGGATTGCGCTACCTTCAATACACCTATCTGTGAGAATCACAATCTTAGTCCAGATCGTGAGAGTGTGAAAGATGTTGATCCAACTCAATACAGGGTAATGATTGGTTCTCTGATGTACTTGACTGCTTCAAGACCTGACATCATGTTCGCAGTATGTCTTTGTGCCAGATATCAAGCGAATCCAAAGGAGTCCCACATGAAAGCGGTGAAGCGGATTCTTCGTTACTTGAAGGGGAAACCTAAACTTGGGTTATGGTATCCAGCTGCTAGTGACTTGAAGTTTGTTGCTTATACTGATTCGGACTTTGGAGGATGCATTTCTACAAGGAAGTCTACCACAGGCGGTTGTCAACCTCGACATGTGAAGCTGAATATATTGCTGCGGGTAGCTGTTACTCTCAGGTTCTCTGGATCCAACAGCAGATGCATGATTACGGTTTGAATTTCAGTCGTACTCCTATTATGATAGACAATAATGCCACTATATCAATCACCAACAATCCCGTAAAACACAGTCGCACAAAACATATTGACATTCGTCATCATTTTATACGGGATTGTGCTAAAAAGAAATTAATTGAACTACATCGAGTCGACACACTAGATAACCTGGCAGATCTTTACACAAAAGCATTTGACAGGGCTTGTTTTGAACTTTTAGTCGAACTCAACGGGATGAGGAATCCTGAATAACCATTTTTTCCATAAAAATTGTTTGTAAATAATTTACTGTTTTTTAAAAATAAAAAACATAAAAAAATAGAAAATCAAAAATGAGTTTTCACTGTGTGAAAAAGAAGAAATGATAGTACATCAGCAAGTTAGACTGTCACAATAAAATTAAAAGAAAATTGCTTAAGTGTGATAGCAGCTTCATCATATGATCTACAAGTAGGCAAAAGGCATGAAATAATCAACTTACCTTTGTGATTCAAATGAAATAAAATGTGTATGAGTGGGTAACATATCAGTGGCGTATGGTTTTATAACCTTAAATCTTGCGTTGATAGATTGCCAAAATCTGAGGTTTTAGGTCTTTATATCGTTATTTCATCCAGGGTATCAAGGTTGTCCTTCTGCTGCATCCAGATACATGCTGACCTAGGCACAACCTGGATATCTTAAAAGAGCTAAAATGCCAAATCCCAAATACTTGAAGAAGCTCTCCTAGAGAGTCATTCAAATGTGCAAAATGTATTATTCGTACCAAAATTTGGTATTTGTCCTAACCCTCGTTGGATATTGGTTCTTTGCTGTACAGAAGTACTGACCTGATTACCAATTATCTAACGTTGTAAATTAAAAAAAGATGAATTTCGGTATACTCACCTACTACGATGAATCTTTGTGCATACCTTGATCGCGGGGGTATGTCCTGAAGTGGGACACACTAGTATATCAGTATAAATTATCTAAACAAACCACGAGGTAATGGTACTTGAAATGTTCATGTATTTTGTTTAAGTGGATAAACAATGCTGGTAATTGTGTTGAACTGCTTTTCATGAATGTTACATACAGAATTATCATATAGTGTGAAAACAGTTTGATGTTGCAGATATGATCTTCTTACCGGTGAATCTCACAAAAATAGAGTGTTTATTTTTCGTAGTTTATTTGATTTCAGAAAATATAAAAATCCAAAAATATTTCATTTTCTTGTAAATTCTTATTGTACGGATATTGATTGTTCGTGGAGGAGTTGTTACCGATAGGGGGAGACGGTGTTAGAAGATGAGTTCAAATTTAAAATCTTGCAGGTTCTTGTGTGCTTAAAATCTTGAGTAAATGGTTTGAGTTAAGAAGTGCTTAATCTGTGATACAGTTTTACTATCTCTTGAATAATAATAATTTGTTTAACTTATGTTGAAAAATTCTTATGGTTTCTCGAGATGTTTATTTTATAGTATACAGATTGTAGTAGTGTGTTGCTGAGAAGTTTGGTGAAGAGGAGTTTGCTTGGATGCATGGTAGAACCTCCTTTCTACATTGCAGACAAAGTTGAAGAGTGAAGATTGCTATGCAAGGACTAACCTGGAGTTTACTCAAACGCTAACGATTTAGAAGATTTGGTGATTGGATACATCAGCTTAGGGGGAGTCTGTTGCTGACAGAAGCTGTTAAAGCTGAAGCTATCCAAAGACCAACGTTTTTCAAAGACGTTGCAGATTGCAAGAAGACTGAAGACTAAGTTATTTTATGAAGCTATTGTCAAGGGGGAGTTTGTTGGTTCATATTTGTGACAACAGCTTAGATTTGGTCTTTGGATATCTTGTAAGTAGTAAAATGATAAACGGTTAGCGGGTTTAGTTTTGTAATAGTTAATTAGAAGCATTTGGGCTGAACTAGATACAATATAACACATGGTAGGCGAATTGGGCTTTAAACATTAGCAGTCCATGTAGGAAACCCTAGCCCATGAGCATAACCTATCTCTATATATAGGGAGGTGGTGATTAGGGTTAAGCTTGCTCAGTTAGTTGTTCAGTGCTGAAAGAATTGCTTCAGAGAGTTTAGAGAGAGAGTCTTGAATTGATTGTAAAACAATTGTGTTTGATAATCAATAGAAGACAGTTTGAAGGAATTCATTGTGTTCGCGTTCGTGTTCTTAGTGTTTTCTGTGAAATCTGATCTAGGGGATTCCGCACTCTAGATTAGATAGACGATTCTGTCAAGATCCATAAGGACTAGGGGACTTACAGCTTTATATTGTAATCTTGTTATTTAATTTCGTGCAAATACCATTATGTGAACTAACATGTTATGTGACATTGTTTGTTGCCATTTAGTGTTCTTACGTTCATTGCACTCATTTCCTCACATTAGGCCGTATGTTCCCCGTTACCTACGGGTGGAACTCGTCGTAGCTTAATATACGAGATCAACTCTGTTTGATTGAGCTTCGATCTTGCAGCACATCGCGTTACCGTGCACACATGTACATTGTTATGTAGTTGTTAAACGAGTTTGTTTGTGAGTATAGATTAATTGACATACACGACGTTCCCGTATTTTGGTTAATGCACATTGTAACATCTGTAGTAAACGGGTTTCAAAACCCGCTTCGTTAAATAATTCAAATATAGAATTTAGAAAGACTCGATGTGTTTTTTTATCATTTAATATGCGTAATTAGTTTATAGTTATAAATTTATAGTTATTAATTTAAATAAATCGAAAGAAATAAAATAAATAATGGCAATATTAATAAATAAAACCGTTTAATATATATATATATAAGGGACACCCGGGTTCCCCCCACAAACTCACACACCAAAACACCACTGGACCACACACACTAAAACTTATAATGAAACCCGCAACCCACCTGCTAGATCATGTCTGTAACCGGCGGAACTGATTCAAAGTGAATCAATGAGATTAACGGATTTCTTCGCAAATGACTAAATGTAACTGAGGAATAACATCAGTTATAACCATCAATTAAAGCCAATTCAACATAAAAACTGATCTCAATCAATGATTGATTCGAAAACCGAAATGGGTTGTTTGAAACTGAAATCGATGATTGACTAATTACTACCCTATAAATATTCAACCATTACATCTTAATCAACTCGCTCAGAAACACTCCAACTCTCTCTCTATCGAAATCTTCTTGCAAAAACACGATGCCGGAAATTCTTGCTCGTCGCCGGAATCCAACTGGAAAGTGATTATAACTCATCTCCGATTGGTATATTTCACTCTCCCTCTTTTCAATATCAAATTCTCAATATGTCGATGTTAATCAAACTGTATAACTCATCTAAACTTGCGGAAACGGGTTCTGGGTTTAAGTTTTTAAAGAAGATGAAGTTTAACTAATGCATATGTATAATTAAAAGTAGATTTAAACCGGGTTACACACACAGTCCTGCGGTGGACTGTGTGCACTTTTATCCAACACGTCCCGGGTTCGAGTCTTGTGAGCGGCTGAGTTTCAAAAATAAAAACCATCTTTTTCTTAACCTTATTTAGAACACCTCACAACAAGTGTATAAATATAATATAATCTAGGATTATACTGGGTTAGACACCCAGCCCAGTTGGTTGGGCTGGGTGCAATACAAAAGAAGGTCGCGGGTTCGAATCTGGGGCTATGCACCGGTTAAATGATTTTAAAACTTTTATAAATTAAATGAATTTCAGAGATAACCTAACGAATATATCAGAGTTATTTCGGGTTAGACACGCAGCTCAGTTGGTAGAGCTGCGTGCACGTATACGGGAGGTCATGAGTTCGAACCTCACACGCTGCTAATAATTCCTACGGTCAAACCGGTCGACCCAGTCAACCCTGAAAAAGGGTATAATTTTTAATAATCAATTTCTTTATTGTTTTAATTAAAAATCAATTAAAAATACTCATAAATAAGACTTTTTAAGTTAAAAATTGTAATAAATGCCACAAAAATAAACCTAAAAATCTAATAAAAAAACATTAATTAAAAATATTAACTTTTATTTATTTATCGAATTATTACGTTACTATTTAGGTTAGTTCCTCTCGTGATTAAACCCAAATTCGTGCGCGTTCGTCGTCATCCAAGGAAACACACCCATTGTGAGTGAATCCTTACAAATTCTCCTTTTTATTCATGTTTTGGGGTGTATCATGTGTCGTTTACATATTTTATTTATTCAAACATTTGTGCTAACACCTTTATGTGATCTAATGTGTATCTGCATAACTCTTTTGACGACTTTGTGCCGCTAGAAGATTTTTTCGAATTTGATGGATCTTGTCTGTTGTTTCTTGAATTAACTCTGGACCGGTGATTTGTGCTTCCCCAATTTCGTGTCAACATACTAGAGATCGGCACTTACGACCATATAATGCTTCGAATGGAGCCATGCCGATACTTGAATGATAATTATTGTTGTACGAAAATTCAACCAATGGTAGGTGAGCGTCCCAATTTCCCTTGAAGTCTATGACACATGCTCGAAGCATGTCTTCAAGAGTTTGGATGGTACGTTCAGATTGTCCATCAGTTTGAGGATGAAAAGCGGTACTGAGGTCTAATCGTGTACCCAAGGCGGTTTGTACGGCCCGCCATGTTCGTGAAGTGAAACGACCATCACGGTCTGAAATGATGCTTAAAGGTACACCATGACGGCTTACGATCTCGCTGATATAGATACGAGCTAACTTCTCGTTCTTGAAGTCCTCGCGAATCGGAATGAAGTGAGCTGATTTTGTAAGACGATCAATGATTACCCATATAGTGTCATACCCACTTGAGGTGCGAGGTAACCCGGTAATGAAATCCATAGTTATGTTTTCCCACTTCCATACAGGTATTTCGGGTTGGACTAGAAGTCCTGAGGGTCTTTGATGTTCAGCTTTTACTTTGGAACATGTAAGGCACTTGGAAACAAAAACAGCGATATCCTTTTTCATGCCAGGCCACCAGTAGGTGTATCGAAGGTCTTGATACATCTTGTCGGCTCCTGGGTGTACAGAGTACCGTGTTTTGTGCGCCTCATTCATAAGGAAATCACGAAGGTTGTCGCGATCAGGAATCCATATGCGGTTCAAATAGTATAGGATACCGTCGGATTTGGTTTCGATCTTAAGTTCAGCTCCACAAGACAGTTCATCGCGTACGTCGTTCTCTGTTACAGAAACATGTTGAGCTTCTCGGATTTGATCTTTGATGTCGGTTATGATTTGCGAACATAGAAGATGAATGGAGTTCGCATAACCCTTTCGACTGAGTGCATCAGCCACCACATTTGCCTTTCCAGGATGATATCGAATTTCACAGTCGTAGTTGTTAAGAAGTTCAACCCATCTTCGTTGCCTCATATTCAACTCCTTTTGGTTGAAGATATGTTGGAGACTCTTGTGGTCAGTGTATATTTCACACTTGGTACCGTAGAGGTAATGTCTCCATATCTTGAGAGCGAACACAACGGCTCCAAGTTCTAGGTCGTGAGTGGTGTAGTTCTTTTCATGAACTTTGAGTTGCCTAGAAGCATAGGCTTATCACTTTTCCTCTTTGCATCAGTACACAGCCTAGTCCTTGCCCTGACGCGTCGCAATAAACCACGAAGTCATCACAATCCTCAGGGAGTGTGAGGATAGGTGCGTCACAGAGTTTTTTCTTAGAGTTTGGAAGGCTTCTTCTTGTTTAGGTCCCCATATGAAGGGTTTTCCTTTATGAGTCAAAGCCGTGAGTGGTACAGCAATACGAGAAAAATTGGCAATGAAGCGGCGATAGTAACCAGCCAAACCAAGAAATGATCTTACTTCGGTAGGGGTACGTGGCGCTTGCCATTCCTGTACTGCCTTGATCTTTGAAGGGTCGACATGTATTCCCTTGTCATTGACGACATGTCCAAGGAATTGTACTTCTCTTAACCAGAATTCGCATTTGGAGAACTTAGCATAGAGCTTTTCAGTCTTTAAGAGTGTAAGGATGAGCCTAAGGTGTCGCTCATGATCGGATTTAGACTTTGAGTAGATGAGGATGTCGTCGATGAAGACTATGACAAAACGGTCGAGGTAGGGTTTGCATACCCTATTCATTAGATCCATGAAGACAGCTGGGGCGTTGGTTAAACCAAGTGGCATGACCATGAATTCGTAATGACCATAACGAGTTCGGAAGGCAGTCTTTGGGACGTCTTCTTCATGTACTCGGAGTTGATGATAACCAGAACGAAGGTCGATTTTTGAAAAACAGGTGGCGCCTTGAAGTTGATCTAGGAGGTCATCGATGCGAGATAATGGGTAGCGGTTCTTGACCGTTAACTTGTTGAGTTCTCTGTAGTTGATACACATGCGAAACGTTCCATCTTTCTTCTTTACAAAAAGAACAGGTGCACCCCAAGGCGATGAGCTAGGACGTATGAATCCTTTGTCAGTCAGCTCTTGCAGTTGACTGGCCAGCTCTTGCATTTCGGATGGGGCTAACCTATAAGGAGACTTTGCGACTGGAGTAGCGCCAGGTACAAGATCGATGCGGAATTCGACTTCTATCACAGGAGGAAGTCCTGAGATGTCGTCGGGAAAGACTTGTGGGAATTCTTTCACTACCGGTATATCTTCGAGTTTCTTCTCCTTGTTCCCTTCTTGACGACGTGAGTTAGGAATGCGACATAGTTCTTACGGAGGTATTTTCGGGCTTGAAGGCAGGACATCAATTTGAGTCCTTTCGAAGGGGTTTCTCCGAAGATTCGTAGGGTGCTGACCGTCATGCAAGAGGAATGTGAATGAACTTTTCGCGGCATACTACTTCAGCGTGATGTTGGCTGAGCCAGTCCCATACCGATTATAATGTCGAAACTTCCAACTTCATAGAATGAGGTCAACTGAAAATCATGATGTTTAGAGTGAGGACAATTTCGTATAATAGAGTTTAATAGACTGGTTTTCCGTCAGCAACTTCCACGTAGAGATTCCATGAGATTATCACGAGTTTGGTTAAGGATGGGTTCACATTCTAAAGACACAAAACTCTTATCCGCGCCAGTATCGAATAACATGGATGCATAACTACCATTTACGCGAAACGTACGTTAACACGTTGTTGTCGGCCCTAGCTTGATGGCGTTGATGTTGAAAGCTCTTCCTCTAGCAGGTGGAGGAGCTTGGTTAGCTTGCTTTACGGATTTGCTTGAGCATTGGGCATGAATGATGTTCACCAAGGCGGGGACATGGTTCCTGAAGTGGTTTGGGTCTCCACAGTTGTAACAAGCTCGCATAGGTTGCATCATGGGGTAGTTGGGTTGGTAGTAGATTGGGCTATATGTTGGGCAGGTGGTAGGAGTAAAGGTTGTTGGGGTTGACCCACTATCTGATGGTGGGTTTGGGTTGAGGTTGATTGCGGTTCATTCGCTGAAGTGCGCGACAGGTTTGGATGGTGTGACCCGCACGGCCACAGCTGGTGCAATGTTGGTAAGGAGTTTCTGGGAGGTGATGGTATTGACAACGGTTGCATTTTGGGTATGGGCCGGAGTATGGTTTTTTATATGGTGCAGCTGAGGGAGCAACTTGAGTGATTGGCGCGGCAGTGATAGGAGAGTTTGTGTGTGTGACGGCAAAATTTCTGCTGCTTCGTTTCCTCTTACCAGCAAACTTTGAAGAGGAGATGGAATGGTTTGAAGTTTGGGCCTCAATGGGGGCTTTCTTTTTCTCATCCTTAAATTTGCCGTTTCGGATGCGATTCTCGGTAAGCTCGGTAGCTAGTTCCATAGCGGCTTCAAGTGTTGCAGGCGAAGTGCTTAGAACCGAGTCTTGAATTTTCGAGGGGAGGCCTCGAATATAGTGTTCAACTAAGCGGTACACTGGGGTGAACAAGTTGGGGATCATTTGGTTCAGCTCAAGAAATCTTTTGTTGTAGGAAGTATGATCTCCTTCCTTTTGTTTTAGCGAGTGGAATTCATCTTCTAACTTTTTGATTTCGCTTCTTAGACAGAAGCGTCTAGTCATGATTTCCGTTAACTCTTCCCATGTTAAGGCCATTGCATCTTCGATTCCCCTCTTACCCTTTTCTGTGTTCCACCAGGTAAGGGCTACCCCAAACAGTCTCCCAGTTGCGTAACGTACCTTGCGATCCTCGGGACAATCGCAATTGAGGAAGGTGTTCTCCATTTCTTCAAACCAGTGGAGGAGAGCAGTGACACCTTCGGTCCCTTCATATTTTGGGGGATCGCAAGACTTGAAGTGTTTGTAGGAGCACTTTTTGGAGGGAGGGTTGTCGACGTTCTGGTCTTCTTGATTGGGAGAGTTGATGGGATTCGCGGTGAGAGCTTGTTGGACTTGAATTACGATGTCAGGAAGCACTGCGGCCATTTGTTTTGCAATTTGGGTGGCCAAGCATTCGTTTGATCTTCCTGACTTCCTACCTCCACGTAGCTGCCTAGCCGACATCTACAGGAACATACATAGAAAGATTGTGAGTTTAAGAAGTTTTTAGGTGTCATGTGTCGTTAAAAGAATAAAAATAACATAATCATCAATAATGCAACTACATCCATAGGATGTCTTGGGTTTGCTCATGTTTGGGCCTCCAATGTCCCCCATACCATCGCTTGTATAGTCATGTGGGCCCCCATGACTATTGGCTTAGTAGGATTCACATTGGTGTTGGCGGTTTAACACTCGCATCACCCGAATGAAAACCATGAAATATGATTGCGAGATGTATGGTAGGAGGGTGTCCAGGTGTAGACACAATGACAACTCAAAGTGGGGTTAGCTCACACGACGTTTGGTATAGCATGCTTTGGCCTAATAGGTCCTTCGTACTCTCATCGTTAGTCCCCAGGTAGGCAAACTGGTCCTTTATTTTGGATTTATAGGAATGCCAAGCCTAGACAGGACGTTCCGACTACCGGTACTCGTACCCTTCCAGTTACTACATGCCCGTCATGAGAACTCACTTTGATGTGATTTGAAAAATACAAAAATCATTGCAAAAATCATGGGAATTGTGTGGTGTGTGCTCTCATGGATATGATATGTTATGGGGATATGATTCATGATGAGCATTGTATAATAATATGTACTTATGAACATGCTTGCATAACATTGAATGTAACAATAAACATAAAGCATATAAACATCAAGAATTTTGTATGTAACACACAAACAATTTTAAAATTCTAATCAACTATAGTATAGGCTCTAAGGGTCTAATAACCTATCCTGTATCCCTATAGTCATGGCTCTGATACCAATCTGTCACACCCCGACCCGCAGCAGAATAAGAGTCGGGGCATAATTGGGTTATCACCAAAGCTCATGATGTTTACTAAAATGTTTCATATTTATTAAATTCAAATTACAACTTAAATGTTCAAATCAAATCCATAAAATTACAAGGAAAATGAAACTAAGTAAAACAATCGAAAGCTTAAGCTGATTTATTCTTCTAAGTCTTCCTATGTGTTTTCTTGCCTCAACTGGATCACCTGTATCATGTGTAAAACGGGGGATATTTTGGGTCAACAAAAGTTGGCGAGTGAACCTTGATAAAACATTGTTATTAATTGCTTGTTGTATTTAATATTGAAAATTTGTGCAATAATCACATGTGAGCAAACATATATAAATAAACAATACACAAACCACATTGGATGAGTAAATGACATAAATGATGATGTATTTGAGATCAAGGCTCAATCAAACGGAGCTAATCAAATGACATGAATGATGATGATGTATGTGAGATCAAGGCTCAATCAAATGGAGCCGATCGAATGAGGCACCTGTACTCAACCCGTATCCCACGGGGAGCTGATGGGCCTAATGAAATGCTTTCACTGAAACCGATAAATCCAAACTAAACATAATTCACACAACAATTTGTACACCTTTGATACACATTAGATCACAGATATGATGAATGCACAAGTGTTTTTATTTATATAATAACATAATTGTACGACACATGATACACCCCAAAACGTGATTAAAACGGGGAATTTGTAGAGATTCACTCACATTGGGTGCGTTCTTTTGATGACGTTGGATGCGCACGAGTTTTGGGATTTGATCGACGAGGAAAGCTAACCTAAATAATAACGAAAGTGGTTCGGTAAATAAATAGATTTTAATTCATAATCTTAATAGGGTTTTTAGATTCATTTTTGTGAGTTTAAGGACGTTTTCTAACTTTAAAAATATTATTTTTAAGTATTTTTAATTGATTTTTAAATTAAATAAATAAATAAAAAGAAATAAAAATTTTGACTTTTTTTGACCGTTGACCGTTGACCGGTCGGACTGTGGTTAAGTGTGCGCTGGGTGAGGTTCGAACCCGAGACCTCTCCTACGCGTGCACGTAGCTCTACCAACTGAGCTACGTGTCTAACCCGAAATATTCTCTGTTTTAATTATATGTATATACTAATTAATTGTTATTTTTATTGGGTTAATATTAAAGTGATTTAAAATGGCCGAACCGCTTGCAGGGACCCGCAGTCGAACTCGGGTCCTTCGGTTCGTATGCGCACAGCCCAACCAGTTGGGCTGTGTGTCTAATCTGTTTAACTTACGGTTTATATTACTCTTATAAACATGCTGTGGCTTGTTCTGATTCAGTTAAAAAGGTTGGTTTTAATTCTGAAAGTCGGTACGTTGTAAGATTCGAACTCGTGACGTGCGTTTATGTTTGCACAAGTCCACCGCTGGACTGTGTGTCTAACCCGGTTAATCATTCAGTTTGAATTATACTTAAACACATTTCGACTTCGTCTTCTTCATTTATAAAGACACAGAACAAAGGTGACCGACTGTTCTTGTTTAAATCGGTCATCTATCATATAGTTGATTGAATTAAGATGGATAGAGAGGGTTACGGAATCGAATGTACCGATCAGAATGTCTTCTTCAGAATTCCGGCAATAGTCGTCGGCTCTGACTTGTGACTTCCGTCTGAGTGAATCAATTAACATTTTTGATCAACGAGTTGTGAAATTAGGTTATAAACAAGGGATATCAGGGGGTTTAGATGATTGTACCGATTCACAGCGAGACTACGGAATTTCTAGTGATTTTCCGGCGAGTGCAGAAATTCCCGGCAACGTTGTCTGAGTCGGATTCTGGTTGAATGATTTATGTTATTACTTGTCTAATAATGGATTGAAAACGAAAGAGTCGAGAAATTTACCGATTTGGTGTAAGTCTCGGTTTTCCTGCGAAAGTCCGGCGAATGCAGAATATCTCTGGCGAGTGCTAAAGCTTCGAGAAATTGTGCGATTTTGAGCGAAAAGATTACCAGAGGTTTGGGTGGGTATTTATAAGGAAGAATCAGCATGAATTTAGTCTGAATTTGGTCTTGATTCGTGGTCAAGGTTTCTCCGGCGGCTACGACCGCAATTTACTGCTAAACATCGGTTATAACCGATGTCGACGTCGGTTATAACGTTATAGTCAAAAGGAAAATGGCTAAACACGCGGATTGCCGGATTTTCCGGCGATTGCGAGTTCTGCCGCGCTGAAGTCCGGTTTTTAATTCGAGATTTAATTTAAGTATAATTTGTTTCAGTAATATTCACAAAGGAGGCAAGTCGCGGAGTGGTGAACTGTTTGTTTGTTGAGCCGGCTGACCCGGGTTCGAAACCCAGCAGCTTCCTTTTTTTTTTCTTCACTCGTTTTTATTGTTCATTAATTATAGTTTTTAAATTCTAAAATATTTATTAATTATGTATCGTTTAAAATTAATTTGAGCAATAAATGTGAAATGAAAAATTATGACTGGATATTCGATTAATAAAACGAAGCGGGTTTCGAAAAACCCGTTTTTCGACGGATGTTACAGTATCCCCTACTTTTAGAATTTCGTCCCGAAATTTAAGTAGTAGTGGTAACAGGAAAAAGGTGCGGGTATTTCTCGCGCATTGAGTCTTCACGTTCCCAAGTAAACTCAGGTCCTCTATTCGACTCCCAGCGTACCCTGACAATTGGAATACGACTTCGTCTTAAACGCTTCTCTCCGAAGTCCATAATTTCTACTGGTCTTTCAATGAAATGATAGATTCATCGACTTGAATGTCTTCTAGAGGAATATGGAGGTTTTCATCGGCGAGGCACTTCTTCAAGTTTGATACATGGAATGTGGGATGAATTCTGTTGAGCTCTTCTGGTAGGTCAAGCTTGTATGCTACAGGTCTTACTCTTTCGACTATCTTGAAAGGTCCTAAGTAGCGTGGTGCTAGCTTGCCTTTCTGGCCAAAACGAACCACTCCCTTCCACGGTGATACTTTTAAAAGTATTTATCACCAATGTTAAACTCCAAGGGCTTTCGTCGTTTGTCTGCATAACTCTTTTGACGACTTTGTGCCGCTAGAAGATTGTTTCGAATTTGATGGATCTTGTCTGTTGTTTCTTGAATTAACTCTGGACCGGTGATTTGTGCTTCCCCAATTTCGTGCCAACATATTGGAGATCGGCACTTACGACCATATAACGCTTCGAATGGAGCCATGCCGATACTTGAATGATAATTATTGTTGTACGAAAATTCAACCAATGGTAGGTGAGCGTCCCAATTTCCCTTGAAGTCTATGACACATGCTCGAAGCATGTCTTCAAGAGTGTGGATGGTGCGTTCAGATTGTCCATCAGTTTGAGGATGAAAAGCGGTACTGAGGTCTAATCGTGTACCCAAGGCGGTTTGTACGGCCCGCCATGTTCGTGAAGTGAAACGACCATCACGGTCTGAAATGATGCTTAAAGGTACACCATGACGGCTTACGATCTCGCTGATGTAGATACGAGCTAACTTCTCGTTCTTGAAGTCCTCGCGAATCGGAATGAAGTGAGCTGATTTTGTAAGACGATCAATGATTACCCATATAGTGTCATACCCACTTGAGGTGCGAGGTAACCCGGTAATGAAATCCATAGTTATGTTTTCCCACTTCCATACAGGTATTTCGGGTTGGACTAGAAGTCCTGAGGGTCTTTGATGTTCAGCTTTTACTTTGGAACATGTAAGGCACTTGGAAACAAAAACAGCGATATCCTTTTTCATGCCAGGCCACCAGTAGGTGTATCGAAGGTCTTGATACATCTTGTCGGCTCCTGGGTGTACAGAGTACCGTGTTTTGTGCGCCTCATTCATAAGGAAATCACGAAGGTTGTCGCGATCAGGAATCCATATGCGGTTCAAATAGTATAGGATACCGTCGGATTTGGTTTCGATCTTAAGTTCAGCTCCACAAGACAGTTCATCGCGTACGTCGTTCTCTGTTACAGAAACATGTTGAGCTTCTCGGATTTGATCTTTGATGTCGGTTATGATTTGCGAACATAGAAGATGAATGGAGTTCGCATAACCCTTTCGACTGAGTGCATCAGCCACCACATTTGCCTTTCCAGGATGATATCGAATTTCACAGTCGTAGTTGTTAAGAAGTTCAACCCATCTTCGTTGCCTCATATTCAACTCCTTTTGGTTGAAGATATGTTGGAGACTCTTGTGGTCAGTGTATATTTCACACTTGGTACCGTAGAGGTAATGTCTCCATATCTTGAGAGCGAACACAACGGCTCCAAGTTCTAGGTCGTGAGTGGTGTAGTTCTTTTCATGAACTTTGAGTTGCCTAGAAGCATAGGCTTATCACTTTTCCTCTTTGCATCAGTACACAGCCTAGTCCTTGCCCTGACGCGTCGCAATAAACCACGAAGTCATCACAATCCTCAGGGAGTGTGAGGATAGGTGCGTCACAGAGTTTTTTCTTTAGAGTTTGGAAGGCTTCTTCTTGTTTAGGTCCCCATATGAAGGGTTTTCCTTTATGAGTCAAAGCCGTGAGTGGTACAGCAATACGAGAAAAATTGGCAATGAAGCGGCGATAGTAACCAGCCAAACCAAGAAATGATCTTACTTCGGTAGGGGTACGTGGCGCTTGCCATTCCTGTACTGCCTTGATCTTTGAAGGGTCGACATGTATTCCCTTGTCATTGACGACATGTCCAAGGAATTGTACTTCTCTTAACCAGAATTCGCATTTGGAGAACTTAGCATAGAGCTTTTCAGTCTTTAAGAGTGTAAGGATGAGCCTAAGGTGTCGCTCATGATCGGATTTAGACTTTGAGTAGATGAGGATGTCGTCGATGAAGACTATGACAAAACGGTCGAGGTAGGGTTTGCATACCCTATTCATTAGATCCATGAAGACAGCTGGGGCGTTGGTTAAACCAAGTGGCATGACCATGAATTCGTAATGACCATAACGAGTTCGGAAGGCGGTCTTTGGGACGTCTTCTTCATGTACTCGGAGTTGATGATAACCAGAACGAAGGTCGATTTTTGAAAAACAGGTGGCGCCTTGAAGTTGATCTAGGAGGTCATCGATGCGAGGTAATGGGTAGCGGTTCTTGACCGTTAACTTGTTGAGTTCTCTGTAGTTGATACACATGCGAAACGTTCCATCTTTCTTCTTTACAAAAAGAACAGGTGCACCCCAAGGCGATGAGCTAGGACGTATGAATCCTTTGTCAGTCAGCTCTTGCAGTTGACTGGCCAGCTCTTGCATTTCGGATGGGGCTAACCTATAAGGAGACTTTGCGACTGGAGTAGCGCCAGGTACAAGATCGATGCGGAATTCGACTTCTATCACGGGAGGAAGTCCTGAGATGTCGTCGGGAAAGACTTGTGGGAATTCTTTCACTACCGGTATATCTTCGAGTTTCTTCTCCTTGTTCCCTTCTTGACGACGTGAGTTAGGAATGCGACATAGTTCTTACGGAGGTATTTTCGGGCTTGAAGGCAGGACATCAATTTGAGTCCTTTCGAAGGGGTTTCTCCGAAGATTCGTAGGGTCTGACCGTCTGCAAGAGGAATGTGAATGAACTTTTCGCGGCATACTACTTCAGCGTGATGTTGGCTGAGCCAGTCCATACCGATTATAATGTCGAAACTTCCCAACTTCATAGGAATGAGGTCAACTGGAAAATCATGATCGTTTAGAGTGAGGGTACAATTTCGTATAATAGAGTTTAATAAGACTGGTTTTCCGTCAGCAACTTCCACCGTTAGAGATTCCATGAGATTATCACGAGTTTGGTTAAGGATGGGTTCACATTCTAAAGACACAAAACTCTTATCCGCGCCAGTATCGAATAACATGGATGCATAACTACCATTTACGCGAAACGTACCGTTAACCACGTTGTTGTCGGCCCTAGCTTGATTGGCGTTGATGTTGAAAGCTCTTCCTCTAGCAGGTGGAGGAGCTTGGTTAGCTTGCTTTACCGGATTTGCTTGAGCTTGGGCATGAATGATGTTCACCAAGCGGGGACATGTGTTCCTGAAGTGGTTTGGGTCTCCACAGTTGTAACAAGCTCGCATAGGTTGCATCATGGGGTAGTTGGGTTGGTAGTAGATTGGGCTATATGTTGGGCAGGTGGTAGGAGTAAAGGTTGTTGGGGTTGACCCACTATCTGATGGTGGGTTTGGGTTGAGGGTTGATTGCGGTTCATTCGCTGAAGTGCGCGACAGGTTTGGATGGTGTGACCCGCACGGCCACAGCTGGTGCAATGTTGGTAAGGAGTTTCTGGGAGGTGATGGTATTGACAACGGTTGCATTTTGGGTATGGGCCGGAGTATGGTTTTTTATATGGTGCAGCTGAGGGAGCAACTTGAGTGATTGGCGCGGCAGTGATAGGAGAGTTTGTGTGTGTGACGGCAAAATTTCTGCTGCTTCGTTTCCTCTTACCAGCAAACTTTGAAGAGGAGATGGAATGGTTTGAAGTTTGGGCCTCAATGGGGGCTTTCTTTTTCTCATCCTTAAATTTGCCGTTTCGGATGCGATTCTCGGTAAGCTCGGTAGCTAGTTCCATAGCGGCTTCAAGTGTTGCAGGCGAAGTGCTTAGAACCGAGTCTTGAATTTTCGAGGGGAGGCCTCGAATATAGTGTTCAACTAAGCGGTACACTGGGGTGAACAAGTTGGGGATCATTTGGTTCAGCTCAAGAAATCTTTTGTTGTAGGAAGTATGATCTCCTTCCTTTTGTTTTAGCGAGTGGAATTCATCTTCTAACTTTTTGATTTCGCTTCTTAGACAGAAGCGTCTAGTCATGATTTCCGTTAACTCTTCCCATGTTAAGGCCATTGCATCTTCGATTCCCCTCTTACCCTTTTCTGTGTTCCACCAGGTAAGGGCTACCCCAAACAGTCTCCCAGTTGCGTAACGTACCTTGCGATCCTCGGGACAATCGCAATTGAGGAAGGTGTTCTCCATTTCTTCAAACCAGTGGAGGAGAGCAGTGACACCTTCGGTCCCTTCATATTTTGGGGGATCGCAAGACTTGAAGTGTTTGTAGGAGCACTTTTTGGAGGGAGGGTTGTCGACGTTCTGGTCTTCTTGATTGGGAGAGTTGATGGGATTCGCGGTGAGAGCTTGTTGGACTTGAATTACGATGTCAGGAAGCACTGCGGCCATTTGTTTTGCAATTTGGGTGGCCAAGCATTCGTTTGATCTTCCTGACTTCCTACCTCCACGTAGCTGCCTAGCCGACATCTACAGGAACATACATAGAAAGATTGTGAGTTTAAGAAGTTTTTAGGTGTCATGTGTCGTTAAAAGAATAAAAATAACATAATCATCAATAATGCAACTACATCCATAGGATGTCTTGGGTTTGCTCATGTTTGGGCCTCCAATGTCCCCCATACCATCGCTTGTATAGTCATGTGGGCCCCCATGACTATTGGCTTAGTAGGATTCACATTGGTGTTGGCGGTTTAACACTCGCATCACCCGAATGAAAACCATGAAATATGATTGCGAGATGTATGGTAGGAGGGTGTCCAGGTGTAGACACAATGACAACTCAAAGTGGGGTTAGCTCACACGACGTTTGGTATAGCATGCTTTGGCCTAATAGGTCCTTCGTACTCTCATCGTTAGTCCCCAGGTAGGCAAACTGGTCCTTTATTTTGGATTTATAGGAATGCCAAGCCTAGACAGGACGTTCCGACTACCGGTACTCGTACCCTTCCAGTTACTACATGCCCGTCATGAGAACTCACTTTGATGTGATTTGAAAAATACAAAAATCATTGCAAAAATCATGGGAATTGTGTGGTGTGTGCTCTCATGGATATGATATGTTATGGGGATATGATTCATGATGAGCATTGTATAATAATATGTACTTATGAACATGCTTGCATAACATTGAATGTAACAATAAACATAAAGCATATAAACATCAAGAATTTTGTATGTAACACACAAACAATTTTAAAATTCTAATCAACTATAGTATAGGCTCTAAGGGTCTAATAACCTATCCTGTATCCCTATAGTCATGGCTCTGATACCAATCTGTCACACCCCGACCCGCAGCAGAATAAGAGTCGGGGCATAATTGGGTTATCACCAAAGCTCATGATGTTTACTAAAATGTTTCATATTTATTAAATTCAAATTACAACTTAAATGTTCAAATCAAATCCATAAAATTACAAGGAAAATGAAACTAAGTAAAACAATCGAAAGCTTAAGCTGATTTATTCTTCTAAGTCTTCCTATGTGTTTCTTGCCTCAACTGGATCACCTGTATCATGTGTAAAACGGGGGATATTTTGGGTCAACAAAAGTTGGCGAGTGAACCTTGATAAAACATTGTTATTAATTGCTTGTTGTATTTAATATTGAAAATTTGTGCAATAATCACATGTGAGCAAACATATATAAATAAACAATACACAAACCACATTGGATGAGTAAATGACATAAATGATGATGTATTTGAGATCAAGGCTCAATCAAACGGAGCTAATCAAATGACATGAATGATGATGATGTATGTGAGATCAAGGCTCAATCAAATGGAGCCGATCGAATGAGGCACCTGTACTCAACCCGTATCCCACGGGGAGCTGATGGGCCTAATGAAATGCTTTCACTGAAACCGATAAATCCAAACTAAACATAATTCACACAACAATTTGTACACCTTTGATACACATTAGATCACAGATATGATGAATGCACAAGTGTTTTTATTTATATAATAACATAATTGTACGACACATGATACACCCCAAAACGTGATTAAAACGGGGAATTTGTAGAGATTCACTCACATTGGGTGCGTTCTTTTGATGACGTTGGATGCGCACGAGTTTTGGGATTTGATCGACGAGGAAAGCTAACCTAAATAATAACGAAAGTGGTTCGGTAAATAAATAGATTTTAATTCATAATCTTAATAGGGTTTTTAGATTCATTTTTGTGAGTTTAAGGACGTTTTCTAACTTTAAAAATATTATTTTTAAGTATTTTTAATTGATTTTTAAATTAAATAAATAAATAAAAAGAAATAAAAATTTTGACTTTTTTTGACCGTTGACCGTTGACCGGTCGGACTGTGGTTAAGTGTGCGCTGGGTGAGGTTCGAACCCGAGACCTCTCCTACGCGTGCACGTAGCTCTACCAACTGAGCTACGTGTCTAACCCGAAATATTCTCTGTTTTAATTATATGTATATACTAATTAATTGTTATTTTTATTGGGTTAATATTAAAGTGATTTAAAATGGCCGAACCGCTTGCAGGGACCCGCAGTCGAACTCGGGTCCTTCGGTTCGTATGCGCACAGCCCAACCAGTTGGGCTGTGTGTCTAATCTGTTTAACTTACGGTTTATATTACTCTTATAAACATGCTGTGGCTTGTTCTGATTCAGTTAAAAAGGTTGGTTTTAATTCTGAAAGTCGGTACGTTGTAAGATTCGAACTCGTGACGTGCGTTTATGTTTGCACAAGTCCACCGCTGGACTGTGTGTCTAACCCGGTTAATCATTCAGTTTGAATTATACTTAAACACATTTCGACTTCGTCTTCTTCATTTATAAAGACACAGAACAAAGGTGACCGACTGTTCTTGTTTAAATCGGTCATCTATCATATAGTTGATTGAATTAAGATGGATAGAGAGGGTTACGGAATCGAATGTACCGATCAGAATGTCTTCTTCAGAATTCCGGCAATAGTCGTCGGCTCTGACTTGTGACTTCCGTCTGAGTGAATCAATTAACATTTTTGATCAACGAGTTGTGAAATTAGGTTATAAACAAGGGATATCAGGGGGTTTAGATGATTGTACCGATTCACAGCGAGACTACGGAATTTCTAGTGATTTTCCGGCGAGTGCAGAAATTCCCGGCAACGTTGTCTGAGTCGGATTCTGGTTGAATGATTTATGTTATTACTTGTCTAATAATGGATTGAAAACGAAAGAGTCGAGAAATTTACCGATTTGGTGTAAGTCTCGGTTTTCCTGCGAAAGTCCGGCGAATGCAGAATATCTCTGGCGAGTGCTAAAGCTTCGAGAAATTGTGCGATTTTGAGCGAAAAGATTACCAGAGGTTTGGGTGGGTATTTATAAGGAAGAATCAGCATGAATTTAGTCTGAATTTGGTCTTGATTCGTGGTCAAGGTTTCTCCGGCGGCTACGACCGCAATTTACTGCTAAACATCGGTTATAACCGATGTCGACGTCGGTTATAACGTTATAGTCAAAAGGAAAATGGCTAAACACGCGGATTGCCGGATTTTCCGGCGATTGCGAGTTCTGCCGCGCTGAAGTCCGGTTTTTAATTCGAGATTTAATTTAAGTATAATTTGTTTCAGTAATATTCACAAAGGAGGCAAGTCGCGGAGTGGTGAACTGTTTGTTTGTTGAGCCGGCTGACCCGGGTTCGAAACCCAGCAGCTTCCTTTTTTTTTTCTTCACTCGTTTTTATTGTTCATTAATTATAGTTTTTAAATTCTAAAATATTTATTAATTATGTATCGTTTAAAATTAATTTGAGCAATAAATGTGAAATGAAAAATTATGACTGGATATTCGATTAATAAAACGAAGCGGGTTTCGAAAAACCCGTTTTTCGACGGATGTTACAGTATCCCCTACTTTTAGAATTTCGTCCCGAAATTTAAGTAGTAGTGGTAACAGGAAAAAGGTGCGGGTATTTCTCGCGCATTGAGTCTTCACGTTCCCAAGTAAACTCAGGTCCTCTATTCGACTCCCAGCGTACCCTGACAATTGGAATACGACTTCGTCTTAAACGCTTCTCTCCGAAGTCCATAATTTCTACTGGTCTTTCAATGAAATGATAGATTCATCGACTTGAATGTCTTCTAGAGGAATATGGAGGTTTTCATCGGCGAGGCACTTCTTCAAGTTTGATACATGGAATGTGGGATGAATTCTGTTGAGCTCTTCTGGTAGGTCAAGCTTGTATGCTACAGGTCTTACTCTTTCGACTATCTTGAAAGGTCCTAAGTAGCGTGGTGCTAGCTTGCCTTTCTGGCCAAAACGAACCACTCCCTTCCACGGTGATACTTTTAAAAGTATTTATCACCAATGTTAAACTCCAAGGGCTTTCGTCGTTTGTCTGCATAACTCTTTTGACGACTTTGTGCCGCTAGAAGATTGTTTCGAATTTGATGGATCTTGTCTGTTGTTTCTTGAATTAACTCTGGACCGGTGATTTGTGCTTCCCCAATTTCGTGCCAACATATTGGAGATCGGCACTTACGACCATATAACGCTTCGAATGGAGCCATGCCGATACTTGAATGATAATTATTGTTGTACGAAAATTCAACCAATGGTAGGTGAGCGTCCCAATTTCCCTTGAAGTCTATGACACATGCTCGAAGCATGTCTTCAAGAGTGTGGATGGTGCGTTCAGATTGTCCATCAGTTTGAGGATGAAAAGCGGTACTGAGGTCTAATCGTGTACCCAAGGCGGTTTGT
Source organism: Scalesia atractyloides (assembly GCA_947069175.1). Lineage (NCBI taxonomy): Eukaryota > Viridiplantae > Streptophyta > Magnoliopsida > Asterales > Asteraceae > Scalesia > Scalesia atractyloides. Next base: position 8,176,593 of record CAMTDV010000002.1, on the reverse strand, counting down.
ACGGCCCGCCATGTTCGTGAAGTGAAACGACCATCACGGTCTGAAATGATGCTTAAAGGTACACCATGACGGCTTACGATCTCGCTGATGTAGATACGAGCTAACTTCTCGTTCTTGAAGTCCTCGCGAATCGGAATGAAGTGAGCTGATTTTGTAAGACGATCAATGATTACCCATATAGTGTCATACCCACTTGAGGTGCGAGGTAACCCGGTAATGAAATCCATAGTTATGTTTTCCCACTTCCATACAGGTATTTCGGGTTGGACTAGAAGTCCTGAGGGTCTTTGATGTTCAGCTTTTACTTTGGAACATGTAAGGCACTTGGAAACAAAAACAGCGATATCCTTTTTCATGCCAGGCCACCAGTAGGTGTATCGAAGGTCTTGATACATCTTGTCGGCTCCTGGGTGTACAGAGTACCGTGTTTTGTGCGCCTCATTCATAAGGAAATCACGAAGGTTGTCGCGATCAGGAATCCATATGCGGTTCAAATAGTATAGGATACCGTCGGATTTGGTTTCGATCTTAAGTTCAGCTCCACAAGACAGTTCATCGCGTACGTCGTTCTCTGTTACAGAAACATGTTGAGCTTCTCGGATTTGATCTTTGATGTCGGTTATGATTTGCGAACATAGAAGATGAATGGAGTTCGCATAACCCTTTCGACTGAGTGCATCAGCCACCACATTTGCCTTTCCAGGATGATATCGAATTTCACAGTCGTAGTTGTTAAGAAGTTCAACCCATCTTCGTTGCCTCATATTCAACTCCTTTTGGTTGAAGATATGTTGGAGACTCTTGTGGTCAGTGTATATTTCACACTTGGTACCGTAGAGGTAATGTCTCCATATCTTGAGAGCGAACACAACGGCTCCAAGTTCTAGGTCGTGAGTGGTGTAGTTCTTTTCATGAACTTTGAGTTGCCTAGAAGCATAGGCTTATCACTTTTCCTCTTTGCATCAGTACACAGCCTAGTCCTTGCCCTGACGCGTCGCAATAAACCACGAAGTCATCACAATCCTCAGGGAGTGTGAGGATAGGTGCGTCACAGAGTTTTTTCTTTAGAGTTTGGAAGGCTTCTTCTTGTTTAGGTCCCCATATGAAGGGTTTTCCTTTATGAGTCAAAGCCGTGAGTGGTACAGCAATACGAGAAAAATTGGCAATGAAGCGGCGATAGTAACCAGCCAAACCAAGAAATGATCTTACTTCGGTAGGGGTACGTGGCGCTTGCCATTCCTGTACTGCCTTGATCTTTGAAGGGTCGACATGTATTCCCTTGTCATTGACGACATGTCCAAGGAATTGTACTTCTCTTAACCAGAATTCGCATTTGGAGAACTTAGCATAGAGCTTTTCAGTCTTTAAGAGTGTAAGGATGAGCCTAAGGTGTCGCTCATGATCGGATTTAGACTTTGAGTAGATGAGGATGTCGTCGATGAAGACTATGACAAAACGGTCGAGGTAGGGTTTGCATACCCTATTCATTAGATCCATGAAGACAGCTGGGGCGTTGGTTAAACCAAGTGGCATGACCATGAATTCGTAATGACCATAACGAGTTCGGAAGGCGGTCTTTGGGACGTCTTCTTCATGTACTCGGAGTTGATGATAACCAGAACGAAGGTCGATTTTTGAAAAACAGGTGGCGCCTTGAAGTTGATCTAGGAGGTCATCGATGCGAGGTAATGGGTAGCGGTTCTTGACCGTTAACTTGTTGAGTTCTCTGTAGTTGATACACATGCGAAACGTTCCATCTTTCTTCTTTACAAAAAGAACAGGTGCACCCCAAGGCGATGAGCTAGGACGTATGAATCCTTTGTCAGTCAGCTCTTGCAGTTGACTGGCCAGCTCTTGCATTTCGGATGGGGCTAACCTATAAGGAGACTTTGCGACTGGAGTAGCGCCAGGTACAAGATCGATGCGGAATTCGACTTCTATCACGGGAGGAAGTCCTGAGATGTCGTCGGGAAAGACTTGTGGGAATTCTTTCACTACCGGTATATCTTCGAGTTTCTTCTCCTTGTTCCCTTCTTGACGACGTGAGTTAGGAATGCGACATAGTTCTTACGGAGGTATTTTCGGGCTTGAAGGCAGGACATCAATTTGAGTCCTTTCGAAGGGGTTTCTCCGAAGATTCGTAGGGTCTGACCGTCTGCAAGAGGAATGTGAATGAACTTTTCGCGGCATACTACTTCAGCGTGATGTTGGCTGAGCCAGTCCATACCGATTATAATGTCGAAACTTCCCAACTTCATAGGAATGAGGTCAACTGGAAAATCATGATCGTTTAGAGTGAGGGTACAATTTCGTATAATAGAGTTTAATAAGACTGGTTTTCCGTCAGCAACTTCCACCGTTAGAGATTCCATGAGATTATCACGAGTTTGGTTAAGGATGGGTTCACATTCTAAAGACACAAAACTCTTATCCGCGCCAGTATCGAATAACATGGATGCATAACTACCATTTACGCGAAACGTACCGTTAACCACGTTGTTGTCGGCCCTAGCTTGATTGGCGTTGATGTTGAAAGCTCTTCCTCTAGCAGGTGGAGGAGCTTGGTTAGCTTGCTTTACCGGATTTGCTTGAGCTTGGGCATGAATGATGTTCACCAAGCGGGGACATGTGTTCCTGAAGTGGTTTGGGTCTCCACAGTTGTAACAAGCTCGCATAGGTTGCATCATGGGGTAGTTGGGTTGGTAGTAGGATTGGGCTATATGTTGGGCAGGTGGTAGGAGTAAAGGTTGTTGGGGTTGACCCACTATCTGATGGTGGGTTTGGGTTGAGGGTTGATTGCGGTTCATTCGCTGAAGTGCGCGACAGGTTTGGATGGTGTGACCCGCACGGCCACAGCTGGTGCAATGTTGGTAAGGAGTTTCTGGGAGGTGATGGTATTGACAACGGTTGCATTTTGGGTATGGGCCGGAGTATGGTTTTTTATATGGTGCAGCTGAGGGAGCAACTTGAGTGATTGGCGCGGCAGTGATAGGAGAGAGTTTGTGTGTGTGACGGCAAAATTTCTGCTGTTTCGTTTCCTCTTACCAGCAAACTTTGAAGAGGAGATGGAATGGTTTGAAGTTTGGGCCTCAATGGGGGCTTTCTTTTTCTCATCCTTAAATTTGCCGTTTCGGATGCGATTCTCGGTAAGCTCGGTAGCTAGTTCCATAGCGGCTTCAAGTGTTGCAGGCGAAGTGCTTAGAACCGAGTCTTGAATTTTCGAGGGGAGGCCTCGAATATAGTGTTCAACTAAGCGGTACACTGGGGTGAACAAGTTGGGGATCATTTGGTTCAGCTCAAGAAATCTTTTGTTGTAGGAAGTATGATCTCCTTCCTTTTGTTTTAGCGAGTGGAATTCATCTTCTAACTTTTTGATTTCGCTTCTTAGACAGAAGCGTCTAGTCATGATTTCCGTTAACTCTTCCCATGTTAAGGCCATTGCATCTTCGATTCCCCTCTTACCCTTTTCTGTGTTCCACCAGGTAAGGGCTACCCCAAACAGTCTCCCAGTTGCGTAACGTACCTTGCGATCCTCGGGACAATCGCAATTGAGGAAGGTGTTCTCCATTTCTTCAAACCAGTGGAGGAGAGCAGTGACACCTTCGGTCCCTTCATATTTTGGGGGATCGCAAGACTTGAAGTGTTTGTAGGAGCACTTTTTGGAGGGAGGGTTGTCGACGTTCTGGTCTTCTTGATTGGGAGAGTTGATGGGATTCGCGGTGAGAGCTTGTTGGACTTGAATTACGATGTCAGGAAGCACTGCGGCCATTTGTTTTGCAATTTGGGTGGCCAAGCATTCGTTTGATCTTCCTGACTTCCTACCTCCACGTAGCTGCCTAGCCGACATCTACAGGAACATACATAGAAAGATTGTGAGTTTAAGAAGTTTTTAGGTGTCATGTGTCGTTAAAAGAATAAAAATAACATAATCATCAATAATGCAACTACATCCATAGGATGTCTTGGGTTTGCTCATGTTTGGGCCTCCAATGTCCCCCATACCATCGCCTGTATAGTCATGTGGGCCCCCATGACTATTGGCTTAGTAGGATTCACATTGGTGTTGGCGGTTTAACACTCGCATCACCCGAATGAAAACCATGAAATATGATTGCGAGATGTATGGTAGGAGGGTGTCCAGGTGTAGACACAATGACAACTCAAAGTGGGGTTAGCTCACACGACGTTTGGTATAGCATGCTTTGGCCTAATAGGTCCTTCGTACTCTCATCGTTAGTCCCCAGGTAGGCAAACTGGTCCTTTATTTTGGATTTATAGGAATGCCAAGCCTAGACAGGACGTTCCGACTACCGGTACTCGTACCCTTCCAGTTACTACATGCCCGTCATGAGAACTCACTTTGATGTGATTTGAAAAATACAAAAATCATTGCAAAAATCATGGGAATTGTGTGGTGTGTGCTCTCATGGATATGATATGTTATGGGGATATGATTCATGATGAGCATTGTATAATAATATGTACTTATGAACATGCTTGCATAACATTGAATGTAACAATAAACATAAAGCATATAAACATCAAGAATTTTGTATGTAACACACAAACAATTTTAAAATTCTAATCAACTATAGTATAGGCTCTAAGGGTCTAATAACCTATCCTGTATCCCTATAGTCATGGCTCTGATACCAATCTGTCACACCCCGACCCGCAGCAGAATAAGAGTCGGGGCATAATTGGGTTATCACCAAAGCTCATGATGTTTACTAAAATGTTTCATATTTATTAAATTCAAATTACAACTTAAATGTTCAAATCAAATCCATAAAATTACAAGGAAAATGAAACTAAGTAAAACAATCGAAAGCTTAAGCTGATTTATTCTTCTAAGTCTTCCTATGTGTTTCTTGCCTCAACTGGATCACCTGTATCATGTGTAAAACGGGGGATATTTTGGGTCAACAAAAGTTGGCGAGTGAACCTTGATAAAACATTGTTATTAATTGCTTGTTGTATTTAATATTGAAAATTTGTGCAATAATCACATGTGAGCAAACATATATAAATAAACAATACACAAACCACATTGGATGAGTAAATGACATAAATGATGATGTATTTGAGATCAAGGCTCAATCAAACGGAGCTAATCAAATGACATGAATGATGATGATGTATGTGAGATCAAGGCTCAATCAAATGGAGCCGATCGAATGAGGCACCTGTACTCAACCCGTATCCCACGGGGAGCTGATGGGCCTAATGAAATGCTTTCACTGAAACCGATAAATCCAAACTAAACATAATTCACACAACAATTTGTACACCTTTGATACACATTAGATCACAGATATGATGAATGCACAAGTGTTTTTATTTATATAATAACATAATTGTACGACACATGATACACCCCAAAACGTGATTAAAACGGGGAATTTGTAGAGATTCACTCACATTGGGTGCGTTCTTTTGATGACGTTGGATGCGCACGAGTTTTGGGATTTGATCGACGAGGAAAGCTAACCTAAATAATAACGAAAGTGGTTCGGTAAATAAATAGATTTTAATTCATAATCTTAATAGGGTTTTTAGATTCATTTTTGTGAGTTTAAGGACGTTTTCTAACTTTAAAAATATTATTTTTAAGTATTTTTAATTGATTTTTAAATTAAATAAATAAATAAAAAGAAATAAAAATTTTGACTTTTTTTGACCGTTGACCGTTGACCGGTCGGACTGTGGTTAAGTGTGCGCTGGGTGAGGTTCGAACCCGAGACCTCTCCTACGCGTGCACGTAGCTCTACCAACTGAGCTACGTGTCTAACCCGAAATATTCTCTGTTTTAATTATATGTATATACTAATTAATTGTTATTTTTATTGGGTTAATATTAAAGTGATTTAAAATGGCCGAACCGCTTGCAGGGACCCGCAGTCGAACTCGGGTCCTTCGGTTCGTATGCGCACAGCCCAACCAGTTGGGCTGTGTGTCTAATCTGTTTAACTTACGGTTTATATTACTCTTATAAACATGCTGTGGCTTGTTCTGATTCAGTTAAAAAGGTTGGTTTTAATTCTGAAAGTCGGTACGTTGTAAGATTCGAACTCGTGACGTGCGTTTATGTTTGCACACAGTCCACCGCTGGACTGTGTGTCTAACCCGGTTAATCATTCAGTTTGAATTATACTTAAACACATTTCGACTTCGTCTTCTTCATTTATAAAGACACAGAACAAAGGTGACCGACTGTTCTTGTTTAAATCGGTCATCTATCATATAGTTGATTGAATTAAGATGGATAGAGAGGGTTACGGAATCGAATGTACCGATCAGAATGTCTTCTTCAGAATTCCGGCAATAGTCGTCGGCTCTGACTTGTGACTTCCGTCTGAGTGAATCAATTAACATTTTTGATCAACGAGTTGTGAAATTAGGTTATAAACAAGGGATATCAGGGGTTTAGATGATTGTACCGATTCACAGCGAGACTACGGAATTTCTAGTGATTTTCCGGCGAGTGCAGAAATTCCCGGCAACGTTGTCTGAGTCGGATTCTGGTTGAATGATTTATGTTATTACTTGTCTAATAATGGATTGAAAACGAAAGAGTCGAGAAATTTACCGATTTGGTGTAAGTCTCGGTTTTCCTGCGAAAGTCCGGCGAATGCAGAATATCTCTGGCGAGTGCTAAAGCTTCGAGAAATTGTGCGATTTTGAGCGAAAAGATTACCAGAGGTTTGGGTGGGTATTTATAAGGAAGAATCAGCATGAATTTAGTCTGAATTTGGTCTTGATTCGTGGTCAAGGTTTCTCCGGCGGCTACGACCGCAATTTACTGCTAAACATCGGTTATAACCGATGTCGACGTCGGTTATAACGTTATAGTCAAAAGGAAAATGGCTAAACACGCGGATTGCCGGATTTTCCGGCGATTGCGAGTTCTGCCGCGCTGAAGTCCGGTTTTTAATTCGAGATTTAATTTAAGTATAATTTGTTTCAGTAATATTCACAAAGGAGGCAAGTCGCGGAGTGGTGAACTGTTTGTTTGTTGAGCCGGCTGACCCGGGTTCGAAACCCAGCAGCTTCCTTTTTTTTTTCTTCACTCGTTTTTATTGTTCATTAATTATAGTTTTTAAATTCTAAAATATTTATTAATTATGTATCGTTTAAAATTAATTTGAGCAATAAATGTGAAATGAAAAATTATGACTGGATATTCGATTAATAAAACGAAGCGGGTTTCGAAAAACCCGTTTTTCGACGGATGTTACAGTATCCCCTACTTTTAGAATTTCGACGGATGTTACATAAAATATGTCTTGTTTAGAACAATATTTCTTGTGTTTGTATGTTTCTTTGTGTTTGGATATTTCTTTTTAATTTCAACTAATAAATATGAAATTCAATTATAGTAAATGTCATGAGTTGTCACACCCCGAATTTCCAACCCAAATCCATACACCGGTAGGGCCCGGGTGGGGAGTATCGTGACGTCAGTTGATAACATCATTATCAATTAAACACGGCACAGTGGATGTCTTGGAGTAAAATTACTATTACAAACCAGTGTTCGAAATAAAATAACATACAGGCTCGTAATAGAAGATCCACAGGCGTATCATAAAATGTACAAAGAAAGAATATAAAACAGACTTTAGGGCAGATCTAAGGATTTGCAAGATCCTCTTATTCACTACCGAGCAGCTTCTGGCCTATTTCGTATTGTACCTGCAGATTAGTCTTTGGACGTTATGTCAGTTTTCTCTAGTAAATACACCCGACTGACTTATTTTGAAAACATTTTAGAAATTAGATTTGAGTGCACAGGACACAAATCTTTTTATAACTTGGGAAAGTTACTTTGTAACCTTGTTAACAGATTCACATGTTTGTCCATACATACAGGCCCAGTACAGAGATCGAGACATGATTAAATACACACCACTTATAACTCACAGAGGAGTTATCCCCAACGTCTTGGGTAATTTGCATTTGAGCGTCTTTCAGGTGTATGCCTACACCCGCGCTAAGGTCAGGGCCATTATCTAATGTAATGAGCCGAGGATATCCAGGAGACGTTAATTTAACCCCTGATGTTTAAGTTATCAAACAAAACTGATTAAAATAGAATATGCGGATTTACTAGCCATAATCCGGCATTCGATTGATCCCATTTCTGACCAAGCGGTAATAATTTACCGTATCCCAAGCCCGTATAGGGAAAATAAGTCAAGAGTATTTACCTGAGTTAGTCTTCTTTAATTTTCAATAACTCAGCCATATACAAAAGTACTAAGTGCAGATAGCATTTACCGGCAAGGCTCTAGTCTGGATTATGGCATAAGCTAACCAATTAATACTAACGGTCTTTAATTAAGTCATAGACTTAGACCGAGTAGTGTACATGATCAAAACGTATTACGCTTGATTAAACGATGATTGGATAGAATGTAGTTTAAACCCGACAAGTACTTTGACTTCATAATATGGGTAAACTCTAAACATTCTGGATTTTGAAACTTAAATGACAAGATTAAACCCGTTTCGGTTAATTTTCGCAAAATAGTTACGTATACTTAATCGTACGCTCATAAGCGATAATGGGTAACCAGATAAGTCATGCATAAGTTCTATATGCCATTATATTTTAAATAAGTTAAAATATCAGTAGGATATCAACTTTTATGCCCGTTATGGTTTTAAATTGAAACTATGCCTCATAAGGGCATTTCGGTAATTTTATACCATATAAAGGAACTTGAATATTTAAGTTTAAAATCATGAGTATTCTGGAAAAATAGTTATTTATGATAAAATATTATTAGGATATCATTTATATGTGTATTTTATATTTCATGACCAAACTATGCACCGAATGGGCATTTTGGTCATTTTACACATAGTTTATAAATAATTTGGGATTATGAGTTTATAACATATACCTATTGTATGTATGTTCAAAACAAGTTTTAAAATCAGTAGGTATCAAGTCTTGGTCAATTAATATGGTTTAAAACCATACTATGCGCCGAATCGGCGCTTATGTCGCAAAATGACGTCTTTATGCGATGTTTACGAAAACTGATGTTAAGGTCATATTAAATGTTTCAAATATGTTATTTAATATGACGTATTAGTAGGTAAATGATTTACCTTGAAAAGGTTTGATTAAAACCATTTTACGAGCTATAAGGGCTAAAATCGTCATTTATCGACATAGTTTAAGGACCTGTTTGAAAACTCAGTTTATAACTTGGTTTAACATCCCAAATAATCCTACTTATAATATTACATCAGTAGGAAACTCATTTTCAAGTTCATTATCATTTAAAACCTTGTCTTATGCAAAAAGGGCATTTTAGTCAAAATGACATAATTACGGAACTTGCGTAAAAACTCATATTATGATTATGATCATGTACTATAACCTCAGAGGGTTATGCTACAATATATTACGATCATAATGCAACTTTAGATCAATAGGTAACTAATCTAAATCGGGTCAGAATCGAAAGGAAAAGCAGAAGCCACTTTCGGTTGCGAACCGGCCCTAGAACTGAAATTGACGAGCCGAACATGTTCTCACATGTTCTAATAATTATTACCAACTTGTTTAAGTGTCAAAAATTGTTTCATAACTTGTATAAGATTAATTTATGATTTTTCCGAAAAATGGTCTGTTTGACTTTTTAATAACTTAACTTTGACCCGTCAATTGGTCTAGCAAACGTGATCTTCAGGAGGTGCCCTTTATAGGGATTAACACCTTCCTTATTACAATCACTTAGCCATGTTCATTTCGAACAATAGTTGGACCATAATGGTCTTAACAAAAAGTCAAAGCGTTTTCCGTCTTGACTTTTGGCTATAAAAGCCTATAAACGAAAATGCAAGAGCAAGGAACACTTACAAGAGCTTCCTAGAACGTAAGAGAACTAAGTTGTATGCTCCGTTCAGCTAGGAACTTCCAGAGGAGGGAGAAGAATTGAAATTAGGAAAGGTGCAAGTTGAAATGGTGAACTTGAACACCTAATTATAGTTGGAGAACTCAAAGGAGGTGATGCCAGGTGTTTAGGGGTGTAAGAGGAAGCTTACAAGTGTCCCAAAACACGGCATAGCAGTTTGGGAAGCTATAGTTTCGATTAAATGGTTTTTGGAGCTTTGTTTGGTAGACAAGCAAAACTTTCTGCAGCAGAGCCTTTCTCGCGGCCCGCGAGAGACCCAGGCCTGGTCTCTCGCGGCCCGTGACCGCCCCTTGGCCAGTTTCAAATTTCGACACTTTTAGCCCCTTAACTTTTAGAACCCTCTAAACCTTTCTAAAACATCTTTGTGGCACTTTTAGCCCTCCGTAGCCAATACTTGGCATATCCGGGATTATGCCCGGACATTATTGAGCTCTCAGTTCGTTAAAAGGTCACTCAGAGGTATAAATTAACATGTTGACACTTTTAATCCCTCCATTATCCAACTTTCACATATTTACAAAATTGAACCCTCTCGTCCAACAATTGGCACGCATGAGAGTTAGGACTTCGTAAAGGATCACTCAGAGGCTTATTATAAGCATGTTGATTCCGATGTCACTCAGAGGCTGGGCATGTTGACATATCAGTCACTCAGAGGCCAAGTTTTAAGCATGTTGACATATCAGTCACTCAGAGGCTGTTATTTATGCATGTTGACATCGGACCGTCACTCAGAGGCTCAGTTTGAGCATGTTGACGCCTTTAGTCCTTATTGGTCTTTAATAGACTATATTTAAAATGCAACACGTGTCACTATACTATTGGACACGATTTTACAGGGTGTTACATGAGCCTTGATGAAAACCCAATCATGCCCCGACTTCTATTTCCGTTGCGGGTCTGGGTGTGACAGATTGGTATCAGAGCTTTTGACTATAGGGATATAGGATAGGTTATTAGACCCTTATAGCCTATACTGTAGTTGATTAGACTTTAAATGCTTATGTGTTACATGCAAACTCATGATGTTTATCTGTTTCATATTTAGATCACACATAAATGCATGCAAGCACTTTCACTATTACATGTTATTGTGTGGTATTTAGTGTGGTCTATATATTATTAACATATCATGCCTACGCAAACACACACATCACAATTTCACAATTACCATGATTTTCTTCCTCAAAGATTTTATAATGTATTCATGTTTTTCAATCTCATCAAAGGGAGTTCTACGACGGGTATGTAGTAACTGGAAGGGTACGAGTACCAGTAGTCGGATCGTCTTGTCTAGGATTGGCATTCGTATAAATCCAATATAATGGACCAGTTTGCCTACCTGGGGACTAACGAGGAGAGTACGAATGACCTATTAGGCCAAAGCATGCCACACCAAACATTGTGTGAACTAACCCCACTTTGAGTTGTCATTGTGTCTACACCTAGACACCTTCCGACCTTATATCTCGTAATCATGTTTTACGATTTTCGGGTGATACGAGTGTTAACGGGTCAACACCAATGTGAACCCTACTAAGCCTAGTAGTCATGGGGCCCCACATGACTACCTAGGCCAAAGTATGGGAGACATATGGGGGCCCAAACATAAGCAAAACCCAAGATATCCTATGGATATAGTAAATTTATTTTCTCATTTATTTTGTGAATGTTGCTTTTTCTTTTATGACACATGACATCTAAAAACGTTCTCCTCATAATCTCGCTATGTAACCTGTAGATGTCTGCTAGACACTCTCGAGATGGTAGAAGGTCAGGAAGATCTGGCGAGCGCATGGCCGCTCAAATAGCCCAAGAGATGGCTGCCGTACTTCCCGACATCGTAGTTCAAGTCCAACAAGCCCTTGCCGCCAATCCCATCAACCCCACCAATCAAGAAGGACAAAATGTTACCAATACTCCCACCAACACCACCAAATGCACCTATAAGCATTTCAACTCATACGACCCTCAAAAATACGAGGGAACTGAAGGTGTAACCGCTTTCCTCCATTGGTTTGAGGAGATGGAAAGCACTTTTCTCAACTGCAGTTGTCCTAATGATCGCAAGGTGCGTTATGCTACCGAACGTTTGTATGGGGTAGCACTTACGTGGTGGAACGCGGAGAAGGGTAGACAAGGTGTTGAAACCGTCGTGGCCTTAACTTGGGAAGAGTTGAGGGAACTTATGACTAGACGTTTCTGTCCAAGAAGCGAAATCAAGAAATTGGAAGACGAGTTTTATTTCTTGAAGCAAAAGGAAGGAGACCACATCACCTATAATAAAAGATACCTCGAGTTGAACCAGATGGTTCCCAACTTGTTCACTCCCCTCTACCGACTTATTGAGCACTACATTTGGGGTCTTCCCTCGAAAATTCAAGATACAGTGTTGAGTACTACACCTGCAACTCTCGAGGCTGCAATGGAGCGGGCTATTAAGCTCACAGAAAATCGCATCCGAAATGGCGATTTTAAATATGAGAAGAAGAAAGATAAGACACCTGCTGAAACCCCAACCCAAACAGGATCGTCTTCTAAGTTTGCTGGTAAAAGGAAACGCAACGGGAAGAATTAAGTTGTTGCTCAAACCAATCCTCCTATCACTGCCGCTCCAATCACACAAGTTGCTCCTCCTGCCGCCTCGTTAAAGAAACCATACACTGGATCTCATCCAAAATGCAACCGATGTCAATACCATAAAACTCCTGAGAACCCATGCCTTCATTGCACAAGTTGTGGCCGTGCAGGTCATACAATTCAAACTTGCCGCATCCTTCAAAGACCAAACCGCAATCAACCCCAAGCCCAACCCAACAACCAAGTGGTAGGCCAAGCCCAATACCAACAACCCCTAATATTACCACCTGCTCAACCCATGGCCCAACCCTACTACCAACCCAACTACCATATGATGCAACCAGTCAGAGCATGTTTCAATTGTGGTGATCCAACCCATTTTCAAACACTTGCCCACATTTGGTAAACATCATAAATGCTCAAGCTCAAGCTAATCCAGTGAATCAAGCCAACCAAGCCAATCCACCAGCAAGAGGAAGAGCTTTCAACATCAATGCCAATCAAGCTAGAGCTGATAATAATGTGCTTAACGGTACATTTCTCATTAACGGTACTTATGCATATATACTATTTGACACTGGTGTGGATAAGAATTTCGTGTCCTTAGAGTTCGAATCTATACTTGATTTACCTCGCGTTAGTCTAGCTGAATCATTCACGGTGGAAGTTGTTGATGGTGATCCTATTACGTTAGACTCAGTTATTCGTGATTGCACTCTCACCCTCAATGATCATGGCTTTCCAATTGATCTCATCCCTATGAAGTTGGGTAGTTTCAACGTCATTATTGGTATGGACTGGCTTAGCCAGCATCACGCTGAAGTTGTTTGTTATGAGAAGTTTATTCGAATTCCTCTCGCTAACGGTCAAACTTTACGTATCTTTGGTGAAACCCCCTCCAAAGGACTCAAATTGATGTCATGCCTCCCAAGCTCGAAGATACCACCTCGGAAAGACGATATCGCATTCTTAGCTCACATCTTCAAAAAGGAAGGCAAGGAAAAGAAGCTCGAAGACATTCCAGTCGTTAAAGAATTTCCTCAAGTTTTTCCCGACGACGTTTCAGGACTTCCTCCTGTGTGAGAAGTCGAATTCCGAATCGATCTTGTACCTGGTGCTACACCAGTCGCAAAATCTCCATATCGGTTAGCCCCACCTGAGATGCAAGAGTTAGCTAGTCAGCTGCAGGAGTTGACTGATAAGGGATTTATACGTCCTAGTTCCTCACCTTGGGGTGCACCGGTTCTATTCGTAAAGAAGAAAGATGGAACTTTCCAAATGTGTATCGACTATAGAGAGCTCAACAAGCTGACTATCAAGAACCGCTATCCTTTACCTCGTATCGATGACCTTCTAGATCAACTACAGGGTGCCACCTGTTTCTCAAAAATTAATCTTCGTTCTGGTTATCACCAACTTAGAGTACGTGAAGAAGACATTCCAAAGACTGCTTTTCGAACTCGATATGGTCACTATGAATTCATGGTTATGCCTTTTGGTTTGACCAATGTTCCTGCTTTTTTCATGGATTTGATGAATAGGGTGTGTAAACCCAACCTCGATTGTTTTGTCTTAGTCTTCATTGATGATATTCTTATTTACCCTAAGACAAAATCCGATCATGAACGACATCTTCGACTCATCCTAACACTTTTGAGAACCGAAAAGCTTTATGCTAAGTTTTCGAAATGTGGGTTTTGGTTAAAAGAGGTACAATTTCTTGGTCATATTGTCAACGACAAAGGGATACACGTCGACCCTGCAAAGATCAAAGCAGTGCAAGAATGGCAAGCGCCACGCACTCCTACCGAAGTTAGGTCATTTCTTGGTCTAGCTGGTTATTATCGATGTTTCATTGAAAATTTTTCTCGTATCGCCGTACCACTCATAGCCTTGACTCACAAGGGCAAACCTTCATTTGGGGCCCAAGCAAGAAGAGGCTTTCCAAACTTTAAAGCAAAAACTTTGTGATGCACCTATCCGTACTCTTCCTGACGGTTGCGAAGACTTTGTGGTTTATTGTGACGCGTCAGGGCAAGGACAAGGTTGTGTTCTAATGCAAAGAAGAAAGGTGATAGCCTATGCCTCAAGGCAACTCAAAATACATGAAAAGAACTATACCACTCACGACCTAGAACTTGGAGCAGTCGTGTTCGCTCTAAAGATATGGAGACACTATCTCTATGGAACCAAGTGTGAAATTTACACTGACCACAAGAGCCTTTAACATATCTTCAATCAAAAAGAGTTGAATTTGAGGCAACGACGATGGGTCGAACTCTTAAATGATTATGATTGTGAAATTCAATATATCCTGGAAAAGCCAATGTTGTAGCAGATGCTCTTAGTCGAAAAGAGTATGCCAACTCCATCCATCTTTTGTGTTCCCAAATTATAACTGATCTTCAAAAATGAATTCGAGCAGCTCAACATATTTCAGTCACGGAAAATGATGTACGAGATGAATTGTCTTGTGGAGCCGAAACCAAATTAGAATCCAAGTCCTGGTATCCTTTATTACTTAAATCGAATCTGGGTACCTGATCGTGACGATCTGCGTGTTTTTCTTATGAATGAGGCTCACAAAACACGATAATCTATACATCCAGGTGCTGATAAGATATATCAAGACCTACGATACTCATACTGGTGGCCTGGCATGAAAAAGGATATCGCCATTTTTGTCTCTAAGTGCCTCACGTGTTCTAAGGTTAAAGCTGAGCAACAACGACCTTTAGGATTACTCGTCCAACCTGAAATACCTGTTTGGAAGTGGGAAAACATAACCATGGACTTTATTACCGGGTTACTTCGCACCTCCAGTGGGTATGACACAATCTGGGTTATCATTGATCGTCTCACTAAATCAGCTCATTTTATTCCAATCCGTGAAGACTACAAGAATGAGAAGTTAGCCCGCATCTATATTGATGAAATTGTAAGCCGTCATGGTGTGCCCTAAAGTATCATTTCAGATTGACACGACCGTTTTACTTCACGAACATGGTGAGCCGTACAATTAGCATTGGGTACACGATTAGATCTCAGCATTGCCTTTAGACCTCAAACTAATGGTCAATCTGAGCGCACCATACAAACTATTGAAGACATGTTGCGAGCATTTGTCATAGACTTCAAGGGTAATTGGGATACTCATTTACCGTTAGTTGAATTTTCGTACAATAACAGTTATCATTCAAGCATCGGTATGGCTCCTTTTGAAGCCTTATATGGTCGCAAGTGCCGATCTTCTGTATGTTGGCACGAAATCGGTGAAGTGCAAGTCACTGGACCCGATTTGATTCAAGAAATGACTAACAAAATTCTTCAGATCCGCGATAATCTTCTAGCAGCACGAAGTCGTCAAAAGAGTTACACTGATAAACGGAAAAAGCCGCTGGAGTTTGTGTTGGTGATCAAGTACTTTTGAAAGTATCACCATGGAAGGGAGTGGTTCGTTTTGGTAAAAAAGGCAAGCTAGCACCACGCTATGTGGGACCATTCAAAATACTCGAAAGATTTGGTCCTGTAGCATACAAGCTTGATCTACCAGAAGAACTCAACAGAATTCATCCCACGTTCCATGTATTAAACTTGAAAAAGTGTCTCGCCGACGAAAATCTTCATATACCATTAGAAGATATTCAGATTGATGAATCAATGCATTTTGTTGAAAGACCTATAGAAATCATGGACTTCGGTGAGAAGCATTTAAGACAAAGTCGTATTCCAATAGTCAGGGTGCGTTGGGAGTCAAAACGAGGGACTGAGTTTACTTGGGAACGCGAAGACTTAACGCGCGAAAAATACCCGCATCTTTTCCCAGTTACGGCTACTACCTAAATTTCGGGATGAAATTTCTAAAAGTAGGGGATACTGTAACATCCGTAGTAAAACGCGTTTCAAAACCCGCTTCGTCAAATAATTCAAGTATGGAATTTAGAAAGACTCGATGCGTTTTTTATCATTTAATACGCGTTATTACTTTATAGTTATTAATTTAAATGAATTGAAAGAAATTAAATAAATAACGGCAATAAATAAATAAACCGTTTTATATATATATATATATATATATATATATATATATATATATATATATATATATATATATATATATATATATATATATATATATATATATATATATAAGGGACGGCCGGGTTTCGACCCGGGTTCCCCCCACAAACTCACACACCAAAACACCACTGGACCACACACACTTTATTTTCAAGCTAGATAACAAATAAAACTTATAATGAAACCCGCATCCCACCTACTAGATCATGTCTGTAACCGCCGGAACTGATTCAAAGTGAATCATTGAGATTAAAGGATTTCTTCGCAAATGACTAAATGTAACTGATGAATAACATCAGTTATAACCGCAAACTAAAGCGAATTCAATATAAAAACTGATCTCAATCAATGATTGATTCGAAAACCGAAATGGGTTGTTTGAAACTGAAATCGATGATTGACTGATTAATACCCTATAAATATTCAACCATTACATCTTAATCAACTCGCTCAGAAACACTCCAACTCTCTCTCTCTTGAATCTTCTTGCAAAAACACGCTGCCGGAAATTCTTGCTCGTCGCCGGAATCCAACCGGAAAGTGGTTATAACTCATCCCCGATTGGTATATTTCACTCTCACTCTTTTCAATATCAAATGCTTAATATGTTGATGTTAATCAAACTGTATAACTCATCTGAACTTGCGGGAACGGGTTCTGGGTTTAAGTTTTTAAGAAGATGAAGCTTAACTAATGCATATGTATAATTAAAAACGGATTTAAACCGGGTTAGACACACAGTCCAGTGGTGGACTGTGTGCACTTTTATCCAACACGTGCCGGGTTCGAGTCTTGTGAGCGGCTAAGTTTCTAAAATAAAAACCATCTTTTTCTTAACCTTATTTAGAACACCTCACAACAAGTGTATAAATATAATATAATCTAGGATTATACTAGGTTAAACACCCAGCCCAGTTGGTAGGGCTGGGTGCAACACAGAAGAAGGTCGCGGGTTCAAATCTGGGGCTATGCATCGGTTAAATGATTTTAAAACCTTTTTAAATTAAATGAATTTCAGAGATAACCTAACTAATATATATATATATATATATATATATATATATATATATAAATCCGAGTTATTTTGGGTTAGACACGTAGCTCAGTTGGTAGAGCTGCATGCACGTATACGGGAGGTCATGAGTTCGAACCTCACACGCTGCCAATAATTCCTACAGTCAAACCAGTCGACCCGGTCAACCCTGAAAAAGGGTATAATTTTTAATAATCAATTTCTTTATTGTTTTAATTAAAATCAATTAAAAATACTCATAAATAAGACTTTTTAAGTTAAAAATTGTAATAAATGCCACAAAAACAAACCTAAAAATCTAATAAAAAAGCATTAATTAAAAATATTAACTTTTATTTATTTATCGAATTATTACGCTACTATTTAGGTTAGTTCCTCTCGTGATTAAACCCAAATTCGTGCGCGTTCGTCGTCAATCCAAGGAACGCACCCACTATGAGTGAATCCTTACAAATTCGCCTTCTTATTCATGTTTTTGGGTGTATCATGTGTCGTTTACATATTTTATTTATTCAAACATTTGTGCTAACACCTTTATGTGATCTAATGTGTATATTTTTGTTGTTGTTATATGTGGTTACATTATATCATTTCAGTGCAATCATTCACATAAGGCCCATTAGTTCCTCATTGGATACGAGTTGAACATCGCGTGCCTCATTAGATCGGCTCCGTTTAATTGAGCCTTGATCTCACAGTTCATCATTTATCATGCTCACATGTACATTGTTGATATTATGTGGTTGGTGGTTTGATTATATATACATATGCTCCTATATGGTCCATGCACATTTTTATTAAATTAATCAATGTAACTAATCTGTTTAAATGTTTAATTTAGATTCACTCGCCAACTTTTGTTGACCCAAACTTTTATTTTACACATGATACAGGTGGACAGGCTGAGGAGAGGCACACTTAGGATTGGCCTTAGAAGATGAATAAAATATGTCTTGTTTAGAACAATATTTCTTGTGTTTGTATGTTTCTTTGTGTTTGGATATTTCTTTTTAATTTCAACTAATAAATATGAAAATGTTATTTGCAAATTTGTTTGGAACAACATTGTGATTATTTGGATTTTTTGTTTTTGGGATATCTTTTAATTAAGTTTGAAATACTAAATATAAAAACTTTAAAATAGAAATGTCATGAGCTTTGATGAAAACCCAATCATGCCTCGATTACCTTATCCGCTGCGGGTCAGGGTGTGACAGGCCTGGCCTCTCACGGGGCGCGAGAGGCATGTGTCTGCAGAAAATTTGCTTGGCCTCCACACAAATTGCCTAAAACCATTTGATTTGAAACCATGGTCTTCCAAACTGCTATGCCACATTTTAGGACACTTGTAAGCTCCCTCTTACACCCTTTAGCACCTGGCATCACCTCCTTCAAGCTCTCCAACTATAAATTGGTGCAAAGGTTCATCCTTTGAACTTGTACCTTTCTCATTCACAACTCTATCTCCCTCCTCTGGAAGTTCCTAACTGAAAGGAGCATCCAACTTAGTTCTACTGCATCCTAGGAACAACTTGTAAGTGTTCCTTCCTCTTGCATTTTCATTTATAGGCTTTTATAGCCAAAAGTCAAGCGGTTTACGGAAAACACCTTGACTTTGGTTAAGACCATTATGGTCCAACCTTTGTTCGTAATGAACATGGCTAAGTGATCGTAATAAGGTAGCTGTTAGTCCCTATAAAGGGCACCTCCTGAAGATCACGTTTGCTAGAGCAATTGACGGGTCAAAGTTATTGTATTAAAAAGTCAAACATGCCATCTTTCGGAAATATTATAATTTGAGCTTATATATGTTATGAAACATGTTTTGACACTTAAAAAAGTTGGTAATAGTTATTAGAATATGTTTGGCTCATCAATTTCAGTTCTAGGGTCGGTTCGCAACCGAAAATCGCGAAGTTTGACTTCTACTTTGACTTTCGATTCTGACCCGATTTAGATTAGTTACCTACTATCTAAAGTTTCATTATGATAGTAATATATTGTAGCATAACCCTCTGAGGTTATATTACATGATCATAATCAGAATATGAGTTTATGCGCAAGTTCCGTAATTATGCCATTTTGACTAAAATGCCATTTTTGCATAAAAAGGGGTTTAAATGATAATGAACTTGAAAATGAGTTTCCTACTGATGTAATATTATAAGTAGAATTATTTGGGATGTCAAACCAGATTATAAACTGAGTTTATGAACAATTCCTTGTATTACGTCGATAAATGACGATAAAGTCCTTGTGGCTTATAAAATGGTTTTGATCACATCTTTTCAACGTAAATATTTTATCTACTGATATGTTATATTAAATAACATTTATAAGACATGCTAACCTGACTTTAACATCAGTTTCCATTAAACATCACACAAATCGTCATTTTACGACATAAGCGTCGTTTCGGCGCATATATGGTTTTAAACCATATTTATCAACCAAGACTTGTTACCTACTGATTTTAAAACCTATTCTATATACTTTTATAGTAGGTACATGATATAAACTCAGAATCCCAAATAATTAAAATGACCAAAATGCCTCTTCGGTGCATAATTTGGTCATAAAAGATAAATTACACATATAATTAATATCCTACTGATATTATATCATAAATAAGTCATTTTTCTAGAATAGTTATGGTCATAACATTAAATTATATTCAAGTTCCTTTTACACAATATGAAATTACCAAAATGCCCTTATGAGGCATAGTTTTATTTTTAAACCTTAACGGGCATGAAAGTTGATATCGTACTGATATTATAACTTATTTAAAGTATAATGGCATATAGAGCTTATCCATGACTTATCTGGTTACCCGATATCGCCGATATGCGTACGGTTACGTATATGTAACTAGTTTACGAAAATTAACCAAAACGGGTCTAACCTTGTCATTTAAGTCTCAAAATCCAGAATGTTCATAGTTTATCCATATTACACAAGTCAAAGTACTTGTTGGGATTAAACTACATTCTATCTGATCATCATTTAATCTAGCGTTATACGTTTTGATCTTGTACGCTAGTCGGTCTAAGTCTATGACTTAAATAAGACCGTTAGTATTTAATTGGTTAGCTTATGTCATAATCCAGACTAGAGACATTCCGGTAAATGCTATTTGCACTTAGTACTTTTGTGTATGGCTGAGTTATTAAATCTTGTGTTTAAACGAAGACTAGCTCAGATAAATACTCTCGACTTATTTCCCCTATACGGGCTTGGGTTACGGTAAACTATTACCGCTTGGTCGAAAATGGGTCAATCGAATGCCGGATTGTGGCTAGTAAATCCGCATATTCTGTTTTAATCAGTTTTGTTTGATAAGTTAAACATTGGGGGTTAACTACCGTGTCCTGGATATTCTCGGCTCATTACAATAGATAATGGCCACGACCTTAGCACGAGTGTAGGCATACACCCGATAGATGCTCAAAATGCATTACCCACAAGGTTGGGGGAAATAACTCATTCGTGAGTTCAAAGTGGTGTGTACGTTAATCATGTCTCGGTCTCCGTACCGGGCCCTGTATGTATGGACAAACATGTGAATCTGTTAACAAGGTTGGACGGTGAGCTTTCCCAAGTTATAAAAGATTTTGTGCTGATACGCACTTAAACATATTTGTAAATATTTTCAAAATGAGTTAGTTGGGTGTATTTACCAGCGAAAGCTGACGTATTTTCAAAAGACTAATCTTGCAGATACAATATGAAAATAGGCTGGAAGTGCTCAGTAGTTAAAGAGGATCTTGCAAATCCTAGATCTGCCCAAAGTCTGTTTTACATTCTTTTGTACAATTTACAATCCTCCTGTGGATCTTCTATTACGAGCCATCTGTATATTATTTTGATATTTTGAACATTTGGTTTGTAATAGTAATTTAAATCCAAGACTTCCGCTGTGCTGTGTTTAATTGTCTATAATGTTATCAACTTACGTCATAATATTCCACACCCGGGTCCACCAGTGTTTAGATTGGCTGTGGAAAGCCGGGGTATGACAGATTTGTGCTTTACAGGTTTACGGAGTTTAAGGAGCGTTTCGGAGCATCGGGGCGGAAAACGGGTCAACCGGGATTGCAAAACGGAAAAACAGGAAAACAAAGGTTGGAGAGGCCGTCGACGACGCCCTCCAGATAGTCCGTCAGAGAAAATTTGTCATAGGCAGTGGATTAGAGCGTCGGAGAAGAACCAAAAAACCATAGGCAATCGGCGACACCCCAGTGGACCGTCGGTGACGCCTTGCCTAAAAGATTGACGCTGAAACTTGTTTTTGGACGGATATAACTTGCTTGTTGATCATTTTTCTTGCGGTTACGAGTTTTTGAACATAGAATACCCATCTTGGAGCCAAGAACACCCCAATCTTCATCTTCAATCATCCCCAATCCATTCCATCATCCGAATCACAACCTTCAATCCTAATCCTAACCTATCATCGTCATCCCATTCATCATCATCATCCAACCCAAACCCTAACAATCATCATCATTACCCTCAAAGCTTCAAGGTGACCATGTTCAAGAGTTCATCAATGGTTGATTGTGTTCCGTTCGCATGAGCGGCTAATTTCTTTGGGTTTCACCCCGGTGTAGGTTTGTAAGTTCTAACGTTTGACATTGTTTTGAGTTTTGATTTGTGACAACTTGTGATTTGATTTTGAAAGCTATGATAATTGACTTGCATTTGTATTGAGTTCGTGAATTGTCGAGTGAAGATTAAATTTGACTTTGCGAAATGTTTATATGCAATTATGCCTTGTCTAGGTTAGAGTTTACATGTTTGTGATAACGAAGTGTATTGTAGTTTGTCGTTCACGGCGTCGATAGCTCTTGGCATCTAAGTCACATAGCACTAAACTTCAATTGAATTGAATCTAAAACGTGTAGGAACCCTAGGATTTACATTACCGAACCGGGTGTGAACCTTGCTTTAAATTATTGTCTTAAAATCGCTAATTAAGTTTTAGTATAATTATTCAAGTTCCTAGTAGTTAAGTAGTCAAAATCAACTTGGTCGGAGCATTCTGACATCTTTTTCAAATACAACTAATCAAAATATTAGCAAGCTTCATAATTCGTGACAATTTGTTAAAATCAATCTTGTTCGCACGCAAACCACAAGCTCTTCGTGATTCGACCCCTTACTACCACTAACACATTGTTAAGGGTAATTTGAGATTATAAATTTTATCTTTGACTGGGGCACGACACTCCGATCAATGACATGACCTCATCAAGCACTTAGATAGTTAGCCTACTGCCAACCTGTTAAATCAATACTACCAAACATTCCGGGAAAGTCGTGTACACTTTTATGGACCTCATATTGTTGAATATCACTAAAGGTCGGATTTCTCAAATATCTTTAGCCATATACAATAAGCACACCTTGTTAGTGCTGTCTATAATGATATCTGAATCAAAAACTTGCAATTGGTATTTTTGTTTCTCTCCTATTTTGTAAAAAAGAAAACTCAGGTAAGTGCTTTTTTATAAACATATGTATAAAAAGAACATATTTCATTTAGCTCCTTGATGCCTATCATAACTAGTTATTTCGGTTTTCTACTAACGGCTTTAACTATAGCCTCAGCTCTATTTATTGGTCTGAGCAAGATACGACTTATTTGAAATTAATTGAACAATTCATAAAAAGAAATCTTTTAGCGAACCTCTGTGTATTTCTAGTTACTTATCGTATCAATTACCAATTCTTGGTCATTGAGATTCATGGTAATTCGGATTAATATTTAGGTATAGATATTACCTCTTTTTTCTCCTTTCAATTAAAATTTAATAATAATATCAATAACATTATTAATTTTAAACAATAATTATTAATTTTAAACAATAATTATTAATTTTAAACAATAATAACGAAAATAATATCATTAATTTATAAAAATAACAATACCTTGAAAAAAATGGTTGAGACTATCGGGAACATTTATTCGACATTTGTAGATATTCGGCCTACAAATTAGACGAATAAATGTACGCTAATTGGAGAATTGCCGATGTGCATTTTTGTAAAGCGGTGAAACCATGTAAGTGTTTTCTTTTGTTGAAAAAAAAACCTAAATCGACCTTATGATTCGCTAGCAATTTGCACAAATAGTTGGTGGCTCCTAAGAAAACTAAGCCGAAACACATCAGGGGGATATATCAGATCGTCAGAAAAATAATCGTTTACCTACCAAACGATTATGAGCACCTTCACTATTCCTTAGAAGTCTCTTTGCTCGTGTACACGGTTGTGAACTTTCGGCTTGTTGACTTAAAAGTTGTATACCCATCTGATTGATGTAGTTATGAATTCATTTTCGAGATAGGAGTCGTATGACCCGAGAACAAAATTCATGTTAAAAAAATTACAAAAGAGTTTAAAATAGTGTGGGAGAGATTGAAAAAATGTAGGAAAATGGTTTTGTTTATATATATATACGAAGGATTAGGTTCAAGAGTGAACACTAGTGTATTTGCGAACTGAGCGAACTAATCATTACCACATGTGTGTAAATCAATGGCCAGGATTTGATGATAAATACACTAGTGTCTTTTACGATTTAATGATAAAATCCTAGCCATACATGTGAGTAAATCAACGGCTAAGATTTTTTCACTTAGTTCACAAATACACTAGTGCTCACTCTAAAACTTCACCCTATATATAGGTTGTATGGTTTATTTAAGTTATAACGTAATAAATAAATGATTGTTTTTTTTTAATTTAAACGATCATTAGACTGTTGGAATGTGAGTCCCCATCTTTTCCTCTCCTCGTCACGCTGTTGCTAGCCCCACGCCTCGACCTCTTTCACCTCCTATCATGCCCTGATGTGCAATGTTTCACGCCCTATAACGCAACCAGTCACCACGTGGTAGGGGCATTGTTCGGTAACAACAAGCCTAAATATCATAATATGTAATTTAACCTAATAAAAACGTTTGGAATGGCTTCCCGGTAAGATTCAAAAAGGTCAAATATTTTGGTTAAGGTTCATGCTTGGTTTTGGAAAAAGTTTTTTTGGCACGCACTTTGTGCACCTATAACAATCATTGGCATATTTTAGGTTTTTCTATTCATGTATCTATTATTACCTCTCTTCCTTTTTTTCTGTTTTCTTTTTTTTGAACGGCCATTTTTTTTCCTATTGTCGTATGACGACTCTTCCTATTTTGGCATTTGTGATCAATCATCATTCACAAACCTTGATAGTTGATACTTTGGATTTCCATATACACATATGAGTATTGTATGCAATGGATAGGGGTGTGTACTGTTCGATTCGGTTCAGTTATTAGTAATAACCATAACTGAAACCAAAGTCATAGGTTAATCTATTTTATTAACAAATTGGTTCGGTTTATTTAGTTAGCTTGTTGGCTTTCGGTTTGGTGTGGTTCATAAACAAAAGCAAACTTGAGCTAAAATTTTTGTTTAGAAATATGTGTATTGTAAACATAAATATATGAAATGGGTAGTATACATACATGAAATGAAGGTATAGAAATGAAACAGATGAAATGGAGTTATAAAAGCTAGAAATATATGAAAATATAAATGGTTTGGCTCGGTCCGGTTAATTACGGTTAACCAAGGGTACAAAAAATTTGGTAACCGATTTTCGATTAATTCGGCTTTTGGTTAATTTTTCTTCGGTCTTGGTTTCGGTTATAGCTCACCCCTGACGTTGGATGCGTTCAACTCATTTTCAATCTATTTAGTATTTTTTTGGTAAATCAGACCAATTTGACCCTCTTGAAAATTTTATTCGAGTTGTTTATAAGCATTTACATGACTATTTATCGCTTATTTATTGTGTGTATGTGTTTGGAAAATAAAACAACAAACATTGTCTCCATATCGCATATTTCACATTGAAGAACGATCACTTGCGTCTTATATTAAGTTTAGGATTGAAGAATGATGGCTTGTGTCTTATATTAAGTCTAGGAATTAGGACATTAGATATTTGAGTAAACTGTTATTTTAGTTTTTGAGCTTTGATCACTTTTGCCACTTTAGTTCAAATTTGAAATGTTTTGTATCTGGGTCACTGTGGTTTTTTTTGTCATTTTGGTCAAAAATGAAATCAGTTCATATTTCTCAAATTAAATCCTAGTATTTTATCATTTCTCAGGGGCAAAATGATCATTAAGTTCCAAAGTTAATTCAACAGATTTAAAGTGGGGTTTCAGTTCACTAGAATAACGGTTCAACTCTCGCCGTATCTTTCCTCTCACCTGAACTCAGGGACAGACTGATGCTTTGCCTCAATGAGATGCCTTTCTGCTCTTGCTTCTAAGGCTAAACACATCCCTAATCAAACCACACCCAAATCTACAATTGAGCCCAATTCTTCACTCAACCACAAACCTCCATCTATCTCTGCAAATTTCATCACAAAAGGTAATCTTTCTACCCTCAATCCTCTATCTAACAAACCCAGACATCATCACTACATTTCCCACATTCTTGAAAGAAAAGATTGGTACCTACCGGTGATGAACAGGGGATGGTGGTTTGGTCGTGACGGCAGGGACGACGACCAAACCTAACCTCCTCCTCCACCACCGAGCTAACAAACTCACATATATATATATATATATATATATATATATATATATTATAACATTCAAATGTTAACGAATCTAATGAGGTCTGAAAGAGGTGTTAGTGGTGGTTGTTTCCTTTACCGATGATGAACAGGGGATGGTGGTTTGGTCGTGATGGTAGGGATTATGGCGGTGGTGGCGGCAGCGTCGGAGCAGGTGCCGGAGTGGAGGTGTGAAGGTGGTTATGGTGGTGGCGGTTGGGATTTGGGGGTGGTGACGTGGAAGTGTTAAGGTCGTGATGGCAGGGACGACGGCGGTGGTGATGTGGAAGTGTGGAGAAGATGATGAATTAGGGTTTGGGTTGGGGAAGATGAAGATAGGTTGTGCTTCTTTTATAAGGTTAAAGGTCCAATTTAATTTAATTATTTTAATTAATAATTTGTTATAACAAAACTCATAATGAACATTTTGTCTCTGAGAAAAAAGACAAAATATCAGGATTTAATTTGATAAATATGAGCTGATTTTATTTTTGGATCAAAATGGCAAAAAAATGAAACCATAAGAACTAAGGTGCAAAAGGTTTTAAATTTGAATTAAAGTGTCAAAAGTGAGCTTGACGGTAGAAAATGGAGAGGGACACACGATGATGAAAAGGATAGGGATGGAGAAGGAAATGTATAGATTCAAAACTAGATTAATTACAATAATGATAAGTTTACTAGTTTAATGACTTTTTGACCAAATACTGTGTAAAATGTAAATGATATGAAATTAAAAGTTGATTGATTACTTTATCCTGTTTCTAGTTTGCTGGCTAATCATTTTAATTCGTTTCTTTCAAATGATAATTTTTAATACATCTTGTTATTATTAAAGAGGAAGTGGCCATATCCCAATTAATTAATTAACTTTTTTAAACACATAGGTGTTTGATATAAAATAAGTTTTCTATAGAGAAGTAAACACACAAGCACTACCATGTTCTGCTTGCGAGATAAACTGAAACTGTGAAATCTCGTAAGTTTGATGATCTGTATCATAATTAAAATAATAGGTGAGAATAATTATTTAATTTATGTATTTTTTTTCACCTAAAATTCGTTTTTTATGACTTTTATGAAACTTGAATTGATTGGTGAATGGTGAGTAACCAATTAAAAATTAAAAATGATAAAATATTAAAACAATAGGTGAGAATAATAATTATTTAATTTATGTGATTTTTCACTTAAAATTTGTTTTTTTTATTACTTTTATGAAACTTGAGTTGATTGGTGAAAAGTGAATGGTGAGTAACTAATTAAAAATAAAAAATGAAAAAATAACTACTATTTATTTAATGAGCTTACGTATGTTCTCTTATAACTTTCTATATTTTACTCTAATCTACTTTTTTTTGGTTTCTAAAGTAGCAAATAAATATTTATAAAACATAAGCGTATATAATACGTGTCCTAAATTTAATTTAAAAAATATTCGGCTGATGCAAAACAAGTTGTTTTGTTGTTATGTAAAGGACACCTACTTTAGAAAAAAAAAATGTTTAGTTTAATCATTAATGGATAAATGACAAGAGGCATAGAACACATTACACGTGGCTACAGTTCCACCATGGCATGATGTGGTCCAGCGTGTCGAGAGTGATGTACACGTACTTTGTTTATCTACGTGTCAAGACAAAACAGAAAACCATAAACCAACAAGGCTCCCTACCCCTCCCCTCATGCACATGTCCTGCATGTGCCTCATGGCAGCTCACAAAATTGGTAAAACAGATCAAATAATATTTTCCATATTGCGCTGCACACCAAATTCTATTTTCACATCTTTTATACGGGTCGTATTGGATTATCTGACATTATAAATATTAGGTCGTATAATGTTACACGGCTTGTATAATATTATACGTTTTGTATAATGTTGTACGTCTCGTGTTAGCAGGAGAAAATATTAGGCCGTATAACATTTTATACGGGTCGTATAACATTATAGAAGGTTTGAGTAGTATAACATTATATACGTGTCGTATAATATTATACGGCTCACATATACGGAAACAAAAAACATTCTTTGACATTTTTTTTTGCAACATTCTCCTATACGACCCATATAACTTTATACAGATCGTATAGATGTAGGATGTGAGAATAAGATTTCAGGGGTGTGGGAATACTGGGAATCTTTCAGTATCTTTTTATCATTATCTTAAAGGATATAATGAGTATTTGGTATGCATTATTTAAAAGATTACGGGTCATTAAACTTTAATGAGAAAGAGCGTGTTGTTAGAGAGTCGTCTTGTGAGGGCTCGCACAAAATGAGACTTCCATTCCGTTTATCGATATGTGTCACAGGTTTTATTCTATCATAGACTTACCAGAAGAGCGCTCCTAACTTTCAATCTTAGAGACATGAAAAGTGCAAGTATTTCACTTGTATAGTCTTAGTTAACTAGTTAAAACACTCTATAAAGATATGAGAAACACTCATAAAACCTTGTAGCTTGTGAGGATGAATTATTTAAATAATAATAATAATAATAATAATAATAATAATAATAATAATAATAATAATAATAATGATAATGTTCCTTCACATATTTAAAATAAATGCAATAATAATTAGGTTAAAATATTCTCAATATCAAATAAATGATTAGAAAACACTTATCTCTGTTTTCTTCTGAAAACACAAACAGAACATTGAAGGTGACTTAAGATACAACTCCATTATCAAATACAATATCTTTTATCCACTGTAAATACAAATAAGATATGAAATTCACATTACTTTGGTTTGTCTATATGATTTGACACCTCATTTTAATTCGGTCCAATCTAAGCAAAATGGATGTACAAAATCGGGTTCTCATGTCAAGTGTACTTCAAACTATTTTATTAAGGAAAATTGGAATTTAATAACTTCATCCAAGTTATAACTCATTTTTCGATAATAATTCATACTATTAAAGACACTCCTGCTTTTCACGTTTAATGGAAAGGTAGCGTTATTTGTCCCTGACCAACAATTATTGATTTTTATCTCAATCAGAATGTTGTAAATTATTTTAAAATGACATACATGAAAGTTACAAACAAACAAAGTTACTTTTCCGTCAGAGTGAGGTTGTCTTTAGTAACGAAAGTTGAACTTAGAAGTGTCATTGACCACATTAAAAGCAAGATTATTATCGTTATATTTTGACTGAAATCAATGGTTACTTTAGAATCAGTTATGCAGCTGCAACCCCCACGTAGCACGCACGGTTTTTTCTTCCAACATACCGCAAAGCTTTTTCTCTCCTTTTCACAAAAAAAACAATCTCCTACACAGACACGCGATTCTCCGACACCCTCGCTCCTCCACGTTAACCAACTATCTCTTCAATGTAGCCCACTCACCTTCCCATCCACATACACTATTCAAGAATAAAGATGTTCTTTTCACCTTCATGGAAGACTTGTTTTCATAGAAGAATATTATAAAACAATAGTTCTTACCATAAAGAAAAAAGATTATTATTTATAAATTTCCACATGGCTGGTCATGGTTGGTTATGGATAAGCTAACACACAGTCCTAGAACCAACAGTAATACTAAAAAAACACACCTTTCATTGCATATGCATACAGAGGACCCTGCCCCCTTTATTCTATTATCTCAACCCAATCATTGATTTCACTCTCCTTCTTCCACCACCCTCTTCTTCCTCCTCTCTTAAACCCCTACCCCCCAAACATGCCACCTGCAATCTTCCTTCTTACACTCTTCACTTTCTCAATCTCAACCCACTTTTGTGCCTCATACTCTCAACAATCACCAACCATTTATGAACTCCTCAAACTAAATGGATTACCCATGGGCTTGTTTCCAAAAGGTGTGACCAACTTCAGTGTGGATGATTCTGGCAGGTTTCAGGTGTACTTAGATGAAGCTTGTAATGCAAAGTTTGAAGATGAATTACACTATGATCAAAATGTTTCTGGATGTTTGACTTTTGGTAGAATCAATGACTTATCAGGGATTTCTGCTAAAGATTTGTTTTTGTGGTTCTTGGTTAAGGAAATATGGGTTGATGTTCCTAGTTCTGGTTTGATTTATTTTGATGTTGGTGTTGTTTCAAAACAGTTTTCTTTGTCATCTTTTGAAACCCCAAGAGCCTGTGTGGCTTCATCTGTACCTAAGGTAAGTAAAGTTTGAAACTTTATTATGTTTGACCTTTTGTTCTTGTGAAATTTGTTGGTATTTTGACTTTTTGGTCATGGGTTATTGAGTTGAGTTCATTATTTGGATACTGAGCTTAAATGTGATTCATTAATCAGATAGTTTGAGATTGAATCACTTTAGTGTTTGGTTAAAGACTGTAGCTATACTTCAATGTTTTCATATGTTTGACTTTTTTGTTAATTTGACTTTATGTTTGTGGGGCTTTGCTATTGAGTTCATTAATTTAGATGCTGATCTGAAATGGGTTTTGCCAGTTTTAATTAAAGTGTGTAAAATATGGTCAATCTGAAGGGTGTTCAGTTTAATGCTTGAGTTCCCAAATGCTATTTTCTCTGTTTCCATGAGGTTTTAATTCTTTGCAATCTATAATTTTCGGGTTATACTTTTTGGCAATGTATGTATAAATTGACGGTTTGGATTCTTGATTGATAAAGTTTTAATCTTTTCGGTATAGAACTATAGATAGGCTTTTCAATCTTGACCCAATAAAGTTGTAATCTTTTTGCTTCTGGTATGTAGATCCTATCAAGAAAGTTGGGGCGCGATGAACCCGACCACCAAGAACCAATGAGAGCGATTTTATGAATATGAGTTTAAATGGGTACTTAAAGATGATTCAAATCGGCGCAATTGCTCAAATCAAGTTATGGGTATTTCCATTTCTTGTATATGCATATGTCTTAAAAGTCATGTTTTTTTTAGTTTAGGTGGTCTATGCTTCATTGCAGGTGTGCATGCTTTACAATTTGCTTTATGTACTATATGCAAATATTTCAAAATGATTGAAATTGAGGAGAAGATGATACAGGAAACGCGATGTAGATGCAACTGAAATCGAGAGAAGTGTAAGTTATCGTACATGCCAGACCAAGGGGATCATATACGTTCATTGTTGATTCTTGAAATTCGTTGATAGTATGGACATAAAACATTTCAAGTTTGGTTTATAGTCTTTAAGTATTGTTTTGAACAAAGAAATAAGAAATAAAGTCGAATTTTGTTTAGTTTGCTGTCACAATGTTCATTTATCGTTTCACGAATTTGTTCTTTGATGCTTAACCCTTGAATCTCGGGTTTTGAATAAACAAGACTATCGTATGGTTCATCTAAATGTACTTATCTAAACAAGACTATTGGTGTCTATGTGTGTGTATATATATAGAACAAGCGTACTATAGAATTGAGCTTAACGTAAGCTGTAAAGATATAACATGCGGATATTGGGTTTGCAACATGCGGATTTGTGTTGGGGAGGTAAATCCGCATGTATATATAAAAAAAGAAAGTCGCATGTTGAAAACAATGAAAATTCGCATGGCCAGAAAAAAATCCGCATGTTGATAAAACAAAAATTCCGCATGGTAAGGAAAAAATCCGTATGCTGAAACTGCTCAGCGTACGCTTCGTACGTTAACGGAAATTGTACAATAACCGCCCTATATATATATATATATATATAGTGCTAAAATAATCTAACCAATGTAGATATTTAAATAAAATCATTACAGCTTAGGAAGGAGAATGTCTTTAATGGTAGGGTGTGTTGGTGTGTTAAGGACCCTCTTGATACATGTTTATTCTCCTTGGGCAAATCTTTCTGGGGTTTTAATGT
Organism: Scalesia atractyloides; assembly: GCA_947069175.1. Taxonomy (NCBI): domain Eukaryota; kingdom Viridiplantae; phylum Streptophyta; class Magnoliopsida; order Asterales; family Asteraceae; genus Scalesia; species Scalesia atractyloides. The sequence continues at coordinate 8,144,547 of CAMTDV010000002.1, read as the reverse complement.
TTTTTCATGCCTCAAAGTGGCAAAGGGCCTTTAATAGGGTTAGTTAACAAGATATGATAGAAAGGTAAAAGTCCTTTTTATGTGGTAATGATTTGCACATTATATGATAATAATTATTATTTTTCTTTTCTAGTTTCACATTTTTTATGTTTAAAATAAGAAAATCTTGGAGCCCATCAATGATGTGGCCCACAGTTTCTTAAAGAGCTAGGCTTTTCGTTATTAATGGGCCTTTTTTTTAATTACTAAATATAATTCATATATAAGTCAGAAAACTTGTAAAGTTACATCAAAACAGAAGGTAGTCGGGCAATAAGCTGCGCCGTCAATCCTTTCTGAATTGCAAATCCTAACCTTCCAAATACAAACCCTTGCCCCCTTGCGGTTGAACAATTGCTGTAGACGACCCGTTGAACCCTCGTCAAGAAGTGGATAGCTTCTGGCGCTAGGGAGCCAAAAGTATCAAAGGCCAAAGGGACAAAGACATGTTGGTTCTTTGCGCAAGCTTTAGCGTGCTTATCCACTTTCTTTGATTCTGCCTTTCTTGCCGCTTGTCCAGCTACAAACCCGTTTTTCCTTAAACCAACCAAAGGGGAAACCCCCGTGAGGTCTACACAAGCATGTTTCCCCCCAGCCCAGCCAAAGACGAGCAGATCCGCTGGTCGCAGAGTAGATCTCCCTTCCATAGGGCCCGTGAGGAAATTCACAGGGGCCTCTTTCTTAGCCGAAATCCCAGCTCTTCTTAAGATGTCCCACAAAGCAGCACGCACCCAGTCGTGCCGATATTTGAACCCAAGGAGCTCTCTACAGTGAACTGCATGCTCCCCGCATTTATCCATACAAGCTTTACGACTTATCGGGCAAGTTTCATCTTCCGGGTACATAGGGATCATCAACCGGTATTTGAGAATGGCTCTATATTCTACTGCAGACATACATTGTCCCAACCCCTCAATTGGTATAACGGTCAAAAATTCCTGAGCATGGGGACCTTTCAGGCACTCAAACACCGCCTTCTGGCGGGATGACAAATCAAAAGCTTCTCCCAGGCTTTGAGCGATTTTGCTAAACAGAGCATTCGCCAAAGTTTTTGTGGCTTCGAGGGGGCGGTGTCCTTATTAGAGAAACCGCCAATATCCAAGTCTGGGTCGGGTCGGGTCGGGTCATGGGTCAAAACGGGTTTCGGGTCGGGTTGGTTAAAAAATGCTTTTTTAAGAGATTGTACGTCAAAGGGCAATTTTATCAGGTAGAAACTGGTTTCTGAATAGTTTTGTTCCTCTTCTTAGGGCGCCGAGCTGGTTTTGATCCCGTTCACGCATACACATCTTCCCGATCTCCTCCTTCAATAACGAGATCCACAGTTTCCTCTTTTGTTACAATCTTCCTGAAAGGTTTCCCCCCTTCACAAATCTCGTAATTGAAAATTAGCATTTTTAAGAATAATCAAAAATATTTTAAAGAATAATATTTTAAGAAAACAGATGCCTGAAGTGCAGTTTTGTCATCATCTTGACTAACCAATTTCAATAAACCTGCAACACGACACATACATTCCTTTAACAACACTGTAAACGAGAGCCTCCGGAGTCTGAATTTGAGAAACTTACCGTAATCTGTGTAAACCATCAAAGTTATTATAATTTATTACACCTGCTTTGATCACCATTTGACCACCAAAGTTATCTCATGAATACAGATGCATATAAAACAACTTCAGTCTTCAAATGCATCCAAATATCATACTTCTAATTTATTTGACCTCTAATACAATCAAGTTTGGATTTTGTTCTGAGCAAATCATAAAGTGGACCTTGATTCCTTTTGAGGAAGATAATCTCATAAGCATCCTTCAATCTAAAATTATACTTAATTACAAATCTAAAAGTTTCTCCATATACCAACATTTAGCAGTTTTAGAACGAATTATTAAGATTCTAAAAGTAGACCAAAATGACTTCCAAGTTATGCCAATTTCTATTCTATATTAAAAATGAGTTCATCGCAATGGTGTGGTCACTAGGGTTTCGCCGAATAGGTTAGGAAAAGAGGAGAGAGTTTCGTATCAGGCTGATATCATGTAATGTTTGCGAATACTAAGGTTAGAAACATGACGTCTATGATGATGTGCAGGGTTGCTAAGGTTAGAAACATGACGTTGATGATGATGCGTATGATTACTAAATACAAAAAACAGTGCATTCTATGATATAATGTCGATCGATCTACTGGCACATAACAACTAGTAGCCTCAACCCTTGCAACTTTTTTGTTTCACTTAAGATTTATAAGAAGCAAAGATGTTCGCGTTCATTATGGTGAGAAAAACGCGATCATTACAATTAACAAAAAAAAAATTCAGATAGACCCAACTACATCCTCTCAACCACTCCCACTCTAATTTTCCATGTGTTTGAAAGCATTAACATACTCCAAAACATATGTAGGAAAAGTCAATTTGTTGTAGCTTATGTTAACAAAAATTGATAATAAATATTGTATTAAATAAAAGGGGCCAAAAAACAATCAAGTGATTCCATTAGTAAGTCGCAAATTATAATAAAGTTACTCTTCACATGGGTCTTGACTTGGAACGTTTTGTTTTGTACCCGTGAACTCTAAATGAAACCTCCACTTTTCATACCATTTTTGCAAACCACAATCTTATAGAGATAAGATAGGAATATAACTATACGTACCTACCAATTAAAGTAATTTGAGATCCCCAACACACACATATATATACACTAGCAGGATGCTCGCATGATGCGGCGGGTGTGACACATTGCATTGCGATACTCGTTTTTTTGTAGTTTTCTTATTCATGTAATATTTATTTGTAGCAACATTGTGATAGATATATATCAAAAACGAAATAATCGGGTAATCCATTTCATTGTGTTGTGGATGGTTCTGTTGGTTCGATTATTATTCTCAACCGAAACCGAAACCAAAGTTATTGGTTAGTCTATTTTATTAGCCAATCGATTTTTGGTTAATCACTTCGATTTATTCGGTTAGATTGACGGTTTTTGTTTATTTAATTTCAGTTAATAGCAAAACCAAACTTGGGCTAAAAGTGTTGCTTAGAAATATAGGAAATTGAGGAATAAATACATGAATATAAATATATAAAATGGAGATATAAAATATGAAATATATGAACTGCAGGTATAAAATCTGGAAATATATGGAATAAGAATGATTTGGTTCAGTTCAACCAATTTTGGTTAAATGAGAGTACAAAAAAATTGATAACCAGATTTTGGTTAATTTGTTTTTTCAGATAATTCAGTTTTTGGTTGATTTTGGTTCTGTTTCGTCTGTTTTCGGTTTGGTTTAGTTTAACGAATTAGTTATTGCTCACCGATAACCGATTTTGGTTAATAAACACATACATTGCCACGGTGTGTATTGTTCGGTTGGTTAGATTATTATCCTCAACCGAAATCGAAGTCATCGATTAGTTTATTTTATTAACCAATTTGTTTTCACTTAGTCGGTTTGGTTTATTCAGTTAGACTGAAAGTTTTTTATTTGATTCGTTTAATTTCAGTTAATAGGCAAAACCAAACTTGCACTAAAACTTTTGATTAGAAATACATGAAGTTTTGGTAACATGAAATAATACATAAAATGGGGGTATAAATGAAATGCATGAACTCAATATATAAAAGCTAGAAAAATATAAAAATATGAATGGTTCGATTCAGTTAATTTTGGTTGAATGAGTATACAAAAAATCGATAACTGTTTTTGGTTAATTCAGGTTTCGATTAATCAGTTTTCAGTTAATTCAGTTTTTGTTTGATTTGGTTCAGTCTCAGTTAACGATTCAGCTATTACTTACCCTTACACACTGTTAATCACATAACATCTTAATTTTTTAATTAAAAATACTATAACAATACTATACTCAAATTAAAGAGAATAAAATACTCGTTTATATGGTGTAATTCAAAAAAAAATTAACGTACAAAAAATTATGACCGTTTTAGAATCCGGGGGGGGGGGGGGGTCAGTTCCTTTATAAGAGGAAAAAATGTAACCACTAACTAATTATCTATAACTGTGTTAACGATGAGAAATTGAAGTTTAATCTAGATGAGATAATTAAATTGACGGTATTTAATCATTTGGCGTTCTGTAGCTATTAAATATACTGTGGATAATGACTAAGTATGTTGAGTTTAATCACTTTTACATTAAGAGATCATCTAATTGTACCTTTTAATCCACACGCCAATGTTGACCAAGACAATTATCGAAACGTCAACAAAAATGAGTAGGTTATCGTGGTACTTTTTGATTTTTTTAAAACATTATAGTTTATTAGATATAACAAGAATTTTTAAAAAATTATAAGTTTTTTGTAGAGAGGAAAAATATAACTAATTGCCCATAATTATATTAAAACTCACGGATTGAAGTGTAATAAGATGAGGGGCTAAAATGTAATTAATGTTTAAAAGAACAATTTATTCTCATTTTAGAAGTGTATTTATAAATTAAAAGAGAAAATGTTCTTATTTGTTGAATATCTTAAAATGATCTTCCCTCATGTATTATAATAAAATAAACATGTGCCAGTAACAACTGAATAAGTAAGAATCATTTTAAGATAAGAAACACTTTTCCACCATTAGATCGGCTTGATAAAAATATTTGGACACGATGCATTATCATCATTAACATATAAGCATGTTATATTTATCAGTTAACACGCTAAATATAAGCATATTATGTATTCTCCGGTGTTTATAAACACTATTAGTTTTGTTGTTAACCAGTAAATCACCATATGGACACACTGACATTTTTGTAATAATACGTCTTTAAAATGAGAAGTTCTAAAGTTGTAAAACGGTTCACAAATATTTTAGTGTGTGTTCACTAATAAATGGATTATATGTAACTATTGCACGCATGTCTGTTAAAAACGTAGACACAAGTGAATTAATTGTTAGAAACTAAGGTGTTCGTTTTTTAGAGATAAAACGTCTGTGGTCTGCAAATAGTCTGTTTTATACCACACAATCAATGATCATGAACGCAATCAATCAAACAAACAACTTTAGTAATGACAAATGTTCATCACCTACAGACGAAAATAGAAAAATTCACCAAAACCCTTTTCAATTTCTTCAATACCCATATCAAAAAACTCAATTTTAAAAAAGATGGTTGAGTGAAAAGTTACTTTTTTGGCGCGAATTACTTCACCAGATCTCTTATTTCTTCAAATAATTACTTTATACAAACTTGCCAATTGAATAAAGGATTAAACTTTGAAGCTAGAACCCCAACAATTTCAGACAGAAATAAACGACAACAGGAGGAGGTGGTAACAAAGAAGAGGTGAAGAAAACTGCATGGAGGAGGGGGAGCGTGGCGGTGGCGTAGGAGGAGGAGGGGGAGCGGTGGTGGCGTCGTGGAGGAGGAGGAGCAGCGGCTGGGTTGGAGGAGATGGAGAAGGAGCTGGGATTTTTGTGTGTTTGTGGTATCGGACAAAAAAGGATGGAGAAGAGATAAGAAGACCTTAACCCACGTCTGCACCAAAAAAAGGATGCGCAAACCTTTTTTAATGAAAGGTTTTTTAGAAAACAAACAGTTTTAAGACCCAAAGGTATACGCGTGGTCTGCGCGATGCAAACAAAAGTGTGTTCACCAATGAATTGATTACAATGTGTTTTTACTATAAAAATGGTTCTTTATATTCTTGTCTGCTACCATTTGTAAAGTATACTCATGCACATGCAAATACAAGTAAATAAATATATAGAATACATTTTCACTAGCTATTCATTAGTAAATACTTTAGATAAAAAATATATGTAAATGTATTCCGGGTAAATTATATGAACCATATAGCATGTATCTATTATTTTTTAACCGTTAGAATTCATTAGCAGAAAACCTATAAGATTTAGAGATTAAGGGTTCAATAGGTTATAGCAACGGGACCGATAAAATTAGTAAGAACACTTTTGTTTAATGTTTTAAATACCAGTATGAACCGGTCAGTTATACCGGTTAAACCAAATATCGGACGCGGACCCGGTATGATAAAGGCCGACAAAATTTGAATATGGTATGTCTTTTATACCGGTGGTAAATCCGGTTCTACATGTTCAAATCGTTGAACCGGTCTGCATTGTATTAAAATTTGATTTTTAATAAAATACGATATCAAGGTAATATTGAACTTCTGTATTTCCGGTAATTAACATAGTGTCTTCATTCTAATATTCCAACACTATTGAAATTATTACCTATCTCGTCCAATGTAATATTGTTTATAAATAATAATAATGCTCTTAAAATGCTTAATATTTTACAAGAAAATAGTTGTTTTTTAGATAAAAGTATGATTGGTTACATAAATCCTAACTGAGATTAGATTATATTTTGTGATAAATTTGTATTTGTTGAAATTATAAGGTTAGCTAGTAACCGGTTAAACCACCCAGTAGAATCCAGTTCAACCGATTTATTCATTTTAAAGCCTAACCCGGTATAATTTAAAAACCAGCTTTTAAAACATTCCTTTTCTTTTCTATTTTCCGGTTTCGATATTTTGAAAGTGACAAAGGGCTTTCTAGGCTACGTTAGCAACTAACAAGATATCGTAGAAAGGTATATGCCTTTTTCATGTAGTAACACTATATACAATAACCAAATATTGTTTTTTTTTTTTTGTATTTTTTTTCTTCTTCACTTTTTAGGTTAAAAAGGCTTTTAGCCCAACAAGTTGGCATTGGCCCACAGTTTCTTGAACAACTAGACTTTGATTTATTAATGGGCCGTTAGTTTATAGTTTAATAAAATACATATAAGTTTATACCAAGTTCTAATGGCCATCTTTATAGCGTATCCTTGCAAACGATTATAACAAGAATGTACTCATTCTAACGAGATGGTTAGTTTTTTGTATGAATTTTTTTTATGACTAGATTATCACTACCAACACTAAAAATACGATGGTTTATAGCGAATGCATGTAGCTATATACTAAATACCAGCGGCGGATCTAGAAAATCTTCGTAGGGGTAACGTTTTATAAAAAGGGGTAATGAAATCGAAAAAACGTCAAATTTTCCAAAATTTACACTACCGCCGGAGCGTTAAAGGGTAGCGGAGGCTACCCTTTCCCCTAAGGTAGGTCTGCCCCTGCTAAATACCAAAAACATGTTACGATCTACAATCTTCTTCTTTGTGCAGTTAAAACAGAATTTGGGAAACAAGTAGCCTCAACGCACACAGACACAAACCTTTTTATTCCATTTTTCACTTTCAATATAGAATAAGTGTCATTTTCGCTTCTGAGGTTACCACTTTTATGACTTTCATCCAAAGGTTCCATTTAATCCAAAAAGTTTTAAATCTTATCATTTTCATCCCTGAGGGTCAAACTTCGACGTACGAAAGTCGCAATAAATTATCAAACTCAATAATTAAAATGGAAAAAACAAAGGTAAAGAACTGAAATACAAAAAAAATCATTTTATATGGAATAGACAAATATGTCCAAATCACATGGAAAATTTTTGCATTTTAGTCTTCAATATATATATATATATATACATATATATATATACATATATATATACACATTTAGGGTTAATAAGATGCAAACATGTTACACTTATTCTAGTGAGAAAAAAAACAGGATCATTCAATCAAATTTGGATGTTGTATTCTTTTGTAGGCATGACAACGACCTCTCATCCGCTCCCGTTCCTCTAATTTTACATGCGTTCGAGACCCACAGAACATTAATATAAATGTAATCCCAAAATAATGTAGAAATCAGTTTGTTGCAACTTAAGTTAAAAAAACCATATAAAATAAAAATATACTGAAGTCTTGGATTTAGGTCTTATATATGATAAAAATAGAAGAAATTTGTCATTGAAAAAGTTCCATTACGTAGGAAGCAAAATACATTAAAGTCATTCATCACGTGGTCGTGATTTGAAGTTTTTGTTTTGTACTAATTCGGCCTCCACTTGCCACAACATATTTACAATCCACAATCTTTTAGAGATAAGATAAGAATATAACTGCACTGAAGTATTAATAAAGTAATCAAAAAGGAAATTATACCAAAAAAGTAAAAGATGCCACCTAGAATATGTTATGTGTCTAAAATAATTACTTAATAATTAAACGTAATATTTATTTCTACACTCATATGTTTTAAAACAAACAAAATGTATAAATGTAATATTTAATAGTTCTCACTTATATTCTTAGTACTAAAAAATATTAGCAAATTAGTTTGATTATTCATTTATATATAACCTGCACATATGTATAGTAGGTAAACTCTATAAATTATATACATGAATAAACTAGTTTGATGATTTTGTGTAGTTAACGACTTAACCCACACATATTTAAAAAATATTAATTTTTCCTAAAATTACACTTGTCAAAAATTAAATGGATTAAACTAACTATATGTGGTTCCACAAAACTTTTTTAAAAATGATTCCATTGTGTTTTCACAAAACTTAGTTAAAATGATTCGCAATACAAGGGGAGTTATTCAATTAAACGAATATACACAAATTTGAGGAAATAGATGGAGATGTATAGTATTAACCGTTTATTTTAATCGCGTGATATGACGGGAGGCGTACGCATTAAAAAAATAAAAATTATATTATATCTACATCAAAAGGTACTCTATGTAATAAAAGGATAAAGCAGAAATACACAGAAATATATATTAAAACACATTTTACATATATCTATATCGGTCTCGGTATTGACAATGCAAAAACATTGAAACCGACTTATACCGAATTGAAAACCTTGAAAATAAACCTGTACGAGTACCGATGATGTTCGATCGGTATTGGTCATTGTATCAAGAACCGACTTGTATCGAACCACAAACCATAGAAAAGGAATACAAATATTAATACAACTTTTGTTCGGTTGGTGCGATTTGGTATGGTACATGTAACCGACTTGTATCGAGACTAAAAATCATAAAATGAATACCGGTACCATTGTTGTTTGATCGGTATCGATTTGATTAAGTACCATACCATTATGATATCAATGTACTTAGTAAAAAATGTTAGTCCCTGATTTACAATTAAAAATAATAATAATACAACTAAGCTTTCAATGAAATTTATATGAGCATGTTAACAAAAACTTAAACTAACATAAGATTTTTTTTAAGGTTAAAGTTTAATTTTTTTTAAGTTAAAGCACGTAAATAAAAAAAGTTTAAAATAATGTATTTCAAAAATTGCTATCATATTCAACATGTTACTATTTATTCCATTGCATTTTGTTATTAACTAGCGGGATTACCCGCGCTCTGCAGCGGGCTTTCGGTCTATATCCGTTAGTTAAGTTTGGTTTGGTATGATACCAACACTTAATATAGCAAACCAAAAAAATATGCCTAAGAGGATATCCACACGTGCTTTCATCGACAAAAAAATTTACAAAATGAATACCATCGGTATCGGTTCGGTTCGTCATTGTACCGAAACCGTACCGGCACTTGTAAAAAATCAACTATATTTGACTCTTTCGGATAAGAACATTATCAGATCGTAGATAAAATAAACATGTTCTAACTGTATATCGGATAAAAAAGGAAAATGACGTCATTTTACAAAAAAATAAATATATAAGTAAAATCTAAAGTGCAGTTTATAACAAGGTTTCAAGTAAAATTTATATCAGAACCGTAGATAAAAATAAGCACGTCGTAACGACGTACACAAAATTTTATCATATCTTAAAAATTATAGGCAAAAAACAAAATAAACTTTAACGGTTGTATGACACATTGATTAAAGTTTATCGGTAGAAACATATATTTGCTATAGAAAAAAGTATTAAACTTTAGGTGTTATGATAACTCTATTAAAGTTCAGGGTAGAAACGTAAAGGTACGGTGGCGAACCGAGTCGATATAGTAATATTTACAATAGGTTTGTTACACAAAATATATAATGCAACTTAAACAATAAAGTCGTCTATAGTAATATTTACAATAGGTTTGTTACACAAAATATATAATGTAACTTAAACAATAAAGTCGTCTATACATCGGTACCGGCTCAATTCGTTACTGTACCATTATTTCAAATACAACTTTGTTTTAAATAAAATATATATAGGAATGTTAGAAAAAAAATTAATGCAGTCACGTATGTAGTTTGTATATAAAAGAACTAATGAACAAAAATATATGAAAAAAATATCTATAATCTAAGATATATCTTATTTTATTATAAAGTGTCTATTTAAAATATAAATATAAAACAAGTAATAAAAGTAAGACAAACAAATTTTTAATTGAAAGCTAAAAAAAGAAAAAATAAAATTATATGTGTACATAATATTAACTTGATGAATTCAATACGTGCGTCGTCACAGGACATGACGTGAATTCGATTGGTATTGGTTCAGTACGTTACGGTAAGCGAAGGAGAAAAACTTAAAAAATGAAGTCATAACTTAATCAAAACGACATCGACATGTTTTCGATTCATGGTGGAAATAAATAACCACTAAACAGTTCCGACATTCATATATCTTTTTATAAATTTACTAGATTTTAAATTTTAATATTTATATAAAAATATTTAGGATTATAAGTACCTTATAATTGCAATCAAAAAGTTTACCTTAGTGATGGCTTAAATTCTTACACTAGTAAAAAATTGAACGGATTAAATTATATGTTTAGTAGGTAAACTATATAAATTATATACATGAACAAACTAGTTTGATGATCTTGTGTAGTTAACGACTTAACCCACGCATATTTAAAAAATATTAATTGTTCCCTTAAAATACACTTGTCAAAAACTAAATGGATTAAATTAACTATATATAGTTCCACAAATTTTAAATTGATTCCTATGTGTTTTCACAAAACTTAGTTAAAATGATTCGGGGGAGTTATTAAATTAAACGAATATACACAAATTGAGGAAATAGATGGAGATTATGTATAGCATTAGCTAGTTATTTTAATCGCATGATATGATGGGAGGCGTACATATATAAAAACAAAAATTATATTTAGATCAAAAGGTACCATGTGTAGCAAAAAAATAAAATCAAAAGGTACTTTGTGCGACAAAAGGATAAAGCAGAAATACATAAAAATATATATTCAAAACATGTTTTACATCGATCTATATCGGTTTCGGTATTGACAATACAAAAACATCGTAACCAACTTGTATCAAAATCGAAAACCATAAAAATGAACATGTACAGGTACCAAGGATGTTCGATCGGTATTGGTTCGTATTGTATCGATAACCGACTTGTATCGAACCACAAACCATAAAAAAGGAATACATATATCAATACAGATGTTGGTATGTCGATTTGGTATGGTACAGGTAACCGACTTGTATCAAGATTGAAAATCATAAAAATAAATAGTGATACCATTGTTGTTCAGTTGGTTTCGATTTAATTAAGTACCATACCATTATGATATAAATATGACATCAGTACTTGATAGAAAATGTTAATCCCTGGTTGACAATTCAAAAAAAAAGAAAACTAATACAACTAGGCTTTGAATGAAATTTATATGAGAATGTTAACAGAAACTTTTTTACAATGTATTTAGATTTTTTTAAAGTTAAAGCAGCTTAATAAAAAAGGTTAAAAATGACGAATTTAAAAAGTTGCTATCCTATTCAGCAGGTTACTATTTATTCCATTGCATTTTGTTATTAACTAGTAAGATTATCCGCGCTACGTTAAGGGGTTTCGGTCGATATCTATTTTGGTTTAGTATACCAACAGAAAGAAATATGCTTAAAAAAACATTGACACATGTTTTACATCGACCGAAAACCATAAAAATAAATTTAAATTGAACAGCGGCTCCAATTGATTTTGAATTAATTTTAAATGGAAACGTAAATGTTATCTTAAATATAGCTTTAATGAAAAGGAAAGTAAAACTAAAACACTAAACATAAATAATACCAAAAAATAAAAATAATAAAGTACCGAAAAAATCAAGAAAGAAACAAAAAAGCCAATAGGATAGAAGCACTATCCACATAAATTGCTAATTGTAATTTGCATTAAAGCCTAGACCAACTGAAAATATACATAAAAATAAGCATGAAAATGAATTATATTTGACACATATTTCCGAAGAAAATTTACGTTGAATCGTAAACCAACTTACATCTACACCCAAGCGTGCATAAAAATAAACATGTAAGAAAAAATTTTAGAAAGTCAAGAGGTTGGAATTGTTAACAATGAAAGTTAAAGAGGTAAAAGTTTAAAGAAAAATAATAAAGAGAAAAGAAGAAAAAGTAAAAAGAAAAAGTTACTCTGCATGTCCTTTGAAATTGTAGGATATATAATATTAACTTGAGGGATTCAATACGTGCGCCGTCACGGGGACATGACAGGAATTCGATTAGCATCGGTTTGGTTCATTACGGTAAGCGAAGGAGAAAACTCAAAAATCATAACTCAACCAAAACGATATCTACATGTTTTGATTCGTTCTGGTAATAAATAACCGCTAAATAGTTCCGGTATTCATATATCTTTTTTTATAAATTACTAGATTTTAAATTTTAATATTTATATAAAATTATTTAGGATTATAGTACCTAATAATTGTCACATCCCAACCGATGGCGAAAACAACAGAGTGAGTCAAACGAGATTGCTCGAGACTTCATAATACTATTGTGACAATATTTAATTCAAAACCGATTTCATTCACAGATAAAACTTGTCTAGTACATCATAGGAAATCAAAATACAACATTCAGAAAATTTTAAAGTGCAACAAAATTCAACAACAATACAATATCAAAAGCTAGTATTTCTAGATACGTTTCTAAGTCATCCCTACTAAATTTCGTCAATGTCAACATCATCAACCTGCAACATGTTAAAAGTATAGTTCAACACAAAAGTGTTGGCGAGTACACAAGTTTAGTTTAACATAAGTACGTGAAAAGATTTAAACGCATCCACATGGCAAAAATAGTTAACTAGATTAATGTACCAAGGCATGCAATTTTACAAGTCAACCCTCTGATTACCGCAAGAATTAAAGACTTAACATGACCACAAGACTACGGGCGTTACGTTACTCCTATAACGCTATACATGTTAAACGGAGGCTCGTACGAAATTAATTACAGGCGAATCACATAAAAATGTTCCAAAAATACAAATCAAGTATCACGTATTTAAGCATGTATAATGAATTGTTTGTTTTATATAAAATATAAGTGTGTTTGCTTGTATTTTGATAGGTTAAACACATTGCACCCAAAAGTGTAAAGCGTAAAAGGGCTTTTGAGTGTACTCATGGTTTCGCAAAGCTTCCTTTGGTAATCCTGTGAAGAGTTGGAGAGTTTGAAGGATGGAACACCGAGTTATCCTACATGAGGAAACGTAGGTGTGTGAGTATTTGGATAATAACAGAGGATTCGGATTCGGAATTAAATTATGTAAAAGTATGTATTCAAGAAAGTAATTATCTAGCCTTAAACACTCGTTTTTGACACTATATATCCCGTATGGGTTGTTGTGATTTCATGTGTTAAGTACCCATTAGAATCGTAACGAGAGGTTCAAGTCTTAGATAATATAACCTACTACCATGACAAGTAACCATGTCGATTATCATTAAGGATTCGGTTATGTGTGTGTATATATATATATTATATAATTTATATAATAATTATAAGCTAAGCCTATTAAGAGTATCATAGATTATCATGTAAGTCAAGCATGGAGGATTAACCTCATTGTATAATTCACCAATACACAAATCATCACAAGGATGATTCGGATGGTCATGAATGAAAAGGAAATGTCAACTTCTTACTATATCAAGTAGCCAAGTAAGCTTTAACCCGGGTGAGTCATTCCCGACATGGAAAGAGTTAACTAAGTGTCGGAGGCTAGACGGGGTCAAGTTATTTAAAGTCTAGCAAACTACTTGAGATAGCAAGGTAAAAACATCAAGTCAGGTGGTGGAATGAAGTTAGGATAGCCAAGTTTTTCCAAGTATTCACACCTATACCAAAACAAAAGTCTTGTCATCAACTTCATGGCAAGCTCGGATGGTTTCATCACTTGTGGGTTGCATAAACCTTGCAAAAACAGAAGGTTTAGAGGTGTTTGCACCTCTTAAACTCATAAGAATCTATTCCTAACAAGTTTCATAACCTTAGATAGGTTTAAGAACAAGTATGAACAAGATTAAGTAAAAAAAAAACATAGTTTGTAAAAGTTTAACAAAAGTTCTTCCAAAACAGAAAGTTTGGACCTCAAAATGATGATGTTCCACCTTGGTTTTCCATGGAAAACTTGTGGAAACAATCCTAAAGATATTCCAAGCTTTGTAGAGGAAGATTTGAAGGAGAAAAGTGAGTTTGAACTCACTTTTGCACTTGAAAGAAATCTGCCTTGTTCTTAAAATTCCAGAGAATTTGAGAGGCTTTTGATGATTTAGAAGTGTTTGGAAAGTGCATATGAGGGTTAGGGAGGTTGTATATATAGTGGGTGAGTTAGGTTTGGTGTTAAATGAGGTTTAGAGGTGAATGAGTGTGAAAAAGGTGGGGAAAATAAGCCAACCCACGAGCTGGAAGCAACTTTCTGCGGATTTAGGTCTCTCGCGCCACACGAGAAGCAGAGCCTTGCCTCTCGCGCCCCGCGAGAGACTAATTTATATAGATTTTGCAATTTGCTTCCTGAATTGGTTTTTCCTTCATTTTAAGCTAAAACTTGGTTTTTTGGCATGTTTTTAAGTGTATAATGTATATGTAAGTATAATTTAAGTATCGAGAGTGTATGTATGAGTTTTTGCACGTATAATAAGTATCAGTTTGTATGTAAACATGTATTTAACGATCGAATGCATACACAACAAGTGTGTATAAAGTACGAATTTTATTATGATCAAAGTCTCGGATTACAAAGTTGGAAATGAAATACGAATGTGATACGAATAAAAGTTTCCATTAATAGAAATATGATTACATTTTCTAAAGAAGGAAAGTATAAAATGGGAAGCGTTACAATAATTGCTTAAATTTTAGATTTTAATATTTATAAAAAAACAAATTACCTTAGTGTTGGCTTAAATTTTGGTGATATTTCTTTTAATGTAATAATCATACATCAAAATGAGAAGTTGTTTTCATTAGACTATAGATTTTAGTCCGAACTTTTAAGATTACCATTATCGTTATTTCATCTCACTCTAATTTATCATCTAAATTCATCATTTTATATGGTATGGTCATGACCCAAACTAACATCCTCATTTTATTTAAATTTATTTTGTGTAAATATATTTAACTAATTAAGGAAAGGAAGATGTATAGTTGCCATGGTTTAATCTATGGGAACCATTATAGTTCCCTAAAAAGAGTGGTGTAGCACATCATCCACCATCCCAGACTATAATAAACTTTCGTATTCTACATAGTCATTATTGTTGACTTAATAGTAGTATCATACCGCTCACACCACACCTACACCCATACATATAGTATATACACATAATCAGTAGGCTATAGCAAACTTTCGTATTCTACATACAAGCTTTTCGTATTCTAAAGTCATTATTGTTGACTTTAGACCATATGAAAAATCATATTAGATATTAATAAGGGCAAGGAGGCGTGTACTCATGTAGATTTGCATGGACAAAAGAAAAGTTACATGAAAAGGATCCTCAAAAGCAATTGGAAATTAGTAGCAACTTAATTAATGAAAGCTTAATAACAATTGAGTCATTAGAAGGTCGACAACGTCGGAGTTGCTATTGCTCAATAGCAATTTTGTACTATGATAACATCTGAACTTCAGTAGCAACAACATTACTACAGAGCGTGTTAAGTGTGGTAACTCCTTAACTGTTGTACTAGTCTACGATTATACCCCTTGCCGTATAACCAACCATCGAAATCGAAATGCTGCGATGCCGGTGGTTCAACCCCGTATATTTTGAAGTCATCTTGTCTAATTTATTTATTATTTTTTTTCACACAAAAAACTTATGGTTGTTAGAATAATTTTTTTTCTTATCTGATTATTTATTTCCTGTACAAGCGAAATACTTTATTTTGAAAGTGACCTCACACAATTCAAAAAGTAACGAACTCTAGCTGAAACCAAACCTCAAAACCTATAGTCATTTTCTTACTGTTTATTTAAAAAGTTAAAAATACATACAATTTGTGATAACATCCAAACTTTGGGTACTCAAAGTGAGAGTTGGGGAGGGCTTGGTGAAAGTCGGCCCCGACCAGGCACACCACCTACTGGTTCCGGGTTTTTTCTCACTAAAATTTGGTGACTTATCACCGATCAACAGGGAAGCGATTATATATACACATATACACATATATACACGCACATATCTGTTTGTTTATATATATTAATTTTTTTATTTTAAATTAAATGTAAAAACAAAGAAAAGTGAGACAACTCCCTATAATTTGAGTAAATGTAAAAAAAACTAAGAAAAATTACTAGAAAGCTGATACGACGCTCATGCGGTATCTAGGGAAACCAGACAACGACTCCCTCCACCCTTATTTATTAACATATAAAATAATAAAAATGATTAAAAAAAAGCATGCCTGGAAAACTTCGCACACAATCTCTAAATTAATGTGGAAAGATACAAACTTAATTTGAGCCTATACTAAAAGTAGGTTAAATTACATTATGTGTCCTTTATATATGGCCTAATTTAAGAAACATGTCTTTTACAAAGATTAATTAAATATTATATCAAAATTCTGGGTTTTAGTAACAATTTGTAATCTTTAAATTAAACCTAGCTACTTTAGTTAGTTAACTTTAATCAAATCAAGGGCAATGCACATACCACTGCATCCAAAAAACCCCTTTAAGACATATATTCCAAGATTTTAAACGCTCACTTTCCCCAAAATCAATCTAGGCTTTGAAATATCATCAGATTCAACATCCTGCTTCACAAATCGAATTCCATAATCAAATCACAAAATATAAATTAAAACACACTAATCACCAATAACAACAAAAAACATTGTAGAAATTTGAATCAAGATGGTGGAGATTAATCATTAATAATAATAATAATAAATTGTTACTATTATTATTATTATTGTTATTATTATTATTATTATTATTATTATTATTGATAAACGATTATATTGAAACTGGGACAAGAAATTAAAAAGATTGATTGAAAATCGGAGGTGGGTTTGATTGGTTATGGTGATTATGAGCCTGGATTTGCAAGAAGGGGTCGGGAAAATGAACAGGATCTACTATTGAATGATCTTTTCTACCACATAGAATTGGGATTAAACAATACAACTTCAATGGGATTGGGAATCGCTTATGTGAGATTTGGGTGGTGGTGTATGGGTGTTTATGGGCACAAATGCAGTGAAGTGAGATTGTGAATTGTTATGGTTCACATCACATGTCGAATGGATCATCCTATATATACCATGAACTGTCTTCAGTGTCATCAAGATTCATATACTATCACCAACCTTATAAAATTGCATCATTATCATGGCCGTCCAACCATCTTCATCATCATAACCCCATCTTCACCATTACCATAGAAACAACGTTGGTGTATGTTTGTGACAACAACTTTTAGATTTGGGTCTTTGGATATCTTGTAATTAGTGAAACGATAAATGGTTAGCAGGTGTAGCTTTGTAATAGTTAGTAAATAGTGATTGGGCCAAACCAAACCTACATTGGAGGAATGGTAGGTGAATTGGGCTTGTCCAATTCGCAGCCCATGTGTTTTAACCTAGCCCATGTAGCAAACCTATGTTATATAAACAAGGCTTTGCATTATGGTTTAGGTTAATCACCATAATCACTAGAGAAAGAGTTTATAGAGAGTTAGAGAGAGAATTCGTAAGACCTAGAGGGCTTGGACGAATTTGTGTTAGTTGGAGATCTTGATTGATTGTAATCAGTTTGATAGATAATCAATAAAGATCAGTTCGTGGTGATTTATGTTTCTACACTTTTATGTGTTAATCTGATCTAGAGGATTCCGCACTCTAGATTAGATAGACAACTGTCAAGATCCATAGGATTAAGGGACATACAATCACCATTGTATAAGCATTATTATGGACATCATAATTGTTATCTTGTAACAACACCATGATAGCACAACCGTCATCTTCGCAACCATGGTATCACCATCGTCTAACATGCTGAATTGGTGTCCAATAGACTCGGCGGAAGCTCAGGTAGTTTCGTCCAAAGTGTAGCTATAACCACCACCGTGAATAGAAACCAGCTGCCCCCGTTCCGTTGCACAAGACTTCCATACACCACCACTATATCAAAACAACGCAAATCTGCTTAAACCTATGTTGATTTTCTCCATTTTCTACACCAGCAAAATACTAAATTCGATTTGTGAAGCAAGATGTCGAATTTGAAGATATTTTAAAACCCTAAGTTGATTTTATGGAAGACTATTGTTTAAAAGTTTAGGTTTAGGTCATAAAGGGGCTTTTGATGCAATGGTATGTAATTTGTCCATTTTGCTCTTGATTTAATTAAAGTTCACTGACTAAAATAATTGGATTTAGTTTAAAGGATTCAAAATGTTAGTAAAACTAAAAATATGAACATAATCTGTAATTAGTCTTTTTAAAGGGTATGTTTCGTAAATTAGATTATACATAAAGGACACAACGTGTAATTTACTCCTAAATATATAAATATGGTGAAACATAAGTTCACACCAAATAAGAGTACGTACAACCAAGTAATATGTTGAACCTATATATATCCTTAACTTGCCACCCATAATCCATTTCTCAAAGATAACATGTGTGTGATTGTGTGAGCTTTGACTTAAATAAAAAATTCATTTTGAGTATACAGAAAAGCACATAAAGATAAAAAGTACTACACGTATGCCTATCATGTATTGATGTAAGTAATTGTGTGTATGTGTGACCAAGGTTTTGATTTTATGGTATTCAAAAGATATCATACACATGATATTAAGTAGTCTCGTTGCATAACTTTACTCACTAGTGCAGACAGAAAAATTCTTAAGGTGGAAGGAGTGTTTTCCAAATGAGAAGTGATAAACTATTTCCTACCCAATAATATCATGTCATGTCAGCTTTTCTTTTCACTTACCATTTTACACTCAATCACTAACGGTGCTCCCAGATTAACCCCCTTTCTCTTCTCTCTCTCTCTCTCTTCCCTTCCCACATCGGTGACTAGTCACCGTAATAAGGTCACCGAAGACATTCACCCCTCACCAATTTGAAGCTTGCGACACCTTGCCAATAGGGAAACAAGGTAACCGAAGGGGTCACCGCATGGTGCCCCTTCCACCCTTATGTCGTTATAATGTGTCTTTAGTTAAAAACCTATATTTTTGTTGCCCTGGGTATTTAATAATCAACAACAAAACAAACATCGTTTTGGGAGACAACTTAAACTCTATAATTATACTAACCATTAATCTAATCATACTCTAACTCAAACCCAATCCAAATAAACAAACCAAAAACCGGCGAAACCTAACAAATAGTAATAAACATTTAATTTAAAACTTTAACTTTATCATCTCTTTATCTCAATCTTTTCTCTTGACTTATCAGGTTATCCTTTTCTCCTTTGATCCCATCCAAATTACTCCAACAATTTCAAGCTTTCAATTACCTCTCATATTATAAAATTGACGATAAAAGAGTATACACCTCCTTTCATGGAAAAGTATATATTAAAGAGTATCTATTAATCTGTACTAAATTCATAATATAACTATTTGAGAAAATTCTCTTATATGTCTTCCAAAATAGTCCCTAATCTTTTTGATTGTATATTATGTTACCTCAAGAACATCACACGTGCACATGTGTCTACATATTAAACACCAACAACCCTAGTAGTAATATTTTCACAACATATATAGAATGTCACATCCTGACCCGCAGCGAAAATGATAGTCGGGGCATGATTGGGTTTTCATCAAAGCTCATGACATTTACTATAAAGTTTCATATTTATTATTTCTTTCTAAAGAAGAAATTACAATAAACATACAAGCACAACATGTTCAAATACATTTTTCATGACTTCTTTATTTTTCTTCTAAGCCAATTTCCTATGTGTTCCTTGCTTCAACCTGTCCACCTGTATCATGTGTAAAAATAGGGTTTTGGGTCAACAAAAGTTAGCCAGTGAATCTTATTTAAATATTTAAAGAATTAGTTATATTGGTTATTTGAATAAAAATGTGAATAACCAAATATGAGTATACGTATATGTCAATTTAAACCACAAAACACATAATATCAATTAATGCACACACACACATACCAAATGATGAACAATGAGATCAAGGCTCAATCAAACGGAGCCGATCTAATGAGGCACCTGATGCTCAACTCGTCTCCAACGAGGAACTGATGGGCCTAATGAATGTTTTACACGCAACTTGACAAAAATGTAAACTCGCAATATAACAAACAACATTTACATCACACGATAGTTCATACAATGGTAATAGCACAAGGGTTTGAATAAACGAAATGTATAAATGACACATGATACACCCTAAAACATGAATAAAAAGGGGAAGTTTGTAAGAATTCACTCACAGTGGGTGCGTTCTTTGATGATAATAAATGCGCACGAATGGAAGATTCGATCGACGAACAATTACTAACCTAAAATAATATCACGATAATTCGATAAATATAACAAATCAATATTTTTATTTAATCATTTTTGTTAGATTTTTAGTTTATTTTTGGTGGTTTTATAACCTTCGAAATTGTATTATTAAGTATTTTTAGTAAATTTTTAACTAAAAGAAGAATATATATAAGTAATATAAATAAATAAAATAAACTAAAATAGTATTAAAAAATACTGTCAGGTTTGACAGGGGGGGGGGAAGACCTGACCGGTTTTTATGGTGGAATTTGACGCGTGGGGTGAGATTCGAACTCTAGACCTCTTAGTTGCGTGCACGCAGCTCTTCCAACTGAGCTACGTGTCTAACCCGTTAGGATTCTGTTTTTATTTATTCTTATATAGTTATTAGGTTCGTTCATAAATCATTAATTTTAAAAAGATTTTTAATTGGTCGAACCGGTTGGGAGGAGTCGGCCTCGAACTCGAGACCTTGACGTTATATTGCACCCAGCCCATCCAACTGGGCTGGGTGTCTCACCCGTTTATATTTGAGATTGTACGATATTTAACAACTGCCTGTGATGGCGTTTTTGACTTAAAAAGTAAAACCGGTATGGACAACACTCGAACTCAAAATGTGCATGATAATTGTGCACACAGTCCACCACTGGACTGTGTGTCTAACCCGTTTAAAATGTTGATTTTAATTTTATTTATACATCCTTTAAGCTATTTCAGAAATTTATTTAAATTAAAAAGTTTAAACAGGATTGAACCGGCGCGCATTATGAGTCTCGAACCTGAGGCCTCTGTTATGATTTGCACCCAGCCCATCCAACTGGGCTGGGTGTCTAACCCGGAAATATAACAAGTTGTATTACATAAAAACACATTCTGGATTGCATCTTCTTCCCTTGAACGAACCAGAATACGATCTCAATTTTAAATTTCAATTTGAATTCGATTATTATACTGAAGTGGTTAGCATATGTATATAAAAGAAGAATAAAGTGCATGAAGCCGTTACCGGTTAGCAGGGATCTTCCGGCGAGTCGAATCCGGTGATGGACTGCGACTGCTGGTGAACAGGTGGGTTCCGGCGGCTTGGTGGTCCTCCGGTTGAACAAAACTTTCCGACAACTGGGATTTTAGAGAGGAAACAGAAGAAATGAGCGAGTTTTGGCTGAAGGAATCGACTAGTATTTATAGGGATGTTTTGAGGCTTGGTTACCATGATCTCGAGTTAATTGCCAGTGATTAATCAAAGAAATTTACCAAAATAAAGGCTCGGACAGCTGTGACCGCGTGGATTTCCGAGATTTCCGGCGAACAAAAAAAAAGTTTGATAACAGAGTATGAGCGGATTTTCGGTTTTTAGGAAACGATTAGGGTGATTGGATTTAAAATAGGAAATGTCAGCTGTCAATGGCTGGAGTTGCCTAAATAACGTCGAGCCAGCTGCCGGAGAATTCAAACCAAGAAGGAAAACGCGTGTTTGTGGAGTTGCAGGTCCCCACCCCGGGTTGAGGGTGTATACTTGAATTTTTGATATGCGGGTTAAGCACAAGGAGTGTGTGTAGCCCAGCGGTGTTTGCAGCGTGGTGTGTGTGGGGGAACCCGGGTTCGACTCCCGGTTCCACCTTTTTATGTTGATTTGTTTTATTTTAATTATTTTTATTTTTTATTTTTTACTTTCATTGATTTGTATTTATTTTTTTATTTTTATTCGTTTATATATTCAATATATTTACTATCTAGTTTATTTATTAACTATAAAAATTAACTAATATAATTTATAAAATGAGTACATGCGTAGCGAAACATTTTATAAATTCTAGAATTTATACGGAGCGGGTTTTGGAACCCGTTTTACGACGAATGTTACAGTATCCCCTACTTTTAGAAATTTCGTCCCGAAATTTAGGTAGAAGTTGTAATAGGATAAGATGCGGAAGTCTTCACGTTCAGGTTTTTGTTTTTGACTCCCAATGTACTCTGACTAATATTTGAAAATCTTTTAACAGAAAAAGGGAGGTGCGATTGCTTGGATTTTGTTTGAGGCGGTAACGTTCCTAGTAAGGTTTAAATACCCTGCTACAGGAATCGCTTTTTGATGCCTAAAGTATAAAAATGCGAACATGGATAAACAGAGTTGGTTGAATAGGTATGATCTCATGCATAAGAGTTTTGAGGGAATTGATGAGTTGAAAGGATAGAGTTATATCAAAACAAAAACTATATGGAACTTCTCATAACCGTCTGACAATGCTTTTGATCCTTTGACAAGAATACTTATATATAGGAAGTACCAGCGGTGTATCCACCATATTCTTGTCAAATTTTTATTGGCTCTGTCAGTAAGTTTGATTAGTTCTATGTGACCCTAAAATCTACAAAACATAAACAAACACAACAGCCAAAGTTTGAGTCTCAAATCTGAAAGAATACATGACTGAATGACGACGGTACCTCTCTCGTTTGTTATGATGAAGGGGTCAGTCTATGAAAAAGTGAGACACGACCCAACTTCTTTAAATGATGAGAACAAGGTGCCTCGTGATGTATATTGATATGAACATTAAATCGATGAGTAAAGGTATGAAATAAAACAGTCATATCAATTGGCATTAAAATGCTTGATTACATAAATTCCCAATTTAAAGCAGGGATACACAAAGGTTGAGAAAACATTAAGAACTAGGCAGTTGGAGTTGAGTCTTGACTCTTGGTGATGGAAGACTAGTTAGGTTGTTCGTTTGCGCCGTTATTATCTTCAATTGGATTGGAGTTGATGTTGTAAGCTCTTCCTCTCGCTGGTGGTGGAGCTGGGTTTGCTTGATTTGCTTGGTTAACTGGGTTTGCTTGAGCTTGGGCGTTTATGATGTTAACCAATCGAGGGCACGCGTTTCTAAAATGGGTAGGGTCCCCACAATTAAAGCAATCTCGCACATGTGGAACCATGGGGTATTGGGGTTGTTGATATGATTGGATCATGCTTTGGGTAGAGAGTGAAGCTTGGTTTTGAGGGGTACGACAAGTTTTGCTCAGATGACCATAACGCCCACAATTAGCACACAGTCGACAAGGTATGGTAGATGGATGGTGATAAAAACAGGTGTTGCATTGAGGGTGAGGTCCAATGTAAGGTTTCTTATTTGGGTAAGTAGAGTTGGGTGCTACTTGAGTGATTGGGATAGCTTGGAGGGGTACGGCTTGTGGAGCTGGTTGATTGCCTTGGGTGACAGCGAAATTTTGCCCATCTCGTTTTCTCTTAGAAGTGGGTTGAGAAAAGGATTCGTCTGGGTTGAGTTTGAGGTTTTGGTTGATGCTTTATCCTTCTTCTTCTCCTTCTTGAAGTCTTCATTCCGTATGTGGTTTTCAGTGAGCTTTGTAGCTAACTCCATTGCTGCTTTCAAAGTTGCAGGTGTGGTACTTATTACAGGGTCTTGAATTTTTTAAGGAAGACCTCGAATGTAGTGCTCTATCAAACGGTAGAGGGGAGTGAACAAGTTGGGGACCATCTGATTCAACTCAAGGAATCTCTTGTTGTACGTGGTGTGGTCGCCCTCCTTTTGTTTCAAAGAGTAGAACTCATCTTCTAATTTCTTGATTTCGCTTCTTGGACAGAAACGTCTTGTCATGATCTCCCTCAACTCTTCCCAAGTCAAAGTCATAGCATCCTCAGCACCTCGCTTGCCCTTCTCTGTGTTCCACCACGTAAGTGCTACTCCGAACAAACGACCGGTAGCATATCGCACCTTGCGATCATCGGGGCAGTCGCAATTGAGAAAAGTGTTTTCCATCTCCTCAAACCAATGGAGGAGAGCGGTGACACCTTCAGTCCCTTCGTATTTTGGAGGATCGCAGGATTTGAAATGCTTGAAGGTGCATTTAGTGGTGTTGTGAGGAGGGTTGGCGACATTTTGTCCTTCTAGATTGGTTGGGGTGATAGGATTGGCGACAAGGGCTTGTTGGACTTGAACTACAATGTTGGGTATTACGGCGTGTCACACCCCGACCCGCAGCGGAAAAGGTGATCGGGGCATGATTGGGTTATCATCAAAGCTCATGACATTTATTATGCGTTTCATATTCATTATTACAAATTAAATGGAGAATTACAATAAATGTTACAACATGTTCTAACTAACAATCTAAACTTCTTTGTTCTCTTCTAAGGCATATCCTATGTTTTCCTTGCTTCAACCTGTACACCTGTATCATGTGTAAAAGGGTTTTTGGATCAACATAATGTTGGCGAGTGAATCCTATGGAAAACATTTGAACAAATTTATTTAAACTGATTATGAAATATGTGCACAACCAAACATGAGTAAAAATAGATGTAAACTTAAACAACAATCATAAGATATTAAATGAAACACACATGAACAATAATGGAACATTTAGAGGCACGCGATGCTCAACTCGTCTCTCACGAGGAACTGAGGGGCCTATTGAATGAATTGCATGAACATGATAATATAAATGACACAACTACAAATAATATAAACTCAATGATACACACATGAACAAAATGGAACATTTAGAGGCACACGATGCTCAACTCGTCTCTCACGAGGAACTGAGGGGCCTAATGATTTAGTTTCATATGATTTGACAAAAGGAAATGAGTAATCACAACAATATAAACAATCTAAGTTTAGGTCATGATGTGGTATGGCACAAGTTTAACTAAATAAGTTAATTATTTTCATAACACATGACACACCCCAAAACGTGTAATTTAAAAGGGGGAGTTGTAAGATTCACTCACAGTGGGTGCGTTCGGTTGATGACGTTGAATGCACGCGATGTGGTTTTAACCACGAGTGAGATTAACCTAGATAAATCGCATTATGGTTTTGTGAGTAAACGGGTTTTATTAATCTATTTTAGTAGGATTGTCGGGTGTATTTTTGTGAGTTTGAGGCTATTTTCTAACCTTAAAAATGTTATTTTTAAGTATTTTTAATTGATTTTTAATTAAAATAATTAAATAAAAATAATAAAAAAATATTTGATTTTTGCTACAGTTGACTTTGACTGACCGTTGACCGGTTCGAAGGCATATTGTTGTGCGCTGAGTGAGGCTCGAACCCGAGACCTCCCGTACGCGTGCACGCAGCTCTACCAACTGAGCTACGTGTCTAACCCGTTATATATCTGATTTTAATTATATATATATATTAATTAGTTTAAACCGAAATTCTTTTTATTTTAAAAACAGTTTAAATCCTGAAAACCGGTGCGCTCCACAGGTCTCGAACCCGGGACCTGTGGCTTAAACTAACACACAGTCCACCGCAGGACTGTGTGTTTAACATGTTATATATTCCAACTTTTATTACTTAAATACAAATTATCTGTTTTCATTTCTGACTTATTTTAAAAGAATAGATAATTGTCCGAGTCGGTGCAGAAGACCGGACTCGAACTCGTGACCTGTGATATAAACAAACACACAGTCCACCGCTGGACTGTGTGTCTAACTTGGTTATTATTCCGGTTATTAATATACTTAACATATACCAGTGGCGACTCCGGTTCAGTTTAACAAAAAAATGATTTTTATTAAGGCAGCGTGTGTGAAACCGGATTCGAACTCGTGACCTTTGCGTTATATGTGCACACAGTCCACCGCTGGACTGTGTGTCTAACCCGATTAATAAGTTGATTTTAATTATACTTATAATATACCGAATACATCGTCTTCTTCGTCAAGGTATAACCAGAGAAAGACGACTGACTGGTTCAAGGTTTTTATCGGTTTCTTTAGTGTTTTAGGTTAATTACTGATAAGATAGAAGTATAAAGAAGGAAAAATAAGCGTGAGGTATACCGACTCATTTTCCTCTGTTTTCCGGCAGAAACTCCGGCGACAGCAATCACCTCCGGCGACGTGTTCCTTGTAGCAACGAGTCTCCAGGAAGTTTACAAAGGGTGTGGGTATCTCCGGTATAAGCTCAGAGGCTCAGTGAGGTTCAGAAATGAGGAAATTGGTTTTCTGCGACAAACAGAAAAATTCCGGCGAATGGAATTACGCCGAGAAAAGGTGTATTTTTGAGCGAAAAGGTTTGTAGTGGGTTGTGGGTGAATTTATAGTGCAAATCGTCAAAGCACTTGGTCTGATTTCCGACTGTATTCATCGGTTATAAAAATCCGGCGGTTATGGTTTGGTCGCGGACTTCAAACATCGGTTATAACCGATGTTCTAATAATAATTTACGTTATAACTGAAAATGGTGTTAAAAACTCGCGAGATTTCCGGGATTCCGACGACTGAACTAATGGGCGCCGATTTTGAATTCGTAACGTTATTATATCAATGAAATGATTTCAATAAATAACAAACAAAACAAGTGGCGCAGTGGTTTGTGTGTTGTGTGTTAAGACTGATGGCTGGTTCGGTACTGACCCGGGTTCGAAACCCGGCAGAGGTATTTTATTTTTATTTTGCGATTTTCAACAGTTTTTCAAAAACTAAATATATATTCCCGTATAATAATCGATTACGTATCGTTTAAAAATATTTTGGGCATTTAATTCGCAACGAAATTTTTGACTGACTGTTCGGTTGATAAACGGAGCGGGTTTGGTAAATCCGTTTTTGACGGATGTTACACGGCGGCCATTTGTTGAGCGATTTGGGCAGCCATGCGCTCGCGGGATTTTCCTGATCTCATACCTCTACGAGAGAGACTAGAAGACATCTAAAGGGAATACGTATCGAGAGTATGAGTTTGACGTTTCTGGTGTCATGTGTCGTATTTAGAAATGAACATTCACAAAACAAATTAAGTAAATTAATTTGCTACATCCATAGGATGTCTTGGGCTTTGCTCATGTTTGGACATCCATGTGTCCCCTTACTTGGCCTTGGTAGTCATGTGGGCCCCGATGACTACTGGGCTCTGGTAGGGTTCATATTGGTGTTGGTCTTTTACATTCACGCTACCCGAATGAAAATCGTAAATACATGATTGCAAAGTATAGGATCGGAGGGTGTCCTGGCATGGACACAATGACAACTCAAAGTGGGGTTAGTTCGAACGACGTTTGGTGTGGCATGCTTTGGCCTAATAGGTCCTTCGTACTCTCATCGTTGGTCCCCAGGTAGGCAAACTAGTCCGTTATATTGCTTTTATACGATTGTCAACCTAGACAGGACGTTTCGACTACCGGTACTCGTACCCTTCCAGTTACTACATGCCTGCCGTAGAACTTACTTTGAGGAGATTGAAAAACGAAAATACCACAAAATCTTGAATAACTAAAATATGAGGATGATTTGAATATGTGAACATTGAAATATGCGTGATGAATGTATATGTAAGCATGTTATGTTTGACAACAAGTATAACTCATTAAGTATCACACAAAAGGATAGTGGAAGTGTTTGCATGCATTTGTGTGTGTAATAAATACGAAACAAATAAACATCATGAGTTTGCAAGTAACCACATAAACAATTACAATCTAATCAACTATAGTATAGGCTCTAAGGGTCTATTAACCTATCCTATATCCCTATAGTCAAAAGCTCTGATATCAATCTGTCACACCCTGACCCGCAGCGGAAATGGTAGTCGGGGCATGATTGGGTTTTCTTCAAAGCTCATGACATTTACTATAAAGTTTCATATTTATTATTTCTTTTTAAAAAATAAATTATAATAAACATACAAGCACAACATGTTCAAATACATTTTTCATGACTTCTTTATTTTTCTTCTAAGCCAATTTCCTATGTGTTCCTTGCTTCAACCTGTCCACCTGTATCATGTGTAAAAATAGGGTTTTGGGTCAACAAAAGTTGGCCAGTGAATCTTATTTAAATGTTTGAAAGAATTAGTTATATTGGTTATTTGAATAAAAATGTGCATAACCAAATATGAGTATACGAATATGTAAATTTAAACCACAAAACACATAATATCAATTAATGTACACACACACATACCAAATGATGAACAATGAGATCAAGGCTCAATCAAACGGAGCCGATCTAATGAGGCACCTGATGCTCAACTCGTCTCCAACGAGGAACTGATGGGCCTAATGAATGATTTGCACGCAACTTGACAAAAATGTAAACTCGCAATATAACAAACAACATTTACATCACACGATAGTTCATACAATGGTAATAGCACAAGAGTTTGAATAAACGAAATGTATAAATGACACATGATACACCCTAAAACATGAATAAAAATGGGAAGTTTGTAAGAATTCACTCACAGTGAGTGCGTTCTTTGATGATAATAAATGCGCACGAATGGAGGATTCGATCGACGAACAATTACTAACCTAAAATAATATCACGATAATTCGATAAATATAACAAATCAATATTTTTATTTAATCCTTTTTGTTAGATTTTTAGGTTATTTTTGGTGGTTTTTATGGAGGTTTTATAACCTTCGAAATTGTATTATTAAGTATTTTTAGTAAATTTTTAACTAAAAGAAGAATATATATAAGTAATATAAATAAATAAAATAAACTAAAATAGTATTAAAAAATACTGTCAGGTCTGACAGGGGGGGAAGACCTGACCGGTTTTTATGGTGGAATTCGACGCGTGGGGTGAGATTCGAACTCTAGACCTTTCAGTTGCGTGCACGCAGCTCTTCTAACTGAGCTACGTGTCTAACCCGTTAGGATTCTGTTTTTATTTATTCTTATACAGTTATTAGGTTCGTTCATAAATCATTAATTTTAAAAAGATTTTTAATTGGTCGAACCGGTAGGGAGGAGTCGGCCTCGAACTCGAGACCTTGACGTTATATTGCACCCAGCCCATCCAACTGGGCTGGGTGTCTCACCCGTTTATATTTGAGATTGTACGATATTTAACAACTGCCTGTGATGGCGTTTTTGACTTAAAAAGTAAAACCGGTATGGACAACACTCGAACTCAAAATGTGCATGATAATTGTGCACACAGTCCACCACTGGACTGTGTGTCTAACCCGTTTAAAATGTTGATTTTAATTTTATTTATACATCCTTTAAGCTATTTCAGAAATTTATCTAAATTAAAAAGTTTAAACAGGATTGAACCGGCGCGCATTATGAGTCTCGAACCTGAGGCCTCTGTTATGATTTGCACCCAGCCCATCCAACTGGGCTGGGTGTCTAACCCGGAAATATAACAAGTTGTATTACAAAAAAACACATTCTGGATTGCATCTTCTTCCGTTGAACGAACCAGAATACGATCTCAATTTTAAATTTCAATTTGAATTCGATTATTATACTGAAGTGCTTAGCATATGTATATAAAAGAAGAATAAAGTGCATGAAGCCGTTACCGGTTAGCAGGGATCTTCCGGCGAGTCGAATCCGGTGATGGACTACGACTGCTGGTGAACAGGTGGGTTCCGACGGCTTGGTGGTCCTCCGGTTGAACAAAACTTTCCGACAACTGGGATTTTAGAGAGGAAACAGAAGAAATGAGCGAGTTTTGGCTGAAGGAATCGACTAGTATTTATAGGGATGTTTTGAGGCTCGGTTACCATGATCTCGAGTTAATTGCCTGCGATTAATCAAAGGAATTTACCAAAATAAAGGCTCGGACAGCTGTGACCGCGTGGATTTCCGAGATTTCCGGCGAAACAAAAAAAAAGTTTGATAACAGAGTATGAGCGGATTTTCGGTTTTTAGGAAACGATTAGGGTGATTGGATTTAAAATAGGAAATGTTCAGCTGTCAATGGCTGGAGTTGCCTAAATAACGTCGAGCCAGCTGCCGGAGAATTCAAACCAAGAAGGAAAGCGCGTGTTTGTGGAGTTGCAGTTCCCCACCCCGGGTTGAGGGTGTATACTTGAATTTTTGATATGCGGGTTAAGCACAAGGAGTGTGTGTAGCCCAGCGGTGTTTGCAGAGTGCGTGTGTATGGGGGAACCCGGGTTCGACTCCCGGTTCCACCTTTTTGTGTTGATTTGTTTTATTTTAATTATTTTTATTTTTTACTTTCATTGATTTGTATTTATTTTTATTCGTTTATATATTCAATATATTTACTATCTAGTTTATTTATTAACTATAAAAATTAACTAATATAATTTATAAAATGAGTACATGCGTAGCGTAACATTTTATAAATTCTAGAATTTATACGGAGCGGGTTCCAAATGTACATAGAAAACTCACAAAAGCAAGACCATGTTTATCACTCTATATTTTACAAATCAACCTTATATTTGTTCCTTGAAATATAAGAAAGATACATATAAACCTTTACCATCCCAAACCAACTTTATACATCCTCTTCACCAAGATTATGCACACACTAATTTTGTACCAAAGTAACACATGTATACCACTTTGTGTGTATGTGTGTGTATATATGTATATGTATATATATGTATGCTAGTATATTCAAGTGGTAGCATAGAGATCCACAAGGGTTTTCATGACATCTACCTGGGCAGCAAGGCACTTGATATAATCAGCAGTTTCACCCATCAAACACCATGAATCCATGGTTTCAGCACCAGGAACCAGTTTCCTCAACTTTAATTCTTGACTTGAATCCCTAAAAGGATTGAAACCTTGTCTTTTAGGGTTAGGGTTTCTTCTCTTGAAAGACATGACCTTTGCGTGATGATGACAATTAGTGATTTTATGATCAACCCTCTTTCTATTCCTTAGCAACAAACCCCGATTTCTTGATCGCTTTCTGATCCTCCATAAGACAGCACGGCTCCATGCTCTTCTTGATCCAACAACAGAAGCCATAGCAGTGTATGCTGCAATCTTGACACGACTAGTTCTTCTATGCATCTGGTTATGATCACGGGATGCTGAGTTTGTGCGGTTTAGGTTGTTTAGAGCTAGAACGAAACGATGGGCGAACTGGTTCTTGAGATAGGCAGGGTTTGTGGATGTGGGTTGATGAGATGGTGACATGACGATGATGATGAAGAAGATAAGGGATCTTGGATTAGGGTTTTCTGAAAAAATATCAAGGCTATTTTGGGTATGAAAGATCTTTGTTTCTGACACAAAGGGGTGTCAAGAAGAAGGACAAAAATCAAGAAAAACCTGAAATGCACTTTGTTTCTGACATTGTATCTATATATATATATATATATATATATGTGTGTGTGTGTGGCTTGTGAGGAACAAACATGTGAGGAGATAAAAGCTAAAAAGAAAGAATATATGAAGAGAGAGAAGATTGAAAATGGGTACGTGAGAGAGAGTAGACGAAACTTGAGGATCAATCTTTATGAAACATTTATGATGTATTTTAAAGCATCTCCAATCCATGTTGCTAATTAATGTAATTTCTAGTATGGATTTTGATGCATTTTATGAGTATTTTTAGATGCACCATGTAACGGGGTTTTACTAGATTGTGTAACTGGATAGAGAGGCCACTACAAAACAACTTAGGCTATAAGGTGCGTCACTCACGTCATCACATATGAGATTACGCGGTATTTTAAGAGGGTGTTAAAAATATCGTTTTAAAACCCATATCACCCCGTCTAATGCTCTGTATTGTAGTAGTGCCACCACAAAACAACTTAGGCTATAAGGTGCGCCACTCACGTCACCACATGTGAAATTGTTTGGCCAACTCGTATTTTCTCACACATGATACACCACGCCAACACCATATGAGCAAAGAATTAGAAATGAGGTGGCGTGGGTGTGACTGTGAGGCGTGCTGCTCATTAACCATTTTTTTCTAAATTAATCAACAATTAGTTAAGTATCGCAATTGATTATTCGATAATAGTTTGTACCCTTTGGGTTGAGAAAATGTTAATTATACATCGTTATCTATTTTTAAAAGGTAAATTACAAAGTGTTGTCTATCTTTTTTTTTCTTTTCTTTGCGAACATTCGCTTTTAATTTTTTTTCATAACCAACTTGATTTTAATATAAAGTATTTTTGATATCATAAATAACTTTAACACGAACTTGTATCAATAACTTTGGCGGAATATATCCATGCATTTCAACTACCATACAACTATGAGTAGTATGGATGAGTATGGAACTGAACCGGTACCGAGAAATAGGGAAAAGGATACCTATACCGGTACGGAATATAACTGGTACGCTACTGGTATTTTGGTTGATTTACCGGTAAATAGCGGTACCAAAAAATGAAAAAAAAGGGTACTAGGACCGAATATAACCAGTTCGTTACCAGTACCCGTACCAAATGCTCATTGAGTAGTATATATCTTTTTGTATTTTACATTTGATTAATTGTAAAGTTGGAAACGATCAACCAACTAGACAAGACGAACGTTGTGCAACTTGTGAGTACGATAAAAACGATTTTCATCACTTTTATTTTTTGAACGGCACAAAGAATCACCCAACTCACGGTTACTTAACTTACATGTAAACTTTGTTTTTTAATTACAAATTGTTAAAATGAAAAGAATATACGAAGAGAAGGAAGATTGAAAATGGGTGCGGGGGATGTGCGTGAAAAAGAGAGTAGACGAGGCTTGAGGATAGAGGTGTAAAAAAAAACGGGTTTTAGAATAGAAATCGAAAAAGAAAAATTGAAATCGGTTTTTTTACCGGTTTTTTAATAACCGGTTTCTAACTGAACTGAACCACCAATTTGT
This sequence comes from Scalesia atractyloides, assembly GCA_947069175.1. NCBI lineage: Eukaryota > Viridiplantae > Streptophyta > Magnoliopsida > Asterales > Asteraceae > Scalesia > Scalesia atractyloides. Next base: position 8,111,238 of record CAMTDV010000002.1, on the reverse strand, counting down.
ATATAGGTTAGTATGTATGATCTTTCTAACCGGTTTAAAAATCGAAACCAATTTTAATAAAACCAGTTAAGCGGATAAAAAAATGGTTTTTTGGCTAAAACTAGTTTTTAACCGAACCGAATCGAGTAGACCAGCTTGGGTTCTCACCATATAAAACCGGTTTTTTAATCGAACCGGTTATTAGAAAACCTGTTTTTTTTTCAACAAAAAAATTCGGTTCATTTAAAAAACGGACCGGCTTTTCAAAGAAAAAAACGATTTGTACACCATTACTTGAGGATCAATCTTTATGAGACATTGATGATGCATTTTAAAGCATCTCTAATCCATGTTGTTAATTAACGTGCTTTCTAGCTAGTTACGGGTTTGATGCATTCTATGAGTATTTTTGTACGCACCATGTAACGGGTTTTGACTGTATTGTGTAAATTACGGGTTTGATATACTTTTACAAATAATCGATTTTTTTTATTGTATAAACATGAATTAAATAACATCAGAATTTTAATAAAATAAAATTATAATTTATATTTTCTTGAAAATACAAATAATATTTATGAAGTTTATTTGTAACGCCCCAAAATTTGAATATTTATATTCGCCATATGTTCCATAAGCTATAGCATGAAATAAATCAAACTAGCTTCCGATACGATAATTTATGATTAAGTTCCCTAGATTTGTGGCATGGAGTGGGTTAGCTAGTTATAAACAAAATAACTAAATATTGGATTTAATAGTGGAAATGAAGTTATGGTGAAATAGGAAATAATGGCAAAGTTGAGGGACTGAACTTGACAAAATGGAATAGTTCTATTAAAAGAAGAAATTGGAATGTGTTAGTGGGTGTGTCGTGAATGAGCAGAGGAAGAGAAGGAGAAGAGGTAAAAACCCCTCAAGAACAAGTGAAGAATTTACAAAATTGAAGAAGGTTGGCTTGGTGATCAAAATGCATGTGTAAGCATGAGCATCATCTAGCTTCAACAAGTATATGGTAAGTTTATTTGTAACGCCCCAAAATTTGAATATTTTTATTCGCCATATGTTCCATAAGCTATAGCATGAAATAAATCAAACTAGCTTTCGATACGAATAGTTTATGATTAAGTTCCCTAGATTTGTGGCATGGAGTGGGTTAACTAGTTATAAACAACATAACTAAATCTTGGATTTAATAGTGGAAATGAAGTTATGGTGAAATAGGAAATAATGAAAAATTTGAGGGACTGAACTTGACAAAATGGAATAAGTTCTATTAAAAGAAGAAATTGGAATGTGTTAGTGGGTGTGTCGTGAATGAGCAGAGGAAGAGAAGGAGAAAATGTAAAAACCCCTCAAGAACAAGTGAAGAATTTACCAAATTGAAGAAGGTTGGCTTGGTGATCAAAATGCATGTGTAAGCATGAGCATCATCTAGCTTCAACAAGTATATGGTAAGTTATAGAATTTGATTTGGTGACTTTAATAGAATTGGAAGTATAATCAGCCTTGATCTTATATGAAATTGAGTATGAATATGTGTTAGCATCATCGTAGGGAAGATGTGATATGTATGATTTTGATTAATTTGATGTTAAAAATGAAAACCCACTAGTTGGATGATGAAGATGACATGGGTGTTACACCATTTCCAAATCTTGTTCAATGTTGATGTACTATGGTGTGTATGATGGATTTTTGTAGATGAATTGAAAAAGATTTGGTGCTTGATATGTTTAATGTTATGATAAGAATTGTGCATATTGTAAGTAAGAAACTTGATGAGTTACATATGAACTAGGAAGTTTTGGCATAAACTACTTGTACATTGTGCTTTTAAAATAGTATGCACACCAAGTGTATGATGAAATGTCTAAGTGAAGCTAGGATATGAGATTGTATGAAATGGCTTGATGAATATATGAATGAAATAATGATGATGTAATTAGTAGTAAACTAACTTGAAAAATGTGCTTTAGATGGAACTCGCAAAAAAATTTGGGTGAATGTATGGTTTGGTCGAGATTATGCATTAGAAGCTTGTACATTGTGCTTGAATGGATGATGCTACCCATGTGTTCTATTAGTTGCATGATTTGCGATTAAGAGGTGAATGCGTACTAAATATATATCATATGACCTTATTAATAAAGGATGATGTTGTGATCATGTTGGATAAACTAACCTTGTATATGGTTGTCAAATGTGAGATGATGAAAGTAATTGCATATGAAAGTATGTGTATATAATTAGGTGATCATGTGGTTGTAAGCATGTTACATCATGAGTATGAAATGTATATAGTGTTAATTGTATAGCCTAATGAGATGACACAAATATATGAGATTAAATCGAAAGTTCATATGTTAAACCATTGACTTCTGAAAGTCAACTGCGCACAAGAAGCATGCTAGATTTCTTGTCACGATTATAAGAATATAGAAAGTCATATGGTTCGTATTACATCAATATGTGTCATATGGGATAACATGATAAATTATATGAGTTGAAAGGATGTGAATTCGGATATATGCCTTATGCTTGTTAGAATTGACTAATGAAAGTCAAAGGTGAAATATGCATTTGATATGATCGTTAATGTGTACAATCATGTGTACTAAAAAGAATGTGAATGCTATAATGTAACATCCGTAAAAAACCGGATTTACCAAACCCGCTCCGTTTATTAACCGAACGATCAGTTAAAAATTTCGTGGCGTATTTAATGCCCAAATTAATTTTAAACGATACATAATTAATAAGTATATTGGATTATAAAAGTTATATTTGAAAAAAGTATTAAAATTAATGAAATAAAAATAAAACAATGCTGCCGGGTTTCGAACCCGGGTCAGCTGGGTAAACTTCAAAGCCTTAACACACATCTTTCCAACCACTCCGCCACTTGTGTTTCTTGTTTATTATTAGAAACAATTAATGCAAATACACAAACTCGAATTCAAACTGACGCGCCCAAATCGCAGTCGTCGGAAATCCCGACGATTTCGCCGAGATTGGACGGTTTCTTCTGTTTTAACCGACGCATTAACCTTAACATCGGTTATAACCGATGTCCAGTCCGCGACACAAGTCATAACCGCCGGAAAAGTTATTGACCGATGAATCAAGACTGAAATCAGACCACATGCATCTCGATTCTTTCCTATAAATGCACCCTCTAACCTCTGATAGCCTTTTCGCTCACGATCACACCCATTCTCGACGAAGTTTCACTCGCCGGAAAGTTTCTGCAACTCGCCGGAAAACCGAACCCCTTCACTTCTGTGCCTTACTCTAAAAACAGAACACCTAGAGCTCATACCGAAGTCACCCACACTCACCTCAAGCTTCCTGAAGACCTTCTGCCGCAAGATTTTGTCGCATTTTTCATTTTTCAAATCTCCTCAAAGTGAGTTCTGCGATGGGCATGTAGTAACTATAAGGGTACAAGTACCGGTAGTCGGAACGTCCTGTCTAGGTTGGCATTTGTATAAATCCAATATAACGGACCAGGTTGCCTACCTGGGGACTAACGATGAGAGTACGAAGGACCTATTAGGCCAAAGCATGCCACACCAAACGTCGTTCGAACTAACCCCACTTTGAGGTGTCACCGTGTCCACACCTGGACACATTCCGAATATCATACGTTACGTATTTCTCGATTTTCTCCGGGTTTTAGTGTACGTAACCAGGCTAACACATGCGAACCATATGAAAAACCCGGTATTCATGGGGGCCCACATGATTACGAAGGTGAAGTATGGCGGCATGCAATGCCCAATTACGAGCAAAGCCCAAGACATCCTATGGATGTAGTAGATTTATTATTTTATATTTATTTTATAAATATTCATTCCTAAATATGACCCATGATCCCAAAAACATCCAACTCATACTCTTGATATGTATTCCTTGTAGATGTCTTCTAGCTTCACAAGCCATACCCATCCAAGCTATCCCCATCATTCAAGTAGCACCCAACTCAACTTACCCAATAAGAAACCATACCTTGGACCTCACCCTCAATGTAACACCTGCTTTTATCACCATCCATCTACCTTGCCTTGTCGACTATATGCGAATTGTGGACGCTATGGTCATTTGAGCAAGGTTTGCCGCACCCCTCAAAACCAAATCTCACCCCCTACTCAAAACATGATCCAAACATATCAACAACCCCAATACCCCATGTTTCCATATGTTCGAGCTTGCTTCAATTGTGGCGACCCTACCCACTTTAGAAACACATGCCCTCGATTGGTTAACATCATAAACGCTCAAGCTCAATCAAACCCAGTTAACCAAGCAAATCAAGGAAACCTAATCGCTAGGCCACCAGCAAGAGGAAGAGTTTTCAACATCAACGCCAATCCTGTTGAAGATAATGACGGCCCAAACGAAACCACCCAACTAGTCCCCTTCACCGAAAATCAAGATTCAACTCCAACCGCTTAGTTTTATGTTTTTCTTTATGTTATCTCAAGTTTTGGTTGATTGTGTTTGTTTATGTTTTAAAGCCACATAGAACCAATCATAACTTACGGATAAAGCCAATGAAAATTTGACAAGAATATGGTGGATACGCCGCTGGTACTTCCTATATATAAGTATTCTTGTCAAAGGATCAGAGGCATTGTCTGACGATTATGAGAAGTTCCATGTAGGATTTAGTATTGTCTTGATTGAATTTGTTTTGTACTCACTGATTTGGCATTTATAGCATCTCATCATTTAAAGAAATTGGATTGTGTTCCATTTCTACATAGACTAACCTCTCCATCATAACAAACGAGAGAGGTACTATCATCATTCAAACATGTATGCTATTAGAATTAAGACTCAAGCTATGGTTGATTATGTTTATTTATGTATTAGAGTCACATAGAACTAATCATAACTTGCGGATAAAACCAATGAAAATTTGACAAGAATATGGTGGATACGCCGCAGGTACTTCCTATATATAAGTATTCTTGTCAAAGGATCAGAGGCATTATCAGGCGGTTATGAGAAGTTCCATGTAGGATTTAGTAATGTCTTGGTCGAAGTTTGTTCATCATACATTTCAACGTATTTCAATTTCATCATTTAAAGAAGTTGAGCTATGTCTCACTTCCACAAGGACTAACCTCTCCATCATAACAAACGAGAGAGGTACTGTCACCATTCAAACATATATACTATCAGAATTAAGACTCAAGCTTTGGTTGATTGTGTTTATTTATGTATTAGAGTCACATAGAACTAATCATAACTTGCGGATAAAACCAATGAAAATTTGACAAGAATATGGTGGATACGCCGCTGGTACTTCCTATATATAAGTATTCTTGTCAAAGGATCAGAGGCATTATCAGGCGGTTATGAGAAGTTCCATGTAGGATTTAGTATTGTCATGGTTGAAATTTGTGTTACATTCACTGATTTAACATTCATATCATATCATCATCTAAAGAAATTGGATTGTGTTCCATTTCTACATAGACTAACCTCTCCATCACAACAAACGAGAGAGGAACTGTCACAAATCAAACATGTATGCTATCAGAATTGAGACTCAAGTTTTGGTTGTTGTGTTTGTTTTAGAGTCACATAGAACTAATCATAACTTGCGGATAAAGTCAATGAAAATTTGACAAGAATATGGTGGATACGCCGCTGGTACTTCCTATATATAAGTATTCTTGCCAAAGGATCAGAGGCATTATCAGGCGGTTATGAGAAGTTCCATGTAGGATTTAGTATTGTCTTGATTGAAATATGAGTTATACTCACTGATTTAGCATTCATATCATCTCATCATTGGATTATGCCACCATTCAAACATGTATACTATCAGAATTTGGACTCAGATATTGGTTGTCGTGTTTATTTATGTTCTAGAGTCACATAGGACTAATCATAACTTACTGATAAAACCAATGAAAATTTGACGAGAATATGGTGGATACGCCGTTGGTACTTCCTATATATAAGTATTCTTGCCAAAGGATCAGAGGCATTATCAGGCGGTTATGAGAAGTTCCATGTAGGATTTAGTATTGTCTTGATTGAAATATGAGTTATACTCACTGATTTAGCATTCATATCATCTCATCATTGGATTATGCCACCATTCAAACATGTATACTATCAGAATTTGGACTCAGATATTGGTTGTTGTGTTTATTTATGTTCTAGAGTCACATCATAGAACCAATCCTAACTTACTGATAAAACCAATGAAAATTTGACGAGAATATGGTGGATACGCCGCTGGTACCTCCTATATATAAGTATTCTTGCCAAAGGATCAGAGGCATTGTCAGGCGGTTATGAGAAGTTCCATGTAGGATTTAGTAATTTCTTGGTTGAAGTTCGTTTTATACTCACTGATCTAGCATTTATATCATCTCATCATTTAAAATGGGATTATGTCACCAATCAAACATGTATCCTATAAGAATTAGGACTCAGACATTGGTTGTGGTGTTTATTTATGTTCTAGAGTCACATCATAAAACCAATCATAACTTACTGATAAAACCAATGAAAATTTGACAAGAATATGGTGGATACGCCGCTGGTACTTCCTATATATAAGTATTCTTGCCAAATGATCAGAAGCATTGTCAGGCGGTTATGAGAAGTTCCATGTAGGTTGTAGTATTAGAAGTTTTGTTTTAGGATATAACCTTATCCTTCCAAACATATCAAAACTCTTGCGCATGAAATCATGCTTAGTGAATCAACTCCGCTTATCAATATTTTTACCGTAGGCAACAAAAAGCGATTCCTGTAGCAGGGTACTTAACCCTTACAAGGAACGTTACCGCCTCAACAAAAAATTTAAACTCTTACACTTTTTCTAAGTATTTAATGGTCAATTAAAACACCATCCTTTTGAGACAAATATGTCACTACTTAAATTTCGGGACGAAATTTCTAAAAAGTAGGGGATACTGTAACATCCGTCAAAAACCGGATTTACCAAACCCGCTCCGTTTATTAACCGAACGATCAGTTAAAAATTTCGTGGCGTATTTAATGCCCAAATTAATTTTAAACGATACATAATTAATAAGTATATTGGATTATAAAAGTTATATTTGAAAAGGTATTAAAATTAATGAAATAAAAATAAAACAATGCTGCCGGGTTTTGAACCCGGGTCAGCTGGGTAAACTTCAAAGCCTTAACACACATCTTTCCAACCACTCCGCCACTTGTGTTTCTTGTTTATTATTAGAAACAATTAATGCAAATACACAAACTCGAATTCAAACTGACGCGCCCAAATCGCAGTCGTCGGAAATCCCGACGATTTCGCCGAGATTGGACGGTTTCTTCTGTTTTAACCGACGCATTAACCTTAACATCGGTTATAACCGATGTCCAGTCCACGACACAAGTCATAACCGCCGGAAAAGTTATTGACCGATGAATCAAGACTGAAATCAGACCACATGCATCTCGATTCTTTCCTATAAATGCACCCTCTAACCTCTGATAGCCTTTTCGCTCACGATCACACCCATTCTCGACGAAGTTTCACTCGCCGGAAAGTTTCTGCAACTCGCCGGAAAACCGAACCCCTTCACTTCTGTGCCTTACTCTAAAAACAGAACACCTAGAGCTCATACCGAAGTCACCCACACTCACCTCAAGCTTCCTGAAGACCTTCTGCCGCAAGATAAACCTCGCCGGAATAACCTGCTGTTATCGGAAATTTCGCCGGCGAAACAGAGGATCTCTGTTCGGTATATCTTACACCTAATCTCTCTCGTTTTTATTAATCTCACATGTATCTAATCACAACTTACTAAAGAAACAGATTATTTTTGTCAAAACAGTCGGACATCAATCTGGTTAAGTTTAACGAAGAAGATGAAGTCTTCGGTTATAAATATATTTAATTTAAATCAAGTTATATCTCGGGTTAGACACACAGTCCAGCGGTGGACTGTGTGCAAATAAACACGCATACGTCCCGAGTTCGATTCTTGTCACACGCACACTCGCCTTAATAAAAATGTCCCTTTTTAAAACTGAACCGGATTCACTCGCAAATAGATTTTAAGTTTAATGAAAACTGGAATAATAACCAAGATAGACACACAGTCCAGTGGTGGACTGTGTGCGCGTGTAAATCATACGTCGCGGGTTCGAGTCCAGACTACCGCACCGGTTCTTGCAATTATCAAACTTTTTATATAAGGCAGAAATGAATTTATCTAATTTGTATATAAGTATAATAAAAACCAGTTTATTTACCAAGTTAGACACACAGTCCAGCTGTGCACTGTGTGTCAAACTAAACCACAGGTCCCGGGTTCGAGACCTGTGGCGAGCACCGAGTCATGCATTAAAATCGTTTTTAAAATAAATGATTTTCAGATTAATTCAATTAGTATATAAATATAATTAAAAACAGAAATATTTCGGGTTAGACACGTAGCTCAGTTGGTAGAGCTGCGTGCACGCATACGGGAGGTCACGAGTTCGAACCTCACTCAGCGCACATAATAACACAATCAAACCGGTCAACGGTCAACGGTCAAAAAGTCAACATTTTTTATTATTTTTATTTATTTATTTTATTTAACAATCAATTAAAAATACTTAAAAATAACATTTTTAAAGTTAGAAAATAGCCTTAAACTCACAAAAATATATCCAATAATCCTACTAAAGTTGATTAATAGAATCCGCTTATTTACCAAACCATTATGTTATTATCTAGGTTAGTTTCACTCGTGGTTAAATCAAACTTCGTGCGCATTCAACGTCATCAACCGAACGCATCCAATGTGAGTGAATCTTACAACTCCCCTTTTTAATTACACGTTTTGGGGTGTGTCATGTGCCACTAAAATTAACTCGTTTATTTAAACTTGTGCCATACCATATTGTGATCTAAACTTAGAATGTAAATATTGTTTGTAGTTATGTCTTTCATATTGTCAAGTTGTATGCAAATCATTCATTAGGCCCATCAGTTCGTAGAACAACGCGTGTCTCAAAACTCATTCATTAGGCCCATCAGTTCCTCGTGAGAGACGAGTTGAACAACGCGTGCCTCAAAACAATTTATTATTGTATGTGTGTGCATTATTTAATATTAAGTGATTCGTGAATAAGTTTACATCTATATTTACTCATATGTGGTTGTGCACTTTATTTTATAATCAATTAAATAAACTTGTTCAAATGTTTTTCATAGGATTCACTCGCCAACTTTTTGTTGATCCAAAAACCATTTTACACATGATACAGGTGAACAGGATGAAGCAAGGAAAACATAGAAATGCCTTAGAAGAAAATAATGAAGTCTAGAATGATGTGTAGGACATGATGTAATTATGATTGTATGTTTCCCTTTAAATTGTAATAACAAATATGAAACGTTATAATAAATGTCGTGAGCTTTGATGATAACCCAATCATACCCCGATCAACTTTTCCGCTGCGGGTTGGGGTGTGACATATAACATGAAAGTGTAGGAACCATGTCAAAGTGGATGGAAGCATGGAAGGCTAACGGGTCAAAAGGAAGCAAGGTAACGGATGCTAATATATGGACGCTAAGGTAAGTGACTTCCGATTCACTTCTTAGTAAGTATAGAGAGGTTTGATATTAGGATTATGGGAATCATGTAAGATTAAGTAGTAAATGCGAGTATTAAGGTAAGTATCCTTTGAAGCGATCAAAAGTAGCGAACTATGTTGAAAACAACTTGGTGAAACCAAACGGGTCGACTTAATGCGCTTGAACCGTGTAACGGCGGGGTAATCCGTAAAAGTCCAGAACGCGGTCAAGGATTTTAGGTAAATCACGTAGACAAATGTTCTACGGTCAATTAGAAATGGGTCCCAAGTGAACAAATGAATATCAAAGAAATTACGTAGTTTTTGAACAAAAAGGGTAAAAATGGAAATTCAGCAGCTCGGTACCGTAACCTACGGTTGCCAGCCGTAGGCTACGGTAGGCAGTGACATGGAAATTCAGCAGCTCTGTACCGTAATCTACGGTTGCCAGCCGTAGGCTACGATAGGCACTTGGCTTACGGCGGGCGTTCTTGTTAAAATTTTATTTTTTTGTTTAGATGTTCACGTTTATGTGTTACGTTATGAAGTTCATACAACTAATGCATTCGATAATATATGAGATGTTGAGTGCATTATTGAAGTTCTGGAATGCAGGATCAATTTAGATGTTGTAATTAAGATTGTTTGTACTTACGCATACATCAAGTGGGATGATCTTGTAAAGAGTAGTCGGGCCAGATAAGATGTATGCATGTTAATAAATCTAGTGTTTTCCAAATAAGTGACATTTGTATAAAGAGGTGTTAAGAACAATATATATATATATATATATTTATATATATATATATATATATATATATATATATATATATATATATATATATATGATGACGACACTAACTGGGTCGTCTATAAGAATAAAATAAAAGTGCAGGTATGTAAGAGTTGGGCTTTCAGAGAATGGAGGTCCAGTGTAAAAGAACGAATTTAGAAGAAAATATTAATGGAGTAGTAAACATACTTAGATTGCCACGTGGTTACTGATTATTCATATATTTAATGTTTTATGTATCGCGTCACCATTTCTAATGTGTTAGTTATATATATGGTGGCTGCAGGTTATTCGAGTCATTATGATCATCCTAATGGACAAGTGGACGAGGATCGAGTCTAAGATTATGGATTGTACGAAAAGGGGTCATGTGGTTTGTATTCATACATTCTAAGAGTCTTGTTAACTAAGGATGAACGATATATTAATTTAAGAAATCATTATAAAACAGCTTTTCAAGTATGATAGAACAGTTATAAAGAAAGAAATTTCAAGTCGTATTTTCCGTTGCGTCTCTTTTGGTTAAAATATGTTTAGGGTGTTACATATGTTTAATAATAGCATATTTTAAATTTGTTTTATATGATTAAAATATTAAATTCAAAACATTACCGAAATTCTTAAATTTTACGAGTGTTATTCTTTCATGATTAAGAACAGTAAATCATCACCAATTAATCAAAACACAACATCTATATCAAAAGCCACAAATCTAAATAAACTAAGAACACTAAAATTATGAAATGGATCTATGATACCCTCTATCACAAAATTTGATAGAGGGGTTTTGTACTTCTCGAAAAATTATGGGAAATAGGCACAAGATAATCATTTGATTAAAAATTTAAGGAGATATGAGAACTTGAAGTTACAAGCCCTAGAATCGTTCTTGATTAAATTTGCGAGTTCTAGTTGTTGTTCGCATGATTTGGAGGCTAGCATTTGTTTTTTAGAGATGGAGAAATCGTTTGGTGGCTGCTAGAATCGTTATAGTATATGAATTCGTTATAAAGGAATTTTGATATCTTTATAAGTTTCATGGTGATATGCAAATCTAAAAAATTAGGAAGTTTAAAGACAAATAAGTACGTTTTTACATCATGTGTTAGTGTTAGGACTAATAAATGTTATTTAGGATATCAAATATTTGATAAACATCAAAGATTCTAGAGTAAATAGCGGTTTTGGTCTCTGTGCTTTGGTGATTATTGCTATTATTTACAAAATCCAAATGTCTTGCAATTTTAATATCAATGTTTCTATTTTATTGCGGTTTTAGTCCACCACACTAACTCCATCAATTTTCATGCTAATCTTTTTTGGATTAAATTAGATGTTATCAATGTGTCTACTTAGAGTTTTAGTTTAATACAACTTTTTTTGGATTTAACATAGCCACAACTGAATTATAATATAAAGATAAATCAACATATATAGCATCACCCTTCTGGGATAAAAATATACTCTTTCATTTTTGCAAGACCCTATCTTAATTTATTGAAATTCTATTAAAATTTCGCATTTTGATGTGCGAATGCGAATACACGTCACTCTTATTTACGAGTTTATTAAAACTTTTTCAACATCTTTTAACAATTTAACATGTTATCGTTGGTTAGTTTTATTATAATCAAAACCAAGTGCGGAAGCTTGAATTTTGATCGTGTTCAGTTCTTCATATAGCTTGATCCACCTCCGGTGCTCCCAAACATCACCTATATTTCTTAATTTATGAAATACATTAGTTATAAATAAATTATAACATAACCGAATAAACATGAAGTCTTAAAACAATAAAAATAAAAACTTTATTTCAGACCCTGCCGTAAGCTACGGTGGCCACCGTAGCTTAGGGTTCAGCATTACGGTTCTAGCTCACTGTCTTACGGCTAAGACTCCAATTTCAATCAGCAGCTGCCTACCGTAAGCTACGATAGGCCACCGTAGCTTATGGTGGGCTGCTGAAGCTTTTCTCTTGTTTGTAGTTTTAGTTACGACATTTCCCGTAACTCACTTAATTCTTCTCTGTTTTACCCGAAAGTTGTTTCTAAATATCCGTAGAATATTTTCTTACATATTTTATCCGAAATCCTTGACCCGGATTCTTATTTCTTATGAATTACACATTCACTCTTGATTTATGCCTATATTCATTTGACCCATTAAGTGATTTAAGTGTATAAACTTAAATCTCACTTCCTCTTACTTTGTTTCTCGTTTTCCCACCAAAATATCTATTTACATTCCACCACAACTATACATTGTGGTGGATTGGTTATAAAAAATGCTATATTTTAAATTCTACCATTCGGTTTGGCGTTTTTACGAAAAAGATCTAATATGAGGCATTAAGCCAAAACGGCTTATGCTTTTCGCCTTTACATTACCAAAGAGGTCTATCGTATTATAAAACTCATTTTTAAACAAATATTAGAGTCGTTTACCTATTTTATCATTCGAGGGCATTTTGGTCAACTTAGACCATTCTTTACGACGAAGGACTTACAATATTATGTTTTGACCAAAACGAACATTTAACCATAATCTATGTGAAATCATTATGCTCTTAAGAACATAATGATTATAGATTAGGTTATTGGATTTACCTTACCTTATGTAATCCCTTTTTCATTTATGACTCAGTTAACTCTCATCAGACCTTTTAGTCCAGGTTGAGAGTTTGACCAGTTACACGTACCTGGCTCGGGTCATAGCATTGACCCATTTAATTAGTTTGCACTACTAGTTACTAATTAATAGCGATGCGAACCAAACGCCATTTCCCCGTTATTACAAAAACTTGACAAGCGTTCATTAGATATTATTGTCAAATGGTGATATCATCACCATTTGATCCATTTGGTCTAAATGACCATTTTATCATTACGAGATGGTATTTATTTACCATCTCATCATGTATTAGTTTCAGCTTACACCACATGATCATATTACTTAAATTTGTTTCTCAATTCATTCGATCCGTTATGACATACGCCATAGGGTGTCTATATCAAAATTTAATATTTATTTGTCAACTCGTGACTGAATTACCATTTTACTCTTTTATTTCTTATGGCTTACACAATAAGGTAACTTTTTCCTAATTCCTTGTTTATTTGTCATTACATGACTAAATTACTGATTTACCCTTTTTACCATCAATATGGTTTATTACCATTTTCACTTGTTCCGACCCATATCGATTTAAGTCGGAACCTTGCATTTCATATCTCATTCCGATTACCAAATCACTTATTCTTAGTCAATTACATAAGTAGATTTTCTATATTAAGGATGTAAGCTTTACTTACAATGAAATCCAATTATGCTCTTTCCGCGTACTTGATCCGTTTGACCCGCTTCCTCCCATGCCTCCACCTAGCTTGTCAAGCGTCAAACTATCATTTATCATTCGCAAGATGGTTAGGTTAGTCATCATTTAAAACGACTATTCCACCTTACGGATTATATCAAATTTATCATTTGATCTTATTATAGGTCAGTTTGACTCTTAAAAGTCAACTGCCCATTTACACATACAAACTCACGGATAAGTTTAACAACTCATTTAAGTATTTCGTTAATTACTCGGTAAGCGCTATTCTTAGGACACCATTATAGCTATGTTTTCCAAACCAAGTTCATGTCGTTTCTTTCACTTAAACAAATTCAAGCGATTGTTAACATCAAGTTAACTTATCTTTTGATCAACAATGCTAATTTATCCGTTAGCTAGGTTTTCATCTTTATAAAGAAATCCATTTCATCATATTATTAGACATTTATCCGATACCTAATATTACCAATTTAACATCTATTAACATTAACTAAACATCTATTTCATCATATCATATAAAACTCATTTCAAGTCATGTATGATTACTTACTCGAATCTCTAATTTGTTCGAGTATCTTACACATGCATACAAGTATGATGATCATAAACATTCCTACATTATTAATTTCATCATATAGTCAAGAACCCATTTCATTATTTACTTGTTAATCACCAACAAGAAATCTTACATCAAATTGTGCATGATTTCTTTAAGTTTAAGGAAATCAATCATACACATACACTTAATTTCATCTTTGGATCATAATCCAACTATCTAATTGCAAGTAATCAACATGTCTCAAGTTATGATTTTTACCAAATCTAAGTTTTAAGACATACCTTATGATCCCCTCGATTAGGTGATCGTTTATATTGTAACATCCGTCAAAAACGGATTTTACCAAACCCGCTCCGTTTATTAACCTAACAGTCAGTTAAAAATTTCGTTGCGAATTAAATGCCTAAAATAATTTTAAACGATACATAATTAATTATTATATGGGAATATATAATTAGTTTTTAAAAAACTGTCAAAAATAAGAAGATAAAAATAATTTGGTTCTGCCGGGTTTCGAACCCGGGTCAGTAACCGGTCAAACAACAACTTAACACACAACACTTGAACCACTGCGCCACTGCTGTTTCTTGTTAAAGGTTAGAATCATTTAATTCATCTCATGACTTTCCGAATTCAAAACCGGCGCCCAAAGTTCAGTCGTCGGAAATCCCGGCGATCTCGCGACATTTAACGACATCTTCAGTTATAACGTAAACAATTACTAGGACATCGGTTATAACCGATGTCTGAGTCCGCGACCAAAGTTATAACCGCCGGAGAAACTATAACCGACGAACCAAGTCGGAAATCGGACCAAATTCATCGATAACCTGCCTTATAAATACCCCCTCGAACCTCTGCAAACATTTTCGCTCAAAACCACACCCTTTCTCGGCGAAAACTCACTCGCCGGAAATATTCTGTTCGTCGCCGGAAAACCGAACCTTCCACTTCTAAGCCTTACTAAACCCTCTGAACTTATACCGAAGTCACTCACATCCTTTGTGAGCTTTCTGAAGACTCTCTGCTGCAAGACACACGTCGCCGGAAGTGTTTGCTGTCGCCGGAGTTCTGCCGGAAAACAGAGGAAGCCAGTCGGTATACCTCACGCCTAATTTCTTCATTCTTTTTATTTATATCTCATCTGTAATTAATCATAAAACGCTAAAGAAACCTGAATAAACACTTCGAACCAGTCAGTCATCACTTCTGGTTATAACACAACGAAGAAGACGAAGTTACGGAACATATAAGTATAATTTAATTCAAGAAATAACTCGGGTTAGACACACAGTCCAGCGGTGGACTGTGTGCACATTAAACACACTAACGTCTCGAGTTCGAATCTTGTTCCACACACGCTGCCTTAATAAAAACGTTTTTTTGTTTTAACCGAACCGGAGTCACGCTGTTATATGATAAGTATATTAATAATCGGAATAATAACCAAGTTAGACACACAGTCCAGTGGTGGACTGTGTGTATGTTTAATCAAAGCGCACGAGTTCGAGTCCGGTCTACTACTTCGACCCGGACAATTATTCAAACTTTTTAATATGGCATAAATGAAAATGATTAGTTTGTATTTAAGAATAATAAAAATAAGTTTAGTTAACAAGTTGGACACACAGTCCAGCGGTGGACTGTGTGTTTGCATAAGCCACAGGTCCCGGGTTCGAGACCTGTGGAGCGCACCGATTCTTTGATTTAAAATCGTTTTTTAAAAATAAAGGATTTTCTGTTTAACCTAATTAATATATAAATGTAATTAAAAACAGAAATATTTCGGGTTAGACACGTAGCTCAGTTGGTAGAGCTGCGTGCACGCGTACGGGAGGTCTCGGGTTCGAGCCTCACCCAGCGCACACAATAATACATACGAACCGGTCAACAGTCATTGTTACAGTCAAAGTCAAAGTCAACGGTCAAAAAAAGTCAACTTTTTTTATTATTTTTATTTATTTATTTTAATTAAAAATCAATTAAAAATACTAAAAATAACATTTTTAAGATTAGAAAATAGCCTCAAACTCACAAAAATACACCTAACAATCCTACTAAAATGGAACAATAAAATCCGTTTACTTACCAAACCATAATGCTATTTATCTAGGTTAATTTCACTCGTGGTTAAAACCACTTCGCGTGCATTCAACATCATCAACCGAACGCACCCACGGTGAGTGAATTTTACAACTCCCCTTTTTAATTACACGTTTTGGGGTGTGTCATGTGTCTCAAATAATTAACTCGTTTATTTAAATTTGTGCCATACCATATCGTGACCTAAACTTAGATTGTTTATATTGTTGTGATTACTTATTTCATTTTGTCAAATTATATGAAATTCATTCATTAAGCCCATCAGTTCCTCGTGGGAGACGAGTTGAACAACGCGTGCCTCAAAACCAATCCATTATTGTTCATGTGTGTATCATTGAGTTTATATTGTTTATAGTTATGTCTTTTATATTATCATGTTTATGCAATTCATTCATTAGGCCCATCAGTTCCTCGTGAGAGACGAGTAGAGCAACGCGTGCCTCTAAACGTTCCATTATTGTTCATGTGTGCTTTATTTAATGTCTAATGATTGTTGAATAAGTTTACATCTATTTTTACTCATGTGTGGTTGTGCACACATTTCATAATCAATTAAATAAACTTGTTCAAATGTTTTCCATAGGATTCACTCGCCAACTTTATGTTGATCCAAAAATCTTTTCACACATGATACAGGTGAACAGGTTGAAGCAAGGAAAACATAGGAAATGCCTTAGAAGAGATCAAAGAGGCTTAGATTGATAGTTAGAACATGTTGTAATATTTATTGTAAATTTCCATTAAATTGTATTAATGAATATGAAACGTTAAAATAAATGTCATGAGCTTTGATGATAACATGCCCCGATCACCTTTTCCGCTGCGGGTCGGGGTGTGACATATATGCGTTCATGCACTGATTTGGGGTTAGAATTGGCTTTCAATTTGTTGATTCTTGATTGAATTAGGGTTTCCCTAGTCTTCACCTCCTGATGATCGACCAACACACATTTACTATGTGTGTTGTGTCTAAATTTTGGTGTTTTAAAAACACAAGTTCCTTTTGTGGCAACTTTAGTCCCTCAAGTTTAGTTTTTGATCATATAAGACTACAACTCATTGTCTTGTTACTTGTTTACATGTTATTAACTAGGTTAATTTGTTTCTAGTCATTTTGTTATAGTTTAACTTTCACCGCTAACGGTTCTTTATCTGTTCTTTAATATTAATGTGGTTTGATTACCAAACCCGTTTTTGGGGTGTTACAATTTTCCAGTTATACTATTAATTTAATAGCTAAAATTGATAAACAATTTTCGAATTAACCAGTGGAGAGCAATGTGGGAGAAGCATGTTGTTGGGAAATTGGTGGATCGATGGCAGCAAACATGAGATAATATTAGTTTTTAATTGTTTTGAGATAATATTAGTTTTTAATTGTTTTTAATCAAAACTAAGTAGTTTTGATATGGTTTTGCATACAAGTTTGGATAAATAACAACCTCATATTCACTTTCTCCTTACTAAAATCATACATTAATAATTATTAAAAATTACCCCTTTAACTATAAGTTGGAAGGAGTTAGTGTGCTAGACTAAAACCGTAATAAAATAAAAACCTTGGTATTAAAATTGCAATACATTTGGATTTTGTAAATAATAACAATAACCACTAAACCTCAAGATTTCAGCTTGGGGCATAAGTTTTTCCATTGTGTTGGGTTGGTTACGCGAAGAAGGTGAACCAGGCCCGACTTTATTACTTTATAAATACAATTCGGTCCTTCCTATACACTAAAAATGAGCGTAGTGCAGTGGTTGTGCGTGTGTTGGTTTAAGCGTTACCCGGGTGGAGACCCGGCTTCGAATCCCGTCTCCACCCAATTTCTTTTTTCCTTATCCTTTAAACAACTTTCAATTAATTGCACAAACAGTCCCTCAACTTTACTAAGTTGTGCTAACCCTGTTTACGTTAATTAATTAACTTAGTTAGTTATTCCTTTAGTTTGAAGTTTCTAATAATACAAATATAACCCCTCAATGTGTAACCTAAATTAACTTATAAAATTAACTCTGTTAATGCTATCCGATTATAAATCTAACCGAGAACCCTTATGCGTTTAACGTTTTGTGCCTGCTTTTTATCCAACACGATACATAAACGATGTTAAATAATAAAATAAATAATAATTTAAAAAGTTTTTGATTTTATATATTTCCAACAGGTCTAGTTTTACCAATTCGTGTTGGGTTTTGAAGATTTGTTTATGGCAGATGTGACAAGTTTAGGAAGCCTTCAAGGGGGAAACTTCTGGACTTTTATTTGTACTTCAACTTATTACATCAGGCAGTGAAGATGGTTCCCTTAGGTTTTGGTTTTATTATCAGCAGATCTTACATAACCCAACAAAACTCATTGTTAATGAGAAGACTAAAAAGCTCCATTTGATGTTGTATTACATATGTGTAATACATTGAAAAAACACGCCGAGCATGGGTGTTTTTTGTATTACACATGTCTAATATATGATATATTACATGTCACACTCCAACCGATGGCGGAAACATCAGAGTGAGACGAACGAGATTGCTCGAGACTTCATAACACTATTGTAACAATATTTAATTCAAACCGATTTCATTCATAAATAAAATTGTCAAGTACATCACAAGAAATCAAAGTACAACAATTGGAAAGTACAACAAAACTCAATAACAATACAATAATAAAATCTAGTAATTCTTGATGCATTTTTAAGTCGTCCCTTCTAAATTTCCTCAATATCAACATCATCAACCTGAAACATGTTTAAAAGTATAGTTCAACACACAAGGCATTGGCGAGTACATAAGTTTAATATAGCATAAATATGAAAAATGTTTAAACGAATCTTCATGGCAAAAATAGTTAACTAGATTAATGTATCAAAGCATGCAATTTTACAAGTCAACCCTCTGATTACCACAAGAATTAAAGACTTAACATGACCACAAGACTACGGGCGGTGCGTTACTCCTATAGCGCTATACATGTTAAGGGGAGGCTCGTACAAAGTTAATGATAAGCGAATCACATAAGAATATCCCAAGAATATAAATCAAGTATCACATAGTTAAGCATGTATAATTGATTGTCTGTGTTTGCATAAAGTATAAGTGTATTTGCGTGTATTTTGATAGGTTAAATACATTGCACCCAAAAGTGTAAAGCGTAAAAAAGGCTTTCGAGTGCAATCACGGTTTTGCCAAGCTTCCTTTGGTAATCCCATGAAGATTTGGAGAGTTTGAAGTATGGTACATCGAGTTATCCTACATGAGGATAACGTAGGTGTGTGAGTATTTGGATAAAAATGGAGGATTCGGATTCGGAATTAAAGTATGTAAAAGTATGTATTCAAGAAAGTAATTATCAAGCCTTAAACACTCGTTTTTGACACTATATATATCCCATATGGGTTGTTGTGATTTCACGGATTAAGTTCCCATTAGAATTGTAACGAGAGGTTCATGTCTTAGATAATATAGCCTATTACCATGACAAGTAACCATGTCGATTTCCTCAAGGATTCGGCTATGTGTCTGTATATATATATATATATATATATATATATATATTATAGTTTATATACTAATTCTAAGATAAGTCCATCAAGAGTATCATAGATTTCCATGTAAGTCAAGCATGGAGGATTAACCTCATTGTATGATTCACCAATACACAAATCATCACAAGGATGATTCGGATGGTCATGAATGAAAAGAAAGCTTTAACCCGGGTGAGTCATTCCCGATATGGAAAGAGTTAACTAAGTGTCGAAGGCTAGACGGGGTTAAGTTACTTTAAGTCTAGCAAACTACTTTAGATAGCAAGGTAAAAACATCAAGTAAGGTGGTGGAACGAAGTTAGGATAGTCAAGTCTTCCAAGTATTCAAACCTATACCAAAACACAAGTTTTGTCATCAACTTTATGGCAAGCTCGGATGGCTTCATCCCTTGTGGGTTGCATAAACCCTTGCAAAAACAGAAAGTTTAGAGGTGGTTGCACCTCTTAAACTCATAAGAATTTATTCCTAACAAGTCTTATAACCTTAGATAGGTTGAAGAACAAGTAGTCACAAAATTCAAACAAGTTTTAATCAAGAAAAGCAAGATACAAAAGTATAAATGAAAGCAGAATTAAATCCTATTTTGGACCTCAAATGTGGTGAGGTTTCACCTTAGTTTGCCAAGGCAAGCTTGTGAAAACCTTCCTTGAAGTTATCCAAGTAGAAAGAAAGAAGAAAACATAAGAAAATAAGAAGAAAAGTGAGCTAAAACTCACTTAGAATGGTTGTAACTTTTTGCCAAGTCTTGGAAATTAGAGAGTAACCAAGAAGATTTGAGAGTGATTTGAGTGTTTGGGAGTGTATGGAGGCTCCCATTTATAATGAGGGAATTAGGGTTTAGATAGTTAATGAAGTTGGTGGTGGTTGGGAGTTGGAAAAATGAAAATGGAGCCAAAAT
This sequence comes from Scalesia atractyloides, assembly GCA_947069175.1. Taxonomy (NCBI): domain Eukaryota; kingdom Viridiplantae; phylum Streptophyta; class Magnoliopsida; order Asterales; family Asteraceae; genus Scalesia; species Scalesia atractyloides. Next base: position 8,090,453 of record CAMTDV010000002.1, on the reverse strand, counting down.
TCGCGTATTTGAAAAGATTTTGCCAGACTTGGTCATCTTGCACGGTCGTGCGGATCGCGGATCACAGGGTGGTGCACATCAGGTGCGTGGTTATGCGGATCGCAGTGTGCATGGCTGTGCTTCTCAGTTGCATGGCCGTGCACCACTTGTAGAATTTACCAAACTTTCTAGAATTTGCAGTTTGACCCCTAACGTTTGATAATTCCATTATTTTATGCTAGAAACTCATAATTTAGCATGTTTTTAGATATTTAACGTGTGATAAAGTATAGTATAAGTGTATGCAAGAATAATTTGAGTATCAAGAATGTATGTATAAGTATAGGCACGTATAACAAGTATCGGTTTGCGTATAAACGATTAAATTGTAAGTATAACAAGCATGTATAAAGTATGAATTTTTATTACGATCAAAGTCTCGGATTACAAAGTTGGAGTTGAAATACGAATAAGATATGAATACGAGTTTCATAAATAGAAATACAACTACTTTTTCTAAATAAGGAAAGTACAACAAAATACGACGCGTTACATTTCACATGTGTAAAAGCACGGTTTTTTTCCAAAATTTGTATTTTTTCATACAATCCAAAAATATATAATAAATTAAGAAAGCACACTATTACACATGTGTAACATAAAAGACGCTCATGCGAACCGTAAGGATTTCTCCTTGCGGTCCTCGACGTGTTTTTTTTAATTTTGGATACACTATGCAAAACAGCTTTGGATGAAGTTTTTTAGTTTTCCTATTAAAAGTAGTTTTTTCATGATCTCTCCCCATATATAACCTTAAACTAAGAAACATAGAAATATATATAAAAAAACAAATTATGAACCTCCAATATAACTTTATGGTTTTCTTATGATCCTTACTTCTTGTGTTATTCTCTCTCCCGCTCGATCTATCTTTCTCCCTCTTTCTCTTTTTATATATACACATAAATACACGCACGCACACAAATACTATGTTAAAAATTTGTGTATTACACGAGTTAGATAAAATAAATATTAAAAGGTTAGTAATAGGGAATTCTCTCTCTCCCTCTATATATACATACACATACTATGTTAGAAATCTGTGTCTTAAACGGGTCAAATAAAATAAATATTAAAAGGTTACTAATAAAGAATTAGAATTACAAAATGATGTTTTGATGTAAAATATATTTAAAAAATAAGAAATAAAATGTGGAAAGGGGAATAAGAGAAGCAGGATAAAGAATTTTGGACTTACAGAATTATGACACGTGACGCTACCACTTATTTATTTATTTATTAGGTATAGATGTGTGTATGGTGTCAATCGTATCTGGTTGGAGAGTTGAAATATTTCAAGTTGGCTGGTTATATAGGTGAACCCAAACCTGACTCATATTGTATTTGTATCGTGTCGAACACACTTAACAATCATGTTGTGTTTCGAACTTTAAATGTTTTGCCTTTGTCAATAGATCACACCACGTTGACATATGCCTGCTATTTATGTAATTCTCTAATTAAATTTAATTATCTATTAAACACGGTGTTATTTATACAATTTAATAGTGATTTTTATAATTTTTTGAAAAAGGGCATTAGTAGGTGAAAGGAAGAGGTTGGTGTGACCTACGAAGGCCCAACCACCTCTACATCGCACATGGGTTTCCAACTTTTCATTGCCCTCTGTAAAGTTAGTGGGCCCATGCTTATTGTATTTTATATTTCTAAAACCATTCTTATATGCTTAAACACTAGCCTGTTCGTATGAAAGCGAAACCTTTTGGACTTTGGTTTATGACGGATTAATTTGGAAAAAACTATACAAAAAAAAAACTTGAATAAATGATATAGGTTAAATGAAATGAAAATTACCTAAATGTGTACTTCTAAATGATTATGAGGTTTTCTTGAAAAATAGTCTTTCTAGTTTTTATTATTTAATTATTGTTGTATCAACTTATAAGAACAATTTTTAGTAACGTATTTTAAATATCATGTAAACCAATTTCTATTGAATTTCTTAATTTTTAAATTATTATAACATTCCAATCCGAATTTAAAATATACGTAGATATTTCGACATCAGAACAAATTCGATTAGTTAAGTGGACCACAATCAAGTGGCAGAATAAGTAAATCAATATGTAACATAGACAGATAAAGCAAATCACTAAGTGATGCGTATTCGTTTTCTAAAAATTGTTTTTAATTTCTTTTTATTTTTTTTTACAAATACTTTATGGGTTAAGGGAATGGCTTATGCAAAACCAAGGGTTGCCACGACTATGTCACCATTTATTGAATTTACCAAGATCAAGCGGTATGGTTTTGCTTCATTTATCGATTCCGATATCAAATGTTTCATTTCCTTTGTAACTTTCGGTATGAAGGATTAATTGCTTAGGCCTCCTTGCCCGATTCAAAAGTCAAACAAGCCACCTCGTGCCAAATTCAGTACCAAATTGGTTTTACTGAAACCATTCCCTCCACCCTTAGTATGTGTAGTAAAGTTTCCAAATCAAGTTTCAGCTGGTATGAGCTCGCTCGCGGCTCACTTACTTACCAGAATAAATACTCGTCATTTCTATCCATGACTCCACCTAAATATAATTGAATGCTTCTAACTTTTTCCGGTAGTTCTCATTTTGTACGGTTGTTAATTCGATATAAAATTTCAAGCTAAGTCAAGACGACTCATATAAATTTAGGGTCCTTTTTTGTATGTATATGAGTATTTATAGACAAGAAACTAAGAAACACACGTTACATAAATCATCTAATGAAATATTTGATATTACTAGTTACAAGTTAAATTAGTTGTAGGAAAGTTTGTTGGGAAACAAGTCATATGTTAAACATCATATCAAGTTTTGTAATAATATAAAATGTTCCAACAGGTTTCAATCATAGAAAATAAGCTCTATTAAAAAAGTTGTCTAGATTCAATTGCATTTTATAAACTTTTGTAGTTTTGTAAATGAAATGAAGAAGGATATGGACTATTATGTTTTAAATTATAAGATTCCTCCTGTATTTGAATTCGACACCAGCAATTTGATAAGCTTTAACACAATTCAAATTTTCGTAAAATACCATGTGATCCCCTACAATTTGATCCTTGTTATGTGTCAAAAATTTTAATTCCTATATTTTCATCTCCGTATCTTTGTATTTTTAAAATGTTCTATTAAATTTAAACAATTTCAACTTTCACCAATTAACCGATAGCACTCCCAACTTTTGATTTGTAAACCATTACTCCCAACTTTCAATTATTGGTCGATAAAACTCCCTAACTAACCAAACCCTAACCCAGTTAGTTTTAGCTGATGTGGCATCTGGTGTGGTCCTTTTTGTTGATGTGGTATATGATGTAGCAAATGATGTGGCATTTTTTATATGTGGCAGATGATTTGGCAGATGACGTGGTATTTTTTGACGATGTGGCCGCTGACATCAACTAACTGTGTTAGAGTTCGGTTAGTTAGGGAGTGTTATCGGCCAAAAAGTTGAAAGTTGGAAGTGCTGGTGTACAAATCGAAACTTGAGAGTGCTATCAGTCAATTGATGAAAATTAAGGTTATTTAAATCCAATATCACTTTTTATATTATATACATGAGTTATCTATCTGATGTGCTCATATTGTATCCAACCTTTTATGTATATAAATAACATATATGATTGTGTTAAATCAATTTAAGATACACGAGCAGTAACTAACGTTAAGAAAATGTGTTAAATCAATTTAAGATACATGTGTTTTGTTAGATTTTTTAAACTTTCTTTATTTTCTTTTAAATAAATGGTATAATGATAATATTACATTGATTTAACAGTTTTTAATGTCATTTATTAATAAAAAGTTCTACGTATCTGCTATTAGGAAAATAATCAAACCTGCAATATTAACATAACATACACATGAATCATTCGTGTAAATAACTCTTCTTCTTTTTTTCCGCTTAGATCAACTTTTTTAGATTCTCTGTGTTAATGTTTTTTTTATTAATAAACTACACTGTGTTACATGTTTTTTATTAATAAACTACAATGAAAAACTTTTTTCAACTATTACAACTCTAAATTAATGATTTATAATAAACTTGAGATTAGATTTTTATATCTTATGATACGCTAATGTTTAAGATATAGCAGTACTAGTAGATTCTTCATGTATATCTTTCGATGTCAAGGTATTTATAATCTAAGTTGTGTAAATTGTAAGTTTTAACTTATGTCTTTAATGACAATTAACAATAATTATCTGTAATATATTAGGCTCTTAAATTGTGTAAATTTATCTCAAAATTATTTTGTTTTTTTTTAATTTCAAAGAAAGAAACTGACATTTTTTAAATTATGGACAGATTTAAGCAATTTTTATATGATATCTATCATATTTTACTACGTAAGATATTTCTTTTATTCAATCATATAATACACGAGTTTATAACCTAATTATTATATATAAGTATATATATACATATGTTTTTAATGTCATTTTATTTTTAATTATTATATATACGTGTGTGTATTTTTAGTTGAAATTTTATAGTTGTACAAACAAATATATGAATACATATACAAATTGTGTATTAGCAAAAACTTTTGAATGTAAGATAAGACCATTTGATAATACAATCAATTTACATATTGACATGTAAGAATATTATAAAAGCTTAAATATTTTGTTTCAATATAAATCAAAGTTTGAAATTTGAGTGCAAATCAAATACAAAGCGGGTTGCTAAAAAGTATAAAACGTCATTTAGATGTTTGATTATAATGACTAAGATTGATTAGGTGATAAATTCTTAAATAAAATGAAAGTTTCACCTAATTGGTGAAATAGCTCTTCACTTTTCACATGTCATGTAAAATTTACAAATTTTACATGTTAATTTAAGAGGGAACGGGTGAAGTCTTAAACTAAACCTATGGTGTACAGTAGTGCATGTTGGTTTTAATATTGAATGGAACTTGTGGTCAATTGATGTTGGAATGATTGGTCTTGAAATATTTGTGCCTATTAATGGTTTTCACATCCATGCTCAGAATGTGGGAGCTAGGAAACCTCTGGTGTGCATGTGTTTCTTTCTAACTCTCGAAATGGTCCATTTCATGCTAAAAGGTTTCTCAAGTGAAACCAAGCTAAGAAATGCTGCATATGCACACAATTTCCACTAGAGATTACGATGTACTGCATATGGGAACCACATGTAGTCACAACATGATGATATGGAAACCAGTGGTACACACAGCATAAGTTTCTTTGCAATTTCATATATTACAAGAAATACTTTTATCTATCTATAAGATCTGGAAATGTCATGTAATACAAATAATATTTGTATGCTAATAACACCAAAATGTCTCGTAACTAGTTATGACCTTAGTGTAACTTTGTGTGACATCAAACAACTAACACACGACAATGTACAGTAGTTAACTAATCATCATACATATGTCATTAACACCAAAATGATTTATTATGGCCTAACTTGGTGCATCCTAAAAACACACTAACGCATGACAATGTTCATTGAGCCATTAGTGTACTAATCATCATACACGTGTCATTAACACCTGAACAACTTGTTATGATCTAATGTGACTTTGTTTACCTAAACCCAACTCACTGATATATGACAGGTCTAATTACGCCATATTAACGTATTGTTATTTTTTGAAAACTTATTCTAAGTGTATAAGATAAAATACTTTGAGCAATTTCTCAACATCCTTTCCCTCTATCAATCATATTTTCCCGTCACTCTCGACCCTCAAAACACCACAATACTTACCACTTCCACCTAACAGCAAATCACCACCTCAAGCAAACCGCAACACAACCTCATGTTCCCTCAGACCCATATTTTAGTCACCGTTCCTCACTTATCTTCCCAAACAAACCCTAAATTTCCACTTCCCGCTACGATATCACTGGTTCCCAAACCCGACACCATCGTTTTTTGATCGAATCCACCATTCAAGCCCTAAAACCCATGCCACAACCACATACTGACTGTCACGCATCGTGCCCATACGTTTTGTTCGAGACCGCCTCACACACCTCAACATCACTTTGACTATCTCATGTAATTTGGTGACCCAACCTAACTAATCGTGTCATTGATAATATCTATGTGCATTTGGTCTTGCTATGAACTAGATTTGAGTTTGCTTTTAAATGAGATTGAGTTTGATTTTCTTGTTGAAAATTTAAAAATGCGATTGAGTTTGATTGAAAATGGGATTAAGCTTGATCTTTCTTGTAGGAACTTTACTCAGATTTGGATTGAGGTTATTTAAAAATGGGATCAAATTTGATGGAAAATCAAACTTAGGTTTTTTCATTTGAACTTGAATGGATCCAATTTGTGATCTAATGTGCTATGATTGATCATGTTAGACCAAACGTTGACCATGATTGATTAGAGGCGACATAACACAATTTTGGACGAGATTTTTTGATGATCATGGTTAAAACCACTCATTAATTTATGTTACTTTTTACTTGTGTTTTTGTTGCCCTAATGTATAGGCCAGACTTATTTTCAGTTGGATATTCAGTAATATTTTTAATCATGTTATATGTCTAAAATATTGAAGGATGTTTTTTGTTAGTTTTAATGATGAATGAAATTCATGTTTTTGTAAAGGACTGTGAATGGTTTTACAATATATTTATACATTTTACACTAGTCACTCTTCGAATACGTACAGTGAATAAGGGGCCACTCTTCTAATGTGTGGTGATTGAATATGGGTCACTTTTTAGATATTGCATATAAAACAAGTATAGATACTGGATAACATAAAAACGAAATTCTTCACGATTACTTGACCCTGGTACCCAACATTTGGCTCCTCCTTGTTAGATTATAATATTATTCAAACACGAAAGTGATTATATATGAAGATTAAAAACTAAAAGAAAAGTTGATTATGATTTTAAGCTTCGAAGTATCAACCTATTTGATTGACCAAAAATATCATAGAGAACATTCATTCCATGTTTTCATTTACTATGAACAAAGTATATAACTGATGCCACATGGCAATACCCAATAGGCTATAATGAGAACGCATAGATCACAACAAGTCTGCCTGAAGAAGCTATGAGATATCGCCACCATTTGTGAACCTTGCAAGCGGACCACAACTCATCTTCCTCTCCTTTTCATCATGCTAACAAGATGATTATCATATCTACCTTACATGTTATATGAATTAAATTGAAAATAAATAGTTTTATCGGAAAGATTCCAAACAACAATTCTATATAAAATATATCCAAAAAAAGAATAAGAATATTCAATAAAATTACTATACTTGGTTCATTCCTAGAAAATCATATACAATCCACCACCGACCCATGATGTTATTTACCAAAGTCTTTTTTCGAATGGTTCTCATTATTCACATACCCTTCTATTTTATTCTTACATCCTTTTTTTTTACTTTATCTCTCACTAATATATCTATATATATAGAGATGGAGAGGAAGAATATGTAAATATTAACTCCTTTTCAAATATACATGATTAACTGTGGTCACTCTACGTATATTATACTAGAAAAGAGAATCAAATACTAGATAATTAACACTATAAAACACTACGCAGTCAATTGATCTTAGTATCCAACAATTGGATATGCATGAAAATATAAATATATTTTTAATTTAGTACAATCAATGCTTTATTTTAAAATGAAATAAAAAGCCAATTAATTATGGCATGCATTATGCAAGTGATGAAAACGTAAACTACAAGCAAACATAGCACATTCGTGTCATTTGAGTGAGCGTGGGGTTGTTTGGACATTAAAGGGATATATTCTCAAATTCTTCGCTGTTCAAATGAGTTAAACTTAGGTCGCGCGCAAGACTATACCAAAGATATACCACTACAATGATTTCATGGACCTTGTGCCGACTGCATAGATGTTTCTTGAGTCGCGCGCGAGGTCAGGACTAATACAAAGGCAATCCTTACACTTAGTCTTTCAGAAAAAAAAATCTTATTTCCTTTGACCTTGCGCCGACTAAACGGATGTTTCTTGAGTCGTGCGAAAGGAAGAAGCGCAGGTCGAAGGAACAAGCGCAGGTCAACACCAAACAAGTACGAAAGGTACAAGTGGCAGAGCTGTGGGCCAATAGGCGCTCGACAGACTGTATTGGACCATGCTGCATGATACACGTGACACCAATCAGCTCGCGCCGACTTTTGTCCCATGGTCTCCATTAACCGCTAATGACAGACTAGACAACAAGGACAATCATCAGGACACGTGGATCCATTCACCATGCGTCAAGCACCCTTCCCGCCAGAGATCACTAACGGTCATGGAAGACGAGACAGATGGATATTCGTTGTTGTCGACCTAAGGCCCAAGGCCCATCAACCCATCTCCTTCATAAATCTCTCCGGCTATAAATAGAGGACTTCACCTCCAGGTTAGGATCGCTCCCTTGCTCTCTCACTTTATACACACACTTTTATCCTTAAAACGAATACTTATTCTCACGCCGAATGGTGGTTACAAGGAGAACGCCCTATTCTCCTCCTTGTAACGAGCTTACAGTGTATTGTTAGTTTTGTAGGATCATTGCAGCTTGATTAGGCGAGACGAAAGAAGATTAACCTTTATTTGTCGAAATACTTACCACAAACTAATCATCACTAGATTAGTTTGGTGTCTCTTCAGACATTTAACACAGAAATGATAAATGATAAAATAGCTTAGATGTCAATGAAACATTGTTTTCCCTAATTGCAAAATAGAACATGGTAGACCCATTTTTTGCCTCTTAGTCGACAAAACATTAAGACCTTTTAATACAAGACTTCCCAACTAATCTCATAATTTAACATTAATTAGCATTAAATCAAACTCTTAGTGTGGTCCCCGATGCTACGATCGGTTCGTCTCATCCCTCGTTTGCTGTTGGATAACAGTGTATATTATCTGAATCAAATAACCAGTTGTTTTATGTTAACGTCAAGGCAACTCAACCTATTTTACGACCTCAAGTGAAACCCTATTTTTGGTCATCATACAAATAAATATGACATTCTTTTGATTTGGCATTCTAGTAAAATATATACAACACAAATTTAATACGCGTAAAACTCTTAATTTTTTCTTTACAAAGTGAATCCGCTTGTGACTCGACGCACAAAAATTGGGGGAACTATAATAGCGTTTAAAAGACGAAAACGATTGACGTTTGGTTTTATTACGTAGTTGGAATCAAATTTATTGGCTTGATGAAATCGTACCTTGTAAATAACGAAAGACAAATAGAAATTAATTGATCCATAATGTCTTAAGCGTTAGTGTCAACAAGAGGGGGAGGGGCCAAAACATGAATTAGAATGGAGATAAAATAGTATGTTGTCTTGATGGGAAGTAATAGATGTCGTTACAACAAAACCACATGTCAATCATTGTCAACCCACCACTAGATACATAGGATGGTATATAATAAACCAATATAAGAATACCTCAAAACAATATGATGAACTATCTTATATTTGCTCTATTTGCTCGTGTCCAAGTTATTGGGTTAAGCCGCTCTAATACTTGTGATCAACTTACTAAAAGCTTGAATTAAGCCGAGTTTAAACGAAAACGAACCTAAAAATAAGCTTGTATAAACTATCCAAGCCTATTATTTCTTATATACCAAGTATGCATATGTATTATATGTTTAATATTTAATAATATATTATATTTAAACATGTGATAAAATAGCTAATTAATACATAATGTGTAATATATAAAAATTAAAATTATAAATATATACAGAAATATTAAAAACGTATATAAATTAATTTAACAAATAATAATCAATCCACTCTCAAGCTTGTAAAACTATTCATGAATCGAGCTCTAACTCTACCTCTCGTAATTTAAACGAGTTGAATAGCTTAGGCTTAGTTGACTCGTTTACATGCATGTTAAACCTACAAGTGCCGGTGTGCTCAAAAAAAATAAAATGCAACTCAACTTTAATATTTCAGTTGCAAAATTATCCAAACCATAACAGAATCTTTCGGTTATAAAATCACTCAAGCCGATCGGTTCGGTACTTCGGTTAAAGAGTGGGCTGGTTATCAGTTTTCAAGAGTGGGTTGCTTTAAATTTATAAGGTGATTGAACACTGAATTTATATGCTTTACCTTGGACCCAATAACCCAAAACAAATGAAGCAGATAGGTTTTTTCTGGTATTTTGGGCCCTTCTATAAGCCCAAAAGGTGAGTTTTGCACTTTTGCCTCGTAATTTTAGAGCTAAAACTTAGTGTAATAAAATAACAAATATCTCGTTTTAAGATAGTGTGGAAGGGTATGAAAAGAGGGCATGAATCGTCACATGGCAGTTACGTTAGTGCTTATCAGAAGGATGGCATGGTGTCAAAAAGCGGGGAGTGGGATGGGGTGTGGAAGGGTGGCGTGGTGTGGCACACATACACTTTTTATATTTATTTTATATTAAAAAAGAAAATCTAATTAAAAAAACCACCACCCAATCAAAAGAACACATCTCATCACCATCCTCCCTCAACATCGGTGAATAATCCACTGCCTACACCACCACGCCAGGCACAAGCCAGTGTGCCGGTGTGGTTGAGCGCTCTACACCCTCCTCCACGTTGTACCGTGTGGTCTAATAAGTTAATAAAAATACAATTTGTTTCATGCTCTGTTCAGCTCATAATAATATTTAAAACCCGTGAAACAGTATATTCTATGTTTATGTTGAGCTCATAATAATATTGAAAACCAACTGGTTAGTTAATTAGGGTTTTATGATCATCCCTAAAACTAGTGTATATAACCATAATCAATGTTCTTTAGGATAATTATTGGGTCGATCAAACAACATATGGAACCCGACATAACAACCTTGGTAAGAGCCACGAGATACCATAATACACGAGACCACTGGTAATTAAATCAGCTTTAGCGTCGTATGAACTACCTTCGAACAAAATTAAGGTGACATATCCACAAAATAATAATTAATTACATGAATGATCAGTGCTAAACTGGTATTAAGGTTTCTTATTGATGTGGAAGCAACTAGAAACCATTATGTTCGAGAGAGCTAATTATATTCAGTTTTTCTTGTAACCCTTATACGCTCCCACTATTCCCACACGATATATTTTATTCCCATACTATTTTTACTTTCTCTCTCTCTCTCTCTCTCTCTCTATATATATATATATATATATATATATATATATATATATATATATATATATGAAGAGAGATAGAGAAGAGGGGTGGTCAATATTAACACCCTTCTTAGGCCACCCAGGACACTCCACGGGTAGGCGACGACGGATTTGAACCAGTGCCTGAACACCGCCACCACTATTGCAGGTATGGCTGGCGGGTTTGGCTGACTAGCACGATTACCCGCTGGAGATTTGTGATTTCGATGAAGTTTTTGACCGCTGCACCAAAAAATGACCATTTACTTTTTATATAAAAAAAATCAAATTAACTTTCTCCTTTAATTACCTTTCTCTATTTAATCAACTCATTCTATTATTTAATCTACCACATCGACATAAAACTCTCTCAATTTTATATTTCCATCTACCAAAACCTCTCTAAATATTGTATTTCCATCTTCAAAAAAATGGCAACGAACTCGTGGACCGAAGAGGAAAACATCTCGTTGGCAATGTCTTATGTTGCAATCCATCACGAACGCTTATCCACTAGCAGAAGGCTTCTTTTTTGGAATCTGGGGTTCCAACAATTTTGTATCCACGTTGGTGTGACCACCCGAAACATGGATCAACTAGACTCACATTTCTCGTCTGTCCGTTTCAAATGTGTAGGATTCCATGGAAGGTTCACAAATGTGGAAAATTCCCACAACGAGCTCTCAGAGTCAGAATTTATTCAAGTGGCCCTTGTGGACTACAAACACGCATACAACGAGGACTTTGAACATGTTTCGGTGTTGCAAATTATTAAGTCGTAAGTTTTATGTTTTAATTTTTGTAATGTTTAGGTTTCATGTTATGTAATGTTTTAAGTATTACGTTTTATTTTAATGTAAGATTTTAAGTTTTAGGTTTGATTTACATGTAATGTTATAAGTTTTAAGTTTTATTATAATGAAAGTTAATTTTTTTACAACATTCGACTTGATCTAATTTTAAAAAATAAAAACAATTTGTTTATGGCATGGGTAGGCACCACGAGTATTTACTAGCTAATGGTTACTTTGCACTAAAATTGACGTGACGGATGATGGTTGGTTGGGGGCTAGAATACTTACCCTTGAGTAGGAATGAGCACTTGGTACTGGATACCGGTACCGAATTTCCCGTACCAATTTTTTTTGGTACCGAAACCCACTTTTTGACATTTTCAGTATCGGTTCGGTACGATACCGATAAAATACTGATTTCACCTTAAAATACCGTACGCAATTTTAACGAATTTCAGTACTGATATTTTCGATGTCGGTACAACACCCATCCCTACCCTTGAATGCGCTTTCTCCAATGTGGAATTAAGTTGAAACCATTATTTTTGAGAGAGATAATTCTTGTGAGAACATACCAAGTCATGATGCTGTTTAGGTAGTGTGTTGTACTTTTTAACACTATTTCTGCATTATCCATACACGCTCTTGTACTATAGCATTGAATACCATACATGATACACACCGCCAACATTAATGTAATACATCTATTATGTTATCCATGGGTTTATAAAATTATTTTATTTTTATATAAAATATTTCCCATACACACACATATAATACATATATGGTAAAAATTGTAACTGGCTAAAGGAAGTCACATCATTTGATTGAGGGCTCACAATACCTAAATGTATATTACCTAACATGCTAATCGGCCCTCCACCATTATCCTAATGATCGAGGAGGCGGTCTGAGACTAAAGAGGTTGGAGCCAACTCAGTAGGCCAAGACGCAACGGTTTGAAATCGAACTTGTATTTATGTGGAATTGAATTACGCCTTAGGTCACTGAGCTACACCCCAGGTGCTCATGATACATAATTACATATAGTGGAAATTATTTTAAGATATATAACATTATCATACTACATAAACAAAATACTATTCACTTGTATTTATGTAGAATTGAATTAAGGCCACTGAGCTACACCCCCGAGTGCTCATGATACATAATTACATATAGTGGAAATTAATTTAAGATATATAAGATTATCATCCTACATAAACAAATTACTATTCACTTTTTATGTATTTATGAAAACAAATTACTATTCACTTTTTTATGTATCTATGAATTATGAATTTATGAATATGAATTTAAAACTTTTATAATACAACAACAACAATCATACCTATATAATCTCATTTATAACCAAGCTATTGGTAGGGTCTGGGAGGATGAGATATAGTTAAGTCTTACCTATACCCCAAGTAATAGAGAGACTGTTTCTAATGAAACTTCTAACTCTAAAGATACGTCTATCCATAAAAGGCCAAGTAAAACACACATATCTACTAAAAAATCTGCACAAAGAACATAGGGTACAAAACACATGATATGGAGAAGTAACGCACCAAATAGACACATCAAGTAACGATAACATGCAAAGGTCGCCTATATAAATTGAAAAGCTAAGCTACCAAGCTAGAGCCTAGAACAACACCTAACCATCCACATAAAAATCCTTGACCTTAATACTACATTTCCACAAACTCCTATTCTTGACCATGTCATCAGAGAGATACAATTATAGTAAATCATGCCTAATTCACTCGTCCCAAGTAAGTTTAGGTATGCCTCTACTCCTTCGTCCCGCTACAGTGAGAGTTTCCACAGTTCTAACAATAGCAGTTGCATGCCTCCTCTTGATATGCCTAAACCATCTTAACCTCTCCTCTTCTCTCTTATCTTATTTGATATACTAGCCACCTTAAATCTTTCTCTAAAAACCTCATTTGTTAGGATTAAGTAAATGGTAAAAATCATAAAAGTGAAAATTAACCTTACAAGATGGACATTCAATGTGATTTAACTCAATATTTCATAGGTCAAAATAATAGGATTTAACAAATAACACACTAAATTTTAGTTTGATTTTGTGTATAGTGGTAACAATGCTATTAACTTCAGAACTTATACCACGTTTACCATAATCTCACTAAATATATTTAAATATGTTGTCATAGAACAAACAGTAATAGATTAAGCTGAGTGCCATAAGAATCCTTTCATATTGTAATAATTCGATAGTTTACTCGAATTTCTCAATTGGATAAAGCTCAAAATACACCTTCAACAACAAATTACGGAGTCTATGATGAATTTGTGAAGCAGAAAGAGTTAGCTCAAGGGGTTTTTTTCGTATTTTAATAGCGGGGGCGTGAAAATACCCACAAAAAGTTTTCCTTTTGTAATTTTTCGAATTGCTTCAAAATTAGACCTAATTTTATAGAATTTTCAAGAAATTAAAATTCTATTGAATTTTAAATGAAGCAATATTAGTTAAACTAGCTCGACCCCAACCACGGGCTCTGCTCATTGGACCCCACTCCTAAGGGCGATGCCTCCTTAAAACACTCATTGCTTAGAGGATGCCCCTAAAAATCAATGAGGTTCTTGAATACTTAAAATAATAACAAACATGCATTACGCATTCACCTAACTTGTTTGATGTATATTATGATACACTTTATTTAATTAACTGGTGCATGCTAAAATAATCAACATGGTTTGTCAATCCGTACAAAAAAAGTTGTTTGTTGCTAGATTCATGGCATTTTTCCCTTTTACAACCTAAAAGGTGGGGAAACAAAACTTGTAATATTTAAGGTTTTTTTTTTCTCATTGTTTGTGTATATTCTGTATTAAATTTGAATAGACCAATTTCTTTTTCTCTTAAAAAGGTGAAGTGAAACTTGAATCAACTAATGAAATGAAAGATTGGATGTGGAAGACTGGAACATCATGGTACCAAAATTCAATACAAAGCCTTAGTGCCTGACTTGATGTTTACGCTCAGTTTTCAGTTTTATAACAGCTCTGAGTCTTGTTATATATAATATATGTATTCGTGATTTTTCATTTGTGGAGACTAGGGGTGTAAAACTAATGGGACGGTTCAAGAGCTACTCGAGATAGGGTAGGTAAAAACCTTGATCTAGCCTGATCTCAAGCCTAAAATATGACCCGTGTTTAGTTATTCAGCCCGAGCTCGAGATTTACATAAAAGCTCATTTAGTCTCACGCCCAAACAAATTTTATATTATTTAACATTGGTGAGGTGAGCTCTAGCCAAGGTTTGGCTTGTTTAAGCTACGGAGCGAGTTCAAGCCGAGTTTTTAACACGTTTAAAATTGTTCTCAAATTACCTCAAATCAAGCCGAGTTGAACTCAAGCACTTGGTTTTTAATTTCTAGTCAAGCTTGATCTCAATATAGTAGGCTCGATCTCGACTCGTTTACACCCATAAATGTATATTTTGTATTACAACTGCACAAATTGAGCCAAAACTAAAAAATAAAAATTAGGATGTACTAACAAACGATTACGCTGATAAAACAAGATAAGATATATTTTTAAATAGTGACACAAAGAATTGTTTGTCACAAATTAAAGAATTATTAAACTAAAAATCACGCGAGTTATTTACTAGGTTGTGTTTATTACAATAAACTAAAAATACGCTGGTACTAAGCTTTATTCCGAATATCTTTTTTGAATGATTAACAAAAGTCCGATCAACTGGGCAAACCCAATGACAAAAGGCTATTCACACTCGCAAACACAGACAGCGTTGGTGACCCGACAAGCCACCATTTAGAGGAAACCTAGCGTCTGAAAGTCTATTGTCACACGAGACTCAAACTCATTACATCCGATTGAAAAGTCATGAAGTTGTCGGTACACCCAAAAGTCATTATTGAAGCTTTATATATCAATGTAACAAGCATCACTTATTAAGGGGGAAGGGGCATCAGCGGGTACCGCTTACCCGCTCTCTAAAACCGCCGCTGGTGGTGCAGGCGGGCGGGTAAGGGTTGGTTTTTGATATAGTTGTAGGGTTAAGTGTGAGGGTAGGAGAGAGTTGTGTGTATGAAGAGAGAAAGAGGTGGGGGGTAATGGTAGGGTCTTTTTTTAGGTGGTGGTGCGGATAAATCGAATAATATAGGAAAGTAGATGGACCGAGTGACATGGCGCAAGAAGATTTGTGAAACTTGTTGGAAATTTGGTACATGGATATTTTATATATTTATAATTTAATGAAATTATAAATATTAATTAGAATCTTCATTTGGTGAATAAAAGAGAAACTCTTGAGGAGAGTTTCTTGATGACATTTAATTAGTTTTATTAGAGTTTTTAAGTCTCTAATTAAGTGACTGATTCAGTGAAACCTTTCACTAATCCTTAACTCTTGTACAACTAGTAGGCTATGTACTTCTTTTTGTGACTATAAGAATATGGTATTGCTTGATACATGAAGGATACTAGAAGGAGGATGAAAACTTGAAGACCAACTAGAGAGAGGAGTACTCTCTACTTGTTTTCCGCCACCATCACATCCTTATTTGTTCCATAAGTTCAAACACTACAATTACCCAGTGTAACCTCGGGCGCGTGAGCCATCTTTGGCAGTACATACAGCTTCGGCTGTTGCATGGGAAACAGTCGCGTCGTCTTTAGTAGAGGCGCGAAATGTTTTAAGGGAAGCGTGTTAAACACGTGCCTCAACCAAAATCGTCAAAATTTAGTGTGCTCTTTGTTGCAGTCAATGAGTATTTTCAAGACTCAAGATGATGAATATTCGAGTCTAGGATGCTATCAAGTGCGTGCGAAGGACCCACCAGAAATGCGGCTTAAATCAAGATTGGTATATGTAATTGTATTTTATATTATTTTTAGTTATTGCAACCGGTATTGTACTATGATATTTCCTACAAATAACGAGAGTCTCGTTATTATATATTTTATAATTATATTATATAATAAAAAATGAACCTAGTTCCTACAAACTTAAAACAGATTCCGTGAGATTGTTGCTACAATCTTAAAACCTTATTTATATGGATTTTGGGTTCATGAAAGATTTATAAATAACTAAATAACAAGAACATAATTCTTATAGATTATGATCTTATAAATATTTTTTTTGGGAAATATGTACGTAGTACAACTTGTTGTGTTTGGATTTCTTGAGATTGAGATACAATCTTAAATCTTATACTGTGGTACAAAACGAATAGTTTCGGTTCAACGTTTGGTTTTTTGAAACAATTTTGGAATCGTTAATCTTTTCTAACTTTTGTGTTAGATCGGGTTTATTAGTGTAAACCATACGTTTTTGTAATTGTTAAATTTTCTAACATGTGCGTTAGACCGGCTTTATTTTTATAAACAATACGTTTTTTTGTAAACGTTTCATGTTCTAACATGCTTGTTAGAAATGATCACATTATTTATAAAATATGGTTAACAAAAATTGAGTGTTAAAAATAAGTCTATCTTATATAAACTAATAAGCCTTATAATGATTTTTGTAATCATTTATTTCTAACATGTGTGTTAGAAACGTTTATGAAAAGCGTTAGTTTGGAAGCAATTTGTTTTTAATCGTTCATTTTCTAACGTGTGTATTGGGAAATGACTTATTTATTTGAACCATATATTTGTTTATAGCAAGTCGAATTAACATTTTGTGGAAATGTTAATACTTCTAACGTGCGCGTTAGATTTTTTTCATTTTAACATAATTGTTAAAAATAGTTAAAATACAAATGCTTTGAAATGTTTTATGTAAACATTTTATATAATTAATTTTGTTATAACATTGATTTTAATGAATATAAACATTTATATTATGCTTTGTATGGTTTAGAAATAAAAGTTCATACATTGAAGTTGATGTTTCATTTACTTCAAGAATTAAATCACCATAAAGTGTTGGTTTTGTTATTTATATAAATTTAGTGATATTATAAGTATTTACTAGACTCTTTATGTAACGCCTCGTATCTTCGTATTTCTATTTTAAAAAAATATTCGTATTCGTATTCTAATTTTAGAAACCTTACATTCGTATTTTAATTTCAATCTCATAATTCGAGGCGTTAATCATAATAAAATTCATATTTTATATTTTTTATTTTATTCACACAACCGATCATTTAAAATACGTATTTATACGCAAACCGACACTTTTATACGTATAAATACTTATACGCACATCCTCAATACTTGAATTATACTTTTATACTTTTTATATACTCAATTACATAATATATACTCAAGAAAGACCAAGAAATATACCAATCATATTTCCACCTCATCAATCCTCTTTCACCTTCTTTAACCAATCATATTTCATCTTTTTCCACCTCCTTTCTCCACCAATCACCTTCTCAATCCTCTTTCACCTTCTTTAACCAATCATATTTCACCCTTTTCCACCTCCTTTCTCCACCAATCACCTTCTCAATCCTCTTCCACCTTCTTTAACCAATCACATTTCACCCTTTTCCACATTCTCTACCTATAAATACCAACCCCCTTCTACCATTTTCTTCACACCATTCTTCTCTCCATCTCTCTAATTCTCTCAATCTCTCTAAATCAAGAATTCTAAAAGGACACTAAGTGTTCCACCCATTCTTCTCTCAACTTCTATACTTCTTTCAAATCTTCCAAGCAAGGAAGAGAGCTCTAAGAGTTTTAAAAGAAAACATTAAGTGTTTTAAAAGAAGCTTTGAAGTTCCAACCTCCAACTCTTCACGGAATCACCAATCGGAAAGCATATGCAATATTGTGAGTACACTCGACCCACTTTTGTTATAACACTTTTGGGTATAACATGTTTTACCTATACAAAAATCACAAACACTTAAATTTTATGAAACGCACAAACAATCTTATACCCATGAATACTTGAATCGTATACTTGTTGCTTGTCTTGGTTATTCTTTATGTTATGCTTTAGTCATTAACTATTTTTAGCCTTCGTTTGACATGCTTAGCGCTATAGGAATTCACGCATCCACCTCCATCGTGTTATTCGTGAGGTCATGTTAAAACATCGTGATTGCGTTAAGGGTTTGATTATTAGTATTGTATGCCTTGATATTGCTCTTGTATAGATTTGGTTGCCATGAGGATTGTTAAAACTTTATTCGTATACGTATGCTATGCTTAAACTTGTGTACTCGCCTTTGCTTTTGCATTGACTTTATTTTAAAACATGTTACAGGTTGAAGGAGATGATGCTATGAAATAAAAATAGCAAGGACTTAGATACACACATTTTAGACGTTAGATTTATAAATGTTGTACCAAATTTTGTTATGTTTTATGAACTTATTGTATTGCTTCATGTTGTATTTGACAATGTTGTGAAATGAAATTTGGATTTAATTAAATATTGTTATTTATTAGCGTTGTGAGCAATGAGCAATCTCGTTTTCGTCTCATCCCGATGTTTCCGCCATCGGTTGGGGTGTGACACTTTATATGGAAGATAAACTCTTAAGTAGAGTTTTATATCAATTTATTAGTTTTTATTAGAGTTTATGTCTCTAATAAAATCTCTAATTAAGTGAGAATATTTTTACCCTATGTCTCTTGTATTAAAAGTAGGTTATGTGCCTAACTTGATGAGACTGGAAAATTACAAAAGTAAGAATACAAGAATTAAATCACCATAAAGTTATGGTCTAATTGTGTGGGATTTATCACCAACTTTAATTTGTGATTTCTAAATCCAAATGGCCATGTTTTATATATAAAAAAATGACTTAAATTTTCTAACGCGTGTGTTAGAAAATGTATATCACAAATATAATGTTAGACATTGTACACTGTATAAGCCATAATAAATGGAAATGTTTTATGTAAACATTTAATTGCCTATGTGTGCATTAAAAAAATGATGAAAATTGTTTATTTTATAAACTTGATCCTTGGAAAACGTTTTATGTAAACGTTCGATTCTATAATGTGCCCGTTATATATATATTTTTTCTAACATGTGTGTTAGAAAACGTTTAGTACTTGCATAGTAAGACTAAACAATTTAAAACCGTTTCATAATTTGGGTTTTGATTTATGTTATCATAAACTCTAATTGATATTATGAATATTGTACATTGCAAAACTAATGAAATATTTTAAAATGATTTTTAAAACAAAGTTTTAGCACAGTTTTGAGAATTCAAATGGTTTGCTACTCTTGCTAGAAGTAGTATATGTTGAACAAAGTAACAATCTCATGAATATTATTTGATGGAAAACAACTTGGTGTTGTTGTGAACAAATTTAATTGTTCAAGTTTACTACTTAAATGTAGCCTTTGTAACAACTTGGTGTTGTTTTGAGCAAAATTGTCCAAGTTTAAAGTTTCATGATAAAATGGGGAACTTGTACTTACAAGTGCATGGAGTCTTATTGAGGGAGTACCTCAAGACATGCCATAGGACGATATCTTTGAGAAGATTTCGGTCAGATTATAAAGTATTAAAGATATAAGCACTTTGAAATTTAATGTCTACATATCTGTAGCATCTGACGAAAAACGGGTTCTAAAACCCTGTAACACCCTGTAAAATCGTGTCCAATAGTATAGTGACACGTGTTGTATTTTTAAATATAGTCTGTTAAAGACCAATAAGGACTAAAGGCGTCAACATGCTCAATCTGAGCCTCTGAGTGACGATCCGATGTCAACATTCATAAATAACAGCCTCTGAGTGACTGATATGTCAACATGCTTAAATCATTAGCCTCTGAGTGACTGATATGTCAACATGCTTGAAATTTGGTCTCTGAGTGACTGATATGTCAACATGCCCAACCTCTGAGTGACATCGGAATCAACATGTTTATTATAAGTCTCTGAGTGATCCTTTGTAAAGTCCTAAACTCTCATACGTGCCATTTGTTGGACGAGAGAGTTCAATTTTGTAAATATGAGAAAGTTGGATAGGAGGGATTAAAAGTGTCAACATGTTACTTTATACCTCTGAGTGACCTTTTAACGAACCGAGAGCTCGATAATATCCGGGCATAATCCCGGGTATGCCAAGTATTGGCTACGGAGGGCTAAAAGTGCCAAAAAGGTGTTTAAAAATGTTTTTAGAAGCTTTAATGAGTTAAGGGGTTAAAAGTGTCAAACTTTGAAACTGGCCAAAGGGCAGTCGCGGGCCGCGACAGACCAGGCCTGGGTCTCTCGCGGGGCGCAAGAACAGGTCTGCTGCAGAAAGTTTTGCTTGGCAGCCAAGCAAAGCTCCAAAACCATTTAATTCGAAACCATGGGCTTGTAATCAGCTATGCCACGTTTTGGGACACTTGTAAGCTTCCTCTTACACCCCTAAACACCTGGCTTCACCTCTTTTGAGCTCTCAAACTATAAATAGGTGTTAAAGTGCTTCATTTGAACTTGCACCTTTCTAAATCATAACTCTTCTCCCTCCTCTGGAAGTTCCTAGCTGAAAAGAGCATCCAACTTAGTTCTCTTGCATTCTAGGAACCTCTTGTAAGTGTTCCTTGCTCTTGCATTTTCGTTTATAGGCTTTTATAGCCAAAAGTCAAGCGTTTTACGGAAAACGCTTTGACTTTTGATTAAGACCATTATGGTCCAGCCATTGTTCGAAATGAACATGGCTAAGTGATCGTAATAAGGTAGGTGTTAGTCCCTATAAAGGGAACCTCCTGAAGATCACATTTGCTAGACCAATTGATGGGTAAAAGTTATGAAAATAAAAAGTCAAACATGCCATTTTTCGGAAAAATCATAAATTGATCTTATATATGTTATGAAACCTGTTTTGACACTTAAACAAGTTAGTAATAATTATTAGAACATGTAAGAACATGTTCGGCTCGTCAATTTCAGTTCTAGGGTCAGTTCGCAACCGAAAGTCGCGAAGTTTGACTTCTGCTTTGACTTTCGATCCTGACCCGATTTAGATTAGTTAGCTACTGATCTAAAGTTGTATTATGATTATAATATAATGTAGCATAACTCTCTGAGGTTATATTACATGATCATAATCAGAATCCAAGTTTATACGCAAGTTCCATCATTATGCCATATTTGACCAAAATGCCCTTTTTGCATAAAACAAGCTTTTAAATGGTAATGAACTTGAAAATGAGTTTCTTACTGGTGTAATATTATGCGTAGGATTATTTGGGATGTTAAACCAAGTTATAAACTGAATTTTCAAGCAAGTCCCTAAACTATGTCGATAAATGGCGATTTTAGCCTTTGTGGCTCATGAACTAGTTTTAATCAAATATTTTCAAGGTAAATCTTTTACCTACTGATATGTTATATTTAATAACATATCTAAAACATTTTAATCTGACCTTAGCGACAGTTTTCGTAATTATCGCATAAAGACGCCATTTTACGACATAAGCGCCGTTTAGGCGCATAGTATGGTTTTAAACCATATTGTTGACTAAGACTTGATACCTAGTGATTTTAAAACTTATTTTAAACATAACTACAGTAGGTACATGTTATAAACTCAGAATCCCAAATAATTTATAAACTGTGTAAAATGACCAAAATGCCCCTTCGGTGCATAGTTCGGTCATAAAAGGTAAAATACACATATAATTAGTATCCTACTGATATTATATCATAAATAAATTTTTTTTTTCAGAATACTCATGATCATAAACTTTAAATATATTCAAGTTCCTTTTATACGGTATATAATTACCGAATGTCCTTATGAGGCATAATTTCGTTTTAAAACCTTAACGGGCATACAAGTTGATATCCTACTGATATCTTAACTTATTTAAAATATAATGACATATAGAACTTGTCCATGACTTATCTGGTTACCCATTATCGCTTATAAGCGTACGGTTGATTATACGTAACTAGTTTACGGAATTTAACCGAAACGGGTTTAACCTTGTCATTTTAATCTCAAAATCCAGAATGTTTAGAGTTTATCCATATTATACAATTCAAGGTACTTGTTGGGATTAAACTACATTCTATCCAATCATCGTTTAATCTAGTGTCACACGTTTTTTATCAAGTACGTTAGTCGGTCTAAGTCTATGACTTAAATAAGACCGTTAGTATTTAATTGGTTAGTTTATGCCATAATCCAGACTAGAGACTTGCCGGTAAATGCTATCTGCACTTAGTCCTTTTTGTGTACGGCCGAGTTATTAACAATTAAAGAAAACTAGCTCAGGTAAATACTCTCGACTTATTTCCCCTATACGGGCTTGGGTTACGGTAAATTATTACCGCTTGGTCGGAAATGGAATTCATCGAACGCCGGTTCGGAGATAATAAATCCGCATATTCTGTTTTAATCAGTTTTGTTTGATAATTAAACATCGGGGGTTAACTACCGTGTCCTGGATATCCTCGGCTCATTACAATAGAAATTGCCACGATCTTAGCGCGGGTGTAGGCATACACCCGATAGACGCTCAATTGTGCATTCCCACAAGGTTGGGAGGAATTGACTCCTTCGTGAGTCCAAAGTGGTGTGTACGTTAATTGTGTCTCGGTCTCCGTACCGGGCCCCGTATGTATGACAAACATGTAAATCGGTTAACAAGGTTGGACGGTCAATTAACCCAAGTTATAAAAAGATTTTTGTGCTGATACGCACGTAAAACATTTTTGAAATATTTTTAAAATGAGTCAGTTGGGCGTATTTACCAGCGAAAGCTGACGTATTTTCAAAAGACTAATCTGCAGGTACAATACGAAAATAGGCCGGAAGTGCTCGGTAGTGATAGATGATCTTGCAAATCCTAAATCTGCCCAAAGTCTGTTTTGTATTCTTTCTTGAACATTTTTATGACCCGCCTGTGGATCTTCTATTACGAGCCTGTATATTAATTTGTATTTTTGAACATTTGGTTTGTAATAGTAATTTTACTCCAAGACTTCCACTGTGCCGTGTTTAATTGACAATGATGTTATCAACTGACGTCACGATACTCCCCACCCAGGCCCACTGGTGTATGGATTTCGGGTTAGAAATCCGGGGTGTGACAGGGTTGGTATCAGAGCCAACGTTTGAGAGAATTAAACACTAGCCTTTTGTGTTTAGTCTCAAACTTACACGAGTGCATTCCTTAGACTTCCGAGTCTAGGCATTGACCTAGGATTACTCATTTCATTATTAAGTTATTAGTATTGCTTTTGAATTGATTTTAAACAGGAAAATGCCGCCACGTGTACAAGGACAAAGTGGAAGAGGAAAAGGTCCAATGAGGGGAGGACCATCTGGGCGTATTCCTCCTCAACCTCATAACACAGATGCATACCAAGAATCAGGAGACTCGTCTCCTTGGCAACCAGCGAGACGTTCTGTCTCTAATAGACACTCGCCCTCACATTCCCAAAATTCTTACCACTCCTATCATTCATACCATTCTCACCATTCCCATTCTCATCACTCCTACCATGAGGAATTTAACCCCAACCATTATCTTAACACGCCTCCAGCCGATCAAAATCAGTTGGACCAGCCACATCCTATGGACGAGGACTCCGACCCGGAGATGCCACCGTCGGGATCAAACATACATCCCACTGAAATATCAAGCGATTCAAACTCTTACGTTGGATCGCCCTACCAAGGTCCTAATGAGTGGGACCAATACTATAATCAATTTACCTTCGCCCACACTCCTTCACATCACTCTCAACCACCTCCTGTTCAAGAAGATATCCACATGGAACCGGTGGACCAACCTCAACCACCACCTGAACCACCAAGAAGGAAGCATGGAGCACGTATGTCAGTGCGTGCTGGACAAAGGTCGGGATCGCTGCCACCTTTGCCCAACTCCTGCCCCACAATTCAAAAGGACCCACAAATGGGTGGACCCTCTAATGTTCCGCCTATAGTAGAACCGACACCTGCTGTTCAACCACCAACATCGGGTTATACTAACCCAATCCCCACATATCCAGACACGTCTGGATATGATCCCTTTAACCCGTCTACGCCGGTAGACTATCAAGCATGGTCGCAAGACCCATATATGCAGGCGGTTAAGCACAACGCACTTTACTCGTCTCCTTTCCCACCTACCTATTCACCATGGATATCCAACTTATGGGTATCAGTGTCCGGTTATGCCACAACCTCCGCCATCACTTGAGGCCATTAATGAGGCCTTAGAAATGATGAAAGAAATGCAGCAACAAGCGGAGAAAACGGAGAAGAAGACGAATAAGTTCTTCAAGAAACTCTCCAAATTAGTCAAGGGAAAGAAGGATGAGTGAAGCCTCTTCTAATTATATGTAGTCCCTGCGAGGACATTGTTACTTCTTTTAGTCCTTGTGTGGACATGTTTATTTCCTTTAAGTCCTTGCATGGACAAGTTTATTTCATTTTTCGAGCATTGTAATTTCTAATTTGAAAGTTAATGAAGTACTTTTGGAATTATATGTATATATGTAATTCATCCTTTTGAAAACGAGCGCCTCGATTTTATTCGAAATTTATGCTCTGCTATATAATTCCAAAAGATCTTAATGGATTGATTATGCCAAGTGGCATAGACCACACATTGGCCAAGAAATGATAGTTAAGTGCGAAGGGGTCTTCTATCAGGATAGTTAAGGGAAGTTATCCTTCTATCCAGGAGTAAGGGACTAGGTCCAAACATCCAAGGTCGTTAAGGTCGAAAGTGACCGGGACCATTAATCAATTATTAAGGTACTCTTATGTAACATTAAGAAATGTTCATACTCTTGGTAGTGTGGCTTGAGGAACCACACTAGCCGTCAGGCCATTGTGCCCAATTAATTGTCCAACGGGACAGGCTGATATGCCATATACATCTGATATGATGTAGGCCAACGTGCCTAATTAATTGTCCAATGGTACAAGCTGATGTGCCATATACATCTGATATGATGTAGGCCAACGTGCCCAATTAATTGTCCAACGGGACAGGCTGATATGCCATATACATCTGATATGATGTAGGCCAACGTGCCCAATTAATTGTCCAACGGCACAGGCTGATATGCCATAGACATCTGATATGATGTAGGCCAATGTGCCCAATTAATTGTCCAACGGGACAGGCTGATATGCCATATACATCTGATATGATGTAGGCCAACGTGCCCAATTAATTGTCCAACGGGACAGGCTGATATGCCATATACATCTGATATGATGTAGTCCAATGTGCCCAATTAATTGTCCAACGGGACATGCTGATATGCCATATACATCTGATATGATGTAGGCCAACGTGCCCAATTAATTGTCCAACGGGACAGGCTGATATGCCATATACATCTGATATGATGTAGGCCAACGTGCCCAATTAATTGTCCAACGGGACAGGCTGATATGCCATATACATCTGATATGATGTAGGCCAATGTGCCCAATTAATTTTCCAACGGGACAGGCTGATATGCCATACGTATTATATCATAAGTGATAGGTTGATGTGCTATATATATATATTTTGACCGGCCAATGTGCCCAATTATTATGTCCATTAGGGACAAGCTTATGAGTCATATAATTGTCATTGATGACAATGACAGTTGGAACATTGCGATCCACTGTCTAATGATATATGGACTACGTCCAAGTTGTAATTTGCCTATGATGGTCTTATTAAGAACTAGGCCAAATATAGATATGTTAAGCCTAAGAGTTATGATGTTATTCACACTAGTGTAAGCAATGGATTGTTATATCCAATATTGAAAGCCGATATGGTTGATACGCCATGGCTAAATGAAGTTTTATTAGTATATAGAAACCAAGACTTAGAGATGGCTAACTCAAATGAAGCACAAAGTAGCCACAGGAATGTTGAACCCAGCAATGCTGAAAATAAAAATATTAATGATAATGATTTCCAAGCCCGCATTGATGCGGCTGTGGAAAGGGCCATGAGTTAGGCCATAGAAAAGCTAAGAGAGCCAAGTGCCACTCGCTCTAGACCCCTATCGATTCCACCATCTTCAGCTCATAGGGAAAGCTCTGTTCACTCTTCAAATGCGAAAAGTGAACCAAAGAAAATAGATCTTACTGAAAAGTCCCGTTCTGTTAAGGACGGATGTACTTATAAGTATTTCGTCTCATGTAAACCCCGAGACTTTAACGGGGAGAAAGGAGATGTAGAAGCCCTAAAGTGGCTAGACGAGATGGAGACGATAGTAGATATCAGCAACTGGGATGATAAGGATGTGGTCAAGTACGTATCACAATCCTTCAAGGGCGATGCCCTAATATGGTGGAAAGCCATGATTCAATCAACAGGTAAGGTACACATGTACAACTTGGGATGGTCCAAGTTTGTTGATTTGGTAAAGGAAACATAATGCCCAACCCATGAGGTGGATAAACTAGAGACAGACTTCTTGTCTCTATCAATAAAAAACCTAGAATGTCGAAAGTATGTTTCCGATTTCAATTCCCTATCTAGGTTAGTTTCCTATTTGATCACCCCAGAATCCAAACGCATTGCGCGTTTCATAAATGGGTTGGCGCCCGAAATAAAGGGCATGGTAAAGGCTGCACAGCCTAGTACCTATAGGTCCGCTGTAGACCTATCTCTTTCCCTCACCCTAGATCTGGTAAGACAAAAGTCAATTAGGATTGAAACTGACGGAAAGAGGAAACGGGAGTATAATAACTCCCAAAGATTTAAGAAGAAAGGAAATTTTGGGTTCAAAAAGAACCAGCACGTGTCTAATGACAAACCTCTGTGCAAGAACTGTAAATATAGACACTAGGGATAGTGTAGCATAAACCCATAAACCAAACCCCGTGGTATCTGCAAAAGAAGGGGGCATAAGACCCTAGATTGCAAGGATCTTAAGGATGCAGTTTGCTACAACTACGACGAAAAAGGGCATATAACATACAATTGCCCCAAGAAACCTAAAAGTAATGATGCAAAGCCTGGAGATAAGAGAAATGTCTATGCCTTTCAAATGAATGCCAGGGAGGCCGTTAATGACAACAACGTCATAACAGGTACATTCCTCATTAACAATAATTACGCTAGAGTTCTTTTCGATTCAGGTGCGGATAAATCATTTGTTGACCATAAGTTTAGTAAACTATTAAGCTTACCCATAAGAACTCTAGATAAAACTTATGAGATAGAACTCGCTGACGGAAAAATAGAAACAACATCTTCCATTCTTGATGGATGCTCTATATCCATTAAGAATCATTCCATCCCTATCTCTTTACCGCCAATGAAATTGGCGGGGTTCGATGTTGTCTTAGGCATGGATTGGCAATCTCATAACCAAACCCTCATTGCCTGCGATAAAAAGCTCATCGAAATTAAGACCCCATCTAGTGAAATGATCACCATCCCCGGAGACTCACACTATGGATTGCCAGACAACGTGTCATTGTTTAAGGCATCCAAGTGTTTGAGAAGAGGATGTGTCATCTACATGGCAAAAGTCACCATAAATGAACCTAAGCCGAACCTTAAAGATCAACCAGTTATCTCGGAGTATCCCGATGTTTTCCCTGAAGAGTTACCAGGCCTACCTCCGGATAGGCAAGTGGAGTTCAGAATTGACATCATACCAGGATCAGCACCCGTAGCTAGAGCTCCATATAGGCTAGCACCAACGGAGATGAAGGAATTGAGGAGCAGCTATACGAACTCTTAGAGAGAGGCTTTATACAACCTAGTTCCTCATCTTGGGGAGCTCCTATCCTCTTTGTAAAGAAGAAAGGCGGTTCGATGCGAATGCGCATCGATTACCGAGAGCTAAACAAGTTAACAATTAAGAATAGATATCCTCTCCCCAGGATTGATGATTTATTCGACCAACTTCAAGGGGCTAGTTATTTCTCCAAGATTGATTTGAGATCTGGATATCATCAACTGAAGGTTAAAAGTGAGGATGTTCCCAAAACCGCCTTCAGGACCCACTATGGTCATTTTGAATTCTTAGTAATGCCTTTTGGGCTCACAAATGCACCAGCAGCATTCATGGACCTCATGAATAGAGTATGCAAGCCATATTTGGATAAGTTTGTCATTGTCTTTATAGACGACATACTTATCTACTCTCGTAGTCAAGCTGATCACGAGAAACATCTTCGGTGCATCCTAAAATTATTAAGGCAAGAAAAGCTTTATGCTAAATTTTCTAAGTGTGAGTTTTGAATTAAAGAGGTCCAATTTCTCGGACACATGGTAAGTGAGTGTGGTATCTAAGTGGATCCCGCTAAAATTGAGGCCATAATGAATTAGGAAGTGCCCAAAACCCCAACGGAGGTTCGTAGTTTCTTAGGATTGGCTGGTTACTATAGAAGGTTCATTGAGAACTTTTCAAGAATAACCACTCCTTTAACTTCCTTGACCCGTAAGAATATTAAGTATAATTGGGGTCCAAAGCAACAAGAATCTTTTGAGATTCTTAAACACAAGTTGAGCAATACTCCTGTGTTATCTTTACCCGAGGATAATGAGAATTTTGTTGTTTATTGTGATGCTTCGCACACCGGAATGGGTTGTGTGCTAATGCACAATGGCAAGGTAATTGCCTATGCATCACGACAACTAAAGGTGAATGAAAGGAATTACACCACTCATGATTTGGAACTGGGTGCCGTTGTAATTGCACTAGAACTGTGGAGACATTACTTGTATGGCACAAAGTGTATTATATACACAGACCATAAAAGTCTCCAACACTTGTTCAATCAGAAGGAATTGAACATGAGACAACGTCGGTGGATGGAAACACTTAACGATTATGATTGTGAGATTCACTACCATCCAGGCGAGGCAAATGTAGTTGCCGATGCCTTAAGTCGCAAGGAAAAGGTTAAACCTATAAGAATTAACGCTAAGAGCATTGAGCTCAGAAATAGCTTAAGTGAGAAGCTACTAGATGCGCAAAAGCAAGCCTTATTAGAGGCTAATATTCCTAATGAGGGGTTAGGCAGAACTTTGGATCCGTTAACACCTGGAAAGGACGGAGTCCTAAGATTTAATGATAGAATTTGGGCTCCGATCTTTGGAGGACTCAGAGATCTAATCCTCCAGGAAACGCATAATTCTAGATACTCTGTTCACCCGGGTGGTGACAAAATGTATCAAGACTTGAAGAAGAATTATTGGTGGATGGGTTTGAAGAAATCCATAGCTACTTATGTAGCTAAGTGTCTGACGTGTTCGCAAGTTAAGGTTGAACATCAGAAACCATCATGACTTCTACAACAACTTGAAATTCCCACTTGGAAATGGGAAATGGTAACTGTGGATTTGATTACCAAGTTACCTAAGACCAAAAGTGGAAATGACACTATTTGGGTCATAGTGGATAGGCTGACCAAGTCAGAACACTTCTTGCCAACAAAAGAAACGTATAATTCAGATAAATTGGCTAAGTTATATGTGGATAAGATAGTGTCCCTACACGGTGTGCCAGTATCTATTGTATCCGATAGAGATACTAGATAGACATCTCACTTTTGGAAAAGTTTTCAACAATCCTTAGGCACACGATTAAAATTTAGTACGGCCTACCATCCACAGACTGATGGTCAAAGTGAGCGTACTATCCAGACACTGGAAGACATGCTTAGGGCATGTGTGATTGATTTAGGTTGAAGTTGGGACGACCACTTACCCCTAATAGAATTCTCCTACAATAACAGATATCATACGAGCATCAAGGCTGCTCCTTTTGAGGCCTTGTATGGGAGAAAATGTAGAACGCCCGTATGTTGGGCAGAAGTTGGGGAGGCCCAACTATCCGGACCTGAGATTGTCCTGGAGACCATGGAAAAGATTATGCAAATCCGTGATCATCTCAAGGCTGCCAGGGATAGGCAGAAAAGCTATGCTGACAAGAGGCGTAAACCTCTTTAAGTTCCAGATAGGGGACAAGGTCATGCTGAAGGTATCACCCTGGAAAGGTGTGATACATTTTGGAAAGAAGGGCAAGTTGAGCCCAAGATATATTGGACCATTCGAGATAGTCGAATGTGTCGGCACGGTGGCTTATATGCTTAGATTGCCAGAGGAGCTTAGTGGAATCCATGATGTATTCCACATATCTAATCTTAAGAAATGTCTAGCCGATGAGTCGCTAGCAATGTGGCACAAAGATGTGCAGATAGATGAAAACCTGAGGTTCGTTGAGAAACCAATTTCGATCGAGGATCGACAGGCTAAAAAGCTTTGAAGAAAAATGATACCTATAGTAAAGGTTAAGTGGGACGCTTTTAGAGGTCCTCAGTATACATGGGAGGTTGAGTCCACTCTGCGACATAAGTACCCCCATATTTTTGAATAAAATCTCGAGGTCGAGATTTCTTTTAAGGGGTGAGGATGTAACACCCTGTAAAATCGTGTCCAATAGTATAGTGCACGTGTTGTATTTTTAAATATAGTCTGTTAAGACTACTAAGGACTAAAGGCATCAACATGCTCAACCTGAGCCCCTGAGTGACGATCCGATGTCAACATGCATAAATAACAGCCTCTAAGTGACTAATATGTCAACATGCTTAAATCATTAGCCTCTGAGTAACTGATATGTCAACATGCTTGAAATTTAACCTCTGAGTGACTGATATGTCAACATGCCCAGCCTCTGAGTGACATCGGAATCAACATGCTTATCATAAGCCTCTGAGTGATCCTTTGTGAAGTCCTAAACTCTCATACGTGCCATTTGTTGGACGAGAGAGTTCAATTTTGTAAATATGTGAAAGTTGGATAATGGAGGGATTAAAAGTGTCAACATGTTAATTTATACCTCTTAGTGACCATTTAACGAACCGAGAGCTCGGCAATATCCGGGCATAATCCCGGGTATGCCAAGTATTGGCTACGGAGGGCTAAAAGTGCCAAAATGGTGCTTAAAAAGGTTTATATAATCTTCTATAAGTTAAGGGGCTAAAGTGTCAAATTTTGAAAATGGCCGTGGGGCGGTCGCGGGCCACGAGAGATCAGGCCTAGGTCTCTCACGGGGCGCGAGAGAAGCTCTGCCGCAGAAAGTTTTGTTTGTTCTCCAAGCAAAGCTCCAAAAACCATTTGATCAAATCTATGGACTTGTAATCAGCTATGCCACATTTTGGGACACTTTTAAGCTTCCTCTTACACCCCTAAACACCCGGCTTCACCTCCTTTGAGCTCTCCAACTATAAATAGGTGTTCAAGTGCTTCATATGAACTTACACCTTTCTAAATCATAACTCTTCTCCCTCCTCTGGAAGTTCCCAGCTGAAAGGAGCATCCAACTTAGTTCTCTTGCATTCTAGGAACCTCTTGTAAGTGTTCCTTGCTCTTGCATTTTTGTTTATAGGCTTTTATTGCCAAAAGCCAAGCGTTTTACGGAAACCGCTTTGACTTTCGGTTAAGACCATTATGGTCCAGCCATTGTTTGAAATGAACATGGCTAAGTGATCGTAATAAGGTAGGTGTTAGTCCCTATAAAGGGAACCTCCTGAAGATCACGTTTACTAGACCAATTGACGGGTCAAAGTTATGAAAATAAAAGGTCAAACAGGCCATTTTTCGGAAAAATCATAAATTGATCTTATATATGTTATGAAACCTGTTTTGACACTTAAACAAGTTAGTAATAATTATTAGAACATGTAAGAACATGTTCGGCTCGTCAATTTCAGTTCTAGGGTCAGTTCGCAACCGAAAGTCGCGAAGTTTGACTTCTGCTTTCACTTTCGATTCTGACCCGATTTAGATTAGTTACCTATTGATATAAAGTTGTATTATGATCATAATATAATTTAGAATAACCATCAGAGGTTATATTACATGATCATAATCAGAATCCAAGTTTATGCACAAGTTCCATAATTATGCCATATTTGACCAAAATGCCATTTTTGAATAAAACAAGCTTTTCAATGGTAATGAACTTGAAAATGAGTTTCTTACTGGTGTAATATTATAAGTAGGATTATTTGGGATGTTAAACCAAGTTATAAACTGAGTTTTCAAGCAAGTCCTTAAACTATGTCGATAAATGGCGATTTTAGCCCTTGTGGCTCATAAACTAGTTTTAATCAAATATTTTCAAGGTAGATCTTTTACCTCCTGATATGTTATATTAAATAACATATCTAAAACATTTTAATCTAACCTTAACGACAGTTTTCGTAAAAACTGTATAAAGACGCCATTTTACGACATGCGCCGTTTAGGCGCATAGTATGGTTTTAAACCATATTGTTGACTAAGACTTACCTACTAATTTTAAAACTTATTTTAAACTTAATTACAGTACTTACATGTTATAAACTCAGAATCCCAAATAATTTATAAAGTATGTGTAAAATGACCAAAATGCCCCTTCGGTGCATAGTTTGGTCATAAAAGGTAAAATACACATATAATTAGTATCCTACTGATATTATATCATAAATAAAATATTTTTTTTCAGAATACTTATGATTATAAACTTCGAATATATTCAAGTTCCTTTTATACGGTATATAATTACCGAATGTCCTTATGAGGCATAATTTCGTTTTAAAACCTTAACGGGCATACAAGTTGATATCCTACTGATATCTTAACTTATTTAAAATATAATGGCATATAGAACTTGTCCATAACTTATCCGGTTACCCATTATCGCTTTTAAGCGTACGGTTGATTATACGTAACTAGTTTACGGAACTTAACCGAAACGGGTTTAACCTTGTCATTTTAATCTCAAAATCCAGAATGTTTATAGTTTATCCATATTATACAATTCAAGGTACTTGTTGGGATTAAACTATATTCTATCCAATCATCATTTAATCTAGCGTCATACGTTTTTTTATCAAGTACGCTAGTCGGTCTAAGTTTATGACTTAAATAAGACTGTTAGTATTTAATTGGTTAGTTTATGCCATAATCCAGACTAGAGACTTGCCGGTATATGCTATCTGCACTTAGTCCTTTTTGTGTACGGCCGAGTTATTAAAAATTAAAGAAGACTAGATCTTCTATTCATCAAGAAACCTTCTTTGGAAAACATCTGCGATTGCCGGAATCCTTGCTGGAGAATTTAGCAAACTCTATTGGTACACTTCCACTCTATTCTTTCATTTTATAAACCTGCATTGAAGTCATTTAATCTGTAGTTGTTAAAGATGTGGTTGTTAATCTAATCCATCCAGTCGGGTTAATGTTCTGTGTTTTCAAAATAAAGAAGATGAACAGAAAGTTTATGTATAAATGAAATTAAAATTTGTATCTATACCGGGTTAGACACATAGTCCAGTGGTTGGACTGTGTGCATATAAGGTCAATGTCCCGGGTTCGAACCATGTTCATGTTCCATGCGCTGAAATAAAACAATTTTTTTAGAACTAAATTATAAAACGTGACAGTAAGTATTTAAAAGAAATAAAAATCTATTATCCAACGGGTTAGACACACAGCCCAAATGGTCGGGTTGTGTGCACACATGAAGCAGAGGTCGCGGGTTCGATACCAGTTCCACACACTGTCCTTATAATACACAAAACCTTTTTAATTAATCATAATATGGCTTGATCCAGTAAGTATATAAAATTAATTAAAATCCTATATACTCCGGGTTAGACACGTAGCTCAATTGGTCGAGCTGCGTGCATGTAAACGAGAGGTCATGAGTTCGATCCCCACACGCTGCCAACAGTCCGGCCGGTTCAATTCGAAAGAAAACATTTTTTTAATAAAACCTTTAATTATTTTTCCCCAAAAATATATATTATTTTATCCATAAATTATATCAAAAAGTCTAGGTAACCAAAATAATTAAATTTAAATTTGTCTAACAAATAAAAAGTTAATTAAAATATTAAAGTCAATCAAAAGAATATATTTTTATCTAAATTAGATTGCGAATATTTAGGTTAGCCATTTTCGTCACTTGGTATCTCAACCACTCAATAATGTGCAATCTTCATTGAATCATAATCGGAGTGAATCTTACAACTCCCCTTTTTATCCATGTTTTTGGGGTATATCATGTGTCGTTTTTATTATCTCGTTACTATAAATCTTGTGTTATTACCATTATGTTATCTAACGTGCTATGTGATATTATTGTTTATTGTCATTTTGTGTTTATATTTCTCATTTCAGTCAATCTCCCACATTAGGCTCATTTGTTCCTCGTTACCTACGGGTGGAGCGTCGGGTTGCCTAATATACTAGATCGGCCCCGTTTGATTGAACCTTGATCTTGCTGCACATCGCTTATCGTGCTCACATGTACATTATTAGTTGAAGATGCGGTTTGTGATTTAGATTACTTGCACGGTGTTTCTCATATTTGGTTAATGCACATTTTATTAAAATAATAAACGTATCATTTTTCTTAATGATTAAATGAGATTCACTCGCCAACTTATGTTGACCCAAAACTTTATTTTTACACATGATACAGGTGAACAGGTTTGAAGCGGGGTCACATAGGACATGGGTCTTAGAAGAAAATAAAATATTATTTGCAAGCTTGTTTGGAATATTATTGTGTTTGTATGAATTATGTGTTGATGGGAATGTTTTATTGAAATTTGAAATAATAAATATGAAATTTCCATAATAGTAAATGTCATGAGCTTTGATGAAAACCCAATCATGCCCCAACTACCTTATCCGCTGCGTGTCAGGGTGTGACAATATTGCCTATGCTTCTGTTTAAATTTCAAAAGTGTTTGGCACTATGATTTGGTTTCCAATGTATTTTATTGTTTTGTGTTCAATATTTTCGGATAACACATGCATTTTTTACAAAGAAATAAATCACTAATGTTTGTGACGTATAAATTGTTTTTGTGGAAAGTAGACGTCAACTATACATTGTTTAAAAGATATGGTTTAAACAGATATACATGAATATAGTTGGACATAAACAACTTGAGGGTTGTTGCGTTGACTGAAAGTCAAAAAGGAAACATCAAATGTATAACCACATCATGAGAGAATAATTAAAGAACGTACTTAGTGTATTGAGATGAAATACACAAACGAGATCCATGTCGACAAACTTCGTTAGAAGTGACTGGAAAATTCACAAGTGTGAATTCTAACATATGAAAGAAAAAGTACTATATGTTATTGTACAACTTTGATAAATCTTGTGAGATTTGTTTCGAGTGATGTATACGTAGATACATCTACCAATAGATTATTGTTAGAACTATAAGGAGATTTTATATTTGTTTGGGAGATCACCCTAAATATATATCTCCTAATGAATAACAATAGATATGTACAACTCACTTATGGCAAAATTATGAATGCAATGTTGTTGAGTGTCGATCTAGTTGACTCTATCTCACACATAATAGTGATTGTATTTGAGGAACATTCATCTTATCAGTGATGAATGTGCTCGCCAAGTGACTTGGATTAAGACTTACGTTTAAGTCCTTATGAGTCAATGGTAAAGCGTTGGAGATCAAAGATAAACAAGTTATGTTTCTTAATTGAATGATAAAAATTAGCTATGTGCTATATACAATAATTTGTGAGACCTTCCTAAATATTGATATTTTAGGATTATGAATAAGTCTCATTATTTTCTCTTAACAAGGGATGAATGTTACAAAGTGATATTATGATATCCTTAGGGCTGTGAAGAATCAGAATGATGCATCTTCTGTTCACATGCTAAAGTATTGTAGTCTAAAGCATGCTAGACTAGTACTTGGTTAATTATGGGTCCTGACGGAGACTAATTAACTCTAAACATTCAAATGTTTATGAACACAAAAAGAATTTGTGTACAGACAAAGTTGAGGGAGAATTTTCATTCATTATAAGGAAAAGACATGTAACTTTTGAAGAGTTTGTTCGAAAAGCTAATGACAAGAACTCATTGTCTAGGCTTATTTTAGATGTTAAATTATAATTATTCTAAGTTGGTGACAAACTTATGACAATGACATGTGTTGCTTTGGTCACCCTAAGAAGCTTATGTAAGCTAATGCAATATGAGTTGAATTCATTGATACAATGAGGTTGATCTTGTTCAATCACTGTGTATAAATGTCGTCATAAGTGAAGTTACGGAAATGTTGATCAAATGGCAAGAAATGTGAGGGAGGATCCATTTAGAAACAACCCTATAAGGGTATGTAGAAATGGTTTTCATTACCCCATCTAGATGATATCCTATAACACTTAAATGTGGGGGTGTCTTGCATTTGTATCATAAAAGTTTGGCAATAAGGATTTTGTAATCTAATCTAACATTGCAAACAGACGACTAAGTGGAGGACACAAAGGTCGTAGTGCATAATGGAGATGTATTTGCCTTAAATGACACGTTTATCTTAGAAAGACAGATATTATAACCAGATTCAGATGGCAACTGAGGTTATAGTATTAGAAGTTGATAATGGGCAAATTAACTTGCGAGTTAAGAACACATCATGACAACTGATCTCAAATAAGTAAAGTTATTTCTAGTGACTAGACAAAGTCAAAGATAATGTTATGAATCCAACAACCTGAGGGTTTATTAGAGATCAAGTTGTGGAATAAGACTAAAGCCCATGAAAAAGGGTATGTGAAGGAAACCTAACTTAGTTGACTGGAGATCCCAAGATCTAAGTTCAATAGGACAACTAACTCGTATGCCTAAGGGTGGTCACTGTGGGGGCATAAATGATATGCATAAGCTAGTATATATGGTTATACATACCCCCAAAGTATAAAAGGGTGTTTAAATACGTCCTAGTCTATTCCTACGATATTCAGTGACAAAGAGTGAGGCTAAGCATAATATGTGGTAAATGATTTGGATAAATCACGATAACCACAATGCTTTTAATGACCTAAGGAGAATCACCTATGTTAGAGAGAAGTGGGGTCGCTTCGAATGGAATTGAGGGCACAATTCCTAGAGCTCTCGCAGAACCAGGAAAGTGTTCCACGACCATTATTGGACACGACTATGAGGAGATGACCCGACTAAGGAGAGTCTTGTGTAAAGTGTATTGTCGTCCACACAAACGGTTTAGTTAACATGAAAGGAGAAAAGAACTCACAAGTCGTTCACCAATAATCCGGTTTAGTTAATATACTAGTTATTATCATGCTTACCATAGGAATGTATGTATAATTTCTCGAACGAGGCTCATGATATGATAATGTTATATGACAGATTCGGGTGGTTGAAAGGTGAAAGTGATCAAGTCTTGAAAGCGGGTCAACGATTGAAAGATTTAGTGATGTTTTCTTCACTAAGTCTATTGGTTTTCTTATCGGGCCAAATTGACTTAATTATTTGCATTGTAGACTTTAACATCAACGTTTGTTTTAGCCAAGTGCTAGTATGTCAGTGTAGTAGGGGTTATGTTTGTTTTATAAAAACCTTGGTTAGTAAACATGTATTGATTTTGTAAGGATTGGTCATGTTGCAAACGGGTTATGGCGAAATTTTCTAAATGTACATTTGTAATTGTTTTATTAATCCGATTATGCGGATTAATAGATGTTGGGAATAATAACCTTTATTAAGTAAGATAAAGAAAAAAATATGGGCCTGTTTTCCGCAAAGTATTTTAATATTATTTTTAACGAGTCGGGCGTTACAAGTTGGTATCAGAGCCGTGGTTGAGAGAATTGAATATGGATTGGTATTTAAACTCAACCTTAGTGCTCTTAATGGGAGATGAATGTTGACCCAAGACTTGATCACGAAGCCAAAGACAGTTAAGGCGGCTTAAGGCATAACTAACTGACCGGTATTAATAATGAGCTGCTTGTGTTAATGAGTATTATAATATGCTTTGTATTATAGTACAGACTCATATTAAATTGTAATGTTACTAATCTTTTCTGAATATTTCAGGTGTATGGTCCCTGCTTCTAAAGATGGCGGGAATCTGATGATCCACCCGACGTGTTGCTAGAAGGGTCAAAGGTATGGTGGTAGAGCATACTCACCGAGGACCTAAACCATATGATGATATAGAATAATGGTCGAGTGGCAATGAGAGATCAACAGGACGAGTATCACCCAGGTACACACTTTAAATTATTGTATGAACAGTAGTATGCAACATTCAAGTAATGCACGACGGTTGCATACAGAATTAAGGCTTGGGAAACAGTGGATACCCATCGAGGGTGATGTTCCCAAGAGAAATTGGGTGGGTAATAAGCATCATTCACAATTGTGAATCATTAAAGTACAAAAGGGTTCTGATTTAGAAACTCGGATGAGGGTAACCATCCAAGTAAATATTCTCAGTAAGATCATATTGAGAAAAAGTAACGATCACATTGATGAATGTGATTGCATAAAAGTTTTATAAAATAAAAACATTCTACATGTTTTGGGACGGAAATGGGTAAGCCTAATAATTGATAAATAACAATAAAAAGAGGTTTTACCAAATAAAAACGGAAACACAAACATGAACCGAAAATTTATTTACATGGGAAGTAATGTGTTAGTTATAATAAGGTCAAACGTACCATGTGTTAACTGTTTACCTTGGCCAAGTAACTAGTAACACATGATACCGTGAACTTCTTATAATAAATGCATGTATGTCCAATGTAGTAAGGACATGATTAATGGAGAAAGGAATCATCCCATGAAAAGAATGTGGATGGTTTAAGTTTAAGTGCTTAAACATCATAATGGGTTAAGTAAATGTAAACGCAAACCGGGTAACGGGAGCGTGAAACACAAGGATAATGAGCTCGGGTAATGGGTTATAGTTAAAAAAGAAATCATTGGATTAAGTTATTATGGACGAAAGAACCATGGTTGACAAAAGGGCATGTAAAAGCAAAGTATAAATGACATGCGGGTCATAGAAATGGAGGTATTGCCCAAGTGGAAAACGATCATAGTCGTGGACTATGGTCGTACAAAAGATAAAAAACGATGATGATAATCGTCATTCATGGTCTATAGGGCTGTGAATGGTGGATTCGACATGTATAACCAATGTATAAATGACGCACGAGGTCATAGAACAGAGGTATTGCCTATAATGATCAAACATAGTCATGGGTTATGATTGGAATAGAATAGAAATTGTCTTCATGGCCTAAATGCCCATGCTTGATGGGAAAGAAAAAAACTAAATATTAATTTTGGCACTCACGGTCCAAAGGGCCTTGTGTGACTAAGGAAAAACGAGAATGAATAGTATAAAGGGTCACGAGACCCGAATGATCTTGAGACCTAAAAATAATGATTTGAATTTTTTTAATTAAATTAACGTTTTTCGACTGATTAACCTAATTACTAATCGTTGTAGTCAAATTGTCACGTTAAATCATATAAATATTTCTTGGATAAGTCATGTAAGTAGGATTTAGTTCCATGAAATTAATACGAGATTTTTAAGACCATGTAGGGGTCTTACAAGTAAAAAAAATTAAAGTAAAGTTGATATTTTCAGATATCGCATAGTGAAAGAGATATAAAGTTGATATCTACGGATATCACGGAATGAAAGGTGATTGTCCATGAACGTCACAAATGTAAGGTGATTGTCTATAGACATCACGGAAAATACTTGGAGTGTAGGGACCCAAGGGAAGTAAAAGTGAAGTGTAAGGACTTCACGGGTAATATTCGGGTTTAATTATCTCATAATCTAAAGGTAATAATTGGATTACAATTGTTAAAAGTTGTAGGACATGTCTGCTTATTGTGTACACAGAAGTATGGTGTGCGTACTTGTAAGAACGCATGAAGAACCCCCTACTTACTTATTTAGAACGCGGGTTTGTTAAAGTGATTAAGTGTTTGTAAATTGTAATATGGGAATTTGAATGTAAGCATGTATGAGCCCATACAGGAATATTTAATGAATGAGAAGATAATATACAAATATGTTTATTTATGCTTATGATAATGACGTTAAGCTCCTATCTGAGTGAATTATGGAAATGAAAAGGGAGGAATCATGATAAATTGTAATAATAATACTGGCGGATGATAACTTGAAGTGTACGGACTTCAAGGGTGTAAACATGAAGTGTCCGAACTTCATAGGTAATAACGTTGATGTCTAAGGATTTCATGGGAAATTGTCATGAGGATAAATACCTAATGAGTGATTAGCTTGAAGCCTTAAGCTTCACGAGTATCAAGTAAGATTTAATTCCCATAAATTGTAATGTATAAAACCAATGTTAAGTAACTGGGAAAAAGTTGAAAAGTTAGTTTCACGAAATGTGAATGTAAAAGGATTAGTAATTGTTTTCAAAACGTATAAAATACTTGGAGGTGACTAAAATGTAAAAAAAATAATTAAATATAAAGGGATTTAAGAGGTTTTACCTCATGATAGAGAGAATAGAGGTTGAATAACCTCATATAAAGGAATGAATGTATGTTGTAATTGTGTCTAAAATGTTATTTGTGTACTAAACACGTTTAAAGAGAGATGCTATAGGTGGAACATTGGAGTATCGATGAAACTAAAGAAACAAGCCTCACAAAGAAGAGGGTAATCACAATATTGTGATCATGATGATATTACATTGGTGATGTGTGACGGGGCCCAACGAGCTTGTATTGTTCTTTGTATAACAATACAAGTAAGTGGTTCTAATTTTGAATCCATATTGTTGGTACCTTTTGTTTTGTTAATAATTGGATACTTCTTGCACAAGTTTACAGGAGTAAGCGGGATTGGTGACCACATTATTAGGGGTATACCCAATTATAGAGTATGATTCGGTTTCGGGAACGAAACCCGTTTAAGGGGGTAGATTTGTAACATCCCAAATATCGGTTTTAATATATTTAGAAATAAAGATAAAGGCTTTAAAATTGTTTAACTAAATAATGTTTGAAATAAAATATAGTTATATATTTTACATGTTAGTTGTTATAACTATGTCTATGAAATCATATAGTATTTATATAACAACTAGAGAACATGAAGGACCATTGTCGTAGAAACCAAACCACAAAGGGGTATAACATGATTCATTTATAGTTGGAAGTATAAAAAGCCAACTTTTGGCACATTTTAGAAAATATTTTGTGGAGAGTAGAAAGAGAAAGAGGGTTGAGCTAGAGAGAGAAAGGAGGTGGTGTTCCGGCGTGGTTACCAGCGGCGGTCCGGCGCGGCGGCGCGACGACTGTAAGGGCTCCAATGACTCGTTTATCGATCCGGAACCATTTTTCAACATCTTGAACACCATGGTAAGCTCCTTTCACAAAAAATCTCAGTTTTGTTCTTGTTTTAGTTGTTGAAAGTCTGATTTGTTTGGTTAGTTTATTGCATGTTCATTTTTCAAAAAACACACTCTTAGATTTGGTTTTACCGGAAATATAACCGTTGGATCAGCCCCAAATTTTTACAGTACCTTACTAAGTCAATAATGCTCAAATCCAACGGTTGAAATCGTGAAATGTTTCCCATAAGTATGCATTTTGCAACTCAAAATGGAGTTGTTCGAATTTTCGGAATAGAAAATGTTGTAGTAAAGAA
This sequence comes from Scalesia atractyloides, assembly GCA_947069175.1. Taxonomy (NCBI): domain Eukaryota; kingdom Viridiplantae; phylum Streptophyta; class Magnoliopsida; order Asterales; family Asteraceae; genus Scalesia; species Scalesia atractyloides. The sequence goes on along the minus strand of CAMTDV010000002.1, from coordinate 8,048,009 downwards.
TGGATTGTTCTCGGAGATCCAACAATCAGATTGACCTCATTTTTTTACTGAAGGTTTCGAACACATGTATATACATTCTCATAGAAGGAAATTATGATCAAAGTTCGGTAAATATGTTTTTGTTTGCGATCAGTTTGTAACAGAAACACCGGTCGAAAACAAGAAAAGCAAAATGGTTGCACGACTGTCCAAACTCCCTTGAAATTTTAATTGGTATTTTAAAGAAAGTATACATCTTTGATGATAAAATGATGATTTTGTGAGTTCGAATGGGCATGTTATTGGTGAATTTTAATCATGCCCACAATGTGTTCGATGAAATGCCTAAACTAAATAAATAGTGGAAATTTTGGAATTTTATAGTGTTTACTTGATTTAAAATGAATTGCTAATAATCCATTGATGTTTAGTAAACTTAAAGCTTCGATAAATCGAATGTTGTATGGGATTAACATAAAGTACATATGTAAATCTTATTTTTACTTGATCACCTAAACGAGTCGAATGGGTATGTGGGTTTAACTTGGTTTGGTTTACAACCAAAAGACCATGGCTTATTGTTAAACGGTGTATGTTGGATTGGTAATTTGACTTGTATATTAAACCTAAATGGGTGATAATGGGCAAATGAGTCGTAATAAATTAATTACAAGTTTGGGGTAAAGAATGATTTAGAATGCGTGATTGAGGATGGGTGGATAAATACTTGGGTATCATGAGATGAATGCCCATATTATGTGTTCTAATGATTTGCAAGTTTGATTTTTGTCAAGATAGGTGACAAAAAGTTTGGATGGCAACGAGTCAAATGAATGATAAAACAACACTCCTACGGGCGAAGGTGAGTGACTCGAGTGTGTTTGGAGTCGTATTGATTTAATTAGTCTTATTGTTGGCTTGAATTTCGTAGAGTTAAGGTGGTTAAATGCAAATTTTTGAATATGGTTCGACTTAACAATAACGTATGGCTTTTACGGTGTTTTGGGGATTTAAACCCATCAATAAAGAGTGCAAAATGTTACCGAGTCAAGAGACCCAAGTGCTGAAAATTTTGCTTAATTCTAGATTTTTGCCGATCTTGAAAAAATTCATAGTAAATCAACCGAATGTCCGTTTGGGGCAAACTATATATTGATGAAAAGCTCTACGAGTCTGCGTTACTAATAATTTTAGTTTGATGTGAAATACTCATCCTAAAGGGGGTACTGAATTACTACAGCTGCGCAAAGCTGTTTTAGAATATAATTTTTGTAGTATTTTACATAATCATTAGGAATTAACAAAGAACTCATGGGGTGTGGTTTTCGTATGATCGTAACACTTTAGATGACCATTTTTGCTATTTTAAAACAATAGTTGAGGTCAACTTGGGTATGGGTTGGTATGGTTAAAACTATATATTGCACAGGAAATTATAAATGATAATTGAGCAATAATAGTGTTGTGCATTAATAACCATGTACTTATATGTACCCACTAATAGTTATATGGGCTATTTTGTTGTAGTGGCATTAACATGGTTAATAAAGGGATGAGGTGATAAGAATTGTTTATAATCATATATGTTGTTTTATGAATTACAACATAGATATGGGATGGTTACTAGTCTATTTATATTGATCAATTGGTCTAAATAATGGTATCCTTTGAAGTGTCCGTGACTCTATATTAGCAGGGATAGACACCAGATATGGATAAGAAGCTCATGGAATAGAATTTGAGGAAAGTCACAAGATACCTGACTAAGGATAATGAAGTGGTGGCTCAGTGTTGTTTTGTTGGGCGTCTTGAGCACTTCAATCTCTTTTATGTTTGATACAAAAATAATATTATGAGTCCTCACTTAGAAAAAGCTAATTTTTGTGGTGTTTTCAATGTAGGTGATATGTTTGAAAACGATGAATGGAGTAGATAAGTCATGAGAATCAACCGGGTGGCTTGAACCGGTAACATGAAAGGAGAACAGAACTCACAAGTCGTTCACCAATAATCCGGTTTAGTTAATATATTAGTTATTATCATGCTTACCGTAAGGATGAATATATAATTTCTCGATCGAGGCTAATGATATGATAATGTTATATGACAGATCGGGTGGTTTAAAGGTGAAAGTGATCAAGTCTTGGAAGCGGGTCAATGATGGAAAGATTTAGTGATATTTTCTTCACTAAGTCTATTGATTTTCTTATCGGGCCAAATTGACTTAATTATTTGCATTTTAGAGTTTAACTTCAACGTTTGTTTCAGTCAAGTGCTAGTATGTCAGTGTAGTAGTGGGTTATGTTTGTTTTATGAAAACTTTGGTAATTAAGCAGGTGTTGATTTCGTAAGGATTGGTCGTGTTGCAAACGGGTCATGGCGAAATTATCTCAATATGCGTTTGTAATTGTTTTATTAATCCGATTATGCGGATTAATAGATGTTTGGAATAATAACCTTTATTAAGTAAGATAAAGAAAAAAATCTGGGCCTATTTTCTGCAAAGTATTTTAATTTTATTTTTAACGAGTTGGGCATTACAAATTAGTAGGCTATGTGCTTCTTTTTGTGACTATAAGAATATGGTATTGCTTGATACATGAAGGATACTAGAAGGAGGATGAACACTTAAAGACCAACTAGAAAGAGGAGTACTCTTAACTTGTTTTCCACCACCATCACATCCTTATTTGTTCCCTAAGTTCAAACACTACAATTACCTGGTGTAACCTCGGGCGCGTGAGCAGTGGCGGATCTAGAAAATATTCGAAGGGATAACGTTTTATAATTAAGGGATAACGAAATCGAAAAAACGTCAAAAAACGTTAAATTTTTCCAAAATTTACACTACCGTCGGAGCGCCAAGGGTAGCGGAGGCTACCCCTGTGCCTAAGGTATGTTCGCCCCTACGTGTGAGCCATCTTCGGCAGTACATACCGCTTCGGCTGTTGTACCATGGAAAACAGTCGCGTCGTCTTTAGTATAAGCGCGAAATCTGTTTTAAGAGAAGCGTGTTGAACACGTGCCTCAACCAAAACCGTCAACGTTTTAGTGTGCTCTTTGTTGCAGTCAAAGAGTATTTTCAAGACTCAAGATGATGAATACTCGAGTCGACGATGCTATCAAGTGCGCGTGAAGGATCCACCAAAGATGCGGCTTAAATCAAGATTGGTATAGTAATTATATTTTATATTATTTTTAGTTATTGCAACCGGTATTATACTATGATATTTCCTACGAATAATCACGGTCTCGTTATTATATATTTGATAATTATATTATATAATAAAAAAATAAACCTAATTTCTACAGACTTTAGAGTATATGGGTTAAGCGCCCCCGCTCCTAATAGATTTATAATTTAGTAAAATATGTGAGATAAATTTGTTAAGTTTGAAATATTAAATGTTCTCGTCACCTTTATCTGAATCTCTGTGTAACAAAGAAGTAGGAGACTGTCACCTTTACTGCCGAAGGGATGTCTTCCATTGACCTAACTTAATTAAACAGTACTTTTATTTTTTTAGAGTAAATTGTGATTTTGGTTCTTATGGTTTATAATCTATTATGGTTTATAACCCATTGTAATATTTTATAAATTCTAGATATCTTACAATCTATATATTAAGGTTTCCATTTATTACGATTTCACTTCACTAGACTAACTTCATCCATCTTTTAGTTTAATTCTAGTTACATGAAAGACATGTGATAGGAAAATACATATAATTAACAATTAAAATAATTGTTTCATCAATTAACAAAATGTATTATCTTGTTACAACAAAGGGATTAATAGTTATGGTTTCCTTAAATGGGCCCACTTTATCGTTGATGCTCAAATTTATTTATGGAAGTTGTGTCAATGGGGAAAAAGTTAAAAGCAATATTTGTTTCTATATATGTTTAATTTTATGAATAAGTTTAGTTTTATTTTCTTTTCAAATTGAAAAAAATATTAGCAAAATATGCTAAATGCTTGTATATAAAGTGAAAAAGACCGAATTGTCCTATAAGTTAACAAAAAAGACAAAATACCATTGACTTAATGGAGAAAAATGAATAGAGTTAACGAGCTGATGAAAATGACAAGATTTCAAACCTTTTGGATCCAGATGCGGAAAACAGACACACTTTGATTCTTATTCAACCCACTTGCTTAGATAATTAACTTTATTAAGCAACTAGAATCATTTTAAAATTTGAAAAATTATCAAAGTGAAATGTTAAAACCTGTTATATAATTCTATTAGGTTTTTATACCTGTTTCTAGTTTTTGGTTTATTATTATAAGTTTTAAATAAGATAAAATTCCAAATAAAAATCCTTGCATTTATTAAAAATTAATGAAAAAATTAAAAAGAAAACAATCATATACTAAAATTAAAGATTTGGTCATTTAGGGTAAAGGTAAAACTGTAAAACTATCATTTATGAAAATGTAAACAAAGTTTTTTAACGATAATTAACAAAAGGAAGTAATATGGTAAAAGAAGTTTCAACATATCTTTATAAAGGGAGTAATATGTTAAAAAACAGTGAACATAAAGTATGTTTAACATGATCTTTATAGATAAGGGACCGACAATTTTATATAAACGTAAAGAACATTTTCTACATTTTTTCCGTCAGTTAACTATGTTGTATAGTTTGTTTAATGACTGAAAGTTCAAATACGAAATAACTTATACCAAAAATGCTTTGTAAAATGTTAATATAATTATATGAACCTGTTTATTCTTTTAGATCCCTTACATTTAAATTAATATAAATTTATAACAATACATAATAAAAACCGTATATGAAAGATTACAACTTTTAACAAAGGTGTTTCCTTCAATTTTAATGGTTAATTACGTATTTGCCTATCACATGCCTCTCATGTGACTAAAATTTAACTAGAAGGTGAATGCAGTTAGTCTAGTGGAGTGAAATTGTAATAAATAGAAATCTTATTATGTAAATTACAAGACAATTGGATTTTATAAAATATTACAATAGGCTATAAACCATAAGGATCAAAACCGTAATTTAGTATTCTTTTTCCTTAGAAAGGTATTCATTATCATAGTACAAAACAGTACATTTTTTACATATTATTATTAAGCACACCAGTGTGATCAAGCAAAGATAACTAAATCATATTTTATAATATTATAAAAGTTCTTGTTTTGATTTAGTTATTAACAACCACCACACATAGAGGCAAAAGAGATCTCCATTAGTAATTTACTCACCCATTGAAACAAGCAACACCCATAGAACCATTAACACCTACATGGTAATTTAACCTCTATACCATTTTGATTTCCAATGAGACCTAAGTTCAATCCTCTATTTCTGTCATTTTTGTGGATTAAGCAATGATTGATAGAGTAGCCTTCTTGTAGTGTCAAGTTTTATCTTGAGTCCACCTAGGTTTTCGTCTCACTATATGTTACGCTAGAGAGTGTTCAGCTCTTGTGGTGGCACAACGTCTGTCAAGTGACAGTCGGAGGTATGGTTTCCCGGGGGAACGCCTAAGCCAAACTCTGAAGTCAGTGTGGTCTGGTTTAGACAACATAGTCTGGCTAGAGTGGGACAACGAGGCTGGTCAATTTAAAAAGTGCAATTGTCTAACACAAGAAAGTCGTCGTTTAAAAAAAATATATTATGTGTGAGTTATTAGAGGGAATTTTTGTACATTAAAGTCTCCAAACTTATCTAAAATTTATATACTTTAGATTTTTTTTACAACCAATTATTCAAATACCACATGACTAGATGTTTAAAGTTGTTCTAAAATAGCTCAAGATTTATAACGTATCTGAGAAAACAAATTACATTATTTATCTCATTATATTATTTAGTATAATAGGTATAAAAGGTCACCACATGTCAATTTTCCCAACCTGTATATGGACATGAAACTTGAAGTTGCTAGCGTTGGCCAAAAAGGCACATTGACCCATCTAAAAGGACAAAAAGATTTTGTTGACTTTAAAGGAGACCAATAGTCTAAGTAGGAGTAGCAGATAGATTCTAAACAAAATCAAATCCAGTTTTCCTTATTTTACTCTACATATTGTACTTATCATTTATTCATTCAACCCAAATCATACCATCATCATTAATGATCATATGTAAATATGTATTCATATTTTAAAATTATATTATTAATTTTTAATTAAAATTAACAGTTCTTGGAATGTTATATATTTCAAGCATACTTAATATTACATTAAATTCTTACACTAAATTAGTATGTTAATAGTTAATACTACAAAAAAAGGTGTTCCAATGTTTGCGATTATTAGTTTAAATTACATGATACATTAAAATAATATAAAAATTAATGTAATTGTGCAATATGTTTACACTAAAATAACGTAAAGTTTAGGCTAATCTTTATAATATGTTAATACCAAAAAAAGTTGCTTTGATGTTTGCTATAAATGTTTTAATTAGTTTCGTTAAGTTATTTTTATAAATGAAACTATACATCAATCATTTCATTTCATTTAATTATTTTGTTTGTAATCATGAATGAAAAAATTAAATTGGTAGAAAATATATTAAACGGGAAGAATCCATTAAAAGTGGATTTTGTCTAAATAGCATAAGAAAGATTGTGATAATTACATGTGGCACTCCTTATAAGTAGGAAAGAAAAGTATTTTGGTGTTAAAACATTATGGTCCTTATAAGTAAGAGTGTGAAAATGACATATGACACCCTTTTGTTTTCTAAAAAATACATCAAAAAAATCAAGTACAAAAAATCTAGCATAAAAGATCCAGTGCAAAAAATAACACAAAAAATTCAGTACAAAAAATCTAGTACAAAAAATGTACCACAAAAAATTTTAGCAAAAAAATCTAGTACAAAAAATCAGTAAAAAGATTTTAGACAAAAAAAATCAGCACAAAAATGTAGTACAAAAATACAGCGCAAAAATGTTATACAACATAGAAATATAACATATTTTTAGAGTTTTTTTAGTTGTCATATTTTATATAGCAATATGATACTCAAATTAAAGATAAAAAGACACTCGATTTTATAGTAAAATTTTTATGAAAAAATAATAATGTATAAAAAGTTATAAACGTTTAAAATATGAGGATGAAATATGCATGTGTCTTGTATGTGGTGAGAAAATCAATAACTATGATTTTCAAAAAATATCCTTATACTTCTATTTTTTTTTTAATTTTCATCTTAACCAATGATTTTAAAAATAAAAAATCAATATTCTTTTTCATTCTAGTTAGATAAAATGAATTTTTTATTTGATATTACCCCTATATTAAACAAAGTTGATAATATTACACATTTTAGTAATATATATATATATATACACACACATGTACGAGATTGCATTATTCTAACGGTTTCATATTTATTATTTCACTTTAGAAAAAATCAAATAGTATAGAAAAATGTCTAAATAGTCCTTGTGCATCGATGAAATTTAACCTATTGTCTTTATCTTTCTAACATTACTGTCTTGATCCATATTTTTTACACACTTGTTTCTCGGATAATTTCTAACGTGGATGAGGGTTAATTTTTAGTGTTAACTGAGTGTGAAATGACTAAAATGTCCATACTAATAAAAAAAAGAAAGTGGACCCATGTTTTACTCACCTACCCCTCCCCGTTTCTCTCTCTTTCTCGTTCTTATATGCACCACCACTATTACTACCACCCCCAAATCCCAACTACCATCACCAACTCACCCCGTCATCAGGCCGCCGCCACCACCACCTCATCTTGCCATCGCCGAAAAACAAACTACCAAACCACCGCCACTTCATCACCTAACCCACCACACTTCCTTTTTTTCGACGAGCACTCCTCTACTCTTCTTCTATGTTCACCGTCACCACTTCATTTTTCAGGTGCCATCTAAGACGCCGATGGTTGCATATTTGAATTTTGACCTTGCAAGTTATCATGAAAAGATCATCGATTGCATGTTATGGTGGTAAGTCTGATTTGTAGGTTATGTGTGTTGCAAGTTGTCGGCGATTATGGGTTGTATGTGTTCGGTATGGGTTGTATCCGTCGATTCAAAGCAAAAAACCAAAACCCAGAATCTCATATTGTAGAGTTCGACAAGATGGTTCCAATGCCGCTTGAGTGAGTTCAATCGAAATCCGTTTGATACAAGACTACGACTTCTTATTTTATAAAACTATATATGTGAACCTTACCTTATAAATCAAAGTTGCTATGTATAAGAATTGACTTCAATCAGAATGTGTTTGATACCCTTGTTATAGATTTGTTTTAACATTATAGTTTGAACCTTATCCTATAAATCAATATTCATATGTATAAGAATAAAAGATAATATTTTATGATTTCAATTATGAATTTTAAAGAAATTAATGAGAGGGGATGATGTTATTATTATTATTATCAATATAGTAACTTTTTACGAATATGTTTTAGAAAGGGAATGTTGGAGAGTGTGATCGTTAATTGTGGCAAAAAGTGTTTGGACACATCGAAAGTAATGAAACAGGGTTTGACATTTTGGATGAACACTACGACTACGAGACATCCTTTCCTGGTTCTCTTTCTATTGCGATTGTCGTTTATACTCGTTCTACCTTATTTTATTAGACATAAATTTAATAAAAATAACGGAAAGTCAAATGCTGGCTAAATTTACTATTTTGTACTTTTTAAACTACGCTTATGATAAAATGACACAAGTTCTCATGTATTATTTTGGTATTTTAAACTAATCTTATGATAAAATGACGTAAGTTCTCCTGTATTATGCTTGATATAAAAAATTCAAGTCCTGTGGGAGCGAAGTTTATGCGTCAAATTGTTTGCTAGAGTATGTGTTTATGTACTATGTTCTCTTCGGGAGTTCCGATCGCATGTTGAATAAGAATTTGTGCTTCAGACTTTCACTGCTTAGAAATGTTCGTTATCACGTTGTTGCTTTACATAGGGTTCTCATATCTGTTTTTATGTATTGTTATTGGCTAATAACATACTATTGTTTTACTATTTATTTCTTTGTTATTCAATAGGTCGTTTTAATTCATTTTCTATTTACTTTAAGAGTAAATTACAAGTTTTGTCCTTTATGTATATAAAAATGTGCAGGCGATGTTCTTTGTCTTCAAAATTGACTGATTTTGTACTTAACGTTTCAAAATGTTACACGTTTACATCCTTTCCGTCTGCAATTTGATATATAGATAAATGACAAAAATTGTAATTTACTCTTAATTTAATGGCATCCATTACATATGGGTGTCAACAAACCAAAGTCATTTAAACTTATTTAAAGAGAGCTAACAGATGAGTGGCTTGTGAACATGATGAACAAGACATGGAAGTCATTGAACAATATTGACGGAAATTCAAATCACAAGATCAAGTGGTACATGTGGTTGGTGTGTCTTTATGAACCATCATCCTGTGTTCAGAGACGTGGTGCTCTTTAATTATAGTCGTTGTTCAATTGACTACCCTATACTTTTGTGACGTGTCATGCAAGATTTTACTATCTCAAACTGTGAGTTTTTAGCAAAATGGTTGAAGGATACACTATATATCTTAGCATGGCCGACCTCAGGGTGGGCAGGAAGGATCATCGGTCAGGACACGTGTTTTCAGGGAACATATTTAATTAAAAAATCCAATATATGTGTGTGTTGACCTTCTAGATTGTCTCCGAAAAGTATTTGAAGTTAAAATAGAAGACTGGTTGAAATTATCAACTATTTTGGCTTCACCATGGGCGAACATACCTTAGACGCAGGGGTAGAGCTATGGCGGTAGTGTAAATTTTGAAAAAATTTGACCTTTTTTTTACGTTTTTTCGATTTCGTTACCTTTTTTTTATAAAACGTTACCCCTATGAATATTTTCTAGATCCGCCACTGCGCTTCACCGAATGCGTTGTTGTTCGTCGGAACCAAAGTTTAAAAAATGAAGATGATAATAGATGGTAAAGTTGTTTTTTTTCAGAAGTCAAAATCGTATACCTAATACTACATTATTGTTTATTTACTTCCTAAGCACACTCCACAATGTATAATGAAATTACTATTATATTACTTTAATTTTGTATATTATATTGTGTGTACGCATATTATTTAATTTAATAATTATCTATAAACTTGATCTTATTTTATACTATGATTATTTAACTGACTTATATATTATTGAATTTATAATTTATTATTTCATATAATTCTTGTCGCAAGATTTTCTATTAGAGTAAATTGCACAAAACATCCTTTATGTTTCCTTAAACTTGCAGGTTTCAGCCTTAATGTTTAAAAGTTGCTAAAAACAGCCTTTAAGTTTATTTTTGTTGCGGGTTCAATCCTTTACAGCTAACCACGTTATTTTCTTCAGTTAAGTTCCCTCACATGCATAACATGTGAGGGTATATTCATTATTTTGGTTGATCTTCCACCCACTTCAATTATAAAAAAAAAAAGAATATTTAAGTTTTAACCTAGTTTAAAAAAATTCTAACCGCAGGGACTAATGTGCAATAAAACCAAACTTTTAAAAACCAAACACCCTCTTTTCCGGTCTTCTTCTCCGGCGACTTCGCCGGATTCCGGCGAACCCGGAATTAAGATAGGAATCTTGTTAAGCTAGCCCACTAAGCTGTAAAGATTAACACAGATTTTGATCATGCCAATCAAACTCTTCAGGATTATCATCAGTTGGAAGAATCGGCGCCTTATTCGCATCAGACGGAAACGACAAACGACTCTTCAACCCTAGATACTTCTCACGGAACGCCGATGCCGTCAAATCAGAGAACTTCGTAATATCGTGTTCAGTAGTCGGATCCAGCAACTGGTGACGCTTAGGACGCCGCAAGTTAGACTTAAACACATGTTATGCATGTGAGGGAACTTAACTGAAGAAAATAACGTGGTTAGCTGTAAAGGATTGAACCCGCAACACAAATAAACTTAAAGGCTGTTTTTAGCAACTTTTAAACATTAAGGCTGGAACCTGCAAGTTTAAGGAAACATAAAGGATGTTTTGTGCAATTTACTCTTTCTATTATCTTTATAAGTAAAGGTATTTATTGAAAGATACTTTGGTAAAAAAGAAAAGAAGCTAAAATCAAGCAATAAATCGATAAAAAGGAGAAATTACTAGAAGATGAAATTGTTGGCGACCCAACCTTACATAAATCATTTTTTGATGTGTATCGACGGATGTCAAACACTTCTATTGTGACCCCCTAACTTAAAACTTATAGTTCCGTCACTGGGCCTAAGGGGCACGTTATTCCAGATTCGGACATAATGGACAACATGGCCTTCCAATCCAAACACCATTCATACGGGACACTACTAACATTTCTTCGTTATATAAAAGATTATGGAAGTCATTGATAACTTAATGGCTTGTATAATGTTGATCAAGAAAGCATATATGATGAAATGTATGGCATTTACACCTACATGTGGTGGTGGTGGTGGTGGTATAGGAAGGTGACTTGAGGTTGAGGATTCTAGTCATATAGTGAATAGAATGATGAAGATTTAGGAGAAGGATTGGTGCGTGTGTAAGTTAGGCAGTTAGCCGTTATTAAATAAAGGAAGTTAACTTAAGCCCTCAAGCAAACACCTATGAGGAAAAACATCCCATTGCCACTACCACATATGAAGGATTTTATCGAAGAAGCCTCAAAGAAGATACGCAAACATCTTGATCCTCTCATGTGATGATAATGTGTGACCTTGTATGACAAAGGTCCCATTGACCCGGAGATTGACCCGGACTCTTTATGGAGAAAGGTAATTTGGGTATGTTAGCCAAATGGTGGTGGAGGTTTAAGATTGACCCGAACTCTTTATGGAGAAAGGTAATTTGTGGGATACATAACAATGTGAGAACGTGGAATTTTGTACCCGGAAAACTAACTATTTCGGGACCTTGGAAGCAAATTATAAAAGTGTCCGCTAGCTTGTTCAATCTGGAGGCACTGAAAAAGGTTACAGTTTCGGAAAGGGTGAAATGGGAGAATGGCTTGGTTTTGTGCGACTTACGTTGGGTATGGCAACCCTCATCCCCAGCTGAATTATCCGAATTGCAGGAACTTACATGGCTTCTTCATGCGGTGAGCGTAGGTTCGGGTCCTAATCGTTGGATCTGGAAGCAGTACCATTTTTTATGGGTCAAAAGTCGTTCGTGTCTGAAGGATCTAAAATGGGAGGATTGGATTAATTTTGAAGTAGCAAATATATGTAATTAAATTGGCTATGATTTTTGGGGTTGGACTAGTAACACAGTGGAATGGCCTAACAAGTTGTTAGTCCTCTTGTTTAATATACATATATATATATATGGTTTGCTGACCGTTTAAAAAAATAATATAAAAAAGTCACTATTAAGGAATATGCTTTAATATCATTATTCATGTGAAAACTAATTAAGAACCTCATAAGGATATAATGTAGGTTTTTTAACTAGGGTCTACATATTCACACACTCACTTGCCTATTTAGACACCCTTAAGACGGGTCGTCTAGATCTAGACGCGGCGTCTAGGTTTTTTTTCTCCGACCACATTCCTCCCTCGTACAACGTCAAATCAGTCATCAGACGGGGCGTCTACCCCTATATGGACCCTGAAGACGACCAGAACAAGACGGGGCGTCTAGGCCTAGACGACCCTTCTTGAACTTTAACGTTCTGCATGCATGTCAGGAAAGTACTACGTGATACGCCCCGTCTAGTACTAGACGGGGCGTATACATCTTTGTTAAATAGACCCATGCAGAGCTTTTGTTGTCGTAGAATACTAGGCTTCATCGCAGAAAACTTTTGATTCATCGTCAGCATTATGTCCGTCATAAACTTTGGCTTATATTACTTCATCTGATTTCATTCAAAGGTGGTGAAATGTCATCAAACTGGGACGTCAACTATTTCTTTGGGGCGTATTCTGGCGAGACATGGGTGCCTGAAGCCAATACGGTAACAGTTATCAGGTTAAACTAGTTGTTGTTTTAATTATTTACTAATGGTGGTATCGTTGGTAGGGGGAGGCCGGTGTTCCCAAATCTAACGTGCAAGAGGAGGTTTCAAGTGTACAAGGAAATCAAAACAGACCGTTTCTAGACTTGAACGAGCTTCCTTCGGTTGAAGAAACAACCCATGTGGACGACTCGTACCTAGTTGATTAACCATGTTATCATGCGCAATATGGGTTTCCCGATTATGGATAAGGGTGTGAATTCTCGTACGTGCAACAACACGGTCCGGATGGATACGGAGGAGACTGTTACGAAAGTTACAATGCAACACATTCTTTTGACGGTCAACAAGTCTATCCTGATGGTGGAGGATATGGTTGTGAGACATCCCCTTGCGCAGGCAATCCGTACCTCACAGAGACGGTATCAAAACTTATTTATTTAAGTTATGAAGTTCAGTAAACATAAAATCTAACATAACGCTATCGATTTTACAGGTTTTCAACTCTCTAGATGAGGTAAAAAACTGGGCACAGGAAATGGCAAAGGCTGATGGTTTCGTTATTGTGACCCGACGATCAAAGAAAATCGGTGGAAGGACCGGGAGGGTATGGCTTGAATGTGATCGTGGTGGTGAGCAGCATACTACAGCAACGGTTAGAAAAGCTGGAAGCAAGAAAACCGGTTACCCGTTTTACTTGTTAGCTGTGCGGGACCATCCGTATGAAACATGAGGGATAAAAGGGGGAAAGACTAACATAACCACGAAGTTTGTCAGGACCTGTCTGGCCACGCGTTTGTGCGAAGGTTTGCTCCTGACGAATACAAAATGATCGAGCAGTTGACAGCACAAAACGTGGAGCCGCGCAATTTTTCAAATGATAAGGAAGCAGTTCCCCGACAGTTTCCATGTTCAGAAAGACGTCCAAAACGCAGTCCAGAAGATTAGGGCCGAACAAAGATACGGTCTGACTCCCATGCAGTCGCTAGAAAACATCCTTAGTATAAACGAGTTTATTTACGAGACACAGGAGGAACCCGAAATAGAGGTCGTTACAGAGATCTTCTTTGTTCATCCCTACTCGAGTGAAATGTGGTGTGCGTTCCCGCATGTTTTGCTGATCGATTCCACGTACAAGACGAACTTATACAACATACCATTTGTTTAGATAGTTGGTATGACTCCCACCAACTACTCGTTTTGTATCGCGCATGCCATTGTTTGCAAGGAACGTAGTGATAACTTTGTGTGGGTGCTTGAGAGAATCAGGTCAATGTTGGACGAATGTATGGAGCCACGTGATATTGTAACGGATAGAGACCTAGCCCTAATTAACGCGTGTGTGAAAGTTTTTCCAAACGCCTCTCGATAGCTCTGCAGGTATCACATTCAACAGAATATTTGTAAGCACTGCAAGAGTGCATTCACAGAAGAAGAATGGCAAAAAAATTTGTCATCATGGGGGAGATTGTGTGAGTCTCCATCAATACCAATATACGAGTACAACTTAGGCCACTTGCAAAAGCGACTTGTGGCGTGCAAACGTTCAAGTAAGTTTACGTTCAAGTAAAATATGGCCTACCTATGTACATGTAACTAATTGTTGATACCTTGTAGGGGTCTTTGCATACGTGTATGACAACTGGTTGAAAGACTACAAGCAAATGTTTGTCTTTGTGTGGACAGATCAGAGCCGCAACTTCAGGCAGGGTACCACCAACAAAGTTGAGAGTCAACACGTGAATTTAAAGAGATACGTCCAAGATAGGAGCTCGCTGGACCGTATAGTAGGTTGTGTCAAGGATATAGTCGAAACACAATACGGGGAAATAAGGCGGAGCTTTCGAGAAAGTATCGAAAAACTAATGAACCATCACAAAAACCCGTTATTTGACCACCTACGTGGAAAAGTTTCCCACACAGCGCTTGATCTGCTGAGTGGAGAGCTACTTAGGAAGACGTGTTGCAGCGCTTGCATTCATCTTGTGGATGTCAGATGTGGTACAGCTGTGGGTTGCCGTGTGCTTGCAGGTTGGAAAAGTACATACGAGCAGAGCGTCCGATTCAACTCGAAGATGTTGACATCTTCTGGCCGGAAGCTTAACTTTCAGCCATGTAAATTGACATCTGATGGTGTTGACGTGGTAGAAGAGTAGAACATTGTTCAGCAACAGTTAGAGTCACGCTCCCCCGCTCAGAAAAAAAGCTTGCTGGGAAAGATTAAAGTGGTGTTGACCCCAACCAAATCCACAAAGAAACCACCGGTTGTCTAACACTCAACTCGTGGACGACCAACAACAAAGCAAGCACAACTTCGATTTGATGACGCCCCCCCCCCCCCCGCCCGCCATAGCTCGTATGTTCCATCGTAGGGTTCCCAATCAAGTACATACGATGCCCCCCCGCCATAGCTCGTATGTTCCGTCGCAGGCCAGTCAATAGTCGGTCATCAAGTCGCAAAAACCCGTAGCGAGCCGAAGCCGTTCAACGAGTTCTAAACAAAGAGAATTTCGAGACGATTATGGTTTTCTGTTGATAGTGGGCGACGAGGATGTGTTAGCTATCAAACGGTTTAAGCCTTTCCTTCTGTAATAGCCTGTAAAATCGTGTCTAACAATATAGTGACACGTGTTGTATTTTATATAAATGTCTGTTAAAGACGAATAAGGACTAAAGGCGTCAACATGCTCAAGATTGAGCCTCTGAGTGACGAACCAATGTCAACATGCATAAATAATAGCCTCTGAGTGACTGATACGTCAACATGCTTAAATCATTAGCCTCTGAGTGACTGATACGTCAACATGCTTTAAACTTGGCCTCTGAGTGACTGATACGTCAACATGCCTAGCCTCTAAGTGACATCGGAATCAACATGCTTGTGATAAGCCTCTGAGTGATCCTTTGTGAAGTCCTAACTCTCATACGTACCGTTTGTTGGAAGAGAGAGTTCAATTTTGTAAATATGTGAAAGTTGGATATTGGAGGGATTAAAAGTGTCAACATGTTAATTTATACCTCTGAGTGACCTTTTAACGAACCGAGAGCTCAATAATGCCCGGGCATAATCCCGTGTATGCCAAGTATTGGCTATGGAGGGCTAAAAGTGCCAAAATAGTATTTAAAATCATTTTTATAAGCTTTATATAGTTTAGGGGCCAAAGTGTTAACTTTTAAAACTGAACAGGGGCGGTCGCGGGCCGCGAGAGACCCGGCCTGTGTATCTCGCGCCCCGCGAGAACAGACCTGCAGCAGAAAGTTTGTTTTGGAGCCCAAGCAAAGCTCCAAAACCATTAAATCGAAACCATGGCCTTCCTAATCAGCTATGCCACATTTTAGGACACTTGTAAGCTTCTTCTTACACCCCTAGACACCTGGCTTCACCTCCTTTGAGCTCTCCAACTATAAATAGGTGCTTAAGTTCACCATTTCAACTTGCACCTTTCTTATTCACTCTTCTCCCCCCTCTGGAAGTTCCTAACAAAAAGGAGCAGTCCAACATAGTTCTTTTGCATCTGGGAATCACTGGTAAGTGTTCCTTTCTTGTGCATTTTCATTTATATGCTTCTATAGCCTAAAGTCAAGTGTTTTACGTAAAACGCTTTGACTTTCGGTTAAGACAATTATGGTCCAGCCATTGTTCAAAATGAACATGGCTAAGTGATCATAGTAAGGTAGGTGTTAGTCCCTATAAAGGGCACCTCCTGAAGATCACGTTTGCTAGACCAATTGACGGGTCAAAATTATGATATTAAAAAGTCAAACAGGCCATTTTTCAGAAAAATCATAAATTAATCTTATATATGTTATGAAACCTGTTTTGACACTTAAAAAAGTTGGTAATAATTATTAGAACATGTATGAACATGTTCGGCTCGTCAATTTCAGTTCTAGGGTCGGTTCGCAACCGAAAGTCGCAAGGTTTGACTTCTGCTTTGACTTTCGATTCTGACCCGATTTAGATTAGTTACCCACTGATCTAAAGTTGCATTATGATCATAATATAATATAGCATAACCCTCTGAGGTTATATTACATGATCATAATCAGAATCCAAGTTTATGCGCAAGTTCCATAATTATGCCATCTTTGACCAAAATGACCTTTTTCATAAAACAAGGTTTTAAATGGTAATGAACTTGAAAATGAATTTATACTGATATAATATTATAAGCAGGATTATTTGGGATGTTAAACCAGTTATAAACTGAGTTTTTAAACAAGTCCTTAAACTATGTCGATAAATGACGGTTTTAACCCTTGTGGCTTATAAAATAGTTTTAATCAAATCTTTTCAAGGTAAATCACTTACCTATTGATATGTTATATTTAATAACATATTTTTAACATTTTAATCTGATCCAAATGTCAGTTTTGATAAACATCGCTTAAAGACGTCATATTACGACATAAGCGCCGTTTCGGCGCATAGTATGGTTTTAAACCATATTAATGGACTAAGACTTGTTACCTACTGATTTTAAAACTTATTTAAACGTATTTACAGTAGGTACTTATTATAAACTCAGAATTCCAAATAATTTATAAACTATGTATAAAATGACCAAAATGCCCATTCGGTGCATAGTTTGGTCATAAAAGGTAAAATACACATATATTTAATATCCTACTGATATTATGTCATAAATAAATTATTTTTCGAGAATACTCATGATCATAAACTTAAATTTTATTTAAGTTCTTTTTATACGATACGAAATTACCGAAATGCCCCTATAAGGCATAATTTCGTTTTAAAACCTCAATGGGCATACAAGTTGATATCCTACTGATATCTTAACTTATTTAAAGTATAATGGCATATAGAACTTGTCCATAACTTATCCGGTTACCCGATATTGCTATTATGCGCACAGTTACGTATATGTGACTATTTTTACGGAATTCAACCGTAACCGGTTTAACCTTATCATTTTAAGTTCAAAATCCAGAATGTTTATAAAGTTTACCCATATTATACAAGTCAAGTACTTGTCGAGTTTAAACTACATTCTATCTGATCATCGTTTAATCAAGCATTATACGTAATGATCATGTACACTATTCGGTTTATACAACCGTTAGTATTTAATTGGCTAGTTTATGCCATAATCCAGACTAGAGCCTTCTCGGTAAAAGCTATCTGCACTTGGTACTTTTGTATACGTCTGAGTTATTTAAAAATAAAAGAAGAAAGCAATCTCAGGTAAATACTCTCAACTTAATTCCCCTATAAGGGCTTGGTAGAGAATAAGAGGATTCTTGTAAATCCTTAGATCTGCCTAAAGTCTGTTTTGTATTCTTCTTGTACATTCTATGATCCGCCTGTGGATCTTCTATTACAAGCTTGTATATTATTTTGTATTTTCGAACATTCGGTTTGTAATAGTAATTTTACTCCAAGATTTCCGCTGTGCCACGTTTAATTGACTATAACGTTATCAACTGTTGCCACGATACTCCCCACCCGGGCCCACCGGTGTATGGATTTCAGGGTCAGAAATCCGGGGTGTGACAGGGTTGATATCAGAGCCAATATTTGAGAGAATAAAACACTAGCCTTTTGTGTTTAGTCTCAAACTTACATGAGCACATTACTTAGACTCTCGAGTCTAGGCATTTGACCTAGGATTACTCATTTCATTATTAAGTTATGGTATGTTTTTGAATCGATTTCAAAGGAAAAATGCCGCCACGTGTACGAGGACAAAGTGGACGAGGAAAAGGTCCAATGAGGGGAGGACCATCGGGGCGTATTCCTCAACCTCATAACTCATATGCATATCAAGAATCAGGAGATTCGTCTCCATGGCAACCAGCGAGACGTTCCGTCTCTAATAGACACTCGCCCTCACATTCTCAAAATTCTTACCATTCACACCATTCCTATCAGTCTCACCATTCTCATTCTCATCACTCCTACCATGAAGAGTTTAACCCCAACCATTACTTAAACACGCCTCCAGCCGATCAAAATCAGTTAGACGAGCCACATCCTATGGACGAGGACACCGGCCCGGAGATGCCACCATTGGTATCAAATGTGCATACCATTGAAATTTCGAGCGATTCAAACTCGTATGCCGGATCGCCCTACCAAGGTCCTAATGAGTGGGACCAATATTGGAATCAATTTACTTTCGCCCACATTCCTTCTCACCATTCTCAACCACCACCTGTTCAAGAAGATGTCCACATGGAACCCGTGGACCAACCTCAACCACCAACTGAACCACCAAGAAGAAAGCATGGAGCACGTATGTCGGTACGTGCCGGACAAAGGTCGGGATCGCTGCCACCTTTGCCCAGTTCTTACCCCACCATTCAAGAGGACCCACAAATGGGTGGACCCTCTAATATTCCACCTATAGTGGAACCAACACTAACACCTGCTGTTCAACCACCACCATCGGGTTATACTAACCCAATTCCCACGTATCCAGACACGTCTGGATATGATCCTTTTAACCCGCCTACACCGGTAGACTATCAAGCATGGTCGCAGAACCCATATATGCAGGCAGTTATGCACAACGCACTTTTCCCGTTACCTTCCCACCTAATTACCCACCGACTGGATATCCAACTTATGGGTACCAGTATCCGGTTATGCCACAACCCCAACCTCCACCATTCTTGAGGTCATTAATGAGGCCTTAGGGAGAATGAAAGAAATGCAGTAGCAGGCGGAGAAAACAGAGAAGAAGACAAATAAGTTCTTCAAGAAACTCTCCAAACTAGTCAAGGGAAAGAAAGACGAGTGAAGTCTTTTCTATTATATGTAGTCCCTGCGTGGACATTATTATTTCTTTAGTCCCTACGTGGACATTATTCCCTGCGTGGATATTTTGTTTCTTTTAGTCCTTGCATGGACAATCAGTTTCATTATTTGTTTCAAGTATTATAATTTCTTATGGAAATTTAATGAAGTACTTTGGAATTATATATATATGTATTCATCCTCTTGAAAACGAGCGTCTCAATTTTATTCGAAATTTATGCTCTGCGATATAATTCCAAAAAGATTTTAATGGTTTTGATTTGCCAAGTGGCTCAAACCACATATTTGGGCAAATATATAAGATAGTTAGGAGAAGTTATCCTTCTATCTTGAGGTAATGGACTAAGTTCAAGACTCCAAGTCATTATGGTCAATGCGACCGGGACTTATAATCAACCATTAAGATCCTCTTATGTTAACATTCAAGTAATGTACATACTCTTGGTAGTGTGACTTGAGGAATCACGCTAGCCTTCAAGGTTATGGACTATGTCCTAACCTTATATAGCCTTTGTGACTTGTGTGGTCCCGGCTTAAAAGCCTTTATAATCTATGTGATCCCGGCTAGTATCACCAGTATGGTGATAAAACATCCATTAGAGATGTATTAAAATATAACCTTTGTGATCTATTTGATCCCGGTTATATAGCTTTTGTGACCTGTGTGGTCCCGGCTTAAAAGCGTTTGTGATCTATGTGATCCCGACTAGTATCACTAGTGTGGTGATAAAACATCCATTAGAGATGTATTAAAATATAACCTTTTTATCTATTTGATCCCGGTTATAAAGCCTTTGTGACCTATGTGGTCCCGGCTTAAAAGCCTTTGTGGATCTGTATGATCCCGGCTAGTATCGCCAGTGTGGTGATAAAAAATCCATTAGAGATGTATTAAAATATAACCTTTGTGATCTATTTGATCCCGGTTATATAGCCTTTGTGACCTGTGTGGCCCGGCTTAAAAGCCTTTGTGATCTGTATGATCCCGGCCAGTATCACCAGTGCGGTGATAAAACATCCATTAAAGATGCATTAAATATAACCTTTGTGATCTATTTAATCCCGGTTATATAGCCTTTGTGATCTGTGTGATCCCGGCATAAAAGCCTTTGTGATCCGTGTGATCCCGGCTAGTATCGTCAGTGTGATGATAATCAAACATCCATTAGTGATGTATCACCCTTTCGGGTTAAAATCTATTCTTTAAAGCCCATGTGATCTATTCGATCCCGGCTACTATCATCAGTGCAATGATAATTATCCATTAGCGATTTTGTGCCTATGTGCCCTATTATATGTCCATTAGTGAAAGGCCTAAGTGCCATATATTATGTCCAATGTGACCGGCCAATGTGCCCAATTAATATGTCCATTAAGGGACAGGCTTATGACCTATGTATAATTGTCTGTATGACAAATGACAGTTGTGACATTGCGATCCCCTGTCTAATAATATATGGACTTCGTCCAAATTGTAAATTGCCCATGATGGTCCAATTAAGACCTAGGCCAAATATAGATATGTTAAGCCTAAGAGTTGTGATGTTATTAACACTAGTATAGGCAGTGGATTTTCTTATATCCAATGTTTAAAAGCCGATATGGTTATTATACCATGGCTAAGAGAAATTTTATTTGGTATATACAACTAAAGCTTTGAAGAATGGCTAATTCTAATGAGGCACAAAGTAGCCGTCGGAACGTCAAAGACGCCGAAAATATAGCCATAAATAATGATAATGATTTCCAAGCTCGCATTGATGCAGCTGTGGAAAGGGCCATGAGTAAGGCCATAGAAAGGCTAAGAGAGCCGAGTGCCACTCGCTCTAAACCTCTATCTATTCCACCATCCTCAGCTCATAAAGAGAGCTCGGTCTAGTCGTCTAATGCAAGAAGTGAACCTAAGAGGATAGACTATGCTGATAGGTCCCGTTCTTCCAAGAACGAATGTACCTACAAATATTTTGTCTCCTGTAAACCCCGAGACTTTAATGCGGAAAAAGGAGCCGTAGAAGCCTTAAAGTGGCTGGATGAGATGGAGTATAGTAGACATCAGCAATTGTGCTGAAAAAGATGTGGTCAAGTATGTATCACAATCTTTTAAGGGCGATACCATAACATGGTGGAAGGCCATGATTCAATCAACAGGTAAGGTACACCTATGTCCAAGTTTGTTGAATTAATAAAGGAAACTTATTGTCCAACCCATGAGGTGGAGAAAATAGAGACAGACTTCTTGTCTCTTTCCATGAAAAACCTAGACTGTCGGAGGTACGTTTCCGATTTTAATTCCTTATCTGGGTTAGTTTCCTATCTTATCACCCATGAATCCAAACGCATTGCGCGTTTTATAAATGGATTAGCGCCCGAGATTAAGGGCATGGTAAAGGCTGCTCAGCCTAGTACCTATAGGTCTGCTGTTGACCCATCTCTCTCCCTCACCCTTGATATAGTGAGACATAATTTAGCCTGAAACTGACTAGAAAAGGAAGAGAGAGGAAGACAACTCACATAGATTTAATAAGAAAAATAAAGGGAGGTTCGGGTTCAAAGGGAACCAAAGCAAGTCGGCTGGGGATGCCATTCTGTAAGACTTACAACCGAAGACACTGGGGACAGTGTAATCCTGACCCATTGTGGTATATGTAAAAGAAGGGGGCATAAGACCCAAGATTGTAGAGACCTTAAAGATGCTATATGCTATATCTGCCATGAAAAAGGGCACATTGCAAGTAGCTGTTCAATCAGAAAGAATTGAACATGCGACAACGTCGGTGGATGGAAACACTTAACGATTATGATTGTGAGATTCGCTACCATCCATGCAAGGAAATGTAGTTGCCGATGCCTTAAGTCGCAAGGAAAAGGTGAAACCTATAAGGATTAACTCTAAGAGCATTAAGCTCAGAAATAGCTTAAGTGAGAAGCTATTAGATGCGCAGAAGCAATCCTTGTTAGAGGCTAATATCCCTAATGAGGGATTAGGCGGAACTGTGAATCAGTTAACGCCTGGAAATGACGGAATCCTAAGATTTAATGATAGAATATGGGTTCCGATCTTTGGAGAACTTAGAGATCTAATCCTCCAGGAAGCGCATAATTCAAGATACTCTGTTCATCGGGTGGTGACAAGATGTATCAAGATTTGAAGAAGAATTATTGGTGGATGGGTTTGAAGAAATCCATAGCCACATATGTAGCTAAGTGTCTGACGTGTTCGCAAGTTAAGGCCGAACATCAGAAACCGTCAGGACTTCTACAACAACTTGAAATTCCCACTTGGAAATGGGAAATGGTAACTATGAATTTGATTACCAAGTTACCAAAGACCAAAAGTGGTAAGGACGCTATTTGGTCATAGTGGATAGACTGACTAAGTCAGCTCACTTCTTGCCAATTAAAGAGACATATAATTCAGATAATTGGCTAAGTTGTATGTGGACAAGATAGTGTCCCTACACGGTGTGCCAGTATCTATTGTATCCGATAGAGATACTAGATACACATCTCACTTTTGGAAAAGTTTCCAACAATCGTTAGGCACACAATTAAATATTAGTACGGCTTACCATCCGCATACTGATGGTCAGAGTGAGCGTACCATCCAAACACTGGAAGATATGCTTAGGGCATGTGTGATTGATTTAGGTGGAAGTTGGGATGACCACTTACCCCTAATAGAATTCTACTACAATAATAGCTATCATACAAGCATCAAGGCTGCTCCTTTTGAGGCCTTGTATGGGAGAAGATGTAGAACGCCCGTATGTTGGGCAGAAGTTGGGGAGGCCTAATTGTCAGGACCTGAGATTGTCCTGGAGACCACAGAAAAGATATGCAAATCCGTGATCGTCTCAAAGCTGCCAGGGATAGGCAGAAAAGCTATGCTGACAAGAGGCATAAACCTCTTCAGTTCCAAATAGGGGACAAAGTCATGTTAAAAGAATCACCCTGGAAAGGTGTGATGCGTTTTGGAAAGAAGGGCAAGTTAAGCCCAAGATATATTGGACCTTTCGAGATAATCTAACGTGTCAGCACTGTAGCTTATAAGCTCAGGTTGCTAGAGGAGCTTAGTGGAATCCATGATGTATTCCACATATCTAATCTTAAAAAATGTCTAGCCGATGAGTCGCTAGCAATGTCGCACAATGAGGTGCAAATTGATGAAAACCTGAGGTTCGTTGAGAAACCAATTTCGATCAAGGATCGACAGGTTAATACATGGGAGGTCCTGAATATACATGGGAGGTTGAGTCCGCTATGCGACAAAAATACCCCCATCTTTTTGAATAAAATTTCGAGGTCGAGATTTCTTTTAAGGGGGTAAGGATGTAACACCCTGTCAAATCGTGGCCAATAATATAGTGACACGTGTTGTATTTTATATAAATGTCTGTTAAAGACGAATAAGGAATAAAGGCGTCAACATGCTCAAGATTGAGCCTCTGAGTGACGAACCGATGTCAACATGCATAAATAATAGCCTCTGAGTGACTGATACGTCAACATGCTTTAAACTTGGCCTCTGAGTGACTGATACATCAACATGCCTAGCCTCTAAGTGACATCGAAATCAACATGCTTGTGATAAGCCTCTGAGTGATCCTTTGTGAAGTCCTAACTCTCATACGTACCGTTTGTTGGACGAGAGAGTTCAATTTTGTAAATATGTGAAAGTTGGATATTGGAGGGATTAAAAGTGTCAACATGTTAATTTATACCTCTGAGTGACCTTTTAACAAACCGAGAGCTCAATAATGCCCGGGCATAATCCCGGGTATGCCAAGTATTTGCTACGGAGGGCTAAAAGTGCCAAAATAGTATTTAAAATCGTTTTTATAAGCTTTATATAGTTTAGGGGCCAAAGTGTTAACTTTTAAAACTGAAATAGGGGCGGTCGCGGGCCGCGAGAGACCCGGCCTTTGTCTCTCGCGCCCCATGAGAACAGACCTGCAACAGAAAGTTTGTTTTGGAGCCCAAGCAAAGCTCTAAAACCATTAAATCGAAACCATGGCCTTCCTAATCAGCTATGCCACGTTTTAGGACACTTGTAAGCTTCTTCTTACACCCATAGACACCTGGCTTCATGTCACACCCCGACCCGCAGTGGAATAAAAGTCAGGGCATGATTGGGTTATCACCAAAGCAAATGATATTTACTAAGAAGTTTCATAATTATTAAATTCAAATTAAAATTTACAATATCCAACAGAAGTTTCATACAAAACACAATAAAACTCTAGATGTTTGTTCCAACGCAAATAACTTGTTTATTCTTCTAGGCCATCCTAAGTGTTTCTTTCCTCAACTTGATCACCAGTATCATGTGTAAAACAGAGGAAATTTTGGGTCAACAAAAGTTGGCGAGTTAACCTTGATAAAATCTTTAAATGCTTGCTTATTATGTTTATTAAAGAAAATTGTGAAATCACATGCGAGCAAACATATATGTAACCACATCACAAACCACATGTAATGAATATATGACATGAATGATGATGTATCTGAGATCCAGGCTTAATCAAATGGAGCCGATCTAATGAGTCACCTGATGCTCAACCCGTATCCCACGAGGAACTGATGGGCCTAATGAAATGAGTGCACTGAATTGATAAAATAAATCCACATATAAACCACATTACAAGTAATACACATTTGATCACGAAATAATATACGCACAAGTGTTTAAATAAAATAAAGAAATGATACGACACATGATACACCCCAAAACGTGATTAAAACAGGGAATTTATAGAGATTCACTCACCTTAGATTGCGTATACGTTTCTTGAATAATCGCACGAGTAAAAGTGGAAAGGATCGACGAAGAGTTTAACCTAGAATAGAATAATCAATTCGTTACTGGTTATGGTAGAGAGTTGTTTATAGACGGTAGAAGGCGTTTTAGTTTTATGCGTTTATGATTACGATTTGATGATAACAATATTGATTCGAGTCCCAAGGTAATAATACTTGATTTACTAATAATGAGTCTTGCCGTTAATATTAGTTGTAAAAATACTATTAGTGAAGTAATGATATTATCAATAAGTTTAGTACTATTTCCTGTTAACAAAGTACATAATAAATTTTATAATAACAATTATAATAATGAGATTAGTAATAATAATATTTGCATTAACAATACTTTTGACAAAATTAAAAAATATCACCATGTTAAGTAAAAACATAATATCAGTGTTTAATAAACAAAAATAATAAATTTAATAATAAAGACTTATAGTAATAATAATTTTAATAATATATAATAATGATTTAATGATATAAGATTATTAGTAGATTTACTAATGTTTACAAAAGATGAAGGTTATAAACTGTTTAAAGACAATCCAAAATGGTTCAGCCCCAATGAAAACAAAACACAATTGGAAAAAAAACTGGCCCTTTGGGCCAGCCCAACAACAAGCCAGACAGACAACACAGCAACAATAGCGAGGAAATCAGGTAAGACCAGAGTCGAACCCGGGTAACTCGGGTAACAACCATGCATCAACACCACTGGGCTATAGCCCAGTTTGGTGTTAAATTTGAGTTTTTAAATAATCTTATACACGATTTAACTTCGTCTTCTTCATCATCATTTTAAAAAAAACACAGGTTATATATATATATATATATATATATATATATATACACATATATATAAAGGTATGTACGGCTATTTAACAGTCATGAAGTATGAACTCAAATTAAAAGAATGGGAGATAGGGATATATCGAACGAGGGACAAGCTCCGTCGCGATACCGAAACAATGCGGGTTCTGCAAACTCTGGCGGAATTCTGGTTGTATTCTTCGTTAAGCTCCGGCGAGAATGGTAGGTATCCGGCGACCGAGGGTGAACGGTAAGAGAAATCAGTGAGTGTTTGTGCGAGAGAAATGAGGTGAGGTTGAACGTGCAACGAAACAAGGAGAGGACCCGGTTTATATTGAGTTCTGAATGATGAATCGAGACCAAAAACGTGTTGGGTTCATGATTTGTTAAAATATGGTAAGGATTGATTATGGTTCACTACGAAAAATCAGGTTGACGTGGACATGGAAACAACAATTGGAAGTCGAAATCTGTTAGGCGGCAAAAATAAGTTTAGTTCGAAATCAATGAGTGTATTTATAGATTCCGGGTCGATAACGAATGAGTATCTTTGTCCGACCGGTTGGTGTATGCGCTTGTGAGAGGGGTGGCGCGAGTTTGAAACCCGGCCACACCCTTTTTGTGCCTTTCATGTTTTTAAGCTTTTAAAAATACCAAAACAGTCCCCCATAGTTAACTTTATGTTAGTGGCACAAAAGCCCCTTAATTGTTAACTAAGTAATTAAATTAACCCAAACTTTTATATTAGATAACTTTAAACTTAACTAGGTTAGTTTAAAAGGTTAATTTAGATTATAAGTAAAGGTTTAAATAAGCAAAATTGATTAAATAATTAAATAGATAATTAAATAAATGAATAAATAAATATAATTAAATCATTAAATGATTAAATAATTTGAATCAATAATGTTGGATAAATAAAGGAATAATAATTAAATAACACGAAAATACGGAGCGTTACAGTCTCCCCTACTTTTAGAAATTTCGTCCCGAAATTTAAGTAGTAGTTGTAACTGGAAAAAGATGCGGGTATTTTCGCGCATTGAGTCTTCACATTCCCAAGTAAGCTCGGGTCCTCGTTTGACTCCCACACACCCTGACGATTGGAATACGACTTCGCCTTAAACGCTTCTCACCGAAATCCATGATTTCCACTGGTCTTTCAACGAAGTGCATCGATTCATCGACTTGAATGTCTTCTAGAGGAATATGGAGGTTTTCGTCGGCGAGGCACTTTTTCAAGTTCGATACGTAGAACGTGGGATGAATTCTGTTGAGCTCTTCTGGTAGGTCAAGCTTGTATGCTACAGCACCTACTCTTTTGAGTATCTTGAAAGGTCCTACGTAGCGTGGTGCTAGCTTGCCTTTCTGGCCAAAACAAACCACTCCCTTCCACGGTGATACTTTTAAAAGTACTTGATCACCAATGTCAAACTCCAAGGGCTTTCGTCGTTTGTCAGCACAACTCTTTTGACGACTTTGAGCTGCTAGAAGATTGTTTCGTATTTGAATGATTTTGTCGGTTGTTTCTTGAATCAATTCAGGTCCGGTGATTTGCGCTTCACCAATTTCGTGCCAACATATTGGAGATCGGCATTTACGACCATATAAAGCTTCGAAGGAGCCATGCCGATACTTGAATGATAGCTATTGTTGTACGAAAACTCGACTAACGGTAGATGAGCGTCCCAGTTCCCTTTGAAGTCTATGACACATGCTCGGAGCATGTCTTCGAGGGTTTGGATGGTGCGTTCAGATTGACCATCAGTTTGAGGGTGAAAGGCGGTACTGAGGTCTAACCGTGTACTCAAAGCGGTTTGTACGGTTCGCCATGTTTGTGAAGTGAAACGACCATCACGGTCTGAAATGATGCTTAACGGTACACCATGACGGCTTACGATCTCGCTGATGTAGATACGAGCTAACTTCTCGTTCTTGAAGTCCTCACGAATCGGAATGAAGTGAGATGATTTTGTAACACGATCGATTATTACCCATATAGTGTCATACCCACTGGAGGTGCGAGGTAACCCGGTAATGAAGTCCATGGTTATGTTTTCCCACTTCCATACAGGTATTTCGGGTTGAACTAGAAGTCCTGAAGGTCTTTGATGTTCAGCTTTCACTTTGGAACATGTAAGGCACTTGGAAACAAAAACAGCGATATCCTTTTCATGCCAGGCCACCAGTAGGTGTATCGTAGGTCTTGATACATCTTATCAGCTCTTGGGTGTACAGAGTATCGTGTTTTGTGTGCCTCATTCATGAGGAAATCACGAAGGTTGTCGCGATCGGGAATCCATATGCGGTTTAAATAATATAGAATACCGTCGGTTTTTTTTTCAATTTTGAGTTCAGCTCCACATGACAGCTCATCGCGTACGTCATTTTCCGTTACAGAGATATGTTGAGCTACCCGGATTCGAGCCTTGATATCGGTTATGATTTGCGAACATAGAAGACGAATAGAGTTCGCATATCCCTTTCGACTGAGCGCATCGACCACCACGTTTGCCTTGCCAGGATGGTACCGAATTTCACGATCGTAATCGTTGAGAAGTTCGACCCATCTTCGTTGCCTCATATTCAACTCTTTCTGGTTGAAGATATGTTGGAGACTCTTGTGGTCAGTGTATATTTCACACTTGGTACCGTAGAGGTAATGTCTCCATATCTTGAGAGCGAACACGACGGCTCCAAGTTCCAGGTCGTGGGTGGTGTAATTCTTCTCATGAACTTTGAGTTACCTAGAGGCATAGGCTATCACTTTTCCTCTTTGCATCAATACACAGCCTAGTCCTTGGCCTGATGCGTCGCAATAAACCACAAAGTCATCGCAACCCTCAGGAAGTGTAAGGATAGGTGCGTCACAAAGCCTTTGCTTTAAAGTTTGGAAGGCCTCCTCTTGCTTAGGTCCCCAAATGAAGGGTTTTCCTTTGTGAGTCAAGGCCATGAGCAGCACGGCGATACGGGAAAAATTGGCAATGAAACGTCGGTAGTAACCAGCCAAACCGAGAAATGGCCTAACTTCGGTAGGGGTACGTGGCGCTTGCCATTCCTGTACTGCCTTGATTTTTGAAGGATCGACATGAATCCCTTTGTGATTGACGACATGACCAAGGAATTGTACTTCTCCTAACCAGAATTCGCATTTTGAGAACTTAGCGTAAAGCTTTTCAGTCCTTAAGAGTGTAAGAATGAGTCGAAGGTGTCGCTCATGACCGGGTTTTGACTTGGAGTAGATAAGAATGTCGTCGATGAAGACTATGACGAAACGGTCGAGGTAGGGTTTGCATACCCTATTCAATAATTCCATGAAGACAGCGGGGGCGTTGGTTAAACCGAAGGGCATAACCACGAACTCATAATGACCATAACGAGTTCGGAAGGCAGTTTTTGGAATATCTTCTTCGCGCACTCTAAGCTGATGATAACCAGAACGAAGGTCGATTTTGGAAAAACAGGTGGCGCCTTGAAGTTGGTCTAGAAGGTCATCTATACGAGGCAATGGATAGCGATTTTTAACCGTCAACTTGTTGAGTTCTCTATAATCAATGCACATGCGAAACGTTCCATCTTTCTTCTTCACAAAAAGAACAGGCGCACTCCAAGGTGATGAGCTAGGACGTATGAATCCTTTGTCAGTCAACTCTTGCAGTTGATTGGCCAACTCTTGCATCTCGGATGGGGCTAACCTATAAGGAGATTTTGCAACCGGTGTAGCGCCAGGCACAAGATCGATTCGAAATTCGACTTCTCTCACAGGAGGAAGTCCTGAAGCGTCGTCGGGAAAAACTTGCGGGAATTCTTTCACAATTGGAATATCTTCGAGCTTCCTCTCCTTGCCTTCCTTCTTGACGACGTGAGCTAGAAATGCGATGTAATTCTTGCGAAGATAACTTCGGGCTTGAAGGCAGGACATCAGTTTGAGCCCTTTCGAAGGAGTTTCCCCAAAGATACGTAGTGTCTGACCGTCGGCGAGAGGAATACGAATGAACTTTTCATGGCACACCACTTCAGCGTGATGCTGGCTGAGCCAGTTCATGCCGATGATAACATCGAAACTTCCTAATTTCATAGGAATGAGATCAATTGGAAAATCTTGATTATTTAGGGTGAGAGTGCAATCGCGTATAATAGAATTTAATGAAATCGGTTTTCCGTCAGCAACTTCCACCGTCAGAGATTCAACGAGATTATCACGAGGTTGGTCGAGGATAGATTCGAATCCTAAAGATACAAAGCTCTTATCCGCACCCGTATCGAATAATATGGATGCATAACTACCATTGATGAGAAACGTACCATTGACCACATTGTTGTCAGCCCTGGCATGGTTGGCGTAGATATTGAAAGCTCTTCCTCTAGCAGGTGGAGGAGCTTGGTTAGCTTGGTTTACCGGGTTTGCTTGAGCTTGGGCATGGATGATGTTCACTAGGCGTGGGCAAGTGTTCCTGAAGTGGTTTGGGTCCCCACAATTGAAACAGGCTCGCATGGGTTGCATCATGGGGTAGTTGGGTTGGTAGTAAGATTGGGTTGCGAGTTGTGCAGGTGGTAGAAGTAAGGGTTGTTGGGCTTAGCCCACCATTTGATTTTGGGTTTGGGTTGGAGGTTGACTGCGGTTCAATCGCTGAAGGGTACGGCAGGTTTGGATGGTGTGACCCACACGGCCACAACTTGTGCAATGTTGGCAGGGGTTTTCAGGAGGGTGATGGTATTGACAACGGTTACACTTTGGGTGTGGGCCAGTGTATGGCCTTTTGAATGGTGCGGTTGGAGGGGCAACTTGGGTGATTGGAGCAGCAGTGATGGGAGGGTTGGTTTGGGTTACAGCAAAGTTCTTGCCATTTCGCTTCCTCTTACCAGCAAACTTCGAGGAAGAACCTGAGTGGTTTGGAGTTGGGGTCTCACTGGGTGTTTTCTTTTTTTCATCATTAAATTTGCCATTTCGAATGCGATTTTCAGTGAGTTCCGTAGCTAACTCCATTGCGGCTTCGAGTGTTGCAGGCGAAGTGCTTAGAACCGAATCTTGGATTTTCGAGGGGAGGCCTCGAATGTAGTGTTCAATTAGGAGGTATAATGGGGTGAACAGATTGGGGACCATCTGGTTCAACTCGAGAAATCTCTTATTGTATGAAGTGTGGTCTCCTTCCTTTTGTTTCAATGCGTGAAACTCGTCTTCTAGCTTTTTGATTTCGCTTCTTGGACAGGAGCGTCTCGTCATGATTTCCCTTAACTCTTCCCATGTTAAGGCCATGGCATCTTCAACACCTCGCCTACCCTTTTCCGTGTTCCACCAGGTAAGGGCTACCCCAAACAATCTCCCAGTCGCGTAACATACCTTTCGGTCCTCGGGACAGTCGCAATTGAGAAAGGTGTTTTCCATCTCCTCAAACCAGTGAAGGAGAGCGGTGACACCTTCAGTCCCTTCATATTTTGGGGGATCGTAGGACTTGAAGTGTTTGTAGGTGCATTTGGGGGTTTTGGGAGGAGGGTTGGCGACGTTTTGGTCTTCTTGGTTGGGAGGGTTGATGGGATTAGCGGTGAAGGCTTGCTGAACTTGTAGCACGATGTCAGGAAGCACTACGGCCATTTGTTTAGCAATTTGCGTGGCCAAGCGTTCGTTTGACTTTCCTGACCTTCTACCTCCACGTAATTTCCTAGCCGACATCTACAGGAACATATGTAGGAAGATTGTGAGTTCAAGAATTTCCTAGGTGTCATGTGTCGTAAAAAGAATGAAAACAACATAACTGAAAATAATTTAACTACATCCATAGGATGTCTTGGGTTTGCTCATGTTTGGGCCTCAAAATGTCCCCCATACCATTGCCTCTGTAGTCATGTGGGCCCCCATGACTATTGGGCTTGGTAGGGTTCACATTGGTGTCAGCGGGTTAACACTCGCACCACCCGAATAAAATCGTAAAACATGATTGCTAGATGTATGGTCGGAGGGTGTCCAGGTGTGGACACAATGACAGCACAAAGTGGGGTTAGTTCACACGACGTTTGGTATAGCATGCTTTGGCCTAATAAGTCCTTCGTACTCTCATCGTTAGTCCCCAGGTAGGCAAACTGGTCCTTTATTTTGGATTTATACGAATGCCAAGCCTAGACAGAACGTTCCGACTACTGGTACTCGTACCCTTCCAGTTACTACATGCCCGTCGTGAAAACTCACTTTGATGTGATTTGAAAATACGAAAACATTGAAAAAATCTTTGAAAAGAAATCATGGAAATTGTGAAATCGTGAGGTGTGTGCTTTTATAGATATGACATGTTATGAGGATATGAACTATGATGAGCATTGCATATTAACATGTACTTGTGAGAGTGCTTGCATGATATTGGGTGTGATAATAAACATGAAACATATAAACATCATGAATTTTGCGTGTAACACATAAATAATTAAAATCTAATCAACTATAGTATAGGATCTAAGGGTCTAATAACCTATCCTATATCCCTATAGTCACAAGCTCTGATACCAATCTGTCACACCCCGACCCGCAGCGGAATAAAAGTCGGGGCATGATTGGGTTATCACCAAAGCTCATGATATTTACTAAGAAGTTTCATATCTATTAAATTCAAATTAAAATTTACAATATCCAACAGAAGTTTCATACAAAACACAATAAAACTCTAAATGTTTGTTCCAACGCAAATAACTTGTTTATTCTTTTAGGCCATCCTAAGTCTTTCTTTCCTCAACTTGATCACCTGTATCATGTGTAAAACAGAGGAAATTTTGGGTCAACAAAAGTTGGCGAGTGAACCTTGATAAAACCTTTAAATGCTTGCTTATTATGTTTATTAAAGAAAATTGTGCTTAAATAACATGTGAGGAAACATATATGTAACCACATCACAAACCACATTTAATGAATATATGACATGAATGATGATGTATCTGAGATCAAGGCTCAATCAAACGGAGCCGATCTAATGAGGCACCTGATGCTCAACCCGTATTGCACGAGGAACTGATGGGCCTAATGAAATGAGTGCACTGAATTGATAAAATGAATCCACATATAAACCACATTACAAGCAATACACATTTAATCACGAAATAATATACGCACAAGTGTTTAAATAAAATAAAGAAATGATACGACACATGATACACCCCAAAACGTGATTAAAACAAGGAATTTATAGAGATTCACTCATTTAGATTGCGTATACGTTTCTTGAATAATCGCATGAGTAAAAGTGGAAAGGATCGACGAAGAGTTTAACCTAGAATAGAATAATGAATTCGTTACTGGTTATGGTAGAGAGTTGTTTATAGACGGTAGAAGGCGTTTTAGTTTTATGCGTTTATGATTATGATTTGATGATAACAATATTGATTCGAGTCCCAAGGTAATAATACTTGATTTACTAATAATGAGTCTTGCCGTTAATATTAGTTGTAAAAATACTATTAGTGAAGTAATGATATTATCAATAAGTTTAGTACTATTTCCTGTTAACAAAGTATTACTATAATATCCATAATAAATTTTATAATAACAATTATAATAATGAGATTAGTAATAATAATATTTGCATTAACAATACTTTTGACAAAATTTAAAAAATATCACCATCTTAAGTAAAAACATAATATCAGTGTTTAATAGACAAAAATAATAAATTTAATAATAAGGACTTATAGTAATAATAATTTTAATAATATATAATAATGATTTAATGATATAAGATTATTAGTAGATTTACTAATGTTTACAAAAGATGAAGGTTATAAACTGTTTAAAGACAATCCAAAATGGTTCAGCACCAAAATGAAAACAAAACACAATTGGAAAATAAAAACTGGCCCTTTGGGCAGGCCCAACAGCAAGCCAGACAGACAACACAGCAACAATAGCGAGGAAATCGGTTAAGACCAGAGTCGAACCCGGGTAACAACCATGCATCAACACCACTGGGCTATATCCCAGTTTGGTGTTAAATTTGAGTTTTTTAAATAATCTTATACACGATTTAACTTCGTCTTCTTCATATCATTTTAAAAAAAAAAACACAGGTTATATATATATATATATATATATATATATATATATATATATAGGTATGTACGGCTATATAACAGTCATGAAGTATGAACTCAAATTAAAAGAATGAGAGATAGGGGTATACCGAACGAAGGACGAGCTTCGTCGCGATACCAAAACAATGAGGGTTCCGCAAACTCTGGCGGAGTTCCGGTTGTATTCTTCGTTAAGCTCCGGCGAGAATGGTAGGTATCCGGCGACCGAGGGTGAACGAGTGAGAGAAATCAGTGAGTGTTTGTGCGAGAGAAATGAGGTGAGGTTGAACGTGCAACGAAACAAGGAGAGGACCCGGTTTATATAGAGTTCTGAATGATGAATCGAGACCAAAAACGTGTTGGGTTCATGATTGGTTATAATATGGTAAGGATTGATTATGGTTCATTACGAAAAATCAGGTTGATGTGGACATGGAAACAACAGCTAAGATGCAATTGGAAGTCGAATTCTGTTAGGCGGCAAAAATAAGTTTAGTTCGAAATCAATGAGTGTATTTATAGATTCCGGGTCGATAACGAATGAGTATCTTTGTCCGACCGATTGGTGTATGCGCTTGTGAGAGGGGTGGCGCGAGTTCGAAACCCGCCACACCCTTTTTGTGCCTTTCATGTTTTTAAGCTTTTAAAAATACCAAAACAGTCCCCCATAGTTAACATTATTTTAGTGGCACAAAAGCCCCTTAATTGTTAACTTAGTAATTAAATTAACCCAATTTTTTATATTAGATAACTTTAAACTTAACTAGGTTAGTTTAAAAGGTTAATTTAGATTATAAGTAAATGTTTAAATAAGCAAAATGGATTAAATAATTAAATAGATAATTAAATAAATGAATAAATAAATATAATTAAATCATTAAATGATTAAATAATTTGAATCAATAATGTTGGATAAATAAAGGAATAATAATTAAATAACGCGAAAATACGGAGCGTTACACTTCACCTCCTTTGAGCTCTCCAACTATAAATGGGTGCTTAAGTTCACCATTTCAACTTGCACCTTTCTTATTCACTCTTCTCCCTCCTCTGGAAGTTCACAACTAAAAGGAGCAGTCCAACATAGTTCTTTTGCATCTAGGAATCACAGGTAAGTGTTCCTTTCTTGTGCATTTTCGTTTATAGGCTTCTATTGCCTAAAGTCAGGCGTTTTACGTAAAACGCTTTAACTTTCGGTTAAGACCATTATGGTCCAGTCATTGTTCAAAATGAACATGGCTAAGTGATCATGGTAAGGTAGGTGTTAGTCCCTATAAAGGGCACCCCTGAAGATCACGTTTGCTAGACCAATTGACGGGTCAAAGTTATGATATTAAAAAGTCAAACAGGCCATTTTTCGGAAAAAATCATAAATTGATCTTAAACATGTTATGAAACCTGTTTTGACACTTAAACAAGTTGGTAATAATTATTAGAACATGTATGAACATGTTCGGCTCGTCAATTTCAGTTCTAGGGTCGGTTCACAACTGAAAGTCGGAAGGTTTGACTACTGCTTTGACTTTCGATTCTGACCCGATTTAGATTAGTTACCCACTGATCTAAAGTTGCATTATGATCATAATATAATATAGCATAACCCTCTGAGGTTATATTACATGATCATAATCAGAATCCAAGTTTATGCGCAAGTTCCATAATTATGCCATCTTTGACCAAAATGACATTTTTGCATAAAATAAGGTTTTAAATGGTAATGAACTTGAAAATGAATTTCTACTGATATAATATTATAAGTAGGATTATTTGAGATGTTAAACCAAGTTATAAACTGAGTTTTTAAACAAGTCCTTAAACTATGTCGATAAATGACGGTTTTAGCCCCTATGGCTTATAAAATAGTTTTAATCAAATCTTTTTAAGGTAAATCACTTACCTATTGATATGTTATATTTAATAACATATTTTAAACATTTTAATCTGATCCAAATGTCAGTTTTGATAAACATCGCTTAAAGACGTCATATTACGACATAAGCGCCGTTTCGGCGCATAGTATGGTTTTAAACCATATTAATGGACTAAGACTTGTTACCTACTGATTTTAAAACTTATTTTAAACGTATTTACAGTAGGTACTTATTATAAACTCAGAATTCCAAATAATTTATAAACTATGTGTAAAATGACCAAAATGCCCCTTCGGTGCATAGTTTGGTCATAAAAGGTAAAATACACATATATTTGATATCCTACTGATATTATATCATAAATAAATTATTTTTCCAGAATACTCATGATCATAAACTTAAATTTTATTTAAGTTTTTTTTATACGATACGAAATTACCGAAATGCCCCTATAAGGCATAATTTCGTTTTAAAACCTCAACGGGCATACAAGTTGATATCCTACTGATATCTTAACTTATTTAAAGTATAATGGCATATAGAACTTGTCCATAACTTATCCGGTTACCCGATATCGCTATTATGCGCACAATTTAATCAAGCGTTATACGTAATGATCATGTACACTATTCGGTTTATACAACCGTTAGTATTTAATTGGCTAGTTTATGCCATAATCCAGACTAGAGCCTTCTCGGTAAAAGCTATCTGCACTTGGTACTTTTGTATACGACTGAGTTATTTAAAAACAAAAGAAGAAAGCAATCTCAGGTAAACACTCTCAACTTAATTCCCCTATAAGGGCTTGGGATATGGTAAATTATTATTACATGGTCCATTGCATGGTTAACCTTCCTAAGATAATAAAAGATTTTGTGTCGTTTGCAATTGAAATCATTTTAAATATTTTCAAAATGAGTCAATTGGGTGTATTTACCAGCGTAAGCTGACGTATCCTCCAAAGACTAATTTGCAGGTACAACACGAAATTAAGCCGGAAGCTGCTCGGTAGAGAATAAGAGGATTCTTGTAAATCCTTAGATCTGCCTAAAGTCTGTTTTGTATTCTTTCTTGTACATTCTATGATCCGCCTGTGGATCTTCTATTACAAGTTTGTATATTATTTTGTATTTTCGAACATTCGGTTTGTAATAGTAATTTTACTCCAAGACTTCCGTTGTGCCACGTTTAATTGACTATGACGTTATCAACTGTTGCCACGATACTCCCCACCCGCGCCCACCGGTGTATGGATTTCAGGGTCAGAAATCCGGGGTGTGACAGGGTTGGTATCAGGGCCAACATTTGAGAGAATTAAACACTAGAATTTTGTGTTTAGTCTCAAACTTACATGAGCACATTACTTAGACTCTCGAGTTTAGGCATTTGACCTAGGATTACTCATTTCATTATTAAGTTATGGTATGTTTTTGAATCGATTTTCAACAGGAAAAATGGCGCCACATGTACGAGGACAAAGTGGACGAGGAAAAGGTCTAATGAGGGAGGACCATCGGGGCGTATTCCTCAACCTCATAACTCAGATGCATATCAAGAATCAGGAGGACCATCGGGACGTATTCCTAAACCTCATAACTCAGATGCCACAACCACAACCCCAACCTCCGCCATTCTTGAGGTCATTAATGAGGCCTTAGGGAGAATGAAAGAAATGCAGTAGCAGGCGGAGAAAACAGAGAAGAAGACAAATAAGTTCTTCAAGAAACTCTCCAAACTAGTCAAGGGAAAGAAAGACGAGTGAAGTCTTTTCTATTATATGTAGTCCCTGCGTGGACATTATTATTTCTTTAGTCCCTACGTGGACATTATTATTTCTTTAGTCCCTGCATGGATATTTGGTTTCTTTTAGTCCTTGCATGGACAATCAGTTTCATTATTTGTTTCAAGTATTATAATTTCTTATGGAAATTTAATGAAGTACTTTGGAATTATATATATATGTATTCATCCTCTTGAAAACGAGCGTCTCAATTTTATTCGAAATTTATGCTCTGCGATATAATTCCAAAAAGATTTTAATGGTTTTGATTTGCCAAGTGGCTCAAACCACATATTTGGGCAAATATATAAGATAGTTAGGAGAATTTATCCTTCTATCTTAAGTTCAAGCCTCCAAGTCATTAAGGTCAATGCGACCGGGACTTATAATCAACCATTAAGATCCTCTTATGTTAACATTAAAGTAATGTACATACTCTTGGTAGTGTGACTTGAGGAATCACGCTAGCCTTCAAGGTTATGGACTATGTCCTAACCTTATATAGCCTTTGTGACTTGTGTGGTCCCGGCTTAAAAGCCTTTGTAATCTATGTGATCCCGGCTAGTATCACCAGTATGGTGATAAAACATCCATTAGAGATGTATTAAAATATAACCTTTGTGATCTATTTGATCCCGGTTATATAGCTTTTGTGACCTGTGTGGTCCCGGCTTAAAAGCGTTTGTGATCTATGTGATCCCGACTAGTATCACTAGTGTGGTGATAAAACATCCATTAGAGATGTATTAAAATATAACCTTTTTATCTATTTGATCCCGGTTATAAAGCCTTTGTGACCTATGTGGTCCCGGCTTAAAAGCCTTTGTGGATCTGTATGATCCCGACTAGTATCGCCAGTGTGGTGATAAAAAATCCATTAGAGATGTATTAAAATATAACCTTTGTGATCTATTTGATCCCGGTTATATAGCCTTTGTGACCTGTGTGGCCCGGCTTAAAAGCCTTTGTGATCTGTATGATCTCGGCCAGTATCACCAGTGCGGTGATAAAACATCCATTAGAGATGTATTAAATATAACCTTTGTGATCTATTTAATCCCGGTTATATAGCCTTTGTGATCTGTGTGATCCCGGCATAAAAGCCTTTGTGATCCGTGTGATCCCGGCTAGTATCGTCAGTGTGATGATAATCAAACATCCATTAGTGATGTATCACCCTTTCGGGTTAAAATCTATTCTTTAAAGCCCATGTGATCTATTCGATCCCGGCTACTATCATCAGTGCAATGATAATTATCCATTAGCGATTTTGTGCCTATGTGCCCTATTATATGTCCATTAGTGAAAGGCCTAAGTGCCATATATTATGTCCAATGTGACCGGCCAATGTGCCCAATTAATATGTCCATTAAGGGACAGGCTTATGACCTATGTATAATTGTCTGTATGACAAATGACAGTTGTGACATTGCGATCCCCTGTCTAATAATATATTGACTTCGTCCAAATTGTAAATTGCCCATGATGGTCCAATTAAGACCTAGGCCAAATATAGATATGTTAAGCCTAAGAGTTGTGATGTTATTAACACTAGTATAGGCAGTGGATTTTCTTATATCCAATGTTTAAAAGCCGATATGGTTATTATACCATGGCTAAGAGAAATTTTATTTGGTATATACAACTAAAGCTTTGAAGAATGGCTAATTCTAATGAGGCACAAAGTAGCCGTCGGAACGTCAAAGACGCCGAAAATATAGCCATAAATAATGATAATGATTTCCAAGCTCGCATTGATGCAGCTGTGGAAAGGGCCATGAGTAAGGCCATAGAAAGGCTAAGAGAGCCGAGTGCCACTCGCTCTAAACCTCTATCTATTCCACCATCCTCAGCTCATAAAGAGAGCTCGGTTCAGTCGTCTAATGCAAGAAGTGAACCTAAGAGGATAGACTATGCTGATAGGTCCCGTTCTTCCAAGAATGAATGTACCTACAAATATTTTGTCTCCTGTAAACCCCGAGACTTTAATGGGGAAAAAGGAGCCGTAGAAGACTTAAAGTGGCTGGATGAGATGGAGACTATGGTAGACATCAGCAATTGTGCTGAAAAAGATGTGGTCAAGTATGTATCACAATCTTTTAAGGGCGATGCCCTAACATGGTGGAAGGCCATAATTCAATCAACAGGTAAGGTACACCTGTACAACTTGGGATGGTCCAAGTTTGTTGAATTAATAAAGGAAAGTTATTGTCCAACCCATGAGGTGGAGAAAATAGAGACAGACTTCTTGTCTCTTTCCGTGAAAAACCTAGACTGTCGGAAGTACGTTTCCGATTTTAATTCCTTATCTAGGTTAGTTTACTATCTTATCACCCCTGAATCTAAACGCATTGCGTTTTATAAATGGATTAGCGCCCGAGATTAAGGGCATGGTAAAGGCTGCTCAGCCTAGTACCTATAGGTCTGCTGTTGACCTATCTCTCTCCCTCACCCTTGATATAGTGAAGCAGAAGTCAGTCAAGCCTGAAACTGACTAGAAAAGGAAGAGAGAGGAAGACAACTCCCATAGATTTAATAAGGAAAATAAAGGGAGGTTCGGGTTCAAAGGGAACCAAAGCAAGTCGGCTGTGATGCCATTCTGTAAGACTTTCAACCGAAGACACTGGGACAGTGTAATCCTGACCCACAAGCTAGACCTTGTGGTATATGTAAAAGAAGGGGGCATAAGACCCAAGATTGTAGAGACCTTAAAGATGCTATATGCTATATCTGCCATGAAAAAGGGCACATTGTAAGTAGCTGCCCTAAGAATTCAAGGAATAATAATCCGAAGCCTGGAGAGGCCAAGAAGGGAAATGCACGCACCTTTCGGCTAACTGCTAAGGAAGCCGTTAATGAAAATAACGTCATAACAGGTACTTTCCCCATTAATGATATTTTTTCTAGAGTGTTATTTAATTCGGGTGTAGATAAATCATTTGTTGATCATAATTTTAGTAAACTATTAAATTTGCCCGTAAGAACTCTAGATAAGACTTATGAGATAGAGCTGGCTGATGGAACCTTAGAAACTGCTTCTTCTATTCTTGATGGATGTTCCATATCCATTAAGAATCATTCCATCCATATCTCTCTTTTGCCAATGAAATTGGCGGGGTTTGATGTTGTCTTAGGCATGGATTGGTTATCTCATAACCAAGCCCGCATTGCCTACGATAAAAAGCTCATCGAGATTAAGACCCCATTTGGTGAAATGATCACCATCTTTGGCGACTCACACTATGGACTGCCAGACAAAGTGTTGTTATTTAAGGCATCTAAGTGTTTGAGAAGAGGCTGTGTCGTCTACATGGCACAAGTAACCATCAATGAGCCTAAACCAAGCATTGAAGACTTACCAGTTATCTCGGAGTATCCCGATGTTTTCCCTGAAGAATTACCAGGCCTACCCCCAGATAGGCAAGTGGAGTTAAGAATAGATATCATACCAGGAGCAGCACCTGTTGCTAGAGCTCCGGAATAGATATCATACCAGGAGCAGCACCTGTTGCTAGAGCTCCGTATCGGTTAGCACCAACGGAAATGAAGGAATTGAGGACGCAATTAGATGAACTTTTAGAAAAAAAGGCTTTATTCAACCTAGTTCCTCACCTTGGGGAGCTCCTATTTTGTTTGTAAAGAAGAAAGACGGTTTGATGCGAATGTGCATCGACTATCGGGAGCTGAACAAGCTAACCATTAAGAATATATATCCTCTGCCCAGGATCGATGATTTATTTTACCAACTTCAAGGGTCTAGTTATTTTTATAAGATAGATTTAAGATCAGGATATCATCAACTGAAGGTTAGAAGTGAAGATGTTCCTAAAACAGCCTTCAGGACCCGCTATGGTCATTTTGAATTTTTGGTGATGCCTTTTGGGCTCACAAATACACCAGCAGCGTTCATGGATCTCATGAATAGAGTCTGCAAACCGTATTTGGATAAGTTTGTCATTGTCTTCATAGACGACATACTTATCTATTCTCGTAATCAAGCTGATCACGAGAAACATCTTCGGCGCATCTTAAATTATTAAGGCAGGAGAAAGTTTATGCAAAGTTCTCTAAATGCGAATTTTTGCTTAGAAAAGTCCAATTTCTTGGATACATGGTAAGTGAGCGTGGTATCCAAGTGGATCCCGCCAAAATTGAGGCCATAATGAATTGCGAAGTACCCAAGACCCCAACGGAGGTTCGTAGTTTCTTGGGATTGGCTGGTTATTATAGGAGGTTCATTGAGAACTTTTCAAGAATAGCCACTCCTTTAAATTCCTTGACCCGTAAGAATATTAAGTATAATTGGGGTCCAAAGCAACAAGAATCTTTTGAGATTCTTAAACACAAGCTGAGCAACGCTCCTGTGTTCTCTACCCGAGGGTATTGAGAACTTTGTTGTCTATTGTGATGCTTCGCACACTGGTATGGGATGTGTGCTAATGCAAAATGGTAAGGTAATTGCCTATGCATCACGACAACTAAAGGTGCATGAAAGGAATTACACCACCCATGATTTGGAACTGGGTGCTGTTGTATTTGCACTAAAACTGTGGAGACATTACTTGTATGGCACAAAGTGTGTTATATACACAGACCATAAAAGTCTCCAACACCTGTTCAATCATAAAGAATTGAACATGCGACAACGTCGGTGGATGGAAACACTTAACGATTATGATTGTGAGATTCGCTACCATCCAGGCAAGGCAAATGTAGTTGCCGATGCCTTAAGTCGCAAGGAAAAGGTGAAACCTACAAGGATTAACGCTAAGAGCATTGAGCTCAGAAATAGCTTAAGTGAGAAGCTATTAGATGCGCATAAGCAAGCCTTGTTAGAGGCTAATGTCCCTAATGAGGGATTAGGCGAAACTGTGGATCAGTTAACGCCTGGAAATGACGGAATCCTAAGATTTAATGATAGAATTTGGGTTCCGATCTTTTGAGAACTTAGAGATCTAATCCTCCAGGAAGCGCATAATTCAAGATACTCTGTTCACCGGGTGGTGACAAGATGTATCAAGATTTGAAGAAGAATTATTGGTGGATGGGTTTGAAGAAATCCATAGCCACATATGTAGCTAAGTGTCTGACGTGTTCACAAGTTAAGACCAAACATCAGTGCCTTCAGGACTTCTACAACAACTTGAAATTCCCACTTGGAAATGGGAAATGGTAACTATGGATTTGATTACCAAGTTACCAAAGACCAAAAGTGGTAAGGACGCTATTTGGGTCATAGTGGATAGACTGACTAAGTCAGCTCACTTCTTGCCAATTAAAGAGACATATAATTCAGATAAATTGGCTAAGTTGTATGTGGACAAGATAGTGTCCCTACACGGTGTGCCCATATCTATTGTATTCGATAGAGATACTAGATACACATCTCACTTTTGGAAAAGTATCCAACAATCGTTAGGCACACGATTAAATATTAGTACGGCTTACCATCCGCAGATTGATGGTCAGAGTGAGCGTACCATCCAAACACTGGAAGACATGCTTAGGGCATGTGTGATTGATTTAGGTGGAAGTTGGGATGACCACTTACCCCTAATAGAATTCTCCTACAATAATAGCTATCATACAAGCATCAAGGCTGCTCCTTTTGAGGCCTTGTATGGGAGAAGATGTAGAACGCCCGTATGTTGGGCAGAAGTTGGGGAGGCCCAACTGTCAGGACCTGAGATTGTCCTGGAGACCACGGAAAAGATATGCAAATTCGTGATCGTCTTAAAGCTGCCAGGGATAGGCAGAAAAGCTATGCTGACAAGAGACGTAAACATCTTCAGTTCCAAATAGGGGACAAAGTCATGTTAAAAGTATCACCCTGGAAAGGTGTGATGCGTTTTGGAAAGAAGGGCAAGTTAAGCCGAAGATATATTGGACCTTTCGAGATAATCGAACGTGTCGGCACTGTAGCTTATAAGCTCAGGTTGCGAGAGGAGCTTAGTGGAATCCATGATGTATTCCACATGTCTAATCTTAAGAATTGTCTAGCCGATGAGTCGCTACCAAAGTCGCACAATGAGGTGCAAATTGATGAAAACCCGAGGTTCGTTGAGAAACCAATTTCGATCAAGGATCGACAGGGCTCCGAAGAAAAATAATACCTACAGTAAAGGTTAAGTGGGACGCTTTTAGAGGTCCTGAATATACATGGGAGGTTGAGTCCGCTATGCGACAAAAATACCCCCATCTTTTTGAATAAAATCTCGAGGTCAAGATTTCTTTTAAGAGGGTGAGGATGTAACACCCTGTAAAATCGTGTCCAATAATATAGTGACACGTGTTGTATTTTATATAAATGTCTGTTAAAGACCAATAAGGACTAAAGGCGTCAACATGCTCAAG
The DNA here is from genome assembly GCA_947069175.1 of Scalesia atractyloides. Lineage (NCBI taxonomy): Eukaryota > Viridiplantae > Streptophyta > Magnoliopsida > Asterales > Asteraceae > Scalesia > Scalesia atractyloides. Next base: position 8,003,611 of record CAMTDV010000002.1, on the reverse strand, counting down.
ATTGAGCCTCTGAGTGACGAACCGATGTCAACATGCATAAATAATAGCCTCTGAGTGACTGATACGTCAACATGCTTAAATCATTAGCCTCTGAGTGACTGATACGTCAACATGCTTTAAACTTGGCCTCTGAGTGACTGATACGTCAACATGCCTAGCCTCTGAGTGACATCGGAATCAACATGCTTATGATAAGCCTCAGAGTGATCCTTTGTGAAGTCCTAACTCTCATACGTATCGTTTGTTGGACGAGAGAGTTCAATTTTGTAGATATGTGAAAGTTGGATATTGGAGGGATTAAAAGTGTCAACATATTAATTTATACCTCTGAGTGACCTTTTAACGAACCGAGAGCTCAATAATGCCCGGGCATAATCCCGGGTATGCCAAGTATTGGCTACGGAGGGCTAAAAGTGCCAAAATAGTATGTAAAATCGTTTTTATTAGCTTTATATAGTTTAGGGGCCAAAGTGTCAACTTTTAAAACTGAAATAGGGGCGGTCGCGGGCCGTGAGAGACCCAACCTGTGTCTCTCGCGCCCCGCGAGAACAGACCTACAGCAGAAAGTTTGTTTTGGAGACCAAGCAAAGCTCCAAAACCATTAAATCGAAACCATGGCCTTCCTAATCAGCTATGCCACGTTTTAGGACACTTGTAAGCTTCTTTTACACCCCTAGACACCTGGCTTCACCTCCTTTGAGCTCTCCAACTATAAATAGGTGCTTAAGTTCACATTTTCAACTTGCACCTTTCTTATTCACTCTTCTCCCTCCTTTGGAAGTTCCTAACTAAAAGGAGCAGTCCAACATAGTTCTTTTGCATCTAGGAATCACTGGTAAGTGTTCCTTTCTTGTGCATTTTCGTTTATAGGCTTCTATAGCCAAAAGTCAAGCGTTTTATGTAAAACGCTTTGACTTTCGGTTAAGACCATTATGGTCCAGCCATTGTTCAAAATGAACATGGCTTATAAAATAGTTTTAATCAAATATTTTCAAGGTAAATCACTTACCTAGTAATATGTTATATTAAATAACATATTTTAAACATTTTAATCTGATCCAAATGTCAGTTTCCATAAACATCGCTTAAAGACGTCATATTACGACATAAGCGCCGTTTCGGCGCATAGTATGGTTTTAAACCATATTAATGGACTAAGACTTGTTACCTACTGATTTTAAAACTTATTTTAAACGTATTTACAGTAGGTACTTATTATAAACTCAGAATTCCAAATAATTTATAAACTATGTGTAAAATGACCAAAATGCCCCTTCGGTGCATAGTTTGGTCATAAAAGGTAAAATACACATATATTTGATATCCTACTGATATTATATCATAAATAAATTATTTTTCCAGAATACTCATGATCATAAACTTAAATTTTATTTAAGTTTTTTTTATACGATACGAAATTACCGAAATGCCCCTATAAGGCATAATTTCGTTTTAAAACCTCAACGGGCATACAAGTTGATATCCTACTGATATCTTAACTTATTTAAAGTATAATGGCATATAGAACTTATCCATAACTTATCCGGTTACCCGATATCGCTATTATGCGCACGGTTACGTATATGTGACTATTTTTACGAAATTCAACCGTAACGGGTTTAACCTTATCATTTTAAGTTCAAAATCCAGAATGTTTATAGTTTACCCATATTATACAAGTGAAGTACTTGTCGGGTTTAAACTACATTCTATTTGATCATCGTTTAATCAAGAGTTATACGTAATGATCATGTACATTATTCGGTTTATACAACCGTTAGTATTTGATTGGCTAGTTTATGCCATAATCCAGACTAGAGCCTTCTCGGTAAAACCTATCTACACTCGGTACTTTTGTATACGGCTGAGTTATTTAAAAATAAAAGAAGAAAGCAATCTCAGGTAAATACTCTCAACTTAATTCCCCTATATGGGCTTGGGATATGGTAAATTATTATTGCATGGTCCATTGCATGGTTAACCTTCCTAAGATAACAAAAGATTTTGTGCCGTTTGCACTTGAAATCATTTTTAATATTTTCAAAATGAGTCAGTTGGGTGTATTTACCAGCGTAAGCTGATGTATCCTCCAAAGACTAATCTGCAGGTACAACACGAAAATAAGCCAGAAGCTGCTCGGTAGAGAATAAGAGGATTCTTGTAAATCCTTAGATCTGCCTAAAGTCTGTTTTGTATTCTTTCTTGTACATTCTATGATCCGCCTGTGGATCTTCTATTACAAGCTTGTATATTATTTTGTATTTTCGAACATTCGGTTTGTAATAGTAATTTACTCCAAGACTTTCACTGTGCCACATTTAATTGACTATGGCGTTATCAACTGTTGTCATGATACTCCCAACCCGGGCCCACCGGTGTATGGATTTCAGGGTCAGAAATCTGTGGTGTGACACCTTCCCTCTTTGTTTCACCCGTACATCTCGTGCATACAAGATGTGAGGCCAGACGGTCATTATGGGTTTTGGTCTGTGGCTGTGGGCTTGGGTACGGGAGAACGTGCGTGGAGCCACATTCGAAAATACCTTCAACAGGAGATGCATCAGAACACGTCGATCTGAGCGCCAGTATTTGAAGTATGGGAGGAAGGATAGTTTTACAAGCATCGTCAGAGCCTAATCTGGGATTCAGTGGAGCATTGTCCCCCCACTCATTGGATGGAATTTTCCCACGCAGGGCTTCTTATTGCACAACGGTATGGTATCGTAGTTCACCTCTTAAGCATCGATGGTTCTTCCACGTTCTTCCCGATAATCAACCCTCCGGCGGATCGAGAACCACGAACGATAACGGTTGCACATGTTAACAACAACCACTTCATACATATTAAGCTGGAAGGCCAGTTTCCGATGCCTACAGTAAACGGCTTGTGGTTGACTTACCGAAGCACGGCTGCAGAACAATGGATGGACATGTACATGCCCCGTATAGAATGGTATACGTCAATAATGAATCCGGCACCAAATTCAAACCCGAGTATTAACTGGGTCGACTGTTAATCGGAAGAATGATGCTTTTTGCTAAATCTAATATGATTTTTTGTATATTTAGTACGATTTTTTTTGTAATTAATACAAACATTTTGTATACAATTGGATATTTTTTGGTATAATTAACAATTTTATTTACCCAAGAAGTGTGTATTTAGTAAACAAAATCATATTAATTACACCAAAAAAATTATTTGGGCATAGACGCCTCGTCTAGACCTAGACGTCCCATCTTGTTCTAGGCAATGGTCCATTTTACCCCTGCTTCGTTATCCGTCTAGGCTGACAACAGGGGCAAAACGGTAATACTAGACACTTAGACGTGTCGTCTAGACCTAGAAGTGTGTATTTAGTAAACAAAATCATATTAATTACACCAAAAGAAATTTATTTGGGCATAGACGCCTCGTCTAGACCTAGACGTCCCGTCTTGTTCTAGACTATGGTCCATTTTACCCTGCTTCGTTGTCCGTCTAAGCTGACAACAGGGGCAAAACTGTAATACTTCACACTTAGACGTGTCGTCTAGACCTAGAAGTGTGTATTTAGTAAACAAAATCATATTAATTACACCAAAAAAAATATTTGGGCATAGACGCCTCGTCTAGACCTAGACGCCCCGTCTTGTTCTAGGCAATGGTCCATTTTACCCCTGCTTTGCTGTCCGTCTAGGCTGATAACAGGGGCAAAACGGTAACACTACACACTTAGACGTGTCGTCTAGACCTAGACGGGTCGTCTAGGTTTTCTTTTTTTTCCAACCACAATCCTGGCCCCGTACAGCACCAAATCAGTCACATCAGATGGGGCGTCTACCCGTAGACGGATGTTGAAGACGAGCAGCTCAAGACGGGACGTCTAGGCCTAGACGACCCGTCTTGGAGGTTATGCTCTGCATGCATGTCAGTAAAATAAGTGATACGCCCCGTCTGGGCCTAGACGCGTCGTATATTTCTTTGTTAAATAGACCCCTGCCAAGCATTTGGTGTCGCAGAAAACTTTCAATTCTTCGTCGGAATTGTCTCCTTCATGAACTTTGCCTTATATTACTTCATCTGATATCATTCAATGCATGTCAGTAAAGTAGTTGTAACATCCGTCAAAAACGGATTTACCAAACCCGCTCCGTTTATCAACCGAACAGTCAGTCAAAATTTTCGTTGCGAATTAAATGCCCAAAATATTTTTAAACGATCCGTAATCAATTATTATACAAGAATATATAATTAGTTTTTGAAAAACTATCAAAAATCGCAAAATAAAAATGTTATGCATCTGCCGGGTTTCGAACCCGGGTCTGTACCGAGTCAGTCAACGATTTATCAACTCACACACAAACCACTGCGCCAACTGCTTGTGTTTGTTGTATAATAAAATCATTTAATTGATAAAGTGTCGTTACAAATTCAAAACCGGCGCCCAAACGATTCAGTCGTCGGAATTCCGGTAAACTCGCGAGTTTTAACACCAATTTACGTTATAACGTAAACCTTTAATCACATATCGGTTATAACCGATGTTTGAAGTCCGCGACCAAAAATGATAACCGCCGGAAAACTTAAACTGATGAACCCAGTCGTAAATCAGATCAAATACATTTCGATTATTCCCTATAAATTCACCCTCAACCCACGACAAACACTTTCGCTCAAAAATCACACCTTTTCTCGGCATAATTCCACTCGCCGGAACTTTCCTGTTTTTCGCCGGAAAACCGAGTTTTAATCCCTGAGCTTCACTGAATCCCCTAAACCTTTACCGAAGTTACCCTTACTCTTTCCAAGCTTTCCGGAGACTTGCTGCTGCAAGGCACCAGACGCCGGAGTTGTTTTCTGTCGCCGGAGTTCTGCCGGAAAACAGAGGAAAGCGAGTCGGTATACCTCACGCTTATTTTCCTTTCTTTTTACTTCTATCCTACCAGTAATTAACCTAAAACACTAATGAAATTTGAATAAAAACTCGAACCAGTCAGACCCGATTTCTGGTTCAACATTGACGAAGAAGACGACGCACTTCCGTATCTTATAAGTTTAATTAAAATCAGGATATTAATCGGGTTAGACACACAGTCCAGCGGTGGACTGTGTGCACATAAAACGCTAACGTCGCAAGTTCGAATCCCGGTTCACACACGCTGCCTTAATAAAAAAATCAAGTTTTTGTTTAACTGAACCGGATCGCCTTAGATATATGTTAAGTATATTAATAACCGGAATAATAACCAAGTTAGACACACAGTCCAGCGGTGGACTGTGTGTTTGTTTATATCGCTGGTCACGAGTTCGAGTCCGGTCTTCAGCACCGACTCGGACGATTATCTATTCTTTTTAAATAAGGCAGAAAAATGAAATAACTAAATTGTATTTAAGTATAATAAAAATCAAAGTATATAACATGTTAAACACACAGTCCAGCGGTGGACTGTGTGTTAGATTAACCCACAGGTCCCGGGTTCGAGACCTGTGGAGCGCACCGCCGAACCGCTTAAACTGTTTTTAAAATAAAAATGATTTTCTGTTAATTCTAATTAATGTATATATATAATTAAAATCGGATATATAACGGGTTAGACACGTAGCTCAGTTGGTAGAGCTGCGTGCACGCGTACGGGAGGTCTCGGGTTCGAGCCTCACTCAGCGCACAATAATCTGCCATTGAACCGGTCAACGGTCAGGTCAAAGTCAACTGGTCAAAGTCAACTGTAGCAAAAATAAAATATTTTTTTATCATTTTTATTTAATTATTTTAATTAAAAATCAATTATAAATACTTAAAAATAACATTTTTAAGATTAGAAAATAGCCTCAAACTCACAAAAATACACCCAACAATCCTACTAAAATAGTTTAATAAAATTCGTTTACTTACCAAACCATAATGCGATTTATCTAGGTTAAATCTCACTCGTGGTTAAAACCACTTCGCGTGCATTCAACGTCATCAACCGAACGCACCCACTGTGAGTGAATCTTACAATTCCCCCTTTTAAATTACACGTTTTGGGGTGTGTCATGTGTTATGAAATTAATTAATTTATTTATTTAAACTTGTGCCATACCACATCATGACTTAAACTTAGATTGTTTTTATTGTTGTGATTTACTTATTGCCATTTGTCAAGTCATATGAAACTCATACGATAAGCCCATCAGTTCCTCGTGGGAGACGAGTAGAACATCGCGTGCTTCATATTAATTTCATTATTGTTCATGTGTGTACCATTGAGTTTATATTGTTTATAGTTGTGTTATTCATATTATCATGTTTATGCAATTCATTCATCAGGCCCCTCAGTTCCTCGTGAGAGACGAGTTGAGCATCGCGTGCCTTTAATTGTTCCATTATTGTTCATGAGTGTTTTCATTTAACATCCTATGATTATTGATCAAGTTACATCTAATTTTACTCATGTTTGGTTGTGCACATATTTCATAATCAATTTAAATAAATTGTTCAAATGTTTTTCCATAGGATTCACTCGCCAACATTATGTTGATAAAAAAAAAACCTTTTTACACATGATACAGGTGAGCAGGTTGAAGCAAGGAAAACATAGGATATGCCTTAGAAGAGAACAAAGAAGTTTAGATTGTAGTTAGATCATGTTGTAGCAATCATTGTAAATTTACATTTAAATTGTATTAATGAATATGAAACGTTTAATAAATGTCATGAGCTTTGATGATAACCCAATCATGCCCCGATCACCTTATCCGCTGCGGGTCGGGGTGTGACAGATTGGTATCAGAGCCATGACTATAGGGATATAGGATAGGTTATTAGACCCTTAGAGCCTATACTATAGTCTGCCTAAATTTTAAATTGATTAGGTGGTTACATACAAACTTGTGATATTTATTTGTTTCATATTTGTTTACATTTCAGTCAAACATACATGCTCATATACATATTCATTATACATATATATATATTCATTATACATATATCGATGTTCATGTGTTCAATTTATTTTCATACTCTCGTTATCCAAAGATTTTTATGTAATTTTCAAATCTCATCAAAGTAAGTTCTGCGACGGGCATGTAGTAACTGGAAGGGTACAAGTACCGGTAGTCGGAACGTCCTGTCTAGGCTGGCATTCGTATAAATCCAATATAACGGACCAGTTTGCCTACCTGGGGACCAACGATGGGAGTACGAAGGACCTATTAGGCCAAAGCATGCCACACCAAACGTCGTTCGAACTAACCCTACTTTGAGGTGTCACCGTGTCTACACCTGGACACATTCCGAACATCACACGTTGTATACATATTTCTCGATTTTCCCGGGTTTTTGTGTACGCAACCAGGCAGAAACCGTGCGAACCATATGAAAAACCGGTATTCATGGGGGCCCACATGATTACACAAGGTAAAGTATGGCGGCATGACGGGCCTAACAGCGAGCAAAGCCCAAGACATCCTATGGATGTAGTATTTTTGTATAATTATTTTATGAATGTTCATTCCTAATGCGACCCACGATCCCAAAAGCATCCAACTCATACTCTTGTCATGTATTCATTGTAGATGTCTTCTAACCTCGCCCGTAGGAAGACGAGAGCAAGAAAAGCCCGCGAACGCATGGCTACCTTAATCGCTCAACAAATGGCTGCCGTAATACCCAACATTGTAATCCAAGTTCAACAAGCACTTACCAATAATCCTGTCAATCAAGCAAACCAAAACATTTTCAACTCTCCCCCAAATACCACTAAATGCACCTACAAGCATTTCAAATCATGCGACCCTCCGAAATACAAAGGGACTGAAGGTGTCACCGCACTCCTTCATTGGTTTGAAGAAATGGAGAATACTTTTCTAAATTGCGATTGCCCTGATGATCGCAAAGTACGTTATGCTACCGGTCGACTATATGGGATAGCACTTACTTGGTGGAACACAGAGAAGGCCAAACGAGGTGTGGAAGATGCTATGACCCTAACTTGGAACGAATTGAAGGAAATCATGACCAGACGATTTTGCCCAAGGAGCGAAATCAAGAAGCTAGAAGATGAATTTTATTCATTGAAGCAAATGGAAGGAGACCACCCCACCTACAACAAAAGGTTCCTCGAATTACATCAAATGGTTCCCAACATGTTTACTCCCCTCTACCGTTTGATCGAGCACTACATTCGTGGTCTTCCGTCAAAGATTCAAGACCCTGTGATAAGTACCAAGCCTGCAACTTTGGAAGCAGCAATGGAGCTAGCAACAGAGCTCACCGAGAACCGAATCCGAAACAAAGACTTCAAGGAGGAGAAGAAGAAGGATAAAGAATCGACTGAAACCTCCGACTCCACCCAACCCGAATCCCCTTCTCAACCCAATCCTAAGAGAAGAAGAGTCGGGCGACTTTTCGCTGCTACTCAACGAAATCAACCAGTTTCTCACGCTATACCCATCCGAGCTGTCCCAATCACCCAAGTGGCATCCAACTCAACTTACCCAAATAAGAAACCATATCTTGGACCTCACCCTCGATGCAACAACTGTTTTTATCACCATCCCCTTACTTTACCTTGCCGGCTATGTACAGCTTGTGGACGTTATGGTCATTTGAGCAATGTTTGTCGCACCTTTCAAGACCAAACCTCTTCCCCTACTCAAAACATGGCCCAAACTTATTACCAACCTCAATATCCCATGTTCCCATATGCTAGAGCTTGCTTCAATTGTGGCGACCCTACCCACTTTAGAAACACATGCCCTCAATTGGTTAATGTTATCAACACTCAAGCCCAATCAAACCCAGTTAACCAAGTAAACCAAGAAAACCCAACCACTATGCCACCAGCAAGAGGAAGAGTCTTCAATATCAACGCCAATCCTGTCGAAGATAATGACGGCCCAAACGAAGATACTCAGCTAGTCCTCTTCGTTGAAGATCCAGATTCAACTCCTATCGTTTAGTTTTATGTTTTTATCACATGTGTAGACTGTTAGAGTAATTATGGTATATTATATATTATATATTGTTTTCAGTATATTATTTTGCTGAGGCCGCAGCTCCCCATCCATCGAGGTTGAGTTTGATCCCCATTTTATTATGGGTTGATCAGGGCGTGCCCGCACGATCGGCTCCTTTTGTTTGAGCCTTGATCGGTTACGTAATATTACATTTCAATACATGCAATACGTTCGGCTCCGTTTGATTGAGCCTTGAGCGCACATTTCAATTTACATTTCCAGTTCATGCAATACGTTCAGCTCCGTTTGATTGAGCCTTGAGCGCACAGACAATTTCATTATCAGTATCATGTGGTTGTGGTGTTTGTAGTAGAGTCGCATCGAACTAACCATAACTTGCGGATAAAGTCAATGAAAATTTGACAAGGATATGGTGGATACGCCGATGGTACTTCCTATATATAAGTATTCTTGTCAAATGATCGGAGGCATTATCAGGCGGTTATGAGAGGTTCCATGCATAGACTGTTTGTGTAGTTAAGTTATTCATATTCAGTACATGCAATACGCTCGGCTCCGTTTGATTGAGCCTTGAGCACACAATTTCAATTTCAGTACATTCAATATGTTCGGCTCCGTTTGATTGAGCCTTGAGCACACAATTTCAATTTCAGTACATTCAATACGTTCGGCTCCGTTTGATTGAGCCTTGAGCGCACATCCATTTCATTTCAGTACATGCAAAACGATCGGCTCCGTTCGATTGAGCCTTGATCGCACAGATATATTTCATTTCAGTAATTTATGTTTGTTGTATTGATTGTAGAGTTATAGGACTAATCATAATTCACTGATAAAACTAATGAAAATTTGGCAAGAATATGGTGGATACGCCGCTGGTACTTCCTATATATAAGTATTCTTGCCAAAGGATCAGAGGCATTATCGGACGGTTATGAGAAGTTCTATGTAGGATTTATTAGTTTCTTGGTAACCAATCATAACTTGTGGATAAAACTAATGAAAATTTGGCAAGAATATGGTGGATACGCCGCTGGTACTTCCTATATATAAGTATTCTTGCCAAAGGATCAGAGGCATTATCAGACGGTTATGAGAAGTTCCATGTAGGATTTAGTATTGCCTTGGTTGGAATTTGTGTTACATTTATATCATCATGTTATTTAAAGAGATTGGATTGTGTTCCATTTCTACATAAACTAACCTCTCCATCATAACAAACGAGAGAGGAACTTCCACCATTCAAACATATATGCTATCAGAATGTGGAATCAAATATTTGCTGTTGTGTTTATTCATGTTCAAATATTCGCTGATGTGTCTATTCATGTTCAAATATTTGCTGTTGTGTTTATTCATGTTCAAATATTCGCTGATGTGTCTATTCATGTTCGAATATTTGCTGTTGTGTTTATTCATGTTCAAATATTGCTGATGTGTTAATTCATGTTTAAATATCAGCTGTTGTGTTTTTATTTATGTTCCATGTAGATTGTAGTGTTAGAAGTTTTACCTTAGGATGTAACCATATTTTCCCAAACATATCTAAACTCTTATGCATGATATCATTTTTAGCAAATCATTTCTGCTTAGCAATACTTATACAGTAGGCAACAAAAAGCGATTCCTGAAAAGGGTACATAACCCTTACAAGGAACGTTACCGCCTCGAACAAAAACTTAAACCTTTATTTTTCTAAGCATACAACTGTCAAACAAAACGTCATCATCCTTTTTTTTAGTCAAAATATATCATTATTTAAATTTCGGGACGAAATTTCTAAAAAGCAGGGGATACTGTAACATCCGTCAAAAACGGATTTACCAAACCCGCTCCGTTTATCAACCGAACAGTCAGTCAAAATTTTCGTTGCGAATTAAATGCCCAAAATATTTTTAAACGATCCGTAATCAATTATTATACAAGAATATATAATTAGTTTTTGAAAAACTGTCAAAAATCGCAAAATAAAAATGTTATGCATCTGCCGGGTTTCGAACCCGGGTCTGTACCGAGTCAGTCAACGATTTATCAACTCACACACAAACCACTGCGCCAACTGCTTTGTTTGTTGTATAATAAAATCATTTAATTGATAAAGTGTCGTTACAAATTCAAAACCGGCGCCCAAACGATTCAGTCGTCGGAATTCCGGTAAACTCGCGAGTTTTAACACCAATTTACGTTATAACGTAAACCTTTAATCACATATCGGTTATAACCGATGTTTGAAGTCCGCGACCAAAAATGATAACCGCCGGAAAACTTAAACTGATGAACCCAGTCGTAAATCAGATCAAATACATTTCGATTATTCCCTATAAATTCACCCTCAACCCACGACAAACACTTTCGCTCAAAAATCACACCTTTTCTCGGCATAATTCCACTCGCCGGAACTTTCCTGTTTTTCGCCGGAAAACCGAGTTTTAATCCCTGAGCTTCACTGAATCCCCTAAACCTTTACCGAAGTTACCCTTACTCTTTCCAAGCTTTCCGGAGACTTGCTGCTGCAAGGCACCAGACGCCGGAGTTGTTTTCTGTCGCCGGAGTTCTGCCGGAAAACAGAGGAAAGCGAGTCGGTATACCTCACGCTTATTTTCCTTTCTTTTTACTTCTATCCTACCAGTAATTAACCTAAAACACTAATGAAATTTGAATAAAAACTCGAACCAGTCAGACCCGATTTCTGGTTCAACATTGACGAAGAAGACGACGCACTTCCGTATCTTATAAGTTTAATTAAAATCAGGATATTAATCGGGTTAGACACACAGTCCAGCGGTGGACTGTGTGCACATAAAACGCTAACGTCGCAAGTTCGAATCCCGGTTCACACACGCTGCCTTAATAAAAAAATCAAGTTTTTGTTTAACTGAACCGGATCGCCTTAGATATATGTTAAGTATATTAATAACCAGAATAATAACCAAGTTAGACACACAGTCCAGCGGTGGACTGTGTGTTTGTTTATATCGCTGGTCACGAGTTCGAGTCCGGTCTTCAGCACCGACTCGGACGATTATCTATTCTTTTTAAATAAGGCAGAAAAATGAAATAACTAAATTGTATTTAAGTATAATAAAAATCAAAGTATATAACATGTTAAACACACAGTCCAGCGGTGGACTGTGTGTTAGATTAACCCACAGGTCCCGGGTTCGAGACCTGTGGAGCGCACCGCCGAACCGCTTAAACTGTTTTTAAAATAAAAATGATTTTCTGTTAATTCTAATTAATGTATATATATAATTAAAATCGGATATATAACGGGTTAGACACGTAGCTCAGTTGGTAGAGCTGCGTGCACGCGTACGGGAGGTCTCGGGTTCGAGCCTCACTCAGCGCACAATAATCTGCCATTGAACCGGTCAACGGTCAGGTCAAAGTCAACTGGTCAAAGTCAACTGTAGCAAAAATAAAATATTTTTTTATCATTTTTATTTAATTATTTTAATTAAAAATCAATTATAAATACTTAAAAATAACATTTTTAAGATTAGAAAATAGCCTCAAACTCACAAAAATACACCCAACAATCCTACTAAAATAGTTTAATAAAATTCGTTTACTTACCAAACCATAATGCGATTTATCTAGGTTAAATCTCACTCGTGGTTAAAACCACTTCGCGTGCATTCAACGTCATCAACCGAACGCACCCACTGTGAGTGAATCTTACAATTCCCCCTTTTAAATTACACGTTTTGGGGTGTGTCATGTGTTATGAAATTAATTAATTTATTTATTTAAACTTGTGCCATACCACATCATGACTTAAACTTAGATTGTTTTTATTGTTGTGATTTACTTATTGCCATTTGTCAAGTCATATGAAACTCATACGATAAGCCCATCAGTTCCTCGTGGGAGACGAGTAGAACATCGCGTGCTTCATATTAATTTCATTATTGTTCATGTGTGTACCATTGAGTTTATATTGTTTATAGTTGTGTTATTCATATTATCATGTTTATGCAATTCATTCATCAGGCCCCTCAGTTCCTCGTGAGAGACGAGTTGAGCATCGCGTGCCTTTAATTGTTCCATTATTGTTCATGAGTGTTTTCATTTAACATCCTATGATTATTGATCAAGTTACATCTAATTTTACTCATGTTTGGTTGTGCACATATTTCATAATCAATTTAAATAAATTGTTCAAATGTTTTTCCATAGGATTCACTCGCCAACATTATGTTGATAAAAAAAAAACCTTTTTACACATGATACAGGTGAGCAGGTTGAAGCAAGGAAAACATAGGATATGCCTTAGAAGAGAACAAAGAAGTTTAGATTGTAGTTAGATCATGTTGTAGCAATCATTGTAAATTTACATTTAAATTGTATTAATGAATATGAAACGTTTAATAAATGTCATGAGCTTTGATGATAACCCAATCATGCCCCGATCACCTTATCCGCTGCGGGTCGGGGTGTGACAGTAGTAAAGTGATACGCCCCGCCTAGGGCTAGACGTGGCGTTTATTTCTTTGTTAAATAGACCCATGCAGAGCATTTGGTGTCGCACAAAACTTTCAATTCGTCATCGGAATTCTCTAATAAGAGTTCTTACAAAGGAGCTGGTTCGTTTGGAAGAATGTAAGGAGAAGCGTTTGGATTCAAGGGTTAAGAAGTAATGACTGCTAACTAATTGCAAGACTGTTTGTCGGGCTTCCAATGCTCACCCACGGTGATAAACAACATTGATCGCCCTAATTGGAGAATCGTTGTGGGTGGTAATTATCCGGTCCCCTGCCGCCTTGGTAGTTGTTACCATATCTATTATCCCCTTGGTGGTTTCTGTACCCATCCTCGTGTTAATAGTTGTACCAAAAATAATTTAATTGTAAATGTACGAGTTGTCTTGACCTATTGTTATGGATGTAAAAAGTTATGTTATATATGTTATATCTGTAATATTTAACTTTGTTTTCAGTTATTCGATTACTTGATGATTGTTTGTGTTAAATCGACGTGTATTAAATTTTAATATAATTTAAAAAAAACATAACGTAAAAACAATTAAATACTTAAAGGATCGAAAAAGATAACTTATTTTTATACAATAAACAAAACTTTTTAAAAATATAAAATTACATCACAAAAATAAAAAATTAACCTCCAACAACAACAACCAATTTACCCCACCAAAATACTATTTTTCAAACTCCAACAACCAATCTACCCCACCAAAACATCATTTCTCCAACTAAAAAAAACAAGTTCGAAGACGCCTAGGTCTAGACGGCCCGTCTTAGCACATAAATTTGTGTGCCCTGCCAGGTACTTGCTGACTCCTCAAAATCAGTGCTATACGGGGCGTCTAGACCTAGACGACCCGTCTTGACCCCAGGGGTATCCAAATATGCCGCAAGGGTGTGTGAATAGATTGAGTCTCTAATTAATACTTATACATTTTTTACCTTTGACCATAGGGTTGCGAGCTACCTAGATTTTAGCGTTTTTTTTAACGACAAATTTCTTTTATTCATTGCTTTTTATGTGACTTGAACTCAAGACCTCCCCTCTCAAAATATTTAAAAGTTTTGTCTTTGTAATAGACATACTCAATTAGTACCTAGATTTAACGGATGTTAGGATATCACATATTAGGTCCAACGTTGACCACTTACTCTCCGACATATAATTGTCTTATACTCCTTTTTAATTACGTACCTATAATTGCTCAACTTTTATTCAAACGATGATTTTGTTTCCTTCAATTTCTAAGTAAGCATTTTCCTTATTTTATCTACACGATACTAAGACAAAATGCCTATTTCATATGTAAGATAAAGTGTTTTTATCTTCCTATATATGAATTTATGATTATGATATATAGTTTTGTTATCCACGTAACTGTATTAAATCATTATATAATCGTCATTAGAACATATTTTATTGAGTTTGCGGGTAAAAAAAATAAGTGATAAAAACACGAAAATTATTGAGTAAATTGCACAAAACATCCTTTATGTTTCCTCAAACTTGCAGGTTCCAGGCTTAATGTTTAAAAGTTGCTAAAAACAGCCTTTAAGTTTATTTTTGTTGCGGGTTCAATCCTTTACAGCTAACCACGTTATTTTCTTCAGTTAAGTTCTCTCACATGCATAACATGTGAGGGTATATTCGTCATTTTGGTTGATCATGTGAGGGAACTTAACTGAAGAAAATAACGTGGTTAGCTGTAAAGGATTGAACCCGCAACAAAAATAAACTTAAAGGTTGTTTTTAGCAACTTTTAAACATTAAGGCTGGAACCTGCAAGTTTGAGGAAACATAAAGGATGTTTTGTGCAATTTACTCAAAATTATTATAAATACTTTTGAGTTGATGAACTTCTTGGATAATGTCAAATTCTTTGAATTGATGAACTTCTTGTACCGATAATATGAAATTTAGTGCTTATATGGTACCTATGTGTAGATTTCGAACAATTCCTACATTTAAAATAACGGGAAGAATATTGTTATTAGGCCAGGGGTGTGGCATACCGTCCCTAGCCAAATTAGCAAGAATAACGCTCTTTAGCGCCCCATATCCACCCCTTGGGCGCATCATTGAGAGGGGTTCATCCTACTAACGAGCGCTAATAGCAACTGCAGGTAGGACCCATTGTTTTCAACCAATCAATTTCTTTCTCTTTATTTTTGTTTATTGTATTTTGTTTAATAGGGGGCTTTAAAGGGGCTATAAACCATTCCTTGCAAGTTAACGATAAAGTCTCTCACTATAAAACCCTTAGGGGATTTAAACCACACCCCACAAACTTACTATGATTTTATTAAAATTAAACACAATCACCAAAACAACCTAGTCCCATCATTGTACACAACCACCTCCCGCAATTTTAGCAACTCTCAACACGTTAGCGTAACATTGCTCATAATCATAACCTATTTTCCATAACACTCATGATTTGGCATTACTTTTCGATGTATGGGTGTAGGACACATTCTTTTGTCTTTACGTGGACGATATAATTATGAAAAGAGATGATTATGATGGTATTGAATCCTTGAAATCTTTGAAAATGAGCCAACCCTAACGGTTAGTGCAATATGGTTACGTACTTATCAAGTCTTTGAAATTGGTATTTCTGCATAGCTTGGGTTGGGTTGATCTAAAACTTATAGATATGCATTGGACCCTATCTATTGACATGCATCGATCTTTACAGTCAACCACCCACCACAGTCCATCACCACCGTCCACCACCTACCACCACCGTCCACCAAAGCATTATATACATGTAACTTTACACTCTCAACATGTTAAAGCATGTTTTTGTTATATTTGGTTTATTTATTATCTTTAAATAGAATTAAATGAGAATTTATAGCAAGGTATGCAGTAAGCTCTAGAAAAAAGCCTGTGTGATGTTGTGTTTTTTTGTTTGAACTAAAATCAATTTATTGAATTGTCACTCTCACTTGGTTAAATGCTTCTACACACCTTTTCCAGTTTCTCCACCCTATGACAGTTTTAACTTTATATTAAATAATAATAATTATTATGAACTATTTTTTTATTAGGTACATACTATCTTTTTTGCTTTTCAAGTCAATATCAGAGTAATTAAATGTGGTATACTAAAATGGTTCGTTAGACTAATGAGGTCATCAATGGTCCCCTCGTACCTTTGGAGTAGAGAAAGATGAAATTTTTATGTTGATTTGAAGAAACAATGAGAAAACATTAATGTTAAGGTCAATGTTGTTTAATGGAAAAGGAAAACAGAAACATATCTATTTTTATTATATTTTACATTAGCGTTTATGTTTATAGTTATTTTACATTAGCGTTTATGGTTATAGTTGTAATTGACAAAAAGCCGAGAGTTTACATTAGTGTTTATGTTTATAGTAGTCATTGACAAAAAGCCGAGAGTGTATTTATTCTTTTCATGATTTGATATATTTATTTTGAATTTAAGACATTACGCAATTTACTCTTTTATATTTACTTTTTGGAACACTTAATTTAAATAACCCAAACTTTCATAAATTAGTCGATAACAATCTAAACTTTCGATTTGCATCACATCACTCACAACTTTTGACTTATTTTTCGGTTATAGCAGCGGTTCGGTTTAGTTTTTTGGTTTTTCCGTTTTTTGAAACAAAATTACGTAAGATTCAAAAATAGAAAGTATAATCCAAAAGTTAAGAAATTTTATTGGATGTTTATGTTTAAGTTATTATATTTAATATTTTTAACCAATATTGTTCATATACACCCAACATTCTAATATATTTTTATGTTTCTTCAAAGTTTTTACTAAGACATTGTCTTTATAATACTTTGAAGAGCATTTAATTTTATATTAAATTTTGTTATTTTTTTAGACAATAGAGTAATCATTTCTATTATAAATAAAATGTTAATGTTTTTATTATAAATACTTAGCATTCAAGAATAAAATTAATAATTTCTATTAGCATGGAATAAACATTTAAACTTAAACATAAAAATATATGAATCGGGCCTAGTATTATAAGTTATGGGTTCGGTTTGGTTTTTTCGGTTATTTGAAAACCGAACCAAAAATTTCGGTTATTAAAAATTAGGAAAACTGAACCATCAGTTTTTGCTTAAGTTCAATTTCTTCAGTTATTTCAGTTATGGTTAACTTATTTTGGTTTTCTACTTACCCTTAATAATCTTGTTACATTTTCCATTACATTTTTTGAAACATGATAATCCAATTTATTATTAGCAAGAAACACATATTTCTTTCCTGAACAGTGTGTTTGACCTTTGGATTCTTACACCACAAGCCTACTTTACACATTCTCTGGATACCCCCCATTCCCTATCACCATACCTTAGCTTCTATGTTCATTGTCCATTTACCATTTTACCCCACATGTACAACTCCCAATGCACAATGCACAAAACCCCCCCCCCCCCCCTTGACTTTTACCACTTTCCATCTCCAAAACCACATTCCACCTTTGCCTATATAAACAAATGTCCACACCACACTCTCACTCTCATTCTATCACCACAACTAGAAACAAAACAAATCAACAATGGATGTAAGTTTCACTTTACCCCCTTCAACTTTCCCTTTATGTTAAAACCACCCCCTAACATTACACTTAACATGTTTCAAACTTTTTACAGGAATTCAGAGGTAATCATATACCACCATTTGGCAGCTGGGATTGCAACAATCATCTTCCATTCACTGAATGCTTTGAGTCTGCTAGACAAGCCGGCTTCATCGGCTACGGCTACGTCGCCGGAGATCTCTACAACAACAATGCTGTAACTCCGGCGATGATCGTGGTTCCTCGCCGGAGAGTGGACCGGAGAAAAGGCCCGGTGAGAGGGTCCAAGAAAGTGGTTTGTGAATATGATTATGAGTTTGTGTATGGTGGGAATGAAGATCCGGTGCCGGAAGTTTTTAAAAAGAAGAAAGCGGTTGATGAGGATTTGTATAAGATCTCGCCGGAGCTCCTCCGTGCACCGCCGAGAAGGGTATGTATGGTTTCTTTTTTGTAGTTTTTTTTTTTTTTTTTGAGTTTTGATAATTTTAAATTTTTTGTTTGTTCACGGTTTTTGAGGTTTTTCTGACACGTGAATCTCCGTAATTCACGTAATCTAGTTTTTGTCGACGTTTAACATGAGTTTGTGGACCCCACAGTCAAAGTATTTTTTAAGTCAACACGGTTCACAAAGTCAAATCTCATAAATTTTTAACTTTTTTTAAATATTTTTTTAATGATAGGCGTCAAATCTCATAATTAATAATTATTTCTTTAATAAAGATTAATTTACTTCATAGAAGAAAACACTAATTAATTTCATAATTATTAACTAGTTTCTTTAATAAAGATTAATTTACTTAATAGAAGAAAACATTAATTTATTTCATAGAATAAAAAGATTCTAGCTTATTAATAGTTTAATGAACTTTTATGCTCTAGTTTAGTTTCTTGCTAGTAGTGTTAATTTTTTAATATGATTTGTTAGTAGTGTTGTTTTTTTAATATGATTTGTTGTTAAAAAATGATGGCTAATTTATTTGATAAAAGAAAGCAAGATTCTTTAGGGATTAAAGTTCAAAGGTTGAAAGTGTCTTTTTATGCAGAGGAGCAAAAGGTGGGGGTTGTTTTCAATGTGCATGCAACCAGGTTGTGTTATGTGAGGTGTTTGAAGAACTAAGGTTAGATAAAGAGTAGGGTTTATGATTATATATATACACCAATATATGTAAAAGTTGGTGAAATGGCCCATAAAGATGAAGTTGCCAATGAGGAAGATGTATGAAGTGAAGATTAGGACTCTTATGGTTTGTTGTATTTGGTGTAATCCACTTTTGTATTTCACTTGATATGATTTCAAGAATTGAGTTTTGGGCCATTTTTATCTTTTTACTATTTTGAATGATTGAATGTGACTTGAATAGTTGAATGAATGGGGTATGATTCAATATAAAGATTTTGATTTATTTTATATTTGTTGAAAAATATTAAGGAATGGGAAAAAGGGTAAAAGAAAGTGGAATTTTGATAGTGAGTGATGGTTTGTTGCTATAATTATGAAAGGTTCTGATGCATGCCCTAAACACCAACCAGGAAAGAAAGCCTTTGTTCTGTAGGCTCTGATAATACCACTAGTCACCCTTTATTTGAAAGTGACTTGGGTATGACCTACTTGTAAATTTATGTTGCCTTATAGTACCAATATATAAAATTGTATATTATCAATAAAGTGTATTGTATGTTTGCCAAAATACACCTATATATATTAAAGATTATGAAACACTTCTTGTAATATCAATTTTTGGTTTGTCCAAAGTCGATATGGACAACGACTCGGGAGGGAGACATTGTGACGTTAACGATAAGCGAGTAATGGTGATGTAATACGACTTAGCATGTTCATTACGAGTACCCTTGATGAAACACGACTTAGCACGTTCATTAATTGTAGATTAGATGTGATCTAGGTAACAATAATGTATTTATATTTTACGAATTCTTCATTTAGTATTAAAATAATAAATGTGTTGTATTAAATGAAGAATTTGTAAAATACATTATCGTAACACATCTAATCTACCGTTGTAATGAGTTATTTGATCAATCTTATATTTTGAAACTCGGTCTTATATTGAAACAATTGTGAATTGAAAATACTGTTTAAACATTATTGGTTGTGATATATACGGGACCCTTCTTGAAATAAAATAAGCTTGATGAAGCATCACCTTTTTGCTTTTTCACAAGTCACAAGAGTTAAAAATAAGGCAGATTGCTTACAAGATACAAAAGCTTTGTGTAGGTAACAATATTATGAGTGAGACAAACATGAAAAGGGATTTCGGTCTTTATGGAAAAAAAAAACAAAAGAAGGGAAAAAGGGAAAAGAAGATGAAAATGTGGTGGGAGTGTTTACTTTATTGGTGGTGCACATGTAAAAAAGGAAAGAAGCTTGAATTGAAAGATGTGTGTCCATTCCAATAAACTTTCTAACATTCTATGAAAATGTAAACATATGATATCTTTCTCTCTTGTTTGGATTTGTGACACCTTACTCAAATAAGGCGATCATACACAACTACTACACTTACACTAAAAAGCAAACTAAATTTTCATTGAACTTATAATAATCTATGTACATTATAGTGCTATTTACAATATTGATATTAAACACAAGTCTTCCGATTTCATTGTCTTCTCTTTCTTTCATAAAACTTTCTCACTTATTATCTGTAACATGTATACCTAAAACGATATTAACTATAAGTTGATGAGCTAATGTTATACAGTTTAGGAAATACAATTGACCTGCATGTAATATGAGTTATGACATTTTGGATAAGGGAAACACATGTCAACCATGACCTTTCCACAACCACCATCACTGGGTCTAGAGCCGTGATGCATACGAGGAACCCCATCCTTTTTTTGGTCAATTTTGACTAGGGGCTGCAATTCTTGACACGACCCGTCAATCCGATCCGAAATGAAAAAAAAAACAGGTTTTGGTCGACTAACACGACCCGTTAAAAAAATGGATCGGGTTTGGGTTGACCCCTATTGAAAATGGGTTGGGTTCGGGTTGACACGTGTAAAAAAGGGATGATCCATTAACCCGTTTAAATATTTAAAACTTTTTTTTTATATTTTTGTTTTTTCTATTTCTATTTTACATGGTTAGTTATAATAATGTTAATTTTGATACATTATCTTATATATTTGTCACACTCATACTCATCATTAAACATGTTATTGATAACCCGCTTAAAACGTAACAACTCGTTTATAAATCGTCAACTTATATGACTAATTTAAAAATATGGGTTGAACGATCGGGTTTGAGTTGACCCAAATTTATATGGGTCGGGTTAGGGTTGAAATCTTTAACCCAAATAATAATATGGGTCGGGTTCAGGTTGAACATTTCAACCCGCTAACCCGACACAATTAACAGCCTAGTTTTGACACATCATATTAAGCATATAAGAATCCTAATATACCTCCTACCAATAATTGCAAATTAACAACATTCTTGTATCATATTAAACATTAGAACTCACGTGTTTAACAATTGCTAACACAATCAAATAATATCTCAAAGTCCTGATACAGTTTATGTAATTCTAAGTTAGGTAATGGTACAATTAACTAGTTATTTTTAGGTTGATAATGGTTAACATTGCCTTGTTTGAGCATATGATGATCACTCCATGCGTAACTAAGTTAGGCTACCCAACATCCTCTTCTGACAATAACCCTAACGTCCGATAATATTAATTAATTAATTAACTACACAAAAACTTAAACAAGAATATACCTGAAAACTACCACGACAATTTGATGTGCAGTCTATTCTACTCGTGCTCCAAATGACTATTAATTACAACCAAAGAGGTATTGAAGGTTTAAGATTCTCTTTTTACTAGAGCTTTCCCAGTTTTGTACCTTCAAATGAAAATTTATGTCTCCATTTTTTTCTCTTATAATTCCTAAAATATAGCATAATAAAATTACGGATATATTGTTGGGACGAGCCCATTTTGACCTAAGTTCCATTAAAAACAGAGCAAATATATTTTATTATTATTATTATTATCATTCGATATCTTATAATACAAAAACTCATCTAGATATCTCATACTTTAAATGGTCATCATACTCGTTTGACAATATATGAAATATAAATCACATATTTCTTATGTTTATAATCATTATACTCAAGGTTCGGAGTATTACAGGATTGAAAACAATTAATCTATGTAAAGGTGTAAATGAGCAGATAGGGCTGGATAACGGATAAAAACACGATTGAGATAAACTATGTGACGGTGGTTACGAGAGGGTGACAAAGACGACAATGATTGTGGTTAACAAATTTTTAACAGTAACATGTTTTGAACCACCATAGGATTTTTGTAGATTCAGTTTGACTTGTTATATTATTTTAGCGTTTGATTTGTTATATTATTTTAGCGAATTCAGTGAACCAACAAACAAAAGTGTTTAACCAAAATGAATCCGTCTTATATGGATTTTTTAGTATAGCTCGTTATTTTTGAAAAAAAAAATCACACACATGTATTTTAGTCAATGTTAAAAGACTTTGGTTCATCAAAATTATAACCTACTTTTGACAAAGTTAAAGATTTTAATATACTAAGATGTTACTAGATTTGTTTGTGCAAAAAAGGTTGTTAATTTTTTAAGATATCAACTTTTACTTTAACGGATCAAATCTTATAAGTATCTTATGGTTTAATATATAAAATAATCTAACATTCTTAGATAAAACCGTATGTGATTTACTGTTTGTAATAGGAGTTGACTGACCAATTTACTGTGTAAGAAGTCAGTATGCGGTGACCACTAAATAGTAAACAGTCATGTATAGACATAACAGTGAATCAGAGAAGTAAACATAGAAAAACTAGATCAATGTTTACCTTTTTACATGTTTATCCCATAAAAGATACTGTAATATTATTAACTGTTGATCCTTTTTCAGGGGTGTAAACGTTTAAACATAACTGTGCATCAAATAATAAACATTAAAAAAAATCAAATCACACATTGTTAATTGTTGGTAAATCATACAAACCCCATGTAGAAAACCATAATATATATTTTTTTTCTTGCCGCTAATAAAAAAAACATAATATATATTATGATGCTTGCAAAGCCCTAACTCTGGCAGTTAGTTCCCTCACTTGATTTCTCAAACGATCAGGATTGCAGAAAAAATCCACAAAAACCTGTCTTTGAAGTGCCATTTCTTGTGAGTGATGCTTCACAATCTGTCACACCAACATAGTATCAATTTTTATAGAATATATATTTTGTTGTTATTCATATAAAAGTTTAGAGAAAATGGTGTTTTTGGTTAACCCGGCCTGACCCGACCCGACCTGTCACAAAAATTACCTCATTCTTCTTGTTGTGCTCGTGTGTTACTTCTTCGACGGCGGCAGACAACTTGGCATTCATCTTTTCCATCTCGTCTAGCTCTTTCATTAGAGTCTGAAACAACAAGATGAAGGAAATATTTCTAATTTATAAAATAACACCGTCCTATGGATGTTTTGTTTGGGTTGTTTACAAACCGTTGAGACCGATTGAACCACCCAAACCGAAGTAAGTCAGCCCTTTTAGTTTAACAATTATTTACATTTTTGGAATCTACAAATAAGTTTTATGTATTGTTTCAGAAATTTTAATACAAAATAAAAGAAATGAAAAAAAAAGATCGGTCCAACCAACCCAAACCGCTAAAAGTGCCCAACCCAGCTGGTTTGGTTTGTAGTTTTAAACAGTAAAGCGGTTTTGTTTGACTGGTCAAACCAGACAATGAATACCCATAATTTTTTGTAAGCTTAAAAAGGCAAATTAGAATTAAATGCTTTTCTCTAAAAACAAATATGTAAAAGGTTTGGTGGATTATGTACCCGGGGTGTCAAAATTGGCTGAGCAGTGGTAGACGATGCAAATAATAACTGTTGCAAACTTTGGATAAGAGTGCACCTGTAAATAATATTTAATGAGAAAACACAAGATTCAGTCTATGAACTTCAAGTACAGCTTACTTATGAACGACTCCGTTTGGGTTATGTTTTACGTAGCCCAAAGGGTCCGCATACATACACCCTATAATTCAGATTGTTATTTAAATAATATATATAGTTTTTTATAATCATATTTAACAAATAAATAAGAGTAAAATGTCATTTTCATCCCTCCCTGAGGTATGGCTAGTTTTGTGACTTTCATCAAAAGTTTTGTTTTTGCGCGTCAAATCTAGCCATTTTCATTTGTCTCGTTAACTCCATCTATTTTTCTTCGTTAAGTCAGGGGTATTTTCGTCTTTTTTATTAACTTAAAAGGGCAATTTGGTCTTTTTCACTTTACGTAAAAAGACCGAATACCCCTAAAAAAGACTGAACTGCCCTTTAAGTTAACAAAAAAAGACGAAAATACCCCTGACTTAACGTAGAAAAACGAGCCAGATGAAAATGGCAAGACTTAAACCTTTTGGATCCAGATGTGGAGAAATAAACCTTTAGACGGAAGTCGCAAAACTGGCTAAACGAAATGGCATTTTACTCTATTATTTATATAAAGAATAAAGTTTTTAAAAAACCAGTAACCCTGGCAGCCCATGTGATAACTTACAACTCATTGATGCATCTGCTTCTATCTTCCGGAAGGGCATTATCCAAGTCAGATTGTAGGACCATGAGGTCTGACTGAAGGCTGGATATCTGCTGCACCAGCCCTGGAGCTGACACATATGTTGACAAACCCCCTTGTGTATCTAAGTAATATGTAAAAAATGGTTAGACCTCATTAATTGAAAATATTAATATTAATAAGAGTTTAATTTACTTGAATGGATGCTTAGAAGATCTCTGACACCATGCAGAAACGTATCTCGATCATCAACAGCTCCTTGTTCTTGCACATCTGATGCTGCTTCAATTAATGCCAGACAACGGCCCTACGTAATAGGAAACAACATTAATGTTAAAACAGAATTTTCTCAGAAACAATTTCTACAGCTTTTTATTTTTTTTTAATAAACAACTAGTTCCCAAAAATGCATATAAAAAGATATTAATATAATTTTAAAATAAAATGGGTAGGAGAGGCTTTATACATTGAGAATACACTTTGGAAAACTTTCAACCCGTTTTCTTTTTAGTTATCTTTAATTTACTAATTTGACTGGTGTGCATACCACTCTTCCTTTGGTTGCCGATAGGTAACCTTGGAGTTCCGACTCAATAACTTTGAGTAATGAAAATGCTCCAAGCATTGTCTTCTTTTCAAATTGGCATGCTAATTTCAGGAATTGATGCCTTGCAAGCTGGTTAATCAGATGGCTTATGAACTGTCAAATAAAAAAAAATATAGAAAAACCGTGAATTAGTTCATTTTTAAGGGTTTAGTAGAATAATAGTGTTTATGTTCATATTGCTTTGAATTCAGTTTGTTAACACTAGGATATTAAGTGCTTATAGTATAAGTTTAAAAACTATACCGTTTTCTGGCGTTGAATATAATATTCTTGCCGCATGACCTTTAAGTCATAATCACCTGAATTTAAGAGACGTGCATTCATGTTAGAGCTTTCATAAAAAATATAAGCGTAAAATGTCATTTTCATCCCTGAGGTTTGGCCAGTTTTGCGACTTTCGTACAACGGTTTGTTTTTCCGCAATTGGATCCAAAAAGTTTGTAAACTTTGCATTTTCATCCGGCTCATTAACTCCATCCATTATTCTTCGTTAAGTCGAGTATTTTCGTATTTTTTAACTTGAAGGGTAAGTCGGTCCTTTTCACTTTATGTACAAGCATTTAGCATAATGTATTAATGTACAAGTATTTAAAATACCAAATTACCATTTAAGTTAACAAAAAAGACGAAAATATCTCTGACTTAACACAGAAAAATGAATGGAGATAACGAAACAGATGAAAATGGCAAGATTTCAAACCTCTTGGATCCAGATGCGGAAAAACAAATCTTTGAACGAAAGTCGCAAAACTGGCCAAACCTCAGAGACGAAAATGGCATTTTACTCAAAAAGATATATCAAACTTTATAAGCACATTAAAGCCTTAATTAAAGACATACCTTGCAGAATGTATGTATCTTGTAGCTGAGCCAGCTCCCAACATAAATTAGGAATAGTCTGGGAAGCAGAAAAGCATTAAAGCATATATATTTAATATAAATAAAAAAATTAAGTTCATGCCAATAGTTATCAAAATATGTTGACTAAAAGAACATAAAATTTCAGTGCAAGCTAAAGTTGGGACTTTTTGTCTATTTCTATTTTTCATAGGCATTAAATATGCACATATGATAATACACAATATACTGTTGCAATAACAAAAAATGTTTGAATAACTAATAAACTTCTCCTGCCTGTTGCGACAGAAATCCAGTCGTTCAATCCGTTACGATATCGATACAGTATTGACACTCAGTATAGCAACCGAAAGGGAAAACTCCAAAAGTACAATACCGACAATCGAAATTAATTAACAAACACAAGTTATTTAAAGCATACGAGTGTGATTGAAAGTAAAAACACACAAAAAGATAAAAACTACAAAAAGCGGTTCATTTTAGCATAGTGCGGCTTTTTTAGCAAAGGGAGATGGTGAATTTTAGCACCACCTCACTATTCACAACTACAAGCTTGAACTTTTTATATGTAAAATATAATATTGCTTTAGTACGGTGTAACCATTAAAATATACTTAGGCCCACTTTCAAGCCGAATAACTCGTCTGACCCAGTTTTATTTTCAGCTAAGTTGTATTATTTGAACGATACAAGCAAGTGCAAACCTCAGATAACAACTTCTCTTCTTTGTTTTGTAGATTTGAAAGTTCTCCAGCCAATTCAACATGTTTCCTCCTAGCGGAAGTTAACAAATGCAAACCATCAATCAACAACATGCAAGATAACTATATAAGTTTATAACAATGCTTTACTTTTAAGAAAAGAATATCGTTATGGATGTAATAGTGATATTATACCTAAGTGAATGAAGATCAAGGTGAATATGAGCTTCATCTGAATTCACCTGACCTTTAAGTGTTACCAGAATAGCTTGCTGTTTTGCGTTCTCAACTTGAGCTTCTACCCACTGCCTTTCACTGGTTCCAAATCTGCATATTAAACCAAAAATATTGTAAATTGTCAAATACAAATATCAAGAAGAAAAACTCAAAAACAAATCTCAACCGGTTACACACATACATGGATCGAAGCCTTTGCAATTCTGAAACGCGTTGATGTTGTGATTTTTGTGAGTCGGCTTCATCACAAAACAATAAAAAGAAAAAATTAGCTCTTTAGATATAACACACAGAAGTGAGAGATTAGAAAAATAGGTCAAATTGTCAATTACCTCGCACTAAGGTAGTATTGCTGACATCATCAAGATTGACCCATGAACATTTGGATTTCCCCTCTTCTGCCACCATACGGTAAGGACCCTGATTCAAAGCATCATGTTGTATCATCATTAACATTACCATAAAAACCATCATTTTGTATTTAACTGGAAAAAATGCAGTATTGCATATACCGTGTCTAGTTGCTTTACAAACCATTGATTTAACTCTTTCATACATGATGAGTCAGCAAGCAAATATGGATGAAAGTCTGAGTATGCCAGATATATGTCATCTTCTGCATATCAGGAAATTAAAACCTATGGCGTTTTCTATTAGGTATATCAAGACCATATAATCAAAATATTCTTTATAAAGGTTGAATTACTACCATCCCCTGAATGGAAACGCGCCAACTCTTGTGCTGTAGAAGCAATCCGTCCAAGAACTGCATTCATCTTCAGTTACAATAAAGCAAGTTTTAGGACTCATATCAAAATATTTTTTAGAAAGCATATTAAGAATATATATATAAAAAATCGTGAGCGTACCTCTAAGTTTCTTGCTGATAGACTATCATCTATGGTAGTTAGTAATCCATTAACAGTAGATGTTGATGCAACTCTTGCCCTTTTCCCTTGAATTAAAGTTGAAGCTTGTGTACTGAGCATGTCATACTGAGATTGTAGATGCCCAAGTTGTCTTTGCAGCTCAACAGCTTCTGCTTTATAAGATAAAGTAGCGTCCCTTTGGGAAAAAAAATCAGAACATGATAATCTTAAAATGCCTTATCACTGTCTAATAGAATAACAAAAACTGTAGCGAAAATCGTTATATTTGGTCAAGTTAGCACAAAACCGGTCCAGTTTATAAGTTATATTTGCCTTGGGTTAAACTTGAAGTATTCATCAATATTCAGATACGGAAAGAACATACTTTTATGGCTGCCAAATGCAGTACGTAATGTACTTTGGATACGATTTAGAAGGGACACAGAAGTTCAACAATACAAACCCACTCATACTTATGAAAACCTTAAAAATGCTCTGTTA
The DNA here is from genome assembly GCA_947069175.1 of Scalesia atractyloides. Classification (NCBI taxonomy): domain Eukaryota; kingdom Viridiplantae; phylum Streptophyta; class Magnoliopsida; order Asterales; family Asteraceae; genus Scalesia; species Scalesia atractyloides. Next base: position 7,975,214 of record CAMTDV010000002.1, on the reverse strand, counting down.
ACAAATTTAGATATTGAGCCAAACACAAACAGTTATCAGTTGTGTGTGTTTAAAAACTTCAGATCCCATGACAGTCTTCACATGCTAGTAGTTTATTATAGTGATGTTTGAATTACGGAGTCACTGTCAATGGAACTGAAAGGTTTTTAGTTCATTGGAGACAAAATTCACTTGAACAAGCTGAATCAAAGTTAATTTACCGTATCTCTTTTAGTCCTTCTTCAGCTCCAAAAACTGCCTCCTGATTGTCTCTCCTTGTTGAAAAGGCTGAAATGCTTTCATAAGCAAAATCTAGGTCTTCCCCCTATCAAAACATATGATAGGAAATAGAAAATAATGCTTAAAAACTACAATGAAGTGGGTAACTTCAGTCTTCAATAAACAGATAATCATAGATCACCAACCCATTAGCAAATGATGCAACAAAAACACACTTGACAAGCTTAAAACCTATTAATGAAAACTATGAATTACAAACCAAAATTTGCTACATAGTCTTATAAACTCATATGTCCTTATCCTCGTTTTCAAATGCACCAAGAAGTCCTGAACAACCAATTTGGAACTCACGGTCATATGTGACTGAAAAAATAAAATAAGAAGTATAACAACTTGTCAGTTTGTGATATATGTGTTGTTTGTCACACCTTTAGTATGGATGTAAAAACTCAGTTACTTCAATAAGAAATTACGACCTTCAATTGTTCACCAAAATCCTTTGGTGCTAAGCCAGCAAGACAATATACCAGTAGACCACTGTCTGAAATTTTAACCAATGAGCCAGTAAATATAAAACATCATTCAAATTGATTATTCCCGACACATAACATCGTTTCCTCCTCCAGTAAGCAAACACATGAACATTAGAAGACCACACACACACACACGTATATATATTACCCATTTACTTGGTTCGCTAACCCAATTTCAAACTAGATATACAGATTTACTTTTACAGTCAACGTCAAACTACTGGACATAATGATAGCAATTACCACCCGGTAAAGCACCACAACCCAAAAACGTTAGCCGTTGAAAATGGAGACAAATTGATGGGTCAGAAGCGACCAGCGTGTTGGCACTACTATGTGCCATTCGGGTCGGGTAGAGCCTTCTATGAGGGTGGTTGAAATTGATGTTCATGTAGGGCCATGCACTCACGTCCACCACATGAAGCTCCCCGTGTTTTGAGTAGCTTGTTTGTTATGTTTTTTTCTGACTTGTACTTTCTGCATATTAGGTAGTACTTTGATTCCATATTTAGTGTAAGTGGGTAAGGGTAGTTTTTAAATTTCCTTTGTGTAGACAATTTGTAAGAAATGAAATGGTGGTGTGTTTTTATGATTAAACTTTTCCTACTGTGTTTTCTCTTTGTGAGTTACTGGTTTGGTATCCTCCATTGCTAGCTAAAGTTTGGCCACTTGGGTGGTGTTCTTTGGAATCTAATCACAGTTTAGGTGGTGATTTCTGTATCCTAAACTTCTATTAGACTGTCCAAACTGATTGATCAAGTGGTGTATCTGTATCTGTATCTCTATCAACCCGTAGCCTATCCATTTCGTCTAAATTCTAAAGTTTCTAGTGTCTGATACTCTTATTCCTATCACATAACCTGACAGAAATTAATCTATTTTCACCTTAAAACTGACAACTTTTTTAGCTACAGTATTGTTTATTCAACTTAATCCTAGTTGTTTCAAGGTAAACCTGCTTCAAATTTAGATCCTGAAAGTCTCTTTTAAGTTTTAACCGTATCTAGTTCCAGAATCGTAATATAACATCACAGACAGCCACAAAAAATAAGCATGTTGATTACCTCCAAAAGCTTCCCGTCCTGTACAAACTGCTCATACCTGGATAACAATACAACCATCATTTTTCAGCATGTGCCATATGAAACATGATATAACTATTGTGTACACTGTAGAGAACTATAGTTTCGGTTGGACAAACGTCTATCATTCCTAGTACACATCTTATATGACATGTTTCACAAGATCACACTGCTAAAATAACACACATTAGAAGCAATTTACTCATAACTGATAAAATTAGGGCAAAGTACGTCGCCTAATTTCAGCTTGAAACTATTAACTCTTACATCTACGAATCCAACCTTTATAATTTCTGCAAGATAACATCGATAACCTAACATACAACTGTAATTGTCTGTAAAACACATGTAATTGCAATCTAGAGAGAGAAACAACAACGTTACCATGAAAGTAGAAGCAATTAACTCATAACTGGTAAATTAGGGCAAAATAAGTCGCATAATTGCAGACCTAAAACTATTAACTCTTAAATCTACAAATCTAGCCTTTATAAACTCTACAAAACGATCTAATAACATCAATAAGCTAACAAACAGCTGTAAAACACATGTAATCGCAATCTATAGAGAGAAACGACGACGTAAGTACGTAACTGTTTCAGTTCGGAAGCGGAGAGGACGTTAGACGGACGGAGACTGGAGCAGATCCAATCGAGAATCGGACGAGCATCTTCGTACTGAAACGGCCACTCGAAACTGTCTGGATCGAGTGCATCGTGACCTTCGAACCCTAATTCGCTCAATAATGCACACAGTTTCGCCCCGCTCATCTGCCGGTACCGGTTTTCGGTGAATGAGATGGTGAATTTGTTCGGAATTTGAGTGACGGAGGTGATGCCGGATATTCTCCGGTTGAAATTGGGGTTCCGATTAGAGTTTGAAAGAGAGATGCAGGGGTTTGGCGCCGGCCGGGTGTGTTGAAAATTTTCTGGACCTGGTAGTTTCGGTTGGGTACGAATTGACCCCTCAACTTCTGAACGTGAGTAGTTATTTGATAGCTTTAGTGTGAAGCAAGCTGTGCATGATGGTTTTTAAGTTTTGTTCATTGGATATAATTTTAAGAGTTAAATACATGGTTGGTCTCTGTGGTTTGCGAAAATTACAGATTTGATCCTAGTGGTTCACTAATTACACACTTGCGCACCGGTGGTTGTAATTTTTACACTCGGTTGGTCCTTATCACTAACTGACATTAAGTTTTCCAGTTAACTATGTGTAAAATGTCTGTTTTACCCCTAAGGTTAAAAAAAATAATTTAAATCATCATCATCATCATCATCATCATCATCATCTTGTCTCCTAAAAATCTATACCACCCAAACAAGCAGCACAACCACCACCATATCACCTCCGCCACGATCTCACCTCCACCCCCGAACACCCAACTCCACCATCCCACCTCCGCCATTTCTCACCTCCACCTTATCGCAACCGGATCCGGCTCGCCTAGGGTTCTTCCTCTTGTCAGAAGAATCGCTGATTCAAGTTCTTCTAGAACTTCAACAAAACCCTAATTTCTGCGTTGTAGATTTAAAATTCATCTCGTTACTGTTCACTTTTCGAGATCCATCACCTCCGCCACACTCATCGTTCAACAAATCGTATCATGTAACGTATCCGAACGAATACTCACTGTTTTTCGCTAATTGTAACCCTGAATCGCTTGTAACGATGGATGTACGTACAGAACTGTATAATACGGATAACGGAGCTAAGATTATCTATCTGCCGGTCTCACGCAGCTTCCGTCATTGTATTTTATCTTCTCTCTTGTGTATTTGTGTTTTCTAGGGTTTTGGATCTCCTTGTGTTTAAAAACAAGCGATCTGTTCACCGGATCCATTTGTTAATGGGCGGGTTGCTTATTATGAAAGCGCTTAATTTGATCTGTGCTGCAGAGGATAAACATTATGTGAAGGTTACTGGTACTCCTCATGGTGGGTGTTTTGGTGTTTGGGGGTGGAGGTGAGAAGTGGCGGAGGTGAGATGGTGGTGTTGGGTGTTCGGAGGTGAAGGTGAGATGGTGGCGGTTGTGCTGCTTGTTTGGGTGGTAGGGTTTTTTAGGAGACAAGAAGAAGAAGAAGCTGATGATGATGATGCTTTAAATTATTTTTTTAACCTTAGGGGTAAAACAGACATTTCACACACAATTAACTGGAAAACTTAATGTCAGTTAGCGATAAGGACCTTCCGAGTGCAAAAATTACAACCACCGGGACCAAGTGTGTAATTAGTGAACCACTAGGACCAAATCTACAATTTTCGCAAACCACAGGGACCAACCAGGTATTTAACTCTAATTTTAATAAGAAGAAAAGCTTGTAACTTTGAAATTGATTATGAGGTTGACAACATTTTGTGCCATTTTGCCTTCTATCTCGAACGTTTTCACTTCCACGGTGGTGTGAGCCATCTATCTCTCCATTTGTTCGTTTCTCAGCTATAATAAGCGATACCTTTTAAACTTTTAGGTGTTTGAAGTTTACACATTTCGGTTGAGGAAACCAATGACAATTCTGAATGATGGGTGGTCATGCACGAAATCAGGGAAAATGCACTGCCTCGAGAGAGTACGTTATACCTGGAAATAATGTTCTTAACAAACATTGTACGCAACTCCATTAAAAAATAGGAAATCATAATCTTATAAAACTCAATTTGGAGATCGGAGAAAATGAGAAAGTTCATTATACTTGGAAGTAAATAGGTCAATGTGGGAATTTTCTTCTTTATACATTAAGAAAAACAAACAAGAGTTGTACATGTTGCATTGCACCATCGGATGTCATATAGGAAAATCACATAAATAAACAAGTTGGGCATTAGGTTTACCTAAATATACATTGAACACATTAATTATTTGTGTATATATTGATTGATGGAGCCAATTACAGGTTGACATGTAGGCATCGATGGCCACAAGGTTCGTTTACGTTTTTAAATTGGATTACTCACAAGTCACAACAGAACACATATATCCAATTAGGCTCATTTATGCCCAACCCCCATATAGACCAACGAGATTGGATTGTTGGTTTACTCATTTAAGCGACACATGCCCCCCCCCCCCCTCGCGGGTTCCTAACATAACACCTTTTGAATTTGAAGAACACCATACTGATTGTATGAATATTTATGAAATTGTATGTCATAGGGCTAGAGATTGGCATAATAACCGGTTCCAAACCCGACCCGGTGGAACCTACCTGGGACCGGTTCCGGTTCCTACCCGACATATAGTAGAAACGGTTCCGGGTTCAAAATACCCGATGGTTCCTACCCGGTTCCACATTTGTGGAAAAAAATAAGTTCCGGAACCGGTTCTAACCCGTACCCGTGTTGTACCCGTAACCGGTTCTTATCATACTCGGTTCCTACGGTAACCTTCCAGACCCGGCGTCAATATATTTTTAATGTGAGTTTTTTTTATAAGTCTTTGCTAGAACAAGGTATAATACATAAACATAAAACTATTTATTACGAGAAACAAGTACCCGGTTACACAAACAACCTAAACAAGAAACGTTAAACAAAACACATAAAACACTAAACATACCAATCATAAAACACAAATGGGTTTACAATACATAAAACAAACTAAACTTTCGATGACCCGGTCCCGGATGCTTCACCCTTTTCATTGTTTTTCGCCTTTGTCACCGGACAATGGCGGTCGGTGTGTTTCTTGAGCGTCGAGTTGTCCGACGCCTTCATGAACTTCCCGCACCCCTTGCATCTAGCCATTTCATGGCTATCCGACATCAAGCACAAGTCAAAGTGCTTCCAAATAGCGGGGTTTCTTTTGGTTTCAAAAACATCCACGACCTCATCGTTGCAAGCCATCGTTATCTCTTTGATAGTATTAGATTTGAAGTGGTTAAAGTAATGATTTTTTTGTAGTAAGTAAATGAAATTGGAATTGGTGTAGAGAATGAGGTTAAATTATAAGAAAAAACCGATTTTAAGAGTAATATTCAGTTTCAATTATTAGGAACCGGTTCCTAATAGTATATGCAGCTTTTTATGACAGAACCGGTTCCTAATAGTAAATGCAGCTTTTTATGACAGAACCGGTTCCTACCCGTACCCGGTTCCAAATTACCCGGAACTGGTTCCAGCCGGTTCCACATTTAAAAACTTATACTCGGGTACGAACTGGAACCGGTTCCACAGAGGAACCGGGTCTACTGACTAACATGAGGAACCGGGTCCGGGTATTCAAAAGACCCGATTTTGCCCATCTCTACATAGGGCATAAATTGATAAAATTTAGTGACGGTAAAACTCAAGTAAATACTTATGAAAATTGTTGGGAGTCGCAAGGTAAAAAAGCATTTCGCATAGAAAGTTTCACTTATCTAGAATAATAGAATATTATTAGAATTACTTAAATAGAATACCATACGGTTATGCAATTCCAAACAACTTCGAATTAGGTCATCTTACAGCAAAGAATGACACGTAGAGTTACCAGATTCATCAATCTTGGCTATTAATGTTATTTTGCTGTAGTTAAATAGTTTCCTACACTCTTTTGTTGTTTTTTAACTTGTCTTTGTCATTTTGGTTCGTACGTGGATTTCCTGTCACAACACAAAAAAAAGCTTATATAAAATGATATTACTTGATTTAAAATCTCGCAATCTTATATGATTGAATCTACGAACATTTGTTTATATGGGTAGTTAGTTTTCGGTTGCAGTACCAAGTGTCTGTATTGTAGCCGATACTGTAAAGAAATGAATCGATACGCCGAGGAATTTTACTAGTTATTTATAACTTAATGACCCACTAAATTTTTCTAAGCTTTTAAGTCCGATTGGTGGTCCATTACTATTTGTTTTATTATATACATTGGTCCCATTACCAATATCAAAGTAGTTGACTAGTTATAACTTCGTATTTTAACCTAAAAAAGTTATAGAGTCGTCACTCTCATTCCTGGTTGTACACTTACACTTCATCTGATCAGTGGTTCATTTACTCCAGGTTAGTTCTGTTCGACTATTGGTTTAAACTAAAATTTATACAAAATATTCTTGCCTGTTCTAAAGCATAACTAGGCTAGGACATATATTTATTTGAGTTATCTTTGATAATGTTGGCTTATTTGATTTTGTGTAAATGTAGATGGAGACTGACTGTAGTGAGACTCTGAATAAGAATAAAAAGGATGCACCAGTCATTGATGTTGAAGATGAAAACTCGAAGGAACCGTTGGATAGTGTTGATGAGCAAACCGTGGATCAAGAGAAAAATGAGGGTGGTACTAAACGATCAAACGTGTGGGATCATTTTACATTTGATAAGAGTGCTGAAAAATCAACGTGTCATTATTGTAAGAAGCGTATTAAGGCTGGTACAAACAGCGCGGATGTACCATTGTATAAGGGGTAGCCCCCGCTACCCTTTGGCGCTCCAGCGGTAGTGTAAATTTTGAAAAAAATTTACGTTTTTTCGATTTGGTTACCTCTTTCTTTTAGAACCGTTACCCCTATGAAAGTTTTCTAGATCCGCCACTGGGTACAAAAGCAAATGGTACCCGATAGAGAGGATTGAAGAATGCGAGATAATTTATATTAGAGTAAATTTCCGTTTTCCTCCCTGTGGTTTGGTCACTTAAACGGTTTTGCTCAAATCATTTAAAAATAGTCATTTTCCTCCAATAGTTTACTTTGTTTTTCTATTTTGCTCCCCGCCTCTAACTTCATCCAAATTAATTATTAATTGAAAGGGTATTTTGATAACTTCAAATATAAAAATCATTTATTCAATTTTTAAATATGCTATTCTTTTCTAATGGTATTAAAAATGAAAATATAAAAATCATTTATTCAATCTCATTAAATCCTGAAATTTGTTTTTGTAATTTACTGTATATATCATCATCACCATTCATTCAACAATCAACTCTCCCCCTCCCAGTGCTGCAATTCAACGAACCACCTGCCATCACAACTAGCCCGCCACCACCGTCATCCACCACTTAATTTTCTGTTGAAGATTCATCGACGTCGTCGGACCTCACTACCACCTTCGTCGGAGCTAACTTACACCACAATCATCGAAACCAACTACCGCCGCTGCCACTTCCGCTTAAGGATCTTATAATCGGCCAAGGTTAGTTGTGATTTGAGGTCAATCTTGTAACAGATCTCGTTTATGGTTTCAAACCAAGTTTGTAGATCTGGGTTTTCTCCGAATCTGATCCAGATCTGTTCATCAAGTGGGCGGATCATTCTAAAGTCTTCGACAATAAAGGTTAGCGTTGTGAAGAAACCGTTAAAGCTAAAACATAAGATAAAATCAAAGAAGAAAAGTTTAGCCAAAGTAATGGACTTGCTTCATTATGTCAGCAGATCTTGACATAATCGAATTGCATTGTGAATTTGATGTTGGATTTTTGTTATTTTGTTTACTGATGAAGGATTTTTGTATTCAAATTTCAAGAAAATTGCAGTGTTTTATAGAGGTTAGCCGAGTGCATCTATGGGTAATTTAAGGAGCTTTTATACCAAATTGTATATCGGTATCAAATGATAATTTCTATAATGTAAGCGATTTCAAAACAGCAAGTGATGATTGATAGTGGGGTGGTTAGAGAGAGAGAAATAAAGATGGTGGTGGCTGGCTCCGATTTCAGGTGGTGGCCGGATGGGATGGAAATGGTGGGGACTAATAGAAAGATTGAAATAATAAATAAATAAATAAATAAGAAATAGATTGGATTTTTGTAGGTATTATAATAAATAAATAATAGATACTAATATGTAAAATTCCTGAACTACCCTTGCTTTGAACTGAAAGACAAAAATGCCCTTACTTTTAACAGCAAAAAACTAACAGAGTTAAGGTCAGGGAGTATGTTGGAGAGTCGGTAGAAACATCAGGGAGTAAAATGGCTATTTTTAAAGAATTAGGGCAAAATCGTTAAAACGACCAAACCACAGGGAGCAAAACAGAAGTTTACTCTTTATATTATTTCTATTATATTAGTATATATTTTGAGTTTGGATGTGATATATATGATTTGGTTTGTTCTAATAGGCTATTTATGGAGTTTTAGAGAATTTTTTTTAATGTGACAAAGAAGGTTTCGGGGTTTAAATATGTGACCGCAAATTTGTTATTTGTTGAGATTTGCAAAATGCATTCAAGTATAACAAAAATGTCTTTAAGTGTTGATAAGAAGGAGAGAGGTATGTGTGTGTATCAAAACAAAATTTGACAACAATTTAGACAATATGAACTTCTTATTGTACGTGGCACCGGTTCTAGACCCTCGTAATAAGATGTCTTATCTTGGTTATTCACTAAGTTCGATATATGGCAAAGGTTCTCCAAAATCAATATATGGAAGAGGAAGAAGGTGGAGAAGGGATTGATGATAATGATGTGGAAATTTATTTGCGTGATGGGACGGAAAAAAGAGATGAAGACTTGATGTTTTGGGTTGGTGGAAGATAAATTCGGTAAAATTCCTTATTCTCTCTCAAATCGCTAAGCATGTTTTGGGAATCCCAATGTCAACCATTGCATCCGAATCGGCCTTTAGTACTGGTGGTAGAGTCATTGACAAATAGAGGAGCTCTCTTACTTCTAAGACCGCCGAGACGTTGATTTGTGCACAAGATTGGATACGGTCTACACCAACGGATTTGTAAGATTCTCACATGCATGGTCAACAATTGGAGACTTTGATTGAAAATTTGGAGAAATTAGAAATTGGTAATAATGTTCTTTATTTTTATCTATGCGATGCGACTTAAATATTTACACCAATATATGTGTTATTTTGTAGATGTTATGACCGGAAACAAAACACCCAAAGGAATTACCATTGAAGATGATGAAGATTGGGACTACAACTTTTTGTGCTTTTGATTAAGAAACTTTGTTGAATTATAACTCTAGCCACTTTGTTGCATGTAAAACTTTAGCAACTTACTTTTGATTAGGACTAATGATGAAGATTTGTATGTATGCTTCAACTAGACACTAAACAATGTGTACTTTTGAGATGAATGCAATATGCATGTATAGCTATGTAATTTTACAAGCTTTATATTCATTATTTTGTATAGCTTTATATACATCGGATGATTAACCGAAACTAATCGAAACCGACCCATAACCAACGGTTAACCGGCTATCGGTTACAGTTATGGTTAACAATTTTCAATATTAAGTTTTGAGACTTTTGAATGTTATACCATATTGTTAATAATGTTTGAATTTTGATGATATTTTTTTCAACAAGATATACTTAATGATATATTCTGATTTTTTTTTTTTACATCTAAACCCAAAAACCGAACAAACCGAACTTTAAATGGGTTGGTTATCGGATCACTTTTTTCTTAAAAAAACCAGAACAACCTGACCCGAAAACTCCAAACAACCCGACCCGAAAAACCTGAAACCCGAAAAAATAACCCGAAGAACACCCCTAATCGGGAGAGCCAAATCACTGTGTGAAGCAGAGAAAAAGTTGCGGAAAACATCTCCCCCCCCCCCTCCATACAAGAACCTCACTTTTTCTTTTATGGAGGGAACCCGATACTATTCTAATCGCCCTAAGAGTAATACTATAGTAAGTTCGGTTAAAGTTATAAGTATTACATTACGAAAATTATATACTATATTAAAGAACATGATGAACAACATCTCCCCCCTCCATACAAGAACCTCACTTTTTCTTTTATGGAGGGAACCCGATACTATTCTAATCGCCGTAAGAGTAATACTATAGTAAGTTAGGTTAAAGTTATAAGTATTACATTAAGAAAATTATATACTATATTAAAGACATGATGAACCTATAGTACACCAAGTATCCTTAATATAATATTTAATTACAACTATACCCTCATATATTATGAGTTAATTTTATATATATACATCAAGTATTCTCAATATAATATTTAATTACAACTATCTCATCCAGTGGCGGAACTACAGGGGGTCAGCTGACCCTCCGGCCGGCCAGAGTCCTAAGGTTACCGGAGTATTCTGCCAGGAAACTTTCTTATAGTTGACCTTCTGATTTTCTTCAATAAGCTTTAAGAAAAAGATAGTTGAAGTTTTTCCGGTCAAGGAGAAGCGGCCCGACGGCGGCGTACGGCGGTGTGACAATGGTAAGTAGCAGTCCGGTGGTTGATCTTCATTCCAGAGGAGAAAGAAGAAGAGAAAATGCTTTTATTAAGTTAAATATGATATATATGGGCTTTAAATAAATCAAGTTTGGCCCAATTCTCAAAATAAAAAACCCAATACTTTATTTATGTTTTATATTTTCCCAAGAAAGTAGTCTGCCTCGCAACCCTATACAACTAAACCTGTCGTCACTGTTCGATTTTTTTCCTCCAATCTACATCAAGACTTTCTCTCTCAGAAATGTCAAAAGTGAATCTATAAAATGAAGGTAAGTTTTTTATTTATTTTGTGTTCAACCTTTTCTATTATTAAGTTATATATATATATAATATATATATATATATATATATATATATATATATATATATATACGAATAAAATTTTGTTGTGTATAGATTAATTTTGTGTGTATTAATTTAATATTTCAATTGTAAAGATATATATTGAAATAGCAAACTAGGTTATAATTAATATAAATTTTATGATAGTTTTTATATTTTGGTAAAAATCTGGTGATGGTGGAGTGGTTAATGAGAGATTTAGTGTTCTAACAATAAAAGAAATTGTTGATGATGCGGTCCTTTGAAAACCAATTAATAAAAATAATCATGAAAGAATATAAAACCGTACATAAAAAATTTTAATAGCAAAAACTTTATGGATATACCTAACTATAAATTTTGTAAAAAGTTCTATTACGACCCCGATCAAAAAATTCTGGTTCCGCCACTGATCTCATCATATACTATGAGTTAATTTGTGTGTACTATGAAGGATATTTTTGACACAGAAATGCTATAAACTCTTCCTTATATATATATATATATATATATATATATGTATTGGTTTAATAGCCACATGTTCTTTTGTTCATTACCTTTGTTAAACTTAGTTATATGGAAGTTTTTTTTTTTTTTTTGGATTTGGCCCAAATTTAAATGTGATAACAAATTGAGAGTTTGTCATAGAATGCATAAAATAAAAAAAAGAACATCATAAAAATAGTATTTGTGACTTTTTTGATTTTCGCTTTCATTAGCAATACTATATCACTATTACTACTACAGTGGGTATTTTTTCAACTTTTTGGGCCGTCCTCCGACACTATAGTAAATAATATTTAACACAATTTTCTGGTCAACGAACCCTGCCGGCCACAACCATGAGGTGGCGGCGGCGGTGGCTGTTGCAGGTTGACAATGTCCGACGTGTCTGGTCGTAACACCACGTCACCATTTTTTCTTTTATTTGTCACATTTTTTTTGTTGTATTACGTATTTACATTTTGCAACTTCAATTGACTTTTACTATTTAGTTCGTATATGGATTTCTCACTATAACACGCCGCAGAGAAATCCTAGTGAATATTAACATAAATAAAAACTCGTGACTCGTAAGTAGCGATTTGGTGGAGTATCGTGTTAAAAACAGTGTCTTGTGTCTAGTGTTACTCGCAAACGACAGTGTCTTGCGTCTGGTGTTAAAAATCAGCAGAAACAAAAAAAGAGGGAATCGAACCCTAATTACATTTCCCGCCTTTCTTCCGACGGTGATTCAAGGGAAGAACGACGAACTTCACTGCAACTCTACTACGAACAGTGAATCATGTGCGGCCGTTGTCGCTGTTCTCTCCGTCCAGACGACGTCCCTCGCGCTTGCAACATCGGTAACCGCTCCGTTCGTTTCCTCCATACAGACCGGTAACTTCTTCGCCCTAATTTATACCTCTACTCGTTGTTTTTGTTGCCGATTCGATCTATACTATTGGAGTATGTTTGATTTCATGTCAGTTTATTCTGTTGATGTATTCAGTAACATTTTATTTCATTTACATAATAGTTTATTCTATACAGTCCACACTACACAGAATTCGTATGTATCTAAACTTGTAATATTTAGTATGGATTCATGCTGGTGATTTGATCTATTTTTTTCTAGCGGATTGTTGATTTTGTCGGTTTTTCTATTGTTGCAATCAGGTATAGCATATTACTTGAGGCTTAAATCATGTGTTTTGGGGAAATATGATAGTTTGCAACTTTAGAGGGGATATATGAAGTTTTTCTATTACTTTTACGTGGTTCGAAAATCGCCGAGCTTGCGTTTTATTATATTTACTTTAGAAACAACTGTTTCAACTTTCAACATAAGAGTTGAAAATTGACTAATGTAGTCATACGGACCTCACGCTTGCTATTCGTTACCCTGAAAACTTTATGAGTGTTGTATTGGTGGAACATAAGAGATACATGTTATGCATTATAGTTATAGATTTGAAATATGTAATGGGGAAAAGCTAAAAATCTTGATCTGTTTACATTTTTAGATTAGAAATCTGATCCATAAAACTAGAAAAACATAAATGTGACTTGAGAATTTATATTGATGTACTCATGTTGCTTAATTACTTAATATCTAGTAACCGACAGTGTCTGTCCGCATCAAGGACTCATAACCAGGAGGAACCTGTTGGATGATAAAGAAAGACTTGCTGAAGTCCTATTCGCAACATTATAACCTAGTTTAATTAGTTTCTTATATCTAAGGAATTTGATTATTTGGATGAAATTTTAGGTTCCGAGCAGCATATAATATTTCACCTGGATCAAACATCCCTGTTGTTCGAAGAGACACAGAAGCTGACGGTCAGGGAGCTGTTGTGCAGTGCATGAAATGGGGGCTTATTCCAAGTTTCACTAAAAAGACTGAAAAACCTGACTATTATAGAATGGTAATGTCTCAATAGATGCTCTTGTCAGTGTTTTAGTCTATATAGTTAACGATATTATCATCAGCAAGTTATGAAAAGTGTTGTGATGTTATAAAGTTATTCAGAGGAATTGCTTTGCGTGTTCCAGTTCAATGCTCGATCAGAGTCAATTGGTGAAAAGGCCTCCTTTCGCCGCCTTCTTCCTGGAAATAGGTGCTTGGTTGCTGTTGAAGGGTAAGTAGTAAGTTTTGTACAAGCTGTACATGTTTTTGTACCTCATTCTTTTGTTTGAAAATAAGAACTTTTAGAATGCGCTTTTTTTAGATCAGAGTAATGGCTATTAAACCTTTTATAGTTTTTCATTTTTATGTATGTTTCATGTTTGTGATTATGTCAGCTGATTTTAAAGTTATATGTTCAAGATTTAGAAAGAAGCTTGATGTCTTCATTTAAGGAATTATTGTTAGCAAAGGGCTTATTGTAATTAGTGACTTCATTTCGTTTGGTATTTAATACAACTGGTTTGACATCTGTTTTTGAATCTTTTGCTTTTATGCTTCTAGATATTCTTTAAATATTCATACTTTATTGCTTGGTCAACTATTCAGTTTCATCTTGTAGACTTCATTTACTATATTCAGATTTTATGAGTGGAAGAAAGATGGGTCGAAAAAGCAGCCATACTATATTCATCTGAAGGATGATCGCCCCTTGTCTTTGCTGCACTTTTTGATTCCTGGAAAAACTCTGAAGGTGACACGACTTTTTAACTTTTTTAATTCTTTTTTAAATTATGTTTTCTGTATATTGGAGAAAAGATCTCTGTGTGTGTCGGGACTGCTTGTTGCAACCTTATCCGCGTATGTATAGTGCTTATTGTTTTATTACTCTGCTAATATAAAACACATGTCTTACTAAATTGTTGTAAAAATGTACTTATCTTAGTGATTTTTGTTTTGTGCTTCAGGGGAGGTTCAATACACCTTCACTATTTTGACAACAAGTTCTTCATCAGCCTTAGGTTGGCTGCATGGTTAGTTATGTACTTATGTTTACATAAAATCTCTTAATTTGTTTTCTTTACAAAGTTAGATTGCTAGTGAAGTAATATAATGTGTGACTAATTATTTACAGAATAAAAAATTACAAAAAAGAATTAAAAGTTTGGACTCTTGCCCATTGTAGACAGGATGCCTGTTATATTAGGGAATAAAGAGTCAACCGACGAGTGGCTAGACGGTTCTTCATCTTCCAAGTTCGATTCATTGCTTAAACCGTATGAAGAGCCAGACTTGGTAAGAGCACACATTTATATAAAATAAAAAGTTAATATCACAATAGAATATTGTAGCTTTATATAATTATAGTAAATATTCTTGAGAGACGATGTTTCAGGTTTGGTACCCCGTCACACCTGCAATGGATAAACCTTCTTTCGATGGACCCGACTGTATCAAGGAGGTATGCATCCAAGCCTGCTGATTATATATAGAGCAAAATGCCATTTCCGTCCTTGAGGTTTGGCCATTTTATGCGACTTCGTCGAAAGGTTTGTTAGTTTGTTTTTCCGAATCTGAATCCAAAAGGTTTGAAATCTTGTTATTTTCTTCCAGCTCGTTAATTCCATTCATTTTTCTCTGTTACGTCATAGGTATTATCGTCTTTTTTGTTAACTTCAATGGCAATTCGGTATTTTAAATACTTGTACATTATGCTAAATGCTTGTACATAAAGTGAAAAAGACCGAATTGCCCTTTAAGTTAACAAAAAGTACGAAAATACCTCTGACTTAACGGATGGACAGAGTTAACGAGCCGAATGAAAATGGCAAGATTTCAAATCTTTTGGATCCAGATGCGAAAAATCAAACCTTTGGATGAAAGTCGCAAAACTGGCCAAACCTCAAGGACCAAATCGCATTTTACTCTTTTATATATATATATGTATAGGGTGAGGTTATTGTGAGAAAATTTAGAAGTGTGAGAAGGATAAGAAAGAATCTAAACCATTAGATATTTAATCTAATGGTTGAGATCATAGTGGCAATTCTGTAAATAATGTTACTATTAAACTAATTAATTTTCTAGATTAAGGTATAAAGGTAAATTTAATATTTTTAAATTAAGAAACTAACATTAATACATATGCAAAGTTCCCCCCTTCTTTTTTAAACATCAATAACTTTTTATATGTAACTCTTTTTTTTTTAAAATTACTCCATAATAACGAGTGTCTTTTTATCTTTAATATGAGTACCATATTGATATACTTATGTAGAGCTATTTCTGTTTTTATATATTTAGGGTGTTATTTATGTTTTGATTCTGATTAAAGTGTTGACTAGTGTTATATTAGGGTGTTATTTCTGTTATATTCAATGTTAGGGTGTTCTTTATAAGATGTGTGCCTTCAATATAACTGGTGTGGTGTTTTTATGAGTTATGGTGTTATTTTTGTTATATTTCTGTTATTTATAAGATGTATGCCTTCAATATACATGCTGTGGTGTTTTTATGAGTTATATTTCTGTTCTTTATAAGATATATGCCTTCAATATACATGCTGTGGTGTTTTTATGAGTTAGGGTGTTATTTCAAATTCGAAAATCCATACAATAACTGCCAAAAATCGGTTGCATATATTCATTCCATAATTAGATTTTATTAGTTAAATTACACTTATACCCTTAAACTACTAAAATAAAAAGGGACACATGTCACCTCCATAATCTTGCTTATTCTTCTCACACTTTTAAATTTTCTCACATGAACCTCTACCTGTATATATATATATATATATATATATATATATATATATATATATATATATGGGAAGGTTCATTTGGAAGAAATTTAATGTGAGAAGAAAAAGAACAAAGGGCATAGTGGTAAAACATTAAATAATTTATAACTCCTCTAATTAATTATATTATCTTTCATTATTAAAGCAAAAACATTTTATCCTACACATTTCAAAATTTATTCTACATATGTCTTACATTTACCGGAATTTACCCTACACACATGTAAATTTACCCTACACATTTCAAAATTTATCCTACACATACTAAAATTTATCCTACACATGTCGAAAATTGTCTTACACCATAAATTATTTTATCTTGAAAGAGTATATAAAAAAAATGAGTTACAAGTTTAATTAATTAGGAATTTAAAAAAAATTAATTAGCTAACTAATGACAATTATAGATTTACCTATATGTCCTTTTTCATAACATTAAATACACATATTAAATGAAGTAAATGGAGAATTTCTATTGGTTTAAAAGTTATTTTTTTTATTCTTACAAAAATTTTCTTCTCATTTATATATATATATATATATAACTTGTTACTAATTTTATATATTCAAATATTCTAAACTTAATATATTCAGGTAAAGATCGAGGAAACAAAACCGATCTCAATGTTCTTTGCAAAAAAGGTCACTAAAAAGGAAGATCCGCCAGAGCATCAACTTCCCGCTGCACATAAAGAGGTCACCGAAACAGAAAAACCAAAAGGCCCGAAAGAGGATCCTGAAACTTATGTGGGTCCCAGCACATTGAATCTCAAACGCGAGTATGGTGACTTTTCTTCTGATATAAAACCGCCTGTCAATGAAGATGCTGACAACCAGTATAAAAGCCCAGCTAAAAAGGGAAACTTTAAGAGCCCTGGTGACAAGCAAAAGACACTATTCTCGTACTTTGGGAAAGGTTAATCCTTAATTTTTACTAATGGTGTAAATATACTCGATATTTTGTTGTATTGGGACGGCTTTGTTGTAGCAGTTGGAACACTTTTACTGATCTAGTTGCTAGTCGTGTGCTAGCTGAACTTATACTGCTGGTAATTTTTTGACGTGTGGGAATAGAACCCTGTTTTATGGTTATGGTGTTTTTAAAACGTTAGAAACTGATTGAACCTTTTAAACCAAAGCAAATTGGCTAGTTTAGCCGGTTTAAGATTTATAGAGTATGGTTCAGGGTTTGAACAACTATGTTTAACAGTTCGATTCACGGTTTGGAATTTGGAACAAACCGTCTATATTGAACCGACTGTTTACTTTTTATATATATATTTTTTCAAGTATGCGTATGTATGATATCTATACACATCCTTATTATTTCTAAAGGTTTAACACTAGCTAATGACTTAGAAAAAGATTGCTTCAAGTTGTTCAAGTCGCAAAAGTGAACCGTTTTAACGGTATTGCCAACCTGAATAGTTTTGTTTGGTGTTTTTCGAAATTGTAGATAGCTGTTCATGTCAAAAAAAATTGTCAAAAGCACTTGAACGGGCTGTGAACCACTCCCTTAGAGGTGGCAAAATTTGTGTTTTTTATTTTATTTTAAATAGAACGGCTAAATTACACACCCTCTAGTTTTACCCTAAAGTTCTTATCACTGTCCACCATGATACTCGAACCCTCCACCATTTGGGAAATGACACATTTCCTACACGCATTGGTACTAGGACACTATCCCTTTGGTTTAATTTGAAACACTTAGGAACCAAACACGACAACAGGAATGTAAAAACACAAAGTATATTTCTTATGTCCGGATCATACTCTAAATGTGTACCGACTGCTTGGACAACGGGCTACAATCAGATTTCACAACTCGGACATTTATAACAAATAAAGTCTAAAAGAACACAAACAAGGAACATGGTATCAGCTTATCTTTACACATTAGATTCCAGGCTAAAATCACCAAAATATACCAACAATTTGACAAACACTTAACACATAGGAAATAGCTGGGGCTTGAGAATTGGCAATGTCAAATAATATGCTTCCATGAACCTTTCTTTTGATACCATCTTCATAATGAACTTCTTCAAGATGAAAAACGGGCTCGCTACAACCCGACAATGTAACACTAGTCGTGATCTAGAACGGAGCTTCATACACTTATTTCCCAACCAGATTGTGCTGCACTTTCTCCTCCTACGCTGGCGCCGTTGACGGCGATACCACCCTACCATGGTGGTGGTGTTGCCAAACACAGAGCATGTCACACCCCGACCCGCAGCGGAATAAGAGTCGGGGCATAATTGGGTTATCACCAAAGCTCATGATGTTACTAAAATGTTTCATATTTATTAAATTCAAATTACAACTTAAATATCCAAATCAAAATCCGTACGATTACAAGGAAATGAAACTATGTAAATAATCCAAAACTTAAACTGATTTATTCTTCTAGGCCTTCCTATGTGTTTCTTGCCTCAACTGAATCACCTGTATCATGTGTAAAACGGGGATATTTTAGGTCAACAAAAGTTGGCGAGTGAACCTTGATAAAACATTGTTATTAATTTCTTGTTTTATTTAATATTGAAAATTTGTGCAATAATCACATGTGAGCAAACATATATAAGTAAACAAACACAAACCACTTTGAATGAGTATATGATATGAATGATGATGAATGTGAGATCAAGGCTCAATCAAACGGAGCCGATCTTATGAGGCACCTGATGCTCAACCCGTCTCCCACGGGGAACTGATGGGCCTAATGATATGCGTGCACTGAAAATTGTAACATCCGTAAAAAAAAACGGGTTTCCAAAACCCGCTTCGTTTATTAACCGAACATCCAGTTAAAATTTTCGTTGCATGTTTAACGCTCAAACTAATTTTAAACAATACATAATTAATAAACATTTTAGAATTTAAAAACTATAATTATTAAAAATTTAAAATTAGTGCAAAAAAAAATATAACAAGCTGCCGGGTTTCGAACCCGGGTCAGCTAGTTCACCAAACAACCACAACACCACTCCGCCACACGCTGCATTTGGTTAATATATTGAAACAATTAATACTTAAAGCAAAACTTAAATTCAAAAACCAGGTATCAGCACGGCGGAACTCGCAATCACCAGAAAATCCGGCAATCCGCGAGTTCAGCCATTATTTCTTTTGACTATAACGCTATAACCGTCAACGACATCGGTTATAACCGATGTCTAGCCCCAATTCCAGTCGTAACCGTCGATGATTGACCGAAATCAAACCTCACCCTAATAGCCTATAAATACAGGGCTAAATTCCTCACTCCAATTCGTTTATCACTCTCAAACTCACTCTGAAAAACCTCGCTGCAAGTCGCCGGAAATTTTCTGCAACTCGCCGGAATTCTCTGCAAGTCGCCGGAAAACCGAACCCATTTCATATCTTTGCCTTACTCTAAAATAGGACTTCTAGAGCTCAGACAGAAAGCACCGCACTCACCTCAAACTTCCAGTAGATCCTCTGTCGCAAGTTACACGTCGCCGGAAAAGTTTCAGTCACCGGAAATTCGTCGGAAATCACACCTGTTCGGTACAACATCCTTAAAACCTTTCTGTTTAAATTAATTTCGTTAATCAGTAATACTCAATCAACTAATTCAACAAGAATTATTGATTAAACAGTCGAGTTGATTCACTGGTTTCATAAACTGAAGAAGATGAAGCAATGTTAATATATAAGTTTAATTTAAAACAGATTTTTAAACGGGTTAGACACACAGTCCAGTGGTGGACTGTGTGCAATTTTAAACCACACGTCCCGAGTTCGATTCGTGCACTTAACCGGTTCCCTGTGATACCCAGAACACCTTCTAGTTAGTATATAAGGTTAATAAAAACAAGTATTTTAACCAGGTTAGACACACAGTCCAGCGGTGGACTGTGTGCAAAGTTAAACCACAGGTCACGAGTTCGAATCCTGTTATGTGCACCGGTTCGACATAATTACAAATCTTTTTAAAATAAATGATTTCTGAATAAATCTAAATAGTATATAAGTATAATTAAAAACAGAAATATTTCGGGTTAGACACGTAGCTCAGTTGGTAGAGCTGCGTGCACGCGTACGGGAGGTCACGAGTTCGAACCTCACTCAGCGCACATAATAAACACAATTAGACCGGTCAACAGTCAAAGTCAACGGTCAACATTTTATTTATTTATTTATTTAATCAGAAAATTATTTAAAAATACTTAAAAATAATATTTTTAAATTTAGAAAATGTCCTTAAACTCACAAAAATAAATCTAGAAATCCTATTAAGGTTATGAATTAAAATTATTAATCTCAAATAAAATCCATTTATTTACCGAACCATTATGTTATTATTTAGGTTAGTTTCTCTCGTGGTTAAATCCAAATTCGTGCGCATTCATCATCAATCCAAGAAAACGCAACCACTGTGAGTGAATTCTTACAAATTTCCCCTTTTTATTCATGTTTTGGGGTGTATCATGTGTCGCCTAAATTAATTCGCTTATTCAAACTCGTGCTATACCATTATATGATCTAAACTTAGAATGTAAATATTGTTTGTTGTGATGTATTACATATTGTCAAGTTGTATGCAAATTATTTATTAGGCCCATCAGTTCCTCGTGGGAGACGAGTTGAACAACGCGTGCCTCAAAACTCATTCATTAGGCCCATCAGTTCGTTGAACAACGCGTGCCTCAAAACTCATTCATTAGGCCCATCAGTTCCTCGTGAGAGACGAGTTGAACAACGCGTGCCTCAAAACAATCAATTGTTGTGTGTGTGTGCAATATTTAATATTATGTGTTTTGTGAATAAATTTACATCTACATTTACTCATATGTGGTCATGCACTTTATTTTATAATCAATACAATAAACACGTTTAAATGTTTTCATAGGATTCACTCGCCAACTTTTTGTTGACCCAAAAACCATTTTTACACATGATACAGGTGGACAGGATGAAGCAAGGAACACATAGGAAATTGCCTTAGAAGAAAAATAATGAAGTCTAGAAAGATGTATAGAACATGTTGTACTTGTATGATTTGATTGTATAATCTCCTTTAAATTGTAATAATAAATATGAAACATTATAATAAATGTCATGAGCTTTGATGAAAACCCAATCATGCCCCGATCACCTTTTTTCCGCTGCGGGTCGGGGTGTGACAGATTGGTATCAGAGCTTTTGACTATAGGGATATAGGATAGGTTATTAGACCCTTAGAGCCTATACTATAGTTGATTAGATTTTAATTGTTTATGTGGTTACATGCAAACTCATGATGTTTATTTGTTTCGTATTTATTACATATACAAATGCATGCAAACACTCCCACTATCATTTTGTGTGATACTTAATGAGTTATACTTATAGTCAAACATAACATGCTTACATATACATTCATCACGCATATTTCAAGGTTCACATATTTAAATCATCTTCATACTTCCGTTATTCAAGATTTTGTCGCATTTTTTTTCATTTCTCAATCTCATCAAAGTGAGTTCTACGACGGGCATGTAGTAACCATAAGGGTACAAGTACCGGTAGTCGGAACGTCCTGTCTAGGTTGGCATTCGTATAAATCCAATATAACGGACCAGTTTGCCTACCTGGGGACTAACGATGAGAGTACGAAGGACCTATTAGGCCAAAGCATGCCACACCAAACGTCGTTCGAACTAACCCCTCTTTGAGGTGTCACCGTGTCCACACCTGGATGCACTCCGAATATCATACGTTACATACATATTTCTCGATTTTCTCCGGGTTTTAGTGTACGTTACCAGGCTAACACATGCGAACCATATGAAAGACCCGGTAATCATGGGGGCCCACATGATTACGAAGGTGAAGTATGGCGGCATGCAAGGCCCAATTACGAGCAAAGCCCAAGACATCCTATGGATGTAGTAGATTTATTATTCTATATTTATTTTCATTCCTAAATACGACACATGACCCCTAAAACGTCCAACTCATACTCTTGATACGTATTCCTTGTAGATGTCTTCTAGTCTCGCTCGTAGGAAGATGAGATCAGGAAAAGCCCGCGAGCGCATGGCTGCCCAAATCGCTCAACAAATGGCTGCCGTAATACCCAACATTGTAGTTCAAGTTCAACAAGCACTTACCGCTAATCCCGTCAACCCAATCAATCAAGAAGATCAAAATGTTGTCAACCCTCCCCCAAATACCACTAAATGCACCTTCAAGCATTTCAAATCCTGCGACCCTCCAAAATACGAAGGGACTGAAGGTGTCACCGCTCTCCTCCATTGGTTTGAGGAAATGGAAAACACTTTTCTAAATTGCGATTGCCCCGATGATCGCAAGGTGCGATATGCTACCGGTCGTTTGCTTGGAATAGCACTTACATGGTGGAATACAGAGAAGGCTAAAAGAGGTGCTGAGAATGTTATGACTTTGACTTGGGAAGAGCTGAAAGAGATCATGACAAGACGTTTCTGTCCAAGAAGCGAAATCAAGAAATTAGAGGATGAGTTATATTCTTTGAAACAAAAGAGGGCAACCACACCACATACAACAAGAGATTTCTCGAGTTGAATCAGATGGTCCCCAACTTGTTCACTCCTCTCTACCGTTTGATCGAGCACTACATTCGAGGTCTTCCTTCAAAAATTCAAGACCCTATAATAAGTACCACACCTGCAACTTTGGAAGCAGCAATGGAGTTAGCTACAGAGCTCACCGAGAACCGCATACGGAATAAAGACTTCAAGGAGGAGAAAAAGAAGGATAAAGCATCAACTGAAACCTCAAACTCCACCCAAACCGAATCCCCTTCTCAACCCATTGCTAAGAGAAAACGAGATGGGCAAATTTTCGCTGTCACCCAACGCAATCAACCAGCTTCACAAGTTGTACCCCTCCAAGCTATCCCAATCACTCAAGTAGCACCCCACTCAACTTACCCAAATAAAACACCTTACTTTGGACCTCACCCTCAATGCAACACCTGTTTTTATCACCATCCACCTACCTTCCCTTGTCAACTATGTGCGAATTGTGGACGCTATGGTCATTTGAGCAAGGTTTGCTGCACCTCTCAAAACCAAACCTCACCCCCTACTCAAAACATAATCAAAACATATCAACAACCCCAATACCCCATGTTCCCATATGTTCGAGCTTGTTTCAATTGTGGCGACCCTACCCATTTTAGAAACATGTGCCCTCGATTGGTTAACATCATCAACGCCCAAGCTCAAGCAAACCCAGTTAACCAAGCAAACCCAGCTCCACCGCCAGCAAGAGGAAGAGTTTACAACATCAATGCCAATCCTGTTGAAGATAATAACGGCCCAAACGAACCACCCAACTAGTTTTCTTCACCAAAAATCAAGATTCAACTCCAACCGCTTAGTTTTTAAGTTTTCTTTATGTTATCTCAATCTTCACGTATCTCAATTATAAATTGGAAATTTATCCAAGAATCTTAATGCGAATTACTATTTCAGTTTTTTTTTATACTCATTGATTTAACATTCATATCATCATACATCTCGACGTTTTTCAATCTCATCATTCAAAGAAGTTAGGTTGTGTCTCACTTCTACATAGACTAACCTCTTCATCATAACAAACGAGAGAGGTACTGTCATCATTCAAACATGTATACTTTCAGAATTAAGACTCAAGCTTTGGTTGTTGTGTTTGTTTATGTTTTAGAGTCACATAGAACTAATCATAACTTACTGATAAAGCTAATGAAAATTTGACAAGAATATGGTGGATACGCCGCTGGTACTTCCTATATATAAGTATTCTTGCCAAAGGATCAGAGGCATTATCAGGCGGTTATGAGAAGTTCCATGTAGGATTTAGTAATGTCATGGTTGAAGTTTTTTATACTCACTGATTTAGTATTCATATCATCATACATCTCAACGTATTTCAGTCTCATCATTCAAAGAAGTTGGGTTGTGTCTCACTTCTACATAGACTAACCTCTTCATCATAACAAACGAGAGAGGTACTGTCATCATTCAAACATGTATACTTTCAGAATTAAGACTCAAGCTTTGGTTGTTCTATTTGTTTATGTTTTAGAGTCACATAGAACTAATCATAATTTACTGATAAAGCCAATGAAAATTTGACAAGAATATGGTGGATACGCCGCTGGTACTTCCTATATATAAGTATTCTTGCCAAAGGATCAGAGGCATTGTCAGGCAGTTATGAGAAGTTCCATGTAGGTTTTAGTATTGTCATGGTAGAAGTTTTGTTTTAGGATATAACCATATCTTTCCAAATGTATCGATTCTCTCAAAACTCTTGTGCATGAGATCATACCTAGTCAATCAACTCTGTTTATCAATATTCCTTATTTTTGGCATCAAAAAGCGATTCCTGTAGCAGGGTATCCCACCCTTACTAGGAACGTTACCGCCTCAAATAAGATTTAAACTCTCACCCTCTTCTATTTTTCAAAACCACCCTCCTTTCGAGTCAAATATACCACTACTTAAATTTCGGGATGAAATTTCTAAAAGTAGGGGATACTGTAACATCCGTAAAAAAAAACGGGTTTCCAAAACCCGCTTCGTTTATTAACCGAACATCCAGTTAAAATTTTCATTGCATGTTTAAGGCTCAAACTAATTTTAAACAATACATAATTAATAAACATTTTAGAATTTAAAAACTATAATTATTAAAAATTTAAAATTAGTGCAAAAAAATATATATAACAAGCTGCCGGGTTTCGAACCCGGGTCAGCTAGTTCACCAAACAACCACAACACCACTCCGCCACACGCTGCCTTTGGTTAATATACTGAAACAATTAATACTTAAAGCAAAACTTAAATTCAAAAACCAGCTATCAGCGCGGCGGAACTCGCAATCACCGGAAAATCCGGCAATCCGCGAGTTCACCCATTATTTCTTTTGACTATAACGCTATAACCGTCGACGACATCGGTTATAACCGATGTCTAGCCCCAATTTCAGTCATAACCGTCGATGATTGACCGAAATCAAACCTCACCCTAACAGCCTATAAATACAGGGCTAAATTCCTCACTCCAATTCGTTTATCACTCTCAAACTCACTCTGAAAAAGCTCGCTGCAAGTCGCCGTAAATTTTCTGCAACTCGCCGGAATTCTCTGCAAGTCGCCGGAAAACCGAACCCATTTCATTTCTTTGCCTTACTCTAAAATAGGACTTCTAGAGCTCAGAAAGAAAGCACCGCACTCACCTCAAACTTCCTGTAGATCCTGTGTCGCAAGTTACACGTCGCCGAAAAAGTTTCAGTCACCGGAAATTCGTCGGAAATCACACCTGTTCGGTACAACATCCTTAAAACCTTTCTGTTTAAATTAATTTCGTTAATCAGTAATACTCAATCAACTAATTCAACAAGAATTATTGATTAAACAGTCGAGTTGATTCACTGGTTTCATAAACTGAAGAAGATGAAGCACTGTTAATATATAAGTTTAATTTAAAACAGATTTTTAAATGGGTTAGACACACAGTCCAGTGGTAGACTGTGTGCAATTTTAAACCACACGTCCCGAGTTTGATTCGTGCACTTAACCGTTTCCCTGTGATACCCAGAACACCTTCTAGTTAGTATATAAGGTTAATAAAAACAAGTATTTTAACCAGGTTAGACACACAGTCCAGCGGTGGACTGTGTGCAAAGTTAAACCACAGGTCACGAGTTCGAATCCTGTTATGTGCACCGGTTCGACATAATTACAAATCTTTTTAAAATAAATGATTTCTGAATAAATCTAAATAGTATATAAGTATAATTAAAAACAGAAATATTTCGGGTTAGACACGTAGCTCAGTTGGTAGAGCTGCGTGCACGCGTACGGGAGGTCACGAGTTCGAACCTCACTCAGCGCACATAATAAACACAATCAGACCGGTCAACAGTCAAAGTCAACGGTCAACATTTTTTTATTGATTTATTTAATCAGAAAATTATTTAAAAATACTTAAAAATAATATTTTTAAAGTTAGAAAATGTCCTTAAACTCACAAAAATAAATCTAGAAATCCTATTAAGGTTATGAATTAAAATTATTAATCTCAAATAAAATCCATTTATTTACCGAACCATTATGTTATTATTTAGGTTAGTTTCTCTCGTGGTTAAATCCAAATTCGTGCGCATTCATCATCAATCCAAGAAACCGCAACCACTGTGAGTGAATTCTTACAAATTTCCCCTTTTTATTCATGTTTTGGGGTGTATCATGTGTCGCCTAAATTAATTCGCTTATTCAAACTCGTGCTATACCATTATATGATCTAAACTTAGAATGTAAATATTGTTTGTTGTGATGTATTACATATTGTCAAGTTGTATGCAAATTATTTATTAGGCCCATCAGTTCCTCGTGGGAGACGAGTTGAACAACGCGTGCCTCAAAACTCATTCATTAGGCCCATCAGTTCGTTGAACAACGCGTGCCTCAAAACTCATTCATTAGGCCCATCAGTTCCTCGTGAGAGACGAGTTGAACAACGCGTGCCTCAAAACAATCAATTGTTGTGTGTGTGTGCAATATTTAATATTATGTGTTTTGTGAATAAATTTACATCTACATTTACTCATATGTGGTCATGCACTTTATTTTATAATCAATACAATAAACACGTTTAAATGTTTTCATAGGATTCACTCGCCAACTTTTTGTTGACCCAAAAACAATTTTTACACATGATACAGGTGGACAGGATGAAGCAAGGAACACATAGGAAATTGCCTTAGAAGAAAAATAATGAAGTCTAGAAAGATGTATAGAACATGTTGTACTTGTATGATTTGATTGTATAATCTCCTTTAAATTGTAATAATAAATATGAAACATTATAATAAATGTCATGAGCTTTGATGAAAACCCAATCATGCCCCGATCACCTTTTTTCCGTTGCGGGTCGGGGTGTGACAAAAATGATAAATCCAAACTACATATAATCCACACTACAATTGATACACATTTGATCATGGATATGATGGATGCACAAGTGTTTAAATATAATAAAGAATTAAACGACACATGATACACCCCAAAACATGATTAAAACGGGGAATTGATAGAGATTCACTCACATTGGGTGCGTTCTTTGATGACGTTGGATGCGCACGAATTTTAGGATTTGATCGACGAGGGAAAAACTAACCTAAAAATAATAACGAAATGATTTGGTAAATAAATGGATTTTATTTGAGAATAATACTTTTAATTCATACTCTTAATGGGATTTTTAGATTTATTTTTGTGAGTTTAAGGAAGTTTTCTAACTTTAAAAATCTTATTTTTAAGTATTTTTTAATGATTTTCTGATTAAATAAATTAATAAAAAGAAATAAAAATATTGACTTTTTGACCCATTGACCGTTGACCGTTGACCGGTCGGACTGTGTGTTTGTATGCGCTGAGTGAGGTTCGAACTCGGGACCTCTCGCTTACGTGCACGCAGCTCTACCAACTGAGCTACGTGTCTAACCCGAAATATTCTCTGATTTAATTATATTTATATACTAATTAATTTTAAACTTATTTGGTTTTATTAAAAATGGTTTATATGGCCGAACCGGTTGCAGGGACCCGGAGTCGAACTCGGGTCCTTCGGTTCGAGTGCGCACAGCCCAACCAGTTGGGCTGTGTGTCAAATCTGTTTAACTTATGGATTATATTATTCTTATAAACAACTCGTGACTTGTTCTGATTCAGTTCTAAAAATGTTAGTTTTAATTCTGAAAGTCGGTACGTGTGCGATTCGAACCCGGGACGTGTGCATTTTTTGTGCACATAGTCCACCGCTAGACTGTGTGTCTAACCCGTTCGAATATCCAGTTTTAATTATATTTATACTTATACTTGACTTCATCTTCTTCGTTTATAAAAACACAGATTAGTGAAGTCCGACTGTTCTGTTTAAATCGATCATCAAGACTTATAATGTAACATCCGTCAAAAAACGGGTTTCCAAACCCGCTTCGTTTATAAATCGAATATCAAGTTATAAAATTTCGTTGCGTATTTATGATTTATTTTAATTTTAAGCAATACATAATTAATAAACAATTTGGAATTTAAAAACTATAATTATTAAAAAGTGGAAATAAAATAAATAAAAAAGAAAACCGGCTGCCGGGTTTCGAACCCGGGTCAGCCGGAAGACTTAACTAACGCATATCTCACCACTCCGACACTTGTGTTATTTGTTGATATATCGAAACAAATAATACATATAATGAAACTCGAAATCAAATTGGTCATCAGCGCGCCCAAATCACTCTCGCTGGAAATTCCGACGATTACGCCAATTATCGACGGTTTCCTTTGACTTAACGTATGTATTAACCTCAACATCGGTTATAACCGATGTCTAATCCCTCGACATCAGTCTTAACCGCCGGAGAAAGGCTGACCAACGAATCAAGACTGAAATCAGACCCAATTCATCGTGATTCTTCCCTATAGATACACACCCAAGTCTCTGGAAATCATTTCGCTCAAAATCGCACTGTTTCTCGAATCAATTTCACTCGCCGGAGATTTTCTGCAATCGCCGGACTTTCGCCGGAAAACCGAGACTTTCATCAAAACGGTAAATACCTCGACTCTTTCGGTTTCAATCCATTGTTAGACTATTACTAACTTCAATCCATCAACCAGAATCAATCCCAGACGACGTAGCCGGAATATTCTGCACTCGCCGGAAAACCTCTGGAATTTTCAAAATCACGCTGTGAATCGGTATAATCATTCAAACCTTCTGTTAATCCTTGTTTAGTAACCCAATTTCACAACTAATCGATCAAAACTGTTAATTGATTCAATCAGACGGAATACACAAATCAGAGCCGACGACCATTGCCGGAATTCTGAGAAATACAGTCTGATCGGTACATTCGATTCCTTAACTCATTTTATTCATTACATTTCAACCAGTAATATGTTCGATGAACGACTCAATCAAGAACAGAAGAATATCGGTTGTCTGAGTCTTTGAGCGAAGAAGACGAAGTCAACGATGTTTATAAGACTAATTAAAACAAGTTATATAACCGGGTTAGACACACAGTCCAGCGGTGGACTGTGTGCAAACAATTAACACACGTCTCGAGTTCGATCCCTGACACAACCTCACTCTCTGAAATAAAAATGTTCTTTTTAAACCGAACCGGATCAACTCGCTGTAAGATGTTAAGTTTAATAAAAATCAGTATATTAACCAGGTTAGACACACAGTCCAGCGGTGGACTGTGTGCAACACTAAACAACGGGTCCCGGTTCGAGACCTGTTGTGTGCACCGGTCCGATATAATTAAATCCTTTTTAAAAATAAATGATTTCTGATTAAATTAAATAGTATATAAATATAATTAAAAACAGATATATTTCGGGTTAGACACGTAGCTCAGTTGGTAGAGCTGTGTGCACGCGTACGGGAGGTCTCGGGTTCGAGTCTCACCCAGCGCACACATACACAAAGTCCGAACCGGTCAACAGTCAAAGTCAACGGTCAACGGTCAACGGTCAACCGAAAAAGTCAACTTTTTTTATATTTTTATTTATTTATTTGATTTAAAAATCAATTAAAAATACTTAAAAATAATATTTGTAAAGTTAGAAAATGACCTTAAACTCACAAAAATAAATCTAAAAACCCTATTAAAATTGTTAATAAAATCCACTTATTTACCGTACCTTTTCGTTATTATTTAGGTTAGTTATTCCTCGTCGATCAACTTTCTAAACTCGTGCGCATTCAAACATCATCAAACGAACGCACCCAATGTGAGTGAATCTCTACAAATTCCTCTTTTTAATCACGTTTTTGGGGTGTATCATGTGTCATATTATTTATTACATTTAAACACTTGTGCATCCATCATATCAATGATCTAATGTGTATTCAATATGTATCAACTGTTTGTGTGGTTAATGTTCAGATTAAATTTATCATTTTCAGTACATACATCATCATAGGCCGTCTGTTCCCCATTACCTATGAGCGGAACCGTTCGCCATTACCTATGAGCGTGAACGAGGCGTTGCCAACATACGATCGGCTCCGTTTGATTGAGCCTTGATCGCACATACATCATCATAGGCCGTCCGTTCCCCATTACCTATGAGCGGAACGTGACGTTGCCAACATATACATTATCATTCATGTCATATACTAATGCAAGGTGGTTTGACATTGTATGTTTATTTACGTTTGCTCATATATGATTATTGCACAAATTTTCCATATTAATTACAACAAGAAATCAATAATAAATGTTTTCTAACAAGGTTCACTCGCCAACTTTTGTTGACCCCAAAACCCTCATTTTTACACATGATACAGGTGATCCAGTTGAAGCAAGAAACATATAGGACGGCCTAGAAGAATAAATCAGTTTAAATTTTGGATTGTTTATTTAATTTTCCTTTCCTTGTATTGTATGAATTTGACTTGAACACTTGAGATGTAATTTGAATTTAATAAATATGAAACATATTAGTAAACATCATGAGCTTTGGTGATAACCCAATTATGCCCCGACTCTTATTCCGCTGCGGGTCGGGGTGTGACAGATTGGTATCAGAGCCATGACTATAGGGATATAGGATAGGTTATTAGACCCTTAGAGCCTATACTATAGTTGATAAAATTTTTTTTTAAATTGTTTGTGTGTTACATGCAAAATTCATGATGTTTATATGCTTTATGTTTATTGTTACATTCAATGGTATGCAAGCATGTTCATAAGTACATATTATTATACATTGCTCATCATGAATCATATCCTCATAACATACCATATCCATGAGAGCACACACCTCACAATTCATATGATTTTTACAACGATTTTTGTATTTTCAAATCACATCAAAGTGAGTTCTCATGACGGGCATGTAGTAACTGGAAGGGTACGAGTACCGGTAGTCGGAACGTCCTGTCTAGGCTTGGCATTCATATAAATCCAAAATAAAGGACTAGTTTGCCTACCTGGGGACTAACGATGAGAGTACGAAGGACCTATTAGGCCAAAGCATGCTATACCAAACGTCGTGTGAACTAACCCCACTTTGAGTTGTCATTGTGTCTATACCTGGACACCCTCCGACGATACATCTCGCAAACATATTTCATGGTTTTTCCTTCGGGTGATGCGAGTGTTAAACCGCCAACACCAATGTGAATCCTACTAAGCCAATAGTCATGGGGGCCCACATGACTATACAGGCGATAGTATGGGGGACATTGGAGGCCCAAACATGAGCAAACCCAAGACATCCTATGGATGTAGTTGCATTATTGATGATTATGTTATTTTATTTCTTTTAACGACACATGACACCTAAACACTTCTTAAACTCACAATCTTCCTATGTATGTTCCTGTAGATGTCGGCAAGGCAGCTACGTGGAGGTCGAAAGTCAGGAAGATCAAACGAACGCTTGGCCACCCAAATTGCAAAACAAATGGCCGCAGTGCTTCCCGACATCGTAATTCAAGTCCAGCAAGCTCTCACCGCGAATCCCATCAACCCTCCCAACCAAGAAGACCAGAACGTCGACAACCCTTCCTCCAAGAAGTGCTCCTACAAACACTTCAAGTCTTGCGATCCCCCAAAGTATGAAGGGACCGAAGGTGTCACTGCTCTCCTCCACTGGTTTGAGGAAATGGAGAACACCTTCCTCAATTGCGATTGTCCCGAGGATCGCAAGGTACGTTACGCAACCGGGAGACTATTTGGGGTAGCCCTGACCTGGTGGAACACAGAGAAGGGCAAGAGAGGAGTCGAAGACGCCATGGCCTTAACCTGGGAAGAGTTAAGGGAAATAATGACTAGACGCTTCTGCCCAAGAAGCGAAATCAAGAAGTTGGAAGATGAATTCCACTCGCTAAAGCAAAAGGAAGGAGATCATACTTCCTACAACAAAAGATTTCTTGAGCTGAATCAGATGGTTCCTAACTTGTTCACCCCAGTGTACCGCTTGGTTGAACACTACATTCGAGGCCTCCCCTCGAAAATTCAAGACTCGGTTCTAAGCACTTCACCTGCAACACTGGAAGCTGCAATGGAACTAGCTACCGAACTTACCGAGAATCGCATCCGAAACGGTAAATTCAAGGAGGAGAAAAAGAAAGCCCCCATTGAGGCTTAAACTACAAACCACTCTGTCTCCTCTTCGAAGTTTGCTGGCAAGAGGAAGCGAAACAACAAGAACTTTGTTGTCACACAAACAAACCCCCCAATCACTGCTGCACCCATCACCCAAATTGCCCCCTCATCTACACCATACAAAGGGCATACTCCGGCCCATACCCAAAATGCACTCGTTGCCAATACCATCACTTTCCCGAACACCCCTGCCAATATTGCACCAGCTGTGGCCGTGCAGGTCACACCGTCCAAACCTGTCACACACTTCAACGAATGAACCGCAACCAACCCTCAACCCAAACCCACCATCAGATAGTGGGTCAAGCCCAACAACCCTTACTACTACCACCGACACAAAATACGGCCCAATCCTACTACCAACCCAACTTCCCCATGATGCAACCCAAGCGGGCTTGTTACAACTGTGGAGACCCAAACCACTATAGAAACACTTGTCCACGCTTGGTGAACATCATACATGCTCAAGCTCAAGCAAATCCGGTGAATCAAGCTAACCAAGCTCCTCCACCTGCTAGAGGAAGAGCTTTCAACATCAACGCCAATCAAGCTAGGGCCGACAACAACATGGTTAACGGTACGTTTCTCATCAATGGTAGTTATGCATCCATGTTATTTGATACTGGCGCGGATAAGAGTTTTGTGTCCTTAGAATTTAAACCCATCCTCAACCAAACTCGTGATAAACTCATGGAATCCATAACGGTGGAAGTTGCTGACGGAAAACCGGTCTCATTAAACTCCATTATCCGAAACTGTACTCTCACTCTAAACGATCACGATTTTCCAGTTGACCTCATTCCTATGAAGTTGGGAAGTTTCGACATTATAATCGGCATGGACTGGCTCAGCCAACATCATGCTGAAGTAGTATGCCGCGAAAAGTTCATTCGCATTCCTCTTGCAGACGGTCAAACCCTACGAATCTTTGGAGAAACCCCTTCGAAAGGACTCAAACTGATGTCCTGCCTTCAAGCCCGAAAATATCTCCGCAAGAACTATGTCGCATTCCTAACTCACATCGTCAAGAAGGGAAACAAGGAAAAGAAACTCGAAGATATACCTGTAGTGAAAGAATTCCCACAAGTCTTTCCCGACGACATCTCAGGACTTCCTCCCATGAGAGAAGTCGAATTCCGCATTGATCTTATACCTGGCGCTACACCTGTCGCGAAGTTTCCCTATAGGTTAGCTCCATCCGAGATGCAAGAGCTGGCCAGTCAGCTGCAAGAACTGACTGACAAAGGATTCATACGTCCTAGCTCATCGCCTTGGGGTGCACCTGTTCTGTTTGTATAGAAGAAAGATGGAACATTTCGCGTGTGTATCGATTACAGAGAACTCAACAAATTAACGGTCAAGAACCGCTATCCATTACCTCGCATCGATGATCTTCTAGACCAACTTCAGGGTGCCACATGTTTTTCAAAGATCGACCTTCGTTCTGGCTATCATCAACTCAGAGTACATGAAGAAGACGTCCCAAAGATCGCCTTCCGAACTCGTTATGGTCATTACGAATTCATGGTCATGCCATTTGATTAACCAACGCCCCAGCTGTATTCATGGATCTAATGAATAGGGTATGCAAACCCTATCTCGACCGCTTTGTCATAGTCTTCATCGACGACATCCTCATCTACTCAAAGTCTAAATCCGATCATGAACTACACCTTCGACTCATCCTCACACTCTTAAGAACCGAAAAGCTCTACGCTAAATTCTCCAAATGTGAATTCTGGTTAAGGGAAGTAAAATTCCTTGGACATGTCGTCAATGACAAGGGAATACATGTCGACCCCTCAAAGATCAAAGCAGTACAGGAATGGCAAGCGCCACGTACCCCTACCGAAGTAAGATTATTTCTTGGTTTGGCGGGTTACTACCGCCGTTTCATTGCAAATTTCTCCCGTATTGCTGTACCACTCACGGCTTTGACTCATAAAGGAAAACCCTTCATATGGGGACCTAAACAAGAAGAAGCCTTCCAAACCCTTAAGCAAATGCTTTGTGACGCACCTATCCTCACACTCCCCGAAGGTTGCGATGACTTTGTGGTATATTGCGACGCATCAGGGCAAGGATTAGGCTGTGTATTAATGCAAAGGGGAAAAGTGATAGCCTACGCTTCTAGACAACTCAAAGTTCATGAGAAGAACTACACCACCCACGACCTGGAACTTGGAGCGGTTGTGTTCGCTCTTAAGATATGGAGACATTACCTCTACGGTACCAAGTGTGAAATATACACTGACGACAAGAGCCTCCAACATATCTTTAATCAGAAGGAGTTGAATATGAGACAACAAAGATGGGTCGAACTTCTTAATGTCTACGACTGTGAAATTCGGTATCATCCTGGCAAGGCAAATGTGGTGGCCGATGCACTCAGTCGAAAGGGTTATGCAAACTCTATTAGTCTTCTATGTTCGCAAATCATAACCGACATCAAAGATCAAATCTGAGAAGCTCAACATGTTGCTATAACAGAAAATGACATACGCAATGAGCTATCTTGTGGAGCAGAACTTAAACTCGAAACAAAATCCGACGGTATTCTGTATTATCTAGATCGCATATGGATTCCCGATCACAATAACCTTCGCGATTTCCTTATGAAAGAGGCGCACAAAACACGATACTCTGTACACCCAGGAGCCGACAAGATGTATCAAGACCTTCGATACACCTACTGGTGGCCTGGCATGAAAAAGGATATTGCTATTTTTGTTTCCAAGTGCCTTACCTGTTCTAAAGTAAAAGCTGAACATCAAAGACCTTCAGGACTTCTAACCCAACCTGAAATACCTGTATGGAAGTGGGAAAACATAACCATGGACTTCATTACCGGGTTACCTCGCACCTCCAGTGGGTATGACACTATATGGGTAATCATTGATCGTCTCACAAAATCAGCTCACTTCATTCCGATTCGCGAGGACTTCAAGAACGAGAAGTTAGCTCTACATCAGCGAAATCGTAAGCCGTCATGGTGTACCTTTAAGCATCATTTCAGACCGTGATGGTCGTTTCACTTCACGAACATGGCGAGCCGTACAAGCCGCCTTGGGTACACGATTAGACCTCAGTACCGCTTTTCATCCTCAAACTGATGGACAATCTGAACGCACTATCCAAACTCTTGAAGACATGCTTCGAGCATGTGTCATAGACTTCAAAGGGAATTGGGATGCTCATCTACCATTAGTTGAATTTTCGTACAACAACAGCTATCATTCAAGTATCGGCATGGCACCTTTCGAAGCTTTATATGGTCGTAAGTGCCGATCACCAATATGTTGGCACGAAATTGGAGAAGCTCAAATCACCGGTCCAGAATTAATCCAAGAAACAACAGACAAGATCCATCAAATTCGAAACAATCTTATAGCAGCACAAAGTTGTCAAAGAGTTATGCAGACAAACGATGAAAGCCCTTGGAGTTTAACGTTGGTGATGAAGTACTTTTAAAAGTATCACCGTGGAAGGGTGTGGTTCGTTGGCCAAAAAGGCAAGCTAGCACCATGCTACGTAGGACCTTTCAAGATACTCGAAAGAGTAGGACCTGTAGCATACAAGCTTGACCTACCAGAAGAACTCAACAGAATTCATCCCACATTCCACGTATCGAACTTAAAGAAGTGCCTCGCCGATGAAAATCTCCATATTCCTCTAGAAGACATTCAAGTCGATGAATCTATGCATTTCATTGAAAGACCACAAGAAATTATGGACTTCGGAGAGAAACGTTTAAGACGAAGCCGTATTCCAATCGTCAGGGTACGCTGGGAGTCGAAACGAGGACCTGAGTTTACTTGGGAACGTGAAGACTCAATGCGCGAGAAATACCCACATCTTTTTCCTTTTACCACTACTACTTAAATTTCGGGACGAAATTTCTAAAAGTAGGGCATACTGTAACATCCGTCGAAAAACGGGTTTCCAAACCCGCTTCGTTTATAAATCGAATATCAAGTTATAAAATTTCGTTGCGTATTTATGATTTATTTTAATTTTAAACAATACATAATTAATAAACAATTTGGAATTTAAAAACTATAATTATTAAAAAGTGGAACTAAAATAAATAAAAAAGAAAACCGGCTGCCGGATTTCGAACCCGGGTCAGCCGGAAGACTTAACTAACACATATCTCACCACTCCGCCACTTGTGTTATTTATTGATATATCGAAACAATTAATACATATAATGAAACTCGAAATCAAATTGGTCATCAACGCGCCCAAATCACTCTCGCCGGAAATTCTGACGATTTCGCAATTATCGACGGTTTCCTTTGACTTAACGTATGTATTAACCTCAACATCGGTTATAACCGATGTCTAATCCCGCGACATCAGTCATAACCGCCGGAGAAAGGCTGACCAACGAATCAAGACTGAAATCAGACCCAATTCATCGTGATTCTTCCCTATAAATACACACCCAAGTCTCTGGAAATCATTTCGCTCAAAATCGCACCGTTTCTCGAATCAATTTCACTCGCCGGAGATTTTCTGCAATCGCCGGACTTTCGCCGGAAAACCGAGACTTTCATCAAAACGATATATACCTCGACTCTTTCGGTTTCAATACATTGTTAGACTATTACTAACTTCAATCCATCAACCAGAATCAATCCCAGACGACGTAGCCGGAATATTCTGCACTCGCCGGAAAACCTCTGGAATTTCCAAAATCACGCTGTGAATCGGTATAATCATTCAAACCTTCTGTTAATCCTTGTTTAGTAACCCAGTTTCACAACTAATCGATCAAAACTGTTAATTGATTCAATCAGACGGAATACACAAATTAGAGCCGAGGACCATTGCCGGAATTCTGAGAAATACAGTCTGATCGGTACATTCGATTCCTTAACTCATTTTATTCATTACATTTCAACTAGTAATATGTTCGATGAACGACTCAATCAAGAACAGAAGAATATCGGTCGTCTGAGTCTTTGAGCGAAGAAGACGAAGTCGACGATGTTTATAAGACTAATTAAAACAAGTTATATAACCGGGTTAGACACACAGTCTAGCGGTGGACTGTGTGCAAACAATTAACACACGTCTCGAGTTCGATCCCTGACACAACCTCACTCTCTGAAATAAAAATGTTCTTTTTAAACCGAACCGGATCAACTCGCTGTAAGATGTTAAGTTTAATAAAAATCAGTATATTAACCAGGTTAGACACACAGTCCAGCGGTGGACTGTGTGCAACACTAAACAACGGGTCCCGGGTTCGAGACATGTTGTGTGCACCGGTCCGATATAATTAAATCCTTTTTAAAAATAAATGATTTCTGATTAAATTAAATAGTATATAAATATAATTAAAAACAGAAATATTTCGGGTTAGACACGTAGCTCAGTTGGTAGAGCTGCGTGCACGCGTACGGGAGGTCTCGGGTTCGAGTCTCCCCAGCGCACACATACACAAAGTCCGAACCGGTCAACAGTCAAAGTCAACGGTCAACGGTCAACCCAAAAAGTCAACTTTTTTTATATTTTTATTTATTTATTTAAGTTAAAAATCAATTAAAAATACTTAAAAATAATATTTGTAAAGTTAGAAAATGACCTTAAACTCACAAAAATAAATCTAAAAACCCTATTAAAATTGTTAATAAAATCCACTTATATACCGTACCTTTTCGTTATTATTTAGGTTAGTTATTCCTCGTCGATCAACTCTCTAAACTCGTGCGCATTCAAACATCATCAAACGAACGCACCCAATGTGAGTGAATCTCTACAAATTCCCCTTTTTAATCACGTTTTTGGGGTGTATCATGTGTCATATTATTTATTACGTTTAAACACTTGTGCATCCATCATATCAATGATCTAATGTGTATTCAATATGTATCAACTTTTTGTGTGGTTAATGTTCAGATTAAATTTATCATTTTCAGTACATACATCATCATAGGCCGTCTGTTCCCCATTACCTATGAGCGTGAACGAGGCGTTGCCAACATACGATCGGCTCCGTTTGATTGAGCCTTGATCGCACATACATCATCATAGGCCGTCCGTTCCCCATTACCTATGAGCGGAACGTGACGTTGCCAACATATACATTATCATTCATGTCATATACTCATGCAAGGTGGTTTGACATTGTATGTTTATTTACGTTTGCTCATATATGATTATTGCACAAATTTTCCATATTAATTACAACAAGAAATCAATAATAAATGTTTTCTAACAAGGTTCACTCGCCAACTTTTGTTGACCCAAAAACCTCCATTTTTACACATGATACAGGTGATCCAGTTGAAGCAAGAAACATATAGGACGGCCTAGAAGAATAAATCAGTTTAAATTTTGGATTGTTTATTTAATTTTCCTTTCCTTGTATTGTATGAATTTGACTTGAACACTTGAGATGTAATTTGAATTTAATAAATATGAAACATATTAGTAAACATCATGAGCTTTGGTGATAACCCAATTACGCCCCGACTCTTATTCAGCTGCGGGTCGGGGTGTGACATATAATTGGTTGGAATGAAATGGATAAAGAGGATTACGGAATAAAATGTACCGAAGCAGAATGTTTTTCTCAGATTTTCGGCAAGAGTCGTCGGTTCTGATTGATGACTTCCGGCTGAGTGAATCGATTAACAGTTTTGATCAATGTGTTGTGAAATTAAGTTACTAAACAAGAGATATTAAGAGGGTTAAGATGATTGTACCGATCGACAGTGAGACTTCGGATTTTCAGTGATTTTCCGGTGAGTGTTGGAATTTCCGGCAACGTTGTCTGAGACAGATTCTGGTTGGACGATTTAGGTTAATACATGCCGAATAATGGTTTTTAAACAAAAGAGTCGAGAGTTTTACCGATTTGAAGTAAGTCTCGGTTTTCCGGTGAAAGTCCGGCGAATGCAGAGTATCTCCGGCGACGTGCTAAAGCTTCGAAAAAGAGTGCGATTCTGAGCGAAAAGGTTACCAGAGGTTTGTGTGGGTATTTATAAGGAAGAACAGGGTGTATTTGGTTCGAATTTGGGTCTTGATTCGCGGTCAAAGTTTCTCCGGCGGTTATGACCGCAATTGACTGTTAGACATCGGTTATAACCGATGTCGAAGTCGGTTATAGTGTTTTTAGTCAAAGGAAACTGGCTAAACTCGCGGATTGCCGGATTTTCCGGTGATTGCGAGTTCTGAGTGCGCGGTGAACTCCAGTTTGAATTCGGGTTTACTTTAAGTATTATTTGTTTTAGTATGGTCACAAAGAAAGCGTGTGGCGGAGTGGTGTGTTGTGTGTTTTGTGTTTGTAGTTGACCCGGTTTCGAAACCCGGCGTCTCCATATATTTTTTTTATTCACGATTTTTTTGTTATTTAATAATTTTGGTTTAAAATTCATATATATATATATATTAATTATGTATTGTTTAAAATTTATCCGAGCAATAAATACGCAACGAAATTTATAACTGAGTATTTGATTAATAACGTAGCGGGTTTGGAAATCCGTTTTTCGACGAATGTTACAGAGCATATTATAGCTTCTCTTCTCAACATGGTACTTTACTTCTTTTCATGTTGTTCTTTCTACTAGTTGGTATTAATAGTGCTCAAGTTAGGAGTTAGAAGCTTATTGTTCAATGATCTTGGTGGTCCCATGGAAATCAATGATCATTACCATTAGATTAATATCTAAACCCAATTACTTAAAGAAATTTAATAAAAATAGTTTTGGGGTTTTCTTTAGACGCAATTGCTTAACAATCGGTTGAAATAGCGGTTAAAAGTTGAGACAACCCATTTGGGCAATAAGAGTGGTATCAGAGCCAAACTCAGAATGATGGCCTATAGAGAGTCAGCTGTAACTATCGAGGACGTTAGACCTTAGGTAATGTTTATATGAGTTGGGTCGAATTGGTCTCTAAAAACCTTTTCTTAACACAATTTATGAAAAGAATATATGCTAAAAATGATTACAAAATACGTTATTCTAGTTATAAGCTAATCTATTTTTTTTTGTAATAAAATGACTAAGGAAGATGTGTATATTGGAATGAACTTTGGGTGGAATTTAGCATATTCGTGTCATTTGATTTTCCAACTATTTATTTTGTATTTTACGTGTTAAAGATAAAACATAATTAAAACGGACGTTGAATCAAGATGGGAAGAGGATAAGCATGCTATTAAAAAAGGAACATAAACGTATTATCAAAATCATAATTATGATTTACATCATTTTGTGGTGATTAGATCTTTGAAAATGTGTTAGATTTTTGTTAAATGTGATTTAAGAATGATTATGGTAAAGAATGGCTAATACATTATTAAGAGGGGGGTGGGGGTGGGGTGGCTACTTGCTTGAGTCATGATTAGAGGGGGATGCATATTGCTTTATAACGGGACTTGATGGTCCCTAAGGAATCCGGATACTATGAGTGATAAAATTAGTGGACAATCATCTTCTTTATCATCAAGATTTACTTTTAAATTCAATTAACTATATTAGTTTCTAAAAAGTCAGATATGATCTATCGGTGTTTGCATTCCGGTTCAATTGGTTTTGGTTTTGACATAAATTAATTTATATTGGTCGACCTGGGTCGGTAGTTAAGTGTGGATGATTCGATTAATTTCAATGGTTTATGAGCAACCCTAGATCTAATTGTTGTACCAAACTTACGACAAGAAGATTATTAACATAGTCGGTGGTCTTAGAGGGAATTTGTGGTGGCGAAACCTATGACACATGATAGATGTTAAAAGAATTTAGAAGCAACAAATTGTACAAAGTACGGCCAAACACTATTTTGTAACTTTCGAGACTAATGTATTTCATGATCCATATGTTGTGTGGATGAAATACATGTTGGATATAGGTGGCAATGATTGACTCGTATTCTCAAAAAATGGGTTAATCTGTGTAAACATAATTGTATATTGGAGCATTCTCAGTAGCATCTTTATCTTTATAATTATACTAAAAAATTACTATTTTTTATTTATCATTTTTAATTTTATACTTTAATTCTTATCTTTTCTCTCTCCTCCACTCACAACCATTTTTACAAAAACTATTAAAAAAATATAGAGAATGAATAATGTCTTACTAAATTTACTGGTGAACAGTATCGTTTTTTCTCTTCTCCACTTACAACCACTCCATACAACATGTGTGAATGCTCTTGGTTCAATCATTGTTTCTCCACAACTTACTCATTGCTACCGCCCTCGCCACTACTGATGCCGCAACGACAAGGAAACATTGATGTCGCCCCTCCATCACCTACTACCACCACCACCACCATTGCAACTGGCCACCCAGACACCACTTCTTAATCGTCTCCACTGTCGTTACCGCTGCATTTTAGCCGGAACCTATTTTTACATAAACCAAATTAATATTTTGTGCAATTCATTTTGGCCTAACTCATTTTGCTCAGAACCTATATTAGACCGCAACCTTTTCTAACCCACCTGCCCTGCCCGTTTTGCCATGCTTAATACAAATCAGTTCCACGTTCGATAATGAAAAAAGTGAATGCCTATAAGTTAATTTTTTAATTTGAGATTGGTTTTACTGTGAAGTTCAAATTGTCGTATATATTAGACATAAGAAAACACAAAACTAGTATTTTTTTTAGATGTAGTATACCCTATAGTTATATCAATGTTAGAACTCAGAAGGAAGTAACCACCATGGCGAGATGTTTCATGGCAACATAGTCGTTTGTCATTCGTGTATATCACTTAATTACATGATACTTTGGTTTAAATTCCTGTGACAAACTCTCTTTGTGTATCACATTTCTTTCATATATCAGCAACTATGTCTTTTTAAACCTTCCAACCAACCAACCAACCAACCAACTCTTTCTTCATATATCACTTTTCTTATGCTTATTAGCACTTACGCCGATTCAATGCATCATCTAAGTGACCCACTCTTTGTTGTTTCGCATATCATCCTTCCGATCAAGTAAGATATCAGTAATGACAAAAGTAACTTTTGCTATAAATTTGTGAATTTGTTGAAGTTCTTTCAAATTTAAAGCGATAGTAAAAAAAAACTTCATATAAATAGTGAGAACCTGTTTATACGATATCTGATAACTCGGAAGATACTAAAGTAAAATCATAGTTTTTCATAACTTTGATATCCCCCATTCGATTGATGTTTTGCACTTGTAAATGGTTAACAATTAGGGATTTAATTAGGGATTGTTGGCTTGTGAGAGGTAGAATGTCTTGTTCCACATCCCCTTGTATAGTTTTAAGGCATGTTGGTTTTTAGATCAAAACTCTCAAAATATATCATATATGTTAGAAGATTGGTTGAAGATGGATGTGATGTACAATTCGAACGCACGCTACTTATTATAATAAACAATAAAAACTCACAATGTAGAGCACTTGAGGACTTACTAAGAGGATTGTATCGGTTTAAGCTCCCTAGTGACCTAGCTACAATGTCAATTTGCATTGTATCAACAACTCTAGATGCACTAGTTGCATGATGTATTTGTTTTATTTGAACAATATATTTTTCCTTGTTTGAATGCATGGGAAGTGTTAAAATGTTATGATAAATTAATTCATATGCTATTAGTTATGTTTGGTATAAGTTTGTATTAAGTTTGCAGAGAAAGAATACTTGGAAGGCCTAGATGTTAAATAAAGGAAGAAAGAAGGCTAAAAAGGTAACAAGTCGAAGGGCTAGCTGGTAAATTGTAAAGTGCACTGGTATATAAAGCTCATTAGGGTTTCAGTTCATGGTTTACAAGAAAAGTTTAGTTTGTTTGGTCTATTAGGGTTTGTGATCTTGTATGTTTCGCATACGTTTTCTGTTGTATTTTCTCTGATCTATCAATTGATTGTGATAATCAATTGATATAGATTGTGTGTCTGTTTAAGATTTCATCTCTGATGAGTTCTAGGGTATTGGTGGGTTAATTTCTGGTTTGGGTTAAGCAATAAAGTTTTCTGTCACGTTTTGTCGCTATACTTTGTGTTTATTGTTAGATTCTTCATTTTTTTACATGGTATCAGAGCTTAAAAGCTCTTGTCCTGGTTATTCTGCTAGTTTTTGTCGATCTTTGGGCGATTAGGGTTTTTGTGCTTAATAACCTGGTTTGTTGTTGATTGGAGTGTAGATCTAGACTATGGATCTACTGTTACTTAGATCTGATCGAAGTAAAGTAAACCCTAAGTGAAGGTCTACTTTCAATCTGTTGCTTGGATATGATTTTAGTAAAACCTAAGTGAAGGTTTACTTTCAATCTTTGTGATATTTACGCACAGAATCACTATAGATTTTTTCTAAACTTTTTTGGCTGCTTAAAGTACTCTCTAAGTGTTCATGCCTTCTTTTTAATTTCCGTCACACGATTATACTTGTTTGGGCATTGTTTGGACTGGGCTAGATGGACCAGTATAGACTATCAGAGAGAGCCATGCTCTTATTTTGGTTGTGCATAGTCTGTGTTGCATATATTTTGTGGAATTCTTGTTTATAGTTTTTTGTTATTCTTTCTAGTGTGTGGTTTCTTGTGAGTGTTGTAGGATCTTTTAGGTGTAAGGCTCTTGTGCAAAGGCATGTGTAGGCACCCTTGAGTGACGAACCTGCATTCTTGTCCCTAGCACAACTTCACCTTTGTGTGCCTGTGTGTTAGGATATTTCTTGGTATTTAGTGTATATTGTTTATGTTTTGTTGATTGTTGAAATGGTGATGGTGTGCGTTTTCTCAGGCTCTCATCAGTAAGCTTAACATTGGGGATCCCTTGTATTTACATCCTAGTGATTCAAGCAGTTTGAATATAGTTAGTAATAAACTAAAAGGGGTATAAATTTATTCAGTTTAGTCTAGTGCATTGAAAGTTGCTTTAGA
Organism: Scalesia atractyloides; assembly: GCA_947069175.1. Lineage (NCBI taxonomy): Eukaryota > Viridiplantae > Streptophyta > Magnoliopsida > Asterales > Asteraceae > Scalesia > Scalesia atractyloides. The sequence goes on along the minus strand of CAMTDV010000002.1, from coordinate 7,930,665 downwards.
AGCAAAGAACAAGTATGGGTTCATAAATGGTAAATGTGTAGAATCAAGTATTAGATTTGGTCACATTCATTGATGATCATTACAGGAAGGTGTGTGTCACACCCTCGAATTCCACATGCAGGGTTTTATCGCGAGGTGTGCGACTGACCAGGATCTAGCCACTAATCATGTTGAACCAATTATTTTAGTTGTAAAATCATCACAATCAACACGATTAGTGATCAATGTTTAAAACTCAAAAATCACAGTTTAAGTTAGCAGCGGAAAAATAAAGTAAACCTATCATAAACTTAAAACCACAAGTTTAATAAATGTATGAAACATAAGGCTTAACGAACCACACACTCCAGCCGTTTGCAACGTCCGTCCATAGCTGTATCTAACGACCTGCAAAGCATGCAGTAGTGTGTCAACATAAGGTTGGCGAGTTCACAGTTTTTCAGTGTTGTTACAAAAATAAGTTCGTTTAAATCCTTTAGTTTTATAAGACATGTCATGGGGAGCTACCCTATCGTTAAGCTACTAAACTGTGTGGTACCGAAACTTGGATGTTGTAGTTGTTTGTGCCCCGTGTCAATGTCTATCATCATTGACCAGTTGCCAAGGCAAAGTTCACTCCCATCCTTCCTGGCATGGTGTGAGGTTTGTCAAACCTAATAGCGCTATCAACTAATACCCCGTTCACCAAACACGACGACTAATCGGTATAATGCGTCGTGTAACACCCTGTAAAATCGTGTCCAATAGTATATTGACACATATTGTATTTTAAATATAGTCTATTAAAACTGTTTTGGCGTCAACATGCTCAAACTGAGCCTCTTGACGATCCGATGTCAACATGCATAAAATAACAGCCTCTGAGTGACTAATATGTCAACATGCTTAAATCATTAGCCTCTAAGTGACTGATATGTCAACATGCTTGAAATTTGGCCTATTGATATGTCAACAAACCCAGCCTTTGAGTGACATCGGAATCAACATGCTTATAATAAGCCTCTGAGTGATCCTTTGTGAAGTCCTAACTCTCATTCATGCCATTTGTTGGACGAGAGGGTTCAATTTTGTAAATATGTGAAAGTTGGATGATGGAGGGATTAAAAGTGTCAACATGTTAATTTATACCTCTGAGTGACCTTTTAACGAACCGAGAGCTCGACAATGTCCGGGCATAATCTCGGGTATGCCAAGTATTGGCTACGGAGGGCAAAAAGTGCCAAAAAGGTGTTTAAAAAGGTTTTTAGAAGCTTTTTAAAGTTAAGGGGCTAAAGTGTCAAAGTTTGAAAGTGGCCATAGGGCGGTCGCGGGCCGCGAGTGACAAGGCCTGGGTCTCTCGCGGGGCGCGAGAACAGGTCTGCTGCAGAAAGTTTGTTTGGCAGCCAAGAAAAACTCCACAAAACCATTAATTCGAAACAATGGACTTGTAATCAGCTACGCCACGTTTTGGGACACTTGTAAGCTTCCTCTTACACCCCTAAACCCCTGGCTTCACCTCCTTTGAGCTCTCCAACTATAAATAGGTGATCAAGTTCACCATTTGAACTTGCACCTTTCTAAATCATAACTCTTCTCCCTCCTATGGAAGTTCCTAGCTTAAAGGAGCATCCAACTTAGTTCTCTTGCATTCTAGAAACCTCTTGTAAGTGTTCCTTGCTCTTGCATTTTCGTTTATAGGCTTTTATAGCCAAAAGTCAAGCGTTTTCGGAAAACGCTTTGACTTTCGGTTAAGTCCATTATGGTCCAGCCATTGTTCGAAACAAACATGGCTAAGTGATCGTAATAAGGTAGGTGTTAGTCCCTATAAAGGACACCTCCTGAAGATCACGTTTGCTAGACCAATTGACGGGTCAAAGTTACGATATTAAAAAGTCAAACATGCCATTTTTCGGAAAAATCATAAATTGATCTTATACATGTTATGAAACCTGTTTTGACACTTAAACAAATTGGTAAAAATTATTAGAACATGTAACAACATGTTCGGCTCGTCAATTCCAGTTCTAGGGTCGGTTCGCAACCGAAAGTTGTGAAGTTTGACTTCTGCTTTGACTTTCGATTCTGACCCGATTTAGATTAGTTACCTACTGATCTAAAGTCACATTATGATCATAATATAATGTAGCATAACCCTATGAGGTTATATTACATGATCATAATTAGAATCCAAGTTTATGCGCAAGTTCCATAATTATGCCATCTTTGACTAAAATGCCCTTTTTACATAAATCAAGGTTTTAATGATAACGAACTTGAAAATGAGTTTCCTAATGATGTAATATTATAAGTAGGATTATTTGGGATGTTAAACCAAGTTATAAACTGAGTTTTCGAGCAAATCTTTAAACTACGTCGAAAAATGACGGTTTTAGCCCTTGTGGCTTATAAAATGGTTTTAATCAAATCTTTTCAAGGTAAATCATTTACCTACTGCTATGTTATATTAAATAACATATTTTAAACATTTTAATCTGATCTTAACACCATTTTTTGTAAAAATCGCATAAATACGTCATTTTACGACATAGGCGCCATTTCGGCGCATAGTATAGTTTTAAACCATATTAATGGACCAAGACTTGTTACCTACTGATTTTAAAACTTATTTTAAACATATTTACAGTAGGTACATATTATAAACTCAGAATCCCAAATATTTATAAATTTTGTGTAAAATGACCAAAATGCCCATTCGGTGCATAGTTTGGTCATAAAAGATAAATTACACATATAATGATATCCTACTGATATTATATCATAAATAAATTATTTTTCTATAATACTTATGATTATAAACTTAAAATGTATTCAAGTTCCTTTTATATGGTATATAATTACCGAAATGCCCTTATAAGGCATAGTCTCGTTTTAAAACCTTAACGGGCATATAAGTTAATATCCTACTGTTATTTTAACTTATTTAAAATATAATGGCATATAGAACTTGACCATGACTTATCCGGTTACCCATTATCGCTTATAAGCGTACGGTTGATTATACGAAACTAGTTTACGAAATTTAACCGAAACGGGTTTAACCTTGTCATTTTAATCTCAAAATCCAGAATGTTTATAGTTTACCCATAGAAATGAAAGTTAAGTACTTGTCGGGTTTAAACTACGTTCTATCCGATCATCGTTTAATCAAATCATTGTACGTAATGATCATGTACACTATTCGGTTTATAAGACCGTTAGTATTTAATTGGCTAGCTTATGCCATAATCCAGACTAGAGCCTTGCCGGTAAATGCTATCTGCACTTGGTACTTTTGTATGCGGCTGAGTTATTTAAAAATAAAAGAAGAAGACTAGCTCAGGTAAATACTCTCGACTTATTTTCCCTATATGGGCTTGGGATACGGTAAAATTATTGCCGCTTGGTCCGAAATGGGGTCAATCGGATGCCCGCTTGTGGCTAGTAAACCCGCATTTTCCGTTTTAATCAGTTTTGTTTGATAACTTAAACATCGGGGGTTAAATTACCGTGTCCTGGATATCCTCGACTCAATACATTAGTTATTGGCCACGACTTTAGCACGGGGTGTAGGCATACACCTTTTGATGCTCATATGTAATATTCCAAGGACGTTGGGGATGACTCCTTCGTGAGTCCTGAGTGGTGTGTATTTAATCATGTCTCGGTTTCTGTACTGGGCTCTATATGTATTGACAAACATGTGAATCTGATACAAGGTTGCAAGGTCAACTTTCCTAAGTTAATAAAAGATTTTGTGTCATTTTGCACTTAAAAACCATTTTAAAGTTTTCAAAATGAGTCAGTTGGGTGTATTTACCAGCGTAAGCTGACGTATCGTCCAAAGACTAAACTGTAGGTAAATACGAAATAGGCCGGAAGCTGCTCGGTAGTGATAAAGGATCTTGCAAATCCTAAATCTGCCTAAAGTCTGTTTTATATTCTTTCTTGTACATTTTACGATCCGCCTGTGGATCTTCTATTACGAGCCTGTATATTATTTTGTATTTTCGAACATTCGGTTTGTAATAGTAATTTTACTCCAAGACTTCCGCTGTGCCGTGTTTAATTGACTATGATGATTATCAACTGACGTCACAATACTCCCCACCCGGGCCCATCGGTGTATGGATTTCGGGTTGGAAATCCGGGGTGTGACACGTCGGGACTTTCAGATAGAGTTTGTTTAGTCCGCTAAAGACATGAAATATAAACTGTGGTACTTATTTAGTAGTATTCCAAACCAGGAATATAAGGCGGTCCCAATCCAGGGATAGTAGAGGTTCACCTCCAGTGGGTAGTTTGTTTCAGTGGTTCCAGTCTAGGAACGCGCGTGTAGCACCAATCTAGGGGTACGGTATGTATTTCCTAAACCAGGGAAATGGTGTGTTGTCCCAAATCAGGGACGCATGCCTTTAGTAAAGGCTTGTGAACTCACCTTAGATTAGCTCGACAGATAAAGAGTGTACAAGCTAGAATGGTCAACCACGTCCTATTAAGGTTACCACAGGTTCGTTAGTGTGTGTATATGCAAACACATAAGTTCTACATGTAGCTATCACATAGTAAGTAAACAAGTTGACACATAGTCGTTCAATCGTGTAGTTTCGTGTACATGGTCATAACATAACATGTAAAACATTAAACTATAATCATACAGGTTTTAAACAACTATTCAAACCTTGAAACAACATGCAACACACTTAGAAACGTTCACATAAACTTTCAGCCCTTTCAGTTAAATGTCAGTTTTTGGCTGTTTTAAGAAATTTATTTAAAATAGTAAACGGATCATAAAAATTCCCAATAAATTACAAGCAGATGTAATATGGTCCATGAATACTTGTAGATATTTCTCATGACTTACACCCTTACAAAGAATTCACCAAAAATCAAATAGTACACCTAGGTCTAATTCGTCACATTCTGGCGACAGTTTACGGTAAACATTATTTAAAAATACTCGTTAACTCTTTTAACAAAATTCTAGTTGGAGAATATTTAAATCTCCTAGTACTACATAATGTATAAATTTCACATTTTAACTCCTAAAACGGACTAAGTTATGATATTTGTAATAGGCTGCAATTTCTGCCGAAAAACACTGCCTGCACATTCGACACGGAAAAATTAATTTAAAATATCAAAACTCATCAAAAAATTATGACTCCAGTGGGGTTTGAAAGCTATTTCCTGGAATTACATTTTAGACTCAAGAAACACCCATCTTTGATAAGTTTTGTCCATGTTACAGCCGATACAAGGCGGCTGTAAATTCTGATCAGGTTCTGTTTAGATTCAGTTTTCAATTAAAACATGTTTGTGACACTATAAAGCCTATTTTCAGCAATCAAAACCCCAACAACATCCCATATACGAATTTAGCATCAAGTTCCATTATCAAGATCATACATAATCAAAACACTAGCAAGCATACATGATCATAGAGCTACTAACTAACAAGTATCATCATCAACACATTAAAATACATGATTCTAGCAAACCCTAACACATACAATCCATGTTATCATACATCAAGAATCACAAGAAATCAATCAAAATTCAGCCATGAATAAAAAGTTATGAGTGTGTTTTAGAACCTAGAGTGATAGAGATGAAGATTAAGAACCTGGAAATAATGAGTTTTCCTTGCTTCTTCTTAAGTTTTCTAGAGATAGAGTAATGAGAGAGGGAGAGAGGTTGACCTCTGGGGAATGGGGGCGATCTAAGGTTGGGTTTGGTTTTATTGTATTTAAAAAAACTTTAGAAAATGCACAAAAGGCCCTCCAATTTTTCCAATTCTCAAACTTGGACAAAAAGTTATCAACATAACTTTATAAAATGACACACAGGTCCTTCGTTTTGCAAAGTTAATCAAATTAACTCCATATGTTTGTTCGTGTGTTACTAACTTGTGCGATTATAAATTGTAATTAATAGAAAAGGGTTAATGGCATTAACCTGGAAGTACGGGATGCCACGTATCCCCATGTTGAAAGAATTTTCGTCCGGAAAATTGAGTAAGCATGAATTGTGTCGCTAAGTTTGATTGAGATTTTTCCAAGGCTGTCACAGTATGGGTTTATCTTTGAAATCTAAAGATCAAGTATTAGATGTGTTTAAGCAGTTTCATGCCTTACTTGAGAGACAAACTGGGAAGAAGCTCAAGTGTATTCGAACAGATAATGGAGGTAAATACATTGGTCCTTTTGATGCTTATTGTAGAGAGAAAGGTATTCGGTACCAAAAGACTCATCAAAGACACCATAACTGAATGGTTTAGCAGAACGGATGAATAGAACATTGGTTGAAAGGGTTAGATGTTTGCTATCACATGCAGGGTTACCCAATCCCTTTTGGAGTGAAGCTTTAAATACAATGGGAAATGTTATTAATCTTGCTCCTTATGTTCCTTTGTCTTTTGATGTTCCTAACAGGGTTTGGAATGGCAAAGATATTTCATACGAGGATTTGCATGTCTTTGGATGCAAGGCATTTGTGCATATTCCCAAAGATGAAAGAACAAAGCGTGATATAAAGACCAAGCATATATATTCCTTGGTTATAAGGGAGATGAGTTTGGATACAGGTTTTACGATCTAGTTATGAAGAAACTTGTAAGAAGTTGTGGTGTTGATTTTATATAGGATCAAACTTTAAAAAATGTTGAGAAGATAAAGATAGTTACTCAACATAGTGATGACCTTACTGGTTTGGATCCGATTTCTCCTAAGCACTCTGAGCCATATAATGAAGATGACAATAAATGATGAACAACACGGTACTGATTATCAGGATAATCCAGTGCAGCACGAATTAGATAAGGGTTCTCATTCAGAGATACCAGTACCACGTATCTCAGGTGGTTTACAAGAGACCGTCATCCTTCTATCCGTTTTTATGTTGATAAGTATGTCTTACTCAATGATGGGGGATTGCCCGAGTGTTATACATAGACTATGGAAGATGAACATAAAAGAGAGTGGGTTGAACCTACGCAAGATGAGATGAATTCCTTGTATGAGAACAATACTTTTGAGTTGGTAAAGTTGCCTAAGGGAAAAAAAGCTTTGAAGAACAAGTGGGTCTACAAAGTGAAGACTAAAGAACATACGTAACGACCTAGGTACAAAGCTAGATTGGTGATCAACGGGTTTAGTCAAAGAAAGGGTATTGATTTTGCTGAGATTTTCTCTCTAGTCGTGAAGATGAGTTCCATTCGGGTGATTCTTGGTTTGGTCGCTAGTCTTGATCTTGAGGTTGAGCAAATGGATGTCAAGACAACGTTCCTTCAGGGTGAAATGGATAAGGAAATATATATGGAGCAACCTGAAAGTTTTCAGGTTAAAGGTAAAGAAGACTATGTCTTTAGGCTTCAGAAAAGTCTTTATGGGTTGAAGCAAGCACCAAGACAATGGTACAAGAAATTTGAGTTAGTTAAGGGGAAACAAGGCCAGCAACAGACTATTTCAGATCACTGTGTTTTCTTCAAGAGGTTTGGTGATGACGATTTTTTCATTTTATTACTTTATGTTGATTGTTTGCAAGAATGCAGTGAGGATTGTTCAATCTGAATAAAGAATTAAGCAAGTCATTTTCTATAAAAGACTTGGGGCTAGTAAAACAGATTCTTGGCATTCAGATTACTAGAGATAAAGCTTCAAAGAAGTTGCCCATGTCACAAGAGCAATACATTGAGAAGGTGCTTTGCAGATTCAACATGGCTAAGGCAAAAGCGGTTCGTTCACCTCTTACTCCTAACTTTAAACTAACTAATAAAGATTGGTCTTCATCTAAGAAGGAATTGAAGATATTGATAGAGTTCCATACGCTTTAACGGGAAAGCTTGATAAATGCAATGGTGTGTACAAGGCCTGATATTGCTCATGTAGTAGGTGTTTCTAGTCAGTTTTAGTCAAATTTTGGTAAGAAGCATTAGGATGCGGTTAAGTGGATCCCAAGGTATCTACGTGGTACTTCCAAATTGGGTATAATATTTGGGAATGAAAAACCGATGCTTGTTGGTTATACGGATTCTGATATGGCGGGAAATAAGGATAACATGAAATCTACTTCAGGATATTTGATGACTTTTGCAGGGGGAACTGTGTCTTGACAGTCTATATTGCAGAAGTGTGTTGCTTTGTAAGGGGTGAGTATATGGCAGCAACAGAAGCATGTAAAGAACTATTATGGTTGAAAAGATTTACGCAAAAGTTTGGCTTTATGCAACATTGCTACGTGATCCTTTGTAATAATGAACGTACTATTCACCTTGCAAAGAATTCTATGTTTCACAAAAGAACAAAACATATTGATGTAAGGTATCATTGGACTAGAGATGCTATTGAAGGTGAGCTATTTGAACTTGACAAAGTTCATACTTATGATAATTGTTCCGATATGTTAACCAAAGCTTTAGCAGAGAAAAAAAGTTGAAAATGTCTTGCTCAATCGTCGGGATGACGAACTCTTTCTCAAAGACAAAAAAAGGGAGATTTGTTGGGTTTTTTTGCCCATAAAAAAAACCTAACTTATTTATCCTACATTGGTTCTATAATTATTTTATTATAGAATGATATTATTATATATATAATTTATAAACTTATTAGATATAGTATTTTTGTCCTTTAAGATTTTTGTCTTTTGTGAATTTTTTTTTCATCTTTCCTTTTTCTTTTCTATTTTTTGGTTCTTCTTTTTTAAGTTTCAATCAAACCTAGTGTTGTACATGTAACAAAACGAACGGTCTAATACTACTTGTAACACTCTAACCCATTTTTCGTAATATTTTAATCAAATGTGGATAATTAGGTCCCAATTTTTTTTATAATTAACGTACGAGTCCGGGTTAACGAATAACCCAGACAAACTAACTTAATGTGTAATTAGACAATTAAGTTAACGTCGAAAACATACATAAAACTTTGTCATGCATGATCACGCTTAAACTTTCCCGAATAATACTCCGCGGAAATAGCGGTTTAAGAGTGTGCGGTTCTTGGCATGCTTGGTCGTCTGTCCGTCCAGTTCCCACCTTAGTGAAAGCCTGCCATAAACATTAAAAACAATTAGTTTTTAATTTCTACGGTCAAACGGTTAATAATCGAAACATTTGAACGAAAACATTAAGCTCAAAATATCCCCTTTTTAATTTTTTAGCCCCCTTACCCGGCCGGGTCAGGTTTCCACCCGGCCGTGTCAACTGAAACATGTCTTTTTCTCAGCAACTTTATCCGGCCGGGTCAGGTTTCCACCCGACCGTGTCCCTAACAATTTTGACTCGTTACAAAATTATCAAACATTTTGATGTCAACCACTATTTTATGACAAAACGTCGGCATAAACCGTATCGAACTATTTCATAAAAAAATCTATAAAAATGACTCAAGATCATTTATGTTGTTAACCAACTTCTGACCAAATATCGTGTCAAAACTCAATGGTTAAGACCTCGAAACAATTTCTGCAAGTAGAGGACCTAATTATCACCAACAACTAATTTATTGACAAAACACGATAAGTGGTTACGAACCATTTTACTCGTTTGAACCGTCATGGTTGACACCATAGGGTCATATTTTAATATTTTTTTCACTAATCACCATAATATTTTCCATCACCTAAGTTGTAATTCTATTCTAGGAGTTGTAAGGTTTACTTACCTTACGCCCAATTGAGCTTTCTCGCGTCTTTGACCCGTTTGACCCATTCTTTTCCAAGCTCTCACCTAGCTTGTCAAGTGTCAAACTATCACGTAATATCCACAGTATAGTGAAATTAGTCATCAATATCATGACTATCACTCTTACGGACTTTTATACCATATTTCGCATTCGATTTTATTATAGGTTAGTTTGACTTTTAAAAAGGTAAACTGCCAATTGACACACATATTTGCACTAACAAATCAATAAACTAATTTAGGCACTTTATCAAATACTTGGTAGGCATCACTTTTAAACCAACAATTTAGCTAAGGTTGTCCTACCAAAGTCACCATGTATCAACAACTCAACAAGTTCATACATTTCTCAATATTTAACTAACCTAACTTCTTTATTTGTTCAAGCATGATATCAATTTAATCATACAATGATTTGGGTTTCATACCTAGGTCAAAACCCACTTCATTGTATGTATGAATATTAACCAAATCTCTCAGACGTTTAAGTAAATCAAACATACGAACAAGTATAATGATAAACACTAATATAACATCAATTCCATCATACCATCAAATTCCAGTTAACATCAAGACTCATCACTAAACTATTAGAGATGACCAAGTAGCACATATAATTGCACTAAGCATTCATGCAACACAATCAAGTTCTGAATTTTTACACAAACAATCTATTACAAAATGATAAGTGCCAAACCCATAGTTATCTACTTCTGATCGAAATTTCCTCTTGTGGAATTTGAAAGACATATCCCAGAAAGCTTCTATCCAAATTTCAGCCCGATCCAACGGTCGGATCTCCGGGAAAATTGATTCTAAGGGGATGTGTTTTTATAAAAACGCAAATACGAGCTGCTACGAAAACAAGTTTAAATCTCGATCTTAACAGCTCTATTTTACATTTCCACCTTTCAAAGTGATCATATATATGTTATGAGCCTTTTATACAAAATTCAAGATGATCCAACGGTCAGATTTCTCGGAACGGTCAGTTCTTTACAATCATGCATAAGTTAAATAATCTGGACATGTTTGTTTTCAACTCCATTAACAACTAAAATCAAATATTTAGGCAAATCGGAGCTTACCATTGCGTTTTTAGCATCACAAAATGGTTCCGAGTTGAAACCCACAAGTTCGGTTGCCTCCGGACACCATCGACCGCCGCAAAACATCACCAAGGGCCACCCTTGTCTCTCTCTAGTTCCTTTTCTCTCTCTAACTCTAGAGAGATCTAAAACAAATGAGCATAAAGATGCTCTTTTATACATAGAACTTTTGGCTAAGTGCATAATACACCTCTCATGGTTGGTGTTTACAACATTGGCCCTTCAAGTTCTACTAAGTTACATATGAGGTAGCGGTATTACCTTGAAGTAAATTTAACGTATTTCTTGATGTATTTATATATATATATATATATTACTAAAAAATACTCCGATAAAATACATTGCTATTCATCAAGTTCTTTTTTTCCTCATAAATAACTTCTAGCGACTAATAAATATCATTTTACAAATACACTGGAAATAGGATGTTACAAATACTAGCCGAACAACGTTAGTACCGAAATTATATTCGTTCTTATTATTTCGATCGATGTAAACACATCTCGGTATTTTTGGTCGTGTCATGACTTTTTTTGTTTCTCTTTCGGTAAGTGTCGCTATCTTAATGAACTAAAACAATATCAAACAAATTCTTGCCATTAACGTTGTTTTTAATATTACGTCTACGTTTACATTAAAAATTGGATCGCTCGCCTCATAGTACGGGTGTAACCCACTAATTAAAAGAAAATAAAAAAGAAAAAGAAAACAAATTAGTTTTGCTTGCTTCTGACGTCAAGGAAAGAAAAGAAACAAACCAATAATACAAATTGTAATTAATTGGTTTGTGTTTTTGTGGGTTCTTGGTTTTGCCGACTTAACTCTTACGCAAGTGAAGCTAGGTTTTTTTGTGTGGAGCTTCATTATTGGCTGAGTATTTTTAGGTGAAGAAAAGAGACGTATGAGAGATCGTTAATTTCTTGTGATGATGTCTTTTACTCGCTTGTTCGTTTTGATTTTATTTCATATACTTAAAGTTATTTATGCCAACCAGGGGCTGTAAAAGAACCGTACGAACACTAACAAGGTTTTGTTCGTGTTCATTTTTTAAGGAATGAACATGTTTATAAATAGTTCACGAACGTTTACCGAACGAGATATCTTGTTCGTGTTCGTTCATTAAGAAAATGAACAGTTATCAAACGTAAACGAAAGCAAACGGACACAAAAAAATGTTCATGAACATAAACAGATCAAAATAAAATGGGATATTGGATTTAAATAACCCAAACTTTACTAATTGGTCTATAACACTCCCAACTTTTGAATTGTACACCAGCACTCCCAAATTTCAATTTATTGGCCGATAACACTCCCCAACTAACTGAACCCTAATCCAGTTAGTTTTTGCTGACGTGGCGGTTGATGTGGCATTTTTTATGATGTGGCAGCCTACGTGGCATTTTTGATGACGTGGCATCTGATGTGACAAGTGGCATGGCATTTTTGATGACGTGACAGCTAACATCCGCTAACTGGGTTTGGGTGAAGTTAGTTAGTGAGTGTTATCAGCCAATAAGTTGGGAGTGCTGGTGTACAAATATAAAGTTGGGAGTGTTGTCGGCCAATTTGGTGAAAGTTGGGGTTATTTAAATCCAATATCTCAAATAAAATCTACACTTTTCATCAGAAAGATTACAAAGAATCCATGAAAAAAAAATAAGTACTTAGCATAACTATTCGAACATAGTTGACATATTTATTATAAACACAATTAACACAAATATCTTAAGAAGTTTGTCAAGATTTAACACAAACTGAAACTGAAATGGTTAAATGAGTGATTTTAGCGGAGACGTATAATTTAACTATGGGTTCAAATTTTTAAAACTAAAACCAATAAAATAAAAATATAACATAAAAAAACTTTAAATGAAGAAACACAAATGAAAATAAATGAGCGAACATAAATGAACATATTACCGAACGTTCACGAAAATAAACGAACGAATGCAACCTTTCATGTTCGTTTGTTGAACTTATTGAATGAAATTTCTTGTTTGTGTTTGCGCATTTAATAAACGAACCTCCCGCCGAACGGTTCACGAACTGTTCGCTAAATGTTCGGTTTGTTTACATGCCTAGTGCCAAGTATAGGATGATTTTGTATGCCTCTAGTTTTATCTAGTGAAGACTTTGTCTTGCTCTATTTCGGTGATATTGGATTTGAAGTGGCTCTAGTAGTTATGTAGTTTTTACACTCATTTTTTAGAGATTTTTTCACGCTAAAATTTGGTCTCTGTACTGTTACTTTTATACCTATTTATTTACTTTTATACCTATTTATTTACATCCTCACAGGATCATTCGAGTTGGGAAAATTTTTTGGTCAACTGAAGTTGGCTTTCATGTTTTTAGTTTACCGTTTGTTACCGGGTTTCGCGTTTTTTTTATATCATGGAGGGTCTGGATGTAAATAAAGGAAGGCTAAAAAGGTAAGGGCTAGTTGGTAAAATGTAAAGTGAGCTAGAATATAAAGCGCGTTAGGGTTTCGGTTCTTATTTTACCAGAAAAGTTTAGCTTGTTTAGTTTGTTAGGGTTTGTGATCTTGTGTGTTTTGTATACATTTTCTGTTGTATTTTCTTCTTCGATCTATTAAATCATTTTGATAATTAGTTAATATAGGTTGAGTATCTTGTTGAGATCTCATCTCTGATGAGTTCTAAGGTATGTGGGTTGATATCTAGTTTGGGTTAAGCAATAAATTTTTCTGTCAACGTTTTGTTGATATACTTTGTGTTCTTTGTAAAATTCTTCCTTTTCTACATGAAGCATAATATTGTTAGTTTGTAATATATATTTTCATCAATAGTAACACATTGTTGAAATCATGCGAAATGTAACACATAATAATAATAATAATAATAATAATAATAATAATAATGATATAAGGCCTGTATACTTTAACTCTTCTTAATTTCATACAAGTATCACATCATCCGTTTTTTTTTCCTTTTACTTCATTTTATTCTAAGGAAATGGTTTAATCTTGTTAACTCTACCTCACATACTATTTTTAATTATCTTACTATTAAATATTTAAACTAAATAGAAAATAAATAATAATAATAGTAATAATAATAATAATAATACCATTTCATTAACTTCTTAGCTAAAATAAACATTGATAATAAGTAGCCTTAATGTCCTGTTCTTTTTTGCCTAAGTTAACATGTTAATCAAGGGAGGTTTTAACATCCCTTAACATGAGGACGGAGTGGTTTGAAAGACATGTCCACTTGCCTGTCATATTTAACACCAATGAAGTTAAAGTGCACTCCAAAGCTAACGTAGGAAATACAGAAGTTTGGGAGAGTAACAAAGGAATAATCTAACAACGATGACCGTCTACTTGCTGACAATTGTTTTTTTTTAAATCAAATAACTCACACTATTTAACTCATTCTGTTTTAATCCAACTCATTCCATTATTTTACCATACAAAACTCTCTCAATTTTCACCATATATCTCTCTACAAAAATTCATCTCAAATGGCAAGGATACCATGAACCGAAGAAGAAGAGATTGTGTTGGCTACATCTTGGCTCGCAACCCTTCAGGACGAAGCGCCTCCTAGTTGAACGACTATGGTTTGGGACAGGATTTTCCAACAGTTTTGTTTTCATGTTGTTGACAGCAACCGAAACATGGATGAACGTTATTCATGTTTCATGGATATCCGTGGGAAGAGTGCGAGATTTAATGTGCTCTTCAACATGTGGAAAACGATGACGGTAAGCTCACGAAAGATGACGTGATTCAAGTGGCTCTCGTCGACTTCAAACATACGTATGGCCGTGATTTTAAACACGTTTCGGCGTGACAAATTATAAAGATGTTTATTTAATTTTTATGTTGAATTATGCAATTTTAATTTTTAAGTTAGTTATGTAATTTTAATTTTTATGTTTACTTGACTTTACTAAAATTAAAAAAAAAAACAGTTTATGGCAAGGCTAAGGCACCGCCAACATTTTGTGGCTTAAGGGTAGCTTTTAATATTGGAACACTAAGGTAGTTATGCACACCATAATATTATGATGAGTCGTGCTAGCACGACACAACAATCATCGGCGTAGGTCGGAAAAAACACCCCCAAAACGTAGATATCTCTCTATGCATTATGTATTTAAATTTGTTATGAAACTGGTTTTCAAATTTTTCTAAACTTCATGCGTCAATTAGTAACTAGACGCATGGAAATCACAAGCATGTGCGACGTTTATTCGCATACGAGTTGATACATAGCGAAAAGATGCTACGTTATAGGTGTTTTGCATATGATGGAAAATTAAGCACGAGACAAATAAAAGGTGATATACGACCACTGTGTGACATAACATCTTACTATAACAGTGATTTTTTTCCCTAACTTAACAATATAAGTATACCACTCCTTAGAAAATTACTAGTTTCATAATATTCTCTTACACAATGTGTTAGTTATAGGACTGTTTAAACAACTCGTGCTTTGAAACTCACTTGAAATTGCCTTAGTTTGCAAAGGAGCCGATCTTGAGACGAGATTAACTGTCTCTTTAATACTTAATAATATTCATAATATGGTGATAGAGTAACTTTGTATATACTCTTAAAAGACAAGGGCCATATGCTAATATCAAATAGCTGATAGACTAAAAGTTCCATTCATCCATCTATTTCAAATTAGGGTTCCCAGTTTTTAGAGTTGTTTCAGATTAGTTTCAAATCCAAGTCGAGCCTGAGTTTATCATGACTCATCTCGTCTCGAGAAGAACCCTATCAGCCTATCATATCATAATAGTGGCAAAGCGTTACAACTAGAAAATCTTTCATTTTGAGTAAAAGTTAGTTCTCTTTTTTTTTTTTGTCTAATTTGATTCATGGGAAAAAAGTTAAAATCCGACAAGGTTGTATAAGTGAATGGATTAGATAGATAACATAATATTTTTTTCTGTCGGACGGTGGGAGTTTGATGGGATATGGGAACACTTTTCTTCCCTATATTTGGTTTTGGAAATAAAAGTAACTATCAAGTTAAAACCCTAACAAGTTATTATTCATGTTCATTCGTTAAGAATATAATGTTTCCATAAATGGTTCATGAAAACGAAATTTTATGTTTATGTTCGTTCATTAAGGAAAGGAACGTGTTTACGAACACAAATGAAATCGGCAAAGAGAGCTGTGGCTAGAGCTGGACGATGAGAGGGAATGGCGCTAGACTTTGAAGCCCTAATCGTTGAACAAAGATCGATAGTATTTTTTTGATATAAAATAATGAGAAGGAAAGTGGAGCGGTGTATAAACAAGGTGGAGATAGGTTTTCATATCTTATTTGTTTGGGTAATGAGATAAATAAGAATTAAAAAAATATAAAAGGTTTAGATAAAATTCTGGTATGTTTTCTTACCATTTTTTACTTCTAACCCCTATACTTTAGCATTATTCATTTTTACAAATTTTGGGTCCTTATCATTCGCTCTACTCAACTTTGGTTTCTTATACTTTTTATCTTTTACAAATTTTTCGTTTTGCGTTTCGCTCTAAATTTTTCGAGTTAACATTGTATTCGTTTTGCATTTCGCTCTAAATTTTCGGAGTTAACACTATACAACGTTTGTGTGTTATTCACCATTTTTACATCCATTCTTTTCCCGTTTAACAACGCTGTCGTAATGCGCGGTTTTTAGATTGACTTAGTTATTCTTTTATATGTTTTACATTTTTGTCTAATTTTTGTGCATTAACACGCCCCAACGGTGCAACGTTGTATGGTTCAACGTTTTTACGAATATTTTTTCCCTGTTTAATGGCAGCCCTAGACCGGCTTAACTATTCTATTATATGTTTTATGTTTTGATCTATATTTTGCTCACTAACTCGCCGTAACGGGCGTACGTTGTTCAACGTTTTTATGTCTACTTTCCTTCTGTGTTATTTTTTTCATTTTTTATTTCTTTTGTTTTACAAACTTTTACAATGTTGGTGGTCGCTGATGGTGTGTGGCATTGGTGCTACTTGCCACAGTTTTACGCCACCACCGCAATGGAAGGAGGTGTCAAGACTGGTACAATATAAGTTCAAAAAAAAACTGTTATACCTTTTATATGGGAGAATATACGTCACTTCAGTTTAACTATTGGTCAACACCAAACCTATAACTTTTTTTAACAACTTGAGTTACATTAAATTCGGGTTTGGACCCTTAACCTCACGGAAGTATCATCTTAACTTAACTAACTTTGTCAATTAGACTCAACTTCCACCCATAAAACCTGTAACTTATTTTCACTTTTCATAAAATTTAGGTTAAGAACGGTTCAGTTACCGTAAAAGACAATCTGATTAATCTCTGATTTTGCACATGGACAAATTTAAGCAAGTTTCGGTTAATAAACACAATCAAATGTTTGGTCAAATAAAAAGCAATCAAGATATTAATCTATAAAGGTAAAGGAGGGGTAATACACTATTATGATAAATAGTATATTTCTCCGATATATTATTAAATATGTAAAATGAAAAACATTTGGTTCAATGGCTATTCAATTGTTAAATTAGTTCTTAGACTAGCTGGTGTAACGGGTTATGAAAATGGGGCATGAAGCGTTATGTGAAAACAACGTCAGTAAAGTAGGATTTCCTCTTCAAGCTTTAAAAACGTGGGGTTTGGAGGCGGGAGTAGAAGAGTGGCGTGAAGCGACACGTGACATACATTTTTTTTATTTAATTTATATCAAAAAAACAAATCTATTAATCTAAAAAAACATTAATATTAAATAGAGAAATAACATTAATTAAAAAAATACATAAACTTAAAAAGAACATTACATGAATTAAAAGAAAACATTGAATAAAAAGGTACAAAATTTAATTATCATCTTCGTTATTGTCGTTTTGGTGGAACACGCCAAATGTGTTCAACCAAATATGTTCAAAAGTTGTGACGTATATGATTGTCATAAATTTCATGTGCGTTCTCTTCCCTCGCTTCATCATTACTTCATCACCGATGTCTTTAGTATTTGGTTGCATTTCCTCCCCATAGTACTTGCAAATTACGAATCATTCATCTTCCAAAGCATGTTATGTAAACCAACGCACGCGTACATCACATTTCTTACTCTAAATTTTTCCATAGTTATACACAATATGCTCAAAATGCGCCATCTTTTTTGCAAAAACAAAAAACTCGTTCGATGTTTTTTCGTGCCGCCATTTAAGCACCATTAAACTTCTTTCTCTTTCCGTCTAACATTGTAGGTTTTGTAAATAATTTTACAAACACGGGTAAGTTCCATCCAATAGATAATAATCATATTTGTACTCCGCACCATTTACAAAAAAAAGGTCTTCGATCCAACACCGTTCATACAGTTATTGAAAAGGAGTGATTGATTAAAAATATTTAAATCTTGTTTTGAAGCGGCCATACCAAAGAATGCATGCCAAATCCAAAGGTCCAGTGATACAATCGATTCAAATATCGTAGCCCGTTTTTTATGATATCCACTAGTGTGTTGCCCAAGCCACACGGTTGGACAACTTTTCCACTCCTATTTCATACAATCTAAACTACCGATTATCCCAGGGAACCATGTCGATATTCATGAGCCTCCAAAATTTGTTGTACTTCACCAAACGTATGTTTTTTTCAAATTCTATTAAGTATAGATCAATGACATACTCACAAAAATAATGAAGACTTTCCCTCCCAGTGGTTCCAACATCTTTATATAGTCATCCTTTAAATCGGAACCCGTGCCATAAGCCAATTGTCTAATCGTGGTTGCGACTTTTTGCAACGTGCTAAATCCCATAATACGACGCGCATCGGTTTTTTGTTGGAAAAATTCATATTTATTTTGTAATTTTTTGACATTCCTAGAAATAAAACTTGGCTCATACGAAAATATGACGCCTAAAACTCATATCATCATACGTTGGGTTTGATAAAAAATAATCACTTACTAATAAGTCATGTGCGGTAAGCCGATCGCGTGTAATATATTTCCTCCTTTTGGGTTGTGAGGTTCTTTCATCTTCAAAATAGTTTAAACAACTTTGTGAACAGCGGATATTATTAGCTCGGGCCCCTTGTCAAACGATGATGAGAATAAAAGAAAATTTTCAAGCGAAGACATGACGAGGAAAATGATAAACTTGAGCTTTCCATTTTTGTTCAAGAATGATAAAATTGAGAGTGAAAAAATATGTTTGTAAGGAGAAACAGAATGGATATGTGTGTATGGACTATGGAGACATAAAGTTGGAATTGTTTAATATATATGATTTTTTGGATTATTTTTAGTTACGAACCGTTGAATAGGTATTTCTCGTACCAATGGACCACCGTCACGTTACCACCTTATTTTCCCTCCATGTTGGTGAAGCTTTCGACGCCTCCCCCCTCACCACAACCGCGTCGGGCCACGGGGCGATGTGTCAGCGTGGTTGAAGCCTCACGCCACCTTTGCCGCCTCAATAACGTTCGGTTTTATGTGGATACATGTATAATTGAGAGTAAAATGCACGGATAGTCCATGTGGTTTTGTAAAATAACGCCTATAATCCCCAACTTTTGGAAATTACATCGGTGCTCCCTATGGTTTGACAGTTTATTACTCGGATAGTCCCTGGAGTGGATGTCCATTAGTTTTCTCCGTTAAATTTATGTAAAATGACAAAACTACCCCTTGCTTTTATTAAAATATAAGAAAAAACTAAATAATTATTTGAAATATCAATTGGGCCCCACAATTAATTATTAATTATTATCTTTTTTTTAAGAAAACTTCATTAAAACACACCTCCAACCCAAAAGGGCAAAAGGCCAAACAAAACAGACCCCCGACCCAATCGGGCAAAGGGCAACAAACTACAACATATACAAAGGATATCTACACCATTCATCCCATCTAATGTACTTACAAGAAGATCTATTTTTAACCCACCCGAAACCCCTCGATTTAATCTCCCCTAAAATATCTTGCACATTACGATTTAACTCCTTGAAGACCAACTCATTTCTACTTTTCCAAATACACCAACAAGATATCATCACAAGGCCTTGAATTATTTTCTTTGCTTTCTTACTCAACTGGGCGAAATTGTGTATTTCCATCATGTGTTTGAAACCGTAAGAGTATATAGGAGGAATTTTGCACCAAACACCAAAACCCAACCAAGCCCTATTGGCAACCGAGCAAATTGTGAAGAGATGATCCACCGTTTCCTCATAGTCTTCGCAGAACGGACACATAATAGATGATATGTCCACGCCCCATCTTCTTAATTAACTCCCGTAGCTAACATGTCAAGATTATCTCTCCAAGCCATTATATTGCATTTAAGAGGAATCCATTTACACCATGTATCACACCTCAAACCTACCCCCACCTCCATCTCTAAAACTGTGAATCCCTCTTCAAAACCACCACTACCACCACCATGCCACCACAAAACCACCGGTCGTCACCACCATACCGCACCACATCAATCTACCAAACACCACCAATCAACCACTGTAACAACCACAATCAGACGCCACCCCCACCACTACCCAATCCTACCTTTGAACCCACCACCGTAACCACCGTTCACCGTCCTGCACCACCATCGTAACCACCGTTCACCATCCTTCACCTACCACCGTAACCTCCGTTCACCATCATTCACCCACCACCATCCATGGGATTGTTCATAAAAAACAATAAAGACACAACCCATCAATTAGTTCACCGGTAATTTCTGTAAAAAAGATCATCTTGAAAGAAAAAAGATCACTAGTAATTTCCGTAAAACAATAAAGACAATAGCCCATCAATCACCATAAAGACAATAACCAATCAGTTAATTCATGTATCCAATCTTAAAAATCAATTCTTGAAAAAATCAAGAAATAAAACTGAAAGGCTTCTTGCCGACCAGACAGTGGCATATAACAGACAAATGTGAAGCCTCCACCACCATCTGAAACACCATCTAAACCGCCGCCACCATCTCTTTCTCTCTCTCTCTGATCGCTCTCTCTCTCTCTCTCTCTAGTCGTTTCTCTATCTAAACGTGGTGGATGAAGGGATCTGGGATGGAGGAGGGAGTTCAGATGGCACAGATGTTGATGTTGGTGGAGTTGCAGGTGGTGGCAGCTGCTGTTAAGTGATGGAGGCAGGTGGTGGTGAGTGAGAGTGTGTGTGAAGGGCTTCAAAGAGTGAATAAGGAGGACGGTGGGTTTCACCTTTAATTTTAATATAGCTATTTTAGTGTTTTAATATAATACTAAGGGTATGTTGGTCATTTTATATGGAATTAACGAAAAAACTAATGGACATTCACTCTAGGGATTATACGAGTAACAAACTGTCAAACCATAGGGAGCACCGGTGTAATTTCTAAAAATAACGGACTATAGATGTTATTTTACAAAACTACATGGACTATCCGGGCATTTTACTCTAATTTAACTATGAAACTCAGTTATAAAATACTTCTTATCATAATCAAACCATTTTTTTCAGTAATTTCATTATTTTGATTTGGTGTTATCATTGTTTCACAAATGGTGTGCTAATTCTGCTCTGTTTTCTTTTGGTGTATGTAAAAATTTGGGCTAAATTTATTGTTAGCCATGTGTATATTTAAATTGTTTTGTTGGCATTTAAAAAAAGAGATTGATTTATAACCGATAATTTAAGTAAAGTAAAGCTTTTTTAGTTTAGCTTTACCAAGATGAAATATGTGTTTTAATTTAATGCGTTTTTTATGAGGTTGAAGGTTTAAGTTCTATGATAGACAAATATATAGATTTATGAGTAGAATTAAAAGATTTGTGAGTAAGCCGAAATACACATATTTTTTAAATGAAGTAGAGTTGATTTATACAAATTAGAGTAAAATGTGAAAATTGTTCTTGAGGTTTTGGCAGATTTTCACATCTATACTAAAAAGTTTTATTTTGCAACTGTACCCTTCAAATTTGTGTTTTGTTGTCAGTTCTATCAAATTCACTAACTCCGTTTAAAATTAATGTTAACTCATGGGCAGTTTAGACATTTTACCTATTTGTTTTTGTTTTTTAGTACTTTCAAATTTCTTTTACATTAAACAAAAAATACTAAAATTATTTATAAAACTCTCTTACCGACTCTCACCCCACCACTTCCCCACCCCTCTCTAACCTCTTATGGGCATCACCATTCATGCCCACCCCACCCCTCCATTCACGCTCAGATTTGCGATCTGCACCGCGAAGCCGACCTTATGTGGTGGAGATGTTACACCATTGATGGAGGTTGGTGCAAAGGCGGTTGTTTTATGGTGGTGGTTGTGCGACAACAATGGTGGTTGTGGTTTTAAGATTTCATTAAACAATGGTGCTTTGGCGGTGGTGACAATAGTGGTGGTAACAGTGGTAGTGGGTTGATGATGATGGTGGTGTGGTGATGATTGTAGAAGTGGTAGTGGTGCATATATTAGGTGGTGGGTTTTATAAAAAGAAAAAGATTGGTATCTTTTTATTTAAAAGTAAACAACTAAAAAACAAACATATAATTAGCTTAATTTTTTTAATTTAAATATAAAAAGAGAATAAAAAAATAGAAAAAAGGGTAAAAGGACAAAATACCATTGACTTAACAGAATAAACAAACAAAGTTAATGATTTAGATGGAAATCATAATAAATTATAAAACCCAGAGGTTAAAAAAAACACTTTTATAAATAACCAAATTAATCAAACTGGACCGTTGCTAAAACTAATATTTTCATTTTTTATAATAATTTGTTATACATAATAGTGGAATTTAAACATTTAAATTGGAGGCCCGAAAATATATAATATACGTTTAATTATGACTTGTATTAGAAGGGGTCAAATCAAATACATATAATATTTGTTAAAAGATAATGAGTTAAACTTAGTCAAAAAATAGGGCAGCTTGATCCCCTTCTTGGCTCTGGCCTTAGTAAATTTCGCCCGAGACCATATGTGAAGAAAGGTTCATTATATGATGTTTAAAAATAACAGATTAAAAATCGCCGTTCATTCTCTTTATATAAATTAAATAATTTTAACATTTTGAAAACAACAAAGGTACCTAGTAAATACCATCTTGCATGCGATTGTATCTATGTTTATACGTAGTCTCGTGAGACTATTTATGTTTCTACTTTAATACGTTACGTTTTTTACCATTTCTTTTGTTATTTGATGGCTCTCTATTTGTATCTGTTAGTTCATATTATTTGTTTTTTAAGCCGGATGTCTCTCTCATAAAAAAAACATAATTTGATTTATGAATCATCATTAAAATTAGAGTTAAATGCTTGGTTGGTCCCTGAGGTTTGTGAAAATTACAGACTTGGTCCCAGTGGTTCACTAATTACACACTTAGTCCCAATGGTTGTAATTTTTAAACACGGTTGGTCCTTAACACTAACCTTTGTTAAATTTCCCAGTTAAGTCTTTGTAAAATGACTAAATTATCCCTAACAATTATAAAAATTAAAAATAAAAACACCTGCACCTTCAACCCACCAACACTTTTTCAGAAGCTTTCTTTCTCTCTTTTTCAGCAACTTCATCCTCTTGAATTATATGCATAACATTGGTGTAACCTCCTTTTATCAATATGTATAAAAATATACCAGACATCTTTGCCCGCTCTCTAATCGAATCCACATCAACTTCACCAGTGAGTTCGCACCGATCGATGAAGGTTATTGATTTATCCAGTTTGTGACGCAACGCAAGCAACAAATGTGCTCGCTCCAATTCGGATCGTGAACAACCGCGTCTCAAACCAATTAAAGCATTGGTAATCCACATTCCCTGTTTCCCCTGAAGTAATGCTTCAGCTCTTGACTTTTGGTACCTAGCGAACAAAGTTTTCCCGGAATCTCCCTGTATCGACATCAAGAGCCCGTTAAAACGTTTCCAAGCCTGACCGGGTAGTTTCCGACCACGGAGAATTGAATTATACAAAAGTTTTAGGTGTTCAAGGTCGTGAAGAGAGTCAGGGAGACATCGAATCGATTCAAATCGTGAAGCTCTGGTAGTTAAGGCTTCAATACACGACAGATCTAAAGCTCTGGTCGTCGGAACACCACACCAGCCGCCGTGTTGGTGGGTGTTTTGGTGTTCGGGGGTGGAGGTGAGAAGTGGCGGATGTGAAAAATTTACAACCACCAGGACCAAGTGTGTAATTAGTAAACCATTAGGACCAAGTCTACAAGTTTTTGCAAATCACAGGGACCAACCGCGCATTTAACTCTTAAAATTACAATGATCTAGAATCACGTGCGTCGAAAGCTATCATTTTATAAAGCTTTGAAAGTCAAAAACTAGTTTAACGTATTTATCGATTTTTAACTGTCGAATGAATGTTCCCGCCAAAATTAACAAGAAACCAACTTTTGAAGAATACCAAACCCTCATCTCCACATCTTGTTTCCTCTGATTTCTTTCACTTAAAAATGGCGATTACCAAGTTTCAGACACAAAACCCATCTTCTTTCTTCACCGTTAAACTTCCCCTCACCCCAAATTTGTTCCCAAGTAAAGCATATCATCCTTCACCAACACATCACTTTTCAATCATCATAAAACCCGCAATTGAATCGTTCAATCCAACCACAACTCAATCTTTCTCAAATAAACCCAATTCAAAACCCTCAAGAACCCATCTTTTAATCTAACGTGATTGTAATTTAATATGTCGACAATGTCGTCCGCACAACAAGTGTTTGATGAAATGCCGAAGCCAAATTCAACTCCAACACCGATGCCGCCGGTGGATCTTTCGAAGTACTCCAAAAGGGTGCTGTTAAAAACGGTTCTGGATCGCGCAGACGGTGGTGTGGGGTTGGTTGATCAGAGAGTTGTGGTGGGAGGATGGGTTAAGTCATCGAGAGAAATGAGGAAAGATCCTCTGCCCACAACTCAACCGCCTGCTGGCGGTGATGCTAAACCAGTTACCAGAGGTAAAGATGTGAGATGCGTTGAAGTTTTTCAGTCACGGGTTCCTTTTCTTCGGACCATTATAAAAGTATTCGGTGGGAACACTGCTCAGAGTCACAACAAGGAGAAACTCGAATCAATCGGGCTGAAACCAGCAACTCCTGCGATTTCAATCTTGCAAATCAGTGATGGTTCGTCTACAATCAGCCTGCAGGTATAACGACCATTTTACCCTCACAATTATATACATTGTATATAACTTTTTTTTATGTAGGTGATGGTGGATTCTTCAATAGCTCCTCCGAGCCAGCTCATGCCTACGGGAACTTGTATACTAGCGGAAGGTGTTTTGCAGAAGCCGTCATTGCAGGGAAAACATGCGATCGAGCTCAAAGCTGAAAGATTGTTGCATATTGGGATAGTTGATCAAGAGAATTATCCTTTATCGAAGAAAGGTTTACCTTTGGCTAGATTGAGAGATTGTGCTCACTTTAGACCTCGAACAACCACCGTAAGAACTTGCTCATCTTTCTCTGCATTTTTTTTTACTAAAATAACTGGGTGGGTCGGGACGGTTGGGTGATGGTTAGAAACGGGCTCGGGTCAAAAGGATAACTTTTACTGCTTGAAATGGGCCTTTTTCGGGTGAAAAATGTCTTTTTTTTTAATAATTAGTGTGTCAATATATGAATAAAAAACAAGATTTTTGTTATTTATTTTATTCAACGATAATTTTTCATTAAAATGCCAAAACAACAAATTACAAACAAAACGACAGGTAAATAGACAATAAGCTGCGCCGCAACCCTCTTTTGAATTACAAAACCAATCCTACTAAAGAATCAAAAAGTACGCTTTTTGTCTCAAAAAGAAATATCTGTCAAAATAAGATTAAATAAGTTAATATTATATCAATATTTATCTACTTTTTGGATGAGGTTTTGTTATTTACAGGCCTTTTACCTATTTAACTCATTTCCCTTTTAGCTATTTTTTTTTAATTTTACCTCGTTAATGAGTAGACATAACTTGAATGTTTTGTAGGTTGCATCTGTTATGAAGGTACGAAATGGGTTGAATCAAGCTAGTCATACCTTTTTCCAGAATCACGGATTCATTCATGTGGAGGTTCCGATTATAACCGCCACCAATACCGAAGGATTTTCGGACGTTTTCCAAGTTTCAACTTCAAAACATTCCGCTAAAGAACCAAAAACAGAAGCACCCGTTTCAATGGACGATACAGAAAACGTTAGTCTCGAAACCATAAAGCGTTCGATTGTTGAAAAAGCCAAGAAAGTCGAAGAACTTAAAAGAAGTGATAGCAATAAAGAAGCACTCGATGCAGCCGTTCAAGACCTTCATAAAACAAACTTATTGGCTGCTGAACTGGAAGCAAAATTGAAGTCAAAGTTAAAGTCAAAATCAAAGTCAAAGACAGAAGATGTTAAGACGGATGATGGGTTCTTTTCTAATCAGGCTTTTCTTACTAGTTCTGGTAGTCTTCATCTCGAAAGCTGTGCGTCGGCACTTGGAAATGTGTATGCATTTGGGCCTAGATTTCAAGCAAATAAATCAGAATCGAAAAAACATTTAGCGGAAAAATGGATGGTTGAAACCGAGATAGCGTTCTCAGAACTTGAGGTTGATAATATATGGTTCTACTAATTACTAAATAAGCTGAATCTAACACTTCTTTTGCTGCTTTTTTCAGGATGCGATGAATTGCGCCGAAGATTTCTTGAAGTTTGTATCCAATTGGATTTCTGAAAATTGTTATGAAAATTTGTATTTTCTTTCGAAAAGAGTTGATAAAACGATTATTGATCGTCTAAATTCATTGGCATCAGCAATATTTGAAAAGATCACGTATACAACCGCAGTAGAAGTTTTGAGCAAGGTAACTTTAAATTTTTACTTAAATAAACAGCTAGAGGTGGCAAAATGGGCGGGTCGGCTAATGGGTCAAAACAAGTTTGGGTAAAGTGAACCCTTTTTTATGGGGGGTCACTTTTTTTACCCAAAATATAAATTATTGATAACCCATCTTTAATCATGTTAGTTATTATAATGCATTTTATCTTTCAGGTTACAGACAGAACTTTTGAAACCAAAGTCCAATGGGGCGTTGCTCTAACAGAAGAACACGAAAGGTTAGACCCGAATAAACAAATTTCTCTTCTTTCGTTTATTCTCTTGATTATGAACTTTCTTACATAACTTTTTGATGTAGTTATCTGGTTGATGAGTTCTACAAGAAGCCCGTAATCATTTATGATCATCCTAAAGAATTGAAACCCTTCAATGTGAGATTAAATGACGATGGGAAGACTGTTGCAGCCTTCGACGTGATTATACCAAAGGCAAGTTTTTTTTTCTATTTCAACGGATATAGGTTGCAAAATGGACGGGTTGGGTAATGGTTAAAAGTTTAACCGAATCGACCAGTTCATAAGTAAATAAAGTAAATGGATACTAAGAGATATCATGCATTTTGAACACTTTAAAGCTTGTCGATTTTTTAAAAATGTTAATAAATTTTTTATACAGGTTGGAGCTCTCATAAGGGGCAGCCAAAAGGAAGAACGCCTAAGCCATTTAACTAAAAGGTAATATAATAAAAAATAGAAATTATTTGGAAATTTGTAAATTATTAATGTGCTAAATATAATTATAAAAACTATGTTATTACAATAATTATTCAGATTTTTACAGGCTTTTTTTTATCTGTTTCAGGATTAAGGAATTAGGATTGAGGAAAGATCAATACGAATGGTATCTAGATCTTCGAAAGCAAGGAACAGTGAAACATTCCGGGTTCAATGTTATGTTTGATGTTATGGTTCTTTTCGCTACTGGCCTTAATGATGTTCGAGATGCTGTTCCATTCCCCCGACATGATGGAAGAATCCATAATTAATCATGTTTTAAAATCGTATAAATATTGTTTAGCACAAAGTGATGTTCAAGATACTTCATGTTTATAACATGTATACATGTAAAAAGTTCAAAAGTGAATAAATTTAACGGTATAATTTGTGACTTCTAATGGTGTTGATCTTGTTATATCTCCCTTCTTTTTAGCTTAAAGTTTAATTATTCCAGTACCTATAACTTATGAACATATCTATGTAATGCATATACATACAACTTTTGTAATTATTTTCCTTTAAACTATATTTTTTAAATTATTTGACACGTAATAATCCAATGCACCCTTTTGTGTTCACATGCATATTCTTAAAATCTTCACCGCTCAAAAGAGACAATGTTGCAGAAGAATTTGTTTGAATCTTTGTAGACGAATGGCTGGAATCGTGAGAATGAAACAAGGAGAATAGATACCCTTTTTCCCTTTTTAATAGTAAAAAATAATAACATTAAAGAAATTATTTAATTGTTTGGTTTTAGTTTTCTTGGTGTCCTCAGAAGAATAAGGTTTTATCAAGAACTTTTGATCCCTTCCACACACATACATACAGAGAATAGATATACCAGTGATGCTATACTAACATCATGTGACGTCGTAATCAGGCCATATGATAAGACAAAAATAGTCACACAAGTTGTATGACTTTGACAACAGGCACATAAGTCATTTATATGTCAATCAAACACATCATATGGGTTGTTGCCTTCAACACACATACATAAGGAGAATAGATACACCAGTGATGCTATGCTATTATCATGTGACGTCATCATACAAGCCGTATTACAAGGCAAAAAAGGGTCACACGAGTTATATGACTTTAACATCAGTCATATAAGTCATTTATATGTCAGTCAAACGTATCATATGGGTTGTTGAAAATCACATGTGGACTCCCATATGACATTATGGCCCCGTCTAACACATTAGTAGTGTATGAACAATGTGTTATGTGTCAGTGGTTTTATAAAGTAGGGGACTTTATAAAGCAGCGGACACTTGCCTAATTTTTCAAACTGTGATTTTCAACTTAAAGTCGTATACTCTCATTTACTGATTAAATATTATATATATATATATATATATATATATATATTTTGTTGATAAAGAGCGATAAATAGTAACTTTATTTTATAATAATATATAACTTTTTATTATTCTTTTATTTATATATTATAATGGTTTATTATTATTATTGACCGGCATATGGTTGGGATATCGCTAACCGGGTTAGTTACGGTTAATAATTTATTATTGTATTTACTTATAATAACATATTTTTTATTTTTTTCCTTTTTTAAAATTTATATTTCCTTTACCATTTTTTTACTAATTTTTTCTTCTTTTTTAGAACATATATTAATTTATCGATTAATTTGATACTTCTTTAATAATTTACGTTTATAACTTTTTTTTCTAAAAACTTAAGGACACAGTTGTGCTTGATTTTTTCCCCGACATTCCGTTATAAGTTTTGTTAAAAACGAATTTGTACTCAAAATAAAGTATTTATTTGGTATCATAACCTACAGTACGATATAAACTAAACGTTCTAATGGTTTGGCTTTCTAAACAACATGCTTTATTTTCAAATCACGTTTGTTTTACATTATCATTTGCTTGGTTTCGCCGCAACGCGCGACGTCAAAAAAATTGACGAAGGACGATGAATAGTAACTTTATTTTTATAATAATATATAGCTTTTTATTATTCTTTTATTTAATATATTATAATAGTTTTTTTTTGTATTTACTTTTAATTACATATTTTTAGTTTTTTTTCCTTTTTTAAAGTCATATATTTCCTTTACCATTTTTTAATAATTTTTTTCCTTTTTTAGAACATATATTAATTTATCGATTAATTTGATACCTTTTTAATAATTTACATTTATAACTTTTTCTAAAAATTTAAGTACATAATTGTTCTTGATTTTTTCCCTGTGAAAACGAAGTTTTACTTAAAATAAAGTATTTTTTGGTATCATAAAACGATACGATGATAAACTAAACTGTTCTAATGGTTTGGTTTTCTAAACAACATGTTTTATTTTCAAATCACGTTTGTTTTACATTATCATTTGCTCGGTTTCGCCGCAACGCGCGACATCAACAAAAGCTAGTTATTATTAAGTGAAGAAGATCTTTTATATAAAAGCATGTACTAACTAAATAAATATACAAATTTGTTATATATTTCAAAAAGTAGAAACATGAAGCGTATGTTTAAAACCTGGTATAAAATTGATATTGCCAAATAGTAATTAGATCACATAAATTCCCTAATCTATACTTGTTAGATAGTAAAGTAATTAGATCACATAAATTCCCTAATCTATACTTGTTAGATAGTAATAAAAACTATGTGGTGAAGGATAGGTTTGGGGGTTCGGGTGAGATGTCTTGGAGCTGGAACTGGACTCCTGCGGCAAAAGAAGAAAAGAAAAAACGGATCGAGTGCAGCAGTGTTATTGAAGGCTTTCATTTATCGGATTTAGAGGATATTTGGTCGTGGCTAGGAGGCCCTGCGTTAGAAGAAGAATAGAAAGAACTGATCGAGTGCAGCAACGTTATTGAAGGCTTTCATTTATCGGATTTTGAGGATACTTGGTCGTGGCTAGGAGGCAGTTCGGTCGAGTTCTCGGTCAGATATGTAAGAAACCTGCTTCGTGCACGATCTTGATGTCACACCCCAACCGATGGCGAAAACATCAAAGCGAGACGTAATAGATTGCTCAAAGACAACATAACACTAAATTTGCGATAATAGATTAAAATTCAAAATTTCATTTCATATCATCAAAACAAACATTACATTGTTTAAGGAAAAGAAGTACAACAACTGGAATTTCATAACCAAAACATCAAATTGCTAATTAAACTTGGTGAGTATCTAAATTCATCCTAAATCTTTTTCCTTTTGATATCGTCATCAAATATTTCCTACAACATGTATAAAATATCAGTCAACAAAAATTATGTCAGAGATCATACTAGTTTGTTTACATAGCATAAGTATGAATAAATCTCGAATCCACATGTTCATAGTTTACTAAATTATGTATCATACTAGCATGCAAAGACAAAATATCAATCCAAAGTTTGGCACTAGCGTAACCTTATCATCGAAGTAATAAGACCGTAAAGAATAACTTAACATTGGCCCACAAAACGGATGGTGTGCTAATTCTATAGCGCTATACGTGTTAAGTGAGTCTTGTAAGGTTAATGACATACAGCAACACATAAGAATGTTCTAGCATGTATAACAAATAGTATAACAAATAAGTATGTTTAAGGATCGAGTGTTTGCATAAGTTTGTTTGTATGTGTGTATGTGTATTTAGTATGAATACATGTTGAAACCCAATATTGTTTAAAGTGTAATGTAGGTCCTGATACGGATCGTCGGACGAACGTGATTTCTTGTTTTGAATGCGGTAACGAATGCGGAATCCTCATTTCGACACAAATAGAGCGAGAGAATGTAATACACAATAAGATTCAACGTTAATAGTTCCGTGTATTCGATTCGACAGAGTTTCGGTACAAGATTCGACTAATACAAAGCAAACCGACAACTCTCTCTCACTACACTCTCTCTCTGGCTCTTGCAAGCTCTGAGAATGAAATCCAACCTGTTGTATTTATAGGAAATACAACAGGTGGACACACGAAATACATAGGGAAGACACGAAATAACACGAAACAATGTAGCTATGAAGTGCACTCCATGAAACAATGTAACTATGAAGTGCACTACACGAAACAACCATGAAACATATATATCTCGTGTCATACAGACCACATGTACATGTGTTTCGTGTAACCCACATGTGTATTATTTCGTGTAAAGTATTTCATGCCAACATATTCCGTGTGTGTTTATAAAATAGAACATACAGAATGTTTCCTA
The DNA here is from genome assembly GCA_947069175.1 of Scalesia atractyloides. Classification (NCBI taxonomy): domain Eukaryota; kingdom Viridiplantae; phylum Streptophyta; class Magnoliopsida; order Asterales; family Asteraceae; genus Scalesia; species Scalesia atractyloides. The sequence continues at coordinate 7,899,107 of CAMTDV010000002.1, read as the reverse complement.
GTCATGAATAATCATGTCATCATCATAACGATGTCATGATGATGATGTCATTCTTGTATTGAATCGTATCGTCGTCAGTATCTCGTATGTTGAGTCGAACCAACAGAGGAACGTCGCCGACTTCGGTCGAGACTGGAACAGTCTCGAACGTCACCAGCGGCATCCACACTAAGTGCATCAACATGTAAAAGGGTTAAGTATGAACTCACGGTTTGCACAGAATTTATACAAAATGCGGGTGAGCGGGTTTGAAGGATGGAATCACCAAAGTCACCCTAAAAGGTAAACAAAGGTGTATGCGTATGAGGACTTCAAGATTTGAAAGTAAACGGAATTTATGAGTATGAAAATACATAAAACATATCTTGCTTAGTCACTTATTTGGACAGTATTACTAATTTGTGTTTTTCATGAGTGTTAATCACTCATTAGAAGCCCAAAATAAGGAAATCTAAGATCAAAATATTCTCCACCTTACCATATGACATTATGTAATGCCTCGTATTCCTATTTTTGAAAGTTCGTATTCGCGTATTATTATTAGAAACCCTACATTGTATTTCAATTTCAATCTCACAAACCGAGGCGTTAATCTTAATGGAATTCATGTTTTATACTTATCATGTTAATATCCATACTTGTTCATTATTCAAACAATCATCCAATACACGTTTATAAGCGAGACCGAGACTTATTATACTTTTGGAACGCCATTTATACACTTGCACCAAACTTTGATACCCTCACCATACTTGAAAAGTCGCAAAAACACTAGTTTGTAACTTAAATATCAAACAAACCAAAGTTCATGGGTCAAAATGCTAAAAACCAAACTTGGGTAAAAGAAAGAGCCTGTGACTGGGGGTGAGGGGCTAACCCCTTTCTCGTCATGGGTTGTGAGGGGGCTTAATCCGCATATAGTTGTTTCTTGGTTGCGGGTTAGTCACCTTTCTTACCTCCATTCTCCCCTAATCATCTTATTCCTCGATTAAAACCCTAACCCTAATCAACCACTAAATAACAAAGCCCTCCATTTCACTTTTCCAACTATCTAAACTCATTCATAACCCTCTCTAGTCAGCTGGAAACTCAAGTTATGGCATTTCTTCTAAGTTCCAAGTGAGTTTCTATCTCACTTTTCTTCAAGTTTCTTCACTTCTTCTTCTTCTTGAAAGCTTGGAACACCTCTAAGGGTGTTTTCACAAGTTTACCATGGTAAACTAAGGTGGAACATCACAATTTTGAGGCCCAAACTTTCTGTTTTGGAGAAGCTTTTACTTAAACTTCTACAAACATGTTTAAACTGGCACAATCTTGCACCTACCTTGCTTCTAACCAAACTTATGGTTATGGAGCTTGTGTATGGTTTATTGCTATAAGTTTAGAGGTGCAAACACCCTCTAAACTTTCTGTTTTGACAAGGTTTTAAACAACCTACAAGTGTCGGGACCATCCAAGGTCACCATCTTTAATATGGAGAGACTTTTGTTTTGGTGAAAATGTGGACCATGGAAGCTTTGGCACTCCAATCTTGTTCCATTACCTCACTTGTTAATTTGTTATCTCCATACCACACTAAGTCTCAAACAATTTCCATCAAAGGGACAAGGCTACATCACGTCCTTAAACACTTTCCATGTTTGGGATGCATACATCTAGCTAGATCACTTGGTTGTTTGTAGATTTAGTAGGGTTACATTCTTATTATTTTCAAATTCATGACCAACCGAAATCATCAACAAAGTTGATGATTTTGTGCTTTGGTGTATCATATAATGAGGTTAAACGGACGGAATTCATCATACCTCCTTGCATGACCATTCTTATGATACTTTAATTTAATTCATAACAAGTTAACTTGTAATTTGCAAATCCGATCCGTTGAACAAAAAACGCAACTCACACACCTTCATTTCCCTTTTAGGGTAACTTCGGTGTTCCATAAACTCAACACTCATCCAACACACTTTCGTGGAATCACTACGCAAACCGTGGGTATACATGACCCCCTTTCTATTTTTACACTTTTGGGTGCAATATATATCATATTAAAACTCACACAAACACATATACACAAATACTTTATTCATACAATCGAATCCAATATACATACTTTATACGTTTATACTTTAGAAGTACATGCATGATAAAAGCCATTCTTGCAATTAACTTCGTACAAGCATCCCTTAACATGTGAGCGTACTATTCAAACATTGGAAGACATGCTTAGGGCATGTGTGATTGATTTAGGTGGAAGTTGGGATGACCACTTACCCCTAATAGAATTCTCCTATAATAATAGTTATCATACGAGCATCAAGGCTGCTCCTTTTGAGGCCTTGTATGGGAGAAAATGTAGAACGCCCGTGTGTTGGGCAGAAGTTGGGGAAGCCCAACTATCAGGACCAGAGATTGTCCTGGAGACCACGAAAAAGATTGTGCAAATCCATGATCGTCTCAAAGCTGCTAGGGACAGGCAGAAGAGCTATGCTGACAAGAGGCGTAAACCTTTTAAGTTCCAAGTAGGGACAAAGTCATGTTGAAAGTGTCACCCTGGAAAGGTGTGATGCGCTTTGGGAAGAAGGGCAAGTTAAGCCCAAGATATATAGGGCCATTCGAAATAGTCGAATATGTCAGCGCTGTAGCTTATAAGCTCAGATTGTCAGAAGAGCTTAGTGGAATTCATGATGTGTTCCACATCAGTAACCTTAAGAAATGTCTAGCCGATGAGTCGCTAGCAATGTCGCACAATGATGTGCAAGTAGATGAAAACCTGAGGTTCGTTGAGAAACCCATATCGATCGAGGATCGACAAGTTAAGAAGCTTCGAAGGAAATTAATACCTATAGTAAAGGTTAAGTGGGACGCATTTAGAGGTCCCGAGTACACATGGGAGGTTGAGTCCACTATGCGACAAAAGTACTCCCATCTTTTTGAATAAAATCTCGAGGTCGAGATTTCTTTTAAGGGGGTGAGGATGTAACACCCTGTAAAATCGTGTCCAGTAATATAGCGACATGTGTTGTATTTTATTTTTAAGTCTATTAAAGACTAACAAGGACTAAAAGCGTCAACATGCTCAAACTAAGTCTCTGAGTGATCTTTTGATGTCAACATGCATAAACCGAGCCTCTGAGTGACCATTAGTGCCAACATGCTTAAAATATAGCCTCTGAGTGACCATTAGTGTCAACATGCTTAAAATATGACCATTAGTGTCAACATGCTTAAAATATAGCCTCTGAGTGACCATAAGTGTCAACAGAAACAAGAACACGAACACGAACAATTTCCTTCAAACAGTCTTCTATTGATTATCTAACACAAAGGTTTACAATCAATTCAAGACTTTCTTTCAACTCTCTCTGAACAACTAAACCAGCAACACAATCAACAGAACCAGCAACCTAAACCCTAATGCAAACCTCCCTTTATATAGAGACAGGATATGCAACTGGGCTAGGGTTTTCCTACATGGACTGCTAATGGGTCTAAAGCCCAATTCACCTACCATGTGCTATTTAGTGTCTAGTTCAGCCCAATTACTTCTAATTCACTATTATAAAACTAAACCCGCAACCGTTTATCATTTTACTAATTACAAGATATCCAAAGACCAAATCTAAGCTGTTGTCACAAATATGCACCAACAGGTATACGGTCTGCAAGGACTCCTGGAAGAAACAGAAATTCCATTTCAACCCTTGGACTTGTTTGGTTTGTTATTTCATGCCACAAACACATAGTTAAACATATTTTTAGGGTTTTAAGGTGTATGCAAGCATGTATAATAGTAAAACACGTATGATTACATTTCGAAGAAAATATAAACTCAATGTATGGTTCGGTTTGGATAAAAATGCATATTTGTGAATGTTCACGTATTATGCAAGTATAACTAGGCAAATAATACAAATTATGATTTCCATTATGATCAAGTCTCGAATTACAAAAGATTGAAATGAAAATACGAATTACATGATAAATGGAAAAGAATGGAAAAAATTAGGGAACGTTACACTTGATTGCAACAACAATTATGTAATGGAATGGAACAAATGGGTCCCAAGCAAGTGTGGTATTTTTGCTTGGCGAGCAGAATTGGATCGTCTACCGACTAAAGTGGCTTTAGCAAATAGGAACATTCAAGTCGGTCACATGATGTGTGTTTTACGTAGGTAGGTGATTGAAACTGCGACCATATTTTTCCCGCTTGTGAGTTTGCGTGTAGGGTTTAGGGTGCAATCGAGTCATGGTTCAAGGTTCCTCCTACATTTGCTTTTTCGGTTAGAGACATTTTGGAATTACACAATCATGTTGGTTTGTTGAATCAACACAAGGATGTGTTCCATGATGTCAATGTTATCCAAGAACTCAGTGGTAATCAACCATATCTCAGTTGTTAGAGAACATGGAAGGCAAGAAATGGAAGTTATTCAAAGGAAAAGAAATTAAGGTGGTGGGAGAAATTATAGGAGACGTGAAATCTTTAAGCTTCTTATGGTATAAGCATAGATCCAAATTCAAAGTTTTAAATTGGGATAAGTGATGTAAATTCATACTCATGTAAATAGCAGGGCAGAATAGTCCATGTTGCCGGCCCGATGCTCAAATTTTCAAAGGGTCAGAAAGGTTTTTATAAGTTTTATATTATATATAAAATAATAAAAGACCCAACATCATGATGTACCCGACCACTTAGCTGCTCAGGTTTTGAAGGCCCACCAAGATCTACCAATTAAAAGTTGATATTCATTGGGGTGGGTCGCTAAGAACTACAACACGCACACACTCTTGGCGATTTGTGATCATAGGACACCTTTCACCGACGTTTCAGCTTTTTGGGGAACAACATACAAAATCTGAACAGCCATCGTTTCACCGACCACCGACATCTATCAACAAAATCTGAAAGTCTGAACAACCTACCTAGGGTTAAGCCTCGAGGAGTTAAGGGTTTGCATAATTGCATTCTTGTTTCACAATCACGGATCAGGTATGGAATTACGAATTGGAATGTAACATTTTTGTCTTTAATGCGATATTGCCATTACTTGATGAATAACGATTTCTTCTAAATGTTTGATTGTATGCTTTGAATGTTTGAAAGATTGAAATTCGAAAATAAATCTAAACTTTGATGTTTAGGTTTAGAATTAGATATTTAAACTTTACGTATGATTATGTACTGATTTTGATTAAACCTTTGATGCTTAGATTATAGGGAGGGGTACAATTTTTTTTTGTCTCACATAAGACCCAAAATTTTTTATTATTTTTGAGTACTGTCTGATAAATTATGTATTTTGGTTTGGCATTGCTAGGTAGAGAGGCCTATGTAGTTTTAATGTAATTGAACTTTAAAGGAAATAAACATTCTGCCACACACACACACATATATATATATATATATATATATATATATATAGCAAATAATAAATAAAAATATTAAAAAAGGAATCTAGAAGGCAGAATGGACACACTAAGCATGTTAAGAGTTCCGTATGTCACGCATTTATTCCCTGCTAATTGCTAGACACCCCCTTCCACTCACTCCCAAATACAAGTTTTTAATTATTTTGGAAGAATTCAAGATTTATTTTTGTAATATATACTTATAATCAGTTTCCAGATTAGGTAAACTCTATATTTGTTAATAATCATCGCGATATTTCCCTCTAAAACAATTTAATCTATGTAACTCGATATTTTTAACACGATTTTTTTTTTAATTTCTCGTATATAAAAATTGAACTTACCATTTTTAAATTCATTTCAAATTTATCACATTTTTAAATTCATTTCAAACTTATCATTTTCTTCCCTAAAAAAACTTAACTTATTTTTTCTCTAAAAAGCTCGTTAACAAATTTTATTAACGGAAAGGTGAACAAACTCACCCATGTCGTATAGCTAGTTTTAACAAGTTAACATGTTTGTTTTTATATTTTATTTTATTACATACTAAATATAAATAATAGATTTCAACAATACTAACTATTAGCCGTTTTGACAACGGTCTCAACTTTAATAATACCTAGTAGCGATCTCATCTTTTCATGTATTGTTCCCTTTTCCTTTTTTATTAGTAAATGTTAATTGATTTACAATATATAAAAGGATGAAACAAACACGGAGTATTTTTGAATTTAGAATCGTTACCAGCCAACAAATAATAATTAGAATTATTTAAAACCATTATTCCATAAAAACATGAAATCAACAACAAAATATTTTTTTTTACAAACAACAAAAAACATATAAAATTTTTATCTCAAAATAAAAATAAACAAAATGAAATGAATTTAAAAAAACAAATTGAATGAAAGAAAGAAAGAAAGAAAACGCGGATGAATGTCCTTTAAAGACTTCACACGTTAGAACAACACACCACCATTTCAACTCCATTATCACAACTTTCTCTCTCTAAACCCATTCTCTCTCTAAACCAACAATGGCAGAAGAACCAGAAAGCGGAGAAGAATACCTCTTCAAAATCGTCGTCATCGGCGATTCCGCCGTCGGTAAATCCAACCTCCTCTCTCGTTTCGCCAGAGACGAGTTCGACGCCCACTCTAAAGCCACCATTGGCGTCGAGTTTCAAACTCAGGTCGTCGATATCGACGGCAAAGAGGTCAAAGCTCAGGTATGGGACACCGCCGGTCAAGAACGGTTCCGTGCCGTCACCTCTGCTTACTACCGTGGTGCTGTTGGTGCTCTCATTGTTTATGATATTAGTCGGAGAACGACCTTTGAGAGCATTAAACGCTGGCTTGGTGAACTTAATAGTACGTTTTCTTACTTTCGGTTACTCGATTTGTTGTTGTTGTTTTGTGGAAATGGAAGAGATCTGGTAGATGATATGGTTGGTTAGGTTACAGGTTAGGGTTAGGGTTTATGCTAAGTGTAAAGTGTGATTAGTGAGAAATTGAGATGAATTTAATTAGGTGTTACATGTATTAGTTAGTTAGTGTAGGGGTTGATATCAATGTGGTCAAAATGTCAAAATATTAATTAGGTGGTGTTTGGCTTGGTTTTAAAAAGCTATGCGTTTTGATTCCATAGATAATATTTTAACAAACACTAAATTATAAGATATTTTCTTTGTTCAAATACTCAAACCCATTGCTCAACCAATGGTGAGATGTGGTGCGCGCATTACGCGCTCTTGCCTCTTGATGCCTGCAGTTTAGAACCAAGGTGTTTTTGATTGCTTATTGTGTGTTTATGCTTGTCAGCTTCATATAGGGTAGAGGTACCGTTACCATACTGAACCGGTAATACAACATCGATACCGGTACCTTATTCTTTTTTATGGTTTTTGGTTTAGATACTAGTCATTTTCGGTATTTTTGCACCACCAATACGTAGCGCCATAATTGGTACGGTATCTGGTTTATGTATTACTTATTTTCAGTATCGGTATTTTCAGTACTGGTTTGGTATCGTTACGGTCATAGTAGCGTGCATAGCGCCCGCTATAGCAAATAGCGTAGCGAAGCGCTCACGTGTGTGTCGCTATAGTTGGTAGCGACAAATAGCGGTAAATAGTGAGATTTTGTAATTTTTTTTAGTTCTTTTTTTTGGTACAATATACATATGAAATATTTCTAAAATTTTCTTCTAGTGTATCGCTAAACATGAAATAGCGATCGCTATTTCATCGCTATCGCTACGTAGTGTATAGGTAGCTTGCTGCTATCGTCCGCTATTCGCTATTGACAACCATGGGTACGGTACCGATCTCATTTCTAATTTAGGGTGAAACAAGTTGATTTTAACAAGCAGATTGATCTCCAAATCTACACATTTGGAAGGAGAATCTAGATAAGAAAAACAGATATCAACAGGGTGTGTATTGGGGACAAGTTTCGAACACTAGACCGTATAGAGGCATGGGGGACTTTTGGCTAAGGAACTAGAATAGGTAAACTGATGTGTTTAGGTACTTCTTTTTAGATTATATGGTTTGAAATTAAAAACATAAACAGTTAGGTCTAAAGTTCCAACTGCCACATGAATCATATTTATTCTACACACTTTTTCGTTACATGTTTTGTTATAACATTTAAGAGCTATCCTATTCTGATGTTGAAGTATTTAAGGACTCGCCTTTGTGACCTTGATATCTAACTGTTACAAGCTGCATCATCAATTCATTAATAAATACAATTGCTTGATCAAATGACCACCGACAGTAGGAGCTACTTCTATTAGACACAATTGAGGTTTTTTATTTTAGAAGTGGCGCTTTCAATCCGTTTACTTATGAATGGGTGAATTCGGGCTTTTTATGTTTTTTAACCCATTAATTAGTCGAACAGGGGAGGGTTAACTCGCCCTAAAGCATCGGATTTAAAAGACTTACACTATTCCTCAAATATTATAATATTTTCTAGTGTAAGTTTTAAAAACAAAAGGGTCTTAACGTGCGACGGTGCGCGAGTGAAAAAAATAATGTGCATAATTATTCAAGAGTGCAAATAACGTGCGTAATTAGGGTTTAACTCCAACCCATGCATAATTATGCAAATAACATGTGTAATTATGTATTATACGGTGCCTATTTTAACAATGAACATGCATAATTCACTCGCGCACCGTTGCACGTTAAGGGGCTATTGTACGTTAACCTTCCTCTGTTTTTCTAAATCATTTTTTACACAATATTCATTCATATATGTATGTGTGTTTTGGGGTCAACTGAGAATCATTAGGAACCAATTTTATTCATTAACGAATACACGAATTTCGTATTCATCAATACATCGTTGAATAAATGGCTCCTCGTGCTTCTTATTTGAAAAAAAAAAAACACACACGCACATATATATATATATATATATATATATATATATATCATGTATGTGTGTGTGCAAATAGTTTTTTACATGTTCCAAAAATTACTTCCGAATATCTGACCTAAACAATTTGGCACCTTGACGCTTATACATGTGTGGGATGTCTTTATTGTGCTAATTGTTTATGTTCATCCACTCGTGATTAAAATAACCTGTTTGTTGGATGTTGGCAGCTCATTGTGATACCGCGATGGCAACAATGCTGGTAGGGAACAAGAGCGATCTAGAGAGTATTCGGGAAGTAAGTGTTGAGGAGGGCAAAAGTCTTGCAGAAGAGGAAGAACTTTTCTTCATAGAAACATCCGCACTCGATTCAACAAATGTTACGACGGCTTTCGAGACCGTGATCCGTGCTATTTATGACAATGTTAGAAGAAAAGTCCTTAACTCGGATTCATACAAGTCCGAAGTGTCTTTGAATCGTGTAAGCCTGGTTAAAGATGGGAACATGAAACAAAGCTATTGTTGTTCCAAATGAGTATTCGGGTTTGGATCAAAAGTCAGGGTTTGGATCAAAAGTCATCCGTGGTGATACTGCTCTCGTTCAAACACGCTTCGGGCTTATTACATGTGGCGTGTTCAAAAGTTATTCTCTAATGGGGAAGCTTTCTGGTTTGGTAGTTAATGTATGTTTTCAGTTCTCTTAATTTGTTTGGACCGTTTTGTGAGTTTAATATCTCTTCAGGGTATTGGCCCAATTAATACATGAGAATCGATTATATTGGTGTTTGTTTTTTGAGTTTAAATCGTTTACACAACGTTATTACAATATTATTAAAAATACAAGATTTGTTCACAACTTTAAAATTATTCAGTATTTTAATGCCAAAGTAGTTTTATACCATGCGTTGCTGCGAGAATTTATTTGATACCAGTTCGTTTTATTACGAGACCGACACTCGGTATGGCAATCAAAAGTGATAAAAGAAGAAAGTTGGTACTAATACCGATATTAAACCTTGATGTAAACCCAAGTGATACAACAGGTACCTTAATACCGTTATCGACACGTATTTCTAAGTCGATTGAGAACCATTGAAAAAACAATACTGAATCGGTTTTGATAACACATACGATACCAAAAAAATGATCTATCACTTAGGGCTTTTGTCTAATCCTAAACCTATATATTTATATATACAGGGATAGGTTAAATAGGAACCACCTTTAGATACGAGAACCGTAGAAACCATTATCACTCTAGATCTCTTATTTATGAGTCGTTGAGATTGAACTGTTTAAGTTTGATTTATCTTGTAGTGATTTTATTGATTAAAAAAGAATAAATAGTACAAGAAGTGTATTTTAAAAATTTGGCTTTTGTACTATTCATGTCAACTGGTCAACCTAACAATCAAACATCGTAGACTATATCAGTTTTCATGTCAACACTAATTACATTTATCTATTTAAAAAAATTAATTATAACACATGATTTCTATACACAAAAATACACTACATGTATAAAAAGAAAACGTCTTAAATCTTTGATCTTGATCTTCATTTTTTGTTCGTTATCCTTGTAATTTGAACAAAAAGCCCGATCACTAAGAAAATCAAAGAAAAACAGAGTGTTTACATTCCACAAATGTTTAGAGGAGCTCGCGCTAGTGATCAGGTTTTTCTTCGTGCGCTTGATACAACTTTTGGATGTCGTTTACGTTTGGTTTCCGCAAATATTTTTTTGCTATATAACGTCACTATCCATTTGCAAAACTTGTGCAAACATTCACGTGAAGTTCTTTCGGACATCCTTAAATGCTCGTCTAACGAATCGGGTGCAGTCCCGTATGCGAGCAGGCGAATGGCCGCGGTACATTTCTGTAAAGTGGTGAATCCCCTACGACCCCTGTCGTCGTATCGAAGTGTGAAATACGGATCATACTGCGTCAAGTTGTCTGCTATACGTAAGAATAGTCGACGACTCATTCGGAACTGACGTCCAAACATCGCGTCCGTGTACACAGGTTCGTCGGCAAAGTAATCGGCCACTAAACTATCATGCCCAGTTGATTGTTAATAACGAGTTATATAAATTAGGAAAGCACATCAAAATAAAGATACACTAAAAAATTAAATACGTTATTAACAACGAACTAAATACCTTCTCGTTGTCGATTTAAGACGGCCGCCCTAGTTTGCGGTTGTGACGACGTTTCTTCCTCTTCCTCCTCCTCCATGATCATCTGTGCTGCTTGCATAACGAAGTTCGCAACAAACAATCGCACTCACCCGAAGATGATGAACACCACGAAGAAGATGATATGTCTATATTTTTAAAAATAAAAGGTTGGAGAATTATAAAGAGATGGGAATGATTTTATAAATTTGAGATGAAATGAATAAAGTGTGTAAAAAGTGAGATGACATTGGTGTATTTATAGGTAAATTTATTAATTTAATTTTTTTTAATTCTACTAGCCATTAAACGGCTATATATTCAAAATATCCGGCCCAACTCCAACGTCTCCCTGCCGACAGAGAGGACGTCGATGCCACACCCGGAACGGTGTTGAAGAGCGTCGCCTGTCATGCCGGACCTGGACGGCCCCACCAACTGGTCTGACAACTCTCTTCTCCGTTATGGAACTCTTGTGAAACTTTGGTACTTTTGTACCTTACTTACAACCCCACTGTTTCTACCACCAAGAAGATGACATGTGTACACACTTTTTCCTCTCTCCTCATCTTCTCTTTTATTTTACCATGTGGTTACAATCAAGATCAAATGATAAATATAACATGAATACATGACATTGACCTTACTTGCTTTGGTTTGGCTTCATTTATCATGCTGAGATGTCCTGACCTTTCTATATATGTAATTAAAACAATATATAATAATGTTAATCGAATTTGAAGAATTCATGGGAATTAATGTTATCCGTCCATTTATCATTCTTTAATAACAACATCATAGATTCATAATAACAATAGAGTGATATAAAAGTAAGATAAACCATTCTATTGACGCAAGTTAACCATTCTATTGAAGTTGAACCATCCGAACCATCTTTTGCCAAATAAGGGTTAATCCTGACCAAAGACAATAGGCATTGTACCAAACACCCTACAAAAAGAGAGAACAGTTTGAATCTCTACTTGTTACAATACCTTCCTTAAATGATTATGTAACGCATCCCGCTAACTCACTAAGTCAGAAGTGTTAGTACTTGTTACGATAATCACGTATTAATGCTTCAACCTAGACTATAAATTGAATAAGTTCGCATGACAGGTAAGCTTATTCAATTCTCTCAACTCTTATTCCTAATTATTGTTTTTTCCCTCCTTACACTATGAATTATTTACTCCCACACTCTCATGGGACACCGCCAACATCAAGCAGGGGCGCAACATAGTGGGGGAAGCCGACCCCCCAGAACTTTTCGTTTAGTAGTGAAGAGTATATAAGTATAGAAATTTTCGGTTATATATGTTTTTGACCCCTAGTTTTATAGAAAATTTTGATATATATGTTTTTGACCCCCTGTCGAAATCTCAAGGTTCATCACTAGCGTCGAGACTAATATTATATTGTATTATGGGATCAGCATACAAAACTCTAACCATGTTGAATTGCATTTATTCTAAATAAGACGTAGAATATGTGTATTTTCTTGCTACATTATGTGTGTAAACTAAATGTAACTCACTTGATAGCAAGTAGCATGCTTATTGCTTAGAATATAAAACCACGTATTTTGAACATCCATCTTAGTGTTTATGTTTAACTTTTGTAAGACATGTGATAGAAATCTTGATTATGGGTGGGGATTCTTCATGATTAGGCATCGGATTCTTTATTATGGATGTCTAACCCATCATATCCATACTCGAAACAATCATAATGATATTAATTAATATTAATAATTTAAAAAACAACAATTTTCACAAAGGCTCATGACAATGACAGGCTCATGATATACGACTCGTATATCTTTTTTTACTTTAACTATACGACTTATATATAACTACACGAGTTGTGTGTATTTCTTTTTGACAAAAATATACTACTCCTATACCCTTTTTATATAGAATTATCCTCCTCGTATACAACTAGGGATTATCAAATGGTACCCGGTACGGAATCCTAATGGGTATCGTACCGAGTCAATTGTCAGTATTAGGGATATACATTTTTCCCAAATACCCGTACCCATATCCGTACTGTACCTGTACCCGTTCCGATTTCAGGTACTCGGTATATGTATTGATACCCAATTTGATTGATTTTAGTATTTCGGTACTTTCGGTATTGGTACGGGTATGGGTAAAAAAAAGGCACCGGTACCGAATTTTATGTATAATTTTACAAGTTTTTTTATATTATGTTTTATTTCATATTATGGTGTTTATGGTACTTAGATTGATTTTTACCTATATGGTACCTATATCGTATTGGTATTCATACAAATTTTACCTATTTGGTACTTGTACTATATTGGTATTCATGTCGATTTTACATATATAATACACCTACAACTGCTCAAAAACTAAAATAAAAGGAAAGCAGTACCAAAGCGGGTACCGTACCGAAATACCCATACCATACCAATATATTCGGTACAATATTTGGTACCTAGTTTTGTTCAAATTCGGCACTGGTATTTTCGATTTCGGTACGAATACAGATACGGGTATTGCATCAATCCCATCCCTGGTCGGTATCATCACGTCACCACTTTTTGCCATTTTCGAAATTGGTACTTTTAGTTCGGTAGGATATCAATATTTTTTGTTGATCTATCTTTGAATATCATACTGTACCAACCACTTTTGATAGTTGTACCATTTTTTGCAATTTTCAGGATATATACCAATACGATACAAAACTTACCCTACTAATACAACTATAGAAGTCGTGTCTAGACGTCTCACCCAACAAAACACATACAACTCGTATATGCATATATAAATCGTATATTAGGTATCAAAAGATTCAATCGGGTCTCCGTACACAAATAAGAAAAGCCTATATATATCCCCTTCTTGCATCACCTTTCCACACACATTTTAGAATTTTAATTCTTCCACCAATCTTAACCGTTAACCATGGCGTTCCTCCACCCAAAACCACCGCCACTCCGCCTTCTCCTGCTAACATGCGCATCTCTCCTCCACCTAACCTCACCAACACACTCTCTCAACACCTGCACGTCACAAAACATCGGCAACAACCTCTACACAAACTGCACCGATCTACCAACGCTCAACGCCTCTCTCTACTACAACCATATCGCCAAAACCTCCTCAATCTCAATCGCCTTCATCGCGCCTCCATCCAAACCGGACGGCTGGATCGCCTGGGCGATCAACCCGACGCAAACCGGCATGGCCGGTTCACAAGCTTTAATCGCGTTTAAAAACTCAAACGGAACGATGAACGTGAAGACGTATAATATTAGTTCGTATTCGTCGATCGTTGAAGGTAAAATTGCGTTTGAAGTTTCGGAGGCTAGAGCGGAGTATAGTGCCGGATCTATGAAGATCTACGCGACGGTGAAGTTGCCGGAGACGATGACGGAGGTGAATCATGTCTGGCAGGTTGGTGGTGCGGTTGTGGATGGTGTGCCGGTGAAGCATGAGTTTCAGCCGGATAATTTGAGTGCGAAGGGGAAGTTGCGGTTGCGTGTGGCGGAGGTGAGTGGTGGTGGTAGTCCTGCCGGTGCTCCGAGCATTAGCCCTAACCCTAGCTCTGGTTCTGGTGATAAGAAGAGTGTAATGTGTGTGCTTTTTGTGGTTGTTGTTGGGGGTTTGATCTTAAATTAGAGAGTTAAATGCTTGCGTCTGTGTGTTTTACGAAAATTACAGATTTGGTCCTCATGGTTCAGTAATTACAAACTTGGTCTCAGTAGTTTTAATTTTTGCACTCGGGTGGTCCTTATCACTAACCTTTGTTAGATTTTTTAGTTAAGTCTATGTGAAATTACTATATTACCCTTAAATAATTAAAAAAATAAAAAAAAACATAAAAATGAGGACCCACTACTCATCTTCTTCATCACTCCCCCTTTCTTTTTCAAAAGCCCAGTCACCACCACACCAATACCACCACCACCTCTCCTTCACAACCTACAACCTCCACCTCCATTGTATACCCACCTCTTCCGCCGTCACTTTCGACCACCGCCACAGTAAACCCACCACTACCACCATCACCTTCAACCCACCACCTCAACCATCATCTTCAACCCACTGCCTCCACCTTCAGACCACCTCCGCCGTCACCGTAAACCCACCACTACCACCATCACCTTCAACCCGGATGAACCCCAATGAGCCCGCAGTTGAGTTCCGGTGCAATCCAACCACCAATGAGTACAGGTAATCGAGATGCTCTTTGTCCTGCAAGCCCGCAATTAAGCTCACAGACTATGGGTTCTGTGAGTAGTATGACTAATTCACCAATGGATATGCATGGTGTTAATAAGAGTAGCTAGCCCTAATTCTACTGTTTCTTTTTCAAATCTGGACTTTTACATGAGATTTACACCTTCACATGTTCTACCGAGCAGCTTTTCCGGTCGTCGGAAGTTATGAACTGGTGGTGGAGGGTTGAAGGTGGCGGTGGCTGTGGAGGTGGGCTGATCGTGGCAGTGGAGGTGGTGGTGGGTTGAAGGTGGCGGTGGGTTGATCGTGGCGGTGGAGGTGGTGGTGGATGGACGGTGAAGGTGGTGGTGGATTTGAAAGAGACAGGAGGAAGAAGATGGTGTTGTTGCGGTTTTAGAGGGAGAAAAGAAGAGTGAAGAGAGAGAGAGGGGGGGGGATCAGGGTGAAGGTTTTTATTTATTTATTTATTTTTTTGTTTTTTAATAGTAAGGGCAGTGTGGTAATTTCACATAGACTTAACTAAAAAATCTAACAAATGTTAGTGGTAAGGACCACCCGAGTGCAAAAATTAAAACTACTGGGACCAAATGTGTAATTACTGAACAATGAGGACCAAGTCTGTAATTTTCGTAAACCACAGGGACAAACCAAACATTTAACTCTAAATTAGATGATAAACATAATTGTTATTTTTTTGGTTATTTTTTGCTGGATTTTTACTATTTGGTTATCTGCATTTCATTATTGGGATGTGTGTTAAACCATCTGGACTATATTAATCAAATTATAAGATCTTATATTACATTATTATGGTAATTGAAGGTAATTAACATTGATTATGGTTTATTAACATTTAGTCTTATGAGTTATAACTGTTTGTGTCTCAAAACGGTGGTGCTCTAGCGGTATCCGGATGATATTTTTAAGGGAGGTTACGGGTTTAGGTCTCATTCTTGATAAAATGTTATGTTTGAGCAAGGGTTTTACTACAGTGAGTCCTTGAGTATTGAGTTTTTTTTGGAATAGATCACGAGTCGAGTAACCAGCGCTCTGACTTAAAAAAAAGGTTGCACCGTTCTTGAATGACCTTAATAATACTGGTTATCTGTAAAAAGTTACATTAACTCAAATGTAAAGTGCACCAACTTTTTTTTAACAAGTTTGATCCAAAATATTAGTGTTTCTAATGGTACCGGTTGCTCTACTATTTACCAATATTTTAAATTTTTCATCCTTGCCCATGATCATATCTGAGACATCTTCTTTAAGAGTCATACGTTTTCCCAAATGGATTACCCGAAGTTTTCATCGAAAATATTAGTTGACTTCGAGTTGTTTTATAAAAGAGAGCATGTTTGGAGTGTGACTGTGGTGTGTACCGGTAACAATCAGTTTTGAAATAGGAAATGAGTAGTTTTGAAATCATATCATGTTTTTTCTTTTCTCCTTTTCCTCATTTGTTTGTTGGTACGTGGAAAGTAATTTATCTTTTTAGAGGAAGTTACACTCTTAACAAAACAAATTACTAAATAAGATGTTTCTTATTTTACTTTTTGAAAATCACGTCTAGTTTGTCGGTTTGATCGGCAAACTTATACAAAGGTGGCTTAAAGATACTCCACTAGACATGTTTTTTTCATGTTTTCTAATCGATCTCAAGACCCTATTTATATCATCAAATTGTTAAGTACCAGTGACAGTTGCCTGAAACTAATTAGTATGTGTCAGGCTCTGTTCTAATTAATTTTGTCGATGATCAATTGTGTAGGGGACAAATAGTACAAAAGAAATATGACGTGTAACCAATTATCATGCGTCACTTATTGTTCCATAATCTTCACTATGACTATTCGTAATGCAATGGATTTAGGATGCATTTGATGAGTTGGAGATGATGTGGAGGTGAGAGGAGATAGAAAGAGGGTGATTTTATCCTTGAGTAAGTGTACTCATTTAGTGGTTTGTGAGAGGGAAATGGAAGAGAAACGGAGGAGAGAATAATTTTGTGGGGTTGCATTTCCTTGAGCAACTTATGTGCCACACGCAGAGGTGCGTTTACCTCCTCCCCATTGTTGATGGTCTAAAGGCTGGTGACAGATGTGACAACAGGTACATTTGGTAGGTGATGTGTAACCAATTACAGTGCGTCATCTACTCCCACTTCTGCAAACGCTATATGTCGTGTCAGAAGCACAAAATGGATATTCCCTAAAAGTGACGTCCGTCCCATGAGCCCATCAACCCATCTCCTTTTCGAATCTTTCGACTATAAATACCAACCTGTACCAAAGGTTTCAGGTTCCGATCTCTACTCTCTCACTCTAAACACATACATTGTTTCTCTCTTTAAATAGTTACTTATTCTCACGCCGAAGCCTTGTTAAGAAAAGAACCCCCTTCTCATCTTAACAACCTAATGATGTTGTTAGTTTTGCAGATCATTCTCAGATGTAACAATCAAGGAAGAGATTAAGAAGATAACTCTCTCTCGAAATACCTTACTTTAGGCTCTACTCCCGGCAAATTAGAAATTGTGTTTCTTTAGTTCAAAAGATATTCTTAAAGATTAAGTTATAGCCACCTAGGAAAGAAAAACTATTTAATGATTTAATTCGTCAAATAATACTATTGTTGTGTTTTATAAGCACGGAAGTTGGATTACTTAAAAAAGCTACGATAGAAATTAGAGTTTGTAAGTTTAGGGGTTATTTTTTTGCAAACAGTGAACCTTGAATTGATTAAATTCAATTTATTTTGTTTGGAACTGAGATGTCGTCGGTCCAACATTTTTTTTGTATTTATTGAAAACTCACAATCTGAATTAGCAATGAGCCAATAGAAGCATTAAAAAGGAATACTAACAAAAGGAACAAAACCTACAACAAGGGTAATCAAACATTCTTATGAATGTTTACCAAACCCAATTTTAGTTATAGCGTAAACATCACTACATGACTTTACAAGGATATCTTAAATTAAATAAATTTACCAGAAATTAAAGAAGAGTGAATACACTATTTTTATTTATAAATTGGAATTTGTGAACTTTTTTTTTAATAATCAAACAATGAAAGTAAAAAGAGTAGTGTTAGAAATTATCATCACACGAACACATAGATACATACCGGTTAATCTAAATGTTTACCGGTCCATATTTCATTTACTTCTTTAATTTCTTTATCTTCTCTCTAAAACTAGATAGATATAACGTGTAAATTCTTCTCTCTAAGATGATAGTTGGTAGAGATCGCATATTACTTCTCCCTAGTTACACACTTGGTAGTGACCATTGAAATATTTATATGTCAAGAGATTAACACTCAACAAATACATATAGGAGTTTGAATGCACGTTACAATTTCTCTTATAGAGGACTTTCTTGCATAGATGGGATATACAATTCTCTTATAGAGGACTTTCTTGCATAGATGGGATATACAATTTGTTGCATAGAAGCTTATGCAACCTAACCTACTTTTACTTGTTTATATTGATGTGATTGTACTATTTATTAGCCACATGATTTCATTGGCATGTGACTATAACATGAACGACATGTCGCTTTCTATAATGGTAAGAATGGTCCAAAACATCTAGGGGACTGGTAAGTGTACGCTCAGTCTGATATTTTGACAACCCCTATACAACTTATATAGGGTATATGAGTCGTATAGCCTTTCAGTCAACCAACAAAATTTGCCATGGTCACTACAACCTAATCATATCTTCCACAAGACTCACTTAGATGCATACGTATGGGCCTATAAGAGTCATAGAGTTTTAGGATGGTCATTTTTTTATGAAATACATATGGATTTTCACATGATGCTAGATTCCTCAACATGCATTCAAAATCTAGTTGTCTTGGCGTACAATTTCTCAATATGCATGGAATTCCAATTGACTTGACATAAGATTCATCAAGATGTGCACAAATACCATTGATTTGACGTAAGATTTCTCGTGATAATCCGGATGGTCAAGATACGGCTTAGATGTGATCGTGATGGCGAACACAAGAAAACAACCATAGTTAGACGTGTTGGATAAAGAAACAAGGTGCAAGTTTGAATTGATAAAGATATACAATGTAAAGTGTGGTGTCTTGAAGCTATCAAAGAGATAAGAAGAACATAACTATGATATTTCTCAACATATGGAGGGGTATCCTTTTATAATTAGGTTGTCCAAGAATGAGACATGCATGGTGGGCAAGTTGACAAATCAAAACATGGAGCCACATGACATACTCTTAGCTATAAGGGAGCATAACCACAAAATCGTGTCCAATTATAACCATATACAATGTACCCAAGTGAATACATAAAGAAAACAAAGTCGCCAAAACTCCAATGCAAGCTCTTTTCAACCTACTGCATTCAAAGGGTTATAGTCATTACACTCGAAGATAGTCCAAGTAACGCGGTATCTGGTATGTTCTTTGTCCATCCGACATGATACAACATATGGTGTGTATTCTTGCATATGTTGCTGATAGACACTACATACAAGACAAACATTTACAAACTACTGCTTGTTTATATTCTTGGTGTGACCTCGAATAACAACTCGTTTTGTGTTGTCCATGTGTTAATACTTACCGTCACTAGGGTCGAGTATTAGATCACTTATGACACAATATTGGGCATATCATTGAAGAGTTTTACTCATGCAGTTCAGCATAGCATAACAAAGAGTTACATGTTACCCACTAAACCTAATAGGTCGGTTGACATGTATGTTGATGGGTATCACTAGGGTTAATCGTAGCTAGCTTCAATTCTCCTTCAATAGGGGATGGCCCATATGGGAGCCACTATAGCAGGAGGAGCAAGGGGAGCCGCAACCTCACCCACAGCTGGCGGAAGGGGAGCCGGATCCGCAAGCAAAGCAGCCCTACCTCAGTGTTGCGTGGTGTGACGTGCGACAGTTCCGGCACACCTAGAGGACATGTTACGTGATATTTCACGTCGCATTGAACATTCTAAGTCAATGGTGGGGTGGATCGTGTCGTGATTAATATACCAGGGCATGACCGAGTGTTGTATTTTCCTTTTGTTTCTAGTTTGATGTAAAACAATTGAAACTTCATGTATATATTTATCTTTCTATTAGTTTATTGGTTGACTATCGTAGTAATGAATTTGACTATTGTATATATAAAATTTATAGTTTTGAATTTTGTACTATTAACAGTAATAATACTATATATTTTTTTTAATTTCACTTTCAGAATTTTTTATTAAGTTTTAAAATATAATATTTTATAAAACCTCAAGTATGTCGTTACTAAGTACTTATTTTTATCTACATAGTATCTCGACCACCTAACGATTCGACACGAGTTGGCCCAAAAACATCGAAATGGGTAAGCTCTTATTTTTGAGCTTCCAGTGAGTTTTTTTGTAAATATGATGCCATGTTGAAAAAGATGATCACAACTAATGCCACTCTAAAAACTATTTCATAAATAATGCAAACTCCATTGTGAATGGCGAAATTGTATGTATTGTAGCCTTTGTCAGTCATAATAAGGGAATGTGTAAGGAATTAATCATTAGTGAGGTACAATTGCCATTCCAAATGGCGAATTCTACACAATATGCCATTGTTAATGGCGAATTTATTAAAAGCCTTCTCAATATGCCATTGTTAATGGCGAATTTTTTAAAAGTCTGCACAAAAAGCCATTACATATGGCGAATTCTGCATTTGTACCAACATAAGCCATTCCAAATGGAGAAATCTGACAAATTCTACAGAAATAGCCATTTTATTGGCGAATTCTGCAAAATCTTTCTAAATGACGAAGTATGGTTTTGTCATGTTGAAAATCCCAGTTTATATTTCGAGTTTGCATATCTCACAATTTGAGCAATGTAGCCGTCAATATACTCAGGAATGTTGAAAATCCCAGTTTATAATTCGATGTTTTTCTCCTGGTTCCGGGTTCGAGTTTGCAAATATCACAATTTGAGCAGTGTTGCCTTGAAGACTACTAGTGACTTGTTTCAACATGAAGTTTTTCACAGTTTTAGGTAAGGGTATGTGGTGGAGAACGATCATTCTCTGCCCCGTATTCTGTAGGTGATAAGGATCACAACAAAGTTTTCGCCCCAAGTTTACCGCATGTAACTTGGAGATGAAATGTGTTAATTAGATCCATTAGTAATGTTGTGTAATATTGTTGGATGATATTGCGTGTTATTCAGCCTTCACGTGGTCTTTGCCCCGTTGTATTTTTTCTTTGTGCAACAATTCACTAGTATAGTTCAAAATCAATATACTTTGCTATATATTATATAGATCCTATAGTAATGTTGTGTAATAATGTTGGATGAAACCGTGTGTTGTTGAGCCTTATATTATAGTTTAAAAAATATAAATATTTTTGGTTTATAAAGAAATATAAATTAAAACAGTGTAAGAGAAATACATAAAACGTCCATTAAAAGACAACCTTTCATCTATTTCTAAATAAAGTGATTGTACAACAAAAAACACCAAACAACCAACCACACACAAACTAATTCAATAGCATATTGCAACATAACAAAGGGGCCTATTTCCAATGATAGTCTTCTCGTGATGATAGGTCTGAATCTGACTCTTCTCCTGAATATGGGTTGTGCCAAACACAATACCAATCTTCTTTTTATGATTCATAGTTCCATGCATCCTTTAAAACATCCGGGTCGTAATCCTACTCTGGGTTAGGGTTGAAATCAAGTTCTTCCATCGCAGCATCATGACCTTTCTTAACAAAACCGGATTCACTTCAAATGGTTTGTGCTTCAGATCAATATCTTTCTGTTTGACCACCTCCCGACTAACAACAACATTGGTAGAGGAACTTCCTTCACCGATAGATTCCAATTTGTTTAGCTTTGAGCCATGCTCTGTTTCGAGACAAGCTTGGATGTCTTTCTTCCATTACCTTGTTTTGTAAACAAGAGAACGGAGGTAAACGTTTCTTACCTCTGTGATCCATTTCCACACTTGTGGAGGATTGGTCAGGTTGGCTTTAGTATTTATAGCTGTAAACTTGGCAAGTTTATCCCAAAAAAATTAAATATTTTAGTAAAAACACTACTTCATATATAAGTGTGTATAGTATTTTATTTTATTGTTTTTTAATAAAAGCGATCAAATCCCTTCAATGTTAGATTGTTATTTATTCCATACTTTGGTATCTTATACCGTGTTAAAAGATGTTGAAAACAACACATAATTTCATACTGCAAGTTAAATCCCAACAAACATAGCCGAATGACAGGCAGACAAATTACACAAGTAACAACTTAACCGAGGCGCCTGTTTTACATATATCATGGAACATATTTTTTTACACATTTTCCGCTGTAAAACGGGCTGCATAAAAGTCATCCGCCATATGTCTTCTATACTTCGCACAAGCCTTTTCAACATCTCCATCAACGTGGACTGGCTCATCATTAACTAGGTTTGTCAATAACATACAAACTAAAACCCCTGAATTAGCTTCTTGGTTTTCCTTAGCATGCTAGCAAACTTTAGTATGTGTGACCATTGTTTTTTCTACGAATGGGCGTCCTGAATGTTCCTAGTAAAAAAATTGGTCCAAAAACGATTTGAATACTGATTCAAATTTTACAAGGGTTGGGTAAACCCTTACTTGAATCAAATTTGAAGTACAAGGTTGTCACACCCCGACCCGCAGCGGAAAAGGTGATCGGGGCATAATTGGGTTATCATCAAAGCTCATGACATTTATTATATGTTTCATATTCATTAATACAATTTAATGGAAATAAATTATACAACATCTTCTAACTATCAGTCTAAGCTTCTTGGTTCTCTTCTAAGGCATATCCTATGTTTTCCTTCCTTCAACCTGTTCACCTGTATCATGTGTAAAAAGGTTTTTTTTGGATCAACATAATGTTGGCGAGTGAATCCTATGGAAAACATTTGAACAATTTATTTAAATTGATTATGAAATATGTGCACAACCATACATGAGTAAAAATAGATGTAACTTAATCGGCAATCATAAAATGTTAAATGAAACACTCATGAATAATAATGGAAACAATTAAAGGCACGCGATGCTCAACTCGTCTCTCACGAGGAACTGAGGGGCCTGATGAATGAATTGCATAAACATGATAATATGAATAACACAACTACAAACAATATAAACTCAATGAAAACACACATGAACAATAATGAATTTGAATTGAAGCACGCGATGTTCTACTCGTTTCCCACGAGGAACTGATGGGCTTAATGTATGAGTTTCATGTAATTTGACAAACGGAATATAAGTAAATCACAACAATAAATCAATCTAAGTTTAAGTCACGATGTGGTATGGCACAAGTTTAAATAAATAAATTAATTATTTCATAACACATGACACACCCCAAAACGTGTAATTTAAAAGGGGAAATTGTAAGATTCACTCACATTGGGTGCGTTCGGTTGATGACGTTGATTGCACGCGAAGTGGTTTTAACCACAAGTGAGATTAAACCTAGATAAATCGCATAATGGTTCGGTAAGTAAACGGGTTTTATTAATCTATTTTAGTAGGATTGTTGGGTGTATTTTTGTGAATTTGAGGCTATTTTCTAACCTTAAAAATGTTATTTTTAAGTATTTTTAATTAAAATAATTAAATAAAAATAATAAAAAAATATTTTATTTTTGCTACAGTTGACTTTTGACTATCGTTGACTTTGACTATCGTTGACCGGTTCAGGCATATTGTTGTGCGCCGGGTGAGGCTCGAACCCGAGACCTCCCGTACGCGTGCACGCAGCTCTACCAACTGAGCTACGTGTCTAACCCGTTATATATCCGATTTTAATTACATATATATATATTAATTAGAATTAACAGAAATCCTTTATTATTAAAAACGAATTAAATCTCAGAACCGGTGTGCTCCACAGGTCTCGAACCCGGGACCTGTGGGTTAGCGGACACACACTCCACCGCTGGACTGTGTGTCGCACTTGATTATAAACTCGGTGATCAATATACTTAACATATACTTAAAACAACCCGGTTCAGTTTGTGGAAAAAGGGATTTTTATTAAAGCAGCGTGTGAGGGACAATACTCGAACTCGTGACCATAGCTTTAAAAGTGCACACAGTCCACCGCTGGACTGTGTGTCTAACCCGGTAATTATCTTGATTTTAATTATACTTAACCATTACTGAACTTCGTCTTCTTCACCGGTTTTAACCGGAAGTGACGACGGACTGGTTCAAAATGTTGATTCATGTTTCTTTAGCGTTTAATGATCAATTACAAATGAGATAAAAGTAAAAAGGGAATGAATTTAAGCGTGAGATATACCGACTGGTTATACTCTGTTTTCCGGCAGAACTCCGGCGACAGAAACCTTTTTCCGGCGACAAACTTCTTGCAGCAGAGAGTCTTCCGAAAGGTTACAAAGGTGGTGGGTGACTTCGGTGAAGGTTTAGGGGGTTCAGTAAGCTCAGAGATTACTGATACGGTTTTCCGGCGAAGTATCAAGTATTTCCGGCGAGTGATTTTTCGCCGACAGAGGGTGCGATTTGAGTGTGAAAGACTTCTGGCGAGTTGTGGGTGTATTTATAGGGTAGCAACGAGATGAATGGGGTCTGAATTCGGTCTATATTCGAAGTCAACTGTTCTCCGGCGATTATGGCTAATGACGCGTTTTCAGACGTTGGCTATAGCTGTCGAGAGTTAATTGATTGATTAAATTGAGCGAAAGCGTGTTTTATGGGCGAAGTCGTCGGGATTTCCGACGACAGCTGTTTGGGCGCAAGTTGACTGAATTTGAATTCCGCACATCATTATTTGATTTAATAATTCCATTAACTTAACAGAAAATCAAAGTGGCGGAGTGGTCTATGATGTGAGAGTTAAGTGTTTGGTTGAACCGGTAGAGACCCGAGTTCGAAACCCGGCAAAAGTAAAACATTTTTATTTTGATATTTTTGACAGATTTTCAAAAACTAAATATATATCCCCGCATAATAATTGATTACGGATCGTTTAAAATTATTTTGGGCATTTAATTCGCAACGAAAAATTTGACTGACTGTTCGGTTGATAAACGGAGCGGGTTTGGTACATCCGTTTTTGGACGGATGTTACAGTATCCCCTGCTTTTTAGAAATTTCGTCCCGAAATTTAATTAGGGATATAATTGACTAAAAGAATGATGGTGTTGAGTTTGCCGGTTACATTTTTAGAAGAAAATTAGGGTTTAGGTTTTTGTTTGAGGCGGTAACGTTCCTTGTAAAGGTTAAGTATCCTAATACAGGAATCGCTTTTTGTTGCCTACTGTATAAGTATTGTTAAGCAGGAATGATTTGCTAAAATGATATCATGCATAAGAGTTTGAATATGCTTAGGGTTATATCCTAAGGCAGAAATTCTACAATCTACACAAATAAACACAACAACTAACAATTGTATCCACATTCTGATAGCATATATGTTTGAATGGTGACAGTTCCTCTCTCGTTCGTTATGATGGAGAGGTTAGTCTATATAGAAATGGATCACAATCCAATTTCTTTAAATAGTGAGATGATATAAATGTAACATAATTTCAACCAAGGCAATACTAAATCCTACATGGAACTTCTCATAACCGCCTGATAATGCCTCTGATCCTTTGGCAAGAATACTTATATATAGGAAGTACCAGCGGCGTATCCACCATATTCTTGCCAAATTTTCATTAGTTTTATCCACAAGTTATGATTAGTTACCAAGAAACTAATAAATCCTACATAAAACTTCCCATAACCGTCCGATAAGGCCTCTGATCCTTTGACAAGAATACTTATATATAGGAAGTACCAGCGGCGTATCCACCATATTCTTGTCAAATTTTCATTGGTTTTATCAGTGAATTAGTCCTACAACTCTACAACCAATACAACAAACATAAAATACTGAAATGAAATATATCTATGTGATCAAGGCTCAATCGAACGGAGCCGATCGTATTGCATGTACTGAAAATGAAATGGATGTGCGCTCAAGGCTCAATCAAACGGAGCCGAACGTATTGAATGTACTGAAATTGAAATTGTGTGCTCAAGGCTCAATCAAACGGAGCCGAGCGTATTGCATGTACTGAAAATGAATAACTTAACCACACAAACAGCCTATGCATGGAACCTCTCATAATCGCCAGATATTGCCTCTGATCCTTTGACAAGAATACTTATATATAGGAAGTACCAGCGGCGTATCCACCATATTCTTGTCAAATTCTCATTGACTTTATCCGCGTGTTATGATTAGTTCTATGCGACTTTATATCAAACACAACAACCACAAGATACTGGTAATGAAAAAATGTATGTGCGATCAAGGCTCAATCAAACGGAGCCGATCGTATGTATGTACTGATAATGAAAATAAATGTGGGCACGCCAGGTTCACGCTCATAGGTAATGGGGAACAGCTCACGCTCATAGGTAATGGGGAGCGGCAGCCTATGAAATTGCATGTACTGAAAACAATATATATAATATCCAATAATTTCTCTAACAGTCTACACATGGAAAAACATAAAACTAAACGATAGGAGTTGAATCTGGATCTTCGGCGAAAAGGACTAGCTGCGTATCTTTGTTTGGGCCGTCATTATCTTCGACAGGATTGGCGTTGATATTGAAGACTCTTCCTCTTGTTGGTGGCATAGTGGTTGGGTTTTCTTGGTTTACTTGGTTAACTGGGTTTGCTTGAGCTTGGGCGTTTATGATGTTAACCAAACGAGGGCATGTGTTCCTAAAATGGGTAGGGTCGCCACAATTGAAGTAAGCTCGAGCATATGGGAACATGGGGTATTGGGGTTGATGATAAGTTTGGGCCATGTTTTGAGTAGGGGAAGAGGTTTGGTCTTGAAAGGTGCGACAAACATTGCTCAAATGACCATAGCGTCCACAAGTTGTACATAGACGACAAAGTAGGGTAAGGGGATGGTGATAAAAACAGTTGTTGCATCGAGGGTGAGGTCCAAGATATGGTTTCTTATTTGGGTAAGTTGAGTTGGGTGCCGCTTGGGTGATTGGGATAGCTCGGATGGGTATGGCGTGAAAAGCTGGGTGATTTCGTTGAGTAGCAGCGAAGAGTCGCCCGACTCTTTTTCTCTTAGGATTGGGTTGAGAAGGGATTCGGGTTGAGTGGAGTCGGAGGTTTCAGTCGATGCTTTATCCTTTTTCTTCTCCTCCTTGAAGTCTTTGTTTCGGATTCGGTTCTCCCGGGGAGCTCTGTTGCTAGCTCCATTGCTGCTTCCAAAGTTGCAGGCTTGGTACTTATTACAGGGTCTTGAATCTTTGACGGAAGACCATGAATGTAGTGCTCGATCAAACGGTAGAGGGGAGTGAACATGTTGGGAACCATTTGATGTAATTCGAGGAACCTTTTGTTGTAGGTGATGTGGTCTCCTTCTATTTGCTTCAATGAGTAAAATTCATCTTCTAACTTCTTGATTTCGCTCCTTGGGCAAAATCGTCTGGTCATGATTTCCTTCAATTCGTTCCAAGTTAAGGACATAGCATCTTCAACACCTCGTTTGGCCTTCTCTGTATTCCACCAAGTAAGTGCTATCCCATATAATCGACCGGTAGCATATCGCACTTTGCGATCGTCAGGGCAATCGCAATTTAGAAATGTGTTCTCCATTTCTTCAAACCAATGGAGGAGAGCGGTGACGCCTTCAGTCCCTTTGTATTTCGGAGGGTCGCATGATTTGAAATGCTTGTAGGTGCATTTAGTGGTATTTGGGGAAGAGTTGAAAATGTTTTGGTTTGCTTGATTGATGGGATTATTGGTAAGTGCTTGTTGAACTTGGATTATAATATTGGGTATTACGGCAGCCATTTGTTGAGCGATTTGGGTAGCCATGCGTTCACGGGCTTTTCCTGCTCTCATTTTCCTACGAGCGAGGCTAGAAGACATCTACAAGGAATACATGTCAAGAGTATGAGTTGGATGCCTTTGGGATCGTGGGTCGGGTTTGGGATTGAACGTTCATAAAATAAATATAGAAAAATAAATCTACTACATCCATAGGATGTCTTGGGTTTTGCTTGCTGTTAGGCCCTTCATGCCGCCATACTTTACCTGTGTAATCATGTGGGCCCCCATGAATACCGGTTTTTCATATGGTTCGCACGGTTTCTGCCTGGTTGCGTTCACAAAACCCGGAGAAAATCGAGAGATATGTATACAACGTGTGATGTTCGGAATGTGTCCAGGTGTAGACACGGTGACATCTCAAAGTGCGGTTAGTTCGAACGACGTTTGGTGTGGCATGCTTTGGCCTAATAGGTCCGTCGTACTCTCATCGTTAGTCCCCAGGTAGGCAAACTGGTCCGTTATTTTGGATTTATACGAATGCCAACCTAGACAGGACGTTCCGACTACCGGTACTTGTACCCTTCCAGTTACTACATGCCCGTCGCAGAACTTACTTTGATGAGATTTGAAAATTGCATAAAATCTTTGGATACTGAGAGTATGAAAATAAATTGAATACATGAACATCGATATATGTATATATGTATAATGGATGAGCATGTATGCTTGACTGAAATGTAAACAAATATGAAACAAATAAATATCACAAGTTTGTATGTAACCACCTAATCAATTAAAAATTTAGGCAGACTATAGTATAGGTTTCAAGGGTCTAATAACCTATCCTATATCCCTATAGTCATGGCTCTGATACCAATCTGTCACACCCCGACCCGCAGCGGAAAAGGTGATCGGGGCATAATTGGGTTATCATCAAAGCTCATGACATTTATTATATGTTTCATATTCATTAATACAATTTAATGGAAATAAATTATACAACATCTTCTAACTATCAGTCTAAGCTTCTTGGTTCTCTTCTAAGGCATATCCTATGTTTTCCTTCCTTCAACCTGTTCACCTGTATCATGTGTAAAAAGGTTTTTTTTGGATCAACATAATGTTGGCGAGTGAATCCTATGGAAAACATTTGAACAATTTATTTAAATTGATTATGAAATATGTGCACAACCATACATGAGTAAAAATAGATGTAACTTAATCGGCAATCATAAAATGTTAAATGAAA
The DNA here is from genome assembly GCA_947069175.1 of Scalesia atractyloides. Taxonomy (NCBI): domain Eukaryota; kingdom Viridiplantae; phylum Streptophyta; class Magnoliopsida; order Asterales; family Asteraceae; genus Scalesia; species Scalesia atractyloides. The sequence continues at coordinate 7,869,801 of CAMTDV010000002.1, read as the reverse complement.
CACTCATGAATAATAATGGAAACAATTAAAGGCACGCGATGCTCAACTCGTCTCTCACGAGGAACTGAGGGGCCTGATGAATGAATTGCATAAACATGATAATATGAATAACACAACTACAAACAATATAAACTCAATGAAAACACACATGAACAATAATGAATTTGAATTGAAGCACGCGATGTTCTACTCGTTTCCCACGAGGAACTGATGGGCTTAATGTATGAGTTTCATGTAATTTGACAAACGGAATATAAGTAAATCACAACAATAAATCAATCTAAGTTTAAGTCACGATGTGGTATGGCACAAGTTTAAATAAATAAATTAATTATTTCATAACACATGACACACCCCAAAACGTGTAATTTAAAAGGGGAAATTGTAAGATTCACTCACATTGGGTGCGTTCGGTTGATGACGTTGATTGCACGCGAAGTGGTTTTAACCACAAGTGAGATTAAACCTAGATAAATCGCATAATGGTTCGGTAAGTAAACGGGTTTTATTAATCTATTTTAGTAGGATTGTTGGGTGTATTTTTGTGAATTTGAGGCTATTTTCTAACCTTAAAAATGTTATTTTTAAGTATTTTTAATTAAAATAATTAAATAAAAATAATAAAAAAATATTTTATTTTTGCTACAGTTGACTTTTGACTATCGTTGACTTTGACTATCGTTGACCGGTTCAGGCATATTGTTGTGCGCCGGGTGAGGCTCGAACCCGAGACCTCCCGTACGCGTGCACGCAGCTCTACCAACTGAGCTACGTGTCTAACCCGTTATATATCCGATTTTAATTACATATATATATTAATTAGAATTAACAGAAATCCTTTATTATTAAAAACGAATTAAATCTCAGAACCGGTGTGCTCCACAGGTCTCGAACCCGGGACCTGTGGGTTAGCGGACACACACTCCACCGCTGGACTGTGTGTCGCACTTGATTATAAACTCGGTGATCAATATACTTAACATATACTTAAAACAACCCGGTTCAGTTTGTGGAAAAAGGGATTTTTATTAAAGCAGCGTGTGAGGGACAATACTCGAACTCGTGACCATAGCTTTAAAAGTGCACACAGTCCACCGCTGGACTGTGTGTCTAACCCGGTAATTATCTTGATTTTAATTATACTTAACCATTACTGAACTTCGTCTTCTTCACCGGTTTTAACCGGAAGTGACGACGGACTGGTTCAAAATGTTGATTCATGTTTCTTTAGCGTTTAATGATCAATTACAAATGAGATAAAAGTAAAAAGGGAATGAATTTAAGCGTGAGATATACCGACTGGTTATACTCTGTTTTCCGGCAGAACTCCGGCGACAGAAACCTTTTTCCGGCGACAAACTTCTTGCAGCAGAGAGTCTTCCGAAAGGTTACAAAGGTGGTGGGTGACTTCGGTGAAGGTTTAGGGGGTTCAGTAAGCTCAGAGATTACTGATACGGTTTTCCGGCGAAGTATCAAGTATTTCCGGCGAGTGATTTTTCGCCGACAGAGGGTGCGATTTGAGTGTGAAAGACTTCTGGCGAGTTGTGGGTGTATTTATAGGGTAGCAACGAGATGAATGGGGTCTGAATTCGGTCTATATTCGAAGTCAACTGTTCTCCGGCGATTATGGCTAATGACGCGTTTTCAGACGTTGGCTATAGCTGTCGAGAGTTAATTGATTGATTAAATTGAGCGAAAGCGTGTTTTATGGGCGAAGTCGTCGGGATTTCCGACGACAGCTGTTTGGGCGCAAGTTGACTGAATTTGAATTCCGCACATCATTATTTGATTTAATAATTCCATTAACTTAACAGAAAATCAAAGTGGCGGAGTGGTCTATGATGTGAGAGTTAAGTGTTTGGTTGAACCGGTAGAGACCCGAGTTCGAAACCCGGCAAAAGTAAAACATTTTTATTTTGATATTTTTGACAGATTTTCAAAAACTAAATATATATCCCCGCATAATAATTGATTACGGATCGTTTAAAATTATTTTGGGCATTTAATTCGCAACGAAAAATTTGACTGACTGTTCGGTTGATAAACGGAGCGGGTTTGGTACATCCGTTTTTGGACGGATGTTACAAAGGTAAGGTGAAGTGTCTGCATATCAACACGAACCATGAACCAGTCTCGTAGCTCAACACATATTGGAATATAAACCTAAGATAAAAAGTTGTTAATTTAAATATATAGGCATAACATTTGCTTCCCAAAAAAATAAATAGTATTAAGGTGTTACCGTACCAAAACGGAGGGTAAGGTTCCTTCAATCCAATGGCAAAGGTAAGGCACCGTGGTTTGGATTCTCGCCCAAAAGGTCCAGGAACTGCGATGGGAGAATGGTCCATGCATACAACTGTTCTGGTTTTTTAGACTTTTTGATTAAAATCCATCGGAACCTTATCATTCTAGTAACCCAACCATCGACACGCTATAGGGTGGACAGTTATATAATATTCGAATTAAAAGAAATATGTTGCAAAAATTACAATCAAACTACTTACTAGTGGCGACAAGTAACCCTGGTTTTCATATCCAAGCAAGGCACCCCAAAATTCTGAGCCGAGTTGTTTTCTTCCGAGAAATCCGCAATAACAGAATGAAGAATCCCCGTTTACTAGAAGTCCATTACATTTTTTGACCACTGCTTTGACTCTTTGGTTGGGTGATAATACTAGCGTCTCTTTTTGGGGATCTTTTTAGGGGGAGTATCGGGAACTTCCTCAAACTCTAGTCATGAGTCTTCATGGTCCCCCATTATATGTGGTAAATGTGTTTTGGGATTGTTTGGTGAAAACTGAAAGAGGTTTATGTGTCCGTATTTATAGTGGTGTGGTGATCACTAAATGACAGAAATCGCTATTCTGAATGGAGTGTGTACTAGAAATCGCGAATGTGAATGAAGTGTATACTAGAAGGTGAAAACATAATATACCTCAACTCTCACTATAAATACACCCCATCACACCCATACATTTGCATACCTTCACTTCTCTAGTCTTTTGGCACATCATCTCCTCCTCACACGTTTTTCATTTCTGATGGCAGTCCGTGATAATGAACTCCACCTTCACTTTCATGTGCACATACACAAAGCCAAACCAAGCCCTGCAAATACTGACCCACAACCTAACCGTAACTCTGTTGTACCACAACCTAACAATAACTCTCTTGTACTACAACCCATCCGTTACTCTATTGTTGCATAACCCAATCACAACACTGTTTTGCCATTCGGTGCACAACATACCAACCGTCCCGGCCCTTCACCCCTGGACCAACATCCTTACCCACCCCATATGTTCAACATGAAAATCGAAATCTTACTTCCTTCATGCAACGACCTCAACGTCCCTCGATTGTGCAGAACCCTAACCGTACATCGTCAAGTGTTTTACAATCACACCGCCCGATATGTAGGTGTGAATGCATCTACAGAAGTTTATGCAACCACCAATATGACAGCGATCATGACTCTAATGCATTATGAAATGACGCTGTCGTTAGTGATGATCCATGGGAACAATATTACAAGACTGATAGCGATTCTGATTCATCCTTTTGATTGTAGAGCATGACTTAGGGTTGTGTTTTGGTAGAGATATTAAATAAAACTGCCTAATGTTAGTTGATCTTAATATTATTGTTTCGGACATTTTTTAAATTGTGAAAAATGACGATTGGGGGTTCTCGTAGGGGTTTCTGAAAGCAAAACACCCTCCGACCACCGCGGCCTTGTGTTTTCTTGTTCCTTCACCTGAGGTGAATATATTCTAGTCTTCACGACGGCTAACGGGTTTGTACGGATGACTTACGGCACCCAAAAGTCCCTTTTCGCACATTTTTTAAATTGTGAAAAATGATGATTCAGGGTTCTCGTGGGGTTTCTGAAAGCAAACCACCCTCCGATCACCCGCGGTCTTGTGTTTTCCTGTTCATTCACATGAGGTGAATATATTCTGGTGCTCGCGACGGGTAACGGGTTTGTACGGATGACTTATGGCACCCCAAAAGTCCCTTTTCGGACATTTTTAAATAGTGAAAAATGACAATTCGGGGTTCTCGTGGGGGGTTTCTGAAAGCAAAGCACCCTCCGACCACCCGCGGCCTTGTCATTCCCTTTCATTCACCTGAGGTGAATATATTCTGGTCTTCGCGACGGCTAACGGGTTTGTACAGATGAGTTACGACACCCCAAAATTCCCTTTTCAGACATTTTTTAAATTGTGAAAAATGACGATTCGGGGTTCTCGCAAGGTGTTTCTGAAAGCAAAACACCCTCCGACCACCCGGGGCCTTGTGTTTTCCTGTCCATTCACTTGAGGTGAATATGTTCTGGTCTTCATGACAAACAAGAATAGACTCATAAAGTTAGTTGTTGTTTTTCCTGAGAATATATATTCTGGTCTCCATCATCATGCAAACAAGAACCTCGGCATTTGAAGAGCTTTGACTATCTAATACGCATAATTCTCGCTTTCCATGCTTCAACGTGCTGTACAAAAATAGACTCACAAAGTTAGTTATTGTTTTTCCTGAGAAAAAAACTTCAAATTTAAGAGTATATGATTTATATTTACTATTGATGATAGAGAACAGTTGGATTAGCAACCTAGGAGGGCACCCTAAAAATTTATATCTAGTTTTTTTTGTAACAAAACGAGTATAGCAAAATGGGGCATCCTCGTTGGTATAAAACTCGACAACATCCTTTGATACCAGTTTTTTGAATCTTCTACTTCAACTACAAAAATCTTTCTCTCCTGGGGTTTTCAGGTGGATTTCCTGGTGGATTTTCTATGCTTGTCTTCGAAGACGACCCATGCATGTCTGCCGGGACGGCCGCCTTACACGCCTCCAAATCTGGTTCGTCAATCTTGCAGATTTTGGAGCTGGTTGAGAACAGAAAGCTCTGTCCATATTGTTGTCCATTATAAGAGTAAAGAGTTGTGGAAGGGGGTATGCTGTTTGTGGAATAGATGGAGGTATTTATAGATGAATAAAGATATGTGGAAGAGGTTAATAGTAATTAACAAAATATAAATTTTGTCACACAACATATTTCAATATTAATAGTTTACTTTTTTGATATAAATCTACGTAATCAAATTATAATAATATTAATATTAACAATACATATGTAGAAAACCATTTAATTTATCTTTAACAATACTAATACATTGAAAAAAAGATAAATAACATAAAATGCCAAACTATGTGCCACAAGGAGGCCCCCTTCCAGCGTTAGTACGTCTTGTTCTGCAAAGCGGGAATACATCAACATCCTCGGTGTCCGCTTCAACATTTAGGCCAATCTCTATGTTTCTCCCTCCCGTGAATTGGGACTCCGATTCTTGGTGTTGTGTTCTTGGTATTGGTGCATTCATTAATCCGCGGTCGGTGAAAGGATCTTGGTTGTAAAATGGGGACTGCGTTGCAGGAGACAAAAACTGGGTTGACTTGCTTGGTCGACGTGTGTTGACGAACCCCCTACCTCAAAAGTTGGATTCGAGATATTTAGAAGTTCAGAGAAAGGTTGTGTCTCAACGAAATCTTCAGCTCAAATGGGCTATCAGTCCCTCCGCTCATATGACTATGAAACGGGGAATGAAATTCTTCAGCTCTTGTATTTGTTTGAAGAATATTTGGAAAACGACGCATTGGAGATCGATTCCTTGGCACTTGTCGGGTAAGGGAGAGTTCATCAGGTATGTTGTTTGTCTCAAACGCCGGCCAATAACCCAAATGCGGGTTTTGGACATTTGCATGTCCCATATATCGAGAAGCCATATTCCTAATATGTTCTTCTCCATTATTCTGAAAGACTTGGCTCGCAAACTCCCCCTACACATGGGTAAATAATTTTTTTTCAAAATCTATTAGAAATTATTTGTTAGTTTAATATATTTTCACATACTAAGATTTGTACCCTCCCACCATCATTTTGAAACCCATGTCCTTCTAGCACTTCATTCATTGGGTTTCCGACAAGTAAAAGACCATTCGAAGAATACCACCCCATATATTGCTCACTGGCAATGATGGAATCATAAGCTGGTTGGGTGACAACGCTTTGAAGACGACACGACCACGATTCAATGTACAAATTGTGTTTATCTTGCTAGTTCCGATTTTTCCTTCAAGACGACCAGCTATATGAAGAGCCTGATAAATGTCCTTCGACATAAGAATATTATCAGGGACCGGTTGAAACATGCGAAACTATCTCAACACCCAACTTGGAGCATGTTGTTCCACAACATTCTAGCAAATAAGGTATGTCTCGCTTCTCCAACAACCTTCACCACTTCAACACATTTCCGGTAATCTTGAAAGAACCGAGTCATACGGCGTCCAAGAAAAGTCGGACTCTGACAAAGAATTAAATTGAGACCGGTATGCCGTTAAAACGTGTGATACTATATCAGAATGATGTAATTTAAACTCTTGCCACATGCAATGTAAATGAAAACGTGTAAATTTAAAAATAGACTATCAAAAATGTTAACTAATTAGACAAATAATATTACGTTGTTTAAGTATATAACTTACATACAAGTTTATTGTAACAAGTAGTACCATAAAGTTTATGCCAATTGATGACTCTGTGCAATCCCAGGCTCATAATTGTAACAAAAACACAACACCACTAATCTCCCCGGTTTTAACACTTGTTCCCTGGAAAGTTGACTATACAAATAGGCTAAAACCCTACTTCCCCAACTATACGCCCCACAGATTGATAAATCTTCTAGGAAGCCTAGATATCTAATATCGACCCAGAACTAGGTAACAAATGAGAACCAATTAGTAGATAAACAATCGTCCAGGCGCGTTGAAGACATTCGTGGTCAGTTGGATTTTCGGGAAAACCTATAGACTTTATAGCATTTAAAACATATGGTAGTTTATTTTTTTTATTTTGCATACCACTGTCCTCCAAGAAAATTCCAGTTAAACTGTAAAATTTTTCCTTAATTTGGAGTGTGTGTAACTCTCATCATTGCCACAAATCTCATAGCCGTCAACTTTTAAACCCCACAACACTTCCACATCTTGTAGTGTTATAGTTACCTCTCCGAATGGCATATGAAACATGTTCGTTTTAGGCTGCCGTCCTTCTACTAAGGCGGATATCAACGCACTATCAACCCTTCGGTTATCATACATGATAACTCCAACAAAATTAGCCAGCGTAATGTATTCCCATACTTTGGCTGGAAAGGGGTTTTCCCGAATAAAACTCCAAAGCTTCTTGCTGCCTCTTCTTACTTGTAAAACGCCGTCATCTTTTAATATCGTAGGATCCGAAAAAAATATAATCAACTCTATTCTCTCTTGTACCACTAAGAAACAACAGCTCCTTGTTTAGGGGACCAGCACTATGACGAATCGCCATTAGAAATGGAGAACTGGAGAACTGATGAAGATATTATTAATAGTGATTTTTAAGAAATGAATATGTGGTGATAAAACTTGAACAACGGTCCAGGTTATAATATGGGAGGGAACGGGGAGGAAACAAATTGCTTCTGGGGAACTTTTCAGAATTTAATACAATTCGCCATTCTGAATGGCAAGATCACTAGATAATGATAGAATTGTAAGTACCTTTTTCAGCTTTGAGCATCTTCATACTAACAAACTGGGCCCATAAGGGCCCATAAGAGCTATGGCCAGCCAAATCCTTTCACTCATTCTCCTCAAATTTATGACTTTCAAAGTGGGCCGAAGACAACATATAGTGCCACACACACACACCTGAGCGATCACTTTTCTATTTGTGGGATTTATTATTTGGCAAGATTGTTATTGTTGTCATTTTTATCATTGGTTGTTATATCGAGTGCTAGTACTATACCGATACCGTAATGAATTGAAATGCCATCGATAAAATTCCCATCACAATGCATAAGGGAATTCCACTAATTATTTATATATAGGAATGTGTTAAAATGAGAACCAGTATGAAATGTGAGAACCTTGAGAATTAGGTCATCCAAATGTTTTTTCGAATTTTTTTCTCAAAAGTCATAAAAACCACTTGTTTAAACAAAAAATAAAAATAGTATCGCATATCCACATTTACATAAGGCGTAAAAAAATATTTATCTTCGTACAAAATTTACACCATCGCGTAAAAAAAACTTGATCGGTCAAAACTAATGACTCGACAATTTTTTTTTACTTTTTTATACAGGTGCGTTTATAATATTTTCATCTAAATTTGTGCAAAAAAGTTTTGGCCTAACTCGCGCGGAGAGAAAAATTTTCACATTTCTCACAACTAGTTGTGGTTCTCATTTGAATCGAGCCATATATATATATAAATATATAAATGTGGTTATGGACAATTCCCACTTCACATGATTATTATATTTATTCACGGATGGAAGTTAGAGATGGGCAAAATCGGGTATTATTATTACCCGGAACCGGTTCCAACCCGGAACCGGTTCTGCTTGGATGTCATTGGAACCGGGTATGGTGTGGAACCGGGTCCGGTTCCTACCCGGGTTCACAGCCAAGAATATGGAACCGTGTAGAACCGGTTACGGGTATTATGGAACCGGGTATGGTGTGGAACCGGGTATGGTGTGGAACCGGTTCCTGATAGTGTTCAGAACCGGTTCTGAACAGTAAAGTCAGGTTTTTTACTGTTCAGAACCGGTTCTGAACAGTAAAAATCTGACTTTTACTGTTCAGAACCGGTTCTGAACAGTAAAAAACCTGACTTTACTGTTCAGAACCGGTTCCTGACAGTAAAATCTGACTTTACTGTTCAGAACCGGTTCCTGATAAAATGTTACCGGTGGAACCGGTTCCTGATTAAAAAATCTTTTTTTTTTGTATATAAACCCCTTCCTACTTACCGGTTCCTGATAAATGTTATTGTTGGTGTTTTAATAAAGTTTGTGTAACAATAATCGATTAAAATTAAAAACCCCTTCTATTGTGTTTTTTTACATCTATTTTTGGAACGCTACTATTGTGTTTTTTATGTTTGAATTTTATTATTAGTTACATTGTGTGTTAAACAATAGATTTCAAAAAAATATATATAGAATCGGTTCTAACGGTCAGGAACCGGTTCCAACGGTAACTTTTTTAACGGCTATAACCGGTTCCAACGGTAACATTTTTAACGGATATAACCGGTTCCAACGGTAATATTACAACGGTCAGGAACCGGTTCCACGTAGGAACCGGGTACGGGTAGGAACCGGGTACGGGTAGGAACCGGTTTCCTACCCGATTCAAATGGTAAAATTGTGGAACCGGGTTGGAACCAACGGGTATTTTGAACCCGGAACCGGTTCTACTTACTGTCGGGTAGGAACTGGAACCGGTTCCAGTTCGGTTCCACCGGTTCGGGTTCGGAACCGGTTTTTATGCCCATCTCTAATGGAAGTTATAAAACTAAACGTAGGCTTACGTAGTGGTAGAGCATGCATTGTTGTTTTGTTGTAAGGCTTTAAGGTGTGGAGTTGCATTACTCTTCATATGACCCCAAAGACTGTTGGCAAAATGGTTCTAGAGAGGCTCATGTTAGAGGAATGGCATACATGAAAGAGGATCATTATTAGGGCCTGTTTGATACGGAGTAATAGAATTGATGGAGGAATGAAATGGATGAGGTAATGGAATGGACAACAGAATGAAATGAATCATTCCATTCCATTCCATTATGATGTTTGGTTACTCGTATGTGAATAGAATAATCATTACTTTATACAATTTGATAAACAAAAAAAAAACAAAGCAATGAATAACAATTGTATTAAAAACGACAAAAATATAATTGTCTGAATGATAATAATAATAATAATAATAATAAATATAAATATAAATATAACAATATATTTCTTTCCATTCCTTGAAGGAATGAAAAAGAACATCCCTTACTAAGGAATGGAAATTGTTATATTTTGAAGGAGTTGCATTCTGGAATGCTCCATTCCATTACTGTATGATAACTAAACACATTTATTTTCATTCGATCAGAATAAACTATTATATTCCTTCGTACCAAACGTTACGTTAGTATTTCATTATTTTAGATACAAAAGTTAAAATTGATCAAGGTAATAAATTTGTACAAAGAAATCAGTTTGGGCTCGACGACCCGAAAACCGAGCCATCTCCGACCTGGTAAAAAAAACCGATTCGGCTCAAACCGGTTTGGGTCGAAGTCCAACTGAACCCAGTGGTTTGGTAGAGGTTTGGCTTCAAACTAAGTAGTAGCCCATTTCGGTGGTATAAACCCTAGCTTTCATTTATATCTTCTTCTCACGCCTCTTGTCTCCGGGTAGCTTCTTTTTGCGCCGTTTCGTCACAATTATCAGGTTTCAACCTTAATCTCTCTTACATTCATCTTTATATTGTATCCGTATATGTTTTCTGTAAATCTCATATCATATTTGTATCAATTTTTATTTCATTTCAGCTACTTAATCTGTACGCCTTGATAATTCATTTAATTTATGCTCCTTATCGTATCTCCAACACCGGATAGTTGTTTATAATGTGATTATGTAAACGTTGTCGTTTTCATATCTGCCTGATTATTAGTGATTTTTTTTAATTTGAAATCTGGTTAAGTTTGTAGAAATCAGGGTCTTGAAGTTTCACTTGTATTGTAGATTTAAAGATTAATATATTCATAGAAAATAGGGTTTTGAAATTTATGGAATTTAGGGTTTTGAAGTCTTGTAAAATTAAAGACTAAACAGCTTGTTTATGGGCCCATTATAGTTCTTTTAAATCTGATCTAGAAGTTAATTGCTGTTTTTTAAGCTTTACTAGAATTAGTAGTCTGATTCATAGTTGTCAATAGCATGCTATGTAGCGTATAGGTCTAGGATCGCTATTTATTTTTTTGGTTTTTTTAACATAAGCAATTAAATATAGCTATAAATAGCTGGATTTTAGGGTTTTTGTTAAATATACATGTAAAATAGCATATATACCAGGGTTTTTTTGATATGATATACATATATAATTTTTTCTAGTGTATCACTATTTATAAAATAGTGGCTCGCTATTTATCGCCATTTGCTATGTAGCATATAGGACTGATTACAAATTGATAACTTTACTTATTTTTATTGATAGCCTGTCTTTAGTAACCAATGGCGGTCCCTAAACTTGACAAGAAGATCATCAAGAAGCGCGTAAAGAAGTTCAAGAGGCCCCAGAGTGATTGGAAGATATGTGTCAAGGTATCTCAGTTTTATCCTGGAAGTTAACTTAAGGTGTTCTTACTTTAACTGCGTGTTCTCTTTATCGTTTCACTCATTATGTGACAGGAAAACTGGCGCAGGCCGAAGGGTATTGATTCACGAGTGAGGAGAAAGTTCAAAGGTGTGACTCTTATGCCCAATATCGGTTATGGCTCAGACAAGAAAACCCGACACTACTTGCCAAACGGTTTCAAGAAGTTTGTCGTGCACAATGCCAAAGAGCTTGAAGTTCTTATGATGCATAACAGGTACAATTTTTTAATATTCATAGTAGACTAAAGGATCTGACTTGGGTTATGTGTTGTCTCTAACGGGTTAATTATGATTTCAGAACTTATTGTGCTGAGATTGCACACAATGTGTCAACCCGTAAAAGGAAGGAGATAGTTGAGCGTGCAGCACAGTTGGATGTCGTTGTCACCAACAAATTGGCCAGGTTGCGTAGCCAGGAAGACGAGTAAGCGTTGTAGTTTGACGTGCATTTTGTATTTTGAAGCGTTTAAGATTTCGATATACTTTTGGATGGTTTTTAATTTTAAGTTTAATGTAGTTTTGTTGCAAGAAAATTGTGTTTGTTATGTTGTTATTGAGGTGAAACTTTATCTAAGGGGTCTATTGGTTCCAGATTATGATGAGCATCTTGTGTTGTGATTCGAATGCGTAAAAATGGGTAGTCATTTAAACACAGTTCATAATAAGGTGTTGAAAGTGTTGTATTTAACTTAAAAAAGCTTTAGTATATTATGTGTTGTGGTTTGATTATATTTTATTGTTATTTGTTTATATTGTTTTGCCGTTTAGAAAAAAAGTTTTCAAGATTTTTTTTTTTTTTTTTTTAATTTGAGAAGCTAACACGAAATAATGACATGTTTCACTAATGTGTTACCCTGGTCTATTTGAATGACCATGTAACTACTACGTGTTTTTTCAAAAAATAAAATTAATAATAATAATAAAATAATCAGTTTTTTTTTTTTGTATAAAGGGTGTAACTGAGTTGTATTAACTTTTTTATTTTATTTTATTTTACGTTTGATTCAACTTTTATTCAACTTCATTTCGAGAAATAGTTAAGAAAGCAATGTAATCAGATATTGCTTTTTGACAATCTTATTAATATAAATTTAGGGTAATTTAATACTCAAAAATAGTAGTTCTACATTCGGATTAACTAAGGCAAGTGCTAAGAACCTAGAAACTAAATAAAATACTAACAATTGACGTTATTTTTTTTAACAATTGACGTTATTTTTTTCCTTTCGTGGTATTAAAATGTAAGTTAAAACTGTTAGTAATTTATATATATTTATAACTTTGAATCCCGTATTTGAACCAGAGCTTCCTTAGAGCTAGAAGGGGTCTAGCTGTCTATAGGTGCTCTTTAATTTTATCTTTAAAAGTGTATATTTTAACACATTAGTTTTGAAAAATATTATTTTTATTTAGTTGGCCCTTCTAATCTAAAACCTTAATTAAACAAACATCTTTTTGGCAGGGACCACCTAATTTAAATGCGAAAGTTCCATCGAGAACAGACTATGTTTTATACTTATTATTAGTTTGTCCTTTTTAATAGATTATATTACTTTTTAGACTGATAAGTTAAATTTTACGAACACCTCTTTAACGGAAATGATATCTCTAATGCACATCTTATTATCAATTAGTTACATGATCTGCAATTAATCTAAATTAAAAAAAGTTTATGAATGAGTTTATAAGTAACTGTTACGTTATTCTATTATAACTTGATTTACTTTTTTTTTTATAACAATAATGAACGACGTATTAACCACCGTGACACCGGATGTTGTGGTCAAGGTCAACTATTCGACTGTTGCCAGCCCCTTCGCTCTCCTCAGATGTGCGGAAACTCGACCTTCACCCGCCCGAAGGCACGACAGTGTAATAATCGGCAAAACCTCGGCTCCCATCCAAGTCCAACCGGTCCACCGGTATTCGCTCTTCACCTGGATGCCACATAAAATAATGAGGAGAGTGGGAATCGAACCTGGGTCACAAGGAACACCAATTCTTTCTCCAATCACTCCACCTCTATCTCATTGGCTTATAACTTGAGTTACTACATTAAACTATTCGTGTAATAGACAAGATCATGGATCATTTTATTTTATTTTATATATCTACAAATGCCATTGAAGGGAATAGTGCAAGCAAATGTCTGTCTGACACTCCCTTATTGGTCCAACAAAATCATGTTTTTGCGCCATTTAAATTTACAATTTTACCATTGGTTTTGTTTTTTCTTCTCCTACTCAAATTATCATTTTGCCCCCACCTCAAGTTTATATCTTTGCCATTGTTTTTGTTTTTTTCCATGTCAAATTATGATTTTGCCCCTAGTGTAAAATTTGTTTTAGTGTTTTTTCAAACTATTGTAGTGTTTTGTTTTAATTGGTTGGTTCGATGTAATTTTTATTCGTGCTAAGCGATAGATTTTTCATCGTTTTAGTTTTTTAGCAAAAGTATGATAGTGTTTTATTTTAATTGGTTGACTCGATATAATTTTTGTTAAAATCGTATTATAAGTAGTATGTATAAGTAACTGAAATAAAGACGTACATATTATAGGAGATAAATTTTTGACTGCACGTGCGGAGAAAAACTAGTTAGGATTACATTTGAAAGATAAATAATTCTAAAATTAGTATAGTTTAATGGTCTATATCAAAATAATATTATTTTAATATTTATCTTTAAATAATGGAGTCAATCCCTATCCGCCATCTTAACTTAACATTTAGACATGTAGTATTAGAGCATTCACCTCTATTCCAGTATGTTTCCGTATTACATTATATTAAAAAATAAAAAAATATTATATTTTTTAATTAAATAATACTTTATATACGTTTATTATTTTTTTTTCTTTATTCTCTGTCACACCCCGACCCGCAGCGGAAAAGGTGATCGGGGCATAATTGGGTTATCATCAAAGCTCATGACATTTATTATATGTTTCATATTCATTAATACAATTTAATGGAAATTTACAATAAATGATACAACATGTTCTAACTATCAGTCTAAGCTTCTTGGTTCTCTTCTAAGGCATATCCTATGTTTTCCTTGCTTCAACCTGTCCACCTGTATCATGTGTTAAAAGGTTTTTTTTGATCAACATAATGTTGGCGAGTGAATCCTATGGAAAAACATTTGAACAAGTTTATCCAATTGATTATAAATAATGTGCATATCACATATGAGTAAATGTAGATGTAAATTTATTCACACAACACATAATATTGAATATTGAACATACAAACACCAAATGATTGTTTTGAGGCACGCGTTGTTCGACTCGTCTCCCACGAGGAACTGATGGGCCTAATGAATGAGTTTTGAGGCACGCGTTGTTCTTACGAACTGATGGGCCTAATGTATGAGTTTTGAGGCACGCGTTGTTCTCGTCTCCCACGAGGAACTGATGGGCCTAATAAATGAGTTTTGAGGCACGCGTTGTTCTTACGAACTGATGGGCCTAATGTATGAGTTTTGAGGCACGCGTTGTTCTCGTCTCACACGAGGAACTGATGGGCCTAATAAATGAGTTTTAAGGCACGCGTTGTTCTCGTCTCCCACGAAGAACTGATGGGCCTAAATAATTTGCATACAACTTTGACAATATGTAATATATCACAACCAATAATAGTTACATTCTAGTTTAGTTCATATAATGGTATAGCACAAATTTGCATAAGAGAATTAGTTTAAACGACACATGATACACCCCAAAACATGAATAAAAAGGGGAGTTTGTAAGAATTCACTCACATTGGGTGCGTTCGGTTGATGACGTTGATTGCACGCGAAGTGGTTTTAACCACAAGTGAGATTAAACCTAGATAAATCGCATTAACGGTTTGGTAAGTAAACGGGTTTTATTAATCTATTTTAGTAGGATTGTTGGGTGTATTTTTGTGAGTTTGAGGCTATTTTCTAACCTTAAAAATGTTATTTTTAAGAATTTATTATTGATTTTTAATTAAAATAATTAAATAAAAATAAAAAAAAAAAATTTTATTTTTGCTACAGTAGACTTTTGACCGTTGACTTTGACTAACGTTGACCGGTTCGAAGGCATATTATTGTGCGCTGGGTGAGGCTCGAACCCGAGACCTCCCGTACGCGTGCACGCAGCTCTAACCAACTGAGCTACGTGTCTAACCCGTCATATATCCGATTTTAATTACATATATACATTAATTAGAATTAAACAGAATTCCTTTATTTAAAAATGGATTAAATCCGGCGAACCGGTGCGCTCCACAGGTCTCGAACCCGGGACCTGTGGGTTAACGGACACACACTCCACCGCTGGACTGTGTGTCTCACTTGGTTATAAACTCAGTTATCAATATACTTAACATATACCCAAAACACTCCGGTTCAGTTTTGCGAAAAAAGGGATTTTTATCAAGGCGGCGTGTGAGGAACAATACTCGAACTCGTGACCTTAGCGTTAAAAGTGCACACAGTCCACCGCTGGACTGTGTGTCTAACCCGGTAAATAACTTGATTTTAATTATACTTAACCATTACCGAAATGTCGTCTTCTTCACTGTTTTTAACCGGAAGTGACGACTGACTGGTTCGAAAAGTTGATTCATGTTCCTTTAGCGTTTAATGATCAATTACAGACGAGATAAAAGTAAAAAGGAAAGGAATTAGGCGTGAAAAGTACCGACTGGTTTTACTCTGTTTTCCGACAGAACTCCGGCGACAGAAATCTTTTTCCGGCGACAAGTATCTTGCAGCAGAGAGTCTTCCGAAGGCTTGCAAAGGGTGTGGGTGATTTCGGTAAGAGTTTAGGGGGTTCAGTAAAGCTCGGAGACTAATAATACGGTTTTCCGGCGATGTATCAAGTATTTCCGGCGAGTGATTTTTCGCCGAGAAAAGGTGCGATTTGAGTGTGAAAGGTTTCTGGCGAGTTGTGGGTGTATTTATAGGGTAGTATTGAGATGTCGTCTTCTTCACTGTTTTTAACCGGAAGTGACGACTGACTGGTTCGAAAAGTTGATTCATGTTCCTTTAGCGTTTAATGATCAATTACAGACGAGATAAAAGTAAAAAGGAAAGGAATTAGGCGTGAAAAGTACCGACTGGTTTTACTCTGTTTTCCGACAGAACTCCGGCGACAGAAATCTTTTTCCGGCGACAAGTATCTTGCAGCAGAGAGTCTTCCGAAGGCTTGCAAAGGGTGTGGGTGATTTCGGTAAGAGTTTAGGGGGTTCAGTAAAGCTCGGAGACTAATAATACGGTTTTCCGGCGATGTATCAAGTATTTCCGGCGAGTGATTTTTCGCCGAGAAAAGGTGCGATTTGAGTGTGAAAGGTTTCTGGCGAGTTGTGGGTGTATTTATAGGGTAGTATTGAGATGAATGGGGTCTATATTCGTAGTCAGCCGTTCTCCAGCGGTTATGGCTGATGTCGCGGGTTCAGACGTCGGTTATAACCGTCGTAATAGTTAAGTCATCGGTTAAATTGGGCGAAAACGTAATTAAACGGCGAAGTCGTCGGGATTTCCGACGACTGCTAATTGGGCGGTAATTGACGAATTAAACTTCGGAACTTGAATACTTGAATTAAATGTTTCCTGATATTACCATAAAATCAAAGCGGCGGAGCGGTTGTTTGGCTGAGGGATAAGTCATTGGTTTGAACCGGTACAGACCCGAGTTCGAAACCCGCATGGGTAAAACATTTTTATTTTGTTATTTTTATCAGTTTTTCAGAAACTAAATATATATCCCCGCATAATAATTGATTACGGGTCGTTTAAAATTATTTTGGGCATTTAATTCGCAACTAAAATTTTAACTGACTGTTCGGTTGATAAACGGAGCGGGTTTGGTAAATCCGTTTTTGACGGATGTTACATTCTCTACCATCAACTACTTTCAAAGTATATTAAAAAGTTATATAAGGTGAATAATGTCCGCTCAAATATACAGATTAACAGTAACATTTTCTCTGTTCTATGATTACAATCATTTTTTATACTTTTTATATTATAAAAACTTCACTGATAGCCTTTAGTGGAATGGATGATAATGTTCTTAGAGTGACATACATGAAAAGCCATCAAATATTGCTTATGGATGACAGCAAATCAGCAATGAACTAGTTAGTGTAAGGGAAGAATACTCTAGAAATATAACGGATAAATACACTCTTTTGTTTTCCATATAGTTGTTTAAACTAATACTTGTTTTTTTTTTCTTTTTTTCTAAATACGAAGTAGGACTGTTTAAATTGCTCGACGATCGTTTGATGCTCACTTGAAAAATGCTTGGAATTTGCTCGTTCGATTCAGCTCAACTGAAAAAATGCTCAGTTCGGATCGGTTCGGTTTGTAAAAGAAACCGAGCACGAGCAAAGGTTCGCTCAGTTCGGTTCAGCTCGGTTGGTTCGATTTATTTTTTAATATATACATATATATATATATATGTGTGTGTGTGTGTTTGTGTTATTTTTAATGAAATGACTATAGACCAACATCAACAATGTTTGATCCAAGATCAAAATAGAGCTCATTTAAGTAATTAGAATTGAAATCCAATATCAATAGTCTATTGTGTAATACTTAAATTTCCATTTGATTAATTGAGTCAAAATTTCAAATACTAAAATGTGAAGCGTCGATCAACACTCAAGTCTTAACCCGCCATTCGATTCAAAAGTACAAGACCCCTCCATTGGCCATCTTTATTCGATTTCTCCATTGTCACTCGCCAACATGCCAACTCGTCAGGGTTTTGCTTCAATCGGTTCATTCAATTTCAAACTTCTGATAGAACAAGGGTATGTTTCAATCGGATGACGATTTATCTTCCCGCTTAGTTAATCTCGATAGAGCTAGTTGAGTGTTTTTATATTTCTTGTTACTTGTTAAATTTTTACTTGTGTTCTATTGGACGAAACATCAGGGACGAAAACTGCACTTTATTCTAATAACTAGCACTCCCATCCTCACTTTCCTTGTTTGTTCTGCGAAGCTCGATACTCGCTCGACGTTCGTTCAAAAAATTATCAGAGCAAAAGACGCCCGCTCGACTTTGGCTCGGTTGAAAAAACGTTTGGTTCGGATCGGATTGTAAACGAACCGAGCACGAGCTCGTGAACAGCCCTACAACGAACACCCCTTAAAATCTACTTATTTCTCATTTTGTAAGATTTGAACACAGACAAGAGATAAACACCTTGTAAGTGTAATGTCAATCTAGGATTTACATGTTACAATTTGATGATAACAAACACCAAATTAAATTAAAATTATGTTAATAATATTCCACACTTATGTTAGTTCATGACTACAGGAGATTTATATACTAATTTTGTAGTTATACCAATCATTTTGTACACCAGCATGTTACAATGTTAATAAAACTTAATTTGCGTGCCAAGGTTCGCTCCATGCTCACACCACCTATATGGGTTACTGGTTGTTACTACGTTAGAATGCTCAAGTTACCTAAGTGTTAATTACACCAAGTATACGTTAGTTAATCCTTTCTTAAGCATGCATTGTTCAATTAATTGTTTCCAAAACGCTTGGTATTTCTATAACTTTAGGTACAAATCACCTAAACTAAGTGCTTTAATTTGAGTTCTAGAGTGAATAATACAATTCATTTTGACTAAAGGGGTATGGTCTTAAACTCTGCGACTACTATACGCGACTACTGGTAGACCATGCTCGCAGAGGACGACATCCAAACGAAATTACAACACTTAGCCATTCTCACAGACTCCACACAAGCCTTATAGGCGCAAGCGCAAATATGCTAGCCAAGGGCAGTACAAATGGCAGGGATCGTAGCCAATCAGCATGCGTCAGGCCCTAACCAGACAACTCTCACGATGGCCAATCGTACAGAAGACAAGAAGTACAAAAGGATAGTGGCGTGAAACCAATTAGGTTGCGACGTTCACTGCTCCGTGATATCCACTCATAGCTTGTGACAGACTCGACAACAAGGACGTCAGTTAGGCCACATGGCTCCAATCACCGTGGCCAACGTCTCAATAATCTGCAAACACTAACAGTTGTGTCAGAAGAGACAAATGAGATATTTCTTGTTGGTGACGTCCAACCTTCAACCACAAGTTTAAGAATCAGCTCTCTCAATCTCTTACTCTTAACACACTTGTTTACTGTTCTTAAAAGATACTTATTCTCATGTCGAAGGTTAATTAAAAGTAGAACCCTTTATCTTTCTACCTTATAAAAAGTCTTACGATATTTTGTTTTACAAATCACACTAACATTATCTCCGAAGAAAGATTAAAGATTAACGAACGATTCCTATAAGCATAAACATGTCGGTTTAGACATGGTATTTCTTCATCAACTTAAAATTTGCCTATCATTCTTTACCAAGGTAATCAACTAATCATATATTCAATACATGTGTTTCTTCAAATATTAAATAAAAAATTATATAACTTTCATTAAAAAAAACATACCTAGATGGCTAAATATAAACACTCACCTTTTTCTTCTTCGGTCGTTGACGGACGAAACTCCTATATATATATGTGTATATATATTCATCTCCGCCACCCCCGTCGCCGTCGCCGTCGCCACCGCTTCTCCGCCCCCTTCCCATTCTCCGATCATCTCTCCACTCAAAAACATCCCAACAGCACTCTCATAACACCATCAGTAATGGTGAACGGAGTGAGTTCAGCAGCCGAGCAAGCAGAACAACTCAAGCAAGACGGAAATCTCTATTTCAGGAAAAACAGGTTAGGTGCCGCCATCGATGCGTATACAGAGGTATTTTAGTTTTCCGATCTTAATTCATTTCATGATCACCACCTGTTCGACGAAATGCCGATATGTGTTTACCTGTTTTTTTTTGGATTTCAGGCGATCACTTTGTGCCCCGATGTTCCTGTTTATTGGACCAATCGGGCTTTATGCCATCGAAAAAGAAAGTATGTATGGATTGAGTTGAAAATTGGTTGTGAATGTTTTGAAATTATGTTATTTTTGGGTCATTTTTTTTTGTCAATTTTGGATAATGATTAAAGTTGTATCTTGTTTGTTATGTGTTTGTGTATAGTGAATGGGCAAGAGTTGAGGAGGACTGTATGAGGGCTGTCCGGCTTGATCCGAAATCTGTCAAGGTTTAGATTACATGTTTTTTTTTGTTATTGCATACATACATTATTCACATGTATTTTTCATATTATTGGTTCAAGCTAACGGCTTTTCACGTGAAAACGGTTTCCTGTAATGGCTTATAGACTAACATTATTACCTTTTTATGTATATCATGTCTTTTGCAGCAATGCTTCTGTTATAGTAATAGTCTTTTACCGGAAAACTCGTGTCTTTTGCACAAATGCTTTTGTTATAGTAATATAGTATTATACCGGAAAAGTCATGTCTTTTTTTCACAAATGCTTCTGTTACGGTAATATAGTGTTTTACTAGAAAGCTCACGGGACCACTAATACCCTAATAAGCAGCATTATTAAAACCTTCAAGGGTGGTTATTCCTCTCTAGCACATGTCTTAGGTTGGAATCTTGCTTTCATTGGTGTCCTATGATATCTGATCCTGTTTGTTAGTAGGGTATTGGTAGGTCCGCGAGTTTCCGGTAACGGGTTCTCATGGTTACCAAAAGATTGTATTGATGAATTTGAGGACATCTTTTTTCTTGAATATAACTTTAAGATACCTATTATGTTATATAGTGATTGTTGGGGAAAGCTAAGACGTTGACAATCTTCTTGTGTTACCTCTTTGTAAAGTACCATTCATTCGATTCTTAAGAATGTGTCATAAACCATATGATCATTATGTAGGGTTAGAAATGAAGCATAAAATAGACTAACTTTATTTGTATATGTATTAAAATCAACATACTATTTAACCCGGTTGTTATTAAGGAATGAAAATTACACCGCTTTACGTAACTATCTCTAGATTACCAATGGATATTAATATCTCATTATCATCATCGATAGTTTCGATAACTTGGTATTTCATGTGAATCATAGGTGCGGTGACAATGAACACCTAGGTTTCGGAAATGATATTTCATCCGTAGGAAACAGTGTATTTGAACAATTAGGTGTGTATAAACAATGTTAACCTAATTAGATGACGTTTGCTTTGGTATTCTTCTGTCTCTTTGATATACATGTTATTGAAATTAGGGTTTGGTAACAGTGTGTAGTATTTTTGGAACTGCAGGGTCATTACATGCTAGGGCTTGCACTGCTACAAAGGGAAAGTTACGCTGAAGGAATAAAAGCATTGGAAAGGGTACATCTTTTACAATCCGTTTAATTAAACAAAAAAAATCGTTTTCATTTGACTTCCATTATTGGTAATATATATCTGTAAATGGTTTACGTAGTTAATTAGTTAAAGTAACATGATTGTGTGCTCTAATAAATTTTTACCATTTTATTTTGCTATTTGACCCATTAGAAATAAAACAAACCGTGAATCAACCCGTGTTTAAGAAAATTAACATTTCCATCACTTGTCTGAGGCAAACCGTTATAAATAATAAAAGAATTGCTGTTTGAGAAGAATTATAATAATTGTAATACACATCCAGCAAGTATCTGTAATAATAATCTGAGACTTTATATTACTTCTTGCGTAGGCTTTGGATCTTGGTAGAGGTGCACACCCGAGTAGTTATATGGTGGAGGAGATATGGCGGGAGCTTGCAAACGCAAAATATAACGAGTGGCTGCATGAATCTGCCAAACGAACTTTAGCTTTGCAAAAACTCGAGTACGTTTTCTTGCTAAATTATATCTATCTGGCGGGTTGGGCTATATTAGTGATCAAAATGGCACGGGTCCATATGGTACTTTCACCTACAAAACTTTCTTGGTGTTTATCTTGAATTTATGAATAATTTATGGGTTAATTCTTACAAATAAACAATAATATTCTAAAGCGTAAAGTACACGGATGGTCCCTGTGGTTTACCAAAATTTTGAAAAGCGTAAAGTGCAAACCACAGGGACCATTCGTGTACTTTTGAAAAGCTAGGTACCAAATTCAAAATCTTGGTAAACCACAGGGACTATCCGTGTACGTTACTCTATTCTAAATATTTGAATAAAACCGTTTTTAATGGCTGCATGTGTTAAGACATTAGGTGACCTTCAACCCGTGGGGCTCCTTTTAGCCGAATATTTTTATTTAAAATTAAGCCCCTAATTGATCCATTCAGAAATGGGTCGACATTACCATCTTCATACACTAGATTTTTTCCCGTTATTTTATGCTAACATGCGTCTTTCTGTGCCATAGAAAATCGTGTGCGATAGCGTTAGAAGAAAAACTCGTGCATGATCTTAGCCATATGATGGATGATACCGATGAAGTTAGTTATTCAACTTCAGAACAATTAGCAGCTCTCAAATTAATATTCAGCAAAGCCGCAGAAGCTGACAAACCGACAGACGTGAGTTGTGTGTGTGTGTGTATTTGTTTCTTTTTTCTATTCTCTTTTGAGTTCTTGTAAACAAAATGCAAGTTTTCTTTAGTGGTAACGTACATGTGTAATTTCAGGTACCGGATTATCTTTGCTGCAAAATAACTCTTGATATATTCCGTGATCCCGTCATTACTCCTAGTGGTTTAACTTATGAAAGGGCCGTCATTCTTGATCATCTTGAAAAGGTATTTCTTTCCCTTCACACGACAAAATGAAGTAAAGACTTCGACTTTTGAGATCAACTTGACTACTTACCTGTTTGAAGTCATAAGATTAGCTTAGAGGTAGCGATTTTGACCCATTAACTTGCGAATGAGTCGATTGGGGTTATATATAGTTTTTGGGTAAATTGCATTTTACGTCCTTTAAGTTTCAGCAAAATTTCAAACACTGTCTTTTAACTAACAAAATCACAACGGATATCCTTTATGTTTTAATTTCTTTACAGCAGACGCCCTTTATGTTTTATTTCTTTATAGCGGATGTCCTTTATTTTTGTAATCTTTTTAGGGAGAAAGGATACCGCCTGTAAAAAAATTAATACATAACAGACACCCGCTGTAATTTCGTTAGTTAAAGGACATCACGTGAAATTTTGCTGAAACATGAAGGACGTAAAATGCAATTTACCCTTAATTTTTCAAAGAGTCAATTGATCAAACAGGTTCCAAAACTATACTTTTCATGTGTGTAACCCACCACCTAAATGCCTCTTTATAAAAAGTTTGATTAATATTGAATGTAGCTTTTGTAATTTTCCACACTAATTATTTATAAAAGAAAAGACCAACAATATTGATGGTCAACCCGACCTAACCCCTTTTCAATCTCTACAAGATTTACACATTTTTGACTCGTTACCGATCCCTCCCAAGTCCCATATTGTCACCCATGACTAAATCTAAATGTAAACGAAGTCATGTGACAAAACCCGTCTTAAATTTATACCATATTAGTAGTCATCTTCTCGATATCAAAAGTCAAAACTCTGCATATTTGTGGGACAAAGGGAGAGTACAATTTCGTTGAAAAACTTGCATTTCTTACATTATTGGTCATTAAATTCGATATATTAGGTGGGGAAGTTTGATCCAATTACGCGGGAATCGCTTCACCCGTGGCAGTTAGTCCCAAATTTGGCAATTAAAGAAGCGGTAGGAGCATTTCTGGAAAAACATGGTTGGGCATATAAAATGGATTAGAAGATGGTACAAGAAGTCTACATACATATTTTAGTGGTAAAATAGTAATTATATGGGGAGCTTTGCCGGTGATAACAGTTCATGCACCATTAAAAATGGTGGTGCATTGATCTGTTGTACAGTTACATCCATGCATTTTAACCCCTGGTTTTTGGTTGGTTATTTTCTGGAATTGAGGTGCATTTGGCTTTTGTGCTTGATTACATGTTGTCGTAATTTCCACCGCGGTCAACCACCATAATCCAACACCAGATTACGGTTGAACGAGGTAATATGGCGGTGATAGGACTATAGGTGGCAATTCCTGACCCGCCACAAAAATATTCAGGTTTTGGGTTTTAACCTGTTAAATATGCAAGTTGCGTTCTGGTCGACTTTGTAACCCATTTAGTTAAACAGGTCGTGTTGAGGATGACTTTTTTTAACTCATTTACTTAAACAACTCGACCTGTTAACCCTCTTTTAAAATTGAAAAAAAAACAATTCTTTTAAGGTCAACTCACCAACCCGATTAACCGTTTTATTACAATTTGTTAACAACGTGAATACTTGTCCACTTGTTTGGATAAATGGGTTACATGATCAGATTCGGATTCGTCCATCAGTTAATGGCAGTTAACCCGTCGCATTTGAAAGAGGACAAAAAAGTGTGATGTCGGTACCAACTGTTTTGTCTATTAAGACTTTCACAAAAGGATAGGCGCCATTTTGGATGGTTCAAACTTCGATGGACCACAACAATATGTTACCATCTATCTCACAAGAGGTACATTGCCCCATTGATGATGGGCACATTCTTCCTATTTTGGCCTTTTACCTTTCAACCCCACCTCAACAATTATTGCCTTTCTTTCATAAAAGTTCTCATTATAAACTTCATGTCCGTACAATAATCCAATACACTATTAGGGTTTGAAATTTCTACATTATAATAATTTCTAACAATCATTTCATATTTGGCTTATGTATCCTGTCACCACAAAGAATCCAATCGTGTTAGCTAGGATAAGATGAATATATATCTCCCACCAATCAAAGGAATTGAATCAGACGGTTTCGAGGTATGGCTCGGGTCGTTTATAGCATATACAAAGATGTGACGCGTGTGGAAATTTTAAAAACTCGTGACCAGTAATCGTTTAGCGTTACCAGAAAGCAAAAACATGAATAATCTGATGTTCAATTCAGCAATTCGCGATTTGTAAGTTTCTCTTGCCAAACTTCGGTCATCACCACCAACTTTCGTCAACACCTCCAATCACCGCCATGGCGCCATCGCTATACGTTGTAGACTGTATTCTCCACTCTACTGCTAATCACTTTGTATGCTATTTTTCTGACTTGTATCGAAACTGTGGTGTGTTTTTTGCTACTTAAAAGGACAAGAATCTACAAAACTTAACTAACAAAGTTGACTAAAAAGGTCAAAAGCATTATATACAATAAGGGGATGAACCCATGGACCCTAATAGATCTTGAAAGTTTTGATCTAAAAGATAACAAATTTACATGTTTCTTTGAAACCCCATGAAGCTTACGCGGTATGGGTGCGATTAACCGGCCTATTAATCCGATCAAGAATCCCGCTAGCTTTTCTTTTTGCTCTCGAATTCCCATTTTCGGCAAGTTGTGACAAAGTCTCATAACGACTCTCTTCTTCCCTCATTTCCTTCCACTTGGTTCGATCACTAAAACATATTGCGTACAATATCGCGATACAATTCTCTTTGTTTCGTGCACACGTTGTCTCCCTTATCACAGAAAACAAACACGAAACCGCCCCAAGATCACACATCTCTTCAACCGCCTTCTGGTTACTTGAAAGCATAGCCAGAATGGCTACTAACTCGTCCACGAGGACCCTGTGGTTAATCTTGTCCAAAAGTACACTCACCGCCCCATCACGCACCGCTCTAGTTTTATTCTCATGGACAATACACAGATTAAAGACTGCGGATGCAGCATCTTTCATCGCCAACGCGTGCCCTTCTTCAAGAAGCTCGATCAACGGTTTTAAACCCCCCGCTTTCCCGATTACCAACTTGTTTGAATCGAGTGCCGACAAGGTAAAAAGCGTTGCAGCCGCGTTAGTTCTCGTTTCAATCGTCCCTAATCTTAACGCGTCCAACAAAACCGGAACCACATTCGCCGTTTCCACAAGAAGTTTCTTGTTACTCTCATGAATTGACACATTCAAAAGGGTAGTGATCACATCTTCACAAAGATTCGGGTCAACCCCGTTCTTCATTTCGGATAACGGGCTTATCAATTCCGGTATCACGGTACTACATTCCCCGAAAAATCCCCGAAAAGCGGGGTTCTTTTTCGTCAACGACCGTAACATCCTTGCAGCCTCTTTCTTCTCGGATATCGAATCTGACAATGACAATTTCTTCAAAAGCGATCGGAAATGCTTCCGATCAGCTTCAGTTAACCCGTGTTCATCCGGGTAGTGAACATGGTTAACTGGGTTCGGGCCCATACTGTTCTTGGCCCGAACCCCATGATTCTTGCACCATTGTGCAATCATATCCCGAACCAAATGGTTCGGGATCAAAACCGTGTGCGAAAGAACTTGCCCGGTTTCCGGGCATGTTCTGTTTCCACCCGAAAGCCATTTCTGAATCGAAACTCTATCATACGTCTGCAAAATCATCAAATCTTGATCCAATTAACAACCAAATTGCATAATTCGAAACATAATTCAACAAATTGAGATAAAAACTTACTTTTCCGGTGCAAATAATAACAGGGTCCATCATAATTTCTTTCGAAAGCGGACAATTGAATTCTTGAGGATAAAATTGAATCCCCTGTTTTGTCCCCTGTTTCAAATCATTCAAAGATTGTAAAATTTGCACAGTTTTATCAACAATCTCGTCATCTGATGAATCTTCAACGATTGTTTTAACAAGTTTTTGTAATTCTTTCTTCAAATTGTCGGTTGGATCCCGTTCAAAGACCCCACTTTTCGCCATTACGAAAGAAATCAAGAATTGGTGAATACGGTGTCGTTTTGGTGCTAAATTGGCATTAATCTGTGTGTGTTTTTGCTCTTGGTTTAAGGTGAAGAGACAGTGAAGAAGGAAAGCATATGGGCGTGTGGGTTTCAGAGAAGAAAGAGAATGATGATGATGGTGTGTGTTTTGTGTGTGTGTGTGTGAGAGAGAGAGAGAGAGAGAGAGAGAGAGATAAAAAGGCTCAAAAAAGAAATAGACGGGTTTGTTCTAATTTTTTTTATGTTATTTATAGGTATAGTGTATATTGCTATATTTAATTTATTGTTTTAATAAGAAAAATATGAAATTTATGTTCATTTATCTTTTTGTTTTTACGTTTATTTTTGTATATCTTTTGTTTTTGTTCATGTATCTTTTGTTTTTTACGTTTATTTTTGTATACCTTTTGTTTATTATCATTGAATTGGTAGTAAAAAATATTAAGCATACAATGAAAGCAAAATATTCCAAAGATTATTTCAAGTTTTCAACTCTTATACTATACTTGGCTCATGTAGTAAAATGTCCTACAGTTTATAATAAAAATTAACTTAATCATAATGGTCATATGATAAAACATTAGTATTGCTACAACCTTTGATTTGGTCCGCAGAATGTTTTAGAAGAAGTATGAAAGTATTTTGAAGAAGTTATAACTAATTGATCTACTTAAAATGGGAAAGGTGTGTATGGCTTGAAAAATTACCTTTTAAGCCTCCACAACCAATCCATTGATTTCCGTCTTCGTTACCACTCCATTTAATGTTTCTTTCTCCGAAACAACTTAATTCTCGAAGTATCTTCGCTCTTTTTTAAACGACAAACTAACCTATTTTTAAATACCTATATATCATGCATGATTTAAGTCATCTACCTTACCACCATATCATGTTCCATGATTCCGATACTCTCTACCAACTTTTTAAGATTTTCAAATGAAGTTTGCTTCTCAATATGGATTCAATTTGCCTCTCACTAGATGTGTTTTCCACCATTAATGTATAATAGTTAGCATTCAAGTAACTAACTTAGGTCAAAAGCTTAGCCTAACCTCCAATAGCAACTCATTCACCACTTGCATTTGAGCATCCAAAAGAGCCCATATTTCATGCCTCTCCTCACTAGCATGTAATCTCCAACCAAACATGATTTTTAATGATTTTGGCTTCGTATTTTTATTAAAACCACTAAATATTGAATATGGATGACAATAAAGAACATTCAATTGTAACAATAGACAGTAGCATACTAGAAGAATGCTCATGTCACACAACATTTTTTATACATAACAAGTTTATAATAATTCATGTTGATGATTTTAACGTGATCATGATAATTTAGTATAATTGAATTTACTTAAGTCCTAAGGGTATTAGGAATAAATATTAATACGAATTATGAGGTGGGAAATATACAGTTGTTCATGACTCTTCTTATATTATGCACAAATGAGCTCTGGGTTTTCAAGAGAGCATTCAAAACGCTATAATTGTTTGTCCCCTATGTAAAAAAAAAAACTTTGGTCTAATTTTGGTACAAGGTTTTTCATAACATGTTCTCACGTACTCGTTATTGTGGTTTTCGTTGAATTATCATATTGAACTTTCAAGGGAACATCGAAATATTTAAATCTCAAAGTTTGTATTCAAAGCAATATCTTGTCCCTACAAAATTATATAACCAACAATCCCTGTGTTTTTTTATTTTGATCATGGTTAAAATTGTATTAGACAAGCTAAATAAAATTGCTACATACATAACCTTATTTTTCGGCAAAATTTCACATAGTATTAACAAAATTTATTATTTGTTTTACTAAAGTCACTCAAAGGTTTTTTGTTTCTTCAAAATCTTGCGTGATTTCTAGATTATAGGTTATTTTTGATGACGTGTTAGATGAACAAATAAGAAACTTAATTAAGAATTCTAAAAATACGAAGTAAAGGTTTTTAATATAAGAGGTGACAACTGAGTCAAGTTTGTGTATAAAAAACTCAACCCTTGGCAGCTTATGAACGAGTTGTAAATATGTTGACAACTTATACTTATATTTATTTTAGTTAGAATTCTAATTTTAAACAACACGTTCATTTACATCATGACCCAAATATGCATTGTGTAGTATTTTATTAGACATGACAAACGTGTCAACCTTTTTACATTTTTAAGATGTAATCTTTTATAACAACACTCATACTACACCTTCTTATATATATATAATTTATGAAATTCGTAGCTACGGTAACTTTTGTCCTTTTATGATTTTCGTCTTTTATGAATTTTTTCATCTTTTCATTTTCTTTTTTATTTTTTGGTTTTCCTTTTTCTTTTATAAGTTTTAATCAAATCTGGTGTTGTACAGTTAACAAAACGAACGGTCTAATACTGACCAAACAACGTCAGTATCGAAATTGATATTCGTTTTTAACGTTTCGATCGACGTAAACAAATTTTGGTATTTTTTTGGTCGTATCATGACTTTTTTTTGTTTCTCTTTCGGTAAGTGGCGGTATCTTAATAAACCAAACCAATATCAAACATATTCCTGCCATTAACATTATTTTTACTCTTGCGTCTAATGTTTTTATTAAAAATTGGGTCGCCTCGTCGCAGAATACTGATGTAACCCTCTAGTTTGATAAAACATGTTAATATTTGTGGGTACATCTTTAAAATCTCATTTAACAACAATTTTTTCCATCAACTATATAAATTTTGAATAAATTATATATTTGCATAATCAATTATGCTTTTGTTTGTAAAACACAATATAAAAGTGTTTGAATGTTTACCGGCGGTGGTGGGGTCAAGATCGATTGTGGCTTTGTAGGTGCATCATGAAGTCTGACCTAACAGACCCCCCCGATTGACCACCGTCGCACCAAATCTAATGTGCCTTTTTTCCAATTTAAATTTCGGTGCCACTTTTCCTTTTGTTATTATTATTACAATTATAATTATAATATAATAGTGGCCGAAATTTTCAAAACAAAATGCAAAAAAAAAAAATGGTTGGTACATTTTTTTACATCATGTATATGTGACTTGTTATATTTATTATCTTATATCTTAGATATAAGAATATTCGGTATCACGCCCCGCGAGAAATTCTCTGTAGAGCTAATTTAAACAACCCGGATTGTGGGAGGTAATGTTGCTGGTGTCCTTGCTTGAGGTGATGGCGTTGGTGCAGGGTTCTCCTATATCTCTCATTGCTGATGGTGTCTACGCAAATATATAGATGAGCACGTACAAATTACACAAGTACATAAATAGTCACGCAACATTTTATGCATATTAACATCCTATACGTATATAATCACCCAAGCTTATTCACTTAGACACACAAACACATGTAGATACATAAAAGTCAATAAATGTGATTTGTTTTCAATTTGACCATACAAGCCATTTATGTGGTCGAACTATGTGGACATATCATCTCATCATCTTAACCATTGATTTGCTTTGATTAATGATACTGGTCACTTTGTATGTTTTGTATGATATTTCATTTGTCATTGATTCTGGGTGTGTATATTGTAAGGATTTTTTTGTTATTTTTTTTAGAAAAAAATCCAGTCATCTAACTAGATTTAAAATACCAAAGTAACAAATTACAAACAAGTGGCAGGTAAACGGACAACAAGCTGCGCCGCAACCCCCTTTTGAATTGCAAAACCAATCCTACTAAGGACGAAACGGCCCTTAAAGGTTGAAAGATTACTATTCACAACCTGTTGGACTCTGTTTAGAAATTCCACAGCCTCTGAAGCTAGGGACCCAAATGTATCAAAAGCGAATGGGATAAACACATGTTGATTCTCTAAACAAGCCTTCTCGTGTTTAGCGACCTTGCCTGATTCCGCCTTTAACGTAACCTGGCCAGCAACAAACCCATTATCCTTGAGTCCAACAAGAGGGGACACTCCTGTAAGGTCCACACAAGCGTGTTTTCCCCTAGCCCACCCAAACACAAGAATATCAGCTGGCCGAAGAGTAAACCTCCCATCGAGCGGATCCGTCAGAAAGTTCACCGGAGCCTCCTTTTTCGCCGAAATCCCTGCCCGCTTTAGAACATCATAGAGAATATCTCTTACCAAATCATGTCGGTATTTAAAACCAGGTAACTCCTTACAATGGACCGCATGTTCGCCAAAAGTTTCTAAACAAGCCTTGCGACAAACTGAGCAGGGCTCATCAACCGGAAACAGAGGGATCATTGCCGGTACTTAAGAATTTCCCGGTATTCCACTGCTGACATGTGTTGGCCTAGTCCTTCAATGGGAATAACTGTCAGAAAATCCTGAGAATGAGGTGCCCGGAGACAATCAAACACAGCTTTCTGACGAGGGGATAGACTAAACTTCTCTCCTAAACACTGGACAGTTCTACTAAATAGGGCACTCGCCAAAGCATTCTGGGCTTTAGGGGGGGGGGGCGGTGTCCTTATTAGAGAAACCACCAAGATCAAAATCCGGAAAGGATATGTGCATGCAATCCAACGCGCACACATAATCAGAATCTAACCCAACAATACCACAGTCTCGAAGAATGTGGTCCTGTAAACTCCAAGATTGCACCCTCGAGGCCACAAAAGCATACTTGGATACATCCTCAGCCGAACATAAACCCAAACCCCCCAAAACGGGTCACGAGGGATGCAAGCCTCCATTGAAGATCCCCAAAAAACGGACCCCCGTAAACCACGATATCCTCGATAGCTCTCCGAAGGCCTTTGTCAAAAACCGAAACAGCCTCCCCAACAAATGTGGGTTGGCACGTTCTGAGGCCAAACAACAACTTAGCAACACCCATGCAAGAGCGCAGCAAGAGAAGCTCGCATTGAGGGTCCCGCAGATGTGGAAGATAGCTCATCAGATCCACTGCACAAGATGCCCTTTTCACGGCCAACCTACTGATGAAACCCGCATCGCGACTAACAGCGCCCCCGAGGAGTTTGACACCCGAAACCGGCCTCCCAATCCCACTAGGAAACAAACCCTTTTGCTTCTTAACTCCATTGAACAAACTTCTGTTTTCTTAACATTAAGTTGAAGCCCCAAACAGGGCCCCATAGACCTGATGATTTCTAAAGCTTTAGCCACCTCTTTAGCATCACCTATAATTGTACCATCATCCAAGTACCAAGCATGGAAAAGTAGCTTGCATCTATCTCGTATCTGATAAATGAGGGGATGCAAAACTAAGGCAAAGAGAAGAGGCCCCAAGGGGTCTCCCTGTTGAACCCCAGTGGTGGACCAAATATGATCGTTTCCGACATATAATCTAGCCGGCTGTCCGTATAAAAAATCCACCCATAAGGAAATGGAGGGGCATCGGGTTCGAACTTCTGACAAAAGGGCGGTTCTATACACTAAGTTGAAAGCATTAAAGAAATCAACAGTAATCATGGCTAACGACCCATCCGAGTGGAACACATTTAAAAACCTGTTCGCACTATGGAGCACGGCCTCCGCCCCGCTAGGAATACCCACCCCAAATTGAAAATCATCGAGATATTTAGCCATCTCTTTCCCGACCCCCCTCATAGCCGCCTTAGAAACTAACCTCCTCCAAATTGCATCCACGGCAATAGGCCTAATCCCGTTGTCCGGTTTAAATAAAGGCGTGAGGGGTACTGAAGCAACAAACTCTGACAAGACCCTAGGCACCTCCCCCCAAGCACAAGTTGACTACCTCAAAAATGGCCCTAAGCACCCCGCATGCGATCACCGACCCCTCCCCACAAAGAGCATCCAAAATGTGTTGAGTTATTTATATTTAGTATGTAATTGACCCGCATCAAATTTTATATGCAATTGATAGCAAACTTGATCTTAAAACGATTAAGATAGGAACTTTGTGGAGTGGGAGCTCAAAGGAACTTTGCAAAACTTAAATGTGACACACATTATATAACGTGTTATAAAATATAAATGGTAGATATTCGACCAAAGTCCTGCACAGGTGTTGCTTCTTTGTGTTCCCTCATAAAATAGGTTTTGTCTTTTTCTGCTCACATCCTTTTCTTTTTTATTTTTCTGTCTATACCCTTTTAAATAAAAAAATAACATCTTTACACAACGTAAATGATATAAATTTTAGTAAAATTAAACATTACAATGTTTGACATAATTCCATAAGATTGTTAGGATTTAGATTATTTCTACTATTTATGAATTAATAATAGATGTCATTTTTTTCACTGAACAATGTCGACTGGTTTGGAATATTATAATTCACTTGGTTTTAATCATTCCTTTATCATCAAAGGTGGAAATAAACGTGAAAAACCAAATATAAACAGATTAAGTACCATATGTTTTCATTTGTAAATTTGTCATTTTTACAAGTAAATTAGCAAATAGAACACATATAATGTAAAGTAGATCAAACGATTCAAACCATCTCCATCATATGCCATTGGCAACTAATGTGAGGAGTAAATCCTTTGGCAACTAAAGTTTTGGTAAGCTTTGTTTGATTTTATAGCATATTATAACTTTTTAATGATGAAGCAAGCTTACGTTTAATAGCTTAAAATAATCTAAGAAAAATGTTCACAACTACGACAGTTGATCCATGATTAGCTAGTCATCAACCTTGCATATGAGCTCGTAAATCTAAATTGATACAAAATGAATGAGACTGTCGTCTTCATTGATAACTTACTATACAACACTATGGCGAAGAGTAAACTCATATTCTTCTTCAAACATCATTTATCATTAAAGCTTGGTAATGTATACTTGATGCAATATCAAAGAAACTAGTGAGATATGGTGTTTGTAGTTAAAACGGCAAGGGTACGGTGAAATTTTGTGAGTAAAATCAACTGGTATGTCAAATCATTGTTTTTCTCGGTTAGTATATTGGTGTACACATAAAGGTATACAATTGTATAAGTATCATATTAGTATATGGGGGTATACAAGAAGGTATACTATCATGTAAGTATTTCCATAGGTTTGTCTTGGGATTGTGTTCATATTGTTGTATTGAATGATCCTAGACGGTTGCTTATGTTCATTTAATGCATACAACTTTGGTTGCTTGTTAGGCTGGTTCGATGGTCCAGTATGAATTAGCAGTTTTTGATCCTTCTAACCCTGTTCTTGATCTAGGGTGGAGACAGGGTATGTTCGTTATGCCCTTCATGACTCATTTAGGAATAACAAATTCCTGGGACGGTTGGAATATCACGGGGGGACTATAACGAATCCGGGTATTTGGAGTTACGAAGGTGTGGCTGGAGCACATATTGTGTTTTCTAGGTTGTGCTTTTCGGCAGCTATTTGGCATTGAGTATATTGAGTTCTAGAAATATTTTGTGACGAGCGTACGAGAAAACCCTCTTTATGAGTAAAATCAATTACTATGTCAAATCATAGTTGTTTTTTCTTTCTAGATTAGTATATTGGTGTACACATAAAGGTATACACCTGTATAAGTATCATATTAGTATATGTGTGTATACAAGAAGGTATGCTATCATATAAGTATATTTGGGTGGTATTTGTGCATATACTTAATGGTAATATGACCACATAGAATTACCATAACGGTAAACAAATTATAATGATGGATTAATACAGTATATAGTAGTATATAGTGTGTATTGAGTCTGTTGGCAATATACTTACATGGAATGAAGTATTGATTTTACCACGAGTCAACGAATATAAGAAATGATATATGTACTAAAGGTTCATCGAGCATAGGTAAATGCTATAGGTATTGAAGCAGACTAGTATATGTACATATAATGTGTGACATGATTATGCAAAATACTTATTGATGTACATACTTCTTGTCGAATCGGTTCTTAATCGAACATGGTGTTTAAAGTCACATAAGAGATTGAGGAATAACAACTGTATGTATGTGATCTAAAGGTGTGAGGTAGATCAAATATAACTATAACATGAAATGTGGTCAATATTGATTTATGTAAATTTAATACTTATGAGGATATTTAATAAGCTATACAATTTCGTGAACCAATGAGTTTGTATTTTAAAATATATGAATTTAATCACAATGAACTTTGTGACCCTATAGTGGAGAATTAATCAAAATGGAGTTTTTAATCTAAATGAGGATGTTAAATAATAATGGAATATATGATCTTAATATGGAGATTGACTCACAGTGAAGTTTGTGATCAAAAGATGATAAGCTACTCTTAATGAAGTGTGTGTGAACATGATACAATCACAATGATGAAGTGACTCAAAGGAATAAATGTGCAATGTGTTGTACAAATGAAGAAATGGTAATAAAGATGTGGGTGTAACTCTTTGGTGTATTATAGGTATCATATTGGAAGGTTGATTAAGGTTAGTTCTTGGGGTGTGAATTTGGACACTGATTTTGATTAAAATGGTGTTAATAGGTAACAACAAACTAAGTAAGATGTGTTTTGGTTATAAGATCGTTAAATGTTGTGAAAATGTGTATTAAAATGTGGGTGTGACATAAGGCCTCAACCAAATAATCATTTTTTCGGATCATTCGCCATTTGTGACTATAAAGAAAGTCTCAGGAGTGTTGTAATGTAATCATAACCTAACATTTGTTTATTGTGGAAAAAAATAGGAATCAAATGAATGTCTTGACTATCCACAATCAAGATATCAAGATTATGAAGAGTTTATTTACTATGGAAATGTGGGAGAGTTTATTTTTTAGAGATGATAAGTGGGTATGGGATGGTTACGAAGATGGCTTTTTCATTGTTACGGAATTCAGAAACAAGATTATGAAGAAGTGTATTGAAAACCCGAATGATTCAGTTTTTAGATTGAATAATTGGATTCCCCCAAAGGTTAGCTTATTTTATTGGAGAGCTCATGGGTAAAATTCCGTCTAAGGTGGGTTTGGTTCGTAGAGGTGTCTAACTTGGAGATATCGTGTGTAACAGTTGCAGTTTAGAATATGAGGATGTTGTTCACATTTTGTTTTCTTGTGTGTGGGCTAAAGCAATATGGAGGGAATGTGTGGAATTGGTTAAAATTAAATGGTCCAAATCCGTCGACCTAGAGGAGTTGAAGCCATTTACGCAGTTAAAAATCTAAACAGGTCAAACGAGTGAAAATGTATGACTGAAGCTATGTTATTTTCAACGATGTGGAAAATATGGGAGTATAGAAATGCTAAGATTTTTGAAGGGAGATGGGAGGCAGTTCCCATAATGGTAGAGTGAATTAAAGAAAACTCTTTTCTATGGATTAAAAACAGATTTAAGTTCGAGAATCTTGACTGGGACCGTTGGTGTGACTTTAATATTAGAGACTTGATTATATAATGATTTCTTTTTTCTTGTATTTTGGAACTTCTAGCGTCTAGCTGGCCCTTCTCTTGACAATAAAATATGTTGTCGGTTGTTAAAAAAAGATATCAAGATTGGGCTAATTTGATACCACAACTAGGAAGGAATGTTGCACACTTCTGGAAACTCCACATGGTAGTAATTTCTACTATAGATGGTTGTAATTTCACCAATTATTTTTATACAATTTTTTTTTTCAAATAAACATCTTTACCTTCCGGTGTCAACTTAAAAATTAAAACTTTTTGTTTAAACAAAACAAAATATTTGATAGACAAAAACAAAAAAATGTATAACATTTAGTTACTTAAATCGCATGTCATAGGAAGAGAAAAAGTGCTATCATACTCCAATTAAGATTGTCGGTGGAACCATTTCTCTAAATCAAATTACTTTAAGCTTAATTCACAAGCTTTGACTAGCTTTTTCTATCCAATATTTTCCTTTCATAACCACCTGTAATACACAACAAATAAGAATTTATCATTTTACTTTTGAAACTATGAAAAACCTTTTTGTAAATAATTTATTATTAAATTTGGTAGAAGGTACATAAAATGCAAGATATCTATACTATTTTAAAATACACTTTTTAAGATAAAAAGATAATTTCTAGCGTCTTAAAGAGAGGGTGGAATTAGATTTCCGTCTTATCTAAACTATTTATTAGTGTTATAAAGCTAGAACTTTTAAAACATTTTGTCCCACATCGCTTGCCTAATAAAACATTGGCAAAGAAAATACTTATAAATAGAGAAAAGTAACTCGATAGAGTTGATCGGCGGCTTTGTTTAACTACGCGGATGGGCCCTATGGCCTGTTTAGTTTTATTTTATTTTCTTGGTTCATGGCCCTGTTATTAATAATCAATAGGTTGGTTCAAAACCAAAACCAGCCTATTATTAATAATCAATAGGCTATTTCAAAACTAAACCAGACTGAAAATTTTAGGATTGGGTATAGTTATGACTTAAAGTCGGATCAAGCTAAATCAAGCCAAGCTGTACTAACACGAATTTTATTTGAATTGAGCTCAAGCCTCAAATAGTTTGATTTTGTGCTCAACTTAAGCTAACTTGATTTAAATTGAGTTATGCGCCTAGCTATTTGTATAGAAACTCGTATAGAAAAATTTCATTGATTGGATACAGTTTAAATTCATGAAGCAAACTCATCTCTTAGTAAGATCATAGAGATAAGCATACCAAATAGAGATAAGAATAACCAAAGGATAAACATTAATTATTTACCACTCTATACCCTCCCTCAAGTTAAAGCATGAAAATTATGATGCCTAATTTGTCGAGTAAGGAATGCAATTGTTGAGCTCCCAACGGTTTGGTAAACAAGTCTGCTATTGTTTCTTTGTGTCAATATGCAAGGGCAAAATTACTCTACTCATTCTCAAACAAAATAGTAGTCCATTTCAACATGCATTATACATTCATGAAAAACCAGATTGTTAGCTATATGAAGGAACTTGCAACGCTTCAAGCAACCATCGCAACCATAACACTTCACTAACAGTAGTGCGCATGTCTCGATACTCTACTTTAGCCGATGAACATGAAACGACACATTGTTTCTTCGTTTTCCATGACACGAGGGCTCCTCCTAACATGAAAAGATAACATGTTGAGGACTGTCTAGTGTAGGCACACCCCTAACCAACTAGCATCACAATAAGCATGCAAAGTGAATTCACCCTCTTTTGGGAAGAAAATACCTTGTCCCAGAGTTGACTTTAGGTAACACAAAATTTGTATATCTACCTCCATATGCTTTTGTCGAATATCTGAAACAAATGGCTTAATAAATTAATAAGCAATGTCTGGTCGAGTAGCTTGAAGGTATAACAGACTCCCAATGAGCTGTCTTTATTGGTTCACATATGTTTTTCACTGTCAGTGCATTAATCTCGCTTAGGGTTTTGTTCCATAGGAAAAAAACTAGGACGACATCCAATCATCCCACTATCTTCAAGAATATCCAATGTGTATTTTCTTTGACTTAAGACTAAACCATTCAGAGTTCTAGCCATTTCAATGCCTAAGAAATACTTCAAGGCACCAAGATCTTTACATTAAACCTCTTATCAAGAGATTATTTGGTTTGTTGAATTTTCTCGATCTTGTTCTCGATAATAATAATGACATCATCCACATAAATAAGTGCAGAAACAAACAACTCACCATACTTGAATGTAAAAAGGGAATGATTGGTTTTTCACTAGTTAGTTGAAACTGATATTGAGTAGAGAGGTGGTAAATTTTTTATACCTATTACGAGTGGCCTGTTATAACTTGTAGAGAGACTTTCTAAGCTGACAAACTCTTGTTTCTTCCTTCTTAAAAAAACCCTTGTTGAATCTTCATATATACCTCCTTTCTAAATCCCCATGTAATAAAGCATTGTCCATATTAAGTTGATGCATTAACCGGTTCCTCTTTATAGCCATGACAAGAAGCGTTTTAATTGCGACAAGTTTGGCAACTGGGCAAAAGTATCATGAAAGTCTACGCCTTCCATTTGAGTAAACCCATTAGCTACAAGAGGGCCTAATATCTTTCAATCTCGCAATTTGGTTTATACTTGATCTTATAAACCCACTTCGAGTCTATGGAACATTTTCCATCTAGTAGCCTTTTAAGAGTCCACGTTTGGTTTTCTTTGAGAGCTCTGATCTCTCTTTTCATTGCCTCTTTCTAGTTACCATCTTGCATTGCTTCTTAAAAGGCTTTAGACTCATTGTTAGAACTAGTGATAACCAAATAGGCTTTGTGAGAATTAAAAAAAATTATAAGAAATATAATTAGTAAGAGAGTGTACCGTCAAGGAACGTCAAACTGTTTATGTTGTACTTTGTTTCTTTTCTCTCTTGGTAGGTCCTTGGCTTCATAACCCATCGAGATGATGTTTTGTTCCTCACGGGTTGCGGTGTCTGCTTAGAACCTTGCTCGGGCCTTGTTCATCAATGGAATCTGTCTTCATTTGATTAAGTGTAGATTTACTGGTGTCTTGATCTGGTACAACAAGCTCATCCCTTGGATGCAATTCCTTTCCATTAGTGGTTCTTCATAAGCAATGGGAGGGTCAAATTACATCTTGATTTCCACCTTCGATTTGACTTTTGCAAACATAAACACATGTTCAAAAAACTTGACATCTTGTGGATTTACTATTTGCTCATGTTGTATATCGAAAACTTTGTAACCATTAACCCCTTGAGGGTAGTCTAGAACACACCCAACCTCGCTATAAACTTAAATTTGTCTCCCCTTATCTCATTACATTGGTAATAAGCTAGACATCCTGGAACTCTTATGTCGTCATAATCGAATTTTTCGCCAAAAATAATTTCAAATGGCGTCTTGTTTGCGATAACCTTTGATATTAATCGGTTGATTATGTATGGGGTAGCCTCTACTTACTCTCCCCAAAACCTCTTGGATATACTTGCTTGAAACATGAGTGCCCAAGCTGTTACATGTAAATGACAATGTTTTCGCTCAACGACCTTGTTTTGTTGAGGTAAGCTCATTATCCGGTTGGAAGTAAATTCCCCTCCGTTGTCACATCGTATTTTCTTGATCATCTTTCAAAACTGGCCCATTCTATGAAAGTTTATCAAACAACTTGTACTTGTATCACATTTCTGTTTGATTAAGAAAATCTACACCTCCCTACTGAGTCATTAAAACATGCATTACTTTTAATATAACTCTTTGGAAAAAGATGAATGAGTATGTTTAGCCTTGGTATAAGCATCACAAAAGTTATCTTTAAAACTAAAGTATTTTTCTTAAAAAAATCAAGTAAACCTAGCTGATTATACGAAACATGATCTAGTCTCTTGTGTCATACTTCAACATCTGTCTTTGTCATCATCACTTTTCTTTCTCTAATTACCATCCTTATCCAATGTAGACCATTCACGCATTCACCCACATCAATCAGGTTCCTCAAGCGTAGGCCCTTCATGAAGCAAAAATCCGGAAAGAAACTTACTAAGCACTGTAGTTGTTTAGCTAATCTACTGACCGAAAGTAAGGAACCAGGTATGTATAAAACTCTATTAATGTTAATGCCATTCATTAAGGCACAATTTCCCTTGGTCTTAACTAAGACACTATCTCCATTAGGAATGACCATGGGAGTTTTGTTTTTTTACCTCAAGATTGAGTTGAATCTATACGCGAATTCGAGTTATGAATCACTGAATCTAAGCTGTTGGAGTTGAGTTATAGACCGAATTGGTGATTTTTTATATTGGTTTTGATTTTTTATTCAAAAGTTGTTGAACTTGGCGTCGAATAGGGGAATTCAGTGAACGAATTCAATTCAAAAGACATATTGAAATTGTGATAGGTTAGAATGGAGAAAAGTGATGGCCTTAAAAATAGTACACGGCCGTGGTGGTGGGTTGGTGGTAGTGGCACGTGGGGGGTGGGGGTGATGGTGGGTTTCATAGATGGTGAGGTTGGTTAGATAAGAAGATAGATTGGATGGTATATTAGTAATTTCACATAAAAGCTAACGGAGAAGTTAATAGTAGTTAGAAGCAGGGGCACATAGTGTTAAAACATTGTACATCTAAGGTAAAAGGTGTTAAAGGTGGACTAAGCATGTTAGAGGTCTCAAATAGGGGTGAATATATGGGACTTGGTACCGGTACCGATTTTTTATATAAGATTCAGTACCCACTTTTTGATGTTTTCGTTACGATGCCTGTATTTTACCAAATTTTACACACAAAATACCGGTACCATTTCGAACGTTTTCGGTACCAGTACCGGTAGACATATTTAGCGAATTTCAATACCGATATTTTCAGTACCAATCCCAAACTCATCCTTAACTAGTCTTAAACCACATGGATGAAAATTGCTATTTACTCTTAATAAAAGCATATAATCTTATATTTAATGAATATATTCATATTTCTAACAAGATACATTGACATGACAATACAAATAAGGAAAATAACGACAATACAAACAAAGAATATGAGAGAAAGTTAAACAAGAGAAAATTTTTAATTGGTCATCAGCTTACTCTGTTATTCCAAATTTTATTCTTTTCAAAATTAGTTTTTTTTTCAAATTGTGATAAACTACAAGTAAAACAAAACTTATCTATCAATGTCATTTGAAATTTTACTAGGAAAATGCTCACAATCATCATTAAAGTTATTTAATTCAAGACTCTCTCAAATAGAAATATTAAAAAAAAACCAGCAATATGCATGTGAAATATTATTTTTTGACCGGCTAAAAACATTATTATTTACAATATGAAATACGTTAATATTTTCTAAAATATATCATAAAAGCTACACTTAAAAAGTTTAATCAATGAGAAATTTGTGTCGGCGAATAAAGAACCAAAATGTGAAGTGAAATGTCTAAATCATTACAACTACATATATTAGTAATTAAATAAGCCGCCTTCATAATAGTTCACTAAAATACATAATAGTTCTAACACAAAATTAGATTATATATAAGTAATCATGATATCTACAAATATATAGTAATACAATTCACTAAAATACATAATACGTTATTTTTATATAGAATCAAACAAGATTTGGGTCTTTTAGATAATATACAAAATAACAGTTGATACTTTTATAAGATTAAAACCGAGTTGAGACATCTTAATCAAAGTCTTGGGTTTTACTTTACCTACTAAATCAAACAATTGCCCCATGTTGATTGTTATTTGACTATATGTTCTATTGTTTTACCGCCGGGTATTCTGGCCCACCATTTTCGAAGAAAACAAATACAAAGCCTATACAGCTTATATAAATAAAATACAAATATAAGTGACAACTAGCTTTTGCTTACTTAACTATACACTTAAATATAATAATGTGGTTGTTATAGCGATTAATTGTGAATAAAGCCTAATTAGCCTTGTAATGGGTGTGTATTATTTGGCTCGACATCGGCTAATGTATGGTTGAACATTGATAGTCAATGTAAGAAAATGAGGGTGTTGGATGTATTTACCGTAAATATGATCTCTCTTATTAAAGCCTTGTTTAAAGCATTTACGATAAGTATCTTAGTAAGTACATGTGTTGTGTGACTTAAACACTGATGCTATGTAGTACTTCAAAAATATATTATAGTGACTATGAATTCATTTTGTTGTACACTTTTACCGAGTATGGAGGTGTCAAAACATATTTAATGCGTAAGAGTATCCACAACATTAAACCCTCACAAACCACCACCACCTCAGCTACTACATCAGGTTACAAACGTCCTTAAAAAAACTTAGTTCTTCCATAACATTATAAAATTCAAACATCCATTAACAATTAATTTTTTACCATGTCTAATGTAAGTTGTTATCCTGATTACATGTGTTATACATGCGATGATGACATAGTATTACACATGCATAACAAGTGCCTACAAAGTTTTTTTTTTTTTTGCAATAACCATAACATCATATATTAGACATAGTAAAAAATTATAAATTCTGATTGTTACACTGGGTTTTCTCACTCATGTGAGTTTTCAACATATCCTTCCTACATATATATATAAGGGATGGATCTTTTAAGAAGAAAATTTAACGCAAGAACAAA
Organism: Scalesia atractyloides; assembly: GCA_947069175.1. NCBI lineage: Eukaryota > Viridiplantae > Streptophyta > Magnoliopsida > Asterales > Asteraceae > Scalesia > Scalesia atractyloides. The sequence continues at coordinate 7,826,916 of CAMTDV010000002.1, read as the reverse complement.
AAGAACAAATCTTAGCCACATATTAAACACAATCAATGGATTTGATCATATATAGCAGGTTTCCAACATATCCATCAATATATATATATATATATATATATATATATATATAAGGGATGGATTTTTTGAGAAGAAAATTTAACGCAACAAACATATCTTAGCCACAGATTAAACACAATCAATGGATTTGATCATATATATATGTAGGGGAGGGTTCGTTGGGGAATACTAAAAAAATGGGGAAACAGGGAACACCCTTAAAAATTAAACTTAACATGTTAGAAATCAATTTTTTCTAAAATTTTTTTGGCTCTTTTCCTTATAAACACATGTAGAAACATTTTTAATTAAAAAATAAAAAACTAAAAAATATAAAAAAAATGTTTAAAAAACAATTAAAAATATATCTTATAAAATTAGCATGTTAAAAATCAACTTTTTAAAAATTATTTTCAATGTTTTTCCTTATAAAAATGGGTAGAAACTATTCTAATAAAATTATCATTTTTGTAAAAAAAAGCCTTTTTTTCAACTTTTTTTTCTTCATATTTTTAGTTTTTGAATTTTTTTTAATTAAAAATGCTTCAAGTATTTATAAGGAAAAGCGCCGAAATTTTTTAAAAAAAAATTGATTTTTAACATGGTAAGTTAAATTTTTAAAAGTGTTCCCCGGTTCACCATTTTTTTAGTGTTCCCCAATGAACCTCACACTATATGTATATATATATATGTATATGTATATATACATATATATACATATATATCTATATATATTATATACACGGGAGGGATATCTTGAGAAGAAAATTTAATGCGAGAATAAAAAGAATAAATCTCGGCCACATATTAAATGCAATCAATGTATATAATATGATCAAATAATGACAATATTGTAAACAAGGTTGGGAGTTGGCTACAAAGTCCATTTTTCCTACAAAGTGTGAAAAGTCATGAAACACCATAATGTCAACCATAAAACACACTCAAAACCTACAAATAACATAGTGGAGATTACTAAAGTGTCATATTTGTGGGTTTTGTGTTGTGTTTTGGATGATAAGGCTTTAATTATCGAATGACTAATATTAGTGTGTTTTATGTTGATTATCATGTTGTGTTTTATATTCATAGTTGTATGATGGTGTGTTTGAAGTTTTTAAGGACTGATAAGGTTTGGGTATTTTGTTTCAGTGATTTTCACTATGTTATTTGTGAGTTTTAAGTGTGTTTTATGGCTGAAATTATGGTATTCTATAACTTTATCCACTTTCTAAGAAAAATAGACTTTATAGCCGAATCCCACCCTTATAATAGAATTAAAGATTAACCTAATTTTAGTTAATGCAAGGGTATATTTGTTAAATTCTACATGTAGGAATTTAATATAAAGTTAATAAAATAAATTATATCCACCTAGTCAAAAGTTTCCTTAATATTTCTCTTAGAATGTTACAACTTTTCTAGCATCTCTCATCTTTAATGGAACTAAATCTATTTTTTTTTCAAATCTATTGAATTTGTTTTACTAAGCCTATAGGTGTATCACCTCGTAAAAATCATGTCCAATAATATAGCGGCACATGTCATTACTTTTATATTAAATCTAATAAGGATTAAAGGTGTCAACATGCTCAAACTAAGCCTCTGAGTGACCCTTTACGAAGTCCTAACTCTCATATGAGCCACTTGTTGGACGAGGGATTATTTGTGTAAATATGTAAAAGTTGGACGATGGAGGGGTTAAAAGTGTCAACATGTTAATTTATACCTCTGAATGACCTTTTAACGAACCAAGAGCTTGACAATGTCCGGGCATACTCCAGGTACGCCAAATATTAGTTACGGAGGGCTAATTATGCTTATAAATGTGTATTAAAAGTTTAATAAGTTGAGGGGCTAAAAGTGGCAAACTTTGAAAGATTTTATGGACCGCTCGTGGGCCGCGAGAGACATGGCCTGGTCTCTCGCGAGCCGCCAGAGGAGGTCTGCTGCAGAAAGTTTTGCTTGGCAACCACACAAGTTGCCAAAAACCATTCAATTCGAAACCATGGGTTTCCAAACTGCTATGCCACGTTTTAGGACACTTGTAGACACCCTCTAACACCTGCTAACACCTCGCATCACTTCCTCCAAGCTCTCCAACTATAAATAAGAGCATTGGTTCTTCACTTGAGCTTGCACCTTTCTCATAATCATTCTATCTCCCTCCTATGGAAGTTCCTAACTGAAAGGAACATCCAACTGAGTTCTATCTCATCCAAGGATCACTTATAAGTGTTCCTTTCTCTTGCATTTTTGTTTATAGGTTTTTTATAGCTAAAAGTCAAGCGTTTACGGGAAACACTTTAACTTTCGGTTAAGACCATTATGGTCCAGCCATTGTTCATAACAAACATGGCTAAGTGATCGTAATAAGGTAGATTTTAATCCCTATAAAGGGCACCTCATAAAGATCACGTTTACTAGACCAGTTGACGGGTCAAAGTTTTATTATTAAAAAGTCAAACAGGCCAGATTTTGAAAATATTATAATTTGAGTTTATATATGTTATAAAATATGTTTTGACACTTAAACAAGTTGGTAATAATTATTAGAACATGTGAGAACATGTTCGACTCATCAATTTCAGTTCTAGGGTCGATTCGCAACCGAAAGTCGCAAAAGTTTGACTTCTGCTTTGACTTTCGATTCTGACCCGAATTAGTTTAGTTAGCTACTGATCTAAGGTTGCATTATGATCGTAATATAATGTAGCATAACCCTCTGAGGTTATATTACATGATCATAATCAGAATCTGAGTTTATGCACCGGTTCCGTTATTATGCCAATTTTTGACTAATATGCCTTTTTTACATAAAATAAGGTTTTTATCGATAACGACTTGAAAATGAATTTCCTACTGATGTAGTATCATAAGTAAGATTATTTGGGATGTCAAGTCAGTTTATATACTGAGTTTACATACAAGTTCTTGCATTATGTCGACAAATAACGATAAAGCCCTTATGGCGCATAAAACAGTTTTAATCATACCTTTTAAACCAAACATTTTATCTACTGATGCGTCATATTAAATGATATATCTAAAACATATAAGCCTAATCTTAGCATCATTTTTCATTAAAACTTCGCACGAATCGTCATTTTTCGACATAAACGCGGTTACAATGCATAATATAGTTTTAAATCATATTTATCAACCAAGACTTGTTACCTATTAATTTTAAAACTCATTTAAAGTACTTTACAGTAGGTACATAATATAAACTCAGAATCCCAAATAAATTATCAAGCTATGTGTAAAATGACCAAAGTGCCCCTATGGTGCATAGTTTGGTCTTAAATGATAAATTACACATATGATCAATATCTTACTGATATTATACCATAAATTAAATATTTTTCTAGAATACTTATGATCATAACATCAAAAATATGTTCAAGTTCCTTTTATACTATGTAAATTACCAAAACGCCCTTATGAGGCATAATTTCATTTTAAAATCTTAACGGGCATATAAGTTGATATCCTACTGAAATTACAACTTATTTAAAGTATAATGACATTTAGAACTTGTTCATGACTCATCTGGTTACCCGATATCGCTTATATGGGTACGGTTGAATAAATGTAACTAGTTTACGAAAATTAACCGAAACGGGTTTAACCTTATCATTTTAAATCTCAAAATCTAGAATGCTTATGGTTTACCCATATTATACAAGTCATAGTACTTGTAGGGTTTAAACTACATTCTATCTGGTCATCGCTTAATCTAACGTGTCGTACCGTTTTTTATCCTTTAAGCTAGCCGGTCTAAGTCTATGACTTAAATAAGACCCGTTAGCATTCTAATAGGTTAGCTTACGCCATATTCCAGACTAAAGCCTTCCAGTAAATGCTATCTGCACTTATTTCATTTTGAATACGACTGAGATATTAATTCTTGCATTTTAAAATCAAGACTAACTCAGGTAAATACACCTGACTTATTTTCCCTATACGGGCTTGGGTTAAGGTAAATTATTTCCGCTTGGTCGAAAATGAGATCAATTGAATGCCGGATTGTAGCTAGTAAATCCGCATATTCCGTTTTGATCAGTTTTGTTTGATAACTTAAACATTGGGGGTTAACGACCGTGTCCTGGATATTCTTGGCTCATTACATTAGTTAATGGTCACGACCAAAGCGCGGGGTATAGGCATACACCTGACAGATGCTAATGCTAAATTATTTTTATCCACTAGTTTGGGGATAACTCCTTTGTGGGTTCATAAGTGGTGTGTACGTTAATCATGTCTCCGCATATTCCGTTTTAATCAGTTTTGTTTGATAACTTACCACTATTCGGCATTGATTGATCCCATTTCCGACCAAGCGGTAATAATTTACCGTATCCCAAGCCCGTATAGGGAAAATAGTCAAAAGTATTTACCTGAATTAGCCTTGTTTAAAATGCAAGATTATATTCCAATAGTATTCAAATTGAATTTAGTGCAGATAACATTTACCGGAAGGCTCTAGTCTGGATTATGACATAAGCTAACCAATTAAATACTAACGGTTTATTTAAGTCATAGACTTAAACCGAGTAGTGTAATGGATTAAAAACGGTACGCTAGATTAAGCGATGATCGGATAGAATGTAGTTAAAACTCAACAAGTACCTTGACTTGTATTATATTGGTAAATAATTAACATTCTGGATTTTGATTTTAAAATGATAAGGTTAAACCCGTTTTGGTTGAATTCCGTAAACTAGTTACGTATAATCAACCGTACGCTTATAAGCGATAATGGGTAACCGGAGAAGTCATGGACAAGTTCTATATGCCATTATATTTTAAATAAGTTGTAATATCAGTAGGATATCAAATTTTATGCCCGTTATGGTTTTAAATTGAAACTATGCCTCATAAGGGCGTTTCGGTAATTTCATATTGTATAAAAAGGAACTTGAATATAATTTAATGTTATAACTATAAGTATTCTGGAAAAATAACTTTATATATGATATAATATCAGTAGGATATCAATTATATGTATAATTTATCTTTTATGACTAAACTATGCACCGAAGGGGCATTTTGGTCATTTTACACATAGTTTATAAATTATTTGGGATTATGAGTTTTTGACATGTACCTATTGTAAAAGTATTTAAAATAAGTTTTAAATCAGTAGGTAACAAGTCTTGGTCAAATAATATGGTTTAAAACCATACTATGTGCCGAAATGGCGCTTATGTCGTAAAATGACGTCTTTGCGATGTTTAATAAAAACTGATGTTAAGGTCAGATTAAAATGTCTTAGATATGTTAACTAATATAACATATCAGTAGGTAACAGATTTACCTTGAAAAGATTTGATTAAAACCATTTTATGAGCCACAAGGGCTAAATCGTCATTTATCGATATAATTCAAAGACCTGCTTGTAAATTCAGTTTATAATCTGATTTAACATCTGAAATAATCCTACTTATAATATTACATCAGTAGGAAACTTATTTTCAAGTTCATTATCATTAAAACCTTGTTTTATGCAAAAATGGCATTTTAGTCAAAACTTGCATAATTGCGGAACTTGCACATAAACTCATAATCTGATTATGACCATGTAATATAACCTCAGAGGGTTATGCTACATTATATTTCGATCATAATGAAACTTTAGATCAGTAGGTAACTAATCTAAATCGGATTATAATCGAAAGTCAAAGCAGAAGTCAAACTTTGTGACTTTCGGTTGCGAATCGACCCTAGAACTGAAATTGACGAGCCAAACATGTTCTTACATGTTCTAATAATCATTACCCACTTGTTTAAGTGTCAAAACAGGTTTCATAACATATATAAGATCAATTTATGATTTTTTTGAAAAATTGCTTGTTTGACTTTTTAATATCATAAATTTGACCCGTCAATTGGTCTAGTAAACGTGATCTTCAGGAGTGCCCTTTATATGGATTAACACTACCTTATTACGATCACTTAGCCATGTTCGTTACGAACAATGGCTAGACTATAATGGTCTTAACCGAAAGTCAAAGCGTTTTCCGTAAAACACTTAACTTTTAGCTATAAAAGCCTATAAACGAAAATGCAAGAGCAAGGAACACTTACAAGAGGTTCCTAAAATGCAAGAGAACTAAATTGGATGCTCCTTTCAGTTAGGAACTTCTAGAGGAGGGAGAAGAGTTGAAAAATGAGAAAGGTGCAAGTTCAAATGGTGAACTTGGACACCTATTTATAGTTGGAGAACTCAAATGGGGGTGATGCCAGGTGTTAGGGTGTAAGAGGAAGCTTACAAGTGTCCCAAAACGTGGCATAGCTGTTTGGGAAGCCATAGTTTCGAGAAAATGGTTTTTGGCATTTTTGTTTGGAGGCCAAGGAAACCTTCTGCAGACACAGGCCTCTCGCGCCCCGTGAGAGGCCAGGCCTTAGCCTCTCGCGCCCCGCGAGCGCCCATGTCAGTTTTCAAAATTTGCCACATTTAGCCCCTCAACTTAATAAACCCCTTTAAACCTTCCTAAAACACCTTTTTTGGCATATTTAGCTCTCGGTAGCCAATACTTGGCATACCCGGGATTATGCCCGGACATTGTCGAGCTCTCGGTTCGTTAAAAGGTCACTCAGAGGTATAAATTAACATGTTGACACTTTTAATCCATCCATTATCCAACTTTCATATAATTATGGATTCAATCCCTCTCGTCCAACAAATGGGACATGTGAGAGTTAGGACTTCGTAAAGGATCACTCAGAGGCTCGTTATAAGCATGTTGACTCCGATGTCAATCATGTCACACCCTGCCCGCTGCGGAATAAAAGTCGAGGCATGATTGGGTTATCACCAAAGCTCATGATATTTACTAATAAGTTTCATATTTATTAAATTCAAACTAAATTCAAATATCCAACACAAAACTTCATACAAACACAAGCAATAAACCAAACGATTGTTCCAAACGAAATAAATTGTTTATTCTTCTAAGGCCATCCTATGTGTTTCGTTCCTCAGCTTGTTCACCTGTATCATGCGTAAAACAGAAAATTTGGGTCAACAAAAGTCAGCGAGTGAACCCTGATAAAACATTTAAATAATTGAATTTTATTGTTGATTTAAATAAAATTGTGCATGAATCACATGTGAACAGATGTATATATATATATATATATATATATATATATATATATATATATATATATATATAAAACCAATCACAAACCACAATGTATGAACATATGACATGATGAATGATGTGTTTGAGATCAAGGCTCAATCAAACGGAGCCGATCTAATGAGGCACCTGATGCTCAACCCGTATCCCACGAGGAACCGATGGGCCTAATGAAATGATTGCACTGAAATGATAAAATGTATCCAATATAAACTACATAACAACTGTACACATTTGATCACGAAATGATATTAGCACAAGTGTTAAATAAAATAAAAGAAAATGGTACGACACATGATACACCCCAAAACATGATTAAAACGGGGAATTTGTAGAGATTCACTCACAGTGGGTGCGTATTCTTGAGTAGAAATGAGAGCGCACGAGTTGCGGATTTAACCGACGAGGAAAATCTAACCTAAAAATAATAACGCAATAACTTGATAAATAAATAAACTAATATTTTGATTAAAACCTTTGTTTAGGTTTTTAGATTAATTTAGTGGGTTTTATTGATGTATTAAACCCTTAGAATATGTATTTTTAAACAATTTAATTGATTTTTAGGTTAATTAATAAGCCATAAAATAAAAATAAAAAATGAAATAATATATAAAAAAATATTGTCAGACTGACAAGCCTGTCAGTCTGCCGGTCGGATTATGTTTTAAGCATGCGTGTGGTGAGGCTCGAACCCGTGACCTCTCGGTTGCGTGCACGCAGCTCTTCCAACTGAGCTACGTGTCTAACCCGAAAGAATCTGGATTTTAATTATTCTTATACACATTTTAGGTTCATTAAATTTTAATTAAATTTAAAAAAGGGAGGTAAATGGTTCGGCCGGTGTTAGTAAATGGGCTCGATCCCGCGACCTTAAGTATGCTTTGCACCCAGCCCAGCCAACTGGGCTGGGTGTCTAACCCGACAATACCTGCATTATAATTATATTTATATAGTTAATATGTTATTTCAGAAATAATAATTTTAAAAAGGTTTGGAAGTGGCCGGGCCGATGTGTGTGCACGGATTCGAACCTGCGACGTGTGATTGTGCTTGCACACAGTCCACCACTGGACTGTGTGTCTAACCCATTTGAACTTTATAAGTTAAATACATATAAACACGAGTCCACTTCATCTTCTTCATCTTGTATTTGAACAAAACCTGTCCCCGCCCATGAAACTTTGATTCCCTTCTAATTAACATAAGAATGCTAAACTACTTAACAAATATTCAAAAGTAAGAATGAGTAGGAGTCTACCGTCGAACCGGAATGGAGGACCTCGAGCTCCGGCGGGTGGATTCCGATGGCCTGGGTGGAACACAAATTTTCCGACAACGACAGCGGAATTGAGCGAACAGAGGAATGGGCGAGTTCCGATGGGGGGATTCGACTGGTACTTATAGGGGGGATCGAGAGCTCGGTTTTGCTAAATTGGCTAGAATTAATTGCTAGTTCAATCGCAGCCGGCTGTTTACCAAAATTAAACGGGAGAATTGTCGTTTCCTTTGGAAATACGCGTGAATTGCCGCGGTCTCAGCGGCGAGGAGATTTTGCAGCCGTTTGCAGGTTCATCTCAGTTGTAGTATTAGTGTAATTGTAATCCCACTTTAACACATCTGGTGTGTGTATCGCAGTGGTGTTGTGGTGTGTGTGCATCCGGGGAAACCCGGGTTCGATTCCCGGTTCACCCATTTATTTTAAAACCGTTTTTTTTTTTCTTTATTTGTTTTATTAAACCTTTTTAATTATTATAAGTAATTATTAATTAATTGATTTATTTTATTAATTAATGGATTATATTATATTATTTCTTTAAACTCTTCTTTTTTTTAATTTATTTTTAAACATTAAATTTCATCATTATATATATGAACAATATTGTAAATAATAAATAGATAACTAAACGACGTAAACAAATATTCTTTGATTGATAATATGAGGCGGGTTTTCGAAACCCGATTTACACAAATGTTACAACTCAGAGGCTGGGCATGTTGACACAACGGTCACTCAGAGGCCATGTTTTAAGCATGTTGACACCAACGGTCACTCAGAGGCTATGTTTCAAGCATGTTGACACTAATGGTCACTCAAAGGCTATATTTCAAGCATGTTGACATTAATGGTCACTCAGAGGCTATATTTTAAACATGTTGACACTAATGGTCACTCAGAGGCTCGGTTTATGCATGTTGACTTCAAAAATCACTCAGAGACTTAGTTTGAGCATGTGGACACTTTTAGTCCCTGTTAGTCTTTAATAGACTAAAAATAAAAATATAACACGTGTCACTATACTATTGGACACGATTTTACAGGGTGTTACATCCTCACCCCCCTTAAAAGAAATCTCGACCTCTATATTTTATTCAAAAAGATGGGGGTACTTTTGTCGCATAGTGGACTCAACCTCCCATGTATACTCGGGACCTCTAAAGGCGTCCCATTTAACCTTTACTATAGGTATCAATTTTCGTCGGAGCTTCTTAACCTTTTGATCCTCGATCGAAATCGGTTTCTCTACGAACCTCAGTTTTTTTATCAATTTGCACATCCTTGTACAACATTGCTAGCGATTCATCGGCTAGACATTTCTTAAGGTTACTGATGTGAAACACGTCATGAATTCCACAAAGCTCCTCTGGAAATCTGAGCTTATAAGCTATAGTGCCGACACATTCGATTATCTCGAATGGTCCAATATATCTTGGGCTCAACTTGCCCTTCTTTCCGAAGCACATCACACCTTTCCAGGGTGATACTTTTAACATGACCTTGTCCCCTACTTGGAACTTAAGAGGTTTACGCCTCTTGTCGGCATAACTCTTCTGCCTATCCCTAGCAGCTTTGAGACGATCACGGATTTGCACAATCTTTTCCGTGGTCTCCAGGACAATCTCTGGTCCTGATAGTTGGGCTTCCCTAACTTCTGCCTAACACACTGGCGTTCGGCACTTTCTCCCATATAAGGCCCAAAAGGAGCAGCCTTGATGCTAGTATGATAACCATTATCGTAGGAGAATTCTATTAGAGGTAAGTGGTCATCCCAATTCCACCTAAATCAATCACACATGCCCGGAGCATGTCTTCAAACGTTTGAATAGTATGCTCACTTTGTCCATCTGTCTGCGGGTGGTAAGACGTACTAAAGTTCAATCTTGTGCCTAACGATTGTTGGAAACTCTTCCAAAAGTGAGATGTGTATCTAGTACTCTATCAGATACAATAGTTACCGGCACACCGTGTAGGGACACAATCTTGTCCACATACAACTTAGCCAATTTTTCTGAAATTCCTTTATTGGCAAGAAATGTGTTGACTTAGTCAGCCTATCCACAATGACCCAAATAGTGTCATTTCCACTTTTGGTCTTAGGTAACTTGGTAATTAAGTCCATAGTTACCATTTCCCCTTTCCAAGTAGGAATTTCCAATTAGTGTAGAAGTCCTGACGGCTTCTGATGTTCGGCCTTAACTTGTGAACACGTCAGACACTTAGCTACATAAGTGGCTATGGATTTCTTCAAACCCATCCACCAATAATTCTTTTTCAGGTCGTGATACATCTTGTCACCTCCCGGGTGAACTGAGTATCTTGTATTATGCACTTCTTGGAGGATTAGATCCCTAAGCCCTCCAAAAATTGGAACCCAGATTCTATCATTAAGTCTAAGGATTCCATCATTTCCAGGTGTTAACTGATTGACAGTTCCGCCTAATCCTTCATTAGGAGCATTAGCCTCTAATAGAGCTTGCTTTTGCGCATCTAATAGCTTCTCAATGCTCTTGGCGCTAATCCTTATAGGTATAACCCGTTCCTTGCGACTTAAAGCATCAGCAACTACATTTGCCTTGCCTGGATGGTAGAGAATCTCGCAATCATAATCATTAAGCATTTCCATCCATCGGCATTGTCGCATGTTCAATTCCTTCTGATTGAACAGATGCTGGAGACTTTTATGGTCTGTGTATATAATACACTTTGTGCCATACAAGTAATGTCTCCATAACTTTAGTGCGAATACAACGACACCCAATTCCAAATCATGGATGGTGTAATTCCTTTCATGCACTTTTAGTTGTCATGATGCATAGGCAATTACCTTGCCTTTTTGTATTAGCACACAACCCATGCCGGTGTGCGAAGCATCATAGTAGACTACAAATTCTTCAATACCTCAGGTAGAGATAACACAGGAGCATTGCTCAACTTGTGTTTAAGAACCTCAAAAGATTCTTGTTGTTTTGGACCCAATTATACTTAACATTCTTACGGGTCAAGGTAGTTAGAGGAGTGGCTGTTCTTGAAAAGTTCTCAATGAACCTTCTGTAGTACCCAACCAATCCTAGGAAACTACGAATCTCTGATGGGGTTTTGGGTACTTCCCAATTCATTATGGCTTCTATTTTGGTGGGATCCACTTGGATACCACGCTCACTTACAACATGTCCAAGAAATTGGACTTCTCTAAGCCAAAACTCACACTTAGAGAATTTAGCATAAAGCTTCTCTTGCCTTAGCAGTTTTAGGATGCACCAAAGATGTTTCTCGTGATCAACTTGATTACGAGAATAAATAAGTATGTCGTCTATGAAGACAATAACAAACTTATCCAGATATGGCTTGCAGACTCTATTCATGAGATCCATGAATGCTGCAGGTGCATTTGTGAGCCCAAAAGGCATACTAAGAATTCAAAGTGACCGTATCGTATCCTGAAGGCAGTCTTAGGAACATCTTCACTTCTAACCTTCAGCTGATGATATCTAGATCTTAAATCAATTTTGGAGAAATAACTCGCCCCTTGAAGTTGGTCGAACAAATCGTCGATCATGAGCAATGGATAACGGTTCTTAATTGTTAACTTATTTAGCTCTCGATAGTCAATGCACATCCGCATTGAACCGTCTTTCTTCTTAACGAAGAGGATAGGAGCTCTCCAAGGTGAGGATCTAGGCTGTATAAAGCCTTTCTCTAAGAGTTCATCTAATTGTGTCCTAAACTCCTTCATTTCCGTTGGTGCTAATTGGTATGGAGCTCTAGCTATGGGTGCAGATCTAGGTATGATATCAATCCTAAACTCCACTTGTCTGTCTGGAGGTAAACCTGGCAGTTCTTCGGGAAACACATCGGAATATTCAGAAATAATTGGTAGGTCTTCCATGTTTGGCTTAGGCTCATTAATAGTAACTTGTGCCATGTAAATGACACAACCTTTCCTCAAAAACTTGGATGCCTTAAATAACGACACCTTGTCTGGCAATCCGTAGTGTGAATCTCCATGGATGCTTATCATTTCACCAGATGGGGTTTTGATTTTGATGAGTTTCTTATCGCAGGCAATGCGGGCTTGGTTATGGGATAATCAATCCATGCCTAAAACTACATCAAACCCCGCCAATTTCATTGGCAAAAGAGAAATAGGAACGGAATGAATCTTAATGGATATAGAACATCCTTCAAGAATGGAAGATGCGGATTCTAAGCTTCCATCAGCAAGTTCTATCTCATAAATTTTATCTAGAGTTCTTATGGGTAAGTTTAATAGTTTACTAAACTTATGATCAACAAAAGATATATCTGCACCCGAGTCAAAAAGAACTAACATAAATATCGTTAATGAGGAATGTACCTGTTATGACATTGTTGTCATTAACAGCCTCTCTTGCAGTTATCTAAAAGGCAAGAGCATTCCCCTTCTTGGCCTCTGCACGCTTTGCCTCGTTGTTTCTAGGATTCTTTGGGCAATTAGGCTTGATATGCCCTTTCTCATTACAGCCAAAACATACGGCATCCTTAAGATTTTTGCACTCGTGGGTCTTATGCCCTTTCCTCTTGCAAATACCACAGGGTTTAATCTGGGGATCGGTATTGCATTGCCCCCAATGCCTGCGGTTACAGGTTTTGCACAAAAGTCTATCATCAGACCTGTGCTGGTTCTTCTTGAACCCAAAATTTCCTTTCTTTTTAGACCTTTAGGAGTTATCATCCTCCCGTTTTCTTTTCCCGTCAGTCTCAAACTTGACTGACTTCTGCCTCACCAAATCTAATGTGAGGGAGAGGGAAAGGTCAGCAGACCTATAGGTACTAGGCTGAGCAGCCTTTACCATTCCCTTTATCTCGGTAGCTAACCCATTCTCAGGGGTGATCAGATAGGAAACTAACCTAGATAGGGAGTTGAAATCGGAAACATATTTCCGACAATCTAGGTTTTTCATGGAAAGAGACAAAAAGTCTGTCTCTAATTTCTCCACCTCATGAGGTAGGCAATAAGTTTCCTTAACAAGGTCCACAAACTTGGATCATCCCAAATTATATAGGTGTACTTTACCTGTAGACTGGATCATGGCTTTCCACCAGATTAGGGCATCGCCCTTAAAGGACTGTGATACATACTTAACCACATCCTTATCAGCACAGCTGCTGATATCCACTATTGTCTCCATCTCGTCAAGCCACTTCAAAGCTTCTACAGCTCCTTTCTCCCCGTTAAAGTCTCTGGGCTTACAGGAGACAAAGTATTTGTAGGTACATCCGTTTTTAAGAGAACGGGTCCTATCAGTAAATTCCAGTTTCTTTGGTTCACTCTTCACATTTTAAGAGTAAACTGAGCTCTCCTTATGAGCTAAAGATGGTGGAATAGATAATGGTCTAGAGCGAGTAGCACTCGACTCTCTAAGCTTTTCTATGGCCTTTCCCATGGCCCTTTCAACAGCCGCATCAATGCGAGCTTGGAAGTCGTCATTATTAATGGCTCTATTTTCAGCATTATTAGCGTCAATATCCCGGTGGCTACTTTGTGCCACATTCGAGTTAGCCATCTTCAAGCTTTGGTTCTATACACCAATAAAGCGTCACTTAGCCATGGTATGTCAACCATATTGGTTTTAATATTGGATATAACAATCCATTGCCTAAACTAGTGTGAATAACATCACAACTCTTAGGCTTAACATATCTATATTTGGCCTAGGTCTTAATAGGACCATCAAAGGCAAATTAAAATTTGGACATAGCCCATTTATTACTAGACAATGGATCGTAATGTCACGACTGTCATTGTCGTATTCGACAATTACGTTTAGCTTTTAAGCTTGTCACGAAGGACATAAAATTTTATGGTGCATAGGCCTGTCACTAATGGACATATAATATGGCACATAGGCTTGTCACCAATGGACATAAAATATGGCACATAGGCCTGTCACTAAGGGACATAGAGTTTGGACAGGGGTTATATCAACCACAGTTGTCGTTGTCATTTTTGACAATATAATATTGCTCAAAGGAAAATCATTACTAAATGGATGTTTAATCATAGCCCCAAGGGCAGTACATCACTAATGGATGTTTAATCATAGCCCCAAAGGCAATACATCACTAATGGATGTTTAATCATAGCCCCAATGGCAATACATCACTAATGGATGTTTAATCATAGCCCCAAGGGCAATACATCACTAATGGATGTTTAATCATAGCCCCAAGGGCAATACATCACTAATGATGTTTAATCATCGCACTGATGATATTAGCCGGGATCAATATTGATCACATAGACTAAATAAGGTTAGGACATAGTCCTTTACCGTGAAGGCTAGTGTGATTCCTCAAGTCACACTACCAGGAGTATGAACATTCCTAAATGTTGTTAGGTCCTATAAGTGTGAGACTGAAGCATCAAATATATGTAACGGTCTATGGTAGTTAACTGGGTTTAACTAGTTTAGTTTGTGTTAGGTTTGGACCTTTATAGGTCATTTGGGCATGCCATAGGCCATGTGGGCCAGGCAAGCCCATAGGCAAGCCCATTAGGGTTATGCCTTACCCTAGGTATAAATAGAATGATATGTCATTTGCTAGGGTTAGACTTTTGGAGAGACTCTTAGGTTTTCTCTAGAGAACCTTCATCTTGTACCAGACGGTTTTGCTTATTCAAGTAATAGAATCGTGTGCAAGGTGTTAAAAGTGAATTCGTATTGTTCTTCATCATTTCGGTTTTTCTTGAAGATCATCAAGTTTGGATTCCGCCCATCCTTGGTGATTGTGTGATATCAATGTTAGATCCGGATAAACGGGACTTACAAGTGGTATCAGAGCCTGTTTGAACCTGTTTTCCAGGCTCAGATCTGATATTACAAGATTCTGTTTGGTATTCTGCTGAAGAACACGAAGAAGATTCAAGCATTAGGGATCAATATTCAAGGATTTAAGATTTTCTGGTTGTATTTCGGATTTAAATCTGCTGCATTTCGGATAAAAATCTTGAATTTCTGTTAGATTTCGGATAAATCTTCAAGCATATCGGATTTTCTTCAAGGATTTCGGATAAATCTTCAAGGATTTCGGATAATCTTTAAAGATTTCGGATTCGTAACTGTTCCGAATTCGGATAGACTTTCATTCCGGATTACTGTTCCGGATTCCCATTCCGGACTGAAATAGTGCATCTCGGATTCCATCTCGAATACTGTTCCGAATCACATCTCGGATTACCATCTCGGATCACTGTTTCCGGATTCCATTTCGGATTGTTAATCCGAGTTACTGTTCCGAATTCGGTACTATCCGAGTTGTACCCAAAAAGGTGGAAAGTTAACCGGCTGACGTAGCCGGAGTCAAACGTTTTCTTACACAGAATTTGATCCTTATACAATTTTAACAAACCGGTTGCACGGCTAGACTCGTGTGATTTTTAGGGCAAAAAAAGGCATGAAAATTCCTGAAATCACCATCGGACAGTATATATTGTTGGAATCGTATCATCGAGACGAGTCTAACGGTACATTTTGGTAAAAACAGTTTTCAGACATTTTTTATCGTGTTTACCGGTCCGATTTCGATTATCCGAGGTTGTCTGCAGCCCAAACTCAGCACTCGAGCCTGCGGGATGAAGTAAAGGAAAAGCTGAATGAGTTTATCGGAGACTACAATGTTGATCCGGTTGCTGACTATGTGATGCGTTTGCTTGACCGTGGAAGGCAAAAAGAGGATGTAAGGAATGATTTGAATAGCTTTTGGGTGATGCAAGGACTCTTTTGTATCTTGGTTATGGGATCGTTTACAATTAAACCAAGATCTCCACGATCGATATGCAAAATCAACTGAGTCTAATCCTGACGAAGTGTCTGACCAGAAACCTCAACCACAGCAAGCAACCATCAGTAGTCCAGCACCCCAAACTCGACCTCAAGCCCAAACTAACGCTGACAAATCTAGCTCGTCCATTGACACAGTCAACTATCTTTTATACACTGAACCTTGCAGGAATAGGGTTGCTCAACTCCGGGCTCTTAATTCCAAAATGACCGATGAATACAACAATTCAATGGCTCAGTGCATCAGCCTTCGAGAAAGTAACAGGTTACTCAAAGAAAAGGTTGAAGCACAAAAGAAAGATATAGCTCAGCTCCACCTGGACGTAAATTAACAGAAATGTTGGATCCATGATTACAAAACCATATTAGAATAAAAAACCATGGAATGCGACTTGGTAAGAGTTGAGCTGGGACTTCTTACTGGAAAATATCAACAAAATGAAGTTAATATAAAGAAATTTGATACATCCAGCAAGCTAGTTCAAGACGTGTGCGATGTGCAGCTGGCATATAAGGGGAACAAAGGGAAGGGTTTGGGATTCAATCAGGTTGCCCCACCGTATAATCACAGCTATACAACAATGCCAGAAACCGACGAAGATATTGAGAAAGCACAACATATGGTGTATGGCAAACCCAGTGATTATACGCCAGACGCACGGGAACCATCTGGTGCTGATAACTCTTTAAATGAGTTAGCTGATGAAGAGAGAGCTGTTGTGAACAAGGCTCCAAGTGCGCAAACTGAAGAATCTGAACCTTCTGCTGCTGATGAAAAGGTTCAGAGCAAGCTAAAAGAGCAGAAAAGAGCAAATCGGAGACTAAGAAAGCAGAAGTCCAAACGTCAAGGACAGTCACGCTCTCTAAAATCATCAGGCAGCAATAGCCCTCAAAAGGCTAGTGTTGTGAAAAAATCTTTTGTTAAGCCGGTCTTCAATGGAAAATGTGAAAAATATACTTTTGACCGTGCTAGCAAAGCGTTTGGAAAGGTTGGGGAGATTTCTGAAAAAGACTTGCAGTCTAAACAACCCAAGAAAAATCAAAAGAAATCTCCACAACAGAAGAAGGCCCTTGCAAACGACAAGTACAACCATCCAAATTCATCTTCGTCTGCAAGAAACGTGCAAGGATATCAAGCACAGAAGGGAGCAGTTCATCCTTCAAGGCCTGCAAGAGCAAATCAAGCTGATCAGAATGCTTTCCATGTGAAGAGACAAACGTGCTTCAATTGTGGCATTCGTGGTCACATTGCTCGAAACTGTACACGTAGTTCCCATGTTCCGTATCGTGCTCAAAATCAGAAGGTTACACCAAAGAATAACATTTATTCCAAGCCGATGAAGGTATCATCACCTAAGGCAATGAAGAATGTGAATTCCAAGGTTAAACCATCTGATGGGGATTGGAATGTTGCCAAAAGCAAACGCAAGGCTGTTCAGAAACAAAAATCTTTTTTCTAAAATGACTAAACCTGAAACAGCCACAGTTGCTCAATCAAAGGCAACAACCGCGTTTGATAAAATGAAACAGATTTGGGAACCCAAATCCAAATCAGCAGCAACATCACCAATCCTTGAAACAAAAGGGGACTTGTGTCTTAAAAAAGTGTCTTATTTTGATGCTTCAGAGAAACCCAGGACCACGATGGCCTGGGTCCCACTGTCTTACTAATCTCTTTATTTTCTCATGAACAACCAAGGAGGAGATGTTGACAATCTCTGAAATGTTGGTAGCGGTTGTTCCAGGGACATGAAGGATAACATATCACTGTTGCAAAAAGCTCAAATTTTTACGATTGTGATGTTTCCTTTGGAGGTGATGAGGTAAGAAAAGATCAGCGAAAAGGTATAAATTTAAACTTCGTGCTTTAAATTTTGAAATTGATTAGTTTTTAATCTAATGGCGGAACGGTTAACCAAAAACAACAAAAATATTTTCTTTTTGTTTAAAACTTTGTGCATATGTTTTCGTTATTAGGTAAATTTGTGCATAAAGTATGATGCACAAATTTAGGGGGAAGAGGGCGATATAGGTATATATGTATTGTTTGAGGGTGAGAAAATTAGAAAAATACAAAAAATCATGGGAAATGAAATGAATATTTGTGATAAAGGGTGTGACTGACACATGTAAGGTATCGTAGCTGAAAAGACTAGGATCTAATGTGATATGTCGGTAGGCTTACGCTCAAAGTGATTAAAAGATACTAAGTGATATAAACATAACGAACTACGTATCTTGTGGGTAACATACCATAGGCGTATGATTTTATCGTCTTAAATCTTGCGTTGATAGATAGCCAACATCTGAGGTTTCGGGTCTTTATGCTGTTGAGTCATCCGGGTATATCTTGGCTGCCCTTCTGTTGCATCCAGATTATATGCAGACCTAGGCACAGTCAAGATATCTTTGCAAAAGAGCCAAAATAGAATTCTCAAAACCTTAAAAGAAAGGAAATCTCATCATGAGAAAATTTCATGAATTTAAACATACTAAATAAGGTATTTGCCTAACCCTCGTCAGATACTGTTGGTCACTCTGCTGTACGGAAGTACTGACCTGTTCACCAATACCTTGACGTTGTAAAATCAAAGGATGATCTCAGTATACTCACCTGCTAATATGAATCGTTGTGCTTACCTTGATCGCGGGGGTATGCCATGGTATGTGACACACGGATATTATAGTATAATACTACCTTAAGCATATCACGAAGTTGAAAAATGAAAATTGAGCGTTTAAGTTTAAGTGGACAAACATATTGGCAATCACTTAGACCAGTCTGAATAAGTTCGCACTGAAAAGTGTTCCTTGGTCTGCCTGAAAACGATTTTGATCCCATTGTAATTGTATAGTTGTAACTATTGATTTAGTTTCTTTGTTTATTTGTGTTTCTGTTTATATTCTTATGTTTAAAAATTAAAAATTAAAAAAATAGAAAATTAAAAATCCAAAAATCCAAAAATAGAGTGCTTTATTTGTTTTATTAAAATTATTAACCGTTCTTGAAGATTTGGCTAATCATCAAAGAATGAAAAAAAATTTGAATTTCGATCCGAGTACAAGTACTTGGATGTACCAGGTGTTCATGCGGTACTCTCCCTGTTGCATGAGAATGTTTGCTTATAAGTTTCTGAGAATGTGCAGATCTTGATTTAGATCAAGAAACAGGGGTTGCTGGATATTGAGATGTTGTTAGTTGCCGACAAAGCGTAAAGCATCACAATAGCAAAGTGTGCCTGAGTCAGAAGAACCAGATTCCAGTCGTCATCTGACAGTGATAGTAAATTTGAAGAAGTACCTGTGAACCTGCTTGCTTGAAAGAGAAGAATTGAAGAAGAAAAGAGCTGCTGAGATTCCTCCTCTCACATTCTTGTGACAAAGATGTTTCAAGCAAAGCTGATCGAGATCCTAATATGAAGCTAACCACAAGAGCAGAAGAAAGAGACCCGGTGCTGAGAGTTCGTTGAAGTATGAGGTCCTAAAAGTATGAGACTGACTTCCACAACACTTACGGCACAGCGACAACCATAGTTCCTGTTGAAGACGTAACTGAATTTGCACTATCAAGACAATTTGATGCATCAGTCTAGGGGGAGATTGTTAGGTCCTATAAGTGTGAGACTGAAGCATCAAATATATGTAACGGTCTATGGTAGTTAACTGAGTTTAACTAGGTTAGTTTGTGTTAGGTTTGGACCTTTATAGGTCATTTGGGCATGCCAGAGGCCATGTGGGCCAGGCAAGCCCATAGGCAAGCCCATTAGGGTTATGCCTTACCCTAGGTATAAATAGAATGTTATGTCATTTTCTAGGGTTAGACTTTTAGGGAGACTCTTAGGTTTTTTTCTAGAGAACCTTCATCTTGTACCAGATGGTTTTGCTTATTCAAGTAATAGAATCATGTGCAAGGTGTAAAAAGTGAATTCGTATTGTTCTTCATCATTTCGGTTTTTCTTGAAGTCATCAAGTTTGATTCCGCCCATCCTTGGTGATTGTGTGATATCAATGTTAGATCCAGATAACGGGACTTACAAATGTTAACATAAGAGTACCTTAATGGTTGATTAATAGTCCCGGTCGCATTGACCTTAACGACTTGGAGGCTTGAACTTAAGTCCACCACCTCTGGATAGAAAGGATAACTTTCCTTAACTATCCTGATGAAGACCCCTTCGTACTTAACTATCATTTATAAATTGGCCAAATGTGTGGTCTATGCCACTTGGCTAATCAAAACCATTAAGATCTTTTTGGATTATATCGCAGAGCATAAATTTCGAGTAAAATCGAGGCGCTCGTTTGAAGAGGATGAATACATACATATATATATATATATATATATATATATATATATATATATATATATAATATATATATATATATATATACTTCATTAAATTTCGATAGAAGTTACAATACTAGAAAGAAATAAATTGTCCATGCAAGGACTACAGAAAACAAAATGTCCGCGAAGGGACTAGAGAAATAACAATGTCCTCGCAGGGACTAACATATATTAGAAGAGACTTCACTCATCCTTCTTTCCCTTAACCAGTTTGGAGAGTTTCTTGAAGAACTTGTTTGTCTTCTTCTCCGTTTTCTCCGCTTGTTGTTGCATTTCTTTTATTCTTACTAAGGCTTCGTTAATGGCCTCAGGTGGTGGTGGAGGTTGTGGTTGTGGTTGTGGCATAACCAGACACTGGTACGCATAAGTTGGATATCCAGTCGGTGGATAAGCAGACGGGAAAGGAGATGGGTAAAGTGCGTTGTGCATAATTGCTTGCATATAGGGGTCTTGCGACCATGCTTGATAGTCTACTGGTGTTGACGGGTTAAAAGGATCATATCCAGACGTATCTAGATATGTGGGGATTGGGTTACTATATCCTGATGGTGGTGGTTGAACCGTAGGTGTTGGTGTTGGTTACACTACAAGTGAAACATTAGAGGGTCCACCCATTTGTGGGTCCTCTTGAATTGTGGGGTAGGAATTGGGCAAAGGTGGCAGCGATCCCGACCTTTGTCCTGCACGTACCGACATACGTGCTCCACGCTTCCTCCTTGGTAGTTCAGGTGGTTGTTGAGGTTGATCCACCGATTCCATGTGGACATCTTCTTGTATAGGAGGTGGTTGAGAGTGATGGGAGTGAGTGCTTGCGAAGGTAAATTGGTTCCAATATTGGTCCCCACTCATTAGGACCTTGGTAAGGCGATCTGACATAAGAGTTCGAATCGCTTGAAATTTCTATGGGATGCGTATTCGATCCCAACGGCGGCATCTCCGGGTCGGAGTCCTCGTCCATAGGGTTTGGCTGGTCCAACTGATTTTGATCAGCTGGAGGTGTGTTAAAGTAGTGGTTAGGGTTAAATTCTTCATGATAAGAGTGTGAATGGGAATGATGAGAATGGTGAGAATGGTGTGAATGATAGGAGTGGTGAGAGTGGTAAGAATTTTGGGAATGTGAGGGCGAATGTCTATGAGAGACAGAGTGTCTCGCTGGTTGCCAAGGAGATGAATCTCCTGATTCTTGGTAGGCGTCTGAGTTGTGAGTTTGAGGAGGGATGCGCCACGATGGTCCTCCCCTCATTTCCTCTTCCACTTTGTCCTCTTACTCTTGGCGGCATTTTCCTGTCAAAATCAATTCAAAAACAATACTAATAACTTAATAATGAAATGAGTAATCCTAGGTCAATACCTAGACTCGGAAGTCTAAGGAATGTGCTCGTGTAAGTTTGAGATTAAACTCAAGAGGGATAGTGTTTAATTCTCTCAAACATTGGCTCTGATACCAACCTGTCACACCCCGGATTTCCAATTCCAAATCCATACACCGGTGGGCCCGGGTGGGGAGTATCGTGACGTCAGTTGATAACATCATTGTCAATTAAACACGGCACATCGGAAGTCTTGGAGTAAAATTACTATTACAAACCAAAATTTTCAAAGTACTAAATAATAATATACAGACGGCTTGTAAAGAAAGATCCACAGGCGGATCGTAAAATGTACAAAAATGTATAACAGACTTTAGGCAGATCTAAGGATTTGCAAGATCCTCTTATATCTCTACCAAGCAGCTTCCATCCTATTTCGTATTGTACCTGCAACTTAGTCTTCTGAAAATACGTCAGCTTTCGCTGGTAAATACACCCGACTGACTCATTTTGAAAACATTTGAAAATGATTTTAAGTGCACAAGGCACAAAATCTTTTATAACTTGGGAAAGTTGACCTTGCAACCTTGTTAACAGATTCACATGTTTGTCCATACATACAAGGCCCAGTACGAAAATCGAGACATGATTAACGTACACACCACTTATGAACTCACGAAGGGAGACATGATTTGGCCTAATAGGTATAATACTCTCGTCGCCAAGCGATTAACGGTACTTTACCCTTCCAGTTAGTACATGTCCCAAATTTGATCGAAAAATACGAAACTTTGGCGAGATTGAAAATTGAGGAGCGGAACCAGTCATCAAGGTGCGGATGTCAATCCTGGCTTGACAATTTCGTCCCCAAATTGTGGTTTATTGAACGTATCAAGATATAATCTCGAATCGTCAATAAGGATCCACTAGATTATGAAATGAAACTCCCATCAACATATGGATATCACTCCTGACTTGATGGTGAATTTCGTGCGAAATAACATTTAAAACGGATTGAAACTCGTTACCAATGGTGGGAATCACTCCTGTATTGATGAGTTATTTCGATTGTGGAACATGAATATACTCAAAGCGTGTGTTGTGTTTCATGTCTTAGGAAATACATATTGTAAGTTTTAGGATCAAAAGGGGGAGAAGCATGATAGAAAGAATAACATTTTAGACAAGTATCACAAATGGTCGAATTGTATGGTACTTAAACTATAGACTAGGTCAAACATGACAATTCTACCTAATTCCCTATAGTTATGGCACTGATACCAATCTGTCACACCCCAACCGATGGCGGAAATATCGGCATGGGACGAACAAATTGCTCAAAACTTCATAACGCTATGTGACAATATAGATTAAATTCAAATTTCATTCAAGACTAAATTGTCATACAAAAATTCCAAATAATAATCAACGATTATTTCAAAACGACATAACATCTAAATAGATAAATTAATCTAGGCGTGTATCTAAGCAATCCTACTAGATTTCTTGTATCATCAGTTTTCCTGCAACATGTATTAAAAGCGTAGATCAATACAAAAGTATTGGCGAGCATACAAGTTTGAAAATAAAATTTAAGTGTAAGAGTTTATTTCAATCATGATGGGAGTATAATAAAGCTGAATCGCATATATATGTAGACGACTCTCACATAATAATAGCATATAATTGAATTCCTTAACTAGCATGCATAGTAACATAATCATAATAATGTCGTGAGAATACAAATTAAAACTAATAAGCATAAACAACTCAAACGTAACAAGTAGCATGTATAAACGAGTTTAATCTAACACATATAATTCAAATAAGCGTAATTGATAACCCGTTTGTTATTGGGAACACATTTAATCTTGTAAAAATAAATTTTGTAATTTATACATTTTGCACCCCAAAATGCGTTAAAGTGTAAAAATGGGTCGAGTATGCTCACATTTTGCGAAGCTCCCTTTGGAATCATGTGGAGAGTCGACGATTGAAAGACAGAGCACCGAGGTTACCACACATGGGCAAACGAAGATATAAATATACTAGAGGTTGTCGAAGTGTTATAAAATAAATTTACATTTATAATTATTCCCATATAAATTACAGGAATTCGATACGTTTCGTTTTATAGTTAACATGTTTTGCTCTTATGGATTTTATGAAAAACGGGCAGAGTTTCCTCTGTTTTTGGACGATCCCGACAATGTTAGCTGTCGATAAATCTGTCAAAACTCATCAATTATTCAATTTCGATAACATACATATATATATATATATACATATATATATATACATATAGATATATTCATAAAGTTGTCGATTACCACTCAATGAACAAACTACGCCACAACAGTTCGCGTTAACTATATAATATATATATCAACAATGTAACGAAGATTCGAGTCATTTGAATTTTACCGGGTCTTGTGCTATACCTGTTGACCCGACAGTTGACCGAATCTGACCAGACGGCTGACTTTGACCACGTTCGACTGAACCGAACCTGGACATCATCCATGACCCATGTTACAATCTGACCGACGCGAACCCGAACCTGATTGACTGCTTTGACCGAACCCTCGAGCCCAAAAAACTGAACTGATGCACACCCAACCAAAACTGAGCCGATAGTGACTAAATTCGTACCTGGACCGTGACGAATCTGCTGAACCGAGAACGAGTCGAGACCGAGCCGTGCACCTGCTGAGTCGACTCGGTGTCCTCGTTGACTACTGTTGAACCCGAACCCAAGAATTAACCAAAACAAACCCGAAACAAAACTGACCCAAGATCAAAATAACCATCATCACTACAGTCGCCGGCGGTCTCTGGCGTCGTGGCTCCGGTTACCGTCGGCCACCACCGACATCACCATCATCATAAAAAAACCCAAAACGGAACCTGAACGAAACCGGTGACTGAGGAGATGACCGGAGATCTTCCGATGATTGTGTCGAGGAGAGAGAGACGGTTGGAGGGGTGTTGTGGTGGTCAGAGAAACTAGAAAACGGCCGGAAGCAGAGAGCGACAGAGGGATTGAGAGTGAGGGAGGGCATGTGGGTGTGTTACAGGGGCGAGGAAGGAGGTTGTGTGCTTGCCGGAAACCCGGACGGCGCCGGAGACTGACGCACTTCGTCTCCGGTGACCTGAGATGTGAGTGTGAGAGAGAGAGAGAGAACAGTGAGGGTGTGTGTGTAAGCGGCCAGTGTGTGTGTGTGCAAATATATTAGGTTTTATTTAGGTTAGGGTTTAGATAGGTTTAGGTGTTGGGCTCAAAGCCCGTTAGCTTGTTACTAGGTTTTTGAGTGGCCCAGTCGCATTTACGAGATCCGTTTTAAATACGAGTTTCATAAAACTGTCGAATTTATTTTGTTTATTATTATTATTATTATTATTATTATTATTTATAAAAAGAATAAATAAATAAATAATAATAACAATGATAATAAAAATGGACAAATAAATAATTTAGTGGTACGACACGTATTTCTTAAAAGTAGTGGACATTTATACAAGAGGAAGACTTAGAAAGATGGCACTTCGAAGTATGTATGGGTATAATCAAGAAACGAATGGTGAGTGATTAAAATTTGTATTAAACATAGAAGTGAAACAACCGAATTTCTCATGGCACGTTTTACGAAACCTTGGTAATATGGCACTAACACTTATATATAGAAAGTACCAGCGGCGTATCCACCATGTTCATACCATATTACGTCTGTTTCGCTAATCAATGCCATGTTACGTTCTGTGTCACGAACAGGGTTTATTAGCGTATTACGAGTGAGAATGATAGCGTATAGGTATATAAGCCTATAAGTATGATTGTAATAAAGTATGAATGAGTATAGTGTATAAGTGTGAGTGTGCGTATATGCACATTCGTATAGTACAAATGATATATTTTAGTTAACCAAGATTAACGGATTACTGGCATGTGAATAAACAGGTCAAACCATCATGTACCGCAATGTAGACTACCCATCATCGTTAAAACGAAGAGGGTGTAAAATAGTTTACTTAACATGACCTCAAGAATACGGGCGGGCGTCACTCCTATAGCGCTAAACAAGCGCTATACATGTTAAGGTGTGGCTTGATCAAAGTTAATGACGAGTCTTCCACATAAACATGTGAATAAACAAGTCAAACCATCGTGTACGCAATGTTGACTAGTCAATATTGTCGAAACTAGTGTAAAATAGTTTACTTAGTATGAAATAGTTTACTTAACATGACCCCAAGTCTCAAGGGCGGTGCGCTACTCCTATAGCACTACGCATAGTGCTATACATGTTAAGGTGTGGTTTTATAACGAGTTTATCACATATAACGTTCCAGTAATCCCAAATTAAGTATGATGTTTAGTATGCACCTATAGAATCGTTGTTTAATAGATTTAGTATAAATGCGAAGTTTGTCGTGCATAAATTTGATTTTAGTATAGTGTGACATTGAAAAAAATATGAAGGATTAAGAATTATATAGCATAAAATGTAAGATAGCATAAAAGAGAGGCTTGTTAAAATGTTGGAGTGTTTCAGTTTTAGAAACTTCGACTATTCCAAAGTGACTCGTAAGTCCTTTCGAATTAGGGAGACATGATTTGGCCTAATAGGTTATAATACTCTCGTCGCCAAGCGATTAACGGTACTTTACCCTACCAGTTAGTACATGTCCCTAATTTGATCGAAAAATACGAAACTTTGGCGAGATTGAAAATTGAGGAGCGGAACCAGTCATCAAGGTGTGGATGTCAATCCTGGCTTGACAATTTCGTACTCAAATTGTGGTTTATTGAACGTATCAAGATATAATCTCGAATCGTCAATAAGGATCCACTAGATTATGAAATGAAACTCCCATCAAGATATGGATATCACTCCTGACTTGATGGTGAATTTCGGGCGAAATAACATGTAAAACGGATTGAAACTCGTCACCAATGGTGGGAATCACTCCTGTATTGATGAGTTATTTCGATTGTGGAACATGAATATACTCAAAAGCGTGTGTTGTGTTTCATGTCTTAGGAAAGACATATTGTAAGTTTTAGGATCAAAAGGGGGAGAAGCATGATAGAAAGAATAACATTTTAGACAAGTATCACATATGGTCAATGGTATGGTACTTAAACTATAGACTAGGTCGAACATGACAATTCTACCTAATTCCCTATAGTTATGGCACTGATACCAATCTGTCACACGCCAACCGGTGGCGGAAACATCGGGATGGGACGAACAAATTGCTCAAAACTTCATAACGCTATGTGACAATATAGATTAAATTCAAATTTCATTCAAGACTAAATTGTCATACAAAAATTCCAAATAATAGTCAACGATTGTTTCAAAAAGACATAACATCAAAATAGATAAATTAATCTAGGCGTGTATCTAAGCAATCCTACTAGATTTCTTGTATCATCAGCTTTTCTGCAACATGTATTAAAAGCGTAGATCAATACAAAAGTATTGGCGAGCATACAAGTTTGAAAATAAAATTTAAGTGTAAGAGTTTATTTCAATCATGATGGGAGTATAATAAAGCTGAATCGCATATATATGTAGACGACTCTCACATAATAGTATATAATTGAATTCCTTAACTAGCATGCATAGTAACATAATTATAATAATGTCGTGAGAATACAAATTAAAACTAATAAGCATAAACAACTCAAACGTAACAAGTAGCATGTATAAACGAGTTTAATCTAACACATATAATTCACATAAGCGTAATTGATAACCCGTTTGGTATTGGGAACACATTTAATCTTGTTAAAAATAAATTTTGTAATCTATATATTTTGCACCCCAAAATGCGTTAAAGTGTAAAAAGGGGTCGAGTATGCTCACATTTTACGAAGCTCCCTTTGGAATCCTGTGGAGAGTCGACGATTGAAAGACAGAGCACCGAGGTTACCTCACATGGGCAAGCGAAGATATAAATATACTAGGGGTTGTCGAAGTGTTATAAAATAAATTTACATTTATAATTATTCCCATATAAATTAGAGGAATTCGATACGTTTCGTTTTATATTTAACATGTTTTGCTCTTATGGATTTTATGAAAAACGGGCAGAGTTTCCTCTGTTTTTGGACGATCCTGACAATGTTAGCTGTCGATAAATCTGTCAAAACTCATCAATTATTCAATTTCGATAACATACATATATATATTATATATATATATATATATATATATATATATATATATATATATTCATAAAGTTGTCGATTACCACTCAATGAACAAACTACGCCACGACGGTTCGCGTTAACTATATAATATATATAGCAACAATGTAACGAAGATTCGAGTCATTTGAATTTTACCGGGTCTTGTGCAAAACCTGTTGACCCGACAGTTGACCGGATCTGACCAGACAGCTGACTTTGACCACGTTCGACTGAACCGAACCCGGACATCAACCATGACCCATGTTACAATCTGACCGACGCGAACCCGAACCTGATTGACTGCGTTGACCGAACCCTCAAGCCCAAAAAAACTGAACTGATGCACACCCAACCAAAACTGAGCCGATAGTGACTAAATTCGTACCTGGACCGTGATGAATCTGCTGAACCGAGAACGAGTCGAGACCGAGCCGTGCACCTGCTGAGTCGACTCGGTGTCCTCGTTGACTACTATTGAACCCGAACCCAAGAATTAACCAAAACAAACCCGAAACAAAACTGACCCAAGATCAAAATAACCATCATCACTACAGCCGCCGGCGGTCTCTGGCGTCGTGGCTCCGGTTATCGTCGGCCACCACCGACATCACCATCATCATAAAAAAAACCCAAAACAGAACCGAACGAAACCGGCGACTGAGGAGATGACCGGAGATCTTCCGATGATTGTGTCGAGGAGAGAGAGACGGTTGGAGGGGTGTTGTGGTGGTCGGAGAAACCAGAAAACGGCCGGAAGCAGAGAGCGACAGAGGGTTTGAGAGTAAGGGAGGTCATGTGGGTGTGTTACTGGGGCGAGGTAGGAGGTTGTGTGCTTGCCGGAAACCCGGACGGCGCCGGAGACTGCCGAACTTCGTCTCTGGTGACCTGAGATGTGAGTGAGAGAGAGAGAGAGAGAGAGAGAGCAGTGAGGGTGTGTGTGTGTGCAAATATATTAGGTTTTATTTAGGTTAGGGTTTAGATAGGTTTAGGTGTTTGGCTCAAAGCCCGTTAGCTTGTTACTAGGTTTTTGAGTGGCTCAGTCGCATTTACGAGATCCGTTTTTAAATACGAGTTTCATAAAACTGTCTAATTTATTTTGTTTATTATTATTATTATTATTATTATTATTTTTATTATTTATAAAAAGAATAAATAAATAAATAATAATAACAATGATAATAAAAATGGACAAATAAATAATTTAGTGGTATGACATGTATTTCTTAAAAGTAGTGGAGTGCGGAAATACGAGGCGTTACAAAAACATACTATGTGCCGAAATGGCGCTTATGTCGTAAAATGACGTCTTATGCGATGTTTAATGAAAACTGATGTTAAGGTTAGCTTAAAATGTCTTGGATATGTTATTTAATATAACATATCAGTAGAGAAAAGATTTACTTTGAAAAGATTTGATTAAAACCATTTTATGAGCCACAAGGGCTAAATCGTCATTTATCGACATAATTCAAGGACCTGCTTGTAAACTCAGTTTATAATCTGATTTAACATCCAAAATAATTCTACTTATAATATTACATCAGTAGAAAACTTACTTTCAAGTTCATTATTATTAAAACCTTGTTTTATGCAAAAAGGACATTTTAGTCAAAAATGGCATAATTGCAGAACTTGCACATAAACTCAGATTCTGAATATGACCATATAATATAACCTCAGAGGGTTATGCTACATTATATTTCGATCATAATGAAACTTTAGATCAGTAGGTAACTAATCTAAATGGGGTCATAATCGAAAGTCAAAGCAGAAGTCAAAGTTTGCGACTTTCGGTTGCGAACCGACCCTAGAACTGAAATTGACGAGCCAAACATGTTCTTACATATTCTAATAATTGTTACCAACTTGTTTAAGTGTCAAAACAGGTTTCATAACATATATAAGATCAATTTATGATTTTTCCAAAAAATGATCTGTTTGACTTTTTAATATCATAAATTTGACCCATCAATTGGTCTAGTAAACGTGATCTTCAGGAGGTGCCCTTTATATGGATTAACACTGCCTTATTACGATCACTTAGCCATGTTCGTTACGAACAATGGCTGGACCATAATGGTCTTAACCGAAAGTCAAAGCGTTTTCCGTAAAACGCTTGAATTTTGGCTATAAAAGCCTATAACGAAAATGCAAGAGCATGGAACACTTACAAGAGGTTCCTAGAATGCAAGAGAACTAAGTTAGATGCTCCTTTAAGTTAGGAACTTCCAAAGGAGTGAGAAAAGTTGAAAAATGAGAAAGGCGCAAGTTCAAATGGTGAACTTGGACACCTATTTATAGTTGGAGAACTCAAAAGGGGTGATTCCAGGTGTTAGGGGTGTAAGAGGAAGCTTACAAGTGTCCCAAAACGTGGCATAGCTGTTTGGGAAGCCATAGTTTCGAGAAAATGGTTTTTGGCATTTTTGTTTGGAGGCCAAGGAAACTTTCTGCAGACACAGGCCTCTCGCGCCCCGGGAGAGGCCAGGCCTTAGCCTCTCGCGCCCCGCGAGTGCCCCATGTCAGCTTTCAAAATTTGCCACATTTAGCCCCTCAACTTAATAAACCCCTTTAACCTTCCTAAAACACCTTTTTGGCATATTTAGCCCTCTGTAGACAATACTTGGCATACCCCGGATTATGCCCGGACATTGTCGAGCTCTCGGTTTGTTAAAAGGTCACTCAGAGGTATAAATTAACATGTTGACACTTTTAGTCCCTCTATTATCCAACTTTCATATAACTACGGATTCAATCTCGCTCGTCCAACAAATGGGACAAGTGAGAATTAGGACTTCGTAAAGGATCACTCAGAGGCTCGTTATAAGCATGTTGACTCCGATGTCACTCAGAGGTTGGGCATGTTGACACAACGGTCACCCAGAAGCCAAGTTTTAAGCATGTTGACACCAACGGTCACTCAGAGGCTATGTTTCAAGCATGTTGACACTAATGGTCACTCAGAGGCTATATTTTAAACATGTTGACACTAATGGTCACTAGAGGCTCGGTTTATGCATGTTGACATCAGAAATCACTCAGAGACTTAGTTTGAGCATGTTGACACTTTTAGTCCCTGTTAGTCTTTAATAGACTAAAAATAAAAATATAACACGTGTCACTATACTATTGGACACAATTTTACAGGGTGTTACAGGTTGGAATAGATTCGCATATTTGGACATGAAATCTTGACACCAACACATACCTTCACCCACAATAGGGAAGTCTGGATTTGGGTTTGCCACATCATTTCGGACACACCCACAAATCATGCGTTGTGGGTACCATAGAAGATGGGTCATTTTTATATAAAAATAAATAATACACTAATATGTTGTTATCATGGGAATATAAAAGTAGTAGCAAATACCGTAATACAAAATGAATACATATATGAAAAGTATGAAATAAACATTACACATATGTGAATTGATTCAAACCAAGATCTTCTAATATAGAGTCTTTAACAATGTACTTTTGCAGTCTCCTTGGCTACAAGAATAAACAAACTAATGTTGCGGTTGTGGTTGAGGATTCGTGTTCAACACGGGTCCTTTAAAATAGATTTTACGCTACTGCTTAAACAACACATCTGTCTCCCAGAGTAAAACAACTGAAGCAGTATCTATTACTGAACAAAGCCACACCCTAAAGTTACACGGGTTAAATTAGTGGATTAGAATTTGGAAAGATAAAGATAAAGTTTAGAGATTAGTTCTCTCTAATTTTCCTTCAAAAAAAAGAAATATACTAAGGTGCATTTCTTGGTTGGTGTGATTCGTAGTAATACTTACGGGTCGGACTTTGTGTGAGCCAACATAAACTTAGATGGTAGAATGACTTATGTATAATTGTTGGACTAGGGGTTTTTCTTCTGGCCAATCTGAAGCGGCCAAAGCTCCCTAATAGGAATAAAGAAGTTAAATACACATTTGTATATTTATTGTAATATGTGTATCTTATGTAGCTCTCTGTAATAAATATATATATATATATATATATATATATATATATATATATATATATATATATTCAAGGAATAACCCGATTAGGGGTTAACTTCCAATTTTATCTTCACATATGCCATTGGGTTACCCTACTTTAGTGTGACAAGATCGATAGTTGCAGTATAGATGTCTGTTATTAATAATTCATGCTCGTCAATTTCTACTTTCCTTTGAGAATACCTGTGGAAGCATTCTTTCTTCCAGGGGCGTGCATTGATCGATTTAGGTTGGTTTTGGTCTAAAATCATAACCTTAACCGTGAGTTGGTTTTGATGGTTATAGCGGGTCAGTTGTGGGTGGTTAACCGTGTATTTAGCCTAGCTAAAAATAGCTTAAATTTTTTTATATGGAATAAATTGTTATTGCATATTTGTATATAGTAGTATATTACATAATATTAAAAATACAGATAATCTATAATATTAAGACCGATTATTACCGAATATTCAAATAAAGGATAAATTCAAATAAACATTTAACAAAAATTGTAAAACGGTATGAAATAACACATAACTACTAAAAATCTTTAACCAAAAACATCAAATATTAAAACAATTGTGAAAAGTCCTAAATCCTACAAAGATTTATTACATGTTGGTTCGGTTCAGTTACAGTGAGTATGGAGACATTAATAACCATAACCGATCAGCTACTTTCAATTTTCAAAAAAACCATTAACCGACCCACCAATTTTTTATTTAGTTTGTTTTTTTTCAGTTCGGTTTTATCAATTAATTCGGTTTTTTGCACGCCCCTGCTTTCTTCTAATACGACGTTACCATCTCACATGACAAGATGTTCTTTGATAGAAATAATATACTTTTATCGTTCTACACAAAATGATAAAAGTTTATAAAAAGCTAATTGTAAAATAAAATGGAGTTTAATATTTTTAGATTAATTTTTTAAACCACGTATGCTTGATGTGTCATTCGAAAACCCTTCTAAAGTAATTCTGTTTGTTTATATTGTAGAGGTGTGAAAGTGGAAAGCATGTCGGCATCCCCAACATAGTTTGAAGATTTGAGAGATGGAGATTGATGGGGTCAATGTGGTTCCTACCCTCTTTCCCTTTACCTTGTCGGTAACATTAATTTTGATTTTTTTTAATTCTGAATTTAATCGGTTTAATTTCTAACTAATAAGTGTGCTTAAAAAGGTAAATATATTTTTAATGATCTTTGAAAGTAGTTTGGATTAGGAGAAGAAGTTAATCCGACAACAATAACTAATTAGCTTATAAAAGCATGTTCAATAAGACCCAATAACATTTAGGCCAGGTGATGTGGTGTAATGTGGTGTAGCAATGCCTCCGCCAAATAATATTTTCATAAAAGCTTACGATTTTAACCATGCATAAACTTTTCAAAAAACTTACAAATAGATTAAAAGTTCATTCTTTTGATGAACTTATATTAGGCCATGTGTAATGGGCTAAAGCCCAACTAATACGAAAGATTAAGAGGCGTGAAACACAACCCCAAAGGGGTGAAACGCGGCATTAAAGGGAATGGTGTGGGACAAGTAATGAGCGTCAGATAGGGAAAGGGTGGTGGCCCTATGGAATCAACCAGCAAGATTTTTTTTAAAGTTTTTTAGTTGTTTTATTTAAATAATAATTTAATGAATGGTTACTAATGAAAATTTGTAAAACCATTACAAGATGAAAATGAGTAAGATTTTATAAGTATATAACATTATTTGACACTAATTTAGATTTCATCATTACCTTTTATATTACAAATATATAAGTGTGATAAAATCTAAATTGCCAAATGCCAACCTCCATATGTATGTCCGTACGATTCTCATTTATCCCCACGTGTCACTCCCTGAAGGCCTATGCAAGTTGAAAGTCTTCTGACCCACATCGTCGTCTTCAATCATCCCCATCAACAGTTATTAACTTTGCACCCACCCTACTAACATTGTCGGCCTTAAAAACTCACCCCTAAATTTTGTGGTGACCATCCTAGAGTTATTTGTGTCTTCCAATTATATTCAACTACTTATGTTGTTACCAAAAGACTTAATAGTTTATCAACGTGTAGAGAATATGTAACTCCTTGTATGGTTTGGGTTCTAGTATTAGATTTAAGAATAGAACTAGTTCGTCTAATGGTATGTGACCTACTCGCTATAAAAGAAAAACTTATGTTGTTATATGATGCACGCAAATTCATAACCATTTTAAATAATTGGCGGTAAGAAATACATGATAAGCTTAATGCTTCTATATCACATTTTGATGATAAATATATGCACGGAAAGAGAATGAGAATGATACTGGCAGGTTACATAACCAATTTATGTATTATATTAAAACAAAAGATATTAACATTAATATTGTTATTATGATTCTCTAATTAAATTAAAATTAAAATTTGTAATGTGTCTTCCACCTATGCCAAAATGGATAAATGGAAAAGATTAAATCAAACCTTTGAATTGTAAAGTTCAAACATAAATCCCTCCAACAAAGTAAGAGATCCGGCTACATAAATTACAAGAATCAAATAATATATTTCTTGTGCTTTTCTACTAAAGTTTTACAAGAATTAAATAGTATATTTTTTTTACGATTATCTACTAAAAGTCTTTTTTTTAGAATATGGTTTTTATTATCAAGTTATACCTAATATTAGTATTCGTTTAAGATGATAACACAATAAAAGTGATGCTAGCATGTTAGTTTTGAGATCTCGAACTTAAAACTATTTATATATTTAGTTTTAAGCGTATTTATTTATATCTGTTGACCGTTTACACTTGTGGAACTATGTGTTAGTTTATAGTTACTTGCTCTACAAACTTTGAAAAGTGGGGATAGATTGTGATGCAAGAAAAGAAATGTTTAGCCATTGGTATTTAGTAAGTTTATGGAAGTTTTGTAGTTATACCAACTAATGTTCCAAGCATGGGCCAAAAATGGATTAATGGGAAACGAGCTTTGTATGGGCTGCTTAGAGATTCATAAAATGAGTATTCAGGCCTCTTGACCCAAATCACTGAACCAAAGTTTAATGGGTGAGGTTTGATCCACCTATATGAGTGGGTTTTAGATAAAAAAGAAAAAAGTTGATTTAAATCCTATTAAAGTTCCTATGTAGGGTTTAGATTCTATCTTTGAATTTTCTCTTTTATAACTCTATAAATGTTGAACTTTTTAATAATTGCAGCATTGCTAAAAATCAACTCACAAAATTCTTTCTATGCAATCAATTCCCTATATATATGAACATACATACACAAAAATATATACATGCTTATAACCCTCCCTCTCTAATTATATCTCCCACTTTTCGCACACGAAGTGGGAGCCGAGGAAAGGCTTCCCTAATCAGCCCTGACAGGAACATAGTTCTCCCAGCCCGGGGAATGTTTTTTCACTTATGTGAAGAACACCGATTGATGCTCACGCTAACACATATAAGGAAAATAGAAAGAATGTTGAGGTGGCGGTGATGTGGCATACATGCAAATATTCGGAAAACGGGATGATGCTCTTAAAAAATGGATAGTTTTTTTTTAACAATAATCGACTTGCTCTCGTCTAATTTTTTTAAGCAATTCAAAGGTTCAATCTTATCTCCTGTATTACATTTTATATGGCAGGTAATAGTAAACTATTATTATTGGTTAAAAAGGGGCAGCAAATTTTAGGAAAAAAAAGCAAGCAGCCAACTAGATGTTTTATTACTTTTTAGTTATTTCATTTTTACTGTTAATATATATAGTTGAAAGCAATGTTTAGCATCAAAATGGTGTGTGGTAGAGTGATTGATTTATGCTAAATTTAGAGAACTGTTCTGGGTTTGAAACTCAGTAAGGGCAAAGTTTTGTCTTTTTTTTTTTGCTGAAAATATAATTTAATATCTCTCAATTTTACTCAGTTTACGCTACTAATCATGGACTTTAATAAAGTTACTCTATAGTTCCTAAAGTTTATAAATCTTTTTTCTTTGACGATAGTGTTTTTATCTACGTCTCCATGTTATTTTATTGAGATCGCATTATTAATAATATATACAAGTAACCCAAACAAAAACGTAAGTGCTATTAAAACTTGGAAATATTCGGTTTATGGCCTCGCAACACGGACAGGGCATTCCACTAGTTTATAAACAAAACACAACCTACAATTTTTAATTTGTCCCATAATTTGATTGGAAAATTGTTTGTA
This sequence comes from Scalesia atractyloides, assembly GCA_947069175.1. Taxonomy (NCBI): domain Eukaryota; kingdom Viridiplantae; phylum Streptophyta; class Magnoliopsida; order Asterales; family Asteraceae; genus Scalesia; species Scalesia atractyloides. Next base: position 7,790,580 of record CAMTDV010000002.1, on the reverse strand, counting down.
GATAAAACAAATGAGAGTATAGAACTGGTAGTTTGGAAGTAAATAAAATTAATTTTGGGTGAAGTTGATGTTTTATAGTTTAGATAGGATGAATTATTTTTTAATAATGGCTTTAACGGTCAAAGGATCATTGTATTCGCATACCCACAAACCATTATCTGCATTATCCCTAGCACCTTTGTCACAAACTCAAGACCAAAACTCATTTATAAATCTTTATTCAATATATGAACAGAATTAGAGTATAAACGAGTCAGTCATCACAGATTGACTAAACAATATCACAAGAGTATCATCAAAGAGATGATCTCAAACTAAGAAACCCTAGATCTCACAAAATACGTATGGAATCAGTGAGAGAAAGTACTTTGCGTAGATGTGTGTGTAAGAAAGATTAAGGATAATAAAACACTAACACACACTAAGCATTATATAGGAGTCCAAGACTTGATAACTGCAACGGTCAAAAGGAGCCCAATGAGCCAGCTACAAGCCCATATCCTAACTTCATAAAGCCCACTTGAAGACTTGTAACATGCAGCCCATATCACGAACATATACCTCAAAACAAAATAAAATAAAACTCATAAGTACTGTCAAAAGAATATTAATATTAACACTAAGTACTAAACTGAGATGTTAATATCCTTAACATACCCCCCCCCCCCCCCCCCCAGTTTAAATAGCAAGGAGTAATCTTTTTGTGAAAATATCAGCCAATTGATCACCAGAACTAATTGATCACCAGAACTAACACTGACAGTTTTAACCAATCCAGATGCTATCATTTCTCTAAGAAAGAAAAGATCAATCTCAAAGTGTTTGGGTTTGTCATGAAAGACAGGATTCGCTGCTATGGATAAAGCAGCATTACTGTCACACTTCAAAGTAACTGGAAGATCAACTTTAACTTGTAATTCTTGCAAAACATTGACCAGCCACATAATCTCACTTGTAGCACACATAGATCTATATTCTGCTTCAGCAGATGGTCTAGATACCACACTCTGTTTTTTGCTATTCCAAGAAATCAAAGATTTTTTCAGAAAAATACCAAAACCAGTAACTGATTTTCTATTGTCAATACATTTTGTCCAATCTGAATCTACAAACGCAAATAACTCAAACTTTTCACCCTTTTTAAACATAAGACCAACACCAGGAGCATTCTTCAAATACCTTAATAACTTTAAGGCAATTTGAGAATGAGCCGCAGTAGGCTTATGCATATATTGTGAAAGATAATGAACTATGTATGTTATATCAGGTCTTGTATGGGATAGATAGATTAATTTCCCAACAAGTTTATGATATTTGCATATATCAACAAAATTTGAAGCTTCCTTTTTGCGTAAGTTTGAAAATGAAAATTTTGGCTCAATAGGACAATCTACAGGCTTGCAACCACTCAAACCAAATTCATTTATAAGATCCATGCAATACTTCCTTTGAGATAAAACAATACCTTCATTAGTTCTTAACTTCTATTCCCAAAAAAATATAACAAACCCAAATCTATGATTAAAGACTCTGATTTTAAAAGTGTTTTAACATTATTAATTTCCTTTTCACTATTTCCAGTCAAAATTATATCATTTACATAAACAAGGAGAACAATAAACACACCCTGGAGAGGTATGGTCCCAAAAACTCTACGCATGCGTACGGAACCATACCCTCATAATGACAACATACCACAAGAATAACCTTGTGCGCAATGCGCAACGGTGCGCCATTCTTGAAACTAGCAGGTTGCCCCACAAACCTTGCGCGTAAGGCGCAACGATACTGCAACCTTGATACTAGCTTGTTGCACAACAAACCTTGCGCACACTACGCAACGGCGAGTTAAACCTGGAAGCGCAGGACCTTGACCCTGCGCGGATCAAATAATTCTCTAGCCTCGAAGTCCTAAAGCCTTGCACAAGGCCAAGACCAACATGAGAGCAACTCATAGTCTTGAGAAAAGGACTTAATCCCTACAACTCTGCGCTTGTCAGAAAGCACTGATAAAGCCATGCGGAAAGGAGAAGCGCAAAGAGGCGTTGACCAAATACAAGGTAAAAAGTGGCAGAGCTCTGACCAAATAACCGTTCGGCAGGTGGTGCCAGACTGCGTCGCATGATGAACAGTCATGCCGAGGGCAGAGTGTATGCAAGGACGTACACATCGCACCAACCAAACTCACGCCAGCGACTGTCACACGATCTCCACTATCGGCTGATGACAGGTCTGACACCAAGGATAGCTGCCATGACACGTGGCTCCACTCACCATGCGCCAAGTGTATCTCCTGCCAAAGACCATTAATGGTCGATGTAGAGGATACATAATAGATATTCCTGGTCATCGGGCCAAAGCCTGAGGCCCATCAGCCCATCTCCTATACACCTCTCTTCGGCTATTAAATAAGGATCACACAATAAGGTAACACACATGTTTTCTAGCTCACTCACTAATTACTTGCTACTTGCTTATTACCTTGCAATCCCAAATACTTATTCTCACGCCGGAGTGTGGTCACGGAGAAAACCTCCCTCTTTCTCCCATGACGAGGTTAACGACGTTTCTAGTTTTGCAGAGAGCTTGAAGTGAGATCACCCCAAGGAGCAAACGAGAGATAACCTTTTATGCAGAGACGTTGAGCTGTAACCAAGATATCTCCGGATACCTCTCGGTTCAACCAGTGTTTCTTCATTGGCGCCATCTGATTTTTACTCACCCTTGCATCTGTCTCTCATTCGTTTTTTTCTCAAATCTCACTTTCAAATGGCTGAAATCCCATCAAGTGTTCCACGAAGTCCTCGGGCTGAGGGCAAGAACCCAGTTCATGCCCCTCGACCCGACGGACAAGTGGAAGAAGGTTCTTCTAGAAACGTCGGTCTTCACCACAACTCAGGTCCCGGAGTTCAAGTGGAAACTCCCTTTGTACCAATCACATCTATTTTACCTTTGGGTGAAACTCCGATGTCTTATTACATCAAATCTCAAACGGCATTGAGTGCCGTTTATGCGTAACTCTGTGCGCAAACTAATGCATCCGCTGCGCCGATGCAGCCGCCCACTACTCACGTGCATGCTTTGCCTGCACCACGAGTACTAAACTACGACTCGCAGACCGGAGCGAGTGTTCCCTCACACCTTCGTACTAGGGAAATGGAGTATTCTCAATCGCTGCCAAAATATGAGTCAAACCCTCAGAGTATTATTCTTTATAAACATAGAAATAATCACATTTAGATTGAACAAAACCAATGTTTAACAAAACATTAACAAGCCTCTCATTCCACATCCGAGGTGCTTGTTTCAAAACATATAGTGACTTGTTTAGTTTACAAACTTTATTAATGTTATCACCAGTTTTCAAACCATCAGGTAAATCCATAAAGGTCTCTTCTTTCAAATTACCATATAAAAATCACTATTAATATCTAATTGAAATAAGGGCTAGTTATACTGAACAGATAAACTAATAATGCATCTTATTGTAACCATTTTCACAACTGGTGAGAAGGTTTCATCAAAGTCTGTCCCTTCTCTTTGATTGAAACCTTTAGCAACAAGTATTGCTTTATACCTTCAATTCACATGTAGACCTCCTATACTTGACACGATATACCCATTTACAACCTATAGGTCTTCTTCCCTTTGGAAGATCAACAATAGTCCAAGTATCATTTCTATGAAGAGCACTAATCTCTTCATTCATAGCATTAATCCAGTTAATATCCCTAACAGCTTCAGCATAAGAACTAGGCTCAACAACTTTATTCACACTAGAAGCAAAACACACACTTTCAGTTGACAAATTTACATAGTTAACAACTCTATCATAACTATATTTAACTCTACCTTCAACAATATAATCATCAAAGTGTTAAGAAACATAAACGGATCTAGTAGATTTTCTAGTTACAACATAAATATCCTGAGAAAGGTTTAATTCATCATTACTACTAGTCTCAGCCCTCATAGGACTTGTTTTAGAAACATTCAATTGTTGATCACTAGCCATGCTATTAGAACTAGATGGCTGCTGAGTGTCAAAAGAGGATGACTCAACAGGACTACTGTGTTGCTAAGCCACAGTAGTTGAATCAATTTGTACCTCCTCTTCGTCATCGGGATTTATATCACTTGAAAAATCAAAGTTATCAAAAAAAATTTGAATGATTTACTGACTTATTACTGTCTAGATCAGTTTGTAAAGCCATGTTAGCCTTATAAGGAAAAACATCTTCATAAAAGCAAACATCTCTTGAAAAAATAAACTTCTTTTGATCTATACTCCAAACTTAATAACCCTTTTTGTAATCAGGATACTTTATAAAAACACACTTTTCAACCATTTCTTCAAGTTTATCTGTATTAGTTGAAATGGTAAAGAAACAAAGACAACCAAAGACTTTCAAGTGATTAAGAGAAGGTTTGAAACCAAAGAGTAATTCATAAGGAGATTTACCATTTAACACAGAGGAGGGTGTCATGTTAATTAAATAAGAAGCAGTAAGATTGCATTCAGACCAAAATCTTAAAGGAATACCATATTGAAACAGTAATGCTCTAGCAATATTTAATAAATGCCTATATTTTCTTTCAACAATGCCATTCTGTTGAGGAGTGTAAGTGCAAGAAGTTTGATGTATAATCCCATGGGTTTGAACAAAATTAGACATTTGTGAATTAATAAACTCAGTTCCATATCACTTCTAAGAATTTTAATTTTAACCTCAAACTGAGTTTCAACCAAATTATAAAAACTTTGAACATTTTCAAACACTTCAAACTTTGACTTCATCAGATACACCCAAACAGATCTAGAGTAATCATCAACAACAGTAATAAAGTATTTATAGCCTTCTATACTAGACACCTTATAAGGCCCCCGTACATATAAATGAATTAAGTCACCAACTTTATTAGACTTATGTTTACTTAAAGAAAAAGGAACTCTATGTTGTTTGGCTTTATGACATACCTCACAAGGATCAGTATTACTACTATATTTAAGATTTAAAACATTTAAGACTTGATCAGAGGGATGTCCAAGTCTTGAATGCCAGAGTTTTACCGTTTCGGCTTGATTGAAGCAAACAATAACAAAATTAAAAGAATTAGCACAGAAATACAACCCATCAGTTTGTTTACCAGTCACCAAGGTTTTCTTTAAGCACGAATCCTGAATATAACAAGTATTTTCATCAAAAACAACTTTAAGATTATTATCCTTAGCCAACTTGTGCACAAAATTTAAATTGACACAATACTCAGGAACAACAAAGACATCTTTTAGAATAACAGAATTTGACAGTTTATAACATCCTATTTTGGTAACCTTTACATTAGTTCCATTAGGAGGTTTAACTGAAATGTTGTACTCGGACACATCAACCAGATTAAACATGTTGTCATCAGACATAATCATATGTTGATTTGCACCTGAATCGACAACCAGCTCATATTACTATGACACCATACTTTACTATTAAAACAATACATTTTTATGTGCCAACCTAAAGAAGAGAAAACACTACAACGATTACCTCCTACATTCGACTTCGAATTATCTTCCATCTTTTTCTTATTAAGTAAACCTAGTAGTTTAGAGAATTGTTCAGAAGTAAGAGAGTTCAAAGAATTACTAGCAAATGAAGAACTAACATGTTTATAATTCACAAAACTGTTTGACACTCCAGATTTAGACCATTGATTGTTATTCTAATTTACTTTAGGTCTATAATTTGGAGATATCTTTGTAGCTCAAAACATTTATCAACCGTATGACCAACTTTTTTACAATGAGTACACTTCAGATTAGGGTTTGGCCCTCTATTAAACTTCTTTTTATTTTCATTAAACTGATTTGCCTTAGAAACGAAACCAACATTAGGAGTTTTTGAAACTCATTAGACTCCCTATGTGATTCTTCTCTTGAAATAATAGAAAACGCAGTTTTCACAGTAGGCAAATGATCTCTGGTTAACAAGTTGGTTCTAACCGGTTGATAAACATCATCTAAACCATAAGGAATTCATAAGTTTTATTAATTGACCGAATTCATTAAACTTAGTAGCAGCATTGCATGTACAAGAAGGTACATGGCATCAAATTGTTTCCACATAGTATTAATCCTATGATAATAATCAGAAACACTAGATCCATTTTGACTCACATAATTAATCTTTTGATACAAACCAAAAACCACAGGCCCATCAACTTTATCATACATTTCTTTCAAATCATTACACACTTCAGAAGCAAGTTTAGAATAAACCTGACCAACATACAGTTCATCAGAAACAGAGTTCAGAATCCAAGCAACACAAATTACATCTATCCCACTGCTTAGCTAAAATATCGTTAGTTGTTGATTTTTCACAAGTACCATCAACAAAACCTAATTTATTTTTAGCCATTAAAGCAAGTTTCATAGTATTAGACCATACTACATAATTCTCAGTTCCATTTAATTTGATATTAACAATAGTAAGACCACTTGAATCACTAGCATGCAAATATAGAGGATCACTAGCATCTAACTTGCTTATCAAAGTAACAGATGATCCAGTCTTATCAGTCATGTTGAAAAAACAAACCTAAACAGGAGACTACACAATCAATACGAAATTAGAGTAGCAAGAAATAACAGTAATCAGAAACTCAACCAAGAACAAAACACAAACACAATATAGATGAAAACTATCAATATGAAAACTATAGCAGGGAAAACCAAACAATAACCACAAACTTAATCAAGAACCAAGGGCAAAACTACACCAGTGTTCCAGATCGTTGGATCGTCACTCAAATGGTGCCAACGCAGGTCTTAGTATAGAAGCCAACTACCTTAGAACACCAAAAATAAAAGATAGATCTCACCGAGGGGTTTTCCCAAGTTAGGGTTTTCCAAAAAGAATAAACTCACAGTTGTAACCTTCACTTAGGCTTACAAACTGTGAGGCAAAGAAACCACCGAGATGCTCCAAAAATATAGAACACATCCTTTGATTCAAATCTTAACCCCAAATACTAGAAAACTAGATCTGTCTTCAGATCTAGAAACTCTAACGAAGAGCTCAAGATGAATCGATTAACAAAGATAGTTAATCAATCTTCAACAGCAGCGGAAGAACACCAAGAACACCCGATTCATCCTTTGAGCTCTGATACCGTGCTAGAAACTCAAGATCAAAACTCTTTTATAAATCTTTATTCAACATATGAACATAATCAGAGTATAAACGACTCAGTCATCACAGATTGACTAAACAATATCACAAGAGTATCATCAAATAGATGATCTCAAACTAAGAAACCCTAGATCTTACAAAATACGTATGAAATCAGAGAAAGAAAGTATTGTGCGCAGATGTGTGTGTAAGAAAGATTAAGGATTATAAAACCCTAACACACACTAAGCCTTATATAGGAGTCCAAGACTTGATATCTGCAACGGTCAGAAGGAGCCCAATGAGCCAGCTACAAGCCCATGTCCTAACTTCATAAAGCCCACTTGAAGACTTGTAACATGCAGCCCATATCACGAACATGTACCTCAAACAAAATAAAATAAAACTTATAAGTACTCTCAAAAGAATATTAATATTAACACTAAGTATTAAAACTGAGATGTTAATATCTTTAACAACCCTACAATTACGCAATTTGTGTTCGTAATTTTATAATTTTTTAAAGGTTTACAAAGTTATTTACGTTTAAGAAAAATGAAAATAATGAAAAAAATCAAGTAAACAATGATGATTTTTAATCATTTAACACTTTTAGTCATTTAAATATGAGTGTGTGTATGTTATTAGGTATAAGAGAAAAATGAACAAGACAAATATGTTACTAACGAAGTTAATATTTTGAACGACATATGTATTTATTTTTGCTTTGAATAATTAAAAGGAGAATTTTGACTTGCCACTAATAATATTCCTTGTAATGTTCTCTAATAAAAACTACTTCATAAGTTACCCTTTAAAATATGTTATCTATCTAATGGGTTCCATCTATTGGATAAAAGTGAAAAGTGCATGTCCCTAAGTAGACATCTACGTACGACAAATTAGTATATTAATTTTTATGTGATTTTTCATTTCAATATTATATTGCTATTGAACAATCATCCCATTTTTTTATTCCATAACGTTATATTAAAGTCAATAAACAGGAAGCTTAACCTTACACATACGCAGACGGCAGTATGGTGGTCCATATTGAACCAAAATCACTATAATTAAATTATTACAAACTATTATTTTAGTTGACACGTAGTTAACCAGACATAAATCTTTCTTATAAGTAGTTGTAGCCCAATTATAATGTAAATCTACAAGAGTTCTTAATTGATTAGAAACCATGATGGTTGGAATTTACATTTTTACCATTTGTTCGTTCAAAGGAAAAAAAAGTCTATGCGGTTGTGATGCTTTAAACATTTCGTTCATTCAAAGAAAAAAAATCCATCATGTTAGTGTGCGCATAATGTATATGTGTGGCCCTCGGGAAGGGGGCGGAGAAAGTGAAATTGCACTAATTATAACGTTATTTTAGTAATTTCGTGAAAATAACGTTAAAGCGGCGGACGGTTAATTATGCATCATGTGATGACATTGATATCCGAAAGACAAACGTACATGCAGTAATCGGCCTTTGTCCCAATTGCTGAGTGTTATGTGTCTTATGTCTAAAAACTTGATTCAAAACTACTAGGGAGCCGATGGTCTCACTAGAAGAAGGTTCTCTATTCATACGAGATAAAGGTAAGCTTGTCTACATCTTACCTGTTTGGGCATTGATTTTGATACTATGGATCATGTATCCTGAGATTTGACCTGGATCACTTATCCTTCACAGATGGTGTAGGAAGTCTAAGGATCAATGATCCTTATTATTACTTATGTTGACTAACAATGGTTTCCTATATTTTTAGCATGTATTCGTAAGTGCATTACGAAGTGGACTTAGTCTATGCTGGACTCATGCACGTGCAAGTCAAGCAGTAGCCGTTATGTGAGATCGTGGGAGACTTGCCTAATTTGCGGATAGTTAGCTACTAGGATATTTTCGATTATATCAGAGGATTTTGGGCTTGATTTAGCATATACGAAAACACACACACACTCTCTCTCTCTCTCTGCAACTTTCAAACTGCTCTACACACAAACACTAAAATTCAATTGTAACAAGCTCAAGATCTTCCAAAGTTGTAATCTATTTCTTGCAATATAGTTGATAATGATAGTTTTCACTATCCGAGGTTTTTATGCCGGCGATCTACTAGTGATCAAGGGATTTTCCTCGTATAAATCCATGTGTTCATCATTTCATATTCGTTTACACAATTTGTTCAACACATTAGCACTCTACCTCACAATCAAAGTTTGGTTACATTATCCTTAAACCGATTTTTAACGAAAACAGTTTGGCGCCCCCGTGAGGCAAGTGGTGCTTCAATCCTAAGAAATTTCCATTTATTTCCATCAACTACATGGATCTCAGGGAAAATCAACTTCAAGTGCCATGCCGGCGGTTACCTCATCCCAACCCAGTTCATCGTTGCCTCCCATTCCTCCTACATTCAAGAAGAATGCTAAAAATGCTCAGAAGAAGACATCATCCGTCTTCACAGGAATAAAAGCTGTTGTTTTCTCTTCTTTTACAACTACTAATAACGATATTTTTGTTTTGGTGTTGTAGATGAAAGGCTATATGGAACAGCAGGACAAAACCAACCAAAGGATACTTCGTGAAATTGATGAGATCAAGAAGCAGAAGAGACTAGCTGAAGATCGCACTGATACCTAGGTCATTCGATTTTGCTACTCCATCATCAACAATCCAGCATTCTAAAAGATCCAATGTCCAGTTTCAAGAATCCTTAAACCTCCAGCATTGGATCGCTAGCAATGACACAACATCAAGGACCCTACTTCCAATCTCAAGGATCCTCTAACCTTCGGCGAGGATCACAAGAGACCACTGAGCCTCAACGATTCTTCTACGAACTTGGAGGATCACATGGAATTTTTTTTTTACCAACCCCAAGGATCCTACATTCAGCATCAAGGACCTTAACTGGGATTCAAGGATCCATGGAGTATCTATCAAGATCTTCAGCACCAATGTATCCGGGATCCAACAACTTTCAGGATCAAGGATTCTCTAGGAGTCAACCATTCAGAAGTTATGAAGTTCACGAAGGGGATTTCATCCCTATGCAGACCATTGCTTCTTCTGGTCCTACCATTACACCAGATATGTCTTATCCTAGATACACTTCTGGGATACCAACTTCAAACCAATTGGGAGGTAACAATTTTAATACATCTTTTGATATTAACTATGGTTACATGCAGGATGTAGGGATTAACCAATCCATGGCCAGAGAGTTTCAGAAACTCAAGGACATGATATCATGCATCCCAAGAGTGGTCAAACCCGTTCATGGGATTCCAGACGGAAGTCACAGAGTATCTCCCTTTGCACCTCCCATATGCAGTGTTGAGATACCAAAACATTTTCAGACCCCCAATATGAAGTTATACGACGGTACCACTGATCCAGAAGAGCATGTGGCTCAATACAGAGAGAGATTGGAGATTAACCCCATTCTTGAAATATTGAAAGAAGCCTGTTTATGCAAAGACTTTGGATCCACACTTACTAAATCAGCACTAAAATGGTTGCAAGTCTTCCTCCCTATTCTATAACTTCATTTTCTCATTTAGTTAACTTATTCAATAATCAGTTTTCTTGTAGTAGAACTTTTGAAAGGTTAACTAGTGACTTGTATAGGATCACCCAAGCCCGTGATGAATCACTTAGAGATTATGTTACTGAATTTGGTAGAGAATACTTGGAAATCCCAAACTTAGACATTGCTACTGCTGGAGAGACGTTTAAGATGGGATTACAAAAAGATTCTCCTTTATGTGATGATCTTGTTATAACACCTTGTAGGAACTTAGATGAAGTAAGGAATAGGGATTTATGGTTCATTCAACTGGAGGTTGATAAAAGGATCCAAGACAGGTTATCTGGATCATCAAAACAGGAGAAGCAACGATCCTTCTACAAGAATAATCGATCCAAGTACTACTCCAAACATGAAAATCAAAATGTTCATTCGGTTGAACAAGAAGAGGATGATAAGGAGTATCCTCATGTATCTGAGTATTGTTTTTCTGTTGATAATAGTGAACTAATCCTTGCTTTGCAGAATCTAGGTGAGAAAGCTATGTGGCCTAAGAAGAATGAGAAGTCTACATCCAACTAGGATAAATCAAAATGGTATGCATACCACGAAGACTTCGACCACCTTACTGATGAATGTATAGCACTCAGGAAGGAGATAGGCTAGCTCCTCAGCAAAGGCTACTTGAAAGAGTTATTCGGAAGGAAGAAATCAAGGATCCATGATCCTGAAAAAGTACCCGAAAGAGCTCCTGCACCACCGGCAAACGCTCAAATCATCAACTTCATTTCTGGAGGCTCTGTATATGTGGAACCTCATTCTCTGCAGCAAAGAAGCATGCTAAAGAGACAAAGCTGGAGAATGGAGACAGGCCTATCCGAACCTCCACTCCGACTCAGCAGAAAATCATATCCTTTGATGAGGATGACCGTGTTGCTATACAGGATCCTTATCATGATGATTTAGTCATTAGTTTATTTATATCTTGTCACACCCCACCCGCAGCGGAATAAGAGTCGGGGCATAATTGGGTTATCACCAAAGCTCATGATGTTTACTAAAATGTTTCATATTTATTACATTCAAATTACAACTTAAATATCCAAATCAAAATCCATACAATTACAAGGAAATGAAACTATGTAAACAATCCAAAGCTTAAACTGATTTATTCTTCTAGGCCTTCCTATGTGTTTCTTGCCTCAACTGGATCACATGTATCATGTGTAAAACGGGGGATATTTTGGGTCAACAAAAGTTGGCGAGAGAACCTTGATAAAACATTGTTATTAATTTCTTGTTTTATTTAATATTGAAAATTTGTGCAATAATCACATGTGAGCAAACATATATAAATAACAAAACACAAACCACTTTGAATGAGTATATGATATGAATGATGATGAATGTGAGATCAAGGCTCAATCAAACGGAGCCGATCGTATGAGGCACCTGATGCTCAACACGTCTCCCACGGGGAACTGATGGGCCTAATGATATGTGTGCACTGAAAATGATAAATCCAAACTACATATAATCCACACAACAATTGATACACATTTGATCACGGATATGATGGATGCACAAGTGTTTAAATATAATAAGGAAGTAAACGACACATGATACACCGCAAAACATGATTAAAACGGGGAATTGATAGAGATTCACTCACATTGGGTGCGTTCCTTGATGACGTTGGATGCGCACGAATTTTAGGATTTGATCGACGAGGGAAAAACTAACCTAAAATAATAACGAAATGATTCGGTAAATAAATGGATTTTTATTTGAGATTAATACTTTTAATTCATAATCTTAATAGGATTTTTAGATTTATTTTTGTGAGTTTAAGGAAATTTTCTAACTTTAAAAATCTTATTTTTAAGTATTTTTAAATAATTTTCTAATTAAATAAATAAATAAAAAGAAATCAAAAAGTTTGATTTTTTTGACCGTTGACCGTTGACCGGTCGGACTGCGTGTTTGTATGCGCTGAGTGAGGTTCGAACTCGGGACCTCTCGTTTACGTGCACGCAACTCTACCAACAGAGCTACGTGTCTAACCCGAAATATTCTCTGTTTTAATTATATATATATATATACTATTTAACTGTTATTTTATTTAGTTTATTTCAAAAAGGATTTAATATGGCCGAACCGACTTCAGTGACCCGGAGTCGAACTCGGGACGTTCGGTTCGAGTGCGCACAGCCCAACCAGTTGGGCTGTGTGTCTAACCTTGTTTAATTACAGAATTATATTATATTTGTACACATGTTGAAGGATGATCTGAATAGGTTTTAAAAAGGATTGGTTTTATTTCTGAAAATCGGTAACATATACGATTCGAACTCGTGACGTGCGTGTTATGTTGCACACAGTCCACCGCTGGACTGTGTGTCTAACCCGGTTAAATATTCAGTTTTAATTAAACTTATACACATGTTTAACTTCGTCTTCTTCGCTTAACATTTCAAAACAGTGAATTCCAACTGTTCTGTTTAATCGATCTTAACTTATATTTGATTGAATTTGAAAATAGAAAATGAGATGACATGGTATACAAGAACGGCGAATTTGCTTCAGGTTTTCCGGCAAAGACTCGTCGTCTCCGATCTGCGGAGTCCGGCTGAGAGAAACTGTTTAACAGTTTTGATTACTGAATTAAGCAATTAGATTATAAATCGAAAGATAGCAAGAGAAAATTTATAGGATTGTACTGTCTGAAGAAAAACGCGGTTTTCCGTTCAGTGATTCCGGCGAAATTGAAATTTCCGGCGACGTGCTAAAGCTTCGAGAGATTGTGCGATTTTGAGCGAAAAGGTTACCAGAGGTTTGGGTGGGTATTTATAGGGAAGAACATGATGTATTGGGTCCGAATTTTGGTCATGATTCGCGGTCAAAGTTTTTCCGGCGGTTACGACTGAAATTGAGGGTTTAGACATCGGTTATAACCAATGTCGAGGTCGGTTAACATGTTTCGTCAAAAGGAAAATGGCCAACGTCGCGGATTGCCGGATTTTCCGGTGATTGCGAGTTCTGAGCGCGGTGATCTCCGGTTTTGAATTCGGGTTTTATTTTAAGTATTATTTGTTTCAATATTTTCACAAAGAAGGCGTGTGGCGGAGCGGTGTGTTGTGTGTTTGAGTTTGTGGGTGACCCGGGTTCAAAACCCGGCGTCCCCATTTTATTTTTTCTCACTATTTAATATTATTTATAAATTATGGTTTTTAAATTCTAATATATTTATTAATTATGTATCGTTTAAAATTAATTTGAGCAATAAATATGCAACGAAAAATTATAACTGGATATTTGATTAATAAACGAAGCGGGTTTTGGAAACCCGTTTTTCGACGGATGTTACATATCTAACCACTTTGTTCGTAGGATCCTTATTGATGGAGGGAGCTCCATGAACATTATTCAACTTGATGTCCTCAAAATGATGAACATCCCAGAAACTGAAATAGTTCCAAGATCGTCAGTCCTTGTGGGATTCAGGGAAGAGACAAAGAACACGCTAGGGGACATCAAACTCCCAATTTACATTGAGGGAGTAAACTCTGTACAAAAATTTTGTGTTATTGATTGTCTGTCTTGTTGCAATGTTATTCTTGACAGGTCGTGGATACACGATATGAAGGCGGTTCCCTTGACATACCATCAAAGTGTGAAACTACCAACCCTGTGAGGAGTGGTGAAAATAGAAAGTGATCAATAAGAGGCAAAGAACTGTTACACCGCTTCTATGAAGCCAGCTTTAAAACTGAGGTAAGCATGGCAATTAAAGTATCCTCCGAGGGATGTCATGGAGGCTAGGGAGCAAGACGTCAAGTATATACTACTAGACCCTGAGGATCCTGAATCTAAAGTTTTTATAGGATCCGTGATCCTGGATAGCAAAGAGTAGGATCTAGTATCCTTCTTAAAGAGAAGGAGGTCTACTTTTGCTTGGAAGCATGAAGATATGACAGGTATCTCCAAAGATATTATTACTCATAAATTGGGCATTGATAAATCTTTCAGGCCAATCCACCAAAAGAGAAGGAAGTTTGCACCTGAAAGGAATGCCATTATCCAAGAAGAAGTGGACAAACTATTAAAGGCAGGTATGATTAGAGAAGTCAAGTATCCAAAATGGTTAGCCCATGTGGTGGTTGTCCAGAAGAAGAATGGAAAGTGGAGGGTATGCGTAGATTTTACTGATTTAAATAAAGCATGTCCCAAGGATCCGTTCCCACTTCCTCACATTGACTCCATGGTGGATGCAACAACGGGCCATAAATTGCTTACTTTTTTGGATGCTTCATCTGGATTTCAACAAATTCAGATGGAACCATCTGATCAAGTGGATACGACATTCATGGCTCCTACTGGCATATACCGTTATATTGTTATGCCCTTTGGATTGAGAAATGTAGGTGCCATGTACCAAAGGTTGGTAAACATGATGTTCAAAGAACAACTTGGACACACCATGGAGGTCTACATCGATGACATGGTGGTCAAGTCTAAGAAAGCAGAGGATCATCTTGGAGATCTCGATATGACATTTAACATCCTTGACAAGTACAATATGAAGCTAAATCCTTCCAAATGTCATTTCAGTGTTAAAGCTGGAAAGTTACTAGGATACATGCTGACCAAGAGAGGGATCGAAGTAAGTCCAGAGCAGATTAAGGCGATTATGAATATAAAATCCCATGTCAATACCAAGGATGTCCAGAGATTAATAGGAAGAATCGCGGCCCTAAACAGATTCATTTCGAAATCCTCAGAGAAGTGAAAATATTTCTATCCTCAGCATGACGCTGCACTCAAGGCTTTCAATGATTATCTATCCTCAGCACCAGACCTGATGAATCAGAAGATGGTGAGCCGTTATCCTTGTACTTAGTTGTTTCAGGTGAAGCAGTAAGTGTTGTGCTAGTTAAGGATCATGAAGGTCAACAACATCCAGTGTATTATGTAAGTAAGAGCCTTCTTAACGCTGAAGCCAGGTATTCTCATTTCGAGAAATTAATTCTTGCTTTAATTATAGCTTCCACTAAACTTAGACATTATTTTGAAACCCATACTGTCATTGTGAAAACTAACTTTCCTATTAAGAATATTCTTAGGAAACCTGAAATGTCAGGTAGAATGGCAAAGTGGGTAATCAAGCTTAGTGAATATGACATTAAGTATGAACCCAGGACTGCCATCAAGTCTCAAGCTTTAGTTGACTTTGTGGCTGATTTCAGTAGTGATCTACAAAGGGAAGCTGAACTGGAGGTTCAATAGCTTGAGGAGACCAAGGATCCCTGGACACTCTTCACAGATGGAGCCTCAAATGTCAAAGGAACTGGACTAGGTATACTACTAAAATCTCCATAGGGGGGACATAATGCCCCAATCCATTGCATGTGAATTCCAAACTACTAATAATGAGTCAGAATATGAGGCCTTAATAGTAGGTTTGCAATTAGCTAAGCAAATGAGGATCAAGTATCTTTCATTACTAATTACTAATCATTATAATGGCTCATATACTGTCAAAGGAGAAAACCTAATCAAATATTTAGAGATAGTTAGGAAACTGGCAGATTCTTTTGCTTTTTTCAGCTTAACATAGGTGCCTAGAGAGGAAAATGCAGAAGCAGATGCTTTAGCTAACCTTGGATCATCCTTAAAGATGCCATAGGATGTTAGGATACCTATCATCCATGTCCTATATCCTGCAATTGAGGAAAGCGAAACGATGGAGATAGTGGGAGATAATTGTCACACCCCGACCCGCAGCGGAATAAGAGTCGGGGCATAATTGGGTTATCACCAAAGCTCATGACATTTACTAATATGTTTCATATTTAATAAAGTCAAAGTTACATTTCCAAATACCCAAACATGTTCATACAATACAAAGAAAATAAACCAAACATAACAATCCCAACTCTAAATCATTTTATTCTTCTAGTCCAATCCTATGTGTTCCTAGCTGCTGCTGGTTCACCTGTATCATGTGTAAAAATGGGGGGTTTTGGGTCAACATAAGTTGGCGAGTGAACCTTGTTAGATAAACATTTATTATTGATTTACTCGTTAGTTTATCAATGAAAAATTGTGCATAATCATAAATGAGCAAACGTAAATAATCAAGTAGTGGCAAATAGCAATCACAACTATAACATACAATAACATATGATAGCATACATGAACATACCAACATCATACGATAAATATCATAAATGAAACTGTGCGATCAAGGCTCAATCAAACGGAGCCGATCGTATTGCATGTACTGAAAATGAAAATGTCTGTGCGATCAAGGCTCAATCAAACGGAGCCGATCGTATGTGGGCACGCCAGGTTCAACCTCATAATGAAATGGGGAACATGCTCAACGCTCATAATGTAATGGGGAGCGGCAGCCTATGAAATTGCATGTACTGAAAATAATGAATTGCATCCAACAATAACCACACAACAATTGAAACAACTGAATACACATGTTCATGATATGATGTATGCACAATGGTTTAATTATAATATATATAACAAGACACATGATACACCCCAAAACGTGATTAAACGGGGAATTTGTAAAGATTCACTCACATTGGGTGCGATTGAATGGAAATGATGAGATGCGCACGAATCGGAAGAATTGAACAACGAGATTTTCTAACCTAAATAATAACGGAAAAATATAGTAAATGAGTGGATTTTATTAAGGATTTTAATGGAATTTTTAGATATATTTTTGTGAGTTTAAGGCTATTTTCTATCTTTAAAAATGTTATTTTTAAGTATTTTTAATTGATTTTTAAATTAAATTAAATAAATAAAAATATAAAAAAATTGTTTATTTTGCGTTGACCGTTGACCTGTTGACTTGTTGACCGGTTCGGTCAGCGAAATTGTTTACGCCGGGTGAGACTCGAACCCGAGACCTCCCGTACGCGTGCACGCAGCTCTACCAACTGAGCTACGTGTCTAACCCGAAATAATCTTGTTTTTAGTTATATTTATATACTAATTCGGTTTAACTAAAATTCTTTTAATTTCAAAAACATTTTAATTCAACGAACCGGTGCCAGTGACGGGTTTCGAACGCGCGACATGTGACTTAGTGTTGCACACAGTCCACCGCTGGACTGTGTGTCTAACCTGGTTAATATCTCGGTTTTTATTATACTTAACAACTAACGGAGTTAACCCGGTTTAGTTTTTAAACAAAAAGGCATTTTATTACATAAGGAGTGCGTGTATCAGGGATCAAACTCGAGACATGCGTGTAAATTTTGCACACAGTCCACCGCTGGACTGTGTGTCTAACCCGTTCATTTTACTGGTTTTAAATAAACTTATAACTTAACTAACTTCGTCTTCTTCATTCAAATTTCCGTCGACTGAATCACTGATCCATTTCTTGTTTTTACGATTATCAAACATTCTTAAGGTTAAAATGAAACGACAGAAACGGTGTTGGAAGTAACATACCGTAGGAATGATATATCACAGAATTTCCGGCAAATGCGTCGGCTCTGTTTTTGTGCACCTCAACTGAACCAAAACAATTAACCATTTTGATTAGTCAATCGTGGAATTGAAGTGATAAACAAACGTTAACAGCGGGATTGAAGGTCCATACCGTTTCACAGACGGAAATAAAAACTTTCAGGAAATTTCCGGCGAACTGAAATTATCTGATAACGGTGCCTGAATTCAATTTCAAATGGATGGTTTGAGTTAGAAACAGCCTAACAACTGTTAGATTACGATGGTATTGAAGAACTTACCGACTTGAGGACAAATACGGTTTTCCGGCGAATTTTGCAGAAAATTCCGGCGAGTTGATTTAAGCGTTCTGACGAACTGAAAGTGTGACGAAAGTGAAATGAAATGTTGGTATGATGTTTCTGAGTCGCGAGAGTGGTCTTGAGTTGAAGTAATTGGGACTTGATTAATTTCGGTTATAAAAACCGATAATAAAGAAAATTGACGTTCAATCACTTCTGAATTGATTTAAATCATCGGTTATAAAACGTGAATGAGCGATTAATCAAACGATTAGACGATTGAATTGCCGATTTCAGTTTCTCAGTTGGCGCAACCGGTTTAACCGAGTTTGTGTATAAATGTTATTTGTTTCCTAGAGATAACAGAAAACAAGTGGCGGAGTGGTGATGTGAGTGTGTGTTAAGTCGTTGGAGTTGTAAACCGGCTGACCCGGGTTCGAGTCCCGGCAGCAACATATTCTTTTTATTTATTTTGTTTTAACTTTTTATCAAATATAATTTTTATAGTTTAGTTTATTTATTAATTATGTATCATTTTAAATTAAAATAATCATAAATATTCAACGTGACTTTTATAACTTGATATTCGATTACAAAACGGAGCGGGTTTTGGAAACCCGTTTTTGACAAATGTTACAATAATGCAATCGTACCTAGTGATGATGTGTAGTCAAATTCAGGATTATGGATCCTTCCAATTCTGAAATATATTCAGAGTGGGGAGATTCCCACTGGGGAGAATCCTAGAGCTTTCAGGATTAAGGTATCTCAATTCACCATACTAAATAATATGTTATATAAGAGATCTCTTGCAGGTCCCTATTTGCGGGCATTGAGGATCCAGAAATTCAATAAGTCTTGAAGGATTTTCACGAAGGAGACTGTAGAAATCACACTGGGAGGAGAGCAGTATTTTCAAGGATCCTCAGAACAGGATACTACTGGTCTACAATGAAGAAGGATGTTGTGGAATACGCAAGAAAATGTGATGCTTGTCAAAGACAAAGCAACATCCTATATCAGCCAGCAGAGCCTTTACATCCAATAACTTCCTCTTGGCCATTCATGAGATGGGGGATGGATATAGTTGGTAAACTCCCAAAAGCACCTGGAGGAAAGTATTTGTGCTATCCATGACGGACTACTTCTCTAAGTGGATAGAAGCAGAAGCCCTTACTCAAGTCAGGGAGAAAGAAGTCATATCCTTCATTAAAAGAAATATTATTACCAGACTTGGAATTCCCTCCGAAATTGTTTGTGATAATGGATCCCAATTTATTGGGAGTAAAACTACTAACTTTTGTGACAGCTGGGGGATTAGGATGATAACATCAACGCAAGTCTACCCACAAGCCAATGGTCAAGCAGAATCAAGCAATAAGATCATCGTCAACAACTTGAAGAGGAAGCGTGGATCCAAGAAAGGAACGTGGGTTTAAAAGCTACCGTATGTCCTGTGGGCAAATAGAACAACTCCGAAGAATGCTACGGGTCAAACTCCATTCTCCCTAGTCTTTGGAGCTGAGGCAGTGATCCCTACAGAAATGGCGGTTCCTACAGCCAGAACAAGCATCCGTGATCCTGAAACAAATGCAGAAAACTTGACCCAAGACATGGATACTGTGGACGAGCTCAGAGATTTGACAAGAATAAGGATGGCTAGCTATCAACAAAGAATGGTTGGAGCATATAACAAAAATCTTAGGAATAGAATATTTCAAGTTGGTGATTTGGTTCTAAGAAAAGCATTCCAGAACACTACAAATCCAGCTGATGGAAAAATTGGAAGGTCCCTACTTGATAGAAGCTGGAAAGGGGGCATATCGCTTACTAACTATGGATGGTGATCTTCTCCCAAGAGCTTGGAATGTTGTTCATCTGAAGAAATACTTCATGTGAGAAGGATCAAAGATCCTTAGAGACTCCAGTATTCTGACCTGGGATCCAGGATCCTTAAAGATATGTGATCCTTACTTCGGTAGCATCTTACTTTACTCTCTTTCATTTTATACTCATTATTAATTATAAGGAAAGGATATTTAAGCATTTAATATCCATTTTTATCAAGTTCTAAGCTTTTGTAGAGTTTTTAACATTTATTTAAAGAGGATTAAGGGGTTGGCCACCTCTCTCCTGCGTTCAAGATATCTTATACCTTTTAAGGTTTAAAGGTTTTCACCTTTCACACGAATTGGGTTTCGACACCCCGCTAGTAGCTCATGTTTATCCAGATATACTTTGAGTCAATGGGTACCCACTTTAGGGGCTGACAATTTCATTATTTTTGGCTATATGTAGGATCCTAAGTATAATGGTAGACGTACCATACATCCATTATTCTTGGGTTTCTAACGTTTTTAAGTTAGCTAAGGTTTTGGCATTTCCATGTCACTCATGTTGGGCTTGTCCCCAGTTCAGGCCAGATCCCAAGAATTTTGGGCTTGTCCCTAGTTTATTTGGGCTTATCCCCAGTTTGTTTGGATTTGTTCCCAGCTATAATGGATCTATTCCCAGAATATTTGGCTTAGTCCGAAGTGGTTTGTTACAGGTTCATGGAGTTTGCAAATAAGGATCCTGAATCCTTAAACCTTGACCGATTTTCTTTGGTCTGTTTATACAATTGTAAATTTATTGATATAGAGTCCTAACTTGGATTCTCTGGTATGTTTTATCCCTAACTTATTTGAATTATTACTTACACCCTAGATCTTCCGATTGAAAATGTATGACTCTTGATCACATTTCTTATATTTCCTAGAGTTATCATGATAAATACTTAGTGTAATTTTGGTAATCCAAGATTTTCTAAAGTCTTGTAAAACAAAGCTATTGATATATCAAAACAATATTTCAGAAATAAAAATACAACACAAAGTATAGTCAAAAGGTTGTAATTTTTATTAAAACCCTGTAAAAAATTGTCAAAATTGTCAACCCAAGCTTCTACCAGCAAAACATGGCCCGTCCACTTGGGTTAATAAAGGGTGTCCATACTAATTGTTCATTAAGTGCAGGAAAATAAAAGTGAGGGGTGTCAAGGGCTTCATCCTCCACAAATAGAAGGACCCATCCACCTTTGCCACCCCTATTGTCTGAAGGATCAATGATCCTTAACCTAAATACCTATTGTTCAAATACTTACAGACCATAATTGTTCAAAATCAAAACATCATCAACAAAACCACAAAATCCTAAAAAAAGTGGGCTCAGGCCTAGGCAATAATATTCTTCATCGCCCACTCAAGCAACATCACCTTCAGCTACACCAGCACCTCCTGCTTCACCTCCAGCAACCTCGATCACCTCCTTAGCTCCGCTAGATTCAGTCTCCAACATCTTTACCGGCTCCAGCTCCTCTTCATCATCAAGCTCTAGCAGTCTTGCCTCCCATCCAATCAGATCCCATAAAGACCGGTCAAAGGCAGGATCAATTGCCTTATTGACAATCTTGATCCTAGCCTTAAGGATAGCTCGAGCAGCACAGACCTTGGCGTCATCGGTTGCCATTAGGATAACCTCATGTATCCTAACTTAAGCATTCATCAATTATTCTTCCAATCCTGACTTATCCTTCTCTAGTTGAGAGATAGTTACGTCCTTTACAACGACGATGGATCGGAGACTAGCTACGTTATCCTCCAGCTCAGCTTGGCTCTTGTCCTTGTGGGCCTTCAACCGAACAAACCTCTACAATGGATAACATGTTCAGTTAGAATCAAGGATCCTTCACTAAAGATGACAATGACAGAAATGGATCAAGTATCCTTACCTCAGCAATAAAGTCGTGGATCAGCCGCTCATCCTGGAGCTCGTCTTCCTCTACATCCATGGGCTTCTTTCTTTTCGACCCAGCCTTAGCCCTGGTGGTGATGGCCTTTGGCTCCGGAAAGCTTGGGCCTTTGGCCAGCTCCTTCTTGATGGAGTAGGGAGAGATGATGCTGTCAACATCATCTAGGCCAAACTTGGTAGCAGACTTGCCGGTGGATTTTGAGCACCTACATCAACAAAAAAAGAGGTGGAAGTGTTGACTTCTGGATCCTTCATTCTTGGCTTGAATGTTCTGATCGATGAGTCAAGGACCTAAAACATAGCAACTCTCTCTTCAATTCACTGTGAATTGGCAAGGCAGGCAAAATTGGTCACTACATGCAAAAAGAAAAAAGTAAACAAGTCAGCCATAAGAAATAATTTCTGCAATGACTACCTAAGTATCCTATATCCTACCCTTCATAATCCACTTCTTTTGGTAAACTATTCCCAAGAGGAATGGAGTCCCTTTGCACAAAGAAGAATTGATTCTTCCAGGCGGTTTTGAGTGGATTTGAGAATGGGTAAGGGCTGTTAGGGTTTGGCTTTGAGCAAGAACCGATGGGAACCATGAGTGACGAGGCTGTAGAGGTAGGAAAGCTCGGATAGATTGAAGTCGATTCCTTCTTTGCTAATGATTTGTTCAAGGGTATACAAAACCCGCCAAAGCATAGGCATGGCCTGACTATAGCTCATGCCAGTGAGGGTGAAAAACCTTTGAGTGAAATCAGGAAAGGGGTAGGTGAAGCCGAGAAGGAAAGGTAAGGCAGGGAAGTGAAGCCGAGAAGGAAAGGTAAGGCAGGGAAGCACACCCAAATGGGTGATATAGTATCGCTTTTTATGGTGGAATCGTATGGCCAGAATATGGTCTTTGGAGGGAAACATGAATGCAAGCTATCAATCTCAGGATCAATGAACTTGCAAAGCTCTGAAGATGGGTTTGAGAGAAGGTTTTCGCTTCGGGGTATGTTATCAGAATCTTGGCTCTTGCTCGAAGAGGATCTAGTGGTCATTTTCGCCATGATAAAGAAGAAAAAAGGATGAAAAAAATTTCAGATGAAAAGTGAAGAGAGAAGAAGAATACCTGATTTGATCTTGGAATGAGGATTTAAAAGGGATCTCTTGATCTTTAAATGGTTTCTCAATCCTATCTCTACCATATATAGCGTGATGATTGTTGCAGGTTATCCCATCAATGACGTCAGGAAGTGTAACGGCTAATTACATGCACAACTGCTAGTCGCATCTAACGGATTTATGGCTAATCTGATTAACTTCTTATTCGCTATATTTGGGGCAATTGTTAGAGCATTGATTTGATACTATGGATCATGTATCCTGAGATTTGACCTAGATCACTTATCCTTCGCAGATGGTGTAGCAAGTTTGAGGATCAAGGATCCTTATTATTAATTATGTTGACTAACAATTGTTTCCTATATTTTTAGCTTGCATTCGCATGTGCATTACGAAGTGGACTTAGTCTATGCTGGAATATCGGGGAATATACTCATATTCATGCACGTGCAAGTGAAGCACAAGCCGTTATGTGAGATCGTGGAAGACTTGCGTAATTTGCGGATAGTTAGCTACTAGGATATTTTCAATTATATAAGGGGATTTTGGGCTTGATTTAACATATACGAACACACACACTCTCTCTCGCAACATTCAAACTGTTCTACGCACAAACACTAGAATTCAATTGCAACAAGCTCAAGATCTTCCAAAATTGTAATCTATTTCATACAATATAGTTGGTAGTGTTTTCACTATTCGAGGTTTTTATGCTAGCGATCTACTAGTGATCAAGGGCTTTTCCTCGTATAAATCCTTGTGTTCATCATTTCATATTCGTTTACATGATTGTTCAACATATTACCACTCTACCTCACAATCAAAGTTTGGTTACACTATCCTTAAACCGATTTTTGACCAAAACATTACCCACCTTAGACCCTCGCTTAGCTTTACTATCGTTGAGATTACTTAACTTTACTATCGATTAGATTTACTGAATATGATGATGAAGAAAGATAAATAAATCCATGCATTGTGATGTTTTAAACATTGAAAGAAAAGTATTATTACAAAACAAAAAAGTAAACTACAATATTTGTCCACGTAATTTGGTTAGAATTGCTGCTTTTATCAAATAATGTGTTTTTTTAACATTTGGATATGTGGGCTAAAATTCTTGTCAACTTCATCCATAGTTTTCAGTTAAATGAGATATATTTTTGTGTCTGTTGACATATTTGGTTTTACAAAAAAAAATTTATAGCTTTTATATATAAACACATGTAGAAACCGCTCAACTAAAAAATAATTATTGTGAACTATTTTTTGAACTTCAAATAAATTGTTTTTAATTTTTTTTATTAAAACAGCTTATACATGTGTTTATATGCAAAAGTATAAAAAAAATCAGACAAAAATTATTCATTTACATGTAAAACTGTTTTTTTTTTTAGTTTTTTATATGTCTTACCTATGATTGCCCGGTTCTCCCATTTTTTATGGTTCAATAATGAATTCACCCCTACACACATAACACACACGTCTGACAACAATCACATATACAACAAAAAAACCCTTCATTTTGCCAGAATCATTTCTTTAGCATAAGTTCATCAATAGGCCAGAACCATCTCTCTCTCTCTCTCCCTCTCTTCTCCCCTCATCAAGTAAAACGCCACCTTGAAACCTTCACAACCACCACCGCACACTGTAGCTCCATCTTGCCACCTAGAAACCATCGCCAGAAAATAAACCACATCTGTCTCCCTTACAAGTTAGCGATGGAAACTATCACTCATATCTCGTTCCTTTATCACCATCGACGAAAATCGTTCATGATATGCATATAAATATACATGTTTTTTTAAATAAACCCACTTTTTATTGGTTTTGTTGGAATGTATTTGAAATAAACTTAATTTAGTTTCTTTTTTATTTTTACGACAAAATGAACCCAAACCAAACAAAGCAATTATGTGCGAAAAAATAGAAGACCTGCTGACACGGAGTCCAAACACTCCTCGTGCCTCCCAGGCACGCCCCATGCCTCAACTGAAATAAACAAGTATCTTCTGAAGGATCGTTCGAGAAGCCATCCAAGAAGAAGGCAAGACACTTGAAAACATGAGTCGTGCCTCGACCACTAAACGACAAAACATATCTTGGAGGATTTTCAAAGATCCGATGGGTCTTACAAAGCTGACAAGAGGCCGTGTCTCAGGACACCCCCGTACCTGGCTCCGAGCTAAAGATCCAGTCATTTTTGTCAGGTTCGGATAGGCATGCTCCCTGCCTCGCCACCGGCACTATAAAGTGAGCTCTTTACATCCCCAATCATTTGATCAATTCTTTCATTCTCTCCCACAACACACTCTTCTTCTAACTACTTTCTCTAATCATTGTAATCATTAAGAATTTGTAAAAACAATCATTAAGTAATTATCAATCTTATGATGATTAATATAATCTTTTCAAGTTTGTTAAACACTATTTTTGAAGCCACGATTGACTAATGTTCTTATGGGTGTTTGAGGGAAGCAAACCCTCTAGATGGGAAGTTAACTAAAAAAAATTTATGGATTAACAAGGAGTGTGTGTGGGTCAATGACTAATGAGTTTAAGTAAGGAATACCATTTTGAAAGTAAGTTTTCCAAATCCTTAAAAACATACTAATAACTTTATGTTGTCGCTAACGTGAAACATTCATGTTTTCAATATCTATGTGGAGTCAAACATGTTAATTACTTGAAAGAGGGTTAGAGGTTTTGGTATGGGACTTTGGGTTTGGTAAATACTTGCCAAAGCGTGGAGACAAGATCAAGACGCCGAGAACTATGTTTATATTATCGTCACTACTCCTGGGGAGATAGGATCAAGCCAAAAGATTCATAGTGATGGGTCATATAAACCCCTTATGACTATTTTACTTAATACTAAACAACAATGGTATATAGTTTCCTTACTGATTCAGTAATATCGTTGTGGTTTGCTCCATTAAGGGGTGTTTCCTTGCTGATTTAATCAATATGGTTGAGTGTGAGGGGGTCCTTAAAAAAGACCTCCACAACTTTATGGAATTAATAGAATATAACTACTCACCCTAAAACAAGTTCTTGTGGTAAATGGTAACTTTTAGTTAATGAAGCATCAAAAGGAAACCAATATCCAAAAAAACACCCATTTTCTTATCATTTATTACAAGCTATCTTTTTTTATTATTATGTTTTCTTGTATAAAACCACAAAACAACCATCATTTTTGGCTCGACTAGACGTTGATAACAACTTGGTACTAAAATTTGTTCTATCCTTGAACGACCTCAGTATCTTATCATCACTATATTACACCTACAATGAATACACTTGCCCCACGTGAAGTATAGAGTGATAATATCTTATCGTGTTTTCTGAATATTCAAACTTGAACCAGTGTAAAAACCGCCTAAAATATACCACTTTTTATATACACTCTACACCATATCTGTTCCCTATACTTTAGTGATTTCATAGTTTCGAAATGGCTACCCTAGAAGGCCAATGACGATTCCTTAATTGTTGATTGCCATTTTCCAAGTCCTTGTAGTATTTGTTTTTCTTTTTCAACCAAAGAGGAAGTGAGGTGGGTGAGACGACAATGAGAAAAATAGTGGTGGCGAGTTTGTAATGTCCAACAGTTGTTGGTGGTGTTAGAAGAACAAGATGTCAATGATGATGACCCTAATTTAATAAGCGCTTAATTAAAAATATATATAAAAACACCAAATTGCCTCACGTTTAACGGAGAAAAGTGAATTGGGTTAACGAAGTGGATAAAAGTGGCAAGGTTTTTAAATACGAAGAACACAGATGCAAGAAAACAAACTATTGGATAAAAGTGACAATTTTACTCAAACCATATGGACGAAATATCAGTTTACAATTTAGTTTTTTTAATAATTATCATATAGCTCCATCAACTTTAATTAAACTTATTAAATACCCACTAATTGAGTATTTCTTGATATAGTAGGCTATATCGAGTGTCAGTATCGTACTACTATCATGACGACAACATGTACCAAACTAAGGGGTGAGTAGAAAACTGGAAAACCCGATTTAACAGAACGGAAAAAAACCGAACCAAATAAACTAAAAAGTCATTTTTTTTAAAAAAAATTGTTGTTATTGATTTAGGAATTATTAATTTTATTCTTTGATGTTAAGTATTATAATACGAACGCTAACAATTTTATTTATATTTGAAACGATTTATCATTGTCAACAAGAAATAATAAAATTTAATATAAAAATTAAATAATTTTAAAACTATTATAAAAGAAAATGTCTTAATAAAAACTCTAGAGAAATATAAAAATAGATTAGAATGTTATGTTATGTTTATGTAAACAAAATTAATTAAAGATGTTAAATATATTAACTTAAATTTAACATCTAAGAAAGATTCTTAAAAATTGGATTATACTTTTTATTTTTGAATATTACGTAATTTGTTCCAAAAACTAAAAAACCGAAAAATTGAAAAATTGAAACACTGAACCATTGCTAAAACCGAATTGAATGATTTTCAAAAACTAAAACGAACCGTGCACACCCCTACCGAACTTAACCGACACCGACCGAACAACATTGTTGTCGGTATCAATATTTGTTTTATGATTTTTAATCGATGTTAAATACGTCTTTATTTTTAGGGTACATCATACAACTTTTGTTTAAAGAAGCTAGTGTGAAAAAAAATCTTTGTATCCTATACTATAATGAGTATCGGTACACGCGTTGTGTTCAAAATAATGTGTTTTTGTGTCATAAAACAATATGGATTATTGACATCATAAAGAAACGAAGTGAGCTGAACGTATACTGAACAACTTCGGTATCGGTATTATCAGAAACTTTGTTGATCCGTTTTTATGATTTTCCATTGTTGTAACATATTGTTTTTCAAATATAATGTTATATAAAATTTCAAACATATCTTGCGACACACTTATTTTTATTTACGTTTTGATATAAATTTTATTTCAAAATCGAATGTCACAAAACGCGGCAATAACTCACTCGTTAATAACAAAAAAGTAAGTTTATAAATAGTAACTTTGGATAAGATTTATTTTAAAAGTTTTTTCATTATGAATTAATTTAATTTTCTCTAATAACCTGTGTTCGTTATTTTTTGAAAATAAAATCTAATGATAATGTATGCTTAGTTTTTTACATTCCAATATAAATTCTATTGAAACATGTACCATGCCGAGTTGAATTGATACTAACCGATAAATTGATACAGATACTTGTATTCATTTTATGGTTTTCAATTTCAATGGTTTTTTCCGGTATCTTTTCACTACCAGTATCGAACCGGTACTCGGGTTCCGTAATTTCAATACGCAATCTTGTCTTTATTGTAAACGACTTTTGCACGTGCTTGCATTGGTAACTTCGATGGCAATAAAGCATTTTTTTTACGACGAATAATAATTACAAAATTCGACTACCGACGATGAGAAAAATATGTTTATCAAATTGTTTTTGTTAGGTAATTGTTTCAAAATTGTTAACATTGTTTGTATTTAAAATTTTTAAAATATGTTTATTTAAAATAGAGATGTACAAAAAATTGAGTATTTTTTGTTGTATCATAGGCTAGGGATAAGCATTGTTTGTGCCATTACGAATCGTTACTGATTAAACAACATTGATACCATAATCGACATATATTTTTATGGTTTTTGATTTCGATAAAAGTTTATTTCAGTATTTTTACACTAGTGGTAATTGTGTTAGTATTTAGTTCTTTTGTATAGTTAGATAATATACATATTTCATGATTTAGTCACGAGAGAATCCTCCCTGATTCTTATTATAATAAATCACCATGATTAAAAAACTTAAAACAGATCAAACGTGATATCAAATTAGACTTTAATATTATTAAGAAACGTATGATATAATTAGGAGAGAATTATATAATTTACGTATGATTAGTAATGATGCTAAAACACTAGAAACCATGATCCAATATTCTTCTCTCCACAGGGTATGAAACTTCAAATATTGTAGCAAAATGAATAAAATAACTCACTACATGAATCACGCCGTATATTTAAATAAAAAATCGATAATATGATAAATTAAATGTTGAGTACATATGGTAATTGATTTTTCGAGAGTGTTTCTCATGCAGAAATAAATAAAAGAATATTATGAATTATTATCTTTAATGTGTGACTATTCACATGTCCTTATAATGTGGTGACTCTTCAAGTACTTAACTCATATGTCTTTATAATGTGGTGACTCTTCAAGTACTTAACTCCTATCTTTGTAAGCCTATAAATAGAGGCATATGTAGTTCATACTTTATATCAATAAGAATGAGTTCTTCAATTATTCTTTCTATCTTTCTCTCTATATATAATCTCTATAATTCTTGTCTACAAATATCATATATTGGTTTCTATTAGGCCGGCGTTTTACAACACGTTATCAGCACGACTTGCTTTTGGAGTTAGATCGTATTATTACAAATATATTAACTTTCATTGTTCTTTATTCTCTTAAACGTTTATTGCAATTCACACAATGTTTTGTTCAAACGACCATTATGATATTATTGTTTATATATTTTTGTTTAATCTAAACAATGAGGGTGAAAATAGTTTTCTATTTTCTTTTAATGTTAAGCCATAGAACTTTACTCTATCTTTCAGAATCAAAAGTTTTGTTTTTAATGAATCCTAAGCATTTTTCATAGAAAGATATAGTTAAAAACACATATTTTACTTTATTGTATTTTTCTTGATTATATTTGTTAAAATTCCTTTTACGCCAATTATGATGAGATAAAATTAAGATATGATAAATGATTGTTTATAAGTTGATGAGTTTTGTCAAGCTTATAGAACTAATTATATTAAGTCATGAAATTAACATTTTATATGTTTGGATTTATTTAAGTTTGTAAAACATACAAAAATAATTAAATAAATAAAACAAAACACACTTGTAGTATAATTTCGTATTTCATTACTTGTTACATTTTAGTTAATTACCAGATTGTATTTACTTGTTTATTAATCTATAAACTATATGTATTTTATTATGTTATCACAATGCGACATTAGTATATCATTGTTTAGCATAATAATAATTAAGAGGAAGAATTTTGACGAAGTAAAAGGTATATGTATTTCAAATTATTGGTCTCTTCCATCTATTAACTAACCTAATATCTTTACATGCATGGATATATCATATACAAATATATGTAAACAAACTTTAATTGGTAATGGCTTAATACATTATTATTATTTTTTTGTTAGTCTTGTTTTATTTTATAGTCAATAATGGTTACTAAATTTTATTTGATTATAATAACATGCATTAATTCATTCGTATTTCTTTAATATAGTTAGCTATGTCGAATCTTGCAAATCTTGAGTTTATGGCTTTGGACATTACTGGAAAAAATTATTTGTCATGGGCTTTGGATGCTGAAATCCATCTAAATGCCAATAACCTTGGGGAAACAAGTAAAGTAGAAAATAAAACAAATACCCAAGATAAATCAAAGGCAATGATTTTCTTACGCCACCATATTCAAGAGTCCTTGAAAAATGAATATCTCACTATCAAAGATCCACTCGTCCTGTGGACCAATTTGAAAGAAATGTATGACCATCAGAAAACAGTAATATTACCAAGAGCTCGTTATGAATGACTCAATTTAAGGTTGCAAGACTTTAAGTCTATAAGTGAGTAAAACTCGGCAATGTTTAGAATCACGTCATAATTGATTCTATGTGGTGAAATATTACTGATAAGGAGATATTGGAAAAAACATTCCCCACCTTTCACGCGTCAAACATTGTCTTGCAACAACAATATCATGAAAGGGGCTTCACCAAATACAGGGACTTAATATCATGTTTGCTTGTGGCTGAGCAAAATAATGAGCTACTAATGAAAAACCATGAAACTCTTCTGGTTGGTACAACTCCATTCCCTGAAGTGAATGTGACAGCATATAATGACCAAAGTGGAAGTCACGGACGTGTCGTGGCTATCAACGTGGACGTGGGCGTGGTCATGGTCATGGTCATGGTCATGGTCATGGTCGTGGTCGTGGACGTGGACCTGGATATGGACGGGGGAATTATCATGGTGTTCAATTTAAAAACAAAGGAACCCACCAGAAGTTACATGATTATGAAAAGAAATCCAATGATGGAAAAGGTAAAAAGAAAAATGGAACCCCATCGAATGCATGCTACCGATGGGAAGTAACAACCACTGGGCTGGTGCATGTCGTACAGCCAGACACTTGATTGAGCTTTACAAACAATCTATAAAAGAAAAAGGGAAAGGAATAGAGACAAATTTCACATATGAATATGGAAATGTCGATGTCCCAAGTGGTGAAAAGGACCTTACTAATGCAACTAATCTGGATTATGCTGATTTCCTTATCGAGCAAGCAAAATTGGATTCTAGTGATATCATGGTTGATACCAACCAGTTGGATGCTTGCAATTTTCCTTACGCGTGAATGATTATATTTAAAATTATGTTATTTACTTAATGTTTTATCGAGACATTTTATGGGATTTGTTAAGTTTGAACCATATTTATGAAATTTTGTTCCGTTTTGAAGCATATGGAGTGTTCAACTAAACGTCCTATTAGTGGTGAAGATGTATGTCTAATAGACAGTGCTACTACGCATACGATTCTAAAGAAAAAGAATTATTTCTCTAGTTTAATAATGAAAGAAGCAAGCGTTGGTACTATATCCGATAAAACAAAATTAATAGTAGGCTTTGGAGAAGCTTATGTAGTTCTACAAAGTGGAACTTTGCTCAAATTAACAATGCATTATTTTCCCCACTATCTCAAAGAAATCTAATAAGCTTTAAAGATATCCGTCTAAATGGATATCATCTTGAGACTACAAGTGAGGGACAAGATGAGTACCTTCAAATCACAAGTATGATTTCGGGTAAAAAGCATATATTAGAGAAGTTACCCGCATTTTCCTCTGGTTTGTATTCTACTAAAATTGGTGCAATTGAATCAAATGCAATCACAAACCATAAGTTTATGGACCGAGGAAATTTTATAATTTGGCATGACCGGTTAGGCCATTCCGGATCAATAATGATGCGAAAAATTATAGTAAATTCATGTGGTCATTCTTTGAAGAACCAGAAGATTCTTCAATCTAAGGATATTACATGTGTTGCATGCTCACAAGGGAAGTTAATCACTCGCCCATCACCAGTTAAGGTATGGACAGAATCCTTGAGTTTTTTAGAAAGAATACATGGGGATATATGTGGGCCTATACACCATCCTAGTGGACCATTTAGATACTTTATGGTCTTAATTGACGCATCAACTAAATGGTCACATATGAGTTTACTATCAAGTCGCAATATGGCATTTGCACGACTACTTGCTCAATTAATAAGGCTAAGAACATATTTTCCCGATTATCCCATAAAGAAAATTTGGTTGGACAATGCTGGTGAATTTACATCCCAAATCTTCAATGATTACTGCATGTCTATTGGCATAAGTGTAGAGTATCCTGTACCTCAGGTACACGCACAAAATGGACTTGCTGAATCGCTTATCAAGCGACTTCAAATGATTGCAAGACCAATGATTATGAAATCAAAACTACCAGCATCTGCTTGGGGGCATGCAATTTTGCATGCAGCAACACTAATTCGCATCAGGCCAACGAGTTACCACACTTCCTCCCCATTAAAGTTGGTTTTTGGTCAGGAACCAGATATTTCCCATCTAAGGATTTTCGGTTATGCCGTATATGTTCCTACGCTCCACTACAACGCACAAAGATGGGACCTCAAAGGAGATTAGGAATATATGTTGGGTATGAATCACCATCGATCATTAAGTATTTAGAGCCATCAACAGGTGATTTATTTACGGCTCGATTTGGTGATTGTCATTTTGTTGAAACAACATTCCCAACATTATGGGGAGATGAAAAGCAGCTAAAAAATAATAATATAAGTTGGAATGAATTATCATTATCTCATCTTGATCCTCGAACTAAACAGAGTGAACTAGAAGTTCAAAGGATAATTCATTTACAAAGATTAGCAAATCAATTACCAGACGCATTCACTGACCCAAAGAGAGTGACTAAGTCACACACTAATGCTCCAGTAAAAATAAGTGTCCCAGAAGGACAACCACATGTTGGAAATGAGTCTAATGCACGCCTCAAACGTGGTAGACCAATCGGTTCTAAAGATAAAAATTCTCGAAAGAAAAAAGGAGCAAATAATGGAGATGGTCAATTCGAGGTAATGATAATGCCAAGAAAAGAGTCTCCTGAAGAGACACTAGACATGATGGTTACAGAAGAACCTCAGGTACCTGAAAACGAAGAGATCTCAATAAATTATATCATGTCTAGAAAGGTGTGGAACCGAAATGAAATCGACGTCGATGACAGTTTTTCATATAACGTAACGCATGAAGTAATGGAAAATAATGAGGATCAAGAACCAAAATCTATTGAGGAATGTAAAAAAAAGAAATGATTGGCCAAACTGGAAAGATGAAATTAAGGCAGAATTAGATTCCCTCAATAAACGAGAAGTTTTTGGACCAGTAGTCCCTATACTTGAAGGTGTAAAGCCTATCGGATATAAGTGGGTCTTTGTGCAAAAACGTAATGAGAAAAATGAAATCGTACGATACAAGGCAAGATTAGTAGCACAAGGATTTTCGCAAAGGCCTGGGATTGATTATGAGGATACATATTCTCCGGTGATGGATGCGACAACTTTTCGTTATCTTGTTAGTCTGGTAATACAAGAAGGGATTGACTTGCGTCTAATGGATGTTGTGACAGCCTGCCTCTATGGCTCTCTTGATACTGATATTTACATGAAACTCCCTGTCTCGAGAACATCTTTCAATTAAATTAAACAAATCATTATATGGGCTAAAACAATCTGGGCGTATGTGGTATAATCGCCTTAGTGAGTATTTGTTGAAAGAACGTTATAAAAATGATTCAATATGCCCATGTATCTTTATAAAAATGTCAGAATCTGAATACATTATAATTGTTGTATACATTGATGACCTGAATATAATTGCAACTCCAAGGAAGCTCCAAAAGGCAGTTGAATATTTGAAAAAAAAAATTGAAATGAAAGACCTTGGAAAAACAAAATTTTGTCTCGGGTTACAAATCGAACATCTTACGGGTGGAATCCTTGTGCATCAACAAAACTCATACAAAAGTTACTCAAAAGGTTCTATATGGAAAAATCACATCCATTGAGTACTACAATGGTTGTAAGATCTCTTGATGTCGAGAAAGACCCATTCCAACCTCCGAATGATGGAGAGGAAATTCTTGGTCCAGAAGTACCATATTTAAGTGCAATTGGTGCACTAATATTTCTTGCTAGTTATACACAACAAGATATATCATTTTCTATAAATTTATTGGCAAGATATAGTTCATACCCAACAAAGAGGCATTGGAATGGGGTAAAACAAATATTTCGATACCTTCAAGGTACAAACGATATGGGTTTGTATTTTACTAATCAATCGACAACAAGTTTGGTTGGTTTTGCTGATGCAGGGTATTTGTCTGATCCTCACACTGGAAAATCTCAAACTAGATATTTATTCACAAGTGTAGGTACTGCTATTTCATGGCGTTCTGTAAAGCAAACAACCACAGCCACATCATATAATCATGCAGAAATATTGGCGATTCATGAAACCAGCCGAGAATGTGTTTGGTTAAGGAATGTAATATAACACATTTGTGGGTCTTGTGGCATTTCTATGAGAGATGAGGGACCAACAATTTTACATGAAGACAACGCAGCATGCATTGCTCAACTTAAGGAAGGATACATCAAAGGAGACAGAACGAAGCACATTTTACCAAAGTTCTTTTTCACACATGATTTGCAAAAGAATGGAGATATTATTGTCCAACAAATTCGTTCTAGCGACAATTTGACAGACTTGTTTACTAAATCATTTCCGCCATCTACATTCAAGAAACTGGTTCATGGGATCGGGATGCGTCGACTCAAGGAGCTTAAATCATCAGGGGGAGAATAATACGTGCTGCCACTCTTTTCCCTTAGCTATGGTTATATCCCACTGGGTTTTCCTAGCAAGGTTTTTAACGAGGTAGCATCACCAAGCGTATTATAAGAATAATATATTATTTTGTCACGTGGATAGTCAAGGGGGAGTAGTATGAATTATTATCTTTAATGTGTGACTATCCACATGTCTTTATAATGTGGTGACTCTCCAAGTACTTAACTCACATGTCTTCATAATGTGGTGTCCAAATACTTAACTCCTATCTTTGTAAGCTTATATATAGAGGCATATGTAGTTCATACTTTATATCAATAAGAATGAGTTCTTCAATTCTTCTTTCTATCTTTCTCTCTATATAATCTCTATAATTCTTTGTCTACATATATCATATATTGGTTGCTATTAGGCCTGTGTTTTACAACAAAGAAAATGTAATTGAAATAACCATTGTAAGGAAGAAAAAAGTAATTAATGGAATGGACTGACTTATTATCTTATTTATTTTTTCTCTTTAAAATATCTTAAGATAATGTTTGCTCTATAGGAAATAAGAGGAGGAATGGAATTAACTATTGTGATGAATGAAAAAAAAGTTGTTTAGATGAAGAATGAAATGAAATCACCTATTACCTCATCTATTTCATTCTCTTTAAAACACTTTAAATTCATTCAATCTTCCATTCCCCTTTCACCCTATATCACTTCCACGACCTTCCCATTACCGTTACCACTACCTCACCACTTACCACAACTGTCACCACCTCCACCACCCATTACCGCCACCCACCCTTGCGCCACACAAGACCACGACCAACCACCATCATTGCCCATCATATGTCACCCACCACCATTGCCGCCACCCAACATGACGGCGAATCGCCATCATTGCCCACCGCCTGTCACCCACAACCGCCACCACCACCCAACATCACGACCAACCACCATCATCGCCCATCGTCTCTCGCCCACCACCGCCACCAGCCACCACCACCAACACCACGGCCAACCACCATCACTTCCCACCGTTTGTTACCCACCGCCATCACCCCCGTTACCCACCATTACCCACCATCGCCACCGCCAATCGCCACCAATATAATTTTATTCATTTGTCTTTTCTTGTTTACCAAACAACACAAAGTAATGATTCATTCCGTTCCCACATAGTAACCAAACAAGACAATGCAATGGTAATGATCCATTTCATTCATTTGTCCATTGCCTTGTCCATTTCATTCATTTGTCCATTACCCCATACCAAACAAACCCCAAATTCATTCCATTCATCCCCCTTGTTTTTTTTTCATTTCATTCCCTCTTTTACCCAACATCACCTCCACTACCCTCCCACCACCACCACCGCCACCTCCACCACCCACCATCCCCCCCCCCCCCGCGACTGCCAACCGGCAACCACCACCGCCACAGCCATGCATTATCATCACCCACCATCTGCCGCACACCACGGCTACTACCTTCACCATAACCCACCACCCCAGCCCTGCCGCCCACCACCTCAACTCACTATCATCACCTACCACCATCAACTTCATCTTATTTCTTTGTCTTATACTGCCTAGCAAACAAGACAATGGAATGGTAATGATATATTTCATCCTTTTGTCCATTCCATTACCCCAAACCAAACAAACCCTAAAGGTATTCATACCCAAACCAATCATTAAACTGGCCTCCTTTATCGATTCACCAGACCAGTTTAAAAACAGCCGACTTCATAAATAGTTAAAAAAAAATACAAACAGATATAACCAATTAAAAGAAAATATGAAACTAACTTATCTTTGGTTGAAGACTTGTAAAATTAACAATATATGAAGCCTACAACTAAAAAATACGGAGCATGAGGTGGTAAGTGAGATGATGGGAGGAAAAAACCGAGATTCATTTCATCCAATTGTGTGGTTTAACAGTTCATCTGATTACGGATTGGTTCAAATAGACTCTACCTTACTAGTTATTTGGTTAGTTTTCGTCTGTATAAAATGAGTATAAAACGATTTACAACTTTTAGGCAATTAAAAACGTATTAGTGTCAAATTTTTCATTTTTATCTAAAATGCATGGAGTGTATATTTAATAGATAGTCCTACTTCTAATAGATGATTTCCGTTAATGACAAGTATTATTCTATTCTTCAATTTATTAATAATGATATTAATATCTAATCTTAATCGAAAATACAATTACATATAAATATAGTTATTAACAAATATATACTTTTGAACATAAATTAATTTTTATATAACTATTAAATTATATTTTAATTTATATCTAATTTTTACAAATTAGTGTTTATATAATTGTTATTCATTTTTTTTTTAATTTTTGGTTGTACTTTAAGATCAATGATAATTAAGTTATTTCACGTTATTATAGAAAATATTAATGTAGCTCCTTATGTTTACATTCGATCGGTATGATAAACTAATTGGATGAGTTTGATTTGTCTTAGTTATTAGTAATAACAAAAATAAAATTAAAGTAATAAGTACTAGAATAGCTCACACTATGTGACGTGAATCTAGTTTCAATTAGTAACTGTTTGTCTGTTCCGTTATAGGCACTCAGTATATAGCAACTGAAAGAAAAAAAAAAACAAAGAAAGAAAATCATCAAACTCTAGAGTATAAATATTTTGTGATATTTTAGAAAAAAAGTTTAAACTTAGCATTTTCTGCACAAAAAATAAAAATACGGTATCAAAGTGAAAACCATTAAATATGTGATCAAGCTAATATTTAAGATTTAGCAGTACTGGCGTATTTTCCATGTGTAGCTTTCCAATTCAAGTTATTTATAATTTAAGTTTTGTAAATTATAAATTTTAACTTATGTATTAAATGATAATTAGCAAAAATTATTTGTTATATATTGGCCTTTTAAATTATGTAACTTCCTTTCAAACTAGATCTAGGCCCCGCCGCAATGAGGTCGAGCCGTCGATTTGTGAGTTACTACAACTACATACAATTTACATTACAACATTGATTGTTACTAAAAATATGACAAAATTTACAATCAATGTAAAAACTATTTTAACAACTAAATATACTAGTTCTTATCATCATTTTTAGGCTGAGCATGACGCACAAAAAGTGTGTTAACTTCGACTTGACGTTCAGCCTGTCGTTCGTGGATCCTCCTAACACGCTCAGTTAGTGCATTTCACTTTTCCATAACCAAACGACCGAACTCTATCAAATCTTCAAGAATAACTACAAGATGCTCAAGAACCCGTATCTAGTCATTGGAGTTTGATATTTTTAACCTATCAATTTAGAAACAAATTAGCATACACTAAAGAATAAAAAACCAAAGTATAGAATAGTTTAAACGTATTGAAAATATTTCTTTAATAGG
This sequence comes from Scalesia atractyloides, assembly GCA_947069175.1. NCBI lineage: Eukaryota > Viridiplantae > Streptophyta > Magnoliopsida > Asterales > Asteraceae > Scalesia > Scalesia atractyloides. The sequence continues at coordinate 7,751,763 of CAMTDV010000002.1, read as the reverse complement.
CTCAGAAAGTAGGCGTTAACTAGTTGCTTTTGTAAAGTCGTCACAGTTTTACAACACCATACTTTCAACATCATAGACAATGAACAAGTCAACCCACAATCACCATGTCATTAAATATACGTATTTGCATATTATCAATCTGCAACAATCAACACTCTATAACTAAACATGGCTACGAGACATATCACCACATCAATTGTCAAGTACACATTATAGAGGAATAAGACTTCAAAATGAAGTCAAAACCCAACCAAACAAAGCTTGAAATACCACAAATGAAAACAACTTCCACAACCACAGCCACATTCACAAACACACCATGCACATTAAACCAATGGTCTTTGGCCAGTGTTCTAGACAGAGAAGCTAAAATCTTCAAGAGGAAGCCAAAACCCACAAAATCCCATCCCCACATGCAATTAAAAGAAAACAATTTGCAAAGGTAAATGTGCAAAATATAATATGCACATTAAACCAATAATGCATGAGGTACAACTAGCAACAATACTAGTGTTTTGCAAATCGATGATAAATACACAAATATAGAAATAGAAAATTGTTCCAAAAGGCCAAATGTTGAGAATCAACACGACTAACATACATGCACATTAGTTTAAGGTTGTATGCACAAATAGCCGTACTCTCACAAAGATTTAAACAACAAAGCTCAGAGGTGTAGGATGGCGGCAACATATAATACCAAGCCAAATCCTAACCAGCATCACAACTATGGCTCTCGGATGACCAATAGGTAGCTTCATCGAGCCAAACATTCAACAATTCAGCCATATGTCGAGAAATGAGATCTTTTTGAACCAGTTAGGATAACCAAGTTGTACATCGCCCAACAACAACATAATGGGAATAGTTTATAGCATGCAAATAACATTGTTGAACCAAATAGCCATAATGAACATCAAAACAACCATAAAACATGGCATATAAGCTATAGACAATCGTAATCTAAATTACCAAGCCAAGTCCAAAGCAGCATCATAGCTAATGGTCTCCAATGAGCCATAAGTCATCTTCATCGACCCAACAAAATAACACCACAAAGACCAGCAAAAGATGTAAAACCACAAAATATCTCCGATAAACATTAGCGTCACACCTTCACAGACACACATAACAGCAAACAAAAATCATCAAAAGATCTCATCCAAATATCCAATAAAAATGTAAACCAAAACCCAAGATAAACAACAACATCAGATGTTCAATAAAGAGACACCGGTTAACATAAAAAAGGACACGGAACAACAAGTCCTTCATATCAACACAAAAACCCAACATAAAAGTCGAAATAGAACGTTTAATGATAGTAACCCATCCCCCTCAAAAAAAATGAACGCAACACAACAAATGCAGCAAGGATCTACCTTGAAACAATGACGAGGCAACCGATCAGAGCAACTCTGGCCGTCGTAAATGACGGGCGAAAGCCCAGACGGTGGAGTTTGGTCAGTGGTAGAAAGAGAGAAAAATAAAAGCTTCAAAGTAAAGCCAAACCTGAAAGCAGAAACAAAAACAACTTTCAAAGCCAAACGTACAAACATAAAGTGCACAATAAAGCAATAATGTGTGAGGTACAACCATGATCAACACAAGTATGTTGTAAGTTGATAATATTTAAATTTATTTTATTTTTCTTTAAATTTCAAAGAAAGAAATTATCATTTTCTGATTATGGATGGTTGTAAGAAAGTTTTTTATGGTATATATCACATTTTACTTACGTAAGATATTTTTTTATTTAATTCGTGTAATATATGAGTCTATAACCTGATATATTATATATATTTACTTTTTTAAGGTATAACCTACAGATAAATATAGGTTTCTATTTGCATTAACAACAATGGTGAAATAAAGGATAATTAAGTAAATCGAATGAATCGAGTTTTTATGAGCTTAGCTTGAAACTAACTCTAATATTACATATTCGAGTGGTGAAATAAAAGTAAATTAAATATATCAAGTGTTTATGAGCTTGACTTCAAACTGACCCGAAGTTATATAGGATAAATTCAAAACCCTAATACAAGTTACTAGTTTCATTTTCTTCTATAAAATTTTTCTTCCGTGTAGAAGTTGAGTGTGGGGATTATAAATTTACTCTCGTGCCTCCTGGGTTATTTAAAATTGCCAAGAAAAAAAAACAAGTGGGGAATATAATAACTTATTAAATTTATTTACATGTTGATAATTTTAAAATAAGATCCATAAAATCCTCTTAAAGATTAACCCTATCGAAAATTAGGTCCTTCGATACAAGTGATAATCGTTTAAAATTACAGTGAAAGTAGATCGTAATGATCATAATGTATACATTTAAGTGAATGTTGCTTCAGATCAATTCGTCCCATTTAGATGGTAGTTTTGATGGATTGACAAAAAGATCGAACATTCGATTATAACATACTAATGCACAGTTTCACATCAAGTTGTCCCATTTAGATGGTAGTTTTTTTATTTTATTAACCAGATTTCTTATTGAGAGTGTTAAGGGTGTTGGTATTTTAGTATCATTAACATCATTAATACAATTGGATTTCTTTTAGATAATATGAAATATTGAGATATACATTAGTATGAGTTAGAAGTTCTAGGGTACACACTATCAAAAGTTATGAATTCAAACCCCATACAAACCTTAAATAGTTTTAAGGATGAAGCCACAAGACCACTGGGGCTTTCAAGGGGCATCATCGTCCAGGGCTGACCCTAGGAAGAGTCCAAGGGGCAATGCTTCAAACTGATCATCAATGGTAACTGAGATCAGTAGCGACTGACAAATCAATATCAACTGTACACCAGTGGCTACCGCTTACAACTATGCGTTGTGACAGCTTAATTAGTGATGGCAACTATAAAGCAGTTGTAATGGGTGTTGGTTGCGGAACACTTTTTGTATTATTTGATTATTGATTCCTATGCATACGCAATACCTTAATCTGAAAATAATTTACACATAGTAACAGTGTTGTAAGAATCGCTAGGTGCTAGTCGATACCGACTAGCGAATAATCGGACTAGGATTTTTATATTTAATTTTTAGTTATATATATACACACACACATTTTATATGTAGTTTTTAAAGTTGACATGTTTTAACCCCTCATTGACCTATTTTTCAAATTAATTGACGGGAAATTATAAGGGTTGGTCGAAATTTGGCTAGAATAAGACCGTCATTGACCGCCTAGCGATTAATAGGTGAACCTCTGATTAGTGATTAATCGAATACTAGTCGGGATTTATACAATCATGCATGGTAAAGCTATTTAAATCAAGTTAAATTGTAAATCACACATATTTAGAACTAATTCAGGTACATGTTAAGTATGGTAATTTAAATTAAGAGAAAACTAATAAACAAGTGGTGAATCACAAATAAATCTTTTTAGTAATTGGTACCAAGGCTGGAATCTCGCAAAGATGTCGAGATCAGATTTAAAATACGAAGATTTAGGGATATTATGCACACAATTAAATAATGTAAAATAACAAAAGCAAAAAGGAGAGGATAACATAAATAATTAATGATTCTTATTAAAAGGTAAGATATGAGTTGGAATGATTTAAAATAAAACATGAGATTTGCACGTGTCATGTTGTCTTTCCAAGCCATTGGTGGGTTCTTAGACTAAATCTATGTATTTGGTAGTTTACCCCATCTTTAATAAATAAAATACAACCCAATTGACATGATTTTATATAGATAAGATAAAAGTTGGAAACATCTGGCTAGGGGTGTCCATTCTTTCATTTTTTTGATTTACTATAGTTGTTTGAATTTATAATTTTTTAGCTTAAAATTGGTTGATATATGAATTCAAATATATTGGCTAATGTAGTTCAAAATGATTTTAAATAACTAATGTAATCACCTATGATTACAAACTTTGTCTACTTTTTAATTATAAGCATCGACTATTTTTTAACTATAAGCATCAACGTAAGTAGAAATAAACAAATTTGCAGGCTTTTTAAATAACCAAAACCAGCTACTAGGTTAAAGATTGATCACAAGAGAAATGAGGGTGGACACAGTGAATTCAGACTAAGCCCAAAACAGGCTAGAGTAAGTTTGACCACGAGTATGATACGAGATGATCTTGTTTGAAGTCATCTAGAAAAGAAAAACAAAATAATATTTTATCCGTGTGTCATTAAGTTTATCCATAAGTTTGATATATCATTATTGGAACAAAAGACAAAGAAAAATGGGTCTACATCAAACAAGTTGTCACATCTTATCCGTGGATTTGATCACAATACAACACACAATTCCAAATTTTCATTAAATGTTTACCAACTAGAATTCATCTCCCATGCCTTTACGTAAACAGATTTTACAACTTCAAATTGTTGTCTGTCAATATATTCATCTCCCAAATTTTCTTAAGAAAAATAAACTTAAGCTATATTATATTGAGTTAATTACATAGATGGTTATGATATGGTCAATACGCTTTTAGATAGTGTATAGATTCATAGTCTTCCTAGTGGTTAGGATATGTTCATTGAATTTATTTCAAGTTGGAATGTGTAACATCCACATTCTAAAAAACCCAACATAAAACTATTTTCATCGTACAAAACTCTATTTTCAAAAACGGTCTTCGCGTTTTCAATTCGAAAGACAACAAGCCAAAACACACTTGATAAAAGTCAAATGTTAACCTTGTACTAGATACTGGGTTACGAGTGTGGTATGGTTGTTGGTATTATAACATTTACATGAATGGAAAGACCCATAACAAATCGTAAGTTCATAAAAGTGTGTTCATCATTGAAGCGGGAAACTTTGATCAGCATTCCATATAAATGTAGTCCTTTACCTGAAATGTTTTAAAACGTAAAAGTTTTGTCAATGTTAATTGATAACATATTATGTCAATAAACCCGTTGTTTAAAAACAAATAATAAGACTCTTAGGGGCGTACCGGTACACTCTCTCCAAAATCCATTTTCAACGTATTAAGTTTGTATAATTAGGAATGTTTCTAGAAACCATGACCACACTATAGAGGTGGCCTATGGGTATGCCATTTGGTTTACTCGTATGCTGCTACAACAAATTTTCAATCTATTTAGACGAACACACGTTAATCTAACCAAAACTTCACATTAGTTCTTGTTCAACATGTAACCTTAATTCCTAGTATATGTAAATGATGCACACAATGCTTGAAGTTCCTAGACTCTAAACTCGCACAAATCTTGGCTTGTTATCAATTATATGAGATTGTTTGATGTCATTATAACGACTTAACGAGGTCAAGCTACGAATCTGTGAACCATACCCTCCCATTTTAGTGGTATTCGATGATACCAACCCATGTGATAGTTAGTACTAACACAACACGGATATATAAATAATAAATTCAATCTCTATCGCTTGTAGTCATTATCATCATGCTATAACAAATAATTGAACAAAACAATATTCAGAGATATACATATCCTAAAATCACTGGTGCATATTGTACCAATTCAGTGGTACTCGATGATAACAGAATGTGCTGTTTTATTATTATTATTATTATTATTATTATTATTATTATTATTATTATTATTATTATTATTATTATTATTATTATTATTATTATTATTATTATTATATTATCATCACAATGCATTTAGTGTATGCAAACCCAACTTTTAGCACAATTAGTCAGATGTGACATATTAGCATACTTGACACATAACTACACAAGGATGTTCCATCAAGCATAATCAAGTGATAATCATTGATATCAATCAAAAGAATTAACTACATTCTCGCTCCAACTTTAGTAATTGAGATTCATTTGATCTTGCACGATTATTTAAAAAAGGATATATGAACTACCTAGTTCTTTACTTTACTAGTTGACCCGTTAACCCGTCTGAAGCCAAACCCTACATCAGTTCATTTAGATCACTTTCAGTTTCAGTTCTATCAAATCTAACACGCTCATTTAACATTTTGATTCTAGGAGTTTAAACAAACCATTCAAGCATGAGCTCGGGCTGAAAGTTAAACAAATAGCTTGACCTAACAACTTATCTTAATGAGTTCAAATGTTAAGCTTGAGCCCGACGTGTCAAAAAATGTTTAATGATTAAGTGATATAAACGGTAACAACATTTAGGGTTGTAAACGAACCAAACAGACATGAACAGGGCCTTGTTCGTGTTCGTTCGTCAAGGATATAATGTGTTGACGAACACTTGCTGAACGAGATTTACTGTTCGTGTTCGTTCATTAAGAAAATGAACGTGTTCATGAACGGTTCACAAACACGAATAAAAATCGGTGAAGATGTCGTTGGTTAGACGTGGATGGTGAGAGGGAGCGGCGCTAGACCTTGAAGCCATATTTTTAAACAAGGTGGAATGGTGCATAAACAAGGTGGAGATATGGTTTTCTGTTTTATTTATTTGGATAATGAGATAAATTGTCACATCCGTCAAAATGGACTCCTAAAAGATTTGAACTTTTCGAGTTTTATTTTTCTTTAACCTTGCATTCAAATAACCAAAGCGATTGAAATTGCCTTATAATGCACTCTCTCTCTCTCTCTCTCTCTATATATATATATATATATATACGTATATGTATCTAAATGTACATATAAAATATAAACCTATCATGTACATATACATATGCATATACATATCCATATATATATATATATATACACACACACTCTCATATAAAAGTTTTCTTATGACTATAATTCTCATGAAAATCAACCGGAGGAACTATTATGGTATTTTCCTAAAGATGAAGTTTAGAGACTAATTATGTGAATAATGAAAAATATAATAAAAAAGAAAGAAAACACAAGATCGCGGGACTCAAACCAGGGTCTCAACGGTACACACACAACAAACAAACCATTGCACCACTTTGTTGTTTGGTACAAGTCTCCTATACAAACAGATTAAATACACTCATTACACAATAGATTCCTTTGAAGCACAATTTCCGCCCAAAACAACCTGCAATGAATAAACAAGGAAATTTCCTTATTTATCGAAATTACACTCGGTTTGCGTTTCCATTCCTGTACTAATCATGAACTTGGACACTGTTTCCAACCACATACCGAACACCCTCCAACTTTTATTAGAAGATTTTAGAATTTCCAAAATCAGGGATTCCATGATCGTGTCGGTCATAAATTTCATAAATACTTGTTCTTCTTGTCATTCTGGACGTTTACACACCACCCTTTAGTCCCTTGTTCGCGTCTGAGCTGCACCGGTACTCATCGGCGAGAAAAAAACATCACCAGAATCACGTGGAACTCACCAGAGCACGTCAAAGATCCGTCCATCGTTGTTTTCGGTATACCCTTTTCTTCTATCAATTCATTCATTTTATTTGTTTATACATACCCAAGAAACTGCAGAGATGTTTATCAAATCAAGTTTAACTAACAGTGGGTTTCTTTTTGGTTTATAATAAAGAAGATGACACAGATAACCCACGTTTAAATATGGTCCTAATCGAAATATATCACATCTAGTAACATGGCTTAATGGTTTGGAGGATGTTTTAGAACACCAAACAATAGGTGGGGCGTGTGTTCGATTCCAGGCCCCTTCTTTTTCGCAGTTGTTTTCTTCTTATTTCCTAAAACCATTGTGCCAATACTCAAAATCCATTTAAAAGAATTGCAGCGCTGCTAAGTCACATAATCAGTTGCAGTCCAGTGGTGTTTGTTGTCGCTGCTAAGATGCAGAGGTCTCGGGTTTGAACCTGACCTACTGATCTTGTCGCTTCACTTCTTTTTTTTTAAATAAACCAATATATGGAACAATTCAGTTTCAATATAAATGAATTAAAATCACAATACGAAATGGGTTAGACACGCAGCCCAGTGGAAGGGCTGTGTGCACGTAATCGGAAGGTCTTGAGTTTGAACCAGGCAGGGGCCGGTTTTGGGCGATTTTTAGGCTTAATTTTTAAAAATCATTTTTTAAAGACCTTTAAATTATATATAAATATTTAACAGTTTTTTACAGTTCTTTTTATTATCTTATTTTCTTAATTAAATCATTTAAAATTAACTTAAATAATAGATAACTCATTATAATTCCTTTAAGTAATAACTCATTAATACTAACATAAATAAATAATTAAATTATTATATCTAAATAATTAATTTGCAACCATAAATAATAGGAATATTATTTAAATTATTTTATTTAACAAGGTCGTTATATGGTATTTGAATATCTATGATAATCATTTCGTTCGTTCGGTTTCTCAACTTTCACTCGTGCGTTATTTTACAAGGAATCGTGAACGCAACCACTGTGAGTGAATCTTACAACCCCGCTTTTCCATTTTATTTATACGTTTTGGAGTGTATCATGTGTCGTGTATCTTTATTCCGTTTTACAAAGTTCAATTACGTGCAAGTACCATTATGTGAAGTATCTATGTTATCTGTTGTTTGGTTACTTATCATTTGGTGCATTTTCATTCATGGATATCACATCATCATAGGCTCGTCAGTTTCCCATTACCTATGAGCGGATCTTGACATTGCCAACCATACGAGGTCAACTCCGTTTGATTGAGCTTAGACCTTACAGCACACTATAATACCGTGCAACATACATTCATTCATTGGCACACCATGTTACCGTGCAACATGCATACATTTATTGAATCATTTTAATTGGCTTGTTTATTGTTTAAGGTTGTGTTATGAGGTTGACATATGACATACAACATATTTATTTACATTGGTTAACGCACGTTTTCCCAATAAATCAAACTTAAACATATTATTTTTCTGAAAACAATAAGGTTCACTCACCAACCTTTGTTGACCCAAATTCTATTTTTACACATGATACAGGTGAACAGGTTTGAAGAGAAGATTGGACATAGGATGGGTCTTAGTTAACAATAAACGAATTAGCGTAGTTTGTTTGTTAAACAACGTCTTGTGTTTGTAATTGTTTATTTGAATTATTTTTTTGTGAAACCATTGTTATGAACCAATGATTTGTAACATTTGTGTAAATCGGGTTTCGAAAACCCGCCTTATTTTATCAATCAAAGTATTATTGTTTACGTCGTTTAGTTATCTAATTATTGTTTACAATATTAATTATATAATGATGAAACTCAATGTTTAAAAAAACAAATTAATAAATAAAGTTTAAAGAAATAATATAAAATAACCATTAAATAAAATAAATCAACTAATTAATAAATACTTATAATAATTCAAAAAGGTTTAATAAAATCAATTAAAGAAAAACGGGTTTAAAAAAATAAATGGGTGAACCGGGAATCGAACCCGGTTTCCCCGGGTTGGCACACGCCTCAAACACCACCAAACCACACGCGCACTTTGTTTAGGATTAGAAAACAGTTCAGTCTTATATTCCGAAAGCGGGGGAAGACCGGCGGGTTCAAATTAGCGAACCCGCCAATTCCGCCGGTCAAAGTCTCGCTGGATTCCGGCTGGCAATCCGCGTAGACACCTTCCAAATCGGAGCCAATCAATTCTATTTCTATGAAATCAATCAGTTCCTGTTTCCAAAACCAACTGAAGACAACCCACTCGGTTCCGCCTATAAATATCGACCCCCAATCATCACACCAGCTCGCTCAAACCTTTCTTCTACAAGTTGTCTCTAAGTCCCCCTCTATTCCACCAGACAAAAACCATGGCTGTCGATGGTTCTAAGTCGCCGAAGAACCCCCCGCTAACCGGTAACCATCGTTAATCTTAATTTCAATTCGTATACATCAGTTTCTTATGTTAAGTGGGTCTAGCAATCAAGAAATGGGGTGAGTTTTACAATCAGGGATGGGTAAATGCTTCTGGGTAAAGTCTTCAACCGAAGAAGATGAACTGATGTATGTATTTATGTATATTATATCACGGCTTACAACTGGGTTAAGCACCCAGCCCAACTGGTTGGGCCGGGGGCAAACAAGACCCGGGGTCGTCGGTTCGATTCCAAGCACACACACCGGTTCAATTGATTTAAACCCCTTTTTAATTTATCACATCTGTATAAATCTATTCAGTATATAAAAATAATTAAATTTCAGGTATGGACGGGTTAGACACCCAGCCCAGTTGGTCGGGCTGGGTGCAAGTCACAGCCAAGGTCTCGGGTTCGAGACTCATGGTGCGCGACCGGTTCAATCCAGTATAAACCTTTTTAATTTAATTAAATTTGATAAAACCTAAAACGTGTATAAATATAATTAAAATCTAGATTCTTTCGGGTTAGACACGCAGCTCAGTTGGAAGAGCTGCGTGCACGCAAACGTGAGGTCTCGAGTTCGAATCTATACACACGCATGCCTACAGCATATCGAACCGGTTGTCAGACCTGACAGTCTAACAAGGTTTTTTTTAATATTATTTTATTTTTTATTTTATTTATCATTTTGTTTATTTTGACTATTTGATTTCCATGTTTTTCTTTTTAATTAAAGGAAAAAAAAATCAATTTAAATTACAAATTCAAGGGTTTAATTATATAACTAAAACCCACAATAATAACCAAAAAATCTAAACAAAAGATTTTTGCCTAAATATTAATTTACTTATCGAGTTATCGCGTTATTATTTTAAGTTAATATTTCTTCATCGGTTAAATCCACAACTCGTGCGCTCTCATTTCCACTCAAGAATACGCACCCAATGTGAGTGAATCTCTACGAATTCCCCGTTTTAATCATGCTTTAGGGTGTATCATGTGTCGTACAATTTCCTTAATTTTATTTAACACTTGTGCTAATATCATTCGTGATCAAATGTGTATTTTTGTTATGTGGATTATATGTGGATACATTTTATCATTTCAGTGTAATCATTTCATTAGGTCCATCAGTTCCTCATGGAATACGGGTTGAGCATGAGGTGCCTCATTAGATCGGCTCCGTTTGATTGAGCCTTGATCTCAAATACATCATTTATCATGTCATGTGTTCATACAATGTGGTTTGTGATTGGTTATATATACATCTGTTCACGTGTGATTCATGCACACTTTTTATTTAAACAACAATATAATACAATCATTTAATTGTTTTATTAAGGTTCACTCGCCAACTTTTGTTGACCCAAATTTTCTGTTTTACGCATGATACAGGTGAACAAGCGGAGGAAAGAAACACATAGGATGGCCTTAGAAGAATAAACAAGTTATTTCGTTTAGAACAAACTTTTGGACTATCGTTGTGTTTTTATGAATTTTGTGATGAATATTTGAAGTTAATTTCAATTTAATAAATATGAAACTTATTAGTAAATATCATGAGCTTTGGTGATAACCCAATCATGCCCCGACTTTATTTTTGCTGCGTGTCAGGGTGTGACATGATTATCTAAAACAAGTAATAGCAAGTCATAAGCTCTCGAGTTAACTCAATCATGCCCCGATCACCTATTCCGCTGCGGATCGGGGTGTGGCATAAATAAGAACTAAATAATACAAAATGTTAAGATAAAATACATAAATAAATGATAAAAAAAATCTTTAGCGAACAACATAAACAAACGAACATGACAAATGTTCACGAACATATTACAAAACGTTCACGAACGCAATTGAACGAACGAGATATTTGTTCGTGTTCGTTCATTTAACTAACCGAACAGAATTTGATGTTCATGTTCGTTCATCATTTACACGAACATAACATAAACGAACTTTCGGTCGAAAAGTTCACAAACTATTCGTTAAATATTCGGTTCATTTTCAACCCTACCAACATTTAACGGTATTTTTCTCTCTTTCTAATCATATATATATATATATATATATATATATATATATATATATATATGTAAGTATGTATGTATGTATGTATGTGGAAGATAAAACAAAAACCTACTTGAGTTGAGAAAACTAAAGAAAACCCAATATAACATTTTTATTTTTTTCTAAAAAAATAGGGGAATGTAACATTAATATACTTCAACATTTTTATAAAAAAATGTAAAAAGTGTCTACTTGTTTTTTTAAGTGTTCAAAATTTGTATGTTACATTTTTTGGACATATATATTATGTAACATGGAATTTTTAACATTTTTAAAAAAATAAACTACTTGGCGTTTTTCTGTGTTTTTTTTTATAAAAATATTCAAATATATGTATGTTACATTTCCTATTTTATATATATATATATATATATATATATATATATATATATAGGGGAAGGTTCATTTGAGAAGAAATTTAATGTGAGAAGAAAAAGAAGAGATGACATAATGGTAAACCATTAAATAGCTTATAACTCCTCTCATTAATTATGTTATCTTAATTAATAAAGGAAAAACATTTTAACCTACACATTTTCAAAATTTATCCTACATATGTGTTACATTTATCAGAATTTACCCTACACATTTCAAAATTTATCCTACACATACTAAAATTTATCCTACACATGTCCAAAATTGTCCTACACCATAAATTATTTTATCTTGAAAGAGTATATGAAAAAAAAGAGTTAAAAGTTTAATTAATTAATTAATTAATAACAATTATAGATTTACCTATATGCCTTTTTTCATAATATTAAATACACACATGAAATGAAGTAAATGGAGAATTTCTATTGGTTTAAAAGTTATTCTTTTTATTCTTACAAAATTTTTCTTCTCGTTTGAACTCTCCACTATATATATATATATATATAGGTAGAGGTTCCTGTAAAAAAAATATAAAAGTGTGATAAGGATAAGAAAGATTTTGGTGGTGACACATGTCCCTTTTATTTTGGTAGTTTAAGGGTATAATTGTAATTTAACCAATGAAATCTAATTATCGAATTAATATTTGCAACCGATTTTTGGTAGTTATTTTATGGAATTCGAATCTTAATTTGTTTTTGAATTTAATGATCATCTTCGACACGATATCATAACGAAAATTTATTTATACAATCTTGAGCATTTTTTCATTCACGGTTATGAGATTTACTGATCATCTTCGACACCATATATATTGATATCTCGATCAATGGATAACGATGAACCAGGTATGAAATTTAGGGTGGCTTTTGTTTCTTTGTTAGATCGATGTCTACCTTTTTTGTTGATAGGTAACGAATATCATTTTTTCTTAATTATCTATATTGTTCAAGTTTTTTGTTTTAAACATTAGTGTTGGGTATGTTGGGACTGTGGGTTAAAGAAAATATGGTGTTGTTATGTTATGTTTGATAATGATAGTAGTATACGTATATGGTGTTTTATTTATACATTCGGTTTCTGTGAGATGTTATTTGCACCAGATGTTTATTTTCTAAATGGTGGTTTTATTGTACAGACAATTTTTTACGTGTCTTGGTGTTTTAAAAAATATGGTGTTATTTTCTGTTATCGTTGATAATGATAGTAGCAGTCTTATATGGTGTTTAATTCATACATTGGTGGTTGGGAGTGGGTTTGTTGCACATGTTGTGTTCATATTATCATTGTGGTGTTTTATTCTTATATATGGGAGTGCATGGTGTTTTTATATATATGGTGCTTTTACCGTATGGTTTTTGAGTTAGGGGAGTTTTAAGGGTGTCTTTCACATGGTTGTTACGGTGTCTTTTATAAGAGGGTTTTTGTGAATGGTTAATTTAATATAGTGTGTTATGGTGTCTTTTTAATGGTTTAAGGGTATAATTGTAATTTACATGTTGGGTTCATATTATTGTTTCATATATAGTGTTAGGTTCTATTCATATTATCATTGTGGTGTTTTATTTATATATGGTGTTTTAGTTAAAGGAGTATGGTGTTTAATATATATATATGGTGTTTACTTTGTGCATTGGTAGTAGCTAGTGGTTTTTTTCACAAGGTGTTTATTTACAAAGGGTGTTTATTTAAAAGGGTATTATTGTTTCATATATAGTGTTGGGTTCTGTTTATATTATCTTTGTGGTGTTTTGTTTTAAAGGAGTTTGGTGTTTTTTATATAAAGTGTTTTTCCTAGTAAATGATTTGTATAGTGTTTTTTTGTAGTTCTTTATTGTCCTAAATTTCGAAATATGTAAACTGAATTTAATCAACTTTATTTTACTGTAAAATACAACGCCTTGAATCACAATACAATTAAAACACTATTGTATGAACATAGAAAAAACACAATGGACTAAAACATCCAAGCGAGACGTAATTTTTTTCTCTACATAAGTATATCAATATGGTACTCGTATTAAAGATAAAAAATACTCGTTATTATGGTGTAATTTAAAAAAAGAATTACGTATAAAAAGTTATTGACGTTCAAAAAGGAAGACGGAACTTGCATGCGCATTAATATTAGTTTTTTAATTTGAAAATGTTAAATTTACCTTTATACCCTTAATCTAGAAAATTCATTATTTTAATAGTTAACACTATTTACAAGTTAAACATCAATATCTCAATCATTAGATTAAAAATTTAATGGTTTAGATTATTTCTTACCCTTCTCACAAAAAAACATTTTTTTACAATATATATATATATATATAAGGGAAGGTTCATTTGAGAAGAAATTTAATGTGAAAAGAAAAAGAAGAAATGGCATAATGGTAAACCATTAAATAACTTATAACTTCTCTCATTAATTATGTTATCTTTAATTAATAAAGCAAAAACATTTAATCCTTCACATTTTCAAAATTTATCCTACATATGTCTTACACTTATCGAAATTTACCCTACACACATATAAATTTATCCTACACATACTAAAATTTATCCTACACATGTCAAAAATTGTCCTACACAATAAATTATTTATTCTTGAAGAGTATATAAAAAATAAGTTACAAGTTTAATTAATTAGTTAATTAATGATAATTATAGATTTACATATATGCTCTTTTTTATAATGTTAAATACACACATTAAATAAAGTAAATAAATATTTTCTTTTGGTTTAAAAGTTATTATTTTTGTTCTTATAAAGTTTTTCTTTATCATTTGAACTATTCAATATATATATTATATATATTCTTTTAATTTTAGTGGAGATGTATGATTGATTACGTACGTACACTTACGTTTACATATACATCCAAGCCGTTCATCTCAACCGTTGATTCAGTTGAAACCCAACACCATAAATCAACGGCATCAGTCACATCCACGTGGAGTCCGGTACACTCCGAGAAAAACGTGCAATGCTATCACAAATAATTAACTCTTTTATCAAAACGAAAAGTTATTACTCTTATATATACACGTGGTACCGAATAATATTTTACTTCATCTTGTACGTGTTGCCGCGGGAAATAACGCACCGTTAAATCCACTAACAGCGTTAAATCCAATCAAACTACATTTCACCGTATTCACCGTTTGCATTGACTCCGTTGAACCGTTCGCCGGCGTGTAATTAACCGTACGCCGGTACGGTCCAAACCACTTGTTCTGCATGAACCGGTTTTTTCTCCACGGAGGGAGGAGTAATCCTCTCCTTCGCAGCGAACGTCTGGTTGCGTCACTCAACAACTTCACGATCTGCTTCAGATCTTCACTTTTCCCGACGAAAACTGCCGGTAACTGGTTCAAAATCCGGCGGAAGTTCGTCGTCGCTCTCGCGATGTCAAACTCTCCTGCGAAGTTAACGTCGATGAAGTAGCGATCGCCGGAGTTAGATCTAACAACGTCGATGAACTCGTAGTTGCCTGACGTCAGTCCGCCGCAGCTCTGCCACTTCGTCTTACAGATCGCTGCATTGTAACCGTTTTTTTGAAGAAATAACATCACGTTTCTGTTAAACATCTGCTTGTTAGATCTAGAAGATTCGAAAGCCTCCGTAGCTTTCAAAACATTAGATATTAACACGTTTCTGAACCTATCAACGTTTTGAGATCTAAAAACTGAAATTAAGCTCTCGATTAACGCGTCCGTACGATCGGAATCGCATTCTGAATCCGAATCGGTGTCGTTATCGTTCGTTTGATAACCGTCGTCATCGCCGTTACGATTATTATCATTATTATTATTACTACATATTTCACCGTAGTCTTCGAGAAAACAATCAAGCAGTTCAGAATCATCGTCTTGTGCGCTGTGTTCGCTGCCGCTGCTAACGTACGCCGGTTCACGGCGATCACGTCCGACGATCCGATCCTTGACTCGTTCGTCTAGTGGATCGGTGACTCGTTTTGTTCTAGCGAAAATCGGCATTTTCAGAAGATTTTTTGTGTGTCTGTGTGAATTTGGTTACTGGAATGAAGAGAACTATATGAAAATTTATAGATGAAATGTGTGGAATTTTACTCGAGAATATTCGATATTTGAAATGGATTAATTGAATAAAAAATGAATGAAATGAAATAATTTTATGCAATAATTCAACATTATGATGACACTTCCTTTAATAAAGTGTATGTATGTACTAAACAAGATTTGAGAAAATCAAATGGGAGTGCAGTAGCGTGTTGTACGGTACAAGTTTTTTGAAATTTTATGTTGGAGTAAACTGTCATTTTGGTCTCTGAGATTTGGGCAGTTTTGCAACTTTAGTTCAAATCTCAAACTTTTTGATCCTGGGTCCCTGTGGTTTCAGTTTTATTACCATTTTGGTCCAAAAGTGATTTTTGTCTTCTAAAACCTGCTATTTTGTCCTTTACCTCGGGGGCAAAATGGTCATTTTAAGCAGAGTTTGAGGTTTATTTATATACATAATATATATTAATGCTTAAAATGACCATTTTACCCCTAAGGAAAATGATAAAATAGTAGGATTTTAGAACACAAATATCACTTTTGGACCAAAATGGCAATAAAACTGAAACCACAGGGACCCAGATGAAAAAAAATTTAAGATTTGGACTAAAATAGTAAAACTGTCCAAACCTCATGGACTAAAATGACAGTTTACTCTTTTATGTTGTGTTGTGGTTTGTTCAATGTAGGCATATCCTAACAAGAAAGAGTTTATTCCAAGAGTAACGAGTAATTGTTAGTTGGCACGACGTTGCAATTTTAAAATATGTATGGTTGTGACAATTTTAGTTTAAGGTTCATTAAATATACAAGAATTAAGAAACATGTATATTAACAAACATTTTTTAAATGATTATATTTTAGCATTATAGTAATTTATGAAAAATAGCAACATACATTGTCCCAAAAGATGTTATGCGTGCATTCAAATGGGTCAAGAAGATTCACTTACTTTTGACCATTAAAATTTGTTGGTTCTTATAATGCTCTGCAAAACAAATTTATGGTTCTGTCACACATCTTATATAGATA
Source organism: Scalesia atractyloides (assembly GCA_947069175.1). Taxonomy (NCBI): domain Eukaryota; kingdom Viridiplantae; phylum Streptophyta; class Magnoliopsida; order Asterales; family Asteraceae; genus Scalesia; species Scalesia atractyloides. The sequence continues at coordinate 7,734,522 of CAMTDV010000002.1, read as the reverse complement.
AAAATGAAAATATCATAATGAAAACAAATACTTTATATTGAAATTGAAGGTCTATAATCTATATAGAGTTGATAATGTAGAACAAGAATTTGCAATACAAAAGACGGTTATATAACGTTAGTCTCGCTCTTTTTCTCTTGGTTATTATTATTATTATTATTATTATTATTAATTTTATTAAACAATTGGAGTTCTATATTGGACTATATCTATATTTATTTCAAAACACGAAGATATTAAAAGTTATACTTTTAAAGTTGTATACTTTAGAGTTGAGTTAATATAGTGGGATGTTAACATTTTGATGAAATAAAGGGTCCCTCTATGTTAAATCATATTAATTTGTGAATGTGATGTGGAGAATAGATAAGAGATCACGTGTCGTTTATACGAGGAAAGCGTGGGGCCAGCATGATGAGCACGTGTCTGAGAGAGAAAATGAAAATAAAGATGGGACCCACGGTTGGCTCTTGGGTTCACCAAGGGTGGTGCATTTTTAGAGGCTTGAGTTGCAAGAAAGGGGTCACCTCCGACTCCTACTCTCCTGTTTTGGGTCTTCGACTTTGATTTTAAGGGATAACAAAATATTTAATTATGATTACTATGTTTTCTTTTCTTATCAGATCTATAATAATTGTATATACCCCGGTCCCAAAAATAGGAAGAAAAAAAGATACAATGTTAATCAATCAATACAATATGAGGGTGTTTATGATTTATTTGGTTTAAAATCATAATTATAACTAAGATGTTTGTTGATAGATAATCATAATTGATCGGTTTTGACGGTCTTGCTTTTTTAGGTTATAGCAAGTTACTTATTTGTGAATTTGAGCCTAGCTAAAAGTAGCTCTAAACAATGTAATTAGGCCTCAAATGTTTTGACCTTTAATAAATAGTTAGTAAACATTTATATATATTGGTGTATTGCATAGCATTAAAAATGGAGAAATTGGATTTTAATAATCTCACGTATTATTTGTTAGCCAATAATAATCTCATCTGAAAATATCCATGCCAATCCCACGTTTCAGATTATTTTTTTCTCACTGCACATCCATTAAAAAAATCGATACTAACCGGGCAACGACGTGGGATTAATAATCGCATCTTTTATTTGTTTGCCAATAATAATCCCAACACAATCACCACCATTGCCTTTAGCCTTCACCATCACTATCAACCACCACAGTCACCACCATCATGTGGTGGTGATTGTGGTGGTTGATGGTGATGGTGGAGGGGTTATTATTAGGCAACAACAAAAGGTGGGATTATTAATCCATGTCATTGCCCATTTAGCATTCACGTCATTAAAAAACGTCATTAGAGTTTTTTAACGGAGGTCTAGTGAGAAAAAAATAGTTTAAAAGGTAGGAGTGCTGGCGGCAGAGAGATTATTATTGGCCAACAAACAAAAGGTTGGATAAATAAAAACCAATTTCCCTCTAATCTATAATTTAAAAAAAATACATAATATCAGTTCGGTTTGTTTTTGGAAGGTATGGAAACCTTATTAATCATAATTGACCCATTACTTTTGGTTTTCAAAAGATCACTAAACCGACCTGCTTGTTTTTGGTACGATTCAGTTATAGCAGTTATCGGTTAATTCAGTTACAGATCACTCTTATTTTATTCAATATTAGGTATGTCTTGGTATATTTTTTCCTTTTTGGCATCGCCTCTTTATATTTATATGTATCTCATACAATTTGTTTTACAGAATTTAGATTCATCTATGTGTTTTGTTTTGGGAAATAGAACAATGCTCATCCGGTCATCATCACCATTTGTGAAAAGGGCTATGTGCATGCAACCAACATAATGTTGTGTTTTGGGAGCTTCGACACTAGCTAATACATTTGGCATGACTCACCATCATAATATGACTTCATTTGCATCTATGTGCATGCATGTGCATAAATGCTCGATGCTCACGACCTTCATGGCCATTGATCTTCGCACTTGATGAAAACCACATAACCATTACATATGTTTAGTTAAATCTCCACATATATTTTTATTTCCATTAAAATGAAAAGTTTAGAGACTCTTGTCTACGTCTACGTGACGTGTTTTTCCACTCCCACTTATAAGGCTATATGGTGTGAAGGGACTTGAAAATGAGGCGTTATTTAACACTTGGATGACACGTAAGCACGCGTCAGAAAAGTTGCGTGGTATCAAAAAGCGTGGGGTGAGATAGGGCGTGGAAGGGTGGCATAGTGGCACACATGGCATACACTTTTTATAATTACGTAACGTGCTTTTCCACTCTTACTTATAAGACTATATGGTGTGGAGGGGCTTGAAAATGGGGCGTTATTCAACACGTGGATGACACGTAAGCACGTGTCACACCCTGACCCGCAACAGAAGTAGAAGTCAGGGCATGATTGGGTTTTTATCAAAGCTCATGATATTTACTATAATTAAGTTTCATATTTATTATTCAAAATTTTAAAGGAAAATATCCAATCACAAATAAACATATAAGCACAAGAAACATTGTTCTAAACAAGATATATTTTATTCATCTTCTAAGGCCAATCCTAAGTGTTTCTCTCCTCAGCTTGTCCACCTGTATCATATGTAAAACAAAAGTTTTGTTCAACAAAAGTTGGCGAATAAATCTAAATTTAACAATTAAACAATTTATTATGTTGGTTGTTTCAATAAAAATGTGCATGGACCATATATGAACTTATGTATATATAATTAAATCACAAACCACATAATAAACATATGAACATGATGAATGATGAACTTGGGATCAAGGCTCAATCAAGCGGAGCTGATCTAATGAGGCACCTGATGGTCAACTCGTATCCTACAAGGAACTGATGGGCCTTAAATGAATGATTGCACTGAAATGATAAAATGTAACCATACATAACCACACCAAACAAATATACACATTAGAACACATAGTGGTGGTAGCACATGTATTTGTATAAATAAAATAAATATCGACACATGATACACCCCAAACCGTGAATATAAAAGGGGAATTTGTAAGGATTCACTCACATTGGATGTGTTTCCTTGGATTGATGATGAATGTGCACGAGTTTAGGATTTAACCGACGAAGGAAAACTAACCTAAAATAATAACGCGATAATTCGATAAATAAATAAAATCTCGTAAAATTAATATTTTTAATTAATGCTTTTTATTAGATTTTTAGGTTATTTTGTGGTAATTAATACAAATTTTAAAAGCTTAAAACCTTATTTTTAGGTATTTTTAATATTAAAGAAATAAAAAGGATTTTAATTTAAAAAAATTACCCTTTTTCTCAGGGTTGACTGGACAAACGGCCGGTTCAACTGATTTAATTATTGGCAGCGTGTGAGGTTCGAACTCGTGACCTCCCGTATACGTGCACGCAGCTCTACCAACCGAGCTACGTGTCTAACCCTAAGGATAACTGATTCTTATTATTCTAACTGGATTATTTCAGAAATTATTTGTTTTAAAAAGATTTAAAATCCTTTGAACCGACGTGTATAACCCGCCTCGAACCCGTGACCTCCGCGTTGATTTGCACCCAGCCCAACCAACTAGGCTGGGTGTCTAACCCATTTATATTAGAATTTTTATTATTCTTATAAACTAACTGGAAGGTGTTTTGTATAGCTTTAAAAAATTGAGTTTTATTGCTGAAAACTGGCTGCATGTACGAATCGAACTTGGGACTTGAATGTTATAATTGCACACAGTCCACCACTGGACTGTGTGTCTAACCCGATAAAATATCCGTTTTTAATTACTCTTATATATTACCCGACTTCATCTTCTTTATTTTGAAACCCACTAATACAAGATCAACCATTTGAATCGTGATGTTTTGATTTGATTTCTATACAACATTATTTACACAAAGATAGAAAAGATCGTTCTGTACCGAAACGGTGATGGTTGATGCTCCGGTGACCCTTCCGGTGACTATACCAGGATTCCGACGACTTGTAACGAACTCCGGTGATGCAGCAAATTAAATACAGAAAGTGTGTGGTGTGTTTGGGAGTCTAGACAATCAAATGAGTGAGTTTTGCAAAGCCTGTGATTCACTATATATAGGTGTAAAAGTGTTTTTCAGTTTCGACATTGATTTTAAAGATTTTCGGTCCATAATTGATTTCCTTTTTGACTTGTAACCGAAATTGAGTCACAAGCATGATTGGGGATCGGTTTCGCTTTGGTTTAATTTGAAGATAACAGCCATTGATTGCGGTTTTGGAAGTTATAGCCGTTGAGATTTGGGCGGTTAAAATTTGAACTGGTTTAAGGATTTGATATAGTATAAAATTTATTTGTCTCTAGATAACTTCACTAATGTGTGTGCAGAACAGTGGTGTTTTGTGTGTGCTCTTATGTGGGAGACCCGGGTTCGAGACCCGGCTACTCCTTTTGAATTTTTTTTGTTTTATTTTATTATTAAGGTTTATATTAGTTTACTTATTATTATTATTATTATTATTTATTGGTTATTATTTTATTTATGTGCCATTTATTAATTATGAATGTTAATATAAAATAACTAACACTAATATATACGCATCGAACTTTTAAATGATTACTTGATTATTAAACGAAGCGGGTTTTAGAACCCGTTTTACATGAATGTTACAGCACGCGTCAGAAAAGTGGTGCGGTACCAAAAAGCGCGGTGGGATAGGGCCTGGAAGGGTGGCGTGGTGGCACACATGGCATACACTTTTTATAATAGTTTTAATTTTAAAAAACAAAGAAAATCAATAAAAAAAACCCACCACCTATTAAGAAGTCTCCACAACACACATCACCCAACCTCCACACCGATGGAAAACATACCGCCCTTCCCTCCACACCAGCCAAAACACCAACAATGGAGTGGTGTACTGACAAGGTTAAGGCCTCCACACCAAAAACCACACCCTATACCATATGATATAAGTTTGACGTGTGATCTTAAAATAGACGGATGTGCTTGAATAGAGATTATTGTGTCTTTGTATCAAAGTTATTTGTTATCATCCAAAATACTTTTATTTTTATTGTTTTCATAATAATCATTGTCCTTTTTATTATTAGATATAACTCATTTGCACAAAAACAAAAACTATAAAATAATAATTCAGTGACTCACATATCTTCTAGATTAATGATTAATAATTCATGGGTCGGATACTTAGACTTGGCTGTGATTTAGAAAATTATAAAACTAAATAAACTTTTAAAACATTTAGGAACACGATAGTTTACTTAAGCATCTGGTTTTCACCATGTGTTAGATTATTTAACATGAACATATAAAATATATTAATATGATAAGTGAGATAAAGTAAATTTCATGAAGATATAATGACATAATAACAAACTTGATGATCATAAAGGTGAAATTATATGGAAACATTAGAAATACGAAATCTCAATCCTCTAAAATAATTTATAAAATAGTTTATAGAACCATTTTATGCTACCCCTCTTATAAATTGATATTGATATATTATTATAGTTTAGTATCAAATACAAAGTCTTATAAAAATAAGAAGTCGTATAAAGGGTATCAAACGGACTCCGATTGACCTCATTCAAAACGACATTGTAATCGTCTCGTCGAATCTATGATGTGAGATTTTAGGTTTCCACTTTTGGATTTATAGGTTGTAAATTTTTGAATTTTTGTTTATTATCATTGTGTATTTTATTATCATTGTGTTTTTTATATATGTGTCATTGTGTCTTTTTCCTCGCCATTGTATTATATTTTCAGCATTGTGTTATATTTTGCTCGACATTGTGTCATCTTATACGATTTATTGTGTTTTTGTATACTTCTTACTTTTTAGGAGCCTTTCTAGAGTAACTTTTATCTCCCATATTATTATATATGAAGATTGAAGAAAATAATATAAGTAATTTTTGAAATAATGACTCCAGAGAAAGGTAATGTTTTTAGAAGACAAGAAAAAATATAAAAGAGAAGATCATGTTTTTTAATGCAATTTGAATTACAGAATTATGATTGCATCTAAACTTTCTTTGACATAAACCAGATAACTCCACTATGTCCTCATCTTCCCAACGACTCCTCACTCCTTTATCACACAAAACACTTTAAAACAAAAACAAGTGTTTTAGGGATAACTGGATTATTATATACATGTATATGTGGTTTGGTTTCTACTAATTCTAGTATATTTAAATTTCAAGATGATATACTTAGTATTTTTAGAGCCATAATATTTGTGTGTGTTTAAATACAAGAGTCCCAGACGAACTACTATAATGAGTCAGACACATTATAATACACAGTACATTTAAATATCAAACAAAGAACATTTAGATTTTAGACGTACTATTGTAAAGTTATAGTGTTAGATACATCGTTGTAATTAGTTTACATGCACTTCATAGTCTAAGTTTCAATAGCATGTCTAAACTAATTACAATGGTGGGCTTATTATTATTATTATTATTATTATTATTATTATTATTATTATTATTATTATTATTATTATTATTATTATAATCTAAGGTATGAATGAACGATGAGATTACAATTTACAATTGTATGTTAACCGCATAAGTTTATTACCCTTTGTATTTTGCAGATCTTTTGTTTGTAAGAAGATGTGTTTTAAATTGATCTTAGAAATCGATTTATTTTGGCTTGAAATGTGATATTTGATTAATATTATTTATTTATTCTGTTTTTTTTTTTGGAAAAACATATAGATCAAAATAGTTTTAAGAATAAGTCAAGTGATGTGCACCTGAAGTGGTCATAAAAATGACACGGTGGCTATATTTAGAAAATATATATTTCAAGGTAAATGTGATATCACAATCATCGATAGGTGTATGAGAGAGCGTGTCGTCATTGAAGATTAATCATTGAGAAATTGATCTTCGCAGGTTTAGCATCAAGAAATTAACTTTTAAATAAAACTGGTAAAATGTCCGTATGAGCGACACATCGCTGCTCACACATCACATTATGATACTTGTCTTTGGTAGTTTTTTTGTTCATATAATATTTTTTGTATCATTATTGTGATAGATACACATTAAAAGCGAAGTAATCGGGTAATTTATTTCATGTGTTGCGTATGGTTCGGTCATTATCCTCAACCGAAGCCGAAACCAAACTCATTGGTTAGTCTATTTTATTAGCCAACCGGTTTTCGGTTAATCACTTCGGTTAGATTGACGGTCTCGGTTTGGTTCATTTAAGTTCAATTAATAGCAAAAACCAAACTTGGGTTAAACTTTTGCTTAGAAATATATGAATATGAGTTATAAATACATGAAATGAAAGTATAAATATATGAAATAGAGATATAAAATATGAAATATATGAACTGCATGTATAAAAGTTATAAATATATGAAAATATGAATGATACGGTTTGGTTCAACTAATTTTGGTTAAACGGGAGTATAAAAAAATTGATAACTAGTTTTTGGTTAATTCAGTTTTCAATTTTCAGTTAATTCAATTTTTAGTTGATTTCGGTCTGTTTCGGTTAACGGTTTAGTTATTGCTCACTGATAACCAGTTTTGGTTAATAACCAATAATTGTACGCGTGATGCAGCGAGAAAGACAGACATTGTCACAGTGTGCATGGTTCGGTTGGTGATTATTATCCTCAACCGAAATCGAGGTCAACGATTAGTTTATTTTATTAACTAATCCATTTTCAGTTAATCTGTTTGGTTTATTCAGACGATTTTTTGTTTGATTCATTTAATTTCGTTTAATAGCCAAAACCAAATTTACTTTAAAACTTTTGATTAGAAATACATGAAATTTAGGTATACATACAAAATGTAGATGTATCATGAAATGGATGTAAAATACATAAAATGGGGGTATAAATATAAAAAGATGATCTGAAGGTAAAAAAAGCTAGAAATATATGAAAATATGAATGGTTCGGTTCAGTTAGTTTTGATTAAATGAGGGTAAAAAAATCGATAGCCGTTTTCGCTAATTCGGGTTTCAGTTATCTAGTTTTCAGTTAACTCAATTTTTGGTTTATTTCGGTTCGGTTTCGGTTAACGATTCAGTTATTGCTATCTATAGTTTTGTTAGAGATGAGGGTTAAATTACTTGACATTCAATAGCTATTAAAAATCTGGGATAATAACTAAGTACGTTGAGCTCTAATCACTTATACACTAAGGTATCAGCGACTTGTACCTTTTAATCCACATATCAATACTGACCAAGACAACTATCGAAACATCGACAAAAATGTGTAGGTTGTCACGATACTTTTGGATTTTTTTAAAACATTATAGTTTATAAGATATGACAATAATATGTAAAAAAATTATAAGTTTGTTTTGGAGGGAGAAAAGCGTAACTAATTATCCATAAATATATTAAAACTTACGGATTTAAGCGTAATAAAATGAGAGGCTAAAATATAATTATTGATTAAAGATCAATTTACTCTCATTTCAGAGTGTATTTATAAATTAGGAGGGAAAGAGTTCTTATTTTTCGCTATCTTAAAATGCCTTTCATTCATGTGTTATAATATAAGATACATGCATATACATATATATATATATATATATATATCAATGGGATGGTTGTCCATTGACAAAGGTAAAACCTTTAAACACCTTGAAAGGAAGAGGTTTTGGGTTTAAGTCCGACAGACAACAGAAATACAGAAAATTTGCCGTTAAAAAAAATATAAGATACATATATCATATTTCATAAGTAGAAAAGCAAATCATTTATTTATATTTAATTTCATGAATAGTCATTTATTTAAATAATATGTAACAGAACGGTAGTTTAATCGTAAACTTTAACTAGTTTTACTCAAATTATTGATCGCAACTTGCAAGTCTTCTCTCTTTCTGAACACTCAACTTGGATTACCAATTGATAGTAACCTGTCATTTAGTTCTAATTGGTATCATATAATTAACTAATTAATTTTACAGACATTATACTTATGAAAATCAAAATGTCTATGTTTGGTGTCGTTTATTACTTATCATAAGTGTGTTTGGGAGACCAAGATTATTCGAATTTTAGGGTTTTTTTAGCTCTTAATAGTTCATATCTCTTGCTGGTTCAACACTTAGTGGTTCAGACTGTTTGTTTCGCGAATAGATGTCTGAATGGTTCAGACATTTGCCTCTGAATGATTAAGTATTATACCGAGTTTATAATCTGAATTGGTCAGACATTTGTCTTTGAATGGTTAAACATTATACTGACTTCTAATGTTCAGACCTCTTATTGATTTAGCACTTAATCATTCAAAAGTTGTCAAACAACCCCTTATATTTAGACTCAGGGATTATCACATCATCAACTTATTGTGTAAGGCGAATCTTGCTTTCTTGAGATGGCCAAATTTTGAATTTTAATAAGATGATAAGCTGATACGGAAATTTAAAAACCGAATTCTAACTGGTTATTATGCATGGTTACAATTTTTACCTGTTTGTGTCCTATATATATATATATATATATATATATATATATATATATATATATATATATATATATATATATATATATATATATATATGGAAACTCCATTGTAGGCATTGAATAGCTATAAGCATCTAATAATACATGTCTTGCAAAATGATGATGGAGATTAGAAAATCCGGTTGGAACCTAATGCCTTATGGTGCAAAGTCATTTAAGTTCATACATGGCATGGGGGAGACTTTAATTTATCTTCTTTTGTCATTACTTTTTTTAATGTGAAGTAATGATGTGCTAACCACCGTGACATCGGGCGCTGTGTCCAAGGTTGACTACTCAACCGCCGCCAGCCTCTTGGCTCTCTCAAATGCGCGGAAACCCGACCTCCACCCACCCGAATGCACGACAGTGGAATAATCGGTAAAACCTTGTCTCCCATCTAGGACGAGCCGGCGCCATCCGTATTGCCCTTCACCTGGATGCCGCAGAAAATAATGAGGAAAGTGGGAGTTGAACCTGGGTCACAAGGAACACCAAGTTTTTCTTCAATCACTCCACCACTACTCAAATGACACGATTTACGTACTTTAAGTTTGAGTCAAATTGCATATGTTATCCTTTAACTAACGAAATTAAAATGGATGTCCTTTATGTTACTAGTTCTCATCAAGCGGTATCATTTTCTCCTAACCCAGTTATTTTTTTGTTAACTCTCAATACGTGTCATTCACTTGAGGGCATAATGGTCATTTTCACTCAATATCTAGAGTAAAATTTCATTTTACGTCCTTTAAGTTTCAACCAGAAAACGTAAAATGCCCGAACTTCGGTTGAAACTTAAAGGACGTAAAATGTAATTTATTTTAAATATTGAGTTAGATGACCATTATGCCCTCATGTGATTGATATGGGTTAAGCGTTAACAAAAAAATTAACTGAGTTAGGCAAAAAAGACACCGTTTGATAAGAAACAATAACATAAAGGACATCTAATTTAATTTTGTTAGTCAAAGGACAGCGTCTCCAATTTGGCTCACGTAAAGAATGTAAAGTTCAATTTAGTCTTAGCAACGTGTCTTTTGAAGAGTGTAAAACATGAGTTAAGCATAAGGTATGTCAGAAATTAATACTCTCAATATTATTTGAATCAAACACTCAGAACCTTACAACTCTAACAAACAATATAACAATCAACTACAACTTTAATAGACTCACTGAGATGATCATCAACACCATGATCGACTATCAAGAACAACTAGAACTTCGCGAACAATATGTGAAGAACTATGAGAAAACCCTAGAATCTCTAAGAGAATGTACACTCAATATTGATGAGATAAAAGCCCATAAACTCTGCTGCTGCTCTTTATATATGGAGAGATAAAGCAGTTACAACAACCTGAAGATACATGCCTTCAAGTCTTCTTTCTTTAGCTGCAGCCCTGACTAACTCCAAGCCCAGTAAGCCCAGTCCATGAATCCCATGTAGCCCAGCCGTCCAGCCAGTAGTAATCCATATATCCTCTCAATACAAAATAACACGCATATTAGAATTTATAACATGACTTTATAATAAATTATAGTTCAAATATAAAAACTGTAAGTATAATATTCTTTCAACACCCCCCCCCCCCCCCCTCCTCAGTTTTTATTTTGAAACATATTGACAAACCCATGCCACTTACATATTGTATCATGATGACTTGGCAGTAACCCTTTTGTGAAGATATCTGTAACTTGATCTGCAGATTCTACACCTTGTGTTTTTAATACTCCATTTGCGACTTTTTTCACTCAAGAAAAACATATCAACTTCAAAGGGCTTAGTTTTATCATGAAAAATTGGGTTTGCGGCTATTGATAAAGCTGCATTGTTATCGCAATTTAACACTATAGGTAATTGCACATCTACCTGCAATTCCCTTAAAACATTCACCAACCAAAGCACTTCACAAGCCACATCACACATAGATCTATACTCTGTTTCTACAGATGATCTAGCCACTACACCTTGTTTTTTGCTTTTCCATGACACAAGCATTTCTCCAAAAAAACACACAAAACCCTGTTATGGATCTTCTATTATTACAACTTTTAACCCAGTCAGAGTTAGCATAAGCACACAACTGGTACTTATCACTTCTCTTTAACTGAACTCCTAACCCAGGAGCTCGTTTCAAATACCTCAACACTCTCAAAGCCAACTGCATATGTCCACTTAAGGGACTATGCATGTGCTGACTTAAGTAATGTACACTATATGCAAAATCTGGCCTTGTATGAGATAGATAGATTAGTTTTCCTATTAACTTTTGATATTTAGTCACATTAACTAATTTTGACTGATTATCACTGCATATTTTTGTAACAACATAGTTTTGTTCAATAGGACAACTTACAGGTTTACACCCACTTAATCCATACACATTAAGAAGATCCATATAGTATTTTCTTTAAGTTAAACAAACACCTTGATCATTATATATAACTTTAATACCCAAGAAGTATTTTAACTTCCCAAAATCCTTAATTCTAAACTGTGATTGTAACATCTCTTTAACACTAGCTATTTCTTTTTCATCATTACCAGTCAAAACTATATCATCTACATATACCGGTAATATAACCAAGTTATTACCATTACATTTTACAAACAGGGAATAATCACATTTAGATTGACTAAAGCCATACTTAATCAACAAATCAACAAGCTTTTTATTCCACATTCGCAGAGCTTGCTTTAAACCATACAAGGACTTATTCAATTTGCACACTTGATTAGGATTTTTGTTATCGAATCCTTCTAGCATAACCATATAAACATCTTCCTATAATTCACCATACATGAAGGCGTTATTAACATCCAGTTGATATAATACCCAGCTACTTTGAACAGCAACGCTTATCACACACCTAACAGTTATCATTTTTGCAACCGGTGAGAAGGTTTTATCAAAGTCTAATCCCTTTCTTTGGTTGAAGCCTTTAGCCACTAACCTGGCCTTATATCTTCCAATATCACCATTAGCTTTATACTTAACTTTATAGATCCACTTACATCCTATAGGACTTCTATTTTTTGGTAAATCAACTACTTCCCAAGTTTGATTCCGATATAAAGCCGCTATCTCATCATTCATAGCACTTATCCAGTTATTATCAGTTATGGCTTCCTTATAAGTTTTTGGTTCATACACTTTCTTTATATTAAAAGCTAAGAACATACTATCAGCAGGTAAATTCACATAATTAACAACTTTATCATACCCATATTTGACCCTATCTTCAACCACATAATCCTCAAATATTTTTGGAAAACTAGAAACTCTAGATGATTTCCTAATATTTTGACCATTCGTAACATTACCTCAGATAGGACAAATTCTTCATGACTTGAACTAGGACCATCAGCCATCACAGACTGATCCCTAGACACTGGACTTTGCTGCTGCTCTGCCTTGCCTGTGCTACTATTAGGCTACTTTGCATCAGCAAGGTCTACAACCCTAGTAGAGGTATCTGGTTGCTGATTATCCTTAGTCCTAGTCTCATCTAATACCCTTGTTTTATCATTGGGTGGTTGGTTAGTTAAAGAGTCATAAAGGTCAAAAAAATTAGTGTATTAACATTATTAAAACTTTTGAAATCGACAGTTTTTTTTCCTACACTTGTTGTTTATAGGGAAACACAGACTCATAAAACTTTTACATCTCTTGAAAACATAAATTTCCTTTGATCAAGGTTCCATACTTTGTATCCCTCTTTACATTAGAATATCCGATAAAAACACATTTTCCTATCCTCTCCTCGAACTTGTCATCATTAGTTAACACACTACAGAAAGGATAAATACCCAAAGACCCTTAAGTGACCTAGAAAGGGTTCAAAACCAAATAACAACACATACGGAGACCTACCATTCAAAACAGATAAGGGTGTCCTATTAATCAAATATGATGCAGTTAGTACACATTCAGACCAAAATCTTAAAGGAATGTTGTGACATCCCGGTTTTTCAGGTATCTTAAACGCACTACTTCACGGTTATTCATTCCTACGCTAAATTGATTCGGGGATTTAATTTACACGCTCGAAATAACTACGCTAACTTTGTGAACTTATCAAGTGAATTACGTGCTATGTGTATTAGACGTTTATAGGTTTGGTGAGTTATTATGTTATGTTTTGATTTCGTGATGATTAGTTATAAAAATATATAGTAAATAGATAGACGAACCGAACCGGACCGCGAAACGGGTTGACCTCACTTCCTTGCGACTCAAGGAATTAATCAAAACTTGAGGCTCAAGTTAAAGACCCAAACCGCCCCACCCAAACCCTTTGCGGCCGCAAGCACCAAACCGCAAACCCTTGATCCTTTTCTTTCCTTCCCTACACTATATATAGATAAGCATGCATGAGAGTTGTTAACAAAAAAAAAAAAAAGAGGAACCCTAGCTCTAAGATCAGCCGACGGCAGCCCTTTCCCCACTCCTTCTCTCGGTCGCGATCTCCTTCAAACCCGAATCGACTCCCATCTCGTTCCCGGTTCGTTAATCTTCATTGTTAAAGGTTAGGGTTTGTCATTATTTTGCAAAGTCACATTAGGGTTTATAAACTCTTGATCATGCTTGTATGTAATGGTAGAATCATTATTATGAAAGTGTTATGATGTTTAGTTCGATAAATTATGCGAGTTTGCGATTATGATGTTTAGTGGATACAAGGATCATAGGCTGCGTTTTGTGATAAAAATCATATAATATGATTAGGGTTTGCATGAGTATGATGTACATGATGATATATGATTGATAAATCTGTTCTTGATCGTTTATATTTAACGTCTCGATTGTTTAAGCGTGTTATATTGCGATAAAAAGTCGAAAACAGGATGCGGAATGGTGTTTACAGCCAACTTCAATTGGCTGTAACTTGGTTATTATTTATCGAAAAACGGATTTTCTGAAGCCTAAAACGTATATTTTTGAAAAACTCTTCTAATGGCGCTGGATTTATATTTTTCTGAGGTCGTTTGATATTTTTAAGTGGTCAATTAAGTGCAGTAACTGAAGCTGTGTAAATTCTGAAAATTTGTTAGTTGTTTATCGAGTCGGATCTCATAATCTGTAGAGGGTTGGGTCACGAAATTTGTACAGCAACTGGAGATGGAAATTTCCGGGAAACTTCCACTGGAATTTTGTTAATTGGATGAACGATGATTTTTAAATAAATTCTCCCGTTGACTGCAGTCAGAAAGCGACGAATCTGACTGCAGCCTAGTATATAAATGTTTATGAATAATTGGTAAAGTGTTAGGACTTGAAAAATTTATATAAAATTCTACAGTTTAGTTGACACCTTCTGTAGAAAAATTGGAATTTTTGGAATGTTGGAACTATTTTACAAAAATCCTCGAAAACAGCCTAGTTATGAGCATACAAGCTGAAACTTGATTACTTGCGAATGTGTGTACCAAAATGTTGTATGAGTTGATTTGTGTTCATGATAAGTTGGTTTGATCATTATGTTGGTATGATAATACTTTGCATGCATGATTTTGTTTTCGAATTTGTTATCATGTGTGCCGCATTGTATGATAGTTATGAGTAGGGTTTGTATCAGTGTGTTCACACACTAACTCTAAATCGATTGACTTGTTAGGACGCAATTAGCGGTCCCATCATTTGCTACTTCTGTGTTACACTAACCGAGCAACTAAAGGTGAGTTCACGGCCCCTAATTTTATCCGGTTTTAAACAACAGGGGGAGAAACATGTATACACTCTACAACTCTATCTCTTTACGTTATACGAAATTAACGTCATTAAACTATTCGGTAACTAAGTTAATGTTAATGTACGTTATGGTCACTAAGCAGCTATATCACGGAAGTCCTCGACAAACTCTCGGATCGTTAGTATTGGGTTAGATAGCGGGGAAATTATAAGTAGTACTACTGGGCCCGACAAGCCCCACCCGAGCTAGTCGTGCTAGCCGACCGGGTATGGTCAACGGGTGAATAATTTAGCCTAACTTTCGCCATGGTCAGTGTTAGGCCTGGCAACACGGAGGCACAACAGTCAGCTTCGATCGTGAACACTTATGTGACATAACTTTAGGCTCGCTACCTACATGTTAACATTGAACTTAATTACGAAACAACAATATTATTCCGGGTTAGGAATAATGGAACAAACAACAATATTATTCCGGGTTAGGAATAATGGGACCAACATCATTATTATTCCGGGTTTGGAATAATGGAACTATATCGTTATTCCGGGTTAGGGATAACGGGGGAAACAAACTTATAACCGAACTAATGAACTTATGAAAACCTGTGAACTCACTCTTCTTTAATGTTGACACTTATTTCTTTACATGTTTCTCAGGACGCTAGGAGCTCTAGGTGCACTCACTTGCATTGATCAAGACATCTTTTTATCGAGTCTCATTTACGAATATTGCTTGGGTTTTTCTTTTGTTTTGGCGTTTGTGTTGGCGCCCGTTCCTTTACTTTACTTTAATGCTTCCGCTCAACTTTAAAAACTAATGCTTCCGCTAAACATTGAAACCAAACTAAGACAATTTAAAAATAACTATGAATGGTTAAACAAATGATTTTGGAAAACGTATAAACAAATCATATAGAGTCGTTCGATGTTACTAGTGTCTCGGATTCTGGTTTGTTCACACGCCTCGCGGTAAAACTCCGCAAGTGGAAATTGAGGGTGTGACATATGTTGGCCTGGAAAAGTAAAGTTCTGGAAAGGTTAAGTAAATATCTATGCTTCCTCTTAAACACACGATTTTGTTGTGGTGTGTAAGAACATGAGGTTTGGTGAAATATACCTAAAGCATTTGTAAAATTCAACATCTTTGAATTGACAAACTCAGTGCAATTATCACTTCTCAAACACTTAACTTTAGTTTTGAACTGAGTACCTAATAGATTTATAAAACTCACAACATATCAAAAACTTCCATTTTAGACTTCATCAAATAAACCCAATTTGCTCTAGTGCAATCATCCACAATTATGAGAAAATATTTATATCCTTCTACACTTGCAACTTTATATGGACCCCACACATCTAAGTGCACTAAATCACCTAAGTGTTCTGATTTATGATCACCTAACTGCAAAGGAACCCTGTGTTGCTTTCCCTTATGGCACACATCACACGGCTCATTTTCAATGCTATTAGTATCCAGTTTTAACACTTTCAACACCTGATGTGAGGGATGACCAAAACTTGAATGCCACAGCTTCACATTTTCATATCTATTTAAACAACACACACCTGAAGTAACAACCTTACCAGAGAAATATATACCATCAGATTGTCTACCACTCACCAGGGTTTTCCTTGATGACGAATCCTGAATATAGCAATTAGTTTCATCAAAAACAACACTTAGTTTATTATCTTTAGACCGTTCATTCACAGAGATTAAATTCACACAATAATCAGATACAACAAATACATCTTTTAGTATCACATTATCATTGATTCTTAAACATCCTATCTTGGTGACTTTAGCATCTGTACTGTTAGGATGCTTTACATTTATGTTATACTCATTAACATCCATAACATTGAACATATTTTTTATCAGTCATGACCATATGCTAAATAGCACCTGAATCTATTATCCAACCACCCTCAAAATTAGACATTGTGTTTGAACTAAGACAATAAATCTTGTTATACCAGCCAAAGGAAGAGAAAGCGTTGCCTCCTATATTAGACTTGGATGCCTCTTCACTCTTCTTATCATTCAACAAACCTAACAACTTAGTAAACTGATCAGTAGTAAGAGAATTTAAACCAGAACTAGACGGTTGACCAATACAATCAGAGATAGAGCTATTAGACACATTAGATTTATTCCAATTACTAGTGTTTTGACTTGGTCTAGGTCTAAAATTAGGAGGATAACCTATTAACTCGAAACATTTTTCAACACTTTGACCTAGCTTATTGCAATGTGAACATTTCAGATTAGAATTTTGAGTTCTGTTAAATCTTCTTTTACTATCATTCACTTGACTACTTTTAGTAACAAAACCAACATTTGGACTTTTTGATGAAATATTTGATCCCCCATGACACTCCTCCCTAGAAATTATAGAAAAAGCAGTTTTTACAGACGAAAGAGGGTCCCTAGCTAACTAGTTCTCACATGTTGATACACATCATCCAACCCCATTAAAAATTGCATCAATTTTATTAGACGATTAAACTCATTAAATTTTGTTGATGCATTACAAGTACAGAATGGGAGTTGCACCATAGCATCAAATTGTTTCACATTGCATTAAGTTTGTTATAATACTCAGACACATTAGAATCCCCTGGTGTAAGAGAATTAGTTTTTTGATACAAGCCAAACACCGCAGACCTATCTATTTTGTTATAGGTTTCTTTAAGATCATCCCAAACCTTAGAGGCTAACTTAAAATATACTTGACCAACATATAAATCCTCTGAGATGGAATTCAAAATCCAAGTTAAAACAACAGAGTTGCATCTTTCCAATTGATCGCCTAGCACAAAATTATCCTCTTTTTAACACAAGTTTTGTCAATAAAAGCTATTTTGTTTTTAGCTCTTAGAGCAGTTTTCATAGCATTAGACCATATAATATAATTTTCAATCCCTTTTAGTTTAATACTAACAACGGTTAAACTGTTTGAATAACTAGCATGCAAATATAAAGGATCACTAGCATCTAACTTGCTAATTAGAGTTGCACTAGAACCTGCTGTATCTCCTATTCTTACTGTTAAAACTGATCACGAATATTACGAATAGACAGCAGCTTATCTCACAACTCGTGGTGGTTCTCATTTGAACCGAGCCCTATATATATATATATATATATATATATATATATATATATATATGGGGTTCATTTGAGAAGAAAATTAAATTAAGAAAAAAAGAACAAAGGGTATAATTGTGAAACATTAAATAGTTTTTTCTCATCTCATTTATTATTATCTTTGATTAGTTAATTAATCATAAAGATTATTATCCTCCACACTAAAATTTTTGTCTACACACATCAAAATATATCCTACACGTTTAAGATTTGTCCTACACATATAATTTATCCTACACACCTTGTAATTTATCCTACACTTTAAATATTTTTTTTTCTTTGAAAGCATATATTTTTTGAAAAAATAAGTTATAAATTTAATGTAGCTAGCTATTACAAATGAAGACTAACAATTAATAATCTATCTAAGTTTACCAATATACCATTACACTAATATTAAATACAAAAAATAAATAAAGTAAAATAAAGGATTTTTATAGGTTGAATTTTCTTCTTTCTTATTCATACAAAAATTTTTTCTCGTTTAAATCTTCTAATATATATATAGAGTAGGAGTTGGCTAGAAAGCCAACTTTTCGTAAAAAGTATAAGAAGTATTCTCCATTTGACATGTGATATTTAGTTATTTTATACAAAAGGACATAATTATAATACATAATTAATTTAATTTTGGAAGATTTTATCTCCTAAACAAAAAATGAGATTTTTATGGAAACTAAATATTATCTTTGAATTCAATTATGACAGTTATCTTTTATACTTAGATGATCACCATTATACATTAATAATTCATTCGTTTTGAATTAAACATGAAGAAATTCTTGACGCTGTGTGTTATCAGTTAGTTTTTGAAAAAAAATTGAATGTTGTGCGTTGTGTTTTATTTCATTATGAGGTGGAATGAGATTAATCATGAACAAATTCTTTCTATGGCAATAATCATGGTTTTGGATTAAACATGAAGAAGTTTTTAACGTTGTGTTTTATTTCGTATATGAGTCTGTTACAATAAACATGGAATTAGATTAATCATTAAAAATCTTGACGTTGTGTTTTAGTTTTTAGTAACACACATTAACACACCAATGCTGAAATAAGTTAAATCATATAAATACACACATTATTTCCTTTTTTAAAAAACAATTATTTCCTTATTTGAAACAGGTTGTTACTTTAGTAACAAATCTATCATTATATTCTTTTGTAATGCCTTGGCTTTAGTGTCTCAAAGTCAAGTTTGTCTCTTTTTATATTGCTTTTACTTTGGTGTTTCCTAATCCTGCATAGTTACATGTTTGTAATACGATTTATATATGATTATATGATAAAGCAAGCTCTAATCGATGATATTCGGTTTACATTCGATCTTTCAACGTGAAGCAACTCGAAATAGCTAGTGTAAGATATGTAATATTCCATCTATGTCAAATTGTAAATCATGCTATGTAATTATAAATTATAGTATTATCTGCGGTGTATGGTTTTTACAGTGAATCCTTTTTTTTGCATCAAACTTAGAAGTCGGCATAGGCGTCTAAAAGATTGAGCCGCATTACCAAGCTTGTTTATTTAGAAAGCTCTAATTTAGACTTGAATTGGCATGATCCCGCTCAACCTTCAAGCTTTTAATGAGTCGTTTACAAATAACTCAACTCATATAGTATGTCCATGCAACAACCACAATCCTTCATGGCTAATGAGCCCACGTAAACTTTTCCCCTACAATGAATGCTATGGGTCCGATTAGAGATGGGCATAATCGGGTTTTATTATTACCCGGAACCGGTTCCAACCCGAAACCGGTTCTGCTTGGATGTCATTGGAACCGGGTATGGTGTGGAACCGGGTCCGGTTCCTACCCGGGTTCACACCCAAGAATATGGAACCGTGTAGAACCGGGTACGGGTATTATGGAACCGGGTATGGTGTGGAACCGGGTATGGTGCGGAACCGGTTCCTGATAGTGTTCAGAACCGGTTCCTGACAGTAAAAAGCTGACTTTTACTGTTCAGAACCGGTTCTGAACAGTAAAAACCTGACTTTTACTGTTCAGAACCGGTTCCTGATAAAATGTTACCGGTGGAACCGGTTCCTGATTAAAAAATCGTTTTTTTTTGTATATAGACCCCTTCCTACTTACCGGTTCCTGATAAATGTTATCGTTGGTGTTTTAATAAAGTTTGTGTAATGTTTCTTTCTATTGTGTTTGTTATGTTTGATTTTTATTATTAGTTACATTGATAAATAAAAATAGTAACAATAATCGGTTAAAATTAAAAAAACAAATTAATCGGTTACAATATATAAAAAAAATTAACCGGTTACAAAAAAAATAAAAAATTACTCAGAACCGGTTCTAGTAAGATTTTATTTCTTTGATCGTTTACTAGCGGCAGGTGCAACACTTTCCGACTAGTTTCTCTTAGGTGCGGGTACCTCGGTACAATCGTCGTCCGAATCGTTAGTCTCCACTTCTTCGTCCTCCTCTTCGTCAACAATTTTATGCTCTAACTCAACTTCATCTTCTAGACTAGTTTTATGTTGAACACTTTTAAAGGCTATAACCGGTTCCAACGGTAACATTTTAACGGCTATAACCGGTTCCAACAGTAATATTATAACGGTCAGGAACCGGTTCCACGTAGGAACCGGGTACGGGTAGGAACCGGGTACGGTTAGGAACCGGTTACTACCCGATTCAAATGGTAAAATTGTGGAACCGGGTTGGAACCAACGGGTATTTTGAACCCGGAACCGGTTCTACTTAATGTCGGGTAGGAACCGAACCGGTTCCAGTTCGGTTCTACCGGTTCGGGTTCGGAACCGGTTTTTATGCCCATCTCTAGGTCCGATACCTCTCTTGGACCTAATGGACATAGATTCTTCTTGGGCCTCATTGCCTGAGAGTCCACAAAAGTGAAGTGCACTTCCAGCTCTAATTTTTTTTAAACTATAACAAGACAAAAAAAGGAGTAAGAAAATAATGAGGTTTTGGCTTGTCATATCAAACATGTTGAAACAAGTCATGTTCGAGTTAAAATGTTTAACCCGTTTAATTAAAATATTAGTGTTTGATTTACAAGTTTTACATGTTCATTTAATAAAGAAGTCAATTTGTCAACTGACATAATTCCCACCCTTACCCATAGATGATGATCAATGAAATATATGCACAAAACATTTTGGTTTGGGGTAATGGAATGGACGAGGTAATGGATGACATGAATCATTACCATCTGTCTTGTTTGGTTACCACGTAGGATTGGAATAAATCATTACTTTGTGATGTTTAATAGGCAGAAAAAAGCAAATGAATAAAATTAAATTGGTGATGAGTGGAGGCGGTGGTGGCGGGTGATGGTAGTGGGTGGTGGTGGTGGGAGGTGGTGGGTGGCGATGGTGGTTGGTGGTTGGCCATGGTGGTGGGTGGTGGTGGTGTCTGCGATGGCGGCGGTTAGGGCTGTAAACAAAACGAACAATGCCTTGTTCATTTTCGTTCATCAAGGATATAATGTGTTCACGATCGGTTCATGAAAATTTAACAAACAAGATTTTCAATTCGTGTTCGTTCATTAAGGAAATGCTTGTGTTCACGAACACAAACGAAAACAAATAAAATTGGCAAAGACAGTCGTGGCTAGAGGTGGATGGTGAGAGGGAGCGGCGCTAGACCTTTAAAGCCTAATCAGGTTGAACGGAGGTCGATGTTGTTTTTCGATGTGAATAAAGAGAAGGAAAGTGGAACGGTATATAAATAAGGTGGAGACAGAGTTTCCTATTTTATTTGTTTGGGTAAGGAGATAAACAAGAATTAAAGAATATAAAAAGCTTAGAAAAAATAAATAAATTATAAAAGAAATTTTTTAATGAGCAACATAAACAAACGAACATGAACGAAGATTCAGAAAACATTACCGAACGTTCACAACGCAATTGAACGAACCAGACATTTGTTCGTGTTTGTTCATTTAACTAACTGAACGAAATTTCTTGTTCATGTTCGTTCATTAATCAAACGAACGAACATAAATGAACTTCCCGCCGAATGGTTCACAAATTGTTCGCTGAACGTTAGGTTCGCCCTAGCGACGGTGGTGGTGGTGGGTGCCAGTGGTGGAGGTGGCGGTGGTCGACAACGCGGCGGAGATGGTGGTTGGCCATGGTGGCGGTGGCCGTGGGTGGTGGCAACGGTTGGCGAGAGATGGTTGGCGATAGAGAGGGGCAGTGGTTGGTGGTCGAGGTGACGGTGGATGGCAGTGGGTGGCGACAGTGGTGGGCAGCGGTGGTGGTCGTTGGGTGGCGGTGGTGGTGGGTGGCGGCGATAGTGGTCGGTGGTGGGGGTGATGTAGGGTGAAAGAGGAAATGGAATTGAGAAAAAAACAAAGGTGATGGATGAAATGAATTTGAAGTGTTTTAGAGAGAACTGAATGAATGAGATAATATGTGGTTTTATTCCTTTGGTCACCAAACACTTTTTTTTTCATTCTCTCACAATAATTGTTACTATAATGTCTCTTATTTCTGTATACCAAACACTATCTTAGTAAGTTACAGAGTATGTAACTTCTATAAGGTGTTAAGATTATTAAGGATTACAGTTAAATGTATATTGTTATTTTAAAATGTATATTGTTATAAGGTGTTAAGATTACAGTTAAATGTATATTGCTATTTTAAAATGTATATTGTTATTTCTGAAATACAAATAAAATAGAACTGGACAACTGGTTGTTGGGCCAACTTTACGCAAGCCCAAGAATTTAATATCCACTAACTGTTATATGGATCAAGTTTGGTAACTGCAAACCTACAATACTATAATTTTAATTAATTTAATGTTCGTTACTAAAACCTTATGATGTTAACCAAATGTTTTTTAAGGCTTACGAGCAACCATTTATAAGACCCCACAGTTTCAATAGATAGTAATCCGGTGTCAAAAGTAACAAGTCTTGTATGGTATCAATACTAGTATGGTTACGAGCAACCATTTACTAGTAATCCCGTGTCAAAAGAAGTTGGCGTCGCGGAAACATCGGGAAATAGCCCCTTGCATAGTTACAAAACACAATATTCCCTTCTCCATTTCAATTGGCTATGTTGGAATGACTTTCCAACAATCCAAACAATATATCGAGCAATGGTGTGAGGTTTGAAACAACATCTAGACACGCGCAATGGTGTGAGGTTTCTTGGTGGTGTTTCAGCGGAGATAAGCTAATCTTGCGATTTTAGTGGCGGCACTCAACGGTGACCAAGAATATCAAACCTAGCGATAGCTAGGGTTTCTATGGTAGACACGCGCGGCGATGTTGACTTACGATCACTTTCAACTGTGGCGCAAGGTGTTTTTTCCGATAGGGCTTCAATCGCTTGTACCATTTGCGTCAACCACTTGTACCCTCGTCTTAAATTTTGTATTTATACACACACGTCAAGTGTCTTAATAAAACAAAAGTACTCTTTATTTCCACTTGATTAGTAATAGTAATAATAATAATAAATATTGTTATTAAATTATTATTTTGCATTGCATCCGCGGTTTGGTGTTCCATGTACACGGTTTTGCATGCCTCCTACGGTTTACGGCATCAACAGGACTCCGACCAACAACACTTTGATTAAAAGAAATATGTTATAATTTATATTTATAATTATATACATCCCTTATGATTGTAATATAGGCAATTTAATAATTGGTTTATTTCTGTAAATACATTTATAGAATTAGGAAAGTACTCAATATTACATATTTGAGTAATGAGCATTATGAAACCAAGTAAATATTATATATTTTTTATTGATATGATATGTTCACCCTTCTAATATGAAAATGATAGCATGGCTCCAGTCATCTTCTTTCTTAAATCTGTAATGTATTTATTATTTGTATACAAAAAAAAAGAAGAAGGGTTTTTAGAGTCACGGGTCTCAGTAGAGGTAAGGTTTGACCATGTGTCACCTTCTTATATTCTACCATTAGCTTTTGTTTACGAGTGATATTTTGTTGAGTGCGTTTGTCTACTTGTTTATGTTCAACACATTTCAACTTTAATGTGTGGCATGGTTTCTTAATTTTCCATTGATACATGTACATTTTGTTTCTAAGTTTATCTCCAAGTGATGTCACATTCGTATTTTATTTCTAATACTTATATGATCATCCTCTTATTAATATGTATCATTCTTTCGGGATTGATATTTGCATAATTTCTTTCAGAGGTTCTTGTAAGTCATCTCTAACAACATAACTAATGCTTCGACTGTCTATCATGAGAGATATACATGTTGTCTTGGTAGTGACGCAAAATTGACTTTAAATAAGAATGCGATGGACTAGTAATAGTAATTTTAGTCCATATATGATAGTAAAATTGTATCTGATACCGGCCCAACCAGTCGCACGTCGAGATCAGGCATATCCACAGATATATAGGTATATCTGTTAATTTGCTAAAAATTATCCATTGAGATTTCCAAATACATTATATTCTTATCATTCTAAATTTCCTATAATCTTTTATATTTTTAACAAATATTATAAATTACCTACATATCATCATCACAAAGAAAATGTTTGAAATAATTAAAATATGCAAACTTTGATAACATAAATCCCAAAAACACATTCATATTTCATACTTCATAGTATACATTATATATCATCAAATAAATACCTCAAATGAAAATTTTCATCTTTCATATAAATAGTAGAATGAGGCATTGCTAGACAAAGCTCAAGAGAAAAATAGAAACTAAATTTTTTTAGGTATATGGTTTAGGTAAACGAGTTACATGCATATGTTTTCTTGTAATCGGGCCAAATATCACTTGTATCCATACTAGAGGTGCGCATAAAACCAAGACCCGAACCCGGATATTAGAAAAATCGGGTTTTTTTAACCCGAACACGACCCTACCCGTAGGGTAGGGACCGTGTATGCATATCATGTTCAATACCCGAACCCGAACCCAGGTTTTTTCATACCCGCTTTATACTCGGGTTTTCGTAATACCCGAACCCAGGTTTTTTCATACCCGCTTTATACTCGGGTTTTCGTAATACCCGTACCCAGGTTTTCGTAAAACCCGTACCCAGGTTTTCATAATACCCGAACCCATTGTGTACAACAACTTTTTTTGAACGTTTAGAGCTTGTGTGAGATTTTTTAGGGTATATTTCAAGCCATACAATATAAGTATAAATAAAAGTTTCCATTATATTTCTATGTTTTATGCCACGAAAATTGAATCGAAAACCAGATCTATACCCGAACCCGAACCATACCCCGACCCGGAAATAGGGTATTCTAAACCTGGGTATTGAAAACCCGAACCCGGGTACACAGGGTATAGATTTTCTGGCCAATACCCGGACCCGAACCCGACCCGGGTATGGCCAATACCCGAAAAGTCAAAAACCGGTTATACCCGTACCCGGGTATTAAAATAGACCCGATTTGTGCACCTCTAATCCATACCTGTATCGAACCCGTGAAAGATTTATTTATTATTGTTAATCTCATACCTAGTCTAATAGCTGTCCTGAATGTTTCAAGTTTTGGTGTTTTCGTTGAGTGCGGGGTTTTTTTGCCATCCTTAAGGACTCGTGATACGAATTCTCAGCCAAATTTGACACTTATTTTGTTCTATTCTTGCATCTATGGACATTGTTATACTTTTTACGTCTTTCTTGTGTTTATTTTACACTTATTGTAGCTTGTTTTATCAATGCTGTTGTATCTTACTTTTTCCCATAAATTATATTTACTTATAATGATAAATAGATGCCAGTCCTAACAATTATATATTTGGGTCTCACATAAGAGATCGTATATCAAATGCTATGTGTTGCCACTAAATTCCATTAGGTAATTTGAGAAGGATACAATATGTCAAGATTCTAAGTAAATTAAAAGCTATCTTGAGTCAAAACATAATATCATGTGTGTTAACGTAAAGCTCATACAGAGGATTGTAAGAATATGATCTTTACTACAATAAAATATATTAAAAAGTTTTTTTTTTTCTACTTGGTTTGTTTGTGAAATTACTAAGGCATACCAAGTACAACCTCCCTTGGTGCACCCAAAGTTATTTCCCATAGTTATTTCATGAAGACTTTATGAGGTATTGGAGCTTTTAACCATCATAAAAGGGTTTCTAACTACCAAAACTTACAACAACTATATCTAGTAAATTTCATCAATAACAAAGCTAATGGTAGGGTCTAGGGAGGGTTGGATATAGGCAAACCTTTCCCCTATCGTTGAGAATAGAGAGACTGTTTCCAAAGAGACCCCCAGCTCAGTAACAACAAACGCTAAAAGAGTTCTAGAAAACTTCCGAGGCAAAAGAAGTGGTGAAAGCAAAAACAGTAGAATGAAGGTAAATATAGCATCATAGAAAAACATACGCATATCCATAAACATAACGTAAGACAATCATCCTCCAAGACCACCTAATGTGTAGGTAAAGCTATACCCCCTATGACAACGCCTAGCCACGTCTTAGCTAACCCCTAAAACTCCTTAACTTTAAGCCTACGTCTCCATGAACTCCTATCTTGGACTATGGCCTCATAGAGGTGCATTTCTATCAAATCCTGCCTAATCCGCTCATCCCTCATCAACTTGGGTCTATCTCTACCACCCCTTCCATCTACTATGAGGGTTTCCACTACTCTAACTGGCATCGTTGCTTGCCTCTTCTTCACATGCTCAAACCATCTCAATCTTCCCTCCCTAATCTTATCTAATATTCTATACACCTTAACCTTTCCCTAAAAAACCTCATTTCTTATTCGGTCTAACCTTGTGTGACCACACATCCACCTTAACATCCTCATCTCTGCTACCTGCATCTTTCGTGCTTGTGATTTCTTAATGGCCCAGCAGTCTGTCCCATATAGCATGGCAGGTCTCACTGCAACCCGATAGAATTCCCCTTTTAATTTAGTTGGGAACCTCGAGTTACACAATATCCCAGTGGCTGTTCTCCACCTACACCAGCCAGCCTGAATGCGGTGAGCTACATCACTATCTAACTCCCTGTCTTTTGTACAAATGATCCTAAATACTTGAACTTCATTGCTTGCAGAACAACCTGACCTTCAATGGTGATTTGAGTGTCTTTGAAACCCCCGGCATTACTGAAATTACAGTAAAGGTACTCAGTCTTAGACCGACTGATCCTTAAACCCTTATCTTCTAAAGTTATCGCCATTCTTCTAACTTCTCATTCAACCTCTGTTTAGTCTCACAACTAAAACAATATCATCTGCAAAAAAACATGCACCACGGCACTGTCTCCAGAATCGACTTGGACAACTCATCCATTACAGTCGTAAAAAGAAATGGGCTCAACGACCCTTGGTGGAGTCCTATCTCCACAGGGAAGGAATCGGTATCCCCTACAGGCGCATGAACACTAGTTTCAGTTCTATCATACACATCCTTAATTATGTCTACATACTTCCTAGGAACCCCTCTACCCTCCAAAGTATCCCAAATCAGTCTACGTGGTACACTGTCGTATGCCTTTTCAAGGTCAATGAAAACCATATGTAGATCTCACTTTTCCCTCTATATTTTTCCATCAGTCTCCTTAGAATATGAATGGCTTCTGTAGTTGATCGCCCTAGCATGAAACCAAATTGGTTTACCGTAACCTGAGTTTCTTTCCTAATTCTAGTCTCAATCACCCTCTCCCACAATTTCATCGTATGACTTAGCAGCTTAATACCTCTATAAGTCCCACAATACTGGGATCTCCTTTGTTCTTATAAAGAGACGCTACAACACTACTCCTTCACTGATCTGGCATTTTCCCATATTTGAAAATGACATTGAACAAAGTAGTTAGCCATTGAACCCCTTCATCTCCTAAGCACCTCCACACTTCAATCGGTAAGTTGTCTGGACCAACTGCCTTAGTCTTTCCCATCTTCCTAAGCGTTGTCCTCAGCTCTCCATGTGAGATACTCCGACAGTAGCAGTTATTGAAGTAAAGTTACACTTGCACACCTGGGGGGAGGAGAGTAAGGTCAGATTCTGTATAAAACCATTGTTCCGTACAAAGTATACGAAGTGTATATATATACACAAATAAAACTATGAAAAGTTCCTATGTATGTTGCACAACTCTTGATTAAGGCGAATCAAGAGAGAAATTAACCGATAGTGAGTGCTAAAAATAGGACAATATATAGCTTCTTGTTTATTTGAACAACAATTTCTTTTCATCTAAATACGATCTAATTTCGTACTTAAAAGAATTTAAACAAATATCATTATTATAGTGGAGCAAATAATATACTACCAGACCGGTTAGTAAAAGGCGTGTGTATAGCTTGTTCTAACACTCACTTTGTAATTTGTAAATCCATTTAAGAACAACCTCACTCAATTTATAAATCTTCACACAACATTTAACCAGATCTACTAAGTGGACATATATATATATATATATATATATATATATATATAAGAGTGAGGTTATTGTGAGAAAATTTAAAAGTGTGAGAAGGATAAGAAAGAATCTAAACCATTAGATATTTAATCTAATGGTTGAGATCATAGTGACAATTATGTAAATAATATTGACTATTAAACTAACTAATTTTCTAGATTAAGGGTATCAAGGTAAATTTAATATTTTTAAATTAAGAAACTAACATTAATACACATGCAAAGTTCCCTCATTCTTTTTTAAACATCAATAACTTTTTATACGTAACTCTTTTTAAAAAAAAATTACACCATAATAACGAGTTATTTTTATCTTTAATATGAGTACCATATTGATATACTTATGTAGAGTTATTTCTGTTTTATATATTTAGGGTGTTATTTCTGTTTTGATTCTGATTAAAGTGTTGACTAGTGTTATATTAGGGTGTTATTTCTGTTATATTCAATGTTAGGGTGTTCTTTATAAGATGTGTGCCTTCAATATAACTGTTGTGGTGTTTTTATGAGTTATGGTGTTATTTTTGTTATATTTCTGTTCTTTATAAAATGTATGCCGTCAATATATATGCTGTGGTGTTTTTATGAGTTAGAGTGTTTTTATGAGTTATATTTATGTTCTTTATAAGATGTATGCCTTCAATATACATGTTGTGGTGTTTTTATGAGTTAGGGTGTTATTTCAAATTCAAAAATCCCTACAATAACTGCTAAAAATCGGTTGCATATATTCATTCCATAATTAGATTTTATTAGTTAAATTACACTTATACCCTTACAATAGCAAAATAAAAAGAGAGATTATTTTTCTCATACTTTTAAATTTTCTCACATGAACACCTCTCTCTCTATATATATATGAAGGTTAATTGCATGATTGGTCCTAAGATCACCAACGATGAGGTTGACCCTTGACACATAGATCCTTTGTAGTTGATCACCAACCAAGCTTAATTATGCATGCATGCATCATTTTAACATCTTTTAAAAATTAATTATGCCCCCCAAATTCTTAAATACATCTAACATTTTGTGTTAAAACTAGTGAATCAGTTGCTTTCAACATGTCTATTGTAGCGTATAACTAATGTCACCATATCTTATAGAAAGATGCTCTTTATACTTTAGTACTTATTTATGAAATATATAATCTGATTAAACATATTACGTGTCATGTTAACACCGGTCGATTAACATCCTTTTGGGATGCCCATGTCACGCAATCTTGTTAGATACGTGTTTTGTCGTATACTACGAATTTTATGGCAAATTTGTGAAAATTTAGTCTTTGAAAAAATAAAATATATTAAAATTATACTTATAACATTCACATTTGGTCTTTGTTTTTATATATTCATCTCTAAGTTTTAGAGATTTCTCTATCGTATCCATCGTAATCTCTATCTTCATCTCTCTCTAAAATCTTTTGTGTTTTATGCATAGTGATTCTCTAAATATAAAAACCAACATTTATCATCTTTATGATGTGTTCTCGAGTTATATTTAAACAAAAGAAGTGAAATAATATGTGTTCCCAAGTTTTTTTAATGAAATGATATATAAAGAAGAGAAATAAATACTATTAATAATTTTGTGACGTTAGAGCATTCACATTCCTTATATGAATCCATATAAGTTAGCTAAAACCCACATGTATTAATTTGTTCGTCTTAAAAAAAACTCTTGGGACCTCTTAGTTGAGGAGCTTGATTTGCAACAAATTCGTTTTAAGGGAGTTGACATAATCATGGTTGTAAAAGTCTCGTCTAGGCTCCAGTACTCCCCAAGGACTTGCTACAAGGTAGGTCGCTGAGACCAGAGTACTGTTCGCTTAGGCTAATTACTCCTTGAGTAATCTCCGCCTAGGGCGAGTACTTCTCGAGTAGTCCCGAGTACTCTCAAATCCGATTAAGCGCCTAGCAACTTTTGCAACCATTGACATAATGCACACATCACATTCTGATGAAATCCATTATTTGAGGACTCGTCGAATTCAACAAAGGAGATGGAGGGGGTCGTCAGCTATTGTGTAAATGGGGGTTGTCGACAAAACGGGGGTGTAGATGATTGCAAAGAAACGAAGCACCTCTCTTATATGTCGTACAAGAGGTTTGGGCAAATTTACATATTACAATGAAACTTTTACGATGTTTGTATGATGGTAATGTTAGTATCGTATGTGAAGTTTATACCTGAATATCAAGATTTAGATCAAGTTAAAATTTATTTTCGGCTTAAAGCAAGTAAAGAAGTAGAATTATTTTTAGTCATTTATTCTTAAATACAAGTCTAGTAATTCCATGTTTAACAAATATTTCGTATATCTTCTCTCTTTAAATTTCATTTATTTTATTTAGTTGTGACACAATTTTTTTTGGACATATTTATAAGCTAAGCATATTATTTTTGTTAAATCAAAATACAATGAATCTTACGGGAACACTTATCAAATCACGGAAATCTATAAAGATACACTTGCTTTTCTAATTATAAAAGCTGTAAAGTCTAATAGGATTTTAAAATTAGAAATTACGAAAATAAATTTATCTATGATTATGACTGTTTACGTAAAGAAAAGGTTTGAAACAAAGTATTTAACAATTTATGATTTCTTTTTCAAGTGGCCGTTGAAGAATCCTTGGCTATTGTACAACTAAATCATATGAAAAAATAAAAAAATATTTATGAGTTTACATGTCATAAGTTAGGGACTATTTGTTTAACTAAAGTTTTTAATAGATCAGACCTTTTACTGGTTAAGCACTTAATGATTTATACTGTTTGTTTCGCGAGCAGATGTCTGAATGGTTCAGACATTTGCCTGTGAATGGTTAAATATTATACAAAATCTGAATAGTTAAGATCTCTAATCTGAATGAGTCAGACGTTTGCCTCTGAACGGTTAAACATTATGCTGACTTTTAATGGTTTAGATCTCTTACTAGTTCAACATTTAATCATTCAAAAGTTGCCAAACAGCCCCTTAGTGTATAGCAAAGTGAATTTTCTACTCATTTGTTTCTTATGGTAAATCATTATAAGTGTACGTCTACCCACACTGAATATTATTATGATGTAGAGCAAATATAATTACTTCAAATCAAACTTAACTTTAGTTTGTTTACTAGTTTATTACATGAAGTAGTATAGATGCTTGTTTGCTAATCAGCTGGTGGTGGAATGATAAATGAGAGACATGGTATTTTAAATGCCTGAGTTTCGATTCTTGCCCCAAACAATTAGTTTTAACGGCACCCGATGATGATAAAAGAGAAGGCGAGTATGCGATGATATTTGGGTAAGTCTAAATATAGGTAAAAGGGTAATCATAAATTCATAAACACACCTTACTCCTTTTAGTAACTTTTTTTTTTCCAATTGTTGCAATACCAAAGCTAAAAGATTGTGTTTCCACTTTATGAATATAACCTTTTGTTTTAAATTAATAAAATGTTTATTCTTTCTTTTCTTTTATGGAGAACAAGTTGTATTGACGTGCGAGATCGAAACCGTGGGCTGCATTAATTGAAAAATACTGTTATTGACGAAAGAAGATGATGGGCATAGTGGCTGCGATAGAAACTTCTGAAACCATGTATCCTAAAAAAATAAAAATAAAAAGATTTAAAAAATGAGCAAAATACAAAGGCCCCTCTTGGTCTATTATGTGTTAAAATATCACATATTATGATAGTTATGTAGGATTTGCAATATATGAAATCGATGTTTTGTCTTTCTTAATTTTTTAAAACATACATCTCTTTAATAGAGACTAGTAATTAGACCAGCACGTTGTGGTACAGGTACATTGCAAATATCGAACATATTAGTCCAAGCGTTATTGTGATGCGTATACCATATAAAAATGTGCATTTTGACTTATCTGATTTAACTCAAGAGCATTGTGGTTGGATCAAAATGTTTAGTAACCGAATTTATACAGTTAATTATAACGTATTTATTTGTGATCCGACTCATAAAGGAAAACTGACACGTGTACTCAAAAGATATATTCACATCAAAGGTTGAGATTTTACCCAAAGTGTGTTGTGGGATGGTCGAAATGTAGAGTAACTCGAATTTATACCGTCGAATGAGAACGTATTATATTTGACCTCATTCGATTTTGAACTAAATTTATGACGAAACGTATACCAATCGAAAACGTACATAAAATAAGCTCGAAACGTATTATATTTGACCTGACTTGCTTCAAAAAAATTATATGTCGAAACATAAACCTACTCAAATTTATACCAAAACATAAATAAACGTACGCACATAAAAATAGTTTTTTAGGTAAAGGAGCGAAAGGGATAAACTCAGAACTTTAGAAACTCGAGAGGGGTTAAAATGATATTTTTACAAAGTACTTAAACACTACGACAAATTAGTTTTTTAAAAAGAAAATTACTGAAAGAAAATTTAGTTAAATATGCAGAGATTAGTTTGGGTTAGATAAAAATTACAATTTTTAAAAGTTAAGGGTGTTATAATTAAAGTAATAGCTTAGAGGTTAAAACTATAATTTTTTTAAAGTTAAGAGGTTGTATAATGGGTGGAAAGAGGGACCGTTTTTGTAAATTTGTAAATGTAACGGACTTTTAGAGAGAATTGTAAAATGCATAAATAGTTGAGGGGTTGTTATATGATGGATGAAATAAAACAAAAGGCTAAATTGTATTTT
Source organism: Scalesia atractyloides (assembly GCA_947069175.1). NCBI lineage: Eukaryota > Viridiplantae > Streptophyta > Magnoliopsida > Asterales > Asteraceae > Scalesia > Scalesia atractyloides. The sequence continues at coordinate 7,701,061 of CAMTDV010000002.1, read as the reverse complement.
TGGTGAAACTTTTGGAGAACCGGTGAAAAATCCACTTACTTTCTCCATTAAGATATTATAAATAAATAAATAAATAAATAAATGTTACACGTAAACCAACCATTTAACTTGTTTTAGTAATGTGATAACCAATCATTATGACCACAACTAGTTCTATTAATTACATGAGTTGATGAGAGAACCATCATAACCACATATATACAATGATTTTATGTATAAATCAGAAAGCAAAAAAGAAAATAAATGTATTCGTCATTGATATATTAGCATTCATCAACAGATCAAAACGATAGTCAACATATTACTAGCCAAATTATAATAGTTTTAAATTCATGAAAATTTCAAACTCAAAGAAACCTCGGTTTTAATATAAATGAGCAAGCCTAAGTCAAATTACGTTTTCTAATAATAAACAAAGGTAAAGAAAGCATAAATGAAAAAAAAATAGGTGTAGAGACTCGATGAAAGTTGTAACAAGTGGAGTTGGTTGTCTTACATTCGTAGAGGAGTTTTTTCATCGGAACTTATTTTCATAAACTACACATCTCCAATGAATGCATTAGGATCACTAAAAAACATAAAAATCTAAAGCACATGTCGGTAAAAACTAGATTTTGTATAACATTTCATTCCAAGCTGTTAATTGTTCTCGGGTGTCGACTTTGTGACGAATGACCCATCAAGAAACTATGAAGATCACATTTCGGGTGAGACTTCTTTCTATTATTTACAGTCGTTGTTAGTGGATAGAAAAACAACGACGTGCATGTCATTGGTGATCCGCCGTTGTTTATATCGCCAGGGTGATTGCCATGTGGTATTCGTCTGGTAAAAAAGCCATTGGTGATCCATCAGCACTATCGACCGTTGATCACTTAGAGATTTGCCCGCGCTCAGTTTTTCCATTGAACATTGTTGATGGGTAATCGTGTCACACCCTCAAATTTCACATGCAGAGTTTTACCGCGACGCGTGTGACTGACCAGGATCTAGCCACGGATCATATTGAACCAAATATTTAAAATCATAAAAACATCATTAACAACATGATTAGCGATCTAGTTTTAATTGTCAAAACACAGTTTCAGTTGCAGCGGAAATAAAGTTAAAAATCCCAACAATTATTTAAAAACCACAAGTCTAATAAATGATTTAAAACGTAAAGTTTATCAAACTACACCATTCCAGCAATTGCAAGCTTCCGCCTCAGCTGTGCCTAATGACCTGAAAAGCATGCTATTACGTGTCAACAATAACGTTGGCGAGTTCACAGTTTTAGTTAAGCGTAGAGTGTAAGCGTAAGTTCACATGTAAATGTGTTATAAGTATGACGCGGGTAACTAACCCTCATCACATTACTAAACTATGTAGATACCGAAAACTGACGTAGTAAGTTTTTGTGCCCTCCATCAGTGTCTATTCCCACTGATGCAATAGAAAAGGTCAATAGTTCACGCCCGGTTCCTAGCACGGTGTGAGGTTTGTCAAACCTAATAGCGCTATCAACTAATATCCCGTGTGCCAACCCGGCAAGCTAATCAGTATAATGTGTAGGGACTTTCATGATAGAGTTGTCGTTTAGTCCAAGTGTACTATCCACCTCTAGTGGATCGTATGTTTCAGTGGTTCTCACAAGGAACGCGTGTGTAGCCCAAACTAGGGCTACCGTAAAAAAGTGTTGTCCCAAACCAGGGACGCATGCTGTTAGAAAAGAGTTGTGAACTCACATTTGTTTTGCTCGGTAAGAAATAAAGTGCAAATAGTAGCGAAGACGATCATCCGTGTCCTAAGATGGTTATCATGTAGTTCATTAGTGTGGGTTCATGCAACACATATGTTCCTACTCGCAATCTAACATTTTGCACATAACACGTTTATATATGAACAATTTAGCCAAATGTAAACAAACATAACACCATAAAATATCTCATACTCAGTATCAATCATATAGTCGTCAAACACATTAGAACATTTTACGATATCACAAACACGAAACAAGCACGTTAAATTAATTTGTCAAAATTCAGCATTTACACTTGATTCTGTGCAGTTTTTGAGAATTTTTCTAATATAGTTTCAGAATTGCAAAAATTCCCAGAAAATTATAGAACGTGCCAAAAGGCCATTTCATTTTAGGTAAAATTTTAAAAACCTAATTCCTTATAGATTTTTCATGAAAAAACAAACACAGAACAGTGGTCAGATTCGTCACAATCTGACCCCTGCCCACTAAATAATTTCTTAAACATTTCCCGATTATCCGATTGACTTGAAACCAATGGCAAAATTCTTAGAACATTAAAGGCTATCTACAGTAATAATTTCATAGCAAAACTACAAATACGCAACAAGTTATGACCCAAAACATATGACCCATTTACTATAGTAAAACGCAGGTTTAATTGCTGAAACGGAATAATTTATTTGAAATAGCAAACGACGTCCAAAAACCATGATTCCAACGCCACTAGAAGCGTATTTCGAAATACCACGTTATAAACTCAAGAAAATCCCGTTTTCGTTAAGTTATGACCTGATTACAGCCAATTTAATGACATAAACGAGTTTCTATTGGTTTCGTTAACATATTTAGTGAACAACAATGACATTTAAACAGTACGTACATCAGAGTATCATCAAACTCATATTATTTATCATCTAATTCATCCAATATCAACTAGGCTATCAAGATTCAACCCAAAACCATACAAGACTCAAACCCTAGAAATCATACAAACACATATGCAATCATAACATCAACCAAACATGAATTCTAGCAACCCTAGGTTACGAGTAACATCATGAAGCATCAAGAACCAAAATTATACAGAAAACGCAGCCATGATTTCATAATATTAGCAGCCGAAGATCATGTATAAGTTCTTAAAACTATAAACAAAGATCAAGGTGTGATACCTAGCGATATAGAGTTCGAATGAGACTTGAAAACCACAATACTTAAAGCCTTTGTGCCCTTGTTATTCATCGACCAGCAGAGAAACAGAGAGAGGGATCTTGAAAACGTAATTAGGGTTATGGGTTATGGGGAACACATGTACGTAACAAAGGGGTGTGGGGTTGGGGGCGGTTTGGGTTTTATGTGGGCCGTAACTAGCTTGGGCCGTAAGTAGATGATGGATGGGGTGAAATTCGAGTAATAGTGATTATAATTTGCGTGTTTTAGTAGTTTTGGGGCCGTTGTGTGCGTTGAATGAGATAACAATGAGAATTGGTTGTTTTGCAGGTTAACTGGTTAATTCGGACGGTTTAAGAAAGCTAGAGATAACGCAGTAGACCCGAGACACGGTTACGCAGTAGAAAGTACCAATTGGGAGTTGTTCGGGCCAAGAATTATTACGGGATTACGCGGAATTGGGCAAAGAGAAGTAGAGGGGTCTGTTGGTAACTTTGTAGAAGATACAATGAAACCAACCAATGGATGAGAACCTCGCTGTAGCCTACGGTTGGCTAACCGTAAGCTACGGTTAGGTTAAACAATCAAGGAGAATACAGCAGATCATGACCGTAGGTTACGGTCAAGTGACCGTAGTTTACGGTCTTCTTTTACAACATTGGACAAAATGATGTAACCGTAGGTTACGGTCTATGGACCGTAGCTTACGGTTGAGAGTAACAAAATTCAGAACTAACTGACCGTAGCTTACGGTCAGGTGGAAAAATTTTCGCAGGAGTTGTTACGGCAGCATAAGAAGGTGGATTAGGTCAATTCTGGGGAGGGATCGAGAATACGGACGAAAACCAAGATCTAGGGCTTCAAAGTTGGCGACTTTTTCACCTTCAAACATCATAATTCAACATCGAATCACCAGCATGTTCAAGATTTCAATACATTACCCAACCTTTGAAGTATCCAAGTGAACAATGAGGGGCTAGTTCTTTGTTATGGTTCCTCGAGTGGAGGAATGATGTAAGTCGGATATTTGGTATGTTTTGATAACCATTTGGATTCAGTGATCTAAGCATTCGATGCTTTTCACTATATATTTGATTATTTCCATTGTAACCAATTACATTTTATTCAGTCTTGATTTGGAACCATTCAATTCCCGAGAGTTCTTGAAATTGGGATCTATTTGGCTAAGGATTAGGATTGGTTAATTGTAAATGATGTTTATGTGATAACCTTTCATTACTTGTTAATCGGAGTACTTAGTTACTTAACATCACAATGGGTAATTCAATCAACGCTCAGTTTCAATGGTTAGATAGAACATATTATCATAATCTGATTATCATTCCGAAGTTCGGGGAATCATCATTCTCTTTATTGATTTAAAATCCAATTTACTGTGTTTAATTCTATTGTCATAATCTCAAAGTTTAAGTTCAGTATTTATCGCGCTTATTATTTAGACATTGTAGTATAACACTTTCCACAAAACTCCATTGGTTCGATACCCGACTTATCCTATCTACGTAGTTTAATTCGGTTTTTGATTGACACTAACGACAGTCCATCAAAATGGCGCCGTTGCCGGGGAGGCGTGCGCAAAGTGTTTGATTAGTTATTTCATTTCTATTTGTTTCGTTCAGAATTACGCGAAATCTCTTTTGTTTGTGTAGTGCAGGTAATTAACTTTTGCATGCATCTTACTCGACATTCCGGGCAGTCTTCACCACTAGTGTTTGATCCAGAGATAGAAAGAACAGCACGGCATACTCGAGTATTGCATCGTGGAAACAGGATTACACAACCTACAACACCAAAAACACATCCAATGGAGAGTGCAAGTAACTTCAAGAATCAACCAGTCACTCCACCTCCGCAACATCACTTCTCACCAACAACCACTCATCCTGTGCCAAATACAACTATACCATCTCCACAACCATCACAGACTCAATCCGCAACTACAAATGTTCCACCGATACCACCGCCACCATTTCCTAATCTTGGTGACCTCCCACCTTTTCCTAGTCAACCTTTCCCTCAATCTACCAATGTTCCACAATCGTCACCATATGTGAGGATTGTCACTGATGATACTGTGATTCCGCCTATGCAAACAGGGCCATCTAACTCTGTCCCTGCCCCTAAAACTCAGCCATTGGGTCAACAAACATATTACCCATCTTCGCAGCAACAACAACACTACGCAAGAAATTCACCATTTGAACAATGAAATAGGGCAACGGATTCGGGTGATGGTTTTGAGACATCTGATAAATATGGGGGAAATCAAATGAAGGGATTGGGGGTACAAGATAACTACAATACGAGATTTAGAGCAGGAAACAGGATGAACTATGGCAATTCAGGGTTTCCTACATCAGTGAATGCTCCCATGCCGGTTAATCGGCAACCAGTTAACAATAGGCCAAGTAACATGCCGATTCCACTAGCACCACAGCAAGGGCCGATTCCTACTGTACCACAGCAATTTCCAGCACAGCATGCGCAAGGTCCGCATAGAGTACCTCCCAGAAACATACCTCCACTGATTAACCAATTTGAAGGTATACCAAGAAGATTCCAGCGGGAACCTGTACGGGGCGTCGAAAGTCACTTCAAACCGGCCATCGCCAAAAACCCGTCACCGGTGGTTATTCCTCAATTGCGAGGTCGGTCATTTGAGGTCAGGGCACAATCAATTCAGAGCCTTCCAAAGTATCATGGAGTAGTTACCGAAGAATCATATCTGCATATAGCAGCATACGATGCCCGATGCAACACCATAGGTGGTCAAGGATTCACACCAGATGACGTGAAACTGGTACTCTTCCATTTTACACTCGAAGACAAGGCACAACAATGGTTTCATTCGTTACCATCGGCTTCCATTTTTACATGGCATGATATGCAACAACTGTTCCTCGACGAGTTTTATGCACCGCTGCGTACAAACAACGGGCAGAAAGATATTTGGAACTTCCGATAGCAACCAGGGGAACTATTCCACGAGGTTTTTGATCGATTTAAAATGATGTTAAAGAATTGCCCACATCATGGGATTCCACTGTGGGAGTTGTTGAACGCATTTCATGAAGGTTTGTCGGATGAGGATGCACGAGATCTTAGTTCAACTTCAAATGGAAATTTTGGCACAAATTATGAGGAGGTTGATTGGGAGTACTTGGAAAGGAATGCGAGAACTTCAAAACGCAAAGCTCAATCTTCAAGAAGTGCTCGGCATTCTGTTGTAAGGGCGGTAGATAATGCACCGGAAGTTAGTGGTCAAATGCCATTCTGTGGGCATTATGGGGATTTGGGGCACATTGCTGATCAATGTCCGAGCATTGGTGCGGGTGTCACAGATGTTAATTTTGTCCAAGGAAATGGAGGGGGTGGTAGAAATTTCAATATGAACTCGAATACATATCATCCAGGCCTCCGAAATCACCCGAATTTCAGTTATGGGAATGCTAATAATCAAGCCAACCCGAGATTTCAAGGTAACAACAATCAGTCTGGGGGGCAGAGGAACTTTAATCAACCTCGATTTCAGCAGAACTTTCAAGGAGGATATCACCCAAACCAGAGTGGTACGACTGGATCTTCTAATCATAATGCAGGTACTGATACAATGGATATGTTAAAGCCCATTCAGCAAGATTTGCAGAAACGCAATCAATTGGATGAGGTGCGGGCTCAGAAGGATGAAGTACGTGACAAAGCGATCCAATTGTTAACAACGCAGATGGGCTAACTTGCGAATGAATTGAAAGAGCTGAAACAAAGTAATGGGCGGTTACCAAGCGATACAACAACAAATCCAGCTCATCAGAAAAAGGGAAATCAAATCCATCAGGTGAGTACTCTTCGAAGTGGTAAGGTTTACACCGAAGTTCCCACTCCACCACAATTTGTGGAAGGTGTGGTGGAGGATCTAGGTGAGGATGGGGTGAGTGATGACGAAACAGAACCGCAGGTTGTTAACATGAACGTAAAACCTAATAATAACAACCAAATTCTAAATGTTGAACCGATCAAGGCTACGGAAGGGAACAACTTTCACCTCCCTTTCCCGAAGCCTTGAGGAATCCGGGTAATAAAGGCATCATCAACAAAAGGGGACCGCAACCCGAAGAAATCTGGGAAGTTTTTAAGCAAGTAACAATCAATATACCCTTGATTGATGCGATTAAACAGGTTCCAGCATATGCCAAATATTTAAAAGACATGTTTACTCAAAAACGGGAACACAAAGTTCCTAAACAGATTGATTTAACAGAAAGGGTGAGTGTCGTGTTGAATGGAGTACTTCCACCTAAGATGCAAGATCCTGGAACGCCATTAATTCCCATTCAGGTGGGTGATTTTAAAATGAATAGGGCGTTGCTGGATCTAGGAGCTAGCGTGAGCATTCTCCCGGGAAGCTGATATGACCAATATGATTTTGGTCCATTACGTCGAGCTGATACGACTGTTGTATTGGCAGATTTGACCCCTAAGTTCCCTCGGGGGATTGTTCGCGATGTCATTGTTAAGGTGGAAGAATTCTATTTTCCAGTATACTTTTTGGTGCTTAATTATGTCTCCTCGGACCAAATCAATCAACCGAATGTCATTTTTTGGTCGATCTTTCTTAGCCATAGCACATGCACTAATTGACTGCCGAACTGGCATTGTCGATATGACGTTTGACAATAGGAAGGTCCGATTAAATATGTTTTCTAACGTTTCTAACATGTTTCCCAGTGATGAATGTTTCATGGCAGATATCATTGATGGATGCTCTCTTCACTTAGAAGAGGAAATATCCGAGCTACGTTTGTTGTGTGACAGGGCGAAACAGAATCAGATGCAAGCTTTAGAAAAGGATGTGCAGAATTTGGAGGAGGCAGCGATGCAAGACAGAAAGCCTCCGAGGACTCATCAAATGGAGAGCCTTCCGGTCGAGATTTCATCGGGACTGAAGCCATCCTTGATCAGTCCGCCAAAGGTTGAGCTAAAAGAGTTACCACAACATCTCAAATACGCCTTCCTGGGAGAGGATCAGACTCTTCCCGTCATCATCGCCACAGATTTAGCAAAAGAACAGGAGGAAGCATTGTTGAAGGTGCTTCAGACACATAAAGCGGCAATTGGCTGGACTTTTGCCGATCTCAAAGGTATAAGCCCTTCTATCGTAATGCATAAGATTATAACTGATGCAGTGCAAAGCCCGCACGAGATACGCAGCGACGTTTGAATCCTAACATGCGGGAGGTGGTGAAGAAGGAAGTTATTAAATGGTTAGATGCCGGCATCATCTATCCAATCTCCGACAGTGCGTGGGTAAGCCCGACTCAGACGATGCCCAAGAAAGCAGGGATCCAAATTATTAAAGACGAAAACGATGAGCAGATCGCCACTCGGCCGGTAACCGGGTGGCCCGTGTGCATTGATTACATAAAACTTAACGCAGCCACGTCAAAGGATCACTTCCCTTTATCGTTCATTAATCAGATTGTTGAAAAATTGTCAGGTCAGAAATTTTACTGCTTTTTAGATGGTTATTCAGGGTACAATCAAATCGCCATACATCCCGATCACCAAGAAAAGACCACATTCACATGCCCGTACAGCACCTTCGCATTTAGGCGAATGCCGTTTGGGATGTGCAATGCCCCGGCCACCTTCCAAAGGTGCATGATGAGTATCTTATCAAATATGGTTGGGGACACCTTGGAAATTTTTATGGATGATTTTTCCGTGTTCGGTCCATCATTCGACACATGTTTAAACGAACTATCTAGGGTCTTGGAGCGATGTGTAAAAACCAATTTGGTACTTAGTTGGGAGAAGAGCCATTTCATGGTTCAAGAGGGCATTATGTTAGGACACGTAGTGTCGACTAAAGGGATTGAAGTTGATAGGGCTAAAATCAAAGTGATATCCACATTACCACTGCCCACTAATGTCAAAGGCGTCCGTTCCTTTTTAGGACACGCCAGGTTTTACCGTAGGTTCATAAAAGGTTTTAGTGTCATCACCAAACCGTTGTGTAATCTACTTCTAAAAGATGTTCCTTATGAGTTCAATGATGATTGTGTTCAAGCGTTTAATATTTTAAAGGAACAACTGGTATAAGCCCTGATCTTGCAATCACCGAACTGGACAAAACCTTTTGAAATAATGTGTGATGCAAGTGATTTTGCCATGGGGGCCGTACTAGGACAGCGGGTAGATAAGAAACAGGTTGTTGTCTACTATGCAAGCAAAACTCTCTCCGATGCTCAACTTAATTACACTACAACGGAGAAAGAGTTGCTTGCCGTTGTTTATGCACTGGATAAATTCCGGTCATATATTTGGGGAAGTAAAGTAATCGATTACTCTAATCATAGCGCAGTTAAATATTTAATGGAAAAGAAGGATGCAAAACCTAGGTTGATTCGCTGGATCCTTCTATTACAAGAATTTGATCTAGAGATTCGAGGCAAAAAGGGGTGTGAAAATGTCGTCGCAGACCATCTGTCACGCCTACCGCAGGGTTGTGAGGATGTCACACCTGAGATCAATGAGCAGTTCCCGGATGAGTTTATTATGTCTGTCAATTCCGAACCATGGTATGCTAATTATCTGGTTTCAAGTACGATGCCGGAAGCATGGAATAAGAGGAGGAAACAACAATTTTTGACATAGGTGAAGAATTATATTTGGGATGAACCGGATTTATTCCGGATAGGTGCTGATCAGATTATCCGGAGGTGTATTCCGGAGAAAGAATTTCAGGACGTGTTGCAACACGCCCACGCTTCGGCGTGTGTGGTGGCCACTTCAGCGGACAAAAGACGGGCCATAAAGTGCTAGAATTCGGTCTTTACTGGCCGACACTGTTTAAAGACGCATTTGCTTTCGCTAAACATTGTAGTAATTGTCAAAAAATGGACGGGATTTCTAAATGGGATGAAATGCCAATGCAGCCAATTTTGGTTGTTGACATTTTTGACGTATGGGGAATCGATTTTATGGGACCTTTCCCCAATTCAAATGGCCATCTATATATCTTGGTAGCGGTTGATTACGTCTCAAAATGGGTTGCAGCAATCGCCACCAGGACCAACGACCATACCGTGGTTTGTAAGTTTGTTCAAGCACATATCTTCTCACGATTTGGAGTACCCCGAGTGATCATTAGTGATGGGGGATCTCATTTTAAAAATTTCAATGTGGGCAAACTTCTCAAACGGTATGGCGTTGACCATCGTATTGCTACACCATATCATCCACAGACAAGTGGACAGGTGGAAGTGTCAAATAGGCAGATTAATGAAATTTTACAGAAAACGATGCGCATTAACCGCAAGGATCGGTCATCTAAACTGGATGACGCCTTGTGGGCCTACCGCACCGCGTATAAAACCCCTATTGGCACTACCCCTTATCGATTGGTGTATGGCAAGGGTTGCCATTTACCCATGGAAATCGCTCATCGAGCATTATGGGCTATTAAACAGGTCAACACTGATTATTCTGATGCAGGTGCCCACAGGTTGTTAAAGTTGAGTGAGCTTGAAGAGTTGTGAACGAAGCGTACGATACAGCTGCCGCTTATAAGGATAAGATGAAGACTGTTCATGATGCGAAGTTGTGACGTCAAGTTTTCGCCATGGGTCAAAAGGTATGGTTATTTAACTCCCGTCTGAAATTGTTCCCAGGTAAATTGAAAAGCAAGTGGGCTGGCCCGTTTGTGATTGTACGCGTTGGGAAGTTTGGAGATGTGGAAATTGAAGACCCAAAGGGCCAACGCAGGCAAGTGGTAAATGGCCACCGACTGAAACCGTATTTGGACGCGGATGACTTTAATGCTTCACCGATAGATGAGGTGAACTTCCTCATAGGTTCACCGACTACACAACCTCTTAAGGGTTAGGCGCTGTCCGGCTGAAGACGTAAACTTAGCGCTACTGGGAGGCAACCCGGAGTATGGTACATAATTCTTTTGTGTTTGATTGTGTTTTCTTGTTTTTGTGCATGTTGTGGAATAGTTGAATAGGTTTTTGGTCACTACTCCTGGACATGGTGCAAGTGTGGGAACGTAGGAGCTGTGAAGGTCGGTCAAAGGACTATTTGTGTGTCGCGGTCGACACTCAGTTGTCAGGGGGGTGGCATGGTAGGGAAAACACCACAACTAAACTTAATTCATTTAAACAACCGTGCAGTCATTTTCATGTGTGAAAAAAAAATTTAACCTGACCGTAACCTACGGTCACGGACCGTAGGCTACGGTCCACATATCAAGCATTGGCCAACAACTTCTAACCGTAACCTATGGTCTCCAACCATAGGCTACGGTTAGATTGAAATGTTCACAGAGTTCAGGGACCGTAAGCTAACTGGAGCCAAGTGGAGTTGGGTCGGGTGTGGTAATTGGGTCGAACCATTTCTTGTGAATCTGATAGATAACTTAAAAGAGATCCATATTCCAACCCTAAATACACTATTACCTCATCAGATTACACCACAAACTCTCTATCATCATCTTCTTCTTCCTCAAAATCCTTCAACCTCCATATCTCTTCTCCCACCTAAAATTCTCGTTACATGACCAAATCGGTTGATTCAAGAGCCCAAATTGCGTAGAATTTCGAGAGGAATACAATCCCGACCTCAGTTTCCTCCGAGGAACATCAGAGCATGGAGAATCAACTCGTCAACAACAAACCCTAAACTCTAATTTTGGGGCTTTTCATCCAAATGTTAAGTCAAGCAATTTCAGTATTATCTAATCTTTCTAAGCTACAAAGGTATGATTTTTATCCCCAATTTTGTTCTTAACAGTCAGATTGAAGGTACGGGTGTTACTCAGGGGTGATGTCTAGTTAATTGTTAAGTGAATATGAGGTATCGAGGCACGAACTGGTAACCGTACTGGGATTTTATAAAGTATAAGAGGGTTGGGGAATACATGCAAGCCTAGGTAAGTACCGACCAAGTGTGGGGAGGTTAATGGGATAACACACTTGAAGTTGATTAATTGAATATCCTGAAGTGACTTATTGGTTTTGGGTTGTTGTTGTTGGTAAGGGTGTGCAGATGGTGCGGGAGAAAAGAGCGGGGAAAGAAAAAGCCGTCGAGCTTTACCGACTGTCCCTGCAAGATCGAAGCGAAGAAGGGGAACAGGCATAGAAATCAGAGAGGAAAACTCCACAGACGAGGAAGAGCTTCAATATGGTCATGGCGATGTACCTTACTGACTAACCTGGACGAAGGGCTCTCTTAATAAACAACGCAAGGAGTACCAAGCAGATCTGTTTTATGCCAAAATGGGATACGAGCATTCGATTAAAGACAACACGTGTTTTGGAGAAAATGGTCTCCAAACCAGATTTAAGGGCATTGGGGCTCTATCAGAAATTGGCAGCACTTGGTTGGGAGGCGGTCGCTGATTTTAAAGGTAATGAGAAGGGAGAGGTGTATATAAAAAGTGCCATGGCTTGGCTGAGCACGTTGGAAAGAGATGAGGGAAATAACCCACTGAGAACTGTCACACTGACTGGAGTAGTTAATGGGAAGCGGGCCACCATGTCGTTATCTACACTGAGACAAGTGGCCAGATTTGATTCAAAAGCAGATGACTTTTACGACCTAGTGAACGAGAATGATTATTATAATGAGCAGAAGAATTTGGTCAGTGAGAGTTTGATGTATGCAGAGCTGTTCCTGATGGATAAGGGTTTTGATCTGTGGCGGGACAATTTGAAACCGCTCGTAAGGGTGTTATTGAGCTTTGTCATGACCAACATGGCTCCAAGACTTGGGGACAGAATGGCAATACGGAAGTGGGAGCTACCAGTCCTTTATGCTATCATGACCGGTCAACCGCATCTTTCATTTCGGCAGCTGGTGATCATGCACGTTTGGCAAAGCAGGAATGCCAAGCTGAAAAATTGATTACTCATGCTAGACTCATTAGTACATTATTGGCAAGACAAGGGGCATTGCTGCAATCGGAATATCCATTCGCCAAACCACATGCAGTTTTCTCGATTGCAGATATGTGCAAGAGTGACCGCATCTCCTGCAAGGAAACAAAATTGTGGCACAAAATTCAGTATGGGGATGGGGTGAAACTTAAGGTACTGCATTGGGGAAAGACAGCTCCTAGGCAGGGAGAAATGGATGACCTAGATTCAAGTGATGAAGAAGTGATGCGAAGGAGGCGTGAGGCTGGTGTTGACGTAGGTGTGGGGTCGAGTAGGTAGCCGGAAGAACAGCGGCAGTCAACGCATTCATGGGGAGTCTTTGATGATGAGGCGCAGGTATTTGTCAATAGCCGGCGACCATCTGATTATGGCCAATGGGAAACATCGCAGCAGGCGATTTATGATCAGGGATCCAGGCAAGATATTGATCGGGAGCGTAGCTGATGGAGTACATGAATAAAACTGAGCGAATGCGTCATCTCGAATCACAGATGGAACTGAATATGCGAGCGTATGATGAGAATCAAATCCGCCGCCATATGGACTACTATCAAGGGGTTCCATATGTTGAAATCCACCTTACGTGGATTATAGCCAGGAGCCACCATATCAGCCTGGCATGAGTCGACATCCGATGCCACAGGTTCATGGGTCCATGTGGTTGTCGCGAGAGTATACAGAGCCGCATTTCCAAAGCTCATACCCATATCAGCCGCCGCCGTACGAGTATTCACAATCACAGCAGCAGCCGCAGTCATCACAACAGCAGCAAGATCGGTCGGAAGGAGGGTTAGCTGACATTTTCGATATGAGCGCTTTCTACGAACATCTGGATGGTTATTATGGACACCCATCGGGTCCATCATATCAATGAGCATTCGCTGATCAGTTGCTTCGATCAGGTCCATGTGCTCGACTCTATCTATCTATTTGTTATTTCCTGTTTAAGACAACTTTATTTTGTGTTAATTAGTAGTGTGTTAATTTATTTGGGAAGGTTTGTGATTGTTTGACAAGGGTTAGTCGTTTCTTGGGGTTATTGGTTGGTATTCTCGAGCTAATTTTAAAGTGTACCACACATTGGGGACAATGTATCCCGAGTGTGGGGATGTGAGAGACTCAAGAAGAGATAGTTGGGTAAACGTTGAAAAGTTTGAAATGATGAAGTTGATAGAAAATTGGGAGTTTTTAAAAATTTTCAAATATTTCCTCACCTTAAGTGTGCTAATTTGTTATGAAAGCTTACGATTTCAAACATTAATGGGTCTCTTATTGGTAGTAATTACCACTCGTGGCGTAGTTGTCCCGTTAAGTTTCATGAGAGTAGGCCTGACGGAGTTTTCTTATATAAAAAGCGGAAAGGTATGTGTGTATAAGGTAACATGTTTTAGATTGCACATGCTATTTGTCGGCAACCGTTTATCTTTTTCTTGGTGAGGTTTTGAGCCAGTAGATGTGATAGGATATCAAGATGAGTCAATTGTTGAGAGAGGTCTATATGATATTCTGCATTAGAACTTGCGTAATTTGATACATGTTGAAACTGTGCGGTGACATGAGCAGATGAACAATGAAGGTAGTAAGAATCATATACATCGTAGCGGAAGTTGTGGCTATATGACGAGTAATTTTAATGGCTCAAGTAAAGCCGCCCATCATCCATTGGTTTTCCAGTATATAAAAAAATATACAAGAAAAAGGGGAACAATAATTAGAATGTGCGGATGGAAACTCAAGTGTGTATATGCGAAGAAGCCGTTAAGATGTGGTGGTTTAGTGTTAGCTATTGGGAGAAAGGAAGAATGACAACGAGTTCTCGCCGTTAGCTCAAAGTCTACGCTCAAAAGGCTACTGATATGTATCATGTCATTTGTGCAATGTAAGTGTGATTGTTATACAAGTTTATAATTGCAGAAGTCATAATTGGCCATGAGTGTATATACACTAGCACATCACATGCTAGTCAATTGTTGAAACCGAGTGGAGGGTACATTGTGAGGGGCAAGTAACATGTGTTCAAATTATAAGCATGTTAGTTTTATATAGACAGGTCTTATGTTTGAATTGTGTTAACTATGTCAGGCTGTAAATCTTGATTGTGTTAGTCTATGGGATGATTATGAATTGAAAATTGAATTGGCTAAACAAAATAAGAGATTTGTTGTGTTGTTATTGTGGTGAGTAATATAGAGTTGGTTTGCTTGGGGACAATCAAAGGTAAGTGTGGGAATGTGACGGATGGGGTGAAATTCGAGTAATAATGATTATAATTTGCGTGTTTTAGTAGTTTTTGGGCCGTTGTGTGCGTTGAATGAGATAACTACGAGAATTGGTTGTTTTGCAGGTTATCTGGTTAATTCGGACGGTTTAAGCAAGCTAAGATAACGCAGTAGACCCGAGATACAGTTACGCAGTAGAAAGTACCAATTGGGAGTTGTTCAGGCCAAGAATTAATACGGGATTACGCGGAATCGGGCAAAGAGAAGTAGAGGGGTCTATTGGTAACTTTGTGGAAGATACAATGAAACCAACCAATGGATGAGAACCTCGCTGTAGACTACGGTTGGCTAACCGTAAGCTACGGTTAGGTTAAACAATCAAGGAGAATACAGCAGATCATGACCGTAGGTTACGGTCAAGTGACCGTAGTTTACGGTCTTCTTTTACAACATTGGACAAAATGATGTAACCGTAGGTTACGGTCTATGGACCGTAGCTTACGGGTGAGAGTAACAAAAGTCATAACTAGCTGACCGTAGCTTACGGTCAGGTGGAAAAATTTTCGCAGGAGTTGTTACGACAGCATAAGAAGGTGGATTAGGTCAATTCTGGGGAGGGATCGAGAGTACGGACGAAAACCAAGATCTAGGACTTCAAAGTTGGCGACTTTTTCACCTTCAAACATCATAATTCAACATCGAATCACCAGCATGTTCAAGATTTCAATATATTACCCAACCTTTGAAGTATCCAAGTGAACAATGAGGGGCTAGTTCTTTGTTATGGTTCCTCCGAGTGGAGGAATGATGTAAGTCGAATATTTGGTATGTTTTGATAACCATTTGGATTCAGTGATCTAAGCATTCGATGCTTTTCACTATATATTTGATTATTTCTATTGTAACCAATTACATTTTATTCAGTCTTGATTTGGAACCATTCAATTCCCAAGAGTTTTTGAAATTGGGATCTATTTGGCTAAGGATTAGGGTTGGTTAATTGTAAATGATGTTTATGTGATAACCTTTCATTACTTGTTAATCGGAGTACTTAGTCACTTAACATCACAATGGGTAATTCAATCAAAGCTCAGTTTCAATGGTTAGATAGAACATATTATCATAATCTGATTATCATAATCTGATTATCATAATCTGATTATCATTCCGAAGTTCGGGGGAACCATCGTTCTCTTTATTGATTTAAAATCCAATTTACTGTGTTTAATTCTATTGTCATAATCTCAAAGTTTAAGTTCAGTATTTATCGCGCTTATTATTTAGACATTGTAGTATAACACTTTCCACAAAACTCCCTTGGTTCGATACCCGACTTATCCTATCTACGTAGTTTAATTCGGTTTTTGATTGACACTAACGACAGTCCATCAGTAGCTTGGGCTTCAAGGGGTAGGTTGGGTTGCGCAAGGGAGGGATGGTTGGGGTTGGACTTTAAGATTTCCAATTTGGGTTGCGGGATCGGGTTGAGTTGTGTGACGAGTTTAGGTTCCGAATTGTATATTTCATATATAAATTCCGAATAAATTACGTAAAACAATGTTTCGAGTTTACATAATTATATATATACACACATTTAAGAGTGTTAGATTTAATCGTACGATGCGGAAAGTAAAATGTCACTAAACATAAATACGTAAACCTTGATTGTACGGGTTGTCACAAATTGTCTCTTTCAACCTTCATCGAGGATGACTGACGAATTTGTTTGTTAATAGAAATGTCTTGGTAATATTCCATTTGTCTAAAAAAACTCACTTTGAATTAAAAATATAATTAACGTGTTATAACTATTAAGAGTTAAATAAGAATGTTTCTTTTGACGTTGGTAAAAGTATGAACATATATAAAAACATAAAATGTTCATAACATTGCGACTTCTTGTTTTAAATATGACCGACATAAAGGTGTAAAGGACGATTTTATTTGTCTAAAAAAACTCATCTAAAATTAAAAATATAATTAACGTGTTATAACTATTAAGAGTTAAATAAGAATGTTTCTTGTGACGTTAGTAAAAGTATGAACATATATAAAAACATAAAATATTCATAGCATTACGACTTCTTGTTTTAAATAAAGGTGTAAAGGACGATTCTTTTTATCTTCAAGTGTATTTATGTCACAATCGTATAGGGGTGTGTTACGCACACATGGACTACTTTGATTACGAAGATAATATAATACGGAATTCAATGATTACAAGTTTTAAAGTTGTGTTTTATTGAAGATAAAAGGTTTTTTTTTCTCTAAGTTAGGTTTAGCATTTCATTTATTCACAATATATTTGATCTTTTAAACTTAACAGATATTAGAAGTGTGTTAATATTCACACATCTTTCTTTTCTTTCTATCTTTATACATACATAGATATATATAAAAAGAGATAGAGTGGAAAAGAGTGTGGCATGTGGGAATAAGATAACCCTATTAAAATTATATTATGTTTTGTAAAATAACTAGTATTACCCCTTTATTAAAAAGCAAAATAAGTAAAGATAAATTCTAAGCTAGTCTTTTATTATTATACTAAATTTTAGGTGGTATCGTTTGCGTTTAAAATTAATGAGTTTTATACTTATTATTTTCAAATGCTACATGTTATGTCATTTAACTCTGATTCAATTAAAATTTTCTATTAAATTAGATCATATAAGGGTAGTTTAGTCTTATTATCCATTTAAGTAAAAATATTTTAACAAATAAAACAAAATAAACTAAATAAAATTAATATAATATATGTATATGTATATATACATATAAAACCCCTTTGTCTCTCTACCTTTCTATCTCTCTAACCCTCTCTTAACCACCACCAACAAATGTCACCATCAACCACCATTCTCCCCACCACCAAATCTGCAACCACCTACGCTCATCATTCGTAGCCCCCTTACCACCATTACCACCCTTCACCACCCACCCTTAAACCAGTGTATCTGCTCCACCATAGCCACCAAACTACAACCACCCACCCACTACCACCACCGTAGCCCCATCACCACCATTACTAGTAGACTACCATTCCAACCATTGTAGAACCCACCAAGAACATTTTAGCCCCCCATCAACCACCCACCCTCCACCACCTTCTACAACCATCCACCTTCCACCACCGAAACGACCGACAACCCATGGTAAACCAACCACCATCATTCACCAACAACCGCCACCATCCATCACCAACAACCACCATATTTGCAACTACTCACCGTCATCCACTCTAGCCCCTTTATCACCATTAACACCGTATCTCCACCACCGTAGTCCTCAGATCTGCAACCACCCACCCTCCACCACAGTAGCCCCTATCACCACCAGACCACCACTCTAACCAGTGTAGGTTAGAGAAAGATTGAGAGAGGACAGAAAAAAAAGAAGAATACATGTTTATTATATATATATGGTGGGGTTTTAGAGTGAACGATAGTGTATTTGTGAACTGATTATACAAATTCTGATCATTGATTTACATCATCAAATCGTAAAATACACTAGTGTATTTTATCATCAAATCCTGGCCATGATTTATACTTGTGTATTGATAATTAAGGGCTAGGATTAGTTCATTATCAAGGGAGTTTTTCACTAACGAACCTAACCCTATATATATATATATATGTATATATGGTGAGGTTATTGTAAGAAAATATAAAAGTGTGAGAAGGATAAGAAAGAATCTAAAGTGGCAATTCTGTAAATAGTGTTGACTATTAAACTAATTAATTTTCTAGATTAAGGGTATAAAGGTAAATTTAACATTTTTAAATTAAGAAACTAACATTAATGCACATGCAAAGTTCCCCCTTCTTTTTTAAACGTCAATAACTCTTTATATGTAACTATTTTTTAAAAAAAATACACCATAATAACGAGTGGTTTTTTTATCTTTAATATGAGTACCATATTGATATACTTATGTAGAGAAAAAAGTTACGTCTCGCTTGGATGTTTTAGTCCATGGTGTTATTTCTGTTATATTAAATGTTAGGGTGTTATTTATAAGATGTGTGCCTTCAATATAACTGTTGTGGTGTTTTTATGAGTTATGGTCTTATTTATGTTATATTTCTGTTCTTTATAAGATGTATGCCTTCAATATACATGTTGTGGTGTTTGTATGAGTTAGGGTGTTGTTTCTGTTATATTTCTGTTCTATATAAGATGTATCTCTTCAATATACATGCTGTGGTGTTTTAAAGAGTTAGGGTGTTGTTTCTGTTATATTTCTGTTCTTTATAAGATGTATCCCTTCAATATATATGCTGTGGTGTTTTTATGAGTTAGGGTGTTGTGTCTGTTTTTATGAAATAACACCATAATTCAAAAATTCATACAATAACTGACAAAAATCGGTTGCATATATTCATTCCATATTTAGATTTTATTAGTTAAATTACACTTATACCCTTAAACTACTAAAATAAAAAAGGACACGTGTCACCTCCAAAATCTTTCTTATCATTCTCACACTTTTATATTTTCTTACATGAACCTCTACCTATATATATATATATATATATATAATATACATGGGAGGGATAGAAAGAAAACTCACTTGAGTTAAGAAAACTTTATATGACAATTTTTTTGTAAAAAAATAGGGAATTTAAATAACATGTTATCGAACATTTTGTAACAAAAAAAGCGCCAAATGGATTTTTTATAAAAAAAAAATTAAAAATTCAGTTTTTAGCACATTATATATATATATAACTGAATTTTTTTAAAAATATAAAAAAATCCCTCCAGCGGTTTTCGTTTTTTGTTACATAACATTCATTAACATGTAACTTACATTCACTAATTAAAAAAAATGTAACATAAGGTTTTCTTGAGTTTTTTTTAACTTAAATAGGTTTTCTATCTATAACTCCCCTATATCTATATATATACGCATATATTATATAGGGTGAGGATTTAGAGAAAACGTCTAAAAGTGTGAAAACGGTGAGAACGTCTCTCATCCGTTGGATCAAAAGAATCTATGTATTAGAATGGCGCGGTCACGTTTTCGTAAATAACATCAACTTTATTACTTGGACGTCCTACATTAAGGGGTAAAAGAGTCTTTTTACTGCTCTAATACGAAACGCCATTCAAAATTCCCGCGTTAACCTAGATTCCATACACATCAATCACTTTCAGATGAAACGACATATTTATCTAAAACGCCATTGATACAAAACGCCAAAACTTAATGATAAAACGTGTTGCAGATTTAACAAATAGATGTGAACAAACAGTAACTGAAAGTTAATTATTAACATTTGTTACAAAAAATTCCCTCCTAAACTACGTGCCAAAAAGATCATTATATAAGCGACGTTACCATCACTTCCATTATCACTTTCAATTGATCAAACTAAAACGCCATTTTTAACCAAAATGCCAAATTTCAAAAACTAAAAGACTCTGAGAGGAAGAAAAATGTCGACCATCGTTTCATGGAGATACACCCTTAGAATCAGAAGACTCGTAATCCGCTTTGACAATAGAAGAAGAGTGTTTGTTAAAACAATCAAAGCCATATTGAACTTGGAAGAAGAAGTACAAAGGGGGATCCTAGCACTTGGCGTCCTTCTAGATGGTGTTTTAATGAAGACACTGACATGGTGACCGTTATATGTGACAACGAGGAGCATGAAGACTACATGCTTGAAAACATCATGACCAAGCAGGGTTTTGGGTTCATGGAGGAGTTACACAATGCAACATGTTTGAACACAGACATGAACGGAAAATTTGCGTTCTTGCATGACATGTTCAAATGGAGGCTTCAAACTCTTCAAGAACAACAGGCTAATGAAAGTGAAAGTGATAACTTGGATTAGAAACTAGAAGAAGAATCCGAAAAAGAAGACGAGGGGAGTGATGGATACTTCTCAGACAAAATCCCTACTGACAAGGAATTTTAATTTTTTTTCTTTACGTTTTCTTTTGTGTAATTTTTTATGTGTTTGTTATTTACTTTTCAAATAATAAGATACTATATTTCTCCAATTAGTTATAAAACACCAAAATGCCACAATTGCAAAACACCAAAAGTTAATTAGTGTGTTTTATCATCTTTATTTATAATCACCATTAAAATACAAACGCCAAATATAATATATGGGACGTGTTACAACCTTAACAGATAAAGTTGAACAAACAATAACTACAAACAGTAACTGAAGCGACGAATACTTTATTACTATCATTTATTAAAATAAAATCCCGCATAAATTACACGTCAAAAAACTCTTATATAAACAAACATCTCAGGAACTTCCATTGATCACATCAAAAAACAAATGCCATGTTTTCTTGGCAAACCATTCACTTTAAAATGCCAAAAAAGTTAAAACAACAACAGATGGCAAGCGTCGTTTCTTGGAGATTCAGTATTGTTCTCCATGAAGTTTCGCTGAATGGATTCTTTGGTGAGAGGATAACACAATAAGATTTTGCTGAATGAGATGGACAAATCTTCAAGAAAAAGAGACTGATGACAGTGATATGTCATTTTGTGTGCTTTGTTCTTGATGAATGTTTGGATGAGAAGAAGAGACCTATGCTAGTGTAATGTTATTTTGGACTCCATTATTAAATGATGAAGAGTAGGATGAGCACGAAGATGATGGCCAAATATCATCCAAGGGAAAAACCCACTCACAATCACACCTCAATAATTGCATCCACAAAAATAGCATCGATCTATGTCTCTAACATCCACAAAACCACTTCAACAGTCAACAACAAAAGATCACACCAAAAACCAAAATGCCATATTTTTTTGAATGATCAGATTCGCCTAGAGTAGGGCATTTCAGCTGTCACACCCCGACCCGCAGCGGAATAAGAGTCGGGGAATAATTGGGTTATCACCAAAGCTCATGACATTTACTAATATGTTTCATATTTAATAAAGTCAAAGTTACATTTCCAAAAAAATCCAAACATGTTCATTCAATACAAAGAAAATAAACCAAGCATAACAATCCCAACTCTAAATCGTTTTATTCTTCTAGTCCAAGTCCTATGTGTTCCTAGCTGCTGCTGGTTCACCTGTATCATGTGTAAAATGGGGGTTTTTGGGTCAACATAAGTTGGCGAGTGAACCTTATTAGATAAACATTTATTAATGAATTAATTGTTAGTTTATCAATGAAAAATTGTGCATAATCATAGATGAGCAAATGTAAATAATCAAGCAATGGCAAATAGCAGTCACAACTATAACATACAATAACACATAACAGCATACATGAACATACCAACATCATACTGTAAATAACATAAATGAAACTGTGCGATAAAGGCTCAATCAAACGGAGCCGATCGTATTGCATGTACTGAAAATGAAAATGTCTGTGCGATCAAGGCTCAATCAAACGGAGCCGATCGTATGTGGGCACGCCAGGTTCAACCTCATAATGAAATGGGGAACATGCTCAACGCTCATAATGTAATAGGGAGCGGCGGCCTATGAAATTGCATGTACTGAAAATAATAAACTTGCATCCAACAATAACAACACAACAGGAAACAAACTGAATACACTAGTTCATGATATGATGTATGCACAATGGTTTAAGTATAATATATATATATTCAAGACACATGATACACCCCAAAACGTGATTAAAACGGGGAATTTGTAAAGATTCACTCACATTGGGTGCGTTGGATTGGAGATGGTGAGATGCGCACGAATTAGATGAGCGGAACAACGAGAAATACTAACCTAAATAATAACGGAAAATATATTAAACGAGTGGATTTTATTAAGGATTTTAATCAAATTTTTAGATATATTTTTGTGAGTTCAAGGCTATTTTCTATCTTTAAAAATGTTATTTTTAAGTATTTTTAATTGATTTTTAAATTAAATTAAATAAATAAAAATATAAAAAAAATTGTTTATTTAGCGTTGACCGTTGACCGGTTCGGTCAGCGAATTAATTTGCGCCGGGTGAGGCTCGAACCCGAGACCTCCCGTACGCGTGCACGCAGCTCTACCAACTGAGCTACGTGTCTAACCCGAAATAATCTTGTTTTTAATTATATTTATATACTTATTCAATTTTAACCGAAATTCTTTTAATTGCCAAAAACATTTTAATTCCACGGACCGGTGCTAGTGACGGGTTTCGAACGCGCGACGTAGGACTTAGTGTTGCACACAGTCCACCGCTGGACTGTGTGTCTAACCCGGTTATTATCTCGGTTTTTATTATACTTAACAACTAACTGAGTTAACCCGGTTTAGTTTTTAATCAAAAAGGCATTTTATTACACAAGGAGTGCGTGTAGCAGGGATCGAACTCGGGACGTGTATGTTTTTGTTTGCACACAGTCCACCGCTGGACTGTGTGTCTAACCCGTTTATAATTCTGATTTTAATTAATCTTATGTCATCTCTGAACTCGTCTTCTTCATTACAAACACAGAAATCAATCAAAACAACTGATACGCGATTAATTTAGTCAATGAACATGATGACCAATTTGAATGCATTGAACCGAAAAGTTTGGGGAAAGGAGATACCGAACAGATCGTCTTCTTCAGAGAATCCGGCGAAGCTCGTCGGCTCTGTTTTTTGAACCTTCGGCTGTGAGAATCAATTAACAGGTTTAAGGGATTAGATGTGAAATTGAACTAATGAGTATTGATTATCAGCACGTTGGAATGAGCATACCGGTAATCAACGAGTTTCCGACAATTCCAGAAGTTTTCCGGCGAAAACAGAAAGTCCAGCAATGTCGTCTGTGGTTGATTATGAGCGATGGGTTAATGTTAGTAAGGTTCTAACAATTGATTGAAACGGTAAAGTAGAGGTATTTTACCGGTTTGAGTTGAATACGGTTTTCCGGCGACTTTTGCAGAAAGTTCCGGCGAGCTGATTTAGGCGTTCTGATGGTCTGAAAATGCGACGAAAATGAAATGGAGTATTGGTATGATATCTCTGAGTCGCGAGAGTGGTCTGAAGTTGAAGAACTCTGGACTTGATGATTTTTTGGTTTTAAAAACCAATAATGATGAGGCTTTATGTTTAATCAATTCCGATTTGATTAAAAACCGTCGGTGCATCGGTTATAAACTGAATGTGTGAATAAACAATGAATTGACGATTGGTTTGCCGATTACCGTTTCTCAGATGGCGCAACCGGTTTTAACTGGGTTTGTGTATAAATTTCATTTGTGTTCCTAGAGTTAGCAGAAAACACAATGTGGCGGAGTGGTCTTGTGAGTGTGTGTTAAGTCGCTGAAGTGTGTCTTGGCTGACCCGGGTTCGAGTCCCGGCATAATTTTTTTATTTATTTTATTTTAACTTTTTATCAAATATAATTTTTATAGTTTAGTTTATTTATTAATTATGTATCGTTTTAAATCAAAATAATCATAAATATTCGACGAAACTTTTATAACTTGATATTCGATTACAAAACGGAGCGGGTTTTGAAAACCCGATTTTTACAAATGTTACATCAGCTGTGTAGGGTAGTCGGCACCTATCTAAGGAATTCAAAGGTTTAGAGGACAAAAACTTCAAGAAGAAGAGACTGATGGCAGTGAAGATTGGATGAGAAATTAGATTATCATTTTTATTTTTTTTCTTTTCTAAATTTTTTTGGTATCATTTTCTGTGGTTTGTTATCTAATTTTCAGCTAATAAAATACATTATTTCTCTAATTACTTATAAAATTCCAAAATGCCACAAACGCCAAACATCAAAACTATAATAAAACTTCTTTAATCACGTATTATTAAAAACTCAAAATAATTACTAAAATGTATAAAACAAGGTGCAAGGGAATAGAACAAAAGGGTTCCTTACAAAAGTTTAATTTTGCCATCTTTATCTGTAAAACGCCATTAACATACAAAACGCCAAACTTAAAAAGATGGGACGTGTTACATCCTTAATAGATAAACCTGAACAAACAGTAACTGAGACGACGGAAACTTTATTACTAATATTTATTATATTAAAAACCACACCATAGCAATTGAATTTTTTTATATTTTCAAAACCCCATAATTACCTATCACATTATAAATCTGCATCCTACATCACACGACAAGAGATACAAAAAATACACATCAAAAAAATAAAATTACTATTATTTTTAGCGCCAAAAACATATATTTAGCTCACGCCAAAAAAATGTCATTATATAAGTAGAACATGTAAACAAACTTAACACTCTACAAATTGTCTAAAAACGCCACAGATTGTTTAAAATGCCATGCAACATAAAAAAATGGCTTAGGCTATTGCATGGAGGTTTGAGAGGTCGGAGAGACGTTTCGTCCTAAAGTTCTCTGACAAGAGAAGGGTGAAGGTCAAGACCATCAAGGCAATACTTAATATGGATGAAGTCGTTGTCACACCCCGACCCGCAGCGGAAAAGGTGATCGGGGCATAATTGGGTTATCATCAAAGCTCATGACATTTATTATATGTTTCATATTCATTAATACAATTTAATGGAAATAAATTATACAACATCTTCTAACTATCAGTCTAAGCTTCTTGGTTCTCTTCTAAGGCATATCCTATGTTTTCCTTGCTTCAACCTGTCCACCTGTATCATGTGTAAAAAGGTTTTTGGATCAACATAATGTTGGCGAGTGAATCCTATGGAAAGACATTTGAACGAGTTTATCCAATTGATTATAAATAATGTGCATACCTCATATGAGTACATGTAGATGTAAATTTATTCACACAACACATAATATTGAATATTGAACATACAAACACCAAATGATTGTTTTGAGGCACGCGTTGTTCGACTCGTTTCCCACGAGGAACTGATGGGCCTAATGAATGAGTTTTGAGGCACGCGTTGTTCTTACGAACTGATGGGCCTGAATAATTTGCATACAACTTTGACAATATGTAATGCACCACAACCAAACAATAGTTACATTCTAGTTTAGTTCATATAATGGTATAGCACGAATTTGCATAAGAAAATTAGTTTAAGCGACACATGATACACCCCAAAACATGAATAAAAAGGGGAGTTTGTAAGAATTCACTCACATTGGGTGCGTTCGGTTGATGAGGTTGAATGCACGCGAAATGGTGTTAACCACGAGTGAAAATAATCCTAGATAAATCGCATAATGGTTCGGTAAGTAAACGGGTTTTATGAATCTATTTTAGTAGGATTGTTGGGTGTATTTTTGTGAATTTGAGGCTATTTTCTAACCTTAAAAATGTTATTTTTAAATATTTATAATTGATTTTTAATTAAAATAATTAAATAAAAAATAATAAAAAAACATTTTATTTTTGCTACAGTAATATTGACCGTTGACTTTGACTGACTGTTTGACCGGTTCAATGGCATGTTGTTGTGCGCCGGGTGAGGCTCGAACCCGAGACCTCCCGTACGCGTGCACGCAGCTCTACCAACTGAGCTACGTGTCTAACCCGTTATATATCCGATTTTAATTATATATATATATTAATTAGAATTAACAGAAATCCTTTATTATTAAAAACGAATTAAGTCTCGAGAATCGGTGCGCTCCACAGGTCTCGAACCCGGGACCTGTGGGTTAGCGGACACACACTCCACCGCTGGACTGTGTGTCACACTTGATTATAAACTCAGATATCAATGTACTTAACATATACTTAAAACAACCCGGTTCAGTTTGTGGAAAAAGGGATTTTTATCAAAGCGGCGTGTGAGGGACAATACTCGAACTCGTGACCTTAGCTTTAAAAGTGCACACAGTCCACCTGCGGACTGTGTGTCTAACCCGGTAATTATCTTGATTTTAATTATACAAAACCATTACTGAAACGTTGTCTTCTTCACTGATTTAACCGGAAGTGGCGACTGACGGTTCAAAATGTTGATTTAAGTTTCTATAGCGTTTAATGATCAATTACAAATGAGATAAAAGTAAAAAGGGAATGAATTTAAGCGTGAGATATACCGACTGGTTATACTCTGTTTTCCGGCAGAACTCCGGCGACAGAAACCTTTTTCCGGCGACAAACTTCTTGCAGCAGAGAGTCTTCCGAAAGGTTACAAAGGTGGTGGGTGACTTCGGTGAAGGTTTAGGGGGTTCAGTAAACTCAGAGATTACTGATACGGTTTTCCGGCGAGGTAATAAAAATTTCCGGCGAGTGAGTCTTGTGTTTCCGGCGACTAGCGTTAAAACAGAGAGCGAGAGATGAGAGTATGGTTTAGAGGTGTGAGAGTGATGAGATGGGTTGAGCGGGTTAAACATCTTGCGGACGTCGGTTATTTATAAGTGTTTTCCGAACCGAATCGAGTCGGTTCCAAAGGTAGGTTCATGATTGGCGTAAACATGGAAAGGAATTACAATTACACGTCCCGGTCAAATAGGATTCGTGAAAAAGGAAGGATTACAGGCTGTTTACGCGTGAAGTTCTTTTGGGCGGCAATTTGACTTCCTAACTTGAATATTTGAATTAATTGATTCTCTTCATTAACAGAAAATCAAAGTGGCGGAGTGGTTTATGGTGTGAGTGATAAGTGTTTGGTTGAACCGGTATAGACCCGAGTTCGAAACCCGGCATGATTAAAACATTTTTATTTTGATATTTTTGACAGATTTTCAAAAACTAAATATATATCCCCGCATAATAATTGATTACGGATCGTTTAAAATTATTTTGGGCATTTAATTCGCAACGAAAAATTTGACTGACTGTTCGGTTGATAAACGGAGCGGGTTTGGTAAATCCGTTTTTGGACGGATGTTACAGTATCCCCTGCTTTTTAGAAATTTCGTCCCGAAATTTAGTTAGGGATATAATTGACTAAAAGAATGATGGTGTTGAGTTTGCCGGTTACATTTTTAGAAGAAAATTAGGGTTTAGGTTTTTGTTTGAGGCGGTAACGTTCCTTGTAAAGGTTAAGTATCCTAATACAGGAATCGCTTTTTGTTGCCTACTGTATAAGTATTGTTAAGCAGGAATGATTCGCTAAAATGATATCATGCATAAGAGTTTGAATATGCTTAGGGTTATATCCTAAGGCAGAAATTCTACAATCTACACAAATAAACACAACAACTAACAATTGTATCCACATTCTGATAGCATATATGTTTGAATGGTGACAGTTCCTCTCTCGTTCGTTATGATGGAGAGGTTAGTCTATATAGAAATGGATCACAATCCAATTTCTTTAAATAGTGAGATGATATAAATGTAACATAATTTCAACCAAGGCAATACTAAATCCTACATGGAACTTCTCATAACCGCCTGATAATGCCTCTGATCCTTTGGCAAGAATACTTATATATAGGAAGTACCAGCGGCGTATCCACCATATTCTTGCCAAATTTTCATTAGTTTTATCCACAAGTTATGATTAGTTACCAAGAAACTAATAAATCCTACATAAAACTTCCCATAACCGTCCGATAAGGCCTCTGATCCTTTGACAAGAATACTTATATATAGGAAGTACCAGCGGCGTATCCACCATATTCTTGTCAAATTTTCATTGGTTTTATCAGTGAATTATGATTAGTCCTACAACTCTACAACCAATACAACAAACATAAAATACTGAAATGAAATATATCTGTGTGATCAAGGCTCAATCGAACGGAGCCGATCGTATTGCATGTACTGAAAATGAAATGGATGTGCGCTCAAGGCTCAATCAAACGGAGCCGAACGTATTGAATGTACTGAAATTGAAATTGTGTGCTCAAGGCTCAATCAAACGGAGCCGAGCGTATTGCATGTACTGAAAATGAATAACTTAACCACACAAACAGCCTATGCATGGAACCTCTCATAACCGCCTGATAATGCCTCCGATCACTTGACAAGAATACCTATATATAGGAAGTACCAGCGGCGTATCCACCATATCCTTGTCAAATTTTCATTGACTTTATCCGTAAGTTATGGTTAGTTCGATGCGACTCTACTACAAACACAACAACCACAACATACTGATAATGAAATTGTCTGTGCGATCGAGGCTCAATCAAACGGAGCCGATCGTATGTATGTACTGATAATGAAAATAAATGTGGGCACGCCAGGTTCACGCTCATAGGTAATGGGGAACAGCTCACGCTCATAGGTAATGGGGAGCGGCGGCCTATGAAATTGCATGTACTGAAAACAATATATATAATATCCAATAATTTCTCTAACAGTCTACACATGGAAAAACATAAAACTAAACGATAGGAGTTGAATCTGGATCTTCGGCGAAAAGGACTAGCTGCGTATCTTTGTTTGGGCCGTCATTATCTTCGACAGGATTGGCGTTGATATTGAAGACTCTTCCTCTTGTTGGTGGCATAGTGGTTGGGTTTTCTTGGTTTACTTGGTTAACTGGGTTTGCTTGAGCTTGGGCGTTTATGATGTTAACCAAACGAGGGCATGTGTTCCTAAAATGGGTAGGGTCGCCACAATTGAAGCAAGCTCGAGCATATGGGAACATGGGGTATTGGGGTTGATGATAAGTTTGGGCCATGTTTTGAGTAGGGGAAGAGGTTTGGTCTTGAAAGGTGCGACAAACATTGCTCAAATGACCATAGCGTCCACAAGTTGTACATAGACGACAAAGTAGGGTAAGGGGATGGTGATAAAAACAGTTGTTGCATCGAGGGTGAGGTCCAAGATATGGTTTCTTATTTGGGTAAGTTGAGTTGGGTGCCGCCTGGGTGATTGGGATAGCTCGGATGGGTATGGCGTGAAAAGCTGGGTGATTTCGTTGAGTAGCAGCGAAGAGTCGCCCGACTCTTTTTCTCTTAGGATTGGGTTGAGAAGGGGATTCGGGTTGAGTGGAGTCGGAGGTTTCAGTCGATGCTTTATCCTTTTTCTTCTCCTCCTTGAAGTCTTTGTTTCGGATTCGGTTCTCGGTGAGCTCTGTTGCTAGCTCCATTGCTGCTTCCAAAGTTGCAGGCTTGGTACTTATTACAGGGTCTTGAATCTTTGACGGAAGACCATGAATGTAGTGCTCGATCAAACGGTAGAGGGGAGTGAACATGTTGGGAACCATTTGATGTAATTCGAGGAACCTTTTGTTGTAGGTGATGTGGTCTCCTTCTATTTGCTTCAATGAGTAAAATTCATCTTCTAACTTCTTGATTTCGCTCCTTGGGCAAAATCGTCTGGTCATGATTTCCTTCAATTCGTTCCAAGTTAAGGACATAGCATCTTCAACACCTCGTTTGGCCTTCTCTGTATTCCACCAAGTAAGTGCTATCCCATATAATCGACCGGTAGCATATCGCACTTTGCGATCGTCAGGGCAATCGCAGTTTAGAAATGTGTTCTCCATTTCTTCAAACCAATGGAGGAGAGCGGTGACGCCTTCAGTCCCTTTGTATTTCGGAGGGTCGCATGATTTGAAATGCTTGTAGGTGCATTTAGTGGTATTTGGGGAAGAGTTGAAAATGTTTTGGTTTGCTTGATTGATGGGATTATTGGTAAGTGCTTGTTGAACTTGGATTATAATATTGGGTATTACGGCAGCCATTTGTTGAGCGATTTGGGTAGCCATGCGTTCACGGGCTTTTCCTGCTCTCATTTTCCTACGAGCGAGGCTAGAAGACATCTACAAGGAATACATGTCAAGAGTATGAGTTGGATGCCTTTGGGATCGTGGGTCGGGTTTGGGATTGAACGTTCATAAAATAAATATAGAAAAATAAATCTACTACATCCATAGGATGTCTTGGGTTTTGCTTGCTGTTAGGCCCTTCATGCCGCCATACTTTACCTGTGTAATCATGTGGGCCCCCATGAATACCGGTTTTTCATATGGTTCGCACGGTTTCTGCCTGGTTGCGTTCACAAAACCCGGAGAAAATCGAGAGATATGTATACAACGTGTGATGTTCGGAATGTGTCCAGGTGTAGACACGGTGACATCTCAAAGTGAGGTTAGTTCGAACGACGTTTGGTGTGGCATGCTTTGGCCTAATAGGTCCGTCGTACTCTCATCGTTAGTCCCCAGGTAGGCAAACTGGTCCGTTATTTTGGATTTATACGAATGCCAACCTAGACAGGACGTTCCGACTACCGGTACTTGTACCCTTCCAGTTACTACATGCCCGTCGCAGAACTTACTTTGATGAGATTTGAAAATTGCATAAAATCTTTGGATACTGAGAGTATGAAAATAAATTGAATACATGAACATCGATATATGTATATATGTATAATGAATGAGCATGTATGCTTGACTGAAATGTAAACAAATATGAAACAAATAAATATCACAAGTTTGTATGTAACCACCTAATCAATTAAAAATTTAGGCAGACTATAGTATAGGTTTCAAGGGTCTAATAACCTATCCTATATCCCTATAGTCATGGCTCTGATACCAATCTGTCACACCCGACCCGCAGCGGAAAAGGTGATCGGGGCATAATTGGGTTATCATCAAAGCTCATGACATTTATTATATGTTTCATATTCATTAATACAATTTAATGGAAATAAATTATACAACATCTTCTAACTATCAGTCTAAGCTTCTTGGTTCTCTTCTAAGGCATATCCTATGTTTTCCTTGCTTCAACCTGTCCACCTGTATCATGTGTAAAAAGGTTTTTGGATCAACATAATGTTGGCGAGTGAATCCTATGGAAAGACATTTGAACGAGTTTATCCAATTGATTATAAATAATGTGCATACCTCATATGAGTACATGTAGATGTAAATTTATTCACACAACACATAATATTGAATATTGAACATACAAACACCAAATGATTGTTTTGAGGCACGCGTTGTTCGACTCGTTTCCCACGAGGAACTGATGGGCCTAATGAATGAGTTTTGAGGCACGCGTTGTTCTTACGAACTGATGGGCCTGAATAATTTGCATACAACTTTGACAATATGTAATGCACCACAACCAAACAATAGTTACATTCTAGTTTAGTTCATATAATGGTATAGCACGAATTTGCATAAGAAAATTAGTTTAAGCGACACATGATACACCCCAAAACATGAATAAAAAGGGGAGTTTGTAAGAATTCACTCACATTGGGTGCGTTCGGTTGATGAGGTTGAATGCACGCGAAATGGTGTTAACCACGAGTGAAAATAATCCTAGATAAATCGCATAATGGTTCGGTAAGTAAACGGGTTTTATGAATCTATTTTAGTAGGATTGTTGGGTGTATTTTTGTGAATTTGAGGCTATTTTCTAACCTTAAAAATGTTATTTTTAAATATTTATAATTGATTTTTAATTAAAATAATTAAATAAAAAATAATAAAAAAACATTTTATTTTTGCTACAGTAATATTGACCGTTGACTTTGACTGACTGTTTGACCGGTTCAATGGCATGTTGTTGTGCGCCGGGTGAGGCTCGAACCCGAGACCTCCCGTACGCGTGCACGCAGCTCTACCAACTGAGCTACGTGTCTAACCCGTTATATATCCGATTTTAATTATATATATATATTAATTAGAATTAACAGAAATCCTTTATTATTAAAAACGAATTAAGTCTCGAGAATCGGTGCGCTCCACAGGTCTCGAACCCGGGACCTGTGGGTTAGCGGACACACACTCCACCGCTGGACTGTGTGTCACACTTGATTATAAACTCAGATATCAATGTACTTAACATATACTTAAAACAACCCGGTTCAGTTTGTGGAAAAAGGGATTTTTATCAAAGCGGCGTGTGAGGGACAATACTCGAACTCGTGACCTTAGCTTTAAAAGTGCACACAGTCCACCGCTGGACTGTGTGTCTAACCCGGTAATTATCTTGATTTTAATTATACAAAACCATTACTGAAACGTTGTCTTCTTCACTGATTTAACCGGAAGTGGCGACTGACGGTTCAAAATGTTGATTTAAGTTTCTATAGCGTTTAATGATCAATTACAAATGAGATAAAAGTAAAAAGGGAATGAATTTAAGCGTGAGATATACCGACTGGTTATACTCTGTTTTCCGGCAGAACTCCGGCGACAGAAACCTTTTTCCGGCGACAAACTTCTTGCAGCAGAGAGTCTTCCGAAAGGTTACAAAGGTGGTGGGTGACTTCGGTGAAGGTTTAGGGGGTTCAGTAAACTCAGAGATTACTGATACGGTTTTCCGGCGAGGTAATAAAAATTTCCGGCGAGTGAGTCTTGTGTTTCCGGCGACTAGCGTTAAAACAGAGAGCGAGAGATGAGAGTATGGTTTAGAGGTGTGAGAGTGATGAGATGGGTTGAGCGGGTTAAACATCTTGCGGACGTCGGTTATTTATAAGTGTTTTCCGAACCGAATCGAGTCGGTTCCAAAGGTAGGTTCATGATTGGCGTAAACATGGAAAGGAATTACAATTACACGTCCCGGTCAAATAGGATTCGTGAAAAAGGAAGGATTACAGGCTGTTTACGCGTGAAGTTCTTTTGGGCGGCAATTTGACTTCCTAACTTGAATATTTGAATTAATTGATTCTCTTCATTAACAGAAAATCAAAGTGGCGGAGTGGTTTATGGTGTGAGTGATAAGTGTTTGGTTGAACCGGTATAGACCCGAGTTCGAAACCCGGCATGATTAAAACATTTTTATTTTGATATTTTTGACAGATTTTCAAAAACTAAATATATATCCCCGCGTAATAATTGATTACGGATCGTTTAAAATTATTTTGGGCA
Source organism: Scalesia atractyloides (assembly GCA_947069175.1). Taxonomy (NCBI): domain Eukaryota; kingdom Viridiplantae; phylum Streptophyta; class Magnoliopsida; order Asterales; family Asteraceae; genus Scalesia; species Scalesia atractyloides. Next base: position 7,667,312 of record CAMTDV010000002.1, on the reverse strand, counting down.
TTTAATTCGCAACGAAAAATTTGACTGACTGTTCGGTTGATAAACGGAGCGGGTTTGGTAAATCCGTTTTTGGACGGATGTTACAGTCGTTCAGAGGGATATTATGGCTCTTGGGTTCCAAGGACCAACGATTGTGAAAGGACTCAAACGGTAATAAGAAGATTGAAAAGAAAACTTTCAGCAGATGATGATAATGGCATTGCTTATCTACTAACAATTAGCAGTTAGAGTTTGGATGAACCATCAAGAACGGTGAAAGTGATTTATCAAGACAGGGTGGATTATTCATTGACGATGGACGAAGTGCTAAACACATATAAACTACACCTTCTTGAACAACTCTGTGATTTAGCACCTTCAAACGATGCAACATCTAGGGTTGTGATGATATTTAAATATAGGATGTGAAAAAGGTTAAACGAGATGATGACGTTATAAGCAAATGAAATAGATAATGATGATGAGTTTGAAGAAAGTGATGACCAAAGCGACGGGTACATCTCTGATGTAATGCCATCCGCAGAAGACTATTAGTTTATTTTGATTTCGTCTTACTTGTAATGTTTTGAATTATTAATGAAATATAATGAAGTTAGGAACGCCAAGATATTTACCTTTATAAGAGATAAGAGATTAATTCAACTGGACAAATCTACAAATGAAGTGGCTGCTGAGAGGGAAGAAGGTGAAAACGCCATAATGAACAACCATTAGTTTAATGATAAACAATAAGAATAACAGATTTACTCTAAACCTAAAACATTTTAATGAAAACGCCATAATTCAAATATGCGTAACAAGTTGTAAAACGCCATTGGTAAGTTCTAAATAATGAAAACGCCGAATATTGATTCTAAGTTAAAGGATATAACAACATTTTTCTAAAAAATTGCTTTGAAAATAAAATGCCATAGAAACGAGAATAAAGAACAACACGCGATATTTGAATTATGACGGCATCTATTAAGCGGACTTGAACAATAACAATCATACCCCGCATATCATTTAGCGCCCCCTGACACGTGTTCGACCAGGATCCGTTCTCACGTTTTCACACTTTCAGTCGTTTTCTCCTGATCTCGTTTCTCTCTCTCTCTCTATATATATATATATGGTGTGGTTCTAAAGTAAAGACTAGTGTATTTGTGAACTGAGTGAACAAATCCTGGCCATTGATTTACATCATCAAATCATAAAATACACTAATGTATTTTCATTATTAAATTCTGACCATTGATTTACACTTGTGTAGTTATAATCAAAGGCTAGGATTAGTTTATATAGTTCACTATCAAGGGGTTGTTCATAAATGAACCTAACCCTATATATATACATATACACATTTTTGTAAACAATAGTCCGACAAAAATCATGTACATGATCAGATTTAACAGAAATTTTAATTGGATTAGGGTTAAATGACATACCCTGTAGCATTTGAAAACATTAAGTCCAAAACTTATCAAATTTAAAGGCAAAGGATATTGCCTGAAATGTGGTATAAAAATAAAGGACAAAACTTGTAATGTACTACTCGTAAGTAAATAAACCTAATAACCCTCACCCTGATTCTTCTTTTAATTCCTTGGTTTCCTGGGCAACCTCATGGGCACCTTTTCTACTTTGTCTTCTCCAACTACGATGGCCTCGATAGGCGAACTCCAACGATGTTGGGTAAATTTTTTAGGCAATTCGTATTTTTAAGGTTAAACATTGCAAAACATTTAAAATCTAACAATTCACTGGATTTGATGATTGTTATGATCTATGTGTTTGACATAGTTTAGATGAGGACCACTAATACAACCACAAACAAATAAGTACCCAAAGAAAGGGTACGGCGGTGGGGTGAGGGTTAATTTATATATTTTGTTTTTCTGATATAGAGGTTTATTGGTAATTTGATGGAATTTTGAAGGATCAAATTATTATGGTTGAGTAAACAATAAAAACTATTAGTTTAATTTCTGAAAACTTGAATAAGAAACGTAATATAGGATTACCGAAGAGATAATCGTGTAATATAATCTTCGTGTAATATAATCTTTTGTATTATTTTTAACCAAAAGAGTCTATATCTTAGCGATATCATGATATGTTGGTAATATGTTCATTTAAACTAGTATATTATATTTATAGATCTGAAATACATGTATTTACATAGTTTAATGGTTATTTTTAGACCTTCAAATCTGTTATATTGAATATTGAGGCATAGTTTTTTTTGCTGTAACCTAATTTTTTAGATAGTCTTATACATTAAAATTTTTACCAACAATTATATTACGAGTGTTTGGGTTGTGTTGAGCGAGTTAGGTGTTGATGAATTTAGAACGCAACGGATGATTTGAAAGGCGTGTAATCACTTTCAGATCGAAATATTTGGGCGGTTTTTCGAAAAATCCAATTGAATACAATTCAGAATTTGAGAACAAAAACTTAGTACGTGTGTACTGTGAATTCATATGAACCATAAAAATTTTACCAAAATTGATCACGAACTTTTTTTTTTCTGGGATAGAATCCGTAAAAAATATTTAATTTTTAAATTGCTTCAAAAGTGAGCCAATTTTTATCTCGAAAGTAAAAAGAATTCTCTTAGAATATATTTTTTCTGATGCATTTTTACTGAAACAATTTAATTAAAATAAGATTTTTTCAAGCGACCACAGTTAGGGTCTCTGCTCCTTAGACCATGCTACTAGGGCGTTTCCGCCCCCTTGGAACCCCCATATATTATGGGTTTCGCTCGAACACTTTGAATTACAACAACTCAAGCAAGCGTGCACTCTCACACCTCCTAACTTGCTTGATGTGTATACAGTTCACTTTGATCACCAAGTATATCCTGATTACACTAAAATATCCAACATAAGGTTGGACACATACTAGAAATCTAACATAAACCCTAACATAAAACGAGTTTTCAAGGATTAACACAAACATGCCCCGTTTAATGCTAAATTTTTTATTTATGTTATGTTTTTACATGTTAATACTCTAAATTTACAAACACAAATATAAATGTATGTACAATAATTTCCTACCTATCAATTTGCAAATTTTTTTTGCAAAATTTTGTTCTCTCAATTTTCGGTCTTTCTATTGGTCCACTTTGTTTTATTTTTCTTTTATTATACTTTTCTAGTTATTAATAAAATTAATATAGGTATGTTTTATTGGTAGTTCTTTCATATATATATATATATATATATTTCTAAACAACTCATGTTATCCTAAATTATAAGAAACAACAATTTATATATAGAATTGATGTAATAATACATAAATATCATACAACTTTTTTAATTACATAGGTTTCTTATGTTTTTATGTGCAAAATTGAGCGGCCAAAACCAGTCATTTAAATTGCAACATTAAAAGCATTTTTGAAGGAGTAAGTAAAAAATTAAAAGGTCAAACAAGAGCCTATCGGGTAGATTATAACATGACCTTTTTAGTTAAGGTGTTTGCAAATTCAATCTAAAGAAGATCCGAAACTGTCTAAACTAAATTCAAATCCATGAATTTTATGATTTTATGTTATTATGTTAGAGATTATCCCCTAAATCATATTTTATATTTACGAATAAGTATAATTGTATAAGTGTTTAACTGAGAAGTATTCATTAAACACTACGATTTGCATGGTCCGGCTGAGTTGAAATTCTTCTCAATTTTACCAATAACAGCTTATAAATTGATTTATTTAAAATAGTAGGTTGTTAAATGAAATATTATTGTTGTTGATGTTGATAGCTATAAGAACCCGACCAAAGCCGGTTTAGACACTTATGAGTCGGACCCCTATGCAAATATTGACCCGGCCCAAACACGCTAAACCCTTTTTTCTTTCTCCTCAATTCTGTAAATAATAAAAAATTACTATTAATTAATTAATTACAATTAAAAAATTAAATATATGTGTTACATCCTTCATCTATGTTTATCTATCTTTGTTTTGTTAATATTTGTAACTAAAGCTAATGAACTATTCAATAAACGTTTTCGTTCTCTTTTATAATCTATGTTGATGTTCATTTGTTATATTTCATAATCTATTTATAAGTTATAGAATGATGGGTTTGTTTTAACAATTATATAGTTTAAGTGGTTTTTTTGATGATATGGTAACAACTTAGAGGACGGTGAATATATTATTTTGAATTAAATTTATAGTAAATTATGGTTTTCATCTCTATAGTTTTATCATAAGTGTCACTCTAATCCATATTTTAGTTTGTTGTTTGCCTAAAAGACATTATGATTTCCATTTATTACAATTTCAATCCAGCTCTCTAACAACGTCTATTTTTTCGGTTAAACTAAAGGGCATTTAAATCTTGGTGTTCCTATATGGGACTATTTATGTAATTTAGACAAAGTAATGTAAAGGAAAACATTTATTGAAAAAATTATCACCATCTAAACCCTGTTCCAACTTCTATTAATAAAAAGAACCAAAAATTTATCACCATCTAACTACACTTAAGTGTATTGATATAAAGGTGTAGTGCATGAATACAACGATATTTTACGTTTTACCCTCATAAAGCTAATAGCTAACCATAAACCTAAAAATAAATGTCAAAACTATATAATTTTAATATGTAATAAAGGTGGAAGGTGGCATGTGAAGGACAACATATGATGTTATTCAAGATATAATTGTGTTGTAATAAATAAACTATCCGTGTTTATTTTATTTATATTGACTTTTAACATAATAAACCAAAACACAATTTGGTTTGACTAGAAACCCCTTGTTGAATTAAATATTCGTAGGATTAGGAGTGAGTCGCCCGACAAAGTAAATTTGCATCGAAATAAGAGATGCTACTATTCTACTCCATCTACAAGTATAGTATTCAAAAGTGTATATATTTTATATAAAGTTTATAACATATACATATCATTTGTTTATAAAACGGTTGTTATATACTCTTTAGCAAACTTATTTCGAGGTTGATTTGGAAGTATAGAAATGAGGCTATTTTCAAAGCTAACAACGTAAAAAAGAACCGTTCTTTAATAAAATTTCCATTTATGTCGGTATCGAATTTTTTCGAAACTGAGTACCGGTACAAAAAATGCTAGGTATAGTACACTACAGTATTTGAATGTTAAAATCGGTATTTACCGATACCACACCGAAAGTATCAGTATCAAAAATGCCAAAAAAATGGGTGCCGAACCGGAACCGAAAAATCCAGTATGGGAAATTCGGTACCGGTATTCAGTACCACATGCTCATCCCTAGATGTGTGAATAAGACAACCCTTAACATAATCAATTTTAACCATTCAATCATATTTCAATCGATGATATTTGAGATTTCCGTATCTTAGGCCACCCGTAGTGGGGCTGCATATCACGCCGGAGCCTGAAAAAGTTTTATCGTCTAGACGTCGTAGAGAATTGAGAATTCTAATTTCCTTCGATTTAAAGAAGTGCATAGAAAGAAATTCTTTTGCAAGGAGAACAAGATAAAAAACTGGAGTCAATTTTTGGATGAAAGTGAAAATATTGACAGAAAAAATGAATTAGTGGCCTAATTATCGATTTGAGGATTTAGCTTGTATGAATTGCTATTGGTTTGACACCAATAATGGGAGTCACTTTAGCATGTTAGGATATATATGTGTCCCTAATTTCTACCAATGGCGCCCCATAGCGCCCAACAACACCGATACGGCCGGTTCTATGGGTTGATTTTTTTTGCCTTCTCGCGAAATGCATAACGGCATTAGCCTTCCTTCCCCACTCACACACATATATATACATACATATATAAAAAGCCTCATATATATATAATCCCACTACACACTCAAGTTATATAAAACCCCCCTCTTATACGTTTCGACGCTTATCAAATAACCCCAAAGTACCTTATAACTTTACATGCTATTGTATTTTTCACTCCTTGTCATCATGAATCACGAGTGTTCTCATCTTTTAATTCATAATTTGAATGCCAATTGTCAAATATGAGAAAATACGTTATCTTAGACATGCCTTAGTTGTCATCCATGACTGAAAGGGACATTTGGAAAGATTTACAAACTTTAGAGTGTTTAGTTGCACTCAAGCAAAACTTGAAGGGCTTATTTAACTTACGCGAAAGACAACGACGTTCAATGCACAAAAAGTTACACTTAAGCCCCCTTTTAATTTGCATCAGACATTTATTGATCATAACAATACATATGTATCACACATCCTTTCAATCAGTAGACGTGAGTATTTTTTTTTTCACTTAATTTATACTTATTTTCGTAAATCATTTTACTCCAACAACATATATTCGTTACGTAAAAGTTATATTTTCAAGAGCTAAAAATACAAAAAATAAAAATAAAATAATACTAAAGTTTCGACTCGCAATATCATATTTGTAACGCATGAAAACGACATATGCCACTGATACGTATAGAGGCGGAGCTAGTGTATTAGGAGGGGTAGCATGGGCTACCCCTCAATCCGTCTCCGTACGGGTTTCATACAAAGAATACCTCTGATCTTTAAAAAAAATAAATTGGAATGTCTCTTAATTTTGAGCTAACTCCACCATTGGACATGTGTAACATATTTCTTTGCTAAGTCACCCTACACTACGGATATAAATGAGCTATGGAGTCAACTCAGTAAGTAAAGTAGTAAACCACACATTTAAAATGCTCGATTTGTTTTTGTATAACTTTGTGAACCACATATCTAACCATTTATGATAGTCATAGATGCATAACAATAAAACATTGAAGATCATTCAAGATTATAACACCAAGGTCAGAGGTTACATTAATATTAACCTAACCCCACTGTCACAATGCTATGATTATAACACCAAGGTCAGAGGATACATTAATATTACCTTAACCCCACTGTCACAATGCTAAACTAAATAAAAGTTCTGATGAAAACAATGAGTTTTACAACTTAAATCTTGCAAATGCATCCAAATCCTAAAAATAGACACCAAAGTTTTACCGTATGTATAACATACAAAAAAGAAAGATACTTTTTTTATACATAATGTTATATACCCAAAATCTATATACTTATATAATTTGAAGCATTTCAGTGTAAGATTAAATATAATAATTATGTTACATTTAATTACGTAGCTATTATTATCATTTATATTATATAGATCAAAATATATTATACCTATAATATAATTAGTTGGTAATTGTTGATGGATCAGATTACCTTTATTAACTAATTAGGTTTCACTCTGTGTCTATACAAGAAGATTACTAGAGAGGGATTAAGATTAGACTCTCATAACATCAACACATAATTCGTCTCCTTTCTCTCTTCATAATCACGAAATCCTAGCCCTAGATTTCGGTACTACCATCAAGAACATACATCCTAAACGGTAACCGAATCAAGCTGAAAATCATATTGAACTTCGTGGCTACATCTGTCTCTGGATTCTCTGTTGGCTTGTCTGCTGTAACATGTATGATTTACATGTTTTCTATTACGTTTAGAGAGAACTGATCAATATTTAGTGGTCATATTGATCATGAAATCTACCAGAGCATGGTAAGTGGGTTGAAAACCTTATAAATTTCAAACTACAGTAAATTGTTAAAATAGTCCCTTAGGTTTGGTCACTTTTGTCACTTTAGTCCAAAACTCAAACCTTTTGAATCTGGACCCTATGGTTTCAATTTTGTTGTCATTTTTATCCAAAATCAAAATCTGGTCAGATTTTTAGTTAACATCTAGTTTTTTTTGTCTTTTTCCTCTCTTTTAATGAAGGACACATGGTCTTTTTACGTTTTATTATAACAAATTAAAAAATCTAACCATTTTTCCTTTCATTAAAAGAGACGAAAAAGACAAAAAAAAAACTGAATGTTAACTGAAAAATCTGAACAAATTTGCTTTAGACTAAAGACTTGAATTTTAGACTAAAGTAACAAAAATGACCAAAACTCAGATACCATTTTAACAATTTACTCTTTCAAAGTAACATAACTTTTGATTTGAAAGGGTTATGGAGTTGCAAGCAACGCGACATATATGTTTTAATTCATATTTTTATTATTCGATAAATCACATTAAATGAATTAATTAGATTAATTAACTCATATTTTTTTAGCTTGGCTCTACGTGACTAAACTTGATTATCAATATTAAACTACTAATAACAAGAATAACCGATGTTTCGTGTCAATCAAATTTAAGCCTTCGAGTTTAATTTAACTGAACTCAATATTCTTATTCTCGTTGGTTATTTAGTAAACCGATATCCATTTATGACATTTTTAGTTTGTAACCCGGATTTCATGCTAGAAAACTCGACACCTTCTAGTGTTTTAACGTTGAAGGCCCGGCATTCACACTTTACCCAATTTTATGCACTCCGCCCCACCGTCACAACCAAAATAATAATAATAATAATAATAATAATAATAATAATAATAATAAACAAAAAGTAAGACTTAATAAATAATATATATATTTCTATATAACTTCAACATAACCCACTCTGTACCCTTCCCCTTTCTCTGAATCCATAAATCTGTATTGCTTGTATTTGCATTACCATCACACCAACCTTTCATCATCAAACCCAACTCACACAATCACTTCAACTTGTTACTAACACCCCACGTATAAATATCATGCAACTCTTTCACCCATTTCATCAAAAGCCTTATTCAACATAAAAAGATTGTCTTTCATTATCATATTTTCAATCTTGTGATCCACAATGGATGGAAACTTCTTCTTCGACACCGGGTTGCCCCTCGAACCGTCTTTCCAACCGCCTATCGACCGAATTCCCGGCCCAAACTGGGAGAAAACAGACCACTTTTCACAGTTTGAATCCACTCTGTTTTCCATGACGTCATCCCTGTTTCTGGTACTAAATTAAATTTGCCGATAATGGATTATTTGGTGAAAGAAAACTTACCCAGAATTCGCAATTCGATGCCGATGAATCTCCATTTACCGTTTGTCCCACCGGATCCTGGGTTTGTCGAACGAGCAGCGAAGTTTTCGTGTTTCGGTAGTCTAAGTTTTAATGGTGGAGTTAATGTTAATGTTGATCAATTGGGGTTGAATTCTGGCCAAAAAGAGGTTCAAATTGGATCTACTGGAAACTTAACTCGTGTTTCGAGTAGTCCGGTTTTGAAAATTGATCAAAATCGGGTGGGATTTGCAGAGATCAAGAGTTTAGATGGAATTAACATGAAATTGAACAGAGTATCTGGCTCTGTTTCAAATTCTAATGAGGGATCCTCTGTTTCTGATCAAGTTCCTTGTGGAGAACTTGGATTTAGGAATCAAAAAGATCCGAATCCGAGGAAACGAAAAGGTGGTTCGTCAAAGGGAGCCGGGTCAAACACGAAAAAGGTAATAAATATATTTTTACTTTTACATACATCCCCGATCAGAGTCGGCTCATACTCTACTTTTTACGGGTTCTAAAATCTAAGTCCATTTTCGTAAAATAATTTATTTTTGCTAGCATCTTGAGAATATGATGACCAACATTTTTTATTTAGCGTTTCTACAAAAACCACATAATTATACATGTTAGAGTTAAATGGTTTTTAGTGAAATGATAACCTTTTTTAAGAATCTTAATCATTTGCCCTCTTTGGCAATACCTATGTTCTCAACATATTTTTTTTATATTTTTATAGTCGAGCTGTCTTGTCTCACGTATGTATGTAATAATTAAGTTGATTATCCGGATTTGAATAAAAACTAAGAATGTGTGATTGATAGGAAGAAGATGACGTTGATGAGTCGAAAAGATTGAAGAAAACAAATGAAGAAAATGGTGGTAAAACGGAGGAAAAGACGAAGACGCCTGAGCCACCGAAGGACTATATTCATGTTAGAGCAAGACGGGGGCAAGCTACTGATAGCCATAGTTTAGCAGAGCGAGTTAGCATTCGAAAAGATTTCATTTGTTAATTCGATAAAGGGGATTTTTTCTTAATATTTTCGAACGTTTTTTTGTTTAATTTCCAGGTTAGAAGAGAGAAGATTAGTGAAAGGATGAAGATGCTTCAAAATCTTGTACCAAATTGTAACAAGGTGAGCATAAAAAAAAAAAGCAAACTTTGTTAATAGTCTTTTGAAGGCAAAGTGGTTAAATGATACATTTTGAATTATTAGGTTACGGGAAAAGCACTTATGCTTGATGAAATCATCAATTATGTACAATCATTGCAAAGACAAGTTGAGGTAACACAATAATATACAATTCTAGTGTTAATATAGTGTGGAAATTAAACAAAATATGTAAACTTAATCAAGTTGGTTGGTTCTATCACACTTCGGTTTTATTGGTTTAATGGTTCAGCAACGGTTCGAAACTTAGAACAAATAGTAAAACTCGTATATTTCACTTTGATCGCTTTATTTTATTTTTATAAACAAATTAATGATTTAAAAATAACAAAAAAAAAACAATTCGAGCAATCAAACTGCCAAACCACCAAAACGATAAAATCAACCGGTCTAGACGACCGCCTAAGCTGACCAGTTTGGCTTGTCGTTTTCCTATTCAGTAGCTTGCGTTTTGGCTCATAACACTTATTAAAAAAGCCAAACCAAGTCGTAAATATAACATATATTCTATTTAAATCTTAGATTTTTCATAATTATTATTTTTTAAATTTTAATTATCTAACTTTTCTTGTAATTCTTATGTTTGTATAGTTCCTTTCAATGAAGTTAGCTACAGTTAATCCAAGTCACGAATTTGAACACGACAACCTAATCTCAAATGTAAGTTAATTTCTCAATCTAAAATCAATACCTTTTTTTCTATTTTATATCTTTTAAATCGTATTTTCTTATATAAATATGAACATTTCAGGTTGATCAATCAAACCAGAAATTTTCTCAACTAACATCTACTGTTTATCAGCAAAACCCGCAAGCAGTGTTTGATGGGTCTGACCCGATGACCCGACCCGTTCATGAATTCACCGAACCTTTTCACCATGTAAAATTTTTTAATCACCTTACAAGTTCATAACTTAAAATCTTTATATATAGTGCGAATTTAATCGGGAATTTGAATTTTGTTATTGCAGATTCAGGGTTTTGGTCAAGATGATCTACAAAGCATTGTTCAAATGGGTTTCGGAGAAAATTTGGATGTTGATACATCGTTTTTTCAAACCGCTCATGATCAACCATCTAATATGAAAATCGAGCTATGACTGCAACTATCAAAGACTAGTGTATATACATAAGACAATGATTCTTATATTGCTAATCGATATGTCTTAGTTCTAATTGAAGCAATATTCTTCCTAATATTTGTAATTTTTTTTATCAGTTCCTTATGCAAATGTAGTTTGTAACTGTATCACACCATTTGTGAAATCAGAGTTTTGTGTGTAAGTTAATCGATGACAAATATAGTGAGAGGAAAAGTGGGACGGTTATTTAATTACACAATCGTCTTATGTATATGTAATATGTGTATCTGCTTACACATTTATCATAGTTATCTTCTTTATATTGATTAACTTATAAGGTTATTGTCATACCCCAACCAATGACGGAAGCATCAGAGTGAGACGAACAAGATTGCTCGAGACTTCATAACACTATTGTGATAATATTTAATTCAAACCGATTTCATTCATAAATAAAATTGTCAAGTACATCACAAGAAATCGAAGTACAACAATTGAAAACCTCAAAGTACAACAAAACTCAATGCCATTACAATAATAAAAGCTAGTAATTCTAGATGCGTTTCTAAGTCGTCCATACTAGGTTTCGTCAATATCAACATCATCAACCGGCAACATGTTTAAAAGTATAGTTCAACACACAAGGCATTGACGAGTACACAAGTTTAATATAGCATAAGTGTCACCCCGACCCGCAGCGGAAAAGGTGACCGGGGCATGATTGGGTTTTCATCAAAGCTCATGACATTTATTATAAGGTTTCATATTTATTATTTCAATTTAAAAGAGGTCATACAATCATATCAAACAAATACAACATGTTCTATTCATCCTTCTAAACTTCATTATTTTTCATCTAAGGCAATTTCCTATGTTTTCCATGCTTCATCCTGTTCACCTGTATCATATGTAAAAATGGTTTTTGGATCAACAAAAAGTTGGCGAGTGAACCTTGTTAGAAAACATTTATTATTTATTTCTGATTGTATTTAATATGGAAAAATCGTGCAATATTCATATATGAACAAATGTAAATAAACATACAATAACAACAATTAGCATACAATCACAAACCATTAGCAAACAATAACATACATTAACAAACCAACAACATACAATCACAAACCATTAGCATACGATATCAAACAACAACAAACAATAACATACATTAACAACCAACAGCATACAATAACATATCAACTTGCATAAATATATAACATAAATGAAACTGTGCGATCAAGGCTCAATCAAACGGAGCCGATCGTATTGCATGTACTGAAAATGATAAATGTCTGTGCGATCAAGGCTCAATCAAACGGAGCCGATCGTATGTAGGCAACGCCAGGTTCACGCTCATAATGAAATGGGGAACTGCTCAACGCTCATAATGTAATGGGGAGCGGCGGCCTATGAAATTGCATGTACTGAAAATAATAAATTAATTCTAAACAATAATCACACAAACAGTTTACACAGGCTGGATACACATTTATTCATGATATGATGTATGCACAATGATTTAAATATAATAAATAGTAAGACACATGATACACCCCAACAACGTGATTTAAACGGGGAATTTGTAGAGATTCACTCACAGTGGGTGCGTTCGATGAATGATGATGAATGCGCACGAGTTTAGAGGATTGATCGACGAGGAATAACTAACCTAATTAATAATGAAAAAGTAAGGTAAATAAATGGATTTTATTAACAACTTTAATAAAATTTTTGGATATATTTTTGTGAGTTTTTGGCTATTTTCTAACCTTAAAAATGTTTTTTTAAGTATTTTTAATTGATTTTTAAATAAAATAAATAAATAAAAATAATAAAAAAATGTTGACTTTTTGACCGTTGACTTGTTGACCGTTGACCGGTTTTATTGTGTAAGTGTATGCGTCGGGTGAGGCTCGAACCCGAGACCTCCCGTTCGCGTGCACGCAGCTCTACCAACTGAGCTACGTGTCTAACCTGAAATATTTCTGTTTTTAATTATATTTATATACTAATTGAATTAATCCGAAAATCATTTATTTTAAAAACGATTTTAATGTCTCGCTCGGTGCTCGCCACAGGTCTCGAACCCGGGACCTGTGGTTTAGTTTGGCACACAGTCCACCGCTGGACTGTGTGTCTAACTTGGTAATTATTCTGGTTTTTATTATACTTAACATCTAACTGAGTTAACCCGGTTCAGTTTATAAAAAAAAGGCATTTTATTACAGCGAATGAGGTTGGGACAGGAATCGAACTCGCGTCGTGTATGTGTTTATTTGCACACAGTCCACCGCTGGACTGTGTGTCTAACCCGTTTATAATTCCGATTTTAAATAATCTTATAACATAACTACTTCGTCTTCTTCATTCAAAACTCAGGCAACGGTTATCTAACTGTTACTTGATTAATTCGATTAATGAACAAGATGAACAATTGAAAAGTATTGAACCGAAGATTTTGGGGAAAGAAAATACCGAACAGATCGTCTTCTTCAGAAAAATCCGGCGAAGCTCTTCGGCTCTGTTCTGGTGACCTTCGGCTGTTAGAGTCAATAATTAGTTTGGATGAATTAAAGGTGAAATTGAATCACTGGGTAACGACTATCAGTAGATTTACATGATCATACCGGTTATCAGCGTGATTCTGAAACTTTCAGAAATTTTCCGGCGAAAACAGAAAAATCCGGCAATGTCGTCTGAGGTTGATTCTGAGCGATGAAATGGTGTTAGAATTCGTCTTATAATGGAATGAAACAGAAACATCGAGGTAATTACCGTGTATATGAGAGTCCCGGTTTTCCGGCGACTTGCAGAGAATTCCGGCGAGTGAAATTTCTTGCGACCGAGATTCTTCAGTGGTTTAAGGTGAGTGGGAGTGATGTCAGTACGAGTTCTATGATCTTATTTTTGGGTAAGAAGAAAAGGTGGATTGAATTCGGTTTTTCGGCGAAACTTTCCGGTAATTTTTCAGAGCATTCCGGCGACTTCCGGCGAAGTTCTCTGTGCGAAATGATGAGTGTGAGTTGAATAGATACGTGAGCCTAACTGATGAACAAGGTACAATCCCGAATTTGGATTGTATTTTCGGTTTCAATAGAAATTCAAAGCAATGAATGAAATTGATGGTTTTCTTCGGTTATAACCGATCTTAGTGTTAATGCATACGTTATGACTAAAAAGAAACGGCCAAATTTGACGAAATTGTCGGGATTTCCGACGTGAACGGATTTGGGTGCGTTTGAGTAACTGGGTTTTGATTTCCAGATTGATTTATGTATTAATTGTTTCAATATGTTAACAAACAACACAAGTGGCGGAGCGGTTGAGCGAGTGTGAGTTAAGTCTTTGTGTAACCTTTGGCTGACCCGGGTTCGAAACCCGGCAGCAGTATTTTATTTTTATTTCATTATTTTTAACAGATTTTCAATAATAAATTTTATATTCTAATATACTTATTAATTATGTATCGTTTAAAATTAATTTGGGCATTAAATACGCAACGAAATTTTTAACTGGTTGTTCGGTTAATAAACGAAGCGGGTTTGGTAAATCCGGTTTTTGGCGGATGTTACAATAAGTATGAAAAAGGTTTAAACGAATCCACATGGCAAAAATAGTTAACTAGATTAATGTATCAAGGCATGCAATTTTACAAGTCAACCATCTGATTACCGTAAGAATTAAAGACTTAACATGACCACAAGACTACGGGCGGTGCTTTACTTCTATTGCGTTATACATGTTAAAGGAAGGCTCGTACGAAGTTAGTGACAAACGAATCACATAAGAATGTTCCAAGAATACAAATCAAGTATCATGTATTTAAGCATGTATAATGGATTGTTTATGTTTGCATAAAGTATAAGTGTGTTTGCGTGTATTTTGATAGGTTAAACACATTGCACCCAAAAGTGTAAAGCATAAAAAGGCTTTCGAGTGTACTCACGGTTTTGCAAAACTTCCTTTGGTAATGCCGTGAAGAGTTGGAGAGTTTGAAGGAAGGAACACCGAGTTATCCTAAATGAGGAAACGTAGATGTGTGAGTATTTGGATAATAACGGAGGATTCGGAATTAAAGTATGTATTCAAGAAAGTAATTATCTAGCCTTAAACACTCGTTTTTAACACTATATATCCCGTATGGGCTGTTGTGATTTCATGGGTTAAGTGCCCATTAGCATCGTAACGAGAGGTTCAAGTCTTAGATAATATAATCTATTACCATGACAAGTAACCATGCCGATTATCCTCAAGGATTCGGTTATGTGTGTGTGTATATATATATTATATAGTTTATATAATAATTATAAGCTAAGTCCATCAAGAGTATCATAGATTGTCATGTAAGTCAAGCATGGAGGATTAACCTCATTGTATGATTTACCTGTCACACCCCGACCCGCAGCGGAATAAAAGTCAGGGCATGATTGGGTTACACCAAAGCTCATGATATTTACTAACAAGTTTCATATTATTTAAATTGAAATTAAATTCAAATATCCAACACAAAATTTCATACAAACACAAATAATAAACCAAACGAATGTTCAAACGAAATAACTTGATTATTCTTCTAAGGCCATCCTAAGTGTTTCTTTCCTCAACTTGATCACCTGTATCATGTGTAAAACAGAAAATTTGGGTACACAAAAGTTGGCGAGTGAACCTTGATAAAACGTTTAAGTAATTGAGTTTTATTGTTGTTTAGATAAAATTGTGCATGAATCATACGTGAACAGATGCATATATATAACCAATCACAAACCACATTGTATGAACACATGACATGATGAAATGATGTATTTGAGATCAAGGCTCAATCAAACGGAGCCGATCTAATGAGGCACCTGATGCTCAACCCGTATCCCACGAGGAACTGATGGGCCTAATGAAATGATTGCACTGAAATGGTTAAATGTATCCACAAATAAACCACATAACAACTATACACATTTGATCACGAAAATGATATTAGCACGAGTGTTAAATAAAATAAAAGGAATTATACGACACATGATACATCCCAAAACATGATTTAAAACGGGGAATTTGTAGAGATTTACTCACCTTGGGTGTGTATTCTTGAGTGGAAAAGAGAGCGCACGAGTTGGGAATTTAATCGATGAAGGAGTACTAACCTAGAAAAAATAACGTGGTAACTCGGTAAATAAATAAACTATTATTTAGGTTATAATCTTTTGTTTAGGTTTTTAGATTATTTTGTGAGTTTTATTGATATAATAAACCCTTAAAATATATTTTTAATTGATTTAATTCATAAGCCACAAGATAAACATTAGAGATTAAACAAAATAAAGTAAAATAAAATAATAAAAAATATTGTCAGACTAACAAGCCTGTCAGTCGACCGGTTCGGTTGGTTGTAAGCATGCGTGTGTAAAGATTCGAACTCGAGACCTCACGGTTGCGTGCACGGCTATACATGCACTTTTATTATACTTATATACTAATTAAGTTTATACAGAAAGAGTGAATTTAAAAAGGGATTTAAAGTGTCAGGTCGGCGTGTGGGAAAGGTTTCGAACCGGCGGTCATGGGTTCAGTTTGCATCCGGCCCAACCAGTTGGGCTGGGTGCTTAACCCGACTGTGATCTTAATTTTTGTAAATAAATATAAACATTACGCACTTCATCTTCTTTGTTTTGAATTGAACCAACTATATATACCCGCCTAAATCAATTCACTTTGATTCCGATAAACCGATGCACATACATAATCGAAATAAAAGGAACAGTGAGTCTACCGAATTGACTGAACCGACGGTGTCTTGATTCCGGTTCTTGTATTCCGGCGAGAAGAGAATTCCGGCGACGGAGAAGTTTCGACTGAACAGGGGAAGCTTCAAGGTGTTTTTGAGCGAGTTGAGAGTGTGATCACGGTTCAGTATTTATAGGGGTGTTCGAGGATTTGATTTCGGGTTCTGATTTGCTTGACAGCGAGTTCAATCGAGAAATTTACCAAAAATGGATTTGAACGGCTGTTGATATGAAGGCAAAACGCGTAGGTTGTCGGGTGATCTCAATTTACCAAACATACACGCGTTTAGTTAGTCGGAGAGATTCAAACCAAAAAGGAAAGGCGCGTGAATTTTCGGTTATAGTTGCAGGCTTCGCATAAACTTGAATATAAGGGAAATATGATCCTGAATATGGTGGTGTGTGCAGCGTAGTGGTGTTTGCAGTGTGTGTTAACCGGGGGAACACGGGTTCGATCCCGGTTCACCCATTTTTTTTTAATTTAATTTTTATTATTTTTATTACATCCAATAATCAGTTTCTAAATATATTATTATTTAATTGATTTATTATTATTTCATAAAAGTTTTTAAACTTATTATCATTTATTTTAGAAGTTTTTAAACCATTATATAAACAATAAATAAAAATACTCGAACGGCGTAATCAAGTATACTTTTATTGATAAAAAGGGGCGGGTTTTTGAAACCCGATTTACATGGATGTTACATTACCAATACACAAATCATCACAAGGATGATTCAAATGGTCATGAATGAAAAGGAAATGTACAACTTCTTACTATATCAAGTAGCCAAGTAAGCTTTAACCCGGGTGAGTCATTCCTGACATGGAAATAGTTAACTAAGTGTTGGAGGCTAGACGGGGTTAAGTTACTTTAAGTCTAGCAAACTACTTGAGATAGTAAGGAAAAAACAT
This sequence comes from Scalesia atractyloides, assembly GCA_947069175.1. Lineage (NCBI taxonomy): Eukaryota > Viridiplantae > Streptophyta > Magnoliopsida > Asterales > Asteraceae > Scalesia > Scalesia atractyloides. The sequence continues at coordinate 7,649,431 of CAMTDV010000002.1, read as the reverse complement.
CAAGTGAGGTGGTGGAATGAAGTTAGGATAGACAAGGCTTCCAAGTATTCACACCTATACCAAAACACAAGTCTTGCCATCAACTTCATGGCAAGCTTGGATGGTTTCATCACTTGTGGGTTGCATAAATCCTTGCAAAAAAAGAAAGTTTTGAGTTGTTTGCACCTCTTAAACTCATAAGAATATATTCCTAACAAGCCTCATAACCTTAGATACGTTTAAGAACAAGTAGGCACAAGATTCAAATAAATTTTAATCAAGAAAAGCAAGATACAAAAGTATATATGAAAGTAGAATTTTAATTCCTACTTTGGACCTCAAATGTGGTGAGATTTCACCTAAGTTTGTCAAGGCAAGTTTGAGAAAACTTTCCTAGAGGTTATTCAAGTAGAAAGAAAGAAAAAAACATAAAAAATAAGAAGAAAAGTGAGCTAAAACTCACTTAGAATTGTTGCAACTTTCTACCAAGTCTTGAAATTAGAGAGTAACCAAGAAGATTTGAGAGTGATTTAAGTGTTTGGAAAGTGTTTAGGAGTGTATGGAGCCTTCCATTTATAATGGGGGAATTAGGTTTTAGGTAATCAATGAAGTTTGTGGTGGATGGGAGTTGGAAAAAGGGAAATGGAACCAAAATTCGCGTATTTTAAAAGATTCTGCCAGCCTGGTCATTTTGCACGGTCGTGCGGATCAAGTGCACGGTCATGCGGATCGCGGATCGTAGGGTGGTGCACATCAGGTGCGTGGTCATGCGGATCGCAGTGTGCATGGTCGTGCGTCTCAGTTGCATGGCTGTGCACCACCTGCAGAATTTACCAAACTTTCTAGAATTTGCAGTTTGACCCCTAGAGTTTGATAATTCAATTATTTTATGCTAGAAACTCATAATTTAGCATGTTTTTAGGTATTTAACGTGTGATAAAGTATAGTATAAGTGTATGCAAGTATAATTTGAGTATCAAGAATGTATGTATAAGTATAGGCATGTATAATAAGTATCGGTTTGCGTATAAACAATTAAATTGTAAGTATAACAAGCATGTATAAAGTATGAATTTTTATTATGATCAAAGTCTCGGATTACAAAGTTGGAGTTGAAATACGAATAAGATATGAATACGAGTTTTCATAAATAGAAATACGATTACTCTTTCTAAATAACAAAAGTACAAAAAAATGCGAAGCATTACAGTTATTGTTTATATATTTGATCAAATTTTTTTTCAACGACAAATTTTGGATCACTGACAGGTCACTGGACTACCATTGTGCCACTAGCGAAACCACCCGATCATATCCATCTCCACTAGGCAATAATGTCTATACACCAATTCAGGAGGAAACTCAACAAATCAGGGACAAATCCCTTATAGGAACCAAACCCAGGATTTAATGGTTTCTAAACCTTATCTCACTCCCCAAGATGCCACTAGGCTATAATGTACTATATATTTGATCAATTAAACTTTTAAAACATGGTAAATCAAATTTAAATGATTAATTTTCATAATTTCTGCTCAATCACAGATTAAACAAAAACACAAAAAAACAGAAACACAAAAAATTCTGCTCTTTCTTCTTTTCATTGTTACAGAAACTAAAAGGTTATCAATTCACCTAATTTAATATCAATGTTTACATTTTAAAGTTATTAGAAAATAGCAATAATTAGAAGAATCCCAGGTTGGTTTAGTGAATTCTGATAGGACCCAATGAACTCAAACCGAACTTTTATTATGTAAACTAATAATTAATCAAAAAATAATTAACTAATCAAGTAAATAAATGTAGTAAGAGTTACAGAAATTTACAAAGTTACTATCCCTCCACACCAGATATTTTAACAGATTTACAATGTAGGCTTTCATTGTATCTAATGTAGTAACATATATACCAATATTTTTAACAGATTTCTTTTACAACAATGTTATAATATACTAGCAACAGTTATGATGCATGTTTAAGATTCCAAAAAATAATATAAACATGTTTATTCAAATATATTTGTGAAGTGTTTATGAAAAATATAACTCACTATATCTCAGTCTCATACTCGATTGAAAAATTACGTCCCATGCACGACCAAATACTCGTCAGGTATTGGTGAGATAATTACCCGTCGGATATTTGCCATACCTGCGAGTGTACCCCTTAATTTGTTAAAAATACTCATTGGGATTTCCAAGTACATTTTTTCTTTACATTTTAATTTTATACAACTTTTGGTTTTTAACAAACCACAATAAATTAAAATAGCATAGATTACATACATATCATATCATCATAAAATGTTTGAAATATCTCAAATATTTAAATGTCATGATAATATAAATCTTATAAGATATTTCATACTTCATATCATACAAATATAAATAATATCATTAAAAACATGTCTTGTAAAAGAAAATTTCATTTTTCACGTTATAAAACTGCTAGAATAAAACATTACAAGACAAATGTTAAGGGATAATACTTTTAAAGGTAAAAAAATGGGTATATGGTTTAGGTAAACATATTTATAATTTTGGATAATCAAACCGAGTATCACCTAGTCTCAGACTCATCTTATTTTCATAAAAAAATATATTTTTTAATCTCATACCTTTGGTCCCATACCCGAATTACCCATCTCGAATGTTTTAAGTGTTATATATTAGGCTTAGTTTTTTTTTTCATCCCTATCATCAATTATAACACAGAGAAAAATCAGATGGAATATTAAAACTTGATTGGCTGATGAAAAGAATAAAGATAAAAGACAAAAGTAGATTTTAGTGGATTTACAGGTATTATTAAAGAAGCTGAGTTCTAAATTAATTGGGGTGGTTAGTAAAAATCCATTTTAAGGGTAACTATTTTGAGTTTTTTTAATCTTGTGGACATTTGCAGCTTTTTAGGGTTTGCATTATTGGATAGATTTTGTTAATATAAATATTCTTTGAAAATGATATGATTAACAGAACATTTAAGAGTTAAAAAGTACAATTAAGATTATATTATTATAAAATGTCTAGATGCCAGAAATGCTCAAGTATATTATTTTTTATATGTATTCATCTCAATTCTCAATCACATAGTGAAGCTTTATCCCGGAAGTTCAGCTATAATTTTTTTGAAGAATCTAGAGGTTGTTTGGGAACTTCTGAACAGTTAAGTGCTGAATTATTAAGAGGTTTAAGTCATTAAAAGCTAGTATAATGATTAACCGTTTAGAAATGTATGAGTAATTCAGATTAGAGGTTTTAACCATTCAGACTCAGTATAATGCTTAACCATTCAGAGGCAAATACCAGAACCATTTAGATATTTGCTCGCGAAACAAACAGTCTGAACCATTAAGTGCTAAACCAGTAAGATATTTGAACCATTAAAAATCTTATTAAGAAGTAAACAAACAGCCTCTAAGTTATATGTACTCTAAACTTACTTTTAAATTCATAACGATATATGTTATACATTTATACGAGTAGAACAGTAGTTATATTTTTATCTTTTACATTATTGTGTTTTTATGGAAAAAAATACGGATGTCAAATTGTATGAATTAATATTATCATCCGGAAAACAATCATTATGATAATTTATTGTATTTAATTTGCTATGAAGTCTTTGCCCGTATCATCTTCCATAAAAAATGTTGACTATTTACATCTACTTGTTACTCATGTCAGAAATAAAATAAATAAAATTGTTTGAACAAGTTGAAAAATATCTTTAACAATTAATTAAGTCAGATCAGTTTTTAAATTGATATGTTGATAAGATTGTAATATATGTGCACCTTTAAATTTTGTTTAAGTCGACTCTAGTATTGCTATATATATATATATATATATATATATATATATATTTTTTTTTTAAATATGATAATTTTTAAAGTTTTAATGAAATTTGAATACAACTAATGCTAGCCAACAACAATGCATCCAACCTTTAGTTATGATTTTCTTTATGTTGAGAATTGACAAATTGTTGATAAGTGGGAGGGTATGGAATGGAGTTCCTTGAGGCTTTATTATGTCTCCTCAACTTCACCTTACTAATAGCATCCCTCTTTTAACACTGAGGGTATGTGATAAAGCCCAACCCATCAATAGCGGCGCCCTCCTTCACAAACATACATCTTGACATTGCTCACCGTTGCAACTATAACTCACCATAGTGCCCCCATGATAGTGCCTGGGTAGGGGTTGGCTCTTTTTGGCTGATATGGCATGAGAATGGTGCCCATATCGCTTAGCCTTACAATGATTCATCCAACCCACTAAACAGTACTTACAACTTTGCAACTTTAATTTGTTGTCGTAATGAATTTGGATTATGCATTAATGCAATATTTATCCATTACATGACGAGTCCAAACATGGGTGTATAGTATATTGTTGACAAAACTTTGTATATTTAAACTAAGGCAAATACTACTTCTCCTGAAATTTAAGCAAGCACACAAGTTACGTCCATAATTCTTACTATATCTCTTAAAAATAACTTTATACAATAATTGACTCATATTATACATATATGTGTGTGTTGTGTGTATAATATGATTTTTTTGTAGTGTTATATAGATGGGAATCCAGAAACAATGATAAAAACAGACATAAAATGATTGATCGTACAATGATGAAATGTTTTAACGCGTTACGAGTATTATTAATCATTGTTTAGTCTATAATGGCTTTTTAAGTTTATATTAATTAAAAAATTAGAATCTTGTTAACTTGTGTAATTTTTATTCTTATGTCTTCATTCAATGCATGAGTTTCTTTTTATTTTATTAAGTTCTTTAAAAATGATTGTTGAAACTTTGTTGAGAATTGTATTTAATTAAACACTCTGTTCTGCGTTTATTATTATTTTTTCTAAGTGATGGGCAATGATCACATGGCATGTCTAGTTTTTGACATCCAAAAGACATTTTTTTGTGCTAAGTTGGTTTAGAGCACTAAGGCTCAACAAAAGGTGCTATTTTTATATTAAATACTACACTAATTCTTTTATATAGTTTATAGCATGTCATATATATATAATATATGTATATATTGTGTGTATGTTAGATGGAGAATGGGTGTGGGGGGCTAGAGGGAGAAGAAGTTGACGGTGGTGGTTACACCCCATGATCATTTTGGTGGGTCTCCATTTAAACAATATTAAGATACACTAGCTTTTTTTCATTTAAATTCTTTTGATTACAGAAAAAATATCTACAAATAATAATAATATATTTAAGAGTAAAGTACAATTTTCGTCCATGTGGTTTACATCTGTTCGCATACACAACCCTCATTTAAAAAAACAGTTATTTCAGTCCCTGTGGTTGTCAACTAGGATCAATCAAGTCCCCCTCACTAACTGTCATTAGTTGACCGTCAATTATCTTAACAGTGGGAGGGCAGATTGGTAATTTTCCCCAAGTGTGATCCTTTTCACCTTTTTAATCCTTAAACTTCCCTCGTAAGCTACATGTCGCTCCTTATCCCCCCAAAACCTTCCCGCTGTGAAGAAGACAATCGGCAACCCACACCTTCGATCGTTCCGGCCATCCAAACCTCCGATCATCAACGGCATGAGACAAATACGTTGTGATTCTCATCACTTTCCACGTTATCAGTACGACATTATGTCAATTTTGGTTTTGAACATTCGATTTTTTGATTCGTGTCTTGAATAAAATCTGAAATGTAGTTTGTTTTCTTGGAATTCTAGTTGGAATAAGGGCCCAGGTAGCCAGGCGGTACATCAGGATCCAATACCGGGTCTTGATGAGGACGGGGAAGGGATTCCAGGCTGAGCTCTATTTCCGTCGTCGCATATGAAGACTTCCGGATTTTTTGTTGTACATTATGATGCATATCTATTAGGCTACATATAACTATTATGATGGATTAGTTTGGTTTGGTCATTTTTTGGGTTTTTTGTCATTGATGATCAGTGTTACCTAGAACAGTTAAATCGGGTTACTTTGGGTTGATCAGTTTTTGGGTATGTGGGATTAATGATCAGGGTAACCCATATTTGGTATGTAACAATGTTGTATGACAGATGATATTTAACAATGATGAATGACTGATCTTATTTAACTGTGCTTATTGTTGTTTTAATTGAATGATGCTTATTGAATAGTATTTAGTTAGACAATTAATGCTTATTGGGTATGCTTGTTTTGACCAGGAAAGGAATCTCAGATACTCATGGTCATGTTTGATATCAAATGAACCTAAGATAGTGAAACCTGTGTTTGAGCTTGAATTGGAAGTTTTAGTTAGATTACCTATGTATGATGAATTGGATGTTTGTTTTAGATAATTTATGTTTTAGCATGAATTGGATGTTTCTTTTATTTGATAGTTTTTGGTTTTAGATATTGGAATGAACATGTATTTGATGTTCAACAAATTGTGCATTTAAATGAACATTGGTTTTTGAAGATTGGAATGAACATGTATCTGACAGTAGATAATCTGTGCATTTAACTCTAATTGACAAATGATGTTCAAACATGTTTGACTAAACATGGGTCTTTTGATGTTCAAACATATTTGACTAAACAGAGGTTAAAACCAAGTCAAGTAAGTTGCACCAAGTAGAGAAATGTGTGTTTGGAAATTGACTAAACAAAGGTTAGAAATGTGTTCTTTCTAAGTATTGTTACTAATTTTAGTAAATAGAGGTTAAACAGGCTTCTAGTTCTAGAAGTCAAGACAAATTGTCAATCACAGGGACCGGAGGGAATACATGAATTATATGTTCAGTGACTGAAAATGATAATAAATTATGGGGGTAGTTCAGTCTTTTCACATGATATCAGCGTCTAGTTAGTGAGAGGGACTTGATTGATCCCAATTGGCATCCACATGGACTGAAATGACCTTTTTTTTTTCTTCAAATGAGGGTTGTATATGTAAACGGGTGTAAACCACAAGGGAGGAAATTGTACTTCACTCTATATTTAAAACAAAACCAAAATTTCGTTAATATATAAAGAGGAAATATCATATATCTTTTATGTACTTTTAAAATAACACATTTTTAAGATACAAGTTTTCAATACATAATTTAAAATGCTGTTAAAGCATAGTTTAACAAATAAACAAAATATATTGTTTTCCAAGAATAGATATATGAAACTGCCTTATATTTCTTCACATTAGATGTCATATAATAGACAAGTATAGTATTTTGCACTTTTTGGTATGAGTGGCTTTAAATGTGAGTTTTCCATGGTGCCATCCAACGTGTGATTTCTTAGTTTTTTTTCCCCTTTTGGTCCTTTTCTTTAGAAAGCAACTTTCCATTGTCCACACATGATGTGTCTACGTTCGGCAACCAAATACTAGAATATTTAGCCTTATGTTGTCTACCTTCCTTCATGTAGGGCATGAATGGCATCCATAAATCAATCTTTTGTTATATTTTTTCTTTAATTTAATATGAAAAAAAACTTGTTACATTCGAATGTTAGAAGTGTCAACTACTAACACGCGATTATAATAGCTATATCAGTATACCACATACCTTAATTGTGGTTAAGTTACTAGGTTGATAATTCAAAAGAATGGTCATGTTTGTATCATCATTTTAAGCATAGTATGTGTTCCTTAGAAAGGGTAAGTTCTTTTACCTATTCATTTGATTTGCATTGTTGTTAACATCTCAATAGTCAATAGATTATAACTTAGTTCAACAAAAATGTATAATAATGTATTAATACATTAATACACTTAGGGGCATCAATAATACACTTAGGGGCATTAATACATTATAACTTTTACCTATATTGCTTGTAATAATGCATTAATACACATAGGATAAGTGCTAAACTGGTAAGAGATCTGAATCATTAAGTGTTTATCCAGTAAGAGGTCTAAATCATTAAGAGTCAGTATAATCGTTAACCGTTCAGAGGCAAATGTCTGATCAATTCAGATTAGAGATCTTAATAATTCAGACTCAGTATAATGCTTAACTATTCAAAGACAAATGTCTGAACCATTTAGACATCTGCTCGCGAAACAAATATTCTGAACCAGTAAGAGATCTGAACTATTAAGAGCTCCATCAAGGGCTAAACAAACAACCCGTTACACTATTTCAAATACTGATAGGTGGATTATCAAATAGAGAAATATAAAATTAAAAACCCCATGTTGCGTAACCGGCTAAACAACCCATATATATGTCACGAAACAATAGTTTGAACATCCTAATTTTTTAAAAAATTCACTTGTAAGAAAAATGATTATTCAAGATTCACATGCCAAATAACAAACATACCTTGTTTTTTTCTATATCTCAACATTTAATTATCGATTACGACATTATTTTAACTTCCATAAAATTTATTATATGTTGACGTAATTGACCCCATTTTTAGCATTGATAAACGGTGTAAAGTCCGACAGTAAAGTTGAAATTGAAAGCGTAATTGACCAAGACATTTTACTAGAAAATCACCCAACTACCCGTTTTTTATATTGACACCCACAAGCCACAAATACATGCAAATATTGACGATTGAAAATTTACACCAAAGTTAATTTTAAGTTCTTACATTGGGCCCCATCTCATGGGCCCGGTTCAATCTAACCCGACACATTAGGTGACCTGGCCTTTGGAAACTCCTTCGAACCAGTTTTTATCATGTTTGCAATCTAATTTTCAGCTCAGAAAAACAATAAAAGACCTAACATAACCTTCAAAGCTACCTTGAGCCACAAGACTCCACAAGTTTGTTGTAAAACTTTGGTACCGCCAGACGAATCTATATAGTGATATACTGTGTTATTCAAAAGTTTTAGTGTTTTTATATTTTGAGATCGTCTTTAAATGAATATAATTGCAAATTCTAATGGCTAAAGGTGATGGATTTGTTATAAAGTTTTAGTGTTTTTATAAAAACTCTTGGTGTTTTTATAAAAAGTTGGATGACCAAGGTTGTGCTACTGCATGGCAGCTAGTCATTGGTCAACTTTTTTTCATTATTTTTTTTTGTCTTTTACTAAGTTTTTGTTTGTTTTACCCTTTACCATTCAATATTTAATATTAACACTTACAACATTTTAACTTTCTAAAAACATTATAAACATTTTTTACATGCTTATATTTATGTACGTGTCAATATAAATTCAAGTTAATAACGTTTCTTGGAAAATGGATAGGCTTAGATATAATTATTTTTTGTACATTTTCAGTTAATCTACGTTTTGTCAGAAATTTTGTTTTACAACAAGTCAGGTCAAATATAATATATTTTTATTAGACTTTATAAATTCGACTTACTTTACGTTTCGGCGTCACCGCAACATGCGGTACCATTTTTAACTTTAAAAAACATAAATTTTTTTCTTATTTTTATGTACATATTGGTATAAGTTCAGGTTAGTGTTCGACGTAAATTTCTTTCGCAAATAAGTCGGGCTATATATAATACATTTATGTGCTTATTTTTATATAGATCTTCAGGTTATCTATATTTTGATGTAACTTTTGTTCACAAACGGTTTAAATCTTTAGTATACAAATCCAAATTACTTTACATTTAGATTTACCGCGTCGCACGAAGAAATTTACTAGTTAATCACAAAACATTAGTTACACGTTTACGTTGTTCTTATTGGACTACACCATGGGCCAAATATGGGCCATAACATTGACTGTGAGTTTGTGAATAATTGTTACACGTTTAATGTAATCTGCGACTCAGCAACGGTGCGACCTCGTACCTAACTACCTAAGTACCTAATAACCTAAGTGGGACAGCCAAGGCAATTACTACTTATTAATCTTTTTTGTGTTATTATTAATACTATTATATGATTTTCATTTCTAATATTATTATTTTAACTTTAATATAACAAATTTGACATAAAAAATAACTTGAATGAATATTTATGCTAATATTTATAGAGTTATTGGATTTTACTAATCCAAAATTTCACATGTTAGCCGATAATAATCCTAACTTAAAAAAAAAATTCCTTCAACAATTCTAACTTGTAAGAATTTGTCCCCAATTAATCTTTTTCTAACATATAAGAATTTGGCTTTTCCAATAGATTCAAGTGCACATGCAGTTTACTTAAATGATTTAAGTACACCTATGTTGGAAAAGGATCAATGAGGGTCAAATTCTTACAAGTTGAGATCGTTGGAGGATATTTTTGAAGTTGGGATTATTTTCGGCCAACAGGTGAAACTTCGGATTATTAAAATTCAATAACCCATATTTATATTAAGTTTTATGCAATTCGTCGTAACATTTTATACCAACTTCTTTTGACAATTATTATATTATGTTAACACTTAACACTTATTAATCTTTACACATGTAACCTATACCAATGAAAATTAATTGACCTTTTAGTTTATCAGATCACAACTCCTATGAACCATATTATATGACCTCTAATTTAAAAAGAAACTTAAAAAAGCCAATCAAAACAAGATAAGGAGACCCAAAAACTAAAATAACTACCAATTTCAACTAAATTGATAACGATAAGTTCAAATTACCCTACCAATTCGATTAAAATGATAAAGCGCAATTACCGTTTAACCAATGACCAATTTACCAATCGAATATCATTTGATTTACTCGTTATCCAAGATGTACACCCGCGTTTTTTATAAATATAATGTTAGTTACTTTATTTTTTAAACAACAATTATATATTAATACAGCGGTCAGCAAAAACCTGAAAGTACAAACGAAAACAAACGAGACCAACAACAACTACAAAATCAAATGATCATATAAATGTCAAAATCAACCCATTTGTTCCGCTCCAAGACTTTGCCGGACGCCCTGTTGTTCAACTAGAGGAAATTTTCTTCTATAATCGCATCAATAATCTTCGGTAGTGGTACTATATAGCCATTGAACTCCTTATCATTAGTGTAAGCCAAATCCTCCAAAGGCAATATGTGAACACTTTTTTTCCTAAGTTTTGGTTCCTACTGGGCTGCGACGTGATCCGAAAATTAATGTTGTTACTGAATATTGCCCTTGAACTCCTTATAACGTTGTTATTTAGATGTTAGAATTTATATACTTAAAGAGTCATTTCAACTTTGGCTGTGGTAGAGGTTTTTTTGCCATTTAAAGAAAAGATCAGGGGTCAAGTTCTAAAATGAGGTATAATTAGTTTATTGTTGTATTTCGGAGTCGTAATAGGAATAATGCAACCTTTGCCGTTCAAAAAAAATTGTTAGGTGTTGAAATTTCGAAATCTAATTAGTGTGAGGATACAAATTCTAATTTAAATATAAACTTAGACATATGATTTGAATATTTAGAGATAATGAAACTTACTTGATTTGAGTGTTAACTTAAAGGGACGTTTGGTTGCTAGAATTTAGTGGAATTGGAATTTGAATTCCATCTCTAATTCCAATTTCAAGCGTTTAGTTGACAAAGGAACTAGAATTAGGAATGAATTCCTTCTAATTTCATGTAAAGGAATTCAAAATCCTTCCTACATGTAAAGGAATACAAGTTAACTCATTGGAAATTTCGATCGGTTGATGTTGTTGCATCAGCCACCTCGTCACCATCCATCATGCCTGACCTCTTGGTCACCGTTTCAACCCGCACCATTTTGACACGTACTGTTTTGACGCGCACCATTTCACACCACTTGTGTGGAAGGCATACGTCATACCACTAGTTAAGCAAAACGAAAGAGTCAAAACTAAAATGATCTTCGAAGTCATATGAACCAAGTAAAAAAAACACCTTCGAAAACTTATACGAAGTTCTTATGAACCAAATCAAAAACCCTTAATCTACACTCAAAATGACCAAACTATTCCTGTTATCCGGCCCACTATGAGGAACAAGTATTTTGTGAACCAACCTGCTAAAAGTCTCTCTCAATGAACATACAAAAACCAACAATTCATGGTCCACCACTGTAAACAACACATTTGGAACAAGCATGGAAAGAGAGTGATAAGAGGAGTAAGAGAGTGTGTGTTAGTAAAAACTAAAAGTTTCTATTAAATGTTGTAGTTGACAAAAGCACGACGACCCGTACATTCTAGTCACTACTTTGTATCAAGTTCGTAATACAACATACAAGTGTAACAAGAAAGCGAGACACGTAAGTAATAAACGACTCTTTTAGTGACAGTTTTCGCAAACACTAAAAGTTTCTACCATTGAGCTTTTTTGAGATCATAGCTCACTTTTGTTGTCGTCTCCTCCAACCGCTCCTTTTCCATTAACTGCAATAAGCTCTGTGTCGAATATAAGTGTGGCCCCACCTGTGTAGTTATCATAATATTATTTGTTTAGAGAACCATCAAATATAATGACACTACTAAAAACAAATCATGAATGTTAGGGGTGTCATAATAGGGACACGTCAAAACGGGTCAGTTTAGCCGAACCCGACCTAAAGGGATTTTTTTATTACTTTCTATAGTTTTACAACAAATGAAGTGTTAATTATGATTGTAGAAACTATGTTATTACAATAATATTTTAAGCCTTTTTTTCTTTAACCAAGTGATTTATTGTTTGGTTTTATGGTATTTAAATACATTTTGGATGACTTTAGATCCGTTTGACCCTCTTGACCCGTTATAAATTGTTCTTTTTGGTTTTTAGAAACCGAAAAGAATGTTTTACCTGGAATTTTAGGTGGTGAACCCCGCTCTCCGTAGCCCATTTTGGCAGGAATCTTCAGCTTACGTTTCTCTCCGACACACATACCCAACAGCCCTGGTCCCACCCTGCAAAATATTTGTTAAACTACAATTCACTTAAACTATAAGAAATATGAAAGGGATTATTATTATATAAACTTATATTTATAAGTTACATCTTTCATACTGATGTAGAACAGAACCAAACACAGTTTATACACAGCCTTTGAAACGAAATTATGGTATAACAGAATAGTTTCTAAGGTCACAACATGTTTGCCCAAAATTTTAAAATTTGATACAAAAAACCAGAAATATGTTAGTTAGTTAGTTAGGGTTGGGTAGATTAGTTCGTAGGATCATACTATATATGTCTCTCTATGTATCATCTTTAGTTTAATTTTTGACGATTTTAAACAAAAATTAGGACATGTTAACTGAGAGAGAAGCAATGGAAGTTAGCGGGTCTCCTACCTTTAATCACTTGACCACTGCCAAGCTCAAACTCAAACGGGGTTCCCCTTTCAAAACTGGAATCGAAAACAGTGTCATCAGTAAGCTTTCCCTGCAAAACAAGTGAAAGTTAGTATCATAACATTGATGAAGCCAAATATGAGACTAACATTTTGATCTCAGAACTAGAACTGATAACGATTGCATTGAATGACTTTACAGAAACATATTCATATACTACTGAGTTATCCAGCAAGTTTGCGAGCGGCAGAGACCGGTTGGTTAACATCACGAAGATCAACTCAAGAGACAAAAAAGGGGAAAGAGATCATTATATATCCTTACCCGATAATGAACCTTGATTTTATCGCCTTTGTGTGCTTGTACCTCACAAGTTGCTGGCTTATGCTGTAACAACAGTAGATCCAAGGTTCAGAAAGATTAAAAAAAGGTGTATGGTACTCATGATGCCTCGTTATGACATTAAGCTAAAGCATTAAATCCATAAAATATCAACAACGAAGATACTATACGAACTCCCCCAGCTTAATATCAGTAAGTCAAAGATCACATGAGTCACAAGATCATGCTAATTGAGATACACATATTATAACCAATTAGCTAAAACAGAGTATCTTATTTAACAAATCACATTAACTGCAAATCTGCAACTCTTCACTTTCCCAATTTCTTCCTATGTTATCTTTAAAGGCTAATTCGATTTTAATAATCCAAATCGTAACCTATTGGCCTATAACGCCCCGGTTGAGATGTGCGCATATAATGTATATATGGGTGGGCCCTCGGGGGGAAAAATGAAATTGCACTAATTTTAACGTTATTTTACTAATTTCGTGGAAATAATGTTAAAAGCGCGAATAGTTAGTCGTGCATCATGTGGTGGCGTTGATAGCCGAAAGACAAGGGGCTACATGCACTAATCGGCCTTTGTCCCACTTGCTAAGTGTTATGTGCCTTATGTCAAAGGCTTGATGCAAAACTACTATGGAGCCGGGGGTCTCATTGGAAGCTAGCAACCTCTCTATTCCTATAGGGTAGAGGTAAAGTTGTCTACATCTTACCCTCCTCAGACCCTACCTTAGCTTTGCTATTGGTGGGATTTACCGAGTATGATGACGACGACGATGATGATGATGATAACCTATTGGCCGACAATAATCCATACTTGTAATGTAACTAGTGTCACTCTCATGGAAAAGTAACTTTGTATGCCCCTACAGAACAATCGGCTCATTTTTATACCAATAATCTTTAACTTGAAACGACATAAATGTAAGTAAAGGACAAAAGCAATTACTTACCCATTCGAGTGAGATTGCGATTGGCAACTAAAGTGAAAGTTAGGAGTGTCATTAGTCACATTGCTAGTACTTGTTATTATTGGGCAATGATTCAAATGACACACTGTAGATCCACAGGTGCATTAAGTTTCATACAATATCAATCCAGAGATCTATTATGTAATCATGTTCAATCAACAAGGAATCAGAACTTAAACAACAGAGTAATCACAACATAATCACACCTAATCATGATCAATTAATAAAACTAATCCAATTACTCAACATATCTTCAATCGTACACACACAAAACCAAATGAACAACGATAAATCGATAATAATGTTTACCTTAACGCCGATCTGCAACTCCGTAACATCTTTAGACTTCGGTGAAACTGTGTAATTTATCAAAAACATCAAATGATTAATTTATTGTTTGATTTACACAAACTATGAAACATTTCAAACCTAATGAAAAGTTTAAATAAACGATGCATATCAATGAGTGATAATGCGATTCTGTTTCGATTATACGTACCTATTGTAGCTGCAATTAGTAGGATCAATATCGAGCTTGCTTTCATGGCAGAATTAAGATGCAAATTCGGCATTTTGTTCATGAGAGTGAAGTGAAAACTGAAAAGTGAAAAGGTTTGTTTTGACTCGGTGTTGCCAGATCACTGAAACTTGATGACGAGCATCATCCAATCATGTGTAGCCACGTCAGACACGGCAGCATATATAATATATTGCGGTGCAACTTAAAGACATATTTTGAAGTTTCACTTGTTTCGTTTAATGTCTTCATTGCTGATAACTAGAGTTAATTTTGGGTGCTAAACGAGTCGTGTTTACAGATAGACGGGTTTAACTCGATTCAAATCCGAAAATTATGTTATACATATGAACTCAAACCCGACCTGAATATTCGTGGGTTGACCTGAATACGACCCGTTCAACTCGATTTTTTTTTTCACAATTTAATATATTAAAATTTACATTACAAACACAAATGTACATAATACAATTACAATTAATTTATAAAATTTTATGTGAATTTCTCTTTTTAAGTTATAGTTATTTTATAAAATACACCCCTATTTCAATTTATGACATAAAGTATACTATAAAAAAATATCATATAATATAAAGTGGTTAAACGGGTCAACCCGACCCGTTTAGCTAAAAGGGTTCACGGGTTTAATCTGAAACTGATCTGAACCTGTTTGGACTAAACCTAAACCCGCAAATTTCGTGTTAGATTCGTGTCGTGTTTCCGGGTCGTGTCAGAAATTCACACCCCTAGAGTTAAATTAAGCCTTCATTTCGTTGCTGGCAGGGACTTTTTTGTATGATGCGGTAGTAATTCAGTAAGTATTGTCATAACTAATAATTAGAGTTAAACTAAGCTCGTGTTTCATGGCGGTCAATAAACTTTTTGGTCGATGCGACGGTAATTCGGTCGGTATTGTATAGGTTTATTACAAAAAAAAAAATCGATCAGTGTCGTTTAAGGTCTATTAAGTATTGTCATAGCGTCGACACTCGGCAACACCCATTGATAGAGAAGAAGAGTGGTCAAAAAGTAAATGTTGTGACCCATGTTTCAAAAATGACTCGACAATAATTACGGATAGCGTTTGCTAGTAACTTCTTTTGCCCCACCCCTTGTGGTGTGGTGGGACTAACTTTGGAGTAACATTCTAACTTCTATCTTGGAGGGGCCGCTCAAAAAAAAAAAAGAAAAACAATTACGGTGAGCATATAAGTTAAACATTTGTTTTACTTTGTTAAATGTTTAAGATGATGATGTTGTGTATGTTTAGTTTTATGGTTACAACTAAACATACATTTATTAAGTAATAAGTGATTTGATGTATTCGTATTTTTATACAATATGATTAAGGAGTTTTGTGAACTATTTCATGGTGGAGTGACTACATTTGTTTCCCGTACATTATAAATAATCATGAATAACATAGTACACAAGACAAAAATGTTCTAACGGGCAAGTATTGTTTACAAACAAGAAATTAAATATTAATCCTTTTCTGTTTGCCGTTCAATATATATATATATATATATATATATATATATATATATATATATATATATATATATATATATATATATATATATATATATATATAATCCTTTCTTTTAGCATAACGATGGTGTTAACCAGATATTGTAAATTCTAACTTGAAAACACCATGGAATTTACATGATTTTACAAAACACGTCGGTAAGTAAGATTTCATTATGAATTCATCATTGTTTCTCATCAAGATTTTGAATTAAGCATATTGTAAATTAGGTAATTATTAGATCCAAGGAATGCTATACACATTAACAAAATCAAAGACACAATAAGCTTTCCAAGCAAATAAACAACACATAATCGTACAATCGGTTGGAGATTTTATGTGATTTTTACAAAACATGGCGGTAAGTAAGATTTTATTAGGAATTTCTCATTGTTTATCCTCGAAATTTTGAATTAAGCATGTTAGACACATTATGGTACTAGTGGGGAACCCGCTCGTTGCGGCAGAGTCGACAATGCGCGACGAAAGAATGATACGCATCAAACAATCAGGAGTGAAATGAGGATGTCATGGGACGTCGTTGTACAATCTATTACAAATATCAGATTTAGTTATACAAAAGGTTTATCCGTTTAAGAATGTAACTCGCATTCCTACGGTTGCAATTGCAATGAAGTAATTCAAACAATGCTTCAAGTTGAAAATAATTAACTCGCATTCCTACAGTCGCATATATAATTTTTCAAGCTCAAGCTAGACTCGTATAATATTTAAATTGCAACTATAGGAAAGGAAATAACTCACTTTCAAGGGAACTAACTTTTAATGGTTGGCTATGAGATAAGATCACAAAAATTCAAATTGCAACTATAGGAAAAGGAATACCTCACATACAAGGGAACTAACTTCTAATGGTTGGTTGTGAGAGTAGGTATTTCCTTTGTGATATGGTCTAGAAAGTCATTGGGCATGTATGTCGATTTAATCTCTCCAGGTGCCTTGATTTTATTAGTAGTCTGCAAGGGTTGTTCTTTAACTTAAGGCAACATCTAATGTCTAACTTTTTAAGGCTCTCCTTCGTTTTATCCTCCACGTCCCATTCCTCCAACCCTTGCAGCTTCCACTATATCAAGACTTCGAGTTGCTTAAATCCTCCTCGATGACAAACCTTTTGTTTTTGTTAAATAAAGGTGTTGTTGTAAAGAAAAAATAATTCAAGTTGCAAAGTTGTTAAGTTGGTTGCATCTGGTTGTTATATGTTGTTATTTTCTGTTTATATTCTGTTGTGATTAACGGAGGTTTAAAGTGAGCAGGTTCTAAAGTTGAAGGGTTGATGTGTATGAGCAGAAGGGCTGAAGTGTAATAAGTGATACTTGGCGGGTTAAAGTGAAAGTATTATTTTTGGGAATATAAAAGGTGAAGTGTTGCAGATCTAGGGCAAGTTGTTGTTTAGTTTTCTTCTGGTCATTTCTCTCTCTCCTTCTGGCGATTAGGGTTTGTACTTGTTAAGATCTATTGTGATCTTGTTGATCTCGTGTGAGATCTTGCTGTTCTGATTTGTATAGATCAACTGAGTCTTCAGTTGATCAGTTGCTTTTCTGTGTATTGTTTCAGATCTAATCTTCTCTGAGATCTAGGGTTTGGTTGGGTGTTTTTTTGGGTTGGTAAAACTAATAAGATTTACGTCACTTGTTTTGTCGCTATTTCTTGAGTTCTTGTTATACCATTCTTTACATGGTATTGGAGCTAAATAGCTCGTGTTTAGCTCTTGTTTCTGATTCTGGAATTTCCGTTGCACGATATAGAGTTAGATCTGGTTTGAATCTGGTTAGACTGGTGCAGATCTAATGTTCTGAGATCTTTGCTTGAATCTTATCAAATCATAAAGAAGGGGATCTCTGTTGCTTGTTGAAGACTGTGTTGGTCTCTGAATCCTAGAAGATTCAGGGCAAACCAACCAGATAATCTTGCTATTGTTTCTTACATACTGTGTTATAACCCTAGAAGGTTATAATGCATAGCTGCTTAGAGTAAACGCTGTTGTGAGAACTTTCTTTCCCTGTCTTTTATTTCATTCACGATTCATTGCATAAAGTGTGTCTAGGCATTGTTATTACCGGACTAGTCGGGCCGGCACTTGATCGAGTCTGTCTATTTGGTTTCTGTGCATTTTGTCTTACTTGTTGAGTCTGTGTTTGGTTTTTTTGCAACTGTATTATGCTTGTCCAGGCACTTTTTGAGTGGTGACCCTGGAATCTGGCCTCTGATACGGTTCTGCAGTTATTGTTTGTCTAATCCTCTGTGTGTATTATTGTTTTTTGTTCTTGTTGCTATGGCTGATATTAGTAGTTCTTCTCAAACGTTAATAAGTAAGTTGGATATAAGTGATCCATTATACCTTCACCCAAGTGATTCTAGTTCCTTAACAATTGTTAGTGTTAAATTGAAGGGGACTGAAAATTATTCAGTCTGGTCTAGTTCAATGAAATTAGCTTTAGAAGCTAAAAATAAATTTGGTCTTATTGATGGAACTTGTAAACGATCTGAAGTTGATGATGTTCTTTCTAGTCAATGGGATAGGTGTAACTCTATAGTGTTAACCTGGCTTTTAAATTATGTGGCTGAGGATTTGTTTTTGGGGCAAGTTTTATCTAAATTTGCCTCAGAGGTTTGGGAAGATTTAAAAGACACTTATGACAAGATAGATGATTCTGTGGTATATGATTTGTATAAAAGGATAAACTGTATTTCATAAAATGGTAGTTCAATGGCTGATTATTATAACAGGCTAGCCACTATGTGGAAGCAGTTTGATGCAATGCTCAAACTGCCCACTTGTTCTTGTAAAGCAGCAAAAGACTATAATGATTTTTCAGCTTTAATCAAATTAATGCAATTTCTTATGGGCTTAGATGATATATCAACCTGTAAGAACAAATATATTAACCAGAGAATCTTTTCCATCGGTCAAAGTGGCTTTTTCAGTGGTTTCTAGGGGGAATCACATAGATTGTCCAGTTATGTGTCAAAAAATCAAAATGTGTCTTTTATGTCTAAACCTAGTCAATCTTTTGAGACTAAAAGGAAAGTAAATAATCAAAGGGGATCTAATTCAAACTTAAAGTGTACACATTGTAATATGGTTGGACATACTGTGGATAGGTGTTTTGAGATTATAGGGTGCCCCCCTGGTTTTAAAAAGAGAGTGAATAGTAATCAGTCCAACTTTGGCAAAACCAATTTTTCTAATAAGTCTAATATTGTTGTTGGGTCATCTGCTAGTATTACTATTCCTGGTTTGCCTTTTACTTCTGAGCAGATAGCAAAGTTATTAAGTTTAGTGGGTGAAAAGAATGATGTTGATTCCTCTAATGTGGGAGGTGAGTCATGTTTTATTAAATCTTTTGCTAGCTGTTCTAGTTCTGTATTTGTTAAAAATAAGTTTAGTTGGATAATAGACTCTGGGGCAAGTCAACATATGGTAAACAGTGATGATGACATGTTTAATGTTCTTGATGTTTCTGAATTTAATCTTCAAGTGGGTCATCCAAATGGAACAAGTGTTAAAGTTTTGAAAATTGGAAATGTAAGATTAAAAGATAACATTGTTTTACAAGATGTTTTCTATGTCCCAGGTTATACTGTTAATCTGCTATCTGTTTATAGGCTTGCAAAGGATAATAATGTAAGTGCTGTGTTTAATAAGAGTAGTTGTATGCTACAAGATTCCAAATCAAGGAAAATCCTGGTGACTGGTAGTCAGAGTGGTGGTTTATATTTTGTGAGTAATAATGACAATTCTGTAAATGTGTGTTGTACTAGTTATGTTCAAGCTAGTTTGTGGCACAGTAGATTGGGTCACCCATCAGATCAAGTTTTAGCTGTGATAAGAGATATTGGTGTGAAAAAGGTTGAACATGGGCCTTGTGATGTTTGTAATAGGGATAAACAGGTTAGAGTTCCCTTTCCATTAAGAGAACACAAAACAAAATCGGTTAGGGACATAATTCATCTAGATTTATGGGGTCCATATATAGAGTAGCTAGTCATGAAGGACATAAGTATTTTCTCACAGTTGTAGATGATTATTCTAGGACCGTGTGGTGTTATTTGTTAACTAATAAAACTAAAGTGTTTGAAAATTTGTGTGATTTTTATGAACTTGTGTCTACTCAATTTAAAACAAAAATAAAAATTTTTAGAAGTGATAATGGTACTGAATTTGTAAATAACCAAATGTCACTGTTTTGTAAAAGTAAAGGTATCTTGCTCCAAACATCATGCTCCTATACACCACAACAGAATGGTGTTGTGGAAAGGAAGCATAGACATCTCTTAAACATAGCTAGAGCCTTGATGTTTCAAGGTGGTTTACCCCTTAGGTTCTGGTCTGAATGCATTCTAACTGCTGTATACTTAATTAACAGGTTACCTTCTTCTGTGTTAGGTGGTAAGAGTCCATATGAGGTTGCGTTTGAGTTTAAACCTTCTTTGTCTCACTTAAGGAATTTTGGATGCCTTTGTTTTAGTACTGTCCTCACTGAATCTGATAAGTTTGCTT
The DNA here is from genome assembly GCA_947069175.1 of Scalesia atractyloides. Lineage (NCBI taxonomy): Eukaryota > Viridiplantae > Streptophyta > Magnoliopsida > Asterales > Asteraceae > Scalesia > Scalesia atractyloides. The sequence goes on along the minus strand of CAMTDV010000002.1, from coordinate 7,628,423 downwards.
ATCATGCTGATAAGTGTTTTAATAGGGTATTCAAATGTTAAAAAAGGATACAAATTGTGGGATTTAGATCATAAAAAGAAAAAAATTTCTAGAGATGTCAAGTTTTATGAAAATCTTTTTCCATTCAAAGGTAAACAGGCTGGTCATCAAGAATCAATTGATAACCAAGGTTTAAATCATATAAATTTTTTGATGAGTATGAAACAATGGCATCTAGAATTCTAACTCCCGATGATGAAGAGGGTACAAGTGGTTTTCATGATCCCTCCGGTGATGATCAGCAGCCATTAATACCCTCTACATCTGCCACTGTTCATACTGCTGAGAATATTCAGCATACTAATAATGAACAGGAGAGTAGTAGTAGTCAGGGTAGTGATGGCAGGGCAGAGGACACTGTAGGGATAGATGATGAAATCAACCTATCTGAGAGTACAAATGTTAGAACTGAAAGTCAAAATGTTAGAAGGTCATCTAGAACTAGTTATATGCCTAAAGTGTTTAATGATTTTGTTGTTGAAGGCAAAGTGAAATATGGAATAGAAAGGGTTGTCAATTATGCTAACTTGTCCTATGAAAACAAATGTTTTGTTGCCTCTTTAAATAAAACTGTTGAACCTACGACTTATAGTGAGGCTGCAAAGGATGTTAGGTGGGTTGAGGCAATGAATGATGAAATGGAAGCCTTATACAGAAATAACACTTGGACTTTGGTTGATCTTCCTAAAGGAAGAAAACCTATAGGGTGCAAATGGGTGTATAAAATCAAATATAAGGCTAATGGAGAAATAGAAAGGTATAAGGCCAGATTGGTGGCCAAAGGTTTTATCAAAGGGAAGGTGTGGATTTTGGTGAAACTTTTTCACCGGTTGTGAAAATGGTTACGGTAAGAATAGTGTTAAAACTTGTTGTTAATAACAATTGGCCATTGTATCAAATGGACATAAATAATGCATTTCTATATGGTACTTTGACTGAGGATGTTTTTATAACCTTACCTCAAGGCTATTTTTCAAATGATAATACTAAAGTGTGTAAGTTGGTTAAGTCTTTATATGGTCTTAAGCAAGCCTCAAGACAGTGGACTGAGAAATTAACCTCTGTATTAATTTCTATGGGATTTGCTCAAAGTGTTTGTGACTATTCTTTATTTGTGTCGTCAAAACAAGATGTCTTGATTGTTTTCTTAGTATATGTAGATGACATAGTTGTAACATGTAACAATAAAACTGAAATTGAAAGAATAAATAAGTGTTTAAAAGAAAGTTTTAAAATTAAAGATTTAGGAATACTTAGGTACTTCTTAGGTATTGAAGTCTTATACTCAGATAATTGTATTTGTCTTTCTCAAAGAAAGTATTGTCTTGAGTTGTTAAGCGAGTTTGGGTATTTAGGTTGTAAACCTGTTAAAACCCCAATTGAACAAAGTTTTCTTGTTACAAATAAGTGTAATAAAGAAAAGGAACCATTAGAAAATGTTAATGGATATCAAGGTTGATAGAAAAGTTGATATATTTGTCTTTAACAAGACCTAATATAAGCTATACTGTTCAATTTTTAAGTCAATATATGCATAGTCCCAGTCAAACTCATCTTAATATTGCATTGAGGTTGTTAAGGTACTTGAAGCAGTGTCTTGGAAGTCGTATAACTTTTAAGTAGTCAAGTGATATGGTATTTTCAGGGTATGTTGACTCTGACTGGGCAAAGTGTTTGTTGACCAGAAGGTCAGTTACTGGATTTGGTATATTTTTGGGTGATACATTAATTTCTTGGAAGAGCAAGAAACAGAATGTTACGTTAAGATCTACTGCAGAAGCTGAGTATAGAGCAATGTGCTCAGCTACTTGTGAAATTCTGTGGATCTTAAATGTACTAACAGAATTAAAGGTTAATCATAGTTTACCAGTTAAATTATTCTGTGACAATAAGTCTGCAATATCGATTTCTCAAAATCCTGTGTTTCATGAAAAAACAAAACATTTTGAGTTGGATGTACATTTTTTGAGAGAAAAAATTTCGTTTGGAGTTATACAGCCGGAAAAGGTAAGGACAAAAATGCAGGTTGTTGATATTTTCACAAAAGGGTTGAGTGTAAACCAACATGTCATTATGTGTGAGCAGTTGGGTTTACATAACATGTTTGCTACATAAATTATGGGAGGATGTTAAATAAAGGTGTTGTTGTAAAGAAATTGTTAAGTTGGTTGCATCTGGTTGTTATATGTCGTTATTTTCTGTTTATATTCTGTTGTGATTAACGGAAGTTTAAAGTGAGCAGGTTCTAAAGTTGAAGGGTTGATGTGTATGAGCAGAAGGGCTGAAGTGTAATAAGTGATACTTGGCGGGTTAAAATGAAAGTATTATTTTTGGGAATATAAAAGGTGAAGTGTTGCAGATCTAGGGCAAGTTGTTGTTTTGTTTTCTTCTGGTCATTTCTCTCTCTCCTTCTGGCGATTAGGGTTTGTACTTGTTAAGATCTATTGTGATCTTGTTGATCTCGTGTGAGATCTTGCTGTTCTGATTTGTATAGATTAACTGAGTCTTCAGTTGATCAGTTGCTTTTCTGTGTTTGGTTGGGTGTTTTTCTGGGTTGGTAAAACTAATAAGATTTACGTCACTTGTTTTGTCGCTATTTCTTGAGTTCTTGTTATACCATTCTTTACAGTTTTCCTGTTAATGAGTTACACAAAACCGACAAATTCTAAATCAAAACCAAGATCTTAGCCACGTATCTTTAGTCTACACTGCAGACACTATTTACCTTGGTAAACCATTTGAAAATCTGACAACATAATCATTTCGCTAACAATCTTCATATCTACAAAAAAAAAACTATTATTTCCTTCCTATATTTGACTATGTATTTGATATTTTTATTTTTGTCTTTAACTATTGCCAACCACCCTGTATACAATAAGGTCTTATAGCATATTTCTATATAAAAAATAACAATACAAATTACAGGCATAAGGTTTCCCACATGCACAGAACTGCCCTTCTGTTGCATCACTCTAAGCCATGTCCATTATGGGATACCAACACTAAACACACACCTGTAGCAATAATATGGTTAGGCTCAGGAACTGTTGCATGTTGCCCACAAAGCCACAAGTGAGACTCATAATTGGGCCACAAGTGGCCAAGCTTTCATTATAGGCTTATAGTTTATATTTTGCCTAATTTATTCATCATCTTGTGCATATTAACAACATAAACTTGTTATGATTATATAGAAGTTGTCCTGCTTTCATAAAAATGTATTTTTTAGAAAACGACCGTATGTGACAAGATGTATTACAAAAAATTATAAAGTTACAATGGCCAATGCACATACCCAAAACAAACCTATTCCTTTCTCAAAAAACCTTTCTTTCTCTTCTGAGTTCTCTTAGATGGGAAATGAAAACGATTAGCCCCACACGAGGTCATGTGTCAGAAAGCAAGAATACATGTTTTAACGTAAAGTTGTGCTCGTAAATAGTTGCCAACGATGCTTAAATGTGGATCCCTGCAATAACATAAGATAATTTAGTCACAAGCAGCAAAACACAACAAGAATTCCAGTAAATGTTACATACATAATGGTTTTCCTTCTTTTCCTTTTTAGGTCTATTTGAAACGTCCATGGAGTCAAATTGTAATTACTTTTCATAGTCTCCAGCAGACTCAGCTTCCAAACTGTACCTCACATATTTGACTTTCTATTTATTGTATATTTGACTTCCCAAACGTCAATGTGAGCCTTTAACCAACCTGCAAAATCTCAATCTTCATCGCATATCAGAGGCACGAATTCGGCTTGCAGTTAACGAATTTCCTACAAAACCACTTACAACTACATTACAAATGGGTTGGATTGTGAAACAGTCAGCTTAAAACATGTTGAACTTAATGAGGCCCATGGTCGAACCGATAACAGGCGCTTTGATCATCAGATTATGGATCCAAATGGGTTCCACCTAAGCCCAGCCCCACAAAACAGTTTGTGTTCAAATACATATTTTACAGAAGCAAAAGAAGGCTTCAATCCTTCACAGCACAGAAGTTAGTGAATTTTCGAATACGTTGGAGAAGAGTGTTGAAAATGGTCAATCTAGTGTGTCTTGTGACTACAATGAAAGTAACAAAACAAGTAGTATATATAGGGAAAGTAATGGGAATGATATAAGTAATGACAGCAACTCGAGTAGTTACAATAGGGGAATTTACAGACCTCACAAGTAATGCATAAAGCGGGTTCAGCGAGTAGGACAATTTACAAGCCCACACGACTCGTTTTCTGTTAGCGTTGGAAATAGCAGTCACAAACCTGTGGAGAATACAAGACACTCTTTCTTCTTCTATTTTTTTTCATCTTAATAATGCGTGTGGTCAAATCTAACCTTGAGTCGCTTATAGTGAATTGATCAAGTTTAACATTAATGTTATTAACTCTCACTATAAATATAATATTCTTATTTCGCACACACACATATATATATGTTGGTTACTGTACAATAGGGCTTATCTTACGAGCGTACGCGATTGATTTTTCAACGTGCAACTTTACTTTACTTTTTAACATACGATTTGTGCTGAAAACAACATGCGAAATTGTACAAGAAACCAACATGCGATTTCATCAACTTCATTGACAAGCGATTTCATCAACTTCATTGACAAGCGATTTCATCAACTTTCCTAACATGCTTTTTTATAACATGCAATTTCACAATCGTGTACGCTCATACGATAAGCCCTATAGTACATTACACTTTATAGATATATATATATATACATACATATATAGGTAGAGGTTCATGAGAGAAAATTTAAAAGTGTGAGAAGGATAAGAAAGATTATGGAGGTGACATGTGTCCCTTTTTATTTTGGTAGTTTAAAGGTATAAGTGTAATTTAACTAATAAAATCTAATTATGGAATGAATATATGCAACCGATTTTTGGCAGTTATTGTAGGGATTTTTGAATTTGAAATAACACCCTAACTCATAAAAACACCATAACATGTATATTGAAGGCATACATCTTATAAAGAACAGAAATATAACAAAAATAATACCATAACTCATAAAAACACCACAACAGTTATATTGAAGACACACATTTTATAAAGAACACCCTAACATTGAATATAATAGAAATAACAGCATAATATAACACTAGTCAACACTTTAATCAGAATCAAAACAGAAATAACACCCTAAATATATAAAAACAGAAATAACTCTACATAAGTATATCAATATGGTACTCATATTAAAGATAAAAAAAGCACTCGTTATTATGGTGTAATTTAAAAGAAAAGAGTTACGTAGAAAAAGTTATTGATGTTTAAAAAAGAAGGGGGGAAACTTTGCATGTGTATTAATGTTAGTTTCTTAATTTAAAAATATTAAATTTACCTTTATACCCTTAATCTAGAAAATTAGTTAGTTTAATAGTCAACATTATTTACAGAATTGCCACTATGATCTCAACCATTAGATTAAATATCTAGTGGTTTAGATTCTTTCTTATCCTTCTCACACTTTAAAATTTTCTCACAATAACCTCACCCTACATATATATATATATATATATATATATATATATATATGTATATATATATGTATATATATATGTATAGGGGAGGGTTTAAATGAGAACATCTATCTTTTGTGAGAACCAGGAGAACAAATCTCGTCCACTCATTTATCTTCCCTTATGATTTAATAAAAAGGTTAAATGGGTAATTCTACTGATCTTCTTTTATACTAACCGGAAACATCGAACATTTGATTTAGGGTTTTCCATCTTCCTTTGAGAATATGTTCTTATCATTATACATGTCAATCGCATTGATTCCTTCTGCTTAGGGTCTAAATTCTACAATTGTTTCTAAATCAACTTCATCGATTCTTTCTATGATCTTCGTCCATTCCATATTCAGGTATCTTCACTTTTTGATTCTGCTATATGGTTTTGCCAATTCTTCAATCTGTATCATATGTTCGAGTTCTTCAATCACTTTTCTTACTTCGATTTGCTTGTTGCTTTTTCTAATGGTGGTGTAATTTGTGTTTTGTTTATATGGAGATTCATTCAATGATTCCACCATTTAACCTAAAACATATGATAGGGATTAACCCAAAACTAATGATGATGTATTTCGGAATTTGGGTTTTGTGTTTGATGGGTTTGTGGGTAATAGGTTGATGATGATGTATTCATTGTTTGATAAAATGGGTGATGCACGCTATGTGTTCGACGAAATTCCTAGGCATTGTTTTGTGTTGTGGACGGTTTTAATTTCTGGATATGCTAAAATTGGGGATGTTGAGGTGCAAGATTGGTTTTTAACGAAGCACTAGTTGAGGATAGAGAAGTTGGGGTGCTATGATTTCTAGGTATCAATCGGCTAGTTCAATTACTACTTTATTTGTCTTTTTTGTACCATTTGATGATTTGATCATGTTTTTGGGTAGTTAATCTATTTTTTTATATGCTTAGTCGAACAATAAAGTTTAAGTAACAATCCAACGTTAATGTTGTAGTATTGTTAGCCATAGTGAACTACTGATGTCCACAAGCCAAATCAGTTAGCTATCATTCAACATATTATGTGATATTCTCCATCCATTACCTAACTCACTCGGTTATAATTTTTTTATGATTGAGTGGTGCAGGCCTATAAGCAATGTTTGATACCACAAGGATGCGAAAGGTGCGTACGACGTTGCTGCAAAGCGACTAAGAGGGTTAAAACCAACAACTTTGAGATATCATTATTATTCACATAGAAATCACTAACAACCGAAGAAAAATAAGAAAGTCCAGCGGTTGTAGTAGTAGGTACTAGCAATAACATGAAAGTTAGGAGTACCACCAATCAAGCAATTGATTATTACAATATAGAAGTAAATTGATTCTTAATGGTCATTTGAAAACAAGAGCAAAGATTGTTTGTATGCCTTTTAAGTCTATGTAATTACTACTCATGTTTTATGTTTATTTAGTTGGTGGATTATTTATTTTTGTATTTTATTATGTAATTGTTCCAATATTTTTATATGTACGGGTTTATATTCTTTTTCATATATGCTTATTTAATTTACTATTATGATTTACACATGTGTAAACCTTCATCTATATGATTGTTTTTTTAATATTATGATTTACACATGTGTAAATCTTCATATATATGGTTTTTTAACTATTATAATTTACACATTTGTAAACCTTCATATATATGGTTGTTTTCTTAACCATTATAGATTACACATTTTCATATGATTTACACGTGTGTAAACTGCTCACTGTCTTTTATTTCTATCTTACCTATGTTTTACACATTTTAAGTACTTGTTTTACACATGTGCAGCTAATTACACATGTGTAAATTTGTTCCATGTTAGATATTTGTATATTTTTTACACATTTTCAATTGAGTTACACATGTATAAAATGTTATTTTACACATTTTCAGCCCAATTACACATGTGTAAAGTGTTCCCTGTCACTAATTTGGTTATGTTTTACACATTTTCAGCTTAATTACACATGTGCAAATTATTCAGTGGTCACTTACTTGTTTATGTTAAACACATTTTAGCTCATTTACACATTTGTAAATTGTTCCTTGTTAATTAATTGTGTATGTTTTATGTCACACCCAGTCCTGCAGCGGATATAAAAGTCGGGCATGATTGGGTTTTCATCAAAGCTCATGACATTTACTATAATTAAGTCTCATATTTATTATTGTAAATTTAAAAGAGAATATCCAAACACATAGAAATATAGAAACATAAGAAAAATTGTTCTAAATAAGACATATTTTATTCATCTTCTAAAGCCAATCCTAAGTGTTCCTATCCTCAGCCTGTCCACCTGTATCATGTGTAAAATAAAGGTTTGGTCAACGTAAAAGTTGGCGAGTGAATCTAAATTAAACATTTAAACAAATTAGTTATATTGAATAAAAAAATATGCATGGACCAAATATGAGCATATGCATATATAATTTTAATCACAAACCATATAACATCAACAATGTACACATGAGCATGATAAATGATGATTGTGGGATCAAGGCTCAATCAAACGGAGCCGATCTAATGAGGCACGCGATGCTCAACTCGTATCCATCGAGGAACTGATGGGCCTTATGTGACATGTGGACATCTTCTTGTATCGGGGGTGGTTGAGGTTGGTCCACCGGTTCCATGTGGACATCTTCTTGTATCGGGGGTGGTTGAGAGGGATGAGAAGGAGTGTGGGCGAAGGTGAATTGATTCCAATATTGGTCCCACTCATTAGGACCTTGGTAAGGCAATCCGGCATAAGAGTTCAAATCCCTCGAGATTTCTATTGGATGCGCATTTGATCCCGACGGCGGCATCTCCGGATCGGAGTCCTCGTCCATAGGGTTTGGCTGGTCCAACTGATTTTGATCGGCTGGAGGCGTGTTAAAGTAATGGTTAGGGTTAAATTCTTCATGATAAGAATGTGAATTTAAATGATGAGAATGGTGTGAATGATAGGAGTGGTGAGAGTGGTAAGAATTTTGGGAATGTGGGGGCGAATGTCTATGAGAGATAGAGTGTCTCACTGGTTTCCAAGGAGACGAATCTCTTGATTCTTCGTAGGCATCTGAGTTGTGAGGTTGAGGGGGAATGCGCCCCGATGGTCCTCCCCTCATTGGACCTTTTCCTCTCCCACTTTGTCCTCGTACACATGGCGGCATTTTCCTGTTAAAAATCAATTTAAAAACAATACTAATAACTTAATAATGAAATGAGTCATCCTAGGTCAATGCCTAGACTCGGAAGTCTAAGGAATGTGCTCATGTAAGTTTGAGATTAAACACAAGAAGGATAGTGTTTAATTCTCTCAAACGTTGGCTCTGATACCAACCTGTCACACCCCGGATTTCCAACCCAAATCCATACACCGGTGGGCCTGGGTGGGGAGTATCGTGACGTCAGTTGATAACAGCATTGTCAATTAAACACGACACAACGGAAGTCTTGGAGTAAAATTACTATTACAAACCAAATGTTCGAAATAAAATAATATAAAGGCTCATAATAGAAGATCCACAGGCGGATCATAAAATGTACAAAGAAAGAATATAAAACAAACTTTAGGGCAGATCTAAGGATTTGCAAGATCCTCTTATTCACTACCGAGCAGCTTCCGACCTATTTCGTATTGTACATGCAGTTTAGTCTTCGGACGATACGTCAGCTTTCGCTGGTAAATACACCTAACTGACTCATTTTGAAAACATTTTAAATTGATTTTAAGTGCAAGGGCACAAAATCTTTTATAACTTGGGAAAGTTACTTTGTAACCTTGTTAACAGATTCACATGTTTGTCCATGCATACAGGGCCCAGTACAGAGACCGAGTCATGATTAAATAAACACAACTTAGAACTCATAGAGGAGTTATCCCCAACGTCTTGGGTAATTTGCATTTGAGCGTCTGTCAGGTGTATGCCTACACCCCGCGCTAAGGTCGTGGCCATTAACTAATCTAATGAGTCGAGGATATCCAGGACACGGTAATTTAACCCCTGATGTTTAAGTTATCAAACAAAACTAATTAAAACAGAATATGTGGATTTACTAGCCACAATCCGACACTCAATTGATCCCATTTCTGACCAAGCGGTAATAGTTTACCGTATCCCAAGCCCGCATAGGGAAAATAAGTCAAGAGTATTTACCTGAGCTAGTCTTCTTTTAATTTCAATAACTCAGTCGTATACAAAAGTACAAACGTGCAGATAGCATTTACCGGCAAGGCTCTAGTCTGGATTATGGCATAAGCTAACCAATTAAATACTATCGGTCTTTATTTAAGTCATAGACTTAGAACGAGTAGTGTACATGATCAAAACATATAACGCTTGATTTAAAGATGATCAGATAGAATGTAGTTTAAACCCGACAAGTACTTTGACTTGTATTATATGGGTAAAAAATTAAAATTCTGGATTTTGAGATTAAAATGATAAGGTTAAACCCGTTTTGGTTAAATTCCGTAAACTAGTTACGTATAATCAACCGTACGCTTATAAGCGATAATGGGTAACCGGATAAGTTATGGACAAGTTCTATATGCCACTATATTTTAAATAAGTTAAAATATCAGCAAGATATCAACTTATATGCTCGTTAAGGTCTTAAAACGAAACTATGCCTAATAAAGGCATTTTGGTAATTTCATACCATATAAAAGGAACTTGAATATAATTTAATGTTATAATTATAATTATTCTGGAAAAATACATTATTTATGATATAATATCAGTAGGATACCAATTATTTGTGTAACTTATCTTTTATGACCAAACTATGCACCGAAGGGGCATTTTGGTCATTTTACACAAAGTTTATAAATTATTTGGGATTCTGAGTTTATAATATGTACCTACTATATATATGTTTAAAATAAGTTTTAAAATCAGTAGTTAACAAGTCTTGGTCAATTAATATGGTTTAAAACCATACTATGCGCCGAAACGGTGCTTATGTCGTAAAATGACGTTTTATGCAATATTTAATGAAAACTGACATTAGGGTCAGATTGAAATGTCTTAGATATGTAATTTAATATAACATATCAGCAGGTAAAAGATTTACCGTGAAAAGATTTAATTAAAACAATTTTATAAGCCACAAGGGCTAAAATCGTCATTTATTGACATAGTTTAAGGACTTGCTTGAAAACTCAGTTTATAACATGGTTTAACATCCCAAATTATCCTAATTATAATATTATATCAGTAGAAAACTTATTTTCAAGTTCATTATCATTAAAACCTTGATTTATGCAAAAATGACATTTTGGTCAAAGATGGCATAATTATGGAACTTGCGCATAAACTTAGCTTCTGATTATGATCATGTAATATAACACCAGAGGGTTATGCTACATTATTTTGCGATCATAATGCAACTTTAGATCAGTAGGTAACTAATCTAAATCGGGTCAGAATCGAAAGTCAGAGAAGAAGTCAAACCTCGCGACTTTCGGTTGCGAACAGACCCTAGAACTGAAATTGACGAGCCGAACATGTTCTTACATGTTCTAATAATTATTACCAACTTGTTTAAGTGTCAAAACAGGTTTCATTACATATATAAGATCAATTTATGATTTTTCCGAAAAATTGCCTGTTTGACTTTTTAATATCATAACTTTGACCCGTCAATCGGTGCCCTTTATAGGGATTAACACCTACCTTATGACGATCACTTAGCCACGTTCATTTCGAACAATGGCTGGACCATAATGGTCTTGACCGAAAGTCAAAGCGTTTTTCGTAAAACGCTTGACTTTTGGCTATAAAAGCCTATAAACGAAAATGCAAGAGCAAGGAACACTTACAAGAGGTTCCTAGAATGCAAGAGAACTAAGTTGGATGCTCCTTTCAGCTAGGAACTTCCAGAGGAGGGATAAGAGTGTATGAATGAGAAAGGTGCAAGTTGAAATGGTGAACTTAAGCACCTATTTATAGTTGGAGAACTCAAAGGAGGTGATGCCAGGTGTTTAGGGGTGTAAGAGGAAGCTTACAAGTGTCCCAAAACGTGGCATAGCAGTTTGGGAAGCCATAGTTTCGATTTAATGGTTTTTGGAGCTTTGTTTGGCAGCCAAGCAAAACTTTCTGCATCAGAGCCTTTCTCGCGCCCGGCGAGAGACCAAGGCCTGGTCTCTCGCGGCCCACGACCGCCCTAAGGCCACTTTCAAACTTTGACACTTTTAGCCCCTTAACTTAACAAAGCTTCTAAAAACCTTTTAAAACACCTTTTTGGCATTTTTAGCCCTCTGTAGCCAATACTTGGCATACCCCGGGATTATTCCCGGACATTGTCGAGCTCTCGGTTCGTTAAAAGGTCACTTAGAGGTATAAATTAACATGTTGACACTTTTAGTCCCTCCATCATCCAACTTTCACAAATATACAAAATTGAACCCTTTCGTTCAACAATTGGCACGTATGAGAGTTAGGACTTCGCAAAGGATCACTCAGAGGCTTTTTATAAGCATGTTGATTCCGATGTAACTTAGAGGTTGGGCAGGTTGACATATCAGTCATTCAGAGGCCAAGTTTTAAGCATGTTGACATATTAGTCACTCAGAGGTTGTTATTTATGCATGTTGACATCAGACCGTCACTCAGAGGCTCAGTTTGAGCATGTTGACGCCTTTAGTCCTTATTGGTCTTTAATAGACTATTTAAAATACAACACGTGTCACTATACTATTGGACACGATTTTACAGGGTGTTACATCCTCGCCCCCTTAAAAGAAATCTCGACCTCGAGATTTTATTCAAAAAGATGGGGTACTTTTGTCGCATAGTGGACTCAACCTCCCATGTATACTCGGGACCTCTAAAAGCATCCTATTTAACCTTTACTAGTATCATTTTTCTTCGGAGCTTCTTAACCTGTCGATCCTCGATCGAAATTGGTTTCTCAACTAACCTCGGGTTTTCATCAATTTGCACATCCTTGTGCGACATTGCTAGCGACTCATCAGCTAGACATTTCTTAAGGTTAGGTATGTGGAATACATCATGGATTCCACTTAGCTCCTCTGGCAATCTGAGCTTATAAGCTACAGTGCCGACACATTCGACTATCTCGAATGGCCTGATATATCTTGGGCTTAATTTGCCCTTCTTTCCAAAACGCATCACACCTTTCCAGGGTGATACCTTTAGCATGACCTTGTCCCCTACTTGGAACTTAAGAGGTTTACGCCTCTTGTCAGCATAGCTCTTCTACCTGTCCCTGGCAGCTTTGAGACGATCACGGATTTGCACAATCTTTTCCGTGGTCTCCACGACAATCTCTGGTCCTGATAGTTGGGCTTCCCCAACTTCTGCCCAACACACGGGCGTTCTACATTTTCTCCCATACAAGGCCTCAAAAGGAGCAGCCTTGATGCTCGTATGATAGCTGTTATTATAGGATAATTCTATTAGAGGTAAGTGGTCATCCCAACTTCCACCTAAATCAATCACACATGCCCTAAGCATGTCTTCCAGTGTCTGGATAGTACGCTCACTTTGACCATCAGTCTGCGGATGGTAAGCCGTACTAAAATTTAATCTTGTGCCTAATGATTGTTGGAAACTTTTCCAAAAGTGAGATGTGTATCTAGTATCTCTGTCAGATACAATAGACACCGTCACACCGTGTAGGGACACAATCTTGTCCACATACAATTTAGCCAATTTGCCTGAATTATACGTTTCCTTAATTGGCAAGGAATATGTTGACTTGGTCAGCCTATCCACTATGACCCATATAGTGTCATTTCCACTTTTGGTCCTAGGTAACTTGGTAATCAAGTCCATTGTTACCGTTTCCCATTTCCACGTCGGAATTTCCAATTGCTGTAGAAGTCCTGATGGCTTCTGATGTTCAGCTTTAACTCCGAACACGTCAGACACTTAGCTACATAAGTGGCTATGGATTTCTTCAATTCCATCCACTAATAATTCTTCTTCAGATCTTGATACATCTTGTCACCTCCTGGGTGAAGTGGGTATCTTGTGTTATGCGCTTCTTGGAGGATTAGATCTCTAAGTCCCCCAAAGATTGGGACACAAATTCTTCCATTGAATCTAAGGATTCCATCCTTTCCAGGCGCTTACTGATCCACAGGTCCGCCTAATCCTTCCTTATGAGCATTAGTCTCTAAAAAGGCTTGCTTTTGCGCATCTAATAGCTTCTCACTTAAGCTATTTCTGAGCTCAATGCTCTTGGCGTTAATCCTTATAGGTTTAACCCATTCCTTGCGACTTAAGGCATCAGCAACTACGTTTGCCTTGCCTGGATGGTAGTGAATCTCGCAATCATAGTCATTAAGCGTTTCCATCCATCGGCGTTGTCGCATGTTCAATTCCTTCTGATTGAACAGATGCTGGAGACTTTTATGGTCTGTGTATATAATACACTTTGTGCCATACAAGTAATGTCTCCACAGTTTTAGCGCTAATACAACGACACCCAATTCTAAATCGTGGGTGGTGTAATTCCTTTCGTGCACCTTTAATTGTCGTGATGCATAGGCAATTACTTTGCCTTTTCGCATAGCACACAGCCCATGCCAATGTGCGATGCATCACAGTAGACTACAAAATCTTCAACACCCTCTGGTAGGGATAACACAGGAGCATTGCTCAACTTGTGTTTAAGAATCTCAAAAGATTCATGTTGCTTTGGACCCCAATTATATTTAACATTCTTACGGGTCAAGGTAGTTAAGGGAGTGGCTATTCTTGAAATGTTCTCAGTGAACCTTCTGTAGTATCCAGCCAATCCTAGAAAACAACGAACCTCCGATGGGGTCTAGGGCACTTCCCAATTCATTATGGCCTCAATTTTGGCGGGATCCACTTGGATACCACACTCACTTACCATATGTCCAAGAAATTGGACCTCTCTAATCCAAAACTCACACTTAGAGAATTTAGCATAAAGCTTCTCTTGCCTTAGCAATTCTAAGATGCACCGAAGATGTTTCTCGTGATCAGCTTGATTACGAGAATAGATAAGTATGTCGTCTATGAAGACAATGACAAACTTATCCAGATATGGCTTGCAGACCCTATTCATGAGATCCACGAATGCTGCAGGTGCATTTGTGAGCCCAAAAGGCATCACCAAGAATTCAAAATGACCGTATCGGGTCCTGAAGGCAGTTTTAGGGACATCCTCACTCCTAACCTTCAGCTAATGATATCCAGATCTTAAATCAATCTTGGAGAAATAACTAGCCCCTTGAAGTTGGTCGAATAAATCGTCGATCCTGGGCAGAGGATATCTATTCTTGATTGTTAACTTGTTTAACTCCCGGTAGTCGATGCACATTCACATCGAACCGTCTTTCTTCTTTACAAAGAGAATAGGAGCTCCCCAAGGCAAGGAACTAGGCTGAATAAAGCGTTTCTCCAAGAGTTCGTATAGCTGCGTCCTCAATTCCTTCATTTCCGTTGGTGCTAGCCTATATGGAGCTCTAGCCACGGGTGCTGATCCTGGCAGGATATCAATTCTAAACTCCACTTGTCTGTCTGGAGGTAAGCCGGGTAGTTCTTCGGGAAAGACATCGGAATATTCAGAAAGAACTGGTAGGTCTTCCATGTTTGGCTTAGGCTCATTAATAGTCACTTGTGCCATGTAAATGACATAGCCTTTCCTCAAACACTTAGATGCCTTAAATAACGACGCCTTGTCTGGCAATCCATAGTGTGAGTCTCCAGAGATGGTGATCATTTCGCCCTATGGAGTTTTAATTTCGATGAGCTTCTTATCGCAGGCAATGCGGGCTTGGTTATGAGATAACCAATCCATGCCTAAAACTACATCGAACCCCGCCAATTTCATTGGCAGAAGAGGGATAGGGATTAAATGATTCTTAATGGATATGAAACCTCTATCAAGAATGTAAGATGTTGTTTCTAAACTTCCATCAGCAAGTTCTATCTGATAAGTTTTATCTAGAGTTCTTTTGGGTAGGTTTAATCGTTTAGTAAACTTATGATCAACAAAAGATCTATATGCACCCAAATCAAAAAGAACTCTAGCATAAATATTTTTAATGAGGAATGTACCTGTTATGACATTGTCATCATTAACAGCCTCTCTTGCAGTTATTTGAAAGGCACGTGCATTCCCCTTCTTGGCCTCTCCAGGCTTTGCATTATTATTCTTAAGAATCTTAAGGCAGTTAGTCTTAATATGCCCTTTTTCATTGCAGACGTAGTAGACGGCATCCTTAAGATCCTTACATTCTAGGGTCTTATGCCCCTTTCTCTTACAGATGCCACAGGGTTTGGCCTGTGAACCAAAATTACATTGTCCCCAGTGTCTGGGATTGCAAGTTTTGCATGTCGGTATCACAGCCGTTTTGCGTGGTTCCGTTTGAACCCAAATCTTCCTTTATTTTTCTTATTAAACCTATGGGATTTTTCATCTTCTATCTTCCTTTTCCCATCAGTTTCAGACTTAACTGACTTTTGCCTTACCAAATCCAAGGTGAGGGAGAGAGATAGGTCAACAGCAGACCTATAGGTAATAGGCTGAGCAGCCTTTACCATGCCCTTAATCTTGGGCGCTAACCCATTAATAAAACGCGCAATGCGTTTGGATTCTGGGGTAATCAAATAGGAAACTAACCTAGATAGGGAATTGAAATCGAAAACATACCTCTGATAGTCTAGGTTTTTCATTGAAAGAGACAAAAAGTCTATCTCTAATTTCTACACCTCATGAGGTGGGTAGTAAGTTTCCTTAACAAGGTCCACAAACTTGGACCACCCCAAGTTATACAGGTTTACTTTACCTGTAGATCGGATCATGGTTTTCCACCAGATTAGGGCATCGCCCTTAAAAGACTGTGATACATACTTGACCACATCCATATCAGCACAGTTGCTGATATCTACAATCCTTTCCATCTCGTCTAGCTACTTTAGGGCTTCCACAGCTCTTTTCTCCCCATTGAAGTCTCGGGGCTTGCAGGAGACGAAATACTTATAGGTACATTCGTCTTTAACAGAACGGGACCCTTCAGCAAAATTTATTTCTTCGATTCACTTTTCGCATTTGATGAGTGAACGGAGCTCTCTTTATGAGCTGAGGATGGGGTAATCGATAATGGTTAGAGCGAGTAGCACTCGACTCTCTAAGCTTTTCTATGGCCTTTCCCATGGCCTTTTCAACTGTCGCGTCAATGCGAGCTTGAAAATTATCATTATCGATATCTCTATTTTCGGCTTTGTTAGATTCAACATTCCGGTGGCTACTTTGTGCCTCATTCGAGTTAGCCATTTTTAAGCCTTGGGTTCTATACTGGATAAAGCTTCACTTAGCCATGGAATGTCAACCATATTGGCCTTAAAACATTGGATATAACAATCCATTGCATATTCTAGTGTGAATAACATGACAACTCTTAGGCTTAAAATAACTATATTTGGCCTAGGTCTTAATAGGACCATCAAAGGCAAATTACAATTTGGACATAGTCCATATATTATTGGACAGTGGATTGCATTGTCACAACTGTCATTGTCATAATTTGAAAATTTTTATTTAGCTCATAGGCTTGTCTCGAAGGACATAAAATATGGCACATAGGCCTGTCGCTAATGGACATAAGATATGGCACATAGGCCTGTCACTAATGGACATAAAATATGGCACATAGGCACTACATCACTAATGGATGTTTTATCATAGCCCCAAGGGCAATACATCACTAATGGATGTTTAATCATAGCCCCAAGGGCAATACATCACTAATGGATATTTAATCATAGCCCCAAGGGCAATACATCACTGATGAATGTTTAAATCATAGCCCCAAGGGCAATACATCACTAATGGATGTTTTAATCATAGCCCCAAGGGCAATACATCACTAATGGATGTTTATTATCATCGCACTGATGATATTAGCCGGGATCAATTTTGATTACATAGGCTATATAAGGTTAGGACATAGTCCTCTACCTTAAAGGCTAGTGTGATTCCTCAAGTCACACTACCAAGAGTATGAACATTCTTGAATGTTAACATAAGAGTACCTTAATGGTTGATTAATAGTCCCGGTCGCATTGACCTTAACGACTTGGAGGCTTGAACTTAAGTCCACCACCTCTGGATAGAAGGATAACTTCCCTTAACTATCCTGATAGAAAACCCCTTCGTACTTAACTATCATTTATAATTTGGCCAAATGTGTGAACTATGCCACTTGGCTAATCAAAACCATTAAGATCTTTTTGGAATTATATCGCAGAGCATAAATTTCGAGTAAAATCGAGACACTCGTAAGAGGATGAATACATATATAATTCCAAAATACTTCATTAAATTTCAAATAGAAATTATCATACTAGAAAAATGAAATAAACTGTCCATGCAAGGACTTTAAAGAAGTAAAAATGTTCACGCAGGGACTAAAGAAATAACAATGTACTCGCAGGGACTACATATAATTAGAAGAGACTTTACTCGTCCTTCTTTCCTTGACCAACTTGGAGAGTTTCTTGAAGAACTTGTTTGTCTTCTTCTCTGTTTCCTCCGCTTGCTGCTGCATTTCTTTCATTCTTTCTAAGGCCTCATTAATGGCCTCTAGTGGCGGCGGAGGTTGTGGTTGTGGTTGTGGCATAACCGGATACTGGTACCCATAAGTTGGATATCCAGTCGGTGGATAAGTAGGTGGGAAAGGAGATGGGTAAAGTGCATTGTGCATAACTGCTAACATATAGGGGTCTTGCAACAATGCTTGATAGTCTACCGGTGTAGACGGGTTAAAAGGATCATATCAAGAGGTGTCTGGATATGTGAGTATAACCCAATGGTGGTGGTTGAACTGTAGGTGTTGGTGTTGGTTCCACCACAGGTGAGGTGTTAAAGGGTCCACCCATTTGTGGGTCCTCCTGAATTGTGGGGTAGGAGTTGGGAAAGGTGGCAGCGATCCCGACCTTTGTCTGGCACGTACCGACATACATGCTCCACGCTTCCTCCTTGGTGGTTTAGGTGGTGGTTGAGGTTGGTCCACCGGTTCCATGTGGACATCTTCTTGTATCGGGGGTGGTTGAGAGGGATGAGAAAGAGTGTGGGCGAAGGTGAATTGATTCCAATATTGGTCCCACTCATTAGGACCTTGATAAGCGATCCAGCATAAGAGTTCGAATCGCTCGAGATTTCTATTGGATGCGCATTTGATCCCGACGGCGGCATCTCCGGATCGAAGTCCTCGTCCATAGGGTTTGGCTGGTCCAACTGATTTTGATCGGCTGGAGGCGTGTTAAAGTAATGGTTAGGGTTAAATTCTTCATGATAAGAATGTGAATGGGAATGATGAGAATGGTGAGAATGGTGTGAATGATAGGAGTGGTGAGAGTGGTAAGAATTTTGGGAATGTGGGGGCGAATGTCTATGAGAGACAGAGTGTCTCGCTGGTTGCCAAGGAGACGAATCTCCTGATTCTTGGTAGGCATATGAGTTGTGAGGTTGAGGGGAATGTGCCCCGATGGTCCTTCCCTCATTGGACCTTTTCCTCTCCCACTTTGTCCTCGTCCACGTGGCGGCATTTTCCTGTTAAAAATCAATTCAAAAACAATACTAATAACTTAATTATGTAATGAGTAATCCTAGGTCAATGCCTAGACTCGGATGTCTAAGGAATCTGCTCATGTAAGTTTGAGATTAAACACAAGAAGGATAGTGTTTAATTTTCTCAACGTTGGCTCTGATACCAACCTGTCACACCCCGGATTTCCAACCCAAATCCATACACCGGTGGGCCCGGGTGGGGAGTATCTTGACGTCAGTTGATAACATCATTGTCAATTAAACACGACACAACGGAAGTCTTGGAGTAAAATTACTATTACAAACCAAATGTTCGAAATAAAATAATATACAGGCTCGTAATAGAAGATCCATAGGCGGATCATAAAATGTATAAAGAAAGAATATAAAACAGACTTTAGGGCAGATTTAAGGATTTGTAAGATCCTCTTATTCACTACCGAGCAACTTCCGACCTATTTCGTATTGTACCTGCAGTTTAGTCTTTGGACGATACGTCAGGTTTCGCTGGTAAATACATCCAACTGACTCATTTAGAAAACATTTTAAATTGATTTTAAGTGCACTAGGCACAAAATCTTTTATAACTTGGGTAAGTTACTTTGTAACCTTGTTAACAGATGTTTGTCCATGCATACAGGGCCCAGTACAGAGACCGAATCATGATTAAATACACACCACTTAGAACTCACAGAGGAGTTATCCCCAACGTCTTGGGTAATTTGCATTTGAGCGTCTGTCAGGTGTATGCCTACACCCCGCGCTAAGGTCGTGGCCATTA
The DNA here is from genome assembly GCA_947069175.1 of Scalesia atractyloides. Taxonomy (NCBI): domain Eukaryota; kingdom Viridiplantae; phylum Streptophyta; class Magnoliopsida; order Asterales; family Asteraceae; genus Scalesia; species Scalesia atractyloides. Next base: position 7,608,529 of record CAMTDV010000002.1, on the reverse strand, counting down.
ACTAATCTAATGAGCCGAGGATATCCAGGACACGGTAATTTAACCCCTGATGTTTAAGTTATCAAACAAAACTAATTAAAACAGAATATGTGGATTTACTAGCCACAATCCGGCATTCGATTGATCCCATTTCTGACCAAGCGGTAATAGTTTACCGTATCCCAAGCCCGCATAGGGAAAATAAGTCAAGAGTATTTAACTGAGCTAGTCTTCTTTTAATTTCAATAACTCAGCCGTATACAAAAGTACTAACGTGCAGATAGCATTTACCGGCAAGGCACTAGTCTGGATTATGGCATAAGCTAACCAATTAAATACTATCGGTCTTTATTTAAGTCATAGACTTAGAACGGGTAGTGTACATGATCAAAACATATAACGCTTGATTTAATGATGATCAGATAGAATGTAGTTTAAACCCGACAAGTACTTTGACTTGTATTATATGGGTAAACAATTAAAATTCTGGATTTTGAGATTAAAATGATAAGGTTAAACCCGTTTTGGTTAAATTCCGTAAACTAGTTACCCGGATAAGTTATGGACAAGTTCTATATGCCATTATATTTTAAATAAATTAAAATATCAGCAAGATATCAACTTATATGTCCGTTAAGGTTTTAAAACGAAACTATGCTTAATAAAGGCATTTTGGTAATTTCATACCATATAAAAGGAACTTGAATATAATTTAATGTTATAATTATAATTATTCTGGAAAAATACATTATTTATGATATAATATCAGTAGGATACCAATTATTTGTGTAACTTATCTTTTATGACCAAACTATGCACCGAAGGGGCATTTTGGTCATTTTACACAAAGTTTATAAATTATTTGGGATTCTGAGTTTATAATATTTACCTACTGTAAATATGTTTAAATTAAGTTTTCTAATCAGTAGGTAACAAGTATTGGTCAATTAATATGGTTTAAACCCATACTATGCGCCGAAACGGTGCTTATGTCGTAAAATAATGTTTTATGCGAAATAATGAAAACTGACATTAGGGTCAGATTGAAATGTCTTAGATATGTATTTAATATAACATATCAGCAGGTAAAAGATTTACCTTGAAAAGATTTGATTAAAACTATTTTATTAGCCACAAGGGCTAAAATCGTCATTGACATCGTTCAAGGACTTGCTTGAAAAATCAGTTTATAACTTAGTTTAACATCCCAAATAATCCTACTTATAATATTATATCAGTAGAAAACTTATTTTCAAGTTCATTATCATTAAAACCTTGATTTATGCAAAAATGACATTTTGGTCAAAGATGGCATAATTATGGAACTTGCGCATAAACTTAGATTCTGATTATGATATGTAATATAACCTCATAGGGTTATGCTAAAATATTTTACGATCATAATGCAACTTTAGATCAGTAGGTAACTAATCTAATTCGGGTCAGAATTGAAAGTCAAAGCAGAAGTCAAACCTCGCGACTTTTGGTTGCGAACTGACCCTAGAACTGAAATTGACGAGCCGAACATGTTCTTACATGTTCTAATAATTATTACCTACTTGTTTAAGTGTCAAAAACAGGTTTCATAACACATATAAGATCAATTTATGATTTTTCCGAAAAATGGCCTGTTTGACTTTTTAATATCATAACTTTGACCCGTCAATTGTTCTAGCAAACGAGATCTTCAGGAGGTGCCCTTTATAGAGATTAACGCCTACCTTATTACGATCAGTTAGCCATGTTCGTTTCGAACAATGGCTGGACCATAATGGTCTTAACCGAAAGTCAAAGCGTTTTCCGTAAAACGTTTGACTTTTGGCTATAAAAGCCTACAAACGAAAATGCAAGAGCAAGAAACACTTATAAGAGGTTCCTAGAATGCAAGAAAACTAAGTTGGATGCTCCTTTCAGCTAGGAACTTCCAGAGGAGGGAGAAGAGTGTATGAATGAGAAAGGTGCAAGTTAAAATGGTGAACTTAAGCATCTATTTATAGTTGGAGAACTCAAAGGAGGTGATGCCAGGTATTTAGGGTTGCAAGAGGAAGCTTACAAGTGTCCAAAACGTGGCATAGCAGTTTGGGAAGCCATAGTTTCGATTTAATGGTTTTTGGAGCTTTGTATGGCAGCTAAGCAAAACTTTCTACAGCAGAGCCTTTCTCACGCCACGTGAGAGACCCAGGCCTGGTCTCTCGCGGCCTGCGATCGCCTTAAGGCCACTTTCAAACTTTGACACTTTTAGCCCCTTAACTTAATAAAGCTTCTAAAAACTTTTAAAACACTTTTTTTCATTTTTAGCCCTCCGTAGCCAATACTTGGCATACCCGGGATTATGCCCGGACATTGTCGAGCGCTCGGTTCGTTAAAAGATCACTTAGAGGTATAAATTAACATGTTGACACTTTTAATCCCTCCATCATCCAACTTTCACAAATATACAAAACTGAACCCTTTCGTCCAACAATTGGCACGTATGAGAGTTAGGACTTCGCAAAGGATCACTCAGAGGCTTTTTATAAGCATGTTGATTCCGATGTCACTAAGAGGCTGGGCGTGTTGACATATCAGTCATTCAAAGGCCAAGTTTTAAGCATGTTGGCATATCAGTCACTCAGAGGCTGTTATTTATGCATGTTGACATCGGACCGTCACTCAGAGGCTCAGTTTGAGCATGTTGATGCCTTTAGTCCTTATTGGTCTTTAATAGACTATATTTAAATTACAACACGTGTCACTATACTATTGGACATGATTTTACAGGGTGTTACAAAAAACCTTGTTTTTAAGTATTTTAGATGATTTTTAATTAATAATAATAATAAAGAATCTTTTTTGGAATAAACACTAATAAAATAAATAAAATAATGAAAAAATGTTTGACCCTGTCAGGTCTGACCGGTCGGATCACGTTTAATTTTGGCAGCATGTGAGGTTCGAACTCGTGACCTCCCGTATACATGCACGCAGCTTTACCAACTGAGCTACGTGTCTAACCCGAAATAATCTCTGTTTTTATTACATATATATATATACTAATTAGCTTAATCGTTTTCTGTTTTTATTTAAAAAGACTTTTAATACTGAAAACCGGATATGTGTGCAGGTTTCGAACCTGAAACCTTCAGTTCCCGTGCACACAGCCCAACCAGTTGGGCTGCGTGTCTGACCCGTATAAATCCTAATTTATATTAATTTTATACACTTATTCCAGGGTGGTCTGAATGAGTTAAAAAAATTTGGTTTTTATTACATAAAATCAGTAACGTGTACGAGTCGAACCCGAGACATGTGTTTTGTGATTGCACACAGTCCACCACTGGACTATGTGTCTAACCCGTTTGAAATAGTGAATTTAATTATACAAAAACACTAGAAAAACTTCAACTTCTTCATGAATTATATTTCAGAACATGAAACCCGATTGTTTTAATTTAACACACTTTGTTTTATGTTCTGAACATATAATTTAAAAGGTTAGAAAAGAAAATTCAAAAGGATTATACGAGACGCACGTGGCCTTAATTCTGATGAAATTCCGGCGGTGACTGAAATTTCCGGCGACAAAGAACTCGAACTGTGGTATTCTTCGAAGGTTTTAGAGTGGAGATTTGGATGAGTGAGCGGGGTTTTAGGTGGTGATTCAGTGGTATTTATAGGGTGTCCATGAAATTTGAAATTTTCGGTTTCAAGACTCAATCATGGGTCAATGATTTGAATTGATTTTGTCGGTTACGATTTGAAGAAGATAACTGATGTCTGATAACAGTTTCTATTCCGATCAAACTTTAAGAGAAACGTAAATCTCATACATCACTCAAATCTTGGCGGTTACAGACTCTGGACTTAAGTTCTGGCAGGTTAGCTTGTGGATTTCACCTTAAAGATCATTTGTTTCTAAAATTAAACAATAATGTGTGTGTGGTGCAGTGGTATTTCGGGTGTGTGAACTTGTGGGGCACCCGGGTGCGAAACCCCGCTGCCCTTTTTATTAATTTTCTTATTTTTACTTTGTAGCATTCTTATTATTTATTTGTTTTTTATTTTTATTATATAGTTTACTTATAAATATTAGCAAAACGGATTTGAACAATTAACAAGCGCGAAAATAGAACTTGAATAAAATACTTGATTTATTTAAATTGAGCGAATTTTGGAACCCATTTTACATGAATGTTACAGTATCCCCTACTTTTAGAAATTTCGTACCGAAATTTAAGTAGTAGATGTAACTGGAAAGAGATGCGGGTATTTTTCAAGCATTGAGTCTTCGCGTTCCTAAGTAAACTCGGGTCCTCGTTTTGACTCCAAACACACCCTGACTATTGGAATACGACTTCGTCTTAAACGCTTTTCACCGAAATCCATGATTTCTACAGGTCTTTTAATGAAATGCATTGATTTATCAATCTGAATATCTTCTAATGGTATATGAAGATTTTCGTCGGCGAGACACTTTTTCAAGTTTGATACATGGAACGTGGGATGAATTCTGTTGAGTTCTTCTGGTAGGTCAAGCTTGTATGCTACAGGACCAACTATTTCGATTATTTTGAATGGTCCCACATAGCATGGTGCTAGTTTGCCTTTTTAACCAAAGCGAACCACCCCCTTCCATGGTGATACTTTTAAAAGTACTTGATCAACAACACAAAACTCCAGTGGCTTTCGTTGTTTATCAGCGTAACTCTTTTGACGACTTCGTGCTGCTAGAAGATTATTACGAATCTGAAGAAATTTATCAGTCGTTTCTTGAATCAACCCAGGTCCAATGATTTGAGCTTCCCCAATTTCATACCAACATACTGGTGATTGGCACTTATGACCGTATAAGGCTTCAAAAGGAGCCATGCTGATGCTTGAATGATAGCTATTGTTGTACGAAAATTCCACTAACGGTAAATGAGTATCCCAATTACCCTTGAAGTCTATGACACATGCTTGCAACATGTCTTCAAGAGTTTGTATTGTGCGCTCAGATTGACCATGAGTTTGAGGGTAAAAGGCAATGCTGAGATCTAAACGTGTACCTAGCGCTGATTGTACGGCTCACCATGTTCGCGAAGTAAAACGGTCGTCATGATCCGAAATGATACTTAAAGGCACACCATGACGACTTACGATTTCATCAATATAGATACGAGCTAATTTCTCGTTCTTGTAATCTTCGTGAATTGGAATGAAATGAGCTGATTTAGTGAGACGATCAATGATAACACAGATTGTGTCATACCCGCTAGAGGTGCGAGGTAACCCGGTAATGAAGTCCATGGCTATGTTTTCCCACTTTCAAACATGTATTTCAGGTTGTACGAGTAATCCTGAAGGTCTTTGATGTTCAGCTTTAACCTTAGAACATGTGAGGCACTTTGAGACAAAAATGGCGATATCTTTCTTCATGCCAGGCCACTAGTATGAGTATCGTAGGTCTTGATACATCTTATCAGCACCTGGATGTATAGAGTATCGTGTTTTGTGAGCCTCATTCATAAGAAAAGTACGAAGATTGTCGCGATCAGGTATCCAAATACGATTTAGATAGTAAAGGATACCATCAGACTTGGTTTCTATCTTAAGTTCAGCTCCACAAGACAATTCATCTCGCACAGCATTTTCCGTGACAGAAATATGTTGAGCTGCCCGAATGCGGTTTTGAAGATCAGTTACGATTTGAGAACACAAAAGAGGATGGAGTTTGCATACTCTTTTCGACTAAGAGCATCAGCTACAACATTAGCTTTGCTAGGATGATAATGGATTTCACAATCGTAATCATTTAAGAGTTCGACCCATCGTCGTTGCCTCATGTTCAACTCTTTTTGATTGAAGATATGTTGAAGGCTCTTGTGGTCATGTGTATATTTCACACTTAGTACCATAGAGGTAATGTCTCCATATCTTTAGAGCGAACACGACTGCTCCAAGTTCTAGGTCGTGAGTAGTGTAATTCTTTTCATGTACTTTGAGTTGCCTTGAGGCGTAGGCTATCACCTTTCCTCTTTACATTAAGACACAACCTAGTCCTTGCCCTGACGCATCGCAATAAACTACAAAGTCTTCACAACCATCAAGAAGAGTAAGGATAGGTGCATCACAAAGTTTTTACTCTAAAGTTTGAAAAGCCTCTTCTTGCTTGGGCCCCAAATGAAGGGTTTGCCCTTATGAGTCAAGGCTGTGAGGGGTACGACAATACGAGAAAAATTTGTGATGAAACGTTGATAATAACCAGCTAGACCAAGAAATGACCTAACTTCGGTAGGAGTGCGTGGCGCTTGCCATTCTTGCACCGCTTTGATCTTTGCAGGGTCGACATGAATCCCTTTGTCGTTGACGACATGACCAAGAAATTGTAACTCTTTCAACCAAAACTCACATTTCGAGAACTTAGCGTAAAGCTTTTCGGTTCTCAAAAGTGTTAGGATGAGTCGAAGACTTCGTTCATGGTCGGATTTGGTCTTAGAATAAATAAGAATATCATCAATGAAGACTATGACAAAACGATCGAGGTAGGGTTTACACACCCTATTCATCAAATCCATGAAAACAGTAGGAGCATTGGTCAAACCAAAAGGCATAACCATGAATTCATAGTGTCCATATCGAGTTCAAAAAGCAGTCTTTGGAATGTCTTCTTCGCGTACTCTAAGTTGGTGGTAACCAGAACGAAGATCGATTTTTGAGAAACAGGTGGCACCCTGAAGCTGATCTAGGAGATCATCATTCGGAAGGTTCAATCTTTCTTCTTGACGAATAGAACTGCGCTCCCCAAGGTGATGATCTAGGACGTATAAATCCCTTGTCAGTCAACTCTTGCAACTGATTAGCTAACTCTTGCATTTCAGAGGGGGCTAACCGATATGGAGATTTTGCAACTGGTGTAGCACCAGGTACAAGATCGATTCGGAATTCGACTTCTCGCACAAGAGGAAGTCCTGAAACGTCGTCAGGAAATACTTGAGGAAATTTTTTAACTATTGGAATGTCTTCGAGCTTCTTTTCCTTGCCTTCCTCTTTGACTATGTGAGCTAAAAATGCGATATAATCTCTGCGAAGGTATCTTTGAGCTTGAAGGCATGACATCAATTTGAGTCATTTGGAGGGGGTTTCACCAAAAATACGTAAAGTTTTACCGCCAGCGAGAGGAATTCGAATAAGCTTCTCATAACAAACAACTTCAGCGTGATGCTGGCTAAGCTAGTCCATTTCAATGATGACGTTGAAACTACCCAACTTCATAGGGATGAGATCAATTGGAAAGTCATGATCATCGAGGGTAAGAGTGTAATCACGAATAATTGAGTCTAACGAAATAGGTTCACCATCAGCAACTTCCACCGTAAATGATTCAGCTAAACTAACGCGAGGTAAATCAAGAATAGATTCGAACTCTAAGGACACGAAACTCTTATCCGCACCAGTGTCAAATAGTATAGATGCATAAGTACCGTTAATGAGAAACGTACCGTTAACCACGTTATTATCAGCCCTAGCTTGATTGGCATTGATGTTAAAAGCTCTTCCTCTGGCGGGCGGATTGGCTTGGTTGGCTTGGTTCACTAGATTATCTTGAGCTTGGGCATTTATAATGTTCAAAACGTGGGCAAGTGTTTCGAAAACGGGTTGGATCACCATAATTGAAACAGGCCATGACTGGTTGCATCATAGGGTAGTTGGGTTGGTAGTAAGGTTGAGCCATAGGTTGAGTAGGTGGTAAGAGTAGAGGTTGTTGGTATTGGGCTTGGCTACCACTTGGTTGTTGGGTTGGGCTTGAGGTTGATTACAGTTTGGTCTGTGAAGGATGCGACAAGTTTGAATTGTATGACCTGCACGGCCACAACTTGTGCAATGAAGACATGGGTTCTCAGGAGGGTGATGGTATTGACATCGGTTGCATTTTGGATGAGATCCGGTGTGTGGTTTCTTGAATGGGGCGGCAGGAGGAGCACTTGCGTGATTGGGGCGGCGGTGATATGGGGATTGATTTGGATAACAGCGAAATTCTTTCCATTGCGCTTCCTTTTGCCAGCAAACTTTGAAGATGATCCTGCTTGGGTTGGGGTAGAGGTTCCAGCAGGTGTCTTGTCTTTCTTCTTCTCGTCTTTAAAATCACCATTTCTGATGCGATTTTCCGTGAGCTCAGTAGCTAGCTCCATCGCAGCCTCGAGAGTTGCAGGTGTAGTACTCAACATAGAATCTTGAATTTTCGAGGGAAGACCTCGAATGTAATGCTCAATTAAACGATAAAGTGGAGTGAACAAGTTGTGGACAATCTGATTCAACTTGAGGAATCTTTTATTATATGTTATGTGATCTCCCTTCTTTTGTTTCAAAAAGTAGAACTCATCCTCTAATTTCTTGATTTCGCTTCTTGGACATAAGCGTCTAGTCATGAGCTCCCTCAACTCTTCCCAAGTTAAGGCCACAGCGGCTTCAACACCTCGCCTACCTTTCTCCGCGTTCCACCATGTAAGTGCTACCCCATACAAACGACCGATAGCATAACGCACCTTGCGATCATCGGGACAATCGCAGTTGATAAAAGTGCTCTCCATCTCCTCAAACCAACGAAGGAGGGCGGTGACACCTTCAGTCCCCTCGTATTTTGGAGGGTCGCAGGAGTTGAAGTGCTTGTAGGTGCACTTGGTGGCGTTGGTGGGAGGCTTGGCAACATTTTCCTTCTTGATTTGTTGGATTGATGGGATTAGTAGCAAGGGCTTGTTGGACTTGGACTACGATGTTGGGAAGTACGACAACCATCTGTTGGGCTATTTGAGCAGCCATGCTCTCGCCGGATCTTCCTGACCTTCTACCACCTTGAGAGTGTCTAGCAGACATCTACGGGAAATACGTAGCAAGATTATGAGTTGAACATTTTAGGTGTCATGTGTCGTAAAAGAAAAATCAACATTCACAAAATAAATGAGAAAATAAGTTTTCTTCATCCTTAGGATGTCTTGGGCTTTGCTCATGTTTGGGCCCCTATATGTCTCCCATACTTGGCCTAGGTAGTCATGTGGGCCCCCATGACTATTGGGCTTTGTAGGGTTCACATTGGTGTTGGCCTGTTAACACTCGCACCACCCGAATGAAAATCGTAAAACATGTTTGCGAGTTATAAAGTCGGAGGGTGTCCAGGTATAGACACAGTGACAGCTCAAAGTGGGGTTAGTTCACATGACATTTGGTGTGGCATGCTTTGGCCTAATAGGTCCTTCATACTCTCATCATTAGTCCCCAGGTAGGCAAACTGGTCCATTATATTGGATTTATACGAATGCCAATCCTAGACAGGACGTTTCGACTACCGGTACTCGTACCATTCCAGTTACTGCATGCCCGTCGTAGAACTCACTTCGATGAGATTGAAAGACATGAAAACATCATAAAATTTCTTGGAAAGGAAATCATGATAAATATGTGGAATTGAGATGTGTGTGTTTGCGTAAGCATGATATGTTAAAAATAGATGTGCCACAATAAATATCACATGATAACATTTAATAGTGAAAGTGGTTGCATGCATTTGTGTGTGAAAATATGAAACAAATAAACATCATAAGTTTGCATGTAACCATCTAACATATAAGCAATTAAAATCTAATCAACTATAGTATAGGCTCTAAAGAGTCTAATAATCTATATTATATCCCTATAGTCAAAAGCTCTAATACCAATCTGTCACACCCTGACCCACAGCGGATATAAAAGTCAAGCATGATTGAGTTTTCATCAAAGCTCATGACATTTACTATAATTAAGTTTCATATTTATTATTGTAAATTTAAAAGAGAATATCCAAACACATAGAAACATAAGAAAAATTGTTCTAAACAAGATATATTTTATTCATCTTCTAAAGCCAATCCTAAGTGTTCCTGTCCTCAGCCTGTCCACCTGTATCATGTGTAAAATAAAGGTTTGGTCAACGAAAGTTGGCGAGTGAATCTAAATTAAACATTTAAACGAATTAGTTATATTGAATAAAAAAATGTGCATGGACCAAATATCAGCATATGCATATATAATTTTAATCACAAACCACATAACATCAACAATGTACACATGAGCATGATAAATGATGACTGTGAGATCAAGGCTCAATCAAACGGAGCCGATCTAATGAGACATGCGATGCTCAACTCGTATCCAACAAGGAACTGATGGGCCTTATGTGAATGATTGCACTGAAATGATACAATGTAACCATATATAACAACAACAAAAATTACATACACATTAGATCATATAATGGTGTTAGCACAAATGTTTGAATAACTAAAATATGTAAAAGATACATGATACACCCCAAAACATGAATTAAAAAGGGGAATTTGTAAGGATTCACTCACAGTGGGTGCGTTTCTTGGAATTGATAGCGATGGCGCACGATTTAGGATTTAACCGACGAGGGAATCTAACCTAAATAATCACGTAATAGTTTGATAAATAAATTTTCATTTGAAATTAATATTTTAATCAATGCTTTTTATTAGATTTTTAGGTTTATTTTCGTGGTATTGTTACAATTTTTAAACTTTAAAAACCTTGTTTTTAAGTAATTTAGATTATTTTTAATTAATAATAATAATAAACAATCTTTTTTGGAATAAACATTGATAAAATAAATAAAATAATAAAAAAAGTGTTTGACCTTGTCAGGTCTGACCGGTCGGATCGCGTTTAATTTTGAAGGCGTGTGAGGTTCGAACTCGTGACCTCCCGTATACGTGCACGCAGCTCTACCAACTGAGCTACGTGTCTAACCCGAAATAATCTCTTTTTTTAATTACATATATATACTAATTAGCTTAATCATTTTCTGTTTTTATTTAAAAAGACTTTTAATACTGAAAACCGGATACAATAGCAGGTTTCGAACCCGAAACCTTCAGTTCCCGTGCACACAGCCCAACCAGTTGGGCTGTGTGTCTGACCCGTATAAATCCTAATTTATATTAATTTTATACACTTATTCCAGGGTGGTCTGAGTGAGTTAAAAAAATTTGGTTTTTATTACAGAAAATCAGTAACGTGTACGAGTCGAACCCGGGATATGTGTTTTGTGATTGCACACAGTCCACCACTAGACTATGTGTCTAATCCGTTTGAAATAGCGAATTTAATTATACAAAAACACAAGAAAAACTTCATCTTCTTCATGAATTATAATTCAGAACATGGAACCCAATTGTTTTTAATTTAACACACTTTGACTTATGTTCTGAACATATAATTTAAAAGGTTAGAAAAGAAAATTCAAAAGGATTATACCAGACGCACGTGGCCTTAATTCCGATGAAATTCTGGCGGTGACTGAAATTTCCGGCGACAAGGAACTCGAACTGTGATATTCTTCGAAGGTTTTAGAGTGGAGATTTGGAAGAGTGAGCGAGGTTTTGAGTGGTGATTCAGTGGTATTTATAGGGTGTCCATGAAATTTGAAATTTTCGGTTTCAAGACTCAATCATGGGTCAATGATTTGAATTGATTTTGTCGGTTACGATTTGAAGAAGATAACTTATGTCTGATAACAGTTTCTCTTTCGATCAAACTTTAAGAGAAACGTAAATCACATACATCTCTCAAATCTTGGCGGTTACAAACTCTAGACTTAAGTTCTGGCAGGTTAGCTTGTGGATTTCACCTTAAAGATCATTTGTTTCTAAAATTAAAAAATAATGTGTGTGTGTGTGCAGTGGTCTTCTGGGTGTGTGAACTTGTGGGAGACCCGGGTTCAAAACCCGGCTGCCCTTTTTATTTATTTTCTTATTTTTACTTTGTAGCATTCTTATTATTTATTTGTTTATTATTTTTATTATGTAGTTTATTTATAAATATTAACAAAACGGATTTGAACAATTAATAAACACGAAATAGAACTGGAATAAAACACTTGATTTATTTAAACGGAGCGAGTTTTGGAACCCGTTTTACATGAATGTTACATTTTACACATTTGTAGCTCATTTACACATGTGTAAACTATCAATTAAACAAGATAGTATCTTATGTAAAAAGGGAGGACACAATGGTAAATTTTATTAATAACAAAAAAATATTTACAACCTACGGGAATTGGACTTCCCGGGATATACCCCAAGGAAGACACGCTAAATTAGAAATCAAAAAACAACTTTTTCTAAACATAAAGCCACACTCGGCCGAAGTCTAATATAAAAGTAAATCTGTACAATCAAGTTTCAAACAACCAACACCATCAAAAAAACAAAAACAATCAAACTCGAATGAAACGTTAATACGACATCCAAAGCATAACATCCAAGGGGTCCATCTTGAGCATCCCAAAAACCATGAACTTGACGAATTAGCAGCATCATCCTCATTCCTCAACCTACCAAAACTTCAAACAACCATACACCAAAGAATATCACCAGCAAACATCAAGCCCAACTTGATTTTCACATTCAAAAACCAATATTTAAACAAATAAACATGGCGTGTAGATTTGTTTTACACATGTGTAAGTTTCTGTTTTACATATGTGTAAATTCTAGTTAAACATGCTAAAGTTTGTTTTACGAAGTTTCTGTTTTACACATGTGTAAGTTTCTATTTTACACATATAAGTGTTTGTTTTATACATATGTAAGTGTTTCTTATTTAGACATGTATAAATTTGTTTTACACATATGTAAGTGTTTCTGTTTTACACATGTGTAAATTTTCAGCTAAACATGTGTAATTTTGTTTTACAAACTTTATGTTTTACACATGTGTAAGTGTTTATGTTTTACGCGTGTGTAAATTCTCAGTTACAATAAAATGTAATTAAACAACATTGTAAATTCAACGAGAATTTAATAGAACACAAACAAATAGCCAAATATTAATAGCCCAATGAATACAAATTCTAAACTAAAGATCTTTAGACCATACTAAATAGGCCTCGACCTTTTGATACACTTGACAAGTAATGTCTTGGTTTCACAAGGATATATTGATATTGAGTCCAAAAACATGCCAGAAAAAAAAATTAACTCATCAATAGGTTCAAACTATATCACCATTGCGACAAACACCGCCACTACCAGTGCCATAGTCATCGACAACTCCTTTATCACCACACACTCCTTCAACTTGAACTTTCTTATGTTCAACACGACATTACCTGCCATCAACATTAATAAAGCCAACTTGTAATAAAAGAAAACTAAGTGTTAGATTATAGAGTAATCCTGAATAATAGATATCATCATTAAATATTCAGGAACCCATGATAACCTAGTTTTTCAACCACATTTGCTATCTTTAATTATGGTTTTTTCTTTCAATATAAAAAAAGGGGCCCAATATCTTTTTAATAAGTTTATCAAAGGACACCTTGCTTTATCTACAATCTAACTTAGCTAAAAATATTTCAGTTTTATAAGAACTATAACAGTTTGCTTGCAATGTACTAAAGAATAAGGAAAACAAATCAAATAGAGTTGTAATGTCGTGGGATATAAGACATAGACATTTCATCAAACACCTCGTCTACAACTACTTAACAAATCTAATCCAACAAAGTCAACCCAATAGACACATAGACCTAAACCTTTATGTAAACACCTCATATGAAACCACTAAACATGAGTAATTCAACAAAATCAATGCAATAGACACTTAGACCTTTAATCAAACACCTCATATGCAACTACTCAAACCCAACAAATCAGCCCAACACACACTTAGACGTTTCATCAAACACCTTATGTTCAATTACTCAAACCCAATGATCCCTCTTACATCCTCATATAACTCTCAAATCACAACAAGATCCAAATCAACATACATCAAACAAAATAAACGAACACCATATACCCTCAATCAACAACAAAAAAACAATCAGTTGCCTTGCAGATTGAAAGACGAATGAATGGAAAATCAACAACTCCAAACACACAGATCAGAGAATCAGAAATCCATTGCAGATGTACACCTTACTTATGGTATTGACGTTGGCTTTCGGTTTAGTTATCTCTTGCGCCAGCCTTGTCTGCGGTGTCGAAATCAGTTGTAGAGATTTGGGTTTGTGATTTCATGAGGATGAAGGTAATTTGGAGGGCTGATGGTCTACGCGATGGTAATGTTTTTTTTTAAATGTATTTTTATAATTTTGCCTTTTATATCTTACTTAATGGTTCCCTACTCATTTAATCTCTCATTTAATTTTAGCCATTGATTAATCATTATCAAGGGATAAAAATGGTTCTTAGTGTTCTTACAAAATTTCATGTTCTCAAGATAACCCTCATAATATATATATATATATATATATATATATATATATATATTCTAAACCGAGTGCCAAGCCCTTGCTTGGCCCAACTACACAGCCCTCCCTCTAAACGCTAACAAAATTAAAGACTCACCACTTGAGCCATAATTCACCTAGAAGAACTCAAAGACCACTTCCATGGGTTGCAATTTTGTTATTTTGGTTAGGTTCTAATCACTTTTGGTCATATAATTTATATCATTTTCTCATTATTGTGAAAGGAACAAAATAAAAATAATCAATCATATATCTATAACTTACATCATCAAGGTTAATTTTCCTTTAATTCACCATTATTGGTCATGTTAATCAACTAGATTACATCTAAAGAGATGTTCAAACCAATTTAAGTTAACACCCACACCTAGAAATAAGATTATAACATGTTTCCATCAATTTATTCAAAACTTAAAAGAAGTAACTATAGCTAAATTACAACTTAAGGAGTGTTCATGGATTATAACTACAGCATACACTTAAGTAGGTTATCTCTAACCTATATAAGGAGCAGATTGAAGAAGATGTTGGTGCAATTGCGTCAAAGTAGAATATTAGATTTGTTTGTTTTATTTATGATAAATGTTAGATTCAAGTATGTGAACCAACTTTTTGAACTTGTGAAGACTGTCGGTGCTCTAGAAGATTGTTCAACGGAGTTGATATTTCAGTTTCTTAGATCACTAGATTAGTCGATCTTGGATATAGCCTCGAACAAAGTGAGTTTACACGTAAAATTCTTTGTCGTTAAAAAGAAAATTCAGAATGTCATCCTTAATTTACTCAAGGAAAGAAAAAGTTCCTTACTTAAAATGAGATGTTTGATATATCATGTCGGCCCTAATATCTCAATACCTATTTATATTTTCAACTACCACATTTATTATTTATATCAAACTCGTATTTCATACGTCGGCCGTCTTCATGATGACTGCGAAACTAGTTAAATTCCTCTAACGTCATGAACAATAAAAGAATTGAAAATTGTATTTTGCATTCAATTATTCACACTAATATGTCATATCGGTTTCCTATAATATATCATATCTTTTTTTAATAATATATATATATATATATATATATATATATATATATATATATATATATATATATATATATATATATATTAATAGAAGCTAATAAATAGTAATTTTAATATTATAATATATATATATATATACACTTTTATAATTTTAATATCATATATAGATATTAATAATAGAAGCTAATGGATATAATTTTAATATTATAATATATATGTATATATATATATGTATATATATATATATATAGATTTATACTTTTATAATTTTAATATCATATATAGATATTTTAATACTTCTATTATTTTAATATTCTAATAATAGTTATGTTCTTTACTTTTTACTTTAATGATTTTTAGTATCACGAGTTGGGATAAATTTGGTGTCGACCAGCACTGGTATCGATAATACCGGTATGGTATCGATACATGATGGTAAAAACCGGCACCGCCTATACAGAAAACGGTAAAAGTCGGTACCGAATTAATATTTAAAATCTTTTAGTTCGGGAAATTTGGTGCTGCTACATGGTACCATTTGCTCACCCTTAATCACGGATACCATATGAACAACAATATCGTACTAACATTTTTTTTCTTCAAACTTTTAATCTACATAAAAAATCAACTTAGTAATAAATAAATTAATCAAAATCAAAAGTTATATAATATACAAATAAAATAATGTTCTAACCATTGGCTTTTGTGGAAAAACTTGGCTAGTGCTTTGCATTTTAGTATTTTACCCCACCACATTTCAACGGGTTTGTCTGCCTCCTGCTTCAGACCACTAACCTGACTTTGCTTTGGCACAACAATTCATGCGTAGCGTACCATATAAATTAAATAATATAACAATTATTGTTGTATTTTATAAATACAAATTAAAAACATTTTATAGTAACCTTCTTGTCATTATTAATTTATTATTAGAAATAAGAAAGCGTTTACGAAAAACCTTATTCGTTTACAGTTCTAGAGGTTTCTCTCCATTTTTAATCCATCCACATGGCACCTTGTCACACCCTGAATTTTTAACCAAACACCGGTGGGCCGGGTGGAGAGTATCGTGACGTAAGTTGATATCATCATAGGTAATTAAACACATCACAGCGGAAGTCTTTGATTTAAATTACCATTACAAACCGAAATGTTCAAAGTATAAAAATAATATATAGACGGCTTGGAACGAAAGATCCACAGGCGGATCGCAAAATGTACAAAAATGTATAACCGACTTTGGGCAGATCTAGGATTTCGCAAGATCCTCTTATCACTACTGAGCACTCCAGCCTATTTTCATATTATACTGCAAACTTATTCTTTTGAAAATACGTCAGCTTTCGCTGGTAAATACACCCAACTGACTCATTTTGAAAACATTTCAAAAATGTTTTAAGTGCACATTGGCACAAAATCTTTTATAACTTGGGAAAGTTGGCCTTGCAACTTTGTTAACAGATTCACATGTTTGTCCATACATACAGGGCCCAACACAAAAACCGAGACATGATTAACGTATACACCACTTTGGACTCACGAAGGAGCCATTTCCCCCAACCTTGTGGGTATGCATATTGAGCGTCTTACCGGGTGTATGCCTACACCTGCGCTAAGGTCGTGGCCATTATCTAATGTAATGAGCCGAGGATATCCAGGACACGGTAGTTAACCCCCGATGTTTAAGTTATCAAACAAAACTGATTAAAACAGAATATGCGGGTTTACTAGCCACAAACGGGCATTCGATTGACCTCATTTCGGACCAAGCGGTAATAATTTACCGTATCCCAAGCCCATATAGGGGAAATAAGTCGAGAGTATTTACCTGAGTTAATCTTCGTTTAATTTTAATAACTCAGCCGTACACAAAACCACTAAGTGCAGATAGCATTTACCGGCAAGTCTCTAGTTTGGATTATGGCATAAGCTAACCAATTAAATACTAACGACCTTATTTAAGTCATAGACTTAGACCGAGTAGCGTAATGGATCAAAACGTATAACGCTTGATCAAACAATGATTGGATAGAATATAGTTTAAACCCGACAAGTACCTTGACTTGTATAATATGGGTAAACTATAAACATTCTGGATTTTGAAACTTTAAATGAAAGGTTAGACCCGTTTCGGTTAATTTCCGTAAACTAGTTACATATACTTAACCGTACGCATATCAGCGATATCGGGTAAACGGATAAGTCATGGACAAGTTCTATATGCCATTATACTTTAAATAAGTTGTAATATCAGTAGGATATCAACTTATATGCCCATTGAGGTTTTAAAACGAAACTATGCCTTATTAGGCGTTTTGACCTTTATGTGTCGTATAAAAGGAACTTGCATGTATTCTGATGTTATGATCATAAGCATTCTGGAAAAATACTTAATTTGTGATATATTATCAATAAGAAGTCACACATAAGTGTGGTTTATGATTTAAGACCAAACTATACACCGAAAGGGCATTTTGGTCATTTAAAAAGTATAGTTTACGACATTATACGAAAATCAGTTTATGATCAGAATACTAACATCATAATATGTTAATTACATTAATATATCAGTAGGCAATTCATTTGCAAGTTCATTATTGATTAACCTTGTTTTATGTAAAAAGGGCATTTAAGTCAAAGATTGACATTTTACAGAACTTGTGCATAAACTCAGATTATGATTATGATCAAGTAATATAACCTCAGAGGGTTGTGTTACATTGTATTATGATCATAATGTGACCATAATTCAGAAGTTAACTAATCTAAGTCGGATCAGAATCGAAAGTCAAAGCAGAAGTCAAACTTCGCGACTTTCGGTTGCGAACCGACTCTAGGACTGAAATTGACGGATCGAACATGTTCCCACATGTTCTAATAATTATTACCAACTTGTCTAAGTATCAAATACATATTTATAACATGTATAAACTCAGATTATAATTTTTATGAAATCTGACCTGTTTGACTTTTTAAAACAATAACTTTGACCCTTCAATTGACCTAGTAAACGTGATCCTTAGGAGGTGCCCCTTTAAGGGGTTAATACCTTCCTAATTACGATCACTTAGCCATGTTCATTTCGAACAATGGCTGGACCCTAATGGTCTTAACAGAAAGTCAAGGCATTTGTCGAAAATGCTTGACTTTTGCTATTAAAAGCCCATAAAAAGAAAAAAGCAGAGATGGAGCACTTACAAGTGATCCAAGAGAAACTTAGAACTCAAAGGGAAGCTCCCAAATGGTCAGGAACTTCCAAGAGTGTAATAGAGAGGAGAAGAAGTGAATGAGCAAGGAATAAGTGAGTTTAAGTGCCTATTTATAGTGTAAGAGGTGCAAGGAGATGGAGCCATGTGTTACGAGTGTTGTAGGATCATTACATGTGTCCAATTAGGTGTCAAGAGCTGGAGAAGTGTGGCAATTTGCAAGCTAGGTGGCATTCTTACAAATATTTGGGGTTTTTAACACATTTAGTCCCTCAAATATAGTTTTATTAAATGTCATGAATTGTCCATTGACTTATATTCCATGACATAATTAGTTCTTTTCGTTCAACATGAGATGTATTGAAGAAAAGTATGAATAACCAAACGTTAATGGGTGTCACACTAGGTGTCTTTATGACTTAAAAGTGTTTACTAGCTTAAACGTGAAGATAGGAATACTTATGGTTTCATAGTTTAAATTTGCTAAACTAGTAAACTTAAAGGTCTGGTAAAAGAGTGAAATGCTCGAGGATGGTAAATAAAAATATATCGTTTAAACCGAGAGACGTTCGGGTCTAAAGGTGGCTTGGTAGCATAAGAAATATGGAAGTAACGGAATCTAGGGGCCTTTGGGTAATTTGCCGAAAGTTAAAATGGTGTAAATTAGAGGCTTCTAAGCCTCGCCGTAGGCTACGGTCGACAGACCGTAGCTTACGGTCAGTGTATAATCAAAACAACAACAATAGACCGTAGGTTACGGTTAGGTATAAAATAAAAATATAGTTTTGGACATGTTTGAGTGGCTAGCTCATTGAGGTATGATCCAAGGGTATGTACATGTGTCGGTATATTACCGAACACGAATTCTACGAGATATTAACGTATTCTTAGAATTAATTATTCACGTCCAACCAGTGGCTCATATGAGAGTTAGGACTTCGTAAAGGATCATTCAAAGGCTTATTATAAGCATGTTGACTCCGATGTCACTCAGAGCCCAAATTTTAAGCATGTTGACATCGGACCGTAACTCAGAGGCTCAGTTTGAGCATGTTGACGCTTTTAGTCCTTATTGGTCTTTAATAGGCTATATTTAAAATACAACACGTGTCACTATACTATTGGACACGATTTTACAGGGTGTTACACACCTTCCCTAGAAGAGACGAACTTCATTTAATATAACTGATGACTAAAGTTTATAAAGACAATCATGTTTCTTTCTGTAAAATTGTAATATATTTGAGTATCTGTTATGTATTTAAAATCTGATTTTTATGTTAAAAGTGTTAGTTAAACTGATACGTCCAGAAACATAAGATTTAAGATTGACTCGACTAAAAACATGTTCACGTAGAATGTTTATTAGTTTAGGCTTAGCCAGTTAAAATTGAAGATTTACTTGCAAAATAAAAATAGATCATGTTTTTAAACAATATGTTATGAATGTTCGGTAGTTATCATATCTCTCGACATCGTGTGACCGTCATATTTCTCCATCTTATCATGGTTTATCATTGGAATTTCAACAATCCGACTTAGATTTTTTTTTTAAAATAATTATTTTGTTATAGTCTCGAGAATTTAGATTGGAGTAGGGTATGATTAAACCCGAGCCGACACATTTAAAAAAGAAAATCGTTGGAGCATATTTGAAATGACAAAAGTACACAGATCATTGATGACTTCAGCCTTACCACCAGATTCTCCAACCCCACCTTCACCTTTCAGAGATTTTGAGACTCACAATCCCACAAACCAAAACCCTATTCCTCCTCCTGTTAACGGTCATATACCTACTACAGTCCCCTTCATTCTCCTTTTTTATCAAACCTCCATCACTGAAACAACAACAAAATGGGGGTTTAGTCCTCCTCATCCCAATCTCATGCCTTCTGTTCTCCCTAACCAGTAAGTTCCCAAACTATATTTTATAGTTTTGTACAATGATTTGATATTTTGATAGTTAAAACACTTTTTTTATGTCTTTAACTGTGATTGTATTGCATTGTATCGTATTATATTGATCGTGTAACTAGAGTTATAAAAGAGGAATATATATATATATACATATAATATAAAAGGTTAAAATACATAGTCTCTTAAAACTAGAAAGTCGTAGAAAGGTATCAAACGGACTCCGATTGACTTACTCTATCAGCATTGGAATTGTTTTATCGAACTCCGTGATCAAGAGATTTTAGATTTTGGCTTTTGGACTTTTAGCTCTTAGATTTTAGAATTTTTGTTCAGATCACTTGGGATTGTGTTTTTCCCGTCATTGCGTTTCTTTTGCAATTTATTGTGTTTTTTTCTTGACATTGTGTTATATTGCTCGACAATGTGTTATTTTATGAGTAAATTACCTTTTTGAGTCCTGGTGTTTAGTGGTTTTAACCGGTTGAATCCAAAATAAAAAAGTTTAACGTCCCAAATCCTTAATCGCTAATTTATAACGATTTGAGTCCAATTTTTAACACTTGTACTTTTAATTTTGGACTTAGGTGGTTAAAACTACTAAAACTAAGACCCATGGCCTAAAAATTTATAAAATGAGTGGTTAGGGACTCGGAGCGTTAAACTTTTTTATTTTGGACTCAAATGGTTAAAACTATTGAAGCACACGAACTCAAAAAGTAATTTACTCTATATTTTATGTGTCATTGTGTTACATTTTGTGATTCACAGGTGCTGAAATTGCCCCCAAACCGGGAGTCTGCTACGGTCAACTCGGCAACAACCTCCCACAACCCTCAACATCCATCAAACTAATCAAATCCTTAAAAGCGGGACGGGTCAAAATCTACGACACAAACCCGAAAATCCTCAAACAACTCAAAGACACCAACATTCAAGTCTCAGTTATGGTCCCCAATGAGCTAATCACCTCTTTTGCCAATAATCAAACCCTATCCAACAACTGGGTCCGGTCCAACATCCTCCGGTTTTACCAGAAAACCAAGATCCGTTACGTTTTGATTGGCAACGAGATCCTATCGTTGCCTGATAACGTAACGTGGACCAATCTCGTACCTGCAATGCGCCGGATACGGAGATCTTTGACTTTTTTTAAATTAAAAAAAGTCAAAGTTGGTACGCCGTTGGCAATGGATTGTTTGGACGTTTCGTTCCCGCCGTCAAGTGGAAAGTTTCGGTTAAGTGTAACGGATTCCGTTATTAAACCGTTGTTGCAGTTTGTTAACCGGACGAAATCGTTTTTCTTTATTGATGTTTACCCATATTTCGCTTGGGCGTCCGACCCGGTTAATATTAAGTTGGGTTATGCTTTGCTTGAACCGAATGTTTCGGGTTATACTGACCCGGTTACCGGGTTAATGTATACTAATCTGTTGGAGCAGATGCTTGATGCGGTTTATTTCGCCATGAAACGGGTCGGGTACCCGGATATCCGTTTGTTTATCGCGGAAACGGGTTGGCCCAACGGTGGTGATATCGACCAAATCGGAGCGAATATTTACAATGCCGCGGTTTACAACCGGAACGTGATTAAGTTTTTGACCCGGAAACCGTTGAGGGGTACGCCTCATAAGCCGTTTGTCACGTTGCCATCGTTTATTTTCTCTTTGTATAACGAGAATGAGAAACCGGGTTTGGGTACGGAGCGGCATTTCGGGTTGTTTTATCCAAACGGGTCGGGTATTTACCCGATTGATTTATCGGGTAAGACGTTGGAGTATAAGAAAGGGTTGCCCGTGCCTACAAATAATGAGCCGTATAAGGGGAAGATTTGGTGTGTGGCCGTGCGTGGAGCGAACACGACAGCGCTTGCTGGGGCGTTGTCGTATGCGTGTGGACAGGGGAACCGTACTTGTGACCCGATTAAACCGGGTGGGAAGTGCTTCAAACCGGATTCGTTGTGGTGGCATGCGAGTTATGCGTTTAGTTCGTATTGGGCCCAGTTGCGGAAATCTGGTGCCACTTGTTACTTTGATGGGCTTGCGGTCCAGACAACAAAAAATCCAAGTAAGTTTGCATATAATCCTTTCAAATATGAGTAAACTGTGAAAATGGTTCCTGAGTTTTGTTCACTTTTGCAATTTTAGTCCAAAACTCAAATATCTTAAATCTGGATCCATGTGGTTACCATTTTCATCCAAAAGCAAAATCTTGTCAGATTTTTCAGTTAACATCAAACTTTTTTTGTCTTTTTCCTCCCTTTTAATAAAAGGCAAAATGGTTAGATTTTTTTAATTTGTTATAATAAAACTTTAAAAGACCATTTTGCCCTTGAATAAAAGGGAGGAAAAAGATAAAAAAAACTGAATGTTAACTGAAAACTCTGACCAGATTTTGATTTTGGACGAAAATGGCAACAAACTTGAAACCATAGAGACCCAGATTAAAAAGATTTGAGTTTTGGACTAAAGTGAGAAACGTGACCAAATCTCAGGGACCATTTTGACAGTTTACTCTTCAAATATTATGTTAGGGGAGTTTTTTTTTTTTAATTTGTAAATAAAATAAGTATAACTTAACTTGAACTCATCTAGGCTTATTTGTAATTCATTTATTGATTTTATGTTGTGTACCTTGATTTACTATTGTACGAATATATTAATAATAACTTGAATTATTGTTTCTTTGGATTTATACAACATTTTCTGACATAATATTAAATATATGTTTTGCAGGTTTTGGGTCATGCAAATTCCCAAGTGTGACATTATGAGATAAGGTCTATAAGAATTGATGATAAGGGAATATCAGAAATAGGAACTTTGATGTAGTTTTAACTATTTATTATATGTATCTTTTGGACCACGAGACATTTGTCTATGTTAAGATGTCACTAGTGAAATTTTGTGTTAAGATGTCACTAGTGAAATTTTTTAAGTTTGCATCACTTATTTAACTATGGATTGCATATGTATCTTTTTTTTTCATCATTATGCTAGGTGGGTGACATCTTTAAATAAAATGGTCTGGATCAGAGCTTCTTTTGTTTATATTGTTTTTTTTTTAAATCAACTATGAAGAGGACACTTTTTAAAACGGTCGGATGTAATCAGACAAGTCAAACTGAAAAAAAAAATCGAAAATAATAACAAGACTAGAAGAATGATCGATTACCCGAAAAAAAGATAACACTTCGTGAAGAAGACGAATGGATGCATCGATACACTAATCTCCAAAAGAACGCTCCTCCATATAAAGTCCTGGAGTTAGTGTAGAGCGAGAGACAACGTGGAAATCCTTGATCAACAGAGAGCGAAGAGGGAAAGATAGAAGGGGCCAGCTCGCCTTTTTCGATGAAGGGGTTGTGGAAGCCTTTATATGTGCTGAGGAGTAGAGGTGCACAAAAAAACCCGTACCCGGTTATTTTGGTACCCGGATAGGTATACATGTAAGTAAACTCGACCCTACCCGTAGGGTATGGATAGGATATACATTTTGAGCTTAATACCCGTAACTGAAACCGTACCCGATTTGTACCCGAAATCGGTCATACCCTATACCCGAACCTGGTTATCCCTATACCCGATACCCGTTTTTTTAATACCCGATAGAATATCCGGATTTTTAAGGCATATTTTTATGTTTACTTTACAACTTTTATATTTAAGTTTTTAAGAAATACATATTATAAAACTAATAATTTGTATTTGAGTGAATTTATGTTATTGTAATTTGTTTTTAGTTACTTTTACAAATTACAAACCAAATTTAATTTCTAACGCATTTATTTTTATGTAAAATAAAAAAAATACATATTTTTTAAAATTGGGTATTGATACCCGGATCCATACCCGGATTCATACCCGGTTATACCTGAACCCGATTATACCTTACTCGAGTAGGGTACATAGGGTATGACTTTTCTCTTCAATACCCGTACCCGAACGCTACACGGTTTCTCTTAATACACGATTTTCTAATACCCGATCATACCGTATTAACAAAAACCCGATTTGTGCACCTCTACGAGAAGGGCAGGGCACAAGACTCACAAAACAACCCAAGGTGACTGGGCTAAGGCCCAACAATTCTGATGCAACACTACATGCAGCCCAATAATACCTTTTCTCTCATTTGGTTCACTCCAAGTCCAAGAGAAGCCCATCTAGAAATATATGCAAAATAAAATGAAACAAATTAGATAAATTTATATATAAAAATATAAGACATATGTTTAATATGATACATTTTATATACTTGTAAAAATATATATTTTGTTGCTTGTTTGTTTTAAAGTAATATTTACCAACCTTCGATATATTATATATTTTTAGTCCGTAATCCTTATATCTTCCGATTATCCAATATGTCCATATTTTTGTCTCCAAGGTATGGATATATATATATATATATTTGTAATTCTTTGTTTGTCAATGTTTATTGTATTTATTTGACATTGAGCAGGAGATATATATATATATTTCAACATGTTTTTTTGTTATGTCTCTTGTAAATGCGGTTTTTGCTGTAAGTGGAATCTGTGAAATAACGCTACAACAAAGCAGAGCTTTTGCGGTTTTGCAACAAAGGAATTGTTGGTGGTCATGTTACATCTAACCCTCCAGTCCTTGTTAAACAAGCTACATCTTCAACACCCCTATTTCAGATGGCTAAAGATAATGGCCCAATGTGACCAACACTCTTCTCCTTAAAAACGTAAAAGAATCCTATATGTTTGAAAGTGAAAATATGTATATTAGTTTGCTACAATATAACACAAATATGAAACTTTAAATTCTAAATTGCCTTTTTAGTGTCTTAATATATGTGATTATTACGACTAATTTTATTATAAAACTATAAACACGTGTGTTTCTCTCTCTATGTGTATGTTTGGCATGAAACTTTTATAAGCTTTTAGGAGCTTCTAACTTTAAACTTAAAAAAAACTCATACTCAATAAAAAAAGTTTTGTTTGGTTGAAGGAGCTTGAAGCTTTTAGGGGTATGTTTGACAAAAGTAGTTGGTGGCTGGTGGCGAGAAGCTAGTAGCTGTAGTTTTTTAGATATATTTAGGTGTTTGGCAGAGTAGCTGGAGCTTTTAACAAAATGTATAAAATGACCAAAATGGACATTAAAAAGTTCATTATCTTTAGAGGTTAGAATAGTCATTTTTTCACTAAAAGCTTGTAGCTCCTTCTAAACGTTACTAGTAGGAACGTTTAACCAAAAGCTTCAAGCTCCTAACCTAAAAATTTCAAGCTCCTTCGACCAAACAAGGTATTTTATTAAGCAGAAGTTTTTTTCTTAAAAGCTTAAATCTAGAAGCTCTTAAAAGCTCCATGTCAAACATACCCTATGTTAGGAGTTTGAAGCTTTTGGTTGAACGCTCCTACTAGTAGCGTTTAGAAGGAGCTACAAGCTTTTAGGGAAAAAGTGACTAAACTTTTTAGTTATGTCAATTTTGATCATTTTATACATTTTATTAAAAGCTTCAGCTAATCTATCAAACAACTAAATATATTTAAAAAGATACAACCACCAGCTATAGCTATCAGCTTTCAGCCACCAGCTACTTTTACTAACGGTTTGATTCTATTCATAACTCCAAAATATTTAAGAATTTCAAAAACTCTAATAATCAATCGTTTCATTTATTATTTAATATATCAATATTTTTTTGAAAGGTATATCAATATTATTTAAGTGTAGTGATTACAAATATATATACACGCACCCACACGTGTGTGTATACACGAGGATCATAAAGAAGAAGCCTTTTTGTTTTGTTTTCAGAAGCATGGCAAGGATTGTAAGCCATTAGATTACTAATTCAATGATTAAGATTTAGGGATAAAAAAATTCCTACAATAACCACCTTTGTTGATTTTGTTGGGTTTACATAGTTCCACAAACTTAAAATAAAAAAATAAAAATATCACTACTAAATAAATGAGTATCACCAAAGACAGAGGCAGTTACCGAAGAAAAGAAGTTTTTCAGTAACTACCATCCCAACACTCAAAACAAAACTTAAACATAATCTTTAAATTGGTTTACATCTACTTAGACTATGGGTAATGGTTAATGCCCTTTTAAGTGGCATCTTTTGTCACATCACCATCATAATGCTTCATGTGATGGTTAAAACTTATTAATGCACTTTCATTTATTAGTTTCTTTGTTTTTTCTTTTTATTGGACATTATTTTAGAAATGTCATTTCCTTTTCATACCTTATAATGCCCATAGGGAATGGTGTAAGGGCATTATCAAAACCTATCAAGCCCCATTACATATGGTCTTATTGAATACTCTTATATTTCTAACTTTCCAAATGAGAAATAATCATGTATTAAAAATTGGAAAGAACAACTTATATCCCTTAATTAGAGAACCCCCAAATATATGCCATATTTTGCTCAACAAATTTCCACCTGATGAGATCCCACCCTTCATTCTGATAAATCACTCCAAATTTTCAAGACAAAAGGCCTCCATAGGAACAAGTGGTCCACACATTCCCAATTTGCCAAACATAAAGTACAAGAAACTATGCAACCCCTCTTGGCTCGAGCCATCGTATTTCGGCTACCGGAACCCTATTTTGCAGTAAACTTCAAGCAAAACAAACCACCTTAATCGCAATATATCCTCAAAGTAGCATCATATGCTAACATCCGACATGATGTGCCTCATCGACCGAACCGAAATACAAGAGGTATAAAATTGGTTATGTTGAGTTAGATTTCATGATTCAAGAATTTTTTAATTGTTTTATTATCAGTTTTTGTTAAAAATCTATACTTGGATCCAATTTTAGATAGATTAAAGTCTGAACCAAAATTCAAACCGTAATTAAACAATTTAATTTGTTTAATCTTTATATTATATCTAGATTACCGTGCAATTCGATCAGATTTACCTAGTACACTATCTATTACATGGGATATGTCAAAATCACATGTCATACATAATAATAGATACAAATTTTTTATTTTTATTATGATATTATCATAAATAACATCACATGTCTATTACTTTTGGATATTTTTGAGATTCAAAAAGTATAATTTAGTAAGAACAAAGTATAATAAAAATTTAAAATCAAAGTATTCTTACAAAGGTTTTTTTCATATTTATTAAGTTTACTCATGAATTGGTGTATAAACATTATGCTTATTGAAGATGGATAAGATCGGATAGTTCCGTTGATGGCACGATGATACTCCAATGGTCCGTCAGTAATCCAAATTTGTCGTTAAAAAAATCAAAGTTACTAATCAAATTATGCTAAACAAATAGACAAACGTAAAATAAATTAAGCGTTAACTAAATAAAAAGTCCAGATGGTTTGTTATTTTTGGATCTAATTTAAACCTGTATGTTTAGAAATTTGTAGTTGTTATTTGTAATGTTTTTTTTCTTCTTCTTTTTTTAGATCTAACACTATAACCAAAGAAAAATCAAATTAAATTTTAAAATTTGACACTTTTACATTTACTTAACACAATTAAACAAAAAAAAATACAACTCCACACCCCACCCACCCGTTTCTTCTTTTTTCTTGTTTTCCTAATCACTGACAACCACATCATTCGAGTATGCGTAGGGGTGAATCTATCAAGGGCTCAGAGGGTGTCCGTAATACCCCTCAATTTTCTTAGCAAAGTGCAAAATACCTTTGAATGTACAATAAAAAAAACTCTGTCTTATAAATATACGGTAGTTTTTTTTAAAATAACCCTGAATTTTTATTTAGATCCACCAATTTGTCCATTTCTAACACTAGAACCACAAATGTACGTCAATTTACAGAATAGCCAAATAAGTAATCATCATGGAAATTTTCAATTGCTACCAGGGGAATAAAGAATAAAAATTATATGGACAATCCTCTCACTTTTTATAACAACAAATCATCACTAAATATGTGAACATCAGACTAGTTTATTATGCATATGTGTATACTAGTTATTGCACATGTGTACCAGTGTTTGTTGTAATAGCGAGTGGTGATACTGTATTGGTACCATGACAAGCAAAACCTATGCCGGTATTTGCTTAAATGGTTTTTCGATTGATGTAACACATTTATTGATATCGTATAGGCATACCTCTTTTGGTAGCTTACCGAATGTCGGTATAGTACCGGCATTATAAGGAACCGTATTGATAACAATCGGAAGCCTATCGCAGTGCACACAAAATCCCACCGATTAAAACCAA
The DNA here is from genome assembly GCA_947069175.1 of Scalesia atractyloides. Classification (NCBI taxonomy): domain Eukaryota; kingdom Viridiplantae; phylum Streptophyta; class Magnoliopsida; order Asterales; family Asteraceae; genus Scalesia; species Scalesia atractyloides. Next base: position 7,579,883 of record CAMTDV010000002.1, on the reverse strand, counting down.
TAGCAAACATAGCTTCACAATCTTTACTGTATGAGGTCTTTATACCCAATCTCTCTCTCTCTCCATATCTATATGTGTGTGTACTATATATATATATATATATATAATATGAAAACATGTATTACAATTTACAATAAGCACTAACAGCTACTTGTGAACATCCGTCAATAAATATTTTAGGCCAAAACATGTAGACATATTTTACATGCATTAAGACGCAACAACAAGCCTTTTAGAAGATGATTGAGCATTTCTCCACAACTAAGAAAGAGCATCAAGAACTATTTGTCAGATCACTACAACTTCCCTGACTCTTTCAGAGCCTCTCAACAAACCATTCAGACCAATCTAACACATCTAAGTGATGTTTATAATAGGCTTGTCCAAACTGCTGAACGCTCGAGGATCGCTTGAAAATGCCCGAAAAATGTTCGTTCGATTCCCGCTTAGTTTGTAAATTAGCCGCTCGGTTTGGTTCGATTTGAAAACGAGCCAAGCATGAGCAAAGGTCCGTTCGCTCATCGATCACTCGGTTCCGCTCGAATTATTTTTTTTAAATAATATATATATATATATATATATATATATATATATATATATATAGATTTTAAAGATTTATAACTTATAAGTATAAGTGGTCCATAAAAATACAAAGCCCAAGAATTAGATTTAGCCCAATTCAATAAGGGGCCGTTTGGCAACTTCTGAATGGTTAAGTGTCGAACCAGTAAGAGGTTTGAACCATTAAGTGCTGAACCCACAAGAGGTCTGAACCATTAAGAGCCAGTATAATACTTAACCGTTTAGAGGAAAATGTTTGACCAATTCAGATTAGAGGTCTTAACCATTCAGACTCAATATAAAATCTTAATCATTCAGAGGCAAATGTCTTAACCATTCAGACATCTGCTTGCAAAACAAACAGTCTGAACTATTAAGAGCCTCATTAAGAGGTAAACGAATGGCCTCTAAGTCCTTATCCTAATTCCTAAATCCCCATTTCCCACCCCCTAGCGACTTGCCAACTTGTGACTACACTCTGCGAGACTGCGACTGTGCGACATTGAATGAACTGTGAAGATTGAACTTCAGAGACACCGGCGACTGCTTCTAGCTCCGGCTTTAAGAAGATGTTTATGGCTTTTGAGCTAAATGACAATTTGTATTTTTCACTTTATTTTGTGCTTCAGATTTGATTTCAGTTAAGAACATTTTAATATCGTGATTTTAGTTATCTCGTGCCTTATAATAGTCTTAATTTCAGTTTTTTTGGTGTTGCCGCACATGTTTTTTTTGTGTTGAGAAAAAACCAAGCGAAAAAGATCCGCTCGATTAAAATTCGAACAGAGCACGAGCATCACTTTTATGCTCGGTTTTGCAAAATCGATCCGAATCGATCTGCTCGGTTGTAATTCAATCCAAGCACGAGCTAACCCTCACTCGGATCGGATCGGATCGGCTCATGAACACCCCTAGTTTACAAACACTTCTAAGTGAATATCCAGCCAAAAAGTTTCAAGGTGATGAAAAAAAAACATGTTACAAGAACAAAACTCAGGAGGAGCACACCTAGAGAACAATCTAAGGCGACATAAGTGTTGAATCAATTCTAAAATAAACATAACATAAACAACATGAAGGAATATGTATATCCTTTTAACGGAACTAATAGAGATGGTTGTAGTCATGATGTTCTTAGGTTACCCTTTAAGGTGTATGATATGATGGAGCTTTAGAAGAGAGGGAGGAATGATTTGGAAGTGATGTCATTAATGATTGTGAATCAACCTTTACACCTCTCTAATGAGCACTATTTATACATCTATGGAGAAACCCTATTCTTTTAGTAAAGACAAATATGTTCATCAAATATTTACCAATTAAGTGAATAGAGGCATTAGGGTCATTAATCATTTACAGGGTCACTCCTGAGAATTCGTGTAACTTGTTCGAGCTCGAAAAAACGTGTCATTAGTCCTTAACAAAATTGGGTGTTGGGCTCACTAAAGGTCTAAACCTGATGTCAATTGGCCAATAACTAATCTAAACCATATAATGTTGGTGTTTGTATGTGTATATCCTATTAATTTTTTTACATAAATATATTGGTTTTTTTAAATAACGTGACACTGAAATATCAGGCCTTGGTCGGTGGTTCTCCCCGCCCACTCCCAGGGCTGCCCCTATCATTTATAATAATAATAATGGCCATATGAATATATATATATATATATATATATATATATATATATATTTACATTCGCTCACTTGACCGAGTTATTATTTGTTTTGAGAATTAGATAAGCCTGGACAGTGGTTAATAATCATTTTAGTTTTAAACCAGAATCATAGCAGAGAAATACAGTCATTGAATCAATATTCAATTCAAGACCCCCATAGGGACGAAAAATGTAACTAACTCTTTATTTGTTTTAATTCTAGTTTTAATAAAAGAGGCTTATGGTCATTTCGAATAAACTACCAAATAACTGGATAACGTTAGTGTGGGTGGACTGTAATAGTTACGAAAGTGAAACCACAGGGACTATTTTGACAAATTTTAAACTAATGGACTGAAATAGTAATTTTAGACAAACCAAATGAACGAAAAACGTAATTAACTTCTTATTTTAATACTTAAATATACAACAACACTAGCAGCAACATCAACAACACAAGCAGCAACAGCAACAACAACAACAACAACACAACATCAACGCTCTCTAGAAGAGCCTTAGTGACATTGTCACACCCCGGATTTCCAACACAAAATCCATACACCGGTGGGCCCGGGTAGGGAGTATTGTGACGTCAGTTGATAGCATCATAGTCAATTAAACACGGCACAGCGGAAGTCTTGGAGTAAAATTACTATTACAAACCAAATGTTCGGAAATACAAAATAATATACCGGCTTGTAATAGAAGATCCACAGACGGATCATTAAAATGTACAAGAAAGAATATAAAACAGACTTTAGGGCAGATCTAAGGATTTGCAAGATCCTCTTAATCACTACCGAGCAGCTTCCGGCCTATTTCGTATTGTACCTGCAATTTAGCCTTTGGACGATACGTCAGCTTTCGCTGGTAAATACACCCAACTGACTCATTTTGAAAACATTTTTAAAATGATTTTAAGTGCACATGGCACAAAATCTTTTATAACTTGGGAAAGTTACTTTGTAACCTTGTTAACAGATTCACATGTTTGTCCATACATACAGGGCCCAGTACAGGGACCAAGACATGATTAAATACAGACCACTTAGAACTCACAGAGGAGTTATCCCCAACGTCTTGGGTAATTTGCATTTGAGCGTCTGTCAGGTGTATGCCTACACCCCGCGCTAAGGTCGTGGCCATTAACTAATCTAATGAGCCGAGGATATCCAGGACACGGTAATTTAACCCCCGATGTTTAAGTTATCAAACAAAATTGATTAAAACAGAATATGCGGATTTACTAGCCACAATCCGGCATTCGATTGATCACATTTCTGACCAAGCGGTAATAGTTTACCGTATCCCAAGCCCGTATAGGGAAAATAAGTCGACAGTATTTACGTGAGCTAGTCTTCTTTTAATTTCAATAACTCAGCCGTATACAAAAGTACTAACGTGCAGATAGAATTTACCGGCAAGACTCTAGTCTGGATTATGACATAAGCTAACCAATTAAATACTACCGATCTTTATTTAAGTCATAGACTTAGACCGAGTAGTGTACATGATCAAAACGTATAACACTTGATTAAACAATGATGGGATAGAATGTAGTTTAAACCCGACAAGTACTTTGACTTGCATAATATGGGTAAACAATTAACATTCTGGATTTTGAGACTAAAATGATAAGGTTAAACCCGTTTTGGCTAAATTCCGTAAACTAGTTATGTATAATCAACCATACGCTTATAAGCGATAATGGGTAACCGGATAAGTTATGGACAAGTTCTATATGCCATTATACTTTAAATAAGTTAAGATATCAGTAGGATATCAGCTTGTATGCCCGTTAAGGTTTTAAAACGAAACTATGCCTCATAAGGGCATTTCGGTAATTATATACCGTATAAAAAGAACTTGAATATATTTTAAGTTTAAAATCATAAGTATTCTGGAAAATAATTTATTTATAACATAATATCAATAGGATGTCAATTATATGTGTAAATTATCTTTTATGACCAAACTATACACCGAATGGGCATTTTGGTCATTTTACACAAAGTTTATAAATTATTTGGGATTCTGAGTTTATAACATGTACCTACTGTAAATATTTTTAAAATAAGTTTTAAAATCAGCAGGTAACAAATCTTAGTCAATTAATATGATTTAAAACCATACTATGCGCCTAAGCGGCGCTTATGTCGTAAAATGACGTTTTATGCGATTTTTACGAAACCTGATGTTAAGGTCATATTAAAATGTCTTAGATATATTATTTAATATAACATATCAGTAGGTAAAAGATTTACCTTGAAAGATTGATTAAAACTATTTTATGAGCCACAAGGGCTAAAATCGTTATTTATCGACATAGTTTAAGGACTTGCTTGAAAACTCAGTTTATAACTTGGTTTAACATCCAAAATAATCCTACTTATAATATTACATCAGTAGGAAACTCATTTTCAAGTTTATTACTATTTAAAACCTTGATTTATGCAAAAATGGCATTTTGGTCAAAGATGACATAATTATGAAACTTGCGCATAAACTTGGATTCTGATTATGATCATGTAATATAACCTCAGAGGGTTATGCTACATTATATTATGATTATAATGCAACTTTAGATCAGTAGGTAACTAACCTAAATCGGGTCAGAATCGAAAGTCAAAGTAGAAGTCAAACTTTGCGACTTTCGGTTGCGAACCGACCCTAGGACTGGAATTGACGAGCCGAACATGTTCTTACATGTTCTAATAATTATTACCAACTTGTTTAAGTGTCAAAAAGGTTTCATAACATATATAAGATCAATTTATAATTTTTCCGAAAAATGGCCTGTTTGACTTTTTAATATTATAACTTTGACCCGTTAATTGGTCTAGCAAACATGATCTTCAGGAGGTGCCCTTTATAGGGATTAGCACCTACCTTATTATGATCATTTAGCCATGTTCATTTCAAACAATGGCTGGACCATAATGGTCTTAACCGAAATTCAAAGCGTTTTCCATAAAACGCTTGACTTTTGGCTATAAAAGCCTATAAACGAAAATGCACAAAGGAGGAACACTTACTAGTGATTTCTACGGTGCAAAAAAACTAACTTGGATGCTCCTTTCAGCTAGGAACTTCCAGAGGAGGGAGAAGAGTTTAATGAGAAAGGTGCAAGTTGGAATGTGAACTTAAGCACCTATTTATAGTTGGAGAACTCAAAGGAGGTGATGCCAGGTGTTTAGGGGTATAAGAAGAAGCTTACAAGTGTCCCAAAACGTGGCATAGCAGTTTGGGAAGCCATTGTTTCGATTTAATGGTTTTTTTGGAGTTTTGTTTGGAGACCAAGCAAAATTTTCTGCAACAGAGCCTCTCTCGCGCCCCGCGAGAGACCCAGGCCAGGTATCTCGCAGCCCGCGACCGCCCCTTGGCCAGTTTGAAAGTTTGACATTTTAGCCCCTTAACTTTAAAAAGCTTCTAAAAACCTTTTTAAACACCTTATTGGCACTTTTAGCCCTCCGTAGCCAATACTTGGCATACCCGGGATTATGCCCGGACATTGTCGAGCTTTCGGTTCGTTAAAAGGTCACCCAAAGGTATAAATTAATATGTTGACACTTTTAATCCCTCCATCATCCAACTTTCACATATTTACAAAATTGAACTCTCTTGTCCAACAATTGGCACGTATGAGAGTTAGGACTTCACAAAGATCACTCAGAGGCTTATTATAAGCATGTTGATTCCGGTGTCACTCAGAGGCCAAATTTCAAGCATGTTGACATATCAGTCACTCAGAGGCTATTGATTCAAGCATGTTGACGTATCTGTCACTCAGAAGCTGTTATTTATGCATGCTGACATCGGACCGTCACTCAGAGGCTCAGTTTGAGCATGTTGACGCCTTTAGTCCTTATTGGTCTTTAATAGACTATATTTTAAAATACAACACATGTCACTATACTATTGGACACGATTTTACAGGGTGTTACAGACATCTGTCATATCACGTGGTCCAACCCACTAGTATCTAAACACAAAACAACATGCAGATGTTGTTTACATGAATTAGGACGAGAACATGTGAGCAATAACAATATGGTCAAGCTAATGGTAGCTAAGATATGAAATCATTATAAATGTATGATGGTTGGATTGAATGCAATCATTTACTTTTCTTTCAAGTAAACAATACTGTAACAATCAAAGGATTTGTAGTCTAACCATATCAAAATGTATCCAAGGTGTTCTCTTTAAATGATTAAAAATTCTAGTCACTATTATTTATATGGGTTTGGTTTCACATTAACATAACACCCAATACAAAAACTGTTTAATTTGTTTAATCATGCAGTTATATTATACTTAGCTTTCCGTCCAATCCAGATGCGATCTGATCTCCCCTAATGCGGTATTAATTACAAAGATTTAACTAGATTATCATATTACAACAAACACATCACGTGCCATTTTAATGGTTTGAGATTTACAAATCGAACCCTATTCTTTCAAATTAAACCCACTTGGCCCTTCCAACATTCGTATAAATAGCACTCTTCCTCCTTTACTTTCATTGCAGTTTTTGAATCTTTCGTTAATGCAAAAAACCCACAAAATGGATTTAATCTTTCTTATACCCATTTCATGTCTTCTTTTTACTCTATCCGCTAAGCTTTTAATCTATAACCTTTTAATTTTTCTATGTTTCTATAAGAGTTAGACTCGTATACCTACTAAATCTACTTTTAAATATTATCAGGTGCTGAAATTGACCCCACACCAGGGGTGTGCTACGGTCAACTCGGTAACAACCTCCCTTCGCCCTCTAAATCCATCGAGCTAATTAAGTCCTTGAAAGTCGGACGAGTAAAGCTCGACGATGCCAATCCCAAAATCCTTACCGCACTTAGTAACACTAACATTCCGGTGACAATAAACGTACCCAATAAAATCATCACCGCTATCGCCTCCAATCAAACCCTAGCCGACGAATGGGTTCGCTCCAACGTCGCCCGCTTTTACCCCCAAACCAAGATCCAAACCGTTCTCGTCGGCAAACAGGTCCTCTCGCAGCCTGACAACACAACCTGGTTTAGTCTCGTACCCGCAATGTACCGAATTCGGAAATCGCTAGTTTCACATAACTTTGAAAAAAATCAAAGTTGGGATACCTCTAGCCATGGATTGTTTGAACACTTTTACCCGCCTTCTAGCGCGAACTTTCAATCAAATGTAGCGAAAACCGTTATAAAGCCGTTGTTACACTTCATCAACCATACAAAATCATTTTTCTTTGTTGATGTCTACCCGTATTACGCTTGGGCATCCGACCCGAAAAACATTGATCTCAACTATGCTCTACTTGAACCGAAGACTAAATGGTATTTGGATGAGCCTGTCGGCTTATTTTTTACCAATTTGTTGGAGCAAATGCTTGATGCAGTGTACTTTGCTATGAAAGGTGCCGGGTACCCGGATATCCGGTTATCCATCTCCGAAACAGGTTGGCCAAACGGGGGCGGTGTTGACCAAAGCGGAGCAAATATTCACAATGCCGTGGTATACAACAAGAATGTGATCAAGATGTTGACCGAAATACCACTAAGAGGTACCCCGTATAAGCCCTTTGTCGTGCTGCCATCGTTTATTTCTGCTTTGTACAATGAGAATCAGAAACCGGGGCTAGAGACCGAGCGACATTTTGGGATGTTTTATCCTAACGGAACGCGTATTTACCCGTTAGATTTATCGGGTAAAACACCATGAGCCGTAGGGAATATTGACAATTGGGAAATTTTATGTAGTTTTAACAATGTTGGTGTATTGGTCCATGTTTGTTTTATTGACTGTGATGTTATAAGTTCCTAACAATAATTCAAGTCTTGGTTGCATTTTTATCTTTCTATCTCTTTGTTCCCTTAAGAATGAATGTGATCATTAAATATTATTTTTTAATTAAAAGTATTTGTAGTACATTTGAATTGAATTACTAAATTTATTTTTTAATCAAAACTTTGAGATCTTTTGAGTTGAAACTTTGTGCAATTTGTTTTATCAACTAGTAAGTAATATGAACCGTGTTATGCGATGGAGACTCGGTTTATATTGGTTGAGAAAATCCAAAATGAAAGGTCATGATATACTTAAAAAGATATTGATACATGTTCCATATCGATCGAAAACTATAAACCAGATAGTGAAGAATTAAGCCAACTCAAGTCTTATCCATCATCCATTAGGCATTACATCTTAAGAGATGAAGGCAGGAAACTTCATCTTTATCAAATTTAAACCCTAGAGGATTCAGTCGTTATTGGTTCGGTTTGTAAAAAATAAGTACGTAAAAAATGATTATGAAGTTTTAGAAAGTTGAAGGGTTGTAAGTGGCTATACTAAATGTTGCGGCTGGGTCTAAATGTAAAGTAACTCGAATATATACTATTTAATGAAAACGTATTATATTTGTCCCAACTTGTTTCCAAACAAAGTTTACGTTAAAATTATACTGACACGTACATAGGAATATAATGTTTTATTAAGTTAAAGAACGGTGCGACGCGTTGTGACGACGTTAGAACATAAAGTAACTTGAATTTGTATTAAATTTGACTTTCATTTTAATTTATAATGTTTTATTAAGTTAAACAATGATACGACACGAAAACATATTATATTTGATTCGACGGATTTCTCCAAAAAAATACTTATGTCCAAACGTAACATTCATATAAATATATGTACATAAAACTTGATTATAAAATGTTTAAAAAGTTAACGTGCTATAAAAGCATCAATAGTAAAAGTTAAAAGATAAATATAAAAAAAATAAAGTCACAAAAAGAAGGAAAAAAAAGCCTAAACTTGTAGCTGTTTGCTACTGTAGTTCAACCTTACAATTGTAGGGATATATAATATAATATAATATAATATAATATAATATATTATAATATAATAATAATTCTGTTTATTGGTGTTGCCAAAATTTTGTTTTCAAAAGGCATCAACTCTGATCAAATATTCCTTAGGATTATTTTATGATGATATTATCTATACATTCTTTAAAATTTTTTAATATCCTTTAATAGGAAATATAGGAAGCGTATTGGGCAATACGGTTCCTGTTGGTACAATGAACCTAGAGATTCTCTGACATGCACGTAGTTCGAAACTGAAAAGGTCTGAAAAAGTGACCTGATAGGAAGCGTATTTCCCAATACCATTCCCATAAGTTTAATAGGAAGCGTATAGGGCAATACGATTACCATAGGGCTAGGGTTGGTGAATGAATGAAATCATAAGAAGTGTATTGGCAATACGATTCCTATTGGTATGCTCAATGTGACCCCAATAAGAAGCGTATAGGGCAGTACGATTCCCCAAGGGTTAATAGGAAGCATATAGGGCAATATGCTTCCTATTGGTATATTCTCTGACATGCATGCAGCTCAGAACTGAAAAGGTCTGAAAAGTGACCCCAATAGGAAGCGTATAGGGCAATACGATTCCATAGGGTTTCGATAGGTGAACGAATTAAATCAATGGGAATAATATTGGGCAATATGATTCCTATTAATATGAAAAGGTGACCCCAACAGGAAGCGCATAGGGTAATACGATTCCCATAGGGTTTAGGTAGATGAACGAATTAATTTAATACAAAGCGTATTTTGCAATATGATTCCCATCAGACCAGAAATCTGTTATATATCCAAGTTTTCGGGGACGACTTTATTCTGACAAAAATTCACAACCGTTCGTATCACGATGTCGTTTTGGGACATCAATTATGTTTTTGGTGATTATTCAAACCAGTCATATCCAAACGAATCATACGTCTCCGGAAGTATAATCGAACCCGTTGTTGAACGAGGGCAGGAAGAGGTTGCATCCGTGGTTCATTGTAATGACGGGTTTCAGCTACCCGATTTGAACCAAGAGTACGTAGATGACCCTGAAAGCTATCCGCAGTACCAATACCCGTCTTACCATCCGCATGCGGAAGTAAAACTCGAGAATGAGTACGAGGAAGGTATTAGACATATCGAGGAAGATGATAACGATTTGGAGGAAGATGATAACGATTTCGAAGAAGTTGATGGTGAGGAGGTGGTTGGTAACGACCACGAAGAACCTAACCGGATGTCTCTTTTGAAACGGATCAAGTTTGACATTCCGATTAATTACGTATTATTTAATATATTTTGTGTTTATATTCGATGTATAGGGATGTTTTCACCATTAAAGTTTCACTATCACACTTTAGATTGGGAAATATACGTGTTATTCCATGTATAGTGTTTATTACATTCTGTGTTTTGTTACATTTTTTTGATCCATAATGTGTTTGTATTGTTTTAGGGTCTATAAATATATTCTTACGGTTAAGGTTTCACTGTCACATTTTAGAGAGAAAAGCTATGACTTGTGACTCTAAAATTTGTTTACTTGCAACACAAGTCTATGGAGTGAGCTGTTATGCCCCTTAAGGTATCTCTTCAAGTTGGCATCCTTAAGTTAACCAATGATTGCCCAATGCCTCCACCGAATCGACTTTGGAGTCTATACAGAACTACCGAAGCTAAAGAATGGGAGACACTATACGTGTCTCGTATTCAACAGGGTAAGACGTTAATGGCAAGTAACAAAAGTCAACATAAAGAGTACATAAACGTGTTTGATTAGTCGTAGCATTAGTTGTTGCATTATTAGTGTTATCCTGTTAAAATTATTTAATCATAGTGTTATTTTGTGTTAAAAAATGGTTGTTCATATTAGTTTTACTTAAAAAATATAAGTTGCATCAAATTTTTAACTTGTTATTGTTATATTGTAATGTTTTTATAAAAAAATACTTATTAAACAAAATAATATATATATATATATATATATAGGAAATGTATGGGGCAATATGGTTCCCCTAGACCCAAAATAGAGGAAGCGTATGGGACAATATGGTTCCTCTAGACCCAAAGTATAGGAAGCGTATGGAGCAATATGGTCCCACTAGACCCGATGTATAGGAAGCGTATGGGGCAATATGGTTCCTGGTCCCCTAATCAGCATCCACAAAGAGCTTATCGCGCAGTTAGGTTGCCTTGGTCAACCAACCGTCTTCTTGATAGGATTTTGCGTAACCAGGATGAGCAGATGCGACTTCTAACACTGCATGGTCAGGAGATAACATTCCACAGTCGCCAGATGGACCAGATACATGATGACATGGGGTGGCCGATGACTAGCATGGGTGAAATGTATAAGTATATGGGTATGTCGGTTCCACCCCGTCCACCACCACGAGTTTATCTGGATATAGGCCCGTTCTTTATGCAGCAGCCCGACTCGGCCATGCCATCCTTTACCCAGCCATCCCGTCCATGCAGGTATGTTATCTTATTTTTATTTCATTTATCTACGAGCCATTTAATGTTATTTTGTTTAAATTATTATAAGCTTACGGTCCATCCTATACTCAGCCCGATCTTTCCAAGCCACATTTTTCTCAATCCGGCCTGATCATGCCGCTCTTTCCTCTGTCCGACCTTTCCATGTTTTATTTCATTTTCTACGAACAATTTTAATGTTATGTAATGAGTATTTTGTTTAAATTTTTTATAGGCTCTAGGCACGTCCTATACGCGGCACAACCCGTCACCCTCTACTAGGCGTGGTCCAAACTTCACGAAAGAGGAGCTCGCTGAGTTTGTCGAGGAATCTGACAAGGATCAATGACGATAATGGTTTATGTTATTATTATATGATGCAGTTGTCACACCCCGACCCGCAGCGGAAATAAAAGTCGGGGCTTAATTGGGTTTTCATCAAAGCTCCTGACATTTACTATAATTAAGTTTCATATGTATTATTTCAAATTTAAAGAGATTATCCATACACATAAAAACAAACAAACACAACATAAATGTTCTAAACAAGAAGTGTTTTATTTTTCTTCTAAAGCCAAGTCCTAAGTGTTCCTCTCCTCAGCCTGTCCATCTGTACCATGTGTAAAATAAAGGTTTGGGTCTACAGAAGTTGGCGAGTGAATCTAAATTAAACAGTTAAACGAACTAGTTATATTGGTTAATTTAATAAAAGTGTGCATGGACCAATTATGAGCAAATGTATATATAATCTAACCACAAACCACATAACACCAACAATGTACACATGTGCATGATAAATGATGAACTGTGAGATCAAGGCTCAATCAAACGGAGCCGATCTAATGAGGCACGCGATGCTCAACTCGTATCCAACGAGGAACTGATGGGCCTTATGTGAATGTTTGTACTGAAATGATAACATGTAACCACATATAACAACAACAAAAATTACATACACATTAGATCATATAATAGTGTTAGCACAAGTGTTTGAATATATAAAATATGTAAACGACACATGATACACCCCAAAACATGAATTAAAAAGGGGAATTTGTAAGGATTCACTCACAGTGGGTACGTTTCTTGGAATTGATAGTGATGGCGCACGATTTAGGATTTAACCGTCGAGGGAAACTAACCTAAATAATCACATAATAGTTCGATAAATAAATAAATTTTTATTTGAAATTAATATTTTAATTAATGCTTTTTATTAGATTTTTAGGTTTATTTTTGTGGTATTGTTACAATTTTTAAACTTTAAAAACGTCGTTTTTAAGTATTTTAAATGATTTTTAATTAATAATAATAATAAAGAATTTTGGAGTAAATAATAATAAAATAAATAAAATAATAAAAAATGTTTGACCTTGTCAGGTCTGACTAGTCGGATCGCGTTTAATTTTGGCAGCGTGTGAGGTTCGAACTCGTGACCTCCCGTATAAGATGATCTGAATAAGTTTTAAAAATGTGGTTTTTATTTCAGAAAGTCGGACGGCCATAAACTCGAACCCAGGACATATGTGTTGTTTTTGCACACAGTCCACCACTGGACTGTGTGTCTAACATGTTTAAAGCACCATATATAATTATACAAAAACACTAAATCAGTTTCATCTTCTTCATGAATAAAATACCCAGAACCCGTTCCTGACTGTTAATCAAAGATAACAATTTTGATTAATTGTTTTAAGGTTGTAACACACTAAATAAAAGATATCAAAAGGATTAAGAGGGTTATACCGACTAGGAGAAAAGGTTTTGGTTTTCCGGTGATGTTTTCCGGTGATGAACCGAGGATTCTGGCAACGTTGATTTGAAACCGAATAGAATTAGAGAGTTTTCGAGAGATTGAGCGAATTGAATGATATTTATAGCCAATCATTGTTTTTTCAGTTTTTTTAATTCAATCATTACTTCCGTTTTCAATAACGACATTGATTTTGAATCAGTTACAAAGTTGGTTTGATTTTAGGATTGAAACTGATTTACAGAATCGGTTATACATGATTTCATACCCGAAGTTGTTAATTAATCTTTATTGAATCGGTTGTTAGTTACCGATTTGAACTTCAAATTTGCAGGTTAGCGTTAGAAATGCGTATACGATTTAATGCTTTCGGTTTTAAACACATGTGGTGTGTGTGGTTTAGTGGTGTTTTGTGTGTGTGAGTTTGTGGGGGAACCAGGGTTCGAAACCCGGCTGCCCCTTTATTTTTTTTATTTTAAGGTTTTATTTATTATATTATTATCATTTATTTAATTCTTCCAATTTATTTAACAACCATTAATTAATAATTATAAATTAATAACTATAAACTAATAACTCGTATTAAATGAGAAAAAAATACGCATCGAGACTTTAAATTCAATACTTGAATTATTTAACGAAGCGGGTTTTGAGACCCGTTTTACAACGAATATTACAGTATCCCCTACTTTTAGAAATTTCGTCCCGAAATTTAGTTAGTAGTTGTAACTGGAAAAAGATGCGGGTATTTTTGCGCATTGAGTATTCACGTTCCCAAGTAAACCAGGTCCTTGTTTTGACTCACAACGCACCCTGACTATTGGAATACGACTTCGTCTTAAAAGCTTTTCACCGAAATCCATGATTTCTACAGGTTTTTCAACGAAATGTATTGATTCATCAATCTGTATATCTTCTAATGGTATATGGAGATTTTCGTCGGTGAGACACAATTTTTTAAGTTTGATACATGGAACGTAGGATGAATTCTGTTGAGTTCTTCTGGTAAGTCAAGCTTGTATACTACAGGACCAACTCTTTCGAGTATTTTGAATGGTCCGACATAGCGTGGTGCTAGCTTGCCTTTTGACCAAAACGAACCACTCCCTTCCACTGTGATACTTTCAAAAGTACTTGATCGCCAACACAAAACTCGAGTGGCTTTCGTCGTTTATCAGCGTAACTCTTTTGAAGACTTCGAGCTGCTAGAAGATTATTGCGGATCTAAAGAATTTTATCAGTCATTTTTTGAATCAACTCAGGTCCAGTGATTTGTGCTTCCCTAATTTCGTGCCAACATACTAGAGATCTGCACTTACGACCATATAAAGGCTTCAAAAGGAGCCATGCCGATGCTTGAATGATAGCTATTATTGTACGAAAATTCAACTAACGGTAAATGAGTATCCCAATTACCCTTGAAGTCTATGACACATGCTCGAAACATGTCTTCAAGAGTTTCTATGGTGCGCTCAGATTGGCCACCAGTTTGTGGGTGAAAAGCAGTGCTGAGATCTAAAGGTGTACCCAGTGCTGCTTGTATAGCTCGCCATGTTCGTGAAGTGAAATGGCTGTCTCGATCCGAAATGATACTTAAAGGCACACCATGTCGGCTTACAATTTCATCAATATAGATACGAGCTAACTTTTCGTTCTTAAATCTTGGAACAGAATGAGCTGATTTAGTGAGACAATCAATAATAACCCAAATTGTATCATACCCACTGGAGGTGCGAGGTAACCCGGTAATGAAGTCCATGGTTATGTTTTCCCACTTCCAAACGGGTATCTCAGGTTGGACGAGCAATCCTGAAGGTATTTGATGTTCAGCTTTAACCTTAGAACATGTGAGGCACTTGGAGACAAAAATGGCGATATCTTTCTTCATGCCAGGCCACTAGTATGAGTATTGTAGGTCTTGATACATTTTATCAGCACCTGGATGTATAGGGTATCGTATTTTGTGAGCCTCATTCATAAGAAAAGTACGAAGATTGTCGCGATCAGGTATCCAAATATGATTTAGATAGTAAAGGATACCATCGGACTTGGTTTCTATCTTGAGTTCAGCTCCACAAGACAATTCATCTCGCACATCATTTTCCGTGACAGAAATATGTTGAGCTGCCCGAATGCGATTTTGAAGATCAGCTACGAATCGAGAACACAAAAGATGGATGGAGTTCGCATATTCTTTTCGACTAAGGGCATCAACCACCACATTGGCTTTGCCAGGGTGATATCGAATTTCACAATCGTAATCATTTAAGAGTTTAACCCATCGTCGTTGTCCCATGTTAAACTTTTTTTATTAAAGATATGTTGGAGACTCTTGTGGTCAGTATAAATTTCACACATGGTACCATAGAGATAGTGTCTCCATATCTTTAGAGCAAACACGACCGCTCCAAGTTCTAGGTCGTGAGTGGTATAGTTCTTTTCATGCACTTTGAGTTGCCTTGAGGCGTAGGTTATCACCTTTCCTCTTTGCATTAAGACACAACCTAGTCCCTGCCCTGACGCGTCACAATAAACCACAAAGTCCTCGCAACCATCAGGAAGAGTAAGGATAGGTGCATCACAAAGTTTTTGCTTCAAAATTTAGAAAGCCTCTTCTTGCTTGGGCCCCCAAATGAAGGGTTTGCCCTTATGAGTTGTCACACCCCGACCCGCAGCGGAAAAGGTGATCGGGGCATGATTGGGTTATCATCAAAGCTCATGACATTTATTATAACGTTTCATATTCATTATTACAATTTAATGGAAAATATACAATCATAATTACATCATGTCCTAAACATCCTTCTAGATTTCATTGCTTTCTTCTAAGGCATTTCCTATGTTTTTCCTTGCTTCATCCTGTTCACCTGTATCATGTGTAAAAATGGTTTTTGGATCAACAAAAAGTTGGCGAGTGAATCCTATGAAAAGCATTTGAACAAGTTTATTGAATTGATTATAAAATAAAGTGCACAGCCACATATGATTAAATATAGATGTAAACATATTCATAAAACACTTAATATCAGATAATGCACACACATACAATAATAAATTGTTTTGAGGCACTCGTTGCTCAATCCGTCTCTCACGAGGAACTGATGGGCCTAATGAATGATTTGCATACAACTTGACAATATGAAATACATGACTACAAACAATAAATACATTCTAAGTTTAGATCACAATATGGTATGGCACAAGTTTAAATAAACGAGTTAATTTTAGTGACACATGACACACCCCGAAACGTGTAATTAAAAAGGGGAGTTGTAAGATTCACTCACATTGGGTGCGTTCGGTTGATGATGTTGGTTGCGCACGAAGTTTGATTTAACCACGAGTGAAACTAACCTAGATAATAACATAATGATTCGGTAAATAAGTGGATTTTATTAAATCAATTTTTGTAGGATTATTGGATATATTTTTGTGAGTTTAAGGCTATTTTCTAACTTTAAAAAATGTTATTTTAAGTATTTTTAATTGATTTTTAAATAAAATAAATAAATAAAAATAATAAAAAAATGTTGACTTTTTGACCGTTGACCGTTGACCTGTTGACCGGTTTGATTGTGTAATTGTGTGCGCCGGGTGAGGCTCGAACCCGAGACCTTCCGTATGCGTGCACGCAGCTCTACCAACTGAGCTACGTGTCTAACCCGAAATATTTCTGTTTTTAATTATATTTATATACTAATTGAATTAATCCGAAAATCATTTATTTTAAAAACGATTTTAATGTCTCGCTTGGTGCTCTCCACAGGTCTCGAACCCGGGACCTGTGGGTTAGGTTGACACACAGTCCACCGCTGGACTGTGTGTCTAACTTGGTAAATAATCTGATTTTTATTATACTTATATACAAACTAGATCATTTCATTTCTGCCTTATATAAAAAGTTTGATAATTGCCAGAACCGGTGCGGTAGTCTGGACTCGAACTCGCGACGTGTGATTTAAACGTTCACACAGTCCACCGCTGGACTGTGTGTCTATCTTGGTTATTATTCCGGTTTTTATTAAACTTAACATCTATTTGCAGTGAATCCGGTTCAGTTTAAAAAAAAGGAACATTTTTATTAAGGCGAGTGTGCGCGGAACAAGAATCGAACTCGGGACGTATGCGTGTTTATTTGCACACAGTCCACCGCTGGACTGTGTGTCTAACCCGAGATAAATCTTGATTTAAATTAAACATATATGCAACTGAAAACTTCATCTTCTTCGTTAAACTTAACCAGAATCGGTGTCCGACTGGTTCGACGATTTAATCAAGTTCTTTAGTGTGTTGTGATTAATTACATGTGAGATTAATAAAAAGAATGAGAGATATTAGGTATAAGATATACCGGCAGAAGTCCCCTGTTTCGCCGGCGAGTTTTCCGATTACAGCAGGTTATTCCGGCGACGTGTATTTTGCGGCAGAGTGTCTTCAGGAAGCTTGAGGTGAGTGTGGGTGGCTTCAGTATGAACTCTAGGTGTTCTGTTTTTAGAGTGATGCACAAAGGTGAAAGGGTTCGGTTTTCCGGCGAGTTGCAGAAGTTTTCCTGCGAGTGAAATTACGTCGAGAAAGGGTGTGATTGTGAGCGAAAAGGCAAACAGAAGTTAGAGGGTGTATTTATAGGGCAGAACATCGATGAATTTGGTCCGTTTTCCGTCTTGATTCGTCGGTCAATAATTTTCCGGCGGTTATGACTTGTGTCGCGGGTTCAGACGTCGGTTATAACCGATGTAATAGTTAAGGCTTCGGTTAAATCAGAAGAAACCGTCCAATCTCGGCGAAATCGTCGGGATTTCCGACAATCGGATTGGGCGCGTCAGTTTTGAATTCAAGTTTGATATTTGAATTAATTGTTTTGATATGTTACTAAAGAACACAAGTGGCGGAGTGGTTGGAAGGATGTGTGTTAAGGCTTTGAAGTTTATCCCCAGCTGACCCGGGTTCGAAACCCGGCAGCATTGTTTTATTTTTATACCACTATTTTTAATACTTTTTCAAATATAACTTTTATAATCCAATATACTTATTAATTATGTATCGTTTAAAATTAATTTGGGCATTAAATACGCAACGAAATTTTTAACTGATTGTTCGGTTAACAAACGGAGCGGGTTTGGTAAATCCGGTTTTTGACGGATGTTACAGTATCCCCTACTTTTTAGAAATTTCGTCCCGAAATTTAAGTAGTGACATATTTGTCTAAAAAGGATGGTGTTTAATTTGACAGTTACATACTTAGAAAAAAAAGTAAGAGTTTAAATTTTTGTTTGAGGCGGTAACGTCACTTGTAAGGGTTAAGTACCCTGCTACAGGAATCGCTTTTTGTTGCCTACGGTAAAAATATTGATAAGCGGAGTTGATTCACTAAGTATGATTTCGTGCGTAAGAGTTTTGATATGTTTGGAAAGATAAGGTCATATCCTAAAACAAAATTTCTAATACTACAACCTACATGGAACTTCTCATAACCGCCTGACAATGCCTCTGATCCTTTGGCAAGAATACTTATATATAGGAAGTACCAGCGGCGTATCCACCATATTCTTGTCAAATTTTCATTGGTTTTATCAGTAAGTTATGATTGGTTCTATGATGTAACTCTAGAACATAAATAAACACCACAACCAATGTACCAAGAAATTACTAAATCCTACATGGAACTTCTCATAACCGCCTGACAATGCCTCTGATCCTTTAGCAAGAATACTTATATATAGGAAGTACCAGCGGCGTATCCACCATATTCTCGTCAAATTTTCATTGGTTTTATCAGTAAGTTATGATTAGTCCTATGTGACTCTAAAGCATAAATAAACACCACAACCAATATCTGAGTCCAAATTCTGATAGTATACATGTTTGAATGGTGGCATAATCCAATGAGATGATATGAATGCTAAATCAGTGAGTATAACTCATATCAAGACAATACTAAATCCTACATGGAACTTCTCATAACCGCCTGATAATGCCTCTGATCCTTTGGCAAGAATACTTATATATAGGAAGTACCAGCGGCGTATCCACCATATTCTTGTCAAATTTTCATTGACTTTATCCGCAAGTTATGATTAGTTCTATGTGACTCTAAAACAAACACAACAACCAAAACTTGAGTCTCAATTCTGATAGCATACATGTTTGATTTGTGACAGTTCCCCTCTCGTTTGTTGTGATGGAGAGGTTAGTCTATGTAGAAATGGAACACAATCCAATTTCTTTAGATGATGATATGATATGAATGTTAAATCAATGAATGTAACACAAATTTCAACCAAGACAATACTAAATCCTACATGGAACTTCTCATAACCGCCTGATAATGCCTCTGATCCTTTGGCAATAATACTTATATATAGGAAGTACCAGCGGCGTATCCACCATATTCTTGTCAAATTTTCATTGGCTTTATCCGCAAGTTATGATTAGTTCTATGTGACTCTAATACATAAATAAACACAATCAACTTAATTCTGATAGCATACATGTTTGAATGGCGACAGTACCTCTCTCGTTTGTTGTGATGGAGAGGTTAGTCCTTGTGGAAGTGAGACATAGCTCAACTTCTTTAAATGATGAAATTGAAATACGTTAAAATGTATGATGAACAAATTTCGACCAAGACATTAATAAATCCTACATGGAACTTCTCATAACCGCCTGATAATGCCTCTGATCCTTTGACAAAAATACTTATATATAGGAAGTATCAGCGGCGTATCCACCATATTCTTGTCAAATTTTCATTGACTTTATCCGCAAGTTATGATTAGTTCTATGTGACTCTAAAACAAACACAACAGCCAAAACTTGAGTCTCAATTCTGATTGCATACATGTTTGAATGATGACAGTACCTCTCTCGTTTGTTATGATGGAGAGGTTAGTCCTTGTGGAAGTGAGATATAGCTCAACTTCTATAAATGATGAAATTGAAATACGTTGAAATGTATGATGAACAAACTACGACCAAGACATTACTAAATCTTACATGGAACTTCTCATAACCGCCTGATAATGCCTTTGATCCTTTGACAAGAATACTTATATATAGGAAGTACCAGCGACGTATCCACAATATTCTTGTCAAATTTTCATTGGTTTTATCCGCAAGTTATGATTAGTTCTATGTGACTCTAAAACAAACACAACATCCAAAACTTGAGTCTTAATTCTGATAGTATACATGTTTGAATGATGACAATACCTCTCTCGTTTGTTATGATGGAGAGGTTAGTCTATGTAGAAATGGAACACAATCCAATTTCTTTAAATGATGAGATGCTATAAATGCTAAATCAGTGAGTACAAAACAAACTTCAATCAAGACAATACTAACTTCTACATGGAACTTCTCATAACCGCTAGATAATGCCTCTGATCCTTTGACAAGAATACTTATATATAGGAAGTACCAGCGGCGTATCCACCATATTCTTGTCAAATTTTCATTGGCTTTATCCGTAAGTTATGATTGGTTCTATGTGACTTTAAAACATAAAGAAAAACATAAAACTAAGCGGTTGGAGTCGAATCTTGATTTTTGGTGAAGGGGACCAGTTGGGTGGTTTCGTTTGAGCCGTCATTAACTTCAACAGGATTGGCATTGATGTTGAAAACTCTTCCTCTTGCTGGTGGCCTAGGGATTAGGTTTCCTTGATTTGCTTGGTTAACTGGGTTTGCTTGAGCTTGGGCGTTTATGATGTTAACCAATCGAGGGCACGTGTTTCTGAAATGGGTAGGGTCGCCACAATTAAAGCAAGCTCGAACATAAGGTAACATGGGGTATTGAGGTTGTTGATATGTTTGGATCATATTTTGAGTAGGGGGTGTTGTTTGGTTTTGAGGGGTGCGGCAAACCTTGCTCAAATGACCATAGCGTCCACAATTCGCACATAGTCGACAAGGTAAGGTAGATGGATGGTGATAAAAACAGGTGTTACATTGAGGGTGAGGTCCAAGGTATGGTTTCTTATTTGGGTAAGTTGAGTTGGGTGCTATTTGCGTGATTGGGATAGCTTGGATGGGTATGGCTTGTGAGGCTAGAAGACATCTACAAGGAATACATATCAAAAGTATGAGTTGGATGATTTAGGGATTAGGTGTCGTATTTAGGAATGAACATTTATAAAATAAATATAAAATAATAAATCTACTACATCCATAGGATGTCTTGGGCTTTGCTCGTAATTGGGCATTGCATGCCGCCATACTTCACCTTCGTAATCATGTGGGCCCCCATGAATACCGGGTTTTTCATATGGTTCGCATGTGTTAGCCTGGTTACGTACACTAAAACTCGGAGAAAATCGAGAAATATGTATATAACGTATGATATTCAGAATGTATCCAGGTGTGGACACGGTGACACCTCAAAGTGGGGTTAGTTCGAACGACGTTTGGTGTGGCATGCTTTGGCCTAATAGGTCCTTCGTACTCTCATTGTTAGTCCCCAGGTAGGCAAACTGGTCCGTTATATTGGATTTATACGAATGCCAACCTAGACAGGACGTTCCGACTACCGGTACTTGTACCCTTACAGTTACTACATGCCCGTCGCAGAACTCACTTTGATGAGATTTTGAAAAAAATGAAAAATGCGATAAAATCTTTGAATAACGAAAGTATGAAGATGATTTGAATATATGAACATTGAAATATGTATGATGAATGTTCATGTAAGTATGTATGTTTGACTGTAAGTATAAACAAATATGAAGCAAATAAACATCATAAGTTTGCATGTAACCACATAAACAATTTAAAATCTAGTCAACTATAGTATAGGCTCTAAGGGTCTAAAACCTATCCTATATCCCTATAGTCATGGCTCTGATACCAATCTGTCACACCCCGACCCGCAGCGGAAAAGGTGATCGGGGCATGATTGGGTTATCATCAAAGCTCATGACATTTATTATAACGTTTCATATTCATTATTACAATTTAATGGAAAATATACAATCATAATTACATCATGTCCTAAACATCATTCTAGATTTCATTGCTTTCTTCTAAGGCATTTCCTATGTTTTTCCTTGCTTCATCCTGTTCACCTGTATCATGTCTAAAAATGGTTTTTGGATCAACAAAAAGTTGGCGAGTGAATCCTATGAAAAGCATTTAAACAAGTTTATTGAATTGATTATAAAATAAAGTGCACAACCACATATGATTAAATATAGATGTAAACATATTCATAAAACACTTAATATCAGATAATGCACACACATACAATAATAAATTGTTTTGAGGCACGCGTTGCTCAACCCGTCTCTCATGAGGAACTGATGGGCCTAATGAATGATTTGCATAAAACTTGACAATATGAAATACATGACTACAAAGAATAAATACATTTTATGTTTAGATCACAATATGGTATGCCACAAGTTTAAATAAACGAGTTAATTTTAGTGACACATGACACACCCCAAAACGTGTAATTAAAAAGGGGAGTTGTAAGATTCACTCACATTGGGTGCGTTCGGTTGATGATGTTGATTGCGCACGAAGTTTGATTTAACCACGAGTCAAACTAACCTAGATAATAACATAATGGTTCGGTAAATAAGTGGATTTTATTAAATCAATTTTTGTAGGATTATTGGATATATTTTTGTGAGTTTAAGGCTATTTTCTAACTTTAAAAAATGTTATTTTTAAGTATTTTTAATTGATTTTTAAATAAAATAAATAAATAAAAATAATAAAAAAAATGTTGACTTTTTGACCGTTGACCTGTTGACCGGTTTGATTGTGTAATTGTGTGCGCCGGGTGAGGCTCGAACCCGAGACCTCCCGTATGCGTGCACGCAGCTCTACCAACTGAGCTACGTGTCTAACCCGAAATATTTCTGTTTTAAATTATATTTATATACTTATTGAATTAATCCGAAAATCATTTATTTTAAAAACGATTTTAATGTCTCGCTCGGTGCTCTCCACAGGTCTCGAACCCGGGACCTGTGGGTTAGGTTGACACACAGTCCACCTCTGAACTGTGTGTCTAACTTGGTAAATAATCTGATTTTTATTATACTTATATACAAACTAGATCATTTCATTTTGCCTTATATAAAAAGTTTGATAATTGCCAGAACCGGTGCGGTAGTCTGGACTCGAACTCGCGACGTGTGATTTAAACGTTCACACAGTCCACCACTGGACTGTGTGTCTATCTTGGTTATTATTCCGGTTTTATTAAACTTAACATCTATTTGCAGTGAATCCGGTTCAGTTTAAAAAAAGGAACATTTTTATTAAGGCGAGTGTGCGCGGAACAAGAATCGAACTCGGGACGTATGCGTGTTTATTTGCACACAGTCCACCGCTGGACTGTGTGTCTAACCCGAGATATATCTTGATTTAAATTAAACATATATGCAACTGAAAACTTCATCTTCTTCGTTAAACTTAACCAGAATCGGTGTCCGACTGGTTCGACGATTTAATCAAGTTCTTTAGTGTGTTGTGATTAATTACATGTGAGATTAATAAAAAGAATGAGAGATATTAGGTATAAGATATACCGACAGAGGTCCCCTGTTTCGCCGGCGAGTTTTCTGATTACAGCAGGTTATTCCGGCGACGTGTATTTTGCGGCAGAGTGTCTTCAGGAAGCTTGAGGTGAGTGTGGGTGGCTTCAGTATGAACTCTAGGTGTTCTGTTTTTAGAGTGATGCACAGAGGTGAAAGGGTTCGGTTTTCTGGCGAGTTGCATAAGTTTTCCGGCGAGTGAAATTACGTCGAGAAAGGGTGTGATTGTGAGCGAAAAGGCTAACAGAAGTTAGAGGGTGTATTTATAGGGCAGAACATCGACGAATTTGGTCCGTTTTCCGTCTTGATTCGTCGGTCAATAATTTTCCGGCGGTTATGACTTGTGTCGCGGGTTCAGACGTCGGTTATAACCGATGTAATAGTTAAGACTTCGGTTAAATCAGAAGAAACCGTCCAATCTCGGCGAAATCGTCGGGATTTCCGACGACTGCGATTGGGCGCGTCAGTTTTGAAATCAAGTTTGATATTTGAATTAATTGTTTTGATATGTTACTAAAGAACACAAGTGGCGGAGTGGTTGGAAGGATGTGTGTTAAGGCTTTGAAGTTTATCCCCAGCTGACCCGGGTTCGAAACCCGGCAGCATTGTTTTATTTTTATACCACTATTTTTAATACTTTTTCAAATATAACTTTTATAATCCAATATACTTATTAATTATGTATCGTTTAAAATTAATTTGGGCATTAAATACGCAACGAAATTTTTAACTGTTGTTCGGTTAATAAACGGAGCGGGTTTGGTAAATCCGGTTTTTGACGGATGTTACATGAGTCAAGGCTGTGAGTGGTACGGCGATACGTGAAAAGTTTGCGATGAAACGTCGATAATAACCAGCTAGACCAAGAAATGACCTAACTTCGGTAGGTGTGTGTGGCGCTTGCCATTCTGCACTACTTTGATCTTTGCAGAGTCGACATGAATCCCTTTGTCGTTGACAATATGACCTAGAAATTGTACCTCTTTTAACCAAAACTCACATTTCGAGTACTTAGCATAAAGCTTTTCGGTTTTCAAAAGTGTTAGGATGAGTCGGAGATGTCACTCATGATCGGATTTGGTCTTAGAATAAATAAGAATATCATCAATGAAGACTATGACAAACGATCGAGGTAGGGTTTACACACCCTATTCATCAAATCCATGAAAACAGCAGGAGCATTGGTCAAACCAAAAGGCATAACCATGAATTCATAGTGACCATATCGAGTTCGAAAACAGTCTTTGGAATGTCTTCTTCGCGTACTCTAAGTTGGTGATAACTAGAACGAAGATCGATTTTTGAAAAACAGGTGGCACCCTGGAGTTGATCTAGAAGATCATCGATACGAGGTAAAGGATAACGATTCTTGATAGATAGCTTTTTGAGGTCTCTATAGTCAATACACATTCGGAAAGTTCCATCTTTCTTCTTTACGAAAAGAACCGGCGCTCCCAAAGGTGATGAGCTAGGACGTATAAATCCTTTGTCAGTTAACTCTTGCAACTGACTAGCTAACTCTTGCATTTCAGATGGGGCTAACCGATATGGAGATTTTGCAACCGGTGTAGCACCAGGTACAAGATCGATTTGGAATTCGACTTCTCGCACAGGAGGAAGTCCTGAAACGTCATCGGGAAAAACTTAAGGAAATTCTTTAACGATTGGAATGTCTTCGAGCTTCTTTTCCTTGCCTTCCTTTTTGATGATGTGAGCTAAAAATGTGATATAGTCTTTGTGAAGGTATCTTTGAGCTTGAAGGCATGACATCAATTTGAGTCCTATGGAGGGGGTTTCACCAAAAATACGTAAAGTTTGACCGTCAGCGAGAGGAATTCGAATAAACTTTTTATAACAAACAACTTCAGCGTGATGCTGGCTAAGCCAGTCCATATCAATGATGACGTCGAAACTACCCAACTTCATAGGGATGAGATCAATTGGAAAGTCATGATCATTGAGTGTAAGAGTGCAATCACGAATAATTGAGTCTAACGTAATAGGTTCACCATCAGCGACTTCCACCGTAAATGATTCAGCTAGACTAACGCGAACGCGAGGTAAATCAAGAATAGATTCGAACTCTAAGGACATGAAACTCTTATCCGCACCAGTATCAAATAGAATAGATGCATAAGTACTGTTAATGGGAAACGTACCGTTAACCACGTTGTTATCAGCTCTAGCCTGATTATCATTGATGTTAAAAGCTCTTCCTCTAGCAGGTGGATTGGCTTGGTTGGGTTGGTTCACTGGATTTGCTTGAGCTTGAGCATTTATGATATTCACCAAACGTGGGTAAGTGTTTCGAAAATGGGTTGTATCACCGCAATTGAAACAGGCTCTGACTGGTTGCATCATAGGGTAGTTGGGTTGGGCCATGGGTTGAGCAGGTGGTAACAGTAGAGGTTGTTGGTATTGTGCTTGGCCTACC
The DNA here is from genome assembly GCA_947069175.1 of Scalesia atractyloides. NCBI lineage: Eukaryota > Viridiplantae > Streptophyta > Magnoliopsida > Asterales > Asteraceae > Scalesia > Scalesia atractyloides. The sequence continues at coordinate 7,553,605 of CAMTDV010000002.1, read as the reverse complement.
ACTTGGTTGTTGGATTGGGCTTGAGGTTGATTGCGGTTTGGTCTTTGAAGGATGCGACAAGTTTGAATTGTATGACCTGCACGACCACAACTTGTGCAATGAAGGCATGGGTTCTCAGGAGGGTGATGATATTGACATCGGTTGCATTTTGGATGAGATCCGGTGTAGGGTTTCTTGAATGGGGAGGCGGGAGGAGCAACTTGTGTGATTGGAGCGGCAGTGATAGGGAGATTGGTTTGGGTAACAACGAAATTCTTCCCGTTGCGCTTTCTTTTACCAGTAAACTTTGAAGATGATCCTGTTTGGGTTGGGGTTGAGGTTTCAGCAGGTGTCTTGTCTTTCTTCTTCTCTTCTTTAAAATCACCATTTCTAATTTGATTTTCTGTGAGCTCAGTGGCTAGCTCCATCGCAGCCTCGAGAGTTGCAGGTGTAGTACTTAACACAGAATCTTGAATTTTCGAGAGAAGACCTCGAATGTAATGCTCAATTAAACGGTAGAGTGGAGTGAACAAGTTGGGGACCATCTGATCAACTCGAGGAATCTCTTATTGTATGTTATGTGGTCTCCCTCCTTTTGTTTCAAAAAGTAGAACTCATCCTCTAATTTCTTGATTTCGCTTCTTGGACAGAAGCGCCTAGTCATGAGTTCCCTCAACTCTTCCCAAGTTAAGGCCACAACGGCTTCAACACCTCGCCTACCTTTCTCCCAGTTCCACCATGTAAGTGCTACCCCATACAAACGACCGGTAGCATATCGCACCTTGTGATCATCGGGACAATCGCAGTTGAGAAAAGTGCTCTTCATCTCCTCAAACCAACGAAGGAGGACGGTGACACTTTCAGTCCCCTCGTATTTTGGAGGGTCGCAAGAGTTAAAGTGCTTATAGGTGCACATGGTGGTGTTGGTGGGAGGATTGGCAACATTTTGACCTTCTTGATTTGTTGGGTTGATGGGATTAGCAGCAAGGGCTTGTTGGACTTGGACTACGATGTCGGGAAGTACGGCAACCATCTATTGGGCTATTTGAGGAGCCATGCGCTCGCCAGATCTTCCTGACCTTCTACCACCTCGAGAGTGTCTAGCAGACATCTATAGGAAATACGTAGCGAGATTATGAGTTGAACGTTTTAGGTGTCATGTGCCGTAAAAGAAAAATCAACATTCACAAAATAAATGAGAAAAAATAAGTTTTTTTCTACATCCATAGGATGTCTTGGGCTTTGCTTATGTTTGGGCCCCCATATGTCTCCCATACCTTGGCCTAGGTAATCATGTGGGCCCCCATGACTACTGGGCTTTGTAGGGTTCACATTGGTGTTGGCATGTTTAACACTCGCATCACCCGAATGAAAATCGTAAAACATGATTGCGAGATATAAGGTCGGAGGGTGTCTAAGTGTAGACATAGTGACAGCTCAAAGTGGGTTAGTTCACACGACGTTTGGTGTGACATGCTTTGGCCTAATAGGTCCTTCGTACTCTCATCATTAGTCCCTAGGTAGGCAAACTGGTCCGTTATATTGGATTTTTACGAATGTCATTCCTAGACAGGATGTTTCGACTACCCGTACTCGTACCCTTCCAGTTACTACATGCCCGTCGTAGAACTCACTTTAATGAGATTGAAAACTTGAAAACATCATAAAATTCTAGAAAAAGGAAATCATGATAAATGTTTAAATATGTGAAATTGAGACGTGTGCGTTTACATAGGCATGATATGTTGATAATATGTATACCACAATAAATATAACATGATGACATTTAATGATGAGTGTGCTTGCATGCATTTGTGTGTGGAATAGATATGAAACAAATAAACATCATGAGTTTGCATCTAACACAGAAACAATTAAAATCTAATCAACTATAGTATAGGCTTTAAGGGTCTAATAACCTATCCTATATCGCTATAGCCAAAAGCTCTGATACCAATCTGTCACACCCCGACCCGCAGCGGAAATAAAAGTCGGGGCATAATTGGGTTTTCATCAAAGCTCATGACATTTACTATAATTAAGTTTCATATTTATTACTTTAAATTTGAAAGAGATTATCCAAACACATAAAAGCAAACAAACACAACATAAATGTTCTAAACAAGAAGTGTTTTATTTTTCTTCTAAAGCCAAGTCCTAAGTGTTCCTCTCCTCAGCCTGTCCACATGTACCATGTGTAAAATAAAGGTTTGGGTCAACAAAAGTTGGTAAGTGAATCTAAATTAAACAGTTTAACGAATTAGTTATATTGGTTAATTTAATAAAAGTGTGCATGGAGCAATTATGAGCAAATGTATATACAATCTAACCACAAACCACATAGCACCAACAATGTACACATGTGCATGATAAATGATGAACTGTGGATCAAGGCTCAATCAAACGGAGCCGATCTAATGAGGCACGCGATGCTCAACTCGTATCCAACGAGGAACTGATGGGCCTTATGGAATATTTGCACTGAAATGATAACATGTAACCACATATAACAACAACAAAAATTACATACACATTAGATCATAGAATGGTGTTAGCACAAGTGTTTGAATATATAAAATATGTAAACGACATATGATACACCCTTAAACATGAATTAGAAAGGGGAATTTGTAAGGATTCACTCACAGTGGGTGCGTTTCTTGGAATTGATAGCGATGGCGCACGATTTACGATTTAATCGACGAGGAAAACTAACCTAAATAATCACGTAATAGTTCGATATATAAGTAAAATTTTATTTGAAATTAATGATTTTCATTAGATTTTTAGGTTTATTTTTGTGGTATTGTTACAATTTTTAAACTTTAAAAACTTTGTTTTTAAGTATTTAAATGATTTTTAATTAATAATAATAATAAAGAATTTTTGGAATAAATAATATTAAAATAAATAAAATAATAAAAAAATGTTTGACTTTGTTAGGTCTGAGATGTCGGATCGCGTTTAATTTTGGCAGGGTGTGAGGTTCAAACTCGTGACCTCTCGTATACGTGCTCGCAGCTCTGCCAACTGAGCTACGTGTCTAACCTGAGATAACCTCTGTTTTTATTATATATATACACTAGTTAAGTTAATTCAAAATTTATTTATTTGAAAAGGTTTTAAAAGTAATCGAATCGCTGCATAGTCCCTGTCTTGAACCCGTGACCTTCGATTTGTGTTGCACCCAGAGCTACCAACTGGGCTGGGTGTCTAACCCGGTAAAATCCGAAATTATATTACATTTATATAATTATTGTAAGATGATCTAAATAAGTTTTAAAAAGGTGGTTTTTATTTCAGAAAGTCGGACACTCATATAACTCAAACCCGGGACATATGTGTTGTGTTTGCACATAGTCCACCACTAGACTGTTTGTCTAACATGTTTAAAACACCATATATAATTATACAAAAACACTAAATCAGATTCATCTTCTTCATGAATAAAATACCCAGAACCCGTTCCCGACTATTAATCAAAGATAACAGTTTTGATTAATTGTTTTAAGGTTGTAACACACTAAATAAAAGATATCCAAAGGATTAAGAGGGTTATACCGACTAGGAGAAAAGGTTTCGGTTTTTCAGTGATGAACCGAGGATTCTGGCAATGTCGATTTGAAACAGAATAGAATTAGAGAGTTTTCGAGAGATTGAGCGAGTCGAATGAAATGCAATGATTCAATATTTATAGCCAATCATCGTTTTTCAGTTTTTTTATTCATCATTACTTCCGCTTTCAATAACGACATTGATTTTGAATCAGTTACAAAGTTGGTTTTGATTTTAGGATTGAAACTGATTTATAGAATCGGTTATACATGATTTCATAACCGAAATTGTTAATTAATCTTGATTGAATCGGTTGTCAGTTACCGATTTGAACTTCAAATTTGCAGGTTAGCGTTTGAAATGGTATAAGATTTAATGATTTCGATTTTAAACACATGTGGTATGTGGTTTAGTGGTGTTTTGTGTGTGTGAGTTTGTGAGGGAACCTGGGTTCGAAACCCGGCTGCCCCTTTATTTTTTTTTATTTTTTTATTTGAAGGTTTTATTTATTATATTATTATGATTTATTTAATTCTTCCAATTTATTTAATAACCATTAATTAATAATTATAAATTAATAACTATAAACTAATAACTCGTATCAAATGAGAAAAAGATACGCATCGAGACTTTAAATTCAATACTTGAATTATTTAACGAAGCGGGTTTTGAGATCCGTTTTACAACGAATATTACAACAGTACTGTACGAACAATTGAATTTAATTTTAAGTATTTGTAATATTTGTTTAATTTGGATATGTTTAGTTTGTTTGGATTGCTTAATTTCACTACATCTTTTATAGAATTTATAACAAAAAAGATAACATCATTTTATAAACAAAAAAAACAACTTAATTAACTTAAAAAAATAAAGTTCGAAAAAGATACTAATGACAATATGCTACTCCTGCAAAAAAATTCCTCCAAGGAACATATGCACAGTATGATTCCCCTGGTCTTTTGGGAAAAAATTCTCTAGGGAGCGTATGGCCCTATATCATTCCCCTGGTCCCCTAATCATTAGCTGACCATCTTCTGAAAAGTTTGTACTTCAAGTACACGTATAGGAAGTGTATTGCTCAATATGCTTGGACCCAGAGAAACCGTATTGCCCTATACGCTTCCTACAGGGTTTAAGGGATGTGCAAATAAAATGAGGGGATGTGTGGATAACCAAGCCCTTATTTTATTGGTTCCGGTCGTTTCATGTTATGAGAACTTCGGTGGAATCCAAGATCTATATTTTCTTTAACTAGTGAAATTTTCTGCGTGATACAGTGAAGATTTGATCGGTGTTAGTGGGGTTTGTGACAGCATCGGTCTGTTAGGACATCTGATTTAAAGTCATGTTACACACAACAAACTGTATTTTATATTGAAAATAATCAAAAGAAATACTAGTACCGGTTCCGTTAATAACAATACCGGTGCCAATGTCGATAAAAAACCATAAAAACAAATACAAGTTCCGATAATAACAAAACAATACCGCTATCGATGATACTAGTATCTGTCACATAATACTATTTTGAACAAACCTCTTTTACAACAAAGTGTATGCAGGAAGTCAATAAAAACGTTTAACACATTCACATTTAAGCTTTTAAAAACTAACGAGTTAAAAATGTTTATTGTTTAAAGTATAAAGTTGAAATAAGAAATTAAAATAATCAAATATAATAACATAATTAACATATAAATTTATTTTACCATTCATCATATTTTAGATTTATATGTATTTAATTAACATAAATTTTTTTCTAGGGTATTAGCTCGGTTCCAGTTTATCTCAAGAAGTCGGGTCGGGTCGATTCCGGTCCAAACAAGCATGTAAACCCGACAATTAGACCGAAATAACAATGTTTTATCCACTGGGTTTGGGCCCATTAGTAAGTCTGCGGTTATTTTGTTACCCTAATTAACATTTATGCTCCTTGAAACTCTGCATCATTCATTTGATTATCAATTACTTGCTACGATTTGACTATTTGTTTGTTTTTTTTTTGAACTTCTAATAATCTGTTTGTTATATAAATAATCCAGTGATTTGACTTTTGAAGTCAAACTAAATATATAAACCAACGGATTTTTGACCTATTTGAAACTTTAACAATTACAAATGAATTTTGTAGCAAACAATAATTTTTTCAACAAATTGTTGACCCGTTTAAGTTTTATCTACAGAGATAGTAAATATACGTTATACTTACACCAATCAAGCCGGGCTTTTGTATACCTTTTTCTATTAACCGCAGTTAACTGAGACCTGCTTTTATAAATACTATACCATGTTAGGCGGGGATTTTGTGTATCAGTCCTAGTGTCATACAGGTTTCAGTCATATGGGTCAACTGGTCAACCGTTCTTGCATACAGATCAAGGATTGAAATGTATCAAGCCGATTACAAGGATTAAATGTCGTCTTTGACTGTTTGTTCTTCATCGCTTAGGCATCAGAACATGAATCTGAGTGAGGAAAATTGTATATTCACGGGTCGAGTTTTTATACTTGGACCAACCTATCCTAAAATAAAAATACCTGGAACCGATTTATGTATTGGGGTAATGAATCGGTTAGTGATTTAATAGGATTTCAGTTCTTGGGTCCGGTCAGGTTTTACCTTTTGCTCACCCCTGTTTTGTTCTACTATCCTTCATCGTTTCAATTTCATATGTACCTAAAAATATATATAAAATAAAAGATAAGTCATTTGTTATTATCATCAATATAAAACACTTTGTATTGTATCTAATGTGTCTCAAATTACAAAACATAAGTAATAAATTCAACTGTAGTCAATAGATTATATATAAATCAATATTAAATACTTGAAGTTATATTTAATGTGTCCCAAATTATAAAACTTAGAAACTTTGTGATCAAAGCAAAAGTAACAAATTCAACTGTAGTCGTCAATAGGTTGTTTATATATATATATATATATATATATATATATAATATGATACCCAATGAAAAAAATATTAAAATAGCATAATAGAATATAAATTTGTGAATTACATGAATATTTACTTAGTAATAAAAATATAGGAATTATGGATCAACAATTTGAGTTAAGATATGATTACACTTATGTTTAATTACAATAACTAATATGAACTTAACAAATAATTAGTAAAGCAACAATATTAAAAAACAAAAAGAGATGTTTATACTTCATATATTTTTAAATACTTCTTTTTATACAACATTAAATGTTCTATTGGTAAATTTACCATTTTTATCTAAAATTAATAATCTTAGTTTACAAAGAGTGCTTACAATTGTTAGATGTTTACAAGTATTTAGGGATGCTTCAAATGAGCTCCCATGTCCCCTATTTATAGTGATTGCATAAGTATCTAGAGTATTCTAGATCTAGAATACTCTTTTACAAAATATCATGGCTAAACATCTAAGATATTTGCTACAAAATATCATGATATTATGTTGAATTCTAGAGTGTTCCTTGGCAGATTTTATGGCTGATATAACAGCCATTTCCAGCAGATTCTAGGCCTTTCTTGGCTGATATTTTGTGCTTCTTAGTGCCTCCTTGTTGCTGGAACAATACGGATTGTTTCGGAGTCTTCCGGGCGGCTCTTGAAGCGTGTAGATGACCTCGGAAGATTCTAGATAGAATGCTGAATTTTTGGGCTAAATTTTAGCGGGGCGTGACACTTTTCACTACAATTATCAAAGATTCTATTCAATAAAAAATAGAGTTAAGTTAATCTACAAAGTGCTTTATCGTACAAAACGTACAAAGGCATGAAAAAGCAAAAAAAAAAAACGCGGTGACATTTTCATAATTATTTGCTTGTAGGGTAATTATCAAAACTACTCTACAAATAATCTTGTAGGATAATTTGATCTTGTCGGGTAATTTTGTAAAATGTACTTGTAGGGTAATTATCAAAATTACTCTACAAGTGTATCAAAATTAATCTACTAGTTTATCAAGTAACATACCATTCAAAATTACCCTAAAATATCAAAATTAGCTTAAAAGATCATTTGTATAGTAATTATGATACTCTTCAAAATTACCATAAAGACAGTTTTACAAAATTACCCTAAAAGATCATTTGTAGAGTAATTTTGATAATTACGAAAATGTCACCGCGTTTTTGCAGTAAAACCTTCAGTTCATACGTTTTATACGGTAAATGTATTTATATTTGATATTTAGTCAGAAAAAATAATACAAAAGGTGAGAGGTTGGCTATATAAGAAAGACATTTTAAGCTTGAACATCATCCAATAATTTTCGTGTTTGTTCGATTCTAGCCATAGAAATAGAAAGGAATTATATGTGTGTATTGACGTGAGTATAAAGGAGAGCACATGGAGAAATAAAGAAATTGAAGTTGAAATCAACCCTTCGAGCAAGTTTTTGTTGGTATTTGTATTACACGATTTACACTTTTGACAACAAAAGCGATAAAAGTATACATCGAGTATTAAAATCTCCCATTAATTATCCAGTTTGCGAGAACTTAAGAAATCGAAAAAACATAGGATGCGTAGATATTACAAGTTAAGTGCTCCAATCAATTGATGTCGTGAATGAAGTGGTGTGTATATATGCACATCTAAAACATTAAAACCTGATCTTGTGTTTTGCTTGACTTGGTTCCTTCCTTCTACCTTTTATTGTGTTCTAAATTGAAAGCATACATTCATGATTCATCCCAAGACAAGCTCCGACTTTTCTTGTGCCATGGGCCTATGGGGTTATGGTACAAACAAATATTAAAAGGGTCAGACTACATGGAATCTGTGTTATTTTTGGCGTGGAGGGCACACTGGCCCTTGTGGTGGCGCGGTGGTTTTTTACACCGGCATGGAGAGCTTTTGTTTGATGATGTGAAGGCTCTTAATTGGTGGGTGTAGTTTGGGTTGGTTTTGATTGGTTGATATTTTTTTATTATTAAACGTCAATTTCATGTCCCTTCCACTCTACTTTTTATTTACCATGCCTCTTTTCTGACGTGGCTGTCACATATCGCTTTATGCTCCTTCCACTCCGTAGGGTCTTACACTTTCTTTTCACCCTTGAAAACCCAAAGGTGGCCCATTTCTTTTTTAATACTCGGTTCTGATTATGCAACAGGTCTGGGTATGATCGAGTATTGAAAAATTGAATATTGAGAGAAACCGGGTAGAGTTCGGGTACGGGTATGGAGGAGAAAAACTATACCCTATCTATCCGGGTAGGTATGGCCGGGTTTGGGGATTAGTAGGGCTATCCAAAAAGCTCGTGACTTGGAGCTCACGCGGATTTAGCTCGGAAAAAGCTCACTCGGTATGACCCGGTTTGAAACTGAGCCGAACTGGCTCGGTTTGGCTCGCTTTGTAGCTCGGCTCGGCTTAACTCAGATTATTTTACTTATTATATAATTTATTTTTATATACATTATAAAAAACTTATTATTATTTACATGTATTTAGGAGTGTAATTTGATATCTATCACATATTTTAAGGTTTATTACTATGTGAATGAATTATTATTGTATTTCGTTAAAATTTATAACTTATTTTATGTTGTTACTTGATTTTGGCTTGTATGTATCATGTTGAACTTATTTTGATATGTTCTTTTGAATTACCGAATAATATTATTTTTCTTTTTATAATCGAGCCAAACCAAGCCGAGTCTGAGCTAAGATTTTTAGCTTGGTTTCAAATCCAAGCCGAGCCAACTTGATTTATAATCGAGCTGAGCCTAAGCTTGCCCTGACTCGGCTCGGCTCATGAATAGCTCTAGGTATTACTAGGTTTTGAAACCAAGTATGGATCCGGCTATTAATACCTAGATTTAAAGAATAAGTTTTTTTTTAAATTTTTAAGAATAAATTTGGTTTGTATTTTGAAAAAATAACTAAATTTGTTTAAGTATGTGTTTTTTTTTACACCTCTAATAGTTAATAAGAAAAATAAACATTAAATGTGTGCCCATACCGATCGCATACCATATTCAAATCAATAATGCATAAGGTGTAAACATCTTGCACTAAATGATGGAACATCTTCATTAAAGAAATAAGATCATTCCACCAAGAAGACTAAAAAGCGTTGGAGGAATGTCACATACATTGTCTAGTGTTTTTTTAACGGTAAATTGAGATTACTAACGAATTACTTACGTATTATCATGTTAGAAGCGGAATCATTTGATCATATCCATTTATTTTAGGCAATAATGTCTATACACCAATTCAGGAGTAAACAAAATAAATCTAGGAAAAACCTTTTGAGGAAATCGAATTCAGGACCTAATGATTTTTAATGCTTATCCCACCCTCAATATGCTACTAGACTATAATGTCATGAACCATTGTGGTGTAAAATCAAACCATATATTACATTTTATGAGCCTTGCAATTTATGTAAAATCTCGCAACTTTTGTAACTAAGATATAGCCAATTTATATGTATCATATATAATGAAACCTTTTTATTATACAAATAGTATATATATATAGTTACATACACATTATGTAATGATTCTATAAACGTATACGTATATTTAAATAACGTAAGTACCTTATTTACTCTAAATAAAATTTATTCACTTTGTGAAATTTGTATGAAACACTATTATTATTATCATTATTATTATTATTATTATTATTATTATTATTATTATTATTATTATTATTATTATTATTATTATTTCTCTAAATAGCAAATGTTATCATTTGAAATTTTCTAATACCTTTATATACTAATACTATTTCAACTAAATAATCATACGTGGGGCCCGATTTTAGGTAGAACACCTAACAACACCAAGAATGAATAGTAGAGCATCGATATGCTTCAACATGGATGGATGAGCTAACTTTCTGGTTGTTTCTGTACTTTACTTTGCAGAAACTGTAGAGTTGGTCTCAACGCTTTAATAATTTACAGAGTTAGTCCTAATGGTTTTAATCTTTGCACTTGTATAGGTCTTATCACTAACCAAATACATGTGGCTAGGCTTTTGGGGTGCTTCTATATATGTTTGGGCCTGAAATTAAACTTGAACAAATCAACCCTTTTTGGCATTGGTGAAGCTACGGTAGATGTGGATAAAATGGTTTTTATATTGGGTTGCAAGACATGTACTTTACAGTTCTCATACCTTGGTGTTACTAGTCGGTACTAACATGAACCGTATGAACAACTAGAGGCCAGTTTTTTATAAGTTTGAATCCCGTCTTTCTCTTTGGAAAGCTACCACTTTAGAAATTGGTGGTAGAGTTACTTTGATTAGGTTGGTCCTATAAGGCAATAAGCTTGCCAACTTACTATTTATTGCGTTTCAAGGGCCCTCTATCAAAGTCAACAAAGGTTAGGAGAACTTAAGAAGGAAGTTCCTTTGGGGAGGTAATAATGACCATAGCAAAATGCATTGGGTTGCTTGGGACCTAGTGTCTACTCCTAAAGAGGCCGACGCTTTAGGTATTTGTGCGTTAAAGGATATTAATACTGCCCTCTTGTCAAAATGAGTTTGGCGTTATAAAACGGAACTCACGACTTATGGAAAGATGTGATTTCAACTCTTCACAAAGTGAATGGGAATTCGTCTATGTAGAAGAAATATCCAAGTTGAGTCTCAGTTATGTGTGCTTTGTGACAATGTCGTCGAAACCTTGGAACACCCGCTCACTTCTTGCTATATAGCTTCGGTTCTACGGCATTTTATTACCAGTGATGTTATTTCTTGGTTGACGACTTACTTGAGCTTCACAACATCATCGGGATTGAAGACTCAAAGAACAAGGTGATTCCCAATATCATCGTTATTTTTTGTTGGTGCTTATGAAAGACTCTGAATGATACTATTTTTAATGTTAAACCAGCTAAGGTATAGAATACTATTGAAGATGTTAAATCCCTTGGTCTTCTTAAAAAATGTCTTGAGCTTTTTGTTTGTTCATTGTTTGCCTAGTACATGTCTGTTTTTTTTTTCTGGCATGACTGTTTATAAAATTTGACTTTAAAAAACAATTTTGTTAAAGCTAAAATCAACAAATTTATATTTAAGCTCATTAAATACGATAACTACGTAAGTTTCGTAAAGATATTATAAAAAAAATGAATAAGCATAAGTCACAAAGTGATAAGATATGTTATTCTTCTTATTGGGTACGCCCACATCATCATCTCCCAGTGACACCACACCAGATAATTCCCTCCACCCCTCACATAACCGAATCCTTATCCTCTTCAACTTCTTTAACTATACATACACCCTTTATATATCTATATCTCCATAAAAAAAAAAACCCTATACTCACTCTCTCACCTCTTCAATTATTGCTGAATGGAATATTGTCTCTCATCCTCCATCAACATCAACAAGCTTCCGTACTCTGCTCCTTCGCCGCCGAATTATAACAATAACCGTCATCATCGTCGTTTGAACGGTTTATCTGTGGTGAAACGGTGTCGTTCGAGAGTTGTTGTTGCCGCTGCGTGTGATTATGGCGGTTATTGTGAGTTTAGTAGTTTGAATACGCCGATTGTGCCGGTGACGCCGGCCGGTAGGTTTTTGTCGAGTGTGTTGTTGAATGAACGGAATTCGTTTCATGAGGCGGTTGCGGAGACGCTGGAGAAATTAGTTGCGGATGTTGATGAGGCTTATGTTCGTAGAGCGTTGACTGCTGATTCGAGTGAAGCTGATCTTCATAGGTGAGTGATTACTGATTCTAATGTGTTTTTCAATCAATTTGATCTGTGTTTTTATCGTTTCGTCTGTGTTTTGATTCGATGTGATTGAGTATGTGATTGTTGATTTGTGTTAGGATTACTATCTATATCTTCAATTAGTCGTTACAGAAATCTAGAAAATAAAAACGTGATAAAAACGCACAAAATTCTTCAGAATTAGTCTACATATTCGTGTATTTGTGTTTTCATTCGATGTGATTTAGTATCCGGTAGTTAATTTGTGTTAAGTTCACTGTCTATAGTCAATTTCACCTATATTCGGCTGCATATTCGTGTGTTTATGTTTTGATCGGATGTGATTCAGTATTGGTTGTAAATTTGTGTTAAGTTCACTAGGTATCCGATTGTAAATTCGTGTTTAGTTCACTATCGATTCGTGTATTTTTGTTTTGATCGGATGCGAGTCAGTATCCGATTGTAGATTCGTGTTAAGTTCACTATCTACAATCAATTCGACCTATATTTTCATCGTGTATCTGTGTTTTGCTCGGAGATTGTAAGTTTGTGTTAAGTTCACTATTTATAATCAATTTGACCTATATTTTCATCGATTCATGTATTTGTGTTTTGATCGGAGATTATAAGTTTGTGTTAAGTTCACTCTCTATAATCAATTCGACCTATATTTTCATCGATTCGTGTATTTGTGTTTTGTTCAGAGATTGTAAGTACGTGTTAAGTTCACTATGTATAATCAATTTGTCCTATATTTTCATTGATTCGTGTATTTGTGTTTTGATCAGAAAAGATTAAGTATCTACTTGTAAACTTTGTGTTAAGAACACTATCTATAATCAATTCGACCTATATTTTCACCGATTCATGTATATGTGTTTTGATAAATGTGATTCAGTATCATATTGTTAATTTGTGTTTTGAGAGGATGTGATTCAGTATCCGATTGTTAATTTGTGTTAAGTTCACTGTCTATATCCTCAGTTAGCCATTACAGAAACTTAGAACAGAAAAAAAAGGATAAAAATAATCATGAGAAAAAGTTACAAGATGTTCAAATTCATTTGTAAGAATCTGGTCTAGGAAATCTAGGTCTAAATCAGAGTTTTTAGTTTCAATTTCAGTGTCATCTGCTTGATCATTTTATAATCATGACTGAATACCAGTTAATCCAATTATGTAACCAGGAGGATTGCTGACTTAAAAGCAAAGGAATGCAAAACCTCTGTAGAAGATGTCATGTACATGTTAATTTTCTACAAATTCTCCGAACTCAAAGTGCACCTAATTCCACCTCTGTCAAAGTGTATATACAACAACAGACTAGAAATCCTGCCTTCGAAAGACTGGGAACTCGAATCGATTCACAGCTTCGATATCTTGGAGATGATACGAGAATACCTAACATTTGTTATCGGATGGAGATCAGACTTTAATGTAACCGAAACTTGGGCCACAACCAAAATCAAACACGCCAAGCTTTGTCAAATCTACACAGCATCGATTCTATTCGGTTACTTCCTCAAATCAACCACCATAAGGCACCAGCTAGAAATGAGTCTTGTTGACCCTGTTGACGACATTATCATGAACGCATACAAATGCAGAAGAAAGAACTTGGTATTCGGTCACACACACAAAAAGATACCAACATCACCGTTCGAAGGTACAAACGAGCAAGAGAAGTTGATTTCGTATCTGACAGGATTCACCTCTGACTCGTTAGCAAAATGTGCTCAGCTGAAGTCGAAAGAGGGGTTAAGTCTGATAACAAAACATAGCTTTGCTCTTTTTGGTGATGTCGAATCTGAAAATGTGATATCTACGTCGTTTGCTACCTTGAAACGATTAGCCTTGGAGGCGATTGCTTTCGGTTCGTTTCTTTGGGACACAGAAGAGTATGTGAAGACTGTATATACCCTTGAGGAGATCAACTAATTTTCGAGAAGTCACAAATAGCAGAGAACTTCTGGTCTAGTAAGTTCTATGAGCGTTGTTATATATTAGTGTTTATAGTGTCGTTTGGTTTAATCTTCTTGTGTAGATATGAGATTTACTTATGGTACATATATGTGTATATATAATCCGTGATGTTTTCGACACGTTTTTTGATTATGAAGTTGAATCATTTTGGTTTGTAATTAGTGCAAAATCAAGGTTAAGTTTGTCGTTTTTGTTACAGACTTTGACTAGCAAGCCTCAAAATGAGTGGGTCTGGTAGGGTCCCGTAACATTAGAAACTGGTTCTGATCAAAACAGGTTATTGTCTAGTTAGGTCAGGTAACATTAGAAACGGGTTCTAATCAAAACTCGCTCTCTTAAGAAATATCAACTTGTCTCGGGTCAAAACAAATAAGGAACAAAATAAACTCGGTTGAAATATTTCATTTTTTAAGATATTAAAGTAGCTTCACCTTTCATGTGGTGGTGACATGGTGGGGGAGGAGGTGCACTTAGAGAGGAAACCTTTCTAGAAGGATTTAATAAAGCAAAAGGTCTTCGAGGAATATCCATTCTAGATGCTTGGATAAGAATTAAGAATTAACTCCTTACCTCTTCTTTTTAAATAATCATAATCATTTACCAACAACTTGCTATATATTTTGTATTTGGTGCTTTTCAAATATTTGGAGTCACATATTCAACTTGTTCTCTTTATTGCATTTTGTTTTTATATCTTATTTATTTCTTACTTCTAATTAAAAAATATCATTTGAATCAGTTAATAGATTAACAAAAAAAAAAAAAAAAACTATAATCATTGTTGAGGAATCTCTCAACTTCTAAGTAAAAAGATTTAAGTTGAATAAGTTAAAAAAAAATTGATACTATAATCATTGTTGAGAAATCTACAAATTAATTGATTTTCAAGGTTGATAGTTATAACAATGATTCAGTTAATCATTGTTGATAATTTAAGCTAGCCAACTTTTATCTGTTTAATTTTTGTAACTTTTAAACTTACACGCAATCAACAAAAATATAAAATATGATGGCAAAAAATTTTTTAGTAAACGCTAAAACATATGTATCATAAAATTTTCTGTGTTCTACTCTAATTTAAATGGAGAAAGTTAGCAAACATCACAATATTCACAGCCAACAAAAGTTATACTTATAAAGAAGAGTAAACTTTCATTTGATTATTTTAACTGTTTTGCTCCAATTCTTTAAAATTAGCAATTTTACTCCAATTCTTTAAAATTAGCAATTTTACTCCCTGATGTTTCGGTTTTGTCGCCAATTTGCTCTACGGTCTTAACTCCATCCATATTGTATGTTAACTAAAGGGTATTTTGGTAATTTTAAGGATAAAAGTAAGGGTATTTTTGGTAATTTACATATATTTTATATTTCAATATTTATATATGTAGGTCGATACATAACATATACACTCTCTCTCCTCTCTACATCTTTCTCTCTCTTTTTACCATCACCCAAACCAACACCACAAAATATCACCGCTGTCAGCCACTGCCTCACCACCACCTGTCAGTCACCGCCACACCAACCACCACCACCACCACTACTATTCGCAACACCAGATTCATAACTCGCCACCACAACCCAACCAGATCCAGTACCCATCGCCGCTCCATCTCAACGGTCACAATCATATCGAACACCGCCACCATAACCCTTTCACCTTCTTTTACCAACCAGATCTAGAATCCATCAGATCTGAAACCCCGACTAGGCAACCGAAAAGATCGACGGCTACATACGACCAAAACCTACCCACCAAATTTGGTTTCAGATCTAGTTTTAGAAGATTCAAGGGGTTCTGTGAGGTGAGAGTCGTCAGAGACGATGGTGGGGTTGAGGTGCGATGATGGAGGTGATGGTGGGTGTTCAGGGTGACGGTGACAACCCTGAGTGAGAGAGATGAAACAGAGTGTGTTAGGTGGGTTGTGGTGGTCGGATGGGGGCGACGCAAGGTGTTGATGGTCGGCTGGGGCGGTGCAACGTGGTTGTAGTAGGTGGTTGTGGTGGTGTTTTTAAGAGGTGGTCGTCAGTGGCGGATCTAAAAAATCTTCGCAGGGGTAACGTTTTATAAAAAAATGGGTAACGAATCGAAAAAATGTCAAAAAATGTCAAACTTTTCCAAAATTTACACTATCGCCGAAGCGCTAGGCTACCTGATAGCAATCGGTTCGGTAACGGCTATAAAATTAAAACTCTAAATAAAACGTATAAATCTAACGGTCTCTTGTGATACAGAAACATCACACAAGAAAACGATTAGGGCAAACCAAACGAGAATCAAGATACAGATACACCACTTGATTCTAATCTAGACTCCAAGAACACCATTCAAGTTGACACACTTGAACTAGCATGGAAATATTAATTCAACTCAAAATCCATTGAGAAAAATTAACCAATAAAACTTTCATTCATAAAACTCACTGCCCATTTTGTTCCTCTCGTTCTTCTTTATAAACCAACAATTGAGTTTCTTAAAAACTAATAACTACGCACTAACTCCACTAATCTAAATAAAACATAAAAATAACGTGAAAGAACATAAACTAAAAATGGAATTAGAGTAAAGTGGGACATGGCTTAAATAATTGTGGCATCCAAACTAAAATCTTGACCCATTGTTTTTTTTTGTTGTCGACTCATATTCGGCTACCGAACCCCTATCATTACCCTTTCCCCTAAGGTAGGTCCACCCCTGATGGTTGTTCTGGGAGGTGGCTGTGGTGGCAGGGGAAAGGGGAGAGGCGATGGTGATGGTCTGCACTCTGCAGGTTGTGGTAGAGAGGGGGCAAAGAGATGTGTCAATGTGTGTGTAAATACTTATATATATATATATATATATATATATATATGGGAGAGTTTAAATGAGAACACTCATCTTTTGTGAGAACCATGAGAACAAATATCAGCCACTCATTTATTTCCCTTGAGTTTTAATTAAAAGGGTAAAGTGGTAATTAAACAAATTTCTACAACTCTCTGGTTTCCATTAACACCCAAATTCCAGCACTACTTTTTTCCAATCTACGCACACGATCTTCTGTATAGGCACATGATTTTCAATCGGAATCTTATCCAATCGATTATGGTTTGGATTAATTGATCTTAAACTATCCCGTTCCTAATCTGCATGTATGTTCTTCAATTGTTAATTGTTTGAGACGGTTTTTGGATTCGTAATCTGCAGGTATGTTCTTCTCTGTTTATGTACGGTGGGTTTTGTTCCACGATTTTAACACATCTTCCTATAAAGTTCGTAATTTGGCCTAACTAATTCTTATTTGCGGGATTGCAAGTACAATTTATCCTAAATCATATGTAAGTATTGTTGAATCACATGATTGATTGATGAAGCAGGGTTCCATGACGAAGATTGATATCAAAACTCAGCCATAAATGTTAGCTGAGGTTCTTTATCTTAGTTTTTTTTTACAAAGTGTAATCGTAAGGGTTATATAATGTTATCGATAATGACTACAAGCGGGTGTTTATATTGTGATGTAGGTTCATTTAAGATCAACTAAGAGGATATTGAAACTGTATGAGGTGAACCAAGGGTTCTATATTAAGTGTTATCAATTATGAGGAACAATTTGAAGATTTGGATGAAGCAAGTGTTGGAGCTGATATGAGCATCCCATCTTGTTCAGATTTACACATGTGTAACTACGAATTGCTTGCATCCTATCCTGTTCAGATTTACACACGTGTAAGTGTTGTTCTATATTCTTTGTAAAAAAGTACTTCCTTGATACCAAATTTAAAGATTAAAAAAAACATTTCGAATGCATGTAGACTTGGTAGGATGAAACTAACGAGCCAAATTATGACAGGATGAAACATTTCGAATGCATGTAAGTGTTATCTTATTTGACCCGCTTGTTTTACAAGGCTTATCTGGTGCTAATCTATTGAAGTTTTCTTGTGCTCATTTTAATTTATTTTTAAAACACTTGTTTCATAGTTTGGGCATTTACACTTTATTCAATATGCTTTGTGCTACTAAGTGTTTTAATTTAACAAAGTATGTGGCTGAAGTTAATAAAATATACAATTAGATTGTGAGGGATTAATGGTTGGTGAAGCTTACAACTAGAGAGGAATGGAAATAGTTTGATCTGAGGAGAAAGGAAGTGACAGAGATAGTCAAGGTTACAACCAGATAAAATCGTGCTAATAAGTTCATCCAACATACTATGTTTGTTATGTTCATTTGTGGTACACATGTGTACTGTTCAGGATAGGCTAGTGCACGCACTAGCTAGCGACGTATGATACTGCGAGGAGGTGACACTTGCTTATGACGATGTAGCGACGCGATTAAAAGGGAAAAAACAGAACCTACTTTGAGATACCATTGGTGTTCCCATTGTTTACATCACAGAATGAAAGGAAAAAAGAAGAAATCCAGCGGTTGTAGTATTAATGCTAGCAACAAGTGTCGCATAGTGACTTCACTGGGCCAACTCTTCATTGATACTGTTTGATGGTGGTAAGGATGAAGATGAAGTCTAGA
Source organism: Scalesia atractyloides (assembly GCA_947069175.1). Classification (NCBI taxonomy): domain Eukaryota; kingdom Viridiplantae; phylum Streptophyta; class Magnoliopsida; order Asterales; family Asteraceae; genus Scalesia; species Scalesia atractyloides. The sequence continues at coordinate 7,534,889 of CAMTDV010000002.1, read as the reverse complement.
TATCACCAGTCAAGCAACTAAGCGTAGTGACATAGAAGTCGATTTGAATCTTGGTGGTCCTTTGAATAATAAGAAAAAATGTTTGTACACATTACTAATTCGATGTAATTACCACTTACGTCTTATGTTTGCTATGTTGGTGAATTTCACATCTTTTTATCTTTTATGTGTAGGAGTTTGTTTTAAATGGTGTCAATTTATTTTCACATTTGTGCAGCTGATTTACACATATGTAAACTGTTTAGTGTCATATATCTATAATGCTTTACAAATGTGAAGCTGAATTACACATGTTTAATCTGTGATCTGATACATATATGTATCTATCTTACATATGTGCAACTTAGTTACACGTTTAAAGTGTTGATTTTTACATATTTGTGTTTGTTTTATACATGCGCACTTGGTTTACACATGTGTAATTGTTCATTGTCACATATCTATGTATCTTTTACATAAATGTAATTTGCCATATTACACATGTGTAATATTACACATCTATACAATATGACATTATAAAGGCAAAACTAATATACAAAGCCTGTAAATTTCAAAGCCAAGATTCATGTAAATCCGAATAATTCAAACACTTGAAATAAATTGTCAAACAAGATACAAATCGGCATATTTTAAACGCATTATTGAATGTTGTGTCTTCTTACAGTCATTAGTAACTCATAATATTCAAAAACATTGATGTTCTAGGTACCAAAAACACAAAAGATCATGTCTAGTTGTTGCTCATTCGATCAAGTTCCCAAGGTTTCTGCAAATAACTTTTCTTTGAACTTGTTTACGGCAGGAAGAAATATTCTTGCAACATATCTCTTTGTAATTGAATTTAGTTATCGTCGCTTTTTATCTTTAGAGTCTCTAAAACCACAACTAAGTTTTCTCGTGTAACTCCCCAAGAACATATCCATACGTAGCAACATAAAAGCTTCACAATTTGGATTTTTACCTTTACAGGTGTTGTAGTTGTAACTTCTTTGTACTTAGGATTTTTAACACTTCTCAAATAGTAGAGAAACATGCGCATCTGAAACAAAAGAAATGCAATAATGAGATAAAGTAATGGTGGTTATTAGCAATTGAGAATACATCCAAGTCTAATGTCTTAAAGATTTTATTTGATGTCCGAAACCTGTTTACATTGTCCTCAAGTTTTTAACTATTAAGATTCACACTTGTCTAAACCTTCATATTTATGCTTTTTTTAAAGTATTATGACTTACACATGTGTAAACCTTCATATTTAAGCTTATTTTTTAAAGCATTATGATTTACACATGTGTAAACCTTCATATATATATGCTTATTTTTATAAAGTATTATCATTTACACATGTGTAAACATTCATATTTATGCTTATTTTTTTAAAAGTATTATGATTTACACATGTCTAAACTAGAGATGAGCATTTAGTACCGGGTTTTGGTACCGTACCGATCATTTTCTGTAACATTTGTGTAAATCGGGTTTCGAAAACCCGCCCCAAATTATCGATCAAAGTGTTTTTATTTATGTCGTTTGATTTTTTCTTCTTTTAAACATTTTTTTATTGTTTTGAAACATTAGAATATAAGTATATAAAATAAAAATAACAAAGGATTAGAATAATCTTAATAAAATAAATAATCAATTAAATATTATATATTTATAACTAGTAAATGTTTTAACTTAAAAGAGTTAAAATAAATAAAAAGAGGGGGTGAACCGGGATCGAACCCGGGTTCCCCGGGTAAAAATACGCACTCAACACCACTGCGCCACACACTCTTGATGCAAGATATCTCGAGCATCAAAATATTCATATGCTAGTCAACGGAGCCTGTAACGGCGACAAACTCCTTACTGGAGATCTCGCAGATCAACCAACGCGTTTTCTGTAAACGCCGACAGCGGACACCCGTGCTAATTAGGGTAAATTCCAATCACTCAACCCTGTCAAATAAATTCCGATCAATCGCAGTTGGGTTACCAAAAATATTGGGGTACCAAGACACCTATAAATACCGCAAGCTTCATACTCGTTTCTCGTTCAATCCTTTCCTGCGAAGCCATACTCTCTCAAAGCTTTCGGGTCGCCGGAAACTCTCCCTCGCCGGAATACATCAGGTTGCCGGAATTTAGTCACACACCGGCTCAGCTTAATCGGTAGAACCCTTGTTCCTTTCTCCTGTTTTGCTTTAACTAATAGTTGTGTGCATCGGTTCTATCAGAGATAAAGGGGCTTAAAACGGGAGGGTATTTAACTGGTTCAAAATTCAAAACGAAGAATACAATGGGCCGTGTGTGCTTATGAATAATAAAATACGGTTTGTAAACGGGTTCAGCACCCCGCCCAACTGGTTGGGCCGGGTGCAACCTAAACCCGTGACCGCCGGTTCGAAACCAAGCATTCACCGGCCGACCACAAAACCCTTTTTAAATCCAACACCTTTATGTAAACCTAATTAGTATACAAATATAATTAAAACTCATGATTTGTCGGGTTAGACACCCAGCCCAGTTGGTTGGGTTGGGTGCGTAACACAACCAAGGTCACCGGTTCGAGCCCCTTGGCTCACACCGGCCGGATCGTTTATTCTCTTTTTTAATTTAATTAAAATTTAATAAACCTAACATGTGTATAAGAATAACTAAAATCATGTTTCTTTCGGGTTAGACACGTAGCTCAGTTGGAAGAGCTGCGTGCACGTGAATAAGAGGTCTAGAGTTCGAGTCTCAACAAGCACACTTACAATAACCAGCGAACCGGTTGTCAGACTTGTCAGTCTGACAAGGATATTTTTTTATATTTTTTTTATTGTTTTATTAATTCATTCTATGATGTCTATTAAAAGAAAATATATTTAAAATACTTAAAAATACTTAATTTCAAGGGCTTAATTACATCAATAGAAATTATGAAATTAACTTAAAAATCTAAACAAAGGTTTCTAACGAAAAATATAGTTATTTATTTATCGGGTTATCGCATTTTCATTTTAGGTTAGTACTCCCTCATCGGTTAATCTCCCAACTCGTGCGCTCTCATCTTCAATCAAGAATACGCACCCAATGTGAGTGAATCTCTACAAATTCTCCGTTTTTAATCATGTTTTGGGGTGTATCATGTGTCGTACAATTTCTTTTATTTTATTTAAACACTTGTGCTAATATCAATTCGTGATCAAATGTGTATAATTGTTACGTGGTTTGTTTGTGGTTACATTTTATCATTTCAGTGCAATCATTTCATTAGGCCCATCAGTTCCTCGTGGGATACGGGTTGAGCATCAGGTGCCTCATTAGATCGGCTCCGTTTGATTGAGCCTTGATCTCAAATACATCATTTATCATATCATGTGTTCATTCAATGTGGTTTGTGATTGGTTATATATATACATCTGTTCACATATGATTCATGCACAATTTTATTAAAACACAATATAATTCAATTATTCAAATGCTTTATCAAGGTTCACTCGCCAACTTTTGTTGACCCAAAACTTTCTGTTTTACGCATGATACAGGTGAACAAGCGGAGGAAAGAAACACATAGGATGGCCTTAGAAGAATAAACAATTTATTTCGTTTGGAACAATCGTTTGGTTTATTATTGTGTTTGTATGATATTTGTGTGGGATATTTGAAGTTAATTTGAATTAAATAAATATGAAACTTATTAGTAAATATCATGAGCTTTGGTGATAACCCAATCATGCCCCGACTTTTATTCCGCTGCGGGTCGGGGTGTGACATTTTCGGTACCGGTATCGGTACCCATTTTCCCATTTTTTGGGACCGGTACCGCTATTTTGATTGATTTACCGATAAAACTGGTATTGTACACCGGTACACATTATTGTCGTTTTTTAGTATCAGTATTTTGGTACCGGTCTGGTACCCATGTTCATCCCTTGTAGATATGATTTACACATGTGTAAAATTTCATATTTATGCTTATTTCTTTTAAGTACTATGATTTACACATGTGTAAACCTTCGTATATATGATTTACACATGTGTAAAGTTTCGTAATTATGCTTATTTTTTCAAATTATTATGACTTACACACATGTAAACCTTCATATATGATTTACACATGTGTAAACTTTCATATTTATGCTTATTTTTTTTAAAGTACTATGATTTACACATGTGTGAACCTTCATATATATGATTTACACATGTGTAAAAACATATGGAAATCCCGAGACTTACATTCAGTCATAGAAACCCCAATTCCACCAATATTCTATATATATAACTAAAATTTACATCAATGTCCAAACAAACCTAACAATTTCATACTCAAATTTAGTTATAGAAACCCTAATTCAACCAGTTCTCCACATACAACTAAAAATCACATAAACATCCAAACAAACCTAACAATTTCATACGTGTAACTAACATAAACCAAATAATCATACTTCAAACCATCAATCAAATCCAAATTACAACAAAAATCCGTACCTGAAGAAGACAAGCAAAGTTTCTTCGCTTATAACATCAGCCAACGAAATAATCATACTTCAAACCATCAATTAGATCTAAATCACAACAAAAACCAGTACATGAAGAAGATGAGTAAAGTTTTTTCGCTTATTACATCAGCTAGCCGTTCATAATCAGTCAAATCGAAGATGATCTCAAGCGAATCCAAATTGGGTGAGATTGATTCTTCGTGTTCATCTTTTGATTGTTGAAATCTCCAGCATCGTGGTTACAAATTTGAAGGGTTTTTTTACAGAGATGCTATTGAAGGATTTTGATGAGTTTTTGAGTTTTATGTTTTGACAATAATGCCCCTTTTGTCTTTTAATTTAAGTTTTCTCTTCATTTAAATGCCCTCTAGTCTTAACTATTAATTTAGGATGATCTATGGATGAAAATTGTTCATAGTGTTCTCACAAAAATGGGTGTTCTCAAGATAACCCACCCCTATATATATATATATATATATATAGGGTTAGGTTCATTTGTGAACAACCACAATGATAGTAAACCATGTGAACTAATCCTAACCCTTGATTATTAATACACGTGTGTAAAATCAATGGCCAAGATTTGATGATAAAATACACTAGTGTATTTTACGATTTGATGATGAAATCCTAGCCATACACGTGTGTAAATCACTGGTCAGGATTTGTTCACTCAGTTCGCAAATACACTAGTGCTCACTCTGGAACCCCACCATATATATATATATATATATATATATATATAGGGTGAGGTTATTGTGAAAAAATTTAAAAGTGTGAGAAGGATAAGAAAGAGTCTAAACCATTAGATATTTAATCTAACGGTTGAGATCATAATAGCAATTTTGTAAATAATATTGACTATTAAATTAACTAATTTTCTAGACTAAGGGTATAAAGGTAAATTTAATATTTTTAAATTAAGAAACTAACATTAATACACATGCAAAGTTCCCCCCTTCTTTTTTAAACATCAATAACTTTTTATACGTAACTCTTTTTAAAAAAAAATTACACACTAATAACGAGTGCTTTTTTTTATCTTTAATATGAGTACCATATTGATATACTTATGTAGAGTTATATATGTTTTTATATATTTAGGTTGTTATTTCTGTTTTTATTCTGATTAAAGTGTTGACTGGTGTTATATTAGGGTGTTATTTCTGTCATATTCAATGTTAGGGTGTTCTTTATAAGATGTGTGCCTTCAGTATAACTGATGTGGTGTTTTTATGAGTTATGGTGTTATTTTGTTATATTTCTGTTCTTTATAAGATGTATGCCTTCAATATACATGCTGTGGTGTTTTTATGAGTTGGGGTGTTTTTATTAGTTATGGTGTTTTTATGAGTTATATTTCTGTTCTTTATAAGATGTATGCCTTCAATATACATGTTGTGGTATTTTTATGAGTTAGGGTGTTATTTCAAATTCGAAAATCCCTACAATAACTGCCAATAATCGGTTGCATATATTCATTCAATAATTAGATTTTATTAGTTAAATTACACTTATACCCTTAAACTACCAAAATAAAAAGGGACACATGTCACCTCCATAATCTTTCTTATCCTTCTTACACTTTTAAATTTTCTCACACGAACCTCTACCTATATATATATATATATATATTCAGTAGAAGTATATGAATTTTTGGAGTTGATAATAAATAAAAGTTAAATAGTTATATATAAATTTACTGAAATACTCGTACTGTTAACTAAAATTTTAACTTAGTTAGAGCCGTGGAGAAAACTGGCGATAAAACCAAAACATCAGGGAATAAAATGGTTATTTTTAAAGGATTAAAGCAAAACCATTAAAACAAGCAAACCAAACGAAGTAAAACGAAAGTTTACTTTATAAAAAATCAAGAAATCCCAATTGAAAAAGAAATTTAATGATTTTAGATGAAAAACACACACACATATATATAATATATATATATATATATATATATATATATATATATATATATATATATATATATATATATATATATATATATTGAAAACGTAAACAAATTTATGAGGTAAAGGTAACTACTAATCCTCAACGTGTCTAGACTCGGGATTGTATGATATGTAATCCAAGTTTAGACGAAAGCATGTGACTTTCTCGACGGTAATTACAAACAAATTATACATGCTCAAGTAATAATTTACTAGTGGGATTCCTACGCATTTCGCTGCATGCCTTTGGTCATTATAGGTCTGGTTTATTAGAGTACCACTATGATATCGGCACTCGATATAGCAATCGTTGCCAATTAACACGTTTTCCACATTGAGTGAAAACCCATAAAAATACCCGTAACGGTGTTGTTTGGTCGATACCGGTATCGTACAGATACTCGATATAGCTTACGACATCAAAAAAATACTTTATAGCGAATATTAATTTGTGTTCAATAAATTTATACCGCAAGTCGAGAATTCAATAAAAACGAATACGTTACAGTTACCGAAGTTGTTTGGTAGGTATATGTTTGGTTTGTGATGATAAAAAAATCAACTATATATGACCCGTTTGAATATCGGTGTTGTTTGGTATGTATATGTTTGGTTTGTGATGATAAATAAAATTAACTATATATGACCCGTTCGAATACCGATGTTGTTTGGTCGGTATATGTTCGGCTTGTGATGATAAAAAAATCAACTATATATGATCCGTTCGAGTAGAACTTTTATCGAATCGTACATAATAATAGTTGCATGATGACATTAATAATAAAAAAACTATACCGATGTTATACGGTACCGGTACCGATATTGTAAGGAAGGTATCAGTGGTATTAAAAAAAGAAAATCATTAAAAGTTAAAACTAAATAATTATGTTGAAAGTTAAAAGTAAATATAATAATAATTTATAGTAATATTGAAATCATAAAAACAACTATATATATTAGTATAAAGATCAAATTACTTACTATCTATCATAGTTTAATTTTAACGACGAAAACAAATATTGGTACTGGTTCCATTAAAACCAATTAAAAAATGGTTTTCCCCTCGTGCTACGTAACGAGAGTTTGATCGTTTTCCTTCTGTGATGTACTGCATGACTTTGGTCGTTATCGACTCAACTCATCGGAAACCATAAAAGCAATATTGATATGGTGGCAATATGATAGGTTTTCATCGTGTTACGTGGCGTGACTTTGGTCGTTATCGGCTCGACTCATCGGAAAACCATAAAAGAGAAAATCGATAAAAACAAATACCAATATCGGTTCCGTACCAATTAGAAAAAATAGAAATAGTTTTTTTCCACCGCGTTACGTGTTAAGAGTCTGATCGTTTTATCCCGTATTATGCGGTGTGACTTTGGTCGTTATTGGCTCTACTCATCCAAATTGAATATCAATATAGGTTAAGATAATACCAATAAAAAAATTAAAAACAAAGAATACCACTAAAAGTCTAAATCATAAAAATAAAAAATAAAATAAAAGCTCTATATATTTATAGAGGTTGTACAATTATATATATTAAATTAAATTTGAACTCATCGTATGCGTATCTAATTTTATTGTTTAGCATATTGACACTTTTTAAGTATACAATATTGTATGACAACATAAGCAAGTCATATTTAACTTAACAATTACTTATAGCATATTATACATAGAACTACGCAATTCAACATTAGTTTTATTTTGGGTATAACAATTTACTTGTATTGCTTGTAAGTTACATGAGTTTACACCGTAGTATATAAACATTATTCATTTATTTGTTTGTAAAATTACCTAAATATATAGACTTCAACTTTGTGCAGAATACTAAAGTTATTAGCTTTTTATAAATTTATAACGATCTAAATTTTTTTAGTGAAGGGTAAACGATAATTTTTTCTTTTAAATTTGTGTAAGTGTTTACGTTTGAACCATTTAACAAAAATAAAAAAGTTGCTATTATTATATTATTAATAATAATAGAATCAATAACTTTATTTTTGAGTAAATTGCACAAAACATCCTTTAAGTTTCCTCAAACTTACAGGTTCCAGCCTTTATGTTTAAAACTTGCTAAAAACATCCTTTAAGTTTATTTTTGTTGCTGGTTCAATCCTTTACGACTAACCAAGTTAATTTCATCAGTTATATTCCCTAACATGCATAACATGTGAGGGTATATTCGTAATTTTGGTTGATATTCTTATAAAACCCTCTTTATGTATTCTATCTTCTTGTGTAAGCTTCACCAATCCCTGTAAATCCCATACATGTTCCCTTTTTTTTTCTTTCACATGTTTATAATCACAGCCATTCAAGATTAGAAGAGAGAGAAAGTTCAGTAGTAGAGATAGAGGGAGAGGCATCTTAGAGAGAGAGAGAGAAACCGGATGCAGTGAGAGGAGGATAGAGAGAGAAACTGGCCGGTCTTTTCGGCAACGAAGACGGATGACAAAGATTATCAGCGTCGATGGTGTGATGACTGAGATAGTCGTTTTTTTATGGTGAAGACCGCCGGAGCTACGGTGGTGATAAGTGGTTTACAACAGAAGTACATGGTGGAGGTTGGTGGTCTTTTGGAGGTGGGTTTTAGATGGTGGTTTCCAATGGTCATGGAGTTGAACGATTTCCGGCGATGTCGACGACAATATTATTCTGGCATAACAGGTTACTCTCTCGACGCCTTTTGTTTCCTTTCGTTGGTTACATAAAATCTCCTCGATTATTTTGTGGAAACTTTGGGTGCGGGACTGCGGGTCACTGATCCGATCAGTGGAGTTGAATGGTGGTTGTTGATGTTGTTACGGGTATGGCAGTGGTGTGATGACGAAACATGGGATCGAGTTCTAAGATCATTTGGAGGTGACTCAATACAGTCAACCTATTAATTCAGTTGACCAGTTCAAGGTTGTTTATGGGTTAACTTAGTAAAACCCGATTAACTTTAGCCAACTTGATCAAATGATTGGGGATCTACAAGTTCGATCAAATGATTGGGGATTGATCGGACTTGGTTAGAGAGTGATGATCAGAATTTTGTGGGTGGTCAGACACGGTTAGTAAGTGAAGATCGTTCGGGAAGGGTTTCATACAGAGAGGGTTTTGGATTGAATGGCATTGTGTTTTTAGTGGGTTTTATAAGAATATCAACCAAAATTACGAATATACCCTCTCATGTTACGCATGTGAGGGAATATAACTGATGTAATTAACTTGGTTAGTCGTAAAAGATTGAACCAGCAATAAAAATAAACTTAAAGGATGTTTCTAGTAAGTTTTAAACATAAAGGCTGGAACCTGCAAGTTTGAGGAAACGTAAAGGATGTTTTGTGCAATTTACTCTTTATTTTTAGATTTTTATTTTCTGTTTATAAAATCCGATACACATAGTGAGAACTAGAGGTGTACAAACCATGTATTTTTAATAATCGGTTTCGTTTATGGAATCGGTTTTCTCGTTTTTAGGGTTGAAACCGGTTATTGTTATAGCCGGTTCGGTTCCGGTTCCGTTTAGGATTTAGTTCCGGTTCTTAAGAAACCGGGTATTAGGTTTTTTATACCCTATTTCCATGTTTTTTAGTTTTATATTTTCGGATTTTTAATACTCTATTGCGTTTTTATTACCCTATTTTATCGTATTTTTGTTTATTTATTATTATTAAATGTGCATTGTATAATGTAATAAAACTAAAATAAATGCACTAATATAAATTTAAAAGAAATATATTAGAATCATGTATCGGGTATAGTCAGGTATAATCGGTTCCGGTTCCGGTTCTTGTCTGATTTCGGGTATTAATCGGGTATGATCGGTTTGGGTTCCAGGTATTAAGATCAAAATACATACCCTATCTATACTCTACGGGTACGGTCTGTTTCGATTTCAGATATATAATACCCAGGTATTAAAAAAACCGGTTCCCGGTACGGTTCACTTTTGGACCTCTAGTGAGAACAATTGTCTAAGTTTAGTACGCGTGCTTCAAGTTAATGGTATCACATAACTTAAAATTCATAGAATTATTTTTTAAGTTGAATTTTAATGTTATAAACATTATGGTATAATTAGGATCCTTATAAAAAAAATAAGAAAACTTCATTAAAAGATAAATTAGTGAAACAAAAAAAATATGATTGACAGCCCCTCCCACAAAAAATAGTACATTAATTATGTTTGATGTTTTATTCACATAAAATTAAAATTTAATGTTTTGTTAAAAGTCTTGTATTCAAATTGTCATGACTTTGAACTCTGGTTAGTGTGACTATAGTCAAAATTAACTATTTTTTAAGGTAACAGTTAGGGGAAGGGGAACTTAAATCATCAAGGTCGTCTTCAAAGATGTTAAAAAAATTTTAGAGTCTGAGTAAGAAAAAACCCGGACCTTACCCGTCCTTGTAAAACAAAAAATTGGGCCGTTGTTGCGTTATTGTTGCATGTGCCAACTTTGATTTTTCTCAACACAATAGACATAAAAGTAACCATTTGAAAAGCAAACCCAAAACCATATACTAAACAAATTCAGATTAACCGAATAGAAATCAACAATTCACAAAACCTGGTGACACAATGCAAGACAGGAGAGAGAAGAAAAAAATATAGAAACAATGAGACACATTACAGCATCAAAGAGAAAAGTATTAAAAAACTGTCACAGTTAGACTTAAACCTTAGACCAATACGTTAAAAGTCAACCCTGCAACCACTAGACTATAGTTGTTAATTCGTTATGTTTTAATTATATATAACATATCATTTTTGCGGACCCTTTTATGTTTTTGGCCCTGAGTTAGCGTTCACCAGGCTCATGCTCAGGGCTAGCCCTGTAAATCACACTATAAGTCCTGCCAATCCTGTCTTGTCATGTCACGTCACTTAAATCATCCACTACCATTTCCTACCCGATTTACTAGCATCCCCTAACCATGGACCTCACCATTTCCCCCCCCCCCCCCCCCCCCCCCTCCCACACACACAACTCTCTCATACCCACACACTTAACCTTTCAGTTTGTACAAAGACCAACCCCTACCCACAGGGCACTACCCAGTACCCACAGGACCGGCGGCGGTGTGCTACTGCATATAAGAGAAGGTGTACTCGAAGCCACTTAATCTTGGTGCCCCGTCCCCCTTACTCACTCCTAATTTACATCAAATTTATTTTAATTTATTCCTTATTTAGAATTGAACGAACACCTCCAATTAAGAGACAAGAATATATACTCACATTGGCCAAATTAACTAAATACCATGCAGTAGAATGTAAATGGAAAATAGAGTAAGATGCAATTAGAAAAATCGATTTCTAGCTGAAATGTTTTGTTTTGTTTTTAATTTTATCTTGTTTAAACTTTAGCAGGTTTGTTTTTTGGAATACTTGTATTTTTCTTTTGGGAATTCCAGTTCGAGTCGTTTGCTTCTCTTAATAAACGTATTTTTCTTTACAGCAAAATAAAACACCTAAAAGTACCATTATAAGTTTTGACTTGCCTAAACCAGAAAATGCAAAAATAAATAAAAGTTAAAACCTAAAATAACAAATTTAATAAACTTCTTTTCATCTTTATATATATATATATATATATATATATTGGAGAGTTCAAATGAGAATTTTTTTTGTAAGAATAAAAATAATAACTTTTAAACAATAGAAATTCTTCATTTACTTCATTTAATGTGTGTATTTAATATTATAAAAAAACGAATATAGGTAAATTTATAATTGTCATTAATTAGCTAATTAATTAAACTTGTAACTCATTTTTTAATATACTTTTTCAAGATAAAATAATTTATGGTGAAAGACAATTTTCCACATGTGTAGGATAAATTTTAGTATGTGTAGGATAAATTTTGAAATGTGTAGGGTAAATTTACATGTGCGTATGGTAAATTCCGATAAGAATAATATATATGTAGGATAAATTTTGAAATGTTTAGAATATAATGTTTTTTTATTAACGAGAGATAAAATAATTAATGAGAGAAGTTATAAATTATTTAATATTTTACCATTATGTTTTTTTTCTTACGTAAAATTTATTCTTAAATGAATATTCCCCTATATATATGTGTATATACATACATACTCCATTCGTCTTCTCTGTTCGCAAATCATAACCGACATCAAAGATCGAATCCGAGCAGCTCAACATGTTTCTGTAACAGAAAATGACGTACGCAATGAGCTGTCATGTGGAGTTGAACTCAAAATCGAAACTAAATCCGACAGTATTCTATACTATTTAAATCGCATATGGATTCCTGATCGCGATAACCTTCGTGATTTCCTCATGAATGAGGCGCACAAAACACGATACTCTGTACACCCAGGAACCGACAAGATGTATCAAGACCTACGATACACCTACTGGTGGCCAGGCATGAAAAAGGATATTGCTGTTTTTGTTTCCAAGTGCCTTACCTGTTCCAAAGTAAAAAATGAACATCAAAGACCTTCAGGACTTCTAGTCCAACCCGAAATACCTGTATGGAAGTGGAAAACATAACCATGGATTTCATTACCGGGTTACCTCGCACCTCCAGTGGGCATGACACTATATGGGTAATAATCGATCGTCTTACAATATCAGCTCACTTCATACCGATTCGCGAGGACTTAAAAAACGAGAAGTTAGCTCGTATATACATCAGCGAGATCGTAAGCCGTCATGGTGTACCTTTAAGCATCATTTCAGACCGTGATGGTCGTTTCACTTCACGAACCGTACAAACCGCCTTGGGTACACGATTAGACCTCGGTACCGCTTTTCATCCTCAAACTGATGGACAATCTGAATGCACCATCCAAACTCTCGAAGACATCTTACGAAGCATGTGTCATAGACTTCTAAAGGAAATGGACGCTAACTACATTAGTTGAATTTTCTAAAACATACTATATTCAAGTATCGGCATGGCCCTTTCGAAGCTATTGTGGCAAATCCGTCCCGGTTCGATCAGTAATGTTGCACAAATTGGGGAATCACAAATCAACTCAAATTAATCAAGAAACAACGACAAGGTCATTCAAATTCGAAACAACTTTAGCGCTCACAAGGTCGTCAAAATGAGTACCTGCAAAAACGAAAGCCCTGAGTTTGACATTGGGGATCAAGTACTTTTAAAAGTGCCAATAACTTTTAGAATTCAGTTTAGCCAAAGGCAAGCTAGCACCAACAGCTACTAGAACCTTCAAGATACTCGAAGGTAGAAGGTCCTATAGCATACAAGCTTGACCTACCAGAAGATCAAACAGAATTCATCCCACATTCCACGTATCAAACTTGAAGAAGTCCTCCCGATGAAAACCTCCATATTCCTCTAGAAGAATTCAGATCGATGAATCTATGCACTTCATTGAAAACCAGTAGAAATCATGGACTTCGGAGAGAGCGTTTAAGACGAAGTCGTATTCCAATTGTCAGGGTACGTTGGGAGTCAAAACGAGGACCGAGTTTACTTGGGAACTGAAGACTCAATGCGCGAGAAATACCCACATCTTTTTCCTGTTACCACTACTACTTAAATTTGGGACGAAATTTCTAAAAGTAGGGGATACTGTAACATTCCTCGAAAAACGGGTTTTCAAAACCCGCTTCGTTTATTAATCAAATATCCAGTTATAATTTTTCATTGCGTATTTATTGCTCAAATTAATTTTAAACAATACATAATTAATATATATATTAGAGTTTTAAAACATAATTATTAAATAACAAAAAAATAATGAATTAAAAAGAATATGGAGACACCGGGTTTCGAACCCGGGTCACCCACAACCCAAAACACATAACACACCGCTCCGCCACACACTGCTTTTGTGATAATCAAGGAAACAAATAAGACTTATAATAAAACCCGAAAATCAAATCCAGTAATCAGCGCGCCCAGACTAGTCGTCACCGGAAAAATAGGCAATCCGCAATTCTTGCCATTTTCCTTTTGACTAAAACACGTTAACCGACTTCGACATCGGTTATAACCGATGTCTAACCATCAATCTCGGTCATAACCGCCGGAAAACCTTTGACCGCGAATCAAGACCCAAAATCGGACCCAATTCATTCAGTTATTCCCTATAAATACCCATTCAATCTTCCGGAAATCCTTTCGCTCAGAACCGCTCACTCTTTCGAAGCTTTAGCTCGTCGCCGGAGAATTTCAATTTCGCCGGAACTTCGCCGGAATCGATCGTCAGAAAACCGTATTCATTCATCAATCGGTATAACTGTCTAAACTTCTCTGCTATCTCTTAATTTATGTTTTAATCGTTCAAATCAATAATCAAAACTGTTAAACAGTTCATACAGTCGGACATCGCAAATCAGAGCCGACGACACTTGCCGGAAAACCGAAGCAAACCCGCTGTTCTGGTATACCATATCATTTAATTTCTCTGTCCATTTCAATCAAGTATAGGTCGTGAACGATTAAACAAGAACAGTCGGATTTCACTGTTCTGTATTCTTAAACGAAGAAGATGAAGTCGAGTATAAGTATAAGTATAATTAAAACTGGATATTCGAACGGGTTAGACACACAGTCCAGCGGTGGACTGTGTGCACAAACAATACACACGTCCCGGGTTCGAATCGCACACGTTACCGACTTTCAGAAATAAAACCAACATTTTTAAAACTTAATCAGATCAAGTCACAGAATGTTTATAAGAGTAATATAAACCATAAGTTAAACAGATTTGACACACAGCCCAACTGGTTGGGCTGTGCGCACTCGAACCAAAGGACCCGAGTTCGGCTCCGGGTCCCTGCAACCGGTTCGGCCATATAAATCATTTTTAAAAAATCAAATAAGTTTAAAATTAATTAGTATATAAATATAATTAAAACAGAGAATATTTCGGGTTAGACACGTAGCACAGTTGGTAGAGCTGCGTGCACGTATACGAGAATATTAACAGAATTCATCCCACATTCCACGTATCAAACTTGAAGAAGTGCCTCGCCGATGAAAACCTCCATATTCCTCTTGAAGACATTCAGATCGATGAATCTATGCACTTCATTGAAAGACCAGTAGAAATCATGGACTTCGGAGAGAAGCGTTTAAGACGAAGTCGTATTCCAATTGTCAGGGTACGTTGGGAGTCAAAACGAGGACCTGAGTTTACTTGGGAACGTGAAGACTCAATGCGCGAGAAATACCCACATCTTTTTCCTGTTACCACTACTACTTAAATTTCGGGACGAAATTTCTAAAAGTAGGGGATACTGTAACATTCCTCGAAAAACGGGTTTTCAAAACCCGCTTCGTTTATTAATCAAATATCCAGTTATAATTTTTCATTGCGTATTTATTGCTCAAATTAATTTTAAACAATACATAATTAATATATATATTAGAGTTTTAAAACATAATTATTAAATAACAAAAAAATAATGAATTAAAAAGAATATGGAGACACCGGGTTTCGAACCCGGGTCACCCACAACCCAAAACACATAACACACCGCTCCGCCACACACTGCTTTTGTGATAATCAAGGAAACAAATAAGACTTATAATAAAACCCGAAAATCAAATCCAGTAAT
The DNA here is from genome assembly GCA_947069175.1 of Scalesia atractyloides. Lineage (NCBI taxonomy): Eukaryota > Viridiplantae > Streptophyta > Magnoliopsida > Asterales > Asteraceae > Scalesia > Scalesia atractyloides. The sequence continues at coordinate 7,518,893 of CAMTDV010000002.1, read as the reverse complement.
CAGCGCGCCCAGACTAGTCGTCACCGGAAAAATAGGCAATCCGCAATTCTTGCCATTTTCCTTTTGACTAAAACACGTTAACCGACTTCGACATCGGTTATAACCGATGTCTAACCATCAATCTCGGTCATAACCGCCGGAAAACCTTTGACCGCGAATCAAGACCCAAAATCGGACCCAATTCATTCAGTTATTCCCCATAAATACCCATTCAATCTTCCGGAAATCCTTTCGCTCAGAACCGCTCACTCTTTCGAAGCTTTAGCTCGTCGCCGGAGAATTTCAATTTCGCCGGAACTTCGCCGGAATCGATCGTCAGAAAACCGTATTCATTCATCAATCGGTATAACTGTCTAAACTTCTCTGCTATCTCTTAATTTATGTTTTAATCATTCAAATCAATAATCAAAACTGTTAAACAGTTCATACAGTCGGACATCGCAAATCAGAGCCGACGACACTTGCCGGAAAACCGAAGCAAACCCGCTGTTCTGGTATACCATATCATTTAGTTTCTCTGTCCATTTCAATCAAGTATAGGTCGTGAACGATTAAACAAGAACAGTCGGATTTCACTGTTCTGTATTCTTAAACGAAGAAGATGAAGTCGAGTATAAGTATAAGTATAATTAAAGCTGGATATTCGAACGGGTTAGACACACAGTCCAGCGGTGGACTGTGTGCACAAACAATACACACGTCCCGGGTTCGAATCGCACACGTTACCGACTTTCAGAAATAAAACCAACATTTTTAAAACTTAATCAGATCAAGTCACAGAATGTTTATAAGAGTAATATAAACCATAAGTTAAACAGATTTGACACACAGCCCAACTGGTTGGGCTGTGCGCACTCGAACCAAAGGACCCGAGTTCGACTCCGGGTCCCTGCAACCGGTTCGGCCATATAAATCATTTTTAAAAAATCAAATAAGTTTAAAATTAATTAGTATATAAATATAATTAAAACAGAGAATATTTCAGGTTAGACACGTAGCACAGTTGGTAGAGCTGCGTGCACGTATACGAGAGGTCCCGAGTTCGAACCTCACTCATCGCATATAAATACACAGTCCGACCGGTCAACGGTCAACGGTCATAAAAGTCAAATTTTTTATTTCTTTTTATTTATTTATTTAATTAGAAAATTATTTAGAAATACTTAAAAATAAGATTTTTAAAGTTAGAAAATTTCCTTAAACTCACAAAAATAAATCTAAAAATCCTATTAAGATTATGAATTAAAAGTATTAATCCCAAATAAAATCCATTAATTTACCGAATCATTTCGTTATTATTTTAGGCTAGTTTTCCCTCGCCGATCAAATCCTAAAATTCGTGCGCATCCAACGTCATCAAAGAACGCACCCAATGTGAGTGAATCTCTACCAATTCCCCGTTTTAATCATGTTTTGGGGTGTATCATGTGTCGTTTAGTTCTTTATTATATTTAAACACTTGTGCATCCATCATATCCGTGATCAAATGTGTATCAATTGTTGTGTGGATTATATGTAGTTTGGATTTCTCATTTTCAGTGCACGCATATCATTAGGCCCATCAGTTCCCCGTGGGAGACGGGTTGAGCATCAGGTGCCTCATAAGATCGGCTCCGTTTGATTGAGCCTTGATCTCACATTCATCATCATTCATATCATATACTCATTCAAGTGGTTTGTGTTTGTTTACTTATATATGTTTGCTCACATGTGATTATTGCACAAATTTTCCATATTAAATAAAACAAGAAATTAATAACAATGTTTTATCAAGGTTCACTCGCCAACTTTTGTTGACCCAAAATATCCCCCGTTTTACACATGATACAGGTGATCCAGCTGAGGCAAGAAACACATAGGAAGGCCTAGAAGAATAAACCAGTTTAAGCTTTGAATTAGTTACATAGTTTCATTTCCTTGTAATTGTATGAATTTTGATTTGGATATTTAAGTTGTAATTTGAATTTAATAAATATGAAACATTTTAGTAAACATCATGAGCTTTGGTGATAACCCAATTATGCCCCGAATCTTATTCCGCTGCGGGTCGGGGTGTGACACCGTTGGGATCCCGTGGTCAACGTTTACGGCTAACCTGACACCAACTGGGAAAGTAATCGACTTAAACCCGAGTGGAGGTACACTTTGGAACTATGCTGTGAACAAACTCACGTTCTCGAAGAAGCAAATTCTGCCATTAATTGTGGTGCCGAAAGCGGAAGAGATCGAGTGCCTTGTGAATTTGATGAAAGAAGGGAAAATTAAAACCGTAATCGACTAGAGATACTCTTTAAGTCAGGCTGAAGAGGGTTGGGCCAAGAGCATGGAGGGCCATGCTACTGGGAAGGTGGTCATAGAGTGTGAGACATAAAGATGCATCATATGTGTGTGTGTTTTGTCTCTTACACAAACATTGTTGAAAACACAAGTTTCCTATTGTTGTCTAGTGTCTTTGTGTGTGATACATGTACAATAGTGTAGGTATAGGTATATATGCAAATGGGCCTGTTGGTTCATGTTTTGTTGAAGCTATAATATATATAATATATTAAAGAGAAAACTTCAAAAATAACAATCTTTTAGTGTGTTATTCACTGATCACTCCAACATCTACACATACATATACACACTTGTTATACTTTAATACATATACCGAATGCTGGCTTGGCCATAGGAGGGTGGTCTTAAGACTTCGGCCTTAGACCCCTTCTAACGGGTTTCTTCCATGTTGACGTTTTAGGTAACCGTCAGGTGAGGCTAGATCAAGTTCAAACGGCTCCAAGGCCCGATCCTAACAATCAACGCCTCAACAACTTAATAGTTGCCTATGGTACTTCTATTCATGTATCTAACTTCCATCATGTTTGGATTCACATATAGATTCAGGTATGTGTTATTTTTAAGCACCGAGAATTTTGTAGGCCAAAAAAGCACCACAACCGTTTAGTTTGAATTTTGATTGAATAGATAGAGAGCACAAAGTAATTTGTAAATATTCCACCTTTTATATATACTAATGGCTATTCAAGTCCCATTGATTTCTTGTAAAGTTCTAGAGGCTACACTATTCATGAGTTTTGGATATCAAAATTAGTCGTCCCCCATAAATGAAATCATTAATCCAGAGACCCGTCTCTCGACTCTCATTGTTTATCTCTTTAACATATTAAAAATTATCACTTTCCACACTATTAAATTCATGCACACTTTCCACCATTAGATTCATGGATCAATAAAGATGTTTCGTTTTCTCGTGAATAATAAATGATACAGTAGTGACCCGAACATGGTTTATATGATAGCACTTATAAGGGTGCTTGGGGCACCACATGGGTTGTGCGGGTATAGTTGGCGCACTATAATGTCTATGTCAATACTTTTAATTTTGAAAAGGTAATGAAACTATCCTTTTTAATCATATTATAAACATAATACATTTACGTGGAGGGGGTTGCGGCACCCATCACCCCATTACACCATCAATTTAAAACTAATCAATCATAATTTGCACCTCGTTCCACCCGATTCTATCACATCATCATAAATCACTCGCATCACTACAATGCCATCACTAAATCATTTCCGACCAATGTCACACCATCACTAAATCATTTCCGACCAATAAAAAAAATCAATTGATCACAACAATGCCACAAAGAGTCCAAAAATATAACCGTTAAAAGAGTCAAAATGCGTGAACCCTAGAGTCCAAACAGAATTGCATAAAAGTAATCGCTTATAAATCTCGCTCACTAGTACCACTAAATCAAGGGCGAACGGAGAAAGTTGGATCGGTGACGGAATATGGCCGGAAAAGTGATGCAGGCGGTTTGGTACACTTGTTACGGTGGAGGTGCCGCCGGTTTGAAGGTGATTCCAACATTATTTTAATTAGATTGGTGTGTTAATTTTGCTTTTTTAAACGATATCATTTTTAGACCTAATTTTGCTGCTTGAACAATGTATATTCAATTTAAATGACTCATAAGTTTTAGTTTCTTGCCATTACTCGTGTAGAATCATTCAATTTCTGGATTAATTGATAGAAAAGCTTCAGATCGATTGCTTATATAGTTAGGTTTTACAGCATTTAGGTCAGGTCAATCTTTGATTATTGCACTCCGATGGAATGATATAGGAGGAATTTATCACTTTAGGAAACATAAATTAAACTATTATAGATTTCTCACGAGTGATCAGCTCACACATTTGATGATTTCTCATTGTTATATTTGAAATTCACATCAATTTGGAAGTATAAACATTATTTATTTGAACAACTTTGGTTTATTTAAATTGGACACAAAAAGAGGTTAAATTACATCCTTGGTTTTGTAAAGTGCGTAGCGATCCAATACGTGAGGGGCAATGCACGAAGCGAGCGCATCACGTATGCGACTGTGAGGCATTTGTTATTACAAAAATACTAAAATATTATTTATGGATATCATCTTTAGTCAGATTTGTTCAATCGATGGTCTAATTTGCTCAAATACGCAAACCAATTGCTCAAACGATAGTCAGACTCAGATATGAAAAGCTGAGACTCATTGCAATCACGGTCCAATTTGTTCAAGAACTGGTCAGCTGCGTAAGATGCCACATCATGTGATGCGCGCATTTTAAAACCAAGATGACATCATGTTTAGCTTATTTGATCTAGAAAGTAGATAATCTGCTCCTTTTGAAAGCACCAATGGACCAATTTTTCATAAGCATGCATGATATACAAGAGTCATTACTGTTATTTATATGTTTTCGTGTTATACAGCATGTTGAAATCCCTATCCCTACTCCTGGCAATGATGAGATTCTGATGAAAATAGAAGCAACAAGCATAAATCCAATTGACTGGAAGATACAGAACGGCTTTGTACGCCCTATTTTACCGAGAAAATTTCCGTTTATACCACGTAAGTTTGATAGGTTATACTTTGATGGCAATTATAATTTAGCTTACAGTATTAAAATTAGGGGTTTTTATACCTGTTTGATAGGTTCTTTTTGTTTATTTATGTGCTTTAGATTAAGAGTAAATTATACAAATGGCCGTCTCGTATGTAATTTGTCTTTCACGCATGCGACATTACAGAGATCATTCGTATCTTTTAAACTTGTAGTATGCATGATACTTAAAGTCAGTATCTATTTAAGATAAAGGCTAGATTTATAAGAATTATTACTACATTTATTTTAAGGACGGAACCGGAAAATGCTTAAGCACTTGTAGGACTTACTAAATATACTGGGAGAGAGAAAGATAGTGGATTATGTGGTTACGTAGCCACCTTATGTATCACATTTAAAGCAACAGGTACAAGAGTTTAGGTAGTTCTCTACTCAAATTGATTTCATATATAACGACACTATATGTGTGTGTATATAGATATATGTATAAGGCTTTTAGAGACTATAGTGTAATTTATCAAAAGGGTAAAATGGTTTAAACAACTTAAAAAAGTTGTGTTAAATGTTCTTTTTTATTTTAAGGACTATGAGCGTGACATGTTTCAAAATTACCGATAATCTTAGTAATTATGGATACATAAGGACCAAATCCATAACTATGACCATTTGTATAATTTACTCATGTTCAGTCATTATACTTGCAAAGGTCAAGGGATCATAAATATAACTTATATAAGGGTGTGATGGTCATTTTAAAACTTTAGGCATGTGAGGAGGTTTCAAAAACATGGGCATCTTTGTAATTTCAAAAATTATATTTATATAACCCTACAAAGAGTAACTTAAGGTACCATTGGCTAACTTAGTAGTTGTGTCTCTTGACATCTCACCTTTTAAATAATACCCTTTAATTAATAAACACATCTTATACAACCGATACTCCTCGCTTGTGGTGTACACATATAATGTATATATGTGTGGGCCCTCGGGGGCAAAAGTGAAATTGCACTAATTTTAACGTTAATTTACTAATTTCGTGAAAATAATGTTAAAAGCGGGGGATGGTTAATCATGCATCATGTAGTGGCGTTGATAGCCGAAAGACAAGGGGGTGCATGCACTAATTAGCCTTTTTGCTGAGAGTTATGTGCCTTATGTCCAACGCTTGATGCAAAACTACTATGGAGCCGGGGGTCTCATTGTAAGCAGCCTCTCTATTCCTATGGGGTAGAGGTAAGGTTGTCTACATCCTACCTCCTCAGACCCTACTTTAGCTTTGCTATTGGTGGGATTTACTGAGTATGATGACGATGACGACGATCTTATACAACCGACGTCATGCACTTCAACTGCCACCCAAATCAACATGTCCCAATATACCATAACATCTAAGAAAATAATATATTAAATAAATTAGTTTCTGTATTACAAAACGGTGTGCGCGTTTGTTGCAACTTCAGACGTATGTTTTCGAAACGGTTGCGACCGTTAAATTAAAATATCCACGTAAACACAACATGGCGAATGAGGACAACGACCATTGTTCATTTTTACCATCCGTTAAAATTAATATATCCATTTAAACTTCCTAATACAACGTGACGTATCAGACAACCACCATTATTCATTTTTAATCGCATTCTTGCCCTATCAAAAGCGCACACCCGTATTACCCCGCCGGATAACCGCCATCGCAATCCACCAACAATGTCAACCGGCAAGAACATTCAAAAGCTGTTGCGACTAAAGTTGACAACAAACCGACGTACTGTTTGAAATTTTTTAACCAAACTGCCACATCTTCTCCAACAACCGTTACCCTGCCATTTGCCACCGTTTCACACCCTATATAACCCTCACCACCACCAAAAATCTCAGGCCATGGCGGTTACGGTTCTCCTGGAATTATTTGACATGATTTATGGGAGGTATTTGATCCACGAGCCTGCATAATGCATCCGAAGCATGAACATGGATGGGAATGAGTCTTTATTTGGAGAGTGGTAGTTTCCATGTTCACATAAAGGGAAAAGAGTGCCAGATCGAGTGATAGTTTTCCGGCCATGGGGGTTGTGAAGCAATCGGAGAGATATCGATGGGCCGACGGTGGTAGCATGAATGGATGATGAAGGGTTTAGTGTTTATAGAGTGATGAAACAAAAAATGTGGTTACAAAAGTTGGGCGGTGGTAGTGACGGTTTGCTGACGGTGCTGTTGAGACGCAGGTTCAGTGATGACAGTGTGTTGAGTGTGTGTAGAATTGAAGGGTGGAGATGTGAATGTGAATTTTGTTTTCAGTAGTTGTTTTTCCGTGGTGGTGGCTGCTTCTCCTCTCCTAAGGTGAATGGTCGTTTTAATGGTTTTATTTGTTTGGTACTCGCACACAGTTTTACCATCGTCCCTTTTATTGATTAATGTAATATCTTATTAAAGATCTACTTAAAAGATTTTTAATTTAACAAAGTATATAATATATCATTCCAGAAAGAGAAACTAAATCAACGAACCAATGTTATTATTTTATTTAGTTATTCTTTTCAATGTGTTAATATTTATTTTTTGTTTGTGTGATCTTGGTTCCGATTTCTATGCTTGAATTTCTTGACAAATAAGATTTTGATTGTGACGTCAAACAGTTTAACATGGTTAATTAATCTTGAAATAACCATGTTAATTTGTTTATTAAACCATTATTTTATTTTTATAATTTTTTAATTTGGGGTTCTTTATTATGGTTGATGAAATCTTCTTTCTTATATTTAAATGCCTTATAGTGTAAATCACCATGGGAAAAGATTTGACATGTATAGGAAAAGATGTTGCAACTGTAACAAACCAGGTGGTTAAGAGAGTTTAATAGTATTGGTGATTCTTTACTGAAATGATGCAGTCTTAGTTTCTGATTCTTACTTTTGCTTTCAAAAGGCCGGAAAGGAGACTCAAGGTGTGTTTCTGGTGTTATGATTAAGATCTAATGAATTTGGAATAAACTTTACAATTTTCGCATCTCATGTATTGACATTAAGGACATTCAAAATCAACATCCCTCCGCAACGCGCGGATTAGCGTCAACTTGTTTAAGTACCAAAACAAACTATATGGTGTGTGAACTGTGATGATGTTTTTTCTTAAGGAGCTTCTGAAGGATTAATTATAATGTATGATTGTTTGTTTGGATCAGTTAGTGATGTGGCAGGAGAAGTTGTGGAAGTTGGATCTGGTGTAAAGAATTTTAAAGCTGGTGACAAAATTATTTCAACTCTTGTGAGTTCCATCTTTCTGATTTTCAGAATTTTATTTCTCAGTAGTTCTTATTGGATGTGGCAAGCTGGGCGATCAGGCCAGTCTGGTTTGGTCGGCCCATCAACACTTATCAAATATGATTACATAAAATACATACCAAAACGATTTAGAAAGTTGAGCCTTTATTGACTTTCAACCTGTTTGCATGGGTGAAGGGGGTTGCAGGTGGAGGGCTAGCCGAGTATGCGGTGGCTAAAGAAAGCTTAACAGTTCCAAGACCACTAGAGGTATCTGCTGCAGATGGTGCGTGTCTAGGCATTGCAGCATGCGCCGCCCTACACTCCCTTACTGTAACCGGTGGGCTAAAACTGGAAAAAACAGAACCACGAACCAACGTCCTAGTAACTGCCGCTTCTGGTGGTGTGGGTCACTATGCAGTCCAGCTAGCAAAACTAGGTAACACCCACGTTACCGCAACATGTGGGGCCCGCAACATCGACTTCGTTAAAAGCTTAGGAGCTGACGAGGTTTTGGACTACAAGACCCCAGAAGGAGCCGCCCTCAAAAGCCCTTCGGGCCAGAAATATGACGTAGTGGTCGATTGCACTACTGTTATCCCGTGGTCAACCTTCGAGCCCAACCTGAGTCCAACTGGGAAGGTAATTGATATAACCCCGAGTGGTGCTACATTTTGGAATTATGCACTGCAAAAGTTGACTTTTTCGAAAAAGCAAGTTATACCGTTACTCGTGGTTCCAAACGCACAAGAGATTGGTTGTCTTGTGAAGTTGGTAAAAGAAGGGAAACTGAAAACTGTTATCGACTCGAGTTACCCTTTAAGTCAGGCTGAAGCGGCTTGGGCCAAGAGCATCGAGGGCCATGCCACTGGGAAGGTGGTTGTCGAGCCGTAAAATAAGAGCGAACAACATTATCTCGATCTTGATGTTATAATTCGGATTGCACTCGTATTGATGTATTCGTCTTTGATGTTAAGAATTCCATTTTATAAAAGGCATCAATATTAGACAATATACGTAGGATCATACTCATTTAACAATTTACATATAATAAATTATTATATGAAAAATTACACTCAAATAATCCATATCTATCTATGATATGTATTACAGTTTTTCATGCTACTTAGTTATTCATATTTATTCTTTTTCAAATGAATCTAATATAAAATTAGTTATTATTTTTTTAAAAAATTATATATTTTACTTAAAACAAAGAATAAAGATGATAGTTGTTTTTAGAGTAAATTATACAGATGGTACCTATAGTTAAATAAAATTTTAGATTTAGTCCTCGTCATTTTTAAAGTACATGGATGATTGTTGTGTTTTGCACTTTGTAACACATTTAGTCCATAATTTTTACCAAAAATACATAGATGGCCCCTGTTATAGGCACTTTGTAGCGCATTTTGTAACTAAACATTGGGGATTAAATGCGTTATAAAGTGCAAACCACATGGACTATCTGTATACTTTTGGCAAATATGTTACAAAGCACAAACCACAGGGACCATCTGTGTACTTTTAAAACCTAGGGACTAAATATAAAATTTGAATTAACTACAAGGACCATTCGTGTACTTTACTCTAATTTTATAGAGAATTCTAAAAACTTTACAAATATTTAATGTGGTTGGATTGTATGTAAAGATACAATATGTTAAAAATTAAATAAAATAGATGGTAAATCAAAGTTAATACTCGGTCGAAAAAAATCATGTTTCAAAAATTAACTTAACAAAATTTATAATTGTCACGCTACGTTCCTTTTTTCTACGTATGTAGCTTGATTACTATATATGTTAATAAATTATATCATATTTTATTCGATTAGTATATAATACAAGAGTTTTTTTAAGCGTGCGATATATATGTTTTTTTAAATAACTTTTTTTGTTATTACTAATCATCTAACATTACATTTATCAACTTGTGTAATACACGAGATTGTAACCTAGTATTAGATAGGGGTGTGCACGGTTTGGTTCGGATCGGTTTTCGGACAAAATCAAAACTGAAACTGAAATCGAAATGTAGGTTTTCGATTTTTGAAAATTGTCCGGTTTCGGTTTTTTACCCCGGTTCGGATTTTGGAACAAAATTATGTAAGATTCAAAAAATAAAAAGTATAATTTACAATTTAAGAATCTATCTTATATGTTTACATTTAAGATTAAAAAAATAACGTGTATAATTTAAAATTTTAGAATCTATCTTAATTAATATTGTTCACATAAACATAACTTTCTAATCTATTATTATGTTTCTCTCAAATTTTTATTAAGACATTAGTATTAAGCCCCTGCGTTGCAACGGTTGTCGTAAAACTGTGTCAAGTAGTACCAATGTTTATACACTGTCAGCGACCACTAACACCGGAAAAGTTCGTAAAAACAAAATAAATAAAAATGAAAAAAAATAATGCCGAACGAAAAGTAGACGCAAACTCTTTGAATCACGAACGCTCGTTGTAGAGAAATTAAACCGAAACATAAAACATAGAAAAAAATAACTAAGTCAATCTAGGATCCGAGCGTTGGACGAACTTGTCAAACGGAGAAAAATAGATGTGTTGTAACGGGCAATCAAACGGGAAAAGATGTACAAAAATGTTGAACCTCACATGCATGTTGCAGTGCGTTAACTCACAAAATTTAAAACAAAACGAAAAACTTGGAAAAGATGAAAAGTATGATGTACCAAAATTGAAAATAAAAAGGAGTTGGGAGTAAATTACAAAAGATGAAAAACTTTGAGCTAAAAGTAAAAAAAACAAAGGGTCAAAATTGCAAAATTAAAGTTATTTATTAATTTTAGATAAAGATAATAATAAATATAAGTGATATCTATATATTAATTATTAATTAATATTTATATTAATATTGAAAGAAATTTATTAAACAAATATAAATAAAATTTATGAGGTTGAAGAAGAGAATGCCATGTGGCATTATTTAGAGTATTTTATTATAGAGTAAAATGACCGGATAGTCCTTGTGGTTTTGTAAGTAACACATATAGTTCTCAACTTTTGAAAATTACACTAGTGCTCCCTGTGGTTTACTTTATGTTACTTAGATGGTCCATGGAGTGAATATCTGTTAGTTTTCATCGTTAACTCCATATGAAATTATTTATTTACCCCTCTCTTTAAAAACCCTTTTAAGCCCTTGTATGCCACCAGCAGCCATCATCTGAACCACTACCATCTCTCTACCCATAAACCACCCAACCCAAAACCAACAATCCAACCGTTTCATCTTTTAGATCCATCCATCCACCATCCTTTGACTCCAATTCTCCCAATTTCCCCTAACATTTCACCCTTATAACACAAAACCTCCATTTTTTCCAGCCAAACCAACCACCATGTCGACGGAGATGGCCACCACCAGAATATTCGCTATTTTGAGTATGAATTTGTTCTTTTGTATTGATGGTTATGGTAGTAGCCTACAGGTGTTATCGATATATATGTACCTGGTGAAAAACGATGGTGGTATGTTTGGATGTTGGTGTCAGATGCGGCTTGTCACATCCCAACCGATGGCGGAAACATCGGAGTGAGACGATAACGAGATTGCTCATTGCTCACAACGCTAATAATGACAATATTTAATTAAAGTCGGATTTCATTTCATAATAATTGTCAAGTACAACATTGAAGCAAATACAATAAACATAATACAACAAAATTGATACAACAACATTAACCTAAATGTCTATATGTGTGTATCTAAATCCTTGCTACTTGATTTTCATAGCATCCTCTTTGTCAACCTGTAACATGTTTTAAAATACAATTCAATGCAAAAGAAAAGGCGAGTACACAAGTTTAAGCATGGCATACATATACTATTAAAGTTTAAACGAATCCTCATGGCAACTATGATTTTACGAGAGCATATACAAGGCATGCAATACTACTAGCCAAACCCTTAACGCAAACACGCTGTTTTAACATGGTCTCAACTTTATGCGATGGAGGGGGATGTGTGAATTCCTATAGCGCTATACATGTCAAACGAAGGCTTTAAACAAGTTAATGACTAAAGTATCACATAAAGAATGTCCAAGATATAAGCATCACGTAAGCGTATCAAGTGTTCATGTGTATAGGATTGTTTGTGCGTTTCATAAAGTTTAAGTGTTATGGTTTTGATATAAGTAAACATGTTACACCCCAAAGTGTTTTAAACAAAAAGTGGGTCGAGTGTACTCACGGTTTTGCTAAGTCTTCAAACTTGGCGAGTTCGCGAAGGTGGTTGGTGGATGGGTTGAGCGTCGAGTTATCCTACAAGAGGAGACGTAGGTTGGTAAGTATTCGAACGATAACAGAAGATTTAAGGAATTTAAATGCAATAAAGTAGTTTATACGAGAAAGTAATCACTTAGACTTAATAACCCTTTTTGACACTATAAGACCCATTTGGGTTGATGTGATTTCATGGGTTAAGATACCCATTAGAATCGTAGCGAGAGATTAAGTACTTAGGTGATGTGACCTAGTACCATGACGAGTAATCATTTGATCATCATCAAGAGTTCGGTTAGTACATACATACATATATATGTTACATAGTATAAGTAATTCAAAAACATCATGTAGATTCATAGAAGTCATGCATGTAAGTAGGAGGATAGTCTTCCTTTTAAAACCTCTCGTATAGTTTACCAATGCGCAAGTCGTCACAAGGACGACAAGGATGGTCATGAGTAAGTTTGAACATAAAAGTATGAGACAAAAGTAAACGAAATCATCAAATGAGGTGGTGGATCGAAGTTATGATAGCCAAGGCTTCCAAGTGATCACACTCTACCAACTAAAGTCTTGTTTCGAGAACAAGCTTGGAAGGATACAACACTTGTGGGTAAAACCCTAATAAAACTAAGAAAGTCTTTACTTATGTTCCAAGTTAGTCTTCCATGGAAGACTTATGGAAGCATTCCAAAAGGTATTTCCAAAGTAGTAAGAAAAAGGAAAGATCAAAAGAGAGAGGTGAGTTAGAACTCACTTTTTAGGAGCTTTGATCTTTTAGAGAAGAAGAGAGCTCTTTAGAGCTTGAAGAGAAGAGAAGAGAAGATTTAGGTGTGAGTTGAGAGTGAAAGGGAGACTTCTATTTATAATGGGGAAATTAGGGTTAGGTAATTAATGAAGTTGGTGGTAGTTGGGGGTTGGAAGAAGGGAAATGGAGCAAAAATTCACGCATTTTGAAAGATTCTGCCAGACCTGGTCATTTGGCATGGTCGTGCCAATCATAAGCATGGTCGTGCGAGCCATGAGCATGACCGTACGAGACATGAGCATGGCCATGCGGGTCATGAATCTTCACTGAGTAGTCATGAGCACTATCGTGCGAGTCATGAGCATGACCGTACGAGACATGAGCATGGTCGTGCGGGTCATGAATCTTCACTGAGTGGTCATGAGCATGGTCGTGCGGGTCATGAGTATGGTGATGCTTCCCGACAGAATTTTCCCAAATTTGCAGTTTGACCCATAGAGTTTGATATATTTTATACTAGAAACTCATAATTTAGTATGTTTTTAAGTGTATAACGTGTGTGTAAGTATATTTTAAGTATCGAGTAAGTATGTAAACACGTATTAAACGATTGAATGCATGTAAGACAAGTATGTATCAAGTATAAGTGTCATTATGATTCAAGTCTCGGATTACGAATACAAGTTTCCAAAAAATAGAAATACGACAATACTTTCTAAATAAGGGAAGTATGAAAAAGCGAGGTGTTACATGACTGGAGGTGAAGGGTAGTGGTTTAGGTTACCGTTGCAGCGGCGGAGATGAGTTAGGAGTTGATGGGTGCAGACGGGGAAGGCAGTGGATTGTGGTTGCGATGGCAGAAAGGTGAGGGATTATAGTGGTGAATGGAGATGGAAAGTGGGTTGACGATGGAGAATGGGCGGTACCACCGCATCTCACCTGAAGTCCGACCTGATCACATGGAGATGGAGGTCAATGGCTGGTGGGGTTTTTTTAGTTGCAGAGGATTTAGGAGGGGTTGTTTAGCTAGCCTGAGAAGAAAGGGAGGGTTGGGTTTAATTAATAGTGGGTCCAACTTGAGCTTAATGTTTTATATATTATTATTAAAAGTAAAGATAATTCAGGAATCTCACACCTAAATAACTGAAGAAACTAACGAGCATCCATGTTAGGGACCATCCAAGTAAAAAAAAAGTAAACCACAGGGAGCACCGTGTAATTTTCAAAAGTTAGGGACTACAGGTGTTACTTTACAAAACCATAGGGACTATCCGGGCATTGTACTCTTTTTTACAAGTTAAATTCTTTTAGAATACTTTGAAGATTATTTAATTTTTATATTAAATTTTGTTATTTCTTGTAGGCAATAAACAAATCATTTCAATTATAACATGTTAATGTTTTTATTATAAATACTTAATATCAAGAGTAAAATTAGTAATTTATAGTAGCATGAGTTGAACATTTAAACAATTTAAACTAACATAAAAATATATCGATTAGGCCTACTATTATAAATTATCGGTTCAGTTATTGAAAATGATTATACGCAAACCAAACCGAAATTTCCAGCTATTAAAAATCCGAAAACCGAATCGTTGCTTTTTGTTCGATTCGATTTTTCTCGGTTATTTCAATTTTCTGCTCACCCTAGTATTAGTAATATCAAATCTTTACCAGCAATTAATCTTTAATGTTTTATTACCTAAAGTAATTATATGGAATTTCAGTTATACCTTATATCAAAATATATCAACTCACATCGATAGTCTGCCTCGAGTGGTGTGATTCTGCTTCTTGACTTTGGCCACACAACTTTCTAAAACTGTTCATTTCGCCCCTTCTTTGGTTTGTCATGTTTCTTTTACACCTACTCATTTTTGCTTAGGTAGTGAGAAAGGGACAGACAATAGACAAAGAGAAAGAGAAAGAGAAAGAGGAGTCAGTGCGTATGAGGGAACAGAAGGAAACTCCGGTGTTCTCTCCGACGATCGGTGACGCCCTACTCTGGTGCGTGTGCGGCTAGGGTTTTCAGCGGTTTCATTATCCCTCATGCGCGTTTTGGAAACGCGAGTTGATTTTTGGTTCTACGATTAGATAGAATCGACTACAATTGGAGAAGACTATTTGATACCTTCTTATCCCCAATCGGTGAAGACAAATGGTGACAACGGTTGAGAAGATATATTTAATGTAAGGAGCCCAAGGAATGTTGCCGGCGACAAAGAAGAGAACATGGGTCGAATATATATCCAGTCAAAACGAAGATATTGTTTACGGGTTATTTGATAGTGTGAGGCGTTGTGTTACTGCATGGTTTTGCCTTCGCTCTATAATTAGCATTTAAATATTATATAAATATATAACTTAAGTCATGTTATAACAAACAGAGTTAATTACACGGATGGTCTTTATGGTCTATTGTAAATAACATCTTTCAGTACTAACTTATTTTTTCTAACAGGTTCAAGTTCTATTGTTTCGATTTTGTAACACCTTTGAGTATTAACGTTAATTACCATTATTTTTATGTTAAATTGGTGTTAAATGACTAAAATACCTTTATATAATTTTATGTTTTAAAGGTGTTACCTTTAATAAACCACAAGAATTATCTGTGTAGCTAACTCTAAAAAATATAAAACTCATTGTATTTGTAAAAATAATATTATAAAATGTGCTACATAAAAATATATAACAGTTATATTTCTAAAATTAATATACATATAGTTACCAAACGTTTATTATAAAAGAAAACACTGTAGCAGGGTGTTTAGTTTTTTTTAATAATTTATTATAAAAACTATTTTTAAAAAGAAATATGATGAATATAAAACTCATGTATATATCTCAAATATAATATGCACACATGTTTTTTCTCTTTTGTTATATTGGAACCAACAAATTTTTGTTACGATTCTTTATTTTGTTTAGTTGATATTACATTATATAAATATATATTATCTTGTGTTATATTATATTAAATTCTTTATTTAGCTTAGGTAACATTGTATTATATTTTATTATGTTATACCATTTGATGTCATGTTATCTGAACTAAACAAAGATTATAATATGCAGTATATTATAAGATAACATTATAATATAGTATAACACAACATATATAACATAAACTATAAGTTTAAAAAAATCCAAAAGTACTATGAGGACATACTCATTTTTGTCGACGTTTCGATAGTTATATTGGTCAGTATTAATGTGTGGATTAAAGGTACAAGTAGATGATTACCTGGTGTACAAGTGATTAAAGGCCAACCTACTTAGTCATTATCTCAGAATGTTTAATAGGTACAAAATGTCAAGTGATTAAATACCATTTGTTTAATCCTCTCATCTAGATTACACTTTAATCTCTCATTTTTAACAAAATTGTAGATAAATAGTTAGTAACATTTTATTCCTTTATAAAAAACTGACCCCCTCATAATTTTTAAACGATTATAACTTTTTGGCATGTTTATATATTTTCTTAAATCACACCATATAAATGATCTTTTTTATTCTCTTTACTTTGAGTAAAGTATTGCTATAGCTTTTTTAATTAAAAAACTTGATATGTTATGTGATTAACAGTGTCTAAGAGTGAGTAATAACTGGATCTTAACCGAAACGAAATCAACCAAAAACTGAATTAACTGAAAACTACTGATTAACCGAAACCCAAATTAACAAAAAACGGTTAGCGCTTTTTTGTATCCTCTTGTAACCAAAATTAACTGAACCGAACCATTCATATTTCATATATTTCTAGCTTTTATACATTTTGTTCATGTATTTCATATTTATACCCCCATTTTATGTATTTATACTCCATTTCATGTAATTATACCTTAATTTTATGTATTTCTAATCAAAAGTTTTAGCCAAAGTTTGATTTGACTTTTAACCCGAATTAAATGAATCAAACCAAAACCGTCAATCTAACTGAATAAACCAAACCGATTAACTAAAAACGGATTGGTTAGTAAAAAAGACTAATCGATGACCTCTATTTCAGTTGGGGATAATAATCTAACCAACCGAACAATGCACACCGTGGCAATGTTTGTGTTTCTCGCTGCATCGGGCACGCACCTATCGCTTATTAACCAAAACCGGTTATCGGTGAGCAATAAATAAATCATTAACCTAAACCAAACCGAAAATAGACGAAACCAACCCGAAATCAACCAAAAGTGAATGAACTGAAAACCAAATTAACAAAAAACCGGTTATCAATTTTTTGTACTCTCGTTTAACCTTAATTAGATGAACCTAACCGAATCGTTCATATTTTCATATATTTCTAGCTTGTATACCTCCAGTTCATGTATTTCATATTTTATATCTTCATATCATATATTTATACTTTCATTTCATGTATTTATACCTCAATAAGCAAAAGTTTTAGCCAAAGTTTGGTTTATGCTACTAACTGAAATCAAATAAACCAAACAAAAAACTGTCAATATAACTGAATAAACCGAAGTGATTAATCGAAAACTGATTGGTTAATAAAATAGAGTAATTGATGACTTTGGTTTTGGCTTCGGTTGATGATAATAACCGAATCGACTGAACCATGCACATCACAGTGAAATGAGTATCGCGAATCGATGTGTCACACCCGCCGTACCGTGCGGGCATCCTGCTAGTATTTATGATGACGGACCAAACTTAGACGATCCAAGAGACGACGCGAACAACAACCCGGGAATAGTTGGTGTATGAAGATGATGAGGAAATCAAGTATCATTTAGTGTTGGGTTATTGGATTTTATCACCCTAAACTATTGGCTATTGGCCGCTGCCACCCCCAATTAACACTTTGACGCCCGACACCCCTAACTTAACACTTAGTGTGTTATGGCACCACGTTGTTAACTTTGCACTAACTTGGTTAGTTTTTTAACTGACATGGCCAATTTTTGATGACGTGGCTTATTTTTTATGAGATGTGATGATGATGATGATGTGGCCAGCTATATATAACAAATAACGTGTATCTATATGTACAGAAGGCAATAAATCATCCCAAATCAAACAACCCATATCAATAATCATCATCATCATCTTCATCGATTCTTCATCTTCAACCCGTTTATCAACATACAAAATCAAATCATCATCTTCATTGGTTCTTCATCGGTTCATCATCATCATCTTCCCAAACACCACAACACCCATAACGTCATCCCTAAATCAAATAAACCTTTATCACTATACAAAATCAAATAGCTTCTTTTTAACCTAACAACAAACACCCACAACTTCAATTCCTATTACAGATCAAATGCCACCACTGCCGCTGATGACGTTACCTGGGTTCTGGTTCGCTGCCGACATTGCTACCACATGGGTTTCGGTTCGTCGACGGCTGAATTGAACCATCATCATCATTATCGTCATCAAATGCTCCGATATCTAACGATTCAAGGGCCTCTAATATGGCGAAATCGACATGTGGCAACTCAATGAGTTCGTTTACCGATTCAACTGTTGTTGATTGAACAATAACATCTGTTAACGACATGGTGGTAGAACATACTAAGTGTTAAGTTGAGGGTGTCGGGCGTCAAAGTGTTAGTTGAGGGTGACAGCAGACAATAGCCGATAGTTAGGGGTGATAAAATCCAATAACCCTTCAATGTTTATCTATATCTTTTAAAGATTTGATTTCCTTTTGGTATTTCCTTTTTTCTATGATCTTCTAAAAGTTCAGTATTTCCTTTTATTTGTGGTTTCCTAGAAGGGTCTACATATTCACACACCCATCTGCCTATTTGGACACCCTTAAGACGGGTCGTCTAGACCTAGACGGGGCGTCTAGGTTTCCTTTTCTCCGACCACATTCCTGCCCTCGTACAACGTCAAATCCGTCACATCAGACGGGGCGTCTATCCCTATACGGACCTTGAAGACGACCAGACCAAGACGGGGCGTCTAGGCCTAGACGACCCGTCTTGAACTTTGGAGTTCTATATGCATGTCAGTAAAGTACTATGTGATACGCCCTGTCTAGTACTAGACGGGGCGTATATATCTTTGTTAAATAGACCCATGCAGAGCTTTTGTTGTTGCAGAAAACTTTCAATTCATCGTCGGAATTATCTCTGTCATAAACTTTGGCTTATATTACTTCATCTAATATCATTCAAAGGTGGTGAAATGTCATCAAACTGGGACGGCAACTATTTCTTTGGGGCGTATTCTGGCGAGTCATGGGTGCCTGAGGCCAATTCGGTAACAGTTATTAGGTTAAACTAGTTATTGTTTTAATTATTTACTAATGGTGGTATCGTTGTTAGGGGAGACCGATGTTCCCAATTCTAACGTGCAAGAGGAGGTTGTGTCAAGTGTACAAGGAAATCAAAACAGACCGTTTCTAGATTTGAATGAGCTTCCTTCCATTGAAGAAACAACCCATGTGGATGACTCGTACGCCGTTGATGCACCATGTTATCCTGCGCAACATGGGTTTTCGGATTATGGATACGGGTGTGAATTCTCGTACGTGCAACAACACGGTCCGGATGGATACAAGGGAGGCTGTTACGAAAGTTACAATGCAACACATTCTTTCTACGGTCAACAAGTCTATCCTGATGGTGGAGGATATGGTGGTGAGGCATCCCCATGCGCAGGCAAACCGTACCTCACAGTGACGGTATCAAAACTTATTTATTTAAGTTGTGCAGTTCAGTATACATAAAATATAGCATAATGCTATCGATTTTACAGGTTTTCAACTATCTAGATGAGGTAAAAAACTGGGCACAGGAAATGGCAAAGGCGGATGGTTTCGTTATTGTGACCCGACGATCAAAGAAAATCGGTGGAAGGACCGGGAGGGTATGGCTTGAATGTGACCGTGGTGGTGAGCACTATACTACAGCAACGGTTAGAAAAGCTGGAAGCAAGAAAACCGGTTGTCTGTTTTACCTATTGGGTGTGCGGGACCATCCATATGAAACATGGGGGATAAAAGGGGAAAGACTGAACATAACCACGAAGTTTGTCAGGACCTGTCGGGCCACGCGTTTGTGCGAAGGTTTGCTCCTGATGAATAAAGAATGATCAAGCAGTTGACAGCACAAAACGTGGAGCCACGAAGAATTTTTCAAACGATAAGGAAGCAGTTCCCCGATAGTTTCCATGTTCAGAAAGAGTTCAAAACACAGTCCAGAAGATTAGGGCCGAACAAAGATACGGTCTGACTACCATGCAGTCGCTAGAAAACATCCTTATTACAAATGAATTTATTTACGAGACACGGGAGGAACCCGAAACAGAGGTCGTTACAGAGATCTTCTTTGTTCATCCCTACTCGAGTGAAATGTGGCGTGCGTTCCCGCACGTTTTGCTGATCGATTCCACGTACAAGACGAACGTATACAACATGCCATTTGTCCAGATAGTTGGTATGACGCCCACCAACTATTCGTTTTGTATCGCGCATGCCGTTATCTGCAAGGATCGTAGTGATAACTTTGTATGGGTGCTTGAGAGGATCAGGTCAATGTTGGACAAATGTATGGAGCCACATGTTATTGTATCGGATAGAGACCTAGCCCTAATTAACGCGTGTGCGAAAGTTTTTCCAAACGCCTCTCGATATCTCTGCATGTTTCACATTCAACAGAATATTTGTAAGCACTGCAAGAGCGCATTCACAGAAGAAGAATGGCAAAAAAAAATTCATCATGGGGGAGATTGTGTGAGTCTCCATCAATACCCATGTACGAGTACAACTTAGGCCACTTGGAAAAACGACTTGTGGAGTGCAAACGTTCAAGTAAGTTTTTGTAATAAAATATGACCTACCCATGTACATTTAACTAATTGTTGATACCTTGTAGGGGTGTTTACGTGCGTGTATGATAACTGGCTGAAAGACTACAAGCAAATGTTTGTCTTTGCGTGGACAGATCAAATACGCAACTTTAGGTAGCGTACCACAAACAGAGTTGAGAGTTAACACGCGAATTTAAAGAGATACATCCAAGATAGGAGCTCGCAGGACCGTATAGTAGGTTGTGTCAAGGATATAGTTGAAATACAATACGGGGAAATAAGGCGGAGCTTTCGAGAAAGCATCGAAAAAATAATGAACCACCACAAAAACCCGTTATTTGACCACCTACATGGAAAAGTTCCCATACAACGCTTGATTTGCTGAGTGGAGAGCTACTTAGGAAACTATATGTGTTGCAGCGCTTGCATTCATCTTGTGGATGTCAGATGTGGTACAGCTGTGGGTTGGCGTGTGCTTGTAGGTTGGAAAAGTACGTACATGCAGAGTGTCTAATTCAACTCGAAGACGTAGACATCTTCTGGTGGAAGCTTAACTTTCAGCCATGTAAATTGACATCGGATGACGTTGACGTGGTAGAAGAGCTGAACATTGTTTGGCAACAGTTAGAGTCACACTCCCCTGCTTAGAAAAAAAGTTTGCTGGGAAAGATTAAAGCGGTGTTGACCCCAACCAAATCCACCAAGAAACCACCGGTTGTCCAACACTCGACTCGTGGACGACCAACAACAAAGCAAGCACAACTTCGATTTGACGACGCCCCCCCATAGCTCGTATGTTCCATCGCAGGGTTCCCAATCAAGTACATACGATGCCCCCCGCCATAGCTCGTATGTTCCATCGCAGGCCACTTAACAGTCGGTCATCAAGTCGTAAAAACCCGTAGCGGGGCGAAGCCGTTCAACGAATTCTAAACAAAGAGAGGTTTGAGACGATAACGGTTTTCCGTTGATAGTGGGCGACGAGTATGTGTTAACAATCAAACGATTTAAGCCTTTCCTTCCCTCTTTGTTTCACCCGTACATCTCGTGCATACAAGATGTGAGGCCAGACGGTCATTGTGGGTTTCGGTCTGTGGCTGTGGGCTTGGTTATGGGAGAACGTGCGTGGAGCCACATTCGAAAAGACCTTCAACAAGATATGGATCAAAACGCGTCGATCTGGGCGCCAGTATTTGAAGCATGGGAGGAACGATACTTTTACATGCATCGTCAGAGCCTAATCTGGGATTCAGTGGAGCATTGTCCCCCCACTCACTGGATGGACTTCCCCCACGCAGGGCTTCTTATTGCACAAAGGTATGGTATCGTGGTTCACCTCTTAAGCATCGATGGTTGTTCCACGTTCTTCCCGATAATCAACCCTCCGACGGATCGAGAACCACGAACGATAATGCTTTCACATGTTAATAACAACCACTTCATACATATTAAGCTGGAAGGCCAGTTTCCGATGCCTACAGTAAACATTTGTGGTTGACCTACCAAAGTGCGGCTGCAGAACAATGGATGGATATGTACACGCCTCATCTAGAATGGTATACGTCGATAATGAATCCCGCACCAAATTCAAACCCGAG
The DNA here is from genome assembly GCA_947069175.1 of Scalesia atractyloides. Lineage (NCBI taxonomy): Eukaryota > Viridiplantae > Streptophyta > Magnoliopsida > Asterales > Asteraceae > Scalesia > Scalesia atractyloides. Next base: position 7,496,324 of record CAMTDV010000002.1, on the reverse strand, counting down.
TATTAACTGGGTCGACAGTGAATCGGAAGAATGAGGCTTTTTGCTAAATCTAATATGATTTTTGTATATTTAGTACGATTTTTTAGAACTAATACAAACATTTTGTATACAATTAGAAAATTTTTGGTATAATTAACATGTTTTTATTTACCCAAAAAGTTTGTATTAAGTAAACAAAATCATATTAATTACACAAAAAAAAATTATTTGTGCATAGACGCCCCGTCTAGACCTAGACGTCCCGTCTGGTTCTAGAAACAAGTCCATTTACCCCTGGTTCGTTGTCCGTCTAGGCTGATATCAGGGGTAAAACGGTAATATTACACATTTAGACACCTTTTAGACCGTTCGTCTAGGTTTGCTTTTCTCCGACCACATTCCTGCCCCCGTACAACGTCAAATCAGTCACATCAGACCGGGCGTCTAGCCGTAGACGGATGTTGAAGACGACCAGCACAAGACGGGGTGTCTAGGCCTAGACTGTCACACCCCGGATTTCCAACCCAAATCCATAAACGGGTGGGCCCGGGTGGGGAGTATCGTGACGTCAGTTGATAATCATCATAGGCAATTAAACATGGCACATCGAAAGTCGTGGAGTAAAATTACTATTACAAACCGAGTGTTCGATCATACAAAATAATATACAAGCTTGTAATAGAAGATCCACAGGCGGATCATAAATTGTACATGGAAAGAATATAAAACAGACTTTGGGAAGATTTAGGATTTGCAAGATCCTCTATCACTACCGAGCACCTCTGGACTATTTTCGTATTGTACCTGCAGTTTAGTTTTTTGAAAATACGTCATCTTTCGCTGGTAAATGCGCCCAGCTAACTCATTTTGAAAACATTTCAAAAATGTTTTAAGTGCGTATCAGCACAAAATCTTTTTATAACTTGGGTTAATTGACCGTCCAACCTTGTTAACAGATTTACATGTTTGTCAATACATACGAGGCCAGGTACAGAGACCGAGACACAATTAACGTACACACCACTTTGGACTCACGAAGGAGTCAATTTCCTCCCAACCTTGTGGGAATGCATAATTGAGCGTCTATCGGGCGTATTCCTACACCCGCGCTAAGGTCGTGGCAATTTCTACTGTAATGAGCCGAGGATATCCAGGACACGGTACTTAAACCCCAATGTTAAAATTATCAAACAAAACTAATTAAAACAGAATATGCGGATTTACTATCCCTGAACCGGCGTTCGATTGAATCCCATTTCCGACCAAGCGGTAATAATTTACTGTAACCCAAGCCCGTATAGGGGAAATAAGTCGAGTATTTACCTGAGCTAGTCTTCTTTATATTTTTAATAACTCAGCCGTACACAAAAGGACTAAGTGCAGATAACATTTACCGGCAAGTCTCTAGTCTGGATTATAACATAAACTAACCAATTAAATACTAACGGTCTTATTTAAGTCATTGACTTAGACCGACTAGCGTATTTGATCAAAACGTATGACGCTAGATTAAACGATGATTGGATAGAATGTAGTTTAATCCCAACAAGTACCTTGACTTGTATAATATGGTAAAACTATAAACATTCTGGATTTTGAGACTTAAATGACAAGGTTAAACCCGTTTCGGTTAATTTCCGTAAAATAGTTACATATACGTAACCGTGCGCATATTAGCGATATCGGGTAACCGGATAAGTCATGGACAAGTTCTATATGCCATTATGTTTTTAAATAAGTTAAGATATCAGCAGGATATCAACTTGTATGCCCGTTATGGTTTTAAAACAAAACTATGCCTCAAAGGGCATTTCGGTAATTATATACCATATAAAAGGAACTTGAATATAATTTAAGGTTATAATTATAAGTATTCTGGAAAAATACTTTATTTATGATATAATATCAGTAGGATATCATTTATAAGTGTAATTTATCTTTTATGACCAAACTATGCACCTAAGGGGCATTTTGGTCATTTTACACATAGTTTATAGATTATTTGGGATTCTGAGTTTATAACATGTACCTACTATAATTATGTTTAAGCTATGTTTTTAAAAATCAGTAGGTAACAAGTTTTGGTTAATAATATGGTTTAAAACCATACTATGCGCCGAAACGGCGCTTATGTCGTAAAATGATGTTTTATGCGATGTTTAATGAAAACTGACATTAGGGTCAGATTAATATGTTATTTAATATAACATATCAGTAGGTAAATGATTTTCCTTGAAAAGATTCGATTAAAACTATTTTATGAGCCACAAGGGCTAAAATCGTCATATATCGACATAGTTTAAGGACTTGCTTGAAAACTCAGGTTATAACTTAGTTTATCATCCCAAATAATCCTACTTATAATATTACATCAATAGAAACTCATTTTCATGTTTATTACCATTTAAAACTTTGTTTTATGTAAAAGGGCATTTTGGTCAAAGATGGCATAATTATGGAACTTGCGCATAAACTTGGATTCTGATTATGATCATGTAATATAACCTCAGAGGGTTATGCTACATTATATTACAATCATAATGCAACTTTAGATCAGTAGGTAACTAATCAAAATCGGGTCAGAATCGAAAGTCAAAGTAGAAGTCAAACTTCGCGACTTTCGGTTGCGAACCGACCCTAGAACGGAATTTGACGAGCCGAACATGTTCTTACATATTCTAGTAATCTTTACCAACTTGTTTAAGTGACAAAACAGGTTTCATAACATATATAAGATCAATTTATGATTTTTTCCAAAGAATAGCCTGTTTGACTTTTTAATATCGTAACTTTGACCCGTCAATTGGTCTAGCAAACGTGATCTTCAGGAGGTGCCCTTTATACGATTAACACCTACCTTATTACGATCACTTAGCCATGTTCATTTTGAACAATGGCTGGACCATAATGGTCTTAAGCGAAAGTCAAAGCGTTTTCCGAAAAACACTTGACTTTTGGCTATAAAAGCCTATAAACAAAAATACAAAAGCAAGGAACATTTACAAGAGGTTCCTAGAATGCAAGAAAACTAAGTTGAAGGCTCCTTTCAGCTAGGAACTTTCAGAGGAGGGAGAAGAGTTGTGATTTAGAAAGGTAAAAGTTGAAATGGTGAACTTGATCACCTATTTATAGTTGGAGAACTCAAAGGAGGTGAAGCCAGGTGTTTAGGGGTGTAAGAGGGAGCTTACAAGTGTCCCAAAATGTGGCATAACTGATTACAAGTCTATAGTTTCGATCAAATGGTTTTGGAGCTTTGTTTGGGGACCAAGCCAAAACTTTCTGCTGTAGACCCCTTCTCGCGCCCCTCGAGAGACCCAGGCCTAGTCTCTCGCGGCCCGCGACCGCCCCTTGGCCAGTTTCAAAGTTTGACACTTTTAACCCCTTAACTTATTAAAGCTTCTAAAAACCTTTTTAAACACCTTTTTGGCACTTTTAGCCCTCCGTAGCCAATACTTGGCACACCCGGGATTATGCCCGGACATTGTCGAGCTCTCGGTTCGTTAAAAGGTCACTCGGTGGTATAAATTAACATGTTGACACTTTTAATCCCTCCATCATCCAACTTTCACATATTTACAAAATTGAACCCTCTCGTCCAACAAAAGGCACGAATGAGAGTTAGGACTTCAAAAGGATCACTCAGAGGCTTATTATAAGCATGTTGATTCTGATGTCACTCAGAGGCTGGGCATGTCGACATATCAGTCACTCAGAGGCCAAGTTTCAAGCATGTTGACATATCAGTCACTCAGAGGCTAATGATTCAAGCATGTTGACGTATCAGTCACTCAGAGGCTGTTATTTATGCATGTTGACATCGGACCGTCACTCATAGGCTCGGTTTGAGCATGTTGACGCCTTTAGTCTTTATTGGTCTTTAATAGACTATATTTAAAATACAACACGTGTCACTATATTATTGGACACGATTTTACAGGGTGTTACATCCTCACCCCATTAAAAGAAATCTCGTCCTCGAGATTTATTCAAAAAGATGGGGTACTTTTGTCGCATAGTGGACTCAACCTCCCATGTATACTCAAGACCTCTAAAAGCGTCTCACTTAACCTTTACTATAGGTATCATTTTTCTTCGGAGCTTCTTGACCTGTCGATCCTCGATCGATATTGGTTTCTCAATAAACCTCAGGTTTTCATCTATTTGCACATCTTCATGCGACATTGCTAGCGACTCATCGGCTAGACATTTCTTAAGGTTAGATATGTGGAATACGTCATGAATACCACTAAGCTCCTCTGGCAACCTGAGCTTATAAGCTACATTGCCGACACATTCGACTATCTCAAATGGTCCAATATATCTTGGGCTCAACTTGCCATTCTTTCCAAAACGCATCACACCCTTCCAGGGTGATACTTTTAGCATGACCTTGTCCCATACTTGGAACTTAAGAGGTTACGCCTCTTGTCAGCACAGCTCTTCTGCCTGTCCCTGGCAGCTTTGAGATGATCACGGATTTGCACAATCTTTTCCTTGGTCTCCAGGACAATCTCCGGTCCTGTTAGTTGGGCCTCCCAACTTCTGCCCAACACACGGGCGTTCGACACTTTCTCCCATATAAGGCCTAAAAAGGAGCAGCCTTGATGCTAGTATGATAGCTGTTATTGTAGGAGAATTATATTAGGGGTAAGTGGTCATCCAACTTCCACCTAAATCAATGACACATGCCCTAAGCATGTCTTCCAGTGTCTGGATAGTATGCTCACTTTGTCCATCAGTCTGCGGATGGTAAGCCGTACTAAAATTTAATCGTGTGCCCAGAGATTGTTGAAAACTTTTCCAAAAGTGAGATGTGTATCTAGTATCTCTGTCAGATACAATAGATACCGGCACACCGTGTAGGGACACAATCTTGTTCACATACAACTTAGCCAATTTATCTGAATTGTACGTTTCCTTAATTTGCAAGAAATGTGCTGACTTAGTCAGCCTATCCACTATGACCCATATAGTGTCATTTCCACTTTTGGTCTTGGGTAACTTGGTAATCAAGTCCACAGTTACCATTTCCCATTTCTACGTGGGAATTTCAAGCTGCTGTAGAAGTCCTGACGGCTTTTGGTGTTCGGCTTTAACTTGCAAACATGTCAGACACTTAGCAACATAAGTGGCTATGGATTTCTTCAAACCCATCCACCAATAATTATTCTTTAGATCTTGATACATCTTGTCACCACCTGGGTGAACTGAGTATCTTGAACTATGCGCTTCTTGGAGGATTAGATCTCTAAGTCCTCCAAGGATTGGAACCCAAATTCTATCATCAAATCTAAGGATTCCATCCTTTCCAGGTGTTAACTGATCAACAGTTCCGCCTAATTCCTCATTAGGAATATTAGCCTCTAGCAAGGCTTGCTTTTGCGCATCTAATAGCTTTTCACTTAAGCTATTTTTGAGCTCAATGCTCTTGGCGTTAATCCTAATAGGTTTAACCCTTTCCTTGCGAATTAAGGCATTAGCAACTACATTTGCTTTTCCTGGATGGTAGCGAATCTCGCAATCATAGTCATTAAGCGTTTCCATCCATCGTCGTTGTCGCATGTTCAATTCCTTTTGATTAAACAAATGCTGAAGACTTTTTATAGTCTGTGTATATAATACATTTCGTGCCATATAAGTAATGTCTCAATAACTTTAGTGCAAATACAACGACACCCAGTTCCAAATCATGGGTGGTGTAATTCCTTTCATGCACCTTTAACTGCCGTGATGCATAGGCAATCACTTTGCTTTTTTGCATTAGCACACAACCCATGCCAGTGTGCGATGCATCACAGTAGACTACAAAATCTTCTATACCCTCTGGTAGGGATAACACAGGAGCATTGCTCAATTTGTCTTTAAGATTCTCAAAAGATTCTTGTTGCTTTGGACCCCAATTATACTTAACATTCTTACGGGTCAAGGTAGTTAAAGGGGTGGCTATTCTTGAAAAGTTCTCAATGAACCTTCTGTAGTAACCAGTCAATCCTAAGAAACTACGAATCTCTGTTGGGGTCTTGGGTACTTCCCAATTCATTATGGCCTCAATTTTGGCGGGATCTACTTGGATACCACACTCACTTACCATATGTCCAAGAAATTGGACCTCTCTGAGCCAAAACTCACACTTAGAGAAGTTAGCATAAAGCTTCTCTTGCCTTAGGAGTTCTAAGATGCACCTAAGAAGGTTTTTAAGATGAGCAGCTTGATTACGAGAATAGGTAAGTATGTCGTCAATGAAGACAATGACAAACTTATCTAAATATGGTTTGCAGACTCTATTTATGAGATCCATGAATGCTGCTGGTGCATTTATGAGCCCAAAAAGCATTACTAAAATTCAAAATGACCATAGCGTGTCCTGAAGGCTGTCTTGGGAACATCTTCACTTCGAACCTTCAGCTGATGATATCCTGATCACAGATCGATCTTAGAAAAATAACTAGCCCCTTGGAGTTGGTCAAATAAATCGTCAATCCTAGGCAACGAATATCTATTCTTGATTGTTAACTTGTTTAATCGATGCACATTCGCATCGAACCGTCCTTCTTCTTTACAAATAGGATAGGAGCTCCCCAAGGCGAGGAACTAGGCTGAATAAAGCCTTTCTCTAAGAGTTCGTCTAGCTGCCTCCTCAATTCCTTCATCTCTGTTGGTGCTAGCCTATATGGAGCTCTAGCTACTGGTGCTGATCCTGGGATAATATCAATCTTGAACTCCACTTGTCTATCTGGAGGTAGGCCTGGTAATTCTTCAGGAAAACATCGGGATACTCCAAGATAACTAGTGGATTTTCAAGGTTCGGCTTAGGTTCATTTATGGTTACTTGAGCCAAGTAGATGACACAACCTTTTCTCAAACACTTGGATACCTTAAATAACGACACCTTGATCACTTCACCAGATGGGGTCTTAATTTTGGTGAGCTTCTTATCGCAGGCAATGCGGGCTTGGTTATGAGATAACCAATCCATACCTAAGACAACATCGAACCCCACCAATTTCATTGGCAGAAGAGAGATAGGGATGGAATGATTCTTAATGGATATAGAGCATCCATCAAGAATGGAAGATGTGGATTCTATCGTTCCATCAGCAAATTCTATCTCATAGGTTTTATCTAGAGTTCTTATGGGCAGGTTTAATAGTTTATTAAACTTATGATTAACAAAAGATCTATCTGCACCCGAATAAAAAAGAACTCTAGCGTAAATATCATTAATGGGGAAGTACATGTTATGACATTGTCGTCATTATCAGCTTCTCTTGCATTTATTTGAAAGGCACGGCCATTTCCCTTCTTGGCCTCTCCAGGCTTTGCATCAGTACTTTTGGGTTTCTTGGGGCAATTGTACGTTATATGCCCTTTTTCATTGCAGTTATAGCAAACTGTATCCTTAAGATCCTTGCAATCTAAGGTCTCATGCCCTTTTCTCTTGCAGATACCACAAGGCTTGGTTTGTTGATTTATGCTACACTGTCCCCAATGCCTATATTTACAGTTCTTGCACAAAGGTTTGTCATTAGACGCGTGCTGGTTTTTCTTGAACCCGAAATTTCCTTTCTTTTTAAATCTTTGGGAGGTATTATCATCCCGTTTCCTCTTTCCGTCAGTTTCAGTCCTAACTGACCTTTGCTTACTAAATCAAGAGTAAGGGAAAAAGATAGGTCTACAGCGGACCTATAGGTATTAGGCTGTGCAGCCTTTACCATGCCCTTTATCTCAGGCGCTAACCCATTAATAAAACGCGCAATGCGTTTGGGCTCGAGGGTAATTAAATAGGAAACTAACCTAGATAGGGAATTGAAATCGGAAACATATTTCCGACAATCTAGGTTTTTCATTGAAAGAGACAAGAAGTCTGTCTCTAACTTCTCCACCTCATGGGGTGGGCAGTAAGTTTCCCTAACAAGGTCCACAATTTTGGACCATCCTAAATTATACAGGTGTACCTTACCTGTAGACTGGATCATGGCCTTCCACCATATTAGGGCATCGCCCTTGAAGGATTGTGATACGTACTTGACCACATCCTTATCAGCACAGTTGCTGATATTTACGATTGTTTCAATCTCGTCTAGCCACTTTAGGGCTTCTACAACTCCTTTCTCCCTGCTAAAGTCTCGGGGCTTACAGGAGACAAAGTACTTATAGGTACATCCGTCCTTGACAAAACGGGACTTTTCAGTAAGATCTATCTTCTTTGGTTCACTCTTCGCATTTGAAGAGTGAACCAAGCTCTCCCTATGAGCTGAAGATGGTGGAATAGATAAGGGTCTAGATAGCACTCGACTCTCTAAGCCTTTCTATGGCCTTTCCCATGGCCTTTTCGACAGCCGCATCAATGCGAGCTTGAAAATTATCATTATCTATATTTTTGTTTTCAGCTTTGTTAGATTCAACATTTCTGTGGCCACTTTGTGCTTCATTTGAGTTAGCCATCTTTAAGTCTTGGGTTCTACATACCAATAAAACTTCATTTAGCCATGGCGTATCAACCATATCGACTTTCAATATTGGATATAACAGACCATTACTTATACTAGTGTGAATAACATCACAACTCTTAGCTTTAACATATCTATATTTGGCTTAGGTCTTAATAGGACCATCATAGGCAAATTACAATTTGGATGTAGTCCATATATTATTGGACATTGGATCGCAATGTCACAACTGTCATTGTCATCATTGACAATTATATAGCTCATAGGCTTGTCCCTAATGGACATAATAATTGGGCACCTTGGCCGGTCATATTGGACATAATATATATTTATGGCTCATCAGCCTGTCACTTAGGACATAATACATATGGCATATCAGCCTGTCACATTGGACATAAATTGGGCACATTGGCCTACATCATATCAGATGAATATGGCATATCAGCCTGTCCCTTTGGACATAAATTGGGCACATTGGCCTACATCATATCAGATGTATATGGCATATGAGCCTGTCCCATTGGACATAAATTGGGCACATTGGCCTACATCATATCAGATGTATATGGCATATCAGCCTGTCCCTTTGGACATATATTGGGCACATTGGCCTACATCATATCAGATGTATATGGCATATCAGCCTGTCCCGTTGGACTGATGGCGAATGTGGTCCCTCAAGCCACACTACCAAGAGTATGAACATTTCTTAATGTTAACATAAGAGTACCTTAATGATTGATTAATGGTCCTGGTCACCTTCGACCTTAATGACCTTGGAGGTTTGGACCTAGTCCCTTACCTATGGATAGAAGGATAACTTCCCTTTAACTATCTTGATAGAAGACCCCTTCGTACTTAACTATCATTTCTTGGCCAATGTGTGGTCTACGCCACTTGGCATAATCAAATCTATTAAGGCCTTTGGGAATTATATGGCAGAGCATAAATTTCGAATAAAATCGAGGCGCTCGTTTTCAAAAGGATGAATTACATATACATATAATTCCAAAAGTGCTTCATTAAATTTCGAAAAGAAATTACAATACTAGTAAATGAAATAAACTGTCCATGCAAGGATTTTTAAGAAATAAAAATGTCCATGCAGGGACTAAAGAAATAACAATGTCCTCGTAGGGACTACATATAATTAGAAGTGACTTCACTCGTCCTTCTTTCCTTTGACCAACTTGCATAGTTTCTTGAAGAACTTGTTTGTCTTCTTCTGCGTTTTCTCCGCCTGTGCTGCATTTCTTTCATTCGTTCCAAGGCCTCATTAATGGCCTCAAGTGGCGGCGGAGCTTGTGGTTGAGGTTGTGGTTGTGGCATAACCGGATACTAGTACCCATAAGTTGGATATCCAGTCGGTGGATAAGTAGGTGGGCAAGGAGACGGGTAGAGTGTGTTGTGCATAACCGCCTGCATATAGGGGTCTTGCGACCATGCTTGATAGTCTACTGGTGTAGACGGGTTAAAAGGATCATATCCAGACATATCTGGATATGTGGGGATCTGGTTACTATAACCCGATGGTGGTGGTTGAACAACAAGTGTTGGTGTTGGTTCCACTATAGGTGAAACACTAGAGAGTCCACCCATTTGTGGGTCCTCTCGAATTATGGGGTGGGAGTTGGGAAAAGATGGCAGCAATCCCGACCTTTGTCCGGCACGTACCGACATACGGCTCCACGCTTCCTTCTTGGTGGTTCAGTTGGTGGTTGAGGTTGGTCCACCGGTTCCATGTGGACATCTTCTTGAACAGGGGGTGGTTGAGAGTGATGAGAAGGAGTGTGGGCGAAGGTGAATAGGTTCCAGTATTGGTCCCACTCATTAGGACCTTGGTAGGGCGATCCAACATATGAGTTTGAATCGCTTGATATTCAATGGGATGCATATTTGATCCCGATGGTGGCATCTCTGGGTCGGAGTCCTCGTCCATAGGGTTTGGCTGATCTAACTGATTTTGATTGGCTGGAGGCGTGTTAATGTAATGGTTGGGGTTAAATTCCTCATGGTAAGAGTGATGAGAACGGGAATGGTGAGAATGGTGTGAATGATAAGAGTGGTGAGAGTGATAAGAATTTTTGGAATGTGAGAGCGAGTGTCTATTAGAGACAGAGCATCTTGCTGGTTGCCAAGGAGATGAATCTCCTGAATCTTGGTAAGCATCTGAGTTATGAGGTTGAGGGGGAATACGCCCCAATGGTCCTCTTCTCATTGGACCTTTTCCTCTCCCACTTTGTCCTCGTACACGTGGCGGCATTTTCCTGTTAAAAAAATCAATTCAAAACAATACTAATATATAATAATGAAATGAGTAATCCTAGGTCAATGCCTAGACTCAGAAGTCTAAGGAATGTGCTCGTGTAAGTTTGAGATTAAACACACGAAGGATAGTGTTAATTCTCTCAAACGTTGGCTTTGATACCAACCTGCCACACCCCGGATTTCCAACCCAAATCCATACACCGGTGGGCCCGGGTGGGGAGTATCGTGACGTTAGTTGATAATCATCATAGGCAATTAAACACGGCACAACGGAAGTCTTGGAGTAAAATTACTATTACAAACCGAGTGTTCGAAAATACAAAATAATATACAAGCTTGTAATAGAAGATCCACAGGCGGATCATAAATTGTACATGGAAAGAATATAAAACAGACATTGGGCAGATTTAGGATTTGCAAGATCCTCTATCACTACCGAGCACCTCCGGCCTATTTTCGTATTGTACCTGCAGTTTATTCTTTTGAAAATACGTCAGCTTTCGCTGGTAAATACACCCAACTGACTCATTTTGAAAACATTTAAAAATGTTTTAAGTGCGTATCAGCACAAAATCTTTTTATAACTTGGGTTAATTGACCGTCCAACCTTGTTAACAGATTTACATGTTTGTCAATACATACGAGGCCCGGTACAGAGACCGAGACACAATTAACGTACACACCACTTTGGACTCACGAAGGAGTCAATTTCCTCCCAACCTCGTGGGAATGCATAATTGAGCGTCTATCGGGCGTATTCCTACACCCGCGCTAAGGTCGTGGCAATTTCTATTGTAATGAGTCGAGGATATCCAGGACATGGTAGTTAAACCCCGATGTTTAAATTATCAAACAAAACTGATTAAAACAGAATATGCGGATTTACTATCCCTGAACCGGCGTTCGATTGAATCCCATTTCCGATCAAGCGGTAATAATTTACCGTAACCCCAGCCGTATAGGGGAAATAAGTCGAGAGTATTTACCTGAGCTAGTCTTCTTTATATTTTTAATAACTCAGCCGTACACAAAAGGACTAAGTGCAGATAGCATTTACCGGCAAGTCTCTAGTCTGTATTATAACATAAACTAACCAAAAAAATACTAACGGTCTTATTTAAGTCATTGACTTAGACCGACTAGCGTATTTGATCAAAACGTATGACGCTAGATTAAACGATGATTGGATAGAATGTAGTTTAATTCCAACAAGTACCTTGACTTGTATAATATGGTAAAACTATAAACATTCTGGATTTTGAGACTTAAATGACAAGGTTAAACCCGTTTCGGTTAATTTCCGTAAAATAGTTACATATACGTAACCGTGCGCATATTAGCGATATCGGGTAACCGGATAAGTCATGGACAAGTTCTATATGCCATTATGTTTTTAAATAAGTTAAGATATCAGCATGATATCAACTTGTATGCCCGTTATGGTTTTAAAACAAAACTATGCCTCATAAGGGCATTTCAGTAATTATAAACCGTATAAAAGGAACTTGAATATAATTTAAGGTTATAATTATAAGTATTCTGGAAAAATACTTTATTTATGATATAATATCAGTAGGATATCATTTATAAGTGTAATTTATCTTTTATGACCAAACTATGCACCTAAGGGGCATTTTGGTCATTTTACACATAGTTTATAGATTATTTGGGATTCTGAGTTTATAAAATGTACCTACTGTAATTATGTTTAAGATATGTTTTTAAAAATCAGTAGGTAACAAGTTTTGGTTAATAATATGGTTTAAAACCATACTATGTGCCGAAACGGCGCTTATGTCATAAAATGATGTTTTATGCGATGTTTAATGAAAACTGATATTAGGGTCAGATTAATATGTTATTTAATATAACATATCAGTAGGTAAATGATTTTCCTTGAAAATATTCGATTAAAACTATTTTATGAGCCACAAGGGCTAAAACCGTCATTTATCGACATACTTTAAGGACTTGCTTGAAAACTCAGTTTATAACTTAGTTTATCATCCTAAATAATCCTACTTATAATATTACATCAATAGAAACTCATTTTCATGTTTATTACCATTTAAAACTTTGTTTTATGTAAAAAGGACATTTTGGTCAAAGATGACATAATTATGGAACTTGCGCATAAACTTGGATTCTGATTATGATCATGTAATATAACCTCAGAGGGTTATGCTACATTATATTACAATCATAATGCAACTTTAGATCAGTAGGTAACTAATCTAAATCGGCTCAGAATCGAAAGTCAAAGCATAAGTCAAACTTCGCGACTTTCGGTTGCGAACCGACCCTAGAACTGAAATTGACGTGCCGAACATATTCTTTCATGTTCAAATAATTATTACCAAGTTGTTTAAGTGTCAAAACAGGTTTCATAACATATATAAGATCAATTTATGATTTTTTCGAAAAATGGCCTGTTTGACTTTTTAATATCGTAACTTTGACCCGTCAATTGGTCTAGCAAACGTGATCTTCAGGAGGTGCCCTTTATAGGGATTAACACCTACCTTATTACGATCACTTAGCCATGTTCATTTCAAACAATGGCTGGACCTTAATGGTCTTAACCGAAAGTCAAATCGTTTTCCGTAAAACGCTTGACTTTTGGCTATAAAAGCCTATAACCGAAAATGCAAGAGCAAGGAACACTTACAAGAGGTTCCTAGAATGCAAGAGAACTAAGTTGGATGCTCCTTTCAGCTAGGAACTTTCAGAGGAGGGAGAAGAGTTGTGATTTAGAAAGGTGCAAGTTCAAATGGTGAACTTGATCACCTTATTATAGCTGGAGAACTCAAAGTAGGTGAAACCAGATGTTTAGGGGTGTAAGAGGGAGCTTAGAAGTGTCCCAAAACGTGGCATAGCTGATTACAAGTCCATAGTTTCGATCAAATGGTTTTGGAGCTTTGTTTGGGGACCAAGCCAAAACTTTCTGCTGCAGACGCCTTCTCGCACCCCTCGAGAGACCCAGGCCTGGTCTCTCGCGGCCTGCGACCGCCCCTCGGCCAGTTTCAAAGTTTGACACTTTTAACCCCTTAACTTATTAAAGCTTCTAAAAACCTTTTTAAACACCTTTTTAGCACTTTTAGCCCTCTGTAGCCAATACTTGGCATACCCGGTATTATGCCCGGACATTGTCGAGCTCTCGGTTCGTTAAAAGGTCACTCAAAGGTATAAATTAACATGTTGACACTTTTAATCCCTCCATCATCCAACTTTCACATATTTACAAAATTGAACCCTCTCGTCCAACAAAAGGCACGAATGAGAGTTAGGACTTCACAAAGGATCACTCAGAGGCTTATAAGCATGTTGATTCTGATGTCACTCAGAGGCTGGGCATGTTGACATATCAGTCACTCAGAGGCCAAGTTTCAAGCATGTTGACATATCAGTCACTCAGAGGCTAATGATTCAAGCATGTTGACGTATCGGTCACTCAGAGGCTGTTATTTATGCATGTTGACATCAGACCGTCACTCAGAGGCTCGGTTTGAGCATGTTGACGCCTTTAGTCCTTATTGGTCTTTAATAGACTATATTTAAAATACAACACGTGTCACTATACTATTGGACACGATTTTACAGGGTGTTACATAGACGACCCGTGTTGAAGATTGTGCTATGCATGCATGTCAGTAAACTAAGTGATACGCCCTGTCTAGGCCTAGACGGGGCATATATTTCTTTGTTAAATAGACCCATGCCGGGCATTTGGTGTCGCAGAAAACTTTCAATTCGTCATCGGAATTCTCTCCGTCATGAACTTTGGCTTATATTACTTCATCTGATATCATTCAATGCATGTCAGTAAAGTAGTAAAGTGATACGCCCCGCCTAGGCCTAGACGGGGCGTATATTCTTTGTTAAATAGACCTCTGCAGAGCATTTGATGTCGCATAAAACTTTCAATTCGTCGTCGGAATTCTCTAATAAGAGTTCTTACAAAGGAGCTGGTTCGTTTGGAAGAATGTTAGGAGAAGCGTTGGGATTCAAGGGTTTAGACGCCATGGTTTGAGTAGCTATGGAAACAGTGGCATTGTAGATGTGGTTTCTGTTGAAGATGCCATTGATTTCATTACGAACAATTTCCTATATTCCAGTTCATTAAGAAGTAATGACTGCTAACTAATTGCAAGACTGTTTGTCGGGCTTCCAATGCTCACCAGGGCGATAAACAACATTGATCAACAACATTGATCTGGAATTGGAGAATCTTTGTGGGTGGTAGTTACCCGGTCCCCTGCCGCCTTGGTAGTTGTTACCATATCCATTATCCCCTTGGTGGTTTCTGTACCCATCCCCGTGTTAATAGTTATACAAAAAAAAATTTAATAGTTATATATGTAATATTTAGCTTTCTTTTCAGTTATTCGATTACTTGATGAGTGTTTGTGTTAAATCGATGTGTATTAGATTTTAATATTATATTTTTTAAAAAATATAATGTAAAAACAATTAAATGTTTAAACGATCGAAAAAGATAACTTATTTTTATACAATAAACAAAACTTTTTAAAAATATAAAATTACACCACAAAATAAAATCAACCTCCAACACCAACCAATTTACCCCACCAAAACATTATTTTTTCAAACTCGAACAACAACCAATCTACCCCACCAAAACATCCCTTTTCCAACTAAAAAAACAAGTTCGTAGACGGGTCGTCTAGGTCTAGACGGCCCGTCTAAACACATAAATTTGTGCGCCCTGCCAGTACCTTGCTGACTCCTAAAAATCAGTGCCTACACGGGACGTCTAGGCCTAGACGGCCCGTCTAGGGCTCAAGGGTGTCCAAATAGGCAGCATGAGTGTGTGAACAGATTGAGCCTTCCTAGAATTCTATATAATCATGCTCGTTGTCGTCGGTGAGTATATCATCAGCCGACGTTCTATAGTTCATGGTCAAGTCGTGCACGAGCTGTTGAAGACGCTCAATTTCGGCGACGTCATCTGGATGTCGAGGTGTGTTGTTTTTCTCCGTGTCGAAACGATCATGGAAACGTCCCCGGTTATACATCGTTGCCTGAATCTGGTACCACTTATGGCGTTCTAGGTGGAGATAGGTAGAAAGAAAGAAACCTATCAGATATGGTCCTCTGTTAGAAAGATAACCTCAAAGAGAACACCTCTTTGAAAAGAAAAGCTTCATGCTTTATTCATAAAATTCTTCAAGTGTCTGAATACAAAAGATGGAGAAACCTCCATTATATAGAATTCTAGGCAAACATAAATAAAAGGAAATACCAAAAGGAAATCAAATCTTTAAAAGATATAAACACTAAATGATAATTGATTTCCTCCTCATCTTCATACGCCAACTATTCCCGGGTTGTTGTTCGCCGTCGTCTCTTGGATCGTCTAACTTTGGCCCGTCGTCAATTTATATACACATGAGAATAGTTAAAGAATAAATCATCTTATCTTAAGATGATTAGATTTTGGTGCACTAAAATAATTATTATCAGTAATAATAAATCACTATATTAGAATCTTCAATAGTTAATACATAAGTTAAAAAAAGTTGTTACTATATAACATATTGAAAAAAAATAAATATAATTAATAATCTGAAGAAAGAAATCCAACAAAGTATAATTTACCATGGCTATGTTCCATGTGTGAACAACAACCCAATTTTTTTCTCATTTATTATTAAATTAATATTTATTTTTATAACAGTTTTGCTTTTTTTAATCTGACCGAACATCGGTATAAGTATTTATTTGTATCGTGTTGATATCCTCTTGGTTGATATATTGCATGTCCGTATCGTACTGGTACTATAATAAAATGAACCAAATCCCATACAACTCAAAAGTCTACCGTAACAAACCAAATAAAGGATAATCAAATTTCAATCCCGTTACATGTACCGATTAAATTTCCGCACAAAGCACGGAGATAAATCACTAGTTAAATTTAAAAGAAGATTCTATATTATATCTTTTAAAGGAATAATTACCGACATGCACATGTTATTCAAAGTGTCTATTTGCTTTAGAAATTCAAAAACAATTTGGTTATACTATTTCTTTTTTACTTTCCATTTGGTTATACTATGCCATCAGAATTAATTAGATCCACCCATACAAAACAGTTATAATAGTAAAGATGAAGTAATCTCATATTCTATTCATAAATCGATATTATAAATTACAGAAAAATATCTAAATAGTTTAACAGAATTGATTCCTAACAGTTAATAGAACTGTTATGGAATATACAAACTATTGGACACATTACATACAATCAGAAAGACATTACTATTGGATTGTGAGAACTATTAGTTGACAAGCCTTCCTAACAGTTTCATTGTCTAGCTCTTCTCTTCTGTCTCGGCAGCAATTCTTGTGATCAACAATTCTACGTATATTATGTGTTTTAGTACCTAGTATACATGTTGATGTCTAGCTGCTAGTATGTTAAATTGGCGTTAGGTACGAAGGGTACTTATGTACATGTTAGTAATATTTTTGGTGGTGTTTGTATAATAAACTCCACTACACATATAAGATGTGGGTATTTTACATAATAAAAATGGTGTTCTTATAAAAATGTGAGGTTCAATACTAGAAACATGGTTTAGTAAAAATCTAGAGATTTTGTATAAATATAAGTGATTTTACTAAAAAAAGACAAATATATAGTTTTGCCAAAATGTGACGTAAGACTTAAAATATATATATTTTGGCAAAAAAATAGCCTTTCCATGACTAAAATTAATTTCTTAGAAAATAATTAACAAAAATGACGAAAAATAAACTTTGTGAAGTTTATAAATACTCAAATATATATGGGAGTGTATGTATATGGTTGGCATGAACGATAAGTTTTAAAACCCAAGTATCTGAATTTGGGATTTGGTTATTAATTTGTGAAATGATAAGTGTTGATACACATGAGAATATATTTAACTAAATATAATTACATAGTTATGTATTTGCTAAAATATATGAAATTATGTGTTTTTAATAGATTCTTGTCGAGTTATATGCTTAAATTAATTAAACATATATTTGGGTGATTTGTCGCTTCATGACATGAGAATATATTATTTTCACTATGAAGACGAATTTTATTAAGTATAAATTTATTTAAAGAAAGTAAATATAGATGCTAAATATATTTTCGCATTTACGAGGATAGTGGGTTATTTTCATAAAGTAAATATATACATTATATATATATATATAATATATATATATATATATATATATATATATATATTATACGGTTTAGAAACACGTCGACAAGGGTTTTCAAATAGGGTTCCGAAATGGGATCCCAACACTGATGGAACTTATATGTTTATTTTATATATGTTGTGTGTAAATATGTATAACGCTAACATCACCAACAGGTCGTTAAGTTAAACGTTTTTTCTTAAATGAAAACATCTCATTCGGTCTTAAGCAAGTTTGGTGAACGACTTGGCGGGTAGACACATATTTAGACCCTTTGTGTCTTATTGGTTTAGGACACTTGCAGGTCGGGACTCTATATATATATATATATATATATATATATATATATATATATATATATATATATATATATATATATATTAGATACGGACATTGACATGCTAGCATTCGCGCAGAACACAAAAATACGTGTGTTTCACGGCCCCTCTTTTAAATATTATTGTTTTAAAAAATAAGGGGGAGATACATGTTGCTCAAATAGTATAGTATGATAGTTAGGGAATGAAATCAATCAGATCTTTTATGTATGCATAAGTGGTAGATATTGCTCTCGGGGCAAACCATCCGGGGAATATTAATTATAGTAGCCAGTAATCACAGCACGAACTAAGGAACAATTGGGTAGATCTATTGAGTATTGGCAAGCTCCACTCCTTGTCCGTGAGACCCTGTGGGAGTGCTTTTGTGTCCTACTAGTCGCACATCACCAGGATTTAGTGATTTGGTATGGCGGAATGAACATTGTCAAGGTTTGGTTACTAGCTTATGTCGACATATACATTAATGTTCTTACAAAATATTAATTGATCAATGAATTTCATTGACACTCTGCATACCGGGACTATTCAAAAAGTTTATCAAATTTTTTAAAGATTCATTTGTGTTAAGCAAACCGTTGAACTCACTGACATTATGTTGACATTTTACTTAACATGTATTTAAGGGAAATGAGGAGTGTCACGTGGTTTTGGAAATCAAGAGCTAGGATTGCATGAACGATGTCATTTTGGGGGGTTTGTCTTATATCTCTCGCCTTCGTGCAGTGATATATAGGCCAAATCCTAGTTATTTAAGACTATCATTTTGTTTGAATACATTTTGTGAAACTTTAACTATATGGTTCAAGTATGCAAATAAAAATACTATGGTTTTGTAAACATCTTTTCAAGTAATATATATTTGGTATCGTTGGTATATTTTTAAATCATGTAGACGTTTGCTATCGAATGCTATAAAAACCTTTCGTGGTCGCACCTCGCGCTTCCACCCTGAGCAGGGTGTGACATTATCAGGAAACGTGGGGATACTTATGGTTGTGGTGGTTGTAATATGGTTGTGTATGAAGTTGGTGGTGGTTATCAAAGAATGGAAATGATGATGGTGGTGATCTGCAGAGGGGCGGGGGAGGTGGTTATGGAGTGTGAGACATAAAGATGCATCATGTGTGTGTTTCGTCTCTTACACATATAAACATGAGTAAGATGCTTGGTTTGTCCTTGTGGTTTCCAATTTTTGTAGAATTGGTCCCGATACTTCAATAATTATATTGATGATCCTTGTGATTGTAATTTTTGTACTCGGGTGATCCTTATCACTAACTTCTGTTAGGTTTTCAGTTAAGTTTTGTTAAATGACCTAAGTACCCTTACTAATAAAGAAAAACAAAAATAAAAAATTGTTTAATTAAAACAATATATCTTTGTGGGTCCCACCCCATCCCCACTTCTTCTTCTACCCAAACCACCACCACCACCACAAGCACCACCACCATTGAACACCCACCGCCACCATCTCTCCTCTACCACTGAACACCCAACACTACCATCTCATCTCCACCACTGTACACCCACAACTACCATCTCATCTCCACCACCGAACACCCATCACTACCATCTCATCTACATTATATATATACACTTAGTGTGTCAAAACTCTAATGGCGTGAGGGTTCGACCAATGCATTGTTGTCCTTAGATTATGGTTTAGACTTATATATTCATAGATTCCTCAAACTATACATATGAATCCTATGATATATGATACGAGAATTAACTAGTTGATTCATGTCACCTGAACATGGCTAATTGTTGTAGGTAGTTGTGGATATTGCTCAAACTTGGGCAAGGATCCAAATTGAGATGGTAGAGTTTCAATCTTGTTATCTTCTGTTCTGTTTGTATTTATAGCCTATATAAAAACCCATTATTTGTTGCTAAAACCAGTTCCGGGGCTTGAACAAAAACTCAGTGGGACCAAACTCTCAAAATGCAGATCAATGGGGGCCCCCAATATTTCACACTACTAAAAAACAATTTTTAAATTTTTGGTAAAGTTAACACCACGAGTAGAAAATCAGTGAGGGTCGGGGCACCCTCGGGCCTCCATTAACCTCCACCCATGGCTAAAACGATAAAGCTACTGTTTTTTTAATTTAATTTGTAGGAAGCTACAAGTGAGTTTCAAGGATGCATAAAGCATGGACCATGGGGTGGTGTAGACGGGGACAAATGGGTTTTTATGCCTAAAGGCTCTATTGAAAAGATGAAGATTCTTGTTCAACATGGAGAAGTTTGCTCTGTTAACTTACATAAGCCTACTCCAAAACAGGTGGTGGCCGAAGATTCTCAGAGAGAGAGAGCGAGTGAGAGAGAGAGAGACGAGAGAGAGAAAGAGAGAGAGAGGTGGGAATGAATAAGGTTTGGTGGTAGGGTTTGAGAGAGAGAAAGAGAGATAGAGAGAGAGGAGGAAAAGATGAGGGGTGGGCCCATCTCTTATTTTTTTTAATTGTTCAATGGGTAATCTAATCATTTCACATACACTTAACTAAGAATCATAACATAGGTTAGTGATAAGGATCACTTAAGTGTAAAAATTACGACCACTGGGATAACCTATGTAATTATTAAAGTCTCGAGACCAACATTGCAAAATTGCAACCACAGGGACCAACAAGTCATTTAACTCTAAAAATATTGAAAACTTAAGTTTCCTAATTTTATTTAATGTCTTTGTGTGTGTTATACACATAGAATTGTGTGCAAGTATGTGTAAATGATCGTATCGGTTCTTGTTTTGTTGAAGCTATAATAGATTAAAGAGAAAATCATAAAATAACTATCTTTAAGTGTGTTATTCTTTGATACATCTACACATACATATACACATTTGTTGTATTCTCCTACATATATTGAATACTGACTTGGTTGTAGAAAGGTGGTCTTGAGACTTTGATCTCGCAACCCGCAACCCTTCTGATGGGTTCCTTTCATATTGCGTTCTAGGTAAGAGTCATGAGAGGCTAGACC
This sequence comes from Scalesia atractyloides, assembly GCA_947069175.1. NCBI lineage: Eukaryota > Viridiplantae > Streptophyta > Magnoliopsida > Asterales > Asteraceae > Scalesia > Scalesia atractyloides. Next base: position 7,475,098 of record CAMTDV010000002.1, on the reverse strand, counting down.
CGGTTGGAAGTGCTCCAAGCCCCTGATCCTAATAACTAACCCTTCAACAACTTAATAGTCGGGTATCATACTTCTATTCACGTATCAAAACTTCTATTCGTGTATGAATTCACATATAGATTTAAGTATGTGCTTTTGGTTTATGATTGAAATTGACAAAGACCACAAAGTAATTTGTGCATACCCCTCGTTTATATCTATTAATGCTTATCAAGTCCCCGTTAGTTTCTTGTATAGTTCTAAAAACATTAGTGTCTAGGTAATTAATCTGGCTACACGATTCTTGATGTGAAAAAACATAATGTTCTCTGAATGTTTGGCATACCTCAAATGAGAGGATGCAACCAATTTATAATAGGTCTTAGAATACAAAAGGTACAGTATTAAAGAATGAGAAATAATACAAATATTTAAAGTGACTATACGTTAACATCCCCCCGCAAGCGCCACGGTGGCGGTCGTATGCCGAGCTTATCACGAAAAAACTCAAACTGGTGACGCAAGAGGCTTTTGGTGAAGATATCTGCAACCTAAAACTTTTTTGAACAAAACAAGTGTATAACTTCCCTGAAGTAACAAGTTCTCGAATAAAATGGTAGTCAAGATCAATGTGTTTGGACCTTTTGTTGGAGACTGGATTTTGTGTGAGGAAGAGAGCACTTTTGTTGTCACATAGAAGAGTCGGACGGTCGAGAGGAGGGCATGTAGCTCTCTTAGAAGATGGGTAATCCAGATAATCTCAGCAGTAGTGGAGGCCACAATACTCTGACTCGCAACTTGAGCGAGAAACAGTCGATTGTTTGGTAGCACTCTACGAAACAAGGTTTCCCCCAAGGAAGATGGAGTAACCAAAAGTGGAATGACAAGTGTCAAGGCAACGAGCCCAGTTAACATCAGAGTAACCAAGAACAGTAGTCTTGTGGGGGCGAGAAAAAGTGAGCCCAAAAGCAGTGGTTCCTTTAACATACCGAAGGATACGTTTAACATGTTGAAAATGTTCCTCTGTTGGCGATTGTAAAAATTGGGTAACTTGTTTGACCACATAGGAGATGCCAGGCATAGGTCATTGTCAAGTACTGAAGAGCACCCACTAGGGAACGATATAGAGTGGGATCTTTATAAGGGGTACCATCTTTGATAAAGGATGCATTAGGGGATAATGGTGTAGGCATTGGTTTGCTGTCGAGAAGGCCGACTCGCATCAGAATGGCATGAGCATATTTAGGTTAGCTTACAAAAAGCCCATTAGAGGTGTATGCAACTTCAAGCCCTAAAAATAGTTAAGTTGCCTAAGTTCTTTAATAGCAAACTCTTTGTGAAGACGAGTGACAAAGTTAGCAATGACAGTTTCTTTATTTCCTATAAGAATTAAATCATCAACATAGACAAAGAGATACATGATGCACCCAGTTTGTTTAAAAATAAATAACGATGTGTCGGCCCGACTGCAAACATAACCATTTGCAAGAAGAAAAGTGCTCAGGTGATGAAACCACGCTTGAGGAGCTTGCTTGAGACCATATAGGGCTTTGTTTAGTTTACAAACATAATTTGGAAATTTGGGATTAACAAATTCTGGTGGTTACTCCATAAAAACTGTCTCAGTGATGTGGCCATGGAGGAAGGCATTATTAACGTCTAATTGGTGAAGTTTCCAATTATTAATGATGGCCAATGATAAAGAAATGCGAATTGTAGAGGCTTTAACAATTGGGCTAAAGGAATGTGTAAAATCAAGGCCTGGTATTTGACTGAATCTTGAGCCACGAGACGAGCTTTGTAGCGGTCAACAGAGCCATCGTCCTTGTGCCTAACCCGAAACAACCATTTGGCACCCACAACATTTTGGTTAGGAGGCCGAGGAACAAGGGTCCAAGTGTTGTTGTGAAGGGACAAAAGTTCATTGTGCATAAAACCAATGTGGTTGTTTAATGGCGGCCTTAAAATTTTTGGGTTTCTTAGTAGAGAATAAGGCATCATAGAGAGGGAGAGAGTGAGTATACGCAACATAATTTCGATGTTTTGGTTTAATGATACCCGCTTTCGAACGAGTGCTCATCGGTGAGATGAGGGAGCAGTGGTGGTAGTGGGTTGGTTTTGCGCAGTAGTGTCACACCCCAACCGATGGCGGAAACATCGGGGCGGGACGAACGAGATTGCTGGAGACTTCATAACGCTAAAATATGACAAGTAATTTAAATGACAAGATTTCATTTCATTTAGTGAATAGCAAGTACATGGTTTCAAATTTTAAATACAACATCATGTAAAACAAAATACAAATGCAAATTTCTAATACATTCTAGGTGAGTATCTAAGTCGTCCAACTTGATACCATGTGTCTCATAATCAATATCAACCTGCAATACATGTTAAAGTATAGTTCAACACACAAGGCATTGACGAGCATACAAGTTTAAATAAATAACATAGTATAAAGTTTTAAACGAATCCTTATACAACAATGTCTATTCTCGAGGCTAACATGTAATATACGATCATGCAAATATACTAGTCAACCCAAAGTTTTCCGCTAGCGTAATCTAATCTAATCATAGCAATGAAAAAAACCTATGTGTTTAACTTAACATGACCTCAAGTTTATGGGTGGTGCGTTACTCCTATAGCGCTATACATGTTAAGGGAGGCTTGATCGAAGTTAATGACTAAATAAGAGCAATTCGAGTATAAGCATGTGTGAATTCAAGTATAGCACATAGAGCATAGTTTAAGGATTGTTTTGTGATTTAAGCATAACATGTTTGTGTGAATTGATAAAGTACATGTATTGCACCCCAAAAGTGATAAAAGGTAAAATGAGGTCGAGTATACTCATAGTTTTGCAAAGCTTTCCTAGCAATCCACGAGTTGTTAGGTTGGAGGGTAGGACACCGAGGTTATTCGATACGAGGGGTTAGAGTTGTTTGAGTATTTTGAGTTGGCGGAGATTGCAGATTCGGAAACAGAAAGTACAAGAGGTAAACGGAAAAAGATGCCACTTCGTTCGAAGGGACTATTTTTGGATATTTTAGTTTGTTTTAGCTCCCATTTCGACAATGAGTTCTGTTGAACGAGATTTTAGGAACGAGGCAGTTTAGTTCTAGCTCATAACAGTTAACCATGACTCGGTCAATATCGGGAACTTGCCTAAGTGAGAAAGCAGGTATTTTATAGTATTTAGTTATGTCTAAAGTCTAAAATTATGTCATAGATGTCAAGCATGGGGGTACGAATACCTTGTTATATGATTCACCAAAGCAGAAAGTTTATCAACAAAGTTGATAAACCTGGTTAGTCATGAATGACAGAAATAAAATATGTTCAAGTGAGGTGTGGAACTTAACTCGGGTAGCCAAGGCTCGCAACGTTCTCATACTTGCTGGAACACAAGTTCAATCCTATTGAGGATGATGAACTCGCTCAGCTCTTACAGTTGGTACAAAAGAAAAAGAGAAGACGAATTATAAAAGCACAAGGTAATAGTGAGCTAAACTCATTTAGAACTGAGATCAATCTGTCAAGATTTCGCGTGTTTGGGGGTGGAAGTAAGAAGATTCGGAAAGATTGAGGTTGTGAAATGAGCTGATATTTATAGGCACGAGTTGCTGCCAGTACCGCTTTGTGCAAAGTGTACTTCACTTCGTACGAAGTGGGTACACTTCGTGCGAAATGGGTTCAACTCGCACGTGTGGGTTGGTTTTGGGTTGTTTTTATGTATTTTCGCTGGTTTTCAAGTTTTTCAAGTATAGAGTTGTAAAGTATTAACATTGCACATAAAACAAGTGTTGGTTTGCATGAAAACACGTATTTGAATGATTGATTGAGGCGTAATAAGCATGTATAAAGTATGAATTTTTATTATGCTCGAGGTCTCGGGTTTCAAAGTTGGAAATGAGTTTGAGTATAATATGACTACAAGTTTCTAAAAATATAAGTACGAATATGTTTTCTAAATAGTGAAAGTATGAAAATGCGAAGCGTTACAAGTAGGGATCGAGCTAGTGGGTTGGGCTGGGGTCGGGTGAGGTTCAGTTGGTCAGAGTTGGGTGGATCAATGGATTGAGGCGGGTTTGGATTTGGATGGGAATGGGTTGCGAGTGAGGCACAACAGCTGGGGTGGAAATGGGCTGAACATCGAGTTGGGTTTGGGTAGGGTGTATTTGTTGATGTTCAACTTTGGGGGAGGGGTGGATTGAGGAGGAGGGTCAGTGCAGAGACCACATGGTTGGTTAGAATTAGAGCATTGAGGATGTTGAGAAGAGTGCACAGTGGGGGTGGGACTAGGTATAAATGTTTCGTCGATGTAAATATGCCATGGTAGAGAGGATGTGTTGCATGAGTTATTTGAAATATCTTTTAGGGGAAAGGTGTCTTCATCAAAGCGTGCATGTCGGGTTATAAACATGCGAGATGAGATGGATCGAATCATTTGAAGCCTTTGTATTGAGAGCAATACCCCATGAAAATGCATGGGAGGCTTCGAGGTGAGAGCTTATTTTTCGAGTAGTCCCTAAGGTATGGGAAAATACGACATCCAAAGGTTCGAAAGTGATCATAAGGGGGTCGAGCCAAAAATAAAGTTTCAAATGGAGATTTACCATCCAAAATGGTGGTAGGAAGGCGATTAATAATGTGCATAGCAGTACAAAAAGCATCAACCCAAAAGGATGGATTTATGTTGCTATTAAAAAGGAGTGCCAAACCTGTTTCAACAACTTGCCTATGTTTTGTCGACCATTTCGGGATGGTGTGTAAGGACGTGAAAAACAATGAAGGGTGCCATTTGCCTCCAATAACTGTTTAACCAGATTATTAGTAAATTTGGTACCTCCATCGCTTTGAAATACTTTAAGTTTTCTAGAAAATTGGGTTTGAACAAAATTGAGAAAAACGTTAAAAGTAGAAGCAAAATCAACTTTACTTTTTAGTGGATATAACCATGTAAATCGAGAATGGTCATCAACAAAAGTGACAAAGTAGCAATAACCCTCAATGGATGTGATAGGCGATGGTCCCCAAAGATCACAATGGATCAAGTCAAGCGGGTGAGATGCATGCTTATTCATTAAGGGAAAAGGGTAGACGTTTGCTTTTTGCCATTTCACAAGATGAACATAGAATTGGTTTGGGTAATATAGATGTAAGTTTAAGACATCCGGTTTTATTTAAATGCAAAATTGTATCAAACGATACATGACCCAAACGAAGGTGCCACAATTCAAAGGATGCTTTTAAAGATTTATTTGAGACCGCAATGAAGCTCTTTGGACCCGATTTCAAAACATGAAGCCCATCTTCACACCGACCTTGGGCGAGAACCTGTTTCGTGTACCGGTCCTGAATATAAAATTATTGTTGAGAAAATAAGACATCCACATTATTGTCAGTTGTAAGTTATTAACAGATAAAAGATTATTTATAAGGCGAAGAACAACCAAGACATTTTTGAGTTGAATATTAGGAGTGATTGTAGTGTGACCTACATGGGTAATAGGAAGAATATTACCGTTTTCAAAGGTTACATTGCATCCGCCCGAAAAAGGAGTGGTGTTTTGAAGGTTGTTGGTCGAGTTGTTTAGATGGTCCGTGGCACCAGTATCGGTAACCCAATCGGGGTTATTAGGGTCTAGATTGCATTGGGCATGGAAAGCATGTGCAAGAGCTTCTTGAGGGTTTTGGGCTGCCGCATAAGACGTCAAACTAGGGCAGCGATCTGCATAGTGTCCACTGTTACGACACAATTGGCAATGAGGGACACAACTTCCTCGCCCTCGATTCCCAGTCGTGAATGATCTACGGGTCCGGCCCCCTCTTCCCCGAGAGTAGGAGGGTGCACGAGAAGCTTGAGTATTGAAAGCCACAGGCATGGTGGAGGTACTTCCGTGAATGGAACGAAGAAAAAGCTCATGGCTTTCGGCTTGAGCGAGGAGATCACGAAACAGAGTAGGCGGTTTTAAGGCACGAACGGCTGTGGAGAAGGCCTCTAAAGGAGCCCCAAGACCACACAAGAACCAATGGTTTTGATCCGATTCTTCAACGGGATGACCAACGGCAGAGAGTTGGTCACACAAAATCTTGAATTTCCGGCCGAACTCGGAAACTGACATGGAGCCTTTGGTGGATTGTCTAAGTTGATCTTTCAGATTCTGAATACGCTCGATGGAAGTATTGCTATATGCATTTTGAAGTGCCATCTAGATGGCATTTTGAATTCATGGGAACACCGCCGCCATTACACCCTAACCTTAAATTATTATAATATGTTATAGCATGATGTCATGATTCATGAAGATTCATGAGCATTCCGAAATAATAAAATATATTAAAGTAGACATCATGGCATAAAACGTGTGTATAGTGATACCAAATCAAATCGGTGGAAAAGAGAAAACGCGTCAGTCCCAATTATAAATCTCACACATGAGTACCACTATCATTTGACTAAATATGGCCGGAAAACTGATGCATGCGGTTTGGTACACTTGTTATGGCGGAGGTGCTGCCGGTTTGAAGGTGATTCAACATCATTTTAATTAGATTCTTGTCTTCGTTTTGCTTATTTAACTGTATCATTTCCAGACCTATATTTTCTGCTTAAATAATGTATATTCTATTTATATAATTCCATTTCTGGATTAATTCATAGATTAGCTTCAGATTCATATATATATATAAGAAATAGGTTCAAAACACTAATGTATTTGTAAACTGAACGAACTAATCCTAGCTATTGATTTACACACAGATAAGGTCAGGATTTTATCATCAAATCTAGTGTATTCCATTGATTTACACACGTGCAAAGACAGGATTAGTTCACTCAGTTCACCGCAAATACACTTGTGTTTAATCTTGAACCTATTCCTATATATATATATATATATATATATACACACACACCTTAGATCATGCATTTGATGATTTTTCATTAATACCTTTAGATAATACCTTTGAAATTCACATCAATTTGGAAGTAGAAACATGATTTAGTTGAATAAATTTGGTATTTACAAATTGGGCTGAAAAAGAGAATAACTGACATTATATATAGCCTATTTAATCTAGAAAGTAGAAAATCTCTGCTCCTAAAGAAAACACCAATGGACTAAATATTCATAATCATGTATGATATACAAGAGTTAATAAATACTGTTATTTTTATGAATTACAGCATGTTGAAATTCCCATACCTTCTCCCGGTAATGATGAGATTCTGATGAAAGTCGAAGCAACAAGCATTAATCCAATTGACTGGAAGATACACAACGGCCTTCTACGCCCCTTTTTACCCAGAAAGTTTCCTTTTATACCACGTAAGTTTGATACTTGTTCCTTTTATGACAATCACGATTTAGCCTACACTTTTAACTAAACGGGTTTGGTTCTTTTTTTGTTTTTTTTATGCGCTTCAATGCTAAGAGTAAATTACACAAATCGCCGTCTCATATGTAATTTGTCTTAAAATAAATGTCTAAAAAAGATCATTGTTGGATTTATAAGAATGACTATGACACTAACTTTTATGAGGGAACGGAACTGTGGTGATGTTTTGTTCTTAATGAGCTTCTGAAGGATTAATAATAACTGTAAATGATTGTTTGTTTGGATCAGTTAGTGATGTGGCAGGAGAAGTTGTGGAAGTTGGATCTGGTGTAAAGAATTTTAAAGCTGGTGACAAAATTATTTCAACTCTTGTGAGTTCCATCTTTCTGATTTTCGAGAAAGTTGCATACATAAAAAAAACAGGCCTTTATTGACTTTCAACCTGTTTGCATGGGTAAAGGGGGTTGCAGGTGGAGGGCTAGCCGAGTATGCGGTGGCTAAAGAAAGCTTAACAGTTCCAAGACCACCAGAGGTATCTGCTGCAGATGGTGCGTGTCTAGGCATTGCAGCGTGCGCCGCCCTACACTCCCTTACTGTAACCGGTGGGCTAAAACTGGAAAAAACAGAACCACGAACCAACGTCCTAGTAACTGCCGCTTCTGGTGGTGTGGGTCACTATGCAGTCCAGCTAGCAAAACTAGGTAACACCCACGTGACCGCAACATGTGGGGCCCGCAACATCGAGTTCGTTAAAAGCTTAGGAGCCGACGAGGTTTTGGACTACAAGACCCCAGAAGGAGCCGCCCTCAAAAGCCCATCGGGCAAGAAATATGACATAGTGGTCGATTGAACTACTGTAATCCCGTGGTCAACCTTCGAGCCCAACCTGAGTCCAACTGGGAAGGTAATTGATATAACCCCGAGTGGTGCTACATTTTGGAATTATGCACTGCAAAAGTTGACTTTTTCGAAAAAGCAAGTTATACCGTTACTCGTGGTTCCAAACGCACAAGAGATTGGTTGTCTTGTGAAGTTGGTAAAAGAAGGGAAACTGAAAACTGTTATCGACTCGAGATACCCTTTAAGTCAGGCTGAAGCGGCTTGGGCCAAGAGCATTGAGGGCCATGCCACTGGGAAGGTGGTTGTCGAGCCGTAAAATAAGAGCAAACAACGTTATCTCGATGTTATGATTCAGATTGTACTCGTGTGTATTGATGTATTCGTCTTTTATGTTAAAGAATTCCATTTTATAAAAAGCGTCAATATTAGACAATATACATAGGATCATACTCAATTCACAATTTATACGTAACAAAATTATTATCTGACCACCGAAGTACCATCGTCATGTTATGACCACCTACTGACCACCACTAACCACCGATTTCACCACCACTGTACCCTATCTTCACATTGCCATCACCACTTCATAGACCACTTTCATCGGTTCGCTATTCATCACCATCACCTGCTATACCGCCGAGTGCTTCACCACAACCGAAGATCAAAAAAAGTTCTAGAAGGTTCAAATGGCGCGGTTAACATGTCAACAGTTTTTTGTCACTCATCAGACATTCGGTTCGACTTGTGATGCCAAGTAAAAACTCAAACAAAGGGTTAGTGTTTGATTTTGTGAAAGGGTCAGAAGCTAAATAGAAACACATTCAGTTGGTAGTTGGTGAGAAACAAAATGTAAGGGTTAGTGTTTGATTTTATAAGGGTTAGTGTTTAATTTTGTGAAATTACTAGAAGGTTGTTGTGTGTTCGATAGGATTGTGGGGTAAGATATTACCCGTTCATAACTACTGTCGTCGCCGCCACCACCACCACCGCGAGTTAAATCTTGTTCTTGATATGAATCCTAACAACAGCAACAACAATTATAATTATAATTATAATTATAATTAATAGATAATATAGCGATGCCTAATTTATAGATTCTATATAATAATAATAACAATAATATAACAAAAGCCATTTAGTCATTGACTAACGGTCAACAAACATATAGTTAAATGACCAAAAGGTTCAACTGCGAAAACTCAGAAGAGTAAAAAAGTTAGGGGCTCAACAATTGTAAACTTTAAGAACACAAATTTTAATTTACTCGAAAAGAGTAAAGGAGTAAAATAAGTCAAAACTATTGGATCATTTATAGCTTTTAACAATGTTATATTCAATCAGCTCCATAAAAACTTTAACAATAAACAAATTCTTATATTAACATTTTTAATTAGTGCTAACATGCACCCAGAGTATTTAATTATTTGGGGTTTCCTTGCATGTGATGGTCAAACATGCAGCCTGATTATTTCATTATTTATGGTTTTCCTAGCATGTGATGGTCAATGAATGCAATAGAGAGATATATAAAATATTTATCTTTCACTTAAATAATCTCTGTTTATATATTATTATATATATAATTAAAAAAGTTGTTAGTTAGAGTGAAATTATATAGATATGAAGGTGAGTCACTAACATAATCTTATCTACCACGTTAAATGATGTCATCTCTTTATTTAATACCTATTTTATATGAAAAATCTAAATTAATTTAATTATAATTTTCATGACTTCTATATTTATTTTTAATTTTTATTCAGTCAAATATTTACTAGAAGTCTATAATTAATTGAAACATTCGATTTGAAACAGTCCATGACACGTAACTACAATTAATAAATACAAAATTGCGATAAGGTGTAGGTTCAACCGTATTAATACACCATGAAATCCGATTACAATTAATTTCCCAAACAACTTTAGAATTATCTAAAGGGTTGGAAATATAATCGCTCATTATTTCTCCTCCAAGGCAATTGCAAAAAAAAGTACGATTAAATTTAATTAAAAAAAACATGCCCCACAACATGGGAAATCAATTCTAGTTAAAAACAATGATAGTAAGATTGAGTCATGTTAATAGTTTTTTTTAGATATGGTTATAGTTTTGCACCCTATTTGTTTAGAAAAAAACATTAAGTTAATAAGTTATAAATCTTTAAAAAATAATTAACATTATAAATCTTTAAAAAAACTGAATAAACTCAACACGTGTTCATTAATGAGTGTTACCAGATCCTCATAACTAACCCCTCAATAACTTAATAGTCGGGTATCATACTTTTATTAACTTCTATTGTGTATGAATTCACATTCACATATAGATTAAAGTATGTATTTTTCCTTAATCACCAAGAATTTCGTAGGCCAAGAACATATCACAACCAATTTATTGAATTATAATTGAAATTGACAAAGAGCAAAAGTAATTTGTGTATACCCCTCATTTATATCTACTAATGGTTATTCAAGTCCCCTTAGGTTTTTGTATAGTTCTAAAAAGATCGGTGGTCTAGGTAACTAATTTGGCTACACGATTCTTGAGTTTTGGATGTTGAGGTTAGTCGTCTGCCATACAATAAAATCATTAATTGTCTTGTAGAGAGTCGTCTCTCGATTCCCATTGTTTTTTCTCTTTAACATATTAAAAAATAATCACTTTCCACACTATTATGTAAAAATATTTTGTTTTCTTATAATAAATGATACACTAGTTACAACACGAACATGGTTTACATGATAGCAGTTACAAGGGTGCTCAAAGGCACCACGCGGGTAGAGGCTTTGGTAGCCGAAACCGATTATAGAGTTGAACTTTCATGTGGAAAATGACGCAAGAGGAGCGGGTTGCACGGATTCATTGGAACACCACCACAGATAGATTTGAGTTCCGACAAACTTAAATAGCTCTAACGAGGTGCACCCGTTACACCCTAACCTTAAATTATTATATTTTCATAAGATGATGTCATGCTTCGTGAAGATTCATGAACCTTCGCAAATAAAAAAGGTCCAAACAGACAATCATGACATGAGCAGAAAACGTGGACAGTTATTAAATCCCTATAAATCAATTATATATCTCGTACATTGGAACCAGTAATTCAACATCATTTGACTAAATATGGCCGGAAAACTGATGCATGCGGTTTGGTACACTTGTTATGGCGGAGGTGCTGCTGCTTTGAAGGTGATTCAACATCATTTTAATTAGATTCGTATCTTAGTTTTGCTTATTTAACTGTATCATTTTCAGATCAATATTTGCTGCTTAATAATGTATATTCTATTTATATAATTCGATTTCTGGATTAATTGATCGATTAGCTTCAGATTGCGTAGTTAGGTTTTATAGTTTGTAGTTAGATCCAGGATTGAAAACCTACACCGGGCAACTAAAAACAGATCTGTTATTAGGATGGTTGACTTTTTGGTAACTCTTTACCGGATCAACCAAAAACAAATCCCGGGCAACTAAAAACAGATCTGTTACTAGGATGGTTGACTTTTTGGTAACTCTTTACCGGGTCAACCAAAAACAAAATAAATCCGTGAGTTTCTGGATGGACAAGGCAAAACGGAGAATATTGGTGGTTTTTGATGATTTTTCATTAATACCTTTAAATAATACCTTTGAAATTCACATCAATTTGGAAGTAGAAACATGATTTAGTTGAATAAATTTGGTATTTTCAAATTGGACACAGAAAGAGGTTGATTGACATTATGTTTGATCTAGAAAGTAGATAATCTGTTCCTTTTGAAAGCACCAATGGATGATTTGTTTTATAATCATGTATGATATACAAGAGTTAATAAATACAGTTATTTATATGTTTTACAGCATGTTGAAGTCCCTATCCCTGCTCCTGGCAAAGATGAGATTCTGATGAAAGTAGAAGCAGCAAGCATAAACCCGATTGACTGGAAGATACAGGACGGCTTTGCCCGCCCTCTTTTACCCAAAAAGTTTCCTTGGATACCACGTAAGTTTGATCGTTGATACTTTGATGACAATCGCGATTTAGCCTGCACTTTTAACTTAGGAGTTTTATACTTGTTTGGTTCTTTTTGTTTATTGATGTACTTCAAGAGTAAATTATGTGACATGATCATTCGTAGTTTTAAAACTTGTAGCACTCGTGATTCTTAAAATGAATGGCTCTTTAAGATAAATGTTAGATTTATAAGAATGATTAAGACATCAATTTTGAGGAGGGATCATAAATGTAACTTTTATAAGGGTGTAGGGTATGTTTGGCAAAAGTAGCTGGTGGTTGGTGGCTGGAAGCTAGTGGCTGGAGGCTGGAAGCTGATAGCTCGAGGCTGGAAACTGGTAGCTGGTAGCGGTAGCTTTTAGATATATTTAGGTGTTTGGCAGAGTAGCTGGAGCTTTTAATAAAATATATAAAATGACCAAAATGGACATTAAAAAGTTGATGCATTAAAAATTTTATTATCTTTAGAGGTTTAAATAGTCATTTTTTCCCTAAAAGCTTGTAGCTCCTTCTAAACGCTACTACTAGTAGCTTTTAACCTAAAAGCTTCAAGCTCCTAACCTAAAAGCTTCAAGCTCCTTCAACCAAACAAGGCTTTTTATTGAGTAGAAGCTTTTTCTTAAAAGCTTAAAGCTAGAAGCTCCTAAAAGCTCTTAAAAGCTCCGTGCCAAACATACCCGTAATGGTCTTAAAACTTCAGGCATGTGAGGAGGTTTCAAAAACATGGACATCTTTGTAATTTAAGTACCAAACAAACTATATGTATGGTGTGTGAACTGTGATGATGTTTTTTTCTTTACGACTACGAGCTTCTGATTTCGGAAGGATTGATTATAACTGTATATGATTGTTTGTTTGGATCAGTTAGCGATGTGGCAGGAGAAGTTGTGGAAGTTGGACCGGGTGTAACCAACTTTAAAGCTGGTGACAAAGTTGTTGCAACTCTTGTGAGTTTCATCTTTCTTATTTTCAAGATTTTGTTTCTTACTGGTTCTTTTTGGATGTGGCAAGCTGGGTGGGTCGTGCCAGTTGGGTTGGGTTGACCTGTCAACATTTACTAAATATAATTATGGAGAATAAGATACAAAAACGATTTAGGAAGTTGTATACATAAAATACATGCCTTTATTGACTTTCAACCTGTTTGCATGGGTGAAGGGGGGTCCGAGTGCAGGTGGAGGGCTAGCCGAGTATGCCGTGGCTAAAGAAAGCTTATCAGTTCCAAGACCACCAGAAGTACCAGCTGCAGAAGGTGCTTGTCTAGGTATTGCAGCGTGCGCCGCCCTGCACTCCCTTACTGTAACCGGTGGACTAAAACTGGAAAAGACAGAACCACAAACCAACGTCTTAATAACTGCCGCTTCAGGTGGTGTTGGTCACTATGCAGTCCAGCTAGCAAAACTAGGTAACACCCACGTCACTGCAACTTGCGGGGCCCGCAACATCGATTTCGTTAAAAGCTTAGGAGCCGACGAGGTTCTGGACTACAAGACCCCAGAAGGAGCCGCCCTCAAAAGCCCATCGGGCAAGAAATATGACTTAGTGGTCAACTGCACCACCGGTATCCCATTTACCACTTTCGAGCCCACCCTGAGCCCAACTGGGAAGGTTATTGATATAACCCCAGGTGGTGGTACATTTTGGAATTATGCAGTGCAAAAGATATGTTTTTCGAAAAAGCAAGTTATACCGTTACTCGTGAATCCAAACGCCCAAGAGATTGGTTTTCTTGTGAACCTGGCAAAAGAAGGGAAACTGAAAACCGTTATCGACTCGAGATACCCTTTAAGTCAGGCTGAAGCGGCTTGGGCCAAGAGCATCGAGGGCCATGCCACTGGGAAGGTGGTTGTCGATTCGTAATAAACGTTATCTTGATTTTATAATTCGGACTTGATTTTATAATTCGGATTGTACTTGCATTGATGTATTCTTCTTTTATAATTCGGTGTGTTTTATGGTAAAAATTATGGGTTTTTATGACTTTAGTATACTTTTGTAGGAGTTTTAGACTTTGTAATAAATCTTTAATGTTTTATTACTTTAAGTACTTGCTTATATGGAATTTGGTCATATCTTATCTCAAAATATTATTTATAATTCATAAACCTTCATTTCTAAATATTTGATATTTTCATAATTCACACGGATCTTTAACATGGTAAAATACAAGTGATTGATTGTTAGAAGTTTTCTAAAGGTCTTTTTTTAACATATGAAGTGTGTGTATATATAATTTGTTAAAAAGTGACCGGTTAAATCCAATGGTACAACATATTTTATTGCATATGGGATGTCTATTAGTCTGATAGTGATATAATTTAATCAAATGAATATATAGACAAGTTTAGAATAGAGTCATAAATAAATCAATTTTATGTAAAGAATTTTTAAAGAGTGGCCGGTTAAATTTGCGGGCCAATTATTTGACTAGATGTAATATTCTTTGATTCGTACGTTAATTATTTGATGAGTCATAATATTCCGTCAAAACTTACTATATTAACATTATAATCTTCTTCGTTTTTGATTCAATCTGTACTCATGTCGGTTTGGGGCGACAAGTATTATTTGGGTTCTGACTCGACTAGTGAGTCAAATAAGACGATGTATGAGTTGAATCAAGGTAACAATCCAGGGTCATTTGATTTAAATCAGATGCCGTCCGATTTAAGTCTTGCATCTGACATCAGTCAGGATCTGTGGATATGTGGTGACTATTAGGGTACTTATCCTTTTGAGAATTCTAATGGCAATGGACCCACGACGTCTGGTAGTGGACCCCCACCTGAGGGGCCTAGTGATGACGAACCTAGTGTGTTTCAAACCAACCAGGTATAACATTTAATTGTACAATATTTTTTCGCATGCTTAATAGAATTGTTTTATAACAACAAAGTTAATTTCAGAGATTCGATAGCATGGATGATTTGGTGAGCTGGTGTAAAGCCACAAACATGACAACAAATATACCATAGTCACCCAACAAACGAAGAACAGGGAAAATAGCAACAAGAAATTAAAAATATGGCTTAGATGCGAATGTGGCAGCGACCACTAGCAGACACCCATGGTTAGACGTGGAGGAACCAGAAAAACCGGGAGGAAGTTCCAACTGTCTGGGACACTCAGAAAGAGTCTATGAGATTGGACGATAAAGGTTGCACACGCTAAGCATAACTAGCAGACATCCATCCCTAATTAGGTTGGCCCAGATGAAGAGAGGACGGTGCAGCAGCTCACACATCAGAACATGCCCCTACGAGACGTTCTTTCGGCCATTAAGAATCCGAACCCCGAAAATGTGTCCACAAGAATACCATATATAATGTGCGAGCGAAATTGGGTCGAATGGAGAAAGTCGACGACGCTCGGATGCGGATTCTTCTAACCGGTGAGCAATGGGTTTGTATGGTCGTATGACCAGGGTCGCACTGTTTGGCAGCTACATCCGGCGGGTGAGGGCGAGGGGACAGGTTGAGCTGGTGTGAGGGTGTGGAGGGTCCTCATGTGGTTGATGTGCGTGATCGACCGTCAGACCATGTCTGGTGCCTCCAATAAGTAGGGTACGAGGAGAGGTTGATATGAGTCGAGGCTTAGGTGGCCTAGATACTTAGTCGGATAGAGTGGATATCGGAGGGGATGATGTCGCTCATGATGGCTACCGGCATGCCATCCCTCCACAACAAAATGCTGGACATACACCACCACCATCACCACAAGGTTCGTCCCCGGGGTAGCAACGAGTGTTGTATTTTTTTGCTTTTGTTGTATTTTGATTTGGAACAATATTGATTATATTATTGTAAATGTTTGTCTTATTTTTTTAATAATTGTTATTGTTATTGTAATATTTATCTTATAGGTTAGATTGTTTTAGTTGTATCCTAATTGTTAAAATTGAAAGTGAACCCATAAATAAAATATATAATGAACCCATTAAATAAGCTGAAGAAAGGTGGTGCAAGTGGTAAAACCGTTTTGTTTGCAAGGGAAAAATGAAAGAATCACAGCAGCAACATCGAGGAATCAACAACATTGGGGTTGGCTTCTGGGCAACCACAACAAATATGTCATTGTCTTAATGTTGATCCGATTCCTTTTCTTTGCTTTGTTGAAGTTATTGTAACATCCCGAATTTTCTTTTCTAACACCGTGTGACTTAACGAGTAACAAACTTGACGTGCGAGCCACGAGACGAAGTGTAGTCTTAGACGTGTCGGTTTTTGACTCCATGGAACTTGAAGGGGGTATAATGCGATGATGATGATCCGTTATGCATGGTGTGTAAGCATGGAATATTATTTTACAAACCTAAGTAGGATGGTGTGAGTGATGAATGTAGTTCAGATGGCGTATGAGGACGATGATGGTGATGGAGTAACTTAACTAATGCATGTGTTTATGAAATTGAAAGTGGGTGTGGTGTGTTGCTCTAGACCACAAAAAATAGAATGTGGGTTTGGTTTAAAATAACATATAATATAATGTTGAGCTGTGTGCTAGCTTCAAATGTGCAACGGATGGAATTGGGAATTTTGTGTTTTAAGCAAGCTACCTAACACCTTAATTTATTTACCAAGTTAGCATACACTTCAATAACCCGTAATAAGACGTGGGCTATCCTTGGTACGATGGATTTTATCAAGCTCAACAAGAACCGACTTGGGTTGGCAAGTAGTTGAACATAGATGTTCGGAATTTATGTGTTCTATAACATAAGGATCGTACGGGTTTTGATCGTTGATCATACTATTGACATGTTCGGGTCTCGTGCGCGGAAGATATTCAGTTGCAAAGACATTGTGAAGCTTTGCAACCTGTGAGTTCTAATTCTCTTTTTTCTTTAATATTTTCAGGGCTAGCATACATTCTTTTCACATGTTTTCATACGTGTTACGAGTTTTATATATTAACAAGTTTTGCGATTAAAATTGTTTATAAGCGTATTCCGCAATCAATGTTTTTGTACGACGTAGGGATTAATCGGGCTATATTAGTCCTACATATGCGTATGACATTTTATTTAGTGATGTCAAGGTCGTATAGGTATGGGACGTGGTAGATGTCGATATTAAAAGCACGACTTGTGTCGTGATAAATTTTATTTGAACGTTCTATCATAGGTTTCGAACCTTAGTGTAGCGAGATTGTGAAAGTAATTGTCAAGTAGTTGACGTGCTTTTAACATTGTATGTGTATTTATGTGCCTTATTTGAATTAGCATCCTTGAGGTGCTTGATGTGGGTTACTTGTGATGGCGGCGTTACCTTCATGTTGGCGTCAGGTCACGAGATACGGGTTACTTGTGATGGTGGCGTTACCTTTGGGGCGGTGTCAGGTCACAAGAAACACCCCTGAGGTGTTTAAATGATTAGCCCTAATGGCAACGACGGGCCCTTCGGGGTATTATGCGGGTGATGGACTCTTCGGGGTCAAGTTGAAGGAGACGAAACCCTGACGAGGGCAAATGATGATAGCCTACGGGCAACAAATGATGTGTTAGATTCCCACCTTATGTGCTTATGTGTTTTACGCTAGTTAAATGGTGGGTATATGATAATTATTTGTACAGTTGACAAATGATGCTGGTGACAAATGATATTTTATTATACAGTTGTTGAGTGATGTTAAATCGTGTAGTCGAAGGACGAGGTTAAGTTACAATTGGGTTTTAGGACTTTAATTGTTATGTCCTAGATACAAATCGGTTTGGTTAATCGTCCTATGAATTAAGATGCATTGTGGGTCATCCTTTGATGTCTAAGTGATCCAATCCACTTCGAAAAGGATTAATAGTAGGATGATTGGACCTAGAATATGGGTGGAGTTTGGGTGACGGGTTAGAGACGTTAAACTTTAAA
This sequence comes from Scalesia atractyloides, assembly GCA_947069175.1. Taxonomy (NCBI): domain Eukaryota; kingdom Viridiplantae; phylum Streptophyta; class Magnoliopsida; order Asterales; family Asteraceae; genus Scalesia; species Scalesia atractyloides. Next base: position 7,457,070 of record CAMTDV010000002.1, on the reverse strand, counting down.
TGATGTTAACGTATTTTATTAAACGTCGGTGATTTTACAATGATGGTGTTTTGGTTTTCGAATAAAGCATTTGGGATGTGTTTCAAATGCTTCAACTTAAACTTAAACTATTAGAACTCATTCCACGCACCTTGCATGTAAGTTAGATTGTTTTGCAGGTGGGTGATTCAAGTCGGTGTTGCTCTTGGCTAGCGAATGGGATTACTCGTGATAGGGTGGAAGGCATTCGATTTGTTAAAGACTAAATAACATTTTGAGTTTAAATAAATCATGTACTGTTTTTAATCGAAAATTCCGCTGCGTATTTTGAGAAAACTCTTATTTTTAAATAGTACACTGTGATGTGACCAACTGTGAGATGTCCGCTGTCCGCTTTAGGGGTCTTACAGTTATAGTAGTTAAAACCGTGTTTCTTATATTGAAAGTTTAGCTTAACGGTTTAAACATCCTATTAGCTTTCTAGAATGTTACTGAAAATAAAAAAAAGGCTTTCTAGATTTAGGTTATAGGTTTGAATCGAATACAAGGCTTTCTTCTGCTGATTCGATTTCATATTACAAAATTATTAAAATAGCAATCATATCATAAAGCGTGAAAACGCGTTGAAGAAAGTGAAAACACGTAGTGCATGACGAATCTTAAGAGAAATCAATTATAAATCTCGCACACGACTACCACCAAATTCAACATCATTTCAAATACATTGCAGTGTTAATTTTGCCAACAGCTCAGAAAGTTTGATAGGCAACTGAATATGGCCAGAAAAGTGATGCATGCGGTTTGGTACACTGGTTACGGCGGAGGTGCCGCGGGTTTGAAGGTGATTCAACATCATTTCAAATAGATTGTTGTGTTAATTTTGCTTATCTAACTGTATCAGTTTCAGACCTATATTTACCCTACTAGACTCGAGCTCGGCTCGTCATGCACTATTTTGAGATCGAGCCCAACTCAAAAGGAAAACCCAAGAGCTCGAGTTCGGCTCGAGATAATTTGAGAACAACTTTAAACGAGCCAAAGCACCAATGGACACAAGAAGAAGTTAACGGAGATCATGTTTTGGCTAGTTGATCTATAAAATGGATAATCTGCTCCTTTTGAAAGCACCAATGCATGGACTACTATTTCTAAAATCATGCATGACATACAAGAGTTGTTATTTATATGTTTTAGTGTTTTACAGCATGTTGAAATCCCTGTCCCTGCTCCTGGCAAAGATGAGATTCTGATGAAAGTAGAAGCAGCAAGCATAAACCCGATTGACTGGAAGATACAGGACAGCTTTGCCCGCCCTCTTTTACCCAAAAAGTTTCCTTGGATACCACGTAAGTTTGATAGTTGATACTTTGATGACAATCATAATTTAGCTTCTCATTTCTTAAGGATATATTAATCATAAGATGCATAATTAAATATGATTGTTTGTTTGGATCAGTTAGCGATGTCACAGCACTACAAGAAATACGACCCTTTAGCGGCGACAGCCAAAGTCTCGAGCTCTCAGTCTAAACCCCAGCCGTTGATCATTTTCAATATCTGACGGTTGGGGATTTAACAAGCAATAGCGGCGACATATATATGGCCATTAGCGGCGACGGCGTCTCCGCTAAAGGTCCCTTAACCACAATAAACCCTAGCCACATAAATCTTATCCAAGTTAACCCAATAGCGGCAACACAATATCAATACCGGTGACCCGCCGCCGCCGCTAAAAGTGTCGACAGCGCTATTTCTTCCCTCCTTCATTCCCCCCCCCCAAAAGTCGCCTGAGCACCGTCGGAGACCCCCGTTTTTTGCCCAAATCGGTTTGTTTAACTCTCTTTATGTTAAATTTCTTATCTACTTTTGTTATATTCATGTTATAGGCTTTAATTTTTGCGCGTTTTTGTGTATTTTTGTGTTTGTGGAAGAAAACTCGGATCACCACCTCTCTTCTCCGGTCACCACCATCATTTCTCCGGCACCACCTCTTCTCTGCAGTCTTCGTTTCCTTGAAACTTTAGAAAAAGGTTAGTTTTTCGGAAGGATTGATTATAACTGTATATGATTGTTTGTTTGGATCAGTTAGCGATGTGGCAGGAGAAGTTGTGAAAGTTGGACCGGGTGTAAAGAAGTTTAAAGCTGGTGACAAAATTGTTTCAACTCTTGTGAGTTTCATCTTTCTGATCTTCGAGATTTTGTTTCTTTCTGCTTCTTATTGGATGTGGCAAGTTGGGTTGGGTCGACCTGTCAACATTTATTAAATATTATTGCGTAAAATAAGATACCAAAACGATTTAGGAAGTTGTATACATAAAAAAAATGCCTTTATTGACTTTCAACCTGTTTGCATGGGTGAAGGGAGGTCCGAGTGCAGGTGGAGGGCTAGTGGAGTATGCCGTGGCCAAAGAAAGCTTATCAGTTCCAAGACCACGAGAAGTATCCGCTGCAGATGGTGCGTGTCTAGGCATTGCAGCATGCGCTGCCCTGCACACCCTTACTGTAACCGGTGGGCTAAGACTGGAAAAAAACAGGACCACGAACCAACGTCCTAGTAACTGCCGCTTCTGGTGGTGTGGGTCACTATGCAGTCCAGCTAGCAAAACTCGGTAACACCCACGTGACTGCAACATGTGGGGCCCGCAAAATCCATTTCGTTAAAAACTTAGGAGCTGATGAGGTTCTTGACTACAAGACCCCAGAAGGAGCCGCCCTCAAAAGCCCATCGGGACAGAAATATGACATAGTGGTCAATTGCACCACTGGTATCCCATTTTCAACTTTCAAGCCTAACTTGAGCCCAACTGGGAAGGTTATTGATATAACCCCGAGTGGTAGTACATTTTGGACCTGTGCAGTGCAAAAACTAACCTTTTCAAAAAAGCAAGTTACACCTTTACTTGTTAATCCAAGTGCCAAAGAGATTGGTTTCTTGTGAGTTGGTAAAAGAAGGGAAACTGAAAACCGTTACCGACTCGAGATATCCTTTAAGTCAGGCTGAAGCGGCTTGGGCCAAGAGCATTGAGGGCCATGCCACTGGGAAAGTGGTTGTTGAGGTGTAAAATAAGAGCGAATAAAGTTATCTTGAGATGTTATGATTTGGATTATACTCGTATTGATGTATTTGTCTTTTATGTTAAAGAATTCTGGTTTGTAAAAATATTTATTCTTTGTGTACGTACATGCATACATACATACATACATACATACATACATACATACATACATACATATATATATATGATCATAGTCATTTCACAATTTACATATAATAAATGATAAAATTACGCTTAAGTAACATTAGAGATATAAAATCTATACCCGCTAAATAAGTATTAGTTCCATTACGTGACACAACTCTAAGGGTCTAAAAACCTTTCTCCCGCTTAATTTGTTTCACACATTTCGTATTTTATATCTTAACTAGTGTGTAACTCCCGCAACGCGGCGCACGGGTCGTAAAACCTTGTCAAGTAGTAAGCAACGACGACCAAAACCATGAAAATAGTAAAACCAAAACGTGAATCTTTTACGGTCACGTAATGTAAAGACAAACACAAACTTATACCGTAACATGTTGTAAACATAAAAAAAGCTCAAATTTATTTCGAAAAGCTTTAACTTTGATCACAAAAAAGAAAAAAACTTCAATGGGCAAAAATACACGTGTGGCTGAAAATGAATAAGAAATACTTGACTACAAAACAAAAACTACTAAAGAAAAAAACCAGTTCACTGTTCCTATTATCCTACTTGAATTGTGTATATATAGTAATAATAATTAATAATAAAGTTTATTAAAAAAACAATAATAATAAATCATTAATGTTTTATTATTTAAAGTACTCGCTTATATAAAAATTGTAATTATAAAATATCTTAATATATTATTTTGTAATTCTTATACCTTCATTACTAAATATTTAATATTTTTTTAATTCAACATGGGTCTCGAAGATAATAAAAAATACTATGATTAGTTAATTTTTTTAAAGCTTAAATTTTTTAAACTTCTAATGTGATTAAAAGTGACCGATCAAATCCAATGGTACATCTCTAATTTGCCTATGGGATGTCTATCACTCTGACCTTTAATCATAGTGACATATTTAACCAAGTAAACATGTAGACAAGTTATAATAAAACTATAAAATAAATCAATTTTAAGTAGAGAATTATCATATAAAAAGTTGTATGTTGCATCATTTTGTGATACACAAGAATATCTCTATCGGTGCATTTTGGAAAGAGGTCGTGTCTATGTGGTAGCACCCTTGAGTCTCTTTTAAGTTGCTATATTTCGATATAATGAACCATGAGTAAACTTCATAATATATTGCATTTCTTATAGGAAACTATTCAAATCCTAAAATAAAAACACCTCCAAAAGCCCATTTGTGTGAAGTTGCATTAGAATGAAGAAACCACGGGTGCACGCGTGCATTTTAATTCACCTACAACTCACCAAAACTTCATTCATGACCAATATCAAAAGGAATAACAAAGACTTCATTAGTATACATTTTATCGGTGGGACCACTTGTTGGCCTGCTTCTATGTCCTGTAGCTTCTAAGGCATTAGCTTCAAAGGGGCTTGTTGGCCCCCTTCTTAGCTCTTGATGTCTGCTTTAATTTAAGCTTCGTCGAATAAGGCTCGTAGCTTACAACATCTTATGAGAAGGGCCTGTAGCTCGATACAATTTAAGGCCAGTTGCGTACTTGCTAGAGACGGATTCCGCCATTCCCTGAAACATCAGACTGATAAATCATTCCTAAAGAAGGGGTCCAATTTGTTGGACCAATATCAAATCGTGTGCTTTCTGAAAACTTCGCTCAACCAAAATCTTCGATCAAGAGATGGGTTGGGTTACTCTGGTCTACTTGCTTGATCGTCGCCTTCATTATAAAGGAACAATTCACCAAAAATCAGAGATGAATAAGAAATTTGATGAGAAAAAACCCTAAATCAAATGAAAACATGACTTCTGTAACCTAAATAAAAGTGACTGAATTTGGGTAAACCGTTTCAAGATGACAATCTTCAATTACGGTTTGTAATTGAAAATCAAGAAATGAAAAACTTACTAAATGGAAACCCTAGAGAAAAAACCAAAATAGGGAACGGTTTTTTTACCTGAGATACAAACCGATAAACAACACCAAAATCCAGCAAAGGCCAGCTCATCGAACATGAGATGGGCACCATAGTAGAAGTGACGAAGACAAAGACCAACAACCCCGATTATGTGCTGAAAGTAGAATACGGATATGAATATGAAGACCAATGACATCATAAAGTAAACATCGATAAGCGGCATCGTACGCATGTAAGCAAACAAGCTGATGAGTGATGAGTACTACCAAGCTTGTTAATATCAGTTGTCCTTTGTTGCATTCAACCTGTAACAGGCACATTTTCGAAATTTCAAAGAAGACACCTATTCAATTAATATAGACTTGAAAGAGAGAAAGCAAATGATTGGAACTCAAAGGAAGCAGATGAATGAAAAAAATGATCTACCTTCTTCGAGCACCAAAACCTCGGAAAAACACCTGTTGCCTATGAAAATAAATGACCTCACAGTCACCAGCGCATGCTACTGCCATTATAGCCACCCCTGATCTCCCCTAACACTCAGACTACTGAAAACACCATAGTTGTGCCCTCCTCACATTTCTTGCGACAAACTCCACCGTCACACGCCTCCACTACCACCAAGCACCTATAACAATTAAGCCTCTGTAGGAATGATAGTGCACAGAGAGGATCCTTAACTTAATATAAGCTCTCAAATGAAGGTAAGAAACCGATAGAGAGCGCTGGAGATTTTACAGCTTTCCTTTCTTTCTCTAACGTGTTCGTCTAGGGCTATATCAAAGTGTAACACCCCAATATATATATATATATATATATATATATATATATATATATATATGTAAATATAAATGCTGATTAAATGGTGACAAGAATTATAACCCTAGTTTAGGTATAAGTAAAATTTTAACTTAAAGGGATATGTTTAGCTATAATAATATAATAATCAAACTAGAGGGGCCAATCTTGAAATAAATTGAAAGATGAAAATATAAAAGAATTCTTAAAACACACACACACATTGGAAGTATGTGTGTGTCGCCTGGATTAAAGAAAGAAGAAGGAAAACCCTTCTCACTACAAATTCAGCAAATTGGAATTGATTTTGAACAAAATCTGGATGCATCTGTTTAGTTCTTTAGTCATCCAAGCATTGTAAACAAAAGGTAAGTCAAATTGTATGATTTGATAATCTTTGGTGAAGTGGGTTATTATTAATCCGTGAAATTATAAGAAATTAGGCATGGATATTGGTTAGAATCATCATAGAGAAGATGAATTATGTTTAATTTTGGTCATTTGAATGATATGAAGTAATACCCACTTGATGTAGAACTATGATGATACATGATGATCATGAAGGTGAAAATTTGATGTAATATTGATGTATGAATTTCTGTAGTAGAGTAAATGCTAGATGAAATTGACATTGGTTGATTTGATGATCCATGATGTGAAGTAGTAAGGTTATGCTTAGAATAATTGTACATCATGCTTTGTTAGTGGTGGGCACACCAAGTGTTTGATGAAATGTCTTAATTGAGAATTCTGTAATTGACTTTGAACCTTACATGATGATCATAAAGTGAGTATGTAAATGAGTAATGTGTTAAGTTCTTATGATGTTTTACCCAAGAATATATGTGGAGTAAGTATGAAACATGAACTTAAAGTATGAACGGGTTGTGTATAGGTATGAAGGAAGAAGGTTCAAGTCACTCGAAAATATAAGGAAACCAAGACCAACCAAGACCGAGGTATGTTACTTATCTAAACTAAACTTTGATAGTATAACTAATTTTATTCTAAGATGAAGAAATAATTATGTTATCGATTCTATGCAATTAATCCTATCGATTAGAATGTCAAACTAGAGAGAAGATTATGTTATTGATTGATGGACTGTCGTTAGTGTCAATCAAAAACCGAATTAAACTACGTAGATAGGACAAGTCGGGTATCGAACCAAGGGAGTTTTGTGGAAAGTGTTATACTATGATGTCTAAATAATAAGTGCGATAGATACTAAACTTAAAATTTTGAGATTATGATAACAGAAATGAACGCAATAACTTAGATTTTAAATCAATAAAGAGAACGATGATTCCCCCGAGCTTCGGAATGATAATCAGATTATGATAATATGTTTTATCTAACCATTGAAACTGAACATTGATTGAATTACCCATTGTGACGTTAAGTGACTAAGTACTCTGATTAACAAGTAATGAAAGGTTATCACATAAACATCATTTACAATTAACCAACCCTAATCCTTAGCCAAATAGATCCCAATTTCAAGAACTCTCTGGAATTGGATGGTTTCAAATCAAGACTGAATAAAATGTAAATGGTTACAATAGAAATAATCAAACATGTAGTGAAAAGCATCGAATGCTTAGATCACTGAATCCAAATGGTTATCAAAACATACTAAATATCCGACTTACATCATTCCTCCACTCGGAGGAACCATAACAAAGAACTAGCCACTCATTGTTCGCTTGGATACTTCAAAGATTGGGTAATATGTTGAAATCTTGAACATGCTGTTGATTCGATGTTGAATTATGATGTTTGAAGGTGAAAAAATCGCCAAATTTGAAGCCCTAGATCTTAGTTTTCGTCCATACTTCTTGATAGCCCCCATAATTGACCTAATCCGCCCATTTATGCTGCCATAACAACTCATGCGGATTTTTTTCCTCTGACCGTAAGGTCTCTTGACCGTAAGCTACGGTCAACAAGTTCTGAGTTTTGTCTCTCTCAACCGTAAGCTACGGTCTATAGACCGTAACCTACGGTTACGTGGTTCTGCCCAATGTTGTAAAGGAGACCGTAAGCTACGGTCTCTTGACCGTAGCCTACGGTCAAGACTTGATGTATTCTCCTTGATTGTGTAACTTAACCGTAGCTTACGATTAGCAAACCGTAGGCTACGGCGAGGTTCTCATCAATTGGTCAGCTTCATTGTATCTTTCACAGAATTACCGGTAGACCCCTCGACTTCTCGTTGTGCCCAATTTCGCGTAATTCCGCATTAATTCTTGGCCCGAACAACTCTCGATTGGTACTTCCTATTGCGTAACTGTATCTCAGGTCTTCTACGTTATCTCTAGCTTCCTTAAAACGTCTGAATTAACCAGTTAACCTGCAAAACAACCAATTCTCGTAGTTATCTCATTCAACGCACATAGCGGCCCGAAAACTAACTAAAACACGCAAATTATAATCATTATCACTCGGATTTCACCCCATCCATCATTGATTAGTTATAACTGAGTCTAACAATTAGAATGAAAGTAAAAAGAATGTTTTCGTGTTGACTCGTTGAGAACGGGTCAACCGGGTAAGAATGAAAAAGTAAAAAGAATGTTTTCGTGTTGACTCGTTGAGAACGGGTCAACCGGGTAAGGATGAAAAAGTAAAAAGAATGTTTTCGTGTTGACTCGTTGAGAACGGGTCAACCGGGTAAGAATGAAAAAGTAAAAAAAGAATGGTTTCATGTTGACTCGTTGAGAACAGGTCAACCGGGTAAGAACGAAAAAGTAAAAAGAATGGTTTCGTGTTGGCTCGTTGAGGATGGGTTAACCGGGTAAGGATGAGAAAGTAAAAAGAATGGTTATGTGAAAACGATATGAATGAGTCAATGAATTATGTTGTTAAGCACTAGTAAGATTTATGGTTGAACTAAGAAATGATATAATAACTTTACTAATTGTTAGTAATTAGAAATCTTGATGTTATATCTATTGCTAATGAGATGGTTTTGATGTGTAGGTAAAGCCCCTTCATAGTGGTAACACTTGATTGGAACGAACACACTTCTTGCCCTCTTTACGCTTCCGAATATAATAATGACAAACGGGTCAAATTACTTTTGGGGGTTTGTAAATGATAAATTCTACTTCAAATTTCTTTTGTAAGAAGATGAATTAACATTAGTAGTTAGTAGTTTGATTTCATGTAGTCGAAACATTTGATGGCTGCGTTTGTCATATTAAACTTAAGGGTATAATGATAATTTTTAAGCTATGTTTTAAAAAGTTTGAAATTTATAGCTTTTTAGTCTTAAAATTATGTTGGGCGTTTCACAAAGATATAATGTGGCAGCAGCATAATGGCAGCCTTTGGATCCAAAATGAATGGATCACATGTTTAAAGACATTATTCATTACCTTCATCCTTTAATATATAAATATATATATATATATATATATATATTATATATATATATTATATATATATATATATAATTATGATGCATTAATAATGATGGCACAAAAAAGGTTTTTGTTAATTGTGAACCTAAAGATCCCTTATTTATCATCCGGACGTCAAGTTTCATTAGCCATGAGCGGCTAATCCTCTAAGATTTCAACCCAGTGTAGATCTTATATGATTTTTGGGTCTTGAACATTATATTTAGTTTTTAATCATTGTGTATTGCATTTGGATGTTTGAATATTTGTGTTAATTGTATTGATCTTGTTTTGAAGTCACAAATTGTCGAAATATACTCGCACCTTTGACTTTGTGAAATGAATTCAGCTAATTGCGCTTTGACATGAGATTCGGGTTTACATGTTCTTGAATAACGAAACACACTCTTGTCCGCCTTTTGACATTGATAGTTATTGGCGCCTAAGCCAAACACTAAACCTGTTAACACCAAATTGTGCTTTTGATTACAACCTAGTCGCGTAGAGAACCCTAGGTCTAATGATTTTGAAACGGTGTGAAGCTTGTTACCAATCATTGTTTTTAATTAAATTCCTAAGTGTTTGCCATTGTTAGTTAATACCATCAAGTTAGTTTTATCTTAAATTGCAATCGTTAGATAATTCCAAGCCCTTTTCAACTCAAATAACAAAAGAATTATATTAGCAAGCTTAATAAAAGTAATTTATAATCAACTAAGTTTTAACACGGACCACAAACTCTTTCTGGATTCGACACCCTTCTTGCCACTTACTACATAGTTTGAGGTAATTAGGACTCTTTAACTTTCTCTTTGACCGAACCGCAACATCCGATCAAATTTTGGCGTCGTTGACGGGGGTTCATGCGCCTTGTGTTTAGACTTTTGTTGATTAATTGTTGGTTTCTTTTTGCATTTTTATAATTTCCTTGTCACGTCGGTTGTGTTATTTGTGCAGGTCACAGGTGGTGCATACGTACTAGGACATCCAGAAGAACCTCCCCATTGGTGTTCAAGCCGGAAATTGAGCATCTTGTGAGAAGAAACCGAACCAACCATTTAGAGGCACTGATTGCCTCTAACTTGCCAAACTCAAACCACAATCAACCATTGGAAACGTCCAAATGGAGAACCCAAGCGAAAACGTCATAATTGATCGGGTGGTAGTAACAATAAAAAACAACCAACTCCAGGACATCCACTTCATAACCAAAACCACCAAACCCACAACAACACCAAGATCCTTTACCCACCACAAAACTAATTCCATAACCAACCTCAAAGCCAAAATAACAACCGAAACCCCAATAACCATGTACATGTATTGAATCGTTTCAACCCAATTTATGAACATGTCAACCGAAACCAAGCGGGTCAATTTGATTAACAAATTCCCAACCTCGACGAGTTAAGGAATAACATCAATGATGATGCCCCATTTAGTGTTTCAAGACATTGATCACCGAATAAAGTTAATGTTCATAATTACCACATGGGTGAGGATGAATATTCCGACAACGAGGATGAAAACGGTTATGACAATGGGTACGGGGATTATCAAGATGGCGGGGAGTAATACAATGGGGGAGGAGGTTACGAGAATGAAGATGGTTATCAAAGGGATAACTACGGTGTGGGTAATGGCAATTGGAGCTATGGATATATAAGTAATGACGGTCACAACAACAACCGTCTACCGAGGCAAAACCAAAGAAGGAACCTAAACAACAACATGAATCAGAATTGGGGTCCTCAATTCGTGGGGGTAGCTAATCAAAGAGCTCAAAGGAGACAAAACGATTATCAAGAGGTCAATGATCCTCCACAACATCAACATCATCGAGCTCAAGGTGTAAATGGCCGGTTTAGATCGACGATTAAGAAAATGTCTCATCTATTGTTTCATCGGTCACGGGTGGGTAGTCAAATGATTGTAAACCTCATTACATCAACGTCCTACACCATTTTCAGGGTATGGCTACCGAAGAGCCACACACCCATTTAGCCGATTTTCGCATTGTGTGGCACAATTGGTGGTCATAACTTTTCACAAGATGAGGTATGGTTGCGGTTATTTCATAGTAGTCGTACTTGAGAGGACATGCAACAAGTCTTCCTAAACGAATACTATTCAATGGCTAAGATAGATGATGCTAGACAAGAGATCCAGTCATTTAGGTAACATTGGGTGAGCTTTTACATGAGGCTTTTATACATTATAAGGAATTAATTAGGAAATGTCCTCATCACCAAATAGAGTTATGGGAGTTGATAAAGAGTTTTGTCAATGGTTTGACGAGTAACGAGACGTTGTTGAATAACCCAGAGGAAGAAGATTGGCAAATTTTAGAGAGGATGAATAAAATTTCAAAGGCCAAGGAGTCGGCCGATAGAATAACGAAGCATCCAATCTCAAAATTTCTTCCCGATCATGATTCTAGTGCTACGGATCGAATTGCTACTTTGGAGAAGGAATTGGCCCACATGAAAAAGAAAGATGTTGGTGCGGTCTAATTTGCGGTATGTGAAGATTGTGGTGATATAGAGAATCAGGCCTATAATAGTCAAGTTAACATGGCTCAAGCTACCGAATGAGGTAAACCAAGTGTATTGATATCACAAACAATATGGTATTAACTCCAACTCTTACCACCCTGGTTTGAGATATTGACCTAATTTTAGGTATGGTAATGCCTCGAATCAAATGAACCTGAACTTTCAACCGGGTAACCAAGGTGGTCAATCTTACCAAAATAGCTAAGTTGGTAATCAAGGGGGTTATCAAAGTAACAACTACAATCAAGGTAGTAACCAAGGGTACACTGACAACAATTACCAAAGAGGTTATAACCAAGGTAGAAGTGGAAGTGGGTCTTTAAGTAACCAAAGTGGTGGAGATGATTTAGGTGCCAAACTAGATGCGCTTATGAATGTGGTGAAAAAATTTAATAACGAAATCAAGGAGATGAAAAAGGTGACCAAGGTGAAAGATAAGTCTCACGAGGCATTGGCTAAGCAAGTGGGTCAACTTGTGAAAAATATGGCTTAACTAAGAGAAAGCTTCCAAGTGATACTACCATGAACCCACAACATCAAGGGTCAAGTTTGAAGAACACACGCAGTGTGCCGATGAGCAAGGTTAGTATTCTTCGCAATGGTAAAATAACTGATAATAAAGTTGAGCCACCATTACCCCAATTGGTTAAAGGGGTGACGGAAGACGTCAGTGATGCAAATGAGAGTGAAAAAGAAACGGGTCAAAATAATAAGTTTTCTGAAAAATTAAGAATGAAACCTTTTGAAATCAAACAAGCTCCAAAAGCCTAGGAAAAGAATGTGGAGGGTAATACCGCCTTTTATTCCAAATCTCTGTTGAAGCCAACTAAAAAGGTGATTAAGAAAAGGGTCCACAATAAAAAGAGGTTTTTGGAAGCTTTTAAACAAATAATCTAAACAAATTCCAAACCTGTTTGAGTTGAGAAATAAAATCAATGATGATGTAGTGTCCTAGGACATCGATAACTAGATCGAGTTAATGTTGATACTTACCACACAGGTGAGGATGAATATTCAGACAACGGAGATGACAACGATTATGACAGGAACACTATATTTGGGAGCCGAAATTATGGCTTCAAATTTATAAAACCGCACGTACCCTTACAATATATATGCTAGATCTTCCTCTTCAAACCTTACGATGTGACTGGATTAAAGATTCGTAGACTTACTGACAGGAACACTATCTTTGGGAACCGAAACTATGTAACGGTGTTTGCATAGGTGAGAAGAGGGAATCAAATGAAGCGATCGCTTCAGTGAGAGTTAGTGTACCCACATAGGATCCCAAAATCCGCATGAGTGGTTGAAGCAACAAAAGGGGTCTCCACCAAATCATTCACAAAGGTTTTCGATTGGAGGGAAAACAAGGCTATGGAGTCTAGATTAAATATTAAATCAGGAGGAATCAGAGATGTTGGAAATCCACAACTTCATGAATTTTCTTTCATGTGGTAAGGAATCAGCCGAGATTTGAGAGAGAATTCTTAGAGAGAGAAAGAAGATTTCTATCTCTTAATTAGATTTCTTTTAATTTTGGTTTTTGTATGGCTAGAATCTAAAGAGGTGGTGGTGGTCGTTGTAATAATAATGAAGCCATATAGACCCGTACTACAAGAATATAAAAAGGGTAGTTTGGTCTTTTCACCTAAAGTCAAACGGTCAAACTTATATCTGTTTGACAGAAGGACACATAGTATTATATTTTGTAAGCATAAGGGGCGTAATGTAAAAACTTATTATCCATGAAGTAAATTGTTCCTACCAAAACCATAAGAAAGGCAAATTACATTTAACTCAAATATACAATATACAGAGTCAACCCATAAATAAAATATGTAGGAACCCATTAAATAGGCAGGAACATGGTGCAAGTGGTAAAATATCTTGTGAACACATTAAATTGACACTTCAGTGGTCGCTATATGTAGGGAACCCATTAAATAGGCTGGAACATGGTGCAAGTGGTAAAATATGTTGTGAACCCATTAAATTGACGCGTGTTCTCTGCAACGGTGTAAATTTCGACCCATCCCAATACGCGAGTTTTGCACAAGTATACATATAACTGAGAGTGAACCCATATATAAAATATACAGTATATAAAATATACAGTAAACCCATTAAATAAACCGAAAGATGGTGGTGCAAGTTGTAAAACCGTTTTGTTTGTAGGGAAAAGGTCCTCAGGCCACTCGGTGTGGGGGCCGTCCAGGCCCAGCTTGGACCGTCGAGGTGGCTCGTCGGCGTCGTAGGCATCCGCCTGCGGACGTTGGAGACGGGCCCAAATTTTCAAAAAAAAAACAGCCGTTGAAACGGCTAGTTCAATAAAAAAATTAAATTCATAATTTTACATATAAATACCCCAATATCATCCCAGTTTTTTACACACTTTATTCACCTCCATTTCTCAAATATATAAAAACATTCTCATCCTTTTATAATTCTTCAACCTTTTATAAAATCTTTCAACTTTCGTTATGGATCCATACAACCCGAGCAACCCAAACCCGAACCCAAATCCATACAACCCGAACCCAAACCCAAACCAAAACATTTTCTCCGTACCCGGCTACTATCCTAGTATGGAACCGAGTTGGTCATCCTCACAATTTTCATTCAACGTTTTTGGGGGTTTTCAACAAAGCCCGAACGCTTTTTCGCAAATGAGCCAAATGCAACAAATGCAGTCGGTGCAACAAATGATGATGCAAAACCCTTTCAGTTCGCAAGCACAACCCGAAGAGGACGTTCAAGAATTTGTTCCGGAGACCCAATCGCAATCGTCTAAACGAAAAAAAGGGAAACAACATATGGTTGAGAAAGAACAACCTTCGAGAGGGAAGGCGAAACTTTGGATGAAGATGGAGGAGGAGGCGTTAGCCAAGGTGTGGGTTAGCACTTCCAAAAGCCCCATTATCGTATATAACTTTTGCTACATTTTAAAATATACGAAAAATTTATAGACTGTACTTTTTTTTAATATAACTTTTGCTACAATTTAAAAATATAGGTAACAACCAAATCGGCGAGGGGTTTTGGAAAGAAATATTGTCGAAGTTTCTTGCGATAATGGAACAAGGTCATTAATCGCGACATCGATCCCATCTCTTCCAAGTGGAGAAAGATGCATCCGGTCGTGAACCTGTTTTCGGGGGTTTATAATAACTTGTATACTAGTCGTCGTAGTGGGATGGGTGATGAAGGCGTTTTAAAGAGGCGATGCGTCGATATGCATATACGCATGGAACCGCTTTCCCCCACGTACGTGCTTGGGAAATTTTGCGAACCAGTAACAAGTGGGCGCCGTCCCAAATGAGGTTGCAACGGCCAAACAAACAAAAACCTCGGAGACCGTTAGTTACAGTGCGGGTGGAGGCTCGGACGCACGATGTCAAATAAATATAAACGACGAGCCCAAATTTGATGATGAAGAGTTTGTGGTTCGAGAGGAGGAACGTTCCCCGGGCAGGGACAAATAAAAAAGGACGACAGCTGGAAAAAACCATGCCGCGACGGGGGCAGTTCCAAAATGGACGAGCTTATGACTCAATTCAAAGTTTTCACCGAGGTCACGGCCCAAAAGGTGAAACCGATGGAACGTGAGGTCGAGTTTAAAGAATGGGAGATCATGACAGCCGACATAAACTCGTATCCAGAAGAAGATCGGCCGATTTTGCGAAGAATGAAAGAAAAATCGCAAAAAAGTCGAGTTCATAAGATTTTTTTTAGGTTATGTTTTTAGTTTTTTACTTTTTTTTAGGTTATGTAATGTGTGATTTTTAATACAAAATTATTTTATTTATATAAGTAAATGTTAAAAACTAGTTTAATTAAAAAGAAAAATAAAAAAACTAGGTGGGGTCGGGTCGTCACCTATTTCCAAGCTTCCATCCCTGAAGGGGCGTCCTCCAAGGTCTCTGACGCGTTTGCTGACGTAGCGGGTCATCCTAGAGAGAGGTCCGTCATCTACACCGAGTAGCCTCACTAGTTCGTTCTTTTTACTTGTATATCAAAGTGTTTTCAAAAATTGAAATGAAAGAATCACAGCAGCAACATCGAAGAATACACAACAATGGGGTTTTGCTTGTGGGCAACAACAACATATATGTCATTGTCTTGATGTGGGTCCCATTTCTTTTCTTTGCTTGCAAGATTTAGCTTAACGGTTTCCAGATGTTGTTAAAAATAATAGCTCTCTAGATTAGGTTACAGGTTTGAATCGAATAAAAGGTTTACTTCGGCTGTTTGCTTTCATCGAATAAAGGTTTTCTTCAGCTGTTTGCTTTCAAATTAAATAATATTAAAATAGTAATCATCTTAGACTATCTACCATGCTACAGGCTCTTTTAGGTGTCCTTAACTGTCACGTCATCTGCCACATCATATCCTTATAAATCTTAAAAAAACTTTATTTCATATCTAACCAAATATCTTTATTCCTCTAAATTTCCACCTCATCACCTACCCACTACATATAGTATTTAAACAAAAATTTATTTTTTTTGTTTGGGCCACCTCATTACCAAAACGAAGACAAATATGCATCCATAACTAAGACTATCTTCAATGCTATGTGCGCCCTTAGTTGACACGTCATTTAACACATCATATCCTTACAAATCATTAAAACCCTCATTTCATCTCTAACGCTACAAATATTCTTACCTTTATTACTTTCCATCTCATCACCTACTCACTTAATACAATAATTAAACAAAACCTTTTTTATTTTTTACTTTGGACCCACTCATGTGTAAAATCCAAGAAGAATCAACGCCCTTTTAGAAGGGCTTTTTTACCACAGACATGAAGAGGTGTTAAACGGGTCATGTTTGTGGGTTGATGGGTTCAACCGGCCCGAACCTGAGAATTTTAGACGAACCCGACCCGAAAATTGTGCCATGCATATGAACCTGAACCCGACCCGTTCAACCCGATTCTTTTATTTTTTAGCAAATTAATAAATTAGAATTAACATCTAGTAAAAAAACACAAACTTATAAAACAAAATTACATTAAAATCATAAAATCTTACGTCAATTTTTCTTTTTAAGGTATGATTATAGCATAAAATACACACCTAATTTAATTTTTGACCATTTAACATATTATAAAAAAATATAATTCTAATAGAAATGGGTTAAACGGGTCAACCCGCCAACCCGACCGGGTTGACCCGAACTTGACCCGTTTAGCTAAACGTGTTGGCGGGTTCAATCTGAAACTGACTCGAGCTCGTTTAGACTAAACCTAAACCCGCGACTTTCGTATTAAGTTCGTGTTAGGTTTTCAGGTCATATTAGATATTCATACCCCTACAAACATGTATGGACAAATATTCACATTGCTAAGGGCTACAATGGATTTTAAAGGACACACCACCAACATGCGTATTTTAGGGCTTTATTATTAAGGGACTCAAAGGGCATCATTGATCCAATGCTTTAGGGGTATTGGGGCGCCGTGTTATACAAAAACCACCATGCGTGGATTACCGTGGAACACCGTTGTCGCAGCTGCTCATCACGCGTTGAAGATTTTTTGGGCTGTGAGGGAAATTGTTGGGTCGTGGTGAGTGATAGACATTTCCACTAAAATCCATAACTACTGATGAAAAAAGCTTGATAACGTAACGAAACTTAATTAGATGATATAAGTGATAGAACTACGTCACTAATGGAGCACCCTTACCTTACGGGCAAGGAAGATAAGGATGCATTGATGATATATAAAAGTGAAAACGCATTGAAGTGACAACGCGTAGTGCATCAGGAAGGAATCCTAAAAAGAAATCATTATAAATTTCGCATTATTAGTACCACTACTCCCAACATTATCTTCAATTTAGTGGGTTGGCGAACGGCTCAGAAAGTTGGATTGGCGAATATGACCGGAAAAGTGATGCACGCGGTTTGGTACACTCGTTACGGCGGAGGTGCTGCCGGTTTAAAGGTGATGCAACATCATTTTAGTTTTGCTTATTTAACTGTATGGAATCATTTCTGGATTAATTGATAGAAAAAACGTAAGTTCGATTGATTAAGTATTTAGGTTAGATCGAGGATTTAACGTTTTCATCTCGGATTAACTTTTTTGAACGATGAACTTCATGTTAAGATTATCACACCTCTAAATCGGATAGCCCAGTATGCCCCACTCTAGCCAGGCTAGGCTATGATGTCTTAACCAAGCCCAGGCTTCAAGTTTGGCTTTTCTGGGCGGTCCCTCGGGACACCATACTGCCGGCTGCCACTTGACAGTCGTTGTGCCACCACAAGAGCATAACTCTCGGATTATTACAGTCCGTCATCATCATTTTAGGAAAGACGGATTAAACTATTGTTGTAGCACCCTAGTCAAATCCTACATTGGTTCGAGCCTACTATTTTGAAATCGAGCTCGGCTCGAAAGTAAAACTTAAGAGTTTGAGTTCGGCTTGGCTCGAGGTAATTTGAGAACAAATTTAAACGAGCTAAAAAGCTCAGCTCGAGCTCGCTTCGATAGCCTAAATCAGCCAAAGCTCGGCTAGAGTTCGGGTCGCCAATGTTAAATTTGTTGTGGCTCGTTTAGGGTCGCATGACGATGGCACTGATTTTCTAAAATCATGCATGACATACAAGAGTTGTTATTTATATGTTTTAGTGTTTAGCAGCATGTTGAAATCCCTGTCCCTGCTCCTCGCAAAGATGAGATTCTGATGAAAGTAGAAGCAGCAAGCATAAACCCAATTGACTGGAAGATACAGGACGGCTTTGCGCGCCCTGTTTTACCCAAAAAGTTTCCTTGGATACCACGTAAGTTTGATAGTTGATACTTTGATGACAATCGTAATTTAGCTTCTCATTTCTCAAGGATTAATCATAACTGTATATGATTGTTTGTATGGATCAGTTAGTGATGTGGCCGGAGAAGTTGTAGAAGTTGGACCTGGTGTGAAGAATTTTAAAGCTGGTGACAAAATTGTTGCAACTCTTGTGAGTTTCATCTTTCTGATACTCAAGATTTTGTTTCTTAAAAGAAGATACCAAAACGAGTTAGGAAGTTGTATATATAAAAAAAGCATGCCTTTATTGACTTTAGACCTGTTTGCATGGGTGAAGGGGGGTCCGAGTGCAGGTAGAGGGCTAGCCGAGTATGCCGTGGCTAAAGAAAGCTTAACAGTTCCAAGACCTCCAGAAGTATTAGCTGCAGATGGTGCGTGTCTAGGCATTGCAGCGTGCGCCGCCCTGCACTCCCTTACTGTAACCGGTGGACTAAAACTGGAAAAAACAGAACCACGAACCAGCGTCTTAGTAACTGCGGCTTCTGGTGGTGTGGGTCACTATACAGTCCAGCTAGCCAAACTAGGTAACACCCACGTGACCGCAACATGCGGTGCCCGCAACATCGATTTCGTTAAAAGCTTAGGAGCCGACGAGGTTCTTGACTACAAGACCCCAGAAGGAGCCGCCCTCAAAAGCCCATCGGGACAGAAATATGACATAGTGGTCAATTGCACCACTGGTATCCCATTTTCAACTTTCAAGCCCAACCTGAGCCCAACTGGGAAGGTTATTGATATAACCCCAGGTGGTGGTACATTTTGGAATTATGCAGTGCAAAAGATATGTTTT
Organism: Scalesia atractyloides; assembly: GCA_947069175.1. Lineage (NCBI taxonomy): Eukaryota > Viridiplantae > Streptophyta > Magnoliopsida > Asterales > Asteraceae > Scalesia > Scalesia atractyloides. Next base: position 7,437,620 of record CAMTDV010000002.1, on the reverse strand, counting down.
TCGAAAAAGAAAGTTCTACCGTTACTTGTGTTTCCAAATGCCCAAGAGATTGGCTTTCTTGTGAAGTTGGCAAAAGAAGGGAAACTGAAAACTGTTATCGACTCAAGATATCCTTTAAGTCAGGCTGAAGCAGCTTGGGCCAAGAGTATTGAGGGACATGCCACCGGGAAGGTGGTTGTCGATTTTTAATAAGACCGAACAACATTATCTCGATCTCCGTGTTATAATTCGGATTGTACTCGTGTGTATTGATGTATTCTTCTTTTATGTTAATGAATTCCGTTTTATAAAAATTGTCAATAGATACAGAATCATACTCATTTAATTTACGAATAATAAATGATAAAATTATGCTCAACTAATATATAAATTCTACACCTTGATAAAAAAAAGTAACTAGTTTCATCATGTTGCTCAACTTTGTGGGACTAAAAACCTCTTTCGTGCTTATTTTATTTCACCCATTTCATATTCTTTATCTTAATCCAAAAAGTTAATAAAAAAACAACAATAATAATTATTGAAGTTTTATGATACTTGAGAATACGTTTACCAGCTTCCCAGTGAGTCTTTGTTTGACGTTCCATGAACTGACTCACTTTGTTTACAGCAAACATTACGTCGATCAGGACGTGTATTAGTAAAATACATGAGACTTCCGACCAAACTCCTATATGTATTTGAATTCACTTCCTCCTCCAAGTCGTTCTACGAAAGCTTCATGCCATATTCCATAGGAGTAGACGCAGCTTTGCATTTTTCCATGTTGAAACGCTTCAACAAATTATTGGCATATCTTCGTGGAGAGAGATTAACACTTCCTTGATCATAAGAAATTTCCATACCTAAGAAATAGTGTAGCTTTCCCAGATCAGTCGTATCGAATTCATGCTTCATGGAGGCCTTGAAGTTTTTGATCTTCTCAAGAGAATCACTTGCGATGATTAAATCATCCACATATAGGCAGATCAACAGACGACTATATTTATCATGCTCGACAAATAATGTGTCCGAAGGTGCATTTTGTAAAGTCGTTAGCAATAAAATACTTGGCTATTCTGTTGCACCATGCTCTTGGTACTTGTTTAAGCCCATAAAGTGCCTTCTTGGTCGACAAACCTTATGTTCACTTCCCTTTGTAACATAACCTTCTGGTTGATCAATGTATCATTGTTCAGTTAACCAGCCATTTAAAAAGCAGACTTAACATGCATTTGATGTATGTGCCAACTAAAATGAGCGATAAGAGCTAGTACAATTCGTATAGTTTCCACCCTCATCAAAGATGCAGATACTTACTGATAATCTATCCCATGTTTTTGCTTATATCCTTTTGCGCCTAACCTGGCTGTATACTTGTCAACCTTTCCTTGCTCATTATACTTCGTCTTGTTGATCCATTTCACCCCGATAGGTTTAGGATTCTTTGGAAGTTCAACAAGTTCCCATGTATCATTTTTTACAATGCATTCAATTTCACTATCCATTGCATCTCGCCATTTCTGTTCTTTGAAAGCCTCTTTGTATGTCAACAGATCTTCTTTTTTTTTTGAACGGCAAATTTGGATCACTGACAGATCACTGGAGTATTATCATGCCACCATCGAAACCACCCGATCATATCCATCTCCACTAGGCACAATGTCTATACACCAATTCAGGAGGAAACCCAATAAATATAGGAAAACCTCCCTTGTGGGAATCGAACCCAGGACTTATCGGTCCCAAAGTTTTATCCCACCCCCAAGATGTCACTAGCTATAAAGCCATGGGCGTCATTGGATCTTCTTAATATACAATTGCATTGTGTCGCTTATGTAGATCTTTCACTTGTTTCTTGGTAAGTTTTCTTGTATTTTGATGTTTGTCTTCAACGTTCTTGATCACTATGGTCTATATCACCCACCGTTGAAACACTATTTTTTCTAGATATATTCTGGGACTTTCAATGGTATTGGTTGCTTCGTTTTCTCTTGAGATGTCACTACTATTGGATTGTTGTAATATTGGAACAGCGACATGATCTTGCGACTGTGCTCCATCCCATTAGTCTCGTCTACAAAAAATAAGTCAATTCTTGTTTAGTAGTCCAAGTGAGGTGTTCTTCAAATATTACATCCCTACTAATCAATATCTTCTTCATCTCCGGGTTAAAGAGTTTATAAGTGACGTGCGTAGGAAGTAACAAATAAATTTCACACAAGCACAAACTAGTTTTAAGGTAAAAACAGAAAGAATATCTATACACGCTCTAGACAAACGTACCTATCAGAATATATATAGTATAACTAAAGTAAGTACCCAAGTATCAATTTGTAGACGCGAAATCTATTAACCTATCCTCTTTCGTAATAACCTAAGTAACTTTTTATGCTTAAGAAATACTAAAACAAACTACTTATTAAGCTTATGAAAACGGTTAGAAGAAAGATAATCAATTAAGTTCAGAATCATCTTAATACTTTTGTAAAGCCGTTTGATTATGGTTTTTAGGAAAAGCTCGTCATAGTTGACACTACCAATGAGAGTGTAGTGTTAAAAAGCTGGACCCTCTCACGTTGACCCATGTCCCCGTATAATTAAGCTATAGACACACCTAATTATCCGGTTCTAAGTAACTAAGTCATTTAGTAATTCCTTGTGATCTTAGAGTCTCTTGTATTGTTCTCGCAGCAACAGTAGATTAACGAACTAAAATCTCGGCTTGAGCTATTTTGAGAACAATCTTAAACGATCCAAAATCTCGGCTCGAGCTCACTTCGATATTGCTTAAATGAGCCAAAGCTCGGCTCACCAATGTTATTAGTCTAAATCATATAGGCCTAAGTTAGAAACCGAATTGGGTTTTTAAAGACTGTGTGATAATCATTATTATCATTATCATATATAGCTTTGAATTTCAGGCTTGAGCTCGGGCTCGATAACCAAACGAATTGTATTTCAGGCTCGGCTTGTTCTAGCTTTTAACCAAGCCGATACCGAATAGCTCTCGAACCTCTCGGCTTGTTTATACGCCAGGTGTATTTTACATTACATACCCTTTAGCAGTTTAGGTTCAACTTCATATTTGTTTTCTTGTAATGAATGGCATTTGTTTTCTTTGATAAATTGTAGGAAAAAGGTTGATGTCTTATGTATTGAGCTTACCTGATCGAGATTATTTTGGGTGGATTATACGAAGATTTCAAGTATAATATGACAATTTTGTTATTGAGACAGTATTTTATGTTAATTATGTTTATAAAAATTAGAGTAAACTTCCGTTTTGCTCCCCATGATTTGGTTGTTTTAACGGTTTTGTCCCAATCATTTAAAAATTATCATTTTCCTTCAATAGTTTATTATGTTTTTCTCGTTTTGCTCCCTGTCTCTAACTCAGTTAAAATTTTCATTTAACAGGAAGGGTGTTTCAGTTTTTGAATATAAGTAATTAATTATTTATTATTAATTCTTCAAATCTATTATATTTTTTTATTTATTGATATTACAGATATAAATCTACTTACTAATCCATTCTCACCCCCTCTCTACTAACCGAACACCACCACTAGTCGGCCACCAGCAAGCGACCACCACCACCTGCCATCACTACCAGCCCTCCAATGTGAAACCATCACCCCATGAAACCACCACCACCTGCCACCACTATGAAACCACACCACCACCCGCACTGTTAAACCATCACCACCACACCCAACCAAACCCCACTAAACCACCACCTCTATCACACCCTAACTGCCACAGATTAAAACCCATCCACAACAACGACAACCTTGTAGTCGGGGCCCCAAGTCGCATGTTTTAGATCTAAGAAAACCCTTAGCTTGAATGCTCCACTGCTGCACACATACACAAATCTGGATCTAAGAAAACCTTGAGCTTGAATGCACCACCACTGCATACCTAGACGGAACCCTAGCGGAGGAAAATGACAATTTTTAGATGGAGTTAGAGCGGAGATCAAAACGGGAAAACATAACAAACTATTAGAGGAAAATGACAATTTTTAAATGACGACCAAACTAAATGAAGCAAAAACGAATTTACTCTAAAAAATATATCAAATATATTTGGATAATTCGGTTAATATTTTCCAGGATCTACTTAATGTTTGTGTTGAAAGCGGTGGATTTTCTTAGAAACTTTTTATATGTTAATTTGTGCTCATATTCGTTTAGGAATGCTTGTTTGTGTTCGTTTATGTTTATGAACGTTCATTTGTATTCGCGAACCCTTATTTGTATTTGTTTGTGTTTATGAACATTCATTTGTGCATGTTTGTGTTATTGTGTTCGTTTGTGTTCATTACCGAAAATTAGCGAACGAATACAAACGAACATGAACATAAAATCTCGCTCGGTAAGTGTTTTTAAAAAGTTTATAAAAACATTTATTTCCTTAATGAACTAACACGGAAAAAGGCTTGTTCATGTTAGTTTAATTCATTTGCAGCACTACTATTAACAAGTAAAATTATGAAACTAATTGAATGCATGAATGAATCAAGCAAAATAACACCCAACATTCTTAATATTCTTTTTTTTCTTTTTGCTATTATATTTATTAACTAATTATATAAGATCACGAAAAGATTCACCTTTAATATTTCGTTGATTTTTAAGGATGTGCCATCATCTTAAACAAATAAAAAAAGTATAGCTCAAAAGTAGTTATGAATTTAACCTTGTCAAGTCCACTTTGGTTTGAATTATATATCATTTACTGTTTTACCTTTTAAAAATTCAAACTTATATATCATTATTGTTTTAACCTTTTAAACATGTGTATTGTTTTCTTATTGGTTTTAATCCTATGCCATTTTATTGGTTAAATTAATACTAGAGTAAATTTTCGTTTTGCTTTCTATGTTTGATTGTTTTAACGGTTTTGTTCTAATCCAATAGTCATTTTACTCCCTTATCTATGAAGCTTATTACCATTTTGCTCCCTGGCTTTAACCCCATCTAAAATGTATGTTTCAAGTAAGGGTATGTTGGTAATTTTACAGATAAGTATTTTAATAATTTATTATTAATTTTAAAATCCATTTTTGAGTTTTTTTATATATAAAAAAATATATTTATTTATATATAAAAAAACACATCTCTCTTTAACTCCTAACATCCCCCTCTCTCCTTATACATTCTCTGCAACCAGTCACCACCATCGCCACTGTTGTCTGCCGCCACCACCAGCTGGTCGTCACCACTTGCGGACCACCACTACCAAGTGGGTGAGCAAAATTTGGGAAATTCAACAATGTGTTCAAAAAGATCTCATCTTTTTATCCAAATCAAACAAAATTGCAAATGGGCATTTAGAAAATCCGACAATTTCTTCAAAAAAAACCTCATCTTTTATCCAAATGAAGCAAAATTACCAAAAGCTGAACAAATTATACCTCTTTTTCATTATACATAGGGATCTGAACAAGAACCATAGGGAAAAACCCTTCATTATCCCCGGATTCAAGATTAGGCAACCTTTCTTTAGGCACTGGTTTAATCCTCTTAAACCAAATCCAAAAACACCCCAAACAAAGCACCAATCTATCCAAACTCCGGCTCAAGAACAGATAAATACAAGCATTTGCCAACACCTGTAGCGGCGGTGCAAGATACCCGACCTGGATCCAAAAACACCCCAAACAAAGCACCAATCTATTTAGTGTTGGCGCGGCCGGCGGAGGAAGTAGGTGATGACGACTGGATTTGGAGTTGCGGTGGTGACGGTTGAATTTGGGGTTGTGGTTGCATTCGGACTTGGGGTTTTGGGATTTGGGGTTGCGAAGGGGTTCGTTTTTCAGGTGAGGTGATGGTGTTTGATAGTGGTGGTGAAGTGGCCGTAGTGGTGTCTGATGGTGCTACTGGTGGTTGTTACAAAAGGGGAAAGAAAGAGATGAATAAGGAATTTTTTTTAGTGATGCTGAGTGAGAGGAGGGTGATGAATAAGGAATTTTTTAATGATTATAATTATAAACAATAAAATTCTTTTTGTAAAGTTACTAGAACACCCTTCTCATTATATGTCACACTCTGACCCGCAGCGGAAATAGAAGTCGGGGCATGATTAGGTTTTTATTAAAGCTCATGACATTTACTATAATTAAGTTTCATATTTATTAATTGAAATTTAAAAGAAAATATCCAAACACAAATAAACATACAAACACAAGAAATATTGTACCAAACAAGACATATTTTATTCATCTTATAAGGCCAATCCTAAGTGTTCATCTCCTCAGCCTTTCCACCTGTATCATGTGTAAAATAAAAGTTTGGGTCAACAAAAGTTGACGAGTGAATCTAAATTAAACATTTAAATAGATTAGTTACATTGATTAATTTAAGAAAGTGTGTATGGACCATATACGAGCTTATGTATATATAATATAACCACAAACCGCATAATATCAACAATGTACACATGAGCATGATAAATGATGAACTGTGAGATCAAGGCTCAATCAAACGGAGCCGATCTAATGAGGCATGCGATGCTCAACTCGTATCCAACGAGGAACTGATGGGCCTTACGTGAACGATTGCACTGCAATGATACAATGTAACCACAAAAAACAACAACAAAAATTACATACACATTAGATCACATAATGGTGTTAGCACAAGTGTTTGAACTAAATAAAATATGTAAACGACACATGATACACCCCAAAACATGAATAAAAAGGGGAATTTGTAAGGATTCACTCACAGTGGGTGCGTTTCCTTAGTTTGATGACGAACGCGCACGAATTTGGGTTTAATCACGAGAGAAACTAACCTAAATAATAATGTAACAAGTCGATAAATAAATATATTTTTATTTAAATTTAACATTTTCAATTAGTGCTTTTTTATTAGATTTTTAGATTTATTTTTGTGGTATTCATGCCATTTTTAAACTTTAAAAACCTTGTTTTTAAGTGTTTTAATTGATTTTTAATTAAAATTAAAATAAAAGAAAATATTAAAAAATATTGTCCTTGTCAAGTTTGACAGACTTACCGGTTTTATTGCGCGAATATTTGGCAAAGTGTGAGGTTCGAACTCGTGACCTCCCGTATACATGCACGCAACTCTACCAACTGAGCTACGTGTCTAACCCGGAATTATCTCTATTTTAATTATATTTATATACTATTTAGATTAATTCATAAATTCATTTATTTAAAAAGGTTTTTGAAATCATTGAACCGTTGCATACTTCCTGAATCGAACCCGTGACCTTCAATTTGTTTGCACCCAGTTCTACCAACTGGGCTGTGTGTCTAACCCATTAGAAACAGAAATTATAACACATTTATATACTTATTGAAAAGTGATCTAACTAAGTTTTAAAAAAGGATTTTATTTCAGAAAACCTGTGATGACTAAGGCTCGAACTCAGGACGTATACGTTGTGGGTGCACACAGTCCACCACTGGACTGTGTGTCTAACCTGTTTAAAACACCATTTTTAATTATAGAAATACACTAATTCAGCTTCATCTTCTTCATAAACAAAAACCCACAATTTGATACCCGACTGTTAACATGGTTGATTAGTTTTGATTAACTGAATTAATTCATACTATACAAAATAAAATCGAGTAGATTAAGAATATTGTACCAACTTTGGAGAATTTCTTCGGTTTTCCGGTGAAGAATTTCCGGTGATGAACCGTGGATTCCGGTGACTGGTTTGTTTGAGTAGATATTATCCGTGAGTTGTTTGAGAGAAGAATAAAAAAGAATAACGAGTTCAATTGAAGTGGAAAACACCGATATTTATAGTGTGGATGTTTAATCATAGGATTTCGGTTTCAAGACCCCAATTTATGGGTTGAATGATTTCAGTCAGTTTGTCAAGATGATTTGAAACGAATTTTCGGTTACATTCTGGGATTCACACCTTTAATCCACCATAATTCGCAGAATCAATTTGATTTTTTTGGCGGTTACAGTCTGGTGTAACATTGACTTGCAGGATTTCATCTTATGTTTCGCATATAAGAAGTTATTATTTCAAGTTTATAACACCAAAGTGTGTGTTGTTCAGTGGTGTTTTGGTGTGTGAGGGTTTGTGGGGATCCGGGTTCGAACCCGCCTGCCCCTTTTATTTATTTTTTGTTATTTTAAAGATTCAATTAATAATACTATTATTATTTATTTATTATTTTAATCCTTTTACTTTATTTAGTATATATAAACTAATATTTCGTAATAAATGGTGAATAAATACGCAACGGGATTTTTCATTAAATACAAGAATTAAGTAACGAAGCGGGTTTTGAAACCTGTTTTATACGAATGTTACAGTATCCCCTACTTTTAGAAATTTCGTCCCGAAATTTAAGTAGTAGATGTAACTGGAAAAAGAAGCGGCTATTTTTCACGCATTGAGTCTTTGCGTTCTCAAGTAAACTCAGGCCCTCGTTTTGACTCCCAATGCACTATGACTATTGGAATACGAGTTCGTTTAAAACGCTTCTCGTCGAAGTCCATGATTTCTACATGTCTTTCAACAAAATGCACTGATTCATCGATCCGAATATCTTCTAATGGTATATGGAGATTTTCGTCGGCGGGACACTTTTTCAAGTTGGATACATGGAATGTGGGATAAATTCTATTGAGTTCTTCTGGTAAATCAAGCTTGTATGCTACAGGAGCAACTCTTTCGAGTATTTTGAATGGTCCCACATAGCGTGGTGCTAGCTTGCCTTTTTGACCAAAACGAACCACTCCTTCCATGATGATACTTTCAAAAGTACTTGATCGCCAACACAAAACTCAAGTGGCTTCCGTCGTTTATCAGCGTAACTCTTTTGACGACTTCGAGCCGCTAGAAGATTGTTGCGGATCTGAAGAACTTGAATCAATTCAGGTCCAGTGATTTGCGCTTCACCGATTTCATGCCAACATACAGGAGATCGGCACTTACGACCATACAAGGCTTCAAAAGGAGCCATGTTGATGCTTGAATGATAGCTATTGTTGTACGAAAATTCAACTAACGGTAAATGAGTATCCCAGTTGCCCTTGAAGTCTATGACACATGCTCGCAACATGTCTTCAAGAGTCTGTATGGTGCGCTTAGATTGACCATCAGTTTGAGGGTGAAAGGCAGTGCTGAGATCTGAACGTGTACCCAATGCTGATTGTACGGCTCGCCATGTTCGTGAAGTAAAACGGCCGTCTCGATCTGAAATGATACTTAAGGGCACACCATGACGGCTTAGAATTTCATCAATATAGATACGAGCTAACTTCTTGTTCTTGTAGTCTTCACGGATTGGAATGAAATGAGCTGATTTAGTGAGACGATCAATGATAACCCAGATTGTGTCATACCCACTGGAGGTGCGAGGTAACCTGGTAATAAAGTCCATGGTTATGTTTTCCCACTTCCAAACAGGTATTCCAGGTTGGACGAGTAATCCTGAAGGTCGTTGGTGCTCAGCTTTAACCTTAGAACACGTGAGGCACTTAGAGACAAAAATGGCGATATCCTTCTTCATGCCAGGACACCAGTATGAGTATCTTAGATCTTGATACATCTTATCAGCACTTAGATGTATAGAGTATCGCGTTTTGTGAGCCTCATCCATAAGAAAAGTACAAAGATTGTCGCGATCAGGTATCCAAATACGATTTAGATAGTAAAGGATACCATCGGACTTGGTTTCTATCTGCTCGAATTCGGTTTTGGAGATCGGTTACAATTTGAGAACACAAAAGATGGATGGAGTTCGCAAATTCTTTTCGACTGAGGGCATCATCCACGACATTAGCTTTGCCAGGATGATAACGGATTTCACAATTGTAATCATTTAAAAGTTCGACCCATCGTCGTTGCCTCATATTCAACTCTTTTTTATTGAAGATTGTTGAAGGCTCTTGTGGTCAGTGTAAATTTCACACTTGGTACCATAGAGAGAGTGTCTCCATATCTTTAGAGTGAACACGACTGCTCCAAGTTCTAGGTCGTGAGTGGTATAGTTCTTTTCATGTATTTTGAGTTGCCTTAAGGCATAGGCTATCACCTTTCCTCTTTGCATTAGAACGTAACCTAGTCCTTGCCCTGACGCGTCACAATAAACCACAAAGTCTTCGCAACCATCAGGAAGATAAGGATAGGTGCATCACAAAGTTTTGCTTCAAAATTTGGAAAGCCTCTTCTTTCTTGGACCCCCAAATGAAGGGTTTACCCTTGTGAGTCAAGGCTGTGAGTGGTACGGCGATACAAGAAAAATTTGCGATGAAACGACCAGCTAGACCAAGAAATGACCTAACTTCGGTAGGAGTGCGTGGCGCTTGCCATTCTTGCACCGCTTTAATCTTTGCAGGGTCAACATGAATCCCTTTGTCGTTGACGACATGACCAAGAAATTGTACCTCTTTCAACCAAAACTCACATTTCGAGAACTTAGCATAAAGCTTTTCGGTTCTCAAAAGTGTTAGGATGAGTCGAAGATGTTGTTCATGATCGATTTTGGTCTTAGAATAAATAAGAATATCATAAAATGAAGACTGACAAAATGATCAAGGTAGGGTTTACACCCCCTATTCATCAAATCCATGAAAACAACAGGAGCATTGATCAAACCAAAAGGCATAACTATGAATTCATAGTGGCCATAACGAGTTCGAAAAGCAGTCTTTGGAATGTCTTCTTCACGTACTCTAAGTTGGTGATAACCAGAACGAATATCGATTTTTGAGAAACAGGTGGCACCCTGCAGTTTATCTAGAAGGTCAACGATATGAGGTAAAGGATAACGGTTCTTGATAGTCAGCTTGTTGAGCTCTCTATAGTCGATACACATTCGAAAAGTTCCATCTTTCTTCTTTACGAATAGAACCGGTGCACCCCAAGGTGATGAGCTAGGACGTAAAAATCCCTTGTCAGTCAACTCTTGCAGCTGACTAGCTAACTCTTGCGTCTCAGATGGGGCTAACCGATATGGAGATTTTGCAACTGGTGTAACACTAGGTACAAGATCGATTCGAAATTCGACTTCTCGCATAAGAGGAAGTCCTGAAACGTCGTCAGGGAATACATGAGGAAATTCTTTGACAATTGGAATGTCTTCGAGCTTCTTTTCCGTGCCTTCCTTTTTGACGATGTGAGCTAAGAATGCGATATAGTCTTTATGAAGGTATCTTCGAGCTTGAAGGCATGACATCAATTTGAGCCCTTTGGAAGGGGTTTCACTAAAGATACGTAAAGTTTGACCGTCAGCGAGAGGAATTCGAATAAACTTCTCATAACAAACAACTTCAGCGTGATGTTGGCTAAGCCAATCCATTCTAAAAATGACATCGAAACTACCCAACTTCATAAGGATGAGATCAATTGGGAAGTCATGATCATTGAGAGTAAGAGTACAATCACGAATAATTGAGTCTAACGTAATAGGTTCACCATCAGCAACTTCCACCGTAAATGATTCAGCTAGACTAACGCGAGGTAAATCAAGTATAGATTCGAACTCTAAGGACACGAAACTCTTATCCGCACCAGGGTCAAATAGTATAGATGCATAAGTACCGTTAATGAGAAACGTATCGTCAACCACATTATTATCAGCTCTAGCTTAATTGGCATTGATGTTGAAAGCTCTTCCTCTTGCGGGTGGATTGGCTTGGTTCACTGGATTGGCTTGAGCTTGAGCATTTATGATGTTCACCAAATGTGGGCAAGTGTTTCGAAAATGGGTTGGATCACCACAACTGAAACATGCTTTGACTGGTTGCATCATAGGGTAATTGGGTTGATAGTAGGGTTGAGCCATAGGTTGAGCAGGTGGTAAAAGCAAAGGTTGTTGGTATTGGGCTTGGCCTACCACTTGGCTATTGGGTTGGGCTTGAGTTTGATTGCGGTTTGGTTTTTGAAGAACGCGACAAGTTTGAATTGTATGACCTGCACGGCCACAACTTATGCAATGAAGGCATGGGTTCTCAGGAGGGTGATGCTATTGACATCTGTTGCATTTTGGATGAGTTCCGGTGTATGGTTTCTTAAATGGGGCGGCAGGAGGAGCAACTTGTGTGATTGGGGCGGCAGTGATAGGAGGATTGGTTTGAGTAACAGCGAAATTCTTCCCATTGCGTTTCCTTTTACTAGTAAACTTAGAAGACGATCCTGTTTGGGTTGGGGTTTCAGCGGGTGTCTTGTCTTTCTTCTTCTCATCTTTAAAATCGCCATTTCTGATATGATTTTCCATGAGCTTAGTAGCCAGCTCCATTGCAGCCTCAAGAGTTGCAGGTGTAGTACTCATCACTGAATCTTGAATTTTCGAGGGAAGACCTCGAATGTAGTGCTCAATAAGTCGGTAGAGTGGAGTGAACAAGTTGGGAACCATCAGGTTCAACTCGAGGAATCTTTTATTATAGGTGATGTGGTCTCCTTCCTTTTGCTTCAAGAAATAAAATTCGTCTTCCAATTTCTTGATTTCGCTTCTTGGACAGAAGCGTCTAGTCAGAAGTTAAACTCTTCCCAAGTTAAGGCCACATCGGCTTCAACACCTCGTCTACTCTTCTCCTCATTCCACCACGTAAGTGCTACCCCATACAAATGACCGGTAGCATAACATACCTTGCGATCATCAGGACAATCGCAGTTGAGAAAGGTGTTTTCCATCTCCTCAAACCAACGGAGGAGAGCGGTGACACCTTCAGTCCCCTCGTATTTTGGAGGGTCGCAAGAGTTGAAATGCTTATAGGTGCATTTGGTGGTGTTGGTGGGAGGATTGGCAACATTTTGGCCTTCTTGATTGGTGGGGTTGATGGGATTGGCGGCAAGAGCTTGTTGGACTTGAACTACGATGTCGGGAAGTACAACAGCCATCTGTTGGGCTATTTGAGTGGCCATGCGCTCGCCAGAACTTCCTGACCTTCTACCTCCTCGTGAGTGTCTAGTAGACATCTACAGGAAATATGTAGCGAGATTATGAGTTGAACGTTTTTAGGTATCATGTGTCGTAATGAAAAAATCAACATTCATAAATAAATGAGAAAATAAATTTGCTACATCCATAGGATGTCTTGGGCTTTGCTTATGTTTGGGCCCCATATGTCTCCCAAACTTGGCCTAGGTAGTCATGTGGGCCCCCATGACTACTAGGCTTTGTAGGGTTCACATTGGTGTTGGCATGTTAACACTCGCATCACCCGAATGAAATTCGTAAAACATGACTGCGAGACATAAGGTCGGAGGGTGTCCAGGTGTAGACACAATGACGACTCAAAGTGGGGTTAGTTCACACGACGTTTGGTGTGGCATGCTTTGGCCTAATAGGTCTTTCGTACTCTCATCGTTAGTCCCCAGGTAGGCAAACTGTAACACCTTGTAAAATCATGTCCAATAGTATAGTGACACGTGTTGTATTTTAAATATAGTCTATTAAAGACCAATAAGGACTAAAGGCATCAACATGCTAAAACTGAGCCTCTGAGTGACGGTCTGATGTCAACATGCATAAATAACATCCTCTGAGAGACTGATATGTCAACATGCTTAAATCATTAGCCTCTGAGTGACTGATATGTCAACATGCTTAAAACTTGGCCTCTGAGTGACTGATATGTCAACATGCCCAGCTTCTGAGTGACATTGGAGTCAACATGCTTATAATAAGCATCTGAGTGATCCTTTGTGAAGTCTCAACTCTCATACGTGCCAATTGTTGGACGAGAGGGTTCAATTTCGTAAATATATGAAAGTTGGATAATGGAGGGATTAAAAGTGTCAACATGTTAATTTATACCTCTAAGAGACCTTTTAACGAACCGAGAGCTTGACAATGTCCGGGCATAATCCCGGGTATGCCAAGTATTGGCTACGGAGGGCTAAAAGTGCCAAAAAGGTCTTTTAAAAGGTTTTTAGAAGCTTTATAAAGTTAAGGGGCTAAAAGTGTCAAAATTTGAAACTGGCCAAGAGGCGGTCGCAGGCCGCGAGAGACCAGGCCTGGGTCTCTCGCGGGGCGCGAGAGAGGCTCTGTTGCAGAAAGTTTTGCTTGGCTGCCAAACAAAACTCCAAAAACCATTAAATCGAAACTATGGCTTCCCAAACTGCTATGCCATGTTTTGGGACACTTGTAAGCTTCCTCTTACACCCCTAAACGCCTGGTATCACCTCCTTTGAGTTCTCCAACTATAAATAGGTGCTTAAGTTCACCATTTCAACTTGCACCTTTCTCATTCATACACTCTTCTCCCTCCTCTGGAAGTTCCAAGCTGAAAGGAGCATCCAACTTAGTTCTCTTACATTCTAGAAACCTCTTGTAAGTGTTCCTTGCTCTTGCATTTTCGTTTATAGGCTTTTACAGCCAAAAGTCAAGCGTTTTACGGAAAACGCTTTGACTTTCGGTTAAGACCATTATAGTCCAGCCATTGTTCGAAATGAACATGGCTAAGTGATCGTAATAAGGTATGTGTTAATCCCTATAAAGGGCACATCCTGAAGATCACGTTTGCTAGACCAATTGACGGGTCAAAGTTATGATATTAAAAAGTCAAACAGGCCATTATTTGGAAAAATCATAAATTGATCTTATATATGTTTGAAACCTGTTTTGACACTTAAACAAGTTGTTAATAATTAATAGAACATGTAAGAACAGGTTCGGCTCATCAATTTCAGTTCTAGGGTCGGTCCGCAACCGAAAGTCGCGAGGTTTGACTTCTGCTTTGACTTTTGATTCTTACCCGATTTAGATTAGTTTCCTACTGATCTAAAGTTGCATTATGATCATAATATGATGTAGCATAACCCTCTGAGGTTATATTACATGATCATAATGAGAATCCAAGTTTATGCGCGAGTTCTGTAATTATGCCATTTTTGACTAAAATGCCTTTTTTGCATAAACAAGGTTTTAAATAGTAATGAACTTGAAAATGAGTTTTCTACTGATGTAATATTATAAGTAGGATTATTTGAGATGTTAAACCAAGTTATAAACTGAGTTTTCAAACAGGTCCTTAAACTATGTCGATAAATGATGATTTTAGCCCTTGTGGCTTATAAATTGATTTTAATCAAATCTTTTTAAGGTAAATCATTTACCTACTGATATGTTATATTAAATAACATATTTATAACATTTTAATCTGACCACAATGTCAGTTTTCATTAAACATTGCATAAAATGTCATTTTACGACATAAGCGTCGTTTCGGCGCATAGTATGGTTTTAAACCATATTAATTGACCAAGACTTGTTACCTACTGATTTTAAAACTTATTTTAAACATATTTACAGTTGGTACATGTTATAAACTCAGAATCTCAAATAATTTATAAACTATGTGTAAAATGACCAAAATGCCCATTCGGTGCATAGTTTGGTCATAAAAGGTAAAATACACATATATTGGTATCCTACTGATATTATATTATAAATAAATTATTTTTCCAGAATACTTATAATTATAACATTAAATTATATTCAATTCCTTTTATATGGTATGAAATTACCAAAATGCCCTTATGAGGCATAGTTTCGTTTTAAAACCTTAACGGGCATATAAGTTGATATCCTACTGATATTTTAACTTATCTAAAATGTAATGGCATATAACTTGTCCATGACTTATCCGGTTACCCATTATTGCTTATAAGCATACGGTTGATTATACGTAACTAGTTTACGGAATTCAACCGAAACGGGTTTAACCTTGTCATTTAAGTTTCAAAATCCAGAATGTTTATAGTTTACCCATATTATGCAAGTCAAAGTACTTGTCGTGTTTAAACTACATTCTACCCGATCATCGTTTAATCAAGCGTTATACGTTTTGATCATGTACACTACTCGGTCTAAGTCTATGACTTAATTAAAGACAGTATTAATTGGTTAGCTTATGCCATAATCCAGACTAGAGCCTTGCTGGTAAATGCTATCTGCACAATAGTACTTTTGTATATGGCTGAGTTATTGAAATTTAAAAGAAGACTAGCTCAAGTAAATACTCTCGACTTATTTTCCCTATACGGGCTGGGATACGGTAAACTATTACCGCTTGGTTAGAAATGGGATCAATCGAATACCAGATTGTGGCTAGTAAATCCGCATATTCTGTTTTAATCAGTTTTGTTTGATAACTTAAACATCGGGGGTTAAATTACCATGTCCTGAATATCCTCGGCTCATTAGATTAGTTAATGGCCACGACCTAAGCGTGGGGTATAGGCATACACCTGACAGACGCTCAAATGCAAATTACCCAAGACGTTGGGGATAACTCCTCTATGAGTTTTAAGTGGTGTGTATTTAATCATGTCTCGGCTCTGTACTGGGCCCTGTATGTATGGACAAACATGTGAATCTGTTAACAAGGTTACAAAGTAACTTTCCCAAGTTATAAAAGATTTTGTGCCTTGTGCACTTAAAATCATTTTAAAATGTTTTCAAAATGAGCCAGTTGGGTGTATTTACCAGCGAAAGCTGGCGTATCGTCCAAAGACTAAACTGCAGGTACAATACGAAATAAGCCGGAAGCTGCACGGTAGTGAATAAGAGGATCTTGCAAATCCTTAGATCTGCCATAAAGTCTGTTTTATATTCTTTCTTGTACATTTTAATGATCCGCCTGTGGATCTTCTATTACAAGCCTGTATATTATTTAGTATTTCCGAACATTTGGTTTGTAATAGTAATTTTACTCCAAGACTTCCAATGTGCCGTGTTTAATTGACAATGATGTTATTAACTAACGTCACGATACTCCCTACCCGGGCCCACCGGTGTATGGATTTGGGTTGGAAATCTGGGGTGTGACACAAAATGGTCCATTATATTGGATTTATACGAATGCCAATCCTAGACATGACGTTCCGACTACCGGTACTCGTACCTTTCCAGTAACATGCTCGTCGTAGACTTTGATGAGATTGAAAAACATGAAAACTTTATAAAATCCTTGAGAAAGAAATCATGATAATTGTGAATTTGTGTTGCGTGTGTTTGCGTAGGCATGATATGTTAATAATATATAGACCACAATAAATATCACACAATAACATGTAATAGTGAAAGTGCTTGCATGCATTTGTGTGTGGAATAAATATGAAACAAATAAACATCATGAGTTTGCATGTAACACATAAGCATTTAAAATCTATTCAACTATAGTATAGGCTCTAAGGGTATAATAACCTATCATATATCCCTATATTCAAGAGCTCTGATACCAATCTGTCACACCCTGACCCGCAGCGGAAATAGAAGTCGGGGCATGATTGGGTTTTCATCAAAGCTCATGACATTTACTATAATTAAGTAATTGAAATTTAAAAGAAAATATCCAAACACAAAGAAACATACAAACACAAGAAATATTATACCAAACAAGACATATTTTATTCATCTTCTAAGGCCAACCCTAAGTGTTCATCTCCTCAGCCTGTTCACCTGTATCATGTGTAAAATAAAAGTTTGGGTCAACAAAATTTGGCGAGTTAATCTAAATTAAACATTTAAATAGATTAGTTACATTGATTAATTTAAGAAAAGTGTGCATGGACCATATATGAGCTTATGTATATATAATCTAACCACAAAGCGCATAATATCAACAATGTACACATGAGCATGATAAATGATGAATTGTGAGATCAAGGCTCAATCAAACGGAGCCGATCTAATGAGGCACGCGATGCTCAACTCGTATCCAACGAGGAACTGATGGGCCTTATGTGAACGATTGCACTGCAATGATATAATGTAGCCACAAAAACAACAACAAAAATTACATACACATTAGATCACATAATGGTGTTAGCACAAGTGTTTGAACTAAATAAAATATGTAAACGACACATGATACACCCCGAAACATGAATAAAAAGGGGAATTTGTAAGGATTCACTCACAGTGGGTGCGTTTCCTTAGTTTGATGACGAACGCGCACAAATTTGGGTTTAATCACGAGAGAAACTAACCTAAATAATAATGTAACAAGTCGATAAATAAATATATTTTTATTTAAATTTAACATTTTCAATTAGTGCTTTTTTATTAGATTTTTAGATTTATTTTTTTGGTATTCATGCCATTTTTAAACTTTAAAAACCTTATTTTTTAAGTGTTTTAATTGATTTTTAATTAAAATTAACATAAAAGAAAATATTAAAAAAATGTTGACCTTGTCAGGTCTGACAGTCTGACCGGTTTTATTGCGCGAATTTTTGGCAGCCTGTGAGGTTCGAACTCGTGACCTCCTGTATACGTGCACGCAGCTCTACCAACTGAGCTACATGTCTAACACGAAATTATCTCTGTTTTAATTATATTTATACACTATTTAGATCAATTCATAAATTCATTTATTTAAAAAGGTTTTTGAAATCATTGAACCGTTGCATACTTCCTGAATCGAACTCGTGACCTTCAATTTGTTTGCACCCAGCCCAACTGGGCAGGGTGTCTAACCCATTAGAAACAGAAATTATAACACATTTATATACTTATTGAAAAGTGATCTAATTAATTTAAAAAAAGGATTTCATTTCAGAAAACCGGTGATGACTAAGGCTCGAACTCAGGACGTATACGTTGTGGGTGCACACAGTCCACCACTGGACTGTGCGTCTAACCTGTTTAAAACACCATTTTTAATTATACAAATACACTAATGCAGCTTCATCTTCTTCATAAACAAAAACCCAGAATTTGATTCCCGACTGTTAACATGGTTGATTAGTTTTGATTAACTGAATTAAGAAATTTCATTCATACTATACAAAATAAAATCGAGTAGATTAAGAATATTGTACCTACTTTGGAGAATTTCTTCGGTTTTCCGGTGATGAACCGTGGATTCCGGTGACTGGTTTGTTTGTGCAGAGATTATCCGTGAGTTGTTTGAGAGAAGAATCGAAAAGAATAGCGAGTTCAATTGAAGTGGAAAACATCGATATTTATAGCGTGGATGTTTAATCATAGGATTTCGGTTTCAAGACCCCAATTTATGGGTTGAATGATTTCAGTCGGTTTCTCAAGATGATTTGAAATGGATTTTCGGTTACATTCTGGGTGTTCACACCTTCAATCCATCGTAATTCGCATAATCAATTTGATTTTTTTGGCGGTTACAGTCTGGTGTAACATTGACTTGCAGGATTTCATCTTATGTTTCGCATATAAGAAGTTATTATTTCAAGTTTATAACACCAAAGTGTGTGTGGTTCAGTGGTGTTTTGGTGTGTGAGGGTTTGTGGGGATCCGGGTTCGAACCCGCCTGCCCCTTTTATTTATTTTTTGTTATTTTAAAGATTCAATTAATAATACTATTATTATTTATTTATTATTTTAATCCTTTTACTTTATTTAGTATCTATAAACTAATATTTCGTAATAAATGGTGAATAAATACGCAACGGGATTTTTCATTAAATACAAGAATTAATTAACGAAGCGGGTTTTGAAACCCGTTTTACACGAATGTTACATTATATGTAAAATTACCAAATTATCCTTATTTTTAATAAACATTTTGGATGGCGTTAGGGACGAGGAGTGAAATAGAGATAAGCTTAATAGATCAGTGAGTAAAATGGATAGTTTAAAGGATTGAGACAAAAACGTTAAAACGACCAAACTACAGAGAGCAAAACGACTCTTAATACTATTAAATTATATTTTTACTATTACAAACATGTATGATCTTGGATAAAAACAAAGTTAACATAATAGTCGCTTCAGATAATTGAATCTAAAAACATATGAACTAACATCAATATGAACTAAAGTCACCCTACCATTCGGATCAACAATAGTTTGGACGAACACAAACCTGCTAGTCAAACCAATGGTGGTCTAGAGAAAAGATACACTATTGCGTGGACCGCCTACGGTTCAGATCAAGTGTATAAAGAGAACATTATAGGTTGGTCCAGATCAAGTATATAAAGAGGACATTATGGGTCATTATATGCTTTAGTCATTACCATTAGTACTCCAATCCAAACTACCAATGTAAGGGACTCGCATGAGAGGCTAGAATTTACAATTCTCTCTACTCTCAACTCTCAAGCATATACTCTTTACTCTCCTTACCTAATCAAACACTTGATCTTAGCTAAAGTCCAGTTACATGAAACATGAAGATCCCCTTAATGAACCGAATCCCTCAAACTAAAGCTAAAGAAATTGATTGAACAACAAAGTTGGTGAAAAGAAAAATTGAAAACCTCAAACGCCCATACCTGGGGGTTGGGTCGTTGGATTTACTCATACGCAAATAGTTTATAACGGAAAATTTTCATTAAATAAGTAGCGAAAGCTCAAACATAACCAACCAATGCAAAGCAAAAGTAAACAGGTGATGTGCGTTATCAACCGGGGCTCAACCTTCTTGATTCCATCAGGGAGAAGATTATGGTACGACTAGACTAGAAAAAGGGGCATTCTAAAGAAATGGAAGGGTACATTAGTATCTAAGACTTATAGTTATCTCAACCAAATCACCTAAAACACTATAATCTTAGCTATAAAACACGTCTAAAATCCACAAATAACATAGTGAAGATTACTAAAACACTATATACGAACCTAATAGTCCATAAAAACTTCGAACACACCATCATAGAACTAGAACTGTGGATATAAAACACAACATGCTAATTAACATAAAACACAATAATGTTTATTATTCCATAATCAGAACCTTATCATCCAAGACAGAACTCAAAACCTACATATATGATGTTTTAGTAATCTTAATCATGTTATTTGTGGGTTTTTATGTATTTTATGGTTGACATTATGGTGTTTTATAACTTTTACACTTTTTAGAAAATTTAGACTTTATAACCAACTCCTAGCCTTACCGCATATATTATTTTATGGTGTCTAAAATCTAAAACTTAATATCTATGAAAAATGAAAATAACTTATACACCATCAAAACTAATACACGCATCATCAACCAATTCACAATAAAATAATAATATATCTAGGATTTCGTTGCATTGTTTTTGTAGGTAATGATTTTGTGAATTTTTGGAAGTGGGTTTTTTTGGCTGAGATATTGGTTTGAATTTTTTAGGGTTTAGTGGTTTGGAAAAAAAAAATGAGATGATGACGAGTGGCTAGGGTCATGGAGACCAGATCCCGATGACGGTGTTCAAAGATGGTGGTGGTTCGAGTCCACATCCTGACGACGGCGTTCAAGCGACAATGTTTTGGGCAAGGGGGCGACGACAAGTTGTTTGGGTGGTTCGACGAGTCGGCTTCTCCAAAGTCGATAAGTTTCCCTAATTTATGTCTTGCCAATAGCTTTCTACTCATTTTGTTTTAATGTCATAGAGTATAGGGTGTTTTGATGTAGTGCAAAGTGGTTATTTTTGAGGTCACAATAATATTTATATGTAGGTTTTAGTTAAGGGGAGTACTAATCTTGTGTTTTTTCTAAGTGGTTATTTCTAAGTTTCAGTAATCAACTTTATTGTGCGTTTGTTATTGTTTTGTTGGAAAATTAGTGAATGATATTTAGTTAATTAATAATTGAGTGAAATTATTATTACTAATTAAACTCTTCATATGGTGAAACTCTTGAGTAGAGTTTTATTTATGACATTTGATAGTGTTTATTAGAGTTTAAGTATATAATTATGAAACTCTTAACTCTTCATATGGTGAAACTCTTGAGTAGAGTTTTATTGACGGCAATTGATGAGTTTTATTAGAGTTTAAGTATATAATTATTGAGACTCTTAAAAAAATAAAATTCTTGGATACTTAGAAGACTATGTGTCTTTTATGCAAAGGACACTAGAGAAATACATGAGATATGATAAAAGAAAAATACATGTATACATGAAGAGTTCTTGGAAAAGTAAAAATTTTTGAAGATCCATGTGTTGGGTATTTACAGAGATAAGTTTTCTCTACTCGATTTCATCACCTTCTTTTTCATATTTTCCACAACTTTTAACACTATAATTTTATCTGATGTAACTTCGGGCGCGTGGCCATCTCCGGCAGTACAGACTGCTTCGGCTGTTGTACCTTGAGAGACAGACGCGTCGTCTTTGGTAGATGCGCGAAATCTGTTTTAAGGGAAGCGTGTTGAACATGTGCCTCAGCCACAACCGTCAACACTTATTTGTTCATTTTGAAGGAAATTATTGTATAAAAAGATGTGGTTCAAGACCTCGTTGAAGCCCACATAAAGGATCATACATGGAGACGCGATTCAAAAGTTCGTTGAAGACTATACAACGGACCATACAAGAAGACATGGTTAAAGCTCTTGTAGAGAATTTGGCTTGAATCAGTTTAGTTACATATGTTGTATCATATATATTATTTCGTTTAGATTTGTTCATGGTATTGTACTATAATTTCTCAAATATGTAAAGAGAGTTTCTTTACTATTTTTTATTTATATAATTTTTTTTATTAAAATGGTGACCCGTATCCTACAAGCTTAAAACAGATTTCGTGAGATTGTTGCTACAATTTTAAAACCTTATTTATAAGGTTTTTGGTTCACGAAATGTTTTATAAAAAATGCAAATGATTTTTGTAATCATTTGTCGTCTAACATGCGTATTAGAAACGGTTCATGAAAAGTGTTTGTTTGGAAACAATTTTTAATTGTTTATTCTCTATGGTGTGTATTAGAAATGACTTATTAATTTGAACCATATATGTGTTTATAACAAGTCGAATTAACATTTTGTGAAAATGCTAATATTTTTTAAAGTGTGCGTTAGAATCTCTTTTATTTTAACACGATTGTTAAAATACAAATTCTTTGAAATGTTTTATGTAAACATTTTATATAAGTAATTTGTGGTAAAATTGATTTTAGTGAATATAAACACATTAATGCTTTACATGGTTTATAAATAAAAAGTCATACATTGAAGTTAATGTTTGATTGGCTTCAAGAATTAAATCATCATAAGTGGTGGTGTTGTTGTATGAGATTTATCACTAACTTTAATTTGTGATTTCTAAATCAAAATGGTCATGTTATATATATTATAAAATGACTTAAATTTTCTAACATGTGTGTTAGAAAATGTGTATAACAAATACAAGGTTAGAGAGTTGTTTACATGAATATATTTGGACATAAACAACTTGAGAGTTGTTGCATTGACTAAAAGTCAAAGATGAAACATCAAATGTATAACCAGATCATGAGAGATTAATGAAAGAACATACTGAGTGTATTGAGATGAAATACACAAACGAGATTCATGTCGAAATACTTCGTTAGAAGTCATTGGAAAATTCACAAGTTTGAATTCTAACATATGGAAGTAAAAGTACTATATGTAAATTTATACGTAGACGCGTCTACCACTTGAATATGGAAATTTTACCTTCGTTTGGGAGAGCATCCTAAATATACATATCTCCTAATGAATAATAAAAGATGTGTGCAAATCACTTATGGCAAAATTATGAATGCCATGTTGTTGAGTGTGGATCTAGTTGACTCTATCTTCCACATAATAGTGATTGTAAACGAGGAACATTCATCTTGTTGGCGATGAGTGTGTTCACCAAGTGACTTGGATTAAGACTTATGTTTAAGTACTTTTGAGTCAATGGTAAAGCGTTGGAGATCAAAGGTAAACAAGTTATGTTCCTTAATTGAATGATAAAATTTAGCTATGTGCTATATACAATAATTTGTGAGACCTTCCTAAATATTGATGTTTTAGGATTACGAATAACTCTCATTATTTTGTCTTAAAAAGGAATGAATGTTGCAACGCGATATTATGATATCCTTGGGACTGTGAAGAATCAGAATGATGCATCTTCTGTTCACATGCTAAAGTATTGTAGTCTAAAGCATGCTAGACTAGTACTTGGTTAATTATGGGTCTTGACGGAGACTAATTAACTCTAAACATTCAAAAGTGTATGAACACAAAAAGAATTTATGTATAGACAAAGTTGAGGGAGATTTTCATTCATTATAAGGAGAAGACATGTAACTTTTGAAGAGTTTGCTCTAAAAGATAATGAGGAGACCTCATTGTCTAGGCTTATTCTTGATGTTAAATTAGAATTATTCTAAGTTGGTGACAAACTTATGACAATGGCATGCGTTGCTTTCGTCAGCTCGGAAGCTTATGTAAGCTAATGCAATATGAGTTGAATCATTGATATAGTAAGGTCGATCTTGTTCAATCATATATGTATAAATGGCGTCATAAGTGAAGTTACAAAAATGTTGATCAAATGACAAGAAATGTGGGGGAAGATCTATTTAAGAAAAACAACCCTATAAGGGTATGTAGAAATGGTTTTCATTACCCTATCTGGATGTTATCCAATAACACTTAAATGTGGGGGTATCTTGCATTTGTACATAAAATTTTGGCAATAAGGATTTTATAATCAAATATAATATTGCAAACAAACGACTAAGTGGAGGACACAAAGGTCGTAGTGCATAATGGAGATGTGTTTGCCTTAAATGATACGCGTATCTTAC
Organism: Scalesia atractyloides; assembly: GCA_947069175.1. Lineage (NCBI taxonomy): Eukaryota > Viridiplantae > Streptophyta > Magnoliopsida > Asterales > Asteraceae > Scalesia > Scalesia atractyloides. The sequence continues at coordinate 7,413,165 of CAMTDV010000002.1, read as the reverse complement.
AAAGACATATATTATTACTATATTCAGATGGCCACTGAGGTTATAGTCTTAGACATTGACTACAGGCAAAATTAACTTACGAGTTAAGAACACATCATTACAACTGATCTCAAATGCGCAAAGTTATTTGTAATGACTAAACAAAGTCAAAGATAATGTTATGGATCCAACAACTTGAGGGTTTATTAGAGATCAAGTTGTGGAATGACACTAAAGCCCATGGAAAAGGGTGTGTGAAGGAAACCTAACTTAGTTAACTGGAGATCCCAAGATCTAAGTTCAATAGGACAACTAATTCATATGCCTAAGGGTGGTCACTGTAGGGGCATAGCTGATATGCATAAGCTAGTATATATGGTTATATATACATCCTAATGATAAAAGGGTGTTTAAATACGTCCTAGTTCATTCCTATGAAATTCAGTGACAAATTGTGAGGCTAAGCATATTATGTGGTAAATGATTTTGCGTAATCATGGTAACCATGATGCTTTTAATGGGAGAATCACCTATGTTAGGGAGAAGTGGGGTCGCTTCGAATGGAATTGGGGGCACAATTCCTAGAGCTCTCGTAGAACCAGGAAAGTGTTCCACGACCATTATTGGACACAACTATGAGGGGATGACCCGGCTAAGGAGAGTATTGTGTGAAGTGTATTGTCATCTACATAAACGGAGGTTTGTTCAAGGACATCGCGTCTACAAACTACTAGGAGACTAAGTATGCTTCACAACGGAAAGTTCAAAGGGAACACCTACTTATCCGGCAATACTCAACTATTGACGTTCCATTGGAAATTTTATGTGTTTTAAACGATGTCCATTCATGTGGGGGATTGATGGAAAATTAGTGAATGGATAGTTAGTTAATTAATAATTGAGTGAAATTATTATTACTAATTAAACTTTTCATATGGTGAAACTCTTAAGTAGAGTTTTATTTATGACATTTGATAGTGTTTATTAGAGTTTAAGTATATAATTATGAAACTCATAACTCTTCATATGGTGAAACTCTTGAGTAGAGTTTTATTAATTGCAATTGATGAGTTTTATTAGAGTTTAAGTATATAATTATTGAGACTCTTAAAAAATAAAACTCTTGGATACTTGAAGACTATGTGTCTTTTATGCAAAGGACACTAGAAAAATATATGAGATATGATACAAGGAAAATACATGTATACATGAAGAGTTCTTGGAAAAGTAAAATTTTTTGAAGATCCATGTGTTGGGTATTTAGAGAGATAAGTTTTCTCTACTCGATTTCATCACATTCTTTCTCAAATTTTCCACAACTTTTAACACTATAATTTTATCTGATGTAACTTCGAGCGCGTGGCCATCTCCGGCAGTACAGACTGCTTCGGCTGTTGTACCCTGGGAGACAGACGCGTCGTCTTTGGTAGAGGCGCGAAATCTGTTTTAAGGGAAGCGTGTTGAACACGTGCCTCAGCCACAACCGTCAACACTTATTTGTTCATTTTGTGGGAAATTATTGTATAAGAAGATGTGGTTCAAGACCTCGTTGAAGCCCACATAAAGGATCATACAAGGAGACGCGATTCAAAAGTTCGTTGAAGACTACACAACAGACCATACAAGAAGACGTGGTTAAAGCTCTTGTAGAGACTTTGGCTTGAATCAGTTTAGTTACATATGTTGTATCATATATATTATTTCGTTTATATTTGTTCATAGCATTGTACTATAATTTCCTAAATATGTAAAGAGAGTTTCTTTACTATTTTTATTTATATATTTTTTTATTAAAATGGTGACTCGTATCCTACGTGTTTTAGCAAAGGCTTCCCAGGTCGTTTCTATATCTAAGCTTACAGTAATATTTTAAAGTTACAGTACTCCTTTTTATTCAAAAACAGGTTTCAAAATGGGTAAAAAATTGTTCAAAATGGATTTCAACTTGGGATTATTTGGTCAAAAATAGGGGTTAATTGTTCAAAACTATGTTATTTGTTCAAAATGGGGGATTAGTTCAAAACATTTATATTTTACATCAGGTTTTGACAATTTTGCAAAAAAAAAAAAGAAACGAAAAATACATCACTGCAAAAGAAAATTCAACGTAAGAAATTGTTGCAAAACACTTGGGTTAGTTGTTCAAAACATTTACATTTTACATCAGGTTTTGACAATCTTGCAAAAAAAACATCTTAAAAAAATTCGATGTAAAAGTTTTGTCGCAAAACGTTGTACATCAACACCGTACGTGAGAACATAGAATCCACACATACTAAAAACATTTTTTACAAACTTACAAACATGTGATTTTTTTACATTCTCTAAGTAAATCTATTCTAAATACGATGTAAATGTTTTTTTACGCATGATGTCGATTGTAAATGTTGTATTATTTTAAATGTCGAATGTAAACTAACACGTAAATTATTACTTTACGTACGATGATCAATGTAAACGTTTGTTTTTCTCTGATGTCGAATGTAAACTCCCACGTAAACTTTTTTTTTGGTATGGTGGACGAACGTGGTAAAAAAATTAATTTGTTGTAGAATGATAGTTTTTATTTTTTTAAATTTTGTGTTTGGGATGTTCTTCTGATTTTTGAAGTTGCAAAAAATAATAACACGTTTTTTGAAGTTTTTTTACATCGTATGTTTCTTTTTTAATTTCTAGTTTTGAGTTTTTTTACACTGCTTAATAATGTTGTAATCTAAATGAGTTTTTCTTTTCAAATTGCCATTTTGTTTTGTTTTTAACGGTAATGTAAATTGGGTTTTGCATTTCGATGGGTTTGTGTAAGGTGTATCGGGGTTGGTGGTAAATGATAGTTTGAAATGTCGAACATTGTTTTTTTAATTCGTTTTGTAAGTTCTTCTAACTTTTACGTTTGGCGTAAATGATATTTAATTTGCTGTAGAATGATAGTTTGTGTTTTTTTTAGGTTTTGTGTGGTGTTTTGCGTTGCTGTAAATAATAATTACGTAAGATAGGTGTCCGTGCAGATTTTAGACGATGGAGGTGCAAACTATCATTTACAATAAACGAAGAACGACGATTTGGCTTTGTTTATTTTAGTTTATTTTACATTTTTTTGATTTATGGCAATGAAAATATTTACCTCAATATAAAATTTTTTTGCATACATATTTTTTAATGTAAAGACTCCTGCAAGATTCTATTTTTTATTGAAAATGTAGTGTATTTATGGAAACAATAAATATAATTTTACAAAGAACATAAATGGCCATGTTATACATTTATGAACAATGGGGGTCCATTGTCGTAACGGCTTCTAGATGTTAAAAAATAGCTTTCGAGATTTAGCTAATGGTTTCTAGATGTTGCTAAAAAAATAGCTTTCGAGATATTTCCAACTCATTATAGGTTTGGGCCAAGAGCATTGAGGGCCATACCATCGGGAAGGTGGTCGTCGAGCCGTAAAATAAGAGCGAACAACATTATTTTGATTTTGATATTATAATTCGGATTGTACTCATATTGATGTATTTGTATTTTATCATTAGTTGTTGTTGAAAGGTTTTTAAGGTTGTTGATTTTTTTGAAGTTATGAAGTGTGTGTATATAATTTGTGTATAAGTGACCTGTCAAATCAAAATGTACATTGGAATTTATTTACATATCACTCCTATCCTTTAATCATAGTGACGTATTTAACCATGTGAATATCTAGACAAGTTTACAATAGTGTTGTAAAATAAATCAATTTAAATAGAAAATTTTTAAATCATACAAAAAAATATATGTCGTGTCTTTATCTGATACATAAGAATATCTTTATCCGTGAATTTTGGAGAGTTTGTGCCTATGTGGTACCTCCCTTCACAAGGGCATGGATGGAACTGAGGGAGAGGTAAGGGCAATCTGTTGGAGAAAGCCTAGTGGTTTTTGAGACTTAAATAAGATTTTGAGACTAATAGATTTTGGATTCGATTCTTATAAGTGGGGTTTTTTCATATTTATTGGTTTTACTTCTAAATTGTTGTATAGGTATTATGCCTAGTGGAGATGGATATGATCGGGTGGCTCCACTGGTGGCACGATGATACTCCAATGATCAGTCACTGAACCAAATTTTTCATTCAAAAAAAGAAATCTCTTGGAAAAAACAAAATCCGTTGCAGGTGGTGTGGCCCAATGTGAGGATCAATAATGATGTGATAACAAAGGTTTTGTATTAATAATGAACCTAATGATATCTTATTTGATATACTGATATTAATAACTTATTAAGTCATTGATTGAGGATGGTCATATATACGCTTACATGTCGCTGCACACCTAGTGAATCGTCCATTGCAAAGATTAAAGGCAATTACATTTACCACAACAAGGGCGATAATCAATCACACATTACAAAGGTTATATGCAACAACAATGTTGTTAATCAAGTGTATGATCATCATCATACTCAGCAAATCTTATCAATAACAAAGTTAAGGTAGGGTCTGAGGAAGTTAAAATGTAAACAGACTTACCTCTACTCCGTAGAAATAGAGTAACTGTTTCCAGTGAGACCCCGGCTCGATAGAATATCTTTGGAAAGTATACAAAGGCTTAAATTGGAATACCGACAACAACACGTGAGGATCAAAGCTTAAACGACAATATGGATATCTTCAGAAAGTAGAGAGATCCAAAAATTGTTATAAATAATATGACTTGGCTTATAATAATTATAATAATAAGATTTTTTATAAAACCATGATAATTTTATGGTATGTTATAATAGAATGGGTAAGTTACTTAGGTATGTGACCTAGTGGTCAAGAGAGTTTTCCTCGTGACTCAAGTTTAAATCTTGAGGTGGAGGTGTAACCTTTGCTGCTTAATATATATATATATATATATATATATATATAGAGAGAGAGAGAGAGAGAGAGATAGATAGAGTCAGGAAAAAATTAAAACCATCTTAAGTTATGAAAATCATGAAAATTAGGTTATTCAAAAAGTTTTTTTCAAAATTTTTTTTCTCAAAAATCATAAAAAAATCACTTGTTTCAGAAAAAAAAAAAAATTTAATGCCGCATATACACATTTACATGAGGTGTAAAAAAATATTTATCTTCGTAGCAAAATGTACATTAGCGCGTAAACAATACTTACATCAGACAGAACTACGGACTCGACAAATTTTTTTTCTTTTTTACAGATGTATTTATAATATATTTATCTACGTTTGTGCAAAAAAATTGTGACCAAACTCGTGCGGGAAGTAGGAGTTCTCATAATTCTCACAACTTGTGGTGGTTCTCATTTGAACCGAAGCATATATATATATATATATATATATATATATATATATATATATATATATATATATATATATATATATATATATGGGAGAGTTATCTTGAGAACACTAAATATTGCGAGAACCATGAGAACAAATGAAAAATCAATCAAAACTGATGTTTTTATACAAACATTGTTGTAATTAGTAAAAAAAACATTAGAATAAGAATTTACAACATTAAGTAGTTCATTTTTTCTCTCAAAATCACTCTTATTATATTTTTTAGACATGTGTAAATATAATAAATTTACACATGTGTAAATAGCAAAGTTATACATATATAAATTTTCTTTATTTACAAATTCACATAAATTTAAATATGTAAATTTAATTTCTAACATTATATTTGAATAATAATGATATTTGTAAAAGTGAATTTTGAATTTGAATTGTTTTTTATCGATCAGTTCTCATGGTTTTTTATTCGTTCTTACAGTTTTCACAATATTTAGCGTTTTTTAATAAACATTCCCCTGTATATATATAATAGTCTAATCCCATAAACATGTTACAAATTAATTGATTTTAATCACATGGGATTCGAATTTTGAATTATCTAATCGATGGAATATAAATCAATATACTTTAAAAATTATATAAGGTAAGCCTTCCACTTCAATACAAGAGTTTACCTTTTGGAATATATATCAATGTACTTTTCTTGAGCTACAAAATTTGGTGAAAGTGTGTGGAAACGATGAATTTGATATTAAACAATTTTCTATACACAAGTTGACAAGAAAAGTGGTTCTATGCAAACAGAGGTCGGGATCGACCTTGGATCCACCAGAAAAGTTTTGTGACTATAAATGAAAGCCTTTACGAGATTTCAACCTTTGATCTTCAATCTTCTTCAAATTGAAGTTATATTATATATATAAAGTACTACATATAAACACATTATTTGTTTCTCACTTGTCTTTTAATTTGAAAAATAAGAATATGACATTGTTCTTTTCTATACTAAAATATGCAATTACTAATACTAAGGCCACACATCGTATGTGTTAAAATGGAAGGCCCCAAAAGCCACATTATCATATTGTAAGATTAAATATATTATATTTATAATATTTAATCATGTAGCCATTATAATCATTTATATTATATTAGATCAGAAAATATTAATATTATTATATATTAGTTGGTAATTGTTGATGAACCATATTACCCTTATTAACTAATTAGGGTTTCCTTCTGGGTATATATATAAGGAGATGATTAGAGAGGTTTAGGGTTAGACACTTTTACTCATGACATCATCATTATCGCCCCACCTCTCTCTCCATAACCTAAAACCGAATTCATCCCTAGTTCGGTTATCACCATCATAATCTTACACCCTAAAGAGGAACTAGATAACACTGATAAAGATGTCGAATTCCATGGCTGCGTCTCTGACTGGATTCTCTACTGGCCTGTTTGCCGTCACAGGTATTTCATACATGTTTTCCATTATGGTTAAATAGAACTGATCAACATGTGGTATCAGAGCATATGTTGATAAATCAGTTCTGTTTTGAATCCATTATTCTGGGATTAAAATCTAGAAACATAATTTATAAAACCTAATAAAAAATTCGAAACACTGTTTCGAAAAAACTGTTCCGAAATCACATAAATTTTGTGAGTTAAAATTCGGATTTTTTGTTTAATGGATAAATTACTGTTCTGAAATCATCAGAATCCTAGATTTCGGATTACTATTCCAGAATTTAAGTTTATATTTTTTAGGGTTCATCACATGTTCTTATGAAATTCGAAGGAATTCCTATATTTTGGAATGTAATTTTAATTATGGGGTGTTTTCTTGGTTTTGATCTATTTTATCTAATTAAAACTTTTTGAAATCTGTTATTTTATAAAAGAATATAATTTTCGAAATAATTAGATAAACTAAATTGATATTAAAAAGGAAACAAATTATCCCATAATCCCTTAATTTTCGAATTTCAAAACTTATAAAAACTAACTGCCATGATTAGAGATTTCGAAGTCTTGGAGGACAAGTTTTAGATAGATCCGAGACCCATTCGCGATACCTCATCTCGGACTAATTCGAGTCTCATCCCAGATAAACATCTCGAACTAATTCAAGTATGTCTCATCAGAGATCCATCCGAGATGCCCATCAGAGTCTCATCTGTCACACCTCAGATTTCCAACCCAAATCCATACACCGGTGGGCCCGGGTGGGGAGTATTGTGACGTCGGTTGATAACATCATAGTCAATTAAACATGGCACAACGAAAGTCTTGGAGTAAAATTACTATTACAAACCAAATGTTCGAAATAAAATAATATACAGGCTCGTAATAGAAGATCCACAGGCAGATCATAAAATGTACAAAGAAAGAATATAAAACAGACTTTAGGCAGATCTAAGGATTTGCAAGATCCTCTTAATCACTACCGAGCAGCTTCCGGCCTATTTTGTATTGTACCTACACTTTAGTCTTTGAACGATACGTCAGCTTTTGCTGGTAAATACACCCAACTGACTCATATTGAAAATATTTTAAAATGATTTTAAGTGCACAGGGCACAAAATCTTTTATAACTTGGGAAAGTTACTTTGTAACCTTGTTAACAGATTCACATGTTTGTCCATACATACAAGGCCCAGTATAACTCACAGAGGAGTTATCCCCAACGTCTTGCGAAATTTGCATTTGAGCGTCTGTCAGGTGTATGCCTACACCCCACGCTAAGGTCATGGCCATTAACTAATCTAATGAGCAGAGGATATTCAGGACACGGTAATTTAACCCCCGATATTTAAGTTATCAAACAAAACTGATTAAAACATAATATGCGGATTTACTAGCCACAATCCAGCATTCGATTGATCCCATTTCTGACCAAGCGGTAATAGTTTACCGTATCCCAAGCCCGTATAGGGAAAATAAGTCGAGAGTATTTACCTAAGCTAGTCTTCTTTTAATTTCAATAACTCAGCCGTATACAAAAGTACTTAATTGCAGATAGTATTTACCGGCAACGCTCTAGTCTGGATTATGGCATAAGCTAACCAATTAATACTAACTGTTTTTATTTAAGTCATAGACTTAGACCGAGTAGTGTACATGATCAATACGTATAACGCTTGATTAAACGATGATCGGATAGAATGTAGTTTAAACCCGACTAGTACTTTGACTTGCATAATATGGGTAAACAATTAACATTCTGGATTTTGAAATTTAAATGACAAGGTTAAACCCGTTTCGGTTAAATTCGTAAACTAGTTACGTATAATTAACCGTATGCTTATAAGCGATAATGGGTAACCGGATAAGTCATGGAAAAGTTCTATATGCCATTATATTTTAAATAAGTTAAGATCAGTAGGATATCAACTTATATGCCCGTTAAGGTTTTAAAACGAAATTATGTCTTATAAGGGCATTTCGGTAATTATATACCGTATAAAAGGAACTTGAATATATTTGGAGTTTATAATCATAAGTATTCTGGAAAAACAATTTATTTATGATATAATATCAGTAGGATGTCAATTATATGTGTAAATTATCTTTTATGACCAAACTATGCACCGAATGGGCATTTTGGTCATTTTTCACAAGGTTTATAAATTATTTGGGATTCTGGGTTTATAACATGTACCTACTGTAAATATGTTTAAATTAAGTTTTCAAATCAGTAGGTAATAAGTCTTGGTCAACTAATATGGTTAAAACCATACTATGCGCTGAAACGGCGCTTATGTTGTAAAATGACGTTTTATGCGATATTTAATAAAAACTGACATTAGGGTCAGATTAAAATGTCTTAGATATGTTATTTAATATAACATATCAGTAGGTAAAAGATTTACCTTTAAAAGATTTAATTAAAACTATTTTATGAATCATAAGGGCTAAAATCGTCATTTATCGACATAGTTTAAGGACTTGCTTGAAAACTCAGTTTATAACTTGGTTTAACATCCCAAATAATCCTACTTATAATATTACATCAGTAGAATACTCATTTTCAAGTTCATTACTATTTAAAACCTTGTTTTATGCAAAAATGGTATTTTGGTCAAAGATGGCATAATTATGGAACTTGTGTATAAACTTGGATTCTGATTATGATCATGTAATATAACCTCAGAGGGTTATGCTACATTATATTACGATCATAATGCAACTTTAGATCAGTAGGTAACTAATCTATATCGGGTCAGAATCGAAAGTCAAAGAAGAAGTCAAAATTTGCGACTTTCGGTTGGGAACCGACCCTACAACTGAAATTGACGAGCTTTACATGTTCTAATAATTATTACCAACTTTTTTAAGTGTCAAAACAGGTTTTATAACATATATAAGATCAATTTATGATTTTTTTCCAAAAAATGGCCTGTTTGAATCATAACTTTGACCCGTCAATTGGTCTAGCAAACGTGATCTTCAGGAGGTGCCATTTATAGGGACTAACACCTACCTTTACGATCACTTAGCTATGTTCATTTCGAACAATGGCTGGACCATAATGGTCTTAACCGAAAGTCAAAGCGTTTTCCGTAAAACGCTTGACTTTTGGCTATAAAAGCCTATAAACGAAAATGCAAGAGCAAGGAACACTTACAAAAGGTTCCTAGAATGCAAGAGAACTAAGTTGGATACTCTTTTCAGCTAGGAACTTCCAGATGAGGGAGAAGAGTATGAATAAGAAAGCTGTAAGTTCAAATAGTGAACTTGATCATCTATTTATAGTTGGAGAACACAAAGGAGATGAAGTCAGGTGTTTAGGGGTATAAGAGGAAGGAAGCTTACAAGTGTCCCAAAACGTGGCATATTCGATTGAATGGTTTTGGAGTTTTGTTTGAGAGCCAAGCAAAATTTTCTGCTGCAGTTGTCCTCTGGCAGGCCGCGAGAGGCACAGGCCCTGCCTTTCGAGCCCCACGAGCGCCCCAAAGGAAGATTCCAAGTTTGACACTTTTAGCCCATTAACTTTTAAAACCCATTAAACCTCTCTAAAACACCTTTTTGGCACTTTTAGCCCTCCATAGCCAATACTTGGCATACCCGGGATTATGCTCGGACATTGTCGAGCTTTCGGTTCGTTAAGGTCATTCAGAGGTATAAATTAACATGTTGACACTTTTAATCCCTCCATCATCCAACTTTCACATATTTACAAAATTGAACCCTCCCGTCCAACAAATGGCACGTATGAGAGTTAGGACTTCACAAAGGATCACTCAGAGGCTTATTATAAGCATGTTGACTCCGATGTCACTCAGAGGCTAGGCATGTTGAATATCAGTCACTCACAGGCTTGTTATTTATGCATGTTGACATCGGATCGTCACTCAGAGGCTCAGTTTGAGCATGTTAACGCCTTTAGTCCTTATTGGTCTTTTAATAGACTATATTTAAAATACAACACGTGTCACTATACTATTGGACACGATTTTACAGGGTGTTACATCATCCGAGATGATCATCTCGGACTAATCTGAAACTCATCCGAGATGACCATCTCGGACTAATTCGAGTCTCATCCGAGATGCCTATCTTGGACTAATTCGAGTCTCATCTGAGATGCCTATCTCGGACTATTTCGAGACTCATCCGAGATGCCTATCTCGGACTAATTCGAAACTCATCCGAGATGCCTATTTCAGACTAATTTGAGTTTCATCCGAAATCCAATATTTTATCTGAAATCTCATTACTACATTAGGCTATTATTGTGAACTAAATTTCAGCTCGGGGCTCCGCCCCGAACCCGTGCGGGGACACGTTGTTCCCCTGCACCCCTTAGCGAACTAAATGATTTTGTTATTAAATAAATGATTTTGTAAATACTTAATTAATCATAATCATATAACATTTTACAAAACCAAATAGCTTAACTTGAATGAGCTTCTGATATATCACTTCTGCCCAAAGGTGATTTGATACATCTATTTATTGTTCAAGTGTTACAAAAGCTATGTTAATTATGCCTTACAAACGTAAATGTCTTATTTATGGCCAAAGCTAATTTAATTGATTTTTGTCTAGCATACTTAACAAGTGCATAACTAAGGTGATTATCACATTTATGGCCAAAGCTGATTTGTCATAATTACTTTGCACACATACTTAGATGATTACACTTCTAGCCAAAGCTGATTTGTCTTCATTAAGTAGAATTTTCAAATAAGTCTATTATTTTGATGTTAGTAATAGACATATCACAACTTCTTCAAATAATGATCCTCACATTAATGATCCTTCATTAATCTTATGATCATATTTGGTCTGCCTTATCTTTAACACCCCTTAACATTACTCACTGTAACTTTCTTCTATAGAACAATATCTCATCCACTCTAATTCCTAAACCTAATATGTTTTGCTTTACTTAAAGTTTCTATAAGATTAGCTCTTAAATTAAATCCTTGATTATCCCTTAAGACACGATAATCCTATTGCTCTCTTATAATAAAAGTGTTGCAGAAGCAAATTAGAGATGATGAATAGGATAAGTCGAATATGATGTCTCTTATGATAATCAAGAACTCATTTAACATAACTGTTATCACTAAAGTTATTCTAGATTATGTTTTTCCTACGACTAATCTAATTTTATGTAATAATCAGAGGAACTCCTAAGCTGCATGTCTTCATTTCAAATTCTTAACTATAAAGGTTAAATGGTATCCGTGAATAAATCATAATGTACAATACCATGACCCATAAAATAAAGGGCTTACGCATGGAAATAAGTATATTTTTCCAGTGCATTACTACTAACTTTTCCACTAGTACAATTTGATACCTTATAAATCAACTGTAACACTCAAAAGTGCAAAAGGAAAATGAGTGTGTTGATCAGCAACATACGTAAAGGAAAAGAAATGCCTAAAACTGGAAAATAAGAAGTAATTTACCTCACTACCGCTAAAACCTAAAAGAGGATACTTCTAAGGTTCATATACAATATACAAGTAGTAATTCCAACTCTAAAGTTCTTCAAGGGAGAAACTCACTGCCTAATTATGCCATTAGGCATAAGCAAAGAGATTATCCATAATTCAAAAGAACAGTTGGATAAAATAGGTAGTCGCCGAATGATGTTGTAGTATTTGAAAAGGTGATGGGTTCGCGGTGTGGACATATTCGGGGGATTGGGCATATACCTCCTGCAACTATACCCTCGACTTTCTTTAGTAAGCAGCACCAAGCTCCACAATATATACCAATAAATTATCTTATCTTATTGTAAAAACTTATATAAGAATTGATGAATGCATGTTATTTTGGGCTATGTCGTTAGTTTGCGAATGGATTTATGTTGGGTTATGTTGTTAGTTTACGAATTGGGCTAATGTTGATGTTTTAATAGGTTGATTAATGTTTGTTTTTTTATTGAGAAATGTTATTAATTTGGTAAATCTTAGGGTAGACTTTGTAGTTGTAAGTAAATTGGTAAATTTGATAGTTTGTGAATTGTGTTAATATTTTTAGATGTTACTAATAAATTTGGGTTATGTTGGTATATTTTGCAAATCTGGTTACTTAGTCATTTTGATTAATGTTGGTTTGGTAAATGTTATTAGTCTGGTTAATCTTAGTAGAATTTGTAAATTTGGTATAAATAGTCGTTTGAGAAATTTAGTATGTATATGTTGGTAGTTATTTACTACATTCGTTATATATAGGTTGGTAAATTTGGTATATATATGTTGGTAGTTTTGTTAGAAGATTGGTAAATTTGGTCTATATATGTTGGTAAATAGTCAATTTGGTATAAGTTGGTAGTATGCTAATTTTATTTATGTTGATATTAATATATAGTGTGCTTGTTCCAAAACCTGACATTTGGAGATCAACTCCACAACTTTGTGACTTCGACGTAGTTTGTCACACCCCAACCAATGATGAAAATATCTGAACATAAAAAAATAGATTCTTACATTTTAATCATCTTGGGTACATGATTCTTGAGTTTTGGATACAAAAGTTAGTCTTCCCCATACATTATATCATTAATCGTCTTGTCGAGTCTGGTCACTCGACACCCATGTATTTCTCTTTTAACATATTAAAAAAAATCACTTTCCATGGTATGAGATTATATACATATGAATATAAATATATAATATTAAGTGAACCTATAAACAAAATTAACTAAAATAACTAGTAAATCTATTAAATAACCTGAAAGATGGTGCAAGTGCTAGACCACTTTGTTTGTAGGGAAGAATCCAGAAAAATGGGGTTGCTTCTGGGTGACAACAACAAATACGTCATTGTCTTAACAGCTTCTAGATGTTGTTAAAACATTAGCTTTCTAGATTTAAGTTTATAGGTTTGGATCGAATAAAAGGTTTTCTGCGGCTGATTCGCTTTCAAATTAAAAAATATTAAAATTGCAATAAAGGCATAAAACGTGAGGACGCGTTGAAGGAAGTGAAGACACGTAGTGCATCAGGAATCTTCGGGGTAATCTATTTATTATAAATCTAGGACACTCCTACCACTAAAACTTCAACATCATTTTGAATTTGAATTTAGTACCACTACATTAACAGCATTTTGTATTAGCGACTGAATATGGCCGGAAATGTGATGCATGCGGTTTGGTACACTCGTTACGGCGGAGGTGCCTCCGGTTTAAAGGTGATTCAACATCATTTTAATTAGATTCTTGTGTTACTTTTGCTTATTTATTATATCTACTACCCACTGTAACAACACTCTAGTCAAATCCTACAATGGCTAGAAGTTTCCTAGTTTGTATGTAAGAGACACCCCTATAAATATCACCAGCGCTTTTAGCTCAACCTCGCTACGATAGCTTAAGCGAGCCAAAGCTCGGCTCGCCAATGTTAAATAGCATGTATATTATATATAAAAATAATAATATAAAATATTTTGGGGTCGTTTAGGCTCACATGACAATGGACTGGTTTTCTAAAATCATGCATGAGACATACAAGATCGATACTATTATTTACATATGTTGAGTGTTGTTTTACAGCATGTTGAAATCCCTATACCTGCTCCTGGCAAAGGCGAGATTCTGATGAAAGTAGAAGCAACAAGCATTAACCCAATTGACTGGAAGATACAAGACGGCTTTGCACGCCCTGTATTACCCAAAAAGTTTCCTTGGATACCACGTAAGTTTGATAGTTGATACTTTGATGACAATCATAGATTAGCTTCTCATTTCTTAAGGATATATAAATCATTAGATTCATAACTAAATATGATTGATTGTTTGTTTGGATCAGTTAGCGATGTGGCAGGAGAAGTTGTCGAAGTCGGACCTGGTGTCACGAATTTTAAAGCTGGTGACAAAATTGTTTCAAATCTGGTGAGTTTCATCTTTCCGATACTCAAGATTTTGTTTCTTACCAGTTTTTAAATATTATTACGTAAAATAAGACACCAAAACGATTCAGGAAGTTGTATACATAAAAAACATGCCTTTATTGATTTTCAACCTGTTTGCATGGGTGAAGGGGGGTCCGGGTGCAGGTGGAGGGCTAGCCGAGTATGCCGTGGCTAAACAAAGCTTAACAGTTCTACGACCACCAGAAGTATCTGCCGCAGATGGTGCGTGTCTAGGCATTGCAGCGTGCACCGCCCTGCACTCCCTTACTGTAACCGGTGGGCTAAAACTGGAAAAAAACAGGACCACGAACCAACGTCCTAGTAACTGCCGCTTCTGGTGGTGTGGGTCACTATGCAGTCCAGCTTGCAAAACTAGGTAACACTCACGTGACGGCAACATGTGGGGCTCGCAACATAGATTTCGTTAAAAGCTTAGGAGCCGACGAGGTTCTAGACTACAAGACCCCAGAAGGAGCCGCCCTCAAAAGCCCATCTGGACAGAAATATGACATAGTGGTCAATTGCACTACTGGTATCCCATGGTCAAATTTCAAGCCCAACCTGAGCAAAACTGGGAAGGTTATAGATATAACCCCGGGTGGTTGTACGTTTTTGAATTACGCAGTGCAAAAACTAACTTTTTCGAAAAAGAAAGTTATACCGCTACTCGTGTTTCCAAACGCCCAAGAGATTGGTTTTCTTGTGAAGTTGGCTAAAGAAAGAAAATTTAAAACCGTTCTCGACTCGAGATACCCATTAAGTCAGGCTGAAAAGGCTTGGGCCAAGAGCATTGAAGGCCATGCCACTGGGAAGGTGGTTGTCGAGTTGTAAAATTAGAGCGAACAACGTTATTTCGATTTTGATATTATAATTCGGATTGTACTCGTATTGATGTATTTGTCTTTTATTTTTGGTTGTTGTTGAAAGTTTTTTATATGGTTATTGAATTTTTTGAAGTTATGAAGTGTGAGTATATATTTTGTATAAAGAGTAAATTACAAACTTTGTATTTTACGTTTATATCAAATTTCACTCGCTGTCCTTTGGCTTTAAATTGATGACTTTTACACTTAATGTATATAAATATTACATGTTTTGTCCTTTGACCCTAACTTAATAAGGTAGAGTCTAAAGAAGGTAAAATGTAAACAGCTTTACCTCTACTCCGTAGGAATAGAGAGACTGCTTCTAGTGAGACCCCGACTCGATAGAACATCTTCAGAAAGTATACAAAGGCTTAAATTGCAAGACCGACAACAACACATGAGGATCAAAGCTTAAACGACAATATGGATATCTTCGGAAAGCGGAGAGATCCGAAAATTGTTATAAATATATGACTTGTCTTATAAAAATTAGAATAATAAGATTTACTATAAAACCATGATATCTTTTATGGTATTTTATAATAAAATGGGTAAGTTACTTAGGCATGTGATCTAGTGGTCAAGAGGGTTTTCCTCTTCTGAAGTGACTCAAGTTTAAATCTTGAGGTAGGGGTGTAACCTTTGTTGTTTAATATATATATATATATATATGAGAGAGAGAGAGAGAGAGTTAGGTTAAAATTAGAAATATCTTGAGTTATGAAAATCATGAAAGCTAAGTCATTGAAAAGGTTTTTTTCAAAAAAACAATTTCTCAAAAATATAAAAATAATCACTTATTTTAGCAAAAAATAAATTTAATGCTGCATACACACATTTACATGAGATGTAAAAAAATATTTATCTTCGTAGCAAAATTTACGTTAGCGCGTAAACAATACTTACATTAAACAAAACTACCGACTCGACAAATTTTTTTCTGTTTCTTTTACAAATGTGTTTATAATATTTCCATCTACGTTTATGCAAAAAAATTGTGGCTAAACTTGCAAGGGAAGTAGGAGTTCTCTTGATTCTCACAACTCGTGGTGGTTATCATTTGAACCGAAGCCTATATATATATATATATATATATATATAAAGGAGGGTTTAAATGAGAATGCTAAATATCGCGAGAACCGTAAGAACGAATGAAAAAACCACTAGAACTTGATCAAAAATAAGTGAAATTCAAAATTTCTTTTTATACTTGTCATTTTTATTCGAATTACAATTCTAGAAATTTAATTTACACATTTAAATTTATTTAAATTTACGTGAATTCAGAAATAAAGAAAATTTTACGTAAATTAAAATGATGATTGTATTAAAAAATGATGATTTTTACACAAACCTCGTTGTAATTAAAATACAACATTAAAATAAGAATTTACAACATTAAATAGTTTATTTCTTCTCTCAAAATCACTCTTATCAGATTTTTTAGACATATGTAAATATAACAAATTTACACATGTATAAATAGCAAACTTACACATATGTAAATTTTCTTTATTTACGAATTCACATAAATTTAAATATGTAAATTTAATTTCTAATATTGTATTCGAATAACAATGATAACTGTAAAAAGAAAATTTGAATTTGAATTGTTTTTGACCGATCAGTCCTTATGATTTTTTTATTCGTTCTTATGGTTTTCTCAATATGTCAAACATTCTCATATATATATATATATATATATATATATATATATATATATATAATAGTCTAATCCCATAAACATGTTACAAATTAACTGATTTTAATTTAATTTAATCACATGGGATTTGAATTTTGAATTATCTAATCGATGGAATATAAATCAATATACTTTAAAAATTATATAGGTAAACCTTCCACTTCAATACAAGATTTTACCTTTTGGAATATAAATCAATATACTTTTTTTGAGCTATAAAATTTGGTGAAAGTGTGTGGAAATGGGTCTGGAACGATGGATTTGATATTAAACAATTTTCAATATACAAGTTGACAAGAAAAGTGGTTCCATGCAAACAAAGGTTGGGATCGACCTTGGATCCATCAGAAAAGTTTTGTGATCATAAATGAAAGCCTTCACCAGATTTCGATCTTCGATCTTTCTTCAAATTGAAGTTTTATTATATATGTAAAGCACTACATATAAACACATTTTTTGTTCACTTGTTTTTTAATTTGAAAAATAAGAATATGACATTGTTTTTCTAATACCAAAATATACAATTACTAATACCAAGACCACACATCGTAAGTGTTAAAATGGGAGGCTCCAAAAGCCATATCATCATATTTGTGTATTAAACACCAAAACAAGGATGTTACAACTGGGCGCCAAAATGGTTGGGGACAACCCATTAACACCCCTTAGGAAAAATGAGATGGGTCCACCCATTTTAATCAATCATATTTTCTTACCTTTTAGTTAAATCATAACGTGAAAGTTAAAAGGAGGGTTAGTTAAAACCCATTATCTACATGGTAATGCGTAACATAGTGTTATGCACTTTTTAGTTAAATCACAACTTGTATGGTCTAAATATATCATTTTTGAGATATCTTTTAAGTTGGGTTGAAATTGACTTATAATGTATCTTTAGTGTTGTTAGCTAGGGCTGCATATTGACTAAACCTTCTGCAAACAGTTTTTGAATCGTTCAGCGGGAAGTTTGTGTTCATTCATTTAATAAATTAACAAATGAACACGAATAAGAAATGTCGTTCGTTTAGTTATATGAAAGATCATTAGCATAAGTTGTGTTCGTTCATTTATGTCCGTGAACATTCGATATCATTCGATATCATGTTTGTTTTTTGTTCTGGCTTTTAATTTTTATATTTTCCTTAGATACTTCAAAATTTCTAGAAATAAAATATGTAATAAATATTAGTGTATTGTATAGTATATACCTTTAGTTTAGTTTAGGGTTCAACTTTATTATTTGTTTTCTTGTTATGAATGACTCTTTGATAATTGTAAGAAAATGATGATGTATTATGTGTTGAGCTTATTTGATGATTAATTGTTCAAAGACTTCGAGATTATTTTGGGTGGATTGTATGAATGCTTCAGGTTTAATATAATTTTTGTTTTCTGTTTTATCTTAATTATGTTAATGAAAAATATGTCAAGTACGTTTGGATAGTCAGGTTAGTATTTTGGGTGAATTTACTTAATGTTTGTTATGAAAATGCTGATTTTATTCAAAATTCATTGTACGTTAGTTTGTGTTCATTTTTTTATCAGGAACACTTGTTTGTGTCCGTTTGTGTTTGTGAATCTTCGTTTGTGTTTGTGAACATGAACATTCGTTTGTGTTCGTTTGCGTTATTGTGTTTGTTTGTGTTCATTACCTGAAATTTACGAACAAACACAAACTTTTCATTTCCTCACCGGACGAAGACGAATATAAAATTTCGTTCAGTAAGTTCTCATGAACAGTTTGTTCTCAAGGCTTACAAATTTTATCAATTAATCACTCGCATTACGTTCAAATTTTAGTTCAGTGTTATCCCTATTCCCAATTTTAATTATTTACGCAAGACTTACAAAGGCAAGAGATTGACAACCTTAACAAGTCCAATATATTTCAATTTTAAAAACAAAAACTTACGTGACTGTGTCTTGTCCCTCTTGTAGAACAATCACATAATCCATACCCCTCACAATATCCTCTACACTTGGCTGATTTTCTGAATCTAGCTTAAAATGTGCTAGTATTTCTATTTAAACTCACAACCAAAACATAATTATTATTTCCAAAGGCTTGTACATAAAACAACAACTGAAAATATATAATTATAACACTGATTAAAAGCACTTTTAATTGGGTTTTTTGTTAAGGGTAAAGATAAGGAACTATTGTTAGGAATTTGGGTAAAAGGGTTTATGATCAGACTAATATTGTGGCTAAATAACACTTGTGATTGGATCTTTGATCCCACAGTTATCTCTATTTGTGCTTTTCTTTCTTTTTCTCTTTTTTTTTGCAATCAGCTCTTTTCTTTTCTTTTGCTGATATATATACAGGCAATTTTGATAATAACTCAATCTAAAGGTTAATCCTCAGTGTTAGTCATCCTAGAGAGAGAAAGAAAAGACAGAGAGGAGAGGGAGACGAATTGGAGAGAGAGTATGTTTGGGTGGTATTAAGTTGATTGTAAACATGGTGTTAATAATCAATAGAATATCAGTTTGCGATTTCGTGTTTGCAAGTTCTACAGTTTTCTATGTTTGTCTAATCAAAAGGATTTCATACTCTTATTAGATATCAGTCTTGTCAAGATCCGTGTTAAAGGGACCTACCGACTTTAAAAAAACTAGTTCTTCGGTTTAGAAGAAAGGAACAAACAACTTACCACACAACTAGGTCAAAAGTCAAAGTTTTATCGAATAATTATTAAGCAGGCAAGCAAGCTAGTCAGGAAAGTCAAAGTGAATTTGATGAATAAAACACGCAGAAAACCTAGCACGGGAATTAAATAAGCAAGCAGGCAATCACAAGGATTAATATAAGCTACCAAGCATGTAACTGAATTATTTAAAGTTAATTATTGGTGTGTTGGTTGCAAAAAACTTGAAGATTTCGTAGCGTTCATCAGTGTTCTTTGGGTGTTCATCATTTTTATCAAATCTTCAACGAAAATTAGATGAAAAGTGTTATAATTTGCTTCAATAAGTCAGTGGAAGTTGTTAAAGGATATCTAAATCATTTTGAATTTTGAAAAGATATGTCAAGATTTGGAGATAAAAATAAGATCCCAAGATTGTAGGGATTTTGTTGTTGATAAGATTGTAGTTGTTAAGGGTTCTCTAGATCAAGGTGTTTGGGAATTTACGGAAAATTAACCCTCCAGTCTGGGAGTTCTCAAGTTAACAAGTGTTCTAGAGATTTTGAGGGTTCTCTGCATTTTGTGTTTACAAGATTTTAGGAATTCTCAAAGTTTGGGGAGTTTATGATTTCAAGAGAAAAAACAGCTTTGGGAGATTTCGAATTTAGGATATCTTATGGTTCACGTGTTTAGGAGAAGCTATTTTGGAAGAACAATAGTTTGGGCGTTAACTAGCTTGTGGGAGTTCTCTAGAATTTTTACAGATCTCAAGTTTTGGGAGTTCTTAAGATTTCAAGAGTTTTCCACTTTGAGTGTTTACTAGTTTTGGAGTTGACAATAATCTGAGAGTTTACAAGATTTTAAGAGTTCTCAAGTTTGGGAGTTCACAAATTTAGTAGTTCTCTACCTTTTGGAAGTTTACGAAACTTTGGGAGTTCGCAAGCTTTAGGAGTTTACAAACTTTATGAGTTCAATAGCTTTAAGAGTTCTAAAGTTTTAAGAGTTTGCGAGATTTCAAGAGTTCTCAAGCTTGTGGGAGTTCTCGAGTTTGGGAGTTTACTAGACTTTAAGACTTCTCAGGTTTTGAGCGTACAAGGCTAAGTGTTCACGAGTTTGAAAAACTAGTTCTACGGTTCAGAAGAGCTATAGCCGAGGACAAAAAAACCATTTAATTTCAAAAAAAAATCTCAATGTACATTCTTGAGTTCTTAATCACTAGACGAGTTTATACGTTAAACTTGAAAATAGTGTTTTTCCGAGAAAAAACCTTATCATTTTTTTAACGAACTAAGTCTTTGGTATAACACTCGGAAAGGACCAGTAGAAAACTTGGGCTTAGATTTAACTCAAGTATACCAAAATCCTTTTAAAACTTTTAGTTGCATATCTAAAATGTTCAGAATGGACAATGTAAATAGGACTGTTAATAACCCACCAAAATTGATGAACGTTTCACAATTTGCAGAATGGAAGGAAAAGTTTGTGTTATTTGTTCAGAGTGAAGATGATAGGATGTGGAGTAGTATCAACGATGGGTACATTGCTCCTACAAGTCGGACTGATAGTAGAATTATAGTGACTTGGTATGAAAAGATGCAAGAATGTGATAAACGGAGGTTTGATGCTGAGAAGTAAGCTTCTGCAGTAATCAGAAAATCCTTGCCTCAAGCAATTACACATATTTTCCGTAGGTATGAATCGTCTAGAGAGTTGTGGAATGCTTTGGTAAAATGTTATCAGAGTTTTTCAAGACAAAGTATAGGAGATCAATCTTCTGTGAGCGTGTCAACTCAAATACTGAGTCAATTAGACAGGCATTTATAGCTACTGTTGTGACGAATGCGGGAGTAAATGATTTGGTAAGGGATATTCTCTATGATGTTCTAAAGCGGGCAGGGATTTCGGCGAAAAAGGAGGCTCCGGTGAACTTTCTGACGGATCCGCTCGATGGGAGGTCTACTCTTCGGCCAGCTGATATTCTTGTGTTTGGGTGGGCTAGGGGAAAACACGCTTGTGTGGACCTTACAGGAGTGTCCCCTCTTGTTGGACTCAGGGATAATGGGTTTGTTGCTGGCCAGGCTGCGTTAAAGGCGGAATCAGGCAAGGTCGCTAAACACGAGAAGGCTTGTTTAGAGAATCAACACGTGTTTATCCCATTCGCTTTTGATACATTTGGGTCCCTAGCCCAGAGGCTGTGGAATTTCTAAATAGGGTCCAACAGGTTGTGAATAGTAATCTTTCAACCTTTAAGGGCCGTTTCGTCTTTAGTGGGATTGGCTTTGCAATTCAAAAGGGGGTTGTGGCGCAGATTGTTGCCCGTTTACCTGCCACTTGTTTGTAATTTGTTACTTTGGTATTTTAATGTTTTTTTATCAATAAAAAAATGAGAAGAAGGAAACTACTGAGAAGAAAGATGCAGAAGTTTCAAAGGGCATGAATGATGTTAATGAACTTAAAACTTAGGTAATGGAAGAATCAAAATCTGTAAGTCATATTTGTCATAATTGCACTTAAATGAAAGGTAAAGTTGACAAGCTATCGGAACACAACAAAAATCTGTTAGCTGAGCTAGAGAAATAATTAGAGTAAAATGTTCTTTTGATAAAAAGGGAGTCAAATAATTTAATTAAAATTAAATCAAATGAACAAGAACTCAGTAAATTGATAAGTAAAGTCAATGAACGGTTACAGATCATTGATTTGGCTCGTGAAACTGCGAAGGATAAAACTAACGAATTTTCTGAAAAATGCAGAGAATTGGTTGTTGTGCAAGACAAAATCGTTGAACTTAATCAAAAGTTAGATCGGTTTGGAAAATCCTCGTTAGTTAGGACTCATATGCAAGGAAACTTGAGAAACAGTAATGATACGACGGGAGTGGGGTTTAGTAAAGCTTCACCTCCTATGGATCAGGACTACTCTTTTTTACCAAATGAAAATGAGTTAACTGATTTTGTACCTACTACACAAGCTATAGTGGAATCGATAATTGTGGACTTGCCTAATAGTCTAGTATCTTTAAAAGAATCTATTGGGTCTAAAAGTACACCTCGTAATTAGATGAGGATCCAGAAACGAAAAGATCAAAAAATTTAAAAAAGGAACTAATAAAAAGAAAGTTTATATAAAAAGATCTAGTTTTGGATGCAAAATAAAGGACATGTAGCAAATTGTTGTCCTTTTAAGAAAAATAAGCAAGTAGTTGATGAGGTTCAGGATTGAAATTGGGTTGGTTCAAATAATAATGTACAAACAAGTTGTCAGAAAAATCAACCTAAATTTCAATCAAAAACTTCAACTTCGTGACGATTTGATAGACCAAAAAGCTTTTCTCCAAAAACTAATCATTTTAATGACCAGTTAAATTGGTTTCAAAGTACAAATTTTGGACATCAAAATCGATACCAAGCTTCTGGTAATCGATATTTTCAAAGAAGAAACAAATATATGGATTCTAGTAACTCAAATGTTCAAAACAATTCAAATTTTAACAAAGTTCAAGGAATGATAATGGGAGAAGAAGGTTTCAAAATAATTATTTTCAAAGGTCGACAAATCAAAGAGTTTATTGAAACTCAAGAGACCAACAACCTAGTGGAAATTATCGAACTCACCAATCAACTAATAACAGATTCAAAACACCTTGAAAGGTGTTATGTATATTGGACATAATTAACTAATATTGATGTATCTGGTCAACTCAAGATTGTTATACTTGAATGGTTAAAATCATCATTACACAAGGAAAATTTGTACTATGAGAAGCATTATTCATCCCGGTGGTGTAATCCATAATCAAAAGCTTAAAAGCTTAAATTCTACAAAGTGCAGATTTGGTATATTTATGGTGAAAAAATCTAAGAATTGCTTTTACCAAAAAAAAATGAGAAACAATATGATGGAACGAAATTCTAATTTGTAGCTAGCGAACTATAATGATGTAAATTACCAAAATGATGTAATTTGTAGAGTTTTCACATTTAAAACTAGGTATGTAATAAGGCTATTCAGTGTGGGTGACGGGCCTCCCTTCAGGATGACTCGTCACGTCAGAAGCCTTGGAGGACGCCCCTCCAAGGATGAAAGCAAGGAAATGGGTGATGACCCGACCCCACCTAGTTAATTAATTTATTTTTTTAATTCACCACCCCACCACCACCACCACCACCACCTTTTTCTGTCACGTTCATCACACCACCGCCACCACCACCACCTCTTCTCCCCTACAAAAACCGCCACACTTCTCTCTCCACCTACCCAAACACCACCGCCACCACCACCACCTTTTTCTGTCATTCATCACACCACCACCACCACCTTTTTCTGTCATTCATCACACCACCACCACCACCTCTTCTCCCCTACAAAAACCGCCACCTACTCCGGCAGCCACCACCTACTCCGGCAGATGAACTTAAAGAAGAAGAACAACGGCGGTTTGTCCTCTAGTGCCCCATCCTCAACGGCTTGCACTCGATGTTAATGACGACGCCGGACCACATGGGGCAGTGTTGAGGGCATCGCCGGGCCAGGCCTGGACGACCCCCACACCGAGTGGCCTAACATCTCCGTAAACTAGGTATGTGATAACATCTCTGGAAATGATTCACTATCTTTGTAAATTAATTATATGAAATAACTAGAAGGATTTACATTTATTTATTTAATGACCAAATTAAATGAAATTTGTTTTAGACTTTCGACCTGCTTATTAATTCATCTTAACATGTCTGATAAATATTGAAGTAAGTTGTGGGATCGGAGTTAGTTTTCGGATGATGGGTTTTCAATAGAATTGGT
Source organism: Scalesia atractyloides (assembly GCA_947069175.1). Classification (NCBI taxonomy): domain Eukaryota; kingdom Viridiplantae; phylum Streptophyta; class Magnoliopsida; order Asterales; family Asteraceae; genus Scalesia; species Scalesia atractyloides. Next base: position 7,388,526 of record CAMTDV010000002.1, on the reverse strand, counting down.
GACGAGTCAGGTCACGCTATCTGCGATCGCAAACATAGGTGAGGTTTTGCCTATGATTGTAATCTTGATGACCGGACTTTGTTGAACGGTAAAAAAAAATTATAAAATGTGTACTAATTGATTTAAATTTGTTTTTTTAATATTAGTATATATAAAGATTTTAACCATTGTTAATTATATAACTTGATAAAGATAAGTATCCGATATTACAATAAAGATTACAGCACATATTAGAAAGTTGTGATGAATTGTAATTGAGATTTTTGAAGTATTTGTTTTTATTTTTTAGTAATATTTAATCTATTATTCATTTAATTTTTAGTAATAAACACTAATTGATAATTCTTAGGTATTTGTTTTATTTATTTTTTATTAGTGGTATTTTATTTAACATTCGATTTGATTTTTTTATTATAACCAACGTTCGTATGTATTTTTATTTTGTTTTATTAGTGGTATTTTATTTAAAAAAAATCTAAATCTGGATGTATTTTTTATTTTGTTTTTAACATTCCAAGTTATTTGCCCACGCATTGTAATGGTTCGTTACTGCGGGGATTGGAGCGTTATCGATTCGGTACAATACTGGTACAATTCATACACTCAGTATAGAAATCAACATGTCTTTTACATCGGCTGAAAACAATAAAAATGGACACCGATGTTGTTCGAACGGTATCGATTGGTTCAAATGTCAGGGTACCGGTACCGATATTCAATTATCATTACATACAGAGTTGTATAAATGAAAATTTTTTGAAACAGGAAACCATAAAAATGAATACATGTATTGTACCGATGTTCTTTGGTACGCTACACTAGCGATACGATGTTAGTTTATCAAAAGAAAAAATAATAAAAATAAATACCGAACCGACGATTTTCTTTCGGTGTCAATTCGGTTCACTATGGTAGTGACACAATATCTGTTATCAAAGAAGAAACCATTAATACATGCAAGTACGGATGCTGTTCAGTTCGGTATGGTATGGTAGCGATCGATCTTAGTTTATCGAAAGCAAAAACAATAAAAATATACAAACGACTGCGACACAATAGACGTTTTGAATGAAGTTTACATGGGAATGTTGGAAAAAAAAACAAAGAACGCGAACCAACCGAACTGATAGCAACTAAACAACATTAGTAACTGTATCGATATTCATTTCTATTATTCTCGATCGCTTTAATGTTTTCTGTTTTAATTAATATAACGAGTGTCCGTAATATAATAAACTGTACAGACACTAACTAAATTCTTATCACAAAGCGCAGAAGAAAATCACTAGTTAAACTTATGTGTAAAAAGGACTTGCTTGTAGCATAATGAGATTTTTCTGATGATTAATATTAACTTATTTAAAACAATACTAGATTACAGTCTTGTGTATTACATAGTTTATTTGTTTGTATATCACAATAAGATAAGTAGGTATAAATGTTAATCATCTTATAAGTTTACAATCTGTTTATCATAGTAATTAATACACAACTCACTTATAAGGTACTTAAAAACTCACAATGCAAAAATCAATTTTGTTAATGTGATATTGATAGATAAATCTTGGTTTGATATTAAATAAATTTTCGTAATTAAAAACTTAAATTTAGATTATATTTGAAATAATGGAAAATTTTTAACAACATTCAAATATATCAATGTCATTATAAATCTAATTGTTATAAAATAATTTTGTTGATAAGATTTAATTCAAAATAATCATTATCAAACTTTGTGTAGCATACATACGCCCCATGCCAAATTAGCATAGGTGCTAAATACCAACCTCTCTAGTTATTAAGGACGCCAAAGTCTTGTCCCGCCATTGCATTAATGGGCGCCAAACTCTTGAGAGACAGGATCCACCCCTTTTTGACCAATCATGTATTTTTATTTTTTTATATTTAGTTACGACTACTCCTAATTATTGTTTATTTATTGCTCAATGTCTACGTAATAGAGATGTGGCGGTAATGTAGCATTGGTCTAATTATCCACTATAAATAGACTCATTACAAATTATAAATTAAAGATATATTTGAAATAAAGTCGTATTTATGATAAAGTTTAGCATATGTAATCTAACAAGAAACATTAGTAAACCTAAACTATCATAAATTCACCCCACGCTTTCTATCTACAACACCATTATAACTTTTTAAATTTGTAATAGTTTTATAGGAAATCTAGAATTAACGTTGTATAATTTAAATGAATTTTTTTATAGAGAAGTTGCCTTCTAGTATTAATATGTAAAATAAGAAATACTATGTGTAACAATTTTTACATATTTATTAATAATAGATTGAAGAAAATGAGCAAACGTGTTAAATAAGGTTAAGAGGATAAACTAAATAAAATAAATAAAGTATTAGAGAAAATGAGTAAATGTGTAAAATAAGTCAAAACTATTTAAATCATTTATAGCTTTTTACTTTGTTATTGTCTTTCAATGATAAATTTGGATTGCCGACGGATTATTAAAGTATTATCGTGTCACGGGTGAAACGATTCGATCATTTCCATCTTTACTAGGTAACAAAGTCTATACACTAATTTAGAAGAAAACTCAATAAATCTGAAAAAAAAAATAACTTGTGTGAATCGAACTCGGAATCTAATGATCTCAAAGCCTTATCTCACACCAAGATACCACTAGAATATAATGTCATAGACAACTTTTTATATTTAATCAGCTCGATAAACACATTTTTTAAAAATAAGTTAAAATGTTGAGTATTAGTTATTGGAATATCTTGGAGAATATAAGTTAAGGGTTGAGTTATAATACAGAGGGATTCAAAAATAAGAAGTGTAAGAAGGTACTATAGAGTGACAAGTGTCCAAAAAGAAATCAAGTAGGAAGGATAATTTTGTTAAAGGGAATAAAATGATTATGCACATGCAAGTCACATGCTATTTCCCTACCATTTTTTAAACGTCCGTAACTTTTTTATACGTCATTTGTTTAAAAAAAACTATACCATAAAATATAGCGTCTTTTTATCTTTAATATAAGTACCCTATTGTTATACTTTAAAAAATTCGAAAACCCAGTTGTGTATTTCACAATGGACATAACGTAAAATACAATGAGAAAAACTCAGTTGCGTATTACACAATGGACATAATGTAAAACACAATGAGAAAACCCAGTTGCGTATTACAAAAAGGACATAACATAAAACACAATGAGTATCAACCTAAAAACACAATGGAAAGTAGACCAAAAACACAATCGATGACAACAGATAAAAGACATAATGGACGACAGACTAAACACAATGAACAACAGATTAAAACACAATGGATAACAAAACAAAAACACAATGGACAACATATTAAAACACAATAGCTAGCAGAATAAACACAATGACTAGAACCTATAACACAATACATAGAAAACCCAAATATAACATAATCTTCATTGTATCATACATTTTTTATAAGTTTTGATAAAAATACAATGGACAGAATCCAAATTAACATTGTGTTATAATTTTTGATAATAACACAATGTATAGAAACTTTAGTTAAAAACGTAAGAACCAAAATCCAGTTGAAAGACACAATAAGCACAACCTTTTTAACACAATACAAAGAAAACCCAGTAAAAGTGATTTTTTTATTTTATTTTTATATAGTAATATCATACTCATATTAAAGATAAAAAACGCTTGTTATTATGGTGAAAAAATTTTTGAAAACAAATTTCATATGGAAAAGTTATAAGCATTTTAAATTGATGGGGGAATTGGCATGTGCATTGCATGTGGAGAGATAAAGTCAATAAATGCAATATTCTCTTTATGTCATTCCATTATTTTCTTTTCTCTAAAACTAATATCAGTCCTTCAAATTTAAGATCAATGGACTAGAATTCTTTTTACCCTTCTTATTTTTGTTGTCGTTTGTATTTGATTCTAATCTTATAAGGTAAATTTTTAAGATCAATGGACTAGAATTCTTTTTACCCTTCTTATTTTTGTTGTCGTTTGTGTTTGATTCTAATGTTATAAGGTAAATTGTTAAGTATTAGTTATTGGAATATCTTAGCAAATATAATAAAACAAGTGTTTTTTAACGAAATGTCAGTGAATTAATCTAGCTGTTTTTTGTAATTCACTGTTAAGGATTTTAGATTGAGCCACTAACTCAAACCATTATAACGAATCAAAACAAACCCGTACAAACACTTTGTCATTTTGACTTTGGGCCTTTTAAAAATTAAATTTTAAAATTTTAAAGTCATTGAAAAGCATAAACTAAGATTAATTCATAACTTTATTACCTTGTAACATATTGAAACAAAACATTGCAATAGTCATAAACTTTTACTATTTCTCCCTTTGTCATATAATACAAAAAAGGACAAAAACAATAAATTCAAAGCATAAATATAGCTCTTTTAAGTCTTAATTTTTTTTAACGGCAAGTTATACTCTTACTTAAAACCTCAAAAAAAATTTCGCAAATTACATATGGTTAGTAAACTACTAAGCCAATAACCCAATACTTGCTTTTGCCTCACTAAACTACAAAACATAAAATTGGGCAAATACAACAATAAGAAAGAAAGAAAAAAATAAACTACGGTTTTTATCTCATCAACTCGAATCGCACTAATTTGCTCCATTCCTAATTACTTCTCTTTGCTCGGCCCTTGATCCATAGAAACGTAGTTACTTGTACCTTCCCAAAAATCTCGTCAATCTTTACTCTCCCCCCCCCCCCGAATACGCTCTCATTTCTCGCCTTCCATACTTCCCAGCACGTTACCAAAAGGATGAGTTGAATATATTTCTCTTCCAGTCTTCGATCGATGCTAGTTTGTGTTATTCCAACAAGTCTTTCATTGAGAATGTGAATATTTGTTGTATTCTTCGCCAGATACTTACCTTGTTTCATAATGTTGCCACTACAAAACAGGCCGTGAAGAGGTGATCTGCATCCTCATCCGATTCCCCACACAATTTGCAAGTTGGAGATCCGGGAAGCATACCTCTCTTTTTTTTAACCCTCTCATCGTTGCTAATCGGTCTTGTACTCCATGCCACCCAAATATATTTACTTTTTTAGGTGCCCACTTAACCCACTCATACGGGTAAAACAGGACTGCAAAGTGGTTTAACGACTTCCGAGCAGAACTCATCGAGAACCTACCATCACTTGCGGGTTTCCAGATCCACTTGTCCCTTTGATTCCCCAAATTTATTGAAGACATCAGATGTAACATTTGTGTAAAACGGATTTCCAAAACCCGCTCCGTTTGAGAATCTAATATTATTAAAGACTCGTTATGTATTTATTAGTGTTAGTAATTTTATTTATTAAACTATGGATAATTTAAAACTGCATAATTAAAATTTATAATCAATAAAAAGAATAAATAAATTAATTAAAACCTCAAAATAATAAAATAAAAATAAAAGGGAGCAACCAGGAATCAAACCTGGGTCACCCACAAGTTCACACACTCAAAACACCACTGCACCACACACACTTGTTGTGTAAATTCTGGAATCAAATAAAATTTAAAATCACCCCGCGTAGCACCTGCAAACCATTTTCAGAAATTTCAAAAACGGTCGAAAGCATTAACTCAAACAATCAAATACTATTGAAGTTTCTTTGAATCAATCATACATAACTGATCTCGATTTTCAGTTACAATTCAAAATTCGGAATCAAAGTTGAAACTGAAATCAATCATTGGTTTTTAAATCCAAAATCAAAATTGTTCTCTGCGATCTATATATAATTCGATCTCTCACATGTTAAAACTCGCATTTTCAAATCAAACGCCCTGCACTCATTGCTCAAATTCTGAATTTCGCCGGAAAGTCCATTCACCGTCGGAAGTTCAATCGGAAATCGGAATTTTTCTTCAAATCGGTATAACTACATTAAATCTTTCTTTGTTATGTTGTTATTATGTTAATATTCTAATACGGTTAACTAAAATGGCATAACTTGGTTAGCAGTTGGGGATCGGGTTTTGGGTAATTTATGCGAAGAAGATGAAGTTCTTGTCAGTACATAAGAGTAATTAAAAACGGATATTTCATCGGGTTAGACACACAGTCCAGTGGTGGACTGTGTGCAATTATAACATTCAAGTCCCGAGTTCGATTCGTATATGCAGCCGATTTTCAGAGAAAAAGTCCAATTTTTTTAAGCTATACAGAACACCTTCCAGTTAGTTTATAAGATTAATAAAAATTCTAATATAAATGGGTTAGACACCCAGCCCAGTTGGTTGGGCTGGGTGCAAATCAAAGCAATGGTCACGGGTTCGATGCGGGTTATTACGCACCGGTTCTGCAGATTTTAAAACCTTTTTAAAATAATTAATTTCTGAAATATTCTAGTTAATATATAAAGATAATTAAATCTGAGTTTATTTCGGGTTAGACACGTAGCTCAGTTGGTAGAGTTGCGTGCACGTAAACGGGAGGTCACGAGTTCGAACCTCACACACGCTGCCACTATTCGCCTACAAACCGGTCAGACTGACAGGTCTGACAAGATCCCAAATTTTTAGTATATTTTTGTATTATTAATTTCTTTAAAAATGTTAATTAATAATCAATTTTAAAACACTAAAAAACAAGATTTTTTTTAAGTTTTAAAAACTCCAGTAAATACTACAAAAATAGCCTAAAAATCTAATAAAAAACATTAATTAAAAATATTAATAGAATTTATTTATTTATCGGATCATTACGTTATTATTTTAGGTTAGTTTTCTCTCGTGGTTAAATCTCAAACTCATGCGCGTTCGTCTTCAATCAAGGAAACGCACCCGCTATGAGTGAATCCTTACAAATTCCCTTTTTTATTCATGTTTTGGGGTATATCATGTGTCATTACATATTTTATTTATTTAAACATTTGTGCTAACACCATTATGTGATCTTGTGTGTATATTTTTGATGTTTGCTATACGTGGTTACATTATGTCATTTCAGTGCAAAACATTCATACAAGGCCCATCGTGCCTCATTAGATCGGCTCCGTTTGATTGAGCCTTGATCTCACAGTTATCATTTATCATGCAAGTGTACATTATCAATATTATGTGGTTTGTGGTTTGTTTATACATATACACATATGCTCATATATGGTCATTACACAATATTTTAAAATAACCAATGTATTTGAATTGTTTGCATCTTTAATTTAGATTCACTCGCCAACTTTTGTTGACCCAAAACCTTTGTTTTTATACATGATACAGGTGGGCAGGCTGAGGAGAGGAACACATATGATTGGCCTTAGAAGATGAATAAAATACTTTATGTTTAGAACAATATTTCTGATGTTTAAATGTTTATTTGTGTTTGGATATTTCTTTTAAATTTCGATTAATAAATATGAAACTTAATCATAGTAAATTTCATGAGCTTTGATGATAACCCAATTATGCCCCGACTTCTATTTCCGCTGCGGGTCAGGGTGTGGACATCAGATTTCTTGGATGTTGTAATTGCCTAACCTAATCAATCGTATATGCGTTACTTCTCTATTCCCACTCCACCATCCTTTCTTCGACTATTGTTCGCTTATGTTTTTCTAATTCAAATAACTCCGGAAACATGTCTCTGTTACGGATTTATCTACTTGTCATAAATGTAAACTTTAGATAGTTGAGGGACCAGTTTGTTAATGTGTGAAAGTGTTAAAAGTTAGGTTAGTTGTTATATCCTTTAAGTTGTTGTAATCTGGTATTGATTAGTTGTAATAAAAGCTTCATTCTCTCTCTAGATTCTTCTCCATTCTTTGATCGTAACATTCGTATTAGAGCGGTTCGACTCTCGAACAAGCTCAATTCTGATCAAATTACGTTCAATTTCACTCGTTTCGTATTCAAATCTTGGATTCACAGCTGATTACAGCAGTGATTCGCGTCGTTTCAGTTCAATTGAGGTTTATTACTATTGATTGGTAATAGATCGCGTCGTGTATTCTATCAATCGGTATTCTTTCAAACAATTATGATGACGAGACAACAAGATCTGGAAAAATTTGGAGCAAGTGGTTAAAGAAAATGCTAATGCAATTCAAACTCAGATTCAATTTCAACAAGGAGTGAATGAAGATACTGCTTCGTCAAATGTAAGCTTACAATCTCAAATGACAGAGGCATGTTTGCAGTTAAGAGAAATAAAGAGTATGTTTGAAAGGAATCACAGGAATTTTGAAGGACAAGAATAGAGGCCGTTCAGGTTGGGGAAATTGGATTTTCCTAGGTTCGATGGTTCAGATATTGAAGATTAGTTGTATAAATGCAACCACTTCTTTACAGTGGATAAGACTGCCAATAACTTTAAGGTGTATTATGTTGTGGTTAATTTGGAAGGGGCAGCACTTCAGTGGCATCAAGGTTTTATGTCAAGTCAAGATAAGACAGTGGATGAATTAGATTGGGATGATTATTCTAGATCATTACTTTGAAGATTTTCAACAAGATTACATGAAGACCCAATGGAGGAACTCAAGAATCTACAACAAACAGGTTCTTTAGAAGAATACAGTAATTCTTTTGATGCTTTACTTAATAGGGTTAAATTGTGTGAGGAATATGCAGCAGGGTTGTTTGTGGGAGGGTTGAAGCCTGAAATCAAATGTTTGGTTAAAATTTTTAGACTAAAAAAATGTAAGGGACGCAGTAGCTATGGAAAAACAACAAGAAGTGGTATATTCTGCACTATTTGGTAATAAGAAAATAAACAATCATGTGAACACTTTCTCTAAATCTGCTAGTACCACTTTCAATGCTAAACCTACTAGTATTTCCAGTTCCAACAATTCAGTAGGGAATTCTGCTTCATTATCACTTTTACCAACACCTCCGGCTTCACAAACGATAAAGACAAAGAAAAGAATTCCTACTAAAGAGGAAGAACAAAAGTTAGCCAAGGGGGAGTGTTTTGGTGTACCGAAAAGTACACTCATACACATAATTGCAAATTTAAACCCTTATATGTGATAGAAGTGGGGTCTGATGAGATATCAGATTCGGAGCAGTTTGATACAATAACAATAGTACAAGATAATAATCATAGTCCTCAAATTTCTATTCATGCTTTGATGGGGGTTCCCTCTTTCTCTACAATGAAGGTTATTGGGACCATTGGCACTAGACAGTTACAAATACGCATTGATTCAGGGTCTACTCACAATTTTTTAGACTCCACATTGGCTGCTAAACACCAATGTCATTCTAAAACAGTTCCTTCACTATCAGTAGCAGTGGCTGATGGTAATAAATTACCATGTTCTCAACTTTGCCAAGATTTTCAGTGGAATATGCAAGGTTCCTGGTTTAAGGCGGATATGTTACTAATTCCTTTAGGCAATTTCTATATGGTATTGGGAATACATTGGTTGCAAGCTCTTGATGATATAATTTGGAATTTTAAGAAGCTTACAATGCAGTTTAAGGTGGGAAATCAACTGTTTGAACTCAAGGGCATTACAAATAACAAGGTTTCTCTCTGCTTTATAGAGAAAATGCAGCATCTTATTAATAATCAATGTCAAAAAAGCCAATGTCAACTTTTTAGCATGCATTCTAATAACTCAAGTGAGTTTCAGCATCAATCTAAGGTTTTTTGTAATAAAAATGATAATCAATTGGAGGAGTTACTTTTGAAGTTTAAAGATGTTTTCCAACCTCCTATTTCTTTACCTCCTAAAAGGACCTGCGACCATGAGATAACTTTGGTAGATGAGAACTTAACTATTAATCAGAGAGCATACCTGTCACACCCCGACCCGCAGCGGAAAAGGTGATCGGGGCATGATTGGGATATCATCAAAGCTCATGACATTTATTATAACGTTTCATATTCATTAATACAATTTGATGGGAAATTTACAATCATAATTACATCATGTCCTAAACATCAATCTAGGCTTCATTGTTTTCTTCTAAGGCATTTCCTATGTTTTCCTTGCTTAATCCTCTTCACCTGTATCATGTGTAAAAATGGTTTTTGGATCAACAAAAAGTTGGCGAGTGAATCCTATGAAAAACATTTGAACAAGTTTATTTAATTGATTGTAAAATAAAGTGCACAACCACACATGAGTAAAAATAGATGTAAACTTATTCACCAATCAATTAATATTAAATAAGGCACACATGAACAATAATGGATCGTTTTGAGGCACGCGTTGCTCAACTCGTCTCTCACGAGGAACTGATAGGCCTAATGAATGATTTGCATATACTTGACAATATGAAATACATAACTACAAACAATATAAACTAAATAATACACACACGAACAATAATGGATTTGTTTTGAGGCACGCGTTGCTCAACTCGTCTCCCACGAGGAACTGATGGGCCTAATGAATGAATTGCATATAAATTGACAATGTGAAATACATAACTACAAACAATGTGTACAATCTAAGTTTAGATCACAATATGGTATGGCACAAGTTTAAATAAACGAGTTAATTTTGTGACACATGACACACCCCAAAACGTGTAATTAAAAAGGGGAGTTGTAAGATTCACTCACATTGGGTGCGTTCCGTTGATGATGTTGAATGCGCACGAAGTTGGTTTTAATCACGAGTGAAACTAACCTAGATAATGGCATAATGGTTCGGTAAGTAAACGGATTTTATTAATCAATTTTAGTAGAATTGTTGGATGTATTTTTGTGAGTTTAAGGCTATTTTCTAACCTTTAAAATGTTATTTTTAAGTATTTTTAATTGATTTTTAAATAAAATAAATAAATAAAAATAATAATAAAAATGTTGACTTTTTGACCGTTGAACGTTGACTTGTTGACCATTGACTTTGACTGTTGACCGGTTCGTATGTGTGTATGTATGCGCTGGGTGAGGCTCGAACCCGAGACCTCCCGTACGCGTGCACGCAGCTCTACCAACTGAGCTACGTGTCTAACCCGAAATAATTCTGTTTTTAATTAAATTTATATACTAATTAGATTAATCCGAAAATCATTTATTTTTTTAAAAAGATTTTAATCATAACGACTCGGTACGCTCCACAGGTCTCGAACCCGGGACCTGTGGGTTGAGTTAACACACAGTCCACCGTTGGACTGTGTGTCTAACTTGTTAAATAGTCTGATTTTTATTATACATATATACAAACTAAATGGTTTCGTTTCTGTTTTTTTTTAAGTTTGATAATTGTCCGGACAGGTGCGGTAGTCCGGACTTGAAATCGTGACGTGTGATTAAACGTTCACACAGTCCACCACTGGACTGTGTGTCTATCTTGGTTATTATTCTGGTTTTTATTAAACTTAACATGTTTGAGCAGTGAATCCGGTTTGGTAAAAAAAAGAACATTTTTATTAAGGCGAGTATGCGTGGGACATGTATCGAACTCGGTACGTGAGCGTGTTTATGTGCACACAGTCCACCGCTGGACTGTGTGTCTAACCCGAGTTATATCTTGATTTAAATTAAACTTATAGACAACAGAAACTTCGTCTTCTTCGTTGGACTCAACAAGAAACGGAGTCCGACTGGTTCGATGATTTTATCAAGTTTCTTTAGTGTGTTATGATTAATTACAGATGAGATAAATAAAAAGAATGAAAGATTAAGCGTAAGGTATACCGAACTGGACTTCTCTGTTTCTCCGGCGAAACTCCGGTGACAGCAGATTATTCCGGCGACGTGTGTCCTGCGGCAGAGAGTCTTCAGGGAGCTTGAGATGAGTGTGGGTGGCTTCGGTATGAGCTCTGGGGGTTCAGTAAGGCACAGAGGTGAAAGGTTCGGTTTTCCGGCGAGTTGCAGAACTTTTCCGGCGAGTGGAATTACGTCAGGTAAAGGTGTGATTGTGAGCGAAAAAGCTAGCAGAGGTTTGAGGGGGTATTTATAAGGCAGGACATCGATGAATTTGGTCCGATTTCCGTCTTGATTCGTCAGTCATTACGTTTTCCGGCGGTTATGACTTGCGTCGCGGGTTCAGGCGTCGGTTATAACCGATGTCATAGTTAAAGTTTACGTTAAAACTGAAGAAACCGTCCAATCTTGGCGAGATAGTCGGGATTTCCGACGACTGCGATTGGGCGCGTCGATTTTGAATTCGATATTCATGTTATGAATTAATTGTCTTCAATATTGAACAAGAAATACAAGTGGCGCAGTGGTTGAGCGCGTGTGTGTTAATGCTTTGTTGACCAGATTGACTCGGCTGACCCGGGTTCGAAACCCGGCAGCCTTCTTTTATTTTTAAATCACTAATTTTAATACTTTTTCAAAATAAATTATATATTCCAATATACTTATTAATTATGTATCGTTTAAAATTATTTTGGGCATTAAATACGCCACGAAAATTTTTAACTGATTGTTCGGTTATTAAACGGAGCGGGTTTGGTAAATCCGGTTTTTGACGGATGTTACAGTATACCCTGCTTTTTAGAAATTTCGTCCCGAAATTTAAGTAGTGATATATTTGACTAAAAATGATGGTGTTTAGTTTGACAGTTACATGTTTAGAAAAAGAGTAAGAGTTTAAGTTTTTGTTTGAGGCGGTAACGTCCATTGTAAGGGTTAAGTACCCTGTTACAGGAATCGCTTTTTGTTGCCTACGGTAAAAATATCGATAAGCAGAGTTGATTCGCTAAATATGATATCATGCGTAAGAGTTTTGATATGTTTGGGAGGATATGGTTATATCCTAAGGCCAAAACTTCTAATACTACAACCTACATGGAACTTCTCATAAACGTCTAACAATACCTCTGATCCTTTGACAAGAATACTTATATATAGGAAGTACCAGCGGCGTATCCACCATATTCTTGTCAAATTTTCATTGGTTTTATTAGTAAGTTATGATTGGTTCTATGATATGACTCTAGAACATAAATAAACGCCACAACCATTGTACCAAGAAATTACTAAATCCTACATAGAACTTCTCATAACCGCCTGACAATGCCTCTGATCCTTTGACAAGAATACTTATATATAGGAAGTACCAGCGGCGTATCCACCATATTCTTGTCAAATTTTCATTGGTTTTATCAGTAAGTTATGATTGGTCCTATGATGTAACTCTAGAACATAAATAAACACAACAACTAATACTTGAGTCTCAATTCTGATAGCATACATGTTTGATTTGTGACAGTTCCTCTCTCGTTTGTTATGATGGAGGGTTAGTTTATGTAAAAATAGAACATAATCCAATCTCTTTAAATGGCGAGATGATATGAATGTAACACAAATTTTAACCAAGACAATACTAAATCCTACATGGAACTTCTCATAACCGCCTGATAATGTCTCTGATCCTTTGGCAAGAATACTTATGTCTAGGAAGTACCAGCGGCGTATCCACCATATTCTTGTCAAATTTTCGTTGGTTTTATCCGCAAGTTATGATTAGTTACCAAGAAATTACTATATCCTACATAGAACTTCTCATAACCGCCTGACAATGCCTCTGATCCGTTGACAAGAATACTTATATATAGGAAGTACCAGCGGCGTATCCACCATATTCTTGTCAAATTTTCATTGGTTTTATCAGTAAGTTATGATTGGTTCTATGATGTAACTCTAAAACATAAACAACACAACAACCACAGCTTGAGTCTAAATTCTGATAGTATACATGTTTGAATGATGACAGTACCTCTCTCGTTTGTTATGATGGAGAGGTTAGTCATTGTGGAAGTGAGACATAGCTCAACTTCTATAAATGATGAAATTGAATACACTGAAATGTATGATGAACAAACTTCAACCAAAACATACTAAATCCTACATGGAACCTCTCATAACCGCCTGATAATGCCTCCGATCCTTTGACAAGAATACTTATATATAGGAAGTACCAGCGGCGTATCCACCATATTCTCGTCAAATTTTCATTGACTTTATCCACAAGTTATGATTAGTTCTATGTGACTCTACAACAAACACAACAACCACAAGATCGTATTGCATGTACTGAAAATGAAAATGTCTGTGCGATCAAGGCTCAATCAAACGGAGCCGATCGTATTGCATGTACTGAAAATGAAAAATGTCTGTGCAATCAAGGCTCAATCAAACGGAGCCGATCGTGTTGCATGTACTGAAAATAATAAACGATAATCACTCAAACAGTTTATACATGGAACCTCTCATAACCGCCAGATAATGCCTCTGATCCTTTGGCAAGAATACTTATATATAGGAAGTACCAGCGGCGTATCCACCATATTCTTGTCAAAGTTTCGTTGGCTTTATCCTTAAGTTATGGTTGGTTCTATGTGATTCTAAAACATAAAGAGAAACATAAAACTAAACGATTGGAGTTGAATCTGGATTTTCGGTGAAGAGGACTAGTTGGGTGGTTTCGTTTGGGCCGTCATTATCTTCGACAGGATTGGCGTTGATGTTGAAAACTCTTCCTCTTCCTGGTGGCCTAGTGATTGGGTTTTCTTGATTTACTTGGTTAACTGGGTTTGATTGAGCTTGAGCGTTTATGATGTTAACCAATCGAGGGCACGTGTTTCTAAAGTGGGTAGGGTCGCCACAATTGAAACAAGCTCGAATATATGGGAACATGGGGTATTGGGGTTGTTGATAGGTTTGGATCATGTTTTGAGTAGGGGAAGAGATTTGGTTTTGAGGGGTGCGGCAAACCTTGCTCAAATGACCATAGCGTCCACAATTTGTACATAGTCGACAAGGTAAGGTAAGGGGATGGTGATAAAAACAGGTGTTACATCGAGGGTGAGGTCCAATGTATGGTTTCTTATTTGGGTAAGTTGAGTTGGGTGCTACTTGAGTGATTGGGATAGCTTGGATGGGTATGGCTTGTAAAACTGGTTGATTACGTTGGGTAGTAGCGAAAAGTTGCCCGTCTCTTTTTCTCTTAGAAATGGGTTGAGAAGGGGATTCGGTTTGGGTGGAGTTTGAAGTTTCAGTCGATGCTTTATCCTTCTTCTTCTCCTCCTTGAAGTCTTTGTTCCGGATTCGGTTCTCAGTGAGCTCTGTAGCTAACTCCATTGCTGCTTCCAAAGTTGCAGACGTGGTACTTATTACAGAGTCTTGAATCTTTGACGGAAGACCTCGGATGTAGTGCTCGATCAAACGGTAGAGGGGAGTGAACAAGTTGGGAACCATTAAATTTAATTCGAGAAATCTTTTGTTGTAGGTGGTGTGGTCGCCTTCCTTTTGCTTCAACGAATAGAACTCATCTTCTAATTTCTTGATTTCGCTCCTTAGGCAAAACCGTCTTGTCATGATTTCCTTCAACTCTTCCCAAGTCAAAGTCATAGCATCGTCAACGCCTCGTTTGGCCTTCTCTGTATTCCACCTAGTAAGGACTATTCCATATAAACGACCAGTAGCATATCGCACCTTGCGATCACCGGGGCAATCGCAATTTAGAAAAGTGTTCTCCATTTCTTCAAACCAATGGAGGAGAGCGGTGACACCTTCATTCGCTTCGTATTTTGGAGGGTCGCATGATTTGAAATGCTTGTAGGTGCATTTAGTGGTATTTGGGGGAGAGTTGATAACGTTTTGATCTTCTTGGTTGACAGGATTAGCGGTAAGTGCTTGTTGGACTTGGATTACAATGTTGGTATTATGGCAGCCATTTGTTGAGCGATTTGGGCAGCCATGCGCTCGCGGGCTTTTCCTGTTCTCATCTTCCTACGGGCGAGGCTAGAAGACATCTACAAGGAATGCGCATCATGAGTATGAGTTGGATGTTTTTGGGATCATGGGTCGTATTTAAGAATGAACATTCATAAAATAAATATAGAAAAATAAATCTACTACATCCATAGGATGTCTTGGGCTTTGCTTGTCATTAGGCCTTGCATGCCGCCATACTTCACCTTCGTAATCATGTGGGCCCCCATGAATACCGGGTTTTTCATATGGTTCGCATGTGTTAGCCTGGTTACGTACACTAAAACCCGGAGAAAATCGAGAAATATGTAACGTATGATATTCGGAATGTGTCCAGGTATAGACACGATGACACCTCAAAGTGGGTTAGTTCGAACGACGTTTGGTGTGGCATGCTTTGGCCTAATAGGTCCTTCGTACTCTCATCGTTAGTCCCCAGGTAGGCAAACTGGTCCGTTATATTGGATTTATACGAATGCCAACCTAGACAGAACGTTCCGACTACCGGTACTTGTACCCTTCCAGTTACTACATGCCCGTCGCAGAACTTACTTTGATGAGATTTGAAAATTGTGACAAAATCTTTGAATAACAAAAGTATGAAGATGATTTAAATATATGAACATTGAAATATGTATAATGAATGTGCATGTAAGTATGTATGTTTGACTGTAAGTATAAACAAATATGAAACAAATAAACATCATAAGTTTGTATGTAACCACCTAAACAATTAAAATTTAGGCAACTATAGTATAGGCTCTAAGGGTCTAATAACCTATCCTATATCCCTATAGTCATGGCTCTGATACCAATCTGTCACACCCCGACCCGCAGCGGAAAAGGTGATCGGGGCATGATTGGGTTATCATCAAAGCTCATGACATTTATTATAACGTTTCATATTCATTAATACAATTTGATGGGAAATTTACAATCATAATTACATCATGTCCTAAACATCAATCTAGGCTTCATTGTTTTCTTCTAAGGCATTTCCTATGTTTTCCTTGCTTCATCCTGTTTACCTGTATCATGTGTAAAAATGGTTTTTGGTACAAATCAAATAATGATGATCCATAAAACATTTGAACAAGTTTATTTAATTGATTGTAAAATAAAGTGCACAACCACACATGAGTAAAAATAGATGTAAACTTATTCACCAATCAATTAATATTAAATAATGCACACATGAACAATAATGGATCGTTTTGAGGCACGGTTGCTCAACTCGTCTCTCACGAGGAACTGATGGGCCTAATGAATGATTTGCATATACTTGACAATATGAAATACATAACTACAAACAATATAAAACTAAATAATACACACACGAACAATAATGGATTTGTTTTGAGGCACGCGTTGCTCAACTCGTCTCCCACGAGGAACTGATGGGCCTAATGAATGAATTGCATATAAATTGACAATGTGAAATACATAACTACAAACAATGTATACAATCTAAGTTTAGATCACAATATGGTATGACACAAGTTTAAATAAACGAGTTAATTTTGTGACACATGACACACCCAAAACGTGTAATTAAAAAGGGGAGTTGTAAGATTCACTCACATTGGGTGCGTTCGGTTGATGATGTTGAATGCGCACGAAGTAGGTTTTAATCACGAGTGAAACTAACCTAGATAATGGCATAATGGTTCGGTAAGTAAAAGGATTTTATTAATCAATTTTAGTAGAATTGTTGGATGTATTTTTGTGAGTTTAAGGCTATTTTCTAACCTTAAAAATGTTATTTTTAAGTATATTTAGTTGATTTTTAAATAAAATAAATAAATAAAAATAATAAAAAAATGTTGACTTTTTGACCGTTGACCGTTGACTTGTTGACCATTGACTTTGACTGTTGACCGGTTCGTATGTGTGTATGTATGCGCTGGGTGAGGCTCGAACCCGAGACCTTCCGTACGCGTGCACGCAGCTCTACCAACTGAGCTACGTGTCTAACCCGAAATAATTCTGTTTTTAATTAAATTTATATACTAATTAGATTAATCCGAAAATCATTTATTTTTTTAAAAGATTTTAATCATAACGACTCGGTGCGCTCCACAGGTCTCGAACCCGGGACCTGTGGGTTGAGTTAACACACAGTCCACCGCTGGACTGTGTGTCTAACTTGTTAAATAGTCTGATTTTTATTATACATATATACAAACTAAATGGTTTCGTTTCTGTTTTTTTTTTTAAAGTTTGATAATTGTCCGGACCGGTGCGGTAGTCCGGACTCGAACTCGTGACGTGTGATTAAACGTTCACACAGTCCAACACTAAACTGTGTGTCTATCTTGGTTATTATTCCGGTTTTTATTAAACTTAACATGTATGAGCAGTGAATCCGGTTTGGTAAAAAAAGAACATTTTTATTAAGGTGAGTATGCGTGGGACATGTATCGAACTCGGGACGTGAGCGTGTTTATGTGCACACAGTCCACCGCTGGACTGTGTGTCTAACCCGAGTTATATCTTGATTTAAATTAAACTTATAGACAACAGAAACTTCGTCTTCTTCGTTGGACTCAACCAGAAACGGAGTCCGACTGGTTCGATGATTTTATCAAGTTTCTTTAGTGTGTTATGATTAATTACAGGTGAGATAAATAAAAAGAATGAAAGATTAAGCGTAAGGTATACCGAACTGGACTTCTCTGTTTCTCCGGCGAAACTCCGGTGACAGCAGATTATTCCGGCGACGTGTGTCCTGCGGCAGAGAGTCTTCAGGGAGCTTGAGATGAGTGTGGGTGGCTTCGGTATGAGCTCTGGGGTTCAGTAAGGCACAGAGGTGAAAGGTTCGGTTTTCCGACGAGTTGCAGAACTTTTCCGGCGAGTGGAATTACGTCGGGTAAAGGTGTGATTGTGAGCGAAAAAGCTAGCAGAGGTTTGAGGGGGTATTTATAAGGCAGGACATCGATGAATTTGGTCCGATTTCCGTCTTGATTCGTCGGTCATTACGTTTTCTGGCGGTTATGACTTGCGTCGCGGGTTCAGGCGTCGGTTATAACCGATGTCATAGTTAAAGTTTATGTTAAAACTGAAGAAACCGTCCAATCTTGGCGAGATAGTCGGGATTTCCGACGACTGCGATTGGGCGCGTCGATTTTGAATTCGATATTCATGTTATGAATTAATTGTCTTCAATATTGAACAAGAAATACAAGTGGCGCAGTGGTTGAGCGCGTGTGTGTTAATGCTTTGTTGACCAGATTGACTCGGCTGACCCGGGTTCGAAACCCGGCAGCCTTCTTTTATTTTTAAACCACTATTTTTAATACTTTTTCAAAAATAAATTATATATTCCAATATACTTATTAATTATGTATCGTTTAAAATTATTTTGGGCATTAAATACGCCACGAAAATTTTTAACTGATTGTTCGGTTATTAAACGGAGCGGGTTTGGTAAATCCGGTTTTTGACGGATGTTACAATACCGTTATCCTAAGGTCAAAACAATGTTATTGAAAAGCTGGTACAGGAGATGCTAGATCAGGGAACAATTAGAGAAAGTCTTAGTATGTTTGCTTCTCTAGTAGTATTAGTTAAAAAGAAAGATGACTCTTGGAGGATGTGTGTTGACTATAGGAAATTAAATGACAATACCATTAGAAACATGTTTCATATTCTTCTTATTGAAGAGTTATTAGAGGAATTAAGTGGGGCTCAGATATTTTCTAAGTTGGATTTGATGTCTGGTTACCATCAAATACCTATCACACCCCGGATTTCCAACCCAAATCCATACGCCGGTGGGCCCGGGTGGGAGTATCGTGACGTCAGTTGATAACATTATTGTCAATTAAACACGGCACAACGAAAGTCTTTGGAGTAAAATTACTATTACAAACCAAATGTTCGAAACACAAAACAATATACAGGCTCGTAATAGAAGATCCACACGCGGATCATAAATTGTACATGGAAAGAATATAAAAGACTTTGGGTAGATCTAGGATTTGCAAGATCCTCTATCACTACCGAGCACTTCCAGCCTATTTTCGTATTGTACCTGCAAGCTCAGTCTTTTGAAAATACGCCAGCTTTCGCTGGTAAATACACCCAACCGACTCGTTTTGAAAACATTTAAAATATGTTTTAAGTGCGTATCAGCACAAAAACTTTTTATAACTTGGGAAAGTTGACGTTGCAACCTTGTTAACAGATTCACGTGTTTGTCCATACATACAGGGCCTAGTAAAGAAACCAAGACATGATTAAATACACACCACTTAGAACTCACGAAGCAGTTATCCCCAACGTCTTGGGTAATTTGCATTTGAGCGTCTGTCAGATGTATGCCTACACCCCGCGCTAAGGTCGTGGCCATTATCTAATGTAATGAGCCGAGGATATCCGAGACACGGTAATTTAACCCCCGATGTTTAAGTTATCAAACAAAACTGATTAAAACGGAGTATGCAGATTTACTAGCCACAATCCGGCATTCGATTGATCCCATTTCCGACCAAGCGGTAATAATTTACCCTATCTCAAGCCCGTATAGGGAAAATAAGTCAAGAGTATTTACCTAAATTAGCCTTGTTTAAAATGCAAGATTATAACCCAGCCGTATTCAAAATGAGCAAAGTGCAGATAGCATTTACCGAAATGTCTCTAGTCTGGATTATGGCATAAGCTAACCAATTAAATACTAATGATCTTATTTAAGTCATAGACTTAGACCGACTAGCGTACTTGATCAAAACGTATAACGCTAGATTAAACGATGATTGGATAGAATGTAGTTTAATCCCAACAAGTACGTTGACTTGTGTAATATGGATAAACTATAAACATTCTGGATTTTGAGATTTAAATGACAAGGTTAGATACGTTTCGGTTAATTTTCGTAAACTTGTTACATATACTTAACCGTACGCATATCAACGATATCGGGTAACCGGATAAGTCATAGACAAGTTCTATATGCCATTATACTTTAAATAAGTTATGGTTTTAAAATGAAACTATGCCTCATAAGGGCATTTTGGTAACTTCATACCGAATTAAAGGAACTTGAATATAATTTAAGGTGATAATTATAAGTATTCTGGAAAAATAACTTATTATGATATAATATCAGTAGGATATCAATTTTATGTGTAATTTATCTTTTATGACCAAACCATGCACCGAAGGGGCATTTTAGTCATTTTACACAACGTTTATAATTATTTGGGATTCTGAGTTTATAACATGTACCTACTGTAAAATATTTAAAATAAGTTTTAAAATCAGTAGGTAACAAGTCTTGGTCAAATAATATGGTTTAAAACCATAATATGCGCCAAAATGGCGCTTATGTCGTAAAATGCCGTTTTATGCGTTATTTAATGAAAACTGATCTTAAGATCAGATTAAAATGTCTTAGATATGTTATTTAATATAACATACAGTAGGTAAAGGATTTACTTTGAAAAGATTTGGTTAAAACCGTTTTATGAGCCACAAGGGCTAAATCGGCTTTTATCGACATAATTCAAGGACCTGCTTGTAAACTCAGTTTATAATATGGTTTGACATCCCAAACAATCCTACTTATAATATTACATCAGTAGGAAACTTATTTTCAGGTTCATTATCACTTAAACCTTGTTTTATGCAAAAAGGGTATTTTAGTTAAAAATGGCATAATTATGGAACTTGCGCATAAACTCAGATTCTGATTATGATCATGTAATATAACCTCAGAGGGTTATGCTACATTATATTACGATCATAATGCAACTTTAGATCAGTAGCTAACTAATCTAAATCAGGTCAGAATCGAAAGTCAAAGCAGAAGTCAAACTTCGCGACTTTCGATTGCGAACCGACCCTAGAACTGAAATTGACGAGCCGAACATGTTCTTACATGTTCTAATAATTATTACCAACTTGTTTAAGTGTAAAACAGGTTTCATAACATATATAAGATCAATTTATGATTTTTCCGAAAAATGGCATGTTTGACTTTTTAATATCATAACTTTGACCCGTCAATTGGTCTAGCAAACGTGATCTTCAGGAGGTGCCCTTTATAGGGACTAACACTTACCTTATTACGATCACTTAGCCATGTTCATTTCGAACAATGGCTGGACCATAATGGTCTTAACCGAAAGTCAAAGCGTTTTCCGTAAAACGCTTGACTTTTGGCTATAAAAACCTATAAATGAAAATGCACAAGGAAGGAACACTTACAAAAGATTCCTAGAATGCAAGAGAACTAAGTTGGATGCTCCTTTCAGCTAGGAACTTCCAAAGGAGGGAGAAGAGTTATGAATAAGAAAGGTGCAAGTTAAAATGGTGAACTTGGACACCTATTTATAGTTGGAGAACTCAAAGGAGGTGATGCCAGGTGGTTAGTGGTGTAAGAGGGAGCTTACAAGTGTCCCAAAACGTGACATAGCTGTTTGGGAAGCCATGGTTTCGAGAAAATGGTTTTTGGCACTTATGTGTGGAGGCCAGGCAGACTTTCTGCAGACACAGGCCTCTCGCGCCCCGCGAGAGGCATAACGCTTGCCTCTCGCACCCTGCGAGCGCCCCATGGGTAGAATTGAAGTTTGTCACTTTTAGCCCCTCAACTTATTAAACACTCTTAAAACCTCCTAAAATACCTTTTTAGCACTTTTAGCCCTCCGTAGCCAATACTTGGCATATCCGGGGTTATGCCCGGACATTGTCGAGCTCTCGGTTCGTTAAAAGGTCACTCAGAGGTATAAATTAACATGTTGACACTTTTAATCCCTCCATTATCCAACTTTCACATATTTACAGAATTGAACCCTATCGTCCATCAAATGGCGCGTATGAGAGTTAGGACTCCGTAAAGGATCACTCAGAGGCTCATTATAAGCATGTTGACTCCAATATCACTCAGAGGCTGGGCATGTTGACATTGGCCAGTCACTCAGAGGCTTAGTTTGAGCATGTTGACACCTTTAGTCCTTATTAGTCTTTAATAGACTAAGTTTAAAATACAACACGTGTCACTATACTATTGGACACAATTTTTACGAGGTGCTACACAAATCAGAATGCATGAGCATGATATCCACAAGACAGCATTCAGAACCCATCAAGGGTTTATTTGAATTCGTTGTTCTTCCTTTTGGCCTTACCAATGCTCCAGCCACATTCCAAGGTCTTATGAATTCAGTGTTCAAACCCTTATTAAGGAGAAAGGTATTAATTTTCTTTGATGATATTCTGGTGTACAATCCGAGCTTGGATCCACATTTAGTAGATCGTAAAGATGTGTTACAGTTGTTAAGGGATAATAAATTGGTAGTTAAGAGATCTAAATGTAGTTTTGCGGGTTCTAAGGTTGAATACCTAGGACATATCATTTCTAAAGAGGGGGTAGCTACTGATGGGGCTAAAATTGAGACTATTAAATCATGGCCTATTCATATAAGTGTTAAACAGTTAAGGGTTTTTTAGGGCTTGCAGGATACTATAGACAATTTATTTCTTCTTTTGGCAGTATTGCTAAACCCTTGACAGATTTGCTAAAGAAAGATTCTTTTAAATGGTCCGAACAAGCTCAGTTGGCTTTTGAAACACTGAAACAAGCTTTGGTTCAAGCACAAGTTCTTACACTCCCAGATTGGTCTAAACCTTTTGTGATTGAAACTGATGCGTCATGAAAAGGATTGGGGCTGTTTTAATACAGGATAAACACCCTATTGCCTTTGTTAGTAAGGCCTTATCTAGCAAGCAATTCACTCTTTCTATTTATGAAAAAGAATTGTTGGCAATTCTCATGGCAGTCAAGCATTGGCACCAATATTTGGTGCTTAAACATTTTGATATCTGTACTGATCACAAGACCCTAAAGCATCTATTGGAAGAGAAAGTCACTACTCCTTCGCAACATACATGGCTTACTAAACTTATGGGCTATGACTATCACATTGTGTATAAGAAAGGTACTTCTAATGCTGCTGTTGATGCACTTTCTCAAGTTTCTAGTTTTAGTTTGTGTTTTAAGGCCATTTCTTAACCTCTTTTACAAGAAAGAATTAAAAGCAGTTTGGTACAAGATATATTAGCACAAGATATTATCAAGAAATTACAGCAAGGTGTGGTGGTGAAGAATATGACTCTGGTAGATGGGTTGTTGAAGAAAAAGTCAAGACTGTGGATTGGTAATGATGTTGAAATAAGAAAGGATATTATTTAACTTTGTCATTCATCTGCTCAGGGGGTCACTCTGGAGTTCATCCAACATTACAACGTTTTAGAGACTAATTTTATTGGAAAATAGCTAATAAAGACGTTAAACAGTTTATCAAATCTTGTACAGTTTTCCTAGCAGCTAATAGAAACACTGGCTAGTCCAGGCCTTTTGCAGCCTCTACCTGTGCCACAATCCATTTTCACTGATGTTTCCATGGATTTTATTGGTGGTTTATCGAGGTCTAGACAGTTTGACACGATTTTAGTTTTGGTGGACATGTTTACTACATTTGGACGTTTTTTACCCCTCAAACATCCTTATTCAGCTTCTTCGGTGGCCCAGTTAGTGTTGGATGATGTGTTCAAGATTCATGGTTGTCCTTCTACGATAGTATCTGATCATGATGCTGTGTTTTTAAGTCATTTCTGGCAAGAATTTCTACGACTAAAGGGTATTACTTCAGCTCTGTCTACTGCTTACCATCTAGAGACTGATGGCCAAACAGAGGTACTTAATCGATGTTTAGAAACATACCTAAGATGTATGACAATGACTGACCCTAGTTCATGGGTTAGATGGTTAGCTATGGCTCAGTGTTGGTATAATTCCACTTGGCATTCTGCCATTCGTATGTCTCCTTTCAAGGCCTTATTCGGTATTGACCCACCTATTCATGTTCCTCATATACCTAAAGACACCAATATTGCAGCCATTGAGGACTTATTTACAGCTAGAGAGCAAAATTTTAGTACCTTGAAACAATCATTAGAAAGGGCTCGTAATCGAATGAAACCGTTTGGAGATCGACGTAGTACTGAGAGGGAATTCAATGTGGGTACTTGGGTGTACTCGAAGTTGCAACCTTATGTTCAGTCTTCCATTCGTGATTATCGTTATTCCAAGTTATCCCCAAAATATTACGGACCCTATTTGATTTTAGAAAAAATTGGGGTTGCAGCATATAATCTTGATTTACAAGAGGGTCTCAGATTCATCATACCTTTCACGTCTCTTTGTTAACACAAGCTCCTGGTCCTCATGCGGTTGTTCATCATTTTCCAGCTACACCACAATCTTTGATACAGCCGCTGCGCATTTTGGATCAGAAATTACTCAAAAAACACAATCGAGCTGGAGTTAAATGGTTGGTTAAGTGGAAAGATTTACCTCTTCATGATGCTTCCCGGGTAGATGCTGATGATTTTGTTCTCTAATTTCCTGATTTCCAATTGATTCTTGAGGACAAGAATTATTTCAAGGGGGTGATTTGTTACGGGTATTGGTCATAAATGTAAACTTTAGATAGTTGAGGGACTAGTTTGTTAATGTGTGAAATGTTAACAGTTAGGTTAGTCGTTACATTCTGTTAGTTGTTGTAATCTGGTATCGATTAGTTGCAATGAAAGCTTCCTTCTCTCTTTAGATTCTTCTTCATTCTCCGATCGTAACAGTCTCCATTACTACTCCACCATCTTAAGTCTTAATGTTTTGTGTTTTTACATCATTTTTCTTCTCAAGCATAAAGAAACATAAATGCGTACATCGTTTTTCTTCTAAAATAATTACCAACGTTTACATGTTATTTAAAGTGTTTATTTGCTTAATAATACAAACAATTTGGTTATTGTTATAAACAAATTATTTGTGGTGACTCTCCACGTTCTTAACTCCCGTCTCTTTATATACTCTTGTATTAATAATATGGCTTATATATAGAAGACCTATATATTTGATATTAGATACTCAATATCAATAAGAATTATCTCATTCTCCATATTTATTTCTCTACATGATCTATGTTCTCATGTTTATCGTGTATATTGGTTGCTAATAGACCGTTGTTTTACAACACGTTATCAACATGAAAACTCGTTTCAAAAACCCAGATTAGGTGTAGTAAGAAAATAACCATATGTGTTATGTGAGCAACTGGAATGGAGATGATTAGAAGCCTGCGGATCTTAGATCTAAGTTCCGTCTGTTTAGGTAATAAATCGAACCTTGCTTGATTTGATTTATACATAATACACACATCATTCCGTAGTTTGGTTATTTCAATATGTATCTAGTGAGCTTTGATATGGTTTCTCCAGCCACTAAGGTTAGTTTAATCAAAACTGAAAAAACAATAAAGAAGATATATATAATGCTATATTATTATTATTATTATTTTAATGATAATTATAAAAGGGTTTTGATGGATTATTAATTAAAAATATTTTTAAAGTAAACAAAAATGTAATTTAGTAATTAATAAAGCAATTTATTTGATGATTCAAATTATATGATAAATATTAGTATATTCATACTTCGATGCTTTTAATATCTACTAGAAAATGTTAAACTAAACTATTTTCTATGTTTATTTGTGAAAAAATTAGGAAAAAAATGTGTGATTTATAAATGAAGTTGCATATTAATATTCATTTATTAAGTTTTCACTTATAATTCTAGTTATCAATATTAGGATTCATACCTTTATTTAAATCTATCTTTCCAAGTAAAACACAATAGCTAAAAGGTATTGCCTCGTTGACATTAGCCTAACTGCGTTATATAGATTTTATTATTTTAACCTACATATCTATATGATAATTTTTGTTTTATTTGGAGTTATATTATTATGGATTTGAATATTATTCATTCATGACAATTTTTATTCTTAAAGAAATAATGACAATTTATTCTTAAAGAAATACTCATTAGACGTTTAACTATCTATGTTCTACCTATAACTATGTGTATATGTTATTAATAGACCATCGCCATCAACTTTTGAGATATTTGGAATGCGTGGAGAATTATATTTTACTTGGTTAGATTAAATACGTATAGTTTTTAATTTTTAATAAGTTGCCTATTCATAAATTTATAAGAACTTATAATAGATATACATGTATAAACGAGTAGAAAATGGTATGTTAATTGCAATTAGTTTATATTTTGTACTCATAGTTTATATTATATTTTCTACTTCAATATTGATATAACCATATGAATTTTAAGATTCGTTTGTTTTACTTGTTTAAACGTGCACACATGTTAGAATATGCCTTGATATTGAATACTAACAAGTATGAATAATTATTTAAAATGAAAATGATTTTGACTTGTAACTTTCTTTAAATTCTAAATCTTTTAAACATTTTATTTAACTAAGAAATAAGGTTTGCTTTTATGAGAAGTTGGAACTTTAGGTCAATTATTGATATGAGATTTGATTGTATGTGTATCAATATGCTGTGTGAAAAAAATGAGTTAATATTCAAGTATGAATTTGTTATATGTATACATGCATATATATAACTATGATATATGATATCACTGTCTTTCCTTGATGGAGCAAAAATGTTTTGAAGGTCACATACTTGATTCTGACAAAATACAAATTGACAACTAATGTTTTATTAAAAATATATATGTATATCACTACTACAATGTTCTTTTAGGATATGTATAACTTGTTTTATAATGATATATTATAATTTCGTGTAATGTATACCTAGTTATGGTATACATGGTATTCTTCTGTTTTTATTCTTTATTATATAGATAATATAGCATAGAACAATTAAACTAAAGTTGTTGTTTATTGTCAATCTTATGAAAGGGTATAAACATGTTTAATTATGATACGAAAGTGTTATACTCCATGAATCTCATTATACAGTTATAAAAGTATGTAAGATATTAGACCGATAAACGTTATATCATTTTATTATGTGAAATATGCATAAAACTTCTCCATTTGCCATACACGGATATGTTTCTGAAGTGGTAATATCATTAAAAGGGAATGAATAGTTTGAACTGATTTGATTCTCGTGTAATTGAATAAAGAATGAAATTTATGAAGTTTTCAAATTCATCTCATTCCTTGAAACGAATGTGATTATACAACGATCATTGAAAATGTCGATATCATGGACATAATTGAAGTTTTTGTCAATGATACCATGTTAATAATAAGATCAACTATTATTTGTAATAATGGTATAATGAGATTGACCACAAAAGGTGGCAAACTAAGGAGTGATTATATAACATGGTGGCTTGAACTTTGAAGTTATAATACATTCTCTTGTACCTTACGTTTTATATTACATATGTGCAATTAATACATATACGATCCTAAACCAAATATTTATGGATCATAATTATAAGTTGGCGTGACCGGTTAGATCACACCGAGCCAATGTTGTGAAACTTAATAAAGAACCAGAATATTCTTCCTGATAATTAAACATGTCATAGTTGCTCTCAACAGAAGTTAATTATTTATCAACCAAAGTAGGTTGTGAATCCCTAAAATATTATGGAATGAAGGAAGGATGTATATTTCCAAACATGATACCATTTAGTGTCTTTAAATCGATGCATCATCTAAATGGTTATCAAATTTACAACTTGAAGTTGTGTATAGCTTAGCTAATGAGATAGGAATCATATTATTCCAAATTATCATATTTATGGTGGTTATAACATTGAATTCAATTTCCAAGTTACTAATGATTATTGGAATAAGTGTTGAACTTTCTAAATGCTTAGACACAAATTGCTTTTGTTGAAGACGATGATCAAACGTCTACAAATTGATTGCAAAGCCAATAATCATGAGAGCAAAAGTTCATATTTGAGTACATGTGATTTTAAATGCAGTGACATTATTTCACATCAAGCCAACATGTTGTAATAGTTTCTCCCCCATTATAGTTGGTTTTGGTTAGGAACCAAATATTTCCCATCAAACTTTTTATTGTGCGGTATATATTGAAAATGATCCACCACGACGCACAATGATGGGACCTTAAAAGTGGATGGGAATATATGATAATGAATAGAGCCTTTCATGAGATATTTATTTATGACTCAATTAATTGATATCCATCTCAATGGATTAACATTCCCAACATCAGGGGGAGATAAAAAAGCAGTTGGAAAAGAAATATTATCAATCATCCTCAAAACTAAAAGTGTGAACTAGAATTTTAAAGGATAACTCAGTTACAAAGATTAGCGAATCTATTACTAGATACATTAATTCACTGACTTGAAAAAGGTGACTATGTCACATATACCAACTGCTAATGCTCCACTTAAAGTGAGTGTCCTAGAAGGACAACCACATGGTTGTAATGAGTCTATTGCACGTCTAAAGCATGGTCGACTAGTTGATTCCAATAATAAAATTCCTCGAAAACTGGAGCAAGTAATGAAGATTGTCAAATCGAGGTTATAATAAGAGAGTCTCCTAAAGAGACATTAGACATGATGGTTCCAGAAGAACCTCAGGTACCTGAAAATAAAGAGATCTCATTAAATTGTATCATGTTTAAAAGTATATGGAATCAAAATAAAATCAACGTTGTTATACTTTTGTATATAATATAGCGCTTGAAAAGATGAAATGATCAGGATCAAGATTTAAATCTGCCTATGAATAAATACAAAGTAATGATTAGCCAAAATGGAAAGATGCAAATGAGGCAAAGTTTTCGGGCCAGTAGTCCATACAAAAGAAGTTGTAAAATATATTTAATATAATTAGGTCTTTTATTTGGTCAATAATTAATGGCACAAGGATTTCGCAAAGACCTATGATTAATTATGAGGAGAGGTATTCTCCCGTGGTGGATGCAATAGCTTTCAGGTATTTAATTAGTCTGGTAATATAAAGAGAGAATTGATATGCATCTGATGAATGTTTTGTATCACTTGAAACTGAAAGCTACATGAAAGTCCTAAAGAATTTAAATTATGTAGTTCATGTAAAGTAAGTTCTCGAGAACAATATGATCGTTGTATACAGATTCATATTTGAATACAACTAGAACTCCTGGTGAGTTTCGTAAGGCAATTGAGTGCCCGAAAGGTGAATTGAAACATCTTGACGATGTGATTTTTTATGCATCAATAAACATGCATGGAAAACGTGTACGTGCTAATTGTGATATATCAATAAATAAATAAAGAGATGGTACAATATGAATTTTGAACATATGATATAGAAATCAATATGCTAAATGAGAAAGTTAGTGTGACAAAACTCCTAAAGAGTGCACACATATACATATATATGTAAAGATGGAAAGAAATTTGTGGTGAATTGTAAATGTTGAAGCATTGATATATAAACCTCAAGAAATGTTCTATAAAGTTTACAAGATTTGTATGGACAATAATTCGATCCGAATATGGTATAATCGATTTACTAATGAGCTCAGAAAATAGAAATATATATGGTGTAGTTGCTCCAGTTGTTTTCATTAAAAGACCAATATGAGGTTTTCATGTATTACAATATATGTTGATAATGTCATTGAATCTCTCCACAAGGGATCAAAATGAACTCAAATATTAGAACATGAATTTGCAGATTAAAGATGGTATTGCAAATTTATTGCTCGATATGTAGAAAAGGCATTTGTATAATTATCCATCGATATTATAAAACATTTAGAAGATGGTAGACATTTTCATATGGACAAAGCTTATGGTGTAAGTACATTTAATGATATCTAAATATTTGATATAAAAATGATTTTTAACATCTTCTATCAAAGAAGCAAAGATCATTGGTCCTGAAGTACCATAGTTCAATACAAATTATATTAATATATCTTGTTAATTATACACAAAGATAATCATTAAATTCATTGGCAAGATTTAACTCGTGTACAACAATGAGATAGTGTAGTGGGTAAAACATATATTTTCTATACCCTTAAGGTACGAAAGATATGAGTTCATATTTTACTAACCCATCAACAAGTTTGGTTAGTTTTGTAAATGTAGGGATTATAACAAAACACATTCATGGATCTAATGGTATCTTCTTACAAGAGGAGGCAACTAAAGTTTCAAATGAAGATCATATATCAATGTTCATTAAAGGATTGTACATCAAAAGATCAAGCGACAAATTACTTACTACAAAGGTTTTCAGTAACTTTCATAGAATATTGGCACCTGTTACTTAAATGATACATATCATAATGAGGGGGAGTTTTACACAAGTTGCACTCTTTTTCCCTTCACTAAGTTTTATCCCACTGAGTTTTCTTAGTAAGGTTTTTAATGAGTCAACATACATGATTTAGAAGTATCAAGGGGAGACGATACATGCTGCACTCTTTTTCCCTTAGCTAAGGTTTTGTCCCACTGGGTTTTTCTAGCAAGGTTTTTAACGAGCCAGCATCTCCAAGCGTATCAAGTTGATAACCAAGCATATTAAAAGTTTATATATTATTTTCATTTATCACATGGATAGTCAAAAGTGAGTGTTATGAACAAATTATTTATGGTGACTCTTCACGTTCTTAACTCCCGTCTCTTCATATACTCTTGTATTAATAATATGGCCTATATATAGAGGTCCTATGTATTTGATATTAGATACTCAATATCAATAATAATTATCTCATTCTCCATATTTCTTTCTCTACATGATCTATGTTCCCATGTTTATCGTGTATCTTGGTTGCTAATAGACCGTTGTTTTACAACACGTTATCAGCAAGAAAGTGCTCGTTTCAAAAACCCAGATTAGGTGTAATAAGAAAATAACCATATGTGTTATGTGAGCAACTGGAATGGAGATGATTAGAAGCCTGCGGATCTTAGATCTAAGTTCCGCCTATTTAGGTAATAAATTGAACCTTGCTTGATTTGATTTATACATAATACACACATCATTCCGTAGTTTGGTTGTGTATAAATCAAATCAAGCAAGGTTCGATTTATTACCTAAACGGACGGAAGTTAGATCTAAGATCCGCAGGCTTCTAATCATCTCCATTCCAGTTGCTCACGTAACACATATGGTTATTTTCTTATTACACCTAATCTGGGTTTTTGAAATGAGCACTTTCATGCTGATAACGTGTTGTAAAACAACGGTCTATTAGCAACCAATATAAACAGACGGAATGTTGTATATTGGTTGCTAATAGTGTCACACCCTGACCCGCGTCGGATATGATAGTCGGGGCATGATTGGGTTTTCATCAAAGCTTATGACATTTACTATTATAAAAGTTTCATATTTATTATTTCAAATTTAAACAAACATTCCAATCAACACATAATTCATACAAACGCAATAATATTCCAAACAAAGCTTGCAAATAAAAGTTTATTTCCTCTAAGGCCCATGTCTTATATGATCCGCACTTCAAACATGTTTACCTATATCATGTGTAAAAATAGAGTTATGGGTCAACATAAGTTGGTGAGTGAATCTCATTTAATCATTAAGAAAAATGATATGTTTATTATTTTAATAAAA
The DNA here is from genome assembly GCA_947069175.1 of Scalesia atractyloides. Taxonomy (NCBI): domain Eukaryota; kingdom Viridiplantae; phylum Streptophyta; class Magnoliopsida; order Asterales; family Asteraceae; genus Scalesia; species Scalesia atractyloides. The sequence goes on along the minus strand of CAMTDV010000002.1, from coordinate 7,356,403 downwards.
TTGTGCATTAACCAAATATGAGAAACATCGTGTATGTAATCTTAATCACAAACCACATCTTCAACTAATAATGTACATGTGAGCACGATAAGCGATGTGCTACAAGATCAAGACTCAATCAAACAGAGTCAATCTAGTATATTAGGCAACGCGACGCTCCACCCATAAGTAACGGGGAATAATTGGGCCTAATGTGAGAGGTTGACTGACAAGAGAAATATAAACACAAAATGATAATGAACCACAATATCACATAGCATGTTAGATCACATAATGGTAATAGCACAAGATTTATAATAACGAGATAACAAAAGCGACACATGATACACCCCAAAAACGTGGATAAAAAGGGGAGTTATAAGATTCACTCACAGTGGGTGCGATTAAGATTTGATGAGGATTGCGCACGATTGAGTGGTTGAGATACCAAGCGATGACAAGGCTAACCTAAATATTCACCTAAAGATTTAGATAAAAATTATATTCTTTTGGTTGAATTTAGTATTTTTAATTAACGTATTATTTATATCTTTTTATTAGATAATTTAGATAAATTTTTGTTGTGTTATTACTATATTTTTTTTCACTTAAACTAATATTATCTGGTTATAAAAGTAATGTAGTTTTGGGGAGAATAATTAAAAGTTTAGTTAATTAAAAAAATATGTTTATTCCCTGAATTAAATCAGTCTAAATCGTATAAAACCGGTCGGATACGCAGTGTGTGGGGGTCGAACTCGTGACCTCTCGTTTGCGTGCACGCATCCCGACCAACTGTGCTGCGTGTCTAACCCGGAGTATATAGGATTTTAATTACATTTATACACTTATTGGATCAAACCATATTCTGATTAATTAAAAAGGTTTTGTATATTATAAGGACAGTGTATGAGACCGGTATCGAACCCGCGACCTCTGCTTCGTGTGTGCACACAGCCCGACCAATTGAGCTGAATGTCTAAACCGTTGGATATAAGATTTTAATTAATCTTATATACTTACTGAGTCGTTTCATAACTAGGTTATAAAAATATTTTGTTTAATTCAACGGATCGGAAACGTATATAAGACTCGAACCCGGGATTATGTGTTTCGTATGCACACAGTCCTACCAACTGGACTGTGTGTCTAACCCGGTGTAAATACAAGTTTAAATTCTTTTAAGCATAAACTCACTTCATCTTCTTCATTTCAAAAACATAAGCTATTAAATTTGACTGAAATTGTTTTGTTTAGCAAAACATTTGTTAACTTCTAATGACCACGTATACGATTAAACCGAATAAAAGAATATAGGTGATAGGTGTCACACCCCGGATTTCCAACCCCGTAATCCATACATCGGTGGGCCCGGTGGGGAGTATCGTGACGTTAGTTGAAAATCATCATAGTCAATTAAACACGGCACAGCGGAAGTCTTGGAGTAAAATTACTATTACAAACCGAATGTTCAAAATACAAAATAATATACAAGCTTGTAATAGAAGATCAACAGGCGGATCATAAATTGTACATGGAAAGAATACAAAACAGACTTTGGGAAGATTTAGGATTTGCAAGATCCTCTATCACTACCGAGCACTTCCAGCCTATTTTCGTATTGTACCTGCAGATTAGTCTTTTGAAAATACGTCAGCTTTCGCTGGTAAATACAACCAACTGACTCATTTTGAAAACATTTCGAAAATGTTTTAAGTGCGTATCAGCACAAAAATCTTTTTATAACTTGGGTTAATTGACCGTCCAACCTTGTTAACAGATTTATATGTTTGTCATACATACGGGGCTCAGCACGAAAACCGAGACACAATTAACGTACACACCACTTTGGACTCACAAAGGAGTCAATTCCTCTCAACCTTGTGAGAATGCATAATTGAGCGTCTATCGGGTGTATGCCTACACCCGCGCTAAGGTCGTGGCCATTTCGATTGTAATGAGCCGAGGATATCATGGACACGGTAGTTAACCCCCGATGTTATTATCAAACAAAACTGATTAAAACAGAATATGCGGATTGATTATCTCCGAACCGGCGTTCGATTGAATCCCATTTCCGACCAAACGGTAATAATTTACCGTAACCCAAGCCCGTATAGGGGAAACAAGTCGAGATTATTTACCTGAGCTAGTCTTCTTTAATTTTTAATAACTCAGCCCTACACAAAAAGGACTAAGTGCAGATAGCATTTATCGGCAAGTCTCTAGTCTGGATTATGGCATAAACTAACCAATTAAATACTAAACGGTCTTATTTAAGTCATAGACTTAGACCGACTAGCGTACTTGATCAAAACGTATGACGCTAGATTAAACGATGATTGGATAGAATGTATTTTAATCCCAACAAGTACGTTGACTTGTTTAATATGGGTGAACTATTAACATTCTGGATTTTGAGACTTAATGACAAGGTTAAACCCGTTTCGGTTAACTTCCGTAAAATAGTTACATATACGTAACTATGCGCATATTAGCGATATCGGGTAACCGGATAAGTCATGGACAAGTTCTATATCCCATTATACTTCAAATAAGTTAAGATATCAGTAGGATATCAACTTGTATGCCCGTTAAGATTTTAAAACGAAATTATGTCTCCTAAGGGTATTTTGGTAATTTCATACCATATAAAAGGAACTTAAATATAATTTAATGTTATGATTATAAGTATTCTGGAAAAATACTTTATTTATGATATAATATCAGTAGGATATCAATTATATGTGTATTTTACCTTTTATGACCAAACTATGCACCGAGAGGCATTTTGGTCATTTTACACATAGTTTATAAATTATTTGGGATTCTGAGTTTATAACATGTACCTACTGTAAATATTTTTAAAATAAGTTTTAAAATCAGTAGGTAACAAATTCTTGGTCCATTAATATGGTTTAAAACCATATTATGCGCCGAAACGGCTTATGTCGTAAAATGGCGTTTTATGCGATATTTAATGAAAACTGATGTTAAAGTCAGATTAAAAATTTTAAAATATGTTATATAATATAAAATATCAGTAGGTAAATGATTTACCTTGAAAAGATTTGATTAAAACTATTTTATAAGCCACAGAGGCTAAAATCGTCTGTTATCAACATAGTTTAAGGACTTTTGAAAACTCAGTTTATAACTTGATTTAACATCCCAAATAATCCTACTTATAATATTACATCAGTAGAAACTCATTTCAAATTTCATTATCACTTAAAACCTTGTTTTATGTAAAAAGGGCATTTTGGTCAAAATTGGCATAATTATGGAACTTGCGCATATACTTGGATTCTGATTATGATCATGTAATATAACCTTAGAGGGTTATGCTACATTATATTATGATCATAATGCAACTTTAGATCAGTAGGTAACTAATCTAAATCAGGTCAGGATCGAAAGTCAAAGCAGAAGTCAAACTTCACGACTTTCGGTTGCGAACCGACCTTAGAACTGAAATTGACGAGCCGAACATGTTCTTACATGTTCTAATAATTATTACCAACTTGTTTAAGTGTCAAAACAGGTTTCATAACATATATAAGATCAATTTATAGTTTTTTGAAAAATGGCATGTTTAACTTTTTAATATCATAACTTTGACCCGTCAATTGGTCTAGCAAACGCGATCTTCAGGAGGTGCCCTTTATAGGGACTAACACCTACTTTATTATGATCACTTAGCCATGTTCATTTCGAACAATGGCTGGACCATAATGGTCTTAACTGAAAGTCAAGGCGTTTTACGAAAACGCTTGACTTTTGGCTATAAAAGCCTATAAACGAAAATGCAAGAGCAAGGAACACTTACAATGCAAGAGAACTAAGTTGGATGCTCCTTTCAGCTAGGAACTTCCAGAGGAGGGAGAAGAGTTATGATTTAGAAAGGTGTAAGTTGGAATGAAGCACTTGAACACCCATTTATAGTTGGAGAGCTCAAAGGAGGTGAAGCCATGTGTTTAGGGGTGTAAGAGGAAACTTACAAGTGTCCCAAAACGTGGCATAGCTGATTACAAGTCCATAGATTCGATCAAATGGTTTTTGGAGCTTTGCTTGGAGAACAAACAAAATTTTCTGCAGCAGAGCCTCTCTCGCGCCCCGCGAGAGATCTAGGCCTGATCTCTCGCGGCCCGCGACCGCCCCATGACCATTTTCAAAATTTGACACTTTAGCCCCTTAATTTATAAAAGCTTATATAAACCTTTTTAAGCACCTTTTTGGCACTTTTAGCCCACCGTTAGCATACCCGGGATTATGCCCGGACATTGTCGAGCTCTCGGTTCGTTAAAAGGTCATCAGAGGTATAAATTAACATGTTGACACTTTTAATCCCTCCATTATCCAACTTTCACATATTTTCAAAATTGAACTCTCTCGTCCAACAAATGGAACGTATGAGAGTTTAGGACTTCACAAAGGATCACTCAGAGGCTTATGATAAGCATGTTGATCCCGATGTCACTCAGAGACTGGGCATGTTGACATATCAGTCACTCAGAGGCCAAATTTCAAGCATGTTGACATATCAGTCACTCAGAGGCTAATGATTTAAGCATGTTGACATATCAGTCACTCAGAGGCTGTTATTTATGCATGTTGACACCGGATCGTCTCTCAGAGGCTCTGATTGAGCGTGTTGACGCCTTTAGTCCTTATTGGTCTTTAACAGACTATTTAAAAATACAACACGTGTCACTATACTATTGGACATGATTTTACATGGTGTTACATCCTCACCCCCTTAAAAGATATCTCGACCTCGAGATTTTATTCAAAAAGATGGGGGTACTTTTGTCGCATAGTGGACTCAACCTCCCATGTATACTCTGGACCTCTAAAAGCGTCCCACTTAACCTTTACTATAGTTATCATTTTTCTTCGGAGCTTCTTAACCTGTAGATCCTCGATCGAAATTGGTTTCTCAACGAACCTCAGGTTTTTATCTATCTGCACATCTTTGTGTGACATTGCTAGCGACTCATCGGCTAGACATTTCTTAAGATTTGATATGTGGAATACATCATGGATTCTACTTAGCTCCTCTGGTAATTTGAGCTTATAAGCTACAGTGCCAACACATTCGATTATCTTGAAGGGTCCTATATATCTTGGGCTCAACTTGCCCTTCTTTCCAAAACGCTTCACACCTTTCCAGGGTGATACCTTCAGCATGACCTTGTCCCCTACTTGGAACTTAAGAGGTTTACGCCTCTTGTCAGCATAGCTTTTCTGCCTATCCCTGACAGTTTTGAGAAGATCACGGATTTGCACAATCTTTTCCGTGGTCTCCAGGACAATCTCAGGTCCTGATAGTTGGGCCTCCCCAACTTCTGCCCAACATACGGGCGTCCTACATTTTCTCCCATACAAGGCCTCAAAAGGAGCAGCCTTAATGCTTGTATGATAACTGTTATTGTAGGAGAATTCTATTAGGGGTAAGTGATCATCCCAACTTCCACCTAAATCAATCACACATGCCCTAAGCATGTCTTCCAGTGTCTGGATAGTATGCTCACTTTGACCATCAGTCTGCGGATGGTAAGTCGTACTAAAGTTCAATCGTGTGCCTAAAGATTGTTGGAAACTTTTCCAAAAGTGAGATGTGTATCTAGTATCTCTATCAAATACAATAGATATCGGCACACCGTGTAGGGACACTATCTTGTCCACATATAACTTAGCCAATTTATTTGAATTATACGTCTCTTTAATTGGCAAGAAATCAGCTGACTTAGTCAGCCTATCCACTATGACCCAAATAGTTTCATTTCCACTTTTGGTCTTAGGTAACTTGGTAATCAAGTCCATAGTTACCATTTCCCATTTCCAAGTGGGAATTTCAAGTTGTTGTAGAAGTCCTGACGGTTTCTGATGTTCGGCCTTAACTTGCGAACACGTCAGACACCTAGCTACATAAGTGGCTATGGATTTATTCAAACCCATCCACCAATAATTCTTCTTCAAGTCTTGATACATCTTGTCACCTCCCGGGTGAACCGAGTATCTTGAATTGTGCGCTTCTTGGAGAATTAGATCTCTAAGTCCTCCAAAGATCGGAACCCAAATTCTATCATTAAATCTTAGGATTCCATCATTTCAGGCGTTAATTGATCAACAGTTCCGCCTAATCCCTCATTAGGAATATTAGCCTCTAATAGGGCTTGTTTCTGCGCATCTAGTAGCTTCTCACTCAAGCTATTTTTGAGCTCAATGCTCTTGGCGTTAATCCTAATAGGTTTAACCTTTTCCTTACGACTTAATGCATCGGCAACTACATTTGCCTTGCCAAGATGGTAGCGAATCTCGCAATCATAATCGTTAAGCGTTTCCATCCACCGGCGTTGTCGCATGTTCAATTCCTTCTGATTGAACAGATGTTAGAGACTTTTATGGTCTGTGTATATAACACACTTTGTGCCATACAAGTAATGTCTCCACAGTTTTAGTGCAAATACAACGGCACCCAACTCCAAATCGTGGGTGGTGTAATTCTTTCCGTGCACCTTTAACTGTCGTGATGCATAGGCAATCACCTTGCCTTTTTGCATTAGCACACAGCCCATGCTAGTGTGCGATGCATCACAGTAGACTACAAATTCCTCAATACCCTCAAGTAGAGATAACACAGGAGCATTACTCAACTTGTGTTTAAGAACCTCAAAAGATTCTTGTTGCTTTGGACCCCAATTATACTTAATATTCTTACGGGTCAAGGAAGTTAAAGGAGTGGCTATCCTTGAAAAGTTCTCAATGAACCTCCTATAGTAACCAGCCAATCCTAAGAAACTACGAATCTACGTTGGGTCTTGGGAACTTCCCAATTCATTATGGCCTCAATTTTGACGGGATCCACTTGGATACCATGCTCACTTACCATATGTCCAAGAAATTGGACTTCTCTAAGCCAAAATTCGCATTTAGAGAACTTTGCATAAAGTTTCTCCTGCCTTAATAATTCTAGGATGCACCGAAGATGTTTCTCGTGATCATCTTGATTACGAGAATAGATAAGTATGTCGTCTATGAAGACAATGACAAACTTATCCAAATTCGGTTTGCAGACTCTATTAATGAGATCCATGAATGCTGCTGGTGCATTTGTGAGCCCAAAAGGCATCACTAAGAATTCAAAATGACCAGAGCGGGACCTGAAGGCTGTCTTAGGAACATCTTCACTTCTAACCTTCAGTTGATGATATCCTGATCTCAAATCTATTTTAGAAAAAAGTAACTAGCCCCTTGAAGCTGGTCGAATAAATCATCGATCCTGGGCAGAGGATATCTATTCTTAATTCTTAGCTTGTTCAGCTCCCGATAGTCGATGCACATCCGCATTGATCCGTCTTTCTTTTTAACAAAGAGGATTGGAGCTCCCCAAGGCGAGGAACTAGGCTGAATAAAGCCTTTCTCCAAGAGTTCGTCCAATTGAACTCTTAACTCATTCATTTCGGTTGGAGCTAGCCTATATGGAGCTCTAGCTACGGGTGCTAATCCTGGTGTGATATCTATTCTGAACTCCGCTTGCCTATCTAGAGGTAGGCCTGGTAATTCTTCAGGTAAAACATCGGGATACTCCGAGATAACTGGTTGATCTTCAAGGTTCGGCTTTGGTTCATTTATGGTAACTTGTGCCATGTAGATGACACAGCCTCTTCTCAAACACTTGGATGTCTTAAATAACGACACCTTGTTTGGCAGTCCATAGTGTGAGTCTCCAGGGATGGTGATCATTTCACCAGATGGGGTTTTGATTTCGATGAGCTTTTTATCATAGGCAATACGGGCTTGGTTATGAGATAACCAATCCATGCCTAAGACAACATCGAACCCCGCCAATTTCATTGGCAAAAGAGAGATAGGGATGGAATGATTCTTAATGAATATATAGCATCCATCAAGAATGGAAGAAGCAATTTCTAAGGTTCTATCGGTGAGTTATATCTCATAAATTTTGTCTAGAGTTCTTATGGGTAAGTTTAATAGTTTACTAAACTTATGGTCAACAAATGATTTATCTGCACCCGAATCAAAAAGAACTCTAGCATAAATATCATTAATGGGGAAAGTACCTGTTATGACATTATTGTCATTAATGGCCTCTCTGGCATTCATTTGAAAGGCACGGGCATTCCCCTTCTTGGCCTCTCCAGGCTTTACCTCATTACTTCTGGGTTTCTTGGGGCAATTGTACGTTATATGCCCTTTTTCGTTGCAATTATAGCAAACTGTATCCTTAAGATCTTTGCAATCTAAGGTCTTATGCCCTTTTCTCTTGTAGATACCACATGGTTTGGTTTGTGGATTTATACTACACTGTCCCCAGTGCCTATATCTACAATTCTTGCACAGAGGTTTGTCACTAGACACGTGCTAGTTCTTCTTGAACCCGAAATTTCCTTTCTTCTTAAATCCTTGAGAGTTATTATCCTCCCGTTTCCTCTTTCCGTCAATTTCAGTCCTAATTGACTTTTGTCTTACCAGATCTAGGGTGGGAAAGAGATAGGTCTACAGTAGACCTATACGTATTAGGCTGTGCAGCCTTTACCATGCCCTTTATCTCGGGCGCCAACCCATTTATGAAACGCGCAATGCGTTTAGATTCGGGGGTGATCATATAGGATACTAACCTAGATAGGGAGTTGAAATAAGAGACGTACTTTCGACAATCTAGGTTTTTCATTGATAGAGACAAGAAGTCTGTCTCTATTTTCTCCACCTCATGTGGTGGGCAGTAGGTTTCCTTAATAAGGTCCACAAACTTGGACCATCCTAAATTATACAGGTGTACTTTACCTGTAGACTGGATCATGGCCTTCCACCATATTAGGGCATCGTCCTTGAAGGATTGTGATACGTACTTGACCACATCCTTATCAGCACAATTGCTTATATCTACAATCGTTTCCATATCATCTAGCCACTTTAGGGCTTCTACTGCTCCTTTCTCCCCGTTAAAGTCTCGGGGCTTGCATGAGACAAAATACTTATAAGTACATCAGTCTTAACAGAACGGGACTCTTCAATAAGATCTATTTTCTTTGGTTCACTCTTCGCATTTGAAGAGTGAACATAGCTCTCCCTATGAGCTGAAGATGGTGGAATAGATAGAGGTCTAGAGCGAGTGGCACTCGACTCTCTAAGCCTTTCTATCGCCTTTCCCATGGCCCGTTTGACAGCCGCATCAATGCGAGCTTGAAAATTTTTATTTTCAGCTTTATTAGATTCAGCATTCTTGTGGCTACTTTGTGCTTCATTTGAGTTAGCCATCTTTAAGTCTTGGTTTCTATATATCTATAAAACTTCATTTAGCCATGGCGCACCAACCATATCAGCTTTCAATATTGGATATAACAATCAATTGCCTATACTAGTGTGAATAACATCACAACTCTTAGGCTTAACATATCTATATTTAGCCTAGGTCTTAATAGGACCATCATAAGCAAATTACAATTTGGTCGTAGTCCATATATCATTGGACAGTGGATCACAATGTCACAACTGTCATTGTCATCATTGACAATTATATAGCTCATAGGCTTGTCCCTAATGGACATAATAATTGGGTGCATTGGCCGGTCATATTGGTCATAATATATATATGGCATATCAGCCTGTCGCATTGGACTATTAATTGGGCACCTTGGCCTACATCATTTCAGATGTATATGGCATATCAACCTGTCCTGTTGGACAATTAATTGGGCACATTGGCCTACATCATATCAGATGTATATGGCATATCAGCATGTCCCGTTGGACAATTAATTGGGCACATTGGCCTACATCATATCAGATGTATATGGCATATCAGCCTGTCGCATTGGACTATTAATTGGGCACATTGGCCTACATCATATTAGATGTATATGGCATATCAGCCTGTCCCGTTGGACAATTAATTGGACACATTGGCCTCCATCATATTAGATGTATATGGCATATCAGCCTGTCCCGTTGGATAATTAATTGGGCACATTGGCCTGCATCATACCAGATGTATATGGCATATCAGCCTGTCCCGTTGGACAATTAATTGGGCACATTGGCCTACATCATATCAGCTGTACATGGCATATCAGCCTGTCCCGTTGGACAATTAATTGGGCACATTGGCCTGACGGCTAGTGTGGTTCCTCAAGCCACATGACCAAGAGTATGAACATTTCTTATTACATAAGAGTACCTTAATAATTGATTAATGGTCCCGGTCACCTTCGACCTTAACGACCTTGGAGGTTTGGACCTAGTCCCTTACTCCTGGATAGAAGGATAACTTCCCTTAACTATCCTGATAGAAGACCTTTCCGTACTTAACTATCACTTCTTGGCCAATGTGTGGTCTGTGCCACTTGGCATAATCAATCTATTAAGGTCTTTTGGAATTATATGGCAGAGCATAAATTCGAGTAAAATCGAGGCGCTCGTTTTCAAGAGGATGAATTACATATATATATATATATATATATATATATATGAATTACATATATATATATATTTAATTCCAAAAGTACTTCATTAAATTTGCATAAGAAATTACAATAATAGAAGGATGAAATAAACTTGTCCTTGCAAGGACTTAAAGAAATAAAAATGTCCACGCAGGGACTAAAGAAATAACAATGTCCTCGCAGGGACTACACATTATTAGAAGAGACTTCACTCGTCCTTCTTTCCCTTGACCAATTTGGAGAGTTTCTTGAAGAATTTGTTCGTCTTCTTCTCTGTTTTCTCCGCCTGTTGCTGCATTTCTTTCATCCTTTCTAAGGCCTCATTAATGGCCTCAAGCGATGGCGGAGGTTGTGGTTGTGGTTGTGGCATAACCGGATACTGGTACCCATAAGTTGGGTATCCAATCGGTGGATAAGTAGGTGGGAAAGGAGACGAGTAAAGTGCATTGTGAATAACCGCTTGTATGTAGGGGTCTTGCGACCATGCTTGATAGTCAACCGGTGTAGACGGGTTAAAAGGATCATATCCAGACGTGTCTGGATATGTGGGAATTGGGTTAGTATATCCCAATGGTGGTGGTTGAACAGCAAGTGTTGGTGTTGGTTCCACTATAGGTGGAACAATAGAGGGCCCACCCATTTGTGGGTCCTCTTGAATTGTGGGGTAGGAGTTGGGCAAAGGTGGTAGTGATCCCGACCTTTGTCTGGCACGCACCGTCATACGTGCTCCACGCTTTCTTCTTGGTGGTTCAGGTGGTGGTTGAGGTTGGTCCACGGGTTCCATGTGGACATCTTCTTGAACTTGGGGTGGAGAGTGGTGAGAAGGAGTGTGCGTAAAGGTGAATTGGTTCCAGTATTGGTCCCACTCATTAGGACCTTGGTAGGGTGATCCGGCATAGGAGTTCGAATCACTTGAGATTTCAATGGGATGTGCGTTCGATCCCGACGGCTGCATCTCCGGGTCTGAGTCCTCGTCCATATGGTTTGGTTGGTCCAACTGATTTTGATTGCTGGAGGCGTGTTAAGATAATGGTTGGGGTTAAATTCTTCATGGTAGGTAAGAGTGGTGTGAGTGGTAAGAATTTTGGGAATGTGAAGGCGAGTGTCTATTAGAGACAGAACGTCTCGCTGGTTGCCATGGAGATGAATCTCCTGATTCTTGGTATGCATCTGAGTTATGAGGTTGAGGGGGAATACGCCCCGATGGTCCTCCTCTCATTTGACCTTTTCCTCGTCCACTTTGTCCTCTCACACGTGGCGGCATTTTCCTGTTAAAAATCAATTCAAAACATACTAATAACTTAATAATGAAATGAGTAATCCTAGGTCAATGCCTAGACTCGGAAGTCTAAGGAATATGCTCGTGTAAGTTTGAGACTAAACACAAAAGGCTAGTGTTTAATTCTCTCAAACGTTGGCTCTGATACCAACCCTGTCACACCCTAGATTTCCAACCCCGAAATCAATACACCGGTGGGCCCGGGTGGGGAGTATCGTGACGTCTGTTGATAATCATCATAGTCAATTAAACACGGCACAGCGGAAGTCTTGGAGTAAAATTACTATTACAAACCGAATGTTTGAAAATACAAAATAATATACAAGCTTGTAATAGAAGATCCACAAGCGGATCATAAATTGTACATGGAAAGAATACAAAACAGACTTTGGGCAGATTTAGGATTTGCAAGATCCTCTATCACTACCGAGCACTTTCGGCCTATTTTCGTATTGTACCTATAGATTAATCTTTTAAAAATACGTCAGCTTTCGCTGGTAAATACACACAACTGACTCATTTTGAAAACATTTCTAAAATGTTTTAAGTGCGTAGAAGCACAAAAATCTTTTTATAACTTGGGTTTATTGACCGTCCAACCTTGTTAACATATTTACATGTTTGTCATACATACGGGGCTCGGCACGAAAACCGAGACACAATTAACGTACACACCACTTTGGATTCACAAAGGAGTCAATTCCTCCCAACCTTGTGGGAATGCATAATTGAGCGTCTATCGGGTGTATGCCTACACCCGCGCTAAGGTCGTGGCCATTTCGATTGTAATGAGCCGAGGATATCCAGGACACGGTAGTTAACCCCCGATATTAATAATCAAACAAAACTGATTAAAACAGAATATGCGGATTGATTATCTCCGAACCGGTGTTCGATTGAATCCCATTTCCGACCAAACGGTAATAATTTACCGTAACCCAAGCCCGTATAAATAAGTCGAGAGTATTTACCTGAGCTAGTCTTCTTTAATTTTTAATAACTCAGCCCTACACAAAAAGGACTAAGTGCAAATAGCATTTACCGGGAAGTCTCTAGTCTGGATTATGGCATAAACTAACCAATTAAATACTAAACGGTCTTATTTAAGTCATAGACTTAGACCGACTAGCGTACTTGATCAAAACGTATGACACTAGATTAAACGATGATTGGATAGAATGTAGTTTAATCCCAACAAGTACCTTGACTTGTTTAATATGGGTGAACTATTAACATTTTGGATTTTGAGACTTAAATGACAAGGTTAAACCCGTTTCGGTTAACTTCCGTAAAATAGTTACATATACGTAACCATGCGCATATTAGCGATATCGGGTATCCGGATAAGTCATGGACAAGTTCTATATGCCATTATACTTTAAATAAGTTAAGATATCAGTAGGATATCAACTTGTATGCCCGTTAAGATTTTAAAACGAAATTATGCCTCATAAGGGTGTTTTGGTAATTTCATACCATATAAAAGGAACTTGGATATAATTTAATGTTATGATTATAAGTATTCTGGAAAAATAATTTATTTATGATATAATATCAGTAGGATATCAATTATATGTGTATTTTACCTTTTATGACCAAACTATGCACCGAGGGGCATTTTGATCATTTTACACATAGTTTATAAATTATTTGGGATTCTGAGTTTATAACATGTACCTAATGTAAATATGTTTAAAATAAGTTTCAGTAGGTAACAAATTCTTGGTCCATTAATATGGTTTAAAACCATATTATGCGCCGAAACGGCGCTTATGTCGTAAAATGGCGTTTTATGCGATGTTTATTGAAAACTGATGTTAAAGACAGATTAAAAAATTTAAGATGTGTTATTTAGTATAAAATATCAGTAGGTAAATGATTTACATTGAAAGGATTTGATTAAAATTATTTTATAAGCCACAGGGGCTAAAATCGTCAATTATCGACATAGTTTAGGGACTTGCTTGAAAACTCAGTTTATAACTTGATTTAACATCCCAAATAATCCTACTTATAATATTACATCAATAGGAACTCATTTCCAAGTTCATTATCACTTAAAACCTTGTTTTATGTAAAAAGGGCATTTTGTTCAAAATTGGCATAATTATGGAACTTGCGCATAAACTTGGATTCTGATTATGATCATGTAATATAACCTCAGAGAGTTATGCTACATTATATTATGATCATAATGCAACTTTAGATCAGTAGGTAACTAATCTAAATCGGGTCAGAATCGAAAGTCAAAGCAGAAGTCAAACTTCGCGACTTTCGGTTGCGAACCGACCCTAGAACTGAAATTGACGAGCGGAACATGTTCTTACATGTTCTAATAATTATTACCAACTTGTTTAAGTGTCAAAACAGGTTTCATAACATATATAAGATCAATTTATAGTTTTTCCAAAAAATGGCCTGTTTGGCTTTTTAATATCATAACTTTGACCCGTCAATTGGTCTAGCAAATGCAATCTTCAGGAGGTGCCCTTTATAGGGACTAACACCTACCTTATTACGATCACTTAGCCATGTTCATTTCGAACAATGGCTGGACCATAATGGTCTTAACTGAAAGTCAAGGCGTTTTATGAAAACGCTTGACTTTTGGCTATAAAAGCCTATAAACGAAAATGCAAGAGCAAGGAACACTTACTAGAGGTTCCTACAATGCAAGAGAACTAAGTTGGATGCTCCTTTCAGCTAGGAACTTCCAGAGGAGGGAGAAGAGTTATGATTTAGAAAGGTGCAAGTTGGAATGAAGCACTTGAACACCTATTTATAGTTGGAGAGCTCAAAGGAGGTGAAGCCAGGTGTTTAGGGGTGTAAGAGGAAACTTACAAGTGTCCCAAAACGTGGCATAGCTGATTACAAGTCCATAGATTCGATCAAATGGTTTTTGGAGCTTTGCTTGGAGAACAAACAAAATTTTCTGCAGCAGAGCCTCTCTCGCGCCCCGCGAGAGATCTAGGCCTGATCTCTTGCAGCCCGCGACCGCCCCACGGCCATTTTCAAAATTTGACACTTTAGCCCCTTAACTTATAAAAGCTTATATAAACCTTTTTAAGCACCTTTTTGGCACTTTTAGCCATCCGTAGCCAATACTTGGCATACCCGGGATTATGCCCGGACATTGTCGAGCTCTCGGTTTGTTAAAAGGTCACTCAGAGGTATAAATTAACATGTTGACACTTTTAATCCCTCCATTATCCAACTTTCACATATTTTCAAAATTGAACTCTCTCGTCCAACAAATGGCACGTATGAGAGTTTAGGACTTCACAAAGGATCACTCAGAGGCTTATGATAAGCATGTTGATCCCGATGTCACTCAGAGGCTGGGCATGTTGACATATCAGTCACTCAGAGGCCAAATTTCAAGCATGTTGACATATCAGTCACACAGAGGCTAATGATTTAAGCATGTTGACATATCAGTCACTCAGAGGCTGTTATTTATGCATGTTGACATCGGATCGTCACTCAGAGGCTCAGATTGAGCATGTTGACGCCTTTAGTCCTTATTGGTCTTTAACAGACTATATTTAAAAATACAACACGTGTCACTATACTATTGGACACGATTTTACAAGGTGTTACAATAGGATATACCGAACAGGAAGTTCTTCTAATTTCTGGTGAGATTCCGGCGATTGAAGATGATTCCGACGATGTTTTTTTGATGAACAGAGAGTTGCAAGAGGTTTTGGGGAGTGTGTGTGCGTTTTAACTTGGTACTAAAGATCTCTATTTATAGATGAGAGGTGATAGCTTGGATCGTGTGTCAGTTTCGGTCAAACAATAATAGGCGAGATGATTGCAAAACGAAATTTAATGTGTTTGACTCAATGTTGCGTCTAGATACATGATTGAGGGACGGTTTCTTCAGTTAATTGGCGAGAAACGGCAATTTGATTGATTGCCGAGTTAATTTCACCCGTTATTGGGCGGATCTTTGAACCAGTTCATGCTAAACAAAGATATAAGAGATTATTCAATTAAATTATTTCAGATGTTGTGTGAGTGTTGCAATGGTGTGTTGTGTGTGAGAATATCTGTGCGACCCGGGTTCGATTCCCGTGGTCAGCACATTATTTTTAATTTTTATTTATACTATCCTTTTTAGTATTTTTAATATATATTATTTATTATTATTTATTATTTATATTATTAATATACCAAAGTCTATTAAACGATTAACATAACTTCGAAATATAAAATTATAATATATACTTGATTACAAAACAAATGGTGCGGGTTTTAAAACCCGTTTTTTGACAGATGTTACAAATAGACCGTTGTTTTACAACAGTTATTACATATTCTGTTTTTCTTTCAATTTTATATATTATACACATTAAATCAAAAAGTAGATTCAGCTATCCACAGTAAGTGTATTACTATCTTTAAGGGTTTGCTGCCATTAGTTTAAATGAATAATGATAATAAAAAAAAAAAGAATTAGGTCAAAAGTAGTTAAGAATTTAACCTTCGTCAAATCCACTTCCTTTCATCTACTTTTCGCCATAAGTAGATTATATAATTATCAGAATATAAATTTGTTATTGTCCACTCAAAAAAAAATTGTTATTGTAATAATTTGAAAAGATAAAAAATGATAATTGGACAACTATTTTCGTCCATTTAATTTATAAATTACTCGAATATGTAAAACTTAAAATATAATAATATTCAGTATATATAATAGCTTTTATTAACTTTCGTCAGTGTCACCTTTGAAGGTATCATCCAATTGTTTATTTTTTATTAAATTTTCCTACCTACATGTCATTAAACAAATTAGATAAGTCTCTTTAGATTTAAAATTGTATTGTTAAAATTGGCTTTTTGCCTACTTATACCTGATCCACTAGTGTAGTTCATTAAATAATGCCAATTATATACTTACACGTTTTATAAATATAATCTTTATTTAAAGATGTTTGTTTGATAGATATTATTAAATTCATTAGTTATTTTTGAAGATACTTATGATTCGCCAAACAATAATAAATTCATCCAATAAAGCTACGTGGCAATAAAATCAATAATTAAAAGCAAATTAAAACGACTGAAAGCTAAACCAATAAAAACTTTATTGACATGAATAAATTTTATATCTAAGATGGCTCACAAATTTTCTCGTTTAATAAATTGCTTATCTTGAATTGTTATTTATCAAGCAATTTGCATGGTATACAGTAATTTACGGGATATTTTAGTTCATGAAACATATTCAAAGCTTGTTATGAAAGTGAAATAGCACTAATTTTAACGTTATTTTAGTAATTTCGTAAAAATAGCGTTAAAAGCGGCAGACGACTAATCATGCATCATGTGGTCGCATTGATAGCCGAAAGACAAGGAGATACATGCAAAAATTGGCCTTTGTCTCGATTGCTGAGTATTATGTGCCTCATGTCCAAGTCTTGATACAAAACTACTATCAAGTCAAAGGTCTTACTGGAAGCAGTTTCTCTATTTCTATAAGATAGAGGTAAAGCTGTTTGTATTTTACCCTACTCAGACAATACTTTAGTTTTGCTATTAATTAGATTTACTGAATAAGATGATTATGATGATAAAACATATTCAAAGCAATCAAATTTATATAATGTTGCTTTTCTTTTACGGTGAGCGGTACTCATTTTTCTTTTACTTTTTTCTCTTTTAAATTGTTGTTAATCGAATTTGACAAATAAAAGTTTTCCTCACCATTAAAAAATATATTATACAATTCTATTGGAATATTTGAAACTATATCGCATACAAAAGGAAAAGTTAAATTCTACGGATAAACTTTTGTGGGATTAGTTTCATTTCAGTTCAATATTTGATTAATAAACATGGTAAAATATAAACATGCATAAACCACCTCATAGCAAGGTGCTAAGAGGCTTGATACAAAATCAAAACAGATTACAAACATGGTAAAATGTTTATATATAGTTCTAGAAATCAATTCGTTTCAAAAGAGGTGAATGTGTATTTTTTTTTTATTTTGTCATCTTTTTTGGTTTAATTGTCGGTCTTTGTCCAAAAAGAAATTTGGAGGCTTGTGACCGAAAGTTTACAAACAAAAAATAATGGTTTACAATGAAAACTAGATTGTTGCGTTAAGTTGTCGTTGAGGCGGCGACATCTTACTTGTTTATAGATGATGACACGTTATGTGATGCGTTAACCGTATGAAAACGCGTGTTCCAATAAAAATGGAATCGAACCCGAGTTGGTTCGATTAGTGAGGATTCTACTTAACCACTAGACCACCCTTCCCTTTGCATCAAGAGTTAGCAGCGTCAAAACCGTACAATAACTCGAATTTATACTGTCAAATGAAAACGTATTATATTTGGCCCGATCGTTTCTAGTTTGCGTCAAAATTTTAGACCAACTGAAAATGTACGTAGTAATAAGCATAAAACATATTGTATTAGACCAGACTCGTTTCCTAAAAAAATTATGGTGAAACGTGAATTTATATCATTTACGTTGAAATGTGAATTTATACTGACACGTACATTAAAATGTCAAAACGTATACCAACTGAAGACGTACATAAAAATAAGCAAGAGAAGCGTTATATTTGCCTTACTAGTTTTCGAAAATTATCTACGTTCAAACGTGAATTTATACCGACACGTACTGGGGGGAGTAAGTTTGAACTCAAGGGGCTAAAAGTGATATTTTATAAAGTTTTCAAAAAGTGTAGAAGATGAAATATCATTTCTGAAAATTTAGGGGTTTTTTTTAGCAAATTTCAAAGTTAAGGGTTGATTTGTCTTTATGCAACCGACCGTTTTCTTTAAGGTTATTTACAAAAGATTTAACCTCATTAAAAAATTAAATAATATATCCAAATATCACATATAAACAAGTGGTCTTATCGTTTTTGTCTTTGAAACATGAACCTAAGATCTTAAAGCCTAGGTATTTCTTTAGATTTTGTCTTTAGATTTTGTCTTTATAAATGGGTCACCAATCTCGTTAGTTAAAATGTAATACGTGACAAAATCAGTTATTTATGGACCGGACATGAATGTTTATCCTTTTTAAACAAAAATGATAGAAATTACACTTGCAAATCATAATAAAATCAACCATCAAGATTTGCCATCGAAGCTTTTTCCATGGCCAAAGGAACCCAAACTTTCCATGCTTTAATATCACCATCCAAACCACCACTATACACCATATACTCTCTCCCGTCACCGTCACCGTCACCGTCACTGTCATCGGAGTTTTCCGCCGCCACGGCCAAACACTTCACCGGTCCACCGTGACCTTCCAAAACACCCAAACACGAATAGCTTTTCCCCTCCAATCTCCGCCACAACCTCACCGTCTTATCAGCCGATCCACTACACACCAATTCACCCACAATTCTCACACATAAAATCGCCTTTCGATGCCCCAAAAGCGCCCCCACAACCGCCATATGTCCGCCACCGGAGAAGTTTCTTTCACTTGCTATCATCACTCCTGAACAGGCGCCCGAGATTAACACGGACAGATTATCATCGTAAGCCAAAGCATTCACCGCGGACTTATGGTGAACTAACGAATCGATTAACTCGTGTTTTCGATTTCTTTGATTGAATCTCCATACTTTAATTTTCTTGTCGGCTGAGCCGGTGTACACGTAGCCTTCACCGGATAACACAATCGCGTTAATGGCGTCGTCGTGTGCGTTTGTAACCGATTCTAAACACTTGAAATCGGAGCTTCTCCAAACCTTGTATCAGATAGAATATATTAGTTAGAGTTTCTTTGTAATAAGATGTACTCTAATTAAATATATATAATTGATTAAATTCTCTTTATAATTATTTTCGTTAAATATATTAGTTAAAGTTTATTATAATAATATATGCTTTAATTAAAAATATATAATTTGATTAAATTCTCTTTGTAATTATTCTCATCGTATTCCCCAGATCACGGAATTTGTTGGGGTTTTTTTTTCATAAAATATGAGTTTGTTTTCTAAACAAGAACATTAATTCGGCCCTTTAATTGTAACAAGAGGGTCTACTGGCCATGGTCAATGGAATTTGTTTAGTTTTTTTTAATAAAATGTGAGTTCAAAAAATGAGTTGAACCACTGGTTGTAACATTAGAAATACAGACCTTTTAAGTAATTCTCAACTAAAAGGAACGGTATATTATTTAGTTGATCAATAATACATAAAACTTTACCATATTTTTTACCATATTTTGAGTACCTTAAAACTCCGATCCCACGAACCGGAGTAAATCAACGCCTTATCTCCTGACAAAGCCAACGACGACACAGCGTCGTTATGGTGAATCCATATCAGTTTCTTATGCCGTCGAATCCTCACATAATTCTTCGCAAACAAAGCCTTACTCAACCGATCTTTCAAAGTAGGCAAACTCGCAACAACCTTAAACCCCATCTCACTAACCTTCCATACCCTAATCCTATGATCTTGATGACCACTCACAAAAACATCCTCACTCAACATTTGCAAACACTTAACCGCACTACTACATCGAACCGAAACAAAATCTTCATCGTCCGATGTAGTGTGACGTGGCCAACGGTGGATATGGGAGTTAGATGAGCCGCTGTAAAGGTGGTTTCCGGTGAGGGTGAGGGAGAGGATGTGGGAGGAGTTGGGGTGGATTGTGAATAAGCAGTCGTGGTGGAGGGTGGTTTGTTGTGGTGGTATGAGGGTGGAGATTGATGAGGGTAGGCTTGATCTTGAGGAGAAAGAAGAGTTGAAAGAGTCTTGTGAGAATGATTGTGATCGGAAGTTGTTTGAGTCTTGGTCGTCTTTTGGTTTGGAGAATAAGCGGAAGGAGCAAGAGAATTGTGGGAAGTTTAAGTTTCCGACCATGGTGTTGTGGTGTGTGTTTTTATGGTGGTGAAGATTGGTTATAAAGGTGGGGGACTGCTGAGTGAAGAAGAAGGTTGTGAGTCTAGTTTTGTAAATACAAGGAAAAGCTAGAAAATTGGTAAAAAGGGAACACGTGGTCTGTCTTGGATTTTAATATTTATAGTGTTTAATTTTGTATGTTATTTTATAAAATAAAATATTTTAGTGTTGATAAAATACAAAGAATACATATTGTGAAGGTATGTGATGGGAGGGCAGTTGCCAACTTAGAACCTCCCATGAGGCTATATTTTGGTTATAGTCTAAGGGCCTGTTTGGTAATTTTTGAATGGTTAAGTGTTCAACTATTAAAAGCCACTATAATATTTAACCGTTCAGAGGCAAATGTCTGATCAATTCAGATTATAGGTCTTAACCATTCAGACTTGGCATAATGCTTAACCATTTAGATGCAAATGTCTGAACCATTAAGACATCTCCTCATGAAACAAACAGTTTGAACCATTAAGTGCTTAACCAGTAAGAGGTCTGAACCATTAAAAGTCTCATTAAGAGCTAAACAAATAGCCCCTAAGAAGGTTGACACGGCCCCTAAGAAGGTTGACACATTATACTCATAATTTGTGATTCTCATGTAATGGTTATTGTTTGTTATTATGTAAAAAGAGAGCTTTAAGGGAAAAATTTAAAAGTAAGGGTGTGAGATTATAGTGATAATTTGACATGAAATTATAGGTATGTGTGAATATGTTTAGCTAAAAGAGTAAGCATTGGGTCAACTCCGTGTTTATTAATTTATTTCTATAAATTTTTGAAAGGATATTTTGTTGTCAAATATAAACAAATTGTATATTTTATGTTGAAATTTGGAAGTTAAAAAATAAAGAAAAGACGTTGTGTTCTATGGTATAAGCACGATTGTAATATAATAGTTTGTGTTTTTAGCTATGAATCTTGTAGTCTTAAAGTAGTAACATAAGAAAAAATTAGTGATTTCATAGTAAATCGAGTTGTCATCAAGTTCATGTAACATGGGCATAAACGACACTTTTGTATTATAAAAAAAGTGACTGCTTTAGGGCCCCACAGTTGTGGGAGCTTCAAATTCAGAGTTTTGTTACGCAATAAGAGTACAAGTTTCACATTTTTAATGTATGATTTGTGAATCAAAAGATTTTTGGGTCTAAAGCAAAGATGTGTTAGTTTTATGTCAAATTCAATTTCGTAAACACAGTCTATTTAGCACCTTACATTTAAAAAAGTATAGTAAGATGTATTAGTTTTATGAAAGATATCACATCAAAGTGTAGACTTATGTATAAAGAAAAGTTTTAGCACCCAAAAGTCTTGTTAACGAACAAAAGTGCAAAAATAGCATTTATTTTGTTTGTATTTTAAAGTAGTATACCATCTAATGACAATTTGCCATATGCTCCACTTGACACATGAAATTCATACTTGTGAGTCTTTTTGGGCACACAATCTATACCTATGCCCTAATGTTATCCAATCAAAACATGTTATGTTTTTACATATACATCATAAGGAGCAAAACCGATGAAAATCAGCCACATAATCACTTTTTCACCTTATGACGTAGAATATTAGTATTTTGACATTCTAGAGCATAAGCCAATCATATGATGACATGTAATCACAACGATTTCAACATTATTTGTCGTTTCATCGACAAATTTCTCTCTTTTATTTATAGGAGAGAAGATTATGAATTTGTCAATGTCGTTGCTGATTATATATTATATACCATACAATTGTTTAAGACTTCTTATATGTTTACCCATGGATATCACCTATCATGGATTAACAACGTTTGTTTCAAAAGGTTTGTGGTTGTAAAAATACTATACAATTATTTATAATTCTTCTATTTGTTTTTTTCCTCTAGCTTTTTTTGCAACAGTTTTAAAATTGTTTCAAATAGAGACGACAACAATTTCTTTAGTCTTATGAGAGGTTGCAATCGATGTTTTAAAAACAAGATCAATTCATTAAGATGGACAAACTAGCGACTCCTGTAATCTTTGGATCAATCATAGTGGCACATCATTAATTTGCAACGGCAAGGTATATGCTTTTCCATAAAATCAAAATAAATTAATTGACTATATAGAAACAACATACATTATACATAATGGTTAGGATCATAAAAAACTAATGCATAAAGTTATATGTCGGGTATACAACAAAAATTGAGGGGATGAATTAAAGATGGACACCTACGGTGAAGAATTAAACTAAAGGTTGGGTCCACCGAGTTAAATAACCGAAATTCTATGTGTATCAAATGATTGTAACATAATGGTTGAATAACATATATTTATTTATTATTTATTTATTTATAACAACAAAAACCATGACAGGGAATAGTATTTTTCTGTCATTGGTTAATATGGCCGGCGGCCAATAATGTCAGGCAGGTCCGGTAAAAGTACGATCTTGCCCGTTTAAATTTACAATTTTCCCATTAATTTTGTTTTTCCCTCCCAGCTATATTATAATTTTGCCCTCAGTTTAAATTTACAGTTTTGTCATATTTTTTGTTCCCCCTCTCCCGTCAAATTACGATTTTGCCCCTGGTGTAAAATTTCAGTCACGCAATCGTTTTAGTTTTTCTTTTTTTTTGACAAAACTATGGTAGTGTTTTATTTTAATTGGTTGACTCGTTGTAATTTTTATTCGTGCTAGATGGCTGCCTTACACACGCTCATTTGTCCTGAAAATTACAACTTTTCCCTCAGTAAAATTATAGTATTTCCATCGTTTTAGTTTTTTTAGCAAAAGTATGGTAGTGTTTTGTTTTAATTTGTTGCCTTGATGTAATATTTTCAGATCGTGTTATGAGTAGTATGTACAAGTAATCGAAACACAGACATACATGTTACAAGAGAGAAATATTCGACTTAGTGCCCCGCAACGTAAACGGGGCAAAAACTAGTTTAGAAACAAAAATAAAACTCTTGTAATTATTATATGTTACATATATTCAACAATTAATGTAAAAGAGGAATTTTGTGTGCCAAGTGTAGGAGACAATTTGAACTTTAGATCATACGGTGTGGGTGTGGGTGTGGAAGTGTAGCGTTTATGCCCTTTCACAGTGTGTATACCACACCGAACCCCGTGTTGTTGACGGCGTTGTGGACGGGGCTTGAGATTTCCCACCGGTGTTGAAGTTAAATAAGCATATTGACGTGGCGTGATGTCATTGGACATGGATAATAGCCGTTTGACCCTAACGGCATAATTTAAAAAAAATTATTTAAAAAGATAATTCACCCATCTATATAAAAACCTCACCATCTTCACCTCACTCTCTTCTACCCAACTCCTTCTCAACCTTCATTTTTATACAATCTCTTAACTTTTTATAAAAAATAATGCACACATGGATGTAGCTAGTTTCGGTTATTTTAGATTATGTTTTTATGTATCATTTTTTATGTTTAAATTATGTAATCGGTTTTTTGTAGTGTAATCTTTTTTTATTTAAATTTTATAAGTGTTTTTATTTTGATAATTATTATATTAAAATAAAAATAAAAAATAATGTCACGTGTCGAATAACGCCCATCTTCCATATCCTTTCCCACACCACCATTTTTCCACCACGCCACTATTCTAACGCGCGCTGACCTGGCGTTCACATGTCGAATAACGCTCATTCTTCAAGCCCCTCCACACTGTATGGTCTGAAAAGTGTCTTTTTCAGTTTTAGGAGGTAAGGGTATTATGCTTATTCTCTCTTTAACCTACCTCACCCCCGATTTTCAAACGTCTATAACATTTCCATACGATAATCTTTTTTTTTAAATCACACCGTATTAACGAGTATTTCATTCTTTTTAATTTGAGCAGACTATTGCTATAGTTCTCTTAATTTTTGAAAATTTTATTTTACAAGCTATAAAGTTACGTGGTTTGGGTAACGTTACGTAATTATATTCCAGTATGTAATTACTTACTATATGTGCAAGCAGTAACAAATGTTCAATGTGACCCTACATCTATAATCGCGTATCATATGTAACAGGTGTAATGTTACGTGATTATGTATCAATACGTAATTGCGTTATTATAGTTTTTTTTATTGTATAATGTTTTTTTTACCAATGTTATGCTTATTACGTTATTATACATTCAATACAATGGGAACTTAATTGTTTTTATGCTATTACATGATTAGATCTGTAATAAAAGTATTTATGTGATTATAGATGTAGTGTTGCATTGAACATTTATTACTACTTTGCACACATGGTATGTGATTATTACATTGAGCATTTGTTACTGCTTTGCATACATGCTACATGAATATCACATTGAGTATTTGTTATTGCTTTTGCACAAATGATACATGATTCTAGATTTAGGTATACATATGAGTATCTTGTACGTGCTTTAGGTATTCATTAATCATTTTGGTACGTGATTATAGATATATAGTGTTACATTGAGAATTTATTACTGCTTGCACATATGATATGTGATTTAGGTATTTATTGATTATGTTCCAGTATGTAATTACGTATTGGAACATAATTACGTAACTTTATAACTTGTAAATCAGAAAAATCAAAAAATTTAAGAAAACTATAGCAGTAGCATACTCAAATTAAAGACATTTAAATGCTCGTTAATACAGTGTAATTTAATATATATATATATATATATATATATATATATATATATATATTATATATATATCGTAGAGAGCTCAAATGAGAAGAAAATTTTTTAAGAATAAAAAGAAATAACTTTTAAACCAACAGAAATTCTTCATCTACTTCATTTAATGTGTGCGTTTAATGTTATGAAAAATGGCATATAGGTAAATCTATAACTGTCATTAATTAGCTAATTAGTTAAACTTGTAACTCATTATTTTAATATACTCTTTCAAGATAAAATAATTTATGGTGAAGGACAATTTTCGATATGTGTAGGATAAATTTTGAAATGTGTATGGTAAATTTACATGTGTGTAAGGTAAATTCCGGTAAGTGTAAGACATATGTAGGATAAATTTTGAAATGTGTAGGATAAAATGTTTTTGCTTTATTAATGAGAGATAACATAATTAATGAGAGGAGTTATAAACTATTTAATGTTTTACCATTATATCATTTCTTCTTTTTCTTCTCACATTTAATTTCTTCTCAAATGAACATTCCCATATATATATATATATATCGTATGAAAAAAGTTATAGCCGTTTATGAGTCAACAATATTGGATTTTTCTGTTCTGCCCTTTTATCCACGGTTTTCCTTATTTTTAGTTACGTGAATTCTAAATTTGGGGAAAACTTAATCTCAATCATTTGATTATTTGATCAAATACCCATGTTCTCTCCTACACTTCCCACAATTTCACCTTCTTGTAGAATAACCTTTCTCGTTACATATAACTATGGTTTTAAGAATTGTTAGGAGCTCCCTAGTCGGATTTGAGAGTATTCAGGGAGTACTCGGCCTAAGTAGAGATTACTCGGGAGTATTCGGCCTATACGAAGAGTACTCGGGCCTCGACAGCTTAACTTGTAGCAAATACTCGGGATGTACCCGACCTTCGAGACCTTGTTTTACAACCATTATAACACATCTTAAATAATTAGACAACGGTAAATAGTTATCTAACATAATTCATGAATTCCTTTCTCAAAATGATATACATTACATATAGCACATCTCAAACAATTAGACAACGATAAATACTTATCAATATAATTCATGAATTATATTCTTTCGGTTACAAATTACAATATTAACCAACATTTTCCAGTTTACAGAATGAAATTTGTCAAGGGAAAATAAAAATAGAAGAAATATAAATATAGACCTTACTCCTATGACACTTGGTGAGTTTGTTTTGAACGTGGTGTCTTGACTAATGCTAGATCTGTTAGTTATTGTGTTCATTGATGGTAGTTTGGTGTATTCACAAAATCAGGTTGATCATGCTCGTCATCTCCACAGGGTTCTTGAATTATTCGAAAGGAGAATCCTTATGCCAATGGAAGGTACAATTCTTGGGCCACGTGAAAAGGTTTGTCGGTATTCATGTTGATCTAACTAAGGTTGAAGTGATGATGATTCGACCTCCACCGAAGAACCCTACCCAGGTTCGGGGATTTCTTGGACGTGTCGTATATTATCGCCAATTCATTCAAATGTTATCTCGATTAGCCAAATCTTTGAAAAACTTAACCTGTAAGAATGTCAAGTTTGTTTGGAACAAAGAACAAGATACAACTTATGTTTACATAAAAAGTCAACTCAAGTTTTGATGTTGTTACTACCAAAGGGAACAAATGATTAGTGGCCTATTATGATGTGTCTTATCTTGGTTTGGGATATGTCATATGTAGAGAGGCAAGGTCGTAGTGTCTCCTGTCAACGAAAACCCCATGAAAACTATTTATCCCACTCCGGATCTTGAGTTAACATTAGTCATGAGTTGACACATGTCGTATTTGCACTTAGGATTCGAGGACATTATCTTATTGGGGTAAAGCTACAATTTAATATGATCAGAAGAGATTCAAGAATTTATTCGATGAAAATATTTGAATGTGAGACAATGAAAAAGGAACTTGTTAAGGTTATTTAAGGATTACGAGTGTGAAATTATATAGTATACTTAGGGCTACAAACGAATCGAACGAACAAGAACAAAGTCTTATTTGTGTTCTTTCGTTGAGAAAATATTATACTCTTCACTCTCTATAATTTTTTAATATATTTTATATGTATAATCTATTACTAAAAATAAAATAAATAATAAATAAAATATTAAAAAAATACTTAAAAATTGTAAAACACTATTCATCACTATATCATATTCATATGTATATATAATATAATGTGTATATATAACATCATATGTATAATTTATTATTAAAAATCAAGTAAAGTGGTTGTTGGTGGAAGACAAAGAAAAGATAATGATAAGAGTATAAAAAATATTATTTAATTAAAATAAGAGAAAAATATAGTTGTGTTTAGTGAAATTATAAGGTAAAAGAGATGAAAGAGATGTGATAAAACTATGAGATTTTGGGTTTAATTTTGTACACCCAATTGAAATGAGATTTTGGGTTTAATTTTTTCAGTTACAAGTTACAAACTCAATGCTTTTGATGTTGTTTGGTGTTTAATTAATGGTAAACTATTATGAAAAATTAGCTATAAAGTTGACTTTTAGTTATTTCTTTAATGCTACAGGCTGTGGATGTGAGTACGTATGTAATTAGTGTTGATTCATCATCAAGAATCAGATCATTTGAGAATGAAGTTGCAGAGGCTTTGCGGGAAAATAACACGTATAAAGCCCAGGTTGATAGGTATTAACTATTCACCCAAGAATTTATATAACACTCGTGAAAATTATGTGCACATTTGGCAAGTTTGACCCGTTTACTTATAACGTGTCAATTTGGGCTATGTTTTATATCTAACATATCAAACGGGTAAATTCAACATATATAGATATAAAAGAAATGAGTCAAAAGTCACCAAAAGTATGTTTTATTTGAATCACTAGATTAATATTAAAAACTATCATTTTTATAACCATTTTGGCAAAACAATAGTTATATATAAAAAATTCAAATTTAGGACCAAATTTTTTGAAAAACAAACTACAAAGCATAAGGCTAATCTTGTAGATGATGACATTTAGTAATAAGCAAACTTACTACTGTCAATTTTTATATTTCAGCTTCCTGACCAAGGGACGAATTCATCAGTTAGAAGTATATTTAAAAACAGTTAAAAAGGAACACGATAACGATGCATCTTTACTTGAGACCGACAAGAAAGAACTTTGAGAATTTATCTTCACGTGAGCCTCAATCATGCGAAAGTAGAAGCCCAAAGAGAAGAGTTTATAGCAGGTAAATTATATCTTCTATAATTCATTCAATGTTAATATCCAAGATTAGTATCCATTTTAGGAAGACAAAAAGTATGATGCACTGTGACTTCATAAATTTTGATATAACGTATTCCTTCGGGTGGGCAAGTCATTCGCTCTGGGGGCAGGATAGGTCAGACATCATAACTCATATAATTAGTTATATACTAAATTAAAAGTATTGGCGTCCAAAATGATAGGCGTATTGGTTTAGGGCGAGAATAAGAATGGGAAAGCTAGGGTGAGTATGAGAAGGGGAATGCTCCATGGGAACATGTAAGCATTATTTGCAAGTGAACTATTCCCCTCGGTCCTAGATAAAAGTATCATGTTTAGTAAGTGAGTCAAGGTTACCATTTTTAGTAAACGGGCCAGAATGAAGTATCTTTATAAATGGGTCAAACTTATCATTTTTAGTAAACGGGTCAAACTCATCATTTTTAGAATGCAAAGGAAAAAAAAGTCATGTCATTATAACATTAAATTGCCTGTCCACTGGACGGGTATAGAACTAGTTTGAAGAAATCGGAAGAACAGTTGAATTCCTTAAACTTTTATACATCTTTTGGCTTAAAAAAAACAAGGGCCTTTTTTAAGGGTTTCTAGACATGTTTTAGCCTTTTAGGCTTGTTAGCAATAGTTTTGGCTGTTTTAGGTTGATTCTAGGCTTATTTAGGTTGATTCCGGCCTTATTTAGGGGCCTTTTTTAACCCTTTTTGGCTGGAATTTGGCCAGAAAGTCCCCTGAACCTGCACTTTAGAGCCTGAAAGCTCGCCTTTCAAGTCGCAGCGCGCTTTTGACAACATAGGCATAGATGATTCATGATATTATGTTACTGTTTTGATCGTTAAGAGTATCATGTTAATGATACAGTCATTTTAATCGTATATAAAGCATTAGTTGCGTTTAAAAAACTTGTGAAATGGTCAAAAAGTGTTTGCAAGTCAACCTAACACCGTGCTATATTTGAACCTATTTTATGATTACACAGTTTGGTCCATTTGTTTGTTTTACGATATCTACTCAAATACTTGCTGATGCAAGCTCTTTACAGGTATTGATTCATGAATAATTGCTCTTTGCAGAATTTAAACAGGAGGAGGAAATGGTCCAGAAATTACGGGTCCTGCTTATCAACAAGACTCCATCAGGTGACAGTCCTGGGGTCGGGCCGGGGCCTGAGTGAAGACCAGAATAGTAATGCTAAAGGTCAAAATCTGGAACCGAAAATTTGTTAATCTCTGGCTATAATTTGTTAACCATATCTATCCTCTAATAATAATTAGACAATTAATTTGGATTGCTAATGTCATAACTTAATAATATGTAGCTGCCAAAATTTTAATTCATAAAAGCTGTTTCCTGGCTCCTTGCTATTTCAATTGATAACATTTTTTATCTAATTGTTTGGAAAATTTAGTTGAAAATTGTTTAACCAACTTTGGACGCATACAATTATTTTAATATATAAAATATATATAATCAATATCCAATACTTTATGAGTTTGTGTTTCGAGTTTCGCAACAAGTTAAGATGCATTAAAAATAAAGATATTGTGAGGCATCAATGCTCAAACTTCAAAAGATGAAATGAGTAAAACTTATGACAAATACGAGGGTGAACAACTATTAAATGTGTTTTACTCCTATGCACACGCAAGGGGTGCAAGATTCGTTTCAAACGACTTGTACAATCCGAACGTATGCATGTCTACACACACGAGTGCCGGGTCAAAACTCTGCCAACCCATAAACGCAACGCTGACCAGTTACAGTTTCATGCTGCCTCGGGATATTTTTACCTTTGTTTATTTTCCCATTTTACCCTAAAGTAATCATGCGTATAAAAGTTTTTAAGACCACACGGCGTGGAGTAGCGTGGAGGCTTCAATCACGCCGGCACACCGTCCCGTGGCCCGGCATGGAGGGGATAAGGTGGGTGACATGGCGGCTCTTGATTGGTTGTTGTGTGGGTAGATTTTGACCGTCTGGTGTTTAATTTTTTTTTTCAAAATGCCACTTTCAAGCCCCTTCCGCCCCGTGCCTTTTTTACCACACCCCGTGCTGATGTGCCTGCCATGTGACGCTTCATGCCCCTCTTCATGCCCTTTACGCCGGTGTAGTCTAAGTGTAGAATACAGGATTAATATATACGGACGCTAGCCAAGTTCGCGAAGCAAGGTTTGGTCTAGTCACCGAACCCAAGTCTCTGCTGAGTAATGACTTGTGTGTTTCGGAACACACACTTGACACTTCTGATTATCTTCTTAAGATAAGTGGCTCACACTTCAAATTGAGCGATTTAATTTAGATTTAGCTTGACTATCAATGGCCCCTCAAGTCTTATATGTTTCGTTTTGGCCACAAAAGCTGATATATTTACTTTTATTGCAAGATTAAACATGTTATAACAGTTTTCCAATTTTTACAATAATTAGATTGGACAAACACTAACACCAACACCTCACAGAGTATATATCATCTACAATATAGAACTAAATATTAGATGCATTGCAGCAAAATTTTGGATGTCAAAACTTGTAGCGTTGTGGTTGAGAGTTTTCCCTCAACTACTGAAGCGTTTTCTAACTATGCCTCACGGAATAACCAACTGGAGTATCATTCCCATCGCTTTTCCTTCACGAACCAAGACGTTCATAAAATGGCACAATTGAGGGAAGTTATATTGGACCCTTACGGACATATTACGGGTGTTGAGGTGTTAAGAACATACTCATTGTTACAAGGGTCGCCCACCTAAGTAAGCCATAGGTTGCACAAATGGTGTCTTTTTTCAGGACATGGTCTCACAAATGGTGTCAAATGTTATAACGAAGATATTGTAATTGTCTTGGGCTACATACGCCTAGGCTGTGTCTATAGCAACAAATCACCACTAACCTCATCATGGTACGTGTCATGTGACCCGACTACGATGTGTAAGCAAGTGTAGTATTTTAGATAAGGGGTGAGCAATGAATAACAATAAGGATCTTTCTTGTTTGATTTGGCTGAACCGGTCATGCCATATAACAATAACGAAAGATATTGTAGCGACTACAGATTCAGACCATTATGCCCTTTTGCAAGCAAGGACGTGTCGGTTTGTTCAAGTATCAGAAAACACATTACGAAATCATCAATATACAAGAAAATTCACGAGAGAACTTGATCAAAAGAGCTACCATCTGCTTAAACGTTGATACTAGCTAAGTAAATCGAGTTGAATTACGCGAGAGCTTTTACCGAGCTAATTACAAGTGGACATCCCTCTACCCACAAATGCAAAAATGTAACATATTATAGCAGGAATTGTAGCAAAAACACTTACCCTATCGATTCAACAAAAATTCCCACAAAATAACGATACAAACATGAATGATCACCACATAAACGAACCTGAACTCGATCTTTCACGGGCAATGCTCTTTTTCTTGAAATTCATACAAAACAATGAAAAGCGTAGGAATTCGGATCAAATATCATCAACGTCTATAAAGAATAGCTCGGAATCATCTGTAAAAACTTCGATCTTGCTAACGGGTCGCTTGAAAACCGACCCAAAACTGCAATCGTAGCGGTATTACTCCCGAATTTTTCAATCCCTCTAGAGATCATACAAGTGTGATTCGCTTCCACAACGACCATTATATCTCCATCCAATAACGGCGAAACGGTTTCCGCAATCTGTCGAGTAAGTCGTTCTTGAACTTGAAGTTTAAAGCCATGAAAATGCACAATCGACTGCAGTAAAGATTTCCCGACAGGGTTTATCTCTTCACCGGATATGTAACCGATATGAACTATACCGTAAAACGGAAGTAAATGGTGTTCACAAAGTGACCATAAAGATAGATTAACCTCTGATCTAATGTTATCTTTATAATTAGCGACCCCAACGGTTTTCAACGGCATGGTGGCGAACCCGTTTAGTTTCATCTCCATGTTTGAATCTTTAAAGTTCATGAACCATTTTACAAACCGATTAGGCGTACCCACAAGTTCTTTTCTACACAGGTCTTGACCCAATGACCGTACAATCGTCGCAACGGCTGTCTCCATGTCGGGATTACCACTGGGCCCCACTTTCTGGGACCGTGACGGGCACCAAGAATCTTTAAGCGAGTTTCGTACACGGATATTATCTAAACTTATGTCTCGGCATCTTAAGAGACCGAAAAAGTCAACCCAATTCGCGGAATGGTGACTTTCGAAAGTTCCCAAACCAGATCCGACCGTAACATTGCTCAATCGTTTGTGGTTCGAATCCAGAAAAGCAGATTGGAAATTGGGGAAATGAATGTGTGAGCACTGAAGAACAACGGCAACACCGGTTGGGTTGATTCCGTGATGTAAACCGAAACAAATATCGTCTGCTAGTTGTTGTGGATCTTGGAGACGTTTAGCAAAAATATCGGCGACTCGAGAGAGTTTGCTAAGGCCCACAACGCGTTGACCGGATGGAATATAGCCTACGTGGCATTTGACCTGGAATGGGAGTAAACAAGACTCACAGTATGAGAAGAGATCGATATCTCTAACAAGAACCAGCCCGCCCGATCCTCCAGCAAGCCCGGTTCCATTTTCTACGCCCACTTCCGGGAATAATGCACCTTGAACTATATCTTTTACGTTCTGTTTGTACCCTGGTTAAAACCAAATAACACAATAAATTATTAGATTAGAGGCGGTGATACTAAGTTTACTAGGTTCAGATACAGATTGTGTAAAAAGTTCAGATCAAAATGGGTACTTCTGCCCTTTTTGTCCAGAAATTTTGAATCTTTTTACGAACAATTAATTTGATGACAAATTACAAAGGTTAAAACATTTGAATAATAATCGAAAATTTTGATAAAATGAGACTTTTATACATTAAAACCACACTTCAGATGACTTTCGCCCGTTTGGCTAGTTTCCTATTTAGCAGTTTACTTATTTTACCACTTTGACCCGTTGGAGATGAAGCATACCACAATCAACTCATTTATAGGTAAATGGGTCGAAATCCCACCTCCAGATCAATATCCAAAGAAACCTCAACATATCAAGATGGGTTGAAACAGGCCAGATCAGGCTGGATTGGTTGTAAACAATTTTGTTTGTACCAACAATTAAGAAGTTAAATGATTACAAAGACTATATAATGATTTAGGAGGCTTTTAAACATTCAAAATACAGTTCTGATGCCTTTTGGCCCATTTAACCAATTTCCTATTTAGCTATTTATGTACTTTACGACATAGACCTGTTGGCGATAAAGCATACCCGGATCAACCCACTCATAAGTAAACGGGTCAAATCACCACCTCTAAATCAACATCTAAGTAAAGGGGTGTTTGGCAGGGCACTTTCAACATCCACCTGACTTGCAAGTCATCCCTACCTATATCAACAAACTATAGCACAACCCTTTTTCAAGCAATCTCCTGTCAGATTATCATATCCTGACTGAAAATTCAAACTCATATACCTAACAAATAAAAAAAGCATAACAGCCCAAGTAAAACGTGCCAAAATATTTCCGCTTCACCCCCATCCAATCCAAGAACTTACGGTTTTGTTTTCACCCGACAAATTGCTGTAGGACTTACATAAACTAGCAAAAACAAACATAAATCTTAGAAGAAAGTACTAAAACATTACCTCTAGTTCCTTCACGAAGGGCTTTAGCAACACGAAGAGGGGTCTTCCTAAGCCCTTCTCTATTAGCATCTTCACCCAGACCCTGCAACAAAACCTTCACAGCATCTTCAATAGCCACAGTTTCTGGTTCATGCTCAAACCCCCCATCAAGCAACTTCACACCATTTTCAAGCACCACACAATGATGACCATCATCTAAAGCTCCCATTGAAAGAAGCCCACAAAAATTCAGATCTTCAAAATCACACCCTTTGAATAAAGATTGAAACTTTAACACAAAAATCGCCAAAAGAATGAATTTTTTTATGAAAAAGATAAAAGAAGAGTGACCACCGGTTAGAGATATGGGAGATGGGGCTGCAAAAATGTAAGCAAATTGTGTGAATTATATAGAGATGGAGGGTATATTAAATAATAATAAAATGAAGAAAATAATAATAGATCCAATCCCAACCTTGGATCTTTAAGGTCGTTGGTGAGGTTATCGGCGGCTGTGTCTTTTTCTGTGGGACCCTTTTGCAAGATCTGGGTAGAAAGCTATCGGTTTTGCCCTGTTGGTGCGTGTGGGATGTATAGATACACGAGTGTGTATGTATGTATTGCCGCTCAAAAGAAAAAATGTATTGGTGGTTGTGGTGGTGGTCAAGTAGGGTTTAGGCTTCAGAACTCACCAACCGCATGTTGGGATCCGTATGCATAAATGGGTCGGGTCAAGAATATGATGAGATGATGACGCTACCAACCCACCATGAAAATGGACTTTATTGAAATTTGGAATATTTTTTATCCTAAAGATTCCAGATCTCAAAAACTCTCTCTTGGGAATATTTTTTATCCCTAAAGATTCCAGATCTCAAAAGCATGTATTCTTACATAAAAAGTCAAACCTTTTGTAGGCAGGGACTGTTTGGGTTAGCTTATTTTTGAGGTAACTTATAACATATTTACTTGTAATTACTTTATTTGAGTTAACTTATTAAGATGGTTTTATGTATTGACAAGTTGTTCTTTGAGAAGTTAGGATTTATAACTTAAGACTTATGACTTATATAAGTTAATAAGTTCTTTTTAATAAGGAATCTCAAACACCCCCATAATATTATAAGGGTGGACAGAGCATCTTCGGAAATTTCGGTCCATTACTACAAAAACAAAGGGTATATCGTCACCGGTACTTAGGTATCATTTGCGGGAAGTGGAATCATGTGTTAGTCACAATTGAAAAGAGAGAGAGAGTTGCGTTTGTGTGTTGAGAGGAGAGAGAAAGAGAGAGTTGCGGATAGACGAAAACACAACCGCCAATGGGAGCGGGTTCCAGTGCATTGTTGCAAAATACAAATGTGGCACTCAGGTTGTGGCGTTTACACGGGTTATGCTTCGTCCACCTTAAAAACAAAATTTAGAGTAGGGTTGCTTAATGAGCAAGCTCAGCTTGGGGTTTGAAAGTTAATGAGTCATCTTGGTTCGACTTAGCCCATAACTTAGTGGTTTAGTGGAATGATTGTCCACTGTAAAAGTGGTGGCGGTTTAAATTACTGCAAAAGCAATTGGTTAGGGTGATATTTAAAAGTAAAAAGGTGTTGTTATATAAGATCTTGACTCGGTCTGAAAATATTATAAATTTGAAATTTGATTTTGAGCTCGGGTTGGATCTAACTCGAGTCAGCTTATTTATCTTTTTAAATTTTAAAAGCTTTGTATTACTTATACATATGAATACATGTAAAAACAAAAAATAATATTTATTAAACTTAGAAGAAAATAACAACAATAAAAAACGAGACAAGTCTTTCTTACTATAAAAATCTACTTCTTAAATGACCTACTTAATTTGACCAAGTCGAACAGATAAGCTAACGAGCAAGCTCACCTTAGCTTGAGCTAGACTCGAAAGCTAAACAAGTCAACTTAGCTCAATTTGTTTATTTACGAGGAGAATTGGTGCGAGCTTGGTCTTGATTGTTATATTCGTTTTGACCCTACAAAACACCTACTTTAGGACCTGCTTTTGAGTTTGGGCCTACCACTACCATGACC
This sequence comes from Scalesia atractyloides, assembly GCA_947069175.1. Classification (NCBI taxonomy): domain Eukaryota; kingdom Viridiplantae; phylum Streptophyta; class Magnoliopsida; order Asterales; family Asteraceae; genus Scalesia; species Scalesia atractyloides. The sequence continues at coordinate 7,320,194 of CAMTDV010000002.1, read as the reverse complement.
AATCAAGTTGCCCAGTGCCCACTTCGACTTCTAATTCAACCCAACCCACCCATGGGCCATTAATTATTATAAATTCGAGTTCTGTTAACACACGTGGTAACATCACTAAATATTGTTGTATCACCGGTACAGGATACTGTTTTGTGGTTAGATTCAAACTTAATTGATAATTGATAATTTAGTTAGAAAAATAGACACTGTTTATTATTGATTAGTGAATTTTTCTCACGCGTTGCAACAGAATAAAGATAATCACATTGCAACAGAATAAAAGTAATCATGTCCCAATAGTATACTTAAAATATACCATAATACTTTTGGATCATAAATTGAAATTGGACTAAGTGGTTGTTTAATGAAAAGTAAAAAGTAAAAAAAAGCTTTTATCGTAAATGTTAAAATTAAAATAGGATGGGTTTAAGTGTTCATTTAAAGAAAAGTAAAAAACATTTATCATAATATAAATATCTTATTAAATAACGTATATCTTTAATTCCCGTAAAAAACACTCTCACCAATTTCAACTTTATCTTGGATTGTTGAATTATAGTCGAGCAAATCTAAGCATAAAACATCTAACTTATTTTGAATTTTTTGTCCGCCAATCAAATCACACCAAGTGCACTATTCATGACAAGTAATTCATATAAATAAATAATATTTTAAAGACAATATATTGTAAAATTATGTCAAAACTGAAATAGCTAGAGCCGACTACAAGATGGTCATATGATAAGGTAAATTTCACTGTTAGTATTTGCGCCAAGAAATTACACATTGTGTCGTAAGACGCTTGGAAGAAAACAATAAATACTGCTATTTACGATATGTTTTTAAATACTGTTATTTCTAAGGTGGTCAACTTGTGCTTAGGGTGGGAGGTACCCTCGGATCTTGGCGGAGTTTGTTGCTTCTGCCCCCTCACACCCTTACTTAATCCGGACAACAAGATTAGGCCTATTGCCGTTGGTGCAATTTGGAGTAGGTTAGTCTCTAAGGCGGTTATGAGGGGTGTCGGGAAGGAGATGGTTAAAAATCTTGGTGATTTTCAATTTGGGGTGGGGATTCATAGTGAAGCTGAGGTTGTGCTCCATAGCGCAATCAAGTTCATAAAAGTGTTCCACTCGGATGGGTCGTTGGTTATCATTACTATTGATTTCTCTAATGCTTTCAACCTATGGGTGGATTTTCTATATGGACAACCGGCTAGATTATATGTTAGTGACAATCATATTTAGTCCACCCGTAGGGTTCAGCAGGGGGACTCCTTGGGACCTTTTTTTGTCTTAGTTTTGCATCCCCTTATTCACTAGATACGAGATTGATACAAGTTACTCTTCCATGCTTGGTACTTAGATGATGGTACGATTATAGGAGATGTCAAAGAGGTGGTTAAATCTTTAGACATAATCTGGTCTAGGGGCCCTGTTTGGGGCTTGAACTTAACGTCAAGAAAACATAAGTTTTCTTGACATCATACAATGGAGTTAAGGTGCAGGAGGGTTATTTACCTAGCGGGATTGGAAGGCTAGTGTTTGGTGTGAAACTCCTCGAGAGCATTATTAGTCGGGATGCGGGTTTAATCAGTAGTTTGGCCGTGAAAAGGGCATCTCGTGTAGTGGATTTTATGAGCTATCTTCCACATCTTTAGGACTCTTAATGCGAGCTCCTCTTGTTGCGCTCATGCCCATGGTGTTGCTAATTTGTTGTTCGGCCTCGGAATTGCATGCACATGTCCCTTCCTGATTTTCATCTTGGTAGTTTCTCTTATAAGAACACCGACGCCCCTAAAGACCAGGATGCTTTGGCGAGTGCCCTATTGTCACACCCCGGATTTCCAACCCAAATCCATACACCTGTGGGCCCGGTGGGGAGTATTGTGGCGTAATTTGATAACATCATAGTCAATTAAACACGGCACAAGGGAAGTCTTGGAGTAAATTACTATCACAAACCGAATGTTCAAAATACAAAAAATAATATACAGGCTTGTAGTAGAAGATCCACAGGCGGATCATTAAAATGTACATGAAAGAATATAAAACAGACTTTAGGGCAGATCTAAGGATTTGCAAGATCCTCTTATTATTCACTACCGAGCAGCTTCCGGCCTATTTCGTATTGTACCTGCATTTTAGTCTTTGGACAATACATCAGCTTTCGCTGATAAATACACCCAACTGACTCATTTTGAAAATAATTTAAAATGATTTTAAGTGCACAGGGCATAAAATCTTTTATAACTTGGGAAAGTTACTTTGTAACCTTGTTAACAAATTCACATGTTTGTCCATACATACAGGGCCCAGTACAGAGACCGAGACATGATTAAATACACACCGCTTAGAACTCACAGAGGAGTTATCCCCAACGTCTTGGGTAATTTGCATTTGAGCGTCTTTCAGGTGTATGCCTACACCCCGCGCTAAGGTCGTGGCCATTAACTAATCTAATGAGCCGATGATATCCAGGACACGGTAATTTAACCCCCGATGTTTAAGTTATCAAAGAAAACTGATTAAAACAGAATAAGCGGATTTACTAGCCACAGTCCAGCATTCGATTGATCCCATTTCTGACCAAGCGGTAATAATTTACCGTATCCCAAGCCCGTATAGGGAAAATAAGTCGAGAGTATTTACCTGAGCTAGTCTTCTTTTTAATTTCAATAACTCAGCCGTATACAAAAGTACTAACGTGCAGATAGCATTTACCGGCAAGGCTCTAGTCTGGATTATGGCATAAGCTACCAATTAATACTAACATTCTTTAATTAAGTCATAGACTTAGAACGAGTAGTGTACATGATCAAAATGTATAACGCTTGATTAAAAAATGATCGGATAGAATGTAGTTTAAACCCGACAAGTACTTTGACTTGTATAATATGTGTTTAAACTATAAACATTCTGGATTTTGAAACTTAAATGACAAGGTTAAACCCGTTTCGGTTAAGTTCCGTAAACTAGTTACGTTTAATCAACCATATGCTTATAAGCGATAATGGGTAACCGGATAAGTCATGGACAAGTTCTATATGCCATTATATTTTAAATAAGTTAAAATATCAGTAGGATATCAACTTATATGCCCGTTAAGGTTTTAAAACGAAATTATGCCTCATAAGGGCATTTCGGTAATTTCATACCGTATAAAAGGAACTTGAATATAATTTAAGTTTGAAATCATGAGCATTCTGGAAAATAGTTTATTTATGATATATTATCAGTATGATACAAATTATTTGTGTAATTTATCTTTTATGACCAAACTATGCACCGAAGGGGCATTTTGGTCATTTACACTTAGTTTATAAATTATTTGGGATTCTGAGTTTATAACATGTACCTATTGTAAGTATGTTTAAAATAAGTTTTAAAATCAGTAGGTAACAAGTCTTGGTCAATTAATATGATGCGCTGAATCGGCGCTTATGTCGTAAAATGACGTTTTATGCGATATTTAATGAAAACTGACATTAGGGTCAGACTAAATGTCTTAGATATGTTATTTAATATAACATATCAGTAGGTAAAAGATTTACCTTGAAAATATTTGTTTGAAAACTATTTTATGAGCCACAAGGGCTAAAATCGTTTATCGACATAGTTTAAAAACCTGTTTGAAAACTCAGTTTATAACTTGGTTTAACATCCCAAATAATCCTACTTATAATATTACATCAGTAGAAAACTCATTTTCAAGTTCATTATCATTTAAAACCTTGTTTTATGCAAAAAGGACATTTTGGTCAAAGATGGCATAATTATGGAACTTGCGCATAAACTTGGATGTTGATTATGATCATGTAGTATAACCTCAGAGGGTTATGCTACATTATATTACAATCATAATGCAACTTTAGATCAGTAGGTAACTAATCTAAATCAGGTCAGAATCGAAAGTCAAAGTAGAAGTCAAACTTTGCGACTTTCGGTTGCGAGCCGACCCTAGAACTGAAATTGATGAGCCGAACATGTTCTTACATGTTCTAATAATTATTATCAACTTGTTTAAGTGTCAAAACAGGTTTCATAACATATATAAGATCAATTTATGATTTTTCCGAAAAATGGCCTGTTTGACTTTTAATATCATAACTTTGACCTGTCAATTGGTCTAGCAAATGTGATCTTCAGGAAGGGCTCTTTATAGGGATTAACACCTACCTCATCACGATCACTTAGACATGTTCATTTTGAACAATGGCTGGACCATAATGGTCTTAACCGAAAGTCAAAGCGTTTTCCGTAAAACGCTTGACTTTTGGCTATAAAAGCCTATAAACGAAAATGCACAAGGAAGGAACACTTACCAGTGATTCCTAGGGTGCAAAAGAACTAAGTTGGATGCTCCTTTCAGCTAGGAACTTCCAGATGAGGGAGAAGAGTGTATGAATGAGAAAGGTGCAAGTTGGAATGGTGAACTTAAGCACCTATTTATAGTTGGAGAACTCAAAGGAGGTGATACCAGGTGTTTAGGGGTGTAAGAGGGAGCTTACAAGTGTCCCAAAACGTGGCATAGCTGATTGCAAGTCCATAGTTTCGAATACATGGTTTCTTGGCATTTTTTGTTTTGAGGCCAAGAAACTTAATGCAGCAGCAGGCTTCTCGTGCCCCGCGAGAGACTTAGGCCAGGTCTCTCGCGGCCCTCGACCGACCTATGGCCAGTTTCAAACTTTGACACTTTTAGCCCCTCAACTTAATAAAGCTCCTAAAGGCCTTCTAAAACACCCTTTTGGCATATTTAGCCCTCCGTAGCCAATGTTTGGCATACCCGGGATTATGCCCGGACATTGTCGAGCTCTCGATTCGTTAAAAGGTCACTCAGAGGTATAAATTAACATGTTGACACTTTTAATCCCTCCATCATCTAACTTTCACATATTTACAAATTTAAACTCTCTCGTCCAACAGATGGCACGTATGAGAGTGAGGACTTCGTAAAGGATCACTCAGAGGCTTGATATAAGCAGGTTGACTCCGATGTAACTCAGAGGCTGGGCATGTTGACATATCAGTCATTCAGAAGCCAAATTTCAAGCATGTTGACATATCTGTCACTCAGATGCTAATGATTTAAGCATGTTGACATATCAGTCACTCAGAGGCTGTTATTTATGCATGTTGACATCGGACTGTCACTCAGAGGCTCAATTTGAGCATGTTGACGCATTTAGTGCTTATTAGTCTTTAATAGACTATATTTTAAAAATACAACACGTGTCATTATACTATTGGACATGATTTTACATGGTGTTACACCTATTTAGTATAATTATCCAAAGTTTATGAGAGAAGTTTGGTCTAACCCCTCATCAAAAAGCCGTGTTTGATTGTCAACAGGCTTCTCATGCTTAGGATTTCCTAATAGTCATCCCCATTGAACGACGAAGCCACACATGTCATCTGTGGAGTACCGACAATTCTTAAGTACCGGGTAATGATCCTTCTGTTGATAATCCTTGCCCAGTTTGCCGCAAGGTTTATTTAGATACTTTTAGTGAGCATGCGGTTCATTGCAAGGAGTTACATGGGTTTAACTATAGAAATGATTTGGTTATGGATATTTTTGTGATGTTCTAAAGCTGGTAGACATTTTGGAAAAAAATAAGACTCTGGTGAACTTTATAACGGATCTGCTCGATGGGAGTTCTACTCTTCGGCCAGTTGATATTCTTGTGTTTTGGTGGTCAGGAGGAAAACATGTTTGTGTAGGCCTTATGTAACGCCTCGCTTTTTATACTTTCCTTAATTAGAAAGGATTGTTGTAATGCTATTTTTTGGAAACTTGTATTTGTAATTCTTCCCAATTTTGTAATCCAAGACTTGAATCGTAATAAAATTCATATTTATTCAATCATCTAAACTAATACTTGCTCGCATACATACAATCATTTTGATATTTGTTATACATACTTACATACATGCAATCGTTTAAATCGATACTTGTTTTACGTACAAAAAGGCTCATGCAATCACATTCGACACTCAATCATACTTATATGTTTTAAACGTGTGCAAAAATGTCAAGTTAAACTAAGTCTCAGGACTAAAAGTGTCAAAAACCAAAGAAGCTTCTGGAATAATCCTTCTCGCGACCCGCGACCGAACTTCTCAAACCTCTCGCGGCCCGCGACCGAAATCTCTTAACCCTCTCGCGGCTCGCGAGAGGGGCACAATCTGGAAATGTTGGTTTCAAGCTCATGGATTGGTCAAGATTGTGTTTTCTGTATTTATTACCCCAACTAACACCCTCCCAAATTTTACCTATAAATACCCCACTCCATCTCCTCTCAAATCACACCTCAATCATCTCTTCTCTTCTCTACAAGCTCTAAGAGCTCTCTTCTCCTCTAAAAGATCAAGGCTTCAAAAGTGAGTTCTAACTCACCTCTCTCCTTTTGATCTTTCCTTCTTCTTCACACTTGAAACACCTTTGGGGATACTTCCATAGGTTTTCCATGGAAAACCAACTAGGAATATCACTCTACTTTAAGGTCCCAAGTGTAAGAACTTTCTTGTTTTAATAGGGTTTTACCCACAAGTGTTGTATCCTTCCAAGCTTGTTCTCGAAACAAGACTTGAGTTGATAGAATGTGATCACTTGGAAGCCTTGGCTATCCTACCTACGATCCACCACCTCACTTGATGTTTTCGTTTACTTTTGTCTTTTACTTTTATGTATTAACGTACTCATGACCATCCTTGTCGTCCTTGTGACGACATGTGTATTGGTAAACTATACAAGAGAGGTTTTAAAAGGAAGGTTATCCTCCTACATCCATGCATGACTTCTATGATGTTTATGATTACGTATGATATATAATATATGTATATATTCGCTAACCGAACCCTTGATGGTAATCAAATGATTGTCCGTCATGATACTAGGTTACATCACCTAAGTACTTAATCTCTCGTTACGATTCTAATGGGTAACCTAACCCATGAAAACACATCAACCCGAATGGGTCTTATAGTGTCAAGAACGAGTATTAAGTCTAGATGATTACTTTCTCGTATACATATTCTATCGTATTTAAAGTTCCTAATCCTTCATTATCATTTGTATACTTACCAATCCATTTTTCCTCTTGTAGGATAACTCGGTACCCCTCCAATCATCAAAACTCTTCAACGGGACTAATAAATGGAAGCTTGCAAAACCGTGAGTACACTCAAACACCTTTTTTTCGCTTTACACCTTTGGGTGCAACATGTAGTCTATCAAAATACACACAATCACACTTATACTTTTACGCAATCACACAAACAATCCATCATACATGCTATAGTTACTTGATACATGATTCGTATACTTGGAACATATTTATATGATACTATTCGTCATTAACTTTGGCTAAAGCCTCCACCTTAACATGTATAGCGCTATAGGAGTAACGCACCGCCCGTATTCTTGAGGTCATGTTAAGTTATTCTATTTTGTGGTGACACGCGAGGGTTGACTTATAGATTGCATGCCACGTTTATGTAAATCTTGTATGCTAGCTTAACATGTGGATTCGTTTAAATCTTTTTGTACTTATGCTATATCAAACTTGGGTACTCGCCAATACTTGTTGTATTGAACTATATTTTTAACATGTTGCAAGTTAAAGATAGTGATCATGATGAATCTTACTAGGGATGGCATATATACACACCTAGAATGTTAAGTTTATGTTGTTATTGTTGAATTCGAAATTTTGTGATGTACTTGACAATTGTGTTATGAAATGAAATTTGGTTATTGTCACGAAGAGTGTTATGATGCAATGAGCAATTTATTTCGTCTCACTCTGATGTTTCCGCCATCGGTTGGGGTGTGACACCTTACGTGAGTGTCCCCTCTTGTTGGGCTCATGGATAATGGATATGTTGTTGGCCAGCCTATGTTGAAGTCGAAATCAGGCAAAGTCGCTAAACATGAGAAAGCTTGTTTAGAGAATCAACATGTGTTTATCTCATTTGCCTTTGATACATTTGGTTCCATAGTCCCGAAGGCCGTGAAATTCCAGAATTCCTGAACAGCGTCCAACAGGTCATGAATTATATTTCTCGACTCTTGTGAGTCGCTTCGACTTTAGTAGGATCAGTTTTGCAATTCAAAAGGGGATTGTGACGCAACTTGTTATCTATTTAAACATGTTAAAGTTGGACTTAATCATGTTTGTTTATATTTGAAAGATGTGTAACAAGATGGTGCAAAAAAAGAAAAAAAAATGGGTTGCAAGTTTGAATTGGTTTAAAATTATTTATATCCAGTTGGTTTATTAATTACAGTAAGGTTATTGTACAAATGAGTTAACATACTAAATATGAGTAGTAAAAGAGGTTTTTTTTTTAAATTTCCCACCTTATCAAGCACATATTTTAATCATAGAATTTAGAAAAAAAAATCGTGTATTTACACTAGTAGAGTTATTATGTAATCACTCTAGAGTAATTACACATAATTACTCTATTAGAGTAAATATACAAAAATTTTATCTTTTACATTTTGCAACTAAACATCATTCTTAAGTAGATGAAAATATAAACAAAAAAAATTCTTCATTTTTTATGTTTAATATGTTAAAACTCAATTGTATTTGATCTTACCCTTATTACTTAACTAGGAGATGGGAAATACTTATTAGTTTTATTTGGATTAAGATACATGTGTTTATCTTATCGGTTTGAGTTTTCCTAAGTTGTTAGAGTTGGAGTTTAATTAGAATTTTGTCGAGTCTAGCATAAATTTACCCTTATTACTTAACTAGGAGATGGGAAATACTTATTACTTTTTTTGGATTAAGATACATGTGTTTATCTTATCGGTTTGAGTTTTCCTAAGTTGTTAGAGTTGGAGTTTAATTAGGATTTTGTCAAGTCTAGCATAAATAGGGGTTTTTTAACGGCTAACTAAATTACCGGATAAGCATTCTTGGATAATCTCAATCGAGCAAATGTATCCTTTTCTCCATAACGGTCAGAGTTAGATGTATATTCGAGCCACCAGTTCCGGAGAAAACCCGTCTGCCCAAAAGCCTACTGTGGTAAAATCCGGTTCGGAAATTAGTTTCGAACTGGCGACCTCCAGAGAGCAGGGGCGGACCCACGTTGAGCGGGTCAGGGTCCCCAGACCCCAATCCTTTTTAAAAAAATAGTAGAAGCGATATATAAAATTTTTTATAGACCCTATAAAATAATTTAGTTGGACACCATAACAATAACAATGAAAGCCTCATGCATTGATAAAACCCCTTGTTTACACACAAAAGGTCCCAGGTTTTATACTTGTTTCTTTTGTTTTTGTGTGTTTTTTTCTGATCTGAATTTAAAGCGGGGTATTTTAATAGCTTTTCAAAATACACAACAAAAACAAAAGGCACTCTTTTTCCTTCTTGCGCTCCATCTATAGTCAAGAAACCCTCCACCTCCTCCTTCTCCAGCCTCCGGCATCCCACCGCCCGTTCCCCCTTCCTCCACCCTCTCCGTCGTCCTATCCGCCTCCACTGGTAAGAATTCTCTTTACTTTTGTAACTTGAATTTTTTTCGTTTCGTAAGACATCTGTTTATTATGTGTTTTCTAATGAGTAGTGCTCATAAATTTTGTTATGGTATTGTATTTTATTATGTTTCTTGTCCTGATCCAATCCAAACGGCCACAACCTGAAAATTTTAACGTTTGTTTGTCAATAATTTGAACATAAAAAAGTGGACCTCATTGAGAAAAAATCTTGGTCCGGCACTACCAGAGAGGTCTAGTTCTAAACTTTATTGTCCTCAAGAAAGGAAACCAACGATTTATATTATTATTTGGCGTACTTTAATCCGCAACATAGAGTCACGTTTAACTTGCAAAAATAATGCGGTGACGTGCACCTACATGTTGGGAAAATATGTTTTATAAGAAACAATACATTTTATAATGCTAATTATTCAAAAGTTTTACTACATGTGTTATATCTTTGGTGGACTATAATGCTATCAATTATTCAAAAGTTTTACTACATGTGTTATATCTTTGGTGGACGTTATAATGCTATCAGTTATTCAAAAGTTTTACTACATGTGTTATAACTTTGGTGGACATATATGGCGAACATGTAACATCTCTTTATTAAAGCTAAGGTACATAGTTGTCCACTCCTCGGTTGTTCCTAATATTGCTCATCGCTATATGAAAATTAATTACAACTTTATATGTCTTAAATTTTACAAACTTTCAAGTTACCAAGAGACACCATAGTCATGGCTAATTTCTATATGGTAGTTGTAGAAGCATGAAGCTACACGGGCCGTACTCCAACAATTAGGATGAATCACGGTCACACCTTTGACGCTCAAGTCAGTATTGGAATAAAGAATAATCTAACAGAATATAGAGAGAGTTTTAGGGTTAGAAACAACCTATAGAATATTGGGGAGGAATCCCCTATTTATAGTTGGTGGTGACTAGGGTTCCCTCAATTATAGGAGTTGTAGTTGAGATAAGATACTCCTCCATAAAATAGAAAATTTGGTCAATCTTTTATGATCTCCATGTTATTTGGAGATTTGGTTAGTTATGGTATATTTAATTACCATATTTTACTGAGTCGGTTATAAAGTAACCGAGTTGTAATAGGTATTGACTGGGTTGACTTGGCCGAACTCGGTCATACCTCGACATGTCCCCCAGTCCGGTGTTATTGTTAAATCCAAAAATGGAAAAAGGGTTATCTTATTAATTAAAGATGTCAGACTCAAACAACGTATTGCAGATTGTCTCGTCAAAGCGTTATTAGCCTGCTAGAATGTAGTCAGCCTTTGGATGCTATTAGGAACGATGTTTAGCCTAATAAAAGGGTTGTCGCTCCTAACGACGTTTAACCCATTGAAAGGGTTGATGTTAATGTGACGACGATCCTTGCCACGCGTCTGTGTCACCGGAATCTCCGTCGTCGTAATGTGCAACCGTTGGTGGTCGTAGATGCATATGTGGATGTTGTACCACATCAGGCAAATGTGTTGGTGGTCGCACCAGTCGTTATTTGTTATTGATGACCCGGGTAAGGCATTCAACGTTGTAGTTGGAGAGGATGATGTGCAATACACCTCTGTAGAAGTGCTTGCTATGCTCAGTGATCCCGAAAGGGTGATTAGAGCGTTATTTATGTTTCCCACAATCTTTTTATAATTGTGGGACAAGTACCTGGATTTTCATCAGTGGTTATGTGCATCTATTACCAAGACACCCACTGGAATATAAGTGGTTGAATGCATCTATTACCAAGATACCCACCCTTAGCGCTGTATTTTGTGACTGGTACTTTTGTAAATTCGTAGTTGTTGATATTAACTACATTACGTTTAGTATTGTCATGCTTGTGCTTTACCGTATTACGCAGTTTAAATGTAATGGCCAGTTGCATTTACAAATGTTTGTAAGAACACTTGTTGAAATAAGGTGTTTTATAACGCGTATGACGTTAGTGAACACTTGTTTAAATGATCAAATATACTTCCTGTCGCGCATAAGTGTGTAGAATATTTGTAAGAATTTGAACAAGTGATTCTCGCGATTGCGCTATGGCGTGCGAGATACTTGCTAAAGATAATAAAGTTTTTTATATGCGTTTGGCGGAAATGAAAACTTTACTCATCACGTATTTTCCCATCACTCGTGGCGTGTGGAATACATGTTTAAATAAGTACTTTCCTTGCCGAGCTTGGCCGTGTGGGTTTTCTTTTATCCATGTCGCCTATCCAACGTGGAGAATATATATGTGAATAAACATTTTTCCTGTCACATAGCATGTGGAATACTTATTCGAATTATCAAAATAGTTGTCGGACCACACACTTGTTTCAATTATGAAATAGCATTTGTCATGTCACGCGCTATAGTCGTATCATGCATTATGTATGAAGTATAAATATCCTATCGGCCTGGCTCATAGCCAACTGAAGATGTAGCGCGTAACTAAATAAGATGTGTCATGCAAAACCAAATAGAATTCGGCGTGAATAACCAAAGGACCATATGGTGCATAGTTATATAAAGATCGGCCCATAGCCAAATAAATGTGTGGTCTGTAGCCTGACCCGGAAAATGGTCATTGACATCCAGTCTTGTAAACCGCTGAACGTCTAAGTAAAATATGAGCCGAGATCTTGTTGCCTCTAAACGGAAATAGTTTAACTATCATCTGGCGCATCGAAACGTCCACATTATATAAGAACCCATGCTGGATAATGTGTAGTAAATATCAATCCTAATGGGCGGCCTGAGAGAAGATGATCACTTTTAAGTCTTAGTGGCGCTATACCATGCTAGTCCCCCAGTGCTGCTAAATTATGTTAGTAGTATTGAACTTAAATGATATAACAGATGTTCAAAAGCACAAACGCAAGCACATATAAAGGTGTATCGTATGTGATGGGATACACCATCAAGTCATATGAGGGTCGCATGCTGATTATGATACCTGTCACACGAATAATGTAATGAATATACGAATTTTATCAAAAGCGATGTCCTTGAATAAGGATCACTTGTGTAAGTCGGAATGTTTGGATTAGGGCGCCTGGCTTTGGTGGTCATGAGTCATGACCAGTAACTATAGTACTTGCATAGTCATCCAGTGCGAGTACCTCAGTTCAATACTGCTAAATAACGTTAGTGATGTTGAATTTGTAACTAAATTTCAATCATAATGAAATATATAAAGCAAAGCTTACGCGTGTGCATATGTGCATATACATATTTAAACTTGTTGTAAGCAGTTGTTCATTGTGCTTACACATTTGTAGATCCCAAAATGTTGTAAAATGACTTTTCCATTATATTTCTATATGACAACATAAAAAGTGTAATAGGAAAAAAAATGATCAGATACGTTCTACGAGAACAAATAGTCTTAACTTATCTATAGGAGCAGTGGATATCACAAATAATATGTATTTGCAAAAAAGTTGTGAATGATAACCGGTGACCAAGCACGAAAAGTGATTAGCTAAAGTTATTTGCAATAGCACTACTATTCTCGCATAGCCCCTTGTCATGTGTTTATATAGTAGTAATCAGTTAAAGTTAGTTGGAAATTAAAAGAAATTGAACAACTATCAAAGGCAATATGGCACTTTTAGGTGTATTTATGTGGCTAATATACTTTTGTGGTAAAGTTCGTATATCATACCTATATGCAAAGAATAAAAGTCGCGTACATACAAATGTCTCCCGCATATGTCAATCATTGAGGCGTAAAGGTGGTTGCGTGAATTCTAGCGGGTGGTGCTAACCAAGCGGCGCAAACTCTTCTGGCGTGCAGGCTAGTGGCATGAAGTTGGTGGCACAAAGGAAAGTCCTAGCGGAGACCATATAGTTGGCGAGTCATGTCGATACCGTTTCTCCTGTAAGTTTGACAGGTTGTCCAGTAATGAGATGGGCACGGCATGGCGATTTTTTCTCAAAGAGATAGCGCTAAGTGTCGTTGCTGGAATTAATCTTGAAGTCCAAACAGAAACTTATATCTCGTAATTTGTCCATCCAAAACTCGTGTGGAGAGTTAATTGTATCCATATTTGTCTGTTATTGATCCATAAGTCGTGTGTGCAAAACTTGAAAAACCAAGATCTAGCAGCAAAGCACGGATCCAAAGAGAGACGAAGTGTGGTTGTCTTTAATGTGATCTAGCTACACTACTATTACTATGTTCCTTCAGTCCAATGCTGCTAGATAATGTTAGTAACTTTGAGTTTTGAATAATAAGTAAAATATCAACCATGCGAGTATATATAAAGCATCACATATTAAACATCATAACATGCTTATCAATCGGTTGCCAGATTGTAGAGAAATGTGTGTGTGAAATGGCGATCGCCTTTTTGTTTGGCAGGCTTTGACCCCTGTTTGTAAGTAGTCCCGCAACCACGTTTTTGGATGATCATTTGGCTTGTAAACTGATATGTCCAGACCAAGATGCTCGAATTTGGTAGGCGTGTCTAGTGATAATGGTGCCAACAGTGTCATACTGTGTAAGTTGGACAATCTAATGTTGCAAGATTGTATTAGTAATTTTGCACTAATAAAGTAGATAATCGATATCTGTATAAGGTAACCAGACTGTATCCTTCTATAAAGGTTATTCTTTGTATAACCCAAAAGGTTAGGATCTGAATGCTTGGCTACGTTCTGTCTATCCGGTATGTAACTTGTTAGGCAAACAAGTTGCCTAGAAAAGAAGTCATTCGTCGAAAATGTAGCATGCCAACATGGTTAGCCGACAAGTGTATAGCGAGGTGGATAGATCCTCCGTTAAGCGCATAAACAGAAAAATAGATCAAGTGTTTCATTCGATAGGTAGACCATCTGGTAAGTGCTAAACAATATTAGTACCTAGTATTTGAATTTATAAAATGTCAAGTATATTAAAATAAGCAAGATAAGTATTCGATAGGTAGACCATCTGGTATTTGAACTATATTTTATCTTAATAATAAAGATGTAGGATAGTCAGCCCCCGAACTTGGTCCATGACCGTAACAAGAATGACAAGACGTGCTAGATTAGTTTACGAGTTAAAATTGTCAATTCATAACATCGGCAGGGTGACTTACGCAATTTGATGTCACCTTATTTGGAGAGATAGGCATTACACATCCCATCCTTTCCCACGCTGAAGCTTACCAAAATATGCTCTGGAGGTGACATTTCAGGCGCGGAGTTGGCAAGTGAGTTGTCCGCCGGAAGCGGAAAGGCGTATAAAGGCATCGACCAGAGGCGGCACGGGTGGAAAAATAAGCGTCCGCTGGAAAGGCGGGATATATAAGTGCTTCTGCCAGAGAGGCGGGTTGAGTAAGATCTTCCCCGGAGTGGCGGATTGAGTAGGAACTTCCGCCGGAGTTGGTGAGTTGACTAAAAGCTTCCGACGGAGGTGGCGGGTTGAATAAGAGCTTCTCCCAGAGGTGGCAGGTTGAATAAGTGCTTACGCCGGAGGTGGTGGGTTGAATATGAGCTTCCCCTAGAGTTGGCATGAGCAAGAACGATACCGCAACCCAAACAATAAGGCGTCCCAGAGTATGCTTGTTACACCCACTCGTAGCGGAAGCATGAAGTGTTATCTGAGTAGTAATCATTGCATTCAATCATGTAAACAACTAAATGAATCAAAGTAGATAGATGTTCACCATACATTTAATTTAAGACAAATTTACAAACTATAAGTTGTTTCAAAAGAGAAGACAAACTGCGAATTACATTGTTTGAAAGTAACATAAGTTTACAAAACATATATAGTTTAAAACCATCAAAGCTTTGCATTCCATGTTTTGCACGAAGGTGAGACATGTGAATCAAACCCTTGCAAAAACGGATGACATCTACACATAACTTCTTGACCCATAACCTGATATCCAATGCTGTCCACTAGTTAGCAAAAATACATGTTAAGTTTCAAAAACGTCAACAAAAATTGGTGAATTCATATGTTTAGTTTGAATCAAATGAATCTTTAAAACATTTGAAGTATTGTAATGAAAAAACGGTATGTAAAGCGTCAATGAAACTTGAAAGATCATTAATGTTTTGCAAGGACATTAATATGTACGCCAACATAGGTAGTAACTAAGCCTAAACGAATTTATACGCATGCTTCGAGATAGGACACAAAAGCACTTTAACGATCTAGATGATTTCCATTTAGAGTGGAGCTCGTCACACTCCATAGATCTATGCTTTTCGCCTCCCGGTTTAATTGGTAACTAATGGTTACCCGCATTCTATTCGCACGTGATCTATGATATTTTTATTATCTAGCTTAACCATACCATATATAACATGTATCCTTCCTTGAGAGTTTAAAACTAAAAAATGTTTAAAGAAAAGGGGAAACATGAACTCATAGATTTGCGCTCCGTGCAAATCTCTAGATGATATCTGGTTCTGCGTTGGTGACGGAACCTAGAAGCATTCTAATCTTGTTAGACACTTAGGCCTAAGTTTGGTTTTGTACAAGTCGCTCATCTTGAATATTAGTTCAACTTGTAATCGTTTTGATATGTTGGATAATATATATCTTTCATATATATTTATATGTTTTTGCTATGTATGATCGGGCCTAGCCCTTCATATGTAATTGTACCTTACGCAAGGCATTTGAAGTTATGATTCTCTTGTGTTGTGTGTATATATATACATATATATATATACCTATATATATACCTATATATATATATATATATATAGGGTTCAATGCGAGAACCGCGAGAACCAACGTGAATACAAAAAATACCTAAAAAAGTCTAAAAACACACACACAAATAATTAATATTTTAATAAAAATCGCTATATTTCTTTACAAAAAAACTTCGAGTAACAGTTATCGATGCACGTGTGCATATGTATCATTTCTTGGACAAATTCCGTAATACATTACCAGTAGTAGACAAATGCACTTTTATTTACACTACCATCCGTAATACACCACTTTTTACATTACCAATATTAAAAATGCACATGTGCATCATTATGTATAACCATGATATAACGTGTTTTGTTACAAAAAGTTTGTGATTTTGAATGATAAAGTAGGCCCATATACATGTTCTTTTTGTGAGTTATATCTAGTGGTTGATGGTTTGGTTATATTTGTCACTTTATAATATAATATGATGTTTGGATGGTATAAAGGGTGTTGATGTACATGTAATAAAGTGAAATATTAGTAATGATATTGTATTATGGATGGTATGAGGTAATGGTAGTGTATTATGGATTGTATGATAGATGAAAGGAAAAGTGTATTCAAAGTAGTGTACTAAAACACGTTATATCATGTTCATATATATAGATGCACATGTGCATGGATAATTGTTACTCGATATATATATATATATATATATATTTATATATATATATATATATATATATATATATATATATATATATATATATATATATATGTATATTATGTATGTATATATATATATATATATATTATGTATGTATATATATATATATATATATATGTATGTATGTATATATATGTATATATATTTCTTTTTAGTGACGAAATATAGCCATTTTTTAAAAAAAAAAATTAAAAAAATTGTGTTTTTTTTTATTTTTTAGATATTTTTTGTTGTGTTCACATTGGTTCTCGCGTTTCTCACAATAAAGGATGGTTCCTAACGAATTCTTCTCCTATGTATGGATGGGTTAAATTGAGAACCACCTTGAGTTGTGAGAATCGTGAGAACTAGGCCATCCAAAAGGTTTTTCCGAAAAAAATTTTCTCAAAAGTCATAAAAAGTCACTTGCTTTAGCAAACAATTAAATGCCGCATACTCACATTTACATGAGCCATAAAAAATATTTATTTTCGTACAAAATTTACACCAGCGAGTAAAAAAACTTGCATCGGTCAAAACTACCGACTCGACAATTCTTTTTACTTTTTTTACCGATGTGTTTCTAATACTTTCATCTACGTTTATGCATAAAAAAATTTGGCCTATAACTTGTGCGGGAAGAAAAAGTTCTCACGGTTCTCACAACTCTTGGTGATTCTCATTTATACCGAGCCCTATGTATATAGTGTGTGTGTGTGATATAAGTATACGGAGAAAACCCTTGTAATTGAGAAAACCTAGGAAACTCTAACCTCCCGACATTTTTTGATTTTGAAAAAAATACAAATGTAATATACATGTTTTTAAGATAAATCTTGTTCATGAGTTTTTATATAAAAACCATACTTGTTATTTTTAAATAAAATCATTTTTAAGTATAAAACCGAGTTCATAATATTTAGTGTTGGTAGATCTTGCTAGATCTAAACATGAACATGTTTAGATCTTACATTTAAGCATAACTTTGCAAGATCTAACTAACTATATCAAACTACTACTAAAACTAACATCAAAAATCATCATGTAACACATAATATGTTAAATTTTTAGTTTTTTTTTTGTTAAGGTTTAAGTAGTTTTTAGATGAGCTTCAAGATGAACACTTGTATTTTTATGTTTGAATATAAAACAAGAATGGAAATACAAGAGTTTGAAGCTTACTACTAGCTCAAAGGCCAGGGATCATCAACTTGAAAATGTGATGAAAATGAGATGAAGAGAAGTGAAGATTATGAGCTCCTAGTCTTGTGATTTGTTTCAAATAATTTCCAATCACTTGTAAATGTAAATGCTTTTGATCATCAATCCATAGCCATGCAAGTAATCAAATGGGATATTTGGAAAGCAAAAATGATGGGTGTTGGGTATGGTTCTTGGCCGAAAATACGGAGAAGGGAGTTAATGATTTTTGTTGTGAAAATGGAAGTGAAGATGTTGGTGGGTTTGTTATAACTTGCATCACAATAACCATACACTAAGCATGCTTTAAGAGCTTATAACACATCAACAAACATGGTTAGTGGTGGGGGAGCAAAAAACCGTAAATGGCGGGGAGCAAAAAACCGTAAATGGCGGGGTGGGGGGGTTGTAGTTTGGTCGGATTTTTTTGTTTAGTCAGTAATCTAGTTAGGATTTAAGTGTTGATTAGGTAATTAATCATTTATCTTAATAGTAAGCAATTAAGATGGTGATTAATGTTTATGATGTCCAAAACTATTAATTAGTTCACTAAACTAGTTTAAGCTGTGTTCGGATATTGAAATTTGCACTTGGTTCGCTACGTGTTATTTTTTCGGCAATTTATATAAATAGTTAGAGTCATTTATATTTACATATGTTTTTGGTAAATAAATACCCTATGATATTTATGATCATTACCATGTTTTGTTGATCTTATAATGTCTAAACATTATTTTTACAAGTGCCGGTTTGTGTACATGGTGGCGTTTTAGTTGAATCGGGCACTTAAGTGTTTATATAATTTTTCTGGAAAGTAAAATTTATAAGTTATTGACATCTAATGTTTTTTATGAATAAATTGAAGCGGATATGTTTTCATATCTTGTTTTTGCCATTTTGGGCTGTACCACTGACGTGGTCGAGTGTGGTTATAATTTTTATTATATTTTAGACACTTTTTACTTGTAGATCAAGCTTTAAATTTATAAAACACGATACAATACTACCACTCTACACACGTTAGGGGAAGTGCACATATCGTGGACGTAGTATAGTGATGGTAAGATACCGAGGTTTTTCAAGGACACAAGAGCTTTTAATACCAGCTTATCGTTAACGTCTACTCTAACCAAATTTTTTATAAAAGTTTTGAAAGTTTTGAAAAGTAAAAGTAGAAACGTAAATAAAAAGGAAAACAAATAGACAAGAAATAATCATTTGATTCCGACTCCTCCTTTACATATCCTTTAATGATTTCCACACTTTGGGCATTTTAAGATATTATCTTAATTATAGTAGTGGGGCCCTCTTGTGAAGGCGACATTACCCTCAACCTATTGGTCTGAGTCAGCAGGGATACAGAGCCGCAAAGTCGGAATATTGGAAGATAATCAAGTAAGTTATTAATGCGAAAAGTGGTAGGCCCCTCTTGTGAAGGCAGCGTAACCCTTGGCCATATTGGTCTGAGTCAGTAGGGATACAGTCCCACAAGGCCGGATAAAGTTTTAATAGTAGTTTATTTATAAGTGGTTCAAGCTGTTCTTACTTCCCCCGATTTGATGGTATCTTCCTAAAGAGAAGTCCTAATAAGCTTGAACCAAGTCCTCGCAGGATCTATACACTGAACGAGACAAAAACTTTATCAAAACACCCTTCTAACCCCCTTACAGGTAGTTAACGCGCTTTATATAGACCGTAAAGACACGAATGAGTGAATCAACGAAACATGAAGAAATGTTTAAATAAAGTTCACATTCAATATAAAAAAACTAGTTATTAAAGTCATTAATACATACCCAAATAAAAAGTTGCCAAAGATTGGAAATCAAAAGTAATATATAAAATATTTTCTTTGCATGTGGATGCATAGTGACCATTTTTTACAATATTTACACTATCGTTCTTTCGCCCCCGTATTCGTTTTTTTTGTTGTTTTTTCGGTTGCTTCCTCGTGTTTCGATTTCAACCGCTTGCGAGATACTTAAACTTTCGACTTATAACAAACAGGAACTCTTATAGGATTCTTGTCGTTTTGATATTGCATCGTTATCTCGGCAAATCGATCCCTAGTACTAGGAGCGGGTGCTACAATCTGCATATCCTT
Organism: Scalesia atractyloides; assembly: GCA_947069175.1. Classification (NCBI taxonomy): domain Eukaryota; kingdom Viridiplantae; phylum Streptophyta; class Magnoliopsida; order Asterales; family Asteraceae; genus Scalesia; species Scalesia atractyloides. The sequence continues at coordinate 7,300,031 of CAMTDV010000002.1, read as the reverse complement.
AACCTTTTCATGTAGGATTGAACATGATCCTTGTGTAACAAATCTCCTCCTTGTTGTTTGATAAACGATTCAGAGTATACTCGGTTGCACAAATGATTTCTCGCATCATTCCTTGGATATCGGCTTCAAGTTCGGTTATAAAATCGCGACTCATTGGATAATTTGTAGAACAATTTGGCGCAACGTCTTTCGCCATCTATTTAAAATGTTTTATTTTGGAAATTTTCTAATGTCCAAACTTCTCAAAATATAGAAGACATGTCTACATAACAACCCAAACTACTCAAAACGCTTGCATGAGCATAAACTAGCGCAATCAGACTTCTGGTAGATCTCCTGCAAAAAACCACATAATTAATAAATTAAAGCTAACCACTGGAAAAGCACAAAACTATAGACATTATACGAAAAAAGGAAAAAAGTTTCACATCTCAAAAACGCCATAAGATATACTGAAAAAACGCCATCATAATGAAAACAAATTGTACACATGTATTAAATACAGTGTATGATAAAGAAAACAGTAGGATAATAAAAACACCAATTACCTCAAAATGTGAAGAATATGGATGCTGAAAATCGTTTATATAAAACTTAATAAACTCGTCAGGCTGCTCTTCATGACGAGCATTTATATAGTCCCCAATAGTTCAGCTTATATATCTTGTAAAATGTTTTTGGTGTATATCTCAAAGGCTTGGCTCTCCAACACTCTATAATTACTTTTCAGCTCAGAGCGTTTGTATCGACCGTGCTCATTTTCCGAGGGGTATGGCGATGTGCTTTTATAGTAGTTTCATAATGGGTCATGAACTCAACAAGAGTTGATTTTGCATTACATACTTGACCAAAGAAATGGTTTTTACTCTTGGAGCTCGACACCCGACATAAACTCAATCATGTAGTATGCAGGGATCCATGATTCCCTAAGAGCAAAAATATCAGATAACCAATCGTTATCGGCTAGATTGAACTCTTCAATAACTCTACCCAGCATGATTTAAACTCTTTAGGTGTAAGTATATCCGTCCATACAACACCACAAATACGTTCCTTAAAGTCAGTGGAATTACATAACCTTACCCCAACCTACATAAACACGAAAACGCCAAAAAAGTAAAAAATAATGATAAATTATGTAAATTTTTCCCCTACACATAAATTAAGTAAAATAAATTATTAAAAATTTTTAAAGAACGCCAAGCATCTTAAAAAGCCACCGCAAAAATAAAGAACTCTACCTTTATCCATCACGTGCCACATGCATAGCCTATGACGGGTATTAATAAATATAACAAAAATAGCTTTCTTTGTTGCTGGATCTTGATCAATTATAACAACTTTTGGTTGATCACTAAAGACTTTTAAAAAAACTGTCAACAACCAAATATATATATTAGCAGTTTCTGACGCTAATAATGCAGCACCAAATGTAACATCGCAATGATGATTATCTATACGAGTAAAAGGTACAAACACCATATAGTAGCTAAAAAGAAAAATAGTAGATAGAAATAGTTAATCCTGAAAACGCCACTAAGAATAAAAATGCCAAACAAAAAAATTGAATTCTAGTTCAAGATAAGTGGCGTCAAATGAAATCACATCACCAAACACATGATAATTACGTTTGCATTGATCATTACACCAAACAGACCCTTCAACCGATTGTCATATTAGTTAATAAAACTATGAAACCCAAATGAATGGACCTCTTTTTGCAAACACATGATAATTACGTGTGCAATTATAGGAAGAAATCTCATATTATTTAAGAAAACTATGAAACCCAAATGAATGGACCTCCTTTTGCGACATGGTACACATTTTCTGCTGGAACATGTAACAGCTTGACACGTGTACCATTTACTGAAAAAAGCACTTTTTGTAACAGATTCAGTCTCCAACCTTGATTGTTTTGATGAGGTTTCTAGAGTTTTTATAATTCACATGGGTTTTCTTTCTATCATTCCCATATATATATATATATGTGTGTGTGTGTGTGTGTGTGTGTGTGTGTGTATGTTCATTTCAGAACTCTAACTATTCACAGAACTTTCAGAACTGCTAATAACCAATGATTTTATTTACATATTTATCGTTATTTATCAATACTTCTATCATTTATTATATGTATTTTTAGGATTATATATATGAAAAACCAAATTATTTATGTGTTAATAATTAATTTACATATGTGTAAAGGAACCAATTTATGTATATGTAATTATAAAATTACAAATGAAAAAAATGATAAAACTACTATTTAATGATGCAGTTGGTTGAGATGCACATGTGCATTACTTTTTATTTTCCATGTTAACTGATATTGTCATTTGTTTGAGCATATATATTATACCATACGTAGATGTAGATGAAGAAAAAAACATAAAAAAGAGGACATGTAAGCGGATGCATAATGAAACATTAGATAAGGATGCTAAGGAAATGTGTGTGGACAAGAATAGGAAGGTTGCAAAATCAACATTAAAGGTGAGGGATGAGAATAATAACGAGATAGTGGACAACAACATGATGGTTTGTGTTACAAAGAAGTGTAGGTACAAAGTTAAAAATGTATATTTGCAACATTATGTATGAACATGATATAACATGTTTGGTACAAGAAGTTTGTGATTTGTATGATGATATATGCACATATGCATATTTTGGTTAATTTTATCTGGTTTGTCACACCCCGTATTTTCAACCAAACACCGGTGGGCCCGGGTGGGGAATATCGTGACGTAAAGTTAATATCATCATAGTCAATTAAACACAGCACAACGGAAGTCTTGGATTTAAATTACTATTACAAACCGAATGTTCGAAATACAAAATAATATACAGGCTCGTAATAGAAAGATCCACAGGCGGATCATAAATTGTACAAAAAAGAATGTAAAACAGACTTTGGGCAGATCTAGGATTTGCAAGATCCTCTTATTACTACCGAGCACTTCCAGCCTATTTTTGTATTGTACCTGCAAGCTTAGTCTTTTGAAAATACTTCAGCTTTCGCTGGTAAATACACCCAAATGACTCATTTTGAAAACATTTAAAATAAAATGTTTTAAGTGCGTATTAGCACAAAATCTTTTATAACTTGGGAAATTTGACCGTACAACCTTGTTAACAGATTTACATGTTTGTCCATACATACAGGGCCCAGTACAAAAACCGAGACATAATTAACGTACGCACCACTTATGAACTCACGAAGGAGTTATCCCCAACAAGTGTGGGTAGTTGCATTTGAGCGTCTGTCAGGTGTATGCCTACACCCTGCGCTAAGGTCGTGGCCATTGTCTTAGACCGACTAGCGTACTTGATCAAAACGTATAACGCTAGATTAAACGACGATTAGATAGAATGTAGTTTACTCCCACAAGTACCTTGACTTGCATAATATGGGTAAACTATAAACATTCTGGATTTGAAACTTAAGTGACAAGGTTAGACCCATTTCGGTTAATTTTCGTAAACTAGTTACATGTGCTTAACCGTACGCATATTAGTGATATCGGGTAACCGGATAAGTCATGGACAAGTTATATATGCCATTACATTTTAAATAAGTTGTAATATCAGTAGGATATCACCTTTTATGCCCGTTATGGTTTTAAAGTGAAACTATGTCTCATAAGGTCATTTCGGTAATTTCATACCTTATACAAGGAACTTGAATATAATTTATTGTTATAATCATAATTATTCTGGAAAAATAACTTATTTATGATATAATATTAATAGGATATTAATTATATGTGTAATTTATCTATGACCAAACCATGCACCAAAAGGGCATTTTGGTCATTTTACACATAGTTTTATAAATTATTTGGGATTTTGAGTTTGTATCATATACCTACTGTAAAAATGTTTAAAATAAGTTTTAAATATGATTTAAAACTATATTATGCGCCGAAATGGCGTTTATATCGTAAAATGACGATTTATGCGATGTTTAATGAAAACTGATGTTATGATCAGATTATCAAGTCTTAGATATGTTATTTAATATAAGATATCAATAGGTAACAGATTTACTTTGAAAAGATGTGATTAAAACCATTTTATAAGCCACAATGGCCTTATCGTCATTTATCGACATAATACAAGGACTTGTTTATAAACTCAGTTTATAATCTGTTTTGACATCCTAAATAATCATACTTATAATATTACATCAGTAGGAAACTCATTTTCAAGTTCATTATCATTTAAACCTCTTTTTATGCAAAAGGGCATTTTAGTCAAAATGGCTTACGGAACTTGTGCGTTTAATCAGATTATGATTATATAATATAACCTCAGAGGGTTATACTACATTATATTACGATCATAATGCAACTTTAGATTAGTAGCTAAGTAATCTAAATCGGGTCAGAATCGAAAGTCAAAGCAGAAGTCAAACTTTGCGACTTTCGGTTGCGAACTGACCCTAGAAATGAAATTGACGAGCCGAACACATTCTTACATGTTCTAATAATTATTACCAACTTGTTTAAGTGTCAAAACAGGTTTCATAACATATATAAGATCAAATTATAACATTTCCGAAAAATGGCATGTTTGACTTTTTAATATAATAACTTTGACCCGTCAATTGGTCTAGCAAACGTGATCTTCAGAAGGTGCCCTTTATACGGACTAACACCTACCTTATCACGATCACTTAAGCCATGTTCGTTACGAACAATGGCTGGACCATAATGGTCTTAACCGAAAGTCAAGGCGTTTTCCGTAAAACGTTTGACCTTTGCCTATACAAGCCTATAAACGAAAATGCAAGAGGAAGGAACACTTACAAGAGGTTCGTAGAATGCAATAGAACTAAGTTGGATGCTCCTTTCAGTTAGGAACTTCCAGAGGAGGGAAATAGAGTTGTGAATGAGAAAGGTGCAAGTTCAAATGGTGACGCTTGGCACCTATTTATAGTTGGAGAGCTTGAAGGAGGTAACGCCAGGTGTTAAGGGGTGTAAGAGGAAGTTTAAAAGTGTCCTAAAACGTGGCATAGAAGTTTGGAAGACCATGGTTTCGAATCAAATGGTTTTTGGCAATTTGTGTGGAGGCCACAAATTTTCTACGGACACATGCCTCTCGTGCCCCGCGAGAGGCATAGGCCTTGCCTCTCGCGCCCCGCGAGCGCCCCATGGCCAGTTTCAAAGTTTGACACTTTTAGCCCCATAACTTATAAAACCATCTAAAACACCTTTTAGCATATTTAGCCCTCCGTAACCAATATTTGGCATACCCGGAAGTATGCCGGAACATTGTCGAGCTCTCGGTTCGTTAAAAGGTCACCCATAGGTATAAATTAACATGTTGACACTTTTAACCCCTCCATTATCCAACTTTCACATATTTACAGAATTGAACTTTCTCGTCCAACAATTGGGACATATGAGAGTTAGGACTTTGTAAAGGATCACTCAAAGGCTCATTATAAGCATGTTGACTCCAATGTCACTCAGAGGCTGGACATGTTGACACAACGGTCACTCAGATGCCAAGTTTTAGCATGTTGACACTAATGGTCACTCAGAGGCTATGTTTTAAGCATGTTGACACTAATGGTCACTCAGAGGCTATGTTTTAAGCATGTTGACAATAATGGTCACTCAAAGGCTTGGTTTATGCATGTTGACATCAGAAGATCACTCAGAGACTTAGTTTGAGCATGTTGACGCTTTTAGTCCTTGTTAGTCTGTAATAGACTTAAAATAAAGATATAACACGTGTCGCTATATTATTGGACACGATTTTACAGGGTATTACATGGTTGCTGATAGTTTGGTTATATGTGTCAGTTTATGATGTAATATGTTGTTTGGTATGATATGAAGGTTGGTGATGTACATCTGCATAGTTTGAAGTACTGTATATATTGGTAATGTATTACGAATGATAATTTAGATGTTAATTTATTACGGATGGTAGTGTAGATGGAAGAAAATTGTATAGGTGTTATCAATAAATATGACATATGCACATGTGTATCAGTAATTGTTATTCGGATTAAAAAAAATAAAAAAAATTATTAATAAAAAGTGATGTATTACAGATGGTAGTGTAGATGGAAGAGAAATTGTATAGTTGTTGTCAAGAAATATACACATGTACATCAATAATTGTTATTCCATTTAAAAAATTCAAAAAAATTATAAATAAAATGTTGCGATTTTTACTAGAAAATTAAAAAAATGTGTGTTTTTAAGCTTTTTTAAGTAGTTTTGTTTGTATTCACATTAGTTCTCTCAATAAATGGTTGTTCATATATATATTATATATATATATATATATATATATATATATATAGGGCAGGGTTCTAGAGTGAATACTAGATTGAGAGTGAACTGTGTGAACTAATCTGAGCCATTGGATTATATCATCTAGAGACTTTTAAACAATGGCAAGATTGTAATTATAATGTTGTAACTTCCTTTTAAATTAATTGCCAGAAGGGTATTTGCGTCTTTTGTAAATTGCATTTATTAAACAATATAATCAAAATTCCTAAAATCTTGCTAGTTTCCGTATATACAAGATACACAGTTGTTAGTGTATACATATGTGTACAGTCTCGATAGTATCAGTTTATACAATATACACAAATGTTAGTTTATACACATGTGTAGAGTCTCGCTAACTATTAATTTATATAAGATACACCGCTGTTAGTTTATACACATATGTACAGTCTCGCTAACTATCAGTTTATACAAGATACACAGTTGTTAGTTTATACAGATGTTTACAGCCTTTTAATACATCTGTGTATTTTGTAGTCCACGACCTAGTTTCGTTAGGAGTTTCATATACGGTTTGAATCCGGGAGGGACAGTTGGTGTCCAGTACCTAGTTCCGTTAGGAGTTTCATATATGTTATTAGCAACTGATTCTACACGAATTTAAAATAATGGAGAAGTAATTAAAAATGTGAGAGAGAGAGAGAGAGAATTAATAGATGAGAAAATTAAGGGATTTTAATTAATAGAGAGAGAGCTAATGCCAATCTTACCATTTTAATCTAAAAGATAATCAATGGTCAAGATTAGTTCATTCAGTTCATTTTCAAGAAGTTGTTCACCCTATATTTAGGGAATGTGTAAAATGAGAACCACCTTAAGTTGTGAAAACCATGAGAACTAGGTCTTTCAAACGTGTTTTTTTTCAAAAAAAAATCTCAAAACTTTTAAAAAATCACTTCTTTAAGCAAAAGAATAAAAAGAAATGTCGCATGCAAAAAATTACATCATATTTAAAAAAAAATATATCGTCGTAAAGAAAATTTACATCAGGCGTAAATAAAACTTACATTGGACATAACTACCGACTCGACAATTTTTTTTTATTTTTACAGATATGTTTATAACATTTTCATCTACATTTGTGCAGAAAATGGTAGCCCAACTCGCGCGGGAAGTAGCAGTTCTTATGGTTCTCACAATTCGTGGCGGTTCTTAACTGAACCTAATCATATATATATATATATATATATATATATATATATATATATATATATATATATATATATATATATATATAGGTATAGAGAGAGAGGGTGGGGTTTAAGAGTGAACACTGGTGTATTTGTGAACTGAGTGAACAAATCCTAGCCATTGGTTTACATAATCAAATCGTAAAATACACTACTATATTTTCATCATCGAATCATGACCGTTGATTTACGCTTGTCTAGTGATAATCAACGGTTAGGATTAGTTCACACAGTTCACTATCAAGATTTTGGTAAAATGAAAACTTACCCTAGTTACGAAAACCAAAGGAACCAACACCCTTGATTTTATCATCTATGTGGACGGTGGAGATGTAATCTCTTTTTTTTCATGTGAATAAAGTACACGAGAAAAGTAGGAGAAAGGGGTATTCTTGACCTTTCTTGTTCATTTTTTGTCTGTTGTTCAAATGCATTGTTTCAACTTCAAGACACAGAATCCATGATGGCATGTGTTTACATCAAATCAAATTTATAAAAGTTGAGAAATACAACTAAAACCCTCCCAAACACTCCTTTCTCCCTCACAAAAATCTACTAACCAGATTCATTTATCTCGGACTCCATACTATATATGCTTCGAAAAGGAAACTCTTCTTTATGGCAGCTGGGAAGGCTTTCATGAAGGAATGGTGGATCCATGGTTAGCGCCTGGTGCAAAGGCTCTTTCATCCGTGCCATTCACTAATCTTTATTAGTGGTGGGTGGTGTTATGAATAAATATTAATTGGGGATGATGTTTGATATAATTTTAAATACCCCTATATCTCATGTGTTTCATTCTGTGTCCAGATATGTAGATATGTTGCTGCCTTATTCTTTTTGTTATGCTTTTATTGTTTTTATATGTGGATTTTCTTTTCTGGATTTCATAGATGATTATGCATACATAAGCCAAAAATGGAAAGAAATGGTAATCAAAGGGCTAGGGAAGAAGTATCTACAACCACATCCAATCCCAAGATAATGAGAATTGTGAATACACACCTAGTAACGAACAGGATATTAATCCTGGCAATTCATCTTCGAGTTCATGACAATATAGTCGTCACACACCAGAGCAAATTGAAGAACTCAAAAGGTAATGATCACTTTTTTTAAATCAGTTGTGTTTTATTGTGTTTTGTGGTTATAGTTTCTTCAACAAGAACGCTCACCCCACCGACAAAGAAAGAATTGAAATTGAAAGTAAACACAACATCACAATTAAAAATGTCGAATTTCGGTTCCAGAATAAAAGAACTCAATTGAAGGCAATGTTTGAGAACAATTTTATTATGGTAAAATATACAAGTTTATAAAATATATAAACATCTAACATTATAATGCATAACATGATTTTTTCTACTTAATTACTATAATTATTGGGTATTAAAAAGTTCATGAGAGTAACTACATTTGTGTTGACTAAAAAGGAGCGCCATGAGAATGAGATTCTGAAGCAAGAAAACGAGCAACCTAGGCTTGAGAATTCAACATGGAAAGAAGTCGTAAAGAACCCGCTTTGCAACAAATGTGGTGCGCAAGCAACAATACCAGACGAATCCATTCACCAACACAAAGTCATGATAGAGAATGCGTTGTTGAAAGAGGAGCTTAGCCGCACAACTAGTCTCGTCAGTCAAATGTTGGGTAAGCCATTGCTAAACAAAGTGACAATTCTTGGTGACACTTTAAGCCTACTTGTGACTCAGTCACAAATGGCATCGGCACACCCATTCAAAGGAATGGATATCTTGTGCAAGCTTGGGCTTGTCAATGTTCCACTATGGAACAAAAACAGGGAAGGTGGAGGAGAAACCCTTAATTTTGTTGAATATGTAAGGGCTTTTCCTCTTTGCCTTGGAACAAAACCACTTGGATTCATATCTGAGGCTACACAGACTAGTTCAACCCTTGTAGAAGCCTTAATGCAGTAATTTATCTTTTTGTTCTTGTTCGTTTCATAGAAAACCAAAAATTTTATTAACTTGTATAAAGTTAAAACATTATTTTGTAGGATCGATGGAGATAAATGTTTATGGGCATGATCGGTGGTTGTACCACAATGGAAGTGATTTTCGATGGTACAAAAGGTTCAAGAAATGGTTCTCTCCAACCTGTAAGCCTTTTTGGGTTTCTTTTTTTATATCTTTTCTATTTAATTAATGTTTTTTTAAAATAAAATTGTGTTAAAAGATCAATATTTGAAGTAGATGAAGGCGGAAATTCAACTCATTTTGCCTTTAGTACTTGTTCGAGTCCCGAAGTTTATTCGATTCGCCAAACAACAAGCGGAGTGGCTATGGATTATGGTTTATTTTTCCATAACCACAATCCATAGCCGCTCCGCTTGTTGTTTGACAAATCGAATAAACTTTAGGACTCGAACAAGTACTAAAGACGAAATGAGTTGAATTTCGGCCTTCATCTGCTTCAAATTTTGATCTTTCAACACAATTTTTATTTTTTTGAAAAGCATTAATTTAAATAGAGGATGTATAAAAGAATCCAAAAAGACTTACAAGTTGGAGAGAACCATTTCTTTAACCTTCTGTACCATTGGAAATCACTTCCATTGTGGTACAACTACTGATCATGGCCATAAACAATTCTCTCCATTGATCTCACAAAATCATGTTTAACTTTATATAAGTTATTATAATTTTTGGTTTTCTATGAACGAACAAGAACAAAAGGATAAATTACCGCATTGATTAATGCTTCTACAAGGGTTGAAATGGTCATTGATACCATGCTGCTAGCCTGTGTAGCCTCAGATATGAATCAAAGTGATTTTGTGCAAAGGTAAAGAGGAAAAGCCCTTACATATTCAACAAAATTAAGGGTTTCTCCTCCACCTTCCCTGTTTTTGTTCCATAGTGAACATTGACAATGCCAAGCTTCAAGAGCTCTTCCATGGCTCTTGATGCATACAAAAGATATCCATTCCTTTGAATGGGTGTGTCGATGCCCATTTGTGACTGAGTCACCAGTAGGCTCGAAGTGTAACTAAGAATTGTCACTTTGTTTGGCAGTGGCCTACCTAACATTTGACTAACGAGATTAGTTGTGCGGCTAAGCTCCTCTTTCAATAGTGCACTCTCTATCATGACTTCGTCTTGGTGAATGGATTTGTCCGGTATTGTTGCTTGCAGACCACATTTGTTGCAAAGCTGGTTCTTAACGACTTCTTTCAACGTTGAATTCTCAAGCCTCAGTTGTTCGTTCTCTTGCTTCATAATCTCATTCTCATGGCGCTCCTTTTTAGTCTACATAAATTTAGTTACTCTCGCAATTTATTTAATACCCAATAATTATAGTAATTAAGTGGAAAAATTTCATGTTATGCGTCATAATGTTAGATGTTATATATTTTATAAACTTATATATTTTACCATAATAGAAATGTTATCAAACGTTAAGTTCAATTGAGTTCTTTTATTCTAGAACCAAAATTTGACTTTTTTAATAGTGATGTTGAGTTTACTTTCAATTTCAATTTTTTTTTCTTAATGGGGTGAGCGTTGTTGTTGAAGAAACTGTGACCAGAAAACACAAATAATGATTTAAAAAAGTTATACATGTAGGCATGCACTCAGAATTTTGTCAATAACCGAAGGGAAAAGTGAGTATTACCTTTGGAGTTCTTCAATTTGCTCTGGTGTGTGACGACTATATTGTCGTGAACTTGAAGATGAACCGCCAGGATTGATTTCCTGTTCGTTACTAGATGCGTATTTACAATTGTCATTTTCATCGGATGTGGTTGCAGATGCATCTTCCCTAGCCCTTTGATTACCATTTACTTCCAGTTTTGGCTTATGTATGCGAAATCATCTATGAAATCCTACAAAAGAAAATCCATTTAAAATCCACTTATAAAAACATCACAAAAAGAATGAGGCAGCAACACATGTGAACATAGAACGAAACACATGAGAAATAGAGGTATTTAAATTTAAAATTATATCAAACATCATCCTCTATTAATATTTGTTCGCAACACTACCCAACACTGATAAAGATTAGTGAATTAATCAAAGAATATTGATACGAGCGTAACAAAAAGAGATATCATATATGTTTTTAGTTTTTTCCAAAAAAAACTACAATAAAATCTTATAAATTCTTTAAAAGAATTTGTGATTTTGAAGATTTTATGATAAATAACTCATACTTAATAGTATTTCTTTTTCTGTTATGGAATGAAAACAAATTCTACGAGATCACGCGCGTGTGCATATATATAATATTAATACATATATAATCGTTTTCATTTTTATCAGCAAATAATTTCAAATATATTGTAATTAAACCTAAAAAAAATTTTATCTTGGTGTGTTGGATTCAACAACAAAAATATAATAACAAAAGGTAAAAAAGAAATAAGTAGGGTATTCATCAAACCGATTTTGGGTTCCTTTGGTTAAATAAATATCTTTTTTCGATTCAGAATTTTGTAATGAATTCAAACTAGATTTTACAAGGAAATTCAATTGAATAGAAATAGAGAAAGAAAGTAAATTCAATTGAATAGAAATAGAGAAGGAAAGCGTAAAATGTAGTAATGAAACCGGAGAGGGTTAGAGTTTTTTGTCGAGTATTTTGGATTCGAATTTTAGATCCGAGTTCGAAACTCAACAATCCATGACTTGAATCGAAAAGTGTAATATGAAATCTGATGCATCTCCATTTTTGGAGCTCAAAATGAAAGATTAACACTTTTTGTGACATAGTAATTTATGTTATATGTTTCATAAGAAAATGTAGTCTAACTTTTCCAGAAAAAAAAAAGATTGACTATAAAAATCATTTTCATCAAAGTAGAATTTAAAAAATGAATAACGTCATGCTTAAAACTCAAACTCAAAAAATGTAATTAATAAACAAATCTAAAAAAAAAACTATGGTTAAAAATATAAAAAAAAACACATAGAAGATACTTTCACTTGTTGGGATTTGTCAATCAAGGAAGGAGCTTTCTCCTAAAATCCTTTTAACCAACAAGTGAGACTCTAGGATGAATTGTGTGCAAGTGTTGTGAAAGGAAGACATATATAAGCAAGGGAAGAGGAAAGAATGGGAACTTTGTTGTATCTTTAGGGTGTAAAGAAAAATATAGTGAAAATCGTATTTCAATCTTTTTTCTCAACTTTAAATTTTTGATTTTCCATGATTTCCTGCTACAAAAATATAATTCCAACAACTTTCTCACTATGAAATTAGATATCATCTCATAGAATCATATCATTTGACCCAGCCCAATTAGTCAAACATGTAAATGTAAAACAAATCTCATAATATAGTTACCATGAATCTCAATAGAGATATAAAATAAAGTCTATATTTTTAACTTTTTATAACATTAACGATATTATCTAATACAATTTAATGGATTTAGAGTTAATTGTGCACACATTCATTTTAACATGTTATACATATAAATATATATATAGGATTTGCTTCAATTAAGAATCATCACAAATTGTGACAACCATGAGAACTTGTTGAGTCGGTATATATAGGATTTGCTTCAATTTCTCATGTGAGTTGGGCCACCAGTTTTTGCACAAATCTATATGGGAATGTTATAAATACATCTGTAAAAACAAAAAACAAAAAAAACTTGTTGAGTCGGTATATACGCCCGATGTAAATTTTATTCACGCCTAATGTAATATTTCTTTATGGCGTTACATCTAATGTAAATTGTTGCATACGACTTTTTTTTGTTGGAACAAGTGTTTTTTTAAGATTTTTGAGGAAAAAGAGTTTAAAAAAAACTTTTGAAAGGTCTAATTCTTATGGTTCTCACAACTTAAGGTGGTTCTTATTTTACCATTTTCCTATATATATATATATATACATATATATATATACATATGGGGTGAGGATCATTTAGGAACCACCATTTATCGCAAGAACTACGAGAACCACTTGTAAACACAACCACAACTACCTGCACACACATTTTTTTAAAATATTTCCATTAAAATTACAACTTTATATTAATAATTTTGTTTTTTTGTTTTTTTTATTTTGTGTATTAATAAAAATTCACAATGTGAATGTAAAACATTAATTATTAATTTTTTAATTTATTAAAAGTCACGATTTGAATGTAAAACATTAAAAAAATTTATTTTTTTATCATTTAGTTTTTAAGATTTAATTTGGGTAGGGGTATAGTTATTTATTTTTATTTTTATTTTTTGAGGGAGATAGGAGGCTAGGTTTTTAGGTGATGGTTAGAGGTTTATTGTTTGTTTGGGGTTTATTTTGTTTAGGTTTACATTTGTTTTTGTGATTCTCACTTTAAAGCTAGTTCTCATGATATATATATATATATATATATATTATATATATATATATATATATATATATATATATATATATATATAAACCAATTAGATAAGTCAAAAGTAATAATCCTAATGAAATGATATTTATCTGTATACCATATAAATTTGGGTGATACAAACATTGAAAACAAACGTTAAATAGATCTCAAAAAACATAAAGTAATAAATTCGAAGTGTATATCATTTTTCATGTATTTTAATTATATAATACTACCTTATAAACTCGTGTATTATACTGGTTGAATGACGAAAACATGTAAATTATGAACTTAGTTATAATTATTAATAATGAAATGACTTATTATATAAAATAGTAAAACAAAAGAACAGTTTCAAAATAATGTTCTAAGATTTCACTTCTCTCTTGAAATACTACAATCCATCCTATTATATGACTTAAAAGAAGTAGCACTAAAAAAAAAAAATGATTATAAAATTATAAGTATTTTTAGAAATAATTATAAGTTATGAGGTTATGGTAAATGAATTATAATTAAATTCTACTATGTATATTAATGATAAAATAAATACTTTCATATAAATACTATTGTTGGATATATGGAATATGAGACGAGATATGAATATCATCATAGTATAGAAAATATTACATATTAAAATAAAATCATACTACAAACAAAGTATACGTTTACAAAATAAGACTAATATTTTTTAAACTATATTTTGAGTGTCTACAACAAGCTCTTTAATTAGTAGTCGACATTTAAATATTCAAATTAAAACTCGCATGAAAAGTCGTAGTTCTTTAAGTTCTCATAACTCAATGGGGTAATAAAGTATATGTTTAAAAATAGGTTTAAAGTTTTTTAAACTATAATTTTGAGTGTCTACACCAACCTCTTTAATTAATAGTCGACATTTAAATATTCAAATTAAAACTCACATGAAAAGTCAGAGTTCACTAAGTTCTCACAACTCAAGAAAGTTTTCTCTTAATCAAAATATATATGTCCAACCATTGTGTTAAATATGGACTTTATTCAAATTTGTGCATATCAAAGATGTCGTTATCAAATTTTACAACTATAACATACATAAGTAACATAACCATATCCGATTGATGTAAAATATAAAAAAAAAACTCATATAAAAAGCATTATCTGGAAAATGAGAAGTTATTTAATATATTTTATATTGTTATAGATAAATATTAATTAAATTTGAAATTATCTATTTGGTCTCTAACTATATTAATAATATTATTATATTACTAGCTTAGAACCCATATTTTACACGGATTGCATAAATTTAATTTTATATAATAAGTAATATAGTTACATCTTTAAAATACCTCGTATATTGCAGGAGTTAAATAAATATAATATAATCGATCAACACATACGGTCATCAATATATGTATTTAAATGATAAATTCGATGTACTATTTTCTTATTAAAATTTTAATTTGTTTTTTTATTTATTAATAGGTTAGAAACATTTGTATTACACGTGGTAGAACCAATGAAATATTAGATGATTACTAATAAGCGGAAAAAATAAATAAATAAGAGAGATCCATAAAGTTTGTAATTTAATATAATTTTCTTATTTCTGTATTCTATTAAATATTAAATAACAATAATATTATAAAATAATTAAACTAAAACTAGATCTAATTTAAATGAGATCAAAAATTTATATATTTGTTTGGTTCTACAAAAAAAAAAGAAAAAAAAAAGAAAACTTCTTCTATGTTCTACGAAGAAAAAGAAAATAAAATTATATATTATTATTAATTCAAAGTTTCATAAAAAGTTATTATTCTTATCTATATTATAATATAATTTCCTTATTTCTTATCCTATGAAATATTAAATAATAATAGTATTTTAAAATAATTTAATTAAATCTAATTTAAATAAGAATAAAAATTTATATGTTTGCTTGGTTCTACAAAAAAAAGAAAACGAAAACTTCTCTTATCTCCTATGAAGAAGGAGAAAATACAAATTTTATATTAATATTAATTCAAAGTTTGATAAAAAGTTAGTATCTTTATCTAAGTTATATTTAGTTAAATTATTATTTAATAGGAAAAAGAAATTAAAAAATAAAATAAGGAGAAAAATAAGATAAGAATGCACCAGACATGTATCAAAAAAATTTATTTATTAGTATTGAAAGAAATTATATTATTATTTAATACATTTATACTAGTTATAGATAATTATTAATTAAATTTGAATTATATGTTTATCTCTAGCTATATTAATTAATATTATACTATATTTATATTATATTTTATGTATAAAAAATTAATATGTAATATTATTATTAAAAGTGAGTAGGCACTAGAGAGTGACACGTGTACAAAAAGATTTTCATTTATTGGTATAAGAAGATTTTACAACTGTATTATTACATAAGTAATATAACCATATCTGATTGATGTAAAGTAATAAAAAAACATGTAAAATGCATTTAATCATATGCAGAATACAAAAAGTTATTTGATACATTTTATATTAATTATAGATAATTATTAATTAAATTTAAAATTATATGTTTGATCTCTAACTATATTAATTAATATTATACTATATTATATTATTTGATACATTTATATTAGTTATAAATAATTTTTATTTAAATTTGAATTGATATGTTATCTCTTAACTATATTATATTATATTATATTATATTATATTATATTATATTATATTATATTATATTATATTATATTATATTATATTATATTATATTATATTATATTATATTATATTATATTATATTATATTATATTATATTATATTATATTGTATTGTATTATATTATATTATATTATATTATAAAAAACTAATATATAATATTATTATTAAAAGTAAGTAGGCACCAAATAGTGATAAGTATAAAAAAAATTCATTTTTCGTATAAGAAGATAGTAGTTTTCATACCAACAATTCAATTCATGAATTTGCTCGGATCTTCTTTACTCTTGGCAAAATTCTGTTAACTTTTACCTAAATGTATAAAGAACTCAATTACGTTTGTTCCTACCAATAAATGAAAATCTCCGATAGCAAATGCTAATTTAATAAAAGTAATTGAAAAATCTTTTATCATGTAATTAATAAAAAATAACAAAATTACAAAATCTATTATCATATAGTTAATTGAAAAAATAACAAAAGAATTTACTTATTATAAAATCTTTTATCATGCAATTAATGCAAACTTTGTTATGATTAAAATACAATATTAAAAAAAGGAATTCACTTTTTAAATAATTCATCTATCCTCTTAAAAAAATTTACACATGTTTAAATAAAACAAATTTACACATATATGGTAAACTCACACATGTGCAAAAAGAATTATTTACAAATATATGTAAATTAAAACATGTAAATTTATTTTCTAATATTATATTCGAATTATAACGAGTGTGTAAAATTATTTTTGAATTCGATTGGTTTTTGACCAAGTTTTTGTAGTTCTCCTGAAATATATGTTTTCTCATTTTAACCTTACGCTATATATATACATACATACAAATAGCATTTTTCCTACAATGTGTGAGAAATATATGTAAGCATTATGATTTAAATTTTAAGCATTAAAATAAACAATAGAAAAGTAAGGAGGAGAAACTCATTTTTACTAGTTCCACGTTACCATAAGGAGTCATATATACACACTTGAATACATCTTGAAACTCACAATATAATAAGTGCGTAGTTTAATTCTCTTAATAAGAAAAAGAGTATAGCGTGTATATTACTCCCCTTGAATTTTACATATATATGTTAGTATGTGGAATTTAATCTTTAGTAATAACTTCTTTGACTTGATCATTGATGTAGTTTTATTTGCTTTGAGTGACTCAACCTACATTTTCTTCAAATATTATGATTGGGCTTTTTCTGGTTCAGCGTACATTTTGGGCTTCTTTTGATCGACTTCAGTCTGCTCCCATTTTAAACATGTTGGAACTAGTAACTCCATAAGTAAAATCCTTTCTTGATTGAATTTGAGCTTCATGCAGGTTTAAAGATGTCATTCATCATGATAATTTGATTGTTAGGACTCCATATTATCTTACATGAACAATATCATGTCTTGAATCTCATTTAACATGCTTTGTAATTATGTCTCTTTAAAAACCTCACTAAGAAAACTCAAAGGGACAAAACCATAGCTAAGGAAGAAATGTACAATGCACATTATACATAAAGAACAATGCTTCAAGATGATGTTACTTTGGTGCTTTAGGACCAAGTATTTCTCCATCCTCTTCTCCTTGGAGACGGTAAGAATCTTTTTCCATGTCAAGCGATCAGATAACCATTGGTGTATTCAACAAATGATTTTTATACCTATAACATCTTTTGGATGTAGTTTGATAGATGAGAAAAATATTATGCATATCCTCGAAACACAGGTCGAGAAATAATTATGTTGTGCAAATGTCTTTCAAAAATTTTCTCTAGTTTGATGGTTCCTCTCGATGATCATCATTATAAACTGCGATTATAAGAACTTCAAGAGTGAAAATTTGATAAATAAATGCGGGTCATTTATCAAACTTATACCCCCTCCTTTGTATAGTATGAACTGAGTCGACTGTACCACATACGACTAATATTACTTTAAGACCCTTGCTTTATTAACTATGGTTTTAATAAAGAGAACTACAATTACATATATAATGCAAATGCAAGAACATGTATGTTTTCAAATTTCATAAAACTTTAAAAATATTAAAACATTTCAACATGTTATCGTTGCTTAGTTTCGTAAACGACTAAACATAATGCGGAAGCTTGATTCTTGAGTGTGTTCAGTCATTCGCTTTGCTTGATCATCATCCAGTGCATTCAAACCATTACCTATATTTCATGAATCATGAAATATGTTAGTTAAAAGAGGTCTATAACATAACAGTTTAAAACCCAAAAGCTCAAATAACCAAAAACAACATGTCGGCATTTTACCCGTCGTAAGCTACGGCTACCTGCCGTAGTTTACGACAGGTTATGTCTGTTTGAACCAGCAGCCACCTTCCGTAAGTTATGGCAGGCTACCATAACTTACGTTAGGCTGCTGCAGATTTTCTTCCAAGTTTTCCTTTTTACTTAAAACTCCGTAACTTCTCGGATATTCATCCAATTCACTTCAAACTTGTTTCTAAATGATCGTAAAACATTTATCTATGTAATTAATCCAAAACCCTAAACCCGAAGTAGTAACTTTCACGAAATACCCGACCGTTACCCGGTTTATGCGCATTTTTATTTTGACCCATTATGGATTTAAGCACTTAAGCTTAATTTATCCAAATCTCTTCATATCTACTATTCCCACTTTATAACTTTCATTCATTGATCATCACAACTTCAATTGTGATGGTTTATTCTAGGAAAAATAATCAAACTCCTATACTACCCTCGAATTTGAGACATTTTACAAAAATAACCCGTTTCGTAGCATTACGCCGAAATGGTTTAAGCATTCTACTTTATACTATCGGATAGATTAACCAAATCGTAAAACTCATATTTAAGCTACCCTTAAGGGTCGTTTGCCTGGTTTATCATTCGAGGACGTTTTGGTCAATTTTAATCCTTTTAACCACGAAGGACATTTAAAAGCTTATTTTGACCAAGTGGGCACTTGTAAGCCATATTCTATTTAAAAATTCATTATGTTAAGAACATAATATCACCAATTTAAATTACTAGATATACTTTACTTTAGGCAATCCAATGTCCACCCATGACTCGTTTAACTCTCATCGGACCCTAAGTCCCGACCCATTATCCATACCTAGCTCGGGTCATTGCATTGACCTATTCAAATACCTTGAACTAATAATTTCTAATTAAAAGTAATGCAAGCCATACGCTATTCTTCCTGTGAGCACAAACTCGACAAGTGACCATTAGTCATTATTGTCAAATGGTGATAACATCACCATTTGACCCGTTTGGCTTAAATGACCATTTTATCATTATGAGAAAGTATTTATTTACCATCCATCCATGTAGCCCGTTTCGATTTATACCACACGACCATATTACGTAAAATCATTTCTTAATTCGTTTGACCCATCATGGCTAACGCTATAGATGTCTTTTTCAAAACTTATTATTTATCCATCAACTCGTGACCGAATTACCATTTTTCCCTTTTTACCCATTATGGTTTACACCATAAGGTAACTTTTCAAAACTCCTTGTTTATTCGTCATCACATGATTGAATTAACTTTTTACCCCTTTTTACCATCAAATATGGTTTCTCACCATTTTCACTTGTTCTGACCCGTATCATTCCGTGTCGGAATGTCATATTTCAAATACTAAATTACCTTGTTCTTAACCAATACAAAAGTAGGTGTCCTACTTAAAGATGTAAGTTTTACTTACCTTGAAATCCGATCATGCTTTTCCTCGCGTACTAAGCCATACGCTATTCTTCCTGTGAGCACAAACTCGACAAGTGACCATTAGTCATTATTGTCAAATGGTGATAACATCACCATTTGACCCGTTTGGCTTAAATGACCATTTTATCATTATGAGAAAGTATTTATTTACCATCCATCCATGTAGCCCGTTTCGGTTTATACCACATGATCATATTACTTAAAATCATTTCTTAATTCGTTTGACCCATCATGGCTAACGCTATAGATGTCTTTTTCAAAACTTATTATTTATCCATCAACTCGTGACCAAATTACCATTTTTCCCTTTTTACCCATTATGGTTTACACCATAAGGTAACTTTTCAAAACTCCTTGTTTATTCGTCATCACATGACTGAATTAACTTTTTACCCCTTTTTACCATCAAATATGGTTTCTCACCATTTTCACTTGTTCTGACCCGTATCATTCCGTGTCGGAATGTCATATTTCAAATACTAAATTACCTTGTTCTTAACCAATACAAAAGTAGGTGTCCTACTTAAAGATGTAAGTTTTACTTACCTTGAAATCCGATCATGCTTTTCCTCGCGTACTTGATCCGTTTGACCCGCTTCTTCCCAAGCTTCCAACTAGCTTATCAAGCGTCAAGCTAGCATTTATTATTCATAAGATGGTTAGATTAGTCATCATTTATCGCGACTATTCCACCTTGCGGGTTTTATATCAAAATTATCATTCGATCTTATTATAGGTCAGTTTGACTTTTAAAAGTCAACTGCCTATTAACATATGCAAATGCATAAATAAGTTCCACAAACTCAATTAGTCATTTCATTAAATACCCGATAGGCGTTATTCTTAAACTACGTTCCCCAACCAAGTTCACGCAATTGTTAACATCGAGTAAACATAGTTTCTACCATCATATGCTAATCTATCCATCAGTATACAAGAACTTGGGTTTATTTCATCGCTATGAAACAACCCATTGCATCATATATATAGAATTTACTCAAAAATCAAAGTTAGCCGAAAACTTTAAACATTCATATATACATGATGATTCAAACATCATTTAACATGAATATAACATTCATTCCATCATATCATACAAAAACCCATTCTATGGCAAGTATGAACACGTACTCGAATCCATAGATTATTCAAGTATCTTCCAATTGCTATCACATGATGTTTCTAAACCCAAGTATATCATCAACCTCATCATATTACCAAAACCCACTTAAATAGGTGTGGTAAATCATCCAAACACCCAAATCATAGCAATATATTTAAAATTTTCACTTAGGGTTTGTTCCTAAACAAGTATACATCTCTTATCTCACTTCAATTTCTGATATTCATACATGGTTTGAAATCCATGAAATCTACCTACATTCATAACATCACCAAATAAGATTTTTGACATACCTTATGATCCCCTAGTTTAGGTGATCATTAAAATGCGTTCATGCAAGAGTTTGAGATCCGAATTCTCCTTTAATTTGATGATTCTTGATGAACAAGGGTTTGCCCCTTGTTTCTCCAGCCGTGATCGATCACACACATACTCTTAGTGTGTGTATGTGTTTTGTTTTAATCTTTTTAAACCTAAACTAGATTTTCCCCTCTTTTAGTCCCTCATGTTTGAGATTTTAATTATAAATGGACATCATCCAATATTTATCACTAGCAATACAAATAATCATCTAGGTTAATTATTCCTAGTTATTTTGTTTACGGGTTAACTTTCATCACTAACGGTTCTTTACCCGTTCCTTAATATTAACGGGGTTTAATTACCAAGCTCGTTTTTGGGGAATACGTTTCTTCATAATCCACTTTTGGGAATTGGGAAAAACCTTTATGTTATAGGGCATGCCTTACATCGCAAAATCTCATTCTTTACGTTTGTTTTTTTAAGACACTCATTTATAACCTACTGGTTTGACGACTATGGGTATTCGAACTATAGGTACGAAAGCGTTTAGCTTGTCGAGCGAATTTAACTTATCCTTTAAGTCGTTTAGCCATTTTGGCTAATTCTGTGTATATACTCTCACGCGGTTTTATGTACGTTATCTTTTTCATCGATTGCATTTGTTGCTATAGCATATACAAATATATCATTTTACACGTGTTTCATTATGGTTCCATATATTGTACACAATTCATTTGAGATTTCATACTTGTTTGGTACCTGAGTTTCTTTTAGAATTCCATTATCCTTTAATGGGGTTTCGAAAATATCCTCTAGGATTTCATTAATGTTATGGGGTTTCGAAAATTCCATTATCATATGGGATTTTATCAGCAATCTCTTTTAAGTTTTTGTATGCAACCACTTCTAGGGTTTTGTATGCAACCTCTTTCGTGGTTACACCAACTGCGTTACTCTACTCATTTTAAGTTTGTGGGTATTCTATATTGGAACCGATTTTACCATATGGTAATCATTTTGTGATTACTTAATTCGAGCAGTGAGTTAAGTGTTGGTATATGTTACTTTGTCACTTTGTTTGTGTTTGTGTATGCAACTCGTATTTCTTTTGTTATTATTTGCAATTTCACGCTCTTTTAGACTTCAGGTTTATGTCAGAATTTAATTGTGATACATTCCATGAGGGGAGATCTCGTAGAAGACAAAGTTCTTGTATGGAGTGTATGAGAGGATATCATCCACTGATCTCCCATGATCAAGGGCTAACATTTAAGTGGTGGCATTTTGGTAAATATCAGGTTCAAACAATTCTGGTCTTTTCTCACTTGAACTCCTTCCCCCTTGATTTTGAAACGGTTATAACTTTTTCATACGTTAATTTTTTTAAAGTTATATCGTATAACAAGCATTTTATTCTCTTTAATTCAAGCATACTATTGCTATAGTTTTCTTTAAAAAATACAGGAAATGTGATTAGATATTCAACATTAATATTACGTGATTACAACATTCAATATAAATCCATTAGGTGATTTTGGATACCCATTACGTGATTTCATTATAGTATTTTATCTGAAACCTGGGTTGGGAGTTTTTCCAGGTCGTGTTTCTACCGTTTTTGTCGCATCGGCTATGATATTGGTTGTTACCATTGTAATGATGGATCTTCCCACCAATCAGGTTTTGTTCGGTCTACGCCCAAACTTTGGCTGCTGACATGACTTTGTCCTAGTCCTTGGGCATGCCGTCTTTTCCTAAGATAGTTCTAATGAAGTCGTCACAACGTACAACCTTGGTGAAGTGTGCGTGCATCAAATCTTCACGTCACCAATTTCAAAACATTCTTTATTGTATCTCATGATGAAATCTTCAATTGTTTCGCTCTTTTTACGCCATATGTTCCGTACGTCTGTGGAGTCTCTAACATGACGTGTTTGATGGCTCAAATGTTGCAAGAACTTTGTTAGCAAGTATGTAAATGAATTAATTCTACCAGTTGGCAAGCCATCGAACCATGCGCGTGTTGCACCTGTGAGTAGGGGTGTTCAGAACTATCCGTATCCGAAAATCTGATCCGAAATATCCGATATCTAAATCCGAATTGTCGGATTCAGATTTGGATAGTGATTTTAAAAAATTTCGGGTATCCGAAATATGATAAAATTTAATTTTTATTTTTTCAGATATCCGAATATCCGAAAATATCCAAAGTATCCGAAAACTTATATTCGGGTATCCGAAATATCCGGTTCCGAATATCAAAAATTAATAAAAAATAAAAATTAAATAAAAAATGGATATTTGGATATACGATTCACTATCCGTTGGATATCCGAAGTTTCGGATATTCAAAATTCGGATACGAATTCGGATAGTGAAATTCGGTATCCGAAAATTTTGGATATCCGAATTTTCAGATATCCGGTTATGAACACCCCTACCTGTGAGGGTTTGAACAAAAAGATGACACCACATCGGGTGTGTCCAGCAACCGACTACACCTGATATCCGAGTTTCGGATATTCGAATTTTAGATACGAATTCGGATAGTGAAATTCGGTATCCGAAAATTTCAGATACCCGAATTTTCAGATATCCGGTTTTGAACACCCCTACCTGTAAGGGTTTAAACGAAAAGATGACACCACATTGGGTGTGTCCAGCAACCGACCACACTTGTGCTGGTGAATAGGAGGATGTGGTCGTTAGGGTCTAAAGAACAACTGAATTCCCCACATTTGGCGGGAGTTCTACCTTCTCTAGCGGGGCCAAATCGATGTCAGAGATAAATTTGGATTCTTCTGCGGCTGTAGCTGGTCTGTAGACTAGACTGAAGTCGTATTCAGCAGTCGGATTGTACACCGCGCATGGGCATGGTTTGCACGACTTATGGTTGGCTTCTATTCTGTCGAACACGCTTGATCAATCTCCCTGCATGTACGTCGGGATCAGATTCCTCTGGGTATGCATCCCACTCGTTGTGGGTAATTCGGCGGGGACCAACACGGTCCTAAATGGGAGTTCTTCTATGCATGTACCCGTACTGCATTTTATCATGCCTTCCGGTGTCGGCCCTTGTGTCGTGCGTTGTGCTAACATCATAGTAAGACTCGGCATGCTGGTATTGGTTACCCCCTGTACATGCGCAATCGCGTGGCGAGGAGGTGTTATCCAGGATTCTTGGACTTGGTTACACCAATGGGGTCTGTCGCGTGGTAGTCGATGCTTGCACGCAAAGTTGTGAGTACATCGCATTTAGTGTAGCCTAAGATTTTATGAACCAGGTGGCGGGAGTCTTCCCCCTCTGGAAGTAACGAAGCGATCTGAGCGGAAGGAGCCACATATTGCGTTGTGGGTGTAGTGTGCTAGTTGGTTCACGTAGCACTACCGTTGGCGTGTGTGATCCCCCTTCAGTGAAGTTTCCCTCGGTGTACCCGCCAACATGTGGGATTTGGACGTGCGCGTTGTCTGCACCCGGAGCATGCTGAGAGCTTGAACTGAAATTCAGGAAAGGAGTACCCTAATCAGCCATGTGGATGAGCAGAGAGGAAAGAGCAGGGTGCTGAGTAGTAGAAAAAAAATCGGTAGGCGCCAATCAAGAAACACCAAGTGACCGAGAGGTTATTCCTTGTGGGAGTGTTCTCATCAAGAATGGTTAACCCTTAATCTTTCCTCGTGGATGATCTAAGCTTGATCTGCAAAACAAAACACCGTGAGATTCGTTACAAGGAGGAGAGGTGGGGGATTCTCCTTGTAACCACCTCTGACGTGAGAATAAGTATCGTTTAAGAAGAGTAAACGAGTGTGTATTAAGAGTATGAAGGTTTGTATTTATAGCCGAAGGTGGCAGAGGAGAATGGTGGGCTGATGGGCCTTGGTACAACTGTCTTAGTCAGCGAATATCCTTTTGGTCTCCTCCAACCAGACAGGAATTGTCTACAGGGTGGATTGACATGGCGCCATGCCACTAGTCGCTTGGCACTATCGAGGTTTACCTTATATCGGCCTGCCATTAGTTGTACTATGGAGATCACGTAGCAGCGACGTCTGGTTGGTGCCAAGTGTCTGTCCTATGTACCTATTGTCCCTTGTACGATTTCCCTAGCCACGTAGGTGCACACGCGTGTGGGAGTTCCCTTGCAAGATAGTTCTAACATTGGGAACATGTCACCTGTGTCTATTGTGGGTATGGTCGTGTGCGCACACAGCTAAGTGGGCTATTTAGGACCATACCCCTTCGGCTTGTTTTCTAAATTGTGAAGACAATGGGTGGAGTGATGGAGTGTTCTACCCATTGTTGATATCGAACATTGCAAGTCGGCCGGTGAGTTAATTTGCATTTGGAATTGCTTTGGTTCAATGAAACCATCATTGTTGATACTGTTGTATTTGCTTGATCGTCCCATATAAGACGGTGCATTAATTTGCTTTAGCATTGTTACTATATTCTGTCACATATCAAATTATTATTTATAACAATCAATGTTTTACACACTCCTAATTGGATCTTTTTTGAAATTAAAAAAACAAAAACAAAACCAAAAAAACTGGTTCAACCCACCAAACTCGGAACAATTTACCACCAAACCTGTAAAACCAGCCGGTCCGGCTGACCTGCCAACTCAGCCTGGATGGTTTGGCTTGTTTTTCGAAACAGTCAGCCAACTCAGCCTGGATGGTTTGGCTTGTTTTTCGAAACAGTAGTTAGCAGTTAGGCCCAAAATTTTCATCAAAACCAGCCAAACCGGACTATGACCACTCCTACCTCACATACAGCAACCCATCAGAAACTTCTGTCTTGAATCTGAAATCGCCGACTACTATTCAACTTTAATTCAGGGTTTTGAGTCGGTCAAAAAGAAAGCAGGAATCCAATATACTCAATTCTTTGATTTGATTCCCAATCAAATGCTGTAAAATGGGGTATTTTTGCTTTGATTCAATGTTCATGACAACAATTTTGTTTAACAACGAATCTAACGCTACAACTTCAAGCACTCAGCCATAAAAGTGGGCATGGTAACCATTGTAACAAAAGGTTACATATATAAATGTGTAGTTGACCTTTGAAATGCAATCTATATTCTTATACTGAGCTTGTGCATAGCAGCATTCACTCTGTCTTCAGTTATCATTTTGTGGGTATCATAGAAATCTAGTATTTCCATCGCTATGTTCTTCACCTGTCAATGCAAACGATCAAAACATCATAAACTACAACACAAAATGGTCCGTACGACAAGAGTTTGAACACCTTTTGGACTACTTACCACGTTCATGTCAGCTCGTAGATCTTCGAACCAGGCTGTATTATCTTTCTCCTTGAGCACACTAGCTACATAAATGCAGGCTAATCCGATCAAATGTGGTGGGTGTATGAGAATTAGATCCATCTTATAGGTGTCATTCACAAGTCCCCTAAACAATTCATTGAAAATATTAGAACTGGAATTGTATAATGATGAAATTGTTTGGACTACAAATTGGAATAAAGATAGTCAAGAGTCAAAACATGTTTGAGAAAGTCAAACTAGCAGGTGATCATGTTCTTACCAGATCAATTGAGTTGCATCACTCATACCGGCATCATGAACCAACCTGTTCATCTCAAAACGAGCACCTTGTGTTATAAATAAAAGTAGAGATTTTTACTCATTTACTATTGAAGGGATCAATTTACATTATTATGGTGATAATGCCGTTTTTGTAGTCATTATATATTATATATATATATATATATAAATGTGTATTTAAAAAAACAAGCCGAGTGACTCGCAAGCTACTCGATAAAAAGCTTGAAATGAGCGAGCCTTAGCTGAGCTTATGCCTAAATAAAAGCTCGTTTATTTATCGAGTCCGAGCACAAGCCTGCCGTGTTAAGCTCGTCGGGCTCATCGAGCCTTAGTATAGTATTCGTTTTTATTAATATTTAATAACATTTACCTCTTATTTATAACTGTCTAGTAAACAAGCCTAGCCGAGCATATTTAAACTTGGTTATGAGCCGAGCCCGAATCTAAAAATAAGTTTGTTTGGTAAACGAGCCCGAGCCCAAGCTTCCCTATCGAGTTCACAAGCCTAAACGAGTGTGTTATTTATATTATTTTTATTTAATATATTAATTAATAGATAATAAACAAGCCGAGCTCAAGCTTGAGAAACTACCAACGAGCCGAGCTTGAGCTTTGAAAACAAAGCTCGACTGGGCTTGTTTGCACCCCTAATGGTCGCACATATAGCTGCAGGGAAAAAACTAACTGATATACACTTGTAAAAGAAATACATACTGAGGCAACGACTGATAAGGATGAAAAACAATAAGGTAATAGTTTAGTGCTTCCAAAATTTTCATTTCCATTTCGAGTATCTCTTTTATTTCGCAACGGTACTTTTCATCTAGATCTGCAAACAAAGATGCCATGTTGCTAATACTGCAATCCCCGAATATAAAATGTAAATTAGGATAATGATATTGTTTTAAGTTAAAGAAAAGGTGTTACTGAGTTTCTTAATGTAGAATACAAGAAGTCTTGCTTGCACAGTGCTTTCTTCGGATTTTGCAGCCAAATATAAACAAGATGGTGCCAGTAGACGCGGGTCATATTCTGTCATACTTCTCCTAGAGGTCCAGAAAACAGACAGTGCAATTTTCTTTATTAATATCCGTTAATATTGAAAGAAGATATAAATATAAAAATAGAGCATGAATGTGACTACAAGCAATGAACCCGTAATAGCAGAAATACCTTGTATATACACGTCTCATATATGTTACAGCAGTCGCCACAACCCTGAAATAGTAACCAACGCAACGAGAATCCATCACTAGAACATAATAAGAACTGAGAAATCGTATCAACTACATGGTAAGATGTTCCTGAGTATACTTTACCCTTTATTCCTCTAAATTACAAATATTTACCCAAAACAACAAGTTTTATGAAAAGACAAATAATTTATGAACAATTGACGAAATCAATACGGAAAATAAAGCTATAATAGAAGAACAAAATTTATTAAAAGCAACAAAACTTGAGGCTAACCTTTGCCTCACTTTCACACTTTGAGCCAATTTCGCAATGTCTGAAATGAAAAACAAGAAAAAAAATACAAGATTAAAAAACTATTTACATGATATTTTACAACCGATGCCGTTAACTAAAATCATAATAACGAAGAAAACAAGATCAACAGGTCCAGCTTATTACAATAACCCCATCAGAGCAATGTTCAATACGGATTCAATATGTAAAGCCTCGATCTTAAAGCACAAACTATAAGAACCATTTTCCGCAATCACCAACGTTTTCCGATACAACCCTTTACAGAAAAATGTATAACCAGTCCACAGTCCCCAAATTTATCCCAATATTTTTATCAAAAACAGATAAAACAACAAAATATGATCATATCTAATATCCATAACTATCATCTAGTCATGTATAATCAATCAATAATACCAAACCACCAATGCAACCTAATTATAGCTAAAAAATTACAGGCAAATAGACCTAAAAATACAGAAAAATATAGATATACATACAATTGGACATATGCAATTTGATTAACTTGAAATCATCAAGGGTAATTCCCCTCTGTTTATCTAGATTATGCACCACATCCACTTCTTCTTGTTCCAACAGTTCTTTGCTACACCCACAAATATAAAAATAAAAACAGAAACAAAATAATCAATCAGTGTTTAATAAGCGAATGGGGCAGTGGTGGTCCGATCAACCGACAATCGAAACCCTAGGAATCTTACTAGTGCGTTGATGTCCAGAAATTAGTCGCCATTGTTGTTGTTGTTGTTATGAAAATGGAGTTGCAGAAAGAAATCGCAGGTTATCGAATTGGGTTTTGGGCTATTCAATGTGTTCTAAGTTGTATTTGGATTATGATAGACATCAATATCGGCCCATTGTCTCTTTTTATCTATACTTACTATATTATAATATATAAATATATAAATTTAATATACCAAAAAAATAAAAAACTTTTTTCTATTTTATCTATAGATAAACCTCTAAAATGAGGGTAATTTGATATTTTAAACACTATTTATTTTTTTAGATACTAAACTTATTACACTTAAATCTTTAAGTTTTAACAAAATTATGGACAATTAGTTACACTTTTCCCTCTCCACAACAAACTTATAATTATTTTACGTATTCTTGTCATATCTTATAAACTATAATGTTGTAAAAAAAAATCCAAAGATAGTATTACGACCTACACTTTTTTGTCAACGTTTCGGTAGTTGTCTTGTTCAATATAGACGCACGGATTAAAACCTACAAGTAGATGATGTCTTAGTGTATAAGTGATTAAAGCCTAACATACTTAGTCCTTGTCGCATAATGTTTAATGGCTACAGAATGTCAAGGGATTAAATGGCGTCAATATAATCCTCTTATCTAGATTATAGTTGAATCCCCCCATCTTTAACAAAATTATAGATAATTAGTTAGTATTTACACTTTATCCCCTTATAAAAAACTAACTCTCCACGATTTTTAACGGTCATAACTTTTTGGTATGTTAACACTTTTTTTTAAATTACACTATGTAAACGAGTACTTTATTCTCTTTAATTTGAGTATGGTATTGCTATAGCTTTTTTAATTAAAAAATTATATGTTACGAAATTAACAGTGTCTAAGAGTGAGTAATAACTGAATCGTTAACCAAAGCCGAACCGAAATCAACCAATTAACTGAAAACTGATTACTCAAAACCTCAATTAACCAAAAATGGTTATCGTTTTTTTTGTACCCTTATTTAACCAAAGTTAATTGAACCGAACCATTCATATTTTCATATATTTCTAACTTTTATACCTTTAGTTCATGTATTTCAGATCTATACCCCCGTTTTATGATTAATACACCATTTCATGTACCTATACATCCATTTCATGTATTTATACCTAAATTTCATGTATATTTAATAAAAACTTTTAGCCTAAGTTTGGTTTTGGCTATTAACCGAAACTAAATAAATCAAACCAAAAATTGTCAATCTAATTGAATAAACCAAACCGATTAACTGAAAACTGATTGGTTAATAAAGAGTATAATAATCTAACCAACCAAACAATACACACTGTGGCAATGTCTGTGTTTCCCGTCGCATCACGCACACACCTATCGGTTATTAACCAAAATCGTTATCGGTAAGCAATAACTAAATCATTAACCTAAACCAAACAAAAAACAGTCAAAACCGAATCGAAATCAACCAAAAACTAAATTAACTAAAAACCAAATTAACCAAAAACCGGTTATCAATTTTTTTATACTCTCTTTTAACCAAAATTAGCTTAACCGAACCGAGTCATTCATATTTTCATATAGTTCTAGCTTTTATACTTCCAATTCATATATTTATACTTTCATTTCATGTATTTATAGCTCAATATCATATATTTATAAGCAAAAGTTTTAGCCTAAGTTTGGTTTTTGCTATTAACTGAAATTAAATGAATCAAACAAAATCGTCAATCTAACCAAATAAACCGAAGTGATTAACAGAAAACCGATTGATTAATAAAATAAAATAACCGATGACTTTGGTTTCGGCTTCGGTTGAGGATAATACCTGAACCGGCCGTACCATGCACAACACAATTAAATGGACTACCCAATTACTTCGCTTTTTATTTATATATATCACAATGATGTTACAATAAATATTATATGAATAAGAAAACTACCAAAACGAGTATCACAGTGCTATGTGTCGCTCCCGCGCATTGTGCGGGCATCCTGCTAGTATATATAACAAGTATATAAGTTTTTCTAGATTTTCTAGAATAAATACATCAAACGTACACCCTGCAGAATTTAAGCTTCTAACATTTTAGTTGTGAGATATGTCATTTAACCATCATGATATCCTCTCGAAAGATATAACTATATAAGTAGAAGTGAAAGAAAACTTAGGTTGGGAAACGGAACCGGCTTTTAACCAAACCCAAAACTTTTGGAACTCGGTTGGTTCAACCTACTTTGGACTAGAATTGATGTGTAAATTTGAAATCGATTTGTAACCCGCTGTTGAAATCGGTCAAACCTGAACCAAACTGGATAAAACCCAGTTTCAACCTGGAGTGACCATTTTCCCATAAAAAACCCAGTTTCAACCCGACATGGTTTGGTCAAAAACCAGTGTTGACCATCTTTGACCCAACCCGAACAGATTTGGGCCCAAAAACGAATTGTGCGCCTCTATATGTAAGTCAAATTCAGTTAAATTAGAATATATTACTAAGTAATTCTACAGTTTTTGATTGACACTATTCTAAACATATGAAATTATAAAAAAGTTTCTTGCATGGTCTAATGGTGTTATCGGACGTCACTTGTCTAGCATAGGCTACGCTTTATTGGTTTTAATTGTTAGTAGGATATTGAAGGTGTTCAGTGTTTTTTTTTCTTAATGAGTTATTACGGTTATAAAAGAGATGTAATAGTGTTGTTATGAAAATAATAACTAAGGGGTTGTTTGGCAACCTCTGCGCCATTAAGTGGTGAACCATTAAGAGGTTCGGGTGGGTAAGAGACTCTGAACCAACAAGAGGGCTGATTTGGCTCGGCCTGGTTGGTTGGTGGTGGGTCGAGGAGGTGGTGCGCAAGTGGCCGATTGAGGATTATGAACACAAGTAAATGAATAAAGGGGTAAAAATTTTATTTAGCATCATTTTAAAACTTAATGATTAAGAGACTAATTTTGAGTTAACTTGTCAGTAAACCAAACACATTTATTACTTATTGATTCAGAAGTAGAGGCTACCAAACAGCTGCTAAATGAGTGAAAAATGTTTATCTCATAAGAGGATATTTGGTGTCAAAAGTTAGGGTGAGGATTATTTTATTGTATTAGTTGAGCATGATAAGCGTGTGGCCCTTTGGAGTTTGAAGGAATCAAGGGAGGTAAAGAGGATGAGGATGTATATGTTTAAGCTACAAACTAGAAATCAAGACCGTTGAAATTGGAGCTTTCAAATATAAAGACAAGCATTGAAGTTTTCTTTAAGGAAAAGAATACCAGTTATACTCTATCTTAGCAACTTGATCAAGCGATAAGGATTGAAGAATGCATGAAGCAAAAGAATCAAGAAAGACTTATTGTTGTTGTTATTATTACTACTACCACTACTACTATTATCAGAGGTGTGAATTGTTCCCTACTAGAGAAA
Source organism: Scalesia atractyloides (assembly GCA_947069175.1). Lineage (NCBI taxonomy): Eukaryota > Viridiplantae > Streptophyta > Magnoliopsida > Asterales > Asteraceae > Scalesia > Scalesia atractyloides. The sequence continues at coordinate 7,267,131 of CAMTDV010000002.1, read as the reverse complement.
ATAACTTTCTTGACACACATTGCATGTCATACAAGGGTACTTATGACCCGTCAAAGCGTGTCGTTGAACGAAAAGTCATTAAATTAACATGACACGCATTTGTGTGTCATCTTTTTATGACACGCATTTATAACACACTTTAATGACATACGTTTATGACACACACTTACGACACTCGTTTTTGACAGGTATACATATTTATAACATTCATTTACGCGTGTCATGCTTTTAAAATTTTTTTAAAAATATATATATAATTCTAATTTGTCCTTGATACATAGATAATAACAAAAACAATAAATTCATTTAATAATAAAATGCATATATTTATAAAAAACAACTCACTACATAATACTACAAATATTTAACGTTAACAAAAAATATTGTTTGAAAATACATTCCTCGACGCCTATAATACGGGTTGTCACTTAAAAAATAAAGGTAGCCGCATAACTCGACTATTCTTTGCGAATGCCATCCATATCCATAGCCGAGTATTCCTCTACTCTTTCCCTCCGACCTAAGACGACAATTAATAAAACAAATCTTAAAAATCAGAAAAATTCAAATAATAATCTATGAATTTAAGCATTTGTTTGGACATAAAGGTCATATTTCTCTAACATACAGACTAAATTAGCCTAAACTTACAAAGTCATTGTCCAATCTTTCAACTCCTTCATAAGCTATCTCCTTCGTGAACTTCATCACATAGTAGCCACATTCAGTATTTCCCGGCTCACATGGACACTAGTCAATTAAAAATATCAAGAAGTGTGAAACCATTGCGATTTACGTTTAAAGGGTTCCTATATCTACAGTATCACTCCAGCTACAATATTAAAATAAGGAATTAAGTGCTTACCCTAGCTTTGACCCAATTGAGTTTAACCCTCATGCTAGTACCAGTTCGTGCATCATGCATGGCCATTGCCCTATAAACAAGTCAGAAATATATCAAAGCATATTCCAACTCTTTGATATACATTATGATACTCGAATATCAACAATTTAACGCTTTAAAGTTTAACCACGTATATAAAAGTATAACTAATCACCAGCTGACCCGTTCATCCGCTGATTATTTAACGCGAATACAATCACACTCGTTCACCCGTTGACCAGTTCAGGGCTGTTTCTGCATATAAGAATCTAGCCTTATAGCCCCAAGTACATCCGTAACATCGAGGCCTTAATTGTTTCTGCATATAAGATTAAAACACAAAAAAAAAAGACTAACCAGAAACCATTGCTATGGATATCATAAAAATATTACACAAGATGGCATGCTGGTGACAGGGTATATACACTCCCATTTGTCATTGTTTAAACTTTATATTTTTCTTTTTTAAGAATTCGAAGACAAATACTAAGGTTGTGATGAAGAGGTTAATAAATAGTTCTATTATTAATATTAATTGTTTAGAGGTATATATACTTCCATTTTTTATTGTTTAAACTTTAGAAAGCTTGTTGTTTTTTTTTACATAATCACACTATTGGCTTATTGCATGTGAAACAGTTAAGAGCCTGCACCAACCTATTTTACATGTCATAAACCATAATTATATAAAGCACAATAATATAGGGTAGGAGTTCTACATCACTGACTCGTAATTTCATCATGGAGTTCCAAGAATAGAAAAATATCAAATGAAGTGCTTTCTTCCTGTATTTCTAATGATTACTAATGATTTTATTCTTTTAACTCTAGAGCTCCAACTTAATAAAATCCCCAAATCGCAATCTAGTAGTTAGTGATTAATAAGTTGCATTAATGTTTCTATCAACGAGTCGAGCTCGAGCTTTAAAAACAGAGCACTAGCCGACCTCAAGCTCTCATAAGTTAATCAAGCTCGGGCTCGACTCAACTCCTTTGCACCCCTAGCCTCAAAGGACACACAATCAATTAGAACAACCTAATTTTCATTTCGAAAGAAACTGTAATAGGGACATCATATTTATTCAAAAAAGTCAGAATTAATAGAAATTTAAAAAAAAGACCCGGTTCTACATGTTTAAATGTAACTATAAAAAATATATGTATAAATATAATAAAAACTAGTTTTTTTTTTTAAATTATAGTTACATCATAAACAATAGTTACAAAGTAATATCCATCGACTAACTCTAAAAAAATTTATGTACAAAGTTTAATGAACAATTTTGGAGAAAGAATTAGATTGTATATATATAAGTGAAGTTACAAAATATAAAATATGGTTTACAAACTAAGTAATGATATACTTATATACATCGCCTAGGGATGATCGGTATCATATCATACCGTGTCTATACCGATGTTTTTTTTTACGATTTTCGGGATCAATACTTTCGATATAGGTACGATACCGGGCTCATCCCTAACATCGATTAACTTTAAAAAATTATATGTAAAAAATAATAGTATATAAAAAATAAGCTACAAGTGCTTATACATTCTAAAATATGGCGTAACACGTTAATTGGACCACACATGTCTTCACAAGCCTTATTTGGAATCAATATTTATGATCGCTCATTATACTCCTTAGTATGCATTATTATGCCATGTTCAGTGTTATATTGTTTGATCAAGTTGTAGAGAGTCATATTAGACCATAGTGGATAATAATAGATAATGTATGTCTTATGGAATCATATTAGGCTTTAATAACAATGATAATGATAATTCTTTAGGGGCCATGATGGGCTTTATTATGCCAATTTGGCTCTTAAATGGTTTGATCAGTTCGCAGCGAGTAATAGTGTATCATTGTGGTCAATGACATATCATACATATTTTGGTGGGCTATGTTGGACCTTAATAGTCATAATAATTCTTAATGAGCCATATTGGGCTTTAATTGTCATGTGAGCTCGTAATAAACCATATTGAACCTTAATAGTCATCATAGTTACAAATTGCCAACGAAGGATTTTATTATGGCATATTAGGTCTTAGAGTTATATTTAGGGTTATACTTAGTTATATGATTCATAGTTTGTCATAAATTGCCAATAAAGGCTCGCACATGACATCTAGGACTATACAGGCCTTAATGATCACGAACTTCTTTCAATGGCCCATAAAGGACTTTATTATGTCATGCTAGATCTTAAAGTGTTAGATCAATTTGGATTGAGTCGTATTGGATCATGAACAAGCACTAAGAAATAATACATGTATTAATGGACTATATTTGGCCTTAAAAGTCACAATAGCTCGTAATGGCCCATTATAAAGTTTATTACGTCTATGTCAAGTTGTACGTGGGTCATATTAGATCATATTAGATAATAACAAAGTGTGTGTTGTAGTTAGTCATATATACATATATGTCTTATTGGCAAATTAAATCTTATAGCTATAATAGCTCTTAATAGTATACGATTGACTTTAATTCGTGTTGTAGTTAGTCATATAATATCACAAGTGAGCAATAATAGATCATTCATGTCTTAATGGATTATATTGAGTCTTAAGGGTAGCTCTTAACTGACCATGACGAGTTTCATTATTTCATATTAAGTCTTATAGGGTTATACTGGGTTGTAATAAGTCAAGTTAGATCACACTAAGCAACAATAGACTATAAATGTCTTAATGAATCATACTAGGCCTTAATATGTTGTATAACTCGTCATGGTCAGTTAAGAACTATTCTTAACTGACCATGACGAGATTTATTATGTCATATTAAGTCTTACAGGGTTATACTGGATTGTAATGAGTCAAGTTAGATCACACTAAGCAACAATAGACTAAACATGTCTTAATGGGTCATACTAGGTCTTAATATGTTGTATAAATTTAATTATTGTAACCATATATTTTTCAATTTAATATCTCAGTATAATATTTTGTTTATTTTTTGTTTAAATAATCAATTTATATTTTTGAAATTAAAAAAGAGTAATTACCTTTAATTTTTTTAGAAGTTCATCCCACAAGTAATTACCATTATACAAGTTCATCCCACAATAATGTTATAAGCTATCGTTTTGGACCCTAGGTTTACTCGTACTTGATAATAATACTCAACGGAATATTCATGGTTTCCTCGTGTTCTAGACGTATTCAAAAAAACCGGTTACGCAACCGAAACCGGAAAAAAAGCCAAAACCGGTTTTTTCTAACCGGTTTTTTTGAAACTGGTTCAGGTAGTAACCGGTTATACCGTTAGCCACCGGTTCGGATTTTTACAACCAAAACCGGTTAAGAAACCGGTTAATTTAAAACCAGTTAAAAACCGGTTATTGAAAAAAACCGGTTTTCAAACCGGTTAACCGGTAACGGTATAAAAACCGGTTAAAAACGGTAATATTATAGTAACGGTCATATGACCGTTTGGGAGGCTCCTAGCCGTTTTTTTGGACTTATTTTGGCCTAAAAATCATCCCCAACTAGTATATAAGGGTGTGGGTGTTTGGGTTCAAGCACACCACTCTCTAAACCTCCAAAAACTCTAAAAACGCTCTAAATCTTGTTCGATGTTTCTTGAAAAAGCATGGCAAGCTCTAGTGCTCATGATTCGGTCAACATTGGCGAGTCTACAAAGGAAACGGTGGTTCGTGTTATTCCAACGAAGCGCAACCCCGAAGTTTGGGCACATTTCGATTTGTGCGAGATGGCCAACGGGAGAAAAAAAGCGCGTTGTCACCATTGTAATGGTTTCTACGCCGAAACCGCAAACACCACGTTGAGACAACACGTCGAAAAACCGTTTTGCAGGCCGTTGAAACAACAACCCGCTAGTGGTCAAACCTCCATGGCAAGTGAAGGCGCTTCTTTGTTCGCCTACAATTACGAAATGGCTAGGGAGGAAATGGCGAAGTTTGTAATCCAAGAAAGTTTGTCGTTCAACACTTTCGACAAACAACGCTACACAAAGATGGTTCAAAGAACTCTCCAACCACGATACACCCATGTAAGTCGTGCTACTCTTAAGAGAGATTGTTTGAAATTGAGGAAAAATTCTAAACAAGAATTAATTTCTTATTTTGAAAAATTAGAAACCGGTGTTAACTTGACTAGCGATGTTTGGTCCGTACCGCACGGTTCACCCGACTCATATATTTGTGTCACCGCCCATTGGATCAAACCGTCGACGTGGCAAATGATGAAACGCACAATTTTTTAAATTATTTGATTACCCGCACACCGGTGAAGCTATTTATAAAGCAATCGACAAATGTATTGCAACATACAAATTGGAAAACAAAATATTTTTCAATATCTTTTGACAACGCCTCAAACAATACGGTTTCGGTAATGCATTTAAAATTGAAATACAAACCGATTTGTGAAGGTATTTTTTTCCATAGTCGATGTATTGCACACATCATTAATTTGACCGTTGAAGACGGTTTAAAGGTTATTGAACCACAAAAGGAAGCTTTCAAAAAAATTTTACGTCATATATATAGTAACACACATAGACATTCAAAATATAAAAAAATGTGCAAGGAAGCGAGTCGAATATGCTTAGGACCCAATTGGGACGTTGCTCATAGATGGAACTCGACTTGCACCATGTTTGAAAAGACTATTTTGCAAAAAGAAAGTTTAATAGAATTTCATAACTTTGTCTAGTCGTAGGAAGGTTTCGCCTTACCACCCATCGGGTTGGGCTACTATTGAAACGGTTACACAATTGCTTCAAGTTTTCAAAACATCAACAAAAACTTTAACGGGTGTCTATTATCCTACAAGTTCTTTGGTGCTTCACAATTTGTTTAAAATGTGTTTAAAATTAAACGAGATGTCGGTTAGAGGTAGGCCATATTGTGATATGGCGGAAACAATGAAGGAAAAACTAAGAAAATATTTTAGCGAACTAATGGCGGTTCTCACTTGTGTCGCCGCTTTAAACCCTGCTTTAACGTTTTTGGTACCGGGTCTTTGATTGAAAAAATTGCAAACGAGTTGAATTTAAACACCGATCGAGACCCTAACTTTGGTGAAGCCGCAAAAATTCGTTTCAACGATCAACTTTCAAGAATGTATGACGTTTATGTAACAAAATATGGTGCAACCACGTCACACACTCACGAGTCGATGAGAAATGCCGCTTTCGGCAAAGGATCTTCTCATATGGAAGAACAAGATTTGTATGTTTATAACCAATTGTTTGATGAGTCGAGTCAAATGTACCGTGGTAACACCACTAGTAGCGAACTTGGTCGGTATGGTGGGTCGAACTTTCTACAAACAATGACTTCACACGAGTTTAAAAATTTTGATTTGTTGGCTTGGTGGAAAAGTAATGAAGATCAATTTCCGATCTTAGCCACAATGGCCCGAGATTTACTAACGGTCCAAGCTTCCACGGTAGCTTCGGAAAGTGCTTTTTCTATTAGTGGCAGGGTGATCTCGATAAGGAGGACTCGACTAACAAAAAAGGCGGTTGAGATGTCGATTTGCTTGAAAGATTACTTGGATGCGGCGGAGAGATGTCAACACATACGCACACTCGAGGATGAATTGGAATACGAAGGCGAAGTGTACGAGGACGAGGTCCAAGCCGAATTGACAACCCCAATGACCGACGAAGAAGCCGCATTGGATGAATTCCTTCGCAATAGTTCAACTTCGGGTTCAAGCGAAGAAGAATAAACGAAGCTCAAGATATATTAATTCTATTGTAGTCCCACTAATATATATATATATATATATATATATAAGTGTGGACGTTCTTCCGGATTAGTATTTTAATTTTACGCCCTTAATTTTTTTCGTTTATCGTCGTACTTCCACGGTTCAACGTTATGTAACAATCGTTTTTTTCAAAGGTTAATCATATTATAATTTAAATTTTTAGATTTTCGTAGTTAACTTTTATATTACAATACTTCGTTTTCGGGCATAAAAAAATAAACCAAGAAAATAAAAAAATTGTTCAAAAAACCGGGTTTTTTATCAAATTAATCGGTTTTATATAAAACCGGTTTTTTATAACCGGTTACAACCGGTTAGTAATTTAAAAAAAAACAGGTTATTAGCCGAAACCGGTTATTCAATAACCGGTTTTTTTTAAACCAAAAAAACCGAAACCGATTTAAAAAAAAACCGATTTGTACATGTCTATCGTGTTCTACATCTATTGTAATGGAGAGTAACTTAAGGTGGTGTGGAGACCTGTAGCGTAGATCTAAGTTTATCTTTTTTGTTTTCTTTCAACCCAATATTATGTTTAGTTTTAATTTCTTTTTTCCCATTTTGTGATATGTTTGCAAACAATATACAAATTTAAGTTTTTTTTTTCATTTTGTATGAACATTTTGTGATTGAAATGAAAAAATCACTAACGAGCCTTATAGACTATATCAATAACTCTAACTAACCATCAATAAGAGATTATTTTTATCATTTTTTGTGATCATTTTATAATTGAAATGAAAAGTATCCAAGTTACAACAAAATAGACGAGGTTGGAATTAAATATAAACATTTTGAGATTGCAAAACCTAAATTAATGATGTTGTACTCTATTGATATAAAAAAATTATAATTTAAGAATATGACACTAAAATATGACATACATAATTTGATGTTTTCTTATTCTATTAGGACGCTACACACAAAAAAGGGTATCATAAAATTAATTTAACAAATTTAGAAAATATAACATGACACCAAAATAACCAAAATATAACATGCATATTTTAATGGTGTTATGTTTGTTTTTTATGACCCTAAAAGAATGACACACAAAAAATGGTGTCATTAACTTATCAGATTTTATGATTCATGACATTTATTTTGTGACACACGTTTTCGAATGTCATAAGATGAGTGTGTGTTATCGTTCGCGTGTCAAGATAGGGGTACTACTACTAGTATCACCACACCACCACTACTACCACCACCACTACCACCACTATTACTACTACTATCATTACCACTACCACACTGCTACTATATACTGCTACCCCTATCGCTACCGCCACCGCAACCGTCACCGCCACCGCCACCGCTACGACTACTATCACTACTACCACTACCACTACCACTACCACTACCACTACCATTACGACCACCACCACTACTACGACTACTACCACTACCACCAGTACCGCCATCACCACCACTACCACTACTATCAGAGGTGTAAATCGTGTTAGGCTAACAAGTTTTGGGTTGACGATTAGAATAGTTCAACAAAGATATGACCCATATAGTTATTTGTATTGTGTTCAGATCGAGTCATTCAGTGTTTATTTTTTAATATCAGTAATATTTAGTAATGAAGTATCAGTTTAAACAATCAATTACGTCGACTCAAATGATGATCAATGTCTTTTTTCCTTATCTTTTACGCTCAATTAACAAACCTGGTTCTACATGTTTAGTTTCAGATTAGAATAAAGTTGTTGAAATTAGGCTGATGTCACTTTTGAAAACGAAAGTAAAATATTAAACTTTTAATTTTAGCAGTTATTAAATAATCTCCTCTCAAATCTAAGTAGGACATTTCCTAAAAACTCTAAATGGGTTAATAGGTTAACCTATATATTAAACGGGTCATGGTTGGATTAACTTGTTTTTTATACATATCGTGTTCAGGCTGACCTATATAATAAAGCGGGTTATATTAGTCGCCCAAACGTAATTATTTTCATGTAGTGTTTTTGCTTGTGTCAGATTCTCATCACTAGTCATTAGTATGAAATTCAAATAACATTTGTAATATAATATGATAGTTAGGTCTCAACTTGTGATAAAGCAGGCTAGCAGCAACGATGGTCACTCATTTCTCAATTGTACTTCATTTTCTTCAACGTATCATGACGCCCTAGTAAATTACATAAATTTCAATTTTATTAAAAAGAAATTTACATAAAAAAATCCAACTCATATTACATAATTAGAGTCTCTACTGGCATAGTGGCATCTATACATTATAATAAATAAAAACAAATTTTGGTCACTTGGCATTCACTTAGACTATTAAGTGTCAGGTGGCAACCTCTTAATCCATTGTTATTGTGTTTAGAAGGGAAAGTACAAGGGTTCGATCACAACATATGGTTTAAAGTTTGCTAATTGAATCTTGAATATATATTTAAATTTTTCCTTAATTATGAATTAAAATTTGATGTTAAAAAGGTAATAATCTCGTAACATTAAAAGCAAATATAGTAACTAAATTTTCCTTAATTATCAATTGGATTGAATTTAAAAAAATTTAAGTAATAAATCGTTTCGACTCTAATTCAAATTCAAATTTCGTAATTAATCATTTGCTTATTACAAAATTTGATTTAAATACGTAAGTGCCATTAAGATTAAAAAACAAATATAATATTTATATTTTTCTAAACTTATTAAATAATTTTAATTTTTTTATCAAATTGTATATAATAGAAAATCATTTTCAAATTTAATTTAAATTCGAGACAGTCCTAAGCATTTTGGCATATTATATATATAGAGAGAGATAGATATAGATCGATCTTGTATTGCTAGTGCACCTTATGACTTCATATGTATTGTCTAATCTCTTGAATCACTTTTTATCAAAAGACATCTCGCTTTTGAGTCCTTTTGTACGTCTTGTAATTTCTATTTTTGGTTCATAGACCTTTAATTTTGACATTTTTATTTGTATTTCCGTTCATATACTATTTTAATTCGGTTTATGTCATGTATTCTCTTTCTAAAGATAGGTAAAGACCGAATTAAGAGTCGTTCTCTATTTTAATATGGTTTCTATCTTGTATTGTCTCTAAAAAATAACTAATGACGGAATTGAGAAACGATGAAAATTGACAAGTGACATTTTGGTATGTATATAGACCATACATTTTGCCATTAAAAATATATATGTACAAAACATATATTCTGCTTCTTAAGCCTTTTACTTGTCCTTAGAATATTTGTATTAATATTAAGGTGATGTTGTTCATAGGCCTTTTACTTGTCCTTAAAATATTTGTATTAATATTAATGTAGTATTTGGTACGAGGAATAAGAGGCAGGATAAATGATATAAACGTTTAGTTGATCAAGATAATTGAATCACTCGTTACAAAAACATTTTATTTCCTTAAATTAATTTCATCCACCACCCTTTTCTTTTTTTCCATTTCATTCCCTATCTCACCCATCATCATTAACACTGCCTAACAACACCACCGCCACCCACCGGCTTCTGACTACCAGCACTACTGCCGCTGCCACCCTCCTCCATCGACCACCAGTGTCAGCACCGTCACCACCCGCCACCACTGACCACCAGCGCCGTCACCGCTACCCTCCGCCATCGACCACCGGCGCCACTGCTAAGACCGCCGACCGCGATGCCACCACTGTCAACCATTGTTGCCAACATCATTGTAACATTCGTTGTAAAGCGGGTTCTAAAACCCGCTCCGTTTTGTAATACAATACGTTATGATGTTCTACGTGTTTATGTTAAGCATTTAAAATTTTGTTATTAATATCAATAATAAATAATAATAATAATAGAGTAAATAAATAATAAAGTTTAAATAAATATAAAGTTTGAATAATAATAACATAAACTAAAATTAATCAATAAAATAAAAACATAAAAAGGGGTGTGGACCGCGGGTATCGAACCCGGGTCTCCACCCAAATAAAACGCCCAACATACCACTACACCACACACACATATCTGTTATAATCCCAAACCGAATGTTATTTATACCAAAACAACATTTGAAATTGAGTTCAAGAACACCGCCTGTAACGACTATAACCTCCCAAATCCATCATCAATTTCTGTTTCATTTGCGAATTAAATCGAAGAAAACTATTTTCCAATCATGTGTAAATACTCAATCATGATCAATTCGGTTATAGAATCATTGTGAAAATTAAACCTTGATCGAAACTGTCAAAACAGAAATCCAATTTGAACTCACACCTTCAAATATAAATAGTGAGCTTTGAACTCATATAGAACTCGCTCATACTCGCAATACACTTTGCACACCCGTTGTTTTCAAAATTATAATTCGTCAGAAAATTTGCTTGTCGCCGGAATCTCGCCGGAGAAATCGAAGCTATCTTCTGTTCGGTATAAACATCCTTGAATCCTTTACTTTTTATTTATTTTTATCAGTAGTAATAGATCAATTAACTCAATAAGAGTTATTGGGTTAAACAATTGGGTATGTCAACTGGTGATATGAAATGAAGAAGAAGAAGTTGAAAACGAGTATAAATATAATTAAAACCGGTGTTTATACCCCTATTAGACACACAGTCCAGTGGTAGACTGTGTGCATTTTAAACAAAGGGTCACAGGTTCGAGTCATACCTACGCTGTCGATTTCCTGAATTAAACCAACCCTTTTTATAACTCATATATAACAGGACTCAGTTAGTGTATAAGTTTAATTAAAAACCCATATCCTCCGGGTTAGTCACACAGCCCAATTGGTCGGGCTGTGTGCAACACGAAGCCTTGGTCATGCGCTCGAGTCCGGTCTATCAAACCTTTTTAAAATATAACCTGATTATGGTTTAGCTCAGTAAGCGAATATATACAATTAAATTCGGATATATTCCGGGTTAGACACGTAGCTCAGTTGTTAGGGATGCATGCACGTAAACGAAAGGTCACAAGTTCGAGTCCTACACGCTGCATAAAAACGTCCGATTCGACCCGGTTCGATCCGCTAAGGGTATATTTTTTTAATTAACCTTTTTGTTTATTTTTCTCCAAAAACTACAAAAATATATAATAAAATAAGTCATTTTTAAGCATAAAAATTAGTAAAAAATACTGTGAAATTATCTAAAAATTCTATCAATTCATTAAAAAAATTTTAAGTAAAAGAAATATATTTACCGAATTATTACGTGAATATTTAGGTTAGCTTTTCTCGTCGGTTGGTATCTTTAAATCGTACGCGCTCATTATCAAATCAAGAACGCACCCACTGTGAGTGAATTCCTACAACTTCCCCTTTTTGTTCATATTTTGGGGTGTATCATGTGTCGTGTTATTTATATTACTTACTCAACTCTCGTGCTATTACCATATTATGATCTAACGTGCTATGTGATATTATTTGGTTTATTGTTATTCGTGGCTATACTTTCTCATTTCAGTCAAGCTTTCACATTAGGCCCATCAGTTCCACGTTGCATACGGGTAGAGTACGTGTTGCCTAATTAGATCGGCTCCGTTTGATTGAGCCTTAATCTCCCAGCACATCGCTTATCATGCTCACATGTACATTGCTAGATGATTATGTGGTTTGTGGATAGAGTACATATACGTTTGCTCATATTTGGTTTATGCACATTTTAATAAATTAATAAACATATCAATCCTTTTTAATGTTTAAACGGGATTCACTCGCCAACTTTTGTTGACCCAAATCTCTATTTTTACACATGATACAGGTGATCAGGTTGAAGCGAGGAACACCTAGGATTGGGTCTTAGAAGAAGAATAAATGTTACTTGAATGTCTTGTTTAGGACATTTGGTGTTTGTATGGTTTATGTGTTGATTGGAATATTTATTTTTTAATTTGAAATAATAAATATAAAACTTTTATAATAGTAAATGTCATGAGCTTTGATAAAAAGCCAATCATATCCCGACTATCATATCCGCTGCGGGTCAGGGTGTGACAATCACCACCAACCGTCATCGCAGCCTCCCTCATCGCCACCATCGTGCCGTCACCACCCACCTGCACCATTTTCATCTATTTACTAACTTTAAATTAATTATAAAATTATCACTAAGTTAATATTAACCACTAAAGTTTTATAACCAAAAGCCCAAATTGTTCTGTGTATTTCTTAAGTTGAGATGTTATTGTATTTAATCCTCCCTCTAAACTAACACACAGATACATATAAGGTTGGGTATAATGAGAATACTAAAAATGTAAGGAACTTAAGAATAAGACATTTAACTTATTAAATATATCATAAAAAATTAATTTAACTTGTTAAAACTGTTTTTTTTTTCAAAAAAAGTTGGATGCTTTGGCATATAAATATATGTAAAAACCTTTTCACTAAAAAATTAAAAAACAAAATAAATGCTTAAAAACATTTAAAAAAGGTAATAAAATAATTTACAAAAATAATTTTTATTGGAATAACTTCTATAGATCTTTATACATAAAGACTTCGGAAAAAATTTTGCAATTAGCATTTTAAATTACTTTATATGATATATTTAACATGTTAAATGCATTGTTCACCGGATTCCTACTTTTCTAGCGTTTCTGATTGACACTCACACACACACACACACTATATATATACACACACACACACACACATATATATATATAGTGAGGTTCATTGGGGAACGCTAAAAAGTGGTAAGCCGGGGAACACTATAAAAAATTCAACTTAACATGTTAAAATTAAATTGTTTGTTTTTTTAAAAACCTGCCGTTTTTCTTAAATACATGTAAAAGCATTTTTAATAAAAAATCAAAAAACTAAAAATAAAACAAAATTTAAAAAATATGCTAATTTTTTTTTACAAAAATAAATTTTTATTGGACTAATTTCTACCCATTAAAGAAAAATGCTGAAAAAAAATAAAAAAATGATTGTTAACATGCTAAGTTAATTTTATAATATATAATTTTTTAACTGTTTTTAAACATTTTTATTAAAAATGATTCTACAATTATTTATAAGGGAAAGTGCGGAAAAAATTTTTAAAAAATTGATTTTTAACAATGTTAAGTTGAATTTTTAAGAGTGTTCCCCGGTTCCCCAATTTTTTAATGTTCCTCAATGAATTCTCCCCTATATATATATATATATATATATATGGTGGGCTCAGTGGCGAAGCTTGAGATTTCCGACCAGGGGGTCGAAAACGTATATACCCAAAAATTTCTATAAAATGGGGGGTCGAAAACATATATACCAAAAAATTTCTATACGAAAACTACATACTCTCCACTACTGAGCGAAAAGTTTGGGGGGTCGGCGGCCCCCTCCCGCCCCTTAAAAGCTTCGCCCATGGGTGAGTTTCTAGAGTGAACAATAGTGTATTTGTGAACTGAGTGAACAAATCCTGACCATTGATTTACATTATCAAATCATAAAATACACTAGTGTATGTTCATCATCAAATCCTGGCCATTGATTTACACTTGTGTATACACATGTGTAAAAAAATTTAGCTCAACTCGCGCGGGAAGAAAAAGTTCTCAAGCTTCTCACAATTCGTAGTGGTTCTCATTTGAACCGAAAAGTTATATATATATATGATAATTATAAATTGAAACTCGAAAATTTAGTGTAATAATCAATTTTTTATGTGATATATGTTATTATAGGTATAAAAGAATGAAAATGAATTATAGGTACTTCTTACGCCTTTTTTATTTTGTAATAATACATGGAATTTTTTTGTTACACATGATTAAAAGTTGTGTAATTTTTTAAAATATTATTTATAATAACAAATATTACGTAATATTACATATGTTTAAAAATCAAAACAAGAAAAACACTGATTGTTACACTGAATTTTCCGGGTTTTATCATTGAACTAAGTAGGTTTGATTTGGGTGAACCGGCGAAGAAGGGTGCGTTGGGCTGCTAACTTACATCAAATGTTCTTTGGTAGACATTTAGTTTTTTTAATATATTGAACAAAACATTAAAAAATAAGAATTAAATTAGATTCATAAAGTATTAAAAGACACATCAGTGCCTAACATGTTGTAGGGTTACATCGGATGGTATTGTTGCATCCGACTCAACTTTTTCCCGTTACTTCGTTATACAATTGAGTGTTCATAGTACTTCTATTACTTATAATGATTAAATAACAGGAATCATAATAGATATAAGTCGGGTATGGCTAATCTCATACTCATACCCAAATCATTACCTGTTAGGTATCTGACGGGTATTTACCTATCGACACACCCGCGGGAATCGGGCATACCCGTTGGTATTTTTATGTACATATATTTTTTTTTTACTTTTCTTTATAGTTTTATGCTATAAAAAATCAATATAATATATTAAATTATGATAAATAGCATACATGCTATCATCATAATAATAATATTTGATATATATATATATATATATATATATATATATATATATATATATATATATATTATAATATTAATCTCAAAAATTATTTTGCATAGTATAACATATAAATATGAATAATATCAAATATATATATTTCAAATGAAAAGTTAATTTTTGAAATAATGAAGCTAGAAGAATGAAACATTACTAACAAATATTAATACTTAAAAGTTTTCAGGTATACAGTTTCAAGTAATCGAGTCGGGAGTTTGCCATAGCTAGCATAGATATTTTCCCCCCAGGTACTTTTGGGAGTTTGCCTACTACATCCATCCCCATTTCATGAATGACTAAGAGGAAATTATTGGATATAAAGACTCTGCTGGCTAATATAGGACGTTGCTATGTCTTTGGCAAACATTACATATCCTTGCATCCTTCTTCATTGTAGGCCGATAGTAACCTTTTCTGAGGATCCTTGAGAATAACGCTCTGCCCCCAGTGTGATTTCCACAGTCTCCTTCATGAAAATCCTTCAAGACTTCTTGTATTTCTTGATCCTCAATGCAATGCAAGTAGGGACCTTCAAGAGATTTTTTTATATAAAATAGTATTTAATATAGTAAATTAAGATCCCTTTAAACCCATGAAGGCTTTAGGATTCTCTCATGTGGGAATTTCCCTATTTTTAATATAGTTCATAATTGTAAGGATCCATGATCTTGAATTTGGTTGCACATCACTAGGTACCACTGCAGTATCCTCAACTATTTCCAATACTTCATTTTCCTCGACTGCAGGAAAAAGAATATGGATAATAGGTATCCTCACGTCTTCTGTTATCTTTAAGGATGATCCTAAATTTGCCAACGCGTCAGCCCGACATTTTCTTCTCTAGGTACATGCGTTATACTGAAGGAATCGAAAGCATTAGCTAGTTTTTTAACAATTTCTAAATATTTGATTAATTTATCACCCTTTACAGAATATGAGCCATTGTAATGGTTAGTAATTAGTAATGAGTCTATGTATACTTGAAGATACCTGATCCTCATCTGTTTAGCTAATTGCAAACCTGTTATTAGGGCCTCGTATTCTGCTTCATTGTTAGTTGTCTGAAACTCACAAGCAATGGATTGGGGTATTATGTCCCCCTGTGACGATTTTAGTAGTATGCCTAGTACAGTTCCCTTGACGTTTGAGGCTCCATTTGTGAAGAGTATCCAAGGATCCTTGGTCTCCTCAAGCTGTTGAACCTCTAATTCAACTTCCCTTTGTAGATCACTACTGAAATCAACCACACGGTCTGCCAAAGCCTGAGACTTGATGGCAGTCATTAGTTCATATTTTATGTCATATGCACTAAGTTTGGCTGCCCACTTCGCCATTCTTCCTAACATTTCAAGTTTCCCGAGAATATTCTTGATAGGAAAATTAGTTTTCACAACAATTGTATGTGTTTCAAAATAATGTCTAAGTTTAGTGGAAACTAAAATCAATGCAAGAATAAATTTCTCTAAATGAGAGTACGTGGCTTCAGCATCAAGAAGGCTTTTACTTACATAATATACCGGATGTTGTTGGCCTTTGTGATCCTTAACTAACACTTCACTTACTACTTTACCTGAAACAACTAAGTACAAGGATAATGGCTCACCATCCTCTGGTTTCATCAGGGCTGGTGCTGAGGATAGATAATCCTTCAGGGCTTTGAGTACAGCTTCATGCTTCTCGGTCCACTCGAATTTCTTATTCTTTCTCAGGATGTCATAAAAACCCTTGCACTTCTCTGAGATTTTGCAATTAATCTATTTAAGGTTGCGATCATTCCTGTTAATCTCTGGACATCCTTGGCATTGGCAAGGGATTTTATATTCACGATCGCCTTAATCTTCTCATGGCTTGCTTCGATCCCCCGCTTGGTCACCATGTATCCTAGGAATTTTCTAGCTTTAACACCAAAATGACACTTTGAAGGATTCAGCATCATGTTGTGTTGGTCAAGGAAATTGAATGTCACTTCAAGATCCTTGAGATGATCCTCTGCTCTCTTGGACTTGACAACCATGTCGTCTATATACACTTCCATAGTGTCTCAATCTGCTCTTTAAACATCATTTTGACCAGTCTTTGGTAGGTGGCACCTGCATTTCTTAGTCCAAAAGGCATTGCAATATAACAGTAATGCCAGTAGGATTTCATGAATGTTGTATCCTCTCGATCAAACGGTTTCATCTGAATTTGTTGGAATCCAGATGAAACATCCATAAAGGTTAGCAACTCATGTCCTATTGTTGCATCCACCATGGAGTCAATCTCTGAAAGTGGAAAGGATCCTTGGGACATGCCTTATTTAGGTTTGTACAATCAACACATATCCTCCACTTTCCGTTTTTCTTTTGAACAACCACCACATTGGCCAATCATCTTGGTTACTTAACTTCCCTAATCATACCTGCCTTCAAGAGTTTCTCTACCTTATCTTGGATGATAAGGTTCCTTTCAAGAGCAAATTTTCTTCCTTTTCTGATGAATTGGCCTGAAAGATTTATCAATTCCCAATTTATGTGTTATAATGTCTTTAGAGATACATGTCATATCCTCGTGTTTCCAAGCACAGGTAGACTTTCTTCTTTTCAGGAAGGATACTAGATCTTGCTCTATACTGTCAAGGATCCTGGATCCTATGAGGGCTTTGATTTTAAGATCCTAAGGATCCAGTATTACATCCTTGATGTCTTGCTCTACTGCCTCCGGGACACTCCTTGGAAGTTGTTGTCATTGTTATGCTGTCCTTAGTTGTGATGCAGGTTTCATGAAGAGGTATAACAATTCTTGGCCTCTTGTTGGTCACTCTCTATCTTCACTACTCCCCAAGGTGTTGGCAATTTGACACATTGGTGGTAGGTTGATGGAACAATTTTCATTTCATGAATCCAAGGCCTGCCAAGGATAACATTGCAACAAGACAAACAGTCAATAACACAAAATTTTTGTACATAGTTTACCCCCTCAATATAGATTGGGAGCTTGATGTCCGCCAGCATGTTTTTGGTCTCATCGTTGAATCCTACAAGGACAGATGATATCCAGATTATTACTGATTCTCGGATGTTCATCCTCTTCAGGACATCAAGTTGGATGATGTTCACAGAGCTTCCACCATCTATCAGGATCCTAGGAACAAAGTGGTTAGCTATAAACAAAGTAATAACTAGGCCATCGTGATGAGGATCCTAAATATCTACACAATCATCCTCGTCAAATGATATAACTTTCTGCTGAGTTAGAGTGGAGGTCCTAATGGGCATGTCTCCGTTCTCCAACTTGGTTTCTTTGGCATGCCTATTCGCCGCTGAGAACGAGGTTCCACAAATATCCGACCCTCTGAAGATAACGTTTATGATTTGTTCATCAACCGGAAGTTGAGCAGCTTTTTCTTGAACATTTTTAGGATCCTCGATCCTTGATTTTTTCCTGCACATCAGCTCTTTCAAATGCCCTTGCTGGGGAGATATCCAATTTCTCTCCTTAAAGCTATACATTCGTCTGTCAAATGTCCAAAGTCTTCATGGTATGCTCACCACTTGGACTTATCCTTGAAGGAGTTGGATTTCTTGTTCTTCTTCGGCCACCTAGCTTTTTACCTAAGTTCTGCAAGACAAGCATCAATTCATTGTTATTAACAAAAAAGCAATTTGGATACTCGAGGATATTCCTCCTCATCATCATCTTGTTCAACTGCATGAACATTTTGATTATCAGGTCTGGAGTACGGCTTGGATCTGTTATTCTTGTAGAAGGATCCTTGCTTCTTGCCGTTGTACTCCTGTTATTAGAACCTATGATCGTGTCTTGTATTCTTTTATCATCCTCTAATCGAATGTGAAACACCCTAAATGCATTTTGACCCAAACAACACGCAGCGGAAGTACCGACTTAAAAATTCTTTCTTTGTTAACTATATAACATACTTAAAGGTTCATTCATAAATTACTGGGCACTTTCTAGAAAAAATGTACTTCATACCTTATTGATTAATTTGCTAAATGAAATACATAGTACAAGCTATAAGACCACTCTTCCCGTACAATCCCTGTTCTTTGACTCGATCTTCGTCCACATATCCCCCATGGTAGTGATGTTGATCTGACTAATCTGCGGTCACCATATACATAACCAACACGTTAGTAACGGGTGACATGTTACATAATTAAATGAATATATAATTAGTCAATATCTACATAGCGTTCTAACTATGTTTACCGTTCCATAATTATATCCTTCTAAATTTATTCTTTACACCAGACTTCGCATCTTCGAAATCCCAACACTTACATACCTGCATTCCTGTTTCATTCTCATTAGCAATACAGTTAGTAAGACATAATCCAACGTATTACGGACCTCCAACTTCCCGTAGGCACATATCACTAATCTACATTTAATAGTCACAATCCCTGCTTACACTCGCACACATCCATATACTTACATACAAGTCACGTGTGCTTGTTCACGTGCAATTGCCGTGCCTGCATACTCGCTATTCGTCAATATTCGTACTTTAGTTTTGCAAGTCTAACATCATTTAATAGCCTTAAAGACATCTTACGGATACCGGGTTGGAGCCGAAATTAGTCAATACAAGAAACGAAAATAATTAGACAGTTGACTAAACCCGACATAAGCTACGGCCTGCCTACCGTAGCTTACGGTAGCCAAGATCTGCCAAAAATTAATCCTCTACCGTAAGCTACGGTTAGCTACCGTAGCTTACAGTAGCCACGTTCTGCAAAAAATTAAATCCTCTACCGTAAGCTACGGTTAGCTACCGTAG
This sequence comes from Scalesia atractyloides, assembly GCA_947069175.1. Lineage (NCBI taxonomy): Eukaryota > Viridiplantae > Streptophyta > Magnoliopsida > Asterales > Asteraceae > Scalesia > Scalesia atractyloides. The sequence continues at coordinate 7,247,297 of CAMTDV010000002.1, read as the reverse complement.
CTTACGGTCAGCTGATGCTGATTTGGGGCTGCAGCTTATTTGACCCATTTTGAGTCTCGTTTGTTCATACCTATTCCGATTTATTTCAAATTAAACATTTAGCATCTAAATGAGGTTACGTTCCTCTTTACACTACCGTAGTCTCACTTTAACAAGAAATTCTACATGTGCACAAATTCAATTGTACTTTAATTATGTCGTTTAAGCGATAGCTTACTACTTGGATTTGCTCCGTTCGGTTTATATCATTCACCATTCAATTAGTTGACCATTATCAAACCATATCATAAAACTCATCTAGGTACCTCCATTGTTCTTACATTCCCACAAGCTTCTTCAACAATTAAAATAAAACATTTCCCTTAAAGTATTTAAAGAGTGATTCCGGAAATCACTTACCTTAGCGTCCGAATTCACATCCGTTACCTTGCCTCCCTTTTGACCCGTTAGCCTTCCATGCTTCCATCCATCTGACATGATCCCTATACTTTCATGTCATCGCAATCACATTCTTGTTAGCATACACGATTGTACATATTAACGATCGTATCAAATGCATAACTCACATTTGATTTTCATAAGTCAATCCTAACAAGCATAAGGCATATACTCAAAATCACATCTTTACAAACTTGTATTATTCATTATGTCATCACATATAACACATATTGATATATCACATACCATATGACTTTCTATAATCTTACAATTGTGACAACAAGTCTAACCATGCTTCTTATGCGCAGTTGACTTTCAGAAGTCAACGTTTATCATATGAACTTTCGACATAACCTCATATATTCGTGTCATCATATTAGGTCATATTAATGACACTATGTACATTTCGTACACATCCGTTTCTAATTATCGTTAAGTCACAAATCCAAGTTATGGTGTACACCACCATTCAAACATAGGGTACTAGTTCCTTAAAGCACTCTTTTACCGAATCACATCATCAATTACTTTTCACATATACTTATCAACTACACTCCTAAACTTGTTTTACTAACAAGTATATCATTATCACTTTCTATACATGTTCAATCGTTACTTGCATATAATTTCACATATTATTGTCATTTAGACATTTCATCAAACACTTGGTGTACGTACTACCTTCTAAGCATAATGTACAAGTATTTTAAGCATGTTCTTCCCGATTCATCTCATGAACCATCACATTCAAGAAAAATCACATAATATCATTTCTACATCAAGTTTATCTATCATATAACACCTTGTGCATCACAAAATCATAATATTACATCGTTCATCATCTTCACTCTCATGCAATGGGTTTCAATCTAAATCATCCAATAACTAAAATTTAACCATGATTCAACGTCCATATGATAGAATTAACAAGTATTCATTCTAGTTTCAACCAATTTCACGGATTTATCCTAACCCACTTCATGAATAGTCACCAAATCAGAAATTTCAACTTACCATATGTTCATTAGGATGAGATGATAAGGATTCTTCATTAATGCATTGATTTGGCTTCACATCCTTGTTCAATTTCATCAATTTGTGGGGTTGTGGGGAAGAACCCTAATTCTTCTTCATGTGTGTGTCGACATACATACTGAACACACACGCACTTATAAAAATCTGAATTTTAATGAGTTTGCCCACTTGCTACTTCTAGTCCCTCTAGTTTGCCATTAATCACATTTACCAGAAATCCTTGTATTTTACCATAAGACTTATAGTTCTAACTAAGTTAAATAACTTAGTTATCACCTTTCATTCCATATCATATGAAACCATACTAGCGAGTCAAGCATTCGGGTTTTGGGGCGTTACAAAATGAATCTCAAAGCCCTGTTTCTTACTTCGTCCAAGTTTCTAAAAGGGGCCATGACAAGGTCATCGTAAAATGGAGAATCCTTCTATAATCCCATTTTAATGCCTCAAGCAGTTGCAACATCTAGATTCAGGATTTCTAAGGATTCTCAACCAAACTTAGTGACATAATCCCTTAAGGATTCATCAGAAGCATGGGTTATCCTATACAAGTCACTAGTTAGCCTTTCAAAAGCTATACTACATGAAAACTGATGATGAATAGGTTAACTAAATGAGAGAATGAAGTAATGGAGTAGGTAGGAAGACTTAGCAGCCATTTGAGTGCTGATCCAGTGAGTGTGGATCCGAAGCCCTTACACAAGCAAGCTTCTTTTAACCTCTCGGGAATGGGGTTTATCTCCATTCTTTCCCAGTATTGAGCCACGTGTTCCTCTGGATCAATTGTTATGTCGTACAACTTCATGTTGGGTGTCTGGAAGCATTTTGTAATCTATGCCTGGCATATGGGTGGTGCAAAGCGAGACACCTTGTGACTTCCATCCAGAATTTCAGGAATAGGTTTAACTATCCCCAGAACGTTGATATCATATCTTTGTGCTTCTGTAGCTCTCTGGCCATGGCCTGACTGATACCTACATCCTGCATGAAACCATAGTTAGTATCCATAAAGGTGTTATTAGAATTGTTACCTCCTATTTGACTCAAAGGTGGTATTGCAGAAATGTATTGAGGATACGAGATGTCTACTGTCACAGTAAGGCCTGATGAAGCGATCGTTTGCATTGGAATGAAGTCCCCATCATGGACTTCAGAACTTCTAAGTGGTTGACTTCTTAAGGATCCTTGATCCTGAAAAATGTTGGATCCAGGATACGTTAGTGTTGAAGGTCTAGTTGAATAATCCATGGATACTTGAATCCGAGTTGAGGATCTTTGATGCTGGAAGTAGGATCCCTGAGGCTAGTACATTCCTTATGATTCTCCAGGTTGGTAGAATGATCCTTGAGGCTGAGTTGTCTCAAGTGATCATTGCCGAAGGATAGAGGATCCTTGAGGTTGGATGTAGGATCCTTGAGGCTGTGTTATTGCTAGTGATCTGTGCTGAAGGTTGGAGGATCCTTGAAGCCAGACATTGGATCCCCTAGAATGCTGGATAGTTGATGATGGAGTAGCAAAATCGATTGACCTAGGCATCAGTGGAGACTGATCTTTTGCCGCTCTCTTGTGCTTCTTGATCTCATCAATTTCGTGAAAGATCCGCTGGTTGGTTTTGTCTTGCTGCTCTATGTAGCCCTTATCTGCAAAATCAAAGCAGAAACATCATTGTTAGTAGTTGTAGAGGAAGAAATAGCAAAGGTTTTTGATCCTGTGAAGACGGATGATGTCTTATTCTGAGTATTATTAGCATTCTTCTGGAATGATGGGGGAATGGGAGGCAAAGACATAGTAGTTTGAGATGAGGTAACCGTCATCATTGCGCTTGAAGTAGCTTTCCCATGAGAGGCCATAAAAGTTGATGGAATGGATGAAAATGAATGAAAATTCTTAGAATTGAAGCACCACTCGCCCCATGGTGGGTGCCAAATTATTTTAGTAAAAAATCAAGCTAAGGATAATGTAACCAAATATGATTTTGTGAGGTAGTGTGCTTGTATGATGACAATTGAATGATTAAAAGTGAATTGTAGACGACAATGAACACAATTATTTATACGAGGAAAAAACACTTGATCTTTATAAGATCTCCGGCATGGGTACATGATCTTCCGTCATTAACACCACTACCAACCCCTTACACCTTAAATCTGTCTTATTTAATCCAAACATTATTAAAATCTCATTTCCGTGCGTAAATTTAACATTGATAATTACACTTCCATTGAATTTGACCCGTTTGGATTCTCTATGAAGGATTTCAAGGATGGCACGATCCTGAGTCGTCACAACAGCCCAGTGAACTCTACCCGCTCCCCTCCAACGCTTTCGCCATAGCGTGCTTTGCAAACACTAAAGATTCTCCTTTGTGGCACAACCGACTTGGACATCTGGATCAACCCGTCATGGAGTTTCTACATTCAAAGAATTTTATTATTTGCAATAAACAAAAACTATCTCCTATTTTTCATTCTTGTCAGTTACCTAAACATAAGCGATTGCCGTTTTTTGATTCAAATACAAATACTTTGGTGCCTTTTGCTATATTGCATTGTGATTTGTGGACATCACCTATCTTAAGTCATGCATGTTACAAATATTATATGGTTTAACAGATGATTTTACTCAATATACGTGGGTATACCCTTTAAAGTTCAAATCAGAAACGTTCACAAAATTTACACATTTTCACCAATTTGTCACTACACAATTCTGCATGCAAATTCAATCATTCCAATGTGACATGGGTGTCGAGTTTGATAACAATGACTTTAAAAATTTTACAACTCAACACGGATCCAATTCTAATTCTCTTGCCCGCACACATCCCAACAGAATGGGAAATCTGAACACTTGATTCGTCGTATTAACGAAATCATGTTTACCCTTCTCACACACGCTTCGCTACCCTCCTTATTTTGGGTCGAAGCTCTTCACTCAGCTACATACCTTCATAACATCCTCCCCACAAAACTCCATAAATTTCAAACACCCACATCTTTACTTTACCTTTGTCAACCATCATATGACCATCTTTGCGTGCTCGGATGCTTATGCTATCCAAACACCTCGTCTACTCGTCCACATAAGCTTGCTCACGATTCCGCCCTGTGTGTGTTCCTCGGATACCCGGCTAACTATCGCGGATATCGGTGTTTAGATATTGCGTCGGAAAAACCATTTTTCCCGACATGTCACTTTTGACGAAACCCAATTTTCATTCTCCTCAAACACTAAGCACCCCCTACCCACTCATTTGTTGACCCATCCCCACTTATCTTCATTCAACCCTTTACTGCACCGTCTACCCAAACTCCACCACCCAACCAATCCAATGCCCAACCTCTCCCACTAGCCCATCCCATCTCAACCAACTTGTATTCCCCATGGCTCCTACCATATTGCCTGCACTACAACCCTCTCCAGCTAACACCACACCAGGCCTACCTCTATCCACCTCACCCGATCTCAACGAGCCCAGTCCACCTTCCACCGGTCCTCCTCACAACATCCCGCACCCACCCACCTCACCGAGTCATCATGGACCAGCCCCAACAACCACCATCTCGACCCACACTAGCTAAACCCGAACCAAATCAAGAATTTACAAACCTCGTAACCCGGTGTCTCTAAACACCAAAACCTCACCATCCATTTCACCTCTTCCTAAGTCACATCTCACCGCTCTCACTGACGCTAACTGGAAGAAGGCCATGACAAACGAATATGATGCTCTATTGGCAAATAACACGTGGGAACTCGTTCCACGACCGGCCAATGCACCCATTATTCGTTACATGTGGTTGTTTAAGCATAAATTCCAGGCCGATGGGACTTTAAAACGACATAAGGCTCACCTTGTGGTTAATGGGAAAAGCCAGACATTTGGCATATATTGTGATGAGACCTTTAGCCCTGTGGTGAAACCCACCACAATTTGCACAGTTCTCATTCTTGCTATATCACGGGAATGGTCTATCCATCAGTTGGATGTTAAAAACGCGTTTCTACATGGGCACCTAAAAGAAATGTTTACATGTTTCAGCCACCCAGGTTCACTTCAAGTTCACACCCTAAGTCTGTATGTAAGCTAAACAAGTCTCTTTATGGCTTAAAACAAGCTCCACGGCCTGGTACCAACGATTTGCAGGTTGTATTTCCAAGTGTGGTTTCAAAAGTAGCGTATACAACACCTCCTTTTTTGTCTATCAGAATGGTGACCAAATGGCGTACCTACTTTTATATGTGGATGATATCATCCTCACTGCTTCAAGTGACTTGTTGCTTCGCAACATCATTAAGCCGTTATCTTCTGAGTTCAACATGACTGACCTAGGAAAATTACATCACTTCTTGGGTATAGCAGTTCAACAACAAAAGGACGGTTTGTTTTTATCACAATCGACTTATGCAACTGACATTTTATCTCGTGCAAACATGACCAATTGCAACTTTGTTAGCATACCAGTTGAGGTTGGATCCAAACTCAGCGCCAACCAAGGTGTCCCATTCTTTAACAGTACCTTGTATCGCAGCTTGGCTGGTGTTTTGCCGTATCTCACCATTACTCGGCCTGACATATCCTATGCAGTCCAGCAGGTCTGTCTCTTCATGCATGCCCCCAGAGAACCACATTTTCAATTGCTCAAACGAATACTTCGATATATCAAAGGCACTCTCTCACAAGGCTTACAACTCACACCCTCCAAGTCCACCGGCTTAACAGCATACTCTATTGCCGATTGGGGTGGGTACCCTGATTCTTGACGGTCGACGTCTGGCTATTGTGTCTACATGGGTGGAAATTTAATTTCGTGGTCCTCTAAATGGCGGCCCACCGTCTCTTGGTCTAAAGCTGAATACAGAGGAGTGGCTAACACCGTAGCCGAGACTAGTTGGATTCGTAACCTCTTGCTTGAACTTCACATTCTGGTCAGTCGTGCTACAATCGTTTACTATGATAACATCTCAACAGTATATCTAGGAGAAACCCAGTGCAACATCAAAGGACTAAACATATTGAACTAGATATTCATTTCGTCCGGGACAAGGTGCGCCTTGGCGCTGTTAAAGTCCTCCACGTTCTAGCTGATTACCAGTATGCGGACATCTTCACCAAAGGCCTTCCTAAGCACCTTTTTCAGCGGTTCTGTTCCAGTTTATGCCTTCACTCTTCTAAGGCTTAAACTGCGGGAGACTGTTAACTGATAATATAGTTCAATATTATTGGCATGATTGCTGTGAATATTTTGTTATTACTAATTTGATACTATTGTGATACATTCCCATACTTAGCTCCTAAATGAGCTCTCGGGTACTGTGTTATAAATTCCTTTGTATTGCTATGAGAAAGGCAAGGAAATTAAGCATCTTACAAAAAAACCTCGGGTGATGGAAACTACCGATCACCGACTATATTGCACAAAAAAGGTTACAACTTTGGATGATGATGAAGCTCAATACAAGTATTCGTTAAAGTGTTTTAGAGAGTATTTGAGAGTTGCTGTGTGCGAGTTGTGTGTTCTAAATGAGCTCATCATCCCTTATAAAAATAGAAACTAATACATAACAAACAATGCGAAAATCATGCAAGTATCCCACGTTCTCCATAACGGCTACATGCTTCCAAACTCGTGTGAATAGAAAGCATATTCCCCGAAATACTAGCATTGACCAAGTTGGATTCGTTATGTACCTGCGAATATAAGTTTTAAACAAATGATACAATTGTTAGTTAATGTAAACAATAATAAGAATCCGCGATCCTCAGACTTCCTGCACCATCTATTAAAGATCAGTGATTCATGCCAATCTAAGAATATGTGATTTATAGTATTAAAAATTAACCCCTAACAATATCTATAATTAATTTAATATAATATACTAAATACTCATCAGTTATTATTAATAATAATTATTAAATGTTCATCACTTAATATGATAAAAAAAATTTGTAAACACTATTCATCCTAAGTTTCTATTAATATATACAAATATAACCAGGGTAATAGTCCGCGCGTTGCGGTGGTACATTCCGTGAACATTGGATTGGTTTCGATTTGGGTCAGGTCGTTACAATACTTGAACAATACGTGCTCTCAGTATAGAAATCAGCACCTATTTTTCATCGACAGAAAATGATTAAAGCAAACATCGACACCAGCACTCATGTTCGATATAGAAAGCAACACATGTCTTACATCAAGATAGAACGATAACAACGAACATCAGACTCAACACCAAGTTCGATAGAGAAATCAACACGTGTTTTACATCAACACAAAACAATAAAAAACGAATATCGGTACCAGCGTCGATGTTATTCGAACGATATCGATCTGTTTAGATCGTGAAGATACTGACACCACATTAATTTATCGTGTTATTAAAATAAAATAAATGCTTAAAATTAGAATTAAATAGATAAATACTTAAGAAACCATTAAAATATAAATAGATGCTTAAAATCAGAATAAAATTAAATATATAAACACTTAAAAAATCTAAAACACTATTCATCAAGAGTCTTGTATAAAATAAATGCGTAAAATTAGAAAAAAATAGATAAATACTTAAGAAACCATTAAAATATAAATAGATGCTTAAAATCAGAATAAAATTAAATATATAAACACTTAAAAAATCTAAAACACTATTCATCAAGAGTCTTGTATAATATGTACATAATATAATATAATATAAATATATAAATACTTAATATTAATAATTAGTGTACTTATACACATGGTTGCAAAAAGTTGTTGCGTGCTACCTAGTCGGTTGACCGGGGAGTTAAGAGTACTCGTACTAGTCGTAGAGTACTCTCGGAGTACTCGAACATGTTAAATTATAAAGAAATTAGCTTTCGGAAATTAAATATATGTCAAATAACATAAATTTACTATATTGATAAAAATATACGTGAAAATGATATTTATTATTTAGTATGATAAGCGTAGAAATATTATGTTTTATTTTTTAAGTCAAAATCGGCCGGAGTTGACCTGTTAGATCCGATTCTGGCCAAGGTTGCTCGATTTTGATCGATTCCAAAAATTAGGCGGGGTTAAAGAAAGTCGCATTTGCAGCATACCTTGTAGTGACTACACAGAGAGTATTTGACCTTGAATACCTTATTTTACAACTATGCTTATACATACATTCAATCATATTTTTGCTTAAAACATAATTCTATAATTCATAAATCTTTGCTATTAAATATATAACTTTATATTTATTGAAGCATATGATACATTATACAAGTTTTAACCTAGTAGTTTTAAAATAATGTACATTTATATATATATATAATATATATATATATATATATTATGATGTAATATTACAATGATGATAAAATAAAACATATGTAATATGTTATATATCATAAAAATTTCAAATAATTGTACAAATAAATAAAAAAAAGTTAAATAATAATTAGGTAAAAACGGAGAAACTTTGAGTCAGAGCTAAGTTTTTAATTTTATTAACGAGTTAAATTAATGAGTTTGAGTTTTTTTATTTTTATTTACGAGTTAAAACAATCTTTAGATATAAATGAGTTTGAGTTTTTTTATTTTTATTTACGAGTTAAAACAATCTTTAGATATAAATGAGTTTGAGTTTTTTTATTTTTATTTACGAGTTAAAACAATCTTTAGATAGAAATAAGCCGAGCTTTAGACGTATAGGGTTAAATAAGTCGAGCTTTAAAAATAAAGGGTTAAATGAGACGATCTCTAGATATAAAAGGGTGAAAATAAAGACTTAAATAAATGGAGCTTTAGATGTATAGGGTTAAATGAGTCGAGCTTTAAAAATAAAGGGTTAAATGAGAAGGTCTTTAGATATAAAAGGGTGACATGAGCTTTTAAGGCTTAAGGCGATGCTCGATCGATAAAACATATGTAGTTCAAGAGTTAATGTTTGTAAATATGAATCATTGGCTTCCCAATTCCCATTAATTCTCGTACACTAAAAAGTAAAAATTCTAATCCCGTTGCTAAAGTTATTAGTCTACGTTCGACCCAGCCCGTTGTTTTCGGATCCGTGCGGCCCACGACATCCTACCACCCGTACCCATTTTCTCCGTCTCAGCCGTGCTCCGCTGCTTGAGCTCCTCCACTTGCACCACCCACGACTGCTTCCACCGCGCCATCTCCTCCGATCTCGGTTCGAACCGCGACCCTTTCTTCACGGAGAAAGCCAAGTGCAAGCCCTTCGCCAAATTACAATCATACACAGCTCGAGACTCCGGGTCGGATAACGTCTCGTACGCTTCCTGGACCCGGATAAACCTCATGGTATACTCGTCGACCCGATCCGGGGGTGACACGTCCGGATGGTACTTCAACGCCATTTGTTTGTAAGCTCGTTTGATCTCGCTGGTTGTCCCGTGGGACACCTAGCAAGTCGTACAACGTCTCCACTTCTGACTGCGTGTACACGCAGTCTTTTACGAAGACGTTAGGGATGGGGATGGAAATTAATGGGTTTTTGAAATTAAAAGAGATATTGAGGGATGGGGATGGATTGAATGAATTTGAGGGCAGGTAGAATTGGGTGTGAATTCCGGTAGAAAAAGAGTTTGAATTTATCATTTTTGATTTGTGTGTTAAATTGGGAAAGAGGTAACAAGTGTATAAATAGGGGAGGAGAAAACCATTTGAGTGTTTCATACAACCCACCGACCCCCGCCAACCGAAAAGTATTTTATGTATTATTAAACCTTTTAATTTGTTTGTTTTTTAAAGAGTATTTATACTCTTAAAAAAGGGGTAAATGCACGGTACCTCTGACCGCAGGAGGGTTCTCCCTCCTCAAGCTAGCTTAGCCTCATAGCTGCTGGCGGTTACTACCCAGCAGGATTATTCGAGCCGAGCTGGACTCGAACCCGCGTCCTCCCGTTTGAAATGAGTAAGGCTGGCCACTAGGCTGACATCAAAACCATGATATTATATATTGATATTGTCATAATTTATAAAACTTATAATGGAGATTAATAAAGCTATACCTTAAAAAAATTTTTGCACCCTGTATATGGATCGTATAATGTAATACGATCTGTATAGAATCATTTGACATGATAGAGGATATGGTCCCATGTAACATTCTTGTATACTGGCCTCACAACCTTATATAACCTATACATTAAAAAGGTGTAAAATAAGATTGTTAGGATGTCATGTTAGTAGGAGCTTTTATAAATTACAAGCAATGTTAACTTTGTTTTAATTATATTTTTCTAACTTGACGCTCACTATAAAAAGACGAAAGAAGTGTGAGTCCAAACTAATATTAAGACAATATAATGTATTGTTTATAGAATCAAAATTTGAGATTTAATACATTAGATATTGAAATCATACAATATATTGAGTTATAGAGTGAAAAAATGAAATTTAATCCTCTATCATGCTGACCTAAGCATTGGTTACATCATTCCCTTCAATATAGTAGTTGTTTAACTGTCTTATAACCAATGCATTCATCGTTTTCTTTTCTTTTTTTACCTTATATAAATTTTAGGGTTAATTGCATATTTACCCAACTTAAAATTAAAATTGCATATATCTACTGCCTTAACTAATAAAATTATAAATTTACCCATTTTGATTTATTTTATTGAATATATTTATAAAAACACTATTTTACCCTTATAATTACTAAAACCTTAAAAATTTAAATATTTATCTATTTTTACTAGTTTTTATGCCTTTTTCACAATTCTTATTATTTTATTTTTTACATTTCGCTAGTTATTTCTTTTTTCATTTTTTTAAACATAATCTTTTTTTTTCTTTCAAAATTCTTTTATTTTTTTACCATTATTTTAATTTTTACTTAAACTTTAAAATTTTACATATTTATCCATTTTGTTTTTTACATTTATGGTTTTCTTTAAAGGGTGTTTTTTAAAAACGTATACAAGAGGGTGTTTGTGATTTTCTTAAGAAAAAGCAACAATTACGTTTTTTTAATCATTAGAGATAGTTTAAGGTATAAATCTAGGGGTGTTCGTGATAGTCGGCTAATTTATAGATATATACAATAAAATACATTTAATGACTAAAGGAAAAGGCAAAACAAATAACTTAATAAAATTGTAAAAAAACAAAAATTCCAAAAAATCTAAATAGCGAACTGTAAAAAAAAATAAAAAGAATTGTGGAAAAGTCACAAAAACTAGTAAAAATAGATAATAATGTAAGTTTTAAAAGTTTTCGTAAAATTAAGGGTACAATAGTCATTATATTTTGTTTTGAATTAAATAAATCAAATTGGGTAAATTTACAAATTTATTAGTTAAGTAAGAGGATATATGCAATTTTAATTTTTATGCTTAATGTTTGAATTGTCCGTTTAGTGTCAAATAAGTCGAAGTTTTGATCCATAATCTGAAGTTTTCTAGTATAAAACCTTATGACCAAGCTTGTTACATGAAAAACATGTTTAATCAGCCCTCATGGCCAAAACTATAAGAACTTATAGATCAAAACCAAGTATTTTTCTTTTGCTATGTTTATATAAAAAAAACTACAAAACTTAGTATAAAACTCATACTACCTTTGATCTTTGGCTAATTCTCCTTTAAAATAGAATTATAAGTGTATTATGGTTATGAGAATAAATAAAATGAGTTTGCAACCTGTGAAAAGGTATTTGGGATATGTTTATTGTGCAAGTAAACTCCGGTAGGAATGGTCTAGGGGCCTTTATAGTGCCCTTTGACTTGGTTAAAGGTTGAATTTTGCTCTCTAAGTTAAGTATAATATAATATGCTTTTTATCGTTTAGGTTTCTTATCGGGTGTTAAACGCTCCTCCAATTCTTTACACGGACGCAAAATAACACGTTTTTCACGTGGTTTTTTGTATATAAAAAAACCCGAACCCAACGATAATGAAAACCTGAACGTTTTAACGTTTTTACTTAAAACACCTTCTATTAATGTTTTATAATTGTTTTTAGGCTTTGACTGATCGTACAATACATGTTTGGTTATTACCATGTGCGTTAAAATCAAAGACGCTCTGCTAACCTGACACAACTTTGTTTTACATGTTTTCTATTTAATAAGACACCAATGACCCTATGTTATAGTTTACGGATCACATTTAAGTAATTTTGTGCCTCTGACATCGTTTACGGAACGTCCGTTCATGTTTAATGGTTAATAATGCACTGTTAGCCGGAAATATTTCTATTAACAAGTTTTTTGAAATCAATGGCCCCAATATCACTGTATTAAATATTATTGTTCATGTATTACTCATAACGTGCCATCGGATTCATCTGAGGCATGAACAATATTGTTTCGTTAACCGTATAAGTCGTACGTATTAATTAGGGTTTACCTGGTTTCGTCACAGTTGTCACAAAGTGGACTCATAAATTTATTAACGCCATATAAATAACATATTGAAGACTTACTGTATAAAATTAGCTACCTTATTTCCTTGAACAGTTCTAGAGATGTTGCATTAAATATGAATACGAAATTAATTATTTGTTTATGAATGAATTGAGGAAACTAAATTTTGTATTGAATACATTCATAATATGCTAATGGATCCAATAACTAAAAGTCTATCACCCATAAGTATTATGTAAGCGTATACAATAATGACGGGCTTATTGATGACTATGTACAATTGCATATCTTACTATAAATGATTATTATTTAAGAATATTTACGGATGTATAAGGCCAGCATAGGCTGAGTCTAATTCATCATCCCGGGATTGAGTTCTGACCATAAAATCAACAATCATGCTTGGATGGAAGGAGCATTCAAGACTATCGAGGTTGGACGGAGGCGCCTCTTCTCGGTCGGGAGTGAGTTGTGAATTCTGGTGATAAGGCTTGTGATGTTCGATCTAAGATATTCGGAATCAAGATCCGGATAGAATTGTTGGCTTTCTCAATAGCTTTCTCGAGTTGCTGTTGCCGAAGCTGAACTTGAAGAGCGGAGTTTGGCGAGAATACTCTTGATAGGTGGGCATGGAAGTTATCTGCTCCTTTCTTATTGATTATTTACGGCCTTTCAAACAGTTGTTCACATGTCTCAAATGGTCCCCTATATTGATATTGAAAAGAATCTTGTCCCCCCTGGTCCTGGCACTGACTCACGTGTTTTGTACCTCTACCTCTTTTACTTGTAGCCGTTATTTGGTCTGTTAATTTTTTCGTCACATGTTTAGAATTTATATGTCTCTGAATATGTTCTGCATAACATGTAGACAATTATAATACTATTCAAATGTTTAAAGGGTTTACTTGTAAATTTTGATCATAACTGCTTAGGTTTTAGTTTGAGGTTGTAGTATGAGTAATTAATGCCCTGAGTTGAATATAGAGTCAACAGTTGTATTTCTCTGCTAGAGTTTTTTTTGTTTAAAGCTAAAATGAGTGTTACCTTTTGATCATACTTATCTAATACTCATAATAAATAATAAATGATTACTCGGCCAAGTGAGAGAATGTGAGAATAAATATATAAATAATATCTTTATTTATATATGAAGATTATAATCATTCAAATAATAAAGATAAAAATATTAAATGTTACCTTATTATAATATTAGTTGGTAATTGTTGATGGACCATATTACTCTTATTAACTAACTAATAAAGGGTTTCCTCTTAGGTGTATTTAAGAATATAATTAGAAAGATTAAGGGTTACACACTCCATAACATCAACCTAGTATACATCCCTCTCTCTCTATTCCAGTTCACGAGTTCAGCATCTAAGAACTCATAACTTCCCATCGTTAATATACACCTTAAACATGAACGAAACCAAGTTGGCAATCATGTCGTTTACTTCCATATCTACTACAGTTGCTAGCTTACTAGGTACACTTATAGTTTCCATTGCATACATTAAAACTAATCAAGAAATCTATCCACCCTAACTAGTATTAACAGTAATTTTGTAATAATAACTTGAGTTTCTAATTGATGAAATAATAGTATAAAGTGAATAAACTACTAACTTTTAAAAAGAGATATTAAATGTTTGCCGATGTTGATAATTGATTTCGTAGAAGATAAAGTTATATTTAAAATATAAATATTAAATTATATAAGTAAATGTCGATCTAATAATATAAATATGTAGAAAATATTGTGTTAAATTAAAATAAACAAAATAAATTATTATTATATATACTATAAGTGTGTTCGTGATCCGGCATGAAACACATATATTGTTAAGGTCTGGATTAATGATTTTATGAAGACAAAAAAAATTGAATGACTTAATTAGAACACTTGTCAAAGTTAATTACATATCTAAGTTACCTCTTTGTTTTACTAGTGAATGTTCAAACATGCGTCAATAATAGGCCTATTATGAAAATCTCAAGCTAATTAAGCATGTTAAACTATTAACTCTTATAAAAAAATCATTAGTATTTTATGTATTCATTGTTTTATATAGCTATAATATTTCTCAAGATTGAGTATATGTAAAGGATTGAAAATGGGTACAAATTTAAAAGAAAAGGATATGCTTAAGAATATGATAAAAGAATGTGTAAATTTTGTTGAGAACATAGTTGAATTCAGAATAGAGTATGTTTACGACTGAACAACATAGATGTCGATATTATAGATATCGGTACCGGAATCCGTTTTACTAGTACGGATAGGACCCGGTTTTTTTATCTCGTCGAGGGCTTATTTTTTTAACAATCTCGAAGACAGTTGTGCAATAACATATTATAATTTAGTATATAAAATCAACTTATATATAAAATTTACCCTGTATAGTTTATCAAAATTTTGTCACCTCACAATTTTACTATCGTTTGTTTCTATTGGTGTTTCAATCTTCTACCATTAATCAGTCACTAACATCTCCCCACAATATAGTGGCAATTTTTAATATTAAAAAGGAGATAACTTTATATGATAAATAAAGAGTTAAATGCTTGGTTGGTCTCTGTGGTTTGCAAATCTTGCAGACTTGGTCCCAGTGGTTCACTAATTACACACTTGGTCCCAATAGTTTCAAATTTTGCACTCGGGTGGTCCTTACCACTAACCTTTGTTAGATTTCTCAGTTAAGTATATGCAAAATTACTATTATACCCCTCGTCTTCTTCATCCTTTCTCTGCTACCACCTGCAACTACTCTGCTACCACCACCCTCACCCTCGCCGCCTTTCACCGCCATACCACTCAGCCATACCCTCGCCGCCTTTCACCGCCATCTTCCCCATTGCCACAACCATCCACCAGATTCTCAGTTAATGGAACGAAGAAAACCGTTGGATTACTGTCGTCACATTACGGTTACAAACCAAACCGATGGGTCTACTCCGACCAACACGTTGACTCGCCGGAATAACAAAAACTGTTTTTTAGAATCCAATGAATAAGAGGAATTGTAACATGAACAACTGCAATGAACCGTCCAGATCTCAAAATCCAGTATCTCAACGGTTGTGATTCTCTTTCGTTTACACTAATTTGGATTATAAACTCTGATGAAACAGCTAAAGTGTTCAGCAAGTGTGAGATTGTTTTTACCTTGCGGCCATTGATGAGTCGTAGAAGCTCTGGTTCTGCATCTTCTCTGTTTCCGCAATCCTGTATAGTGTATTCGTATAAATGTATAACACACATGTAAGCTTCTGAGTTAACTAATGAAGAACTTTGAGAATATATAATTAAAAGAAATACTGTGTAATTTTGACCTAAAATACCTCTGAATCATGAAATATTGCGTTCATTTTACACTTTTTGACAAAATTCATAAATGCAGTTGATGAATGTCGACTTTGCGCCTAATTAAAACAGCTATTTGAAAAAAAAAAGTAAAAACACTCTGTAATTTCGAGTTAATTTAGCTTTAAAACACGAAGCACTGTGGTCATTTCTACCTTTTGAACAAAATTCACAATTGTAGATGATGAAAACAAACTTTACGCCTAACTAGTCGGAGTAGACCCATCGGTTTGGTTTGTAACCGTAATGTGACGACAGTAATCCAACGGTTTTCTTCGTTCCGTTAACTGAGAATCTGGTGGATGGTTGTGGCAATGGGGAAGATGGCGGTGAAAGGCGGCGAGGGTATGGCTGAGTGGTATGGCGGTGAAAGGCGGCGAGGGTGAGGGTGGTGGTAGCAGAGTAGTTGCAGGTGGTAGCAGAGAAAGGATGAAGAAGACGAGGGGTATAATAGTAATTTTGCATATACTTAACTGAGAAATCTAACAAAGGTTAGTGATAAGGACCACCCGAGTGCAAAATTTGAAACTACTGAGACCAAGTGTGTAATTAGTGAACCACTGGGACCATTTCTGCAAGATTTGCAAACCACAGGGACCAACCAAGCATTTAATTCATAAATAAATGTTTGAAAGAGTAAAACTTTTAAAATTATTTATCCATTTGTCTTTTCCTTTTTTAGTTTAATAATTTAATCTAAGTTAACGAATATGCAATCTCTCTCCTAATAAATTTTATGAAACAAGAAAATATAATAAAACCCACGCATGACGTGATATGTGGCAAACAAGCTATTGCAACCCAAGGGTGCCACACTGACAGATAGTTGCATCAGTTGAGGCTTTAAATTTAATTTTCCTTTTATTTAGAATGGTTGAAGGCTTCGGTCACCATTGTGACGCACAGACCTTTCTTTTATTAAAAAATAAAGTTATTTCAATACTCTAAACAACAATTTTAAACATATAGAGTTATATCTTTTGTTTTGGAAGTTTTTCTAAAAAAATTGATTTTTTAATTTTAACCTATAGATTTTTACCTTTTACAATTTTAACCCCACATAATTTTTTTTTAATTATATACAAAAAACTTTTTATTATTTGCAATTTAGCATTTCAACTTTTGTCTCATATACTTTTCATTTTTCCTGGTTGATAGGTTCGTTGCAACGCGTAGGTTCTAGGGCGAGCCAATATTGATGGTCGCTGACGGTGGTGTGACATTGATACTATTTGACACGGTTTTATGCCCGTCGCAACGTCAAGATGCTTAATTCTTTTGTAAGTTCTATTTATAAACTGAGAAATAAGGTTTTGTATTTTCTAGATTTTCAAAATAACACAATTTTTACCTATTAACTGAGGTCGTTCTATGATAAGTTTTAGTTAATTTAGGGTTTCAGTAGCAATTTTTAAAAGTCAAGACAACCATAATTTATTAAGATAAAAGTTATTATATGGGCTTCAAGTCTTCAACTATATGTCACAGGGATTGTAAATGAAATTTATTCAAACTTTAGAGCATTTTGTGAATAAGTATACAATTTCGTTGGTTCACAACCACCATTCTCCATCTAACCCTATTAACCTTTTGTTGGTTCACAACCACCCCAAATCTTTATATTTTAAGTACGTATGACGAACCACTTTCATCATGGTCCATAACACAAGAACCCAAAAGCTTCTAGGAACATGGTAGTCAAGGTATATGGTCCGATCAAAGCGGCTTGTCCACAAAGGGTCTTGGCTTGCCTTTTTGAGTTCAAGATTGACTTTGAGCTAATCGACGTTGACTTAGACTCCAACGAGCATAAACAACCCGATTTTCTTAAAAAACAAGTAAATTTCATTGCTCATGTGGTTATTTTATATCTATCTAAGATGCGAACTAATATAGATTTTCCTTGTAGCTTTTTGGACAAGTGCCAGTTATCGAGGATGGATGATGATTTTCGGCTTTTTGGTAATGACATGTAATTATATTTTTCTGTTGCAAAAACATTTTAATTTGCTATTTAAAATAGCGACTTCAAAGTGGTTGAAATGAAAACAGTTGAACTCGTTTTTTGTAACATTTTACATTTGTTATTTATAAACTTTTAACACAAGAGTTTTGTTAATCTTATTTCTGTCTATATATTCATGTAAATGTATATTTAATTTGAAACTGTATCTAAAATAAAATATTAAATTGTTTATCTCGTAAATATCTTAAAATACTTTATTTTGAAGACATTTAAGTTTTTTTGGTAAACATTTTATCTACGTATAAGCAAAAAGATCAAATAAAACTAGAATTTAGATATTTTCAAAGAAAAAACAATGTACAAAGGGGTTTAAAAAATAACACAGTAAAAAAAACCATGTGAGGATGTAATTATCTTTACATACAATGTAACTCATCCTTCTAATAACCTTCATTAAAAAAATGTGTAGAATCAAGGGCGATCATAAGGTATTATGCAACAAAATATGGTGACAAAAATGGAAACCTGTATGGAACCACATTAGAAGAGAAAGCCTTAGTTGACCAATGGCTAGAAGTGGAAGCACACCACTTCAATGACATGGTTTACACCATTGTTCTTCAAAAACTAGTCAACTGACTTTGATCTGGTTCATATCTGTGAGAAAAAACTTGAACAAGTGTTTGATATTTACGAACAACAGCTATCGAAGACCAACTACCTAGCCGGAGACTGGTTCACCCTTGCTGACCTGAGCCACCTCCCTGGGATTAGGTACTTGATGAATGAATGTGAGCTTGGTCACATGGTGAGAGACAGGAAGAAAGTGAACCTGTGGTGGGATGATATTTCAAACAGACCAGCTTGGAAGAAAGTTATGCAACTGTTTAATGTGTAGTTCATAATACTTCTCTTGGTGACTCATTAATCATTTTCTTATTGCTTATTTAATTTCTGTCATTTTAATGTTTGTGAAAGGAAAATAAATGTTTTATGAATTCACTATATATCTACATCCTACTTCTTGTAGTAATGTAGTATCACTTTATCCTCAAATTTATGTTTGTATTATAAATGTTTCTGTCATTCTCTTCTCACTACTACAACAGGTTAGCGCGACCGACAAGTGTCACAAATGGCAATCCAATGTTTTATTTCGAATAAAATGTTTGAATACAAGAGTTTCAACACATATTTAGGTTATGTTGACAAAGACAATGGGTTTGTAAGCCCTATGATATTGTAGAAAATAGAGATGAAGACAAATAAAAGATTAATTCTTTCGTGTGTTAACATCATAGACGAGACAACAATATATAGTCGGCAAACACCGACGTCCCCTCAAGAAATATATCCTCAATCCAAGAAGAAAGGAATGTCGCAACCGGCTCCTAAATCCCAAAAAAGAAGACGTGCGTGACTAGGGCCTCAAACCGATATATCAACCAAGTCCAAGCCCAAACAAGGAAAAGTAAGGACACAATCATACCAAAAATAAAAGGGAATGCCCCCTTGAGATCAGAGAGTTATAACAACATTATGTTTTCGTTCAACGATTCCATTATGTTGTGAACTATATGCACAAATGCTTTTTGATGAATAATTTTATTGTTTCGCAGTAGACATTTGGTTTTTTACAAATTCAGTCCCATTGTTACTTCTAAGGATTTGATAGTTTTATCAAATTAAGTTTTTATCATTTTAAAAAACCTTTCAACATTGTAAAAGACTTCACTTTAAGATTTTAGTAAGTAAATCCTCACACACCCAGAAAAATCATCCACAACAATAAAGAAAAACCTATAACCTTCATGGCTTGTTTTTATAGGGACTCGAAACATCTAAGTGAACTTGCTATCCCACATAGGATGATTTATGATCACTTAAGGGAAATAGTTCTCTATGTTATCTGGCTTTGTGGCAAACATCACAAGAAAACAACTGACCTAAGGTTTTAGACTTCAAATTATCTTATAGAACATTTAACACTTGATTAGAATGGCGTCCTAGACTGGAGTGTCACACGTTTACAGCATCATGACTTTTAAAGCACACCTTTACAAGTATAGAAACATCACGACATAAGTATAATCCATCAATTTAACTAGCAGTCACCAGAATTCTCTTTGTACGCAAATACCGAAGATAACAATTATACTCATCAAAAAACCATGTAATTTGTCATCACGAGTAAGTTTATACACATACATCATGTTAACATAGTATTATGGGAAAACAAAGGTATAACATAAAGTGACTCCCTCAGTCAATTTTAAGGAGCCAATTTTAGTAATTATGCGTTTGTCCCATTAGGTGTTTCACATAAATATTATGGTTAGATACATCGATCTAGTTTGTTAATCCTTTATTAGATGTCACCATTTTTCTTTAGAATCAACAATCCAACCAGACGGTGATACAAAGGGACAGTTAGCAAAACGGTAAATAGATTTACTAATAACGTGTGAGAAAAAAAGTTTAATGGAGTTACCTCTAAAATTTGTATTTTGAGATCCTTCACTATTTTTTGCTTTCAACAAGAATAGAATTGCTAGAAGAACTTGCACAAATATCCAGTACGACTTTATTAGACAAAACTATTGACTCTACCCCTTCACTATTTCCTTGCTCGGGTGTAAATTTATAACCTTGAGTATATCCAACCAACTCATAACATCTTTATGGCCCTGGTTGTGACAATGAGTGCAATTATTTTTCTTTCGAATAGCAACGCCCAACGGTTGTTATACCAATAATCCTAATCTAATCGTCCTTGCCGGGTTTAAACCTAAGACCTATTCTATAAGAGACAATGCCTCTACCAAGTGGTCTAGGCCCACATTGACCAACGAGTGCAATTAAGGTTTGGATTTGGCCTATTATTAAATCTATTTTTACCGTCATATAAATTATTGGTTTTACACAAAACTCACATTTTGACTCTTATAAGGGTGTTTTCACCTCTGTATGATTCCTCTCTAGACATTATTGAAAATTCAATTTTAATAAAAGAGAAAAAATCACAAGTTAAAAGATTAGTTTTGAGGGTTGATAAAATTCATTAAGACCCATTAAAAACTACATTAGTTTATCAGTTGGCTAAAGTCATTAAAGTATACTAAGGCCTCACAATGACAAGAAGATAATCACACGGCATCGAAGTGTCACCATATTGTATATAATTTATGATAATAATCAGGCACATGACTACCATTTTTTGGTCATAAAATTGATTTTTTTAATACAAACTAAACACTACATATCTATCAACTTCATCGTAGGTTTCTTTTAAATCATCCCATATTTCAGAAGCAATTTTAAAGTAAACTAGACCTACGTATAACACTTCACACATATAATTAAGAATTCTGGTAAGAATAAACCGAATTAGACCTATCCCATTGAAAAGCTAAAGTTTCATTTTCAACAGATTTTATGCAAGAACCATCTATGAAGCCTATTTTATTGTTATCATGTAAACTCCATTTTAAAGCATTTGCTCAAGTCCTGTAATTCTCAGTGCATCTTAACTTAATGTTCACAATAGTCAAGGAGCTTGCGTCGCTAGCATGTAAATATAAAGGATCACTAGTATCGAACTTGCTAACCAGAGTTTCAACCATTTAAAAAAGACAAGAGTAACACGAAGAAATAAGCAAGGACTTATGCAACACGTATAAATGCACACGTAAAACCCAAGGGATGTCTCTCCTCGGTATCTCAATGCTCGTACACTAGTCAAGAAAGGCCTATAAGTAATAATCGTGTGAAAATAAATAAAAGAGGGATAAAACGATCTAATCATGGGGTGCCCAAGTTAGGGTATATTCCAACCAAGCCTTAGCAGCCGTAGCCCAAGCTAAAAAAGATTTTTTTTAACCTGCCCCAACCAGAAAACAATACGAAAGGAAAATACAAACAGGGAAAAATTCTTACCAGAGAAATCGCCTAGGGTTTCAAGCTTGAGAACCCTAACACCACAATGATGATAAAAGTAGAAGACTGAGCAACCAACAATTCAAAAACCGATCAAACTATCAACAATGAGCAAACAATAGGTCAAATAATCAGAACTTATTATTCACATGCTCCCCAAACTTATCCAAACAAACCTTACGACAAACTGGGCAAGCATCATCAACTGAAAACAAAAGGATCATTAACGGTATTTAAAGATTACTCAATATTCCACTACTGACATATATTGACCTAATCTTTCGGTGGGGAATTAATGGTAAAAAAATCTTGAACAAGTAATTTTATGCTCATCCCTTCCATGCTCTACCTTGCCTTTCTCTCTCCTTAAAACGCTTAAAACCATAGTGTTGTGGATGTTGTTACTCTAATTTAATTTAATTATATATAATTGAAATATGATCATGAATACTAATTTGATTTTTATAATAATAATATATATAGTTTCTTGTTTACATCTTTTTATCATTTCAATATTATTACAATAGATTATTACTATATTTACTTTTAATCTTAAATATATTTCTTTAATTTTAACTTTTAATGATTTTCTTTTTTAATATTACTGATATTGATATTTTCTGAACAATATCGATACCGGTACCATATAACATCGGTATAGTTTTTTTTATTATTAACGTCATCATGTGCCTAGTATTATGTACGATTCGATAAAAGTTCTACTTGAACGAGTCGTATATATTTTTTTATCATCACAAACCGAACATATATCGACCGAACAACATCGGTATTCGAACAAGTCATACATAGTTGATTTTATTTATCATCACAACCCAAACATATACCGACCAAACAACATCGGTATTCAAACGAGTCATATACACTTTATTTTTTTATGATCACAATCCGAACATATACCAACCATACATTAGTAATGATAATGTAATGAATCAGACCAGTAATAACCAAAGGCCCGCAACAAAACATATGAGAATCCCACCGGTATTAACTTAAACTAGGTTGATAATAAATAAAAATCAAATTTGAATTAATGAAGTCCTAAAGATTTAAAAGAGAAAAACCAAAAAACCAGGGCATTTCTCCGTACTATATAAGTCCGAGGAAACCCTTTCATACGCTTCCCCCTTTTCCCTGCGTACGTACCCGCTCTCTCCAGGATCCGTCAAGTATACACCAAACCCTAACACACACACACACACACACACACACACACACACACACACACCAACAATCCATACGGATCGGCGATTTTTCCTTCCTCATTCTCCACGAATTTCAGGTACAGATCTCTTCATGTATTCATATCCTATGCGCTTTCTCTTCTATTTATCCTCTCTAATAACTTATCGTTTATGGTGCGTTTCTTTAGGGTTTCGATTTATTCAACAATGGCAGCTCCAGCTCCGGCAATGCAGCAACCTGTTTCTGCCCAAGTTGTATGTATTGTTTATGTTATTTCGTTATATTTGAATATATGGAACAAATTTGAGTGCTTTGTGGTGGCTGTATGATTTGTTGTTATGTTTGGAATGTGGTTATGATTTTGGGAATATGGTGTTTATTAATAAGTACATTTATGTGATCTACACCTATGTGTTGTTGTATTGTTTGTTTTTACACCGGTTTAAACCAATTAAGGCACAAATGTCTAATATACTTAGTATTAGAATGTGTCTGTTTGATTTATGTTAACATTTTACAACTAAAAAGAAAAAAATGTTGAACGGTATGTTAAGATCTTGTCTCTTTATTGTTTTACCTATACCGTTTTCGTGATTTTCTCATATTTTTCTCTTTTATCCGATGGTTGTGATTTTGAGTTGTTGGGCAACTGATTAGGGGTTTGTTTGCGAATGATGTTAATGATGATTTTTTTATTGATGTGTATTTCAATGGTTTATGCTGATGATGTTAGCTTGGTGGAATACTGGAATGTGAAAGCCCAATCTGTGGTGTTGAGCTGTTAATAGTGCTCCATCAAAATACACACACATACACAATTGGTTAATATGTCGGTTCAAGTCATACACTTAATACCTCATTTAGCATTTTAGCCTCAATCTTTACTTTTGGTTTTTCACCATTAACGGATTAAACAACAACGTTATAAGTTATTGATTTCATATTTTCATGCACTTGATTTGTGGTTATAGTTTGTCAATCAAAAGCTGCTAGTAATCCATGAGAAAAACCTAGGAGATGTTACTCATCAAATGGGTTAATCTATGTCTGTTTTATGTGATTGTATTGTTTGCAGTGACAGGCTTATATTTTATGTTTGATTGATAAACAGGTTGGCAATGCGTTTGTTCAGCAATATTATCATATACTTCACCAGTCTCCTGGTTTAGTTCACCGGTTTTATCAGGATATCAGCAAACTTGGACGCCCTGAGGATGACGGTTCCATGAGCGTAACCACTACCATGGACGTACGACTTTCTTCCCTCCTATATCATTCATATAATCATCACTATGCATGATAATTAAAATTTTGATAGTATACTGTTCTTGTACAATTGCTTCTAAGTCGACTAGTTTCATTGTATCATCGATAAATTACCCTAGAACTGTGGGAAAGATTTTAACCTGAGTAAAATGCCATTTTTCGTCTTTGAGGTTTGGCCAGTTTTGCGACTTTTGTCCAAAGGTTTGTTTTTCCGCATTGGATCCAAAAGGTTTGAAATCTTGCCATTTTCATCCGCCTCGTTAACTCCATCCATTTTTCTCCTTTAAGTCAGGGGCACTTTCGTCTTTTTGTTAACTTAAAGGGCAATTTGGTCTTGTACATTATGCTAAATGCTTGTAATTAAAGTGAAAAAGACCGAATTACCCTTTAGGTTAACAAAAAAACAAAATTACCTTGACATAGCGAAGAAAAAGGGACGTAGTTAGCGAAGTTAACAAAAAACGAAATTCCCTCTGACTTAACTAAGAAAAAATGGACGGAGTTAGTGAGCCGGATGAAAATGACAAGATTTCAAACTTTTTGGATCCAGATGCGGAAAAACAAACCTTTGGGTGAAATTCGCAAAACTTGCCAAACCTCATGGACGAAAATGGCATTTTACTCTTTTAACTTTTTGTTTGAGAGAAGTAGATTGATGAACACAACTAAACAAGCTGAACAAAGAATGGATTTCTACTTCGTTATATTAAAGACACTTGTGAATAAGTGTCCTGTTGAACACAATCTGTAATCTTCTCGTTTTGATCTTTTTTTGGATGTGCAGGCCATCAATTCTAAAATATTATCTCTTAACTATGACGAGCTAAGGGCTGAGATTAAATCCGTTGATGCACAAGAATCATTGAGTGGCGGGGTTAATGTTTTAGTCACCGGGAAGCTGACCGGAAAAGACAATGTTCTTAAGAAGTTCACTCAGTCTTTCTTTCTTGCACCACAAGACAAAGGCTACTTTGTGTTGAATGATATGTTCCGTTACATGGAGGATGCTATTCATCATGATGGAAACATCGACCCTGTTGAGGATGTCAAGGATTCCATTGTTCCCGAGCAAGGTGACTGAAGATACACATATTTTGCTAATATTGATATTTTAAATCCATACCGTCAGTTTATTTTATTTTCACAAAGTTGATAAATTTGAGTCTACATCAGAAATAATTACATTAATTAATATATGAAATTGAGTGATGTTATGTGGACAAAGCTATCTTTATTAAACAAGTACTTTTTTAATCCAAATATTTTCAGAAGTCCGTCCTTAATTTTTGTAAAGAGTAAAATGTCATTTTTGTCCTGCGGTTTGGTCAGTTCTGCGAATTTCGTCCAAATGTTTTTTTTTCCGCATCTGGATCCAAAAGGTTTGAAATCTTGCCATTTTCATCTGGCTCGTTAACTCCATCCTTTTTTTCTCCGTTAAGTCGGGTATTTTTGGCTTTTTTTGTTAACTTAAAGGGCAATTCGGTCTTTTTCACTATCTGTACAAGCATTTAAAATACCCTCTGTTAGACCAAATTGCCCTTAAGTTAACAAAATAGATGGAAATATCCTTAACGGAGAAAAATGGATGGAGTTAGCCAAATGAAAATGGCAAGATTTCAAACTTTTTGGATCCAGATGTAGAAAAACAAACCTTTGGACAAAAGTCGCAAAATTGACCAAACCTTAGGGACAAAAATGGCATTTTACTCTTTTGTAAAAGTTTTGTTCACTTCTAAAGTTGTCAAAAGTGTAACACACTCCTATTGATGAGAGTTTTTTTTGTTCTACTGTTATTCTTTGATTGGTCATCACCTAAAATGGACAATTTAATTATTTTATACTTATTTTTTTGTTGAGTTCAAGCTATGATATGTATGCTGATCTATTTTTCTGCAGTGATTGAAAGTGCAAACGTGGAGGAGAATCACATTACCGATCAACTTGTTGAACCACCAGAGGAATCTCAAGCGGAAGTAGCGTTGAATCCTCCAGAGAATGTGGCGGTGGAAGTGGCTATTGTAGAGGAAGAGGCGGTACCTGAAGTTGTCGATGAAGTTGTTGAACCATCACAACCGGTTGTTGAATCTAGCACCAAGATTGAAGAAGCCCCAAAGAAGTCATATGCTTCTATTGTAAGTCGTCTTTACGATCAGTTTTTCAAAGCCGCTTTCAGCCATCAAATCTAGGCCAAGCTTTGCATATTATTTATGGTACGTTCTATTGGTGTTGAAGGTAATGGACCTGAAGCAGAATGGTGTTTTGTTTTCATCTCCGGCACCCGCCCTGAGGAAACCGCAGCCAAGGAACCAAGAGCAGCAGGTGAACAACGTTCCACCAATTGTCGCAGCCCCTGAGGCAGCGG
Organism: Scalesia atractyloides; assembly: GCA_947069175.1. NCBI lineage: Eukaryota > Viridiplantae > Streptophyta > Magnoliopsida > Asterales > Asteraceae > Scalesia > Scalesia atractyloides. The sequence continues at coordinate 7,220,357 of CAMTDV010000002.1, read as the reverse complement.
CTTCTAATGTTGATGCTGTTGAAAATGATACTCATGAGGAAGAAGGTATGTTTGCGTTCTTTGAAATCATATTCATGCTTTTGCATAAAGTTCACAATTGCTCTTGGGCCCAAGGCATGTCCTGGGCTGGGCCAGGCCCAGTCTTAGGCTTTGTTGAGTTGAGCCTGAAAGTGGCATAGCGGTTTCTAATATTTGGCTAGGCTTGAAGGTCTCCAATATCCCATATTATGTTTTCATGTAATATACACATAATTTTTTATTTGTATATACTATATGCATCTTTTTTTTTCTAGTTAGATTTTATTTACATGTATTTACTATAAGTTTGATATCTTAAATTCTTCTTTTTGAGAACTACTGTATATTTTTCTTGAAAGGTTTTTTTTTTTCTCAGAAATAATAATTTGTTAAAAAGTTCTTTTTCGGTAATTTAAAATGTATCGCCTTAATTAAAACATTGTTGTTATGTTATATAAAGTTTATATTTAAGTTATTAATACATACACATATACTGGTAAGGTTTCGTCTACAAAGGGCATTTTTCCTACAAAGTGTGAAAAGTCTATGTAGGCATTGTGTTTTAAATTTTTGGCATGATGTTTTAGATTCTTTTTAGCATGGTATTATATAGAAAAACACCAAACATAAAAATTTATGCACGGATAGTGTTATTGATCTTTTTTGTTTCTGGCAGCTGATGGATTCTCCATCTACATCAAGGGGCTTCCTATGAGTGCTACACCTGCTATGCTGGAGGATGAGTTCAAGAAGTTTGGGCCCATTAAGCCCAACGGCATTCAAGTTCGGAGCAACAGGGTACATATCCCCCTCTCCAAGGTGTATTTATAATGTTTTTGATTTTTAACTTTCACTAAACTCATATGGCAGCAACAGGGATTCTGTTTTGGATTTGTTGAATTTGAGGTGCCTGATGCTGTTCAAAAGGCGATTGAGGTATGCATAATGCATCAGTTTCTGTTTATTTGCTAGTCATTATTGCACCAACTTATTTGTCTCTCTGAATAGGACTGCTGTCTGTTGATTATTTATATTATCGGATCATGTGATATATATCTTATTATGTTTTAGGCTTCACCAGTCGTAATTGGTGGGCGCAATGCTGTTGTCGAGGAGAAGCGATCCACTAACTCGAAAGGTATGTTCTAGATGTTTTTTTAATTAGGTTACAGGTGGCAAAGTGGGTGGGTGTGATGGGTTGGTTAATAACGTGTGTGGTTCAGAACGAGTAATTTTATTATGGGTCAAAGGCATCGGGTTGACTCGTCACTCTTTATAGTTTCTAGTTTTTGAGTTCTATAGCTACATAATTTTTTAAGTATGATTACAAATTACAGTTTTAAGATGTTAGCAGACGTTGAATCAAAGACGTAAGAGGTTCTAAGCTTTTTAATACATGTTGGGTATCTGGTTTTGTTTAACCAGCGTTTAAAAGTTTCTGTTTGAACAGTTAAAAATTAGATATAACTCAATTTATATTTATTTTTTAACTAAATAGATTGAAATTACCATCTTTTTTTTATATTTAAGCCATTATAATTTGAACAGGAACTCGTGGTGGACGATTTCCCGCCGGGAGAGGTGCTGGTGGGTTCAGGAATGAAGGCCCAAGGGGTCGTGGAAGTTATGGTGGTGGAAGAGGGTACAATCGTGGCAGCGAATTTGGCGGTGGAAGGAATGATTATGGCGGCAACAGAGGTGGTGGGCGTGGTGGAGCACCACCCAACCGTGGTGGTGAAGGATATCAAAGGGAGCGCGTGAACCGTGGAATGGTTGTGAACGGAACCGCCAAGAATATGGCACCACGGGTTCCTGCAACTGCTTGAACATGTGAGTGCGGGTTTTTATCGGGTATTGGTAGTGAGGGGGTTTAAAGACTTTGATTGGTTAGGTGGGAATTTTTTGTCCAACTTGGTGAGGGTTGGGTTTTTGGTAATTTTGTGTTGTGTAGTATAGTATTCATCCCAGCTATTTGTATTTTTTTTTTAATTGGAAGTGGATTTTTGGTAGGGTTAGATGATGATGATCTTATTGTTGCCTTGTTGGGTGCACAACTGATTTATTCTTGCATGATCATGAGATTAAGATTTTGTTTTGTTTTCGTTTGTGTGCGAGGATGACACGAGTACATGCCTGAGTTTTTTATCAGGAAAGTATATGTGTTGGTAATTATATGCACAACCATTTTAACACGCTTATTATTTTTTTTGAATAGCAATTCCTTTTCTAAAATAAATACCACAATCAGGATTTCGCAACTTTGAACTCCCAATCTTTTGGCTAGGAATGTTTCGTTGAGGACATTAAACCCCGTTGTAATGAGAAAAAGTTCTTAGGTAATCAAAACTATAACTAAGTTTGCTTGTTAGAGGCTTTTGTCTTTAGTGGAAGGTAGTGGGTATAATCCAAAAGAAAGTGAGAATATAGTGTAATTTTAATGGAAGGTAGTGGGTATAATCCAAAAGAAAGTGATAATTTAGTAACACGTAAGAGTTGTGTATCATTAACCGTTAACAAAATAAAAAAAAAATACATAACTGATCTCATAAAATTGATCACCAAGTGATAATTTAGTGTAAATTAGTAACACGTAAGAGTTGTGTATCATTAACCGTTAACAAAATAAAAGAAAAAAATACATAACTGATCTCGTAAATTGATCACATGTTTACACAATTACATCCTCCATAGTCCATATCCATAACTAATCCCATCAGAATATGTCAAGATTTTAACTTTAGGGTTGGGGGCCCATATGGCCGTATGGTTAGAGGATTTAATATCACCAAGTGTACCAGGCCCATTATGTAGCCTGGACAAGCAATACCAAGCCCGTTTTGCACTCCACATATATTACAACCTCAATGACTTGGTATACACATGGTCAAACTTATAAAATAGCTCCCCGTTTATGATAAACTTACAACAATTAAAACTAGTTTTTCTTCGCATCCCGCGTTGCGGCGAAACTGCGCGATAAATCTGAGCAAATGATAATGTAAAACAAATGATTTGAAAATAAAACAAGTTGTTTAGAAAGCCAAACTATTGGTACAGTTTACTTTATCATCGTACTGTTTTATAATACTAAATAAATACTTTATTTGAATAAAACTTCATTTTTAACAAAACTTAAAAATGAATGTCGAGGAGAAAAATCAAGCACAATTACGTACTTACATTTTTAGAAAAAAGTACATAAATTATTAAAAAAATATCAAATTAATTGATAAATTAATATATGTTCTAAAAAAGGAAAAACGTATTAAAAATATAGTAAAAAAATATATGTTTTTAAAAAGGAAAAAAATAAAAAAATGTTACTAAAAATAAATATAACAATAAACTATTATAATATATTATTATAAAAATAAAATTACTATTTATGTTCCTTCATTAATAATATATATCTATACTATATTATAGTGCATGAGTCATGGGTATTTCAAGATACCCAACAATACAAACTTTTTCCCTCTTAATTTATAAATACACCCTTAAAATAAGGGTAAATTAGTCTTTAAACAATAATTATATTTTTGTCCTACATCTTATTACACTTATATCCCTAAGTTTTAACACAATTAAGGCTAATTAGTTACACTATTCCCCAGCCACAACAAACTTATAATTATTTTACGTATTCTTGCCATATCTTATAAACTGTACTGTTTTTAAAAAAATCCAAAAGTATTGTGACGACCAACTCATTTTTGTCGACGTTTTAGTAGTTGTCTTGATCAGTATTGGCATGCGGATTAAAAGGTACAAGTAGATGTTGCCTTAGTGTATAAGTGATTAAAGTCCAACGTACTTAGTCATTATCCCAGAATGTTTAATAGCTATAGAATGTCAAGTGATTAAACTCTCATCTTTAAAAAAAATATAGATAATTAGTTATTAGTTAGACTTTATTTCCTTATATAAAACTAACTCCCCTATCAATGATTTTTTAAACAGTCATAACTTTTTGGTATGTTAATAGTTTTTTAAATTATACCATATAAACGAGTATTTTATTCTCTTTAATTTGAGTATAGTATTGCTATGGTTTTTTAATTAAAAAAATTATATGTTACGAATTAACAGTGTCTAAGGTTGATAATAACTGAATCGTTAACCGGAACCGAACCGAAATCAACCAAAATTTGAGTTAACTAAAAACATCCGAATTAACTAAAAACGATTATCGATTTTGTTGTATCCTTATTTAACCAAAATTATTGAACCAAACAATTCATATTTTAATATATTTCTAGCTATAATACCTTCAATTCATTTATTTTATATTTATACCCCCATTTTACGTATTTATACATCCATTTCATGTACCTAAAACATCGATTTCATGTATTTATACCTAAATTTCATGTATTTCTAATCAAAAGTTTTAGCCCAAGTTTGATTTTGGCTATTAAGTGAAATTGAAATTAAATGAACAAAACCAAAAACCGTTAATCTAATTGAATAAACCAAACCGATTGACTGAAAACGGATTGATTAATAAAATAGACTAATCGATGACCTCGATTTCGATTGAGGATAATGATCTAACCAACCGAACAATGCACACCGTGGCAATGTTTGTGTTTCCAGCCGCATCGCGCGCACTTATCGGTTATTAACCAAAACCGGTTATAAGTGAGCAATGACTAAATCGTTAACCTAAACAAACTGAAAACAAACAAAACCAAACCGGAATCAACCAAAAACTGAATTAACTGAAAATCTAATTAACCGAAAACCGATTATCAATTTTTTTATAATAGTTGAACCGAGCAAAATCTTTCAAATTTTCATATATTTATACTTTCATTTCATGTATTTATACCTCAATTTCATATATTTATAAGCAAAAGTTTTAGCTCAAGTTTTGTTTTTGCTATTAATTGAAATTCGATGAACCAAACCGAAAAATGTCAATCAAACCGAATAAACTGAAGTGATTAATCGAAAAATGATTGGTTAATAAAATAAACTAAGTGATGACTTTGGTTTTGGCTTCGATTGAGAATAATAACCGCACCGACTGAACCATGCACAACACAATTATATGGATTACCCCATTACTTCGCTTTTGATGTATCTCTATCACAATAACGCTACAATAAATATTATATGAATAAGAAAACTACAAAAACGAGCATCGCAATGCAATGTGTCGCTTTCGCCGCATCGCTCCGGCATCTTGCTAGTGTGTGTGTGTGTATATATATAATGTAAGTACATGGAGAAGACCCTTGTAATTGAGAAAACCTAGGAAACTCTAATCTCCCGACATTTTTTTATTTTGAAAAAAATCACACATGTAATATACATGTTTTTATGAGTTTTGAGAGAAAACAAAATACTAAAAAGCGCCGAGTGGATATTTAAAAAAATAAACAAGTTTTGCGTAACGCGACTGTAACATATGTTACACAAAAACTTGTTTGATTTTTAAAAAAAATTCTGGTCAACGCTTTTTTGATTTTTTTTGCTCAAAACCCTTAAAAACATGTATATTACACGTGTAACTTTTTTCAAAAAAAAAGTTGGGAGCTTAGAGTTTCCTAGGTTTTTAGCACAAGTGGGTTTTCTATTTATCATTTCCCTATATATATATATACATATATATATAAGAGTAATTGCTATTTTGGTCTCTGTAGTTTATAGTTTATTGCTATATTTTACAAATTTAAAAAGTCTTATAAATTATACACCAACGTTTCAATTTATTGCAATTTTAGTCCACATGACCAACTCCATCTAATTTGTTGTTACATTCATGTCACATGTTTACCATATGATGGGCATTTTCGTACTTACCCATTTGAAGAAACCTTTGTGATTACCATTTTAACTCTAGCTTCTTTCTTCTTCACACCAACAACAACTTTCTACTGAGGTGTGAGATGCAACAAGTTTGACCATAGTCAACGCAAATTTAACTGGCAAAAGTTTTGCCACTTCTCTTCTTCTTCTTCACGATTAATTTCATCAAGATTAATTCCAGTCCTCCATCACACTCTGAGTTCCAAAAATCAGACCATTTTGAATGAGAATATATAAATATGAATCGCTCAAAGCAGAATAAGAATCTTGAATAAAATGTGCTATTTCAAGAAACTAAGACATATGTTTATCTCAAACTTAACTTCAAGAACAGAAAAAAAGGTTTAGTATTTCAGATGAGATAAGATTCAAAATACACAAAAATCAATTTTTTAACCAGAATACATAAATTGTAAGAAGCCCCCAAAGTTGAATAAGAATCTTGATAAAAATGTGGTATTTCGAGAATCCAAGACATATGTTTTCCTCAAACTTAACTTCAAGATCAGAAAAAAGGTTGAAGCTTTTAAGATGATATAATCATAATATAAAAAAAAATCACAAATGGATAATGAAGAAAACACTCGAAAGTCATAAACTTCAAAGAATCCCAACAGGGTTCCGATATTAAACCTTTATAATTTAAGTCTAGCTTATTTCTTTCTGGTCCGCATGAAACCCTAGCGACGATATCACATATAAAAGTTGAACATGGGGAGAAAAACGCAAAGGCTTGTATAAAGTTTTTTTTGTCGCCGGTTGATATGGGTAATTACGAAAATGCCCATCACATCGTTAATATGTGACATGGAGTTAACAACAAATTGGATGCAATTTGTAAGCACAACTATTCACTTGTTTATATTATTACTTCTCTAATCCAACAAAAATCAAACATCAAAATAAATCAAACAAAAAATTTGGACGTAAATTTGCTAAGCGGTGAATCAATTGTAAAAGATGGATCATTCTCAAACAAAGTCAAGAGCTAAAGAACTTAAGAATGAAAGCCACACAATCAATACATGGCACAACCATCAATTGACCGTTCTAAGAGCTATTTTTTTAACGAATCAGATGACTAAAGAATTACGATTGATCGATGATTCAGTTGTGGTATGTTTAAGCTAATGAATAAATTTAAACCTCGAATTCTCAAGTCAACAATAATCTACACATCTTATAGAAAATCTTTTATAGACTAAACCGACGTTTGTTAAATAATTCAAGTATTGTAATATATTTGTCACAATAAGAAAATAATTAAAAAACCAAAAGTTAATGATGATCACTAGAACAATTTTATAAAAATAAAAGAGTTTTATAAGTGGAGTTTATTTATAAACGGGTCAAATACGCTAAGGTATTTTATATTTTACATACTTGAGTTACAAAATAAGAATGATTGGAATGGTGATTGGAAACTAAAAAATATTTTATTAAGACAAGTATATTGTTGTATTCATATGGGTTTGGAAAGAGCATTGTATGTCACTATGTTGTTACGAATTCTTGGTCATAATACTTATGTATTTAGGAATTGAAGGCCAAAATTACCTATTTTGTATGTGCATGTCTTAAGATTTGTCGGTCGGTATAATTTGTAACTTGGTCAACTTTATGCATCTTTGGTTGATTAAAGTGTATTATTCATGATGATTTTCCTTAAGGTGTAGAATTAGAACTTTTGACGAACAACTAATTCATGTTTCAAGGTTAACACATAAATCATAAAATTGGAATTCATGGCATACACTAGGTGATTAAGGTATGTTATCATTTTTAATTTTCCTAAGAATTTTAAACTTAGGATACCTTAGCCGGAACCTAGTTACTTGAGTCACACCATCGTTTCATGCTAGATTTCATCACCTGACTTGGTGGATTTGTAGTCTAGATAATATCTCATCTATCAATGTCTCTGTTTGTTTTACTTGTTTATCTGTCTTGATTTGCATGCTAGTTTAGAAAATTCATCTCTTAAATTTTGATCCGTTAAGGATTAACAAAGATTTATTACCAAGAGCTATTGTGTTCATGGATTGATATCTTGTTTTTACCTTTTACTATATTACATATCGATAGGTACACTTTCCTATTTGTGGATGTTTTAGTGTTTGGTAAAACCCATTTTTAAAACCGAAATTTGTGTGTAAAATCTTCATAAAATATAAATGTAATTCACGCACATTAACTATAAAAACATCATATAATCAACTAGGAATCCAATGATGTTAACAACTTGAGATACCCATCATGGTTTTTGAATACTCTAAAGAACATTATTACCCCTAAATCTCCCATTGAATATCTAATAAACAAGACCCATGTTTCGAAGAATACCAACCGTCCCATTTGCTAACTTCGTATCTTCATTGAGCCCTCAATGAAGCCCATGGCAACACAACCAATAATAGATGTGAAAACACTAGGAAGTTGTTTCTATACTTGAATACCCCTTAGTTACAAGATAAACGACTCTCACTCCCTTACTTTGGTAATTCAACCGGTCAGTGAACCATTGAGACTACCTTGACAACCTAGTACAGCTAGTAAAACTTGTTACATTGTGTTTGAAACAACCCATTGAACATGACAAGTGAACTTAACCACAAGATGTTTAACTAAATGTGTCAGTTTTTTCAACGTTATGAAAAACTTGTTAAATATGTGAATTGCACGATAAGAAACACTTAATGTGATAAAATGCATTTCAACTAGTTAGAGATCAAACACTGGTGACATTTCACATTAACATGATTAAATATAAATAACTCAATAATCGAAAATAGCATGACATGTTCGAAATTCATTAACACATTTTTGAAATAAAGGTTACAAAAATGTGCAATCCTTATTTAATTACCATAGATTTAGTTTTGTAAAACTATAGTTAACGGATCATAAGTGTGTCATGTCGACCTATTAATATATCTACCACGATAAGTTAAATGTGTTATACATGCCATAAGCAAGTTAAGAACTTTGAACCCCTTTAGAGACGTTTTAATTGTGTTTATTAACATGCTAGCACATTAATGACTGTAACTAGTATAACACAAACACTAACCCTTTTAAGTGTGTGTCAAGTCATGTTAACGCGTTGTGTCATTAATTATCAAAACTACTTCTAGATTACATATGCAATGTTTTCAAACCAAGCTAAACTACACTAACTCCCTATGTATTAACTAGATTTTTATGTAATCGTTTTATATTTCTTTTCCGGAAATCATTTTCGAAAGCAATGTTCAAGGTTTAGCGTGTTAGAAGCCATAATTTGTTTGAATTAAATTTTGTGGGTGTCTTGTAGAAATGTTTTTAATTGTGTTTATTAACATGTCGACCTTCTTATGACTTTAACTGGTATACTACAAATACTAATCACTAAGGTTCATGTTAAATCATGTTAACGCATTGTGTCATTGATTGCCGAACCTACTTCTAGATTGCAGCGTATGCAATGTTTTCGAAACTAAGCTTCACTACACCAACTCCCTATTTGTTCACTAGATATTTTTTAACCGTTATCATATTTCTTTTCAGGTATTCATATTTGAAAGAAATGTTCAATGTTCAAGGTTTTGCATGTCAGAAGCCCTAATTTGTTTGAGTCCAATTTCATGGGTGCTAGAAGCCCTTTAGTGTAACACTTCATAAAATCGTGTCCAATAGTATAGTGACACGTGTTGTATTCTTATTTTTAGTCTATCAAAGACTAATAAGGACCAAAGGTGTCAACATGCTAAAACTGAGCCTCTGAGTGACTTTCTGATGTCAACATGCATAAACATTAGCCTCCGAGTGACAGATATCTCAACATGCTTAAACTTAGCCTCTGAGTGACTGATATGTCAACATACCCAGCCTCTGAGTGATATCGGAGTCAACATGCTTATAGTGATCCTCTGAGTGATCCTTTACGAAGTTCTATCTCTCATACGTGCCATTGTTGGGCGAGAGAGATTAAATCTGTTAACATGTAAAAGTTGGATAAAGGAGGGGTTAAAAGTGTCAACATGTTAATTTATACCTCTGAGTGACCTTTTAACGAACCGAGAGCTCGACAATGTCCGGGCATACTCCCGGGTATGCCAACTATTGGTTTCGGAGGGGTAAATATGCTATAAAGGTGTTTTAGGAGGAGTTAATAAATTGAGGGGCTAAATGTGACAAACTTTGAATCTGGACATGGGGCGCTCGCGGGGCGCGAGAGGCATGTGTCTGCAGAATTTTTGCTTGGTCTCCACACATGTTGCCAAAAAACCATTGTTTCGAAAACATGGACTTTCAAACAGCTATGCCACATTTTAGGACACTTGTAAGCTTCCTCTAACACCCCTTAACACCTGGCATTACCTCCTTCAAGCTCTCTCACTATAAATAGGTGCAATGCTTCACCATTTGAACTTACACCATTCTCATTATCACTCTATCTCCTTCATCTGGAAGTTCCTAACTGAAAGGAGCATCCAACTTAGTTCTATTGCATCCTTGGAAATCACTTGTAGGTGTTCCTTCCTCTTGCATTTTTGTTTATAGGCTTTTATATCCAAAAGTCAAGCGTTTTACGAAAAACACCTTGACTTTCGGTTAAGACCATTATGGTCCAGCCATTGTTCGTAACGAATATGGCTAAGTGATCGTAATAAGGTAGGTGTTCGTCCCTATAAAGGACACCTCCTGAAGATCATGTTTGCTAGACCAATTGACGGGTCAAAGTTATTATATTAAAAAGTCAAACAGACCATTTTTCAGAAATGTTATAATTTGAGCTTATAAGTGTTATGAAACATGTTTTGACACTTAAACAAGTTGGTAATAATTATTAGAACATGTAAGAACATGTTCGGCTCGTCAATTTCATTTCTAGGGTCGGTTCACAACCGAAAGTCGGAAAATTTGACTTCTGCTTTGACTTTCGATTCTAACCTGATTTAGATTAGTTCGCTACTGATCTAAGGTTGCATTATGATTGTAATATAATGTAGCATAACCCTCTGAGGTTATATTACATGATCATAATCAGAATCTGAGTTTATGCACAAGTTCCGTAATTATGCCATTTTGACTAAAATGCCCTTTTTCATAAAAAGAGGTTTAAATGATAACGGACCTGAAAATAAGTTTCCCACTGATGTAATATTATTAGTAAGATTATTTGGGATGAAAAATCAGATTATAAACTGAGTTTATGAACAGGTCCTTGTATTATGTCGATAAATGACGATAAAGCCCTTGTGGCTTATAAAATGGTTTTAGTCATACCTTTTCAAAGTAAATATTTACCTACTGATATGTTATTTATATTAAATAACATATCTAAGACATGTTAACCTGACCTTAACATTAGTTTTCATTAAACATCACATAAATCGTAATTTTACGACATAAGCGCCGTTTCGGCGCATAGTATGGTCTTAAACCATATTTATCAACCAAGACTTGTTACCTACTGATTTTACAACTTATTTTAAATATTTTTATAGTAGGTATATGATATGAACTCAAAATCCCAAAGAATTTATAAAACTGTGTAAAATGACCAAAATACCCTTTCGATGCATAGTTTGGTCATAAATGATAAATTACACATATTATCATGTTCCTACTGATATTACATAAAAAATTAATTATTTTTCCAGAATACTTATGGTCATAATATTAAAATATATTCAAATTCCTTTTATACGGTATATAATTACCGAAATGCCCTTATGAGGCATAGTTTCATTTTAAAACCTTAACGGGCATAAAAGTTGACATCTTACTGATATTACAACTTATTAAAAGAATAATGGCATATAGAACTTGTCCATGACTTATCCGGTTACCCGATATCACTGATATGCGTACGGTTAAGTATATGTAACTAGTTTACGAAAATTAACCGAAACGGGTCTAACCTTGTCATTTAAATCTCAAAATCCAGAATGTTTATAGTTAATCATATTATACAAGTAAAAGTACTTGTTGGGATTAAACTACATTCTATCCGATCATCGTTTAATCTAGCGTTATACGTATTGATCATGTACGCTACTCGGTCTAAGTCCGTGACTTAAATAAGACCGTTAGTATTTAATTGGTTAGCTTATGCTATAATCCAGACTAGTGACTTGCCGGTAAATGCTATCAACACTTAGTACTTTTGTATACGGCTGAGTTATTAAATCTTGCGTTTAAACGAAGACTAGCTCAGGTAAATACTCTCGACTTATTTCCCCTTATACGAGCTTGGGTTACGGTAAATTATTACCGCTTGGTCGGAAATGGGATCAATCGAATGCTGGAGTGTGGCTAGTAAATCCGTATATTCTGTTTAATCAGTTTTGTTTGATAACTTAAATATCGGGGGTTAACTACCATGTCCTGGATATCCTCGGCTCATTACATTAGATAATGGCCACGACCTTAGCGCGGGTGTAGGCATACACCCGATAGACGCTCAAAATGCAATACCCAAAAGGTTGGGGGAATAACTCCTTCGTGAGTTCAAAGTGGTGAGTACGTTAATCATGTCTCGGTCTCCGTACCGGGCCCTGTATGTATGGACAAACATATGAATCTGTTAACAAGGTTGCAAGGCCAACTTTCCCAAGTTATAAAGGATTTTGTGCCAACATGCACTTAAAACATTTTCAAAATGTTTTCAAAATGAGTCAGTTGGGTGTATTTACCAGCGAAAGAAGACGTATTTTCAAAAGACTAAGCTTGCAGGTACAATACGAAAATAGGCTGGAAGTGCTCGGTAGTGATAAGAGGATCTTGCAAATCCTAGATCTGCCCAAAGTCTGTTATACACTTTTGTACAATTTGCGATCCGCCTGTGAATCTTCTATTACGAGTTGTCTGTATATATTATTTTGTATTTTGAATATTTGGTTCGTAATAGTAATTTTACTCAAAAACTTCCACTGTGCTATGTTTAAGTGTTTATGATGTTATCAACTTATGTCACGATATTCCCCACCCGGGCCAACCGGTGTTTGGATTTGGCTGTGGAAAGCGGGTTGTGACATTTAGAAACATTTTTAATTGTGTTTATTAATATGCCAAACACATTTATGACTTGAACAAGTATACCACAATACTAATCCGTTTAAGTTTGTATCAAGTTATGTTAACACGTCATGTCATTAATTGGAGAACCTACTTCTAAATTGCATGACAAAGTATGCAATGTTTTCGAAACTATTAACTCCCTATGCACGCGCTATATTTCATTGTACTAGCTATTATATACACACACACACACACACACATATATATATAATTTATAAAATCATATATGAAACTAGTGTTCAAGGTTTAGCATGTTGGAAGCCTTAATTAGTTTGAGTTCAATTTTATGGGTGTCAGAAGTCCTTTTAAAACGTTTTTAATTGTGTTTCTTAAAATGCCTATGTGTTTGTGACTCAAATTGGTATACCACACATACTAACCCATTTAAGTTCTTGGCAAGTCATGTTAACACATTCTGTCATTAATTGCCGGACCTACTTTTTGATTGCATGACAAAGGATGCAATGTTGTCGGAACTAAGCTTAACTACACCAACTCCCTAAGTATTCACTAGATTTTTTGTGTAATCGTTATCATATTTCTTTTTAGAAATCATATTCGAAAGCAATGTTCAAGGTTTAGCATGTCGGAAACACCAATTTGGTTGAGTTCAATTTTGTTAGTGTCAGGAACCCTTCGGAAATGTTTTTATTTGTGTTTGTTAACATACCAACGCGTGTATCACTTAAACTAGTATACCCTTCTAGATTTCTTGACAAAGGATGTTAATATATCGTGTCATTAGTTGTCCGACCTACTTCTAGGCTTCCTGACGAAGGATATAGTGTTTTCAGAATTAAGCTTAACTACACCAACTCCCTATGTATTCACTAGACTTTTCTTTGTAATCATTATTATATTTCCTTTAAGGAAATCATATTGGAAAGCAACGTTTGAGATTTAGCATGTAAGAAACACTAATTTGATTGAGTTCAATGTTGTTGGTATCAGAAGCCTTTAGAAACATTTTTAATCATGTTTCTTAATATGCCGACACGTTTATTACTCGAACTAGTATACCACTAATACTATTTTTAAGTTCATGTCAAGTCATGTTAATTGCCGAACCTACTTCTAGATTACAGGCAAAAAGGATGCAATGTTTTCGAAACTAAACTTCACTACACCAACTCCCTATGTATTCACTAGATATTTTTTAACCGTTATCATATTTCTTTTCAGGATATCATATTTGAAAGAAATGTTTGAGGTTTTGCATGTCAGAAGCCCTAATTGGTTTGAGTTCAATTTCGTGGGTGCTAGAAGCCCTTTAGAAACATTTTTAATTGTGTTTATTAATATGCCGACACATTTATGACTTGAACTGGTATACCACAATACTAATCTGTTTAAGTTTGTATCAAGTCATGTCATTAATTGGCGAACCTACTTCTAGATTGCATGACAAAGTATGCAATGTTTTCGAAACTATCAACTCCCTATGTACGCGCTATATTTTATTGTACTAGCTACTATATATATATGTATATTTATAAAATCATATATGAAAGCAGTGTTCAAGGTTTAGCATGTCGGAAGCCTTAATTAGTTTGAGTTCAATTTTGTGGGTGTCAGAAGTCCTTTTAAAACGTTTTTAATTGTGTTTCTTAAAATGCCTATGTGTTTGTGACTCAAATTGGTATACCAAAAATATTAACCCATTTAAGTTCTTGGCAAGTCATGTTAACACATTCTGTCATTAATTGCCGGACCTACTTTTTGATTGCATGACAATGGATGCAATGTTGTCGGAACTAAGCTTAACTACACCAACTCCCTAAGTATTCACCAGATTTTTTGTGTAATCTTTATCATATTTCTTTTTAGAAATCATATTCGAAAGCAATGTTCAAGGTTTAGCATGTCGGAAACACCAATTTGGTTGAGTTCAATTTTGTTAGTGTCAGAAACCCTTTGGAAATGTGTTAATTGTGTTTGTTAACATGCCAACGCGTGTATCACTTAAACTAGTATACCCCTTCTAGATTTCTTGACAAAGGATGCTAATGTATCGTGTCATTAGTTGTCCGACCTACTTCTAGACTTCCTGACGAAGGATGTAGTGTTTTCAGAATTAAGCTTAACTACACCAACTCCCTATGTATTCACTAGACTTTTCTTTGTAATCATTATTATATTTCCTTTTAGGAAATCATACTGGAAAGCAACGTTTGAGATTTAGCATGTTAGAAACACTAATTTGATTGACTCAATGTTGTTGGTATCAGAAGCCTTTAGAAACATTTTTAATCATGTTTGTTAATATGCCGACACGTTTATTACTCGAACTAGTATACCACAAATACTATTTTTAAGTTCATGTCAAGTCATGTTAATTGCCGAACCTACTTCTAGATTACAGTAAAAAAGGATGCAATGTTTTCGAAACTAAACTTCACTACACCAACTCCCTATGTATTCACGATATATTTTTTTAACCGTTATCATATTTCTTTTCAGGATATTACATTTGAAAGAAATGTTCGAGGTTTTGCATGCCAGAAGCCCTAATATGTTTGAGTACAATTTCGTGCGTGCTAGAAGCCCTTTAGAAACATTTTTAATTGTGTTTATTAATATGCCGACACATTTATGACTTGAACTGGTATACCACAATACTAATCCGTTTAAGTTTGTATCAAGTCATGTTAACACGTCATGTTATTAATTGGCGAACCTACTTCTAGATTGCATGACAAAGTATGCAATGTTTTCGAAACTATCAACTCCCTATGTATGTGCTATATTTTATTGTACTAGCTATTATATATATATATATACATACATATATATATATATTTATAAAATCATATATGAAAGCAGTGTTCAAGGTTTAGCATGTCGGAAGCCTTAATTAGTTTGAGTTCAATTTTGTGGGTGATAGAAGTCCTTTTAAAACGTTTTTAACTGTGTTTCTTAAAATGCCTATCTGTTTGTGACTCAAATTGGTATACCACAAATACTAACCCATTTAAGTTCTTGGCAAGTCATGTTAACACATTCTGTCATTAATTGCCGGACCTACTTTTTGATTGCATGACAAAGGATGCAATGTTGTCGGAACTAAGCTTAACTACACCAACTCCCTAAGTATTCACTAGATTTTTTTGTGTAATCGTTATCATATTTCTTTTTAGAAATCATATTCGAAAGCAATGTTCAAGGTTTAGCATGTCGGAAACACCAATTTGGTTGTGTTCAATTTTGTTAGTGTCAGAAACCCTTTGGAAATGTTTTTAATTGTGTTTGTTAACATGCCAACGCATGTATCACTTAAACTAGTATACCCCTTCTAGACTTCTTGACAATAGATGTTAATGTATCATGTCATTAGTTGTCCGACCTACTTCTAGACTTCCTGACGAAGGATGTAGTGTTTTCAGAATTAAGCTTAACTACACCAACTCCCTATGTATTCACTAGACTTTTTTTGTAATCATTATTATATTTCCTTTTAGGAAATCATATTGGAAAGCAACGTTTGAATTTAGCATGTAAGAAACACTAATTTGATTGAGTTCAATTTTGTTGGTATCAGATGCCTTAGAATCATTTTTAATCATGTTTGTTAATATGCCGACACGTTTATTACTCGAACTAGTATACCACAAATACTATTTTTAAGTTCATGTCAAGTCATGCTAATTGCCGAACCTACTTCTAGATTGCAGCCAAAAGGATGCAATGTTTTCGAAACTAAACTTCACTACACCAACTCCCTATGTATTCACGATATATTTTTTTAACCGTTATCATATTTCTTTTCAGGATATCGTATTTGAAAGAAATGTTCGAGGTTTTGCATGTCAGAAGCCCTAATTTGTTTGAGTCCAATTTCGTGGGTGCTAGAAGCCCTTTAGAAACATTTTTAATTGTGTTTATTAATATGCCGACACATTTATAACTTGAACTGGTATACCACAATATTTAACCTTTTACGTTTGTGTCAAGTCATGTTAACACGTCATGTCATTAATTGGCGAACCTACTTCTAGATTGCATGATAAAATATGCATTGTGTTCAAACTAAGGTTAACTATCCCAACCCCCAATGTATTCACTTTTTTTTGTATTCGTTATTATATTCTTTTTAGAAAATCATATTGAACCCAATGTTCAAGGTTTAGTATGTCGGAAGCCCTAATTTGTTTGAGGTTCAATCTTGTGGGTGTCAGAAGCCCTTTTGAAACACTTTAATTGTGTTTATTAACTTGCCGACACGTTTATGACTAAAACTGGTATACCACAAATACTAACGTGTTTAAGTTTGTGGCAAGTCATGTTAACACGTTGTATCATTAATTGTCGAACCTACTTTTAGATTGCATGACAAAGGATGCAATTTTGTCGGAACTAAGGTTAACTACACCAACTCCCTAAGTATTCACTAGATTTTTTTTTTGTAATCGTTATTATATTTCTTTTTAGGGAATCATATTCAAAAGCAATGTTCGAGGTTTAGCATGTCGGAATCACCAATTTGGTTGAGTTCAATTTTGTTAGTGTCAGAAGCCCTTTAGAAATGTTTTTAACCGTGTTTGTTAACATGCCAACGCGTTTGTTACTTAAACTAGTATACCACTAATATTAATTTGTTTAAATTCTCGTCAAGTCATGTTAATTACCGAACCTACTTCTAGATTACATGACAAAAGGATGCAATGTTTTCGGAACTAAGCTTAAATACATCAACTCCATATGTATTCGCTAGATTTTTTCTAATTTTTATTATATTTCTTTTCGGAAATCATATACAAAAGTAATGTTCGGGATTTAGTATGTCAGAAGCCCTAATTTGTTTGAGTTCAATTTTGTGGGTGTGGAAGCCCTTTAGAAATGTTTTTAATTGTTTATTTTAAGTGAAGCTTAAAAAAATTGTATATTTTACAAGACTTATACGAAATTTTCAATTTTGGTTTGAAAGATATTTTATTATTACATGTATATTCCAACACACTTTAAATTAAGTATGCTACATTGAGTCTTGAAAAATGATGGTATCATCTTAATTTAATCATAACCTTTAGGTCAATAAGTTTCGAGTTGCAAATACAATAAGCTGAATTTTGAATTAGTTCATTTTTTAACAGAAACTTAACTTTACATCATTTGTCTTAACCTAAACCCTACCAGATTTATTAGCTATTCTTCTATTTAGTGTATAGGTATTATTACCTAATAGAGAGTGATATCATCAGGTGATCCAAATTTGCCGTTAAAAAACATTGAAATTAGATAAACTAGCAATAATTATCAAAATGAACGATTATCTAATTACATTATTAATATTTATTCTAATATATATATTTTTAATAAATCACTTATATATACTAGGTTAGAAACCCGTGTATTACACGAGTTTAAATTACTGAAATATTAAATAGTTATTAATAAAAAATAAAGAAATACTTGAGAGCTAAAATATTATATACATAAAATATTCATAAAATACATATAAAAAGGAAAGAGTAAAATGTCAAAAATCGTCCCTGAGACGATTCATTTTTGTTGTCACTTGCATACAAATCACTAACTCAGATAAAATGAAGCGTTAACTCAGTGACAATTTTAGCAATTTACCCGTTTATTCTTTTGTTTTTAATTTTGTTTTATCTTTAAATAAGAAAATAAAAATAATCATAATTATAGTATATATATACATATACACACATTAATATATATAGATACACACACGCGCTTATTTTTATTTTATTTTATTTTTTTACCTTTAAATAAAAAATAATAATAAGTTAATGATATACGGTACGATAGGAGAGACCGGTGATATTGATGTTTGGTATGATAAGTAGGGGAGATGTGGTACGAGTGCTGAGATAGACAAAGTGGTTGTGGCGGCGGCAGGAGCGGTGGGGGCGACGAAGGTGGAGGTGGAACAAGCAAAAATGCTCAAACCTCATGGACGATTTTGGTATTTTACTAAAAGATAGTTGAGAAACAATAAGTGGAAAGAATTTCATTCCAGTTATTTATTTGTTAAGTATACCTCATGCTCACAGAAAATAGTAAAAAAACTTTCAAATGTTTGTAAGAATCTTGGGCACACAGAATTGTGACACGTAGCATAACCAGTTATTAATTTATTAGGTGTGGTTTAGTGTCAAATATGTGTAAAATTTTAATTGTTTGATTATAAATAACAATCTTAATATAATTATTTGCATAAAATTTAAACTTTGTGTGACTTTCAACCGACATGCCTTCAAATTTTAGAATACTTTTATTTAACTTTTAACCGTTTGACCTACCAAAGATAATACATAACCTATATTGATCAGCTCATAAGAAAATCAGTTGAAGTTGCCACATCTACATAACATATATATATATATATATAAACAAATACAAAGAGCTAAAATAAGCCATGATATAAATCATAAATCGAAATAAAAAAATAATTAAAGGAATAGTTTCGGCTATAATGATATAACAAAAAAAATACAATGAGATTCAACAAATCATATCAAATATTAAATCTTTAAATATGTAAATATATTATTGAATACTTTTTTAATTAAATCCTAAATGGTTACAAATTTTTTTCGGTGTCTAGAATTCATGAAAATATGAATGAGCAATTTATTGATAAAAAACAAAATTTCAAATTCAAAACGTTGGAAACAAAACTGAAACAGTTAATTAATTTAGTCTTCTAAAATAGTTAGATTTCATTAAAATGTAATAACAACATGGTGATATAATAGATATTCATAATAAAATTTTGTTAAAAGAAAATGATAAGCAATGTCTAGGGCTGTAAACAAGCTGAGCTATGCCGAGCCATAAATTGAGCCGGCTCAGATCTGAAACCGAGCTAAAAACCTAAGCTCAAGCTTGGTTTAGATTTTAACTGAGTTGGATAGGCTCGACTTGATTTGTCTCGAATTTGAAAAGAAAATTTAATCTTAGCTTTCACAATTCAATAGTCTAAAATACTATTCAATAGGTTTAAGAACGTTCAAAAAAAGTTTAACATAATAAATACATTATAAGCCAAAAAAGTTTCAAATTTAAGCTAAATACAATATAAGTTCATTAAATGGGTAACCCCCAAATATGTTGTAGATGATCAATTGTACTACTAAATACATGTAAAAATAATAATCAACTTTTTGAAAAATATTATACGTATATAAAAATAAAATATATTAAAAATAAATTAATCTGAGTTGAGATACCGAGTGAGCCAATCCGGCTCATTACGAGCCGAGCCGAGTTATAATTGATTTCTAACTTATCTGAGTCGGCTCAGCTCAGTTTCAAACTGAACCATATTAAACGTGCTTTTTCTAGAGCTAAATCTAAGTGAGCTCTGAGTCACGAACTTTTTAAATAGTCTTAGTGCCAACATTAGAAATTTAACTATTCATAATTAATTTCATATTAAATTAATTTAGTCAATGATATAACTATTATTATAATTAAGTTTATATTAAATATCTAAACATATATTCTTTTAATACGAGAATATCATTATTTAATAAGAGAGAAGTGAAAAAAATTAATATTTAATATTATTACTAAATATGGGAGAGAGATGAGATAACAATAGTGAGTAAGCATTAGAAAGTGACACGTGTTCTCAATTTATATATATATATATATATATATATATTGACACGTCCAAAAACCAGTCTATAAAAACTTTAAACACGTCATAATCAACATTAAACGGCAGCAAAGCCATATCATCTAAAAAACACTCACAGATAACAGAGTAAATTTACTAAACTATCATATTCGAACCCCTAACAATGCATAAATTATTTTAATCTAAAGGTTAACATCACTTCTTACCATTTTTTATACAAACACACACTTTATAGCTTAACCTCACCCATATATATATATATATATATATATATATATATTATATATATATATATGTGTGTTTGTATATATATATATATATATATATTAATATTTAATATTATTACTAAATATGGGAGAGAGATGAGATAACAATAGTGAGTAAGCATTAGAAAGTGACACGTGTTCTCAATTTATATATATATATATATATATATATATATATATATTGACACGTCCAAAAACCAGTCTATAAAAACTTTAAACACGTCATAATCAACATTAAACGGCAGCAAAGCCATATCATCTAAAAAACACTCACAGATAACAGAGTAAATTTACTAAACTATCATATTCGAACCCCTAACAATGCATAAATTATTTTAATCTAAAGGTTAACATCACTTCTTACCATTTTTTATACAAACACACACTTTATAGCTTAACCTCACCCATATATATATATATATATATATATATATATATATATATATATATATATGGGTGTGTGTGTTGTTTACCAAGTTCAAAATTACTAAAATTGTGAAAAGCCATAAGAGTGTGGTATACAAAACCTATATATATATATATATATATATATAGAGGGAGAGAGAGAGAGAGAGTTTATGAACCTATAAAAAAATAAAATTTGTGAGAAGGATATGAAAGAACATGATAAAGACACATGTTATTATTTAATTTATTAGGATAAGGGCAATTAAGTAATTACAAAGTCCAAAACTACTTTGTAACAATGCGCGCGCGCGCGCGCACACACACACACACACATATATATATAAAAAGAGAGAGAGAGAGAGAGAGAATTTATGATCCTGTAAAAAAATAAAATTTTTGTGAAGGATATGAAACAATATGATGAAGACACATGTTATTATTTAATTTATTAGAATAAGGGCAATTAAGTAATTTAATAAGAAAACCTAACTAAAAATGAAATTCAAAAACCCACAAATGCACATTCGTCCGTCTTTTTCGAACGTCAATAACTTTTTATATGTAACTTTTTTAAAAAAAATTACACCATAATAACAAGTATTTTTTATCTTTAATATGAGTACCATATTGCTATATTTATATAGAGAAAAAAATTATGTTTCGATCGGATGTTTTAGTCCATGGTGTTTTGTCTATGTTGTTTTAACCGTATAGTGATTCAAGGCGTTGTGTTTTACAGTAAAATACCATGAACGTATATAAGACACCATAACATAGCAAATGCCATTTACATTCAATCTTTTAATCTTGTTTTCTATGGTGTTTTATTTTAGAAACTCAAAACAGAATATGGTGTCTTGTAAAATAAAACACTATAGAAAACAAGATTGAAGAATTGAATGTAAATGAGATTTGCAATGTTATGGTGTCTTATATACGTTAATTGTGTTTTACTGTAAAACACAACGTCTTGAATCACTATACAATTAAAATAACATAGACAAAACACAATAGACTAAAACATCTGATCGAAACCTAATTTTTTTTTATATAAGTATAGCAATATGATAATTATATTAAAGATAAACAAATACTCGTTATTATGGTGTAATTTTTTTGAAAAAAAAGTTACGTATAAAAAGTTATTGACGTTTAGAAAAGACGAGGGAAATTTGCATGTGCATTGCATGTAGGTTTTGAATTTAAAAATGTTAAATTTACCTTAATACCCTTAATATAGAAAATTAATTAATTTAATAGTGAACACTATTTACAATTTTGTCATTATAATCTCAACCATTAAATTATAGATCAAATGGTGTAGATCGCTTTCCACACTTCTCATAAAACACACTCTTTTTATAATAAATGCTAGTAAAAAACTTAATAGATAATTTGTATAAATGGCTTTATTAATCTTTTATTTTCCTTAAGTTGTTAAACGATAAATTTATAAAAGTAACTTTATGTTTCATAGGCTTTCACAAAAATATAATACTTTCTTCTTTTAAGTTTTATTCATGTTGAACGATAAATTTATAAAAGTAACTTTATGTTTTCTAGGCTTTCACAGCATATAACACTTTCTTAAAGTTTTAGTCAAACTGTAGTTATTATCTGGCATTATATTTTTTTTGGGTTAATAGTAATTAAATATTTATTAATAACTTTTATATTAAAATACTTATATATGGAATAAGTATGATGTTTAATCTAAAAGGTTGTATAAGAATACATACAATAAATACTTATTAATAAATGCTAATTAAACTAAAAAGATTGAATCATTTTTGGTTTACGATCAAGCAAGATCCAATTAATTTCTAATACATTACTAAATTGGCCTCTCACAACTTTCATAAACACAACTTTTTAATGCGTAAAAAAACACTAAAAAAATCATTCAAATTTATAGATATGTAATTTTCAGTTGTTTTGCTAATATATTTTTAAGTTTTACTATTAATCTCTTATACTTTAAAATACTATGTGTTTTTAATTTATTTTTTCTCTAATAAAACTACATATTAAGTGATGGTAGTGTACTCATATCGTAACGAATTGAATCAATACCGACTAAATTTTCAACATAAAGCAACAAAATGGGCATTTAGTGTTTTGATGTCTTTTTATTAAACAACAAAATATACATAGTATAATTTTTTTAATCATTTATATCATTAATATGATTTCTTAAATACGTTCATAGTTAAGCTGAACAATCTGCTAATTACAAAACCCTTCTTAATTTCATATAAGCTCTACATCACCATCTTCTTTTTTTTACTCCACCTCGTCCAAAGAAAATGGTTTAACTTTGTTAACTATATCTCATCCACCATTTTTTAATTATTTTAAAATTAAATATTTAGATTAAATACAAAATAAATAATAATTCATTACATTCTTAAAATAAACATTAATAATAAATAGCATTATATTTTTTTTCCTAAGTTAACATATTAATTAACGGAGTTTTTAACACCCCTTAACATGGGAAGAGATTGGTTTAAAAGACATATTAACTTGCTATATTATCTTTAACAACAATTAAGTTAGAGTACACTCTAAAACCTAAAAGCAAAGTATTATATTTAACTTTGGGTAATCATCATTTATTACATAACGGTTATAAATGCATTTCATCATTTTAGTTTTAATCTTCACACAAAGATTAGTTATATATATACATACATACAAGTAAACACACATCTAAAATTAAGAGCCATTCTCTCTCTCTCTCTAGCTTTTTCCCTTTCTCTCTCTAAGGTTGTCAAGCATGGAAGCTTCGAAGAAGATGCCTGAGAATGGATCAGATGAATCACGGTCAATCATCGACTTGACTCAATCTGATAACGAAGACGTTAAATCATTGGAGAAAAGGTGTGTGGATTTATCATTTGTGCATGTGTTTATAATCTTAAATGTGTGAGATTTTATACCATTTTAAATAATAAAAAATTGTGCGCGCTATTCCCACTCCCTTTGCTTTCTAATCCCAAACTGTTTTTAAACAACCATTTGAGGATTTGTCAAACAAACACTTTGATGTGAGGGCTTCCGTCATAGCCCTTACCTTTAAATAGTCGTTTGAGTTTTTTGTCGATTTAAGTTTAGCCCTAATTAGGGTTTTTTTTTCTTTTCTGCAACTGATCATTTTAATTTAACATTTTCAATTTTTATCGTCATAGTTGCGATAATGCGCACAGCAACGAGGGAGAAGCAACCAATGGCGGAGATGTCGGAGAGAGTTCTTTGAATGATGAGACTAAAGACCATCAAGATGTTAATGAAGTTATAACTGTGGGTGGTGTTGTTGTGTCTGATAAAAGTGAGGTGGTGGCTACTGGAGAAGATGGTGATGATGTCATGAAAAAAGGGAAGAAAAGGGCACACAGCAGTGGGGATGAAGATGGTGTTGTTGGTGGTGAACCACCGGAGAAGCAACCCAATTTTAAGTTCCGGTTGTTTGGGTTCGATATTTCCTGTTACAAAGAGGACCCTGGCCCTAAAGATGGTGAAGGAAGTAGTGGTGTCACTTTAGATGTTGGTGTTGAAGAGGCTGTAGATGATGGTGGCGATGTTGCTGCTGGTGGTGGTGACGGCGGCAGTGATGCTATCGATGGTGGCAGTGATGCTGTTGGTGATGAACCACCAGTCCAGCAGCCATAGTTTGATTCCGGCTGCTTGAATAATATGATGTTTAGGGTTTTGATAAATTTTGGATGTGACATTTTTACATGTTATGTTTTAAAAGGACCCTATATGTTATGTGTTTTTGGTTTCAATAATGAATAAAACAGCTTATGAAGTTTTTTTATATTTTTTTTTATTTTTCATGAAAGAAACATTGATGAGGAACATGAGGTTTTATTTAAGTTAATAAAAACGAGCCATAATGACACTAAATAAACGAGAATTTACTCTTTATTCCTCTGCATTTGTAGTGAGATCAATTAACTTTGAAACAACTCACTGTATGTGTAGTATCTACAAATTTAATGTAACTAATGGGTTACATTCGTGATTCGCGGGAATGCAGGCTGATTTTTATAAAAATTAAATGAAAACCTAGATGTAATTTAGAAAAATTAAATGAAAACCTAGATGTAATGGTAAACATAACGTTAATCAAGTGAGAAAACTAAAAAAATAAATTTGCCCAAAAGGATTCAGACATGTATTTTAAGTCGATTAAAAACTATAAAAACGAATTCAGTAACACGTTGCGTCGTGTGTAGATTGGGTAGAAAGTGCGTAAGGGTTGGTTTTGACTACTTGTACATTAGTATTTAAAAAAGATTAACGTTGAAACGACGTTAAAAATATACAAGCTACATGGTTAAGTAAACACGTCTAAAGTGAAAAGCTAGCTTCTATTATAATAAGTTAACCAAATAAAATTAAACGTATAAAAAAGATAAAAGAAAAATATTGGTTAAAAAAAGAAGAAAATAATGTTATTAAGCTTCAAGGGTAATAAGAATGTAATATAACTCTATTAAAGTTCAGGTATATAAACATAAATTGGCTAAAAAAATAATTACCGAAGTTCGATTAGGAGATGTACGATAACTCTAATAGAGTTGAGTAGTAGAAATGCAAATTTATTAAAGAAAAAACTCAAGTATAATGTAGGGGTTCCAAGTATAAATTACATTACAAGACAAAAAAAACACTATTTCTAAGCGCTCTTAATTGTTATATATAACTAGTATTAAGCACCCCCCGTTGCGGCGGGGCGAACACCAATGTCACACTACTGTTAGCGACCATCAACACTGAAGTTGCGGTGTGTTAATACGAAGAAATTAAACCGAAACGTAAAACATATAAAAGAATAACTAAGTCGATCTAGAACCCGCCCGTTACCTGTCAAACGAGAAAATATAGACGATGTAAAGACGTTTAACCACACACGCACGTTGCGCCGTGTTAACTTGCAAAATTTAGAATGAAACGCAAAACAAAAAAAAATTACAAAAAATGAAAAATATAGAGGACCAAAGTTGAAAGTAAAAAAGTTGTGAGGTTGAATTGTAAAAGATGAAATGTTTTGGGGTTAAAGTAAAAAATCAAATAGGTGGGTTAGAAGTAAATATGAAAAGTTTTGAAGTTAAAAGTAAAAAAAAAAATCAAATAGTTTTAGGTTAAAAGTAAATAATCAAATAGTTTTGAATTTCATTGAAAAATCATTTTTTTTAAAACCTTCAAAGCATAAGTTATAACACTCTTATGCCTATAAATGTTGCAAATTATAGTATTAAGTGATAAATAATTTGCAAAACCCCACTAATGTATTTGGAAAAGCCCACCAAGATCCGAAAGTGTATAGTAATCACACAAATGGAACAAAAGACTATAGATGACTTGTTATAACCAACGTGGGTGTAGCACAACCAACCTACGGACACATGGATTACAAGGCCAAAAAAGACTTGTTATGACCAATATGGTTTATATAGCCAAAAAAACCCTACCAATACATGGCAAGGTCCACCAAGGCTCAAGAGCGCAGTTTAATCATATGCATGGATCAGAAGGTCTAAAATGACTTATATTACCGAATGTAGTTTTTTGTAACCAAAACAACGCACAACACTATGTAAGGCACCCATAGACCTAACACGTGGATCAAAAGGCAAAAAAATGGTATGACCCAACGTGGGTTTGTGTAGCCAACCAACCAACACACCCATCAAGACCTAATAGTGTACATTAACATCATCATTCAGATCATTAAGTTGTCTTATATCTACATCAAAGATACTAGGTTATAAGAAATACTCGTATCAAATATCACCAATGCGCACTAGGTATAATATCTTAGGTAATTCTCATGTCCTTGTGTTTTATTCTGTCCACTTGAAAGATATTTGCCATGAGAAACACCCTTCTAAAAAAACATCAACGCTTTAGTTGGAATAATGCTTTGGTTGGAATAATACTAGGATAGGTGCCCTCCTCGGAAGTTCCTACTCGGGCAACAAAAAACAAATCATTAAGCTACTTGTGGGAAAAGCAGAAAATAATTATGGTACAAGTAGCCGGATGACAAATAATAACGACATCATCATCATCGTCATTAGTAGCAACATCATCATCATCGTCATTAGTAGCAACATCATCATCATCTTCGTCGGCGTCATCGTCATCATTGTCATCATTACCAAAATCATCATAATCGCAATCACTACCGCAATCATCATTATCCTCATTATTTTTTAAATTTCCAACGGCATATTCGTAAGTAACTTTAGGTCAATAAGGAATAATTGCCTGCTTAATCTCTCACATTCATTTTTATCCCCTTCTTTCCATTCTCCGTGCGGGGATTCAGACTCCCGACCACAACACCTCCATCGTCGCACTTCTACCCCTTCTCTCGGTCACTACTGTCACACCATGATCCCCGATCACTCACCATCGTTGTTTGAGACCAAGGCAACCACCGCCAGGATACTACCACCACGATCGCATGTCTCTTATTTGATAAGAACCATAATTCCAGTGAGTAGAAACCCCTTTGTTCTAATTTGTGAAGGCAACCCCTAGTAGTTATTCAATTGGTGTCTTGGTTGTGCTATGAAATCATAAACTAGAAAGTATTATATGGCTAGGAAGATAACTAGTATACTTTATGCCTTTACTAGTTATTAAAAATTGGTAGAGTAATTCTTTTGCAAGTTGATATCTTAAACAAAAAGAGGATTAATATCATTGCAAATATTATGGATTTATTATTGACACATTATGAGTTTCTATCCACGATTTGTTAGCATGCAATATTAACAAGGGATTGAGATATGAACGTTTCAAATTTAATAATTACTTATGATCTGGAATTAGATTCCTGATTTTATCATGATTAAACTTACTGATTATTGAGTTAAGATGTTATCGTTGAGAATTTAAGAGTTTACGTGTTGAATGGGATTTCAAGTTTTTATTAACAATCTAACTTCTGGTACAAGTGTTGTAAGTGGCGTAGGCTACACCAGGATTGTTGTAGCTTATGCTAGGTTCATTTTAATTTCAGATATTTAATAATTCAAGTTCAATATGATTTGTACATTATATACTTTTAATAATACTGTTCTTCTGAGAGTTTCTGCTGATTTGATTTGATATGTGTAACTTCTTTAACCAACTAAGATTTTTCATAAACATGCTAAATATTTGTGTTGAATATGATTTAGGTAAGGTTTGGGTATAAAATGGTGATTAGAGATCAAGTTCTCGAACAATACACGAACAACATCACAATATTAGGTTACCTATTTCAGAAAAATGCTAAAGATATTTTTGCTATTAGAGGTTTATGAACCAGCCATACTAGTTTTAATAATTTACCAAGTAAAGGGTGACGGAATTTTAAATAACAATTTTTCAGGACCTATTAGTTTCGCAATTAAAATATGATTTTTAAGTCACTGTGAATTTTGGGTGTTAGAAGTTGATATCAGAGTCATGGTTTAAGGGATTTGAGTATGGGTGAACATACTTCGACTTAAACCTTGCGCTCTTGATATTAGATGTGTGGGCGGTCGGAGGCTTGATCAAAACCTGAATGGTACGTGAGATTATTACTAGGTTTACTAATTATGATTATGATGCATAAAGGCCGATGATTACTAGCCTGACTCATTAAAGAAACAAATCAAAATATGATTCGTACGTAAGGATTGACCAGACACATGAGGTATGTAACTCCATTGAAAGATTTGCATATTGGTTGCCTACGTAATGTTAATAAGTAGATACTACAACTACATGAGGTTATGAATGGATAGTGAGCCCTCAAATTGTTAGTACACTAATAAGTATGCTTAATAATGATATGTTAACCGAAACTCGTTCACTTAGGACGTGATATGGTAATGATAAAATACTAGTGTAGAGTGTGTGGACTACGCGCTTGGCTGGTGTAGTAATATACATACACTACTAAGGTATTCTTAGAATTATCATATCCACGTCCAAAGAAACGAGGAGTGTGTGAACATGGTAGAATATGTGATAGCAACCTTTTATGTTAAAGATGAATATAGTAAGACGCTTAACGATAAAACAGTGGTGAAGTAAAGATGAAATTCTAAAAACAAGATTGGTATGCGACATATGATTTAATAAAAGTCACATGGCATATGTGACTATGGATTATGTTGAATATGAATGGAATTCTAAACGGCTAAACCACAATAGTGTAGGATTTGAACTGACTTAACCACTTGTGATAGTGAGGGATTCTAAAGTAGTTTACTACTTGTAATAGTAGAGGATTCTAAACGATTTAAGTGGAGGATTCTAAATGACTTAACCACTTGAAAAAGCGGGGGATTTTAAAGATTTAACTACTTGTAATAGTGGAGGATTTTAAACTATTAAATCACTTGTAAAAAAATCCGATCTTGAAAGAGGAGGGATATGTTAATATTAACTCCCATATTTTATATGCAACTTTAAATATCTTTTGTGAAAGATGTGAGACACTGAAAAGTACCGAGATGGAGTCGGAGGCCGTTAACACGAATCATAACACCCAGGCCACTATGGTAGGAAGTAGTCTCGATACGATACACCGGGTGATCCAACACAATGTCATAACACGATAGGAACTTTGTAAGTCTTATAAAACTTTCTCTATCATTAGTTCTTATTTAATAATTAAAAAGCAACTTAACATTTTGTAGTAGATGGCAGAGAAGAGACACAAACCAACATCGACTGAACTTTTTGTGATGACACACATAAAGAGGCTATTGGGGGAGTCGTCATTTGATGAATTAATGTTCCCCTTATTCCAGTGTGTGTGAAGTGTTAAGTTTTTTTTAATAAAAGAAATAATATTTTATATATATACACATGCTGATTGTTTATGTTTCGAGGGATAACAATTGCACCTGAACTTGATTGAAAAATCTTAAGTCTGATGTGTTTGGTACAGGTAATGGGTATGCATGTATGGGATTATTTTTGAACTTTTTCATGGGTATAGAACGGGCATGAAGTTAGATGATATCCGACGCAATTATCTGAATCCTATACCTGAAACGTATACCCGAATTCATTCTAGTACTTTCTTCATATGAAACATGATTTTTTTGAATATTATGAATATTCATTTACATGATAATATATTTTTTTTTCTTTTTTTATCATACAAAACAATTTTTGAGATTTATGCCATCGTGAATTATACATTTTTTGGTTTTAAAACCTTTTAAAGTGACGATGATATGTATGTTATTTGTTATATTATAAATATATGAGCGGTGAAAACATTAAATTATATAGAAACTAGAATGGTAAGAAAAAATTGTATTTGTAAATCGCAAGGGGTTATAATAAACTAATGGGTATATTCAGTACTCTATGGGTATTGGGCCGAATATAAGACACGATTTTACAACTAGGTATGCGACTAAGATTATCAATACCAGTCTAGTCTCATTGTCATCCCTAATTGTTTTGTGTTAGTGTGGTTGCCCTCCTGTGTAGATGTTAGAATATTTATTACTTAATTCATATATAGTGCATGTGTCATATTTATTGAAGGTATGCTGTAAAAAATTTCGTAAATTAACACTTTCAGCTTTTGTTTCAGTAAATCACAGGAAGTGTAATACCGTAAAATTTAGATTTAAAGTGTGATAATAACTAATGTTAATATATTAATAGTAACAAGATCATAATTAAATTAATTGTAAATTGTTGGTTAAATTAATAAACTCTTCTTTCTAATGGTGTATTTGTGCTACGTGTGTGCATATATATATATATATATATATATATATTATATATATATAAAGAAATAACCTTTTAAAGGAATAAACAAACAATAAAACTAGGATATGAATGTGACTTCAACTCCATTTCCGTATCTCCGCTCACCGCCATCGGTTCGGTCGTTCCAGATCCCGGATCCATCCCGGTGCGATTACAGCTCTGTTTCGGAACCGAACAACCACCGTTCTTGCCACCGCCCTGGTTTGAAGCTTTCGATTAGCATCTCCGACTCACGAACCGGTACCTCTAAGTTTCCTTTCGAACACAGCTTATGTTCTTCTTGTTGTTTTGTTAATTTATTTCTTATGATAAGGAAACAACGACAAGTTGATAATCACGTTACTCTGCTACTCGCCACTGCTAGGATTGGTTGGTTGTTTCCGTTCGTACTGACGTCAACCGATGACTCCGAGCCACTACCCAGCCTGCAAACTTCATGTTTAAAATGTTGTTGAACTTGGTCATTGAATTATGGAAGAAGAGATTCTAATTACTTAATATTTTATGTTTTTGAGCCACCATTTTTATTTATCATATTGTACGTGGAATTCACAAAACACTATTGATATTTTTGTATTTTTATAAACCACAAATTAATGTCTAATTTCGTTATGTGGAAGTTTAATAAAGTAAATTAATTAAAAAAACTAAAGTTATATATGTGGTTTTGGAACTCAATCAAATGTATACGCAATCTGTTAACTATGCAAGTTTAAGATACAAGAATCTAATTACATGTGTTTATCGATTTAAAAGTATAACTGAAACTCTGCATATTAATCTTAAATGAATATTAAGCAAGATATGAATTAAGATACTGATATCTCTAATTCAACGAGACAAACAATGTGACTGTATTGAAGAAAAAAATCTAATCTTGAACATGATTAATTAAATCGTAGGCTCTAGAGTTACTTGAAGACGACTTGATTTTGTGTTTTTGCTTTGCTTTGCTTGCTAGTAAGGTACGGATTCTGTTTCTTTTACATTGTAGTATAATTTTATTTTTCGTTACTTGTTATACGGATTTCTGTCCTTGTCATCATAGTAATTTATTCATATCCGTTACTTTGTAGTACGGATGTTTTCGTTAGATGTTCGGTTTGTATTGTTATATGATTAGTGTTTATTGTAGCATGCAATATATCTTAGATTTTGTGCTCGTTATTGCATGTTCCCTTTAGACTTATGTCAAGATACATTTATTTCTGATACGACTTTGCACTCTGTCACCCGAGCAGTTATGTGTTAAGTCTTGTCGTTGGGGCGTCAACGACATGGCACTCATCGTGCCGATGCGTAACTAAAGTTCATGACGTCTCTAGTTTGTGCTTGTGTAGCACCTGGCCCCTAGAGGCGAATACATCGATCTTAGCTCTGAATCCTGACTCCCGACTCCTGTTGAGATGGAATAATGTGTGTACGCCTACACGCACCGTCTCGGTGCATAGACTATAGTTGTGTACCCCTCTGTTTAGGCTCGTGGGTGCTTCCATATAACGTGACTTTTTTTATTTATTTGTTATATGGTATCACGTATGTCCTGTCTCTATTATGATATGTTTGTATGCATCTGATTATGTTCAGTATCTGTTAGTTGTTCAATATAAGTTTTGGGATTCAAGTTATATAAGTATCTGTTTCAGTGCCATCTTTTAGATTTGTTGAGTTGTCTGTACCGACCGTTTGGTTTCGTATGTCTGCCTTACTTTTACTGTTGATTTCTCCGTTACTGAGCAACTGTTTGGCTCAGCCGTAGTTTCTTTCTGGTTTTTGTCTTATGTGTTTACAGGTAATCAGGGGAAACGGGGATGAGTGAGAGGATTATGAAGTTCAAGTTTTCAAAGCTTTCCGTTATTTCTTTTCTTTTAGTAACTAAATAATATAAGACTTAGGCTTTCTGGTTGTTTCGAGACTTTTTGTTTCTTGGATTTCTGTTTCTTATTGAAACTTGTGTTTTTTATATCTGTAATAGTGACAAGCCAGCCTGTTCCAGATTGGGGTGTTACATGGAGGGAGATACAAGTAGGATTTCGTGAAAAATATGCTAAATTTTAATATTATTTAAAAATAATAATTATTATAATTACCGAAAAAAATACTTTTCTAACAATTACCTATACATTGTTTCAACAATCAAATACTTTTCTAACAATTTTTTTTGGAAAGGGAAGAGGAGGAAAACCACAAACAGAAGATCAAACAAACACAACAAACCAAAATAGGAAATAACAAAATAACAATCAAGTTACATCCTATTTCATGAACTGAACTATTCAATCCGTCGAAGCTACATCATCCGAATCATGTTCTTGAACCATTTTAGTTCTAATCGCTTCACGGTACTCCTTCACCTTTTAACCCAATTTAGACTATTGACACCGAAAACCCAGGACACACGAAAGACCGTTGACGAAACCTCTACCAAGATACAAACTTGAAACCATCAATCGAATCTCGATAAACAATGATTGGCTTTTGGCAAACATATTTCTTACACAAGTTCGGTCATAACCAACGACCCGATAGTTCAGTTTGACCCGATGCACACCCTTTAGATCCCGAAATAGATTGACCCGTGTCCGGTCAAATCTTCAAAACAGGCATTATTGTCTTTCACAAAATATATACTATATACTAATACTTACAAAACTGACTTCAAATACACACGAATTTTACAAAATAACTCAAACCAATAACCTTATATATATATATATATATATATATATATATATATATATATATATATATTGGTTATTAACTTATAAAATCACCTGCTAATTAAGTAATTAACCCATGAAAGAATCCAACCTCTTCTTACCATGCTTGCTCTTCACCTGATGCAACTAACCAAACCCTTTGAGAGCTTTTGTAATCTTCACAAGATTACGTTTCCCCATTCCCAAATTCATCTTCCTTGTTGACAACTTGAATGCTTGCAAGCAACACAAATGCCCAGTCCTCATCTCAACATCTTCATCCTCATCCTCATCTTCATCCTCATCCTCATCCTCATACCTTTCAATTCCACCATTCCTGCTGATCATAACCTCCTTTTGATTCGTTGAATCATCGCATTCGTAATCCTCCCACAGTGAATCCATACCTTCTTCACCTCCTCGCGAATTATACCGTTCCTCGAATAACTTACACGCTAACGTCCTCCTCCATTCCTTCTCCTCCTTCATCGAATAACTCGACCTCCATGAATTCGATTTAACAGAATTTTCACTGTGTGTATCGTTATCGTTTGAATTCATCACTGCGGATCGGATAACTTCATCCGAATCTGTTTCGGTTTCGGTTTCAGTTGCCGTTGTGAAATCCTCAAATCTGTCCAGTTCTTCCAACAATTTCTCCACACCTTTTTCATTTTTTGATTCATCCACGCATGAATCGGTAATTGTGACGTCATTTCTCCGGACGCCGTGAGCGGAATTTTC
The DNA here is from genome assembly GCA_947069175.1 of Scalesia atractyloides. NCBI lineage: Eukaryota > Viridiplantae > Streptophyta > Magnoliopsida > Asterales > Asteraceae > Scalesia > Scalesia atractyloides. The sequence continues at coordinate 7,185,945 of CAMTDV010000002.1, read as the reverse complement.
TGGAAGCTTCTCGAAACCTGTTTTTTATAACCTGAAACGCTAGATGTGACGTCATTTCTCCGGCCGCCTTGAACTGAGTTTTCCGTGATCTTCTCGAAACCTAATTTATCAGTATCTGAATAACTAATTTTATCGACATTCTCCGGCCGACGTGAACAGAGCGTTTTGGAGTCTTCTCAACGCCTAATTTTTCAAAACCTAAAACGATAAGTGTGACGTTATTTCTCCGGCCGACGTGAACAGAATTTTCCGTGATCTTCTCGGAACCTAATTTATCAGCATCTGAATCACTAACTGTGACGTAACTTTTTGGAAGCTTCTCGACGCCTAATTTTTCAGAATCCGAATTGCTAATTATGACGTCATTTCTCCGGCAAGCGTGAACTGAACTTTTTAGAAGCTTCTCGACGCCTAATTTTTCAGAATCTGAATCGTTGTCTGTGACGTCATTTCTCTGGCCGCCGTGACCTGTACTTTCTGGAGTCTTCTCCACGCCTAATTTTTCAAAACCTGAATCGCTAATTGTGACGTCATTTCTCCGGCCACCGTGAACTGAACTTTCTGTAATCTTCTCAATACCTCCTAATTCATCCAGATCTGAATAATGTATAGGTTTAACATCATTTCTCCAGCCTCCATTAACCGAACGTTCTAGAACCTTCTTCGTTGAACATATTTCTCCATGGCTGATCGATAACGTACTGTCAAACACAATTTTACAAATCTCAAAATCCTCAAAGTCTCGATCCTTTTTGTAACCGTTAACTTCATCTAAATTCGACTTGAGTTCCTGAATAACAGTCTGAAGGATTCCGAGCTCCAACTGCGGCAAGTTAGGGCAGAATGCGGTGGTGGTGGTGAGGAGGAGAGAGAGGAAGACGGTGGCGATGAACAGAGGAGAGATGAAGGAGATGAGTTTAATGAAGTAGCGAGAGAAGAAGATGAAGTAAGAGGAGTAGAGAGGGTGAGATATTATTATGGAGCAAATGAGAGATATATCATGGAGGATTGTGTATGTGATTAGTTGAAGATTAGTGTTGGTTTTCAAGTTGAATGTTAAGGTATCCGCCATTGTTGTGTGTTTGTGATCAGGTTTAGGGAAAGACAACAATGGCGGAATGTGGTGACAGTGAAGAAGATGATGGTGAGACTATGAAAGTGAGAGTGAGTTTTCAGTTTTGGTCTTCTGCTGATTTGTTTTCCGACTTTTATTGTTGAATTTTTGCGGTTAGTAAATGAATTAATTTAATATTTTTTTTATTTTTTAGGATAAGATATATTCTGTATTTAACGAAACCAACTTACTAAAATGGTATCTGAACTTGGCTTAGAGTAAAAACCAAAGGTAAATCACAAAAGGCAATCGCGCGAGCCTGGTGTGTATAGTTCAGGGGAATGACACATTGTCACGTGTAAATTATATCTTTTATTTTTTAGACCGTGACAATGTTTACACGTCTTTTATCATCTTTACCTATTCGCGCTCTCTTTATTTTAGCCTGTTGTGGTAACTTCACCAATAACACCAGCCACCGTGAGACCTCACGCCTCTACTAAAGCTTCCGCTCGCGCCCCCGTTGAAGCTTGGCCGTTGTGGTTTTCGCGAGCCATCGTGGTAGCCGCGTGGCTAGCACTCCATACTCACTGCTCCACAACGCATAGTCTTAAAACTAAGGCTGTTTGTTTACTTCTTAATGGTTTAGATCTCTTATTGGTTCAGCACTTAATGGTTCGGACTATTTGTTTCGTGAGCAGATGTCTGAATGATTCAGACATTTGCCTCTAAATAGTTAAGCATTATACTTAGTCTGAATAAGTTTTGGAACCAATAAGTTTTGTGTTCGATTCCCACAAGGGGAGTTTTCACATATTTATTGGTTTTACTCCTGAATTGGTGTATATGCATAATGACTAGTGAAGATGGATATGATCAGTGATCCAAATTTGCCGTTCAAATATTATATATATATATATATATATATATATATATATATTGTGAGGTTCATTGGTGAACTCTAAAAAAGCGGGAAACCGGATAATACTCTTAAAAGTTTAACTTAACATGTTAAAAATCGGCGCATTTCCTTATAAATACTTGTAGAAAAATTTTTAATAAAAAAATCAAAAACTAAAAATATAAAAAACAGTTAAAAAAGGCTTATTTTTTTTACAAAAATGATTTTTTTATTAGAATAATATCTATCTATTTTATAAGGAAAAGCTCTGAATTGTTTTTTTTTAAATTGTTTTTAACATGTTAAATTAATTTTATAAGAGGTATTTTTAACAGTTTTTTATATTTTTTAGTTTTTATTAAAAATGTTTCTACATGTATTTATAAAGAAAAGCGGCGAAAAAATTTAGAAAAAGTTGATTTTAACATGTTAAGTTGAATTTTAAAAAGTGTTCCCCGATTCCTCGCTTTTTTTAGTGTTCCCCAATGAAACTTCCCATATATATACACTTGTAATTAGGACGTGTCACTTTAAATATTTTGAATATTTTTATGGTTTATCACTTTTATAAGCTTGTGTTTTTTATGTTAAAAATTTAAGTTTGTACAAGCTTTGAAAATAAAGTACATTGATTTTTGGCTAAATTCGAATCAAATCGTATTACCAATTGTATGTGAATTCGAATTTAATTCAAATATGAATCTAGGATCAAAATTTCAAAATCCAGATAATCTGATTCGATTAATTCGAATATTCGAAACTCGATTCGTTAGCATTCATATCTTTGAGCCTCACTTAATTTCACATTTACTTTACATTTTTATACAATCAAATCGATAGGCCAAGATCCCCATAGAAGCAGCTTTAGCTTTTATAGTTGTTACTCGCATACAAGCGAGCCTTAGGGTGGTTCACGTGATAGTGAAATAAAGCATTGGCTTTAGGTCCCCACTTCTCTAGGGCCACCAAATTCTAAAAAAAATAATTATTGTGTATGTAATTTGGGCTTTGGGATGAGATTGTTAGTAGTAGAATGTGTCGTCAATAATTATGCATGGACAAAGATGATATAAGAATCCTAGGATAAAAACATTTTTTATTTACAGAGAGGGCCCCAAATTTATTCTTCATTTTGGACCTCTAAAATTCTTGACATGACTCTGTAGACAAGCTCATGGACAAATTTGTCGGGCCACCTCATAGGCCCGCAGCCACACACCGCCATGACCCGACACTATCTTTTGGGGATTCAGATTGGATCCGTTTCACGGGTGGAATCTCATGGTGTTTTGGAGATCGTGATCAAGCTTACTAACGGAGCAGGTCGTTGCATTCATTGTGCGAGTTTTTGGTATTGAGCTACAATCCTAAACTTGCAATGGTTGTGTTTTAGATAATTATATAAGTAGATCGTAACTGGATTGCTAGCGGAAATAGTTTTATCTGTATTAGTGTTTCTTGTACGCTTTCACATCCGATTAATAATAAAGTGTTATTATTTAATTCTAAAACAGGATTTTATAAATTAAAACGGATACCCTGGATTCCCATCAGTTTTTTTATAAGTAAAATAAAATAAACATATAAATAAAGATAGGTAGGGGCAATCAATCAAAGATTCGATATCCCTTTGACTTTGAATCCCTTTGATGTAATAAGTAACATTTAAAGTTATTCGAGTAGTAAGGTAAATAGGGTATCCCATCGTGAAATAGGAAAGACCACATCGGGCGAACTATCCTAAACTATTGATATATTCACCTAAAATGGAGATATCACACATGACACATATCTCCCATGAACTTATTTGCAAGACTGGAATGCACAGCACCACATAAGCCTAAGTTAAATACATTTTAAAGAAATTTATGCTTCAAGTGTATAATCCTCTTACTAGTTTAAGCATACCACATGACTTATAATGGAAAGTATGAGCTCTGCAAAAGATAGATTACCAATCAAAGACACAAAATCCAATTCCATGATATTTATGACTTTCATGGCTTTGAAATACCAAACTTTAGAATTGAAACTACATGTCATCTCTAATGCAATAGGCACCTTTATATAAACTATAAATGTCACACCCGACCCGCAGCGGAAATAATAGTCGGGGCATAATTGGGTTATCACTAAAGCTCATGACATTTACTATTAAGTTTCATATTTATTTAATTTAAATTAAAACCCCAAATTTTCAAATACAACGAGTCATACAAGCACAAATAAAAATCAAAACGTTGTTCAGAACATAACAGTTTTGTTTAAATCTTCTAAAGCCTTCCTATGTGTTTCTTTCTTCAGCTTGTTCACCTGTATCATGTGTAAAACAAAAGATTTGGGTCAACAAAAGTTGGCGAGTGAATCTAAGTAAAACATCTATATAATTGTTAAATTAGTTGTTTAAATAAAAATTTGTGCATGAATCACAAGTGAGCATAAGTATATATCTAAACCATCACAAACCAAATAATAACCACAATGCACACATGATATGATGAATGATGAACTTGAGATCAAGGCTCAATCAAACGGAGCCGATCTAATAAGGCACCTGATGCTCAACTCGTATCCCACGAGGAACTGATGGGCCTAATAAATGATTGCACTGAAATGATAAAATGTAACCGTACATAATCACACAAACAAATATACATCTTTGTTCACGAAATGATATTAGCACAAGTGTTAAAAAAATATATAAAACATATACGACACATGACACACCCCAAAACATAAAAAGAATAAGGGGAATTTGTAAGGATTCACTCACAGTCGTTTGTAAGGATTCACTCACAATTTGTAAGCAGTTACAACGATTTAGGCGTGATGATTTCACCATTATCGTCTGGCAGTTACGGATGTGCCAGTCTTGCAGGTTTTCTTGAGCAGAATATCAACATAAGGTTTAAAGGTTTTCAATTATAGCACAAATGTGCGTGTGGTGTAGTGGTGTTATAAGTGTGTGTGAGTCCGGGAGACCCGGGTTCGACTCCGGTTGAACCCTTTTCATTATTTATATTTTTTTACACTATTTCTTTTAAATAAACTCACTTTTCTTTTATCAACAAAAAAATATTTAAGTTTTTTTATTATTGTTATTATTATTACCCACGGCTTATTATATTTCTAGTGTCCTTTGGCTTCTTTAAAAAAAGAATATATAAATAAATAGGAGAATAAAATTCAACTTTTAAACGGGGCGGGTTTTAAAACCCGAAATACATGAATATTACAATAAAGATGTATACACACGAAAGTTGTGCAAAGACCACATCGGGCTAAAAACTAAATATTAACAGTTGAACACACCACTAAAACGAACTTCAAATATTAAATATAAACATCAAGGTTCATCTAAACCAAAGAGATACAAGAAGTTTAGCAAAAAATGGCCATTACATACCTACCAACACTTGGTGGATTAACCATGGTATCGTTCTAGTGAACCCACCAAAGCCAAATGTGGTTTTAAGTATTACAACTTCTTGGATCTAAGATTAGACAACCTTATTTTGATCCTTACTGTTACAATGGAGTAGAACGGTCACAACGATCATCCCCTTGATGTTATGGTGAAGAGAAATGAAGTTTGAGGGGCAACTTGAAGTGTGAAGTCGTTCTCTCTATTTATAGGCCAAATTTGTAGTGTGCACGGTCATGCAAAATGAGGCATTGCCATGCCACGACCGTAACAGACGCTCCCATTGTCCAAACGATACCTTTGTGTCAGTTTTTGGTCGTGCATGACTGTGCATGTGCATATGTGAGTGCACAACTATGCATCAACAGTTTTGGTCGGTATGACTCTAGATAGTTTTTTTTTTGTGAGTTGTGGTCGTGCACGATCGTGCACTGTGACACAACCATGCACGGTGTAATCACACACATGCATAGCTTCAGCACATCTGTACACAACTTCAACACACCCATACTTCTTCCTTGATTTCTAGGCCTTCTTTGAAGGCGTGCGGGCGTGCATATGTGATGCACAACCGTGTTTGGCTTCACTTGGTGATGTTTTTTTTTTTTTTGTTATTCGCTTCTTTTCACCATGAGACCAAATGACATTGCAATTTCACAAAGGAAGGTATTAAGTGAAAATGCATCCAAATGTTGTCAATGTATAGATTTTAGGTATAATTGATAACATCACGTTAAGAATTGTATTAATATCAAAAACTACTCCTTATTAAAGCAGGTCTAATGAGGCCTTTTTAAACGTTTCATTTGTCTTTTAATTTTATTTTCCTATAATGACTTGCTTTTGTTAGTTTTTTTTTATAAAAGTTATGATTAGTTTCTTTTGTCAACATCCTGATATGAATATTTTTGAAATCTGTGCAGTATTCAAAGTAAAGTATTTTTTGGTACCGTAAACTATAACGAGTATCGGTAACGTGTCGAATCAAACCAACATCGGTTGACCATCGGTACCAGTACTTGTATTCATACTTATGGTTTTAGTTTCGAAACATTTGTTTTCCAAATAAAGTACTTTTTGGTATCGTAAACTATACCAAGTATTGGTAACGTGTCGAATCAAACCAATATCACAGTATCGCGTGAGAAAATTATGATTCGCTAAGTTAAATAAGCAAGTTCATACAACGCTTCGTGTTTAATCATCTTTAACCTTTTTCTTTTTCAAACCCGTTGTCTAATTTGTCATCTTTAATATCTCTAAAATTTAATAGTACAAAAATACATATTGATCAATATACAAGTACATTTTTAAATGAACATTAAAAATCTAGATACAATAATCAATATTGCAAAACCTTCTACTTCATATTGAACATTCAGTAATTATATGACTGAATAACATACAACCAGAATATAAAATGTGAAATCAATGAAAACACGGGGTTATGATTAAATACAAAGCGTTGAACTTGCCTTTCTCAATCGTGCGGCGCCTTTAACATTCCTTTGTCCGTTTTGTGAGGAAAAGGATGAATCTTTGGAATACATCCTTACTACACGTTGCACTTCTACCATTGTGTGGCAAATGATATATGAAACTGGTGTTTCATCCTGGTTTGCTGGATATATGGAAAAAATGCAATAAGGTGATTTTCTCGAATGCCCACACGGATGCAATTAAGATGATCCAAGAGATTAAGTCGATTGGGTTCCTATGGGTGAAGAATAGCTCTAAGATCTCATACCCTGGATTGAGACCGTTGCTGTAAATTTCGTTTTCTAAAATTGTGTTTTTTTTGTGTATTGCTTGCTAGTGTTTTGATAAAGTCGGCGGTTTAAAAAAATAAAATAAAAAAACAAAACTTACATCAAATTTAGTATAAAATGATTGAATAACAAAAAACTTACATCATTTAGCTTTATTGTATACATGAATATGAATTAGTTTTGGGAAAGGTGATAGACGTATATCGAACATGAGAGTCCTCTCTTGTTCGAGAAGATTGAAAAAGCTCATGAAATAAAAAAAGAATGAGGCTATTTTCTTTCTTCCTTTCGGGTTTTATATTCTACACACATATATATATATATCTCAATTACCATCGTATGATTGCGTCATATATATATATATATATATATATATATATATATATATATATATATATATATATATATTATGTATGCTGAGTGATAATTTTGTTCTCTAATAGGCTCATTCAACAATGTAAAATATTCCAATGTGATTAAAGATTCAATAAAAAAGGACCTCTAATTCCAAATAGGAATTCCTAGGGCCCCTTAGGAACATACATTCCAATTTATCATTTCGATTTATTTTCACATTTAATAACCCATAATCAGATCTTGGTAACGAACTATTTGCGAAAATTCGGTGAAGACGATGGCGCAGGGACACTGGCAGAGTCGTAAGTGGTGTGATAGGTATAGCACAAGGTGCGGCAACCGGTGCAGCCATCGTAGCCGGAGGTGTGGCTAGCATGGTGAAGAACACCTTTGGGAGTAACCAATGCTCAAAGAATAGTAAGTGTAACGCCAACATTTAGATGAAGAATCGAACTCTACTCAATTTGATGTAAGTTCAAATTTGATTTACCATCAGAAATGGATTAAATCATTTTATTTCTTAACCGTTTGGATTATAATAATTAGTCTAAAACTATTTTGATTCTCAGTGTTCTTAAAAAGTTTGGAATTCATTTATTTACTTTTACTGATTGTTGTCTTGATATTTTAGACTACATTCATTTTTTAAGCAATTTCACTCTATGTTTGATTATGTTTCAAAGTTTGTTGTAATAACAGTAATGTATTTTTGCTTTTATGGTTTGCAACGAATTATAACATCACAGACTTGGACATACATTTGCTCAACTCGACTGACCTGTCCATCCATGGTTGCACATATATTTGGACAATATAATTTGACCAAAAAGTCACATAAAACATACATATTGAGACCTACCTAACTTAATGTTGCAAATAAAAATCGGATAAGATTATCTTTTGACATCCGCCGCGAAGCGCGGGGTGTATTACTAGTTACAATCAAAGACAAACGCTCATAAAAATAAAAGGTTGTATAAAGGGTATCAAACGGACTCTGATTGACTTCATTCAAACAACACTGGAACCCTCTCATCGAATTCTACAACGTGAGATTTTAGGTTTTAGCTTTTGGGTTTATAGGTTGTAGATTTTAGAATTTTTTGTTTATCATCATTGTGTCTTTTATTTATTATTACGTCTTTTTTGCGATTCATTGTGTCTTTTTTCCTCGACATTGTGATATATTTTTCGGTATAGTGTTAAATTTTGCTCGATATTGTGCGATCCATTGTGTTTTTGTACACTTATTACTTTTAGGACCTATGTATATATCACATTTTTATCTTGAATCATAAAGTAAACTTTTGGTAAGTATACTCTTTGGCCGGTTGATATTCTTGTATTTGAGTGAGTATTAAAAAACACGCTTGTGTGGATCTTACAGAAGTGTTCTTTCTTGTTGGGCTTCGGGATAGTGAATTTGTTACTAGCCAGACAGCGTTGAAGGTGGAATTAAGCAAAGTCGTTAAACACGAGAAAACTTGTTTAGAAAATCAACACGTGTCCATCCCATTTGTTTTTTATACATTTGGTTCTCTAGCCCCGGAGGTTGTGGAATTCCTGAACAGAGTCCAACAGGTCGTGAATAGTAATTTTTTGACCCTTAAGAGTCGCTCCGTCTTTAGTAAAATCAGTTTTGCAATTCAAAAGGTAGTTGCGACGCAACTTATTGACGTTTACCTACTTTTTGTTTGTAACTTGCTGTTTGGCATTTTAAGAAAAAAAAAGACGATCAAAGTTTGACGAAAAAAAATATATAAAGTTTGATGATCAAACCCTTATGACGAGCACATTCCGCACACAATCAACAAGATTAAATATTAATATATTAATAGTCTTGGGAATTTTGTTTTGTGATTCCAAGTTCATGGTACAACCAGTCAGTATACTTTTTATTTTATCAAATTTGTCTTTCAAGAAAAATAGGATACTACGGATAAATTATCATTTTATATGAAATTTTACAGATTTTTTTAACGTTTGTTGGTAAAAACATAAAGGTGGTACTTACTGATACCGTAAAAGACTATCTATAATTTTTAAAATATATTAAGCGTGTAAATTGGTAGAATATATTAAAAACATAAATATTTTTTTTGTTGTAAAATGTTAAAGGTTATGAATTAGAGGCAAGGCAGTAAAGGTTTCACATGGGGAACCAGTCATAATCATATCAATCAAGTGCATATATTATGACCCTCCCTTTTAACCCCTTTGGCCCCTCCTCTTTGGCCAACAGGGAGTTAGGAGATACTTCGACAGTTGTAACAAAAGTTGATTAAAGGATCAATAAGAACATGTGTAGTGAGTTCACGCTTTGGCTTAGTTAGCAATTTAGGGCGTCAAACACCACCCCGAACAGGCGTTACCGGGCCGGGTGTGAAAGGGGAAGTCGTGAGTGAGCTAACAGGAGTGAGGAAGAGGAATGCAGCCGTTGGGGAAGAAGATCGGGTGAAAGTAGCCGTTTGGGAAGAGATCAAGGGTGAAAGTAGTCGTTGGCTTAAAAAAATAATTATTCTATATTTAAACTAGTGGCAGACCTATAAATTATTTGGTAGGGTTATGGATGAGAGGTTCTACCGTATTTTCAAGGGGTGTGGTCTGGTTTTTTTGCTTAAAAGTACACTAAATTTTTTTTCAAGGGGTTCATCCGTACACCCACCAAAACACATAGGTCCGCTCCTAATTTAAACATATATATACACACATTAACCTTTCTATTTTTACCCATAATTCTCTCATTCTTCTGCTAGAAACTCTTTAATTCTTTCCAATTTTTTTAAATGGATATACCATCCAATTATTCCTCAGATTCATATTTGCAAGATAAGTTGATCTTTTTTTTATGGTTCGAATGGGGATCCAACTTTAGTTGAACATGTCGAAAGCTCACAACCACTTACACGACGAGCTTGAGGTATGCGGGATCGTGAAGTTGCTCATAATCGTTGGTAAATGATTATTTTTTTCTTTTTAAAATCCATTGTATGATCTTCGGCCCGTTTTTGCATGATCTTTAACTCTTATTGCAAATCATTGGCAATTTAGATCGCGAGTTTCCATAAATGGAAGTTGTTGTATGTAAACTAGGATTCGCTGGTTTATACAAGTGCATATCTGAATTTGTCACTTGGTGTACGACTCTTTTCATGATTCTTGGAATGAGTATTTAAAGATGTCACTAATCATTGCGAAATATAGTCTTCACGTTTTTTTTGAAGGTATGATTATAATTTGGATGATCGTTATGGCCCAACCTTAAGAGAAAAAAAAAATATATGTAAAATCCAATAATCAAACAAGTAAGAGTAAATTGCACAAAACATCCTTTATGTTTCCTCAAACTTGCAGGTTTCAGCCTTAATGTTTAAAAGTTGCTAAAAACAGCCTTTAAGTTTATTTTTGTTGCGGGTTTAATCCTTTACAGCTAACCACGTTATTTTCTTCAGTTAAGTTCCCTCACATGCATAACATGTGAGGGTATATTCGTCATTTTAGTTGATCTTCCACCCACTTCAATTATAAAAAAAAGAATATTTAAGTTTTAACCTAGTTTAAACAAAGTTTGGTAAAACGTACGCGACTATAGAGGAGCACGATTACCGTTTGATAGTGTTTAAGTCTAACTTGCGGCGTCCTAAGCGTCACCAGTTGCTGGATCCGAGTACTGAACACGGTGTTACGAAGTTCTCTGATTTGACGGCATCGAAGTTCCGTGAGAGGTATCTAGGGTTGAAGAGTCGTTTGTCGTTTCCGTCTGATGTGAATAAGGCGCCGATTCTTCCAACTGATGATAATTCTGAAGAGTTTGATTGGCATGATCAAAATCTGTGTTAATCTTTACAGCTTAGTGGGCTAGCTTAACAAGATTCCTATCTTAATTCCGGGTTCGCCGGAATCCGGCGAAGTCGCCGGAGAAGAAGACCGGAAAAGAGGGTGTTTGGTTTTTAAAAGTTTGGTTTTATTGCACATTAGTCCCTGCGGTTAGAATTTTTTTAAAATAGGTTAAACCTTAAATATTCTTTTTTCTTATAATTGACGTGAGTGAAAGATCAACCAAAATGACGAATATACCCTCACATGTTATGCATGTGAGGGAACTTAACTGAAGAAAATAACGTGGTTATCTGTAAAGGATTAAATCCGCAACAAAAATAAACTTAAAGGCTGTTTTTAGCAACTTTTAAACATTAAGGCTGGAACCTTCAAGTTTAAGGAAACATAAAAGATGTTTTGTGTAATTTACTCAACAAGTAAAGATATTGAACCGTCTTTTGTTGTTTAAAAAACTGAGCTATCATTGGCAACCCCGTACAAATGTGGGAAAAAGAAAATTTAAGGAACGCTATGTACGCTTGCTTGATTTTTAAAGTATTATTTTAGTATTTATAAACATTATTTTGTTCTCGTTTATATAATAGTAATAATTTTTATCATACTTTATAATTAGTATTTGGGTGATTCTGTTTACACCAAACTTTTTGTTATTTACACCAAGTGATGTGACATTAATAAATTGAAATTTGTGTTTCTGTAACTTTCGATATATAATGTTTTATTAACAAACGAATACAGTTTTGTGATGTACTTATGTTTATCTACGTTTTGATATAAATTTTATAAAAATTGGTGTATAAAATATTATAACGACTTATGAAACATTATATTTGATACGGCTCCGTTTTTTATAAAGTTATATCAAAACGTAGATAAATATAAGGATATCACAAAAGCATATTCGTTTTTTTATAAAACATTATATATCAGAAGTTATACAAGAAAAATACAAATTTGAATTTATTAATGTCATTATATATTGGGTATAAATAGTAGGACGCTTATTTTCATGCAAAACAATAAATGTAAATAAATAAAAAGAACTGATTAGCTAATGATTAAAAGATAATTGTAGTCGAGAAACCATTACACACTTTTGAAGAAAAAGCGATCAAGAACCCCTGTCTACGTGACACAGTAATATAGAAATCGTTTTTTTAATGAAACCACCATAAAAACTCCTTATGCATGAAATACGAACTCTAATCAAGCGAGTTGGTTTAGCAAGTTATAGATTCCAATAATCCGGTCTATGATTCTTTTTTACAATTTTACAGTTTAACTATGCAATGCAGTTTGAAAGTTGGAAGTGGTTGATTCACCGTTTTTACTTATGTATCGTTTTATTTTCTATTTTCTGAAATATATAGTTATGCATAGTTTGAAACTTGAAATCGGTAGACTAGCGTTTGTGCAATGTCCTCCCGACCGTGCTCTTAAAAGATCAGGCTACCGATAACTAATTTATTAAATGGTTTGTGTTCAGGTTAATCAGTATATTAAACGGTTCTTGTTCATATCCTGTTTAATAAACAAGTTGTATTATTCAGCCTAAAATCGGATTACTTTAGTATCTTGTTTCGAATGATGTATGATATTCTCGTAACAATCAGTTCCATCATATTAAAGCACAACAGAGTTTAAAAAGAAGATAGTTAAAAGCCTTCATCCCCACCCACCACCATTATCACCACAATAATAAGACAATCAATGGTGACCATTTTCCCAACACTTTAATCATAATAAAACATTAAAAACACTTTAATCCTTGATACTGATATCACACCCTACATCCTTTACTGCATTGCTAAACAAGATAAACTCACCTCATAGAGGAAATCGAAAAATCTCATGCTTATAAGGATAAAACTTAAAACTTGTCTCACCCAATATATTTCTTATTGTCAATATTAAGAGGTAGCAAGATGGTGCTCTAGAAAGATTTACTTACTAATTTATAAATTACTATTTATATCACAATTCTTTTAAATAAATTACATGAATTGCTATGCTACTTTGCTATTAAATAAACTGATTCACTTAAATGTAATTAATTATTTTGCGTAAATTTGTAAAATACTAAGTTTTAAAAGTGTTTCAATTAGGTCACTCAAGTTTTAAAAGTGTTTCAATCAAGTCATTCAACATTCATTTTTCATTAAAATTAAGGGTTTTTTCATCAATTTCATAAGTAACCGTGATGATGTGAATTTTTGTTTCTTTTTTCCCATTTATTTGATGCTAACGTCGAGCGTTGACATGGATTTTAACTTGTTTTTTTTAGTTTTTAATATAATTAAAGTGTTTTTATTTTTAATAAATATAATTTCACATATTAAAATAGTTTGACCCTAGCATCTTATACTTCATTTTTTTCTTGACACATGAAAAAAAGAACATGGCTCGATTTGAATGTTAAATTATCTAACTGGGACAAAAACGATACGAGTAACCTAATTATAATACTTTTGAAACTTGGTTATTGGGGTTATCTTTTAACGTATCCGACCAATTTAACTCATTTCCTTTTAAGTGAGTCATTTTTATTTTAACCAGAATTAAGTTATTTACTTATCAAGGAGTTTATAATGCCACCCAATTTATATTGTTATTATAAAATGCTCTTGAAAAACTTATTTACCATAGCTAATAGGATTTAGTTTGAAAATTTATCAAACTAATGTAATTACATTTATTAAATGTTAACCAGCTTATAATAGTTGTTGGGATGTTTGGTTCGTGAAATCTTTTTTAAAGGAATTGGAATCTTTATTGAAATTGAAATTAATTAATTCCAACTCAAATTTTGTATGGTGTTTGGTTGGTAACTTTTTAAATAGAATTAGATGAATAATGAAAATTGAGATATTTTTGATAATTAATTTACATTCCATTGAAAAGTTAAAATTTCATTATAAAGGATTCTTAAATTCCAATGCATTATGGATGGATATATTCAAATTATAATTCCATTATGTGCCAATCAAAAATTTAAATTTCAAGTGAATTAATTCTAATTCCATCACAAATCATAATTCCAAAGGATTCTTCGAACCAAACAAAACTTATTTTTCTTTTTCTTTCATCTAACCTATATAATGCTTTTATCTATATATGGGAAGGTTGATTTGAGAAAAAATAATAATTAATAAAAAAGAGAACAAAGGGTAAAATTATAAAACATTAAATACTTTCTCTCATCTCATTTATATATAGAAACGGGATCAGGAGAAAACGATTGGAAGTGTGAAAACGGTGAAAACGGATCCTGGTCGAACATGTGGCAGGGCTGCTAAAATATATGTGTGGGGCAGGATTGTCATTGTTCACGTCCCCCTAAATTAGTCACGTTATATGCAATAGAGATGGCGTTTTGTTCTTTAAGCTTGTTTCAATGGCTTTTTTTACAAATTAATTTATGAAAATGGCGTTTTAAAATCCAAAGCAAAAGAACAGTTTTCAGTAAATAAATTAGGTTTTTAAAGAAACGACGTTTGCCATGTTTGGTTTTTGAACTTTTTGGCGTTTAAGATTAAATGGCGTTTTGTTTTCAATCATTAAGTTTGATGTATTGTTTGAATGACGTTTTAGATAAAGATATAAAGGCGTCCTATCATTAAGTTTGGCGTTTGTCTGCTAAAGCTGTAAGGCGTCTCATCATTTTATATATAGTTTTGGTGTTTGGCGTTTGTGACATTTTGGCATTTTATAACTAATTAGAAAAATAAAGTATTTTTTAGTAGAAAAGTACACAACAAACCACAGAAAATGTCACAAAAAAAAAATAAACAGTAAAAAAAAGTAAAACTTCATCCAATTTCTCATCCAAATCTTTACTGTCATCGGTCTCTTTTTCTCATCCCAATCTTCACTGTCATCAGTCTCTTCTTCTTGAGGTTTTTGCCGCCGAAACTTTTGAATTCCTTAGATAGATGCGGAATTCCTATACGGCTGAACCCCCGGCTCCAAACGAAGCTGATCATGCAGTGGAACTTGTCGTTTGTTTTTGTTGGCACCGGTCTCTTCTTAATCCCACTGTCATCAGTCTTTTCTTCTTAAAGAGTTTGTCCATCTCATTTAGCAAAATGTTATTGAGTTAATCCTTACTTTAAGAATGTTGTCAAACCCATTCAGTGAAACTTCATTGAGAACAAAACTGAGTCTCCAAGAAACGATGTTTGCCATCTATGGTTTTTGAACTTTTTGGCGTTATAAATTTGATGGTATACAGTAAAATATGGTGTTGTTTATATAGATGTTTTTGGTGTGATCAATGGAAGGTCCTAAGACGTTATTTTTATAGGATCTTTTTGGCGCGTAGTTTAGGCAGGAATTTATTATAATAATTGTTAGTAATAAAGTTTCTGTCGTTTCAGTTACTGTATATATTTACTGTCTGTGAAAGCTGTAAGGCATCCCATCTTTAAATTGGCATTTTGTATGAATGGTGTTTTAGATAAAGAAGGCAAAATACAATTTAACTAACTTTTGATGTTTTGGCGTTTGTGGAATTTTGGCGTTTTATATGTAGTTATAGAAATAAAGTATTTTATTAGGGAAAGTACATAACAAAGCAAATAAGATGACATACACAAAAAAGAAAAAAAAAATAAACTCCTTGTCCGAAGGGATTTTGTCTGAGAAGTATCCATTGCTTCCCTCGTCTTCTTCTTCGGATTTTCATCCAATTTCCAAACCTTCACTTTCATTGTTCTCTTCTCCTTGAAGATTTTGAAACCTCCATATGAATTTGTCATGCAACAACGCCAATTTTAGGGTAATGTCTGTGTTCAATCATGTTGCGTTGTTTAAATCCTCTAGTAACCCAAGACTCTGTTTGGTCATGATGTTATCAACCGTGTAGTTTTCCTTCTCCCCGTTGTCACATACAACAGTCACTATGTTAGTGTCTCTTCATAACGCCATGATTGGATTACTGGGTCCACATTTCTATTTGCATTGTTCGATCCAAATTTGCTAGTTAATCTTCGTATAACCGTGTGTGTTTTTTACAGAGGTTGTCAAGAGAAACGCCATGTGCTAGGATCCCCCTCTGTACTTCTTCGGCCAAATTCATTATGGCTTTGATGGTTTTCACAAGCATTCTTCTTTTGTTGTTAAAGAGGATTACGAATCTATTGATTCTAGTGTTGAATCACCATGAAACGATGTTTGCCGTTTGTGCCTTTTTCAGAAAATTTTTTTTGAATTTTGGCATTTTGGGTAATTATGGCGTCTTTAGTATGATCAATGGAAGTTATGGTAAGATCGTTTATATAATGATGCTTTGGCGCGTAGTTTAGGAGGGAAATTTTTTATAATAAATGTTATTAATAAAGTTTCAGTAATAAATATGGCGTTTCATCTAGAAGGGGACTGTATGGCTTGTAGTTTTAAGGCGGGAATTTTTAATGGAGTTTTACTTATGACCATGGCGTTTTATATTAGAACAGTAAAAAGACCATTTTACCCTTAATGAAGCGCGTGCACGTAATAAAGTTAATGTTATTTACGAAAATGCCATCGGGCCAATCTAATCCATAGATTGTTTTGATCCAACGGACGAGTGGCGTTCTCAACATTTTCACACTTATAAGTGTTGTCTCTAAATCCTGCACCTATATATATATGGTAGGAGTTGGCTACAAAGTTTATTTTTCCTACAAAGTGTAGGAAGTGTTCTAAGAGTGATATGTGGCATCTAGGGTTTTTGTACTAAAGGGCATAAAGGTAATTCGATAACTAATTTTATTTTTGAAAGATATATCTATTAAACACTAAAGGCTATTATTTATGAAAACTATATATCTGTTAACTATTCAAAATTGACACTTATATCCTTTATATCCACGATTGTTAATCCAAAGTTTGAAACGTAAAACACATTAATTATTTCTTGACGTTATGTTTTATGAGTTTCTTGTTCTTCACACCATGTTATATCGGTTTTTACAATAAAACCTAGCATCCTTCATCCGAAGTTCAAAACATAAAACAATTTAATTATTTCTTGTTGTTGTGTTTTATTAGTTTATAGTTTCTTCACATTGTGTTATATCAATTTTCACAGTCAAACACACCCTTCACACATTTCGGACATAAAGCACATTCATTATTTCTTAACGTTGTGTTTTATCAGTTTATAATTTTCTTCACATTGTGTTATATCAATTTTTACAATTAAACACACCCCCCACACATAAAACACACCAGTGTCTAAAATACATAATATAAAACACACCAGTGCCTGATTCGATTTAGACACAATATAAAACACATCAGTTGTCACACCCCGACCCGCAGCGGATAAAGTGATCGGGGCATGATTGGGTTATCATCAAAGCTCATGACATTTATTAAACGTTTCATATTCATTAATACAAATTAAATGGAAATTTACAATAATGTTACAACATGATCTAACTAACAATCTAACTTCTTTGTTCTCTTCTAAGGCATATCCTATGTTATCCTTGCTTCAACCTGTTCACCTGTATCATGTGTAAAAGGTTTTTTGGATCAACATAATGTTGGCGAGTGAATCCTATGGAAAACATTTGAACAATTTATTTAAATTGGTTATGAAATATGTGCACAACCAAACATGAGTAAAATTAGATGTAACTTGATCGGCAAACATAAGATGTTAAATGAAACACTCATGAATAATAATGGAACAATCAAAGGCACGCGATGTTCAACTCGTCTCTCACGAGGAACTGAGGGGCCTGATGAATGAATTGCATAAACATGATAATATGAATAACACAACTACAAACAATATAAACTCAATGATACACACATGAATAATAATGAATTTGATGTGAAGCACGCGATGTTCTACTCGTCTCCCACGAGGAACTGATGGGCTTAATGTATGAGTTTCATATGACTTGACAAATGGCAATAAGTAAATCACAACAATAAAAACAATCTAAGTTTAAGTCATGATGTGGTATGGCACAAGTTTAAATAAATAAATTAATTAATTTCATAACACATGACACACCCCAAAACGTATAATTTAAAAGGGGGAATTGTAAGATTCACTCACAGTGGGTGCGTTCGGTTGATGACGTTGAATGCACGCGAAGTGGTTTTAACCACGAGTGAGATTTAACCTAGATAAATCGCGTTATGGTTTGGTAAGTAAACGGATTTTATTAAACTATTTTGGTAGGATTGTTGGGTGTATTTTTGTGAATTTGAGGCTATTTTCTAACCTTAAAAATGTTATTTTTAAGTATTTATAATTGATTTTTAATTAAAATAATTAAATAAAAATAATAATAAAAAAATTATTTTATTTTTGCTACAGTGACTTTGACCTGTTGACTTTGACTGGCGTTGACCGGTTCGAGGCATATTGTTGTGCGCTGGGTGAGGCTCGAACCCGAGACCTCCCGTACGCGTGCACGCAGCTCTACCAACTGAGCTACGTGTCTAACCCGTTATATATCCGATTTTAATTTCATATATACATTAATTAGAATTAACAGAAAATCATTTTTACTTTAAAAACAGTTTAAGCGGACCGGTCTTGCACTCCACAGGTCTCGAACTCGGGACCTGTGGTTTAATCTAACACACAGTCCACCGCTGGACTGTGTGTTCAACATGTTATATCATTCGATTTTTTATTATACTTAAATACTATTTATTTCTTTCCTTTTCTGCCTTAATTAAAAAGAGAGATAATTGTCCGAGTCGGTGCTGAAGACCGGACTCGAACTCTTGACCTGTGATATAAACAAACACACAGTCCACCGCTGGACTGTGTGCCTAACTTGGTTATTATTCCGGTTATTAATATACTTAACATATATCTAAGGCGGCTCCGGTTCAGTAAACAAAAACGATGGTTTTTATTAAGGCAGCGTGTGTGAGACGGGAATCGAACTCGAGACCTTTGTATGATTAACGTTTTATGTGCACACAGTCCACCGCTGGACTGTGTGTCTAACCCGATTAATTTCATGATTTTAATTATACTTATAATATAACGAGATACATCGTCTTCTTCATCAAGGTTGAACCAGATTTCGGAAATCGACTGGTTCAAAGTTTTTATCGGTTTAATAGTGTGTTACAGTCGATTAAGGTAAGATAAAAGTGAAAAGGAAAAGGAACTGAGCGGAGAAATATACCGACTGGATCCTCTGTTTTCCGGCAGAACTCCGGCGACAGAATTCACCTCCGGCGACGTGTTCCGTATAGCAGCTAGTCTCCGGAAAGCTTGGAAAATGTAAGGGTGACTTCGGTAAAGGTTTAGGGGGTTCAGTAAAGCTCAGGGATTAAAACTCGGTTTTCCGGCGAAAAACAGAAAAGTTCCGGCGAGGGAGTTTTCGCCGAGAAATAGTGGGGTTTTGAGCGAAAAGGTCTTCAATGGTTTGAGGGTGAATTTATAGGGGAAAATGGAAATGCACTTGGTCTGATTTCCGACGGTATTCGTTTATTTAAAATTTCCGGCGGTTTTGAAAAGTGTCGCGGACTTCAAACATCGGTTATAACCGATATCTGGTTAATGGTTTACGTTATAACGTAAATTTGTAGTTAAGACTCGCGAGTTTACCGGGATTCCGACGACTGAACTGATTTGGGCGCCGGTTTTGAATTCGTAACGACACTTTAACAATTAAATGATTCTATTATATCACAAACAAAGTCCGCGGCGCAGTGGTTTATGTGTTGAGAGATAAGTCACTGCTGATTCGGTACAGACCCGGGTTCGAAACCCGGCAGATGCATAATATTTTTGTTTTGCGATTTTTGACAGTTTTTCAAAAACTAAATATATATTCCCGTATAATAATTGATTACGGATCGTTTAAAAATATTTTGGGCATTTAATTCGCAACGAAAATTTTGACTGACTGTTCGGTTGATAAACGGAGCGGGTTTGGTAAATCCGTTTTTTGACGGATGTTACATCAGTTTCTTATTTCACAATGAACAACTTGAACGAGAAATCATTAATCTTGTTTTTTTAGTATAGAAGCTGATAAATGTGTGAGAGAGAGATAGAGAGAGAGAGAGATGGAACTTTCTAAGATTGAAGTAGTGGTTTTATGGAATGACAATTACTTGCTATTTTTAAACACGCCAAATGACTTTTTCGCCCTCAATCAATTAAATCAATCCTTATTTAAAACATAAATATTACTAAAATGCCACCAATATGATCTCAACCATTAAAAACACTCTTCCAATGGTCCAAAACACTTCCTACACTTTGTAGGAAAAACACACTATGTAGAGTAATCTCACCCTATATATATAATATATATATATATATATATATATATATATATATATATATTATATAGAGTAACTTCACCCTATATATATATAGGGGCATGATTTAGAGAAAACGCATATAAGTGTGAAAACGGTGAGAGCGCCCCTCGTTCGTTGGATCAAAACAATTTATGAATTAGATTGGCACGGTGGCATTTTTGTAAATAACATCAACTTTATTAAGGGGACGCGCTGTTACAACCCTGACCCGCAGCAGAATAGGTGATCGGGGCATGATTGGGTTAACTCGAGAGCTTATGACTTGCTATTACTTGTTTTAAATATTCGTTAATTCATATCAAGTGTCTCACAATACAAATAATTCACATAAACAATTACAAACACAAGACGATGTTTATAACAAGTATATTGCACTAATCTGTTTCTTGTTAACTAAGGCCCATCCTATGTCCAATCTTCTCTTTATACCTGTTCACCTGTATCATGTGTAAAAATGGTTTTTGGGTCAACAAAGGTTGGCGAGTGAATCTCATTTAATCATTTGAAGAATTAGTTGTATTGGTTATTATAATAAAAATGTGCATAAACCAAATATGAGCATACGTATATGTAAATCTATCCACAAACCACATAACATCAAGCAATGTACACATGAGCATGATAAATGATGAACTGTGAGATCAAGGCTCAATCAAACGGAGCCGATCTAATGAGGCACGCGATGCTCAACTTGTATCCAACGAGGAACTGATGGGCCTAATATGAATGATTGCACTGAAATGAGAAAATGTAACCACGTATAACAATAACCAAACATTACACAAACGTTAGATAATATAATGGTAGTAGCACAACTGTTTGAATAAACAAGAATATGTAAACGACACATGATACACCCCAAAACATGAATAAAAAGGGGAATTTGTAAGGATTCACTCACCGTGTTTGCGTTTTTAATCATTAGTGAAAAACCGCACGAGAATAAGGAGAAAATCCAATTGATAAGCGTGATTTAAGCTAGACAAACGAATGCAACAATAAAAGGGTAAACGTTATGCTAGGCATAGCTAAATGAACGAACATGATATGTTAGACTCGTTGAGCCTAACGAGCCTCTACAAGGCTACGCCAAGCCTAAAGGTGAGCATAAACTAGGCTAGCTTAACGAGCCTAATGCTCCTTAACTAAGAACCTAAACTAAACTAATTAAACTAAGAAAGCAATAAATAAATGAATATTAAAAAATAATAAAAAACAAAAATAAAATAAAATAAAGGAAGATTACCTCGAAGAAGAACTTTACAAAATGAGAAGAGCTTGAAGGGCAGCACCTCCTCGTCGAAAACGGAAATAAAAACTACTACACACCACACCTAAAGGGGTATTGTTTGTGGAGCCACCAAATTTGGTTATTCCATTTGTTTATACTCAAATTAGGAGTTGAAAGTTATAAAGAACCAAGCAAGTGTATTTATAGGTATGAAATGGAGCACAAAATGGTGATTGGGGCGATGTGGGATGACTTTAAACAAGATTTCCGCGTCTTTCAAATCAGCAACAAACACCAAACTTGTTTACGCGATTCCGACTTTGTTAGATCTCCGTTCCGCGCACGGGTTTCGCCTACGTTCATTATTTTCATAGTACTATCATATGGAAGAGACTAATCCAACATCCATGGTGTCAAGAATTGGGCTTAAACCTTGGGTCTCGATGTGGGTCGAGGGTTATGTTCCAAAACTTGTGTTTGTGATTCCCGTTACGCTGGAGCTCAGTTTTATGCACCATTTGAACCTACTTGATCCTTAGTCTACCAAGTATATCTTGGAGCTTTGAATGGACCAGAATGATAGCTCAAGGATGGAGAAAAGTTGGCAAGAAAGTCACCCGAAACTCATCTTATGACAAAACTAAGAATACGACATGTAGAGCTTCTTACTTGCTATCATTTACATCTAAACCCTCCAAAACACAATGTCTTATCTTAAGGCATGTATATAACGAAGTTTGGATGATAAGAAAGTTAGGGTATGGTGTGCTAGGTATGTTCACGAAGTCTCCAAAGTTTTTGATTAACTTAAGGAAAACCTTAGTTTTAGACCTTAGAGATATGGAGGGTTGCTTCAAAATACATGGAATGAATTTACAAGGTTAACATGTTAAGACTATAAATCACCAGATATGATAACATGTATGATCAAAACATAGAATCCAAGACATTTTATTGCTTAAACATTAAACAAAATTACGTGGAATATGAAAACAGATCGAGTTACAAAAACGGGTCTGGTTTTAGGATTCATTTTTTTACGAATTTTACAGTCTCCCCTACTTTTGGAAATTTCGTCCCGAATTAGGAGGTAACCGTTTAGCAATTTAACATTTGGGTGGTAAAGGTAATTCAAAAGGGGTTGCAGTGTTTAAGGATTTTGGAAATGGAAATTTTGACAAAGGTTTGATGTGGTGGAGTAGCTCAAGTGTTTCGTTTGTTGGCGAGACCCGGGTTCGAATCCCTGGTCCACTATTTTATATATATATTTTTTTGAATTTAAAGTTTTGAAATGTTACAAATCAGACCCCTTAACTCTACTATTCAAACTAACTTGGCTACTAACCAATATTACCTTAAAACTCACTTTAAAACCTAACAAAACCAACTAGATTTTATTAATGATTTTAATTGTGATATTAATTAAATTAAATTAATAAATAAATAAATCGATAATGAAGTTAAATGTAAGAGTAAAATTTTTCAACGGTTATTTATTGCGAAAATTTCTGGGGTTTAAAGGTTAGGATCCGGGTTTCAACGTGGGTCGGACTTCTGAATACCTGTTTTTGGCGGATGTTACAGTCTCCCCTACTTTTAGGAATTTCGTTCCAAAATTAGGAGGGAACCGTTCTTGAGGGTTAGTTAATAGGGTTTCTTATAGATTGGATCTCGAGTATGCTAGGTAATAAAAATCTCGATGATACTAAGGATATACGTAACTAGGTGAGTGTGAAGTTTGGATTTTGATTGAGGCGGTAACGTTCCTAGTAAGGGTTGAATACCCTGCTACATGAATCGCTTTTTGATGCCTGAGGTGTAAAAGTGAAAAGCATTGTAACACGGAGATGGCTAACCGGATATTGTCTCATGATAAGGGGTTTGAGAAAATCGGAGCGTCATAATGATAAAGTTACATCACAAAACAAAATCATCAACCACATCGTAATCCAAATTGAGATTGACACTACTTACACAGAACTTCCCATAACCGTCTAACAATGCTTTTGATCACCTGACAAGAACACTTATATATAGGAAGTACATGCGGTGTATCCACCATGTCCTTGTCAAATTTTCATTGGCCTTGTTATTAAGTCATGATTAGTTCTATGTGACTCGTCCTAAAATCTACCAAACATAAACAAACACAACAACCCATGCTTGAGTCTGGAATCCGAAGAAAGCAAGACTAAATGACGGTGGTACCTCTCTCGTGTGTTATAAGGAAGTGGTCAGTATATGAAAAAGTGAGACATGACTCAACTTCCCTAAATGATAGACGGGGTTTGTCGTGATGTATGATGACATGAATGACATGAAATTTAATTGTTGTATAGAGATATGTAATGAAACAAATTGGCATAGCGTGATATAAATTGCATTAATGACATTAATATAAAATAATGAAATCTTGAAACATTATTACCCAAATTGAAAACAATGGTAACTTGAATAGTCAGGACAAGAAATGGAATTTATTAAAGCTTGGATTGGGAATAAAAATAAAATAAACAACTGGAGCAGAGTCTTGAGTCTTCATGATGGAAGAAATGCTAGTTAGGCTGTTCGTTTTCACCGTCGTTGACCTCAACTGGGTTTGCGTTGACGTTGTAGGCTCTCTCTCTCTCTCTTGCTGGTGGGGTGTTGGGTTTGCCTGGTTCGCTTGGTTAACTGGATTTGCTTGGGCTTGAGCGTTGATGATGTTAATCAGCCTAGGGCACGTGTTTCTGAAATGAGTAGGATCACCACAATTAAAGCAAGCTCGAACATATGGAACCATGGGATAATGAGGTTGTTGATAGAGTTGGATCATGTTTTGGACAGAAAGTGGAGCTTGGTTTTGAGGAGTACGACATGTGTTACTTAGATGACCATAACGCCAACAATTGGCACACATTCGGCAAGGTACAATGGGTTGGTGGTGATAATGGCAGGTGTTGCATTGAGGGTGGGGACCAGTGTAGGGTTTCTTGTTTGGGTAAGCTGAATTGGGTGCCACTTGGGTGATTGGGATGACTTGAGGGGTACAACTTGTGAAGTTGGGTTGGTCAAGGCAATAGCGTAATTTGTACCGTCATGCTTTCGTTTGGTATCGGAACAAGAAGATTATTCAGCCTTGATGGCTTTTGACTCTTCCACTGAAGCCTTGTTAGTTGTGCCCTTCTTTTTAAAGTCTCCATTTCGAATATGGTTTTCGGTGAGTTCGGTGGCTAATTCCATTGCAGATTCCAATGTTGCGGGTACAGTGCTCATCACGGAATCCTGGATACCAGAAGGAAGACCCCTAATGTAATGTAAATGAGATCGTGAGGAGGAGTGAACATATTTGGGACCATCTGGTTCAGCTCGAGGAAACGTTTGTTATAGGCCATGTGGTCTCCATCATTTTGCTTTAAGAGGTAGAATTCATCCTCCAACTTCTTGATCTCACTCCTAGGACAGAACCGTTTAGTCATAAGTTCCTTGAGTTGTTCCCATGCTAGGGCCACAACAACCTCAACCCCTCTTCGACCCTTTTCAGCGTTCCACCAGGTTAGAGTTGTTCCAACGAGGCGGCCGGTAGCATAACGAACCTTACGATCATTAGGGCAATCACAATTTAGGAAGGTGCTTTCCATTTCCTTGAACCATCGAAGAAGTGCAGTGATCCCTTCTGGTCCCTCATATTTTGGGGGGTCGCAAGACTTGAAGTGCTTATAGGAGCACTTGGATGTAGTTGCGGGAGCATTTACAGCGTTTGGTTCGACTTGGTTGACTTGGTTATTAGCGAGGGCTTGTTGAACTTGGATCACAATGTTAGGAATCATGGCAGCCATTTGCTTGGCGATTTGGGCAGACATGCGTTTACCGGAGTTTCCGGTTCTTTTTCCTCCGCGAATGTGTCTAGAGGACATCTACAGGAATTTACGCAAACGAGATTGTGAGATTCTGTTGATGGATTTGCTAGCAGGGATGCGAAAGAATATATATATATATACATATATATATGTATATATATATATATGTGTATATATGTATATATATGTATATATATATACATATATATATATATATAAACATATGATAAAATGAAAACTTTTGGGGCGTATTTGAAAACAATAACTTATGATAACACAACACTTTTAAAGTGTTATTGGGCTTTGCTCGTAATTGGGCCTTGCATGCCGCCATACTTCACCTTCGTAATCATGTGGGCCCCCATGATTACCGGGCTTTTGTATGGTTCGCATGTGTTATCCTGGTAACGTACACTAAAACCCGGAGAAAATCGAGAAATATGAATGTAACATATGAAAGTCGGAGTGCATCCAGGTGTGGACACGGTGACACCTCAAAGTGGGGTTAGTTCACACGACGTTTGGTGTGGCATGCTTTGGCCTAATAGGTCCTTCGTACTCTCATCAGATGTCCCCAAGTAGGCAAACTAGTCCGTTAATTCTGATTTATACGAATTCCAATCCTCGACAGGACGTCCCGACTTCCGGTACTCGAACCCTTCCAGTTGCTACATGCCCGTCACATGCACTCACCTTTATGAGATTTGAAAACGAAAAAAACATCACAAAAGTTTGAATAACATAAAAATAAGTATTTGGAAAATGGAGAGAAATGTTTCGAAAATTTAAAGGAAATCGAGAACTTATAAATAAGTGTTTCATAAGTTTCGTATGGTACATTTCAGTTGGAGTGATATGTATATATGTAACATATATGTAGACTTCATGACATAGTTATAACACATTGAACGTATCACATAATCAAGTAACAAAGAGAGTGCTTGCATGCGTTTCTGTGTGAAATGAAAGGAATTTAAATGCCTGGGCAATAGCAAATCATAAGTCAAACAAAACATGAAATCACATAAGCACATAGGTCCTAGTTGACTAAAGTATAGGTTCTAAGGGTCTAATAACCTATCCTATATCCCTAAAGTCAATAGCTCTGATACTAATCTGTCACACCCCGACCCGCAGCGGATTAGGTGATCGGGGCATGATTGGGTTAACTCGAGAGCTTATGACTTGCTATTACTTGTTTTAAATATTCATTAATTCATATCATGTGTCTCACAATACAAATAATTCACATAAACAATTACAAACACAAGACGATGTTTATAACAAGTATATTGCACTAATTCGTTTCTTGTTAATTAAGGCCCATCCTATGTCCAATCTTCTCTTCGTACCTGTTCACCTGTATCATGTGTAAAAATGGTTTTTTCGGTCAACAAAGGTTGGCGAGTGAATCTAAGTTAAACATTTAAACAGTTTGTTATATTTGGTATTTCAATAAAAATGTGCATGGACCATATATGAGCATATGTATTTATAATTAAATCACAAACCACATAATATCAACAATGAACATGATGAATGATAAACTTGAGATCAAGGCTCAATCAAACGGAGCCGATCTAATGAGGCACCTGATGCTCAACTCGTATCCCACGAGGAACTGAGGGGCCTTAAATGAATGATTGCACTGAAATAATAAAATGTAACCACACATAACCCCAACAAACTGTCACACCCCGACCCGCAGCGGAATAAGAGTCGGGGCATAATTGGGTTATCACCAAAGCTCATGATATTTACTAATATGTTTCATATTTATTTAAGTAAAAATTACATCCTCAATAATCCAAACATGTTCATACAAATACAAAGAAAAATAATCAACTAAACAATCCAAGCTCTAAACCAGTTTATTCTTCTAAGCCAATCCTATGTGTTTCTTGCTGCGGCTGGATCACCTGTATCATGTGTAAAAATGGGGGTTTTTGGGTCAACGTAAGTTGGCGAGTGAACCTTGTTAGATAAACATTTATTATTGATTTCTTGTTATCTTTATCATGGAAAAATTGTGCAATAGTCATATGTGAGCAAAATGTAAATAATCAAACAATAACAATAACAATAACAAACAATAACATACAATAACATACAATAACATATCAACTTGCATGAATATATAACATGAATGAAACTGTATATGTTGGCAACGTCACGTTCACGCTCATAATGTAATGGGGAACGGACGGCCTATGATGAATGTCTGTGTGATCAAGGCTCAATCAAACGGAGCCGATCGTATGTTGGCAACGCCCGGTTCACGCTCATAATGTAATGGGGAATAGCTCAACGCTCATAATGTAATGGGGAGCGGCGGCCTATGATAATGTATGTACTGAAAATGATAAATTAAATCTAAACAATAACCACACAAACAGTTGATACAAGTTGAATACACATTTGTTCATGGATATGATGTATGCACAATGTTTTTAATATAATATGGTAAGACACATGATACACCCCAAAAACGTGATTAAAACGGGGAATTTGTAGAGATTCACTCACCTTGGGTGCGTTCGGTGAATGATGTTGATTGCGCACGAATTTAGAGGATTGATCGACGAGGAATAACTAACCTAGTTAATAACGAAAAGGTACGGTAAGTAAGTGGATTTTATTAACAATTTTTAATAGGATTTTTGGATATCTTTTTGTGAGCTTAAGGCTATTTTCTAACTTTAAAAACGTTATTTTTAAGTATTTTTAATTGATTTTTAAATTAAACAAATAATAAAAATAATAAAAAAATGTTGATTTTTGACTGTTGACCGTTGACCGGTTCGGTCGTTTATATATGTGCGCTGGGTGAGACTCGAACCCGTGACCTCCCGTACGCGTGCACGCAGCTCTACCAACTGAGCTACGTGTCTAACCCGAAATAATTCTGTTTATAATTATACTTATATACTATTTAGATTTATCCAGAAATTATTTATTTTAAAAATGATTTTAAATGTATCGAACCGGTGCTGTCAACAGGTCTCGAACCCGGGACCTGTGGGTTAATGTGCACACAGTCCACCGCTGGACTGTGTGTCTAACCTGGTTAATAATCCGGTTTTTATTATACTTAACATGATTCTGTGAGTTATCCCGATTCGGTTAAAATGGCATTTTTACTTCAAGAGAGTGAGGTTGGGACAGGGATCGAACTCGAGACGTGCGTGTATTGTTTACACACAGTCCACCGCTAGACTATGTGTCTAACCCGTTCAATATACTAATTTTAATTAATCTTATAATATAACTGCACTTCGTCTTCTTCACTCAAGATTACAGATAATGATAATTCAACTGATTCATGTCTAATTCGATTAACAAGCATTCAAATGACTAAAATGAAATGGCAGAGAAAATTTCGGAAGTAAACATACCGGAGAAACGATCTATCTCAGAATTCCGACGAAGTCGTCGGCTCTGTTTTTACGGATTTCGTCTGAGCGGACAGATTAACAATTTTGATTAGCTAGATGCGGAATTGAAGCACTGAATAAGATTTACCAGAAGGTTTAAAAGACTATACCGTTTCACAGCGAGAATTGGGAACTTTCAGAAGTTTTCCGGTGAGAGTTAATTATCCGATATCGTCGTCTGAAACTGATTCTGATTGAAGGGTTTGGGTTAGCAACAGCTTAACAACTGATAGACGATGAAAGAATTGAGAGACTTACTGATTTGATGGAAGACACGGTTTTCCGGCAAAAGTCCGGCGAGTTCAAAAAGCAATTCCGACGATCAGAAACGAGAGTAAACGCGAGAATAGAAGTTCTGGGAATGTAATTGAGTCGCGAAACGAAGCTTTTGTTGAAGTAATTCCAGAAGTGAATGTTTTCGGTTATAAAAACCGAACATCACTTGAATTCAAGTCCATTCATGATTGAATTATAGAAATGTCGGTGTATCGGTTATTAACAGAAAATCGCGATCACTCAAACGTTTTGGACGTTTGAAAGCCGATTACGGTTACAGTTGGCGTAAACCGGTTGATTCCTGAGTGAAGTTATCATTTAATTGTTTCCTAGAACTCACAGAAAACATCAAGTGGCGGAGTGGTTATATGTGTGCGTGTTAAGTCTTTAGACTTAACCGGCTAACCCGGGTTCGTATCCCGGCAGCCGGATTTCTTTTTTATTTAATTTCTTTTCACTTTTTATTAATTATAGTTATTAATTTCTAATTTGTTAATTAATTATGTATCGTTTAAAATTAAAATAAACATAAATACGCAACGAAAAATTTATAACTTGATATTCGATTACAAACAAAGCGGGTTTGGAAAACCCGTTTTTGACAAATGTTACACAAACAAATATACACATTAGATCACATAATGGTGTTATCACAAGTGTTTAAATAAATAAAATATGTAACGACACATGATACACCCCAAAAAACATGATTAAAAAGAGGAATTTGTAAGGATTCACTCACAGTGTTTGGGTTTTTAATCCTTAGTGAAAAACCGCACGAGAATAAGGAGAAAATCCAATTGATAAGCGTGATTTAAGCTAGACAAATGAATGCAACAAAAAAGTAAACGTTATGCTAGGCATCGCTAAATGAACGAACATGATATGTTAGACTCGTTGAGCCTAACGAGCCTCTACAAGGCTATGAAAAGCCTAAAGGCGAGCCTAAACTAGGCTACCTTAACGAGCCTAATGCTTTTTGACTAAGAACCTAAACTAAACTAATTAAACTAAGAAAGCAATAAATAAATGAATATTAAAAAATAGAACAAAGAAAGGAAGATTACCTCGAAGAAGAACTTTACAAAATGAGAAGAGCTTGAAGGCCAGCACCTCCTCGTCGAAAGCGGAAATAAAAACTACTACACACCACACCCAAAGGGTATGGTGCTTGTGGAGCCACCAAATTTGGTTATTCCACTTGTTTATGCTCAAACTAGGAGTTGCAAGCTATAAAGAACCAACCAAGGGTATTTATAGGTGTGGAATGGAGCACAAAATGGTGACTGGGGCGATGTGGGATGACCTTAAAATAAGATTTTCGCGTCTTTCAAATCAGCAACAAACACCAAACTTGTTTTCTCGATTCCCGCTTCGTTATAACTCCGTTTCGCGTACGGTTTTCGCCTGCGTTTATTATTTTCAGAGTACTATCATATGGAAGAGAGTAATCCAACATCGATGGTGTAGAGAATTGGGCTTAAACCTTGGGTCTTGATGCGGGTCGAGGGTTATGTTCTAAAACTTGTGTTTATGATTCCCGTTACGCTGGAGCTCAGTTTTATGCACCATTTGAACCTACTTGATCCTTACTATACCAAGTATATCTTGGAGCTTTGAATGGACCAGAATGATAGCTCAAGGATGGAGAAAAGTTAGCAAGAAAATCACCCGAAAGTCATCTTATGACAAAACTAAGAATACGATATGTAGAGCTTTTTACTTGCTATCATTTACATCTAAACTCTCCAAAACACAATGTCCTATCTTAAGGCATGTATATAATGAAGTTTGAATGATAAGAAGGTTAGGATGTGATGTGTTAGGTATGTTCACGAGGTCTCCAAAGTTTTTGATTAACTTAAGGAAACCTTAGTTTTAGACCTTTAGATATGGAGGGTTGCTTCAAAATACATGGAAATGAATTTACAAGGTTTTCTAAAACATGTGTAAGACTATAAATCACCAGATATGATAACACGTATGATCAAAACAGAGAATCCAAGACATTTTATTGCTTAAACATTAAACAAAATTACGTGGAATATGAAAACGGATCGAGTTACAAAAACGGGCCGGGTTTTAGAATTCATTTTTTACGAATGTTACACAGAGGATATCCATGACACGGTAGTTAACCCCCGATGTTTAAGTTATCAAATAAAACTGATTAAAATGGAATATGCGGATTTACTAGCCACAATCCGGCCTTCGATTGATCCCATTTCTGACCAACTGGTAATAATTGCCGTAACCCAAGCCCATTCAGGGGAAATAAGTCAAGAGTATTTACCTGAGCTAATCTTCGTTTAAACGCAAGATTTATTAACTCAGCCGTACACAAAAGCACTAAGTGCATATAGCATTTACCGGCAAGTCTCTATTCTGGATTATGGGATAAGCTAACCAATTAAATACTAACGGTCGTATTTAAGTCATAGACTTAGACCGAGTAGCGTACATGATCAAAACGTATAACGCTGGATTAAACGATGATCGGATATAATGTAGTTTAATCCCAACAAGTACCTTGACTTGTGTAATATGGATAAACTATAAACATTCTGAATTTTGAGACTTAAATGACAAGGTTAGACCCGTTTCGGTTAATTTCATAAACTAGTTACATATGCTTAACCGTACGCACATCAGCGATATCAGGTAACCGGATAAGTCATGAACAAGTTCTATATGCCATTATATTTTAAATAAGTTGTAATGTCAGTAGGATATCAACTTATATGCCCATTAAGGTTTAGTTTATAAATTATTTGGGATTCTCAGTTTATATCATGTACCTAATGTAAAAATATTTAAAAGAAGTTTTAAAATCAATAGGTAACAAGTCTTGGTTGGTAAATATGGTTTAAAACCATACTAAGCGCCGAAATGACGTTTATATCGTAAAATGATGATTTATACAATATTTAATGAAAACTGATGTTAAGGTCAGGTTAATATGTTCTAGATATATTATTTAATATAACATATCAGTAGGTAAAAGATTTACTTTGAAAATGTATGATTAAAACCATTTTATGAGCCATAAGGGTTTTATCATCATTTATCGACATAATACAAGGACTTGTTCATAAACTCAGTTTATAATCTGGTTTGACATCCCAAATAATCCTAATTTTAATATTATATTAGTACGAAACTCATTTTCAAGCTCATTATCATTTAAACCTCATTTTATGCAAAAAGGGCATTTTAGTCAAAATGGCATAATTACGGAACTTGTATATAAACTCAGATTCTGATTATGATCATATAATATAACCTCAGAGGGTTATGCTACATTATATTACAATCATAATGCAACTTTAGATCAGTAGCTAACTAATCTAAATCAGGTCAGAATCGAAAGTCAAAGCAGAAGTCAAACTTCGCGACTTTCGGTTGCGAACCGACCTTAGAACTGAAATTGACGAGCCGAACATGTTCTTACATGTTCTAATAATTATTACCAACTTGTTTAAGTGTCAAAACATGTTTCATAACATATATATGCTCAAATTATATCATTTCCGAAAATGGCCTGTTTGACTTTTTAAAATTTAAACTTTGACCCGTCAATTGGTCTAGCAAACGTGATCTTCAGGGTGCCCTTTATAGGGATTAACGCCTACCTTATTACGATCACATAGCCATGTTGGTTACGAACAATGGCTGGACCATAATGGTCTTAACCGAAAGTCAAGGCGTTTTCGTAAAACGCTTGACTTTTGGCTATAAAGCCTATAAACGAAAATGCAAGAGGAAAGAACCCTTACAAGTGGTTCCTAGGATGCAATAGAACTAAGTTGGATGCTCCTTTTAGTTATGAACTTTCAGAGGAGGGAGATAGAGTTGTGAATGAGAAAGGTGCAAGTTCAAATGGTGAACCTTGACACCTATTTATAGTTGGAGAGCTTGAAGGAGGTGATGCCAGGTGCTAAGGGGTGTAAGAGGAAGCTTACAAGTGTCCTAAAACGTGGCATAGCAGTTTGGAAGACCATGGTTTCGAATCCATTGGTTTTTGGCAACTTGTGTGGAGGCCAAGCAAATTTTCTTCAGACACAGGCCTCTCGCGTCCCGCGAGAGGCACAGGCCTTGCCTCTCGCGCCCCGCGAGCACCCCATGGCCAGTTTCAAAGTTTGACACTTTTAGCCCCTTAACTTATAAAACCTTCTAAAACACCTTTTTAGTATTTTTAGCCCTCCGCAACCAATATTTGGCATACCCAGGAGTATGCCCGGACATTGTCGAGCTCTCGATTCGTTAAAAGGTCATTCAGATGTATAAATTAACATGTTGACACTTTTAACCCCTCATGTCACACCCCGACCCGCAGCGGAAAAAGGTGATCGGGGCATGATTGGGTTTTTATCAAAGCTCATGACATTTACTATAAAGTTTCATATTTATTATTTCTTTTTAAAGAACATTACAATAAGCATACAAATACAACATGTTCAAATAGATTTTTCATAACTTCATTATTTTTCTTCTAAAGCAATTTCCTACGTGTCCCTTGCTTCAACCTGTCCACCTGTATCATGTGTAAAAATAGGGTTTTGGGTCAACAAAAAGTTGGCGAGTGAATCCTATGAAAAACATTTAAACGTGTTTATTGTATCGATTTTAAAATAAAGTGCATAACCACATATGAGAAAATGTAGATGTAAATTTAATCACAAAACACATAATATTAATTATTGCACACACATACACCAAATGATTGATTTTGAGGCACGCGATGTTCAACTCGTCTCCCACGAGGAACTGATAGGCCTAATGAATGATTTTGAGGCACGCGTTGTTCAACCCGTCTCCAACGAGGAACTGATGGGCCTAATGAATTGATTTGCACGCAACTTGACTAAATGTAAACCCACATTACAACAAACAATATTTACATTATAAGTTTAGATCATATAATGGTAATAGCACGAGTTTGAATAAGCGAATTAATTTAAGCGACACATGATACACCCCAAAACATGAATAAAAAGGGGAATTTGTAAGAATTCACTCACAGTGGTGCCGTTCCTTGGATTGACGATGAATGCGCACGAATTTTGATTTAACCACGAGAGAAACTAACCTAAATAATAACATAATAATTTGAATAATAAATAAACTTTTATTTGAGATTAATATTTTTAATTAGTGTTCTTAATGGGATTGTTAGATTTATTTTTGTGAGTTTAAGGAAATTTTCTAACTTCAAAAATATTATTTTTAAGTGTTTTTAATTGATTTTTAAATAAAATAAATAAATAAAAAGAAAATAAAAATTTTGACTTTTTGACCGTTGACCATTGATCGTTGACCGGTTGGACTGTGTTTAATTATGCGCTGAGTGAGGTTCGAACTCGTGACCTCCCGTACGCGTGCACGCAGCTCTACCAACTGAGCTACGTGTCTAACCCGAAATATTTCTGATTTTAATTATATTTATATACTGTTTGGATTATTCAGAATTTTATTTAATTAAAAAGGATTTTAAACTAATCGAACCGGTGAGAGTCTGGACTCGAACCCGCGACGTGCTTTATGTTTTTGCACACAGTCCACCACTGGACTGTGTGTCTAACCTGGTTATTATTCCGGTTTTTATTATATTTATACACTTATCACGTGCTTCAGGATTTGGTTTTTATAAAAAGAGTATGGTATTGCAGTGGATCGGAGCACAGCAGACTCGAACCGGACTCATCCTGCGACTATAGCCTTGTGTTGCACACAGCCCGACCAACTGGGCTGTGTGACTAACCCGAATGATAAGTGATTTTTATTTCTCTTATATACTTACTGTCAAGTTTCATATTTGGGTTTTATAAAAAGGATTGAATATTGTGACGAATCGAAACAAGAACAGAGTCGAACCCGATACCTTGATTTAAATTTGCACACAGTCCACCACTGGACTGTATGTCTAACCTGGTTTTATAACCGGTTTTATTTATACATATACACTATGTAAACTTCATCTTCTTCCTGTTTAATTCTCAGTATTCGAACTCGACTGCTAAATCAGAAATCTAGTATACTTTAGTAAATTAAATGATAAAAGGACATGGATCAAAAGATTATACCGATCAGAGTCGAATTGAAATCCTTCGGTGATTCCGGCGAGTAACTGAGGATTCCGGCGACTTGCAGAGAATTCCGGCGAAGTTCAACTTGCAACAGAGGCTCTACTAGAAGTTTGAGGTGAGTGCGGTGGTTTCTGTCTGAGCTCTAGAAGTCTTATTTTAGAGTAAGGCAGAGAAATGAAATGGGTTCGGTTTTCCGGTGACCAATTCCGACGAAATTGGAAATCTCCGGCGACGAGTTTCTGAGCACTTCAACTACGAAAAAGTGTGCGGTCTTGAGCGAAAGAATTCCTGGAAGGTTGAGGGGGGTATTTATAGGGTAGAACAGGATGTATTGGGTCGGAATTTTGTCTTGATTCGTGGTCAAAACTTTTTCGGCGGTTACGACTGAAATTGGGGGTTAGACATCGGTTATAACCGATGTCGAAGTTATTTCACGCGTTTAGTCAAAGAAAAACGGTCGTGATTTGCAAAATCGTCGGTATTTCCGGCGACTGCGGATTGAGTGCGCTGATTTCTGGATTTTGATTTCGAGTTTTAATTTAAGTATTATTTGTTTCAGTATTATTCCAAACTTAAGTGTGTGGCGGAGTGGTGTGTTGGTTGTTTGTTGAACCGGTTGACCTGGGTTCGAAACCCGGCAGCCTCATTTATTTTTTTATTCTCTTATTTTTATTATTTATTAATTATGATTTTTAAATTCTAAAATGTTTATTAATTATGTATCATTTAAATTAATTTGAGCATTAAATACGCAACGAAAATTTATAACTGGATATTTGATTAATAAACGAAGCGGGTTTTGAAAACCCGTTTTTCGACGGATGTTACAGTATCCCCTACTTTTAGAAATTTTGTCCCGAAATTTAAGTAGTGGTATGTTTGACTCGAAAGGAGGGTGGTTTTGACAATGACATACTCCGAAGGGGGTAAGAGTTTAAATTTTATTTGAGGCGGTAACGTTCCTAGTAAGGGTTGAATACCCTGCTACAGGAATCGCTTTTTGATGCCTAAGATAAGGAATATTGATAAACATAGTTGATTGACTAGGTATGATCTCATGCACAAGAGTTTTGAGAGAATCGATACGTTTGGAAAGATAAGGTTATATCCTAAAACAAAACTTCTACCACTAAAACCTACATGGAACTTCTCATAACCCCTGACAATGCCTCTGATCCTTTGGCAAGAATACTTATATATAGGAAGTACCAGCGGCGTATCCACCATATTCTTGTCAAATTTTCATTGGCTTTATCAGTAAATTATGATTAGTTCTATGTGACTCTAAAACATAAACAAACACAACAACCTAAGCTTGAGTCTTAAATCTGATAGGATACATGATTGAATGATGACAGTACCTCTTGTAACATCCGTCAAAAACGGATTTACCAAACCCGCTCCGTTTATCAACCGAACAGTCAGTCAAAAATTTCCTTGCGAATTAAATGCCCAAAATATTTTTAAACGATCCGTAATCAATTATTATACGGGAATATATATTTAGTTTTTGAAAAACTGTCAAAAACCGCAAAATAAAAATGATTTGTTTCTGCCGGGTTTCGAACCCGGGTCTGTACCGAATCAGTTCAGCGACTTATCTCACACACACAAACCACTGCGCCACTTGTTCCGTTTGTTAAATAATAGAATCATTTAATTCATAAAGTGACTTTACGAATTCAAAACCGGCGCCCAAACAGTTCAGTCGTCGGAATCCCGGAAATCTCGCGAGTCTTAACTACAATTTACGTTATAACGTAAACTATTAACCAGACATCGGTTATAACCGATGTTTGAAGTCCGCGACACCTTTCTATAACCGCCGGAAATTTTAAAACAACGAATACAGTCGGAATCCAGACCAAGTGCTTTGACGATTTGCACTATAAATCCACCCACGACAAACACTTTCGCTCAAAATCACACCTTTTCTCGGCGTAATTCCACTCGCCGGAATAAATCTGTTCGTCGCCGGAAAACCGGTTTCCCCATTGCCGAGCTTTTCTGAACCTCTTAAGTTTATACCGAAGTCACCCTTACCTTTTCCAAGCTTTCCGGAGACTAGCTGCTATAAGGAACACGTCGCCGGAGGTGAATTCTGTCGCCGGAGTTTCTGCCGGAAAACAGAGAGTCCAGTCGGTATACCTCTCCGCCCCGTTTTTTTTTCCTTTTCACTTTTATCTCACCGTAATGAACTGAAAAACACTAATAAACCGATAAAAACTTTGAACCAGTCGATTTCCGAATTCTGGTTCAACCTTGATTGAAGAAGACGATGTATTTCCGTATTCTATAAGTTTAATTAAAATCAGGATATTAATCGGGTTAGACACACAGTCCAGCGGTGGACTGTGTGCACATAAAACGCAAACGTCTCAAGTTCGATTCCCGTTTCACACACGCTGCCTTAATAAAATCATATTTTTGTTTAACTGAACCGGAGTCGCCACAGTTATATGTTAAGTATATTAATAACCGAATAATAACCAAGTTAGACACACAGTCCAGCGGTGGACTGTGTGTTTGTTTATATCACAGGTCACGAGTTCGAGTCCGGTCTTCAGCACCGACTCGGACAATTATCTCTTCTTTTTAAATAAGGCAGAAAAGGAAATAACTAATTAGTATTTAAGTATAATAAAAATCGAATTATATAACATGTTGAACACACAGTCCAGCGGTGGACTGTGTGTTAGATTAAACCACAGGTCCCGGGTTCGAGACCTGTGGAGCGCACCGCCGAATTGATTTAAAATGTTTTTAAAATAAAATGAATTTCGGTTTAATCTAATTAATATATATATATAATTAAAATCAGATATATAACGGGTTAGACACGTAGCTCAGTTGGTAGAGCTGCGTGCACGCGTACGGGAGGTCTCGGGTTCGAGCCTCACTCAGCGCACTTGTACTCCGAATTGAACCGGTCAACGGTCAGTCAAACGGTCAACGGTCAGAAAAATTTTTTTTTTATTATTTTTATTTAATTATTTTAATTAAAAATCAATTAAAAATACTTAAAAATAACATTTTTAAGGTTAGAAAATAGCCTCAAACTCACAAAAATACACCCAACAATCCTACTAAAATAGATTAATAAAACCCGTTTACTTACCAAACCATAATGCGATTTATCTAGGTTAAATCTCACTCGTGGTTAAAACCACTTCGCGTGCATTCAACGTCATCAACCGAACGCACCCACTGTGAGTGAATCTTACAACTCCCCCTTTTAAATTACACGTTTTGGGGTGTGTCATGTGTTATGAAAATAATTAATTTATTTATTTAAACTTGTGTCATACCACATCATGACCTAAACTTAGATTGGTTTTATTGTTGTGATTTACTTATTTCCTTTTATCAATTTATATGAAACTCATACATTAAGCCCATCAGTTCCTCGTGGGAGACGAGTAGAACATCGCGTGCTTCACATCAAATTCATTATTGTTCATGTGTGTATCATTGAGTTTATATTGTTTGTAGTTGTGTCATTCATATTATCATGTTTATGCAATTCATTCATCAGGCCCCTCAGTTCCTCGTGAGAAACGAGTTGAACATCGCGTGCCTCTAATTGTTCCATTATTGTTCATGAGTGTTTCATTTAATATCTTATGATTGTTGATTAAGATACATCTAATTTTACTCATGTTTGGTTGTGCACATATTTCATAATCAATTCAAATAAATTTGTTCAAATGTTTTCCATAGGATTCACTCGCCAACATTATGTTGATCCAAAAACCTTTTTACACATGATACAGGTGAACAGGTTGAAGCAAGGAAAACATAGGATATGCCTTAGAAGAGAACAAAGAAGTTTAGATTGTTAGATAGATCATGTTGTAACATTTATTGTAGATTTCCATTTAATTTGTATTAATGAATATGAAACGTTTAATAAATGTCATGAGCTTTGATGATAACCCAATCATGCCCCGATTACCTTTTCCGCTGCGGGTCGGGGTGTGACACCTCTCTCGTTTGTTATGATGAAGGGTTAGTCTATGTATAAGTGAGATACAACCCAACTTCTTTGAATGATGAGATTGAAATACGTCGAGATGTATGATGATATGAATGTTAAATCAATGAGTATAAAACAAAACTTGAAATAGTAATTCGCATTAAGATTCTTGGATACATAAATTTCAAATTTATAATTGAGATACGTAAAGATTGAGATAACATAGAGAAAACATAAAAACTAGACGGTTGGAGTTGAGTCCTGATTTTTGGTGAGGGAAGGCTAGTTGGGTGGTTCGTTTGGGCCGTTATTATCTTCAACAGGGTTAGCGTTGATGTTGTAAGCTCTTCCTCTTGCTGGTGGCCTAGTGGTTAGGTTTTCTTGATTTGCTTGGTTAACTGGGTTTGCTTGAGCTTGGGCGTTTATGATGTTAACCAATCGAGGGCACGTGTTTCTAAAGTGGGTAGGGTCGCCACAATTAAAACAAGCTCGAACATATGGAAACATGGGGTATTGGGGTTGTTGATATGTTTGGATCATGTTTTGAGTAGGGGGTGAGGTTTGGTTTTGAGAGGTGCGGCAAACCTTGCTCAAATGACCATAGCGTCCACAATTCGCACATAGTCGAAAGGTAAGGTAGATGGATGGTGATAAAAACAGGTGTTGCATTGAGGGTGAGGTCCAAAGTAAGGTTTCTTATTTGGGTAAGTTGAGTTGGGTGCTATTTGAGTGATTGGGATAGCTTGGAGGGGTACGGCTTGTGAAGCTGGTTGATTGTGTTGAGTGACAGCGAAAATTTGCCCATCTCGTTTTCTCTTAGAAGTGGGTTGAGAAGGATATTTGGTTTGGGTGGAGTTTGAGGTTTCAGTTGATGTTTTATCCTTCTTCTTCTCCTCCTTGAAGTCCTTATTTCGTATGCGGTTTTCGGTGAGCTCTGTAGCTAACTCCATTGCTGCTTCCAAAGTTGCAGGTGTGGTACTTATTACAGGGTCTTGAATTTTTGAAGGAAGACCTCGAATGTAATGCTCGATCAAACGGTAGAGAGGAGTGAACAAGTTGGGGACCATCTGATTCAACTCAAGAAATCTCTTGTTGTATGTGGTGTGGTCGCCTTCCTTTTGTTTCAAAGAATAGAACTCATCCTCTAATTTCTTGATTTCGCTTCTTGGACAGAAACGTCTTGTCATGATCTCCCTCAATTCTTCCCAAGTCAAAGTCTTAGCATTCTCAGTACCTCGCTTGGCCTTCTCTGTATTCCACCATGTAAGTGCTACTCCAAACAAACGACCAGTAGCATATCGCACCATGCGATCAGCGGGACAGTCGCAATTGAGAAAAGTGTTTTCCATCTCCTCAAACCAATGGAGGAGAGCGGTGACACCTTCAGTCCCTTCGTATTTTGGAGGATCGCAGGATTTGAAATGCTTGAAGGTGCATTTAGTGGCTTTGGGGGGAGGATTGACAATGTTTTGATCTTCTTGGTGGTTTGGGTTGACGGGATTAGCGGTAAGGGCCTGTTGAACTTGAACTACGATGTTGGGTATTACGGCGGCCATTTGTTGAGCGATTTGGGCAGTCATGCGCTTGCGGGATTTTCCTGCTTTCATTTTTTTTACGAGCGAGACTAGAAGACATCTACAAGGAATACGCATCGAGAGTATGAGTTTGACGTTTTAGGGGTCATGTGTCGTATTTAGGAATGAACATTCATAAAATAAATGAAGAATAATAAATTTACTACATCCATAGGATGTCTTGGGCTTTGCTCGTAATTAGGCCTTGCATGCCGCCATACTTCACATTCGTAATCATGTGGGCCCCCATGATTACCGGGTCTTTCATATGGTTCGCATGTGTTAGCCTGGTAACGTACACTAAAACCCAGAGAAAATTGAGAAATATGTATGTAACGTATGAAATTCGGAGTGCATCCAGGTGTGGACACGGTGACACCTCAAAGTGGGGTTAGTTCGAACGACGTTTGGTGTGGCATGCTTTGGCCTAATAGGTCCTTCGTACTCTCATCGTTAGTCCCCAGGTAGGCAAACTGGTCCGTTATATTGGATTTATACGAATGCCAACCTAGACAGGACGTTCCGACTACCGGTACTTGTACCCTTACAGTTACTACATGCCCGTCGTAGAACTCACTTTGATGAGATTGAAAAACGAAAAATGCGACAAAATCTTGAATAAAGGAATATGAGGATGACTTGAATATGTGAACTTTGAAATAGGCGTGATGAATGTATATGTAAACTTGTTATGTTTGACAATAAGTATAACTCATTAAATATCTAACAATATGATAGTGGAAGTGTTTGCATGCATTTGTATGTGTAATAAATATGAAACAAATAAACATCATGAGTTTGCATGTAACCACATAAGCAATTAAAATCTAATTAACTATAGTATAGGCTCTAAGGGTCTAATAACATATCCTATATCCCTATAGGCAAAAGCTCTGATACTAATCTGTCACACCCCGACCCGCAGCGGAAAAAGGTGATCGGGGCATGATTGGGTTTTCATCAAAGCTCATGACATTTACTATAAAGTTTCATATTTATTATTTCTTTTTAAAGAACATTACAATAAGCATACAAATACAACATGTTCAAATACATTTTTCATAACTTCATTATTTTTCTTCTAAGGCAATTTACTACGTGTCCCTTGCTTCAACCTGTCCACCTGTATCATGTGTAAAAATAGGGTTTTGGGTCAACAAAAAATTGGCGAGTGAATCCTATGAAAAACATTTAAACGTGTTTATTGTATCGATTTTAAAATAAAGTGCATAACCACATATGAGTAAACATAGATGTAAATTTAATCACAAAACACATAATATTAATTATTGCACACACATACACCAAATGATTGATTTTGAGGCACGCGATGTTCAACTCGTCTCCCACGAGGAACTGATGGGCCTAATGAATGATTTTGAGGCACGCGTTGTTCAACCCGTCTCCAACGAGGAACTGATGGGCCTAATGAATTGATTTGCACGCAACTTGACTAAATGTAAACGCACATTACAACAAACAATATTTACATTATAAGTTTAGATCATATAATGGTAATAGCACGAGTTTGAATAAGCGAATTAATTTAAGCGACACATGATACACCCCAAAACATGAATAAAAAGGGGAATTTGTAAGAATTCACTCACAGTGGTTGCGTTTCTTTGATTGACGATGAATGCGCACGAATTTGGATTTAACCACGAGAGAAACTAACCTAAATAATAACATAATAATTCGATAAAAAATAAACTTTTATTTTAGATTAATATTTTTAATTAGCGTTCTTAATGGGATTGTTAGATTTATTTTTGTGAGTTTAAGGAAATTTTCTAACTTCAAAAATATTATTTTTAAGTGTTTTTAATTGATTTTTAAATAAAATAAATAAATAAAAAGAAAATAAAATTTTTGACTTTTTGACTGTTGACCGTTGACTATTGACTGTTGACCGGTTGGACTGTGTTTAATTATGCGCTGAGTGAGGTTCGAACTCGTGACCTCCCGTACGCGTGCACGCAGCTCTACCAACTGAGCTACGTGTCTAACCCGAAATATTTCTGATTTTAATTATATTTATATACTGTTTGGATTATTCAGAATTTTATTTAATTAAAAAGGTTTTTAAACTAATCGAACCGGTGTGAGAGTCTGGACTCGAACCCGCGACGTGCTTTATGTTTTTGCACACAGTCCACCACTGGACTTTGTGTCTAACCTGGTTATTATTCCGGTTTTTATTATATTTATACACTTATCACGTGCTTCAGGATTTGGTTTTTATAAAAAGGGTATGGTATTGCAGTGGATCGGAGCACAGCAAACTCGAACCGGACTCATCCTGCGACTATAGCCTTGTGTTGCACACAGCCCGACCAACTGGACTGTGTGACTAACCCGAATGATAAGTGATTTTTATTTCTCTTATATACTTACTGTCAAGTTTCATATTTGGGTTTTATAAAAAGGTTTGAATATT
Source organism: Scalesia atractyloides (assembly GCA_947069175.1). Taxonomy (NCBI): domain Eukaryota; kingdom Viridiplantae; phylum Streptophyta; class Magnoliopsida; order Asterales; family Asteraceae; genus Scalesia; species Scalesia atractyloides. The sequence goes on along the minus strand of CAMTDV010000002.1, from coordinate 7,142,447 downwards.
GTGACGAATCGAAACAAGAACAGAGTCGAACCCGAGACCTTGATTTAAATTTGCACACAGTCCACCACTGGACTGTGTGTCTGACCTAGTTTTATAACCGGTTTTATTTATACATATACACTATGTAAACTTCATCTTCTTCCTGTTTAATTCTCAGTATTCGAACTCGACTGCTAAATCAGAAATCTAGTATACTTTAGTAAATTAAATGATAAAAGGACATGGATCAAAAGATTATACCGATCAGAGTCGAATTGAAATCCTTCGGTGATGATTCCGGCGAGTAACTGAGGATTCCGGCGACTTGCAGAGAATTCCGGCGAAGTTCAACTTGTAACAGAGGCTCTACCAGAAGTTTGAGGTGAGTGCGGTGCTTTCTGTCTGAGCTCTAGAAGTCTTATTTTAGAGTAAGGCAGAGAAATGAAATGGGTTCGGTTTTCTGGTGACCAATTCCGACGAAATTGGAAATCTCCGGCGACGAGTTTCTGAGCACTTCAACTACGAAAAAGTGTGCGGTCTTGAGCGAAAGAATTCCTGGAAGGTTGAGGGGGGTATTTATAGGGTAGAACAGGATGTATTGGGTCGGAATTTTGTCTTGATTCGCGGTCAAAACTTTTCCGGCAGTTACGACTGAAATTGGGGGTTAGACATCGGTTATAACCGATGTCGAAGTTATTTCACGCGTTTAGTCAAAGAAAAACGGTCGTGATTTGCGAAATCGTCGGTATTTCCGGCGACTGCGGATTGGGCGCGCTGATTTCTGGATTTTGATTTCGAGTTTTAATTTAAGTATTATTTGTTTCAGTATTATTCCAAACTTAAGTGTGTGGCGGAGTGGTGTGTTGGTTGTTTGTTGAACCGGCTGACCCGGGTTCGAAACCCGGCAGCCTCACTTATTTTTTATTCTCTTATTTTTATTATTTATTAATTATGGTTTTTAAATTCTAAAATGTTTATTAATTATGTATCATCTAAAATTAATTTGAGCATTAAATACGCAACGAAAATTTATAACTGGATATTTGATTAATAAACGAAGTGGGTTTTGAAAAACCGTTTTTCGACGGATGTTACACCTCAATCATCCAACTTTCACATATTTACAGAATTAACCTCTCTCGTCTAATGAATGAGACATATGAGAGTTAGGACTTCGTAAAGGATCACTCAGAGGCCCACTAAGCATGTTGACCCCGATATCACTCATAGGCCAAGTTTAAGCATGTTGACATATCAGTAACTCAGAGGCTATTGTTTATGCATGTTGACATCAGAAAGTCACTCAGAGGCTCAGTTTGAGCATGTTGACACCTTTAGTCCCTATTAGTCTTCAATAGACAAAAAAAATAAATACAACACGTGTCACTATACTATTGGCGACAATTTTACGAGGTGTTACATGTACAGTCGTTGAAAATTGGATTTGAAGAACAATCATCTTTAGATATGAAGAATTAGTATCAGATCTGAAGAAACCCAGTTAAGGGAGGCATTGTAGCCTCAAAATACCTTCATTTCCATCAAACCTCGCTTTTTTTCCAACCTCTGATTTATAAAGATAAACCAAATCATCATGACAAACACCACACTTTAACACCCCTATACAGATTCATGCCACTAACACAACATCGTGGATGCTTAAAAATTAAAATAAGTTACAAAATTTTTTTTTTTTAAGTTGAACAAAACTCATTTTTATTATATATATATGTATATATATATATAATTAAACAGAAGTTGCAGACATAAGAATTGTTGGAATGCAGTTGCACCAACCACCTACACCACCGGCCACCCACAACCACCCCAACACCACCGACCGCCCACAACCAACCCTACACCACCGGCCACCCACAACCGACCTTACATCACCGTCCGGCATTAACTACCGCCCCTACATCATCTTCTTGTTCTTCATAATTATGTTACAGAATTTGGGGAGAGAGAGACTTTAGACTTTAGAGAGAGTGTGTGTGTGTTTGTGTTTTGGGTTTTATATATATATAATTTTATTAGTTTTTTATAACATACGTTTTTAATTATAATGACTATTTTGCCTCTGAGGAAAAGGACAAATATAAAGATTTAATTAGACAAATATGAGGTGATTTCACTTTTGAACTAAAATGACAACAAAATTGAAACCACAGGGACTTAGATTCAAAATATTTAAATTTTGTACTAAAATAGCAAAAGTGATCAAATCTCAAAGAATAAAATGAGAGTGTACTCTAAAATTCTTCTTCATTAAAAAAAACTAGCAACTAAGAGGATGACAAAGAGGCCAACATCTAAGGCATATCACATGTAAATGTGTATATGCGGTTCTTCTAATACTCTTCTAATTTTTTTTAATAGATGAAAATATTGATATGTAAAACAGATGGCAAAGATGCAACTTTTGTTTGTATATAAAGTTTGTTTAATTGGACAAAAGAACAATTTTTCATGTACATGTAGTTCTAGCCTCGGCTTTCTAGACCTAAATGTCTACATTTGTTAGCACAAAGACCCGCATCAACTGTGGGTCAAAAACTCCACACAACCATCAACATGACATGACATAAGATTGGTATAATTGTTAAAGATGCTTATTAAATTATTTCATGTGCAAAAGGGCTCATGGGTGTACATAGTACCGGCATATGAAGGGAAAAAGTATCCAATGTGAGAGTTGTAGTCTAATTAAAGCAATACATGCAAAAGGCACAAAATATATGTTCTTTTTTGTTGTATATTTGGAACAATTTGGTCCCCCAGGGATTCTAAAAGTATCGGAAATATAACGAATTTGACGTAGCGGTCGATTGATGTTGAGATTTTACATGAATTTTAAGTTTTTTTTATGAAATTATAACCCTAATTTTGTGTAGCATTCAAAATTTCCACGAGTTATAGTGTTGTTGTATAATATTGTCTGATCACGAATAACGCGGGAATTGATGAATTTGGATGAGGTTTTAGTTATAAACATGAAACGGCAAAACGGGAAGGACCTAGTTCGCCAAGTTGCGAAACTTGACAAGTGGGGGGAACCTGGAGGTGTAAAAAAAACCAGTTTTAGAACCGAAACCTTTTTTTTAACTGGTTTTTCTATAACCGGTTTTAGAACCGAACCGAACCGAACCGAACCGGTGGTTATAGACCAGTTAGGACATCGAAATCGGTTATTAAAAACCGGTTAAAACCCAATTTTTTTAAATAAACCGGTTAAAAACCAACCCTAACCGGTTGGACCGGCTATTATTTTGACTTAAAAAAACCGGTTAGTAACCGAAACCGGTTATAAGAAAAACCGGTTTTTGTTTTTGATGTAAAAACCGGTTTGGTTAAAAACCAAAATCGGTTATTAAAAAAACCGATTTGTACACCTCTAGGGAAACCCCAATAGGGTCTAGGCCGCAAGTGGGCACCCCCACTTGCACTTTCGACCGTGAGCATCAAGAAGAGAGGGAAACGAGGCGGATTCGTGATTTGGTCTTTGATTTAGGTATTTCTTGCATCCGCATTTCAATTTAACACCTAATTGATTATCGGGTAATCTCAATTGATGAGCTTTGATACTATGGTTTCGCAATAATTGTGGTTTCGCAATAATTGGGGTTTCACAAGACAGGGATAATCGGGGGTTTGATTCGCACAAGTTTTTTTGACTCAAGTTATAATCACATCCCACCATAGGGTCGTCTAGGGTTTGGTTAGTTTGGGCCAACTAGGGATGAGCATGATATTGGTTCGGTACCGAAAGTACCGTACCGAAAAGGGGAAAGTGTGTACCGGTACTGGTACCGAATATACCCAGTACCAAATGCCCATTCCTAGGGCCAACCACCATGTGGTAATGGCCGACAGTGGTTGTGGTGATGTTGTGGGGGCGCAATGGTGATGCCGTGGTGGTTATGGTGGTATAAGGGTGATGTTGTAGTGGAGAAAGTGGTTTGGCGGCGACAATTTAGAGGTGGATACGGTTCGGTGATGAGGATGGTGGTGCGATGGTGACAGATGGGGTGATGACGTGGTCGAGTGTGGTTATAATTTTATTATATTTTAGGCACTTTTTACTCATTGTTCAAGCTTTAAATTTATAAGAACACGATACAATACTACCACGCTATACACGTTAGGGCAAGTGCACCCATCGTGGACGTAGTATGGTGATGGTAAGATACCGAGGCCGTCCAATGACACAAGAGCTTTTAGTACCGGCTTATCGTAACGTCTAATCTAACATTTTTTTATAAAAGTTTTGAAAGTTTTAAAAGATGTAAAAGTAAAAACGTAAATAAAAGGAAAACAAATAGACAAGAAAGAATCACTTGGTTCTGACTCCTCTTTTACATATCCTTTGATGATTTCCGCACTTTGGGCATTTTAAGATATTATCTTAGTTATATTAGTAGGCCCCTCTTGTGAAGGCGACATTACCCTCAACCTATTGGTCTGAGTCAGCAGGGATACAGTCCCGCAAGGTCGGAAAATTTGAAGATAATTAAGTAAGTTATTAATACGAAAAATGGTAAGCCCCTCTTGTGAAGGCGACATTACCCTTGGCCATATAGATCTGAGTTAGCAGGGATACGGTTCGGAAAGTCTGGGTAAAGTTTTAATAGTAGTTTATTTATAAGGGGTTCAAGTCGTTCTAACCCCCTTAGAAGTAGTTAACACGCTTTATATAGACCGTAAAGACACGAATGAGAGAATCAACGAAACATGAAAAAATGTTTAAATAAGTTCACTTTCAATATAAAAACTAGTTATTAAAGTCACTAATACATACCCAAATATAAAGTTGCCAAGATTGAAAATCAAAAGTAATATATAAAAGACTTGTCTTCACAAGTGATGTAAGAGATTTAGCCAAGCATGACCTTTATTTGACAAGAACTCTTACGATCAATCTCGGATCCCGAGACTACTTCACACTCTAAAAGATGAAATATGGATGATTGTGGTTGGTGTTGGTGTTGTAGTGGTGGTGGACTGATGGCAAGAGAGAAGTAGTTTGACAAGGGATGCATTTATCTTGAACCAAACACCTCTATTTATAGCTGGAAACGGAGGGCAAACACAGCCCTGTGGTAATCTTTTTCTCTCCCTTCATTAACTGCAGATGTCAGGTCTTGTACCAATATGCCCCGTGGTGTCATAGCACGGCCCCGTGGTCAGTGTACTTGCTGTACTATCACAGATTCTGCGAATCTTAGAGCTGACCACGACCCGTGTTGGGTTGGCACGGCCTTGGTTTGTTTTTTGTTGTTGTCTTTTTCTGTAGAGAATCTTGACTGGGCATGACCCATATTGGGTTGGCATGGCTCCGTGCCTAAGCTTCTGTCTTTGTTTATTTTTTTTGTTTTGGACGTGGATGGGGGTTCGGCAGGTCATGTCAGTCCTTCTTTTTTGTATTTGTGTTGGTTTTTGTTGTTAATTTGTTAGTTTAATTCGTTTAAGCTCTTTCGATCCTGTAATTTAAAAGTAAACAAAGAAACATGCTTTTCCAACATTAGTACCGAAAAAGGGTTGATTTTATGCATTGTTTGATTTAATTTATATGTTGCAAGCAAAACTTTGCTTGTACTCAAGCAAAACTCAATAATGTGGCTTACACACCCAAATGGAATTGGTAGAAGAGAAGTTTTGGGTTTATCTTTGGAGTGTCGGGAATCCAAGTTCTAAATTTATTTTGTTTTTATTCTATTTACAATCTTATTCGTCATGATTTATTTAGAACTTTTTTTAAGAAAAATTATTTGTTTTGGGCATAACATGTCTTTCTAAAATTCTATTTAGTTATATACAAATTTACACGCCTCACAAGTGGTCACTCAACACTCAGCCTGTCACACCCCAACCAATGGCGGAAACATCAGGGCAGGACGAACGAGATTGCTCGAGACTTCATAACGCTAAAATATGACAAGTAATTTAAATAATAAGATTTCATTTCATTGATTGAATAGCAAGTACATAGTTTCAAATTTGAAATACATCATGAAAAACAAAATACAAATACAACAACTTTCTAATTCATTCTAGGTGAGTGTCAAAGTCGTCCTACTTGATTCCATGTATCTCATCATCAATATCAACCTGCAATACATGTTAAAGTATAGTTCAACACACAAGGCATTAGCGAGCATACAAGTTTAAATAAATAACATAGTATAAAGTTTTAAACGAATCCTTATGCATCAATGTCTATTTTTGAGGCTAACATGTAATATACGAGCATTCAAATATACTAGTCAACCCAAAGTTTCATGCTAGCGTAATCTAATCATAGCAATGAAAAGACCGTATGTGTTTAACTTAACATGACCTCAAGTTTACGAGCGGTGCGTTACTCCTATAGCACTATACATGTTAAGGAGGCTTGATCGAAGTTAATGACTAAGTATGAGCAATTCGAGTATAAGCATGTGTGAATTCAAGTATAGCACATAGAGCATAGTTGAAGGATTGTTTCGTGATTTAAGCATAACATGTTTGTGTGAATTGATAAAGTACATGTATTGCACCCAAAAGTGATAAAAGGTAAAACGGGTCGAGCATACTCACGGTTTTGCAAAAGCTTCCTTAGTAACCGTGAACTGTAGAATGGAGGGTAGGACACCGAGGTTATCCTACACGAGGGAACAGAATTGTGTGAGTGTTTCTGTGTTGGATTCGGATTCGGGTGGGAAGGCAGAAAATACAGAAGGTAAATACAGAAAAATGTCACTTCGTACGAGGTGACCACTTCGTGCGAAGGGTCTGTTTCTGTAATGTTTTAGCTCATTTTACACCCGTTTCAACACTATTTTCTTGCATAGGGTATTGGCAATAAGGCAGAACAGTCCAGGACCATAATACTTAATCAGAAAGTGATTAAGATTCTGTTCCGACTAGTTTACTAAGAAAATACAAAAATTATGTATAAGTATATAGATATTCAAGTTGGACATAGATGTCAAGCATGGAGATGTCAAATCTCGTTATATGATTCACCAAAGCACAAGGTTGCAATAACCCGGTTGGTCATGAATGTACAGAAAGTAAAATGTAAAAATGTTCAAGTGAGGCTGGAACTTAATTTGGGTAGCCAAAGCTCCCAACATTCTAACTAGCTAGAACACTAATCCAATCCTATGAGGATAACGAACTAGGTTAGCTTACAACACTTGGTAGAAAAGAAAAAGAAGTAAAAGCAGAAGAAAAGTTATGAAATTGTTAAGTGTTACTGAGTTAAACTAACTTAGAAGTATCTGAGATAATTCTACCAAAAATCAAGAAATTTGAGAGTGAGAGTGTACGAAAAGTTGGTCGTGGCGAAGTGCGTCTGTATTTATAGGAAAAACAGCTGCTAGCTCTGCTTCGTGCGAAGTGTGCCACTTCGTGCGAAGCGTGCTCCACTTCGTACGAAGGGGGTCAGTTGAGCCTGGTTTTACGTGTAATATTTGTGACAAAACGGGTTTCGAAACCCCGCCCCAAATTATCGATCGCAATGTATTATTTATGTCAAATGATCTTATTGATTTTATTTTAAATCATTAGAATATATATGTATATGTAATAATAATAACAAAGGGTTAGAATAATCTTAATAAAATAAATAATCAACTAAATATTAAATTGATTAGTAAATAATTTATCTTAAAATAATTAAAACAAATAAAAAGAGGAGAAACCGGGGTTCGAACCCGGGACTCCCGTGTTTCCACACACACCAAACACCACTGCACTGCACGCGCATTTGTGTTTTGAATGAAAGCATTTAATTATTATATTGAAGTCTGCTCAAAACCTGCGAATTCAAATAATCAGATCCGTAACCGCCAACGGTTTCTTTGGGCAATCTTCTTCATCCGTTTTCGAATTATCAGTCATAACCGAAAGCAGCATCAACGTAATTGAAACGGATTCCAATCATTGAGATTAAAATCACTGTTGAAACCGAAATCATCATCGGCCCTGGCACTATATATACAAAGCGATTTCCTCTTAATCAGAACTCGCTCATCTATTCGTTTACCACTCTCTACCTCGGAGGTTTTGCGGATCAACGTGATCGTCGGAAATCTTGATCGGAGCTAACGGAATCCGTCACCGGAAATCGAAATTGGTCGTTTGTTCGGTAACAATCTTTTACTCATCATTCGTATGTTTTGTGTAAACTCTGATTGATCATAAAACAGATAAAAGTTTCATCCAAGAAGAGTTTACATCGGGTTTAAAATCTGAAAAAAATATATGAAGAAGATGACTTTATTAAAATGGATAAGTGTAATAAAAATCAGGTTTTAAATTGGGTTAGACACATAGTCCAGTGGTGGACTGTGTGCAACACAAGCCAGTCTCGCGGGTTCGAGTTTAATGCATAGCCGGTTTTTTGAAAATAAAACTCTTAAATTTCTTTTACTTAAAGGCATCACCACAGAAAGATTATAAGTATAATAAAAATCTTATACTAAACGGGTTAGACACCCAGCCCAACTGGTTGGGCTGGGTGTAACACATGAACGAGGTCGCGAGTTCGAAACCAACCACACGCATCGGGCTGTTAAGTTAAAAATATTTTTCTAACTTTAATAATTTATAAATCATTCTAAAGAGTATATAAATATAATTAAAAATGGATTTCTTACGGGTTAGACATGTAGCTCAGTTGGCAGAGCTGCGTGCACGCAACCGAGAGGTCACGAGTTCGAGCCTCACCGCACGTAGCTCAGTTGGCAGAGCTGCGTGCACGCAACCGAGAGGTCACGAGTTCGAGCCTCACCACACGCAGCCTAATATCAGTTGAACCGGCCAGGTCCCTGTCAGACCTGACGGGTTTTTATTTTATTTTTTTAATTTTTTTTATTTTCTTAAATATTATTTTTGAATATTACCTTTGTGTATTTATCAAAATTAATTAAAATTTCTTAAAAAAATGAGTTTTATTAGGTTTTAAAATCCCAAATAGATAACCACAAACCTAAAAATCTCACAAAAAGTACCAAATTAAAATATTAATTGTCGATTTATCGCGTTATTATTTTTAGGTTAGTATTCGGTTGTCGATCAACTCCTCAATTCGTGCGCATTCGTTATCAAACAAGGAACGCAACCACTGTGAATGAATTTCTACAAATTCCCCGTTTTAATCACGTTTTGGGGTGTATCATGTGTCGTACTATTCCTTTATTTTATCTAAACACTTGTGCTTATATCATTTTGTGATCAAATGTGTATTGGTTGTTGTGTGATTTATATGTGGATTAAATTTATCATTTCAGTGCACGCATTTCATTAGGCCCATCAGTTCCCCGTGGGATACGGGTTGAGCATCAGGTGCCTCATTAGATCGGCTCCGTTTGATTGAGCCTTGATCTCAAATACATCATCATTCATGTCATATATTCATTCACTGTGATTTGTGATTGTTTACAATTATATATATTTGCTCACATGTGATTTATGCACGAATTCTCCTTAATAAATAAAACATGCAATTGTGAAAAATCTTTTATCAAGGTTCACTCGCCAACTTTTGTTGACCCAAAATTTCCCCCTGTTTTACACATGATACAGGTGATCCAGTTGAGGAAAGAAACACTTAGGATGGCCTAGAAGAATAAACAAGTTATTGCGTTGGAATAAACATTTAGATTTGGTTTCCTTTGTATTTGTATGAATTTTGTTTATTGGATATTTAAGTTGAAATTTGAATTTAATAAATATGAAACTTCTTAGTAAATATCATGAGCTTTGGTGATAACCCAATCATGCCCTGACTTTTATTCCGCTGCGGGTCGGAGTGTGACAGATTGGTATCAGAGCTTGTGGCTATAGGGATATAGGATAGGTTATTAGACCCTTAGAACCTATACTATAGTTGATTAAATTTTAATTGTTTATGTGTTACATACAAAATTCATGATGTTTATATGTTTATGTTTATTTTTCACACCCAATATTATGCAAGCACTCTCACAAGTACATGTTAATATGCAGTGCTCATCATAGTTCATATCCTCATAACATGTCATATCTATGAAAGCACACACCTCACGATTTCCATGATTTTTACAATGACTTCGTATTTTTCAAATCACATCAAAGTGAGTTTTCACGACGGGCATGTAGTAACTGGAAGGGTACGAGTACCGGTAGTCCAAACGTCCTGTCTAGGCTTGGCATTCGTATAAATCCAAAATAAAGGACCAGTTTGCCTACCTGGGGACTAACGATGAGAGTACGAAGGACCTATTAGGCCAAAGCATGCTATACCAAACGTCGTGTGAGCTAACCCCACTTTGAGTTGTCATTGTGTCTACACCTGGACACCCTCCTACCATGCATTTCCCAATCATGTTTTACGATTTTCATTCGGGTGGTGCGAGTGTTAACCCGCTGACACCAATGTGAATCCTACCAAGCCCAATAGTCATGGGGGCCCACATGACTACACAGGCAATGGTATGGGGGACACTTGGAGGCCCAAACATGAGCAAACCCAAGACATCCTATGGATGTAGTTAAATTATTTTTAGTTATGATTGTTTTCATTCCTTTTACGACACATGACACCTAGGAAATTCTTAAACTCACAATCTTCCTACATATGTTCCTGTAGATGTCGGCTAGGCAATCACGTGGAGGTAGAAGGTCAGGAAAGTCAAGCGAACGCTTGGCCACGCAAATTGCTAAACAAACGGCCGCAGTACTTCCTGACATTGTGCTATAAGTTCAACAAGCCCTCACCGCTAATCCCATCAACCCTCCCAACCAAGAAGACCAAAGCGTCGCCAATCCTCCTCCCAAAACCCCCAAATGCACCTACAAACACTTCAAATCCTGCGATCCCCCAAAATATGAAGGGACTGAAGGTGTCACCGCTCTCCTTCACTGGTTTGAGGAGATGGAAAACACCTTTCTCAATTGCGACTGTCCCGAGGACCGTAAGGTATGTTACGCGACTGGAAGGTTGTTTGGGGTAGCCCTTACCTGGTGGAACACGGAAAAGGGTAAGCGAGGTGTTGAAGATGCCATGGCCGTAACATGGGAAGAGTTAAGGGAAATCATGACGAGACGCTTCTGTCCAAGAAGCGAAATCAAAAAGCTAGAGACGAGTCTCACGCATTGAAACAAAAGGAAGGAGACCACACTTCATACAATAAGAGATTTCTCGAATTGAACCAGATTATCCCTAATTTGTTCACCCCTTTATACCGCTTAGTCGAACACTACATTCGAGGCCTCCCCTCGAAAATCCAAGATTCAGTTTTAAGCACTTCGCCTGCAACACTTGAAGCCGCAATGGAGTTAGCTACGGAACTCATTGAAAATCGCATTCGAAACGGCAAATTCAAAGAGGGGAAGAAGAAAACACCCATTGAGCCCCCAATTCCAAACCACCCAGGTTCATCCTCGAAGTTTGCTGGTAAGAGGAAGCGAAACGGCAAGAACTTTGCCGTCACCCAAACCAACCCTCCCATCACTGCCGCACCAATCACTCAAGTTGCCCCTCCAGCCGCACCATTCAAAAGGCCATACACTGGCCCACACCCAAAGTGTAACCGTTGTCAATACCATCATCCTCCTGAAAACCCCTGCCAACATTGCACCAGCTGTGGTCGTGCGGGTCACACCATCCAAACCTGCCGTACCCTTCAGCGATTAAACCGCAGTCAACCTCCAACCCAAACCCAAAATCAAATGGTGGGCCAAGCCCAACAACCCTTACTTCTACTACCTGCACAACATGCAGCCCAACCTTACTACCAACCCAACTACCCCATGATGCAACCCATGCGAGCCTGTTTCAATTGTGGGGACCCAAACCACTTCAGGAACACTTGTCCACGCCTAGTGAACATCATCCATGCCCAAGCTCAAGCAAACCCGGTAAACCAAGCTAACCAAGCTCCTCCACCTGCCAGAGGAAGAGCTTTCAATATCAATGCCAACCAAGCCAGGGCTGACAAAAATGTGGTCAACGGTACGTTTCTCATCAACGGTAGTTATGCATCCATATTATTCGATACTGGTGCGGACAAGAGTTTTGTGTCTTTAGAATTCGAATCTATCCTCGACCAACCTCGTGTTAATCTCATTAAATCTCTAACGGTGGAAGTTGCTGACGGAAAACCCATTTCATTAAATTCTATTATACGCGATTGTACCCTCACTCTAAACAATCACGATTTCTCAATTGACCTCATTCCTATGAAGTTGGGAAGTTTCGATGTTATAATCCGTATGGACTGGCTCAGCCAGCATCACACTGAAGTGGTGTGTCATGAAAAATTCATTCGTATTCCTCTCGCAGACGGTCAGACACTAAGTATCTTTGGGGAAACCCCTTCGAAAGGACTCAAATTGATGTCCTGCCTTCAAGCCCGAAGTTATCTTCGCAAGAACTACGTCGCATTTCTAGCCCACGTCGTCAGGAAGGGAGACAAGGAGAGGAAGCTCGAAGATATCCCAATTGTGAAGGAATTCCCGCAAGTTTTTCCCGACGACGTTTCAGGACTTCCTCCTGTGAGAGAAGTCGAATTTTGAATCGATCTTGTGCCCGGCGCTACACCGGTCGCAAAATATCCTTATAGGTTAGCCCCATCCGAGATGCAAGAGTTGGCCAGTCAACTGCAAGAGTTAACCGACAAAGGATTTATACGTCCTAGCTCGTCGCCTTGGGGTGCACCTGTTTTTTTTGTGAAGAAGAAAGATGGAACGTTTCGCATGTGTATTGATTATAGAGAACTCAATAAGTTGCCTCGCATTGATGACCTTCTAGACCAACTTCAAGGCGCCACCTATTTTTTCAAAATCGATCTTCGTTCAAGTTATCATCAGCTTAGAGTGCGCGAAGAAGATATCCCAAAAACCGCCTTCCGAACTCGCTATGGTCATTACGAGTTCATGGTTATGCCCTTCGGTTTAACCAACGCCCCCCGCTATCTTCATGGATTTAATGAATAGGGTATGCAAACCCTACCTCGACCGTTTCGTCATAGTCTTCATCGACGACATTCTTATCTACTCCAAGTCAAAATCCGATCATGAGCGACACCTTCAATACATACTTACCCTCTTAAGGACTTAAAAGCTTTACGCTAAGTTCTCAAAATGCGAATTCTGGTTAGAAGAAGTACAATTCCTTGGTCATGTCGTTAATAACAAAGGGATTCATGTCAATCCTTCAAAAATCAAGGCAGTACAGGAATGACAAGCGCCACGTACCCCTACCGAAGTTAGGTCATTTCTTGGTTTGGCTGGTTACTACCGACGCTTCATTGCCAATTTTTCCCGTACCACTCACGGCCTTGACTCATAAAGGAAAACCCTTCATTTTGGGACCTAAGCAAGAGGAGGCCTTCCAAACTTTAAAGCAAAAGCTTTGTGACGCACCTATCCTTACACTCCCTGAGGGTTGCGATGACTTTGTGGTATATTGCGATGCATCAGGGCAAGGGCTAGGCTGTGTATTGATGCAAAGAGGAAAAGTGATAGTCTATGCCTCTAGGCAACTCAAAGTTCACGAGAAGAATTACACCACCCACGACCTGGAACTTGGAGCCGTTGTGTTCGCTCTCAAGATATGGAGACATTACCTCTACGGTACCAAGTGTGAAATATACACTGACCACAAGAGTCTCCAACATATCTTCAACCAGAAAGAGTTGAATATGAGGCAACGAAGATGGGTCGAACTTCTCAACGACTACGACTGTGAAATTCGGTACCATCCTGGCAAGGCAAACGTGGTGGCCGATGCGCTCAGTCGAAAAGGTTATGCGAACTCTATTCGTCTTCTATGTTCGCAAATCATAACCGACATCAAAGATCGAATTCGGGCAGCTCAACATGTTTCTGTAACAGAAAATGACGTACGCAATGAGCTGTCATGTGGAGCTGAACTCAAAATTGAAACCAAATCCGATGGTATTCAATACTATTTAACCCGCATATAGATTCCTGATCGCGACAACCTTCGTGATTTCCTCATGAATAAGGCACACAAAACACGATATTCTGTACACCCAGGAGCTGATAAGATGTATCAAGACCTAAGATACACCTACTGGTGGCCTGGCATGAAAAAGGACATCGCTGTTTTTGTTTCCAAGTGCCTTACTTATTCCAAAGTGAAAGCTGAACATCAAAGACCTTCAGGACTTCTAGTCCAACCCGAAACACCTGTATGGAAGTGGGAAAACATAACCATGGACTTCGTTACCGGGTTACCTCGCACCTCCAGTGGGTATGACACCATATGGGTAATCATTGATCGTCTTACAAAATCATCTCATTTCATTCCGATTCGCGAGGACTTCAAGAACGAGAAGTTAGCTCGAATCTACATCAACGAGATCGTAAGCCGTCATGGTGTACCGTTAAGCATCATTTCAGACCGTGATGGTCGTTTCACTTCACGAACATGGCAAGTCGTACAAACCGCTTTGGGTACACGGTTAGATCTCAGTGTCACACCCTGACCCACAGCGGAAATGGTAGTCGGGGCATGATTGGGTTTTCATCAAAGCTCATGACATTTACTATAAAGTTTCATATTTATTATTTCTCTTTAAAGAAGAAGTTACAATAAACATACAAGCACATCATGTTCAAATACATTTTTCATTCAAATTACAAACTAAAATATCCAATAAACAAAATTCATACAATTACAAAGGAAAACAAAACTAAACGTTCATTCCAAAGCATAAACTTGTTTATTCTTCTAGGCCATCCTAAGTGTTTCTTTCCTCAACTGGATCACCTGTATCATGTGTAAAAATAGGGTTTTTGGGTCAACAAAAGTTGGCGAGTGAATCTTATGAAAACATTTGAACGAATTTATTTTATTGGTTATAAAAAGGTGCATAACCACATATGAGTAAACATAAATGTAAATTTAATCACAATACACTTAATATCAATTAATGCACACGCACACACCAAATGATGAACAATGAGATCAAGGCTCAATCAAACGGAGTCGATCTAATGAGGCACGCGATGTTCAACTCGTCTCCCACGAGGAACTGATGGGCCTAATGAATGATTTGCACGCAACTTGACAAAATGTAAACACATCACAACAAATAATATTTACATCACATGTTTAGATCGTATAATGGTAATAGCACAAGTTTGAATAAACGAAAATAAATAAAGCGACACATGATACACCCCAAAACATGAATAAAAGGGGAATTTGTAAGAATTCACTCACGTTGGGTGCGTTGCCTTGGTTGATGAAGAGTACGCACGAATTTAAGATTTAGCCGACGAAGAGAAACTAACCTAAATAATAACGTAATAACTCGATAAATAAATAAATTTTATTTGAGATTAATATTTTTAATTAGTGCTTTTAATGAGATTTTTAGATTTATTTTTGTGAATTTAATGCAAATTTTTTTGGCTTTAAAACCTTATTTTGAGGTATTTTTTAACTAATTTTTAAAGAAAGTAAACAGGATTTTTAATTAAAAAAAAATAATCTTTTTCTAAGAGTTGACTGGTCAACAACCTGTCTGACTCATTTATTATAGGCAGCATGTGAGGTTCGAACTCGTGACCTCTCGTATACGTGCACGCAGCTCTACCAACTGAGCTACGTGTCTAACCCGAAATATTCTCTGTTTTAATTATATTTATATACTTGTTAGATTAAACAGAATTAATTAAATTTTAAAAAGAATTTTAAAGTCCTCGCACCAGCGTAAGGACTGGCCTCGAACCCGTGACCTAACTGTTGCGTTGCACCCAGCCCAACCAACTGGGCTGGGTTAACCCGTTATATATTGAAATTTTATTATACTTAACATCTTACAGCGAGTTAATATGGTTTCGGTTTTAAAAAAAAACATTTTATTACAGTGGATAGGTGTTGTGTCAAGGATCGCGGTATCGATAGTATGAAATGCACACAGTCCACCACTGGACTGTTTGTCTAACCCGTTTAAAATACTGATTTTAATTATATTCATAAACGACTCGATATTCATCTTCTTCATTAACTCAGAACTGAAAACAGATTTGTTAAACATTTGATTTCACTGATCTGTTGTTTTAGATTAAACAAATGAATCGAATAGTACTAACAGAAAAGATTAAGAATTCATACCGAAAACAATCGTGACCCAGGTGATAAACTCCGGCGAAAGTTTTCCGGCGATTTAGCGAATTACTCCGACAGACCAACACAGAGCAAGACCTCACAGAAATTTTTAGGTGATTGAGTGAGTGTGCGCGTAGGGATGAGTGGGTTTGATAGGTGTTTATAGGGTGAGTCAGTAATCAATTGTTGGTTTCGTTTCGAGTTGAAGTTTTCAGTAAAAAAAAACGGTTATGGGCGAGTTGTTTGCAAATCTAATTGAACGTGATTTAGCTTGATTTGCGTCTAGATTCAAGATTGGGAACGTATTCTTCAGTCAATTGCAGAGAAAAGGAAATCTTGATGATTTCCAGATTGTTTGCGTGCCGTTACAGAGCGGCATTCTTTGAATTCGGATTCAAGGAGATAATATGATTTAAAAGATTTATTGGTTTGGTCATTTCATATGTTTTGTGAGTGGTGTAACGGTGTGTTGTGTGTTTGGTTAGGGGTGAGACCCGGGTCTATCCCTTTCGATTGTTTTTTTTTATTGTATAACTATTATACTATTATATATATATATATATTATTTATTATTATTATTATCTTTATTTATATTATTAATATAACGAATCTCTTAAATGATTAACATAAATTTGTAACGAAAAGATCATAATATAAACTTGATAAAAAATGGTGTGGGTTTTAGAACCCGTTTTTCGACGAATGTTACACTCAGTACCGCCTTTCACCCTCAAACTGATGGTCAGTCTGAACGCACCATCCAAACTCTTGAAGACATGCTTTGAGCATGTGTCATAGACTTCAAAGGAAACTGGGACACTCATCTACCGTTAGTCGAGTTTTCGTACAACAATAGCTACCATTCAAGTATCGGCATGGCTCCTTTCGAGGCTTTATACGATCGTAAATGCCGATCTCCAGTATGCTGGCACGAAATTGGTGAAACGCAAATCACCGGACCTGAATTAATTCAAGAAACAACCGACAAAATCCTTCAAATTCGAAACAATCTTCTAGCGGCTCAAAGTCGTCAAAAAAGTTATGCTGACAAACGACGAAAGCCCTTGGAGTTTGACATTGGTGATCAAGTACTTTTAAAAGTATCACTGTGGAATGGGTGTTTCGTTTTGGCCAGAAGGGCAAGCTAGCACCACGCTACATAGGACCTTTCAAGATACTTGAAAGAGTAGGTCCTGTAGCATACAAGCTTGACCTACCAGAAGAGCTTAACAGAATTCATCCCACATTCCACGTATCAAACTTGAAAAAGTGCCTCGCCGATGAAAACCTCCATATTCCTCTAGAAGACATTCAAGTCGATGAATCGATGCACTTCATTGAAAGACCAGTGGAAATCATGGATTTCAGTGAGAAGCGTTTAAGGCGAAGTCGTATTCCAATTGTCAGGGTACGTTGGGAGTCAAAGCGAGGACCCGAGTTTACTTGGGAACGTGAAGACTCAATGCGCGAAAAATACCCGCATCTTTTTCCAGTTGCAACCATTACTTAAATTTCGGGATGAAATTTCTAAAAGTAGGGGATACTGTAACATTTGTGACAAAACGGGTATCGAAACCCCGCCCCAAATTATCGATCGCAATGTATTATTTATGTCAAATGATCTTATTGATTTTATTTTAAATCATTAGAATATATATGTATATGTAATAATAATAACAAAGAGTTAGAATAATCTTAATAAAATAAATAATCAACTAAATATTAAATTGATTAGTAAATAATTTATCTTAAAATAATTAAAATAATTAAAATAAATAAAAAGAGGAGAAACCGGGGTTCGAACCCGGGACTCCCGTGTTTCCACACACACCAAACACCACTGCACTGCACGCGCATTTGTGTTTTGAATGAAAGCATTTAATTTTTATATTGAAGTCTGCTCAAAACCTGCGAATTCAAATAATCAGATCCGTAACCGCCAACGGTTTCTTTGGGCAATCTTCTTCATCCGTTTTCGAATTATCAGTCATAACCGAAATCAGCATCAACGTAATTGAAACGGATTCCAATCATTGAGATTAAAATCACTGTTTAAACCGAAATCATCATCGGCCCTGGCACTATATATACAAAGTGATTTCCTCTTAATCAGAACTCGCTTATCTACTCGTTTACCACTCTCTACCTCAGAGGTTTTGCGGATCAACGTGATCGTCGGAAATCTTGATCGGAGCTAACGGAATCCGTCACCGGAAATCGAAGTTGGTCGTTTGTTCGGTAACAATCTTTTACTCATCATTCGCATGTTTTGTGTAAACTCTGATTGATCATAAAACGGATAAAAGTTTCAACCAAGAAGAGTTTACATCGGGTTTAAAATCTGAAAAAAAATATATGAAGAAGATGACTTTATTAAAATGGATAAGTGTAATAAAAATCAGGTTTTAAATTGGGTTAGACACATAGTCCAGTGGTGGACTGTGTGCAACACAAGCCAATCATCGTGGGTTCGAGTTTAATGCATAGCCGGTTTTTTGAAAATAAAACTCTTAAATTTCTTTTACTTAAAGGCATCACCACAGAAAGATTATAAGTATAATAAAAATCTTATACTTATCGGGTTAGACACCCAGCCCAACTGGTTGGGCTGGGTGTAACACATGAACGATGTCGCGAGTTCGAAACCAACCACACGCATCGGTCTGTTAAGTTAAAAATCTTTTTCTAACTTTAATAATTTCTGAATCATTCTAAAGAGTATATAAATATAATTAAAAATGGATTTCTTACGGGTTAGACACGTAGCTCAGTTGGCAGAGCTGCGTGCACGCAACCGAGAAGTCACGAGTTCGAGCCTCACCGCACGCAGCCTAATATCAGTTGAACCAGTCAGGTCCCTGTCAGACCTGACAGGTTTTTATTTTATTTTTTAATTTTTTTTTATTTTCTTAAATATTATTTTTGAATATTACCTTTGTGTATTTATCAAAATTAATTAAAATTTCTTAAAAAAATAAGTTTTATTAGGTTTTAAAATCCCAAATAGAAAACCACAAACCTAAAAATCTCACAAAAAGTACCAAATTAAAATATTAATTGTCGATTTATCGCGTTATTATTTTTAGGTTAGTATTCGGTTGTCGATCAACTCCTCAATTCGTGCGCATTCGTTATCAAACAAGGAACGCAACCACTGTGAGTCAATCTCTACAAATTTCCTGTTTTAATCACGTTTTGGGGTGTATCATGTGTCGTACTATTCCTTTATTTTATCTAAACACTTGTGCTTATATCATTTTGTGATCAAATGTGTATTGGTTGTTGTGTGATTTATATGTGGATTAAATTATCATTTCAGTGCACGCATTTCATTAGGCCCATCAGTTCCCCGTGGGATACGGGTTGAGCATCAGGTGCCTCATTAGATCGGCTCCGTTTGATTGAGCCTTGATCTCAAATACATCATCATTCATGTCATATATTCATTCAATGTGATTTGTGATTGTTTACAATTATATATATTTGCTCACATGTGATTTATGCACGAATTTTCCTTAATAAATAAAACATGCAATTATGAAAAATGTTTTATCAAGGTTCACTCGCCAACTTTTTTTGACCCAAAATTTCCCTATGTTTTACACATGATACGGGTGATCCAGTTGAGGAAAGAAACACTTAGGATGGCCTAGAAGAATAAACAAGTTATTGCGTTGGAATAAACATTTAGATTTGGTTTCCTTTGTATTTGTATGAATTTTGTTTATTGGATATTTAAGTTGAAATTTGAATTTAATAAATATGAAACTTCTTAGCAAATATCATGAGCTTTGGCGATAACCCAATCATGCCACGACTTTTATTCCGCTGCGGGTCGGGGTGTGTCATTACGTGTTTTAGCCAGTTTTAAGTATTTTAAGCATTAGAGAATGATGTATAAGTATAATTGCACGCAAAATTGGGCATTCGAGTATTACAAGTATGAGTTTATTGCATAAAGTCACGTATCAAAGATTGTAAAGTATGAATCATATGTGTAAAAGATGTACATTTATTGAATAAAGTTCCATTGTGATCAAGATCTTGGATTACAAAGATCGAAATAAAATATACGAATACGATCACAAGTTTCCAAAAATAGAAGTACCTTTACACAATCTGGCTAAGGAAAGTACAAAAATGCGGAGCGTTACACGGCCAAACATGTTTAAGTGAAAGCGCTTAGACCCGGTGTGGAGCTTACTCCTACTATAGGCTTGACAAACAATAAAACCTCCTCCTTTTTGACGTTTAATCCTTGTAAATATCAAGACAACTTTAAAAGGGGTAGGTTTCGGCTAGGGTATGTGTTTTTAGATAAAATGTCAAAAAGCGTAAAAAGTGTCGGTTTTTCGAGAAATCTTTTGTGGCTTAGAAAAAAAAACTTTAGCCAATGATTTTTTTAACTAAAGTTGAAACTAAGCCATTCTTTATAATTTTATAACCAAACTTTTTACCATAATAAATGTACAAATAAAAGGTTTTTTGGATGTGTGGTTTTTTTTTTGTAAAAGTTTATACTTTTGCGGGTTTAGAAATGAAAAGGTCAAGGATCAAAGGGGTTTAACTAGAGTATATTTTTTGTAAGGGATGAAAAGAAAAATAAAGGTTTAGAATGGAAAATGGGTTATAGTCCTAATCCCTCTATCATTTACTTACTTGGATTTGTGTCAGTAAGGATTGGGAATGTATACTTTTGACAAGTTCTAGATTTGTAAGAACCAAACGGGCTATTCACACAAGAAACAAAAAATTGAGCAATCAGTATAGATATGTATTTGTATGCTCGGTAAAGGCTCAAACCTCACTTTTTGTGAGAAAAATGGTATAGTGTAAAAGTGTATGCATAATTAAAATTTTTACAAAGATTTGTTATACCCGTTTTTATAATTTTCTTAATTGGTTCTTTTTATCTCGACACTTTAAGGTGTAAAGTAGTAAAAACATAATTTTTAGAACTTTTTCCACAACTAAACCAAGATAAATTAAAAAATGAAAAATTTTGAAAAATATTTGGGGTGATTAGCGGGTTTCCAAGGCGAGTTTTGTGTCAGGCTTGTTTTGAGGACAAAAGATTCAAGGTTTTAACATCCCCCACACACTTAAATTACACATTGTACTCAATGTGTTCCAAATAGGATTTGTTTGGATTAAATGTGCAAAAAGTGTGGAAAATAACCTTTTTTAATTGGTCACTGAGCACGGGGACGTGCCAGGTGGACACGACCCTATGGCCACAGTGCCAGTAACAAGGTGTAATAGAAAATTTATAGTATGGTGGACATGGAGGTGTGCCTGGTGAGCACGGCCTGTGCTACGTTTTCTGCAAAAAATTTTGGCATCAGGCACGGCCCTGTGCTGCAGACTCTGTAATGTAGTTTTTGAAGCATGGGATCTCTTTTTTCAATGTCTCTTTGCCATCTCTAATAATTCTTTGAGTGTTTATTATCCTTACTAATTTATAAACTTAAAAAATAAAAGCATTAACTAAGAACTAAACTAAATCTTAAACATGATTGTCCTTTCAAAATAAACAAAGCCATACTTTTGAAAGTTGAACAAGTATGTTTAAGTAACCTACTTTTATTAATTTATAATCCATGAAATGCCTCCATGGTGCGCCACGTTTATAAGGGTCCTTGGCTAGACCCACCGTATCGGGTGGTTCTAGCTCATCTTCCAACAAGGGGTCGTCATTGCTTATTAGATATTTCATATCGAGATTAAAGCTTCGTTTGTTGGCCCCAAGTTTAGTAGGAATATTTTTGTGTTTTTGTTTGAGCAAAGCTTAATGAGTTTTTATGAATGGTTGTCCCAACGCGAGGGGAGCATCATCTAAGATAATGAAGTCGGTTGGTACAACCGTTTGTTGCGTTTGAATGAGAATGTTTTCAACCACTCCCGAAGCATTTTTAGTTTTTCGATTAGCCAAGTGGATAGGAATTTTGATCGGAAGGAAATCACCAATACCAAAGCTTTCAAATACACAGCTAGGCATTATATTAACACAAAGATCTATGTTTATTGAAATGTTACTAATATAGATGAATATAGATGTTTTGAATAAAACATTCGGTTTTATGTTTAATTCAAGTTGTTCATCTTGTATTAGTGAAGTTTGATCTGTAGTTAAATTAACACTTGCCATTTCTTTGATTTTAGGATTAGTATTTAACTTTTTCATAAACTTAGCATGAGATGGTTCCAAATTATGATTTTCAATAGAAGGCTGTAAAATATATATTTTTTGGAGGTCTTGATGTTCCCCTTCGATATTTATCTTTGTAGACTTACCTTCCGTGTGACTTGGTTTGGTTTTTTTTATCTTCATGCGTAGGCTTTTCTTTGAGTGGTTTCTCTTCTTTTAGCTTCTGAGGTTTTATCTCTTCTTTGATTACCTCCTCGGTACAAACGGTCTCTTTTCTTGCACGAGATTGGTTGATCAAGCGTTCTAAGTTCTTGAGACTTTGTATGAGGCTTTTGACTTCGAGCACGATTGTGGGTGGTGTCTCGTATGTTTCAAACAGTGGAGTGTCCCAATCAAAGCTTGATTTTGGGAGCTCAAACCTTAGTTCCTCGTATGTTGTGTATGAGGTTAATGGTTGAAAGAGATAATAATGTTGTACCGAATGATATTCACCACAAATGGTACAATATGGATCCTCGTAATAATCATAATAATAGTAGTCATAATCTCCCATGTAATAATCCATTGTTTGGATAATACCCAGAATATTATGGCTCTTGGGATAGAAAAGGAAAAAATATTAGGTTAGCATGGCCCCGTGCTCAGGACTATGATTTCTCTGATACTGGGCGTTTTTAACACGGCCCCGTGTCAGATGTGCCACGGCCCCTTGTTAGCCTTTTGTGAATAAGTTTTTGTTGATTTTCAGCTACTGTAAGTTAGGCACGGCCCCGTGTTGATCAAGCACGCCCCCATGCTGAAGTTGCAGAAAATAGAAAAAAGGCAGAAAAATAGGAAAAAACCTAAAAAATAAAAATAAAGAAGATAAAAATGATTAGGTCGTCGATTTTAAACTTTCTTAAAATCCCCGTGTCCACGGTCACGGCACCAAAAACTTGACGTGGTCAAGTGTGGTTATAATTTTTATTATATTTTAGGCACTTTTTACTCGTAGTTCAAACTTTAAATTTATAAGAACACGATACAATACTACCACTCTACACACGTTAGGGCAAGTGCACACATCGTGGACGTAGTATAATGATGGTAAGATAAGGAGGTCGTCCAAGGACACAAGAACTTTTAGTACCAGCTTATCGTTAACGTCTAATCTAAACATTTTTTTTATAAAAGTTTTGAAAGTTTTAAAAGTAAAAACGTAAATAAAAGGAAAACAAATAGACAAGAAAGAATCACTTGGTTCCGACTCCTCTTTTACATATCCTTTGATGATTTCCGCACTGAGCATTTTAAAATATTATCTTAGTTATAGTAGTAGGCCCCTCTTGTGAAGGCGACATTACCATCAACCTATTGGTCTGAGTCAGCAGGGATACAAGCCCGCAAGGTCGGAATATTGGAAGATAATTAAGTAAGTTATTAATGCGAAAAGTGGTAAGCCCCTCTTGTGAAGGCGACGTTACCCTCGACCATATTGATCTGAGGCAGCAGGGATACAGTCCCGCAAGGCCGGGTAAAGTTTTAATAGTAGTTTATTTATAAGGGGTTCAAGCCGTTCTTACTTCCCCCGATTTGATGTTATCTGCCTCAAGGGAAGTCCTAATAAGCTTGAAACAAGTCCTCGCATGATCTATACACTGAATGAGAAAAGAACTTTACCCAGACACCTTCTAACCCCCAAACAAGTAGTTAACACGCTTTATATAGACCGTAGAGACACGACTGAGTGAATCAACGAAACATGAATAGTTTTTAAATAAAGTTCACTTTCAATATAAAAAATTAGTTATTAAAGTCATTAATACATACCCAAATAAAAAGTTGCCAAAGATTAGAAATCAAAAGTAATATATAAAAGACTTGTCTTCATCAAGTGATGTAAGAGATTTAGCCAAGCATAGCCTTTGTTTGACAATAACTTTTACAATCAATCTTAGATCCCGAGACTACTACACACTCTAAAAGATGAAAAATGGATGATAGTGGTGGGTGTTGGTGTTGTAGTTGTGGTGGACTGATGGCAAGTGTGAGAGAAGTGGTTTGTGAAGGGATGCATTTCTCTTGAACCAAGCACCTCTATTTATAGCTGGAAATAGATAGCAAGATACGGCCCCGTGGTCATCTTTTTCTCTCCCTTCATTACCTGCAGATGTCAGGTCTTGTACCAACATGCCCCGTGATGTCATAGCATGACCCCGTGGTTAGTATACTTGCTGTACTCTCACAGATTCTGCGAATCTCAGAGTTGACCACGACCCGTGTTGGGTTGGCACGGCCCGTGTTGATTTGTCTTTAGCTGTTGTCTTTTTCTGCAGAGAATCTTGACTATGCACGGCACCATGCCTGGTGGGCACGACCCATGTTGGGTTAACCACTACCCATGTTAGGTTGGCATGGGCCCGTGCCTAAGCTTCTTTTTTCGTTTATTTTTGTTTTGTTTTTTTATGTGGATGGGAGTTCGGCAGGTCGTGTCAATCCATCTTCCTTGTATTTGTGTTGGTTTCTGTTGTTAATATGTTCCTTTTATTCGTTTAAGCTCTATCGATCCTTTAATTTAAAAGTAAACAAAAAAACTTTTTTTCTAACATTAGTACCGAAAAAGGGTTGATTTTATGCCTTGTTTGATGCGATTTATATGTTGTATTTTCCGCACATCAGGTGACAGTGGGTTAGTGGCAGGATTTGGTCTCCATGATGGCTACCCAATACGTAATCAAACCCAGACAAGGTTATGGTTGGGAGTTCAGCCGCATACCGGATAACATGTCAAATTGGTGTTTAAAAATTATATAAGTTATAGAAAAAAATACCAAATGTATTTATGTTAATAAATAATAATCTTTTTGGACATGTGTCACTCTCCATTGCCTTCTCACTCTTAAGTAATAATAATATTACATAATAATTTTTGTTATACATGTTATTAGATATATTTTGTCTATCTTATTAAATAATATAATAATAACAAATAATAACTTTATATATATATATATATATATATATATATATATTACTGCATAACACTTCTCTTTGAAATTACAATGTAATTTTAATTCAATTTTAAAACAATTAAGAACAATATTGTTGAATTTAGTACAAATGTTGATACACAAGTACCTTGTCATTTAAAATTGTGTCCCTCTATATTTTAACATTTAATAATGGGATGAGCTTGGTACCTATTTAGGGATGAGCTTGGTACTTGTACCGCAATTACCGGTACTGATATTTGTCAAAAATGGGTATCGGTACCAAAAATACTCAGTGTGGTACGATACCGGTGTCAATATGGTAACGGTATTTGCATGTAAAAGTCTGTAAAATACCAATACCGTACCAAGATGAAAACACCAAAAAGTGGGTATCGAAAATGATTCGGTACGGAAAATTTTGTACCAGTTCCCAATACCAAATGCTCATCCCTAGTTATTACATCTATCATTTATATTTATAATTTATAACAATTTTTTATAGAAGTTATTTGTTTTTATAAAACTTGTTTAATAACATAGTGTAACAAATGCCAAATAATAATGCAATGTTAATACATCTAGCATTTATAGTATTATAAAAACTATTTTAATTTTAATAAAGTTTGTTTTACTTTGAACTTTAGGTTTCTATATCATATCCTAATCAATCTATTATTTACAAACCTTGAGTTATATTATAAAATTTTAGTTTAATTTATAAAAGATACTCTTATGAGATTCATAGAATGCGGTCATTTTTCTATAATCGTACGCACAACATGAATACACTTCCTTCACTTTTACATTGATATGTCTTTTATACATAAGGACGTGTGGGCTTGTTATTGAAGTCTGACATTCCACTTACAAATTTTTGTAATAGTAAATTTGATGTAATTTTAAAATTGTTTTCTTAGCACTACGTCATTCAATAAATGAGTTTAGTTTAGCAGGTGGTATGCTAAGTAAAAAGAAAATTAAATTCATAACGAGCTTTTAAGCTAATGTGATCCATGAGCTCATTTATTTCTAATTACTTACTTGTATTATTAATTTTGTTATAAATGTATCCATTATGTAATGACTTTTCACATGTATAACCCCTATCTATGAATGCATCCATTATGTAGTGACCTTACACATGTACAACCTCTTTCTCTTATTTACTATTGTACTAATGTGAGTGTCTATATATAATGACATTTGTATATGATGTTAGATGAATGAATAAAAATTCTCCATGTTCTATTCTCTATATGATTTCATAGTCTAGCTCTCATGTTTATATACATATATATTAGTTGCTAATAGACCGTTGTTTTACAACATGTTATCAGCACAAACATGCTCTATGTATTTTGCCACCCTTGGTATCCCTTTTTCCATGCCTTTTATGTGCATTATTTTTCAACCTAACTCAATCTTGCATGTTGAGAAAGCAACCCAATAATTATGCAACTATCTCTACTAATAAAGGTATGATTCTCCGTATGATTATTTCATATTATATTTGATGATGATGCATCAGTCTTACTGGTGACACTTATTAATATACATATATAAACTTAAAACTGATCATTACTATAAATTCTAGGATGTAGTCTCATGATTGAACTCTTATCTATATATCTTTTTTCATTTGCTTTTAGAAGTTATATATATATATATATATATATATATATATATATATATATATATTAGCATGTTGGTATTCATCAGGATTTAGATGTTACATCATAAATTATCACGTTACAATTGATTAATTCATCTTTTTCTAATACTCATTATTAATTGAATAACTATAGTTTTCGTTGACGACGACGATATTACGAATATTTATTTTATTTTTCTTATTTTCAAATGATCCCTTCTATTATTCTAAATTGGCTGGATTATCATTTAATTAGTTAATTTAATATATGTTGTTTAGGACTCTTACAATCTGGTGATTCTCATCTACATATTCTTTGAGCCACCATAATCATATATTTATGCTTCTTTATTAACCTTGTTAAGCTGTAAATAAAATTGTTGAATTATTTTGATTTGAGAAAGTTAATTTGTTATCTAGAGAATATTATATGTGCTTTTAGAATCCATGAAAAACAATTAAATTCAATATTCAATATTAAAAAGTATGGAACTCAATATTTATGGACTAAACAATGCAATTGTATTAGGTATATATGCTTGTATTGGTGGCAATATATACATGATGTATGTACTAGATTTTCATTTTGTATAGTTTATAATTTAAATGGATATGAATTTTGTAATTAATTGTTTTCATTAGTCATTGTTAATACATAGCATGCCAAAAAACTTTTACATAATTAGATATAAATGAGTTATGTGACTAAACATCAATTGATTTAGTTTTAAATAAACTATATAACTTATAATGCAATATATTATTATTATTGTTATAACATGATTATGCAAATATCGTTTGGTACTTATACTAAGGTTAATGCTATAACAAATTTTGCATATAAGAAATTCATATAATAGATTAATATTGCTAGATATAATTAGTTGTTTTTAGAGAAACATTTTCTAGCGATGTCGGTACCTCTCATGCATTCATTATGCCATGTCATAATGTTTAACAATATATTTGCATATTAACTATTACTATTGCTAGTATAAAATAGTGATTTTTGCTATTGCTTCATATGTACAATGTATAGATTGCTTATATGATGTCATCAATTGTTTAAATATCAATATTTGAGAAAAAAAAATGAGTATGTTATGTAATTCATCAGTATTACAATTTTCAAATAAAATTTTCAAATACAAGTAATAAATGATCTGAGAACTTGAAAGAGATATATGTTTAAGTTTTAAAGTAAGTGTTCAAAATATATAAGATATTATGTTTGGTTATACCATAATAAGTTATTACATAAATTATATGCGTTTGCTTATTAGTGATAAGAAGGTTTCTTATTTTATAAAGGCCCATTATAAGTTGTTTTTATATGATGACATGCTATAAGGTCATGTATTGTATGATTTGTTGCTATCTACACCTTGTACTCTATATGCTATCACTTCTTTGCATCGATAATACCGAATAGAACGACTAAACCAAAGTTGTGGTTTATTGTCATTCTCATGAAAAATATAAATATGCTTCGATTTGACACCAAAAGTGTCATACTCCTTGTATCTCATTATCAAGTATAAAAAAATATTATATGACCCGGACATATAGTTACTTCTCAATTGATGTTATACGAAGAGAAGTTTATTTATAAGAGAAATTAGATAAAACAAATTTTGTTTTTCAAACCTCAAATATACTCCTGAAGTAGCAATGTCATTTAAAGGGTATGAACGGTTTGAAACGATGTATATCTATTTGTTCGAGAAAATAATGGAAAACCGTAAAAATTGTATGGTTTTACTCTAATGCATGAAGTGGATATATATTGATCATTGACATCATTGAGAAAGTTGTAATCATGATCATATTAATAATGAGATTGACCATCAGAAGTGCAACAATCATTATGTTAATAAGAGATCAAACTATCAGAAATTATAAGATAGTCAAGCTAATAATGAGATCGAATATCAATATTATAATGATAGTCATGATGAGATCGACCCCCAAAGTGTAAACTAGTGATTACATAACACGATGGTTTGAACTTTGAAGTTATAATACATTCTTTCATATCTTATGTTTTGTATTACATACGTGCAAGTAATACATATACAATATCATAAACCATAAGTTTATGGATCCTGATTATTTACTTTATTGGTATGACTGGTTAGACCACACCGAGTTAATGATGATGTGAAATATAATGAAGAACTTGAAGATTCTTCTAGTTGATAGCATCTTATGTTTGCTCTTAATGGAAGTTATTTATTTGCCAATTAATGGTATAAATCCCTAAAATATTATGGAATGAATGAAGATGTATATATCCAAACATGATACCGTTTAGTGTTTTTAAATCGATGCATCGTCTAAATGGTCATCAAATTTACAACTTGAAGTTGTGTTTAGCTTAGCTAATGAGATAGCAAACATATTATTCCATATTATCATATTTATGGTGGTTATAACATTGAATTTAGTATCCATGTTACTAATGATTATTGGAATAAGTATTGAACTTTCTAAATGCTTTGACACAAATTGCTTTTGTTGAAGACAATGATCAAACGTTTACAAATTGATTGCAAAGCCAATAATCAAGAGAGCAAAAGTTCATATTTGAGCACATGTGATTTTACACGCGGTAACATTATTTCACATCAAGCCAACATGTTGTAATAGTTTCTCCCCCATTATAGTTAGTTTTGGTCAGGAACCAAATATTTCCCATCAAACTTTTTATTGTGAGGTATACATTGGAATTAATCCACCACAACACATAAAGATTGAAACTCAAAGAATGTTGGAAATATATGTTGGAATGAAAATACTATTTATGATTACATACTTAGAGCAATTAACGAGAGATTTATTTATGGCTCGTTAAATCTTACTTTAAGTAAATTAACATTTTCAACATTAGGGGGAGATTAATGGCAGTTGAAAAAGGAATGGGTATGCATGAATTATCATTGATCCTCAAACTAAATTGTGTGAACAAGAAGTTCAAAAGATAATTCGTTACCTAGATTAAAGAATCAATCACCAGACATGTTTACTGACCTAGATACAGTGACTAAGTAAGTCACATAGTCAACTGCTAATGCTCCAATTAAGTTAATTGTCCTAGTAGGGCAAACCATATATTAATGAGTCTATTACACGCCTGAAGCGTGGTAGACTAGTCGATTCCAAGAAAATAAAAGTTCCTCGAAAAATTGGAGCAAGTAACGAAGAAGATGGTCAAGTCGAGGCTATAGTAAAAAAAAGGGTTTCTTGAAGAGACATTAGACATGATGGTTCTGGAAGAACCTCAGGTACCTGAAAATAAATAGCTCCTAGTAAATTATATCATGTCTAGAAGTGTATGGAATCGAAACAAAATCGACGTCGTTATACTTTTGTATATATAGCGCTTGAAAAGATGAAATGATGAGGATCAAGATTTAAAATCTGCCTATGAATAAATACAAAGAAATGATTGGCCAAAATGGAACGACGCAAATGAGGCAGAGTTGAATTCTCTATTGAAATGGAAAGCTTACAGGCCAGTAGTCCATAAAAAAAGTTGTAAAATATATTTAATATAATTAGGTCTTTTATGTGGATCAACAATTGATGGCAAAAGGATTTCGCAAAGACCTACGATTAATTATGAGGAGACGTATTCTCCAGTGGTGGATGCAATAGCTTTCCAGTATTTAATTAGTCTGGTAATATAAAGAGAGAATTGATATGCGTTTTATAGATGTTATGTATCATTCAGATACCAAAGTTTACATGCAAGTCCTTGAAGGATTTAAATTATGTACTTCATGTAAAGTAAGTTCTCGAGAATAATATGATAGTTGTATACAGATTCATTTTTGAATATAATTGAATTCCTGATGAGTTTCTTAAAGCAATTGAGTTCGTTAAAGGTGAATCAAAACATCTTAACGATGTAATTCTTGTGCACCGATAAACATACATTGAAAACTTGTACCCAGTGATTGTGATATCTCAATAAATAGTGTACACGCATGGTACAATATGGATTTTGGAGATAAAAGCAAGTGTTCATGACACTTTTACATGATATAGATATCTATGTGTTAAATGGGCAAATTTATATAGCAAAACTCCTGAAGAGTGAAGCACATGCATATATGGATAAGATGGAACGAATTCCCTCATGGATTGATAATGCTAGAAGCATTGATGTCAAAACCTCAAGAACATATTATATGAAGTTGACAAAATATGTGGACTAAAATAGTCTAGTCAAATATGATATAATTGACTCACCAGTGAGCTCGAAAACGATAAATACATATGGTGAAGTTGGTCCATTTGTTTTCACTAAAAGAACGATATGAGGTTTACAAGTATTGCAATATATGTTGATGATGTCATTGAATCTCCCAAAGAGAAAAAAAGAGCTCAAACATTTAAGCAAGAATTTGCAACTGAAATACAATATTGCAAATTCATGGCTCGATACGTAGGACATACGTTTATATTATAATCCATCAATCATAATACATCTAGAAAATGTTGGACATTTTCATATGGACAAAGCTTTTGGTGTAAGTACATTTAATGATGTTCAAATATTTTATATAGATAAAATATCATCTTCTATCAAAGAAGCAAAGATCCTTGGTCATGAAGTACCATAATTCAATACAAATTGTATTAATATATCTTGCTAGCTATACACGAACATATACTATTAAATTCATTGGCAAGATTTAACTCGTGTACGACGAGTAGATCGTGTAATGAGTAAAATATTTATTTTCTATACCCTTAAGGTACGAAAGGTATGGGTTCATATTTACTAACCCATCAACAAGTTTGGTTAGTTTTGTAAATGCAGGGATTATAACAAAACACATTTATGGATCTTATGGTATCTACTTACAAGAGGAGGTAATTAAAGTTTTACATGAAGATCATACATCAAGTTCATTAATAGATTGCACATCAAGCGACAAATCACTCACTGCAAAAGTTTTTCAACAATTTTCATATTATATTGAGGGGGAGACAATACGCGTTGCACTCTTTTTCCCTTAGCTGAGGTTTGTCCCATTGGGTTTTCCTAGCAAGGTTTTTAATGAGGCAACATCATTAAGCGTGTTAAAGAATAGTATTCCATCATGTGGATAGTCAAGGGGGAGTGTTATGAATGTATCAATTATGTAGTGACTTTCCACATATATAACCCCTATCTATGAATGCATCCATTATGTAGTGACCTTCCACATGTATAACCCATTTCTCTTATTTACTATTGTACTAATGTGAGTGTCTATATATAATGGCATTTGTATATGATGTTAGATGAATGAATAAGAATTCTCCATGTTCTATTCTCTATATGATTTCATAGTCTAGCTCTCATGTTTATATACATATATATTAGTTGCTAATAGACCGTTGTTTTACAACAAATTTCAAATTCTTACCAAACTCTTTAATCCGGATTTTCAAATTTTCATATTAATAAATGTTGGATTTAATAAATACGGACTTGGTTCTTTTTCTTTTTTATAAAAAGGGGGTTGTGTAAGATTAATGTATATTTGTTACATTGTTATTATTATTATTATTATTATTATTATTATTATTATTATTATTATTATTATTATTATTATTATTATCGGGATAAGAATTCTTTTTCCATTACGTTATTTTGATTGTTAGGTTTACAATGTTATATTTGTTTTATACATTATAATAATACTTAGAGATTATGTATAAGACGATGCTCACTTGGCGATTCATTTCAATATAATTGTTTGTTATATAAAAATACAAACTACAATGCATTTATTAAAACTTTTTATTACTAAATACAATTTTTTCAATGTTTTGATAAATTTAACTTAAATAACATATAAAAGCTTTAACTGAACACGTTTTATGCATGTTACGACTATGTTTTTGAATTCTCTTATGTTTTCTATAGTGAGCACACCAAAATCAATCGGATTTTCACCTGTCACAACACATGGGTCTCTTGCTAATATATATATATATATATATATATATATATATATATATAATATATATATAAAGAAAATTATTATTTAATATTTTATATTATTATTTAATAGAAGAGAGAAGATATGTATATTCTCTCTCATATTAATATAATAATTTGACTATATCTAATTTAGATTATTATATTAACATATATGATACTACAAAATAATACTATATTTTTCATACACGTTATTAAGATAGTAAAAAAAATAACCTCAGAACAAACAAGAACGACAATATGACCTTGATATACATGCTTAATGATATAAAACTAATATAAAGCACCCCACATACGGTGAGAGGTGTCACACTATGATAAATACTAACAACACATTAAATACAAAACACAAAAAAAAAACATTTATAATGAAAATTTTGATGATCGAGACAAAGTAGTGGCACAATTAATAATAACAAACTATAACACCTAAAGCACGAAATCCCAATGCATATAGAAACTACAAATAAAAAATGCCCACGTTTTGTAAGTGGAAACCAAAGAGACGTACAACCGAAAAATAATTATAGGCTTATCCTTATTTCTATCAAACTTAACGTTCATTGTTTTTTTTAATATTAGGGTACTTAGCCTATTGTGGAACAACTTTATCTGCCTTATTTAGAGCCTCCATATCATCTTCACCAATGTGTCTCATAACATTTAATTGCCTTTTCAACTTTTCTAGCTCGGAAATTATTTTCTGGTGAAGGTTTTTTTTCAAGCGGACATTATAAATATCTAGTGAGAGTATACTCTCCCAGATATGTTGGATAAGTATGAAAGCAGTTGCTTCTTCGTTAAGAGATAATATTCTGCAAAAAAAAGACATATATGTAAGCAAATAATATTTACATAATGGTATGTATACCTATAGAGAAAATATAGTATTCATTCATACGCATAACGTGTTTAAAGGTTATACAGTCAGACAAAAGGCTACAACGGTTGCTAATCTACAGCTATCACGCTTGATATGCCAATAAAGTAATTCATAGCGTAAAAAATGTCAATACAACATGCAAATGATAAGGTTTGGAAACAATGTAAAATCACACTGAATACATATGCATACCCTAACCAACAACCTGACAAAGTGTTTATATTCGTGACAATTCCAAGGTCATAATATAAAACCCAAACAAAAAGCGACCATATACACTAACAAAACGGAACGAAGCATGCCTTCAATAAAACAAAAAAAAAACAATACAAAGTACAAACAAAGCAGCTGAATCGGATTGCATAGGGTCAGCTTCTTGGCTGCAAACCAATCTCATAAAAACG
The DNA here is from genome assembly GCA_947069175.1 of Scalesia atractyloides. NCBI lineage: Eukaryota > Viridiplantae > Streptophyta > Magnoliopsida > Asterales > Asteraceae > Scalesia > Scalesia atractyloides. Next base: position 7,108,301 of record CAMTDV010000002.1, on the reverse strand, counting down.
TGCAAATGATAGTCTTAGTTTATTAAACACAGAACAATATATAAATTACAGCCTCACTCACAAAGCAAAAAACCAAAAGCATTCGAAAGGTAACAACTCATAATTCTGGCATGGCTGCAATAAAGTTTGCCAAACTTTATGACTAAACGACAAAAGTAACAAAATAAAAAATGCACAATATATTGTGGTTTATAATAATAAACCATAGGATTAGAATAATTAACACAAAATCACATCCTCATTCACAAAGGAAAACCCAAAAGCATTCCAAAGGTAAGAATTCATAATTCTACCATGGCTACAACGAAGTCTGCCAAGCCTTACGACAAAAAAAAAATAACTAACAAAATCAGCACGAATCATATTGTAGTTCATAGTGGTAAACCATAGGCTCAAAATAATTAACAAATAAATCACAATCTCATTCACAAAAAAACCAATAGCATTCCAAAGGTAACAACTCATAATTTTGCCATGGTTGGCAACATACGTTGCCACGCCTTATAACAAAAGGCCATCATAGTGGTTATAGACATGAATCGGTCAAACAAAAGTATGCGTGTGTCCTAATCCTCATCAAGCATGCATGTCTCCAAGATGAAGCTAGCGTCATCTTCATAGAGACCAGCAACCATAATGGTCAACTCACAAATACCAAATCCAAACATAACATCAAAAAGGTTAATCATCACAACCACCTAACATGTCAACATGCAAAACGGTTCGAATGAGAAGAGACTCGTCATCATCGACGCAAACAACCCCACAAAAGCCAACATATAAATGGTTAATCGTAACCTTAAAACCCTAAATGGATAACCAGGAAAAACAAACCCAAAACACACAGAACCACGAAAATATGGTAACTAAACATCATCATTCTCACCAACAAAGTCATGTTAACCAATATGGACATGCAAAATGATTATCAGGTGAGAATAGACTCATCGTCATCGAGCTAACCAAACCCACAAAAGCCTGAGTTGACTCATCGTGACCGAACCAACAAGACCCACAAAAACATGAAACAAATCCGGCAATATTTAATGCGTTCCCATCAAAAACCCTAAAAGCTTAACTGGAAGCTTAAAACCCCAGAGGGTTACAAAATCATCTAGCCGTAAAATTCGAAAAAACAAAAAGAAATCAAACTTGAAAACCCTAGAGGGTTAACTGAAACCAGAAGCATGTCGGATAACATCAACATCACGATAGCCGGAGTCGAGAGCGTACAACTGCGTAGCGGATCATTGGCGGTAGTAACGTTGAAAGACAGGAGTTAGGAGAGGCGGTGCCAATGAGGGTTTAAGCATTTAAAGACAACCAATCGTCAAACAAAACAATCAGAATAAAAAGAAGGGAGCGATGTTTAGGGTTAGCAGCGGAGTGGGTGAGTGGCGGTGGGAGAGGATGAGGCTGTGGGACAAATGGATTAACATAAATGAGAGTTTAATGTTATATACCTAACAAATGTACAACAAAACAATAAGCGAGTACAACACTCAAAAGTCAAAAACACCAATAAAGCAAAGTACAACACAACAATGCAAGAACAACTTACAAATTAATATATATATATATATATATATATATATATATATATATATATTAGTTGGATGTAACCAATAATGCTAATAAAGAATCAAATCTGTAAAAGTACCTATAATTTTAATACTTAAAATAATATAACTTAGGACATTAAAATGAGAAGCGAGTTATCTAAATAAAGTATCAAATTACCTTTATAATATTATTTGAGGGTCATGTGTAAATGTGCAATGCACGAGTTTATTCAACTTGAACAATACACGAGTTTTTAAAAACATTATTTTTTTATCAATATATAGCATTATATTTACTCAACTTATGTAATACACGAGATTCTAGCCTAGTAATTATATATACAAAGTTAAATGAAGAAATTGTTTTTGTTATTATCATTATCAATCAACATATTAAAAAACCAAGCCAAAGAATAGTGGTTGGCCCAACTAAAAGTTGCCACGTGGCAACTTTTTTTTATTGTTTTTTATTTATGTTATATAACTTTTCTCCAATAACTCATATTCGTTAACTTAAAAAAAAAACTAAATTCGTAACTTTGCTTAGTTTTTTCAGGCGTTTTGAAGCAAATTTTGTAGAGAGCATAGTCGCAATTAAAATAGAGTGGTCATTTTGTTTTTTTATATATGCTATATGAGTGCAAGCCAGTATTGTGGTGGTACCTTGATGAACCGAACAAAATCCTGCCAAACAATTGTTTTCAATCGATGTAGATCACATGTTGATATTCTTTTCATCATATCACAATTTTATTTATTTGCTTTTCCGTTTTTGGTTGCTATAACAAGCTTCGGTTCTGTAACATAACGAGGTGAAGCGAAACCAATCAAATTCCTGTCGTGTAGCATGGGGAGTTGCGCTGGTTTTGATAGCACTGGTTTATTTAATATCAAAAGTGAGCTTAGAGCCCAACCTTTACTCTGTTGTCCTCAAAATCTGGATTTTCAACAAGGGTCGCAATGGGCCTATCCGCTTGGAGTTTACTCATATGTAATGTATGGATAATTAATATTTTTTTAAAATTAGTAAAGGAAAATTGTGGTGATATGTAATAAAAATGATTAAATTATCAATAATAGATATATTACACTTCTTTTCTCTTACATTAATGTTAAGTTTAGTTTTTAATACTTTAGGAGTGAATATTTAGTTTTAACACATATGTAAAAGAAATTAATACATTTACCATCCCATATGTAGTTCAAATTTTCAAATTCTCTCTATGTTGTATAAAATAAAAAATTAAGCTCCTATTCCTCTAAAAAGAAAGAAAGTTAATATGCCAAACCCTGAGAACTTAAATATATTACTATACTTTTCTTAACAGTTTATTTATTTATTTCAACATTTTATGATACTTTCCTTAACAATTTGTTTATTTATTAGTTTAGGTTATACGGTGTGGTCATCACACTCATGACCACCATAACCCTTCACGTCAACGTCATGTCACCCACCTCTAGTCCATTATCCAAAACCACTACCCTAAGGGTGTGGTCATGTCATCTACCTCTAATCCTCCATCCAAAACCATCCCCTTATCTATTTTAATTTATTTTTTGTCTAAAGAAAAATGAAAGAAAATCTTGGAAAATGGAAAAGAGGATCATGGTTGCCATGGTTTAATCCATGCGAACCATGATGAATTAGGCAAGCGATGGTGTAGCCCTCCATTCATGTTTCTATGTGCTGAATCATGTTCCAACCATAACCCTCACACTCTTCAGATCATTTGGCCAGATTAACATTTTCGTATTTGTTCTCTAAAAATAAACTTTCCAGTAAGGTTATTATCATGAACGGATTTGTATAAATAAAAAAACTCCTCATAGCTATAAACTATATAATTAGTATGTTGGTGCATTTTTTATTATTAAATTTTCACCATAAATTATGCATTTATCGTATCAATATCTCATTATTATGTGAAACATTTGTTTTGGTGAAACTGGATCTACTTTGGATCGTTTTTATTGTTTTTGTTGGTGTGAGTGATTGCAAGAGAAAGGGAGGAAAGAAAGGCCATATGCGGATAATGAAGGACTATAAGACTGAATTACCTGGGATGCCTGTGCCCATAAGAAATCGCGGAAATAAAAGTTGGAAAGAATTGGACGAATATGATGATGGATAAAACAAGTTGAGCCTGAGATATATCAACAAAATGATGTTGATCGGCAAGTCAAAGCCTCAAACCTTTTATTAGTGATAACTTTGGCCAAGTAATTCGCGAAAAAAAAATAATAGAAGGTAAATCTCTTTAGATGGTTTTGGTCTCTTACCTACACAAACACAACACTCAATGTATGAATAAAAAAACGGTGTTGGAAGGTGGCCTAGAATCGATTAATGGGCCCATTATGAGTTGGGCTCGGGCTGCCAAGAAGGAACCAAGCAACACCGACTGAGCCACACCGGACTACTGTTGGTCACGGCGTTGCCCCACTGGCGTGGCTTTGAAGCCTAGCGTGGGGTGGGGGGAGGGGGGAGCTGAACTAGCTAGCTAGGATTGGCTGAGGACTTTTGACCGTTTAAGGTAGCCGTTGGCCAACGGCTACTTTATTAAAAAATATTTCTTTTTTAAACTTTATAAATACTCACCCATTTTTTACATTTTTACTTCTAACCTTTTATCTCTATATTTTTTTATAAATTCATCCCACTACAATGCATCTATTTAACCGAAACCTCGACCCAACCAACCCCTTTGGTTACCAAGAGAACCCGAACTCTAGCCCGCCACAAAACCGCCAACCACCAAACCCGACCCAAATACCCCTTACCCGCGGCAAACCACAAAGTTTTGTATGCTCACCTTGTCCCGAGCTGGCAGGAATCGCGTCGTATATAAGGAGCGTGTTTTCACGAACTTTCCATACGACGACTCATCTATTCTAACTAACATTTCCCAACCCGATTCCGTACCCGAAGCACAGCTGCAAGACGTTGGTGGTTTGTCATCCAAACCGGCCAAAAAAAGAAGTCACAAAAAAACGGATGAAGAGAAAGCAATAGCCGCCGCTCAATGAATACAAAAAAATGGACGACTCAAGAAGAAACTACTTTGACAAGATGTTATATCGACGAATCGCAAGATCCGATTAAAGGTATTTTATATATAACAATATTATTGTTTTTTGTTTTATTATAATTTTTTAATGACTAAATTTTTATGGGAATAAGGGATGCACGACATCGCACAGATTTTTGGAATGTCATAAAAAAATCATTTCATATGCAAATGCAAAACAAGTAGGTGTATCGTGAAAATGATAGCCTCTCCTCCAAGTAGGGAGACATGAATACACACGTTATTGCGTTCAATGTTGTTTCCATTAGGTGAAGAACTCGCCAAAAAACGTTGAAACCGAAGCCGACTTTATCCAGAATGTCATGGTATCATATAGAGAAAACAAGAAGCACGAGTTCAAGTACATGCGTTGTTGGAATATATGTAGGTACGTTTCTAAATGGGCGACAGTCCATACTACTAGCGAATCAACCTCATCCAAAAGGGCAAGAACACCCTCGTCCTAAACTCAATCTGATGCTCTAGATCAAGAGCTTGATCTAAATTTGGATGATTTTGATGATTTTCTTTCACGCCCACCCGGTAGAGACAATTCAAAAAAATGGGTTCAAAGAGGTAGATTGGGTTCGGCTTCGGGTTAGGCCCCTAGTTCAGCTTTAGGTAAAGGGTTGTACACCAATCCGTTTGAAGAAATTGGGATGAAAATTGACACATTCAATTTCATCCAACAATAGAGGATCGAGGTGAAGAAAATATCCAAGCGGCTCGCGAAAAAAATGCATCTCAAAAAGAAAAACATGCAGATATGAAGTTTCTCGCCGTGAACGTTGATCACCTTACCGACACAGAATTGGCAATGACGTTGCAAATGAAAAAAAACCATGAAGTTTTTTATTTCTTTTTTGTTTTATTTAGTTGTTTTTATAATTTTATTTGTACTTTTTATTTTAGTTAGTGTGTTAATTTAATTAAATGAAATTTAATTTAAAAAGGCAATATAACAATGCCACATGGCTGGCCATGTCACCCCACACCCAAAAAAGCCACGCTAGCAAAGCCACACCGTGTGGATCCCACCTTCGCTACATGTCAAGCTATGCCCCTAACCCAAACCCCTCCGCACCCTATAGTCTAAGGAAGCAGGTTTGACTTTTGCCATACATATAACACTACAATCAACATAAATGGAGCTGTTTGTTTAGCTCTTAATGGTTTAGATCATTTTACTGGTTCACTACTTAGTGGCTCAAACCGTTTGTTTTGCAAAATATGTCTGAATGGTTAAGCATTATACCAAGTCTGAATGGTTAAAACCTCTTATCTAAATTGGTCAGACATAGCTTCTAAACGGTTAAGCATTATACTAGCTCTAAATGATTCAGATCTTTTACTGGTTCAACACTTAATCTTTTCGAAATTGCCAACAACCATTTTTGTTGGTAACGGGGATCAAAGACCACGACAATAAACAGTAAATGTTTATTTCTTCCGATATCATGACTATTTGCCAAAATTTTCATTCATGTCCAAGTACATGAGACTCAACTTTTGAACATCATCATCATATATATATATATATATATATATATATATATATATATAATATATATATATATATATTGCAGGTAATACGAGTGTGCATATGATACAATGATCAAGAAAAAATATATTTGAAGTAAACATATACTGATCCTGAAAAGCGTTTGGTCACCTTATAAATAAATGCCTCGTAAAATCTGTTTCCGCTTCCCAATCACGAGGATAAGCATAAGGTGGCCCATGCATGCATTCACTCCTAAACTTCAAAACAGACTCATTGATTCATCAAGAAAGTGGAGTTCCATCTTGTAACAACATCTAAGCAAACATTCCCACCACCATCTACTTTTCATGTTCTTATGACTCGGATCGAATCAATCAGCTCGAACCAACAATTTATAACGGTTCGGGTTGGTTTTAACGGTTTATGAACACACTAATCATATACATAACAATTAAAAAATACCAAAATTTTATTGTGAGAGTGATTTACTATTCATAGTCGTTTGTTTTAATTTGTTTTTTAGTTTTAATGTTACCCTTATACTTTAAATAATATACGTCTTTGACTACCAATGATCTCTTGGCCTAGTGGTTAAGGGGGAGGTGGGAAGCTTTGTTTCTTTTGAAGGTCCTTGGTTTCAAGGCAAGGAGGTTTTGATACTAACTTGGTGATAATAACACACACATATATATATATACACACACACATACGTCTTTGACTTTGGTTTAATTTTCTTCCATTCGTTAACTTTGAAAAAAAAGTTGAATACGCAGTTGTATTAAAAACTCCGTTTAAAGAAAAGTTGAATGCTTAGTTGTGTTAAAAACTCCGTTTAAGTTTTATTTCTTTTGATTTTCTCTGATAGCTTTTGTTCCTTAACTATTTTTTGAATTGAATAAGCAGATGTGTTAGAAAATATATTTGAATTCAAAATAGAGTATTTTTAATATCGTAAGTTATAACAAGTGCCACTATCGGTAATGACCTGAACCGATACCGATTGAACAACATAGTTACATGTATCGTATTATCAGAACCAGTATCTGTATTCGCCTTTATAGTTTCAATCGATGTAAAACACATGTATATATCCTTCGGGTATACCACGGCTTTATTTTTTTGTTTTCTACTCTAGATTGTGATAACAAGTATCGGTATCGTACGAGTACCTAAACGAAACGAATTAGTACTGACCGAGTTCCGCCACATCACGCGGAGAATTAATCTTGCTAGTTTATAGTGATACCTACATTAATACAAAGATTGCGAAGAAAAGATGGAAGGATGTGGAGTTATGAATTTGGATAAACGACAAAACTTATTTATAATACTCACCCTTGCATATTCAAAACTCATAAAAATATGTTTCATTGAAACTATATATTGTACACTATTAATATTGTACTACAAACCAATGATTAGTTTGGTACTATAGAAACCTATACTTTTAGATAAGTTATCATGCCTTATTGAAAACTTTACTAAAAAATCCAGTGAGACCAAATTTGGGGAAATAGAAAAGAGTTTGGTATGTATGATACTCTCCTTCATCTTTTATATGTTTTAAGTGATTGATTCCAAGCTTTTGTGAAAGCTATATTATACCTCTTTGACTTAAGCAATATATGTTGCATTATTTCATATAAGAGTAAGAAATGTTACTACAACCTAAACCTAAGCTTCAATTTATCTGTCACAAAGGAGAAAGAAGAAGCTAAATGGATAGGGAATGTCGGAGAAGATGAGACCGGGGAAGGATAACAACTGCTTATCCGCGGTAAGGGGTGAGGAGAAATTTAAGACTAATGATCGCGAGAGCGAGGGTAGGTTTTATTTTGATTTTGATGTTTTTTTAAGATTAAGGGTAAAATGGTAATTTTATGTTAATTTAACATAAAATTTTGATAGCATCCATGTAGGGACGAAAAGTGTGGTGGTCAAGTGAATAGTATGGATAAAAGTCGTAGTTTATCAAACTTAATAACGAAAGCTAAATTTTAAAATACCACGTAAACAACACCCGTAATTTAATTTGCTCTAGTTTATACCAGTAAGAAAGAGTGTGGCATGTATAACCCTCTGGTCCTCTATATTTGACATATACATTGACCCCTCAACCCATTGTTGCGGAGTAACGAAAGGTGGCATCAACGCCACTTCATTAGATGTGGGCATTAAACAAAAAAAAACAAGACGGTTAAAGGTGGGCGTCGAAATGGGGGGGGGGGTGCCAGCCTGTGAGGAACTAGGGAGATAAGGTCAACCCGATTTTAACCAATCACATATTTTTATGTTTTTTTAATCTTCAGTTATATAATAATATAATAGTTAAATGATGGGCTAGTTAAAACTTATTGTCTACGTGACACTAACATGTCGAAACATTATACACTTTTTAGTCAAAACCATGACACGTAGGTGTTGTTTGTTTTTTAAGAGGCAAAATGTCTGCAGTCTGTGGACCACATCTGCAGACATCTATAGAAGAAGATGTGGACCAAACCTCTTCAGGCTGCAAGGAGAAGACCGTTTGTTTTTTAACGTATGTACACTTCTAAACTAAACTGGTGGTGGTGTACGGGCGGGGTGGTGTACGGACGGAGTTGGTGGGTAGGGGACGGTGGTGGTGGTGGTGGTGGTGATGGACGGTGGTTGTGGGTGGTATAGCTTAACCCTCTGCAGACCTTAGAAGATCATAGAAGTGGCTGAGCCAAGTCTGCACCAAGAAGAGCTCGCGCAGACGTTTTTTTAATAAAACGTATTTAGAAAAACAAATAGTTTACACGTGACAATGTCTGCGCAGCGTAAACAAAAGAGTTTCCACATAACTTTAAAAAAAAACAAACACCACCGTCCATAATGTTTTAACATCAAAAGCCCATGCGATGTTTATATGATATAGTAATATATAAACCAATGTCTACATAAGTAGGTCCCATTTAAAGGACGTTATCTTATGGAGGTGTATAGATGTGAAGAAGCCGCTCTACCAATCAACCATTTCGTCGGTGGTTTTTAGTTATTACACTTCGCACCCTTCTTCTCTTCCTACCAACCAATCCGGCCCAACTATTTGTTGGCTTTTTTGCCACCTTGGGTTGTGTGTTCTTTTTACCTTTTACCCCACAGGCCCACATCCATTTATTTCCATTCTATAATTCCTAAACTACCCTCTCCTACACCAATCCTATTCCTAAATTACCCTCCCTACACCAATCCTATAAATGATTAATCTACTTATTTTTTTATTTTGTTTAACGGTAAATTTGGATCACTGAAGTATCATCGTACCATCAGCAGAACCATCCGATCATATCTATTTTCACTAGGCATAATGTCTATACACTAATTTAGGAGAAAACACAATAAATATGGGAAAAACCCCTCTTGTGGAATTAAACCTAGTACCTATTGGTCCTAAGTATCTCACCTCTAAGATACCACTAGGCTATAAAGCCAGGATAATCTACTTATTCTTTAACGACAAAAGTTACTCCTATTATAAATTGAATCTAGGACCTTCTTTTGAAAGATATAAGCCTCTATCAAGCGAGTTAGCCCACATTTACAGCTAATCTATTATTAGATAATTAGGAATGGAGTTGTTAGTTAATAATGTTTTTATCTAACTTTTAAACTTCGTAAACTTTTTCTAATCTATATATAATAAAAATTATTGGGCCACATGGTAGAGTGGGCCTTAAGAGTTCGCCCACCTCTCATGGGTCGGCCGTGTCTGTTACCATTACAGGTCATAGTTTTCTTCCTTTTGGTCTCCTCCCTTTCTCGTCAACTCGGCTCAATGAGAGCTAGTGAGCTACATATTTCTCACAAGTGAGCCATTTGGAGGTGTTAGTATTGAAGTTTATTATTTAACCTACTTGAAAAATCTATAATGCTTAAACTTTAACTAGAGATAGACAAAGAAATAAAAACAAAATGGTCATAAGGGTAAGTTAGTAAATTTATCAACGGAAACCTAATGCAAAAATCATTCTTCAAAGCTAAATACTAATAAACAGGAAAAACGATGATTTAGTTACAGTCATTCTCTATAATTCACACGGTTTAGTTATGGTTACATGTATAAATATTTAAACAAAACCATAATTAAAATCAAACTATATGGTTTTACCCCTCACAAATACTACTATACTTTTGTTACATCTTTTTTATACATAATATTACTTGTCCCCTCCTTTATCATTACAAATTAACATCCCTACTTTCTTTTAATTTTTGACTAAAAAATTTGTTTGTGTTTGTTAACCGAAATAACTGGAATTGGCATACATTTAGATGTGGCGATTTAGAAATTGTTAAGCATAGAGTTTTTCCCAACAACAAAAACAATCATATCGTTGCTATGCATTGAGTATAGTCTGAGAAATCTAATGTGTCATTTGTTGGATTTTTTTGAACGTGTGTGAATAAAGTCTAAAACATTATCCCACATAGGTGTGGGAATAAAATAGATGTTAGTGTATAAGGTAATGTTTTACCTAACTAACATAACTATATGTCATGTTTTACCAAAACCCCTACGCGGGCACGCAGGGGGTTGCAAATATTGAGCCGAATTTAGTTGAACTCGTGTACGCCCTGAAAACCCAGGCTCACGCTACATCATTTTGGTACCAAAGGGAAACCCACCCCACCCCTTGGTATCGAAAAATTACATCCAAATCAAGGCCCACATACGGATTTATATCTCTATCTCTCATCTTTTTAAAAAATATTTTAAAGAAATGGTTTCAGGACACGTGAGGATCCATTTACATGGTCTGGGATGAAAATGATAGAATTGAAAAAAAGGTGATATGATGCTGATTTGACTTAAGAACGGTGAAGATGAATACTCATCATCCTAACCGAAACCGATAAATCATAAAAATCAAACAAAACATGAGTTACATGTATGATTTAGAATTTGTAGCAAGTAGCAAAACATCTCTCTCTAAAATAACTTACCATAAAACCACCTCACTATTCACTAGGACCCCCTACACAACCAAACATAATGAGGGGTGAAATAAAAACAAAAGGTGGTAGATGCATGACCAACTCCAACCCCCCCCCCCCCCCCCCCCCCTCTCTCTCTGCATCATACATATACCCCTCTCTCTCTGGATCATACATATAATAGATATATCTATATCTCAACTTTCTCTCTCCAACCTCACCACCTTGCCCTTGTAATCCAGATCAAAACCCCAGTTCATCTTGCAACCCCTCTTGGTTTTCACCACCTTTTCAGGTATTTACTTACAAACACAAACACTAAATCTTTTTGTGATTTGGTTGATTGGTAGCTAGTGGTTAAGACTTAGGTTTCTCTTGGTCTTTTGTTTATAAAAGGTGGTAGGTTGGTGGGTTGACTTAAATGTTATGAACAGAAATGGGTTTGTTTTTCTGGTTTTTTTGCTTGATTTAGATTCTATTTATGTTTGTCATGATGTTTGTTTAATTTAGGTTATGGTCATTTGTGGGTTGTAAGTTATTGGGCTTGATTTGTTTAGTTTGGTATGTGAAAGATGAAAATTTTCAGCTTTTTCTTCATTTGGGTGTTTGAATTACTTACATAGTTACAAGATTTTTGTCAACTTTAGTTCCATTTATTTGTGGTTATTTTGGTGATTATGATTGTTTATGTGCTTCTGAAATTGGCCTCCATGTGTTTGATTATATGTTTTACTAGTGTAACAGTTTATGGTTGATACAAAATCCCTTTTTTACCCTGCAACAGCTGTACCCTATTGAGAAAGATCCTAACATATAATGTAGGGTGGATAATGAGTATAAAAAGGGTTTTTGAGGATTTTAATTTTTAACTCATAAAGAAAGTACTTATGGTTGTGACATGATCTAGTCTTTTGTATAATCTTTAAAGGGGTGGAGCATCGGTAAGTGCTTGCGTCCGCTAGTTTTCTGACTTTAACCTCCTTGAAGGTCACCTGCACAGCGCAAGTTGTGTTTTACCTTTGGTGGGGTCCGTGAGTTTTCTGTAGTGACCCCTCATGGTTACGCAAAAGAAAAAGATTGATTTATGTGAACATTTTTTTTACTATTGAGGACTAAGGACGATGAATGTTCTTGGATCCCAATGTGTTTATATAACTTGCACATTTTTTATTGGATGGTTTAGGTTTGTGGTTTGAAGTTATGGTGAGCATTCGTCGACAAAGATTGATCAAGCTTTATGGTACATTTTTAACTTTATGTTACTTGTATCCTGATCGTTAATTGAATCTATGTATTCGTTATCTTATGAATCTTGTTAATGGCATGTTTTTATTTTTTATGTACCTATGATGATGTTGTGCTATGGTATATATTAGGGCGAAGTCCTTCTCTAGATTTAATATCATCACTTGAAAACGGGCAATCTCCAAGTTGGGTCCAGAGCACCCGACAAGTCAGTGTGCTTCCAACACCTTCGGTTGACATTAACCGATCTGCAGAGGTAATCATAGGTTTTATATTTATATTACATTCGGATCTATTAACTGCAAGATGTGGACGAACAAAATTGACATGAATTTGTTAGTTTTTTATTTTTTTCTGTCATTTGCCCACACGTTATTTGTGTTTCTAGCAGGAGAAAACGAAATCTGAAGAACCCGAATCTTCAAATGTCAATGAATCAAGCTCATCTAACAAGCAGCCCATTCAACATCCAGGTCTATCTCTCCGTTTATTTTATAGTTTTGTCGTGTAAGAAAATAAATAACCTAAAAACTTGCAGCTTTTTGTGTAAATAGAGTGATGTTATATGAATGGCGTCTTTTGACGTTTTGGCCGTTTTAGTTTGTAACTATTTCAGTGTTCAAAAGGCGGAAACGACACAGAAGACACTTTGAGAACCAAGAACCTTGCATAATGAGAGGGGTATATTATAAGAACATGAAATGGCAAGCTGCCATTAAAGTGGACAAAAAACAAATCCATTTAGGTACAGTTGGCTCCCAACAAGAAGCTGCTTGTTTGTATGACAGGTATTGCATCATGTCTAAATACTTAATTCACCAATTTTAAACCATTTTCTTATTAAATGTGTTCATTCGGGTCCGTTTATATTATTAACTAAAAAGGAACGGTCCAGTGGATCGATAAGAAGCTCATAAATCGTGCTTTAGTAAAATGTTAGATTACTTTGTAGTAATATAGTTTTTGTTATCGCAATTAGCACATTACAATGTATTTATAATATAAAAAACAGATGAAATGTGTGTGACCCGACACATCCCGTCACCGTGCACACGTATAAGTTATAATTCAACCGTTTTGACATGTTACCCAACCAGACTAACCTGTTAATTTTGGTTTAATGTTTATTTAGGGCCGCTTTTATGTGTGGTAGAGAACCGAACTTTGAGCTCACGGCTGAGGAGAAAGACGAACTCAGTAAACTGAGTTGGGATGATTTCTTAACCATGACTCGGTCAGCAATCAACAGCAAAAGTAATTTGACTTGTCTTTAATTTTGTAAATTTTTCCAGTGGTTGACCATGATTTTTCAAAGTTTCGGAAATGATTGGGAAAAGAATACAGAAGTTGAAATTTTGAAAGTCAAACATGCTGACTCAAAATGTCAACCACGTTTTGTTTATTTAACAAATACCTTTATTCTCTCAGAACATCAAAGACGGGTTAGTTCCCGAATGAAGTTTGAGCATCCGTCACATAACAGTAGTGACACGCATACGAAGGCGGATCAAGGAGGAAAGAGTTTCTCAGGATCTGAAGATGTTGAGACATCGGGTTCCTGATGATTAAAAACTTTATTATTGGCATTTTCTTTGTTAAAACATTATAATCTTTAGCTCCATTTTTAGCAAGTTTTACCTAAATGCTTATGTTGTACCATGCAATCATAATGATATGGCAGCTATCAAGTACATAATGTTTTTGGAGGTCACATAAAATGATTAATTATTTCCTTGCATTGTATAATAGTTTGCATTGTGTAATTTTAGCTTTCCTAAGTCACATATTTGTGTACAAGCATGCTAGCCATTTATGAGCAAATTTGAGCCATATGCCATTCATGAGCTTTTTGATATCGGCTCATTAAAACCTTTAATCAAGTTGAGTTTAAACGAGCCGAGCTTTATATACTAGTTCTGCTAGTATGCGAATGTAAACACACCTATTGTTTATGTAATAATATAAACAATTAATATGATTAGATAAAAATACTAAATAAGAATATTAAGAAATACATATCTATAAATATAATAAATAACTAATTAATAAATAATTGACGAACAAGTTTAAGCTTGTAAAATTCTCGTTAACCGAGCTCAAGCTCGGCTCTTTAGCACCTTTACATAAAATCATTTTGAAGCAAACCAATGCTCAAAAGATTCATATTACATACAATCAAGATACAAACAAGACCCCAAGTTGAAGTCAAACATAGAAAGTAAGATCTCAGAAAGAGTGAAACAAGTGAGACAAATCGAGTGTAACACGACTCTGATCTAGTGTAATGACAAATGTTCAGGTATTTCTCAATAACTAAGCAGCCTAAACCATGGTTTGCCTGAGCTTCAGAGCTGGATATCATCGCAAGTTAGATACCTCCTAACTCGACTATGGTGCACACATCCATATAGCTCCAACAGCTGCACCCCATGAAGTAAAAGTTGACAAAAAAGTTTAGTTATGTATGAATCAGTTTTAAAGCCGAATAAATTCACTAAAGAGTTCTTTGGTGAATTTACGCATAAGAAAATAATAAAATTAATGAAAGCAGGTATGATTAGTGCTTTACCTCAGCATGAAGTTTCTCCAAAGGCATCCAATCCCCGGGACCACAAAGGTCGGAAAGCACAGTAGCGACAGACGATACGACATCTTTCTCTTCTAATTGTAACAGTTGCTGGTTATCAGACTCCCGGTCAACTCTTGATCTCACCTCTGATTTCTTATCTACAATCACAAAATGGGAAAAAAAATGCAATAATTAGAGGTACAGCTGAGGCGTTCATATTGGTAATTTAAATATTATTACAATTATCTAGAGCCTTGTCACTCAGTCACTGATTTAACCCGCATAATAACTAAACGGGAATGAACCAAATTCCAGCTGCTTTTGATAAGTGATTGAATAACTATTTAAATATCAACTCCACATAACATGACATACCATGAGTATATAGATTATAGCAAAAACTAAACACCACATGCAAAGATGAAAGCATATCGGAATCAGAGATAGCATATCAATTAAAACCTAAAGATTTCTAAAAAAAGTTAATGCATTTATGTAGAGAACAGAAAAGAGTGAAGAAACTAGTCATAACTCCCAACATATAATTATCATTAAATATTTTAACAATTAGTGATATTTTATGGACATTATATCTCTAAATTATGTCTAGAGCGTTAGTTATTTTTTTTGTGACTGAAACTAATATTCCAGTTACAATTTCTATTTCATTTAAGCTTAAGGTTAATGTGTCTATTACTTTGAATGAACTTAACGCTTTCCTTACTAAATCCATCTATGTAGGGACTAGCTTGTAATGTTCGGATAACTTCTGATATATGATATTAAACTCTCTTCCATTTAGGTAATACGTTCTATGTACATTGTACAAAACAGATCCCAATAGGAATGTGATATCAATGAGGACCGATAACTCAAATATTTGATTCATATGGGGACTTGTAGAAATGCTGAAAAGAGCAAAGAAACTAATCCATGACTCCCAACAAAAAATCATCAAATAGCAATTTACTAATTAGTTTTATTTTACTGAGGAATTTTATTTTATATGTTGATCAAGTCTAGAGGGTTAGTTACTTAGACCGAAATCAATATTCCTGTTACACTTTCTATTTCATTTAAGCCTATACTCAGTTACTTTTCATTTAACTTAGTGTTTCAAACATTCAGTTACTAAAATCGTCTATAAATAAAAACTCACGTGTAATGTTCGGATAACTTTTGACACATAACAAAATTAATAATAAACTTCCACTTGGCTTTTATTAAACACTTGCTAAAACGTATCTAGACCCTTTTGCTTCCATTTTGCATGACAGGCAATGGTTTGCAACTCAGCAGATGTCAGATATACAACTATCAGAAAAAAAGGCTCTACTTAAAAGTTCTTAATGTATGTAATCGGAAACCTATAATACAACTTTGGCCATAAACTTCATCTAGTTTCATAATTAATCCGGCATGATTACATCTCACAGCTCTTATCCAATTACTAAACTGACAACTATAAACCTTGCACATGGTCATCATCAGTTAACTACATATCTTGTATAATCACTTAAATCTCACATCTCTTATCATCCAATAACTATATTTCCTATTATAAACCTTGCATATGATTATAACTTATAATTATAATCACTTCATTACACATAAAAAATGTTACAAACTAAATAAAGATAACGCAAAACACATGAAACACTAACCCGAATGCGATCGTCCACCCGACCCGGAAGCACCACCAACACCATAACCGACATAATCATCTCTCCTCACCTTCTTCCCCACAACACCTCCATCCTCCACGTCATCATCAACATTATCCACGTCATCATCGCTCCTCCCCCTCCCACCCTTCCTCCCCCTCCCAGACGGCGGCAAAGCCATCTGAACACCAACCGGCGAATAATAACCACCACCACCACCACCACCACTAGGGTTTCTGCCACGTGGCACCGCAAACGGTCCACCACCGAGGATGCTTCTAACAGGCAACAGAAAGTAAAACTCCTTGTCTCCGATCTGGAGGAGATCCTGTGAGTCGAGTTTGACAGGTGGAGTGCCGGGGAGGTGGAGAACGCCTTCAACGAAGCAGCCATTTTTGCCGAGGACTTGGAGGGCGAAACGGCGTCGTTGGAAGTCGTAGAAGATGCGGGCGTGGTGGCGGGAGATGTTCATGCCGCCGCCTAAGGAGGAGAGGTCGACGTCGACGGTGGATTTCTTGGAGTTCCGGCCGAGGATGATGGAGTAGGTTTGCATGTAGTATTCGAAGTCTTCGCCTTGGAGTTTCGCGAATCCGGCCTCTACGTCGCTGCTGCTGCTGCTTGTCATTGTTGTTGTTGTTGTAGGGTTAGGGTTTGATCGGAGATTGGATCTATTGATCGGACATCGATGGATGAGGAATTGGATTTGGGGAAAAATGGGTACCTAGGGTTTCACCGGAATTGCATCAGATGTGTATTTTTTGTATGAAAATGTAAATTCATTTGTTTTGTATGAAAATTATCGATTTTGATTATGTATTGTATTGTATTGTATTGTATTTAATTTAATTTAATTTAATTTAATACGAAGGTGATAACAAAAAACTATATTAGCTGTGAAATATTCGTCACATGACATAAGGAAGAGGCATATAACCCGCTGAATAAAATAAAAGATGACCCCTTAGAATTAGCCGTGCTATTATAATCTTGCCGGAGGATTACGGGTGTTAAATCATAAGTTAAATAGTATGTTCGCGGTTCGATTTTTAGTCGTTTAGATTTTGCAAGAGAGCTTGGGTTAGTAGAGTTTGTAATTCTAGTTTTATATAATTTGGTGGGTTATAATGAGTTAGATTTGTATTTTTCAATGGTCAAAAGTGTTCACCGGACTTAATGACGACACTACCTCTGTTGTCTCCACCCCTCTCCACATCCAATTTGCCATTATTTATTTTGTGACGAAAGGTGAAGGCTTTATTAAAAAAAACTAGCAATAAGCTAGAAACGGCACAAACAATGAAAAAAAACCAACCCAACCACCTAAATTGTCCACTAAAGCTAACTAAAATCAAAATTGCACCACTAGTCACAAGTAAGAGATGAACGAGGCAGTCTATGTTTCACCCAGCCATTAAACACTTTGTCATTCCTGTTACTTGACATATACCAACAAGCAATAAGAATGACCGTATGAACGCTTTCTTCTATCAACCTCTATATCAATATCATATTCTTAATAACTGTTAGCATATATTGTATAGATCATTCTCACACACGCGAGCTTTAACTTTTTATTATACCATGCTTTTGTTATCACTTATCACTCCAGTGGCAAAGCTATATTGTGGTGAACGGGTTCACTCAACACCAATGAATTTTGAGTCTTATATGTAATATGTAATAGAAAACTTTCGAGCAAAATTATTGTGTTATACGATTGACACTAGTAAATTTATATGAAAATTATTGATCCCTTTGGCTTGAAAAAACCATATGAATTTTGTATAAAATATTAAGGTTACCTAAATGTTTTACACAATAAAAGAAAGTTATAGTTTAAAAATTAAGCCCAGTTACTTAACTTTTAATTGTGGACCTTAAATCATAAAAGCCCATGTTTAATATTAGTATTTTTAACCTAATAATCGTATCAAAGGTTCATGTTCAATTAGGGTTGTAAACGAATCGAACATTCAGCGAACAGTTTGTGAATCGTTCGGCGGAAAGTGCGTTTATGTTCATTAGGTTAGCTTAACGAACATGACAAAAAAAACGTGTTCGGTTAGCTTAGCGAACGAACACGAACAAAGGTCTCATTTGTTCGACTATGTTCGTGAACGTTTGGTAATATGTTCGGTTACGTTCGTTCATTCATGTTCGTGTTCGTGTTCGTTTGATTATATTAAAAAATAATAGATAATAAACCTCAACATACTGAACACTTGAAACCCTGTTTTTTTTTTTTTTCTTATTTAGCTAAAAATTGGACATTCAAGACATATTTTGGGACAATTATATCTAAGTTAGTTAAACTTGATTCATCATTTGATGGTTGTAATAAACTTCTTGTGTTTTGATTTATCATTTGATGGTTGTATTTAATTACTTATATCCAATATTTAAGGTTAACAATGTTTTTATATTTTATTTTCAAGTTAAGTGTTTTACATTCGTTTTATTCTCTGCGTTCGTTTGTGTTCAAGATCAGTGTTCACGAACTGTTCGCGAACACAAACATAAACTTATGTTTGGTGTACGTTCGTGAACAATTCGCGAACATGTTAATTTCCTTAACTAACGAACACGAACATGATCTTGTTCGTGTTTGTTCGGTTGCCCTATGTCCAATTGTTTCAAAAATACGAAAACACTTATGAAGCAAGTATAAAATGTATATTTTTCATATATTTCAAGTTACTTTGTACAATTATTATGCATTATTCGATGACATATATCAATTTTTTTCATACGATTTGACCCGACCCAACCTGAGCTGACACAATGAAAGATTTTAACTCCAGGTTAGAAAGCTACACTCTCCTCAATTCATCTGGGTAATATAAAGGTGAACAAAATCCGGTTTGGCCCAAACCGGATCAAGCTATTAGCCAGCCCGGAATCGGGTCATTAGAATTGGTTGGGCTTTTGGATCAACCCGAATAAGGAAAACCCTAGAGGAACCATGATTATAAACGCATTCAAACAAGATTGTAAAACACTCAAGATCTTCGAAGACGTAGGCGTTAATTTCAAGAAACCCTAATCATCAACATCTAACAATTGATCGTATCTGAAACCCTAATCATCAACCCAGTTCAACCATATCAAGGTAATCGTACCAATCATGTTAGTTAACTTGTTAATTGATCAGTATTTTTGATGATTTGAAGAATGAATTGCCATATGATGTTTGGGAAATTGCGCAAGGGCTTTGAGTCCCATTTGTGTATCATAAAAAGGGACCGTGAAAACATTCAACGGTATATCCATCCCACCTGATGGCATCATTTAATTGATTCACTTGATTTTTGGTTTTAAAATCTATTAGTTAGGTTTTTTTTTCGGATTTTAACCCCTTTTGTTGAACCTGTACTTGATTACTGTTTGCAAGAACCCTAAAGTTTGTAAATTTATGCTTGATATTTGCTATGATTCTGTGACATTAATGTTTTTGGATCCAACCCCTTATGTTACAGTTTGTAAGAACCCTAGAGTTTCAAAGTGTATGTTTGGTATTAGCTATGATTTGGATCTAACTATTTTTGTTGACCTGTAGTAGTTCTTGTTTGCTGGGATTCCGTTTTTTATAGAATCTGAGCAGACCATGGAGTATCAGAATTTAAGTTTATAACTAATATTATGATATAATGTTGCAGACTAACTTATTGCAAGTGTGAGGTTCTTTGAAGATAAAATGAAGCATATCGTTAAGATTTTGACATTTTTGGTGGCTATAACCGCCGTATGGATCAGTTTATTGCAGACTGCAATGATACCGCAGAGTCATACTTGGTTGGTGAGCCTTTTCATTTGGTTTCAGGCAGTTGAATTATTTATAGAATCTTATTTTATATTCTGCGTGGGTTTTAAAAAGCTCGCGTTGGCTTGCCGAAAGGTGCTTTATGGGCATTTTGGTCAAAGTTGGTAAACTGCAGGGTCTGGAGGAGGGTTAATATGTAATAAATGATCAATCGGATTAACAGATTACGGGTGGTTTACTTGATTAAAATGTCTGATATGTTAAAGAGATAGACGTAACAATTGGCTGAACTTAGACCAATGCCTCGAGTATCTGAAGCTCTCGCTTTGGCTTTAGAAACTTAAACGCCTCAGAGCACCTCGTGTCTTTTAAATCAAGCTGTCTGCTAACCTTTTCTTGTTCTTTATATTGAAAACAGCTGCCTCTGTACTTGATTGTGTCGTTAGGATGCTATGGGCTTCTAATGGTTGGGGTTGGTTTGATGCAATTTCCCACTTGCCCTCAGGAGGCAGTCCTGTTACATCAGGTATTTGATTTGTCTGCTAATATAATTCATCTTTGTATCTTGAAATTTATTTGTTCTGTTTCATGATCCATGATCCACATTAGGGCTTTTGATCTGTTTACTAGAATAATTATTTGTATCTAAGGTGTCAAAAAGAAGCCTGTCAAATGGGTCGAACATGTTGACCGTTTTGTTATTAAATGCTTTAAAAACCAATGTATTCGTTCAAAAAGGTCAGATCAATAATTTCTTTATAAATTATTTTTTAATCATATTTAATACACTTATTTTATTTTATTTATTTTTTGAACGGCAAATTTGGATCACTGACGGACCACTGGAGTATCATCGTGCCACCAGAGGAACCACCCGATCATATCCATCTCCACTAGGCATAATGCCACACCAATTCAGGAGGAAACCCATTAAATATGGGAAAACCCCCCTTGTGGGAATCGAACCCAGGACCTATTGGTCCCAAATCCTATCCCACCACCAAGATGCCACTAGGCTATAAAGCCATGGACTATTTAATACACTTATAATCCAATGTGCTGTAAGCATTTAAAATCAACCTGTTTGACCCACCTATTTTATTTTTAGTCATTTGTAAAGTTTTAACCCAATCAAACTTGTGAGAATATAAATTAACTCGCCTTTACCTTTTGGTAAACTGTTTCTGGTTTTCCTTGTCTAGTTATCTGTGTTAAATGTACAGAAACTTTAAACTATGTTATCTCTCTTTCCTATCCCTTTGTTAAATGTTGTGATATGATCATATGAATTTTGACTGACTCTATGGGTCTACTGTATGAACTTCTGTTTGTCACTTTTGCAGGATGTAATCGAGGCCAAGCAATTCTTGAAGCATAACGGGGTAGACTTGGGTTCAGATTGACGCTTGTTACTTTGTGTGTCTGATTTTTGAATCCTGGCTGAGTTATACTATACTTTTTTTTCCGTTTGTCGTTATGCCAATAACAATTTGTCTCGAGTTAGAACGATATTTGTACAAAGATTTTAAGTACATCGACTTGAATGGTTGTAAAACAAAACAACATTACAGAACTGAACATTTGGAAGTCATGGACTCTTGTATTTTTGGGCAAACTGGTTAATTTCATGTGTGCTCAATGGACACTGTACTTTTTACTTGAATCTAGGTAGGACTTTGAACATTACATAATCATATAGGTGAGGTTTTGTTTTTTTAAAAAGATATGCGCAGGCTCTTCGTAGACCACGTACAGACATTGTCATTTGCAGACTGTTTGTTTTTTTTTAAGATGTTTTACTAAAAAAACGTCTACACGAGCTCTTCTTGGTGCAAACTTGGCTTAGCCACTTTTAAGATCGTTTAAGGTTTGGAGAGGGTTAAACACCACCAGTGTCCATCACCACAACCACTGCCCACCACCCACCACTACCGTCCACCACCACCGTTTGTACGCCACAACTGGTTTATTTTAGAAGTTTACATACGTTAAAAAAACAAACAGCACCATTAGTTTATTTTAGAAGTCTACATACGTTAAAAAACATATAGCCTTCTTGTAGACTATAGAGAGATTTTGTCCACCTCTTTTTCTATAGATGTTTGGATATGTGGTATGTAGACCGCTGACATATTACCTTTTAAAAAACAAACTGCACCATAGTTGATATTTGTGTTCTAATAACATGACAAACATATCGAACAAGAATCGTCTACACGACCTATATGATACAAGATGAATGTCATAACTGAGCCGTCTAGTTAGACTTTCAAAGTCCAGTGTTTCTGAAGCTGCAAAAGCCGATTGCGCAAGTGTGAAAGTTTTGGTTCCATGTTCGTTTCCGCATGTGGTCATTCACAAGTTCGAAGTTATTAGTTTTAGGCTATTCGGACCAAATTTTGTAGCTCGTGGACTTGCGTTGGAGTAGTGAAACCCAACAAGCATTTTGTGTTCTTACTTATAAACTACTCCCTACATATTTACATTTCATACCCTATCATCCAATTTCTCACTCCACTTCTATTTCAAACACCCTCTATTTGAGTAACGACTTCTCATTGATCTTAGCTCAATGTAAACACATTTTAGCTCGTTGTGCTGCTCTTTCTTCATAATAATTATTTATTTGCAAAATCCTTGAAAACCCACCATAAAAGAAACCAAACCATAGTGACTTAAAATAAACCCAAACTAATACAAACTTGGCCCAAACAACATACAATATTAAAATGACAAACATCTCTCACACATGAAACAACACAAGTAACCAAAACATCAGTAATATGCCAAAGACGGATTCATAGACACGACTTCAGGAAGACCCGCCATCGATAAGTTGGAACTCGTCTCAAACAACCCGAGCTCCTCAATCAGTCTCTCTACCAAATTCCCAACCGCATAAGACACACCCGAGACTGCAACCGCAGTAGTCAAATAATATGCAATAGTCTTAACATACCCCGAGAACTCAGTGCAGCGATCAATGTAGGCCTTGAATATCGCTAGCAAACCGACACATACAAAAGATGCAACTGCAACAACCACCATGGTGAAGTCCCTATCATTGGTTTCATGAAACGCGTAGCCATAGGCCACGGGTGGTATGATTCCAAACACGAGGAAAGATAGGATAGCGAAGAACGCGTGCAATGGGAAATGTTCGAAGGAACCTAGTAACTCTTTGTATTTGTTACGAGCTTCTTGGTCATTGCTTGTTTGTTGGGTAGAGAATTTGTAGCAATCGTCTTTTAACTCCCAAAGCTATATGCCAGTAAATAAAGGTTTGAGTTTTGTGGTCAAATAATTTGAAACTAAAATGGAACAGCTTTTTTTTTTTTTTTTTACGAGTTTAGGTTGATTAGTCACTTACGTTGTGGCCAATGACGAAGACTCCGCCAATTAGATTCGCCAACGCTAATGCTACGATGTTCACTGCAAAACACGAAGACAACATAAGTTATATGAATTTTGGTTAGTAAAATAACTTAACATGTAATTTAGTATTTATTTAATAACTTGTACTATTTAACAAAAATCTAAATATGCAGTTCGTTAGTTTTTTTTTTTTTTTTGTGATGTAAATTTTACAAAACTTTGGGTTGTATTCAAAATAAAGTGTTTCTTTTACATTAAGAGACTTTTTTTTAGGTTTTGAATACAACTTACTTTTCAATAAAACTCATAAGAATTTATAGAAGAAAAAACAAAACATCAACACGCATTAAGTTTTTTTATTAAATATTATAAACTAGGTTAGAATTCCATGTATTACAATGTGTTAAATATATGATAAATTGTGAAAAGAAAAAAAAACTATATGTAATTACACAACTTGTACTGATAATTACACAGCCTATACTAATAATTACACAGGCCATGTTATAATTACGCACATACATATCACACAACTTATAATAATAATTACGCAACTTATTACAACCTATTTAATTATAATTACGCATATACATAATTAAACATGATATACGCACAACATACTTTAGGAAAGGTCAATTTTCTTTAAAGTATAGCAAGACTATACTCAAAATAAAAAGAATAAAACGTTCGGTTTTATAGTAACGTTTATTTTTTAAATATTGTCAAACATATTATCAATAATTGTAAAAAAATTAAAAGATACCATAAATAATTGAAAAGTATAAAAATAAATATGGTGGTGACATGGAGAATTCTTTGGAATCATTTATCTGCTCGATTTTATGGTTATTTTTTATAATATTGACGTAGTTAACAATTGTAAAAAATTAAAAGATACTACAAATAGTTGATATGGATGAAAATAAATTTAGTGATGACACATGACATTCATTGGAATCATTTACTAGAATAACGATATTATTATTAAAAGATACCATAAATGGATGAAAATAAATATGGTGATGACACATGACATTCTTTAGAATCATTTATTAGGATTACGAAACTATCATTATTAAAGCGCAATTGTACGTTATGCAAAATAAAAATAAATATAGACCGGGATATACTAAATTAGACCGGGATATACTAAATTATTAACAAATAACAATAGAAACCCGATTTACAAATTCTTAAAAAAAAACACAACGTTTAATATGGAGGAAAAACACTATAAAGATATGTGAAACTTACGTGTGGTGGCATCACCAGCAGCAGCAGATGCTACAATACTTAAACTTGCAATCACCTCCATTAAACCTCCATACACAATGCTCTTCAAGATCTCAAATGATGTAGAATCTTGTCCTGCTGATCCTTGTGGTGGAGCTTCAGTTTCAGTATCTGTGTACGGTAGAATATTGACTCTTGTGTCCTCTTGTCCACTTTGTTGATCAGAATGAGGCGGGACTGATCCATTGGTTACACGCGATTGATCATATTCTCGCTTAGATTGTCCTTTTTTTGCATCCGACTGGCTTGTATCTCCTGCACAAGTTCGATTGGTTCGTGTAAGATTTTTATAAAAATAAACATTCTAGAAGAACAAGAATGTGATACACAAATCTTCACCTTGTTGGAATGGAGATTGGTAATCAAGGATTCCGGGTTTTGTCTCTTTGGAATCTTGGTAAGTCTTTCCTGGTTTTGGCAGTTTGGAATCGTTGTTGATCTTTACTGGATTCAGTTGTTTAGAATCTTTTTCTTTTTGGAAAACTCGAAAGACGCTTAAACAATTCCCTACGTAAATTTAAGAGAACCAAGTTTCAAATAGGGGTGCTCATGGTGCAGTGCGGACATTTCTTAAGCCAAACCGTTGATAAGATTTTTAATCATTGTAAGCCAAGATGAAATTGTTACTAATGTTTTGATTTCACTATTTGGACTTATGAACAAAGAGATGATAAACTTAATTAATTTAAGTGTCTTAAATGCTAAATACTCTTGAACAATTTTCACTTAGACCAGTTCATTATGGCACCAACTAGTTGAAATGGCTAACCGGATTCATTGAACCAAATTTTCATAATTCATTTCTTATGCTTTAAAATTTCATGACTGATTTATTTACCATTTATTTTGTTAACAATGCAAACCCACAATGAAATATGAATTAGTTTCATTATTTTTTGTTAAGCAATATATACAATTTATATGAGAACTCAAGTCATTTAAGATTTCCATTATACATTTATGTATACACAACCCCTACAATAAATATGTTAGATGAACCTCTTAAAAGTTAAATAAATAGTTGACTATAAATCCTGAAAGTAAACTTATAGGTGCTAAACGTGCCTTGTTGGAAGGTTGACTTTGTATATTAAGTTAGTATTTAGTAACGATATAGATGTAATACTTTTATTTAACAATTATATTAAAATGATTTTTTATTTTCTAGATAAGTCACAGTCTCATGGATTAGTAGATTACCTTCCTCCCTAACGACACCGTTTCCATCAGCACTCGAATTTGTATTATCAAATATATCAACAGGGTTGAAGCCTCCATTATCTGAAATAAATTCCATGTAAGTTCCCCAAATTCATAACATATTATATACTATAGTTTTCAGGTGATCAGAATTTTATTGATCGTAAGAACAGATTATTGTTCATGTTCATGTCAAAAAATCAAAATGTAACACATATATTTTTTGATAAATTACGTCAATATGTAAAAATCATTTATGTATTTGCCTTTTTTTCTAAAAATCGAACACTTTACACTACTATTTATTATATATAGTTTGAAAGTAGACAGTACTGGAATCTTTATCAGGGTTTCTAGTATCTAGTCTACAACCCGTTAGGTTTATCAGGTTTTCGTTGTAGTCTTAACAAACCCTAATAAACTTAACGAGAGTCTGTGCGTTCAATACTAGAAACCCTAATATAATAAAATACAGATCCAGATCAACGATCATGCCTGTGAGAGAGAACAAGCTGAAGCACGAAAAGCATCCGAGCAGATCCCGGGTTTCGCCTCGTTGTTCAGGTTGAGGATCAGGTCGCCTCGTGATTCTTTTCCGGCGAAGAACTACTTTGGTAATCTGATCATCACAATGCGGGCAGTGCATCGTATGCGTGAGGAGTTTTGGTATCGCCTTCTCGAATTCCAACTCCACCACTTCCTCTTCCACGATTTCTTCCAGAATCTGTTCTGATATTGCTTTCGATACATCCCCGGCACCATTAACGGCGGCTTGTCTTCCTGTTTCGTCTTCTCCGTTATTGTTAGCATCGGACTGAACGTTGTTCGGAACTTTTTGAATGCGCAGATCTTCGATTGCACCTGGATTATTTATTTCCAAAAACAACATGGATCATCCATGCAAGGTGATGAACTAATCATAGACAGAATTAGTTACGTACGTAAAAACAGAAATTAGAAACAAGACATACCTCCGTATTTGTGTAAGTATGCCAACGGCTCTCCGTCGCTGTTGTCTGCCTTAACACTGGAGAACTGCGGCCGTGGTTTCCTCGGAAACAATCCGACCTCTTCGACGTAGGTATCCGGTTCGGACCCGATGCTGCTGCTGGTGTCGTGGTTCAAGGCTACTTCCATTTTTGCAGCTTCTCAAACTAGCTAGCACCACTGCAACAATAAGTAGACCGGCTAGTTGTAGTTGTGAGTAGTACATATATAGCTTCCATTTATTGGTTTTATAGTCAGTCAATGTTGTTACACTGCGTTCATACATTTAGTCATGGATTCTATTATTGTTACGCCATTGTTAGGCTCGCTATAATGGTTTCACCTAAAGAAAAGGGGTGTTACGTCACACTTTTACGTAGGCAAGGAAGTGTACAAAAAACTGGTTTTAGAACCGACCGGCGGTTATAGACCGGTTAAGTGATCTTTATCTTTGAAACCGGTTATAGATAATCGATTTAAACCAAAAAAAAAACGGTTTTTTTGGCATAAACCGGTTAAAAACCGGCCATAACCAGTTATTGTTTTGAGTTAAAAAAACCGGTTATAAAAAAGACCGGTTATATTTTTGAAGAAAAAACCAGTTTTAGAAAAAAACCGTTTTGTACACCTCTAGTTGTGTGATTTTCTTAATCACTTTCACTAAAGCGCATGAAAACTAAAGTATCAAACTATTCGTATACCCAAGGTGTCTATTTGCACACTTTAAAGTTTATAGACGTCTCGTACTGTACGAGGCATACAGGGTTGCATCAAAATCAGGGTCTGAATGGTGTCAGGCACAGAATTTGAAGGTTTATGTACGCTGGGTACAGAGCTGTACAAGACGTATATATAGGTCTTATTGGGTGTGCAAATAGGTAAATGGGTGTGTGAATATATACACCCAATCTAATTAAAAAAAAAAACAAATTACTACAGCATGATAGGTTTGATTGTGGTTGGGTAAAAGAATAAATAAAAAGGGTTATGGTTTGCCTCACTCCTTTACTTATCACGCCCTAAAAACACCCCTGCAAGTCGTTATTCCTCCAAAATGGATGAGGTGTAAAGGGTGTTAGCCTATTACACAAAGCTTAGTCTTGGGTCGTTTATTTTTATTTTTTTTCAATTTTTTGTTTAGAAATCATTTTGTTTTATTATTATTTTATAAGAGAGGATATGCAAGTTGCTTATCTAAATAAATTGATTTATGATAGAGATTTATGAAAAGATTTTTAGACTTGATAGTAATAGTAATACAATAAGAAGGAAGTTGGATGTGTGATCGAAAGTAGATATGTGACTGTGGCTTTGTGTATAGTAGCTTAAGTACTTTGTATGAAAACTATAATGAATTGATCGCTAAAGGAACCGAATATATATCACTTTCTTAATTCTTTTCTTAGCAAATTTGGAATAAAGAATGTTTTATGAGAATCTCATTTGATATAAGTTTCTTCACTAATCAATATCAATATTTGTTTTATAAGAGTTTCATTTGTCATTTTTTTCACTAATCGATATCAACTTAGCATGACATGGTTTTTCTTTGTTTTTTCAAAAACTTTTGTTGGCTTTCAGTTGTTTTTATTTGTTATCATTATCCATGAAAATTTATATATTTATTCGCAAAAAAAGGATGGTTTGAATGTGTTTTTTTTTTTTTTTGAAAAACGCCTAAAAAAATTTTTTTTTGTTTGAGGCCGCAAAACAAGTTGAGCCATCTTGATGATATATATATATATATATATATATGTAAATTGGTAAATCTAGTTGGTTGCAAGACAATAATAAACAAGTTTAGAATTTCAAATTTACTTTTTACATTTAAGACATTTTTAAGGATGGCTCAAATAGTGTGAGATAACTCAATTTATAGGTGAACTTCTAAACAAAATCTAAGGTTTATTTGTAGGAAGTTATATTTAGTTTTAAGTTAATATAACCTAATAAGTTAATATAACCTAAGCAATCTCTATTAACTATGATGTTCAATTGTATAAGAACTTACGCTGCCACATTTCATATTTATGGAAGTTAAACTCTATAAATTTTGTTGAACTTTGATTGAATCTTCTAAAAAAATATAAATTAGAGTGATTATTGTATGTGATTTACCATAAAAAAACAAATAATATAAATTAAATATTTTACAACTATTTTGAGAAATATATATACGTATAACACACTATATCAGAAGACATGGTGTATGATTCTGCCACATCAGATTTCACACTGTTTTATTTTTTTTTTCCACATTACACTTCACTTTTCACTTTCATGTCATTTCTTTTTTTCAAATACAAATAAAATTTTTAATTTTAACATTATGTAAATAAAATTATATAAGATTATAAAAAAACCACAATCCTAGCCATTTAATTCAAACACAAACATAAAATACAAAAAAATTAAATATCTACTCCTCATCGTCGTTGGATAGTCGAAGTTCAAATATCGAAATGTTTATATGGAAGCATGTCAAAGACGTATATGAGACCAATAAATTATATTTTTCAAACCAAATCGGTTCTCAATGAAATTTATATCGAATTTACATTAAAAAAGATAAACAACATTGCTATTTAGATTTTTTTAAGTCAGCAAGTACAAGATATCACCGACAATTGAGGTTCTAAATCAATTACTTATTAAAAGGACCATGTTCTACCTGTCCTACGCAACCGTGGAATGCTCCTCGCAAAGACGTATACGAGACCATAAATTATATAAAATTTTTAATTTTAACATTATGTAAATAAAATTATATAAGATTATAAAAAAACCCACAATCCTAGCCATTTAATTCAAACACAAACATAAAATACAAAAAAAATAAATGTCTACTCCTCATCGTCGTTGGATAGTCGAAGTTCAAATATCGAAATGTTTATATGGAAGCATGTCAAAGACGTATACGAGACCAATAAATTATATTTTTCAAACCAAATCGGTTCTCAATGAAATTTATATCGAATTTACATTAAAAAAGATAAACAACATTGCTATTTAGATTTTTTTAAGTCAGCAAGTACAAGATATCACCGACAGTTGAGGTTCTAAATCAATTACTTATTAAAAGGACCATGTTCCACCTGTCCTACGCAACCGTGGAATACTCCTCGCAAAGACGTATACGAGACCAATAAATTATATAAAATTTTTAATTTTAACATTATGTAAATAAATTATATAAGATTATAAAAAAAACCACAATCCTAGCCATTTAATTCAAACACAAACATCAAATACAAAAAAATTAAATATCTACTCCTCGTCGTTGGATAGTCGAAGTTCAAATATCGAAATGTTTATATGGAAGCATGTCAAAGACGTATACGAGACCAATAAATTATATTTTTCAAACCAAATCGGTTCTCAATGAAATTTATATCGAATTTACATTAAAAAAGATAAACAACATTGCTATTTAGATTTTTTTTAAATCAACAAGTACAAGATATCACCGACAGTTGAGGTTCTAAATCAATTACTGATTAAAAGGACCATGTTCTACCTGTCCTACGCAACCGTGGAATACTCCTCGCAACCCCTCCACGCCACAGTTTCACCCTTCAGCGTGGCGTGAAAAATGCGACATTGGAACGTGCCGATATACCTCATAGTCGGAAATATTAATTATCACCTAATCATAGATCAAAAATATTGTTTCTAGACCCTTCGTGTGAAACCTTCAAACATAAAATATAACGTAAGACTAAATTGTTGAACTGATTATATGGTGTGAATATATTAATTTATGTAATTTATGATCTCTTGAATTAGTATTATACTCGCGTTCATCCAACAGCTGGCAATATGATTTAAATAATTAATTGTTTACAAATTAAATTTGTAGCACGCAATTAAAGTCGCAATGGATGAGAGCTACGACTGGAAAAAAAATATTTGATAATATGTATATATGTTTTAATAAATGTGTAACAAAAACATACATACAAATATGATAAAAACAAGAATCCAACACTATTCGAATATGTGTTGTAAACCAAGATCACTCTTCGTATATTACAATTATAACGAGGAACGAACATAACATTACATGCTTAACCTTGGTATCCAATACTTGGGTCCATGTTTATATTAGTGTGTATATTACACATATATATATACAAACATATAAATATGCCGCGTGTGTATGTATGTGTTTGATATAAATTATATATCACTTAAATTATATAAGTCAACAATAACATTTGTTTCTTCGTAGTCACCAACACTCCAATTACACATGGACCAAGTTATATTTACTACATTATTAAAGGGTTTATCGTGAAATAATGCTAACACCCTAACGGCCTAACCTACTAACTATTTTAAGCTACTAAACTTTTGTTTCCTATTTAGAAATAGATGGTAGAGGTGACATTAAAACTAAATCCTTAATAAGATTTTGATAATAGGCTTTGTATAATCGAATTGAACAGGTTGGTTGAATATGGAAATGCTGACACAATCGATCCAGTTGAGTACTTTCGAAACCAATTTTGTTTGGGTCAGCCATCTAAAGCGTCGACCAAATGAATTGTGTCGATGGTTAGACCGAATTTTCAAAATTTATTTGTTTTCTTCTTTGCAAAATTTCTATTCAACTTCCTTTTTTAGTAACATCTAGACTAAAAATAAATTAGGTTTTCATACCTCTTTTTTATTTATACTTTATCCTGTTTTTTAAAGCGATCCAAGGGGTGAATAGATTACTACATATTCCTTCTCTAAACATGACAAATTGGTATAACTAAGGGATAATCTAAACACTACATGTTCTATCCCTAGCGGTTGTAATTATAGAGGTGTCACTAATAAATTTAAAGGTTATATTTAGTATTGGATTTATGAAAATATAATATACCTTTACCATATGATTAGTCAAACAAATGAGTGATCACTAAATACTATTTTAGGAATTATTGTAGATAGTCCTGTAACCCATGACCTAATGATTTGGTGGTATCGTGTCCCCCTTTATAAATGTGATGTTGTGGGTTCAAATCCATACAAATACAAGCTAACAATGGAATTAAGGTGTTGGAAAATTTGTCGTTAAAAAAAATAGTTCTAGATTAGATGACTTCCTCCACCGAACCTAAATGACCCTGTGCTCAAGCTAGTTTATGTTTAAAAAAATGAGCTTATATTTGACTCTAACCAACTCGAAAGGTTGGGACTTTAATCGCCGTAGAAAAAATGTATCAAGCCAAGTTACATGTAATAAAGTAGGTTTGGAGTTTCCATCAAAAAATTAAGATGATGATCATGATTGTGTTTTTGGATGGTTTAGTTTTTTCTACATAATTTATGGTCAACTTTTGAATCGTATTTGGTTTGTGGGACATTCGCTAGTCAAGCTAGCCGCTAGCGGACGTGGGCTTGTTTTGAAGAATGGCAGGAGATGCTAGGTGACATGGAAAAATGACCACATCCGCTACAACAAATAGCATATCTCTAGAATTTGAAATTTAAACTCTTTTTACTCCATTATTTAACTTAAGCTAAAATATTTTTCTCGAATAAACCAAACATGTTTTAAAACTTGACCAAAAACCATGTAAACAAGCTAAACCATCCAAAAGCAAAAAAAAGTTACATAAAGCATTCCCGTTTGCAAGATGAAGCTCATATGGAATAAAATGTTAAAGATGATACCATTCACACTTACTAAAGATGAAAGGCTAAAAATCTCGTTTAAAACAAAGATGTATTCACATCCTTTTATATTAAGTGATAAGATTCGTCTTCCGAAGCTATGAACAAACCGGAGGTCATATTAGCTCCCCGTTTACATGAATAATCTCTAAACACATACAATCAAGATCTTCAAGTTGATTGTTTTATTCTCTCAATACCTCTTTTAACAAGTTCGTAAGAGCTAAGATTCCCTGTCAACAACACATTTAAAGTTAGTTTTGTTTATAAAAACATGCATAAACAAACATTATTGCCGCGATCATCAACACCCGTTGTCCCAACTACAAAATATACATAACCGATGAACCACTAAAATACTGATTTTCAAAATAACTTATTAAAACAACCCGAATTGACCCCATTTGATAAGAACAAAACCGATACCTTTTAAAACAACCCGTTTAAGCATAATTGACCCCTCCATTTTACTTGCTTAACAAACACTAATATTTAATCCATATAGTCATATTGGATGGTGTATAATTTCACCACTAATCACCATCTATATAGACTAACTCATATTGATGTTAGCAGTGACAACTAACAAAGGTCGTTCCCACTGATGTTTTTTCTTCAAACAGAAGTTACATTTGCTGGTAGAATTATCTCTCATTTAGTCTTACTAGATAATTGGTGTTCAACAAACGAAGACCTTAAATATTATTTGAATAAAAATATCTATATAATATATAACTGAAATTATATAACATTAAATAAAATCATACACATATGATTGAAATCTGTTTGAATATTATTCTCGTATAATAAAAAAAATCTTTTTTTAAAGAAAAGTATTAAAACATCCCCCGGCCATTGCCTTAATTAGTTATGGAATAACAAAATCTGAAACTCATAAATTTATCAATGGAGGTTTGAGTCTAGTTTCAGATCAATTGTAAAAATTAGTTGCAACTAGAGTTTAAAGCGGGATGAAGCTTCATAGGGGTCAGGGTGTCTCGGTATCTCCCCGTGTTTCGCTTCGTAGTGTAATTTCATAGAGCATTTTTTGTAGTGTGAAATATTGGATTTTGAGAGTCCGGCCCTCCATTTAGATTTTGAAAGTCTGACCCCTACTAATTTTTTGTTCAAGCTCCACCACTGATTAATTAAAGGCCCGTCAAAACAGACCGTAAAAAAGCATTTGTTATCGTTTTACAATATATTAGCAGTAGATAAAATTAAAGATTTTCATCGAGTTTTTGTTAGTGAAATCGGCCTGAAGAAGTGGGTATGTTGAAAAACATTTATTTTTTATTTTTATATATTTTGTATAGGTTATGCATGCGATTAATGTTTTAAAAATCCCCAAAATAATAACTTTAGATTCATTTTAGGTGAATTTCAGATAAAATTTGTTTGATGATGATAAAATATAAAATGATACACTATATATTATGTAATATATATCTTACAAAATACAATATCTTTAGTGTTTATGATACACTATATATTATGTTATATATATCTTATAAAATACAATATCTTTAGTGTTTATCTTTAGTGTTTTCTTGCTATTGATGTGTTTCAGGTCGTTGCCACTTGACAGTCCCATTATTTTATTAAAAAAAAATTTTAATCTTAATACATACAATTGGTTCTAAACTAATTACAAAACATGAATTAGATGGACAGATGGTGTGGTTTGATGCGTGTGGCTGGGTGGTGGTGGTAACGGGTTCACTCCTTTTGCGACATCATTTTGTTTTTTCAGTCTTTTTATGGTTTCATTTTCTTTTTTTAATTCATTTAAATCCACGTGACAAATTACACAACCATGGTTTATGACTACAGGGACGAAAAAAGGTTAGCCACGCCACATAGCATGAATATGTCTTAATCGTTTTTTTTTTTCGTTTCTTTGTTCTTTTTCTTTGTTTCTCTTTAAGTACGTTTAGACTTTACGTTAATCGATACATTCACCGGTTATATTAGCTTTTATAAATTCTAACACCCAATGTATCCAAGTTACCATTTTAAGATATACCACTACGAATAAATGATCTCGAAGCGCGGGTTATCAAACTAGTTGTAATATATTGACAAGTATTATATAAGATCATAAAATCGAAAAAAGTTGTAAAATATTATAATTAAACAAAAATGTTATGTATTTGTGTAAATAGACCAAGCGTGTGCATACTGGAGAAAATGTATGAAGATTATTGGCACGTATAGTCAGTCTTCCGCATGTTAAATGTTTTTAAACCAAAAGTTGATCTCGACACAATAGGTTCAGGTACAAGTAAGTTATTTGGTTGTCTTTTTGAACTGAATTTTATATGCTCCTCCTACACATGACATCAATAGATTTTGTTTTTTTTTTTTAACACTAAACTGCAATTTGAGTCCCCTGTGGTATGTTGCTAGAATCATGTTGAGTCCCTGATTTCAAAAAATTGATGATCGAGTCCCTCGGGTTCCCAACTCACTTCTTAGGCAAAACAAACTTCTAAAGAAAACATTTCCCTGTATAATACTATAATTTGCTCATTTTCTACCTCCAGATGGTTTGATTAGTATTCCACCAATATACTCGTGCCAAACAAAGGATTCTCATGTCAATATCACTACAAGCCTCCACGAGAGTTTCCTCTGGTTGCTTCTGGCTTCTGCGATGAGAGCAAGTTAACACATTTGTTCCCGAGTTCACTTAAGGAGGAAAAAGAAAAGAAAGTAAAGGGAAAAAAGGAAATGAAAAAGAAATGATGTTTTTCCTTCAATTTCCCTTCAAATGGGAAGAAAAGAAAACTAGAAGAATTTAGCTTAGTTTTCCTTTCATTTCCTTCTTTAGTGTTCCCGAGTTTTATTAAAGGAGAAAAAAGAAAGAATTTGGAAGGAAACATCTTTTAAGTGTGTTCCAGAGTTTCATTAAAGGAAAAAAAAACGTAAATAAAAGTTTTTTAGTCTAAAATTCATCCTTCCAATTTGAAAGGAAATGGAAATAAAAGAAAAGAAAAGAAAGGAATACATTTTTTCTTTTCTCTCATTAAATTAAAACTCGGGAACACAACACGTTTAATTTTCTTTTCTTTATATTTCTATTTTCTTTTAATTCCTTTCTTTTCCCTCCTTCATTGAACTCGAAAACAACCTCTAGATTAATCCTTCTCCAGGTATTGAATTCTAGGCTAAATACGACACATCTACATATCGCATAATATAAGCTATACTTTAAAACGTTATAACATAAAACCATATATGATTTTTATAATTTTTTATTTAATAGATGCTGTATTTTAAAGGCGTTCTAACATAAACTACATTTTTTTCCTACAAACAGAACATATACTTTGATAATAATAATAATAATAATAATAATAATAATAATAATAATAATAATAATAATAAAAGGTTTAAAAAAGATAACCCTCTACAGTCTACTACACCTACATATATAACTACTAGTTCCCCCAATTTCAGCACGAACCACTTCATGGCAAAAACGTGAATAAGTGCAACTCCAGTGTCATTCAGCAACATCCGCCTCGTTCATATCGACACTCTACACTATACATAGCCCACTCCGTCCCCTCACCATAACCGTCACACCTATACGGCGGCGATACACCGATCACTATGCTCTCCAGAGGTGTTCCGACCGCCACCGCCACCGC
Organism: Scalesia atractyloides; assembly: GCA_947069175.1. Taxonomy (NCBI): domain Eukaryota; kingdom Viridiplantae; phylum Streptophyta; class Magnoliopsida; order Asterales; family Asteraceae; genus Scalesia; species Scalesia atractyloides. The sequence goes on along the minus strand of CAMTDV010000002.1, from coordinate 7,071,786 downwards.
CTACAATGACGTATTCAAAGAAACCGCTCGTTCCGTCACCAATTTCCGATCTATCGATTCCGTTTCAATTCGACGAAGAAACAACGGTTTTGTGTCCAATTCGTTGTGCCGGAGAGTTACGCCGGTAATGGCGGTGAAGGTTGATGAGCAGCGGACCGGAGTTGCGGTCGATGTGACGGAGAAACGGCTTGCGGACCGGTTGCGGATGGGGAGCTTGACGGAAGACGGATTGTCGTATAAGGAGAGGTTTATTATAAGGTGTTATGAGGTCGGGATTAATAAGACGGCGACTGTTGAGACGATTGCGAATCTGTTGCAGGTTAGGTTTTTGTTAATTTAAGTTCAGTTTGGTGATGTATATGTGTTTTTGTTAGGGTTTAAGTGGTGAATTGGAGAATGTATGTTTCGTGTTATGAAAGTTTTGAAGATTGTTGTGTTTAGATGATGAATTTTGAACGTATTGTTGGAGGTAAGATTAACAAAAGTGCAACTGTTAGAGATGATTGCTAATATTGCAGGTTAGGTTTTGGTGGTAGATGTGTTGTAGTTAGGATTTAGTTTGTGAATTAGATAATGCATGTTTTGTGTTGTGAAAGTTTTGAAGATCGATGCATTCAGATGATGAATTTTGAAAGTATTGTAAGAGGTAGGATTAATAAAACTGCAAATTGTTGAAACGATTGCTAATCAGTTGCAGTTTAGGTTTTTGTTGGTTTACTTTCTTGTTTTGTGATAATTGTGTTGTGATTAGGGTTTAATTGGTGAATTAGAGAACGCATGTTTCGTGTTGTCAACATTGATACGTTTAAATGATGAATTTTGAACATCTTTTTAGGAGGTAGGATTAAAAAAACTGCAAATTGTTGAGACGATTGATAATTTGTTGCAGGTTAGGTTTTTCGTTGTTTTGGCTAATTTTAGTGATAGATTTGTTTTAGTAAGGGTTTAACTGGTGAATTATAAAATGTATGTGTTCTGTTTCTGATATTTGTGAAGATTGGTACATTTCTATGATAAAATTAATAAAACTGCATTCTTGAAACGATTGCTAACAATGTTGCAGGTTATGTGTATTACTGTTTTTTTTTTAATTTGTGATAGTTGTGTTGTGGTTAGGGTTTAATTGGTAAATTGGAAAATGCATGTCTCGTGTTGTGAAATTTGTGAAGATTGATACAAATAATGAATTTTGAACATATTGCAGGAGGTAGGAGGAAATCATGCTCAGAGTGTTGGATTTTCAACGGATGGATTTGCAACTACAACAACTATGAGAAAATTGAATCTCATATGGGTGACTTCACGAATGCACATCGAAATTTACAGATATCCTGCTTGGTAATACTGTGGATTGATTTAACCATAAGTTAAGCTTTAATATATCTTCTTGTTGTTGAAATGTTATGTTGTATTTATTGATTGATAGGAGTGATGTGGTTGAAATTGAGACTTGGTGTCAAGGTGAAGGGAGAATTGGGACTAGACGTGACTGGATTATCAAAGATCATGCCAACGGTGAGGTCCTCGGAAGGGCTACAAGGTAAGTTTTTTAAGTTTCTATTTTAAAACTTATAGAATTAATATAGAATTATATTTGTAAACTGACCATTTCCCATTAACATGCAGTAAGTGGGTGATGATGAACTCAGAAACTAGAAGACTCCAGAAAGTCAATGACGATATAAGAGATGAATATTTAATATTTTGTCCCAAGACACTGAGGTTAATTCTTCAATGTAAATTACAAATATGTCTCTGATAGCATGGTTCTTTCTTTTCAGTTTTCACTAAATCAATGATTGTGTTTTGATTTCAGATTAGCATTCCCTGAAGAGAACAACAATAGCCTGAAAAAAATAGCAAAACTGGAAGATCCTGCTGAGTATTCGACACTCGGACTTGTGGTAAATAAAAGTTATTCTAGATATAAGCTCTTTTTCCTGTTATAAATATCAAGAAGGGTAAAATGCCATTCTTGTCCCTGAGGTTTGGCCAGTTTTGCGACTTTCTTCCAAAGGTTTGTTTTTTCGCATCTGGATCCAAAAGGTTTAAAATCTTGCCTTTTTTTATCCGGCTTATTAACTCCATCCAATTTTCTCCGTTAAGTCAGGGGTATTTCTGGCTTTTTGTTAACTTAAAGGGCAATTTAGTCCTTTTCACTTTATGTAATTGCCCAAGTTAACAAAAAAGACGAAAATTCCCCTGACATAACAGAGAAAATTGGATGGAGTTAACGAGCTGGATGAGAATGGCAAAATTTTAAACCTTTTGGATCCAGATGCGAAAAAACAAACCTTTGGACGAAAGTCGCAAAACTGGCCAAACCTCAGGGGACGAAAATGGCATTTTACTCTTATCAAGAAATTAACGTTTTTTTTTAAATATACAGCCCAGACGAGCGGATCTTGATATGAACAAGCATGTTAACAATGTTACCTACATCGGATGGGCTCTTGAGGTTGGTAAAAAAATTCTTTGATCCATATCTTGTTCATAAGCTTATGTTTTACATTATCACATATGATGCGTTGGCGGTTAGTGAAGTTCATTTTTCATGTCCCACATCTATACAAAGATGTTGATAAGTTTGATTCTTTGACAGAGCATCCCACAAGAAGTGATCGACACTCATGAACTACAAACTATCACCTTAGATTACAGGCGTGAATGCCAGCATGATGATGTAGTCGATTCCCTCACGAGTTGTGAATCGCCCGTTAACGGTTGTGCTAGTGGTGAAAATTTAAGCCAGTTTTTGCATCTACTAAGATCATCTGGTGAAGGTCTTGAACTCAACAGGGGTCGCACTGAATGGAGGAAAAAACCCGCCAAAAACTAAGCGTATTAAGGTTTGTCTTTCTGTTTCGTTGCATCTGTGTTTCGTATTTATCTTTCTGCATTTTGCCTATTTTGTACCTTCTGGGATATAGGCTAGTTTCCTGATTCTTTAATCAGACTGGTTTTTGCATCTTTTCTTTATTATCCTATGTTGTGTTTGTATAACCGTGTGAATCTTTTATCTATAAAATATTTAAAAAATAGTTGAAAAATAATAGTAATGGTTTGGAACAGTTGAGCTATGTGTTTGCGAGTTGCAAGTTGCGGGCATGAATGTCGGACCAAAGTTCTAGTGCTTGTGTGTTAGATCAAATATCTTGTGATAATTGTTGAATATAATTGTTTTTTTTAACGACCAACAAAAGCTTGATCACCTGGGTAAACCTGATGACAAAAGGCCACCCACGCCCTCCAACACAGCCAGCGTTGGTAACCTGGCCGCTAACCCCTGGCTCAACACAGAGCATCATGCTCCAGGCTAGTTTCGAACCCATGACCTCCACTTTGTGATAGGGTTGACAATGCACCAAAAGGTCAATGGTGGTTGTAGAACATGTTACCAAGATTAATTAAACCAAAGACCAAAAGGTCAATGACAGTTGTAGAATATGTAACCAAGATTAATTAAACCAAAGACTGTTTTAATTATTTGATAAAATGAGTTCACTTAATTAAGATTTAAACGTTTAATGTTAAGTTTGGTTCTTAAACTTTAATTGAGGAGTTTAACAGCAAGGTGATGTGCAAATTAGTTGTCTATTATTTGGCTATAAAAATGAGCTTATTGGTTCATTTGTAAGCGATCGAGTTCTCTTGTTCAATGTCATTACACGAAACCTGCCATGCTACACTTAAGAAAAGTTTCACGAAAGAAAACCAGGGCTACATTAGGCTTGATGGTAATCTCTGACAGGCTTAATGATAAGAAGAGACGTTTTATTCTAATTGGTTTGATCAATCAAACGAAATTGCGAAAGTTTATAATTGACTTATTTGATTAACTTTTGGAAAACCTTTTGTTCTTTTTATGAAACCATGACGCTGACATGGTTAACGAGGATGGCAATTGTATAAAACCGAAAACTAGAAGACAGAGAACTAATATCGAGTTTGATTGTTTCAACACGAACGTACATATGCAAATGAAATCCCAAGAGTTTGGCCGTTGTATTAATGAGGTGACATATGAATTGCTTGTGCATACGAGGAGTTTGAAACTATGTTGGTAAATTTCATGTGAATTTGGTATATTAGAGTTACTAAGGTTCGTTGAGATTGAGATGTATCCAGATGATTTTTACTGCGACGAGAAAAACAAACTCGAGTATAAACTTCATCGTTGTATTAACAATATGAAAGAAGATGAAAATTTTGTACACTTGAATGGTCTCCTATCTTGTAATGGGGTGTACCCTAATATCTAGGGTGTTAACGGTGATATGACATGTTAATCTACATTGCACACCATTCTCTCCTTGTGTTAAGCTGTTAAAGAGATCGTTTGTTAACATGTTAACGGGAAGTTATGAGATTGTCTTAATTTGTTTTCCTTTTTTACATCCAAAGGTGGAGTTAAGACACCATTTCTTTGATGAGGTGAAGTGAAATGGGGAAAAATAAGTGATGTTACACCTAGGTGGAGTTAAAAGTATACCACAAGCCCTAATATTAATGGCGGCAATAAATAAAAAAACACTTTCGTATCCGTTGGTCTATTGATTATTGAAACCATCATTGGCTTACCGATTTCAACAATTGTTAGGAGAATTTTTTCTGCGATGAAGTTTGTAAATAAACCTTGCACAATTTGTTTTTGAAAAGTAAACCTCATTAAAACACGCCCCCGTCTTGAACGGGCTAAAGCCGACGACCCAAATGGGCGAGAGGTCACAATTACAACATATACAAGGGGAATTTACACCAATCCACTCAACGGATGAATTTATAAGAAGACCTAGTTTTCAACCAAACAAAACCTCCGGTGAGAATTTTATAAAACGAGTGTTGTTTTTGTTTCATAGATAAGAAAAATGCTTAAGAATATTTCGAGTGAAGATGTAACAAGTCATTTTCAAATAACAATTGATTTTTTTTTCGTTTTCAAGAGAAATATATATTTTTTATTGTACTATTAATTAACTTAATAGCAATGTTTCGACACAAAGATATATGTAAACAAACTTGATAGACATTCAAGTATCATATATTTCATGAAAATAGAAAATATAGTATTCATAAAAGAATGAAAAATCAAACACTATAAAACTTTGGGTACAATATAAGAAGCCGAATTATTATTGATGATTATTAACGTCAATAAACAATAAGCAGCCCGATTAGGATAACCGAACAAACTATTTTTGAGCACAAACATAGATACCATCATTTTATCATAAGGCTTTGTAAGTTCCATACACAATCAAGGTGATAGATTTCTTTTAAACTCGTTTTTCTCCGTCTCAGGTTCACCTCCAAGGCTACCTGGACTGTCCGGGAAGCCATTAAAACCTCCCGGAAAGCCACGAAGCCATGGAAAGGGACCACGACCACGTGGAGGGAAGCCACGAAAAGGAAATGGAAGTGGAAGCTGAAGCGGAAACCCACCCAACCAACCAAGTGGCCCCCAGAAAGGGAATCCAAGCCCACCAAGTGGTCCAAGCCCGCCAAATGGTCCAAGCCCACCAAATGGGAACAAACCGTGTATGAGCCCATAGTGAATCAAATGAAGGAGAATTTTCTCGTCGGTTAACCCACTCGATTCATCGGAGTTCTTGAATTGTATCGCCCGGCCTTCGGTTATGCGTGTAATGCTTAAGAAAGCTATGAGAAAGGTGACAAGTAGCAATGGTTGATGAACTCTCCCCATTGAATATTGATATCTACAAGAACATTTAGGGTCTTGTGACTTCCCAATTTATAATGGCAATATGAAAGAATAGGTGGTTGAATTCATTTTCTTTTTTACTTATTATAGCCACTAATTAACAAGCATATCTGCATCAAAACTTTACTTTGATTAGAACTCATTAATGATGACTAGATTAAGCCTTTACGCCTCTAAACTCATGAATTACTACTAAACATTCATTTGGGACAAACTAATGATTCGACACATCGAAACATGCTATTTTTGTATAGTGTATTGAGGCACATTTTGCATCGTCATTCGGTGTACAACACGTCTTGGCTAGAGCTTGCCCGGTTTGCGTACAATATTACCATGGATTGCTTATCATATAGGCTTTTTGCTACGGATTTGTGACTGGTAAAGGATACTTTCATCGTCAACTTTTACATCTAATGTTAATTTTTTTATGTTTGATATTAGTGACAAGACATTCCGTCGCAGATTCTTCTTGACAATTATCGGGACAACTTTAATTTAATTTTGATTTTAGTTATCATTTATGGGAAATGTATATTTAATCCGTTTTTGAATAAATAAATAAAGTTACTTACTTGGATGGTGCCTTTGGTTTGGTTACGTTATATTGCACCTTTAGTCCCTCACCTTTCTAATATTACACCTATAGTCATTGTTGTTCACTCAACCGTAACACAAATGGACCTTGCAGTGTATGAAAGTTAACTTTTTCTGTCAAGTATATTTAAATTATCTATTTTACCCCTAATAGAAAACAAGAACTAAAAAACAAAAATAAGAAAACAAATGGGCCCCACACAACCCTACCCAACTCCCTCTTAAACCCTCCGGTCGGCCACCTTACCATCGGAAAAACGAGAATTGAGGCCACCTTTGTTGCAAACCCGCAACTCGCCGGATGGCTCCCCATCACCGACAAACCCCTCGTGTGAAAACATTATAACATGTGAGGGTATGTGTGATCACTTCATATGTTGCACAAATATGGATTCAAAATGGGACAATCAAAGAGAACACTATGTTTGGTTTGCCAAAGGATAGAGAGAACTACAAGGAAGTAATCAACAACCGTTGGAGAAAAAGAGTCAGTGTCTTTATTTGATATTACCCGATTCAATGTCTCATACCTAATTACTCGGCTCATTGTCATTCCTAATTGGTTTATTTTTGTTCGTCATTTTATAACTTTAACTCAAAAAACTAACTGACGCTCACTTTAACGACCACGTGTTACAGTTGAGTGAATAGTGGGGACCATATATGTAATTTAAAAATGGTTGAGACTTAAGGTGTAATACGGCCTAATCTTAAGGATCATCAATGTAATTAACTATGATAAAAGCAATTTCAAGTTTCCAAACGTTTAGCATATCATATAAATGTGATCACAAATTATTGACAAATTTAAGTACATCCTAAACTTAAATTCGTCGCTAATTTTGCACACCATCTTGTTCACCGCCCATACTTCTTTTGGTAGTAGTACGTCAATAAATAGTTTTAGACATTATTGTCTTTGTTGGTTTTCTTGTGGTCTTTCACAAATCAAGTCACATAATAAATTGAAAATAGACCCATTATACTACAATGCCTTAAACTTATTTTTAATTCCTAACTTTTTTTTAAAGAGTAAACTTCCCTTTAGTTCTGTGTGATTTTGTTGTTTTAACGGTTTTGTCTCAATCATTTAAAATGACTATTTTCCTTCAATCTCTATTTATACTATATGATAAAATAAACCAATAAAGTACACATGTCATTCATTTGAGCCATCAATATTTTATTTTTCCCACCAATTTTAATTAAAAGATAATTATATAGTTGTGTAGGAGATAATTTAGTTGAAATATTATCTATATCTATATTAAATTATACAATAGAATTTAATGAATAATACATTATTTGGAAATGTTCACCATATAATAATAACTATAATATAAAATGTCAATAGTGTTCATCAATTTGGACGTATGTAATTTGAGTCTAATTTTGTATTTGAAATTTGTGAATTAAGTTAGCATTATAGAATTTACGTACACTTTATTAATCATTTATAAGAGATAATCAATTCTAATCAAATTTAATTATAACTTCATTCCTAATTGTCGGGTCAAGTTTAGCTAAATATGAACTTTTATCATATGTATAAATATTAATTTGTAAAGCTTCGGGATAAATCGAGTATACCCGTCAGTTTTTTAAAGGTACAACTTTTTTATTATTTGGTATATAAAATTATATATATTTGTGCAATATACGAGGTTTTTAAAGACATAATTTTTTTATTATCTACTATACAAATTTTAAAGACATAATTTCTTTTAATTTACTATAGAAAATACATTTAGTCGGGTTTTTTAAATATACAATTTTTTTATTATTTAGTATATATATTTAGATTTATTTAACCCGTGCAATACACGAGGTTTTTTTAGGATGTAACTTTTTTTATTATTTAGCATACAAAATTACATTTATTCAACCCGTGTAATACACAAGGTTTTTAAAAATATAATTTTTATTATTTAATATAAAATTACATTTATTCAATCCATACAACACACTGGGTTTTTTAAAATATAACTTTTTTTTATTATTTAATGTATAAAACTACATTAATTCAACCCGTATAATAAACAAGATTTTTAAAAATATATTATTTTATTGTTTAGTATATGAAATTACATTGATTTAACCCGTGTAATACACGAGGTTCTAACCTGGTAGTTTACTATGTTTTTCCTATTTTACTCCATGCCGCTACCTCCATCCAAAATATTCATTAACCAAAACGGTATTTCAGTAATTTTATTAATAAAAGCAAGGAAATGTAATTCTATTCACCTAAATAACCTATAACTTGATTAATTACATTATATAAGTAATTGTTTTTTGTCTTTCTTTTATCCCCATCTTTCCAATCATTCTTTCTTCCAGCCACCACCACCTGCTGACCACTGCCACCAGCTATCCACCGCCACCATCAGTCGACCATCTGAACCCATCCCTACACGTTGGCAAACAAAAACAACACCCCAAATCCCAAATCGGAACCCACCATCTTCATCTTCAACCCTTAACGAATAGCCACAAACGCCAGCCACCCACCATCATCTTCATCTGCAACCCTATACCTTAAAACCCCCAAATCCTCCATCATCCATCTTCATCGTAGATCTGATCCCAGAAAAGCAAGCCTTCACCGCTGTCTACATCGGGTTTCGTTATGAAACCCTAGTCGTCGTCATCTACATCGCCGTCGGCAATTTCATCTTTGATACAGGTAACGCCACTGGTCCAGTTTAGGGTTTCCCACATTTAAAGTGTGTGTGTGAGATAGAGAGAGAGAGAGAGAGCTAATTCCGGTTGGGTCTAGTTTCCGTTGATACTGTGCGGTTGCTGGTGGTGTTCTGGTGGCAGCGGCGTTTTGATGGCGGTGGGTGGTCGACAGGTGATGGTGGTCGTGGGTGGAGGTCGGCAGGTTGTGGTGGCAGGTGGGTGGGTGGTGGTGGAAGCTGGTAGAGAGGTGTAGAGAGAGGGAAAAGAGAGAGAGAGAGAAATCTTATATATATATATAAAGACAAAAATGATTTTAATAAATTAACTGTAAATATAAATTTTTATCTATAAATTACCAAAACATCCTTCTTATTATATTTAAATTACACAAATACTCTTACTTTTAACTGGAAGTTTTAACTAAGTTAAAGTCATAGAGCAAACTGGCAACAAGTTCGAAACATCAAGGAAGAAAATGACCGTTTTTAAATTATTGGAGCAAAACCATTAAAATGATCAAACCACACTAAGCAAAACAGAACCCTACAAAACGAGATTGAAGTCGAATAAAGTAAGTTTGTTAAAAGTTAAACATGAGAAAGATGGATCTCGAAGGGCTCAGTTGTCAAGTATGAGATGTTGATGATCATGATATCATTTCAAATTGCATCCTGCTAACTTCTCTCGTAATCTACTCACAAAACATTTCAACCACTTGACCGTATATAATGTTTCGATTTTATGTAGTTATTCAAATTTCTGTAAAGGATGTTCATCTAATTACGAAAGTTCTAAAAAATATCAATTCGGTTTGAGTCAAAACAAGGTTTAACCTAAATAAGTTTGGGTTAGTATCAAAAAGGGTTCAATTCTACAGTTGTTTGCAATAAAGGTTATAGTTGCAACGGCAGTGATGACCGATGGGGATTACAATGGTGGCGACGCTGGTAAAGCCAATGACGGGATTGGTCGTAACCACAATGGCCGTGTCAGCATTGACCGATAGATGGTGATGGTGTTAGTGACAATGTTCGTGTTGGTGACTGGTAGGTGGTGACGTAGTGGCAGGCGGTACTACCCATGATCCAAACTATGGATCAAGAGACTTGGGATTCCAGACAATTTCAAATTATAATTGGTGATCGTGTTTGCAAGATGATACTAAATTATAAACAAGTATGCGCAAGTATTTGTCGTTAAAAAACAGTAACAAGTATGGGCGAGAGTATTTGTCGTTAACCGTAACTAATGCACGATCACAATAGACACCTAACTTTCCCATTATTATGTTTGAAAAGCAGTGTTTTGTAATTTTAGATTACAGGAATTTAGTCATAATGTAGACCTGGCTTTTAGTGATGAAATTCTTGTGATTGCTCACAATGGTAGAACAAGAAATGCATGTCAAGTGGTCACCCGAAAGTACTTAAATTCGCTTCCACTACTCTACTGCTAACAACTTGAGAAGTCAAACTACAAAAAATGATGACGCTTAACACACTTTTAATAGAAAAGATTAGCAGCCGGACCTGTACCTTCTTCAACTTAAGCAGTTTGCAGTGGACTAACCAGCTTAGATATTGCAAAACTAGAAGAGCATTGTACACTCTTCACCTATTAACAAGTTTATATATACAAAAACTAAAATGCAAAATCTTAAAAACTAAAAACATAGCCATTTTCTACAAGTTAGTAAAATGAATTAAAACGATCAAAGTTATAAAACAAAAAGTAAACAATCAAAGGCATAAACCTACTGCGGGTAGGTAAATCTAGAAAATTAACATTATATAGTATAGCACACCAAATTCATAGTAATTATTACATAGTTCTAATCCTATCAATGTGACTTCATGAAGACGCCTAAGAACAAAATTTAACCCACAAAACACGTACCGTTTCAGTTCAAATAACGAGCTCATCCTTTGGATTCTAACGCCAGAAGGATCTTCTTTCTCGGACCCTACACAGATAAGATAAACATTAGTTAATACGATATTAGATAACTTAAATTAACCGAATAACAACTTTCTTTTTTCAATAATGTTTATACGTTGATAAAAGTGTACTCGAAACTGACATAATACAGGAAAACTCACCATCGGAATTCCTATAGCTTTTAGGTCTTCATCAGTCATGTGTAGAAGCGCAGTCATATCAACCTACAGAAGATGTATAAAAGCGCTCGTTACATGTTATAAAAATTATGGTATGGAAGAAAGTATTGTTCTAGAAACCGTACTTCCTCTGCTTGAAATGTAATCGAGTACTTTTCAAGACCCAATGACTGTAAGAAGCTGTCCACTGTTTCAGCCTGCATGAGAGACGTATTGCTAAGAAAACAAATCATCATCATAGTAAAAATAAATAAATTAAAATATCCACTTCAAATGACACTTTTCTTCATTTATCCAACCCGCGCATTATATATAACTAGTATTTTGACCCGCCGCGCGTTGCAGCGGCGTCGAAACTAACTCGGAACTTATACCATCAAATATTTGACCCAACGTTTTTGAACAAAATTTACGTCAAAACGTAGACCAATTGAAAACGCACGAAAACGTATTATAATTGACCTAACTCATTACCGAGAAAATTTACGTCGAAACGTAAACCAACTTGGATTTATAACGAAACGTACTTAAAAAAACACGTAAGAAAATAGTGTTTTTTACGTTAAAGAATAGTAACACGCGTTGCGGCGGAGTCAAAACGTAAAGTAACTCGAATTTATACCGCCTAGTGAAAACGTATAATATTTGACCCGACCCGTTTCCAAACAAAACGTAGACCAACAAAAAATGTACATAAAAATAAACACGAAAACGTATTACACTTGACCACGTACATAAAAATAAGCATGTAAAACTCGAGGGGGGTCAAAATGACATTTTATAAATGGTTTTAGAACGCTGAGGGTAAGTGGCAATGCCAAAAGTTTTGAATACACAAAAGGAAAAAAAATCAAGGCTTGGATGGCCTTGTTGTAAATTTGATAAAGAAAAATAATAAAAAATATGAGGTTGTGTCTTAGGAACTAATCCTAAGACACCCTCTTTTGTTATATATATACATATAAAATATAATGGGAAGTGGCGAGTAACATACCTTTGTTTTCTTGGAAACCGTGCTAGCAATTTTTAGACTCTCTGCAGGGGCTTCAGCTATGACACTCTTCCTAACAGGTTTACTGCTCTCGGGTACGGCTTTTGGCTTTGCTGGAGCAGTCACTACCGACTGTAAATAAGTTATACCCGAAAGCTTTTCGCGCAGATCTCTTACACCTGAAGTTACTCGTTGATTACTCTTTTTCTGAAGCTTTAAACGGAGGTCTAGGGCACCAACTCTGCGATCTAAAAGGGCGAAGAATAGTGAGTATATGTATAGAGAAGGTTACTAACTTATAATCTCTAGTGTGCTAATAAAATTTAAGTTTCATACTTGATACTTGTGGATCAGCTTGTTCGTAAAGATCGTGTTCCCATTTGTCATCATCTTGCCTCTGCCTGCAGCAAGAAAGTAACTCGTTCAAATCGGAAGTCTTAAAATTATTAAATTATGTTGTGACTCTCATCAACAAGCCCTTAATCCAAAGTTCAGCAAATTAACAGTGCGACATGTAAAAGAAACGACAGGAAAGAGAAGATAGCATAACCTAAATGTTCGTCTACAAAATTCATATAGATTATAAACTTCTGCTGATGTTTCCCATGGTGTGCTAAAGGACGTTAAACAAAGATAAGTAATCAAGTGACCTTCTAGCACTTAATCACGTAAATTAGAGCAAAATTGTTCATTTGTACACATACAAAATATAAATTTTAATATACGATTTGTTACCTTTTTTTCTAAAATTGCTAGTTTCATGGTTTTGTTGGTATAGGTTGTTGAGAAAGACAAAAACAAATCCCTAAACGATGAGAAAAGCATATTGACAAACACAAATTAAAAATACAGATAAATTCCCAATTGTATTTTGAAAAAAATCATTGTCATATAGTTAAACAAGCCATGTTACTTTTAATATGTGGAGTTTCAGCAAACCTATTCATTCAACAGGTCTCGCTACAAACATACTTCTACCATACTCGCATTTAATGGTTAACCTTCCAAGTAGGTACATACTGCATACCTTTAATGGTCAACCTTCCAATCACCGACCATAATAACACATCATCAAACATGAACATATCATATGTTAGTATGTTACCAGAGTTGGTATTGCAACACATCAGCATTATGATAGACCTGGTCCCATACGCTTACATATATAGTGAATCTGTTAGATATTTTAGTGTAATCGGGATTAACTTGGTGACCCAAGGGAATTATGATACACATCGAACAAGTTAGGAGGTGCGGGAGTGCACGCTTGTTCGAGTTGTTATAATTCCAAGTATTCGGGCTGAGCCCCGAAAAGGGGGTTCCAAGGGGGCAACGCCCCCTTGGTGGGGGTCCAGGGGCAGCGCCCCTGGGAGCAGGGTCCAAGGGGTGGCAGCCCCTGGCGGGGTCCAAGGGGCAGAGCCCCTGGCTGGGGTCGAGCTTAATTAAATTGCTTTATAGAAAATGCCTTAGAAAATTTACTTTTCTAAAATTCGTCATAATTTTTGTAGATAAAGATTAAGGCGGTTACAGGCAGTTTAATTAAGTTCGAAATTTGAAACATAACTGCCAGTAGTAGTTATCTGGAAATGATCCCCCCAAAAAATTCGTTGGTGTGTTCATGGTCATACTCTGGTTCATACGAATTCCTCACACACATACTGTTGTTCTAATTCTCGAAATCAGAGTTGAATCCAATTGAATTATTCGGTAAAACCACCAAAATAATTTGATCTGAGAGTGAATACACGCCTCTCTGATCATCCGGTTTCTGAAATTCCCCAACAAAATCTCTTCACACATGCTTATCTTCTACAATTCACTAACTCGAGCGTCAAAAAGTGTTCCCGGAACTCCGACTCCAGGTCACCTTCTAACAGATTTATTTACATGTTCCCGAGCCGATCTAAGCTTGAGAGTGGCTTGTGCTCTAATAACAGCTCAACCCGACATTAAATCCCGACCGAGATTTGAACGTAGCATCACTAACCAATGCCACTTCTTCGTTTGTATCACTTCCAAAAGCAATGTAAGCCTACAACTAACTGCTAACCTATACTTAACTTTATTATCAAACCATTATAAATCCAAAAGTATCCCAAATAGCAGAAAATCTACTTCCAGATTTCAAATCAACAAGCAAAATACATACAATCAAGCAAACATACATGACCTATATACAGTTAATCCGAAAAGACGCATGATTTTACATAAAGAATGAGAATTAAAGAGAGGAGAATCGAACCTTTTGCCGGTAAGTTGTCTACGGCGGCCGGAATTATCTAGGGTTCCGCCATTGAGACGGTCTTTGATAGAACTCTTTGGCGCAGCCTCGACACGATCAGCATACATTCTGAATAAGTTACGATAAAACCCTAACCCTAAATCCCCCTTTCGAAACAGTTAATTGGAAAGAAACTCAGTTCGAAATTTTGGGGAAACTGGGGATGGATGGGGGCGAATACAAAAGATTTCACAATCGGGTCACTATTTAATATATTCGCACTCCGCTATCAATCGGGTTGCCCCGTCCATTTTTTTTTTCTATTTTTTTATTAAAGAAAGGGTGATATAAATTTATGGTAGCAATATTATTCTTTCACTCTAATTTCTAACACGACACGAATCTAACATGAAATTTGTGTGATTAGGTTTAGTTTAAACGAGTTCAGGTCAGTTTCAGGTTGGACCCGTGAACACGTTTAGCTAATGGGTCGGGTTTGGGTCAACCCAATCGGGTTGCCGGGTTGATCCGTTCAACCCCTTTATAGTATATTATATTTTTACATTTTTTTATGTTATAAATTAAACTAAGTGTGTATTTTATGTCATAATTATAACTTAAAAAGAGAAATTTACATAAGATTTATAATTTAAATATGATTTTATTATATACATTTTTGTTTTTTTAAGTAAAATGAAATTTTAATATATTAATTTAAACTTGGATACTTAAGTTATCAAAACCACCAATCTAGATAATGAATTGTAATAAAAAGAGGTTAAGAAAATCCAAGTATGATGAATTATAATATACATTAGATTTCATTATCCATTAATTGTCAATTAATTTTTAAAGATCAAGTATAATGAAAAAAGAAGACGATAGGACAAATTTCAAGTATCGTTTGACAAACAAACAAAGTTTCTTAAGTTGATATGAGAAAGATGATGCGGAGGTTGGCTACCTACGGGAACATTGCCTCGAACTCTCTGGTACCGAAAATTTTATTATGATTGAGGATGATAGATTGATGGTCATGATCATCCCCTATTTTTCTCTTTATCTCTTCAACACACTCTCTTGTTATTATATTAGTTATTTGTTAATGGCATTAGGTAAACCAACGGGAACAACAACGATGATGAGAATGGATGTCCTCCATCCGAGTTATTATTACGTTAGGCATATGTGATCAACTGATGAGGTTCATAATTAGTTCAGGTGTTCAAGCAATTAAAACTTTTAAATGTTAGTTAAATCGCTTGACCGAAAACTCATACTGAAGTATGTATGTGTATGTTAAAAGAAAAAAAATACTATAACAAATGCATTAGCCGTTCTGATAAGAAAAAAACGCCTTGTATCCAAATTTATATCACGTAGCAAAAAAATAAAGCTGGTAGCGTGGCTGATTATGCTGAGGGATGGGGTTCAGCAGTCCATTGGAGGTGGGAGTGGGTCAGACCTCCTCACTCGGGCGCTGAATGGGAGCAACAACTTGGAGAATTTGGTATGCTAGAAATGCAAAGGTTTTTGATGATTCTTTTATTCCGGTGTCAAAAACGTTGGATTTAATCAAGGAGGATGCAGTTTTATGGGTTAGCAATAGGGCAAAATTCCTGACCCGTTTTAAACAAAGTGGATGAACTTTGAGATAACGGACATTGTATAAGACCCCCTTTGTTTTTCGGCTCTTATAAAAGGTTTTTAAGACCTACAACGACAGTTGTACGGTACAAACAACTTATGCTTCTTATTGCCCCTATATACACAACACTTGCTAACGAGTCAACTCACCATTTGCGACCCTTCGAGATCACTTGAGAACTTGCAAAAACAGAGCAAAGCTGAGGAATATGCAGAGAACAGTGCAACTCTTTTGCCCGTCGCTATCAAAGGCGGTGCAGCTGGTGGCGCGTGACGATCAGAGGCTCGATCTCGGCTCTATTGCCCGCACATTCGGCCTTGATCCTGCAACTGTCAAGTTAAACGGCCACTTCATTAGCAGAGGTGTCGACCTTATCGCTTCTTCCGTCACCTGGAAATCCTTAATTTCGTTTTTCTCCTCACGAGGACTCTCCACCGGTACTGCTGGCTCCGTCGCTCTCGTTGTTGATGGCAAGATATCGAAATCCGGTTGTAAAAGTAAGTCTCTGGTTATGTTGATTGTGTTCTGGTAGAGTATGTATATTTCTAGGGTTTATAGAATTGTTAAGAAGATAGTTTAGCTGTTTAATAAGAGCTTATAGATTATTTTTTACTTTTAAGATCAAACTTATAGTATTTGTATTAGGTCTGTTAGTCTGTAAACAAACTGAACGTTTAGCAAACAGTTCCGACTTTTTTGTTCACGTAGTTAAACAAACGAACACGTGTGGACGAACAAAGCGTTCATTCATTTACGTTCGTGAAAGTTTGTTTGAATATTCATTTGATTTTAGTATTTTAAAATCTTTTGTTTAGATATATTTGTTTAATTTTGAAATGTTTGAGGTAATGATGATATTATTTTTTACTTTCGTTTAGATATTCATGTTTGCTTTTTACTCGTGTTGGTTTAGGTCAGTCCATTTATATTCGTTTGTTTATGTTCATTTGTGTGTGTTTATGCTGGTGAACAGTTTGTTTAGGCTTAGACTTTAGAACATAAATGAACATGAACAAATTCATTTTCTTAATGAACGAACGAAAACAAGAAAATCCATTCGTATAAGTGTTCATGTTCGTCCGTTTGTTCGATTAAGCTTAAACGAATGAATACGAACAAGCACCATGCGTGTTCGTTCAATTCATTTATAAGCCTAATGTGTATATATATTTATCAGATTTTGTTGTGAGTGTAACTGTATAAGTTTTCAAGTTAAGCAGTTGTTTGACTTGGAAAAGTCAAAGTATATACATGATACCGAAAAGGCGAAAAGGAGCTAATGAGGAATAGTATTGCTTTCATTTTCATGGATGTCTTGAGTAGGCATAGCAAGTCGTTGAATTCATAACGTACATTATGCTCAAGAATAATGATGAGGTTGCTGTTAGGGCTGCAGAACCGAATGAATACGTATTGGTTGTTCGTTTAGTTTAACCGAATGAATATGAACATAGAAACAAACACATTTTTTGTTACTTGTTACTTGTTGGTTTATGTTTGTTTGTTTGTTAGTATTCTAATTGAACATAAAAGAATATAAACACACATAAACGTCTACAAAAGAAAAGATTAATATATACATCAAACTGATAATTTGAAGGGTGAATCCAGTAGTCTAGGGATTTTAAGGGCATCTGCAATAGAATGGGCTCATGGGCGGAGCCAGGAATTGGAGCAGTCCTTGAACCTTCACCGCTTCAATGGGCTCATGTTAATGAATTGGGCCAATGGCTCTTAAAGTGGCCCCGAGTCACTTTTATTAGTAATTTTATGCAATTTCTTTTGGTGAATATTTAAATGAATGAACGTTCAGAAAGTAAAGACACACACGGGACACGTGTTTATGTTTGTTCAGTTAATTAAACGAACGAACAAGACACGTGTTTATGTTCATTGATCAATTAAACAAACCTTTTTTTTATTTATGTCCGTTCATTTTTCAAATGAACAAACTTTCCGCCGAAAGGTTCACGAATGGTTTATTGAACATTCGGTTCGTTTACCACCCTAGTTGTTCTTCTTGGTTCCTTGGTTTTAAGTTGCTGATTCTGATACTACAACTTTTCATCGTTAAGATTGCGTATGATGTTTCGGATTCAGTCAAGGAACTCAAGAACCATAAGCTAGCAAGCAGCTGGCAAATACGTATCATGATCCACTTTACTGAGGTTATATTGTGAGTTTCAGGAGCAAACGATTTGGTAAACGGAATTACCAGCACAAGCTCTGGGGGGTACAGTAACATCAACAGAAAACCACTTTTTGAGGATTCAAACTTGAGAAAAAAAACAAAGTTTAAAGGTATGGGAAACGTCTTCAGTTCATTTTTATCTTTGCCTTTGTCGCGTATTTGCATATAAAAGTTAAAAATTGAGACTAAATATCTATCTTTGTAGATGCTGATAGTGAAAGTAATGCATTCAGTTTGAAGAGAAAGCATGAAGATGCAAGTCCTTCTGTTAAAAGGCTGAAAGTGGACGAACCAGGTGCATTGTTTTTAGTGGGTACGCGTGTTGGGTAATGGTTAATATTTGTTTCAGAACAGGTTGGGTTGACGCGATAACTTTTCACTCCATATATTTAAACTCTTTTACCATGTATAATTAGTCTGGCAAAAATGGTAACAAAATATAACCTTAGTTTTTCTACAGAATCATTTATTAGGTTTTTATGAAATGAAAACACACTTGTGGCATACAACCTGCTTCCTTTTAGGCAAAAAACATATCCAGAATTAGTTCATTCACATGTAAATGGATCGAAATCACCACATATAGTTCTAAAGAAAACGTTAAAATATTTGGTTTATTTACACGATCTTTGTTGATTGTAAGTTTCAGGTTTGGGAATGAAAGAACATACGTGGCCTGAAACGTCTTCCAAAACACGTAAATATGAAGCGGAGAGAGGATGAAATGGTTCTCCCAGCCTCTTGCAAAAAATGTAGATAATATCAAGACCTCAATGGTTCAATTGTACTTTAAATACCAAGTTCAAATCCATCTGTTTTGCTTCAACATCTTAACGATCAATCAGTGTTGGAAGTAATTGTATTGAAAACGCAGCAACACAATGATTTTTGGTAGATATCGTCACGACTCTTCTGTTTTTAAATTAAGAATGAAACAAAACAAGCCAAGAATTATATAATCTAACACATTTACTTATGCTAAATTAAGTAATTGAAAAATAAGCTATCCTAAACCAAATATTAACTCAAAACTCAATCGAATAAAACTATCAATTCAAACTAATAATTAATATTAACTCAAAACTCAATTGAATAAAACTATTAATTCAAGCTAATAATTATCTTTTGCCGGTCGAATATATATTGGTGACCCCATCCTGATCCGTTTTCACAAGTAACCCTCAGCTTCTTGGTTCACCTAATTAACTCATTATACATCAAGATTAATTTCATCACTTGTAATCTGGTATATATTCTTATGTAAGATAGATGGAAGTGTGTGTAAATTTTTTAGGGTTCAAAGTTAAGAGTATTTCATTGGTCCATGAATTGATCAGATCAGGGGACAAGTTGTCCATGCCTACTCCTCATCATCGGTTTGATCTCGGCCTGCTTGCGTAGCAGCACACGCTATCAACACGACTACACAACACAACGATTAACCACTGACATTTGGATCTCCACATGAATTCAGAAACCTGAAAAGACCTCAGCCATACACTTAGAAGCTGTAGTATTAACTCATTTTGTAGCAAGTCAAATGAGCCGAAATGGTTGAAAGTTGTCAATGTTGATCAGTTCTGTTTAAACATAAAGAAATACCTGTGACGGCAGACAGGCCAGCAGAGAATCCAGTCAGAGACGCAGCCATGGGGTTTGACATCTTTTGTCAGTATGATCTGGTTCCTCCTTAGGGTGTAAGATTATGATGGTAAGAACCGAACTAGGGATTAATTCGGTTTAAGTTATGGAGAGAGAGGTGGGCGGCTTTAGTGATGTTATTGTAAGTGTTTAACCCTAAACCTCTCTAATCATCTCCTCATATACACCCAGAAGGAAACCCTAATTAGTTAATAAGGGTAATATGGTCCATCAACAATTACCAACTAATTATGTTATAGGATTAATATATTTTGATCTAATATAATATAAATTATTATAATGGCTACATGATTAAATATTATAAATAATATATTTAATCTTACATTCTCCCACTTAGCCGAGTAATCATTTATCATGAGTATTAGAATAAGCCTGATCAGGAGTTAACACTCATTTTAGCTTTAAACCAAGAACCGTAGCAGAGAAATACAGCCGTTGAATCATCATTCGACTCAGGACTCCCATTAGTCATACTACAGCCTCAATCTAAAACCTAATAGTTATGATCAAAATATGCAAATAAGCCCTTTAGCGTTTGAGTTGTATTTATATTTGTCTATATGTCATTATACCGGCAGAACATATGTTAGAGAGATACAAAATCAAACTGAAGAAATTTCATTAAAATAAGTAAGTACAATATGCTATTAAATAAGGTCTTTAGTAAATCCCATATTCGAAACATGTTCTTCGAAAACTTTAGGTGGGAGACCTTTAGTCATCGGATCCGCAAGCATATTTTTAGTACTAATATACTCAATACAAAGATTATTTTCCTCAACTCGTTCACGTACAAACAAGTATTTTGTATCGAGATATAAACCAGCTCCAGTCGAACTGTTACTGTTTGAGAAACTAACGGCAACTGAGTTATCACATTAAAGCTTCAATGGGCTAGAAATTGAATTAACAATTTTGAGTCCAGTAATCAGATTTCTAAGCAACATTCCATGACAGGTTGCGTTATAAACAGCAATGTATTCTGCCATCATTGTGGAAGTTGAAGTTAACTGTTGTTTATGACTCTTCCATGAGATAGGTCCGCCTGCTAACATAAAGATATAGCCCGAAGTGGATTTCTTGTCATCTTTGCACTTGGCAAAGTCAGAATCAGAATATCCTGCACTTCCAAATGATCACTTCTTATGTAAGTCAGTTTATAGTCTTTCGTCCCTTGCAGATATCTAAGTACCTTCTTAGTTGCTTTCTAGTGATCTAAGCCAGGATTAGTCTGATAACGGCCTAGCATTCCAGCAACATAAGCTATATCTGGGCGAGTACAGACTTGAGCATACATTAGGCTCCCGACTACTGACGCGTAAGGTATCTGGCTCATCTGCTCCTTTTCATCCTCTGTTGTCGGACATTGGAATGAACTGAAAATATCTCCCTTAACTACTGGAGCGACTGAGGGCTTGCACTGTTGCATGTTATAACGAGTAAGGACACGATCTACGTAAGCCTTTTGGGACAATCCTAAGATCCCTTTATGTCTGTCTCGGTGAATTTCGATGCCAATAACGTAATGTCAAAGTTATGAGGAGAGTAACCGCTTCGACTCATGCAACATGTCTAAACTATTACTTGTCAATAGAATATCATCTACGTAAAGGACAAGTATAGTAAAGTTGCTCCCACTCATCTTGAGGTAGGTGCATTGATCCACTTGATTCTTTATAAAACCTTGCCTCTTCATGACTTTATCAAACTTAAGATACCATTGACGTGATGCTTGTTTTAACCCGTAAATGGATTTCTTCAACTTACAGACTAGATGCTCCTGGCCTTCAGGTTGTTTCATGTAAACATCTTCGTAAGTCTCCATTAAGGAAAGCGGTTTTAATGTCCATCTGATGCAGTTCTAAATCAAAATGAGCTACTAGGGCCATAACGATCCTTAATGAATCTTTACGAAAGACAGGTGAAAACGTCTCTTGATAATCAATTCCCTCTTTCTGAGTGTAGCCCTTTGCAACCAATCTTGCTTTATAGCGTTCAACGTTCCCATTAGGATCCAGTTTTGTTTTGAATACCCATTTACATCCTACGGGTTTGACTTCGTTGGGTAATTCTACCAAATCCCAAACGTCATTTTTCTTCATGGATTCAAGCTCATCATTCATTGCTTTATTCCATTCAGAAGATTGATCACTGCTAATGGCTTCATTATAAGAGATAGGATCATTGAGCTTTCCGGCATCCATTTCAATCGGGTAGGTAACATAATCATCCCAATTAGTAGGCCTTCGTTGCCTGGATAACCTCCTGAGTTGATTATCGGGTTCAGCGGTGTCTTGGTTCTGAGCGTTTGATGTGCCTTCGTTATGAGGTATAATGGGTTCTTGATGTGGAGGTAGATTTGGAGTTGGTGCAGTAGCTTCAGGTGCAGTTCTTGCATTGGGTACAAAAGGAGTAAACGGAGTAATGGTAAGCGACGAATCCCCCCCCCCCCCCCCCCGCGTCTTGTACTTCTTGCAATTCTTTGTAAGGGTTGGTACTGCTCCCACTGACCTTAAAATCCTCCAGGAACGCGGCACGCTTGGTTTCAACAATACGGGTGACATGGGAAGGACAATAGAAACGATAACCCTTTGAGTGATCATGATACCCGATAAAGAAGCAGGTAACTGTTTTAGGGTCAAGTTTCTTTAGGAAAGGATTGTAAAGTTTCGCTTCAGCAATGCAGCCCCATTCTTTCATATATTTAAGACTCGGTTTCCTTCCTGTCCAAAGTTCGTAAGGAGTTTTAGGGACAGACTTAGAAGGAACTCTATTGAGTATATGAACAGCTGCTTTTAACGCTTCAGTGCAAAAGAATAATGGTAAATTAGTGTTGGCTAACATACTGCACACGATGTTCATAAGGGTATGATTTCTTCGTTCAGCGACACCATTCTACTGAGGTGTACCTGTCATGGTGTATTGGTTTATAATCCCCTGGCCTTACAAAATTCATAAAATGGACCAGGAGCTTGACCCACATCAGTATGTCTTCCATAATATTCACCGCCTCTATCTGATCTCACAACTTTAATTTTACGATCTAGTTGTTTTTCAACTTCAGTTTTATAATCTTTAAAAGTTGTAAGAGATTCAGATTTTTCCTTAATTAGGTACAAGTACATGTAACGAGAATAGTCATCAATGAAAGTGATAAATGAAGTATGTCCTGTTATGCCAGCGATTTGGTAAGGACCACTAATTTCAGTATGAATGAGTTCTAATAAATTAGAGCTCCTAGTGGCACCTTTCTTATTCGCTAATGTCATTTTACCTTTAAGACATTTGACACATGTTCCAAAATCAGTAAAATCGAGAGGATGTAAGACTTCATCCTTTACGAGTCGATTTAATCGTTCTCTTGAGATGTGGCCTAAACGTTGATGCCACAACATGGATGAAGTCTCTAAGTCTCGATTTTGTTTCATCTTTGTGAGTGATTCATTAATATTATATGACAACAAAGATTTGGAAAATTCATCATCTAATTCTAATCTATAGAGACCACCATCCAGAATGCCGATACCATAAACCACAGAATCATAGAGAATAGAGAGTTTGCGATGACCATGAGTAATATCAAAACCGTCTATGTCTAACTTTGGTCCTGATACAAAGTTCCGAGTTACCTCAGGAACATATAAGGTATCATAAAGTTTAATGCATAAACCGGTTTTCATAAACAATTATAAAGTTCCTATGGCCCTCACTTCTAATTCTCTATCATCCCCCACTTTAAGTGTTCTTTGGTTTCTTCCCAGCCTCCGGATTGTAAGGAATCCCTGAGTAGAGTTAGTGACATGAGTCATAGCACCAGAATCAAACCACCAAGAATTAGCAGGAACATTTAAATTATATGACTCAAGTATCATGAAAAAATCGTTACCTTTCTTAGCCAGCCACTCCTTAAAGTCAGGGCATTCCTTTTGCTTATGTCCTGTCTTTTTACAGAACTTACAGTAGGGTTTGCCTAATGAGTTCTTAGAGCTGGAAGGCGCACTTGTACTAGGATTGGGCTTTTGGACTTTAGAAACATCCCTCCTTGGATAAGTATTCTTCCTCTTCTTAGAGCTAGATCAAACATTACATATGGGTAATTATAGACCGACTTATAAAATCAGCTCACTTTATTCCTATCCGCGAAGATTTCAAGAACGAAAAGCTTGCTCGTATTTATATCAGCGAAATCGTAAGCCGACATGGGGTACCGTTAAGCATTATTTCTGATCGTGATGGTCGTTTCACTTCACGAACATGGCAAGCAGTACAAGCCGCTATGGGTACGCGATTAGATATCAGTACCGCCTATCATCCTCAAACTGATGGTCAATCTGAACGCACCATCCAAACTCTTGAAGATATGCTTCGCGCATGTGTTATAGACTTCAAGGGAAATTGGGACGCTCATCTACCATTAGTAGAATTTTCGTACAACAACAGCTATCATTCAAGTATCGGCATGGCACCTTTTGAAGCCTTATATGGTCGTAAGTGCCGATCTCCTGTATGTTGGCACGAAATTGGGGAAGCTCAAATCACTGGTCCAGAATTGGTCCAAGAAACCACAGACAAGATCCATCAAATCCGAAACAATCTTCTAGCGGCTCAGAGTTGTCAAAAGAGTTATGCAGATAAACGACGGAAGCCTTTAGAGTTTAACATTGGTGATCATGTACTTCTAAAAGTATCACCGTGGAAGGGAGTAGTTCGTTTTGGTCAAAAAGGCAAGCTAGCACCACGCTACGTAGGACCTTTCAAGATACTCGAAAGAGTCGGACCTGTAGCATACAAGCTTGATCTACCAGAAGAACTCAACAGGATTCATCCCACATTCCACGTGTCGAACTTGAAGAAGTGCCTCGCTGATGAAAACCTCCACATACCTCTGGAAGATATTCAGATTGATGAATCTATGCATTTTATTGAAAGACCAGTAGAAATCATGGACTTCGGGTAGAAACGTCTACGACGAAGTCGCATTCCAATTGTTAGGGTACGCTGGGAGTCGAAACGGGGACCTGAGTTTACTTGGGAACGTGAAGACTCAATGCGCGAAAAATACCCGCATCTTTTTCCTACTACTTTTACTACTTAAATTTCGGGACGAAATTCCTAAAAGTAGGGGATACTGTAACATTTGTCAAAAACGGGTTTCCAAAACCCGCTCCGTTTTGTAATCGAATATCAAGTTATAAATGTCACGTTGTATATTTATGATTATTTTGATTTATAATGATACATAATTAATAAACAAACTAAACTATAAAAATTATATTTGATAAAAAGTTAAAACAAAATAAATAAAAATGAAATGTTGCTGCCGGGACTCGAACCCGGGTCAGCCAAAAGTGAAATCCAAAGACTTAACACACACACACATCACCACGCCGCCAATTGTTGTTTTCTGTCAACTTAGGGAAACAAATAACTCTTATATACAAACCGAGTTTAAACCGGTTGCGCCAACTGAGAAACCGAAATCGGCAATTCAACCGTCTAATCGTTTGATTAATCGCACATTCAGGTTTATAACTGATGCACCGACGATTTTTAATCAATTCAGATTGAATGAACATCAATTTTCATCATCATCGGTTTTTATAACCGAAAATAATCAAAGTCCAAATTACTTCAATCAAAACCCTTTTCGCGACTCAGAGACATCAGACAAACCTTCCATTTTACTTTCGTCATACTTTCTGTCCATCAGAACGCTTAAATCAACTCGCCGGAAATTTCTGCAAGGTCGCCGGAAAACCGGGACTCCCATCCACACGGTAATTCCTTCGACTCTTTCTGTTTCAATCATGTGATTAATCGGTCACTAACACAACTCCACCATCAGAATCAATCCTAGTCTACGTTTGTCGAAAATCCTACCTTCGCCGGAAAACTTCTGAAACTTCCGGAAACACACCGAGAACTGGTATGACCTTTCAAACTTCTGTCAAACTTTGATAAGTGCCTCAACTTCACAAATAATCGAACAAAACTGTTAATTGATTTTAACAGCCAGAGTTCACTTCCAGAACCGACGGACCTCTGCCGGAATTCTGTGAACAACACTAATTGGTACGTCTTTTTCCCCAACCTCTCTCCATTCTTTACCTTTAAATTACTTATAATGTTTGAAAATCGAATATGACATGAATCAGTCAAAAACAGTTGAACTTGGTTTTTCTGGGTAAAATTAACGAAGAAGACGAAGATGCAGTTTAACATAAGACTAATAAAAATCGATATAATGAACGGGTTAGACACACAGTCCAGCGGTGGACTGTGTGCAAATAATACGCACACGTCACGAGTTCGATCCCTGATACACGCACTCCCTATGTAATAAAATGCCTATTTGTTTAAAACTGAACCGGGTTAACTCCGTTAGTTGTTAAGTATAATAAAAACCGAGATATTAACCAGGTTAGACACACAGTCCAGCGGTGGACTGTGTGCAACACTAAGTCGCACGTCACGCGTTCGAAACCTGTTACTGGCACCGGTTGAACGAATTAAAATGTTTTTGAAATTAAAAGAATTTTGGTTAAATCGAATTAGTATATAAATATAATTAAAAACAAGATTATTTCGGGTTAGACACGTAGCTCAGTTGGTAGAGCTGCGTGCACGCGTACGGGAGGTCTCGGGTTCGAGTCTCACCCAGCGCATACTTACACACTGACCGAACCGGTCAACAGGTCAACAGGTCAACGGTCAACGCAAAATAAACAATTTTTTTTATATTTTTATTTATTTAATTTAATTTAAAAATCAATTAAAAATACTTAAAAACAACATTTTCAAAGATAGAAAATAGCCTTAAACTCACAAAAATATATCTAAAAATTCCATTAAAATCCTTAATAAAATCCACTCATTTACTATATTTTTCCGTTATTATTTAGGTTAGTTATTTCTCGTTGTTCCGCTCATCCAATTCGTGCGCATCTCACCATCTCCAATCCAACGCACCCAATGTGAGTGAATCTTACAAATTCCCCGTTTTAATCACGTTTTGGGGTGTATCATGTGTCTTGCTATATATTATATTTAAATCATTGTGCATACATCATATCATGAACATGTGTATTCAGTTTGTTTCAACTGTTGTGTGGTTATCGTTAGATGCAATTTATTATTTTCAGTACATGCAATTTCATAGGCCGCCGCTCCCCATTACATTATGGGCGTTGAGCATGTTCCCCATTACATTATGAGCGTGAACCTGGCGTGCCCACAAACGATCGGCTCCGTTTGATTGAGCCTTGATCGCACAGACATTTTCATTTTCAGTACATGCAATTCGATCGGCTCCGTTTGATTGAGCCTTGATCGCACAGTTTCATTTATGTTATTTATCGTATGATGTTGGTATGTTAATGTATGCTATCATGTGTTATTGTATGTTATAGTTGTGATTGCTATTGCTACTGCTTGGTTATTTACATTTGCTCATTTATGATTATGCACAATTTTTCATTGATAAACTAACAAGAAAATCAATAACAAATGTTTATCTAACAAGGTTCACTCGCCAACTTATGTTGACCCAAAAACCCCATTTTTACACATGATACAGGTGAACCAGCAGTAGCCAGAAACACATAGGATTGGACTAGAAGAATAAAATGATTTAGAGTTTGGGATTGTTATGTTTGGTTTATTTTCTTTGTATTGTATGGACATGTTTGGATATTTGGAAATGTAACTTTGACTTTAATAAATATGAAACATATTAGTAAATATCATGAGCTTTGGTGATAACCCAATTATGCCCCGACTCTTATTCCGCTGCGGGTCGGGGTGACAGACTCAAGATTTATTTTCTTAGAGGGGGAGGGGTTATACGAAGTCCGCAATATATCTTTTGTATTATTTGACCTAGTTTTCACCAACAATATCTAAACAGCAAAGATAACCATAAGTTTTTCAAAATTCATAGTATATATCGTTGACTTTTAGAAAAAGCAATATTTTCATAAACGGACTGGATCGGTCGGTTGGACATGGAGTCGCCTACATAACTAGTCAAATGAGTGCTTTTGAATCGTCTTCCTTTGGGCCGGTAGACTAGCGAACTAGACTAGTGATTTACCTGATTTTCAAAATTAATATATTATTTACTTTTTTTTTTCCTTTCAAAGCCCATTTACTAATTCATTACCATTTTTTATCTATATCTTTTATTTATTTCAAGCTTCATGTGTTGTCAATATCATGAGACCAAAACAGAAAAAAAAAGAAGAAAAAAAACAGTTTCATATATGACTTTACATTAGTTACACATTTCGCTTGTGAAGTGAAATGAATGAAATCACCAACCTGGATATAAGTTCATATTAATGTTCATTTTAAGGATATTTATTTATAGCACAAACAGATTTGGTATCATACGTGGGCCAGAATAATAAATGTATACAGCCCATCGTCTTGATAATTTTTCTATGTTTTAAAACATTCTTGTACTTTTGCCATGGATCCATACAATCCGAACAACTCGAAACCAAACGCTAACCCGACCCAAAACCCAAACCCAAACGCTAACCCGAACCCAAATCCAAACATTTTCTCGGTATCTGGCTACTATCCTACGATGGAATCGAGTTGGTCATCCTCGCAATTTTCTTACAACACTTTCTCGGGTTTTCAACAAACCCCCAACGCTTTCTCTCAAATAAACCAACTCTAATCAATGCAACAAATGCAATCGTTACAACAAATGATGATGTGAAACTCGTTCAACTCGCAATTTCAATCACAACCACAACCTTCGCCAACACCGGAGTCTCCCCAACCACAACCGGTTGAAGATGACGTTGAAGAATGTGTTTCGGAGATGCAACCGCAATCCTCGAAACGGAAAAAAGGGAAGCAAGTGGGGGTGACAAAGATCAACCTTCGAAAGCCAACGCAAAATCTTGGACAAAGATCGAGGAGGAGGCGTTAGCGAATGCGTGGATTAGCACATCAAAAAGCCCCATTGTCGGTATGTAAAAATATATAAATTTTATACTAAAAATATATAAATTTTACATTTTTTAATATATACTTTTGTTACATTCTAAAAATATAGGTAACAACCAAACCGGCGATGGGTTTTGGAAAGAAATATTATCAAAGTTTCTTGCGATTAGGGAATAAGGTCATTATCGCGATATCGATTCCATCTCTTCAAAGTGGTGAAAGATGCATCCGGTCGTGAACCGGTTTTCGGCGATATATAATAATTTATGTACTAGTGTTAATCGTTGTAGTGGGATGAGTGACGAAGATGTTTTTAAAGAGGCGATGCGTAAATACGAAGATACACATCTGGTCGTTTTCCCACACGTACGGGCTTGGAATGTTTTGCGAACTAGTAACAAGTGGGCGCCGGTTCCAAACGAGGTTGCAATGGCTAAACGAACAAAAAAACTCGGGGAACGGTAGTTATAGTGCTGGGGGCTTGGACGCACGATGCCAAATAAATATAAACGACGAGCCCGAATTTGACGAAAAAGAGTACAAGGTTCGAGAGAAGGAACGTCCACCGGGCAGGGACAAATCCAAAAAGGCGGCGGCTGCAGAAAAACAAAAAAAAACAAGCTGTAACGGGGGCGGTTCCAAAATGGACGAGTTTATGGCCCAGTTCAAAGCGTACACCGAGGTCACGGCCCAAAAGGCAAGAGCGAAGGAACGTGAGGTGGAAGAACGGGTTCGGTTGAAGAATGAAAAGAACAAATATAAAGATTGGGAGATAATGACAACCGATATAAACTCGTATCCGGAAGAAGATCGAGTGATTTTACGAAAAATGAAAAAGAAAAGATCGCGAAAAAGTGGAGTTCTTAGGATTTTTAATTTTTTAGGTCATTTTTTTAACTTATGTAATCTTTTTTAACACATGTATTAACCTAAAAAAACGCAAAATAAAATAAGAACAAAACAAAACCTATTGATACTATTTTGCTTTTCAGTTTATTCCTAGTCCTATGACGGATGCATTAATTTGATGAATTTGATACTAAGAAGAGTGTGGGGACTTTCTCATCCACATACTCAATCCCATGAAAAGAAGTCAAGTGTGTTGTTTGGATTCCTATGTTGAACAAATTAGTATGAATATAACGGAAAACATATATAATTGTGTACATAGTAAGCTAACAATCGTAATAGAGAGGGAAGTAGATGACGTCATTGTTATATTGGTCGAGTTCCTGTTTAGGGTGCATATTTTATGGTGATTATGTGCTTGAAGAACACGATTTGAGAGTAGAGAGTAGAGGGGGATGATTTAGGTTATGATAATGATGTTAATGTGTGTAATCCTCTATCTCTTTAATAATCTCCTTTATATAATACCCAAGGGGAAACCATTGATTAGTTAGGAAGGATAATTATGTCCATCAAACAATTAACAACTAATATAATAAGGTATAATTAATTATTTTAATCTAATTATTATATAAATGATAAGAATGACCAAATATATATAATTAATATAGATTTAATGTTACATCCTAAGTTTGATAATGTATATAACCAAAGAAAGTTATTGTGGACGAAAACTCGCAAATGCTTGAATTAGTAATCGGGAAGACATGTTATTAACCATTACGATGTTTTTTTGAGTATCTTGCTTTTTGTATATTGGGTAATGTTTTGTATGAAGTCCAAGTTATCTCGTTATGAACAATCTTCGATTCACTCAACTTATTGCTAGCCCTGGGGAGTGGGGAGGGGTAAAGTAGTTGACTGCCAATGGCATAGTATTCTAGAGGACCATTTTTTTAATATATATATATACATATATATATATATATATATATGTTTGTGAAACAGAGAGATAAATGACTAATTAATTTTGAAACCTAATCTATTTGTAAAATCATTAACTTTTTATTTAGTTTAGGCCATTAGACAATTAAATTTATTTACCAAACTAGACTCGTTAGCTCAATATTGTTTTAAATTACACTTTGAAGCCCAATTAACTAAAACAGATGAGTGATAAAAACCCAAAAAGAGCGATAAATTCACGAAAGAGCCTATTTTTTCGGCGGTGACAACTAGGGTTTGGTTATGTGTCTCCCCAAAAGAATCAAGAGTCTTATGGTTTATACTAGTTTATTAGGATCAAAAACAACACACGAACACAAAATAAACATAAAGCAAGTAAAAGACATGCGAGATTTTACGTAGTTCAGACGCGGTATGCAACCTACGTCCACGTGGGCAACTAGGGTTTTCATATATTTATATAATTAGAGTCAATCCATTTGGCTAATATTGGTAAATAAGAAACTTACAAACTGGGCCCATTAGGGTTAAGGCCGGCCAAACCCTTTTCGTTTGTTTCCCCTAATTCCGGCTAGTCCTAGTGAGCCGATGAGAACACATCGCCTACAGGCTTGGGGTTGGGTGATCTGGTATAGGACCAGGTTGGGGCTTAGTTTTTATATTTTTATGGGTTTGGGATTTGGTGACATTTCATTTACTGACCCAATTATCCGATAAAATTTACGAGTTTACTCGATTATATACCAGATATAATTTCTTTTATTATTTTAAAATATGTATATACATGACATATCATTTTTGGCATAAACATTTTTTTGTTATCTATGCATACACACACACACATACATATATATAATATATATATATATATATATATATATATATATATATATATATATATATTGTAGTTATT
This sequence comes from Scalesia atractyloides, assembly GCA_947069175.1. Lineage (NCBI taxonomy): Eukaryota > Viridiplantae > Streptophyta > Magnoliopsida > Asterales > Asteraceae > Scalesia > Scalesia atractyloides. The sequence goes on along the minus strand of CAMTDV010000002.1, from coordinate 7,040,266 downwards.
TCATATATTTATGTAGTAATAATTTCAAATGTAATTGATTATTAGTTATTCGATAGATACTTACACAAAACTCGTGGGTATACCTGATACCCAATGTGCAATTACTTGATAGAAACACAACAGGTTTTGAAACAAGGTTATTTATTTGGTTTTGAGATAAAGATTACCTAAACCCGTCTCAAACCTATTCCATTACCATCTTTATATATAGATGGTTTAATAGGAGTAGATAAGGATTATAAGCCATTTTAAAATAACTAGTTATTATTGAAAATTATTTAAATACAATTAGTATCAGTTAATTAAATATTAATGACATATAATAAATGTTGTTCCCATCTAAAGATAGGTTCTTACACGTTTCTCATCGGTCTCTCCCAATTAACATTAAGGAAACATTTATATTCGTAACTAGCTTACAATCCTGTGTATTTACACGAGTTGAATATCAAAAAAATATGTAAATGTTTTTTTAAAAATAAAATGTAAATTATGAACTTGTTACAAATGAATTTTAATTAAACTCTACTATATGTATAATAATGATGATATAATATATACTTTTATATAGATAGTATTTTATAAATATGTTTAAAAATTATTGTACAATAAAATCAAACATTTTTTCTTTTTATTATAAGTACCCTATTGATTTACTTTTTATATTTTTTTAAAAATTATAATCACACATTGCCTATAACTGTGTTGTTATATATTTAAAATCAATCATGGTAGGCTATACCAATTTACCCCTCCACCCTTCTAGATCTTTACTAAATTTTAAGTATTTACTAAATTGTTGTTTAATTAATTTTAGTCGTTAAATTGATGTAATTAAGAGTCAAAATCATTTCTTGGGTTTATTAGGTTAAGACATTTTTTCCATTTAATATCTAAACCTGAAACCGAATGTAACACACTGTAAAATCGTGTCCAATAGTATAGTGACACGTATTTTATTTTAAATATAGTCTGTTAAAGACCAATAAGGACTAAAGGCGTCAACATGCTCAATCTGAGCCTCTGAGTGACGGTCCGATGTCAACATGCATAAATAACAGCCTCTGAGTGACTGATATGTCAACATGCTTAAATCATTACTGATACGTCAACATGCTTAAATCATTAGCCTCTGAGTGACTGATACGTCAACATGCTTGAAATTTGGCCTCTGAGTGACTGATGCGTCAACATGCTTGAAATTTGGCCTCTGAGTGACTGATATGTCAACATGCCCAGCCTCTGAGTGACATCGGAATCAACATGCTTATAATAAGCCTCTGAGTGATCCTTTGTGAAGTTCTAACTCTCATACGTGCCATTTGTTGGACGAGAGAGTTCAATTTTGTAAATATGTGAAAGTTGGATAATGGAGGGATTAAAAGTGTCAACATGTTAATTTATACCTATGAGTGACCTTTTAACAAACCGAGAGCTCAACAATGACCGGGCATAATCCCGAGTATGCCAAGTATTGGCTACGGGGGGCTAAAAGTGCTAAAAAGGTGTTTAAAAATGGTTTTAGAAGCTTTTTAAAGTTAAGTGGGCTAAAGTGTCAAACTTTGAAACTGGCCATGGGGCGGTCGCGAGCCGCGAGAGACCTGGCCTGGGTCTCTCGTGCCCTGCGAGAAAGGGTCTGCTGCAGAAAATTTGTTTGGCAGCCTAGCAAAACTCCACAAAACCATTAAATCGAAACCATAGCTTCCCAAACTGCTATGCCACGTTTTTGGACACTTGTAAGCTTCCCTTACACCCCTAAACACCTGGCTTCACCTCCTTTGAGTTCTCCAACTATAAATAGGTGATCAAGTTCTCCATTTGAACTTGCACCTTTCTAAATCATAACTTTTCTCCCTCCTCTGGAAGTTCCTAGCTAAAAGGAGCATCCAACTTAGTTCTCTTGCATTATAGGAACCTCTTGTAAGTGTTCCTTGCTCTTGCATTTTCGTTTATAGGCTTTTATAGCCAAAAGTCAAGCGTTTTACGGAAAACGCTTTGACTTTCGGTTAAGACCATTATGGTTCAGCCAATGTTTGAAATGAACATGGCTAAGTGATCGTAATAGGGTAGCTGTTAGTCCCTATAAAGGGAACCTACTGAAGATCACGTTCGCTAGACCAATTGACGGGTCAAAGTTATGATATTAAAAAGTCAAACAGACCATTTTTCGAAAAAATCATAAAATGATCTTATATATGTTATGAAACCTGTTTTGACACTTAAACAAGTTGGTAATAATATTTAGAACATGTTCGGCTCGTCAAATTCAGTTCTAGGGTCGGTTCGCAACCGAAAGTCGCGAAGTTTGACTTCTGCTTTGACTTTCGATTCTGACCCGATTTAGATTAGTTACCTACTGATCTAAAGTTGCATTATGGTCATAATATAATGTAGCATAACCCTCTGAGGTTATATTACATGATCATAATCAGAATCCAAGTTTATGCGCAAGTTCCATAATTATGCCATCTTTGACCAAAATGTCCTTTTTGCATAAAACAAGGTTTTAAATGGTAATGAACTTGAAAGTGAGTTTCCTACTGATGAAATATTATAAGTAGGATTATTTGGGATGTTAAACCAAGTTATAAACTGAGTTTTCAAGCAAGTCCTTCAATTATGTCGATAACTGGCAATATTAGCACTTGTGGCTCATAAACTAGTTTTAATCAAATCTTTTCAAGGTAAATCTTTTACCTACTGATATATTATATTAAATAACATATCTAAGACATTTTAATCTGAACTTAACATCAGTTTTTGTGAAAATCACATAAGGACGCCATTTTACGACATAAGCGCCATTTAGGCGCATAGTATGGTTTTAAACCATAGTATTGACCAAGACTTGATACCTACTGATTTTAAAACTTATTTTAAAGATATTTACAGTAGGTACATGTTATAAACTCAGAATTCCAAATAATTTATAAACTATGTGTAAAATGACCAAAATGCCCATTCGGTGCATAGTTTGGTCATAAAATATAATTTACACATATAATTGATATCCTACTGATATTATATCATAAATAAAATATTTTCCAGAATACTTATAACCATAACATTAAATTATATTCAAGTTCCTTTTATACGGTATAAAATTATCAAAATGCTCTTATGAGGCATAATTTTGTTTTAAAACCTTAACGGGCATATAAGTTAATATCCTACTGATATTTTAACCTATTAGGTATAATGGCATATAGAACTTGTCCATGACTTATCCGGTTACCTGATATCGCTAATATGCGCACGGTTACGTATATGTAACTATTTTACGGAAATTAACCGAAACGGGTTTAACCTTGTCATTTAAGTCTCAAAATCCAGAATGTTAATAGTTTACTAGACAAGTCAAGATACTTGTTGGGATTAAACTACATTCTATGCAATCATCGTTTAATCTAGCGTCATACGTTTTGATCAAATACGCTAGTCGGTCTAAGTCTATGACTTAAATAAGACCGTTAGTATTTAATTGGTTAGTTTATGCCATAATCCAGACTAGAGACTTTCCGGTAAATGCTATCTGCACTTAGTCCTTTTTGTACGGCTGAGTTATTAAAAATTAAAGAAGACTAGCTCAGGTAAATACTCTCGACTTATTTCCCCTATACGAGCTTGGGTTACGGTAAATTATTACCGCTTGGTCAGAAATGGGATCAATCGAACGCCGGTTCGGGGATAATAAATCCGCATATTCTGTTTTAATCAGTTTTGTTTGATAATTTAAACATCGAGGGTTAACTACCGTGTCCTGGATATCCTCGGCTCATTACATTAGAAATGGCCACGACCTTAGCGCGGGTGCAGGCATACACCCGATAGACGCTCAATTATGCATTCCCACAAGGTTGGGAGGAATTGACTCCTTCGTGAGTCCGAAGTGGTGTGTATGTTAATTGTGTCTCGGTCTCCGTACCGGGCCCCGTATGTATGGACAAACATGTAAATCTGTTAACAAGATTGGACGGTCAATTAACCCAAGTTATAAAAAGAATTTTGTGCTGATACGCACTTAAAACATTTTTGAAATGTTTTCAAAATGAGTCAGTTGAGTGTATTTACCAGCGTAAACTGACGTATTTTCAAAAAACTAAATTGCAGGTACAATACGAAAATAGGCTGGAGGTGCTCGGTAGTGATAAAGGATCTTGCAAATCCTAAATCTGTCCAAAGTCTGTTTTATATTCTTTCCATGTACAATTTATGATCCGCCTATGGATATTCTATTACGAGCATGTATATTATTTTGTATTTTCGAACATTCGGTTTCTAATAGTAATTTTACTCCGAGACTTTCGTTGTGCCGTGTTTAATTGACTATGACGATTATCGACTGACGTCACGATACTCTCCACCCGGGCCCACCGGTGTATGGATATGGGTTGGAAATCTGAGGTGTGACACCGAACAACCTGAATTGAGCTAACACGAACCCGACCAATCCAAATCTTAAATAAATCGATTATCAGGTCACTTTTTTCAAGTAAAAAACCCAAACTATAAAAACTTAAAACCATGGAAAAAGCAGAAGAACACCCCTAATCGTTGCCCCAAACATATATCTATATTCCATACACTATTTTAAATAAAAATAACTATTTCTAGTCTTTTTCCAAATATTTTACAATACAACAGTGTTGATTTACCAGTTATCTGAGGAATTTATTATCGGTATTTTCATATTTTGGTAATTGAAGAATTATTTAATGCAATCTTTTCAAATTTTCTTTGAAATTCTTATTATAATATAAAAATAAGAATAAAGATAAGTGGTATTTATATATTAGTTATTAATATTAAAAGAAATATATTAAATAAATATAAATAAAATTTATGAGGTTGAAAAAGACAATGTCATATGTCATTATTTGAAGTCTTTTATTATAAGTTAATATATTAACACATGTATTATGCGATTTACCAATGCATGAACCCAATGTTATTTTATTTAACTCTCTTAGAGTTTAATTTTATTATTATAATATCATAAATTTTATACACATTTTATTTTTTCTCTTTTAGCTTTTAATATATGATAGTTTGTGAAATTGTATTCCTATTTTTATCAACATCTCGATGTATATTTTCAAACGAGGTTACGAGTAGTGATGTACAGTTACATATGTGTTATCAAAATTACCCATATTTAGTCTTTATTTTATTTTTTAATAAAATGAGATCATTTACTATTTTCATTATTCTAATAATATAATTTAATAAAGTTTCAAAAATTCCGTTATGGTGTGCTTATTTTTTATCAACGTTTTAATTAAAAAAGTATTGTTCAAAATCAAACTGGTCAAATCTAACTGTTTGTTGTTTTTTACCATTACGAACCGAACTGACACCGTCCAAACATCTTCGATAGGGCGATACCAATATTCGTTTTTATGGCTTACGGTATAAATTTCGTTGGAAACAAAGTTGTATTCATGAGGGTATTGAGTTTTATATCGCAAGTTACAGCGAGTGTTGGTTCACTATTGGATATCTTGAAGAACCGAGCTGATGTCTTAACAATATCAGTATTCAGTACGTCACTGTTACCTGTATTCGTTTTTATTGTTTTTGATCTATGTAAAACACTTGTTAATACCCTTTTGGGCATATCATGACCTTATTTTTTGGATTCTCTTTTTCGATTGCTATACCAAGTGTTTGTGCTTTACTAAATAGTATAATGAGCCGAACTGATAACAACTAAATTTCGGTAGAACGTGCGTAAGGATTCTACATGGGATATTGAGTTTGATAACATGTTCATAGTGAATTCTACTAGTGCATAGTGAATTTGTTTTTCATTATTTTCATATTAAAATTTGCGAAGTATATACTTCTATGATGTTTGTGAAAACAAATGGATGCAACCAACGAGTGGATTGACGTTTGAAAAGCATTTAATTTATACCTAAAACGTTGAACAAACTTCTTGTTCATACCTATTTTGAAGCCTACACTTATTGCTTAGTATTTTTATTAAGAAGTGTAATGTTTTTTCTGGTTGATAAACAAAATACAAAATATTTGAAATGTAACTTTTTTTTTCTTCAGATTTTGAAGTCTGTAGTTACTTTTTTCAAATGTTGCATTTTAAGATTCAAGTCTTAAATGTATTGTTTAATCTGTGTGTATATACATATACATACATATACATATATATATATATATATATATAGGAAGAGGATTTAGAGAAAATGGCTAAAAGTGTGAAAACGGTGAAAACGCCCATCATCCGTTGGATCAAAACAATCTATGGATTAAAAAGGTGCGGTGGCGTTTTCGTAAATAACATCAACTTTATTACTTGGACGTGCTTCATTAAGGGTAAAAGGGTCTTTTTACTGCTCTAATACAAAACGTCACACTAATGAGCAAAACGCTATTCAAATTTCACGCGTTAACCTACATTCCATACACATCTATCACTTCCAGATGAAATGACATATTTATCTAAAACGCCATTGATACAAAACGACAACACTTAATGATAAAATGCGTTGCAGATTTAACAAATAGATATGAACAAACAGTAACTGAAAGTTAAATATTAACATTTATTACAAAAAATTCCCTCCTAAACGACGCGCCAAAAACATTATTATATAAACGACGTTACCATCACTTCCATTATCACTTCAATTGATCATACTAAACGCCATCTTTAACCAAAACGCCAAATTTCAAAAACAAAAAACTCTGAGAGGAAGAAAAATGGCAACCATCGTTTCATTGATATACACCCTCGGAATCAGAAGATTCGTAATCCGTTTTGACAACAGAAGAAGAGTGTTTGTTAAAACAATCAACGCCATATTGAACTTGGAAGAAGAAGTACAAAGGGAGATCTTAGCACTTGGTGTCCCTCTAGATAATCACTATGATAAAACATATACGGTTATAAGAAGACCAACCAGAAAATTTGGACAAAACAGGGCAAATGCAAAAATGGACTCAGTCATCAGATCATGGCGTTTTGATGATGACACTAACATGGTCACCATTATATGTGACAACAGGGAGCAGGAAGACTATATGCTTGAAAACATCATGACCAAACAGGTTCTTGGGTTCATGAAGGAGTTACACAACACAACATGTTTGAATACAGACATGAACGAAAAATTGACGTTATTGCATGACATGTTCAAATGAAGGCTTCAAAATCTTCAAGAACAAGAGGCCAATGAAAGTGAAAGTGACGACTTGGATGAGAAACTGGAAGAAGAATCCGAAAAAGAAGACGAGGGGAGTGATGGATACTTCTCAGACAAAATCCATTTGATGATGAGTTTTATTTTTTTTTCTTTTGTGTATTTTTTCTGTGTTTACTATATACTTTTCAAATAATAAAATACTATTTCTCCAATTAGTTATAAAACATCAAAATGCTACAATTTCAAAACACCAAAAAGTTAATTAGTGTTTTATATTTTTTTATCTATAAAAAGCCATTAAAATACAAAACGCCAAACATGAAAGATGGGACGTGTTACAGTCTTGACAGATAAAGCTGAACAAACAGTAACTAAAGCGACAGATACCTTAGTACTAACATTGATTAAATAAAATTCCGTTTAAACTATGCGCCACAACTCTTATATAAATAAACATCTTAGTAACTTCCATTGATCGCACCAAAAAACAAAACACCATGTTTTCTTGGCAAACCATTCACTTAAAAACGCCAAAAAAGTTAAAACAACCATATATGGGAAACGTCGTTTCTTGGAGATTCAGTATTGTTCTCCATGAAGTTTCGCTGAATGGATTCTTAAATGAGGGGGATAACTCAATAAGCTTTTGCTGAAGGAGATAGACAAATCTTCAAGAAAAAAAGACTGATGATAGTGATATGTCATTTTGTGTGCTTTGTTCTTGAGGAAGGTTTGGATGAGAAGAAGAGACCTATGCCAGTGTAAATGTTATTTTGGACTCCATTATTAAATGATGAAGAGTGGGATGAGCATGAAGATGATGGCAGTGTAAATGCTTTTTTTGGACTCCAAGCGAAAAACTCACTCACAATCACACCCCAATAATAGCATCGACAAAATACGACATCAATCTATGTCTCCAACATCCACAAAACCACTTCAGCGAACAACAACAAAAGATAACACCAAAACCAAAACGCCATATTTTACTGAATGATCAGCTTCGTCTAGAGTAGGGCGTTTCAGTTGTGTAAGAAATAGGCACCTATCTAAAGGAGGTTAAAGGAACAGGGGACAAAAACTTCAAGACGAAGAGACTGATGTTAGTGAAGATTTGGATAAGAAAATGGATTAGCATTTTTTATTTTTTTTCTTTTCTATTTTTTTTGTGGTTTGTTATTTAATTTGCAGCTAATAAGATACTGTATTTCTCTAATTACTTATAAAATGTCAAAATGCTACAAACGCCAAACACGAAACCTATAATAAAAATTCTTTAATCACGTATTATTAAAAAACTCTAAATAATTATTGTAATGTATAAAACAATGTGCCAGTAAAAAGAACAGAAGGGTGCCTTACAAAAGTTTTATTTTGCCATCATTATCTATAAAACGCCATTAAAATACAAAATGCCAATCTTAAAAGATGAGACGTGCTGTAGTCTTAATAGATAAAGCTGAAAAAACAATAACTACAAACAGTATCTGAAATGACGGAAACTTTGTTACTAACATTTATTATATTAAAAACCACACCATGACAATTGATTTTTTATATTTTCAAAACGCCATAATTACCTTTCACATTATAGGTCTGCATCCTAAATCACACGACAAAATATACAAAAAATACATATAAAAAAATATAAACTGCACATGAAGTGGCTGTTGAGAGTGAAAAAGGTGAAAACATCATAATGAACAAACCATAGTTTATTGATAAACAATAAGAATAACAAATTTGTTGTAACCCTAAAACATTTTAATGAAAACGCCATAATTCAGATATGCGTACCAAGGTGTAAAATGTCATTCGTAATGAAAACGTCATAATTCAGATTTACTGTAACTCTAAAACATTTTAATGAAAATGACATTTTTCAAAAATATTGCTTTAAAAATAAATTTGAAAATAAAACGCCATAGAAACAAGAATATAGAACAACATGCGATATCTAATGGACTTTTGTTTTAAAATGAATTATAACGTCATCTGTTAAGCAGACTTGAACAATGACAATCGTACCCCTCATATCATTTAGTGTCTCCCCTGACACGTGTTCAACCAGAATCCGTTCTTACCTTTTTACACTTTCAATCGTTTTATCCTGATCCCGTTTCTATATATATATATATATATATATATATATATATATTACCATTAAACACTATAAGTTATACAAAACCTAACTTGTACAAAGTATTTTGTTGATCTAGTAGTATAAGAGAGAAAAAAAATAGAGTAGACACTTGTGTGCTAAATTTCAAATATGTGCTATTACTTTACTTATTTTTAATGTGTGCTAAACTTCAAAGATATGCTATTATGTTTGGTATACCTAACAACATACAATTCATTATTACTGATGACAACATATTTAAAATGTCAACCTAAAAAGTAATTTTAGCTATATAAAATTTGATATATTATATAACTTATTATTATCCCTCTTCATATTTTATTTTGATTTTGATTTGTGACACGAGTCAATTCTTTATTAAACGTAGGGAATTAACATAAAAAATCATACATTATCATGATCATGGTTGTAAAAATTTCGTCTATGCTTTGATTAGTCACTACTAATCAGAGATTCACTAAATAATAGCCGATTAATAGCTAAAATTAATAGCTAAACGGTCAATTATGCTCCTTTTCTGGCTGGATTTCGGCCAACTTTTGATCAACCTTATAAATTCCCTCAGATTATTTTAAATAATTGGGTTAACGAGGGGTTAAAACATGTCTACTTAAAAATTACATATAAAAATGTGTGTATATATAAAACTAAAAATTATATATATAATTCCCAGTCCGATTAATCCCGATGAAACGCTACTCAGTACCTTCCCGACTAACTAACGCCACCGATTCTTACAATACTGATTATGACTTCTAATTACCATGACGAAAATAGTGTTCATATGACACAAGGAAGTTGTGTGTGAGTGTGCATTTCATATGGGTTTTATACCCATATATAGTTGGTAGTAGGGATGAGCATATGGTACTTGGTATCGGTACCGAATTTTCCGTGCTGAATCAGTACCCACTTTTTGGCGTTTTCGATACCGGTACCGTACCGAACATTTTTAATACCGGTACCGGTCCTCATATTTGGCGAAATTCAGTATCGGTAGCTCATCCCTGGTTGATGGTTTTTTTTTTGTGTTTGTGGTTTTGTGTATACATGTTACTTTTGCTTTCGTCTTCAAAAGTATAAAATTGTTTGATTATCCAATGTGCACATATATAATAACTAGTTTGTAGGTCCATGGATTATATGTGATTGTATAATGAAAACAATATAATTATATATATTGTAAAAAAATTCTATAAATTGACGTATTTTATTATCATATGATAGTTCACATAACTAATTCAAGTTTATCACAAAAATCGGCTTATGTGAATAAGTAACACTTAGATACCATTATAGGCCATGTAATTCACGAGTTAATATTGAAAAATACGTAATGCATAAATATATATATATTCTCTATATGATTAAAATTACGTATTACATTACATATAATATATAATAATAATATTATATTTATTGTTTTGTATCTTTTAAATTTAACATTTAAATGAAAGTGATTTTACCGGTATGTCATAAACTATATTTCTTATTCTTATTAATTATTGTAATGTGGATTTAATTAGTGATTAGTTATTATAAAATTATGATATAAGTTAAGTTAACGGTTTATATAAGATGAATAAAATATTTTCATATTAATTGCGAATTTATTACTTCAGAATGGATAAAAATTAATAATACTAAAATAGGATTAACTTACTTTTCCTACTTTATAAAACACTTCTTTATTCAGAGTAATAAAAGGATCTGGATGGAAAAAATTGATAAGTGAAATATAATGGTGAGAACTTTATACATATTTATATATATAATCTCTTATATTTTCTAAAGCATGTATACATATAACATCTGAAATCCAAACTAACATAAATAGTGGAAGGTGCTATCAAAAGTAATATAACATAACAAATAATTAGTAGATAGAATATTTACTAAAGAATAAGTTTACTTGAAATAGGACAAAAACAATTAAAAATATGTAGTAATTTTTAAGGTTTGTCATATCTCTATACTCATGTTGAAAAACGTTTGCTTCTATAGCCATGAGATACGTTTCTCGCTTAACTTGCTTCAATCTCATCAACACATGCTTAGAATCATGCTTTATGCAAATTCACTATCACGTATAAACTTTTCAGTTGTGTCTTATCAACAAGCGTACATGAGGCGGACATGCTAGCATATATGATACTTGGGCTTGCTATATAAGCAATGAAGTTTAGACAATGACTTACGCTAGTTTAAACTCACACATACAAGATTGTTAAGCATAAGTGATTTTCTTTGATAATTATCCAAGCATAACGAAGGTCTTTAGAATCACAAGATCAATCATTGTTCGTATAATTAATCATGTGAGTGATGTTGTGAAAAGTTCTCAACCTATAAAAAAAGCAAGAGCATGCCATACACTAGTGGCGGGGATTTGTGACAGTCGGTAGAAAAGGGTGAGGTTTACACCCAGTGTTGTAAATGATTGTGTTTGTGTGATACAACAAAATGTATCCGTGTATCTTCAACATTACAAGGCTTTGTGAGTGAAAGTGTACACGTGACAATGGACTCACTCATCTCATGGAAAGCCACGTGATTGTTTCGTTGACATGACAAACAATTATATAACACACTCGAAAAATGACTACTTTCGTGATTCTTATTTTAGATTTAGGTACATACACTATTCAATTTACTTTAGAAAGAATACTTAGGAACCGGGCATAACACCCTCAAAATTGTATACGCATTTGCAACAAAACAATATCCTAACTTTGAAAGGAAACTTTAATTTGAGAAGATGTAATTTGATTGATCAACATTGAGGTGTTTTAACATAGTATACGAATAATGTTATCAAGGCAAGTATATATATCTTGAGTTTGATGATAATATGAGTGTAGTTTTCTCTCTAATTAAAAGGGCTAAAGTCTTCGAGGGATATCCTAGCAGTTAAGTATTAATGTATCTATTCTAAAAAAATCTATAAATTGTTGTTAAAAATAAATAAATAAATAAAAAGAGATAAAACTCAATATCATAAAGAGGAGAAAAATATTGTAATCATTGATCTTTACTTTATTTGGATCCATTGTTTTCACAAAAACTAAGGTTTTCATTCCTAAGTTTGTTTAAAGTTGAATTTTCACTCTTTTTTATGATATACCTTACCTAGTTAACTTTATGATTTTTGGTGATTATCTTGTTAAAAAGGTGATTCACAGAACACTGAATTGAGGTATATTTTTCTGTATGTTTCATTACAAAGAAAGGTTTTTAATTTATACACAAAACCGTAATCTAAACATAGAAGACAGCAGCTGATTACTAGCTGTCTTTAACATTGCTGCGATTTGCTGTTGATTAGCTGGATGTCCGGCTGTTGATTAGCTGCCGCAGGATGTCCGGCTGTTGATTAGCTGCGATTATCTCCAAGGTTTGACTTTCCTTTCTAACACTCCCCCTCAAGTTGAATAGTTGGATTTCCAAAATTCAACTTGCCCAAACAATCGTTGAAAATTTTCCCGTTAACTGCTTTTGTTAGAATGTCAGCAAGCTGATCCTTTGATCGAACGAATGGTAGTTCGATCGTACCATCTTCCAATTTTTCTTTGATGAAGTTCCTATCAACTTCCACGTGTTTTGTTCGATCATGTTGTACTGGGTTTTCTGAAATTTGAATTGCAGCTTTATTATCACACATAATCTTACTTGTTTCTTTTGACGGAAAACCAATCTCAGCTAAGAGTCTTCGCATCCACATGGCTTCTGTTAAACCTCGAGCTATTCCTCTAAATTCAGCTTCTGCACTTGAAAGAGCAACCACCTTTTGTTTTTTACTTCTCCAAGTAACAAGATTTCCTCCAACTAAAGTGAAGTAGCCTGTTGTTGATCTCCGACTTCCTTTATCTCCTGCCCAGTCTGCATCGGTATAGATTTGAACATTTAGGTGTCCATGTGATTGAAACAGGACTCCATGACCCACTGTTCCTTTGAGATATCTAATAATTCTCTAAACTGCTTCCATATGTGACTGTTGAGGTTGGTGCATGAACTGACTTACTACCCCTACAGCAAAGGCAATGTCTGGACGAGTATGTGAGAGATATATTAGCTTTCCCACCAGCCGTTGGTATCTTTCTTTATTTGCTAACTTTGCTCCTTCCTCCATATAAAGCTTTTGGTTCACACTCATAGGAGTGTCTGCTGGTTTGCAATCGATCATTCCGATCTCTGCCAACAAGTCTAAGACATACTTCTTCTGGCTAATGAAAATTCCTTGTTTTGACCTCAGTACTTCGATTCCGAGGAAATACTTAAGTCTGCCCAAATCTTTCATTTCAAATTCAGCAAACAAGTTTTCTTTGAGTCTTACCATTTCTTCTTTATCGTTCCCTGTAATGATCATATTATCTACATAGATAATTAGGCAGGTTACGAATTTTCCTCTTTTTTTGAGAAACAAAGTATGATCGGCATTACTCTGTTTATATCCAAACTTTTTCATAGCTACCGTAAATCTGCCAAACCAAGCCCGGGGAGATTGCTTCAAACCATAAAGAGACTTCTTTAGACGGCAAACTTCTCCAGTTTTGAAATCTTTTGTGAATCCTGGAGGAGCATCCATAAATACCTCTTCATCTAGGTCCCCGTGTAAAAAGGCATTTTTTACATCAAACTGTTGAAGTGGCCACCCTTCATTTGCAGCTATCGAAAAAAGAACCCTAATTGTGTTCATTTTTGCAACTGGGGAGAACGTTTCAGCATAGTCAATCCCATGTGTCTGGGTATACCCTTTTGCTACCAGTCAGGCTTTATATCTTTCAATTGTTCCATCTGGTTTATACTTAACCGTATAGACCCAACGACACCCCACGGATTTCTTTCCCAATGGAAGAGTACACTTTTCCCAAGTATTGTTCTTGATTAGGGCTTCCATTTCCGTTTTCATTGCTTCCTTCCAATGTTTAGATTTTAAGGCTTGATCCACGTTTGTAGGAGTTTCTTCGGAATAAACAGATGAGATAAATGCTTTGGCTTCCTTAGTGAAATTTCCATCGGCCACACTAGCTATAGGATAACTAGATCTTCTTGGTTCTTTTTCAGGAGAATACCGTTTCGGAGGAACCCCTCTGTTTGTTCTAGGGGGTAACACATATCTTGATGGTGGTTCTTCTTGTCTGGATTCATCTGCCTGCAAATTTTCAGTTGGGGGTAACACATATCTTGATGGTGGTTCTTCTTGTCTGGATTCATCTGCCTTCAAATTTTCAGTTTGTTCTGTGGCAGTTTCATGGTTAGAAGTATTGGTATCCTCGGAGTCATTACCATCAGACTGAATAGGGTGAGCATTACTTACCTCGGACACCAGGTTAGGAGGAACATTAGGACCGTCAGTGGCACTGAAATTGAAGTCTGGTGACTCTGTAGTAGGTGACTCTTTAGTTGGTACATAGGGAACATATTTTAACCAGCTTAGTGTGTCTAAACACTCCTTCTCCCCCTGACCACTGAGTTGGGAATTGTAGTAATACTCGGTTTCAAGAAAGTCACAGTTTATTGTGGTGAACATATGACGTGTTTTTGGATTATAACTCTGTATCCCTTTTGATTCATTCCATACCCAACAAAGACACATTTTTCAGCACAAGGGTCAAGTTTGGTTCGATCTGATTTAGGTATGTGAACAAAGGCAGTACATCCAAAGATTCGTGGTTGAAGAGTAAGAACTGAGGGTAGTTTGAAGAATTTTGAAAGGGTGTGTAACGGAGTGTTAAGCTTTAGGATTTTTGTTGGGAGTCGGTTGAGAAGATAGGTAGCAGTAGCAAGGGCTTCAGGCCAAAAATATTTCGGGACCTGGGGTTCAATTAGGAGAGCTCGTGTCATTTCTAGCAAAATGCGATTTTTTCTTTCGGCGACACCGTTTTGTTCTGGGGTGTTTGGGCATGTAGTTTGGTGGATTATTCCCTTGTCTTGGAAAAAGGATTTAAGCGAGGTATTAACAAACTCACCGCCATTATCAGATCGGAATATTTGGATGTTTGTTTGAAATTGGGTTTGGATCATGGCGTAAAACATAGTGAACTTTTCAAATACTTCGGATTTGTTTTTCAAAAAATAAACCCAGGTCATTCGGGTACAATCATCAACGAACATCACAAAGTACCGAAGGTTTTGCCCCCAAGAACTGGGGCAGGACCCCATACGTCAGAATGGATTAATGAAAATGGCAAAGCAGTCTTAGTATTATTGGGTTTAAAAGTTTTTCTATGGTTTTTTGCTAAAACGCATGTTTCACAATGTGACATAGAATTAACTGGAAATAGTTTTGGAAATAAAATATGCGAATAACTTGTAGAAGGATGACCTAATCTTCGGTGCCATAGCCAAGCTTCTCGTTCCGATGTCCCATGAGTCAGCATCACAGCACCACTTTGAGTCACCTCATCCACATAGTACAACCCTTGATTTTCAGTGCCACGCCCAATGATCACTCCCGTCCTGATATCCTGTAAAATACAAAACGTAGGGTACATTAGGACAATACAGTTGAGTTCCTTTGTGACATGGCTGATGGAAAGCAGCTTATGTGATAACGAAGGAACATAAAGGCAATTAGAGATTTTTATTGTGGGTGAAATCTCAATAGTCCCTCCCGATTTTACATCCATTATTCCTCCGTTTGCCGTTTGAATATGTGTTTTTTCTGGTTTGGTTGTTGAAATAATATCCGATAGCTCATAAGTCATCGTATCGGTCGCGCCACAATCAAAAATCCATAGTTTTTGTTTTTGATGTTCGTGGGCCATATTGACTTTTCCCTTATTTCCAGGGACTATACGTGCAACATTTGTTTCTTTATAACTCGTGTATGACCGAGGGACTATATGTGCAATATCTATTTCTTTATCACTTGTGTATGGCTGAGGGTTTGAGGGTTGCGCCCCAAACCCTTTACCTGTTGCAGTATCTTCTTCTTCATCTGCTTTGGCCATTCCGCCGAAGCCCGATCTGTTCCGGCTTTCATCTCTGGTGACATCTCGGTTGCCGGTGCTGGATGACTTCCCTTTTTCTGTAGTCTTTGTGCCTCTCTTCTGACCATCAGACCACCATTCGGGATACCCGACGAGTTTGAAACATTGTTCCCGGGTATGTTTCGTCATGCCGCAATGATCACACTTGAGGTGAGTTTTGTCGTCTTTACTTGTTCCGATTCTTTTTCCATCGGCCCGTCGGTAGCCCTTTGACGCAAGCCCTAATCCGTCAATTTCAGAGGCCATTAGACCCACTGTGATACCCTGTGTGTCATTGAGAGGTGTTCCCAGAATGTTCTGGTGAGCGGCCTCCTTGCGGACAGTGGCGTATGCAGTTTCTACGGTTGGAAGGGGTTCTAACAGGAGTATTTCCCTTTTTATAGGGTCATATTTCCGGTTGAGAGCGTTTAGAAACTGAAACAGTTTCTGTTCCGTCCTGATTTTGTGATACGCTTGGATATCGGCTGGGCAGGTCATAGGGTTTGGGTCAATCCGATCAATTTCTCCCCATACTCCTTGGAGTATAATCCACAATTCTTCTAGGGAGAGATTGTTCTGTTTGATTTCATTCGCCTTGACATGTAGGTTGAAAGTTTGGAGCTTGTCACGCCCACTGCTATATGTTATAGCCAGGGCATCCCACAGCGATTTTGCTGTCGGAAATTCGGTTAGATTGCTGACGAGGGTTGGTTCGATGTTTTGTATGAGCCATGAGAAGACGACTAGGTCGTCTTGTTCCCATTGTTCATATTCTTCGCTGGTTTGGTTTGGTGGATTGGTTGACAAATGGTTTAGAAAGGCTTTTGATTTTCCGCCTATGGCTACCCTCATCATTCGGGTCCATAGAGCATAATTCTGGCTGTTGAGCTTGAGGTTTATTTGAAGGTTATCGGATAGTTTCGGGTTTCGGTTTTGTGGGTTGAGGCCATTCTTGAGCAGATTGGCGATTTGAATTGATAGATCTTCTCCCAAGTTACCGGCTTCGGCCATGGCAGCTTGGTTGAGAGGATGATTGGTTTGGGTGAGCAAGGTAAATGATGAACAGGTCAAGAACGACACTGCTCTGATACCATGTTAAAAAGGTGATTCACAGAACACTGAATTGAGGTATATTTTTCTGTATGTTTCATTACAAAGAAAGGTTTTTAATTTATACACAAAACCGTAATCTAAACATAGAAGACAGCAGCTGATTACTAGCTGTCTTTAACATTGCTGCGATTTGCTGTTGATTAGCTGGATGTTCGGCTGTTGATTAGCTGCCGCAGGATGTCCGGCTGTTGATTAGCTGCGATTATCTCCAAGGTTTGACTTTCCTTTCTAACATATCTTGATAAATTTTCATAGTATAAATTGCTAAATTGTGTATATTTTGAAAAACTTGCTTCTTCTTAAACATGTTTAATGGCAAATTTACCATAGATGAAAATTCTTGTCATCATATCAAACTTTAACAAGGGCTTAAAAGGTTAAGGTTGACACTTCCCTTTAGCTTAATGTTATTGATTAATAGAACATACAAGTAAAAAGGGTAAATGAATTTGGACTTTTACATAAAAGATCTATTGTTCTATGAAATTAGAGGTTTTGTTACATTGATGATACTTCTGCAAATGAACCTATGTAAAACACAAAGCCTATGTAAAACACATTGTTCCTCCATAATACATTTTGACATATAATTTCACTAACTCATACTTTAATTACAACATGAAATTTTCTCTTACCCACTCTCACACGTATGGTATATGAATTACCGGAGGGTACTAACTTGATTCACTATGAAACAATTTAATTCAGTGGAGTGAAGCCATAAAATATCAATGAAGATCATATAAATTGATACGCGTCTATGCTTTTTGTTTCAAGTAACTGTCTTGACATGATTGGTTTTTGATGATCGTGGAATGTGTTTCTCGATGTTTATATAAGATTTGAATATTATAGATCTTAAGCATTGCAGTACGAGCAAATCTTTAACTTGGTTCTTCGACTTTAAGTGAGGTTGCAACTTATGTGTTTAGTCTATTCAACTTTAGATCCTTAGATTTTAGTGGAAGTGTCAGATGATCGAGGGTGACCTTTCTTACTAGATAAAAGTTCAGTTCATTCATTTAAATGATTGTAAGTTTTTTTATCACACGAAATGGATAAGTAGAAACCACCATGTTGCTCCTGATATGTGGTACTTAGCGTACTATTGAATCTCGTCTGGGTTAATATTATTGCTACATATTTAAGTGAAGAAGGTATTAAAGCCTCTTAAGGTGTTTGCTCAACCCAAAACAAGTACATGGGTAAAACAACTTGGTAGGAAGAAACTTACATGCTTAACCTACTAAATCAACGCAATTTGGTCATAAAGGAATTCTATTGGGACAAAAAAAGATGTATGTAAGTGCAGTAACATGCCGAGTAACTGTGGCTTTATCAGTTCCGGTGTCCGGAGCACAAGGTTTAACTTGAAAAGTGGGTTCCGATTTTGTCACCTTGTTCTGAGTTTATCACCTTGTCCGAACTTATGTAATCCGGAAAAGGGATGAAACCCGGATACTTATGTAGTTCCGGGTTACTAGATAGTCCGGAATAAAGGTTATTCCGTATTTCTTGTATTGTATCCCGGACAATGTTTTTTATCCGGGTTTGTGCTCTAGCCTATATATAGGTGTGTGTAGGTTAGATTTAGAAGCTTTTGGTTATGAGTAAGCTTAGAGAAAAAAAGCTAGGGTTTAGGTCACTGTGACCTAAACCAGCTTGTGCAAGATGTATACTCTTATGGTTATGTAAATTTGTGATGATTGATTGAATAAAATAGTTTCTTCTTCTACACTTTCTTCTATCTTATACGTCTTGTTCAAGTACAATGTTTGTTCATGTCATCGATCAAGTAGGTCCTAGGGACTTCACAATGTCATGTTTTAGTTCCCGCCCTATGATGAGTACTATGAAGCCACCACAATCATATGATAGAGGTTAGACCCCTATCATAGTTTCTAACTCTTTTCCTGATTTACGAGACCAAGATGCCAGGGTTGATGAGCCGTGTGATCCTGAATGGGGTAAGAGGTTCCAACTACGGAGGAAGCATGAAAAAAACCAATAGCTAAAAAAGTGTTTGGCAATCCTAAAAGTGATTTTAATTTTGGTTTTTTATTAGAAGTAAAAAGTTGTTTTTCAGAATCCACAAAATCCTGGCTTTTTAAATGATTTTGGCTTTTTGATCATTAACTTACCAATCTATCCCTCCCCTTTAAAATGACAACTAAACATAGAAACTTATTCTATCATTTTTAGTCATTTACTTTTCTTACCAAAAAAGCTAAACCAAACACTTTTTATTTATAAACTTCTTTTGAAAAAGTCATAAATCAATCAACACTTTTGACCTAAAAAAAACACTTTTGGAGTTAAATAACTAATCCCAAACACCCTCTAAGATTACGAGTATCACTTAGTCCCGGATGACTCCTACTCATGAGATGTTGCACTGAGATGAGCACCAATGTTTGTTCTATTGGCAAGTGTGTTCTAGATTTGGATCAGGCTGGTCTAGTGAAGGGTGTACTCCCAAATGACACTACCTCTTGATTTTTGATGTAGAGTATGCGAAGGAGATGGTATTATACTTCTAGTTTTGTTCCTGTTTGGAGTAGTATTTATTTCTGGGTTTTGTTTAGCTGATAATAGGGGTGTAAACAAGCCAAGAAGCTCAAGAGCTACTCGAGATCAGCTTGGTTAAAGGCTTGAACGAGTCAGGTTTTAACAAGCCCGAGCTCGAGCTTGAAATAACGCTCGTTTAGTTATTGAGCCCAAGCTCGTGCATGATATAAAAAAGCTCGTTTAGGGTCGCGAGCCTAAACGAGCCCAAACAAAGTTGTAGTTTTTTTATATATAATATAATATTAATGATGATAACATTGACGAGCCGAGCTTTGGCTTGTTTAAGCCATATTGAAGCGAGATCGGGCTGAGCTTTTAGCTCTTTTGAGGTTGTTCTCAAAGTAGCTCGAACCAAGCTCGAGCTCAAATAAGTAGTCTTGAACCGTGCCGAGCTCGAGCTTCATAAAAAGATGATGAACTAAGCTCAAATCTAGTTGGTCTCGACTCGACTTATTTACACCCCTAGTTGATACTACATAACACAGAGACCACCCATTAGACTTACTCAATAGATAATTATATATTTTAAGTAGAGTAAATATTACTATTACTAATATTAACTAAATCCATTAAAATTACTACAAAATGTGCCATTTCTTAAAAAAAAGATTGATTATTTATATCTTTATATTATAATTCAAAGTAAACTGCTAAAAAAAAGTCTCTGAGGTTTGGTATTTTTACCATTTTAGTCTTAAACATTTTAAATCTAGGTTCATATGGTTTCAATTTTATTGACATTCTCATCTAAAATCAAAATCTAAAATCAAAATCTGGTCAGATTTTTCAGTTAACATCCAGTTTTTTTGTCTCTTTACTCCCTTTTAATAAATGACAAACTGGTCTTTTAACATTTTATTATAACAAATTAAAAAATCTTACCATTTTGCCCTTCATTAAAAGGAATGAAAAAGACAAAGCTGGACGTTAACTGAAAAATCTGACCAACTTTGATTTTAGATGAAAATGGCAACAAAAATAAAACCACAGGGACCTGGATTTAAAAGAAGTTTAGACTAAAGTGACAAAATGACTAAACCTCAGGGACCATTTTGACAGTTTACTCTATAATTTATAATATATTATATAATAAAGAAAGAATTTATTATCCGTTGGAGAAAAAAGAAAAGAAAAGAAAAGAAAAAAAAAACAAAAGTTGCTCAAGCCCTCAGTAGCCTGGTCTGCCTCCCATAAACACCAAAATTCACTCATAAATAGCCCCAAATCCAAAGCCCACTCAAACACACACACACACACACTCACAAATGCTGTGTGTGTGTTTTCTCCATCACAAATAACAAAAATCAATCGGCGGTTTTCACATATCTCGATAATACAATTATTATTCATCTTCCTCACATTTCCACTTGAATGTTCCTTCAATTCATTTCAACGGCTAGTTCCGATTATATAATATCTTCTAATAACACTTGTGATCTGTTTTTGCTTGATTTTGTTTCACTTGTTGCAGATTTGATCCTCTACAGATGGAGCATGGTAACAACAACACGTATGTCTGCTAATTATTCGTTTTTCACTTATTTTATGCTTTTTTTGATGTATTTTGAACCAAAATGTAGATCGATTGCTTCAATTTTGTTGTAGTTTTACTCGTTTTAGGTGTTTATCAGTTGCGACTCGGTTCCGTTCGGTTGTTATGACGAGTTTTAGAGGTTTAATTTAGTTGTAATGGAGATTTGAAATTAAGTCAGATTTGATTCGGTTTTACTGGAATTTAACAAGTTTTTTGACTGATTTTTGAGTGATTTTTTATTGATTTGTGATGTGTTGAGAGATATTAATAGATAGATCGTCTTTTTTTATAATATTAAAGTCGGCATTAATGAAGGTGGTTTGGTCAACTTTTAATTGGTTGAAGTAATTTGCATAATTTAATACTTGATTCATTTAGCTTTCTACATGGTTTGGTTGCTAACTGAGTGATTTAAATGTGAGATTATGATTTAACATTTAAGGTTTGTTTTAATTATGATTTTTTGGATTTCAATTTAGGTTTATGTTTGTTTGATTGTAGATTCTGTAGTAAGTGTATGCATTGTGTTTTGATGTACATATTATGCAACTTTATGATGTAAATCGAGGAATTAATTGCGGTACTATGTCTGTAACTAAATACATTTCCACCAAGGGTTAATGATTTGTTACCTTGTGGTTGTGTCTATATCAAATGCTTACACACTATGTAATATAATGTTGGCTAATGGATTTTGTTTATCTGAATTGCAGTGAGGAAATGTGGGATTGGAAAGACGAAGACTATGCGTTACAACTAGGTACGGCATGCGATTACGTTTATGCACTTTTAATCATCAGATTATCTTTGTGCACATGATTAATGTTGGTTTGGTGAAAATGGATTTGTAAACAGATGTATCGAACAGCCTATGGAACGATGTAAGAGAGAACAATGGTGATCTTTCTTACGTGTTTGATGAAACAACCACCCCAGTGAAGTCATGTGGGGATTTGGGCTATCAAGTTACAAGCAACGGTAATTCTGTTGTTTTGTTACAGGGGATGTATTTATGTTTTAGTTGTGGATATTATCCATGTTTATTTGACACAAATGCTTAAACAGAAATCGGGAGTAAGGGAATGGAGATATGTTCCCAATCAAAGAGGCGGCGAATGCTACAATTTGATGATGAAGATTTGAATGCAGATGTACTTCCATTTTGTGATGAGGATCTTTCATCCAGCTTTTTAAAGTCTAAGGTTTGTGTACGAGGGCTGCATATTATTCTTATTATTATCATTATAAATATCATTATAAATATCATTATAATGATTGTAATTTATCTTCCGGAAGTTATATATAACATGCAGTGAGTCGTACTTAACCTAGGGTTGTAAAAGATTTGAGCTCGATCTCAAAATCGACAAAGCTTGAGCTTGATTTGATAGCTCAATGAGTGTTCATGATTCGAGCTTAAGCTCGGATTGAGGAAGATTTGAGCTCGATTAGCTCAAAATTGCTACTAATAAAACAATCTTAATTAAGCAAGCTTGATATTGTTTGAGTTCAATGAGCTCAAGTTTGAGCTTGAGTACCTTTGATATAAGTTTAATTTGTTTGCAGCCCCAAAGTTTACATTTGTAATGACACTTACATGGGCCATTGTACATTTTGAGCTCGTTTTTTGTGTTCAAGCTTGATAAAAGCTCGACTTATTATTGCTTGAGCTTAACGCTTCTCATTTGGTTAATTTTGTTTAGGAGAAGGTAGACTCGTTGGATGATGCATTCGCCGACATGGCACAATGGGTGTCTGGATTTGCTGGTTCGATCCTCAACGATTTGTAATGATGTAAGAATGTTTATTTAGTTAAAATGTAACTTACAAATTGTATTTTCAGATGACATGTCTGTATCTGGATCTGGGTATGACGGTTTGGATCAAGCATCAGAAGGGTGGTTGGCCGATTGCCTTGTAAACCACTCGGGGATGCATTTTAGCCTCGATGATATGTATGTTTATTTTGAACATATGTTATAATATGAGTTTTGACATCTTCATCCACATACATAAGTGAGTCCAATGTTTTGAATATAGGGATATATCTGGGACCTCTGATATCCGGATGCATCTTACGGGTACATGCACATTTGAACGTTTAGAAGTTCATCTTGTTTGTTTGATATTGTCATTATTTCTCTAAATACTTGCTGTTTAAATGTTATGTTAGATTCAGGTAATTCACAACCCAAGAATCAAGGGAATATGGTTCAAGAACACCACACGCCTACCCGTCAAAACATCATTTTCAAAGGTATATCCAAACACTCCCTAAAACAACACACCCATTGTTTCTAAGGCTGCAGACGAACCGAACGTTTGTGTTCGTTTGTTAAGGAAATACATGTGTTCACGAACTGTTCATGAACACTTACCGAATGAGATTTTCTGTTCGTGTTTGTTCGTTAGGGAAATGAACTTGTACGTACGTGTTTGTTAATTTTAGGTAACGAACGCAATCAAATGTTCATGAACACAACTGAAAACAAACAAGTGTACATGAATAGAATATATAATAAATACACTGATACTGGATATATATTATATTTGTCAGAATTTTGAAGTATTTAAATAAAATATAAAAATTGAAAACAATAATGAGCTATCGAACATAAACGAATATGTTACCGAACATTCGCGAACATAAATGAACGAATACGGCCTCTGTTCATGTTCATTGTCATTTAACAAAATGAACGAAATATCTTGTTTGTGTTTGTTCATTTATAAAACGAACAAGCACGAACATCGTTTAGTTCGTTTGCAATTGCAGCCCTAATTGTTTCTCTTGAATTATATCTTATCTTACAACCATAATTATGTCTAATCCTATAATTCTTAAATACACAGGGAAAAAATCGTTCATCAAGACACCAACAAAGATGACATCATCTGTGGTTTTTCCATTTGCTTTTGTAAAACCGTGTGGCGAAGGTGCGATTACTCTAAAAGACATAAACCAAAAGATCCTGACCCCACCACCATCAAAATCCAAGAAAGCTTACGAAGATCCTACAATGGCATATCCTACGTCTGCATTCTCGGGGAAACCTATTGTTGGTAAAACAAAAATCCGCACAGAAGGTGGGAAAGGCAGCATCACGATCATGAGAACAAAAGGATGACCAGATAAGCGCTTATTTTTCTTTCGCGTATTTGGCATAGGACTTTGATTATTAACGAAAGAGATAAAGAAAGAAGAAAGAAGTAAGTAAGTTTGTTGTGGATCACACAAGTGCAAGTGTTTGTATGTTCATGGAGTCCCTTTAGGGGGTGGTAGATTCCTGTTTCTATCCCTGAGTTGAGTTAAGTTTAAGTTGACTGGAATCTATTAGGATCTTTTTGTGTTAAAGATCCTTCTTCTTCCATTTTTTTTCAAGAACAACTTTTGACAATGCTAATTTGCTCAATTAATTTCATTTTAACTTATATAAATTACAACTATTTTTCTTGTTTTGTTATCTGTTTTTTTTTGTGTTTTCTGTTTTCTTGTTATTTGGTTATTGTTGCTCGCCTATCCGATTAATGCAGTTAAATATCGGATATTGGTCAAGGACCGATATTTGAGATATAGGTTATCTCGGTGAGATATCGGTAATTTTAATATATATATATAGCAATTTAACACTGACAATTCAGTGATATATCATATATCGGTCAAATATCAGTGATATATTAGTCAATATCGCCAATAATATCAGTACTGATGTTTTGACCGATATTTTACACGGGACCGATAACTGATATATCACCAATATTTACTGCATAGTTGTTCACAGTAACATACCCGCATCGCAAACTTTTTCGTGGTAATTACGTATCTGACATTTGAGCGACACCATTGATCCTGATCCTGTGCCGGGTTGGTCACTGGCAGCTCTAATTTATTTGTTAAAATGACTTTAAATGATTTTGTTAAAGGTGAATTGAGATAGGAATTCTTGCTTTGTTTTTTTTTTTTTTTTGTTGACTGGTGGTCAGCTTTATTTAGGGTTAAAAAAGAAAGTAAAAGGGACTGGATTTAACTCCATGTGAAGTTCCATACCTACTTTTATGTGCCATGTGAAGTTAAGGTTCAATTTATTAAAAAAGAAAAAGGTTAGGGTTGACTGGTATACGGATATATGAAAAAGCTAGCCTTGATTTTGGTACTTTTAATTCTCTTGTATCACGCCATAAAAGTTGAAAGACTAAGGTTTTTGTAGATGTTTTGGGTTAGATTTGCTGGGCCTAAAGCTTGGGTCAAGAAGGGACCAAGCCCAATAGAATAACTCACTTGGACCGGGCCAAGAACCAGCCCAAAACATTAACAGATGCCCAAATGGTCCAAAACATTAACTCGTATGTATGGTATTGTATGAAGAGTTTTGATTGGAGGTAACATCCTAAATAAGTAATTTTTACCTACAATAGCTAAAAGTCAACTGAAATTCAAATAGGACATTCAAGAGTAAAATCTTAGCCTATAAGTAAAGGAAAAATTCTCAAATCTTAAACTTTTACGTAGTGAAAGCGCTTAAGTCTAACTAAGATAAGAATAGTCACTATACGATTTTCTTTACATAGTAGACGAAAATGCCTTGTAAGCCAACTTTTTAGTTTTTACTAGTCTCAAGTCTATATCTAGTTTCTTAAATACATTACAACACTAAAAATTTAATTCAACATCAATTAAAATTACATTCTCAAGTTTTACTAACCTTAAAAAGGTAATACAAATATCACAAAATGTCTCTTAAACCTTTTTTTTTTCCAATTAACATCATCATATATATATTATTTAGATAAAGTTATTTTACAAAATCAAATAAAGCACAAATTATAAACAAAATAAATAAATAAAATGCAAGAATCAACAAATGTTAAGAGACCAAAATCAAAAAATATCAAGAATTTCTAAAATATAATCATTGCAAGTGGGACAATTACCTTTAGCAACATGAAGCTCTTTTGTACACTGCTTGCAAAACATATGTCCACAAGGACCTAACGCCGCGCCCTTAACCTTTCGGTTGCAACCATTGCACGCGTTGCAGTCGCCACTAGCCTCTTCTTCATGTTGTTCTAATGGTTGTTCCACATGTTGCTCAACATGTTGTTCCGCTTCATCGTCATGGTAATTAGAGCCATCCGTACTCAACAATGCCATCAATGACAAAACCTGGTCCCCTTCACCCGCCGCTTGTTGTTGCTCATTAGTCGTTTCTTCATGTTCAGGTTCAGTTTCTAACGGAAGTAACCTAACGCTTTGTTGAGCTATCTCATCCGACTCGTTGCTTTCATCGCTTTGATACCTCCAGGACCCGCGTCTTGTCATCATTTTACTCTTATTATTATTTTGGATAGGCATATCCGAGGTAGGCACCCGAACAGACGACGTCCACGCTTTTCCAGTCCGTTTGAGACGTAATTTGTCACGAAACGCCTTCCAATTTTTCTTTGATCCGGACGCTTGATCATCTCGTAGCATTTCGACAATGTTACGATCTATTTTCCTTTCGGGGTCCGTTTGTTTGTCTTCTTCCATCGCTACGCGAGCTAATCACAAACAAATTATGATTTTCGACGTGTTTTTTTATATGTTTTTGTCGAATTTTGGTATTGAATTGTTGTGAATTTAAATAAATGAATGAGAAGATGTTAGAATTGATGTAAAAAAGATGATGAATTGTGAAGTGAAAAGTTAAAATCATAAGAGAAATGAAGAAGTGGCTATGAGAGATGGTGTGGAGCGAGTCTCATGGTGGATTAGTCCGTTACACCCATTTTTCGTATTTGAATACTTAATTACATTAATCACTTGTTACCACTAAAAAAACACTCAAAAGTTGTTTTTTTTACTGTTACAATTTCTGAAAAGGGTGAAAACAGAAATAAGTAATAACGTTTGGAAATATAAACGATGCCACTTTTAAATTAATAGGCCCTTTAAACAAGTATGAGTTTGAAATTGCCTAATATGAATATTTTTTTAACGAACTAAATACTCGTATTAAGGTCACACGGAGTGGAACTCTTGCGTAGCTCGGTGAGTAGCAGTTGGACCGTATTTTCTAACTCTCAACTTTTTTGGTGAAGTGCATTTTAGTGCATTTTTTTTTTGTTTTTTTTCTTGTAGCGGTTACTCCCAAAAAAAAAATCAGTCTGCGTTGCTCTTCAACTTTTCTTCTAGATCTGTCACTAACTGATCTTCGCCTCGCCTTTATGCTATCCATCTCGTGCATGTATTGTTGTTACCTTCACCCATCACAAATCCTTCCTCCGGGTGCAAGTTTGTTTACGTGTGTGCAGGTATTGTTCCGATATTACCTTTGTCCCGTCACATATTCATTAGTTTGTATAAAACCAAAGGGCTTGTAGCTTAACGGTATACTTATGTATTGAACAATGGTGTTGATTTAGCACTTGTTTAGAGGATAAGTTACTGTTATAAGAAAATCTTGTTAGTTAAAAAGCTATTTTTATTGCCTTTTTAAACTTTTAAAGTTCTCAATATCTATTTGTATTATATAACTAGTTACGCGATACTGAGGGAGTTTGGTCAGTATTGGTTTGATTTGTTACGGTATGGCAACCGAAAGAGAGAAAACCCAAAAAATTAGGTCGTGATATGCCAAAAATAATATCTGCATTTTTACATCGATTAAGTATCATTAAAATGTATAATGCTACCGATTTCAATAATACCAATCCTACTACAGATGTCGGTATCAGCAAAACCAGCACTCGGTATACTAACAGAAAGATTTAAAAAAAACAAAGTAATAATATGTTAAAAAGAATATCAACAAAAAAAATTATAAAAATCTTCATATATAACTAAATTCTGATTTACAACTGAAATTAAAGTTACTATATTATTGTTGATAATTAGTCTAAAGTAATTTTATTCGTTAAACAATGATTATTACTACTACTAGGATAGAACCCCGTTTATTACACGGATTGAAAAAAAAAACACTTTTATATAATAAGTAATAAAAAATACACATTTAAAATCCGTGTATTGAACGGGTTGAATAAACACGTATATTATACGAATTGAATAAATATAATGTAATCGGTTAAACACACAAATTATAAAGATATGTTTTTGGAAAAATGAACTTTGGTGAATTATTTACTTATTATTACATTTTACTTTGTTTTTTATTTATTATTAGGTTAGAAACTTGTATATTACAAGTTATAACATTTTACTTTGTTTTTTATTTATTAATAAGTTAGAAACTTGTGTATTACACGTGATTGAATCAATGAAATACTAAATATATAGTTACAAGCGGAAAAAAGAAAAAAAATATTAAGAAAATAAGAGATAAGTGAAAAAAATAAAGATTGTATATCAATATATTATTTAGATATAATCTAATGTATTAATATAAATTAAACAAGAAAGCCATACGTGACACTAATTAGAATCCTTTATTAGATGTAAGATACGATAGTTATTATATAAGTTTAAGTAAATTGTAATTTGCGTCTCTGATGTAAGTGAGCGGTGTCAGGTCGTGCCCCCAGGATGAAATTTTTGCTTCTAGCGTCCCCGATTCATGTTAAAACGCTACATATTGTCCTCCCCTCACTAACTCAGTTAGGGTTTGTGGTTAATTGACTAATTTACCCTTTTAGCGTCCCAATCATATCTTAGCTGTTGACATTTGAGTCCCTGTCATTTGTTTTTTCTTTACATGCCAAATTCAAATATAACGACATCATTCTGAGTCCCTAATGTGTTCACTGAGTAGCAAAACACATCCCTTGGTATGTAATTTGTATAAAACATATTTTCCAAAGGTATTAAACTATTATAAACGCACAATTAAACATACGAAATTTAGTTTAGCGCACCTAACGTCAATAGTTAACGGGTTCAAAAGACATAAGACTGTTAAATTAAATAACCAAACCTATAACATTAAATTCTAGTAATAACCTAAAAAAGTAACAACCGTGCCCAGTCGAGATGAAACACCCAAGCTGTTGGGTTTTCATGGTGATCATTTAAAGTTTTATTTATCAAAACCCGGTTCAATAAATAATAGTCAATTAATCAAGCGAGTTAATTTATAAAAACGCAGCGGAAATAAACAAGTGATCAATAATGAACGAAACCCGACAGGATCCGGTTACAAACAAATACGAGCACAGTAATAATAACATCTAACTACCGATGAGAAAGATATACCTCGGTTAGTGACTAACCGGTCAAGACACCGAGGTTCAACGAACAAGTGCTAGTGAAACGAACAAACGAAACACGGGTATAACCATGAGTAGCGGCAGCGGTCTAGCGGCGGTGGCGGAGGCCAGCGACGGCGGAGCGGCGACGACGGCGAAGGGGCAGCGGCGGTACCTGGCGGTTCCGACGGCGGCGGCAAGCGGCGGTTCGGCCGATTGTGGGTGTGTGTGTGTTGTGAGACTTTTTCCTTCAAGTTCTTGCCATAACTCAAAGCAAAACCCAACACCCCCTTTTATAGCACATGGAGATCCTTTGCATGGATTCTTATTGGTGGACATAATGCATGCATTCCAATTGGTGGGCATAATGCATGCATTCCAATTGGTAGACATAATGCATGCATCCCAAGTGGTGGACTTAATGCATGTGTGCCAAGTGTTGGAGGTCCCTTGCATGTGCGGTAAGTGGCGTAGCAAGTATATTCGTCTCACCCGGTCAATGCACCCGCCTCTCAGTTAATACCCGCAACAAAGAAATAATCCCGCTTATGATCATAAATATAATTATGATGCGTTTCGCATATTGCTCGTAATTACCAGTTAAACTAGTTAAGTGGATTTAAGTTCGTTGCCCACGGTGTAACTCTTAAGGGTCAAGACCCGGTCGGTAGCGTTGACTTATCAAACCGGACATAAATATCCAACAGCTCCCACTTGGACGGTTTCTGATAAGATCTCAACGCAGACAGCCAGCGGTGCTCTAGCTACACATAGCTGCCCCCAACAGGTCATGACACTTTAAAGTCACTAACCAAGGTATCTTCCCTTTAGCAACGGCTTGCTATTAAAAGATAATAGACTTATGGTAATCGTTGTCATCTATCCTTTCTGTATAAGACATCGATCGAACAATGAGACATGGATCAGGTTCAATCTCATATGGCGTTCAATCATTATCGTTCTCATTCAAGAATCAAAGTGGTCCAATCAAACACACAGTAAGTTTGGGTAAGGCCTTACACTTCACCAGTTTGAATCAACGAGGGCGCCCAGATGTCTAACTGTTACATTCAATGTAAGAGTACAGAATCCCATCTTGACTACATACAACTCCCACTGAAATTCAGAGCTATTCCCAACCAATGCCTTTATGACTGGCAGTTACGCGACAGCAGTTGATTCTGATCAAAGAATAGTCTTTAGTAAACAAAAGTTCTAGTATGTATCTCAGGTCAGAGGATACTAAATGAGTATACCAAAATCAAATACATCTTATGACCAAGATCCATGAAGATGATTTGATACGAGTTACATCCAACGTCATTCGTGATGAGGTCTGTGAGTTTGGAAGTCAACTCCTTGAGTCCAAAGACAGAATAGTCTTAATTCAGAGTCGTTTCCACGAGTCTGACCGACTACGGATAATTTAGAATACAAGATTCATGGATTAAACGTATTAAAATCGAACACAGTTGTAAGATTCAAACTTTGCATTTAACCAGTAAATCAAAGGTGAATTCAAAAGGTACAACTGTTTGAATGTTCGTACATCTAAATACTAAATCAAAACAAATGGCTAGCTAATCTAAGACCGATAGCATTCCTATGTTGGTTATGCTTGTCCTGAGTTATCGGTTTAGTGAACCGGTCTGCTAGGTTTTGATCTGTGGCTAATTTGCTTATTAAGATGTCTCCTTGTTCCAGTATTTCCCATATATAGTGAAACTTTCTTAGAATGTGCTTGGCCCTGTGATGAGATATGGGCTCCTTGGTTTGAGCAATAGCTTCTGTGTTATCACAGGACACCTCGATTGGTTTTGAATATTCGAAACCACATTAAGGTCGGTGATGAACTCCTTCATCCAAGCAGCTTCTTTTGCAGCATCTGATGCAGCAATATATTCGGATTCAGTGGTTAAATCCGCCACTACACTCTGTTTGGAGCTTTTCCAACAAACAGCTCCTCCATTGAGAGTGAATACGAATCCTGATTGTGAGCGAGCATCACCTCGGTCACTTTGGAAGCTAGCATCAGTGTAACACCTTACAGTGAGCTCTTCTTTCACTCCTCCAATCACCAAGAACATATCTTTGGTTCTTCTCAAGTACCTCAGAATGTTCGACGTCAGGTCTAGTACATAACATACATGATAGAACCAATCGGTGAAGCATATGGAACTGCTTCCATTTGCTTAATTTCGATGTCCGTTGAAGGAGTTGCGATTTGTTCAACACGGTTCCTTTAGTCATAGGAACACCTCCTTTCTTGGAGTTTTCCATTTTGAAGCGTGTCATCATTTCATCTATGTAAGTACTTTAACTTAGCCCTAGAAGCTGCTTAGATCTATCTCTATAGATCTTGATTCCAGAATGTAAGCAGCTTCTCCAAGATCTTTCATTGCGAAGCAAGATCCCAAACAGTGTTTAACCTTGTTAAGCATAGGGATCTTGTTTCCAATGATTAGTATATCATCCGCATACAGGATGATGAATGATATGGTGCTCCCACTAGCCTTTCTGTAAACACAAGGCTCATCTTCATTCTTGACAAAACCAAACTCTTTGATCTTCTAGTCAAAACGAAGATTCTAGCCATGAGATGCTTGCTTAGTCCATAAATGGACTTATTTAGTTTGCACACCTTAGTTGGATATTTTGGATCGACAAAACCTTCAGGCTGAACCATATAGACATCTTTAGGGAGATGTCCATTAACAAAAGCGGTTTTGACATCCATTTGCCATATTCCGTAATCATAGTACGGAGCTATAGCAAGCAATATCCTGATTGATTTAATCATACCAACGGGCGAGCAGGTCTCATCAAAGTCAATACCTTGAGTTTGAGTGAAACCCTTCACAACTAGCCGTGATTTATAGGTGTGGACATTTCCATGCATATCGGTTTTTCTCTTGAAAATCCATTTGCTTCCTACTACCCGACAATCGGGGGTAGCTTAACCAAGTCCCATACTTGATTGTTATGCATAGATTGCATCTCGATGTTCATGGCTTCTTGCCATTTCCCAGATTCTGGATATGAGATAGCAGATTTGTAGTTAGCAGGTTCGTCATTAGACTCAGCTACTAATAAGACTTCGGGACCATTTAGATGCCATAGGTATCTATCAGGTTCTTTGCGAATTCTCCTACTTCTGCGAACGTTTGTGTTTATGTCTGATTCATAGGCAACAACTACTTGTTGATCAAACGGTCCGACGTCATTAGCGGTTGTTTGTGGTTCTCAAATTTCTTCAAGGCCAACAATATTATTTCCAGTTTCTCGATTAAGGAGTTTTTCCTCGAGAAAGTGTCCCTTCCATTTGATGGAAATCACATTTGCATTAGGATGCTAGAAATAATATCCGCCTTTTATAGTATCTGACGAAAACTACTTTTCGCCTCGAGGATCGGGCTTATCATCAGAATCACTTGTGATGTATGCTTAATATCCCCATACTCTAAGGTATTCCAAATCGGGTTTACGCCCATGCCATATCTCATATGGTGTTTTGTTTACCTTCTTAGTCGGAGCTGAAATGACAATGCGGGCAGCGATCATAAGAGCATGACCTTAAAATAAGTGAGGCAAGTTAGTTCTACACATCATCGATCGAACCGTATTAATTAGGGTTCGATTTCTCCTTTCACTCACGCCATTAAGTGGGGTGTGCCAGGTGGAGTGGGTTGTGAAACTATTCCACGTTCCTTTAGATGATCGAGAAATTCTAAGCTGAGGTATTCAGCACCTCGATCTTATCGAAGTACTTTTATCTTTCTAGCAAGCTGGTTTACTACTTCGTTTTGAAACTTTTGAACTTTTCAAAGTTTCGTGCTTATTCTTCATAAGATAGACACAAGCATATCGACTATAATCGTCGATAAAAGTAACGAAGTATCCTTCATGGTTTCTAGTCATGGTTCTGAAAGGGCCACATACATCAGTGTGAGTGAGTACTAGAAGACCATTGGCCCGTTCACCAACACCGGTGAAGGGGTGCTTTGTGAGTTTTCCAGCTAATCAAGATTCGCAATCATCAAAGGCGTCTTGTCTAGCGGATTCAAGAATCTCCTCAGACTTGACCTATTTTATGCGTGTCTTACTTATGTGGCCAAGTCTACAATGCCAAAATTACGTTTCATTTATACCAGCTTTGTTACGCTTAGAAAGACGATATATATTATTATTTATTTGAACATCAATACCACTTCGAGTTCTAGTCTCAAAATAAAAGACATTCTTCAAGTAGGTAGAAATGGAAATTCCATCAGAACGTACTTGAATCCTTGTTCAAACAGTGAAGAAACTGAAATAGTGTTTCTGGTTAAACCAGATGCAAACAAACAGTTATTTAAAGTAACTACAAGGCCAGAAGGACATGAAAAACAAAATGTTCCAGTTGCCAGAACTGGAACTCTCTTTCCATTATCAACTATGAATTCCATGTCGCCTTGTTTCAGTTTCTTCCACTTTTCAGGTTCTTGCAAGACATTAACGATGTGATAACCACATCTGGTATCAAATAACCATGTGTTGCTAGAAACAGTGAAAAGTTCAATAACATAAATGAGAATACTAGAAGAAGTGCCAATGTTATTGGCCTTGTTCATTTTCAGCTTGGCTAGATACTGTGGGCAGTTTCTTTTAGTGCCCCATTTGGTTGCATTCAAAGCACTGACGCTCCTTAAGAGGGTGTGGTTTTGCAACATGCTTGTTGTTGGTGACATTTTTGGCAGCAACAACAACCTTTCTCTTGCCTTTGCTCTTATGATCTATTTTCTTGTTGTTGGGCTTCTTAACACCACCAGACTTGACCATTAGAACTTGGTTGGTTTTATGTGGTATGTTCATCTTGGCCGTTTTGAGCATACCATGTCGCTCAGGCACAGTCTTTACCCATGCATTCATATGATAGTTCATAATGAACTAGTTATATGAGCTAGGAAAGAGCTCAATATGAAGTTCGCTGCAATTTCTCTTGCAGGAGATAACCAAGTTTGTTCATTTGGTCAATGTATCCTTTCATCTTAAGCACATGAGTACTGACACATGATCCTTCCAGCATTTTACAACTTATGAGCTGTTTCATGGTGTCATATCGCTCCTGTCAGGCTTGTTTCTGAAACATGCCTTTCAGTTGCCAGATCATGTCATAAGTATCTTTATCTTCCATGTTCTTCTGAAGTTCAGGAGACATGGTGGCTTGCATAAGGCAGGCTACCTCAATGGCATCCTCGTTATGCTTTACCAGTGCCTCGCGAGCAGCAGTAGTGTTACTTTCAGGCTCGGTAGGGACTGGGCCATCTAAGATACATAGCTTTTCGCCATCTTGAGAACTATTCTCAGATTGCATTGCCATTCGAGAAAGTTGGTGTTATTCAATTTTCTTTTTCAAGTACAGACTTGAGAATGGAGGAGTTGTTTTCCTTAGACATCTATTATATAAGCAAGTAACTTAATTAGTATTTTCGATGTATATTTCCTTATTTAATTAATGACACATTACAGTAATTAGAACAAGGAATGAGAATCCGATTAGAAGCTCTTTCTAAAGGCAGCTGTAGCACGCAACTTTAGCAAGGGGTTTAAGCGGACTGACAACGATTGTCAATTGTGAAAAGAGCACAACTCTCGGGTATGCGGCCACTAAGACAACTCATGTCTATGCATTGATACGTTTAGCCTCATCTATGCCACTTTTGTTCTCGAGACAACTGTAGCACGTAACACGAGAAGAAAAGTAATGGTCGTCCTAAAACAGTCACATGT
The DNA here is from genome assembly GCA_947069175.1 of Scalesia atractyloides. Classification (NCBI taxonomy): domain Eukaryota; kingdom Viridiplantae; phylum Streptophyta; class Magnoliopsida; order Asterales; family Asteraceae; genus Scalesia; species Scalesia atractyloides. Next base: position 7,004,821 of record CAMTDV010000002.1, on the reverse strand, counting down.
GGAAGGGTCGGATGTGTCGACGAAGCCCTTGCACCTTGGAAGGATAAACTAGACACCAAGTGTCGTGCTGTGGCTCCAACACTGATGGTTCGCATTATGCCCCAAGTGTTACTAGTAGTAGGATGACATCACCATTGATTTTAATTATGGGTTGGTTTTAATTTTTACCAAATAGGGTCGTGAGAGCCAATTTTAGTAATATTTTAGTCGTGACATCTTGATGAACCCTTTCATCTCTCAGGACACTAGATTTATATATCCTATTAAAACTAAATTTGTCGCGACTTGAAATAACCAATTATAAGTTAATAGAAAACTAATAGTTTTGGAAAATTAAATCTAATTTAATTTGCAAAACTTAATTGTTTATGTGTTTGTTTAAAACAACCTTTGTTTTATAATAAAGTTTTAACAAGTTGTAAAACAATTTTAGAACTTATTATAATGTGATTGTTTTAATATTTTAAAACTCCTTTTAAAATCATTTTGGTATTTAGGTTGGTTATGTTATAACAACTTATAAGATAAAAGCAACCACAATAGCAAGATAAATATGTAAATCTATATGGCCAAAAATTGTTCGATCTTGCTAGAGCCTAATAGCAAGATCAAACGGGTCACGGGGTCACAACACATTAACAACCACAAGGATGGACTTGAGTGCATCCAGTCGTCTCGGGCAACTCCCACTGACTTCATGACTCCTGTTTAGCGTCCTCGGTTTTGTCTCCAGGTCTTCGTTTATTACAATATTTTACAAAATACAATAAAGGAACAAACCCTATCTATTACAACTTTGAACCATCTAAATGGCCATAAAATATAATAACAAAACCGAATCAAATATACAACCACAAAACAAGGTCGGACCAAATTTAAATATTTCATAATAATCACAAAATAAACCGGGCAATGCTTTGGTCAAGCAAAACAAATAAAATATTGACCAAAAATAAAGTTGCCCTTAAAAACATATAGATCAGAAACTTTAAACAAATAAAGTTTGTGTTCTATTTCCGGTTACAAGACCGGTACCGACTCGTATGTTGTAACCAAGGCTCTGATACCACTGTTGGGTTTCCACGGTGATCATTTAAAGTTTTATTTATCAAAAACCCGGTTCAATAAATAATAGTCAATTAATCAAGCGAGTTAATTAATAAAAACGCAGCGGAAATAAACAAGTGATCAACAATGAACGAAACCCGACAGGATCCGGTTACAAACAAATACGAGCACAGTAATAATAACATCTAACTACCGATGAGAAAGATATACATCGGTTAGTGACTAACCGGTCGAGACACCGAGGTTCAACGAACAAATGCTAGTGAAACGAACAAACGAAACACGGGTATAACCATGAGTAGCGGCGGCGGTCTAGCGGCGGTGGCGGAGGCCAGCGACGGTGGAGCGGCGACGACGGAGAAGGGGCAGCGGCGGTACCTGGCGGTTCCGGCGGCGGCGGCAAGCGGCGGTTCGGCCGATTGTGGGTGTGTGTGTGTTGTGAGACTTTTTCCTTCAAGTTCTTGCCACAACTCAAAGCAAGACCCAACACCCCCTTTTATAGCACATGGAGATCCTTTGCATGGATTCTTATCGGTGGACATAATGCATGCATTCCAATTGGTGGACATAATGCATGCATTCCAATTGGTGGACTTAATGCATGTGTGCCAAGTGTTGGAGGTCCCTTGCATGTGCGGTAAGTGGCGTAGCAAGTATACCCGTCTCGCCCGGTCAATGCACCCGCCTCTCAGTTAATACCCGCAACAAAGAAATAATCCCGCTTATGATCATAAATATAATTATGATGCGTTTCGCATATTGCTCGTAATTACCAGTTAAACTAGTTAAGTGGATTTAAATTCGTTGCCCACGGTGTAACTCTTACGGGTCAAGACCCGGTCGGTAGCGTTGACTTATCGAACCGGACATAAATATCCGACACAAGCGTGATCTCGCCCTTATAGCCGATGATCACCGTGATCCAAGGTTCAAGACTGGGATTTAGAATCTTCAAGCTGACTAAAAAAAAACCAATCAACGAATTAAATATATATATTTATAAACCGTATATTACCAAAAACTAAACCGTAGATTATCAAAATTTAACCGTATATTACCAAAAAAGAAACCAAAAAAACCATCCGGCTTACACCCGTATTTAACCGTATCGCACCAAAAAGAAACCGTATATTACCGAGGTCATGTTTAAACCGTATGTACCCGAACCGTATTTAACCATATTCATTCCGTATAAAGCAAGATCTCACCGTATTCCACAAATTCAACAAAAGGCAACCCATAAAGTACCAAAGTCAAACCGTACACATGGAAATCAAACCGTATATTACTTACATCAAACCATATAGTACCAAAATACAACTGTACATATATCGATCGCCGGAAAGAGAGACAAGAACAAGAACAATGCTCTCGGTTGGTTGTTGGGATGAAATGGAGCAGAAACTGGTTATATAAAAGCTTGAAGAGGAAACTTTTAGGTAGAAGTTGTGAACAAGTTGCATTAGGCTGTGGGGTGTGGGCTTGGGTTGCCCTTCAACGTCAGCTTTTACACCTCGGGTTGGCGTTAGGCTGGGCGTTGCCTCTTTGGTGTGGGGTGGGAGTCAGGCTGAGCTGGCTGACGTTGCCCTTCAATGTCAGCTTTTCCACCTCGGGTTGGCGTGGGGTGGGAGTCAGACTGAGCTGGCTGGCTTTGGTTTCCTGATCCAATATGACTAACTTTGGTTGGCTACTTTAATTAAAAGAAAAATCCACATGGCTGGCTAAGCCACGCTACACCACGCCCCCTCCACACCTCACTTTTTTTGGGGTGGCCTGGTGGAGCCCACCTTCGCAACGTGTCGTGCAAACTTGATGTATCGGGTGATTTTACTGGTGACACGATTATACTCCAGTAGTCCGCCAGTGATCTAAATTTGTTGTTCAAAAAAATTATATATAGAAACTGCCATTCTAGCTTTATTAGGTGGTAGAGATTCTTGTCTCTTGAAAGAATACTAGGATTCAAATCGTAGCATGGTGTATATTAGGATTAATTTGTTGTAATTTAAGTGTATGGTTACTATAACATTTGTCGTTAAGAAATAACTAGGTTAGAAAACTTTTACTACATGTTAAATGCAGAAAATATTTAAGGGTTAGTCTTAAAGATTTAAAAATTATAAAACCATATTTGAGGATCAATTTAGTTTTTTAAACAAATTTTCAAAATGGATTCGATAATATAAATTTAATATATTATGTTTTTTACTATTGTTTTATTAATTAACTTTTAAAAAAGTTAGTTAGCAAATATAATACTAATGGCTAATGAGTTGAATTGGTGAAGTACCTGACTAAAAAGTATGTTATGTTGAACTAATTTATAAACTTGTTAAATTAATAAGTTGTGTTTATTTATTTTTATCATCAACTCTTTTTGGGTTCTTAAAGATTAACTAGTAAAAATACTATATAGAATTAATTTATAACCCATTTAACAATTAGTATTAAGCTCATTCACTAAACCCGTTTAAAATTTTTAACATTTTCAATTATTAGTATTTGAATTTAATTTGGTTTTACCTTTTTATTATGTGACCCGGCCCGAACCATTTTCTTTTTAATATTTAGCTTTAGACATCCGACCTTAAAAAGTTTTGTTTTTACATTGTATGAAAGTATGGTAAAAAAAATTTTGAACACCCCCAAAACCTTATTCTAGATCTGCCAATGCTGACACCGTCCGCTTACATTAGATACGCAAATTACGGTTTACTCTATAAGTTTACTTCTGACAACTATTAGGTATCTCATATTTTATTTTATTTAAAGATTTTAATTTAACTATACGTTTAATATATAAATATTTAAAATATAAAAACATGAAATACTTATTGAACTTTAAAAGAACAAAGAAATATCCTTTCATGAACATTCAAAGGTTGCAGAGGTTTATTTCATCAACGTAAAAGGAAATAACATATATGGCTTTTTGTTTGATTTTTAAATATTATCAAAACTCCAGTCTCTTTATTAAGTCATTGTGAAATTAATTTGAATTCGTTTATATAAGTTTTTATTATTATTATTATTATTATTATTATTATTATTATTATTATTATTATTATTATTTCTGACAGCTATTAGGTATAATTATATTTTTTCATTAAAGACTTTAATATATAAATATTTCAAATATAGAAACATGAAATAAAAAATTATAGAACTTTAAAAAGAACATAGATGTATCCTTTTATGAATATTCAAAGGTTGTATAAACTAAAAAGAAGTTTATTTCATTTACATAAAACAAATATTAGATATTGCTTTTTATTTGATTATTATCGAAACCCTTCTAAGTGACTGCAATACAATAAGGTAATCTAATATATATCAATTAAATGTATTAATATTAATAATATATTAAAGGAGAAAATTATAAATTAAAGATAAAATTAAAACATTAATTGAAATAATTTATTATAAGTTAGATATTAGATTATTGTTATTATTAGTTATTTAGGGGCGTTTGGTTTACATGAATTCAATGAAATTTAAGAAAATTGGAATCTAAATTCCATCTCTTATGATGTTTGGTTCACAGAATTTGATGAAATTGAAAATTGGAATTAGGCATGAATTCCTTCAAATTCCTTTAACTAAAGGAATTCAAAATCTTCCTATATGTGAAGGAATTAAAGTAAATTCATTGGAATTTTCGACCGTTTCATCCCGCCCTGTTTCGACCCATACTGGTTTTGATACGAACCGTTTCGACCCGTACCGTTTAGACCAGAAACGTTTCGACGTGAACCGTTTTGAATCGAACCGTATCGACGCGAACTGTCTCGACCCGTACCGTTTCGAATCGAACTGTTTTGATGCCATACCGTTTCGACCCGTACCGTTTCGACGCGTACCATTTCGACGCGAGCCGTTTTGACCCGTACTGTTTCGAATCAAACCATTTCGACACGTACCGTTTCGACGCGTATCATTTTCTTCTAATTTGCGACAGGCAAATCTGTGCAACCATGTTAGACCATGGATCAAGTCTAGTAGTAAGTACAAAGTTAAGTTATGGATTAGATCATTGGATATTAAGAATGCAAATATAGGTCAGTTGTAAAAATTATTCAAAATAACTATTCTTTCTTATAGACCATATCCAAGTGTAGATTTTGGTTGTGTTTCGTGACTCGTGAGCAATATCATTCATTTATGTTGAAATAAACGTAAAGCTTCGTAATTTCGTAAAATGAAGTATTTACCTATTTTAATAACAGGCTAGTATATATGGGTTGCCTTTTGCCATTAGGTTACTTCAACCGGGCTTTTGTTTTGTTGGCCGTTAAAAAAATAAATTGAGAATACAACTAGTTTGTCGGAATCCAAGTCAGACTATACCAGAGATCTAACTGTATAAAGAGTCAAAAATCATGTAAAATCGAATAGTTGTCCCTTCATTTTATTTCAGAATAAATTAGTTTTTCTAAGGCCTCTAGGAACAAACGAAATACACAGTATGGTCGGAAGTGGTGCGGGTACATCAATCTTTGGCTTCGGGACCAGCACCGATCCATATTACACCACGACCGATGAGCATGGTACCTCCAGCACCAAGATATCTTTCGTTCCTCAAGCTTAACCAGATGTATGTAATTATATATAATGTAATTATTATGTCATAGAGAAATCAATCTTTTAATTTTTGTAGGTTGAAGTCATGGGAAGCACCGAATGCAGCCAAAACGGCGGAGGCGCAAGCACGGGAAAATGATGGGTGCCAAATACAGAGGTGGAGTCGATAAAAAAATGCATGATCACCAATCGACTATCGCCGACACCCAAGGTCGACAAAGGTGGAGTTGATACAAAAGAAAACGCTCGGCCATAGCCGACACCTGAGACCTTCTGCAAGTCCCTCACTCTCCCGTCCCGGATCCCCTCATCTACTTAGTCAGTGTATGGCTAGCCCACTTTGGTAGAGGCACGTTTCTTAGAAAGGGAGTCCTATTTTCAAACATAAGAAGTAATTTAGAATTTTAGCAGAGTAACATTTGCCGTTCAAGAAAAATAGATTCTGTACAAAAAAAAATTTGTATCCAACTTTTTTAATTTTTGTTAGTTTTATCATTTTCAGTCCACAGAATCTATAAATTGTTTATAATTATATGAAACTTAATTTTTTTTAATAATTTCATATTTAAAGAAAATTAGAATGCCATCTTTTACAGAATGAGTCATGGTTGACACATGCACCGTTTTGAAATATAGTGCTCAAATCAACAAGGGGGTTGATTCCTGGTTCGTTTAGCCATTACATATTTAACCACATGTCGTGTTACATTATGACTTGTACAATCAGGAGCACGGCGCAACTATGAACCAAGTCGTGGCCCGTTTTCCCTTTTACGATTCTATTCTTTTATTATTATACTCAATTGCCCCATTAAAGATATAACACAATTCTAATAAACCTGCTCCAAGTAAAGGGTTGAAAATGCAACCTCTAATTTTGTAGAGCTTTATACTCTGCAAAATTTGGTTGCAGAAAAATAAAGGGAACAAACCTGTACATTGCTATTACATGTGAATGGACGGGTACGTACCAGTCACCTAAAAACTGTAAAAAAGAGTGCTCCATTCGGGTAAAAAATTAACGGGCTAGGTGAGAGGTATTAGCTATGAAGAAGACGGCTGCTTTTGCCACTGTACACCTGCATCATCATGGTTCGATTGAGGTGGAACCTTATCCGACACAGGACCAGAAGACGAATCATAGAGTGGTTCAGATGTTTGAGCTGGTTCAGAAGCATTTTCCAAAGGACTCTCTATCGTTCTTTGGCCAGTAGTTGCTTGAGTTTGACTTGCGACCTTCTGTGGCGGATGAGACTGGCGGAGGTTGGAAGTAGTTACAGAACCCACTGACGGAGCACGAGAAACCTTTTGCTTTGAGGAAGCAGCAGGCGGTTGATCTTGATCTTGACCTTGACCGGGATATTTCTTTTGTTGTGGCTGAATTAAAGAAGAAGCATGTGTTGACTGCTTCAAAGCCGCCGCTGCTGCCCCTAGACCATTTTGCTCGAAGCCATTCATAACTTTGACCGCCTGTTTCTTGGCGGGTGGTTGAAACGGTTGTGGTGGCGGCTGACGTAGTGGCTGTTTGCCCATAACGTTGACTCCGCTTTGAGGGGTACGCATCAGCCCATGAGGTGGAGGTACGGGACATTTGTGCGGATGTTGAGGCATTTGTGTACTACTTTGAGGAGATGAAACAGAAACTGGAATTTGAGATTGTTGCTGTTGCGAATGTACATGTGGCGTCACAGGGTTGGAACTAGAAGTAGCAAATTGCTGTTGTAGTAGACGATGTTGATGAAGTTGTCTCTCTTTCATCAAACGCATTCCATAGGCCGGTCCATGAAGATGATGTGGGATGTGTGGAGACTGTTGTGGGGACATTGGATGTGGGTATGATTGAACAGGTGTTTGGGTATTCTGATTCGGAAAAGATCCTGTTCCATCTGGTGCCATCATTTGCCTTTGATGCTCACTACTCTGGTTTGGCTGCAACAAATAATCATACCAGTCAAATAAAAATATTGAGGATAGGTAAATCAAAATGCTGTATAAAACATTTACCCTCATCATATGCAAAGCTTCACGAGGTCTGACCATGTTGCCAGGTGGCACACCAGGATTTAACATAGATGGAGAGGAGATCCCTGAAATGCGGGTCTAGCCATTACCATGCTTCTGTTCATCCCACTCATGACACCCATACTGGTCCCACCCGGTAACATAGGAATGCCTCGCTCGGTTCCTGAGTGGGAACCAGGTGGTAAACCCGACTGTTGCATGTTTCTTGCAGACATTTGATTCAAATGTTGTATTTTATGCTGATCGTCTACTGATGAGGGACGTGCTCTAGGTATCCCATATCTTCCCTCCCTAACATATAAATCAGAGAACAAACATGTCATCTCAAGCTATTTAACACAGGATGTAAAAAAATCCGAATACCCTTAATAAAGACCAAATTGCCCTTTAAGTTATCAAAAAAGACAGAAATACCCCTGACTTAACGGAGAAAAATGGATGAAGTTAAAAGGCCGGATGAAAATGGCAAGATTTCAAACCTTTTGGATCCAGATGCGAAAAAACAAATTTTTGGACTAAAGTCATAAAACTGGCTAAACCTCATGGACGGAAGTGGCATTTTACTCTTATTTTGATTAACTTAAAAGGGATTAATTTCATTATACCCTTACAAACTTGAAGATTTTCATATATACCCAACCAAAACTAAAAATATCATATGTGCCCTTACAAAATAGTTAAAATATCAAATATACCCACTTTATTGAAAACAATCTAATAAATAATCAATTTACTCTTATTTTTTTAACTTCAAGTTTTCATATATGCTCATCTTTTAACTTCATATTTTTATACAACACATCTTAAGCTTAAATATATTTTACCCATTTTTATTTTTATTCCCATAAACAATAGTATTCTCCATATATATTATTAAATTAAATCAATTAAGCTAGAAATAAGTAAATATAATATTTGAAGTTAAAGGTCATACATGAGATTTCAAAGTTTCAGAAAAATAAGGGTAAAATTGTTATTTGTTAAATTGTTTTTAATGAATTGGGTATATATGATATTTCAACTATTTTGTAAGGGTATATATGATGTTTATAGTGTTACATGGGTATATATGATATTTTGCAAGTTTGTAGGGGTATATATGAAATTGCCCCATTTAAAAAACTAAATTGTAGCAATGATAAACTAACTTTCGATATAAGACAGTTTTTTGGGTTTAAGGGATTGTGAATACGCTTTGGGTGACTTTTAGCCCGCTTGGCTCGTTCAACCCTTTCTCATAATAGCTTACTCGAGAAGTTTTACCCATACGATCCAGTGACCAGTTAAACCGTTAACGGGTCTATATTGCCATATATACTTTAATACTTTATATAGTTACCTAAGAGCAGGACTGAGTGGATTAGATGCAGAGGCCAAGTGACTGCCAAGACCCGTTGCAGAAGATCCCGGTAGTAAAGAAGCCGGGCTAGACCCGGATGCTAGATTGCCATGGTTTGGACCGGACAACCCTCCAGCATGAGGACCTTGGTAACCAACAGGCGCTTGATCCGGGCTAGGTGAGATTGTATCGCAAAGATCGAGAGGCCTTCGATTAAATTGAAAAAAAATTGGTCAGCTAAAAATCAAAGCAGAGAAAATGAGTGTAACTGTAAACTTTAAAGAGAAAAACCTACGTGAGAACAGGTCCGCCATTGAGATTATTAGGACAGACTTGAGAAAGAGCAAGTGCATGAGAGTTATGAGGCTGCTGGCGTTGCTTTGGTTCGTGATTATCCTTCTAAAACAAAAGAAATAGAAATCAGAACACTAACATTGTTTCAAAATTCAATTTATGCTTAAACTATTAAAGTCACCTGTGCTTTTTTATAATGTTTTTGCCAAATCATAATAATCTTCTCAAAATGAGACTTGAGTGTATCTTCTTCCATTGGTCCTTGCAACCGTTGAAACAGTTGTCTTGCACTTCCCTGTGTCAGATACGTTAACAAACAAAACCAAACACTGAGCTCAAATCCAATACTAAGCGACTCTGAGGTGGCAAATGCGACCCGTTTATGTTAAACTAAGTTATAGTTTGTCAATCTATTTATTGTTAAGGGTGTTCAATTGTAATTAGTATTATCTATATATAGGACCTTTGTAATCTCTTTTCTTGAACAATACAATTTCAAAATTTAATTTGGTATCAGAGCCAAATCAAATCCATATCACACTCCAAAAATTCTGGCAAAAAAAAAACATCTTCAGCCAACTAATAAACCCTAACAGCCGTCCTGCTTTTTCAGCCATTCTTCTAAGAAACCCTAATAGCCGTCCTGCTTTTTCAGCCATTCTTGAGCCAACTAACACATCAATGGCTGCTATACTACCCTTTTCAACACAAGAGAAAACCATACATAACACTCGTAAGTTTGCTTTTTCCCTCAAACCAACAAACTATGGCTATTGGCGGTCAATGATTGAACCGTTTCTCACATCTCACAATCTATTTGGTTATGTCGATGGCTCCATTCCCTGTCCAGAATCAAAGGTTACAACAGAGTCTGCTGAAACTGATCATCCGAGTTATGCTCCATGGATTGCAAACGATGCTCATGTCCGAATGCTCCTCACGTCCACAGTTTCTGAGGAATCTTTTCAGCATATTCAGGGTCGCACTTCTCGTGAAATATGGCTCTCTCTAGAACGAGCCTATGCACCGGTAACGTCCTCACATGAATTTACTCTTAAAAGTCAATTGCTTCGAATCACCATGAAAGGTGATGAAAAACCCGTTGAATACCTAAGTCGGGCTCTAGAATATGCAACAGCCTTAGCGAATATTGGTGAACCCATGAAAGATAAGGATCTTGTCATGCTCACTCTCGCGGGCCTTCGTGAAGAGTACAACGGTCTTAAGGCCAATCTTTTAACACGTTCACCACCGGTAAGTTTCAATGAACTCCATGGTCTTCTAAGTGACCATGACTATATGATAGCAAAGGTTTTACCTTCTGCCATGTCTAACAACAGCCCTCAGGCCTTTTTGGCGGCTGCCCAGCTTTCTAATGCTGCTGTCCCAGCCATTCCAGCCGCCACCAACTCACCTAACATTGCTGCACTCCAGAATCAGCTTCAAAGTCTTCAACTCATGGCTGCACAAATTCAAAAGCAGATCGGTTTACCGGTAAACACCACAGTTTATTCTCAGCCTCAGGCCTATTTTACCCCTCGGACATCTAATAGTAATCGGGGTAATCGTGGATACCGTGGGTCACGTGGCAACTCACGACTAAACAATCGTGGTCGAGACACTAGTGGCACACGCCAATTCTCTTGGGCTTTCCACTCAAAACACAGTTTATGGACACTGCAACCGTTGTGGCATCGGGCACCTCCCATCTCAATGTCCAAGTCAATCAAATCAGTCTCGTATGCAATCACAAGCCAACTATGCAACTCGTTCAGATGTTGATTCTCAGTCAGGCTTCACTTGGCTTCCTGACACGGAAGCTAATGATCATGGCACTCCAGATGTAGCTAGTCTAGACAACTCTGCAGCATACTATGGTAACGACTCTCTCCTTGTTGGTAACGTTCATTCTTTACCTATTTTAAATATTGGCTCAACTAAAATTTACTCACCTAATAAAACCCTTTTCCTTTCCAACGTTCTTCATGTCCCTGAACTTCAACGAAATCTTTTATCTGTTCAAAAATTGTGTTGATAATGACGTTTTCTTTGAATTTCATGCTTCTTACTTTGTTGTGAAGGATGAGTCTACACACAACATCCTTCTCATGGGACCAAGTGAACAGGGCTTATATTCCATCCGTCTTCCTCAGCTCAAGTCTTGTCCAAAAGTTGCCTTTACTGCCACCAAAGCATCTTCCAACACTTGGCATCAACGCCTAGGCCATCCTCATGCTCAAGTTTTTCGTTCTGTTATTTCGCATTGTTCATTACCTGTTTTAGACAAAATATCAACTGATTTATGTATTTCTTGTCAAATGGGCAAGTCTTCTAAGTTATCTTTACCAGACTCAACTTTTCGTAGCAAAAATTTCTTGGATCTTGTTTATTGTGATGTTTGGGGCCCTGCCCCTACTTTGTCTAGTGATGGTTGTCGTTTCTTTTTACTTTGTGTTGACCACCACTCTAGGTACATGTGGTTTTACCCACTAGTTCATAAATCCGATGTTTATCCTACTTTAACAAACTCTATTAACATGGTTGAGCGACAATTTAACACCAAATTAAAAAGTATTCAATCTGACTGGGGAGGGGAGTTTCGTAGCCTCGCGTCCTACTGTCACAACCTTGGCATAATTCACCGACTTTCTTGTCCCATACAAGTGAACAAAATGGGATTGTAGAACGCCGTCATCGACACGTTGTGGAAACGGGACTTACTCTCTTGGCACAGTCTTTCCTCAATGTTTCTGGCAATTTGCCTTTGAAACCGCCGTTTATTTGATCAATCGGCTTCCTTCTCGTGTCTCCTCCAACAAGTCTCCATTTGAACACGTTTTTAAACGCAAACCTGATTATTCCTTCCTTCGAGTTTTTGGATGTCAAAGTTTCCCTTATCTTCGTCCGTATAACCACCCCAAAATCGAGTTTCGCTCTACCCCGTGTGTCTTTCTTGGTTATAGCCCTGTTCACCACGGTTACCGTTGTTTCGCCCTTGCACCGAACGGGTGTATATTGTCGGGCATGTTCGCTTTAACGAACATGTTTTTCCCTACCATAAAGTCCCATCTACTGAATCAACATCCTCACACACCAACACACCATACATCTCTGTTTTTCCAAACCCACCACCAGGTTTCCCACCGAACCACCCCACTCTCGTCCACCCTCTACTACTACTACCACCGACCAAATTCAGCCTACTACAATCGAACCCACTTTCACAGCTCATCATGATCCCACTTCCTCTCCCTCACCCATTACCGAACCCATCTTTCCAGCCCAGAACAGTCCTATGACCGACCCAGCACCACAACCCAACACAACCCATTCCAACCCACCACCACGCACTCGCCCCTCCAACCTTCGGCCCAACCCTAAACTCACCACGCGCTATAACCCTGCTGCTTACTCTACCACCACCACTCACCCTTTACCTGTTGAGCCTACCTCGTTTACCGTTGCCAACAAATCTTCGGAGTGGTGTCAAGCCATGGTTGAAGAATTGACTGCACTACATACAAATGGGACGTGGTCATTAGTTCCTCCTGTTAGGAATGCTAATATTGTTGATTGCAGATGGGTTTACAGGTTGAAAACATATCCAAATGGGAAGATCAGTCATTACAAAGCTCGACTAGTGGCTAAAGGTTTTCACCAACAACCTGGTGTGGATTATCATGAAACATTCAGTCCCGTAGTTAAACCTACTACTATTCGCACTGTTTTGTCTATTGTTGTTATGAATAAGTGGTCACTTCGCCAACTGGACGTTCAAAATGCTTTCTTGCATGGTGATCTTCAAGAGACAGTGTATATGAAACAACCTCCTGGTTTCGTTGATCCCACCAAACCTGATCATGTGTGCCTATTACACAAGTCCTTATATGGGCTCAAGCAAGCACCACGTGCCTGGTTTACTCGGTTGTCCACGGCACTTCAGCAGCTTGGTTTTTACGGGTCCAAAACTGACATGTCACTCTTTATTCTTAACTCAAATGGCACTATTATCTATGTCCTTGTGTATGTGGATGATATTATAATCACAGGAAATCAACCTCAAGCTGTTGCTGATATCATTCAACGTCTCAGTTCTTTATTTGCTATCAAGGATCTTGGACAACTGCATTATTTTTTGGGAATTGAAGTTCTACATCATGGTCCTGATCTTATTCTGTCTCAACGCAAATATATTCTGGATATTCTTCAACGAGCAGGTCTCTTTGATTGCAAATCGGTTGCTTCTCCTATGAGTACTTTTGATGTTTTGCTTCCTGATGATAGTCCCCTCCTTGATGACCCGTCTAAATATCGGCAAACTGTAGGTGCGCTTCAGTATGCCACTCTGTCCAGACCGGATATTGCTTTTGCAGTTAACAAAGTTTGTCAATTTATGCATGCACCTACTGAAAACCATTGGGCTACTGTCAAGCGCATTCTACGTTACCTAAAAGGAGCGGCTCAACTTGGTTTACTATTCCGTCATGATTCAAGTTGTCATCTACAAGCCTTTTCTGATTCAACATGGCCCAATCTTCAGGCTTTCTCAGATTCAGATTGGGCTGGCTGCCCTATTGATCGTCGGTCCAAGGGGGGATATGCTATTTATTTGGGCTCCAATCTTATTTCATAGGCTGCTAGGAAGCAACGCACCGTCTCTCGATCCTCTACAGAATCAGAGTATAAGGCTATCGCTGATACTGTAGCAGAACTGATCTGGTTAAGATCCCTGCTTCGTGAACTTGGTATGGTTGATAAACCACCGACTCTTTTGTTTTGACAACCTTGGTGCAACCTATCTTTCTGCAAATCCGATTTTTCATGCGCGAACAAAGCATGTTGAAGTCGATTATCATTTTGTTCGTGAACAAGTTGCTCAAAGGATGTTGAAGGTTAACTTTATTTCTACTGATGATCAAATAGCTGATGTCTTTACAAAGCCATTGTCCACAGAGATTCTTATCATTATGGTCCAAGTTGCAGGTCGTTCCCCGCCCTCAACTTGCGGGGGAATGTTAAACTAAGTTATTAAATTGTCAATCTATTTATTGTTAAGGGGGTTCAATTGTAATTAGTATTATCTTTACATAGGACCTTTGTAATCTCTTTTATTGAACAATACAATTTCAAGATATAATTGTTTATGAGTTATGCTTAATCTTAAACAAGTCAAATGGGTCAAACAAACTTAATTAGCTAACAAAAGAGCAAGTATAGCATGTCAAACCCCTGTTGAAATTAGTTCAAAGTGTATTCTCAACTAGTATTTTAACCCGCGCGGCGGCATTGAAACTTAAAGTAACTTTGACGTACACCCTCAAATATTTGACCCAACTCGTTTTCGAACAAAATTTACATCAAAACTAGAACCAACTGAAAATGCACATGATAATAAGCACGAAAACGTATCATATTTGACCTGACTCATTACAGAGAAAATTTACGTCAAAACGTAAACCCACTTGGATTTATAACAAAACATACTTAAAAATAAGCAGGTAAGAAAATAGTGTTTTTTTACGTTAAAGAATGGTACCACACGTTGTGGCGGGGTCGAAAAGTAAAGTAACGCGAATTTATACCACCTAGTGAACACGTATTATATTTGACCGAACTCGTTTCCGATCAATACGTAGACCAACCAAAAACATACAAAAAAAAGCACATAAAACTCGAGGGGGGTGTAAGTGACAATGCTAAAAGTTGAAGGGTTGAATACAAAAAAAGAAGAAAAAAACCATTGGATGGCATTTTTGTAAATTTAGCAAAGAAAAACAATAAAATAATAGAGGTTATGTCTTAGGCACTATTCCTAAGACACCCTCTTTTGTTATATTAATAATAATAATAATACACACAGCCTTGTAGATTACTTTATTACAGTTCTTCTACATATTTTACGTAACAACGCATTAATTATTTATTGACGTCTACAAAGCATGTAGAAGAAATATAAATTACCTCTGGAATGCCGGGTAAAGTAGATGGATAAGGTTGAGAGGACCCAGAATCCTCAGCACTATCAGCACCATCACCATTATTCCTATCCATTAATAATTTGTGCCGCTCTTTGCATTCTTCGGACTTACGATAGATGCACTTGAGATGTTGAGTAAAACAAAACATTAATTGATTAAACAACAGACATCATAAACAAAGCGCATAAAACCACACACACACACACAGTAGTTACCTTTAACTGCAACGTGCTGTTAATAGCATCACTTATGAGTTCCCAGTTGGCACCCATATCATGTACCAGCACAACAAGGGCCTGAGTTGACAGACACTATCAATACATCAATTTGTCAACAAAAATATAACAGAAAACAAGAATTAACCTGATCTTCGAATAAGGACCAAGGACTTCCGGAACCTTGCTGTTCAGCAGAGGCCTGCGGAGATTATTTTTTTAACAAGAATATAAGATTAAGAAACCAAGGACAATTAGAAGGTTAATTAATCACTTCATAGTACCTTATGCGATTTAGCTTTCCTACTGCGATCACGAACAAGTAATTTCATGAACTTGCTTGAGTTGGACATATTACTTGTTTGAGAAGCCACTGAAAAAAAGGAAAACTGGGGTCAGAATAATTATTTTCTTCTTGCGTATTAATCTTCAAATTTTTCATGATATGTTGACCAAACAAATCATCATGAGGTTTGCAAGGTTTGATAGCAAAGGATACCAAATAAGCAATCTAAGCAGTTATTGCGGTAAAAAATTGGACATCAGTCAAGGACCGATATTTGTGATATAGGTTATCGTGGCGGGATATCGGTAATTTTAATATCATGTAGAATTCGTATATATAGTAATGTAACACTAACAATTCAGTATACTCTCCTACCATTAACAAATTAACCTTTTGCAACTTGTAAAACACTAACAATTGTTGCAAGTATGAACTGATTAAGACTTAAAACACTGCCATTTAACACTAACAATTAACAATTAAGACTTAAAACACTAATAGCAGCAATAAGAAGAATGACGAATTGTAGAACTAAGAAGAAAAGTACTGATATCGGGAAAATCGGTGATATATCGGTCAATATCGCCGATATTATCGGTACGGGTATTCTAACTGATATTTGACACCAATATTTTAAATGGGGACCGATAACCGATA
Organism: Scalesia atractyloides; assembly: GCA_947069175.1. Lineage (NCBI taxonomy): Eukaryota > Viridiplantae > Streptophyta > Magnoliopsida > Asterales > Asteraceae > Scalesia > Scalesia atractyloides. Next base: position 6,988,381 of record CAMTDV010000002.1, on the reverse strand, counting down.
TATCGGATAACTGCATAGTAAGCAATATATCAAATTGGTGAAATCACTAAATGTGGCAAAGATGGATGGGTCGGGGATGGGTCAAAAGAAGTAGTTTTATTTGGGTGTTGGCCTGAAATACTTCTGGTCCAATTTTGTACTTTATTTCAGAGAGATAGTGTTTTAACTGTTGTATATGGCTACAAAAACTAGTGTTTAACTGTTGTATATGGCTCAAAAACTATATATATTATTAATTCAACTCTTTTGCAGAAACCAATGTAGGAGGTCAGAGGTCTATATTATTGAAATACACTTTAAAACCTTAGGTAACTTTTTATCTGTTCACAACCCATTTAACTTTGAGAAAAGTGCCCGGATAGTCCCTGTGGTTTGCCCAGATTTCACCTATAGTCCCTACACTTCTAAAATTACAGCTATAGTCCCCAACTATTGCACATTCGTTCTTGGATAGCCCTTAGGCCTAACATCAGTTAGTTTTCTTAGTTTAGTGGGTCTGAAATGACAAAAATACCCTTACTACAAAACAAAATAACTTAAACTATTAAATATATATTTATTTGTAGGCCCCACCTTATCCTATCCCCACACCCACCCCCTCTCTCCCCTTTCTCTTTCCCGTTCTTTCTGCAACACCTTCACAATTAAACCACCACCACCACGACCATAAAACTCCATCAAATTCAAACAAAAGTTCAACTGCACCAAGATTTAAAGTCCAAATCAGATGGCCGACCCAATGGTTCTTTGTCTGCAACACCTCAAGTTCAACCAAAAATTCAAAGTCCAAATAAGAAATTAGGGGTGTCGTTCGATCTCCTTCTTGATTTCCGGCAGGAGTGTAACTGGTATTGGTTTTATTAAAAAGATAACAAGACATTTAGATAAACGATTATTAATATTAATCTATTAAATGCATTTGGTTGATTTCATTGGTAACTTGTACAGTAGATAAAATGCTAAGTTTGAAGGTTGGATTTGGGATTTGGAGTTAAAAGCATATAGTTAATGGACTCATTGAGTTGGTGCGGGTTGTAATTTTGGGGGAATTAAAAGGAGACAATTGATGGCAATTTTAGAGGAGTTCGCATACGATACGAGTGGTTCGCAATTCTTGTAGGTTGCACAACATGGAAGAAAGGCAGCAACCTTTGCTGCTTTGAACGAAAATAAAGGAGATTGAACAAGGGTTTTGATAAGACCAATACCAGCGATGGTGGTGTGTAGAGGAGACAAGGGGTGTCGGCGTGGTGGTGGATGGCGGTGGCTGGCAGAGGTGGGTGAACGGTGGTGGAAGATGGTTTATATGGTGGGGGTGGGGAGATATTATGAAGAAGATATAGTGGGGTTGGGGTGGGGTAGGTCCACTTGATATTATCAATACTAAACTGATTTTTGTAATGTTTTAATTTATTTTGTTTTATATCAAGGGTATTTAAGTCATTTCACAACAACTTAACATCAAAAACTAACCCCCATCCACGCCAGGGACTATCCGAGAACGAATTTGCCAAAGTTGGGGACTATAGCTGTAATTTTAAAAATGTAGGGACTAAAGGTGAAATCGGAGCAAACCACAGGGACTATCCAGGCACTTTTCTCTTTAACTTTTTTTCCTTTATGACAAAATTCAATGATTTGGCCCATCTGATCCATTAAGAGATAAAACATATTCCCAATCTACCTATTTATAAGTAAATGGGTCGAAACTGCAACTTTCAAGAACGCTATTTCGGATCAACAAAAAATACGCATATCATGAGAAAAAAGGAGATATACCGCTGTTTCCATTTGAGTCAAATTGACGAGTATCCAGCCTTCTCTTCAAGTGATCCTTCTGTATTCAAGTGAACATGAGTGAATGTCAATTACTAAAGAATAAAAAGAAACATCAAATCTGTTTGACTAATTCAAGTATTAAACATCACCTGGTCATTCTGAAAATCAGAATCAGGCTGCCAACGATGATCAAACATGGATCCCTGCAACAGCATAAAAAAAATTAAAATCTAAAAGCAAATAATTATTTTAGAGTTAAACCAAATATTGACATACAGGATGTTTAATCTTCTTTTTCTTTTTAGGTCTGTTGGATACTTCTGTCGGGTCGAAATTCAACTGCTTTTCATACTCCCCACCTGATTCCACTTCCATATTGTTGGGTAAGTGGGACCCACCATGTAAAGAACTATGTTCATCCTGAAAGGAATTGTTATCACCACTTGAAGCATCGGGTCTATTCGGTGCCTGAATAAAGCCCGTGGGTCCAGTAAACCTCGGTCTGGAAGCGGTTCGCACACGTTTTGTGGGAATTAAAACGTTAATACTGCTGGTGGGTCGTTTCCCGCTTAATATTGAAGGTTGAGGCCCAATAGCTCTTTCATGGGATTGCATGAATGGTGGACCCTGCCCTATATCGAATGATCTTTGCCCGTATGACCTGAAATGTTTCTTTTTCTTTTGAGTGAGTTTTGATGACCTACTACCTCCAAATGCTCCTGGTATATAATATGGGTTTGTTTCTCCCTCATCCTCTTCAAGTGTATCATCTTGTGATTCAATGGCTACATGATTAAAATGGTCCACTGTTCAATTCAAGTTATCTCTAATGGGACAACTGGTCAAATGGGCAATATAAAAGAAAATAGTGGAGTTAAAAATTAAAAAACAGGTTGCCCGTCGAAAAGCGTCCCATGATGTTCTTTAGCACTAAGACCCCATGAATTATTAATCGAAAAAATTGATTATTATTGATGTAATATAAGTTTGCAATCATATTTGGCATGCTAGTTTTGTTTATAAAAAGTCCAGATAATATAACACACGTGTTGTGTCAACTAGGGGTGCAAACAAGCCAAGCACCTCAAGATCGGCTCGAGAAAAATCTCAAAACGAGCCGAGCCTTATCGAGCCCAAGCCGAGCTTGAGCTTAAAATAAAGCCTGTTTGTTTATCGAGCCCGTCGAGCCTTATCGAGCCTTAGTGTAGTATTAGTTTTTATTGATATTTAATAACATTTACCCCTAATTTAAAGTTGTCTAGAAAATGAGCCGAGCTTATTTAAACTTGTTTACGAGCCGAGCCGAGCCCGAACCTAAAAATATGCTTGTTTAGTAAATGAGCCCAATCCAGAGCTCGCAAGCCTAAACGAGTCTATTATTTATACTTTTTATTTAATATATTAATTAATTAATAGATAATAAACTAGCCGAGCTCGAGCTTGAGAAACTACCAACAAGCCGAGCTCGAGCTCTCATAAGTTAATCGTGCTCGAGTTCGAGCCTGGTCGAGCTCGGGCTCGGCTCGTTTGCACCCCTAGACTGTCAACCAGCCCTGTCGGTTTTGACCCATTACTCCACCCGCCCGGTTTGTCATATCTACTAAATAACCTCCAAGTAACTTGCATCAAGTCTTGTAATACCTGTAACAGCATCATACCCATTGAAATCCACTTCCTCTTGCATGCTACTACCAGTTCTCTATAGATGAGAAAAATATATCATCAGGCTAAGCTAAACAGAAATGGGGTGGAACAGTATAAAACAACTTTCGTAATCTCACTCATGAGTGGTGTTTTTACCTCGCATTGTAGCAAATGAGATTCAATAGATTTTCTGTAGTCCTCGATAGCACCAGGTGGTACCGTATAAAACAGGTCCTCCTGTGTACAAATAATGAGGTAAGGAAATACAAGCAAAACGATCAAATATTGTGTCTCCGAGAAATGAGATCCTTCACGTGCATTTCTTGTCTAAATTATGCAAGTATATATTGGTTTCCTTTGTCTCTACTAGAAGTGGTAGTGTCAACTCATTTACTTACAAAGGGTCAATTCAAATTATGTTTTATTATACTATCTAGTGGGTTACCACCCGTGCTCCGCTGCGGGTTCGGAATGTAGATTAAAAAAGCAAATCGTGGCGGAACGATAGAAAAAACCACGTCAGGGCGGTATATTCGAAAGTCATGGAATGGTTATCGGTAACGTAGATTAAAAAAGCAAATCGTTACGGAACGATAGATAAAACCACGTCAGGGCGGTATATTCGAAAGTCCCGGAATGGTTATCGGTTAAGTCCATGACGGTATCGACACTCGTTATAACTTATAACCATAAATTACAAATTCCTGTGGCGGGTTCAAAACTTAAATAAAATAATCTACCGCTACATTCGAAATTTAGAAAAAAAAGACATTACGTTGAGAAAAAAAAAACTAAAAAGAAACGATAAAATAAGTAAAAGAAAAAAATTAAAAGTTCAGGGTCTAAATAGTACTTACAATAATATGTAAAATGAAAAAACTAAAGTTGAGGGTCAGATAGTAACTATAATAATGTGTAAGGGCAAATAACGAAGATTGAAAAGGGAAAACCTTATATTATAACTGAGGGGCTAAACATGTCATTACTAAAATTGAGGAGCCATATGATAAACTTAATAAAGGTAAGGGGCTTAACTGAAAATTCCACTAAAAGACAAAACAGGAAACACTGTACCAAGTGTTCCCTGAATTGATATATTAATAATGGGTAAAAAAATTACTTACACTTCAACAGGAAATGTATTTTTAATGCATCAACAACAACAACCGTACCCAGTAAATCCGTAAATCCCACAAGTAGCAAAGCTTTTTGTAGGGCCTCAGCTTTGTCTTAGGGGATTCCTACACTTTAGGTGGACTTTGCATGTGATTGTCTTCATGTATTTATGTCTCTATGTTGTCGTATGATGCTATAATGCTATATATGTTTCTATGGTATCATGTTACTCTGTCACCACTCCTTTTGTTATTGGTTGCTTTCTATTCATATATTTTTAGTTCGGTTTGTTTGTCTATTGCCCTATTGTTTGTTTTGGAGTCGGGGGTCTCTCTGGAAGTAGTCTCTCTAACCCTAGGGATAGAGGTAAGGCTTGCCTACATCCTACCCTATGCATCAAAAGCTCCTAAATCATTTTATTAGAAAATATATTATTATTAGCCGAGAATTATGCTTGTGATTGTGTTTCCATATAATCGTAATTGTATTGTTATTAGGTTATGATTATTGTTTCCTTGTTTAGTGCTAGGGTTCAATCCCTATATAAAGGGATCCTTTGTAAACATATTATTCATTCAGAAAATACAATAAATAACCACTTTTATGGTATCAGAGCCCTAGGTTCTGAATACCCTCTTCCTTTTTTTCCCTTTCTTTTCCGATTGTCTGCTGTTTCGACAGCCTCTTTCCTTTGTTTCATAAACCCTAGCACATCTATCCTATGACAGACAATAACAAAAAGGATGACCTCGAGTCATCTTCTTCGATAAACCCACCAAAAATCTGCACCCAGTCTACTCAGTAACAAACGTGCAGTCCAAGATACGTACCCTCGACGACGTTAAGGTTACGTATACGTCTTGGGTTAAACTTTTCCGGCTCCACGCTGTGGCTTATCAGGTTCTGGATCACATTGATGGATCTGAACCGCCACTAGCCACCGCAGCAGATTACCAATCCTGGAAAGAACTGGATGCTCTCGTTCTCCAATGGATTTACAGCACTGTGTCCGACGACCTCTTGCCCCGGATTCTTGAAAGCGGCCCTACGGCTCGCCATGCATGGGTGAAGCTCGAAAAAATATACCTGAGCAACAAAAAGGCTCGGGCCGGGGCGCTTGAAACCAAGTTTTGTAACCTCACCTTGTCCACCTGCTCGTCTTTGGACGACTACTGTCAGCGCCTCAAAGATCTCGCGAACCAGCTCAAGGACGTGGACCATCCGGTTACTGAAGAACGTCTTGTGCTTCAACTTGGTCGGGGGCTGCCTGCAGAGTATGACACGGCTGCCTCTCTTATCAACGCCAATAATGCAGATTGGGATCTTGCTAGGAGTATGTTAGAGGATGAAGTTATTCGACAAGAAGCCCGCCAAAAGACCACACAGTCCGTTCATGTTTTACAACCTCTCAAAACCAAACCTCCCACAACCAACAACCACACCCTCCTACTGGAACAAATACCTACAACAACCAACCCTTTTATAACCGATCTGGACGTGGCCGAGGACGTGGTCGGGGGCGTGGTAACCGCGGCCGCGGCAACAACCCTTCACCACAAACTTGGGCCCCAAGCAACTTCTCCTACCCTCAATGGGCTTGGTGGAACACTCCACCTTGCCCCTACCCGACCCAACCCGCCTTCCAGCCCCCTGCTCCCTATTCCCAACCCACGGCCCAAAATCAGTCAGCCCACTATACTGCAACCCATTCGACAAACCTGAACCAAACCGCACCCGCCTACGGCCCAACCCCATACCCTTCCACACCTTACACACCGCAGGCCCACTTCAGTTCCATCCAACCCACTGGTTACAATCCTATGTGTCCATCAGATCTTACTGCAGCCTTCTCCTCGATGCAGCTCCATTATGACCCGAACTCAATTATGGACACGGGAGCAACATCACACGCCACAGATGAACAAGGTATGATCAAAACTCCCGACTCTTTTCCTATTAACAGTAACATATTAGTCGGAAATGGCGCGTCCTTGCCAGTTCAAGGGTCTGGAACGGGCTATTTAACCTTACCCAATCGCACTTACATACTACCCAGAATCCTTTACTGCCCACAAATCATTAAAAAGTTAATTTCTGTTAGACGATTTACTCGTGATAACAGTGTTTCCATTGAATTTGACCCCTTTGGTTTTTCTTTGAAGGACCTTCGAACTGGGCGTCTTCTCTCCCGCCACAATAGCACCGGGGATCTCTATCCTGTCACACCGCCAGAACTCCCACCTCAAGCAGCATTCATCACTTCCACATCTCTTCCATGGCATGATCGTTTGGGGCACCCCGGCGCTCAAGTCTTGGATGTTCTTAGTCGTCATTTTAATCTCTTGTAATAAGAACAAAAAATCTAGTCTTTGTCACTCTTGTCAGCTTTCCAATAGCAAACGTTTACCTTTTTATGCATCTAATTCTTTTACTTTTGCACCATTTGATATAATTCATTGTGACCTTTGGACTTCCCCCGTGTTAAGTAAATCCGGGTATAAATATTATCTTGTTTTGATTGACAATTTTTCACACTTCATTTGGGTATACCCTTTAAAATACAAATCAGAAACTTTTCCCACTTTTGTTAAGTTTCACCGCCTAATTGCCACCCAATTCAACAGAAATATTAAAACCTTCCAATGTGACCTCGGTGGTGAGTTTGATAACAATGCTTTTAAAACCTTTGCCAGCCAGCACGGCTTGTTATTTCGTTTTTCCTGACCCCAAACTTCTTCCCAAAACGGTCGTGCCGAGCGCATGATCCGTCGTCTAAACGACATCATTCGCGCTCTCCTTATCCACTCACACCTTCCACCTAGTTTCTGGGTCGAAGCCCTTCACACCGCCGCTTACCTCCACAATATTCTTCCTACAAAAAGACTTAATTTTTTTACTCCTACCTTTGCCCTCTACCTTCGTCACCCCACATATGACCATCTTCGGGTGTTCGGATGCGCCTGCTATCCGAACACATCCGCAACTCAGCCCCACAAACTCGAGGTCCATCAAGTGCATATTCCTTGGTTACCCACCTGATTTTCGTGGGTACCGGTGCTTTGACCCCACGACCGGGAAAGTCTTTATTTCTCGGCACGTTTCGTTTGATGAAACCGTCTTCCCTCACACCATACCCACACCCACTCCATCATACCGGTTTCTAGACGACATAACCCCTCCCGGATTTACCTTTGCTCCACCCATGGCCTCCAACAACCCCCCACCACCACCCACGGCTCCTTCTCGGTCCACTACTACTTCACCTTTTCGCTACACCTATACTCGCCGCCCATGACCATCACAAAACCCACCAGCCCCCCAATCGACCCAAACATAGCCCCATATAGCCCACTACCCAACCGCATCCTACAGTCCCACCGCCACCCACGCATGTTACACAGCCACCTACGGCTGTCCCACAGCCCACAGTTGTACCACAGCCGCCGACCCAAAACCAATCATCTCACCCAATGGCCACCCGATCCAAAACCGGAAGCCTAAAACCTCCCCTATATTCCCTTAACACCACTACCATCTCTCCCGTCCCTAAAACCTATCACCAGGCCTTCACCGACCCGAACTGGCTGCGCGCCATGCAGGCTGAATTTATTGCTTTACAGGAAAATGAGACGTGGGATTTGGTCCCTAGACCGGTTGATAGATCGGTGATCAGATGCATGTGGCTCTTTCGCCACAAGTTTAAATCGGATGGTACATTAGAGAGGTATAAGGCACGATTGGTTGTTAATGGGAAGTCGCAAACTGTAGGCATTGACTGCGAGGACACTTTTAGCCCTGTTGTGAAACCTGCCACAATTAGAACAGTATTATCTCTTGCAGTTTCCAAATCATGGCCTATTCATCAGTTAGATGTCAAGAACGCTTTCTTACATGGCCACCTTAACGAGACAGTCTTTATGCACCAACCCCCTGGGTTCATTGATAAACGGTTTCCAGATTTTGTGTGCAGGTTAAAGAAATCTTTATACGGGCTTAAACAGGCACCACGCGCTTGGTACACACGCTTTGCGAATTACAACTTATCCCACGGGTTTAAGAGTAGTGCGTGTGACAATTCCTTGTTCATCTACAGCACCGGCCATGATATAGCATATCTTTTGTTATATGTTGATGATATTGTCCTCACAGCATCCTCTGACAAATTGTTGCATGACATCATTCAAACACTCTCCCGAGAGTTTGCCATGTCTGACCTTGGTGAATTACATCATTTCTTGGGGATCAAGGTCACCCACACGGCTAATGGGTTGTTTTTGGACCAAACACAGTATGCCAAAGAAATTATTATTCGGGCCAATATGACATCTTGTAAGCCTTGTGCCACTCCAGTTGACCTGTCTTCCAAATTAAGTGCCACGGATGGTCCTTTGTTTCATGATCCTACTCTATACCGTAGCCTTGCGGGAGCCTTACAGTACCTCACTTTCACCAGGCCGGACATATCTTATGCGGTACAGCAGGTCTGCTTGTTTATGCATGAGCCTCATGATCCACATTATGCTTTCATGAAGCGCATTATTAGATACATTCAGGGGACTTTGAATTATGGTATTCGAATGGTAAAATCCGATACACATTCCTTGGTTGCATACTCGGATGCTGACTGGGGCGGGTGTCCTGATTCCCGTCGATCTACAAGTGGATATTGTGTTTTTCTTGGGAATAATTTACTATCTTGGTCGTCTAAGCGTCAGCCTACTGTATCTCGTTCTAGTGCAAAGGCTGAGTATCGCGGGGTCGCCAACGCAGTGGCTGAGGTCACTTGGATTCGTAATCTTCTGTTTGAGCTGCGTGTCCCCCTTCTCCAGGCTTCGGTCGTATTTTGTGATAATGTTTCAGCAGTATATTTGTCTAATAACCCCGTGCAGCATCAGCGTACAAAACATATCGAAATCGATATACATTTTGTCAGAGAAAAGGTGCGCCTAGGTCATGTTCGGGTCTTACATGTTCCTGCTCCGTATCAATACGCGGATATATTTACGAAGGGTTTGTCTCGACAACTTTTCCAATCATTTAGATCCAGTTTGACCGTTTGTCCCATGACCGATCAAACTGCGGGGCAGTATTAGCCGAGAATTATGCTTGTGATTGTGTTTCCATATATTCGTAATTGTATTGTTATTAGGTTATGATTATTGTTTCCTTGTTTAGTGCTAGGGTTCAATCCCTATATAAAGGGATCCTTTGTAAACATATTCAGAAAATACAATACATAACCACTTTTAATTATTACTGGAACAACATTACATTTGTAAATCAACTGACATTTTAGAGTCAGTCCATACCTCTGTTAAATTATCTTCCCATGAAATGCCTAAGGTGCCGAGATCGGATATCCTATCAGGAGTCCTAGGTGCTTGAGCTGAGCTGTACTGAGCCTGAGAGCTATTGTACTCCAGGAATCTCAACCCGTATTGGTAAAGCCCAAGTTTAGCATCTTTTTTAGGACCCTTGAACTCCAATTCATCGCATTTCACCTGTCACGTGTAAAGCTATTAGCTTTCCAACTTCCATAAATATAAATATTTAAGCATGTAATAATGTAACTAATAGCGTAATTATAAGTATGTTCTCACATTTGGTTATTATACATTGAATTGTTTACAATATATGATGACAAAGATGATAATTGTTTTCTTCTGAAACATTGATGTTTGTGAGTTTTTCAAATCAAACAGCTTTGTTAGTATTTTAACTTTGACAGCATTCACCAAAATCAATCTTGCCAATATCTCATAATGGCTGCTAATGGGAAAATAAGTAAACTTAGAAAAGAAATCCAAAAAGATAATAACTGCATTTTAAAACTAATTAAACTCACCTGCACGGTGTGCCAGAACTCCATGACAGCTTCTGCCAATGTATGAGCAACTTGTTTTTGCTTCCAAAGTGAATTTTGTTGCTGAAATCTAACCCGTGAATTATAAGCAGCTCTCCTAGAAATTTGAGCAGCTGCAGTAACCTTCCAAAGGCGCTCCTATGAATAAATAACATATCAAAAATCACCATGCGTAGAATAGTGAAAATACAGTAAAAGGGAAAAGTTAAAAAGGTAAAAAAAACAAAGAGAATGAAGAGCGCTTGTTGGATAAATAACTCATCTCAAAAACAAACCAAACCTGTGCAAAATCATTAGCCAGCCATGACATTTCTTCAAGAACAAAATGCCAATGTGATATATGATGACTCTCAGGTGGTAAGATTCTATCCAATGCTCCAGCCATCCTCTTACGTTTTTCCTGTTTGCAAAATAATTACAGATAAGACGAGTCGTACATGGAAAAGATCAAATGCCACCAGGGCTGCAAATGAACCGAATGTTTAGCGAACAATTCATGAACCATTCGGCGGGAAGTTCGTTTGTGTTCGTTCGTTTAACAAATGAACGAACACGAACAAGATATTCTGTTCATTTAGTTAACAGAGACCGCGATCGTTCATTTAAGTTCGTGAACGTTCGGTCATGTGTTCATTTGTGTTCGATAGTTCATTAGTGTTTTTTTTTATTTTTTTATTTATTTAAATACTTTAAAATTCCAATGAATTGTGTTCATCTGCTTTCATCTGTCTTCATGAACATTAGTTTGTGTTCATGAACGTTCGTTTGCATTCATTACCGAAAATTAACAAACGAACACGAACACATTCATTTCCTTAATAAACAAACAAGAACAATATATCACGTTCGGTAAGTGTTGATAAACAGTTCGTGAACACATATTTTCCTTAACAAACGAACACGAACAAGATCTTGTTTGTGTTCATTCAATTCGTTTGCAACTCTAAATGCCACTAATTCCAAAAAAAATATTATTAGACCTCTATAATCCGAGCCTCTTCTAAAATCAAGTCTTCGTGTTCCTTATTTGAGGTTGACACTTTAGACTCATCTTGCAAAGCAGGTTCAGATTCCACAAGTGTAGAACCATTGTCGTTGCGACTTGCAGAGCATGGATTAGAAGTATCATTAGCGGTGTTTAACGCCTTATCATCGTTCGGTATATTTACATCATTGCCCTCGATACTTGGTGCCTCATTTGCTGCTAAATTAAGTTCCATAGTCCCATTAGAATCAACTTTTTTCATAATAGCCACCGATTCATTCTCGTTTTTGTCATCTGAACTTTGTATACTTCTGCTGCCTGATTTGGATTCAACCCCCTTTGTAACTGTTTCCTGCTCTGTGTGCCCTACGATTTCTTGTATAACAGGTTGAGTTGACTTTTCGGTCTGACTATCATTTAGTTTTACATCTAAAAGGCTGTTCGGAGATAAATTCTGGCCCTGACTGTCATCATGTTCCGATCTCTTAGCATCCTTTGGTGCATGACGAGAAGCCAAAAAGGGTTGACCTCTGCGAGGGCCCACATCAGTAGAGCTTGACCGGGCCCCATCCCGATTTGACCGTGACCTATTCCGACGTTTATATGACTTTTTGGGAAACTCTAGTGCCACATCAGATACAGTATTGTTCTTATGAAGATGCAGGGATCTTTTTTCAACTTCATGAAACTTATTTTCTCGATCAAATAGCATAAGATTATCAGCACTATTGGGTTCCCGTTCACCAACTGAAGGAGCCCCTAGTCTTCCACTACTTTCAACCGAATCTCCATGAGGTGAAGCGGTTATTGCAAAACTGCCTTTTACTTCACTAAGATACCATGAGAAAAATAAAAGTAAAGGTAAACTTACTAATAATGATCACGATATTTAAAAGAACGTAGTGTCTAATGTAACTATTTAAGTCGTATTATTTCATTAAGCTGATATTACAGAAATACATATGAACCTTGTCACAGGATGCTGATCAAACAGTGACGTGGACTGCAGACTAACCGATGTTCCATTTCCGACTTGTAAATCTAACGGATCACCACCCTGCAAATAGCAATGGCTAATCAGTATACATAGAATTCTTCAACCCTTCATATACAACCTAAAACGACCAAATCGTAATACTTTTTGTAAAAATTCTAATTCTCTTCTAAACTTCTCAGCAGCAGTGAAAGTGTCCCTGCAAAAAAAAAATTATCAAATGGGAGCGAGATTTGAAGAAAGAAATAAATAACGAAACAGAAATTTTCATCGAAAACAAAGAAGAAAAGTAGCTAAACCTAAGCTCTGCTTGAGTTTTTTCAAGATATGATGATTGTTGAGCAGATGGTACAGAAGAAATTTCAACTCCACCATCAATAACTCCACCCATGGATTCAACCGCAGCATTGACTACCATGCATTCCCTCTGTGTTGACCTACAGGTTTCTCTCTCCCATTGCTTCAAAAACTAATCGAATTACATAAAAGAAAAAAAAAAAGATAAAATGGCATTAGAGATAGTATTTGTATGCAAAAAAAAGAAAATGATGAAGCGTATAAAAAGAAATCTTTGAACATGCCAAAAAGAGAAAAGATAAAACAAACATGAAACATCTGGAAACAAGCTAAAATCTGAATGAAGACAAAACTTAAGCTAAAACTTTCAGTAGAGCAGAAGGTTCAAAAAACCAATGCAAAACATATAGTTGAAATAAACAAAAATAAGACGATGGTTTACGCCAATAAATGATTTTCTCAGAGACAACTAGATTGGCGTGCCAAACTCTAAAAAGATGATATATCTATAGAAAAATTGTGAAACAGAAGATACCTAAGAACGATGTTGTAAAACGAGGTCGAGAAGGCCGAGTACTCGCCGAGTAATTGCAACAATGTACAATAAATTCGCCTAGTTACTCAGAACCGATCAAAGAAGTCAACCTCGGCTGGAATCGCATTTAGTCGGTCAACTCGGGACGAGATTGATTTTAAATAAAAAACATAATTTCTATGTCTATAATATTAATGAATGAATATCAATTTTTGAAAAACGTTGGTATTTGAACATGTATTTTTTTTTATTTATATTATCGTATTTTGTTATACATATTAGTAAAATTATGATATTTGACAATATATAATTCCCCAAAAATTAATCTCTATAAATTTATCATGTTCGAGTACTTGCAACTCCCAAATCCACCGACCTGGGAACGCCTAGCGACTTCACCATGCCTACCAATATAACTAGTAAATGCAAAAATATATATTTCTTTGTTCATATAAAGCTAGTTATTTCTCATACTAGTAGATATGCAACGCTTTTCTGGTATAGTACAATTTATTCACATATGATCATAAAGTGGTAGGAATGACAACATTGCATATCTGTAGAAATAAACGCTCAAATCTAAATTTTGAAAACAAAATTTCATTCGTATCACACATCTGGGTCCATGAATAATTTCCTAATCAAGATATTCAGAGGAACTAATCCATGCTTCATGATGGTTTCTATAAGCCCATCCATGTTCACAAACATTTTATCTCAACAAACTACAAAGCATACCAAAGACTGAAGAGATAAAAGCTAGATGTATGCTAAATGCAATAAAAATAGTTAAAACAGTGGCGGATCTAGAAAATCTTCGTAGGGTTACTTTTATAAGAAAGGGGTAACGAAATCGTAAAAACGTCGAAGAAAGGTCAAATTTTTCCAAAATTTGCACTACCACCGAAGCGTCAATGGGTAGTTCCCCTAAGGTAGGTCCGCCCCTGAGTTAAAACCTTTGGGTCATTTTATTTAGAAAGACCAATAATAATTTAGATACTAAATTGATAATCAATCACTATGGACCCACAATTAAAAAAAGGCAATTTCCACCAAACGGTCAATAAAGGGCAATTCGGGTATTTCACAACGTTACTTATCTTCCCCAAAGCCCGTATACTTATTCACACGTCTTAACTTGTATCAACAACTTATACTTTACGGGTTCGGGACAAAAGGGCAAGAAGAGAAGTTATATATATCACCTAACGAAAGTGCACATGGAAAGAAAGTAATGGAGACGCGTGGGACCTCTCTACAGGTCTAAGATTTCAAGCATTAAATGATGTTTACTTGGAAATTTTCTAAGATCGTGTAATTATTAGTGCAATAATCGCGTACTAATCATGCATTTCGCTAACCTAAGAAAAAATAATCCATAATTAATCACAGACAATGCAAGAGTCCAAGTCCAGTTAGCTAGTTATAGTAAGCCAGGGACCAAATAAGTCTGCAAACTCCTACAGGTGCACCGCATTGTTCACTACTCGCTATTATAGCCACTCATAATCTAAAACGAAAAGCTCAAATGACCTGTATCATCATCAAAACCCCATGCTTAAAAATTAACATAAAAACAGAACAACCCTAGTTTCACTCAATACCATTTGATCAACTTCTATGCATGCATTCAATCATATTGCACCAATACAAACCTGCAATTGCATAATCACACACATAAAACCCTACAACAAACCCTAGAAACAAGTCCCAACCAGTACCGACCCTAGGGTTTACACTGCACACAACATTCCATCCAATTCTAGGGTTTCTGAACAAAATACCTAAATTGCTAACAACTCTGCAACAATTTCAAGCTAACATACGTTTCCCCTTGCTCTAATGATCCTCCTTTGATGTGTGTAGCAACACTTTTGAAATATCAAACGAACTGAGCCCTAGAATAATAACATTTGATTGAACATGAATTTTTTGAAATTGGAAACGCTAATTGTTTGAAAGGTTATACATACCTAATATACATGCGTGTATCTGGTATGTAGATTCGTGTATGTATGTATACGAATGTTGTGTGCGTTTGTTCTGGTTCTTCTTCGAGCTCGACTTTCTCTCTCTCTTAAGCTTTCTCTCTCTAGGATTTGTAAAAACTGATTCGTCCTGTTCGTGTGGAGTGGGCTGGATCTTTGAAAATTAGAACCAGTTTGGGCCGGGTTTGGTTTTGTTTTGTTTTGGTTAAATGGTGATTGGTTTGAGTTCATATTGTTTTGACTTGTTATGGCATAATGAATCACTTTTCAAGATGGTTACTCAATCTCATTTTATATGCAACGAAAATATAATGAAACATTAATTATTGATTTAATCTTATAAATTTGAAATGTAAAAAGGAAGTGTGGTGTAAAGAATTAAATGCTTGGTTGGTTTCTGTGGTTTACGAAAATTGCAGACTTGGTCCCAAGGGTTCACTAATTACACACTTGGTCCTGGTGGTTATAATTTTTAAACTCAGGTGGTCCTTAACACTAACATTTGTTAAATTTTCCTATTAAGTCTTTGTGAAATGACGAAATTGTCCCTTAACAATAAAAAAGAGACGGTCCCACCCCTCCACTACCTCCACCTTGAACCTACCATCATCACCACCTCCTCCACCTTCAACCCACCACCACCACCACCTCAGTTAGCTTATCTCAGGGTTAAATCCAGTAGCTCTTCTTCTCTAATCTGATTTTTTATTCCTCAGATCCATTTCTTTCTCATACTTCAATTCAATTTCTCTTCTAAGATCATCTAATTCTCTTCAATTCTTCTTCTATCCTCCATTAATTCTTGTTAATTCAGCAACTGATTCGACTTCTACAATTCACTGTTTATCTCAAACTCAAAAAGGCCAAACATTAACAATGTTGTTCCCATAAAACTCGATGAACACAACTATCTAAACTAAAAACATCAAGTTCTTACCGTTCTACAGATGCTTAGTCTCCTGGAGTTTAAAAAACATTATGTTATAGCTCCTACGATTGAATCTGATGATCAAGAAGCTATGGGCAGATCAGACAGATACGTTATTACTTTCAATAATTGCAACACTGTCCTCATCACAGTTGTATTTGGCTAGAGATACTAATTCATATGCTGATTTGTTTAAAGCATAGAAAATTCGTTTCATCAGCAATTTTTGCAAAGCAGAGTCAACTTCAGACTCAATTCCTTCTTAAACAAGAATCACGTTCAAGTTCAGAACATCTTGTGCAAATGATTTTCTGATCCAGCTCAGTGTTATTATTGCTTTGATTCTGGTCAATGTCGTGATGCTGGTGGTTCCAGTGGGCGTTTTAATGGCAGATCTGGTGGCATCTCTGGTGATTTTCATGGTGGTGGTGGTGGCGACTATGCAGCTAATGCCGCTGATACTGAATTTAGGGCTCTAATTGATAAATATATTGGTCCATCTAGTTTTGTTTGAAGGTGGAGGAGGTGTTGGTGGTGGGTTGAAGGTGGAGGAGGTGGCGGTGATGTAGGTTGAAAGTGGAGGTAGTGGTGGGTTAGAGGGAGAGAGAGACGGGGAACGAAAGATGAGGGGTGAGTCCATCACTTTTTTTTTAATTGTTCAGAGACAATTTAGTCATTTCACAGAAACTTAACTGGAAAATTTAACAAATGTTAGTGTTAAGGACCACCCGAGTTTAAAAATTACAACCACTGGGACCAAGTATGTAATTAGTGAATCATTGGGATCAAGTCTGCAATTTTCGTAAACTACAGGGACCAACCAAGCATTTAACTCGTGGTGTAAATGTAATGTTTTCTTTTTAATATATATATATATATGATAGTGTTTCGTTTATGGATATAGCATACACGTGTAAATTATATTCCCTAAAGGTATGTATAAAACTAGAAAATCGCATAAGTAAATTAGTTTGATGTAATAAATGCAAAATAAAAAATTAAAAATTATGAACCTTGACCAAATAAATTAAACATTTAATATATAAACGCACTAAAACAAAATAAATCGTTGATTCATTAATCTTAAAAAGTTTAAGTGTAAAAGAAAGTGGTGTGAGTGTAATGTTCATCATCCCTCCACTCGTTTTTCCTAAAATTTATACTTATAGTTGTATTTCGTTTATGGATATAACTTATAATTGTGTAAGTATACCTTGATCAAATAAATTAAACAATTTAGAGACATTCACCATACATACACACACACAAAGTAACTATAATTGTATGGTATTATCAAAGTAAGTATACCTTATTAGGAAATGAAACAGAAAATTCTTTTCCATGTTAGTTATTACATATGTACGCGCGTAATAATATAATATGCATCAAATATAGAATGTTTTTAAATGTACACCATTCGACAGGTGTTGTACTCCATATACACCCTTTAACTATCACATCAATCCACAAATCCTATGTTATACGGGTGTATAACATTTTTATAATACCTCTATATGAGTGTCTGCCATCACGCTCAGTGCCTCATATGGGTGTGTGTCATCACGTTTGGTTTCCTATATGGGCGTATAACATACCATCCAATGTCGTAACATACAATGCCATGTGTGGGCATATACAAACAAATTGCACCCTTATAGGATCGTGTAACATCAAATCAACATGGGTTAATTAGTAATATAGGTAGTGGTCGCAAGTGTTCCCCTTGAATCTTTCAATGTGTATGATGTTACATCAACACCGGTAAATAATGATTACTCGTACCTAACACACACATATAGACATAACCTCTTTTCTTATTCTTATGTTATACCATATAATATTTACGTGCATATAATCATAACAAAAATAATTTCATTCATTCTTACATCTATATTTGATATTTAGATTAAGATTAGATATGATATTACTGATATAAATTATGGATTTTACAAGTATTCAAGTGAAAATTTGATTTTCTAATGATATTACTTTTGAGTGTTGCTAAATGCGTCCCTTTTTATTTTTCGTATCCCTTTTCAAAAAAATGAATTGTTAACTTTTCAAGTTCTACCTTTTTAAAAAATTCATTCGTCACCCCTTTAACACTATTATAATTCACAACCAACACACTATTCTTTGAAATTGACAAACTCTAAATCTGCAAATCAATGGCTACTCCGCAAGTTACAAATGGCGGAATCTCAGACCTTTGCAATTAAAAAAGTCAGCCGGCGGCGACCGAGGAAAGTCCATATCACAAACCGTCGTCATGGTGTTACGGCTCAGATCCGGTTCGAACCGCGGTTTCAAGCTGAAGTGCCATAGTGGAAAGGGCCCCTTCAAGAAAAATACGCTCAGAGTGGAAAGGGCCACTCAAGAAAAATAGTTTAATACCCTTACAAAACTTTTGAGCCTTCAAAATGGTTAGGCACTGTAATTTGGTCAGCTCATAGCTTTATAGCCTAGTGGTATTTTAGGGGTGGGATAAGACTTTGGGACCAATAGGTCTTGGGTTTGATTCTCACAAGAGGGGCTTTCCCGTATTTATTGGGTTTCCTCCTGATACGTGATCTAGGTTGTGAGTGGAGGAGAAAAAAAATGTTACTTTTTATTTGTAATATATGGGAAACATTGTTTCACCCATATAATTTTTAAATTTTTTTTGGAAGTGGTTGTGAGTGGAAAAAGATAAAAGGAAATGACAGATGTATAAAAATATTATTTAATTAAAAATGAGGGAGAAATAATAATTTTTAATGTAATTATATGAATGAGAATAGGACATTCAATGTGAAAGTTCTAACTAATTATCTATAATTTATTAAAAAATAAGGACTAATTGTAATTAAGATGAGACATTAAAGTGTAATTGGTGATTGAAAGACTAATTTATCCTTATTTTATGTTGTACCTTATGCGTTAATGCAAAAAAAACTTAACTTTTGAGGTTCTTAAAATGTCCTTGTCTTATGCATTATATATTATATGCAGTATATATAAAGATGTGTATAACACCATACACACACACGCTAAAGCGTGTCAGTACGATGTGCATAAAACACAAAAACCAATGATCACCTAACATGTTATAAAGAGTGTCAATGCGATGCGCGTAAAACACAAAACACCAATTATCACCTAACATGTTAATTTGTTTATAGTCATAAAAAAAACCATAGTAATGCCATACTCAAATAAAAGAAAATAAAAAGGTCATTTTTATGGTGTAACTTTTTTTAAATGTTAACATATGGAAAAGTTTTGCCCACTTAAAAATCATGGAGAATTTAGATTAAAAGTCAAAATATTTTTTAAACATTGCACCATTGTTTTAAATGTTGTAATTACTTAAAGTATTAAAATTATGTAAATTACCTTGTCTTCCTTATATGTATTACAATCTTATGTGCGCGTGTGTAGGAAGGATTGATTGTATCTAAGTTGCCTATGAAGGGATCTTATCCCTCTATTTATCTAATCAAGGGTCACAAGTGTTTAATGCTAAATATCTTTCATCCAGGGGTATTCTAGTCATTTGCACTCAATAAACAACACTTTCAACTAATCCCATAATCGCTCAGATCGATTTTTCAAAAATCACTTGTACTAGATTTATGATTGCAAATATCGACACTTGCGATTGCCTCAGATTTGTTTATTTGATTAATGATTGCAAAATTGTATAGTTTCCAAAACAAAATCTTGACTCAATTTGTATCATCTCGTTGATTGACGATTGCGATTACCTTAGTACTTGTATTGGATCCATGTGTTGATTGTTGACTATGTGAGTTCTTTGATTCCTTTGCCAAACAACAAAATCATCTAGGATTCCTTTCATTATAATGTAATGTACTGATTCGTTGCTATTTCGATTGTTTGATTCTTATATTTTTGCTTTGATTGTACTTTTTACTTGCAATAATACAGATAGATCCCTAGAAGTACACGAGAAATAAATTTTAACATTGAACGTTTCTTTTACTTGAATCTTAACATGTAACGTGTTTTTCAAATGGACATATATAGTATTTTTCAATAGTCCATGTATTGCATTTTTTTTTCATTTGGACATGTTATGTATTGTATTTTTATGGTTCTATTGCATTTTCCTTGTACTAATATCTTAACATGTACTATATTTTTCAAATGGACATGTTATGTATTGTATTTTCCAAATGAGCATCTTAATACCTGTAAATTTCAAATGTCTATTACTTTCTTTGAGTAGTGTGTGTAGCTAACGTGTGTCGAGTGTGGTATAATTTTTAGCACCTTTTACTCGTTTATCAAGCTTTAAATTTATAGAACACGATACAATACAAACACTCTCTACAACACATTAGGGCAAGTGCACCCATCGTTGGCGTAGTATAGTGATGGTAAGATACCAATGTCGTCCAAGGATACAAGAACTTTTAATACTGAAAATTGTCAATGTCTAATCTAACCAAAAATTTGAGAAAATATGTTAGTTGATGGAGAGGGTGAAACCCGAGTTTTAAAGTACTTATCTTACAAGTTTTGTGTTGTTTTAAGTGATTATATGCTTTGAATGTGATAACTACGAGAAATTGTGGTTTTACAAGTTAATCGCTTAATTCAGTGAAGTTAGAGCGGTTAGAGATGAAGTGGAATGCTCGAGGTTGATAAATGCAGCAAAAAGATATATTCAGGAGTTATTTCGGGTTGATTTATAGCTTGAAAATGCAAAGAACATGAAAGAATAAAGTCCAGGGACCTTTTGGTCATTAATGGAAAGTTGATAGGTGAAGAAAAAGAAGGCATGAAGATCTCGACGTAGGCTACGGTCCATTGACTGTAGCTTACGGTTTGTTGATGATGAACCAGAAGCATTCAGCAGCTTTGAACCGTAGCCTACGTTGTGTAATGACGTTAGAACTTATTAATCAAGTAGATTAAAATAGAAAAGCAAAAGAAGACTCGTGTGAAAAATGAAAATGAAGATGATGTAAATGATGATAATGGAGTTGTTATTAAACTATAGGGTAGGAGTTGGCTACAAAGCTTACTTTTCCTACAAAGTGTAGGAAGTGATCTTAGCCATTAGATGAGTTTGTTTAATGGTTGAAATTATCTTGGTGGCATTTTGGTAAGATGTGTGAGTTGAAAATAGGTTGAATTAATTGATTGGGGGTAAATATGTCATTTAACTTGTTTTAAATAAAGAAATAACTATTGTATCAAATAACTTCCCCTTATTACTCGCGATTTCCCTCTCTCATTCAATACACCAAATCAAGTGCAAATCATGGAGTGATATTTAGGGGTTTTATGTAGGAACAAGAAAGTAGAGACAATGGAACCACAAAACACGACCAAAAGCCAAAAAGGAGGATCAAGACAGGAAATCGACGAGTAAGGTTTGTTTTTTTTGCCGTATTTCAACTATAGGGTTTACGTAATTGTTTTTTAGCGAATATAGTTGATTTCAGATGCATGGATTGTCTTACAACTTGTATTTATTACAAAAGCGATGTTTTACCAGATTATGGATCTAGGGTTTGATGTGTTGTAGTTTGCTTTTGGTTAGATCATGCGTTTGAAGTATTTAGTGGGTTGTCTTGAAGACGAAGACACTAATTAGTGTGAGTGTTATTATTATTTTATTTTTTTCTGTTGGACGTTGTGTTCAAATTAGTGTGTGTAATAGTTGTTTGGGAAAATTGAGTATGTGTTTTAAAATTAATGGATCTAAATTGCTTATTTAAAATGGATACAAATATGTTTGATAGCAGTTATGATGTGTTTTACATTTGGTATGTTATATACACCATAACACATCTTCAAGAACCCACTATTTATAAAACACAATTTCAAGAAAAAAAATGTCATTCGTGAATTAAAACTGGTATAACACACTGTGATGAAACCAATAACTGATAAACACAACATCTACAAAGACATGTCCTTAACTGCTATAACACATTGTGAATAAACTGTAACTAGTAAAAAACAAAGTAAAGAATTGCTCATATATGATAAACAATAAAACACAACGTGAAGAAATTGTTCATGAATCGATCTTCATAATTTAAAATAGCTGCCAATTTTAAATTGGTATAAGATATTATGAATCCTTAAAAATCTCCCTTTTGTTTATGATATAAATATTTCATAAATAAGATAAATAATCAATTACCTTTATGCCATTTTACCTTCAAGTTTAGTAGAATGGTTAGTTGCTTCGATTATGTATTAGGCTTTGATATCATTTACATTTTACCTATTGATTAAAACCCCAAAGGCAGGTAGTATGAGGATATCACAATATTTAGCTAAAATAAAACTAGACTCTATTGAAGTTGCACAAACCTTTGACTCCTTCGTGTTCCTTAACATGTTTGATCAATCTAAGGATGTAAATTCTATTTTTGTCCTTTGTTTATCCATTTATATCACTCACTACAACCACTTTGCCACTAGTTACATGAATAAGTTGAGCAACCCATGAACCAACATTTTCAAATCCCCGTATAACAAAGTGTTGTCCTATGACCAATGTTTTTAAACTCGGACCGGACTGGCCGACTTGGTCATTGGTGTGGTTTTCTAGGTCTTGGTTGTTTTTGGCCAAACCAAGCATTTTCTTATCAAACCGGGTTCAACCGAGAACCGTTTGATCATTTGAACCAAATTTACATGATGGTTAAGTTGGTTTTCTATATATAAGGGGAGATAAGGGGGCGATTTTGATTGTAGAGGTGGTGCGAGACACAATATAAAGAGAAAAATTATTAAAGTGCGTGGGGTTTGTAAGGTTTTGAAACATAAATCTACGTCAAAGGCATATCTCAAACTCACGACCTCATATATCAACATTAAGATGTGTACCATCTACTCTAAAGAGACACATTTGTTAAATTTATGGGTTACAGATTTGAAAATGTTTCCTTACCATTAAAGTGTTCTATCACATTTTGTTGGTCGTCTGTGCTTATGTTTTATTTTGTTTAATTTTCATAAAACAATAATATTTCTATAATAAAATTAAATCTACCTAATATAATAATATAGGTGATTTTTAGATTTATACTTTTCTATTTCTACAACTATTTATATGTAAAAATTCTGATCTAAATAGTAAACAAATTTTAGGTATACTAATCATGACATCACCAGGTTATTCAGTCCGGTACAACCGGTCCGACTAGTGAACGAGTGAAGTGTCCGGTTTGATGTTCAATTGGGTCCAATTATGAAAACATTGCTCGCGAACTCTTTCCTTGATCATTAAGAAGGGCTTTTGTTGCAAAGAGTACACCCCTTATAGTGGCAAAATCTCTACCTAGTGTTCCACCAAGATCAGTACATTTCCTAATAACATGTGAGTATCCATGAAACTTGGAATATTCATCTAATATCCATATGGTGTTAGAACATCTTTGTGAATTCCAATTAGATCATGTATAATTTTGTAAAAACTCTAGTAAGTCTTTCTAGTTTAAACATGCTTAATTCTCATGGATTGCATCCAATTCCTCATTTTGCTCCACAATATGGTATATTTGCCACTACAATTTTCCATGTCATCAGTTGTGATAAAAACATTGACTTCAATTGGGTAACATCTAGATGGTATCCGATTCTTCCTTTCATGAGTCCGTGAGATTTTTCGTGTTTGATCTTATAGCTGACCCACCTAAGAGTGTCGGATTTGTGTTCAACAGTGGGCACGTGCCCACCGTACATGGTCAACCGGGTTTTGTTAATTGGGATACTTACTTAATGGGGAAACTATGATAGAGTTTGACCCTTAACTTACCTCATGTAGATTGGTAATGGTCTAAGATGAAAGAAGAGTGAAGACTGATAGGTTTGTTTCGTTTCCGCTGGCAAACTACTATGGTGGAGATGGAAAAATGAGGAAGATGAAGTCTTAGTGTTATTGCATAAACATCACACTCAATTACTCAATTGTCATAGAAAATTCAAATATTTTATGATTTTACTGGTTTCTAGTTAACTTATTTTATACGGTTTGAAAAATAAAAAGATTACTTTATTTTATAACAAATTTATCATGGAAAATTTGAAATAAAGTAAAACGTCAAAATGGTCCATATGGTTTGGCTAGGTTTGCTAGTATAGCCCAAAGGATTCATCGCCTGTGGATAAAAAAAAGTTTCACCGTGGCAATTTTGGTCCAACTAGCTTAACCTCATCAATACTCCTTAGTTAGTTAAGGGGTATTTTTGTCATTTCCTATTTACATTTAACTAACTCTTTTAATTTTTCCATCTCATTCTCCCTTCACCCCTATACAAACAGAATAATTAAACCCTAATATCTCAACAGAATTCTCTCTATAGAAAGCTTTATAAAATATTAATAAAAAATAAAAAATAAAAGACCTAAGTTACTGCATATAATCTCTACAACAATGAGTAGTTGAAAACAAAACCCTAAAAGGGTTCTTTAAAACAACCAATTCATCGCCAGATCGATCTCTTTCACTTCTTATGGCAATCCAATGAGAAGCCAATTGAAACTTGTTTCCAAAATTTGTTCTTTTTTTATTTTTGTTTTCTTTTAATTGTCTGGTCATCTAAAGATTTGTTCTTTAGGTGATAAAGTGTTAAATTTTCAATCTTTTTAAGTTTTATGAGCTGATTCTTAGTTCTTACTATAGTTGTGTTTAACTTATGTTAAAGTTTATGGATTTTGCTTTTTGTTTTTAGGGGTTTTGTTGTGTGAGTGATCAAAGATTAGATTTTTATTGTGTCATCATCTGGGTTTTTTTGTTTTTTAATTTCTACTTTTTTATATTAACTTTTTATATGGCTTGACAAAAAAAAGTTAATTTGTTTTATAATACATTTTTAATTTTTAAGAGTGATATTTTTAAATAAGCCAATTAATCCGGTCTGACCAATGAACCAATGAGGAGAATGATCAACGTGAAAACAATGGTATTGGAGCTACTTATACAAACTATTTTAAGCTTATTTAGTGGTCTTTATTATCTCTAAAAATATACAATATATATTTCATATTTGTGCTGATTCATCTATCATTTATTTTTCCCAAATCATTTTTAGTTCACCCGCATTTTGCCCACCCTAAAAAAAATTTATCCGTCACTGCACCTAAGTATTGTTATCTTTAAGTATTTTGTGGTCAACCTTGATTTCCCTTAATGGAATGAGCAAACCTTTTTCAAGTTTGGAGTCTAAACGCAACATGCGAGTTGCTAGCTTGAAGTTTCTGTTTGTAGTAGCTAAAGTGTTCATCTTTGTTTGGCAAAATAGTTAGAAGTTGATGGATAATCGATCCGAGTATTCATGAGAGCGGGACACTGACCATACAATAATCACTTAAGTGCGACCTACCCTCCACTCCAGTTTACCCCTGAATCACTTCACTCATCAAATAGAAATTCACGTAATGAAGTAACAGAAATACAAATTGGTGTGTGCGGAAGATACTGTCAATTTGATGATTGCAACATGAGGGCTTACTATGACGACATGAATAAGCTACTCATCTCCCACCATGGAATGACATTTACATTCGAGAGTAAGTTAGAAACATATAAGATCGTATCAAAATTAGAATAAAACCGATGGAATCAAGGAATAAAATGGCTTCGTTCTAAACTGAATGCGTAAATGAATTTCATTAAAACCCAGTTTTTAGAATCGATGTTGAAAAGGATATTCATTTAGAAGTTGATCAAAATGAAGCTCGTGTTGTAAATGTTTTAAAGTACATCCTATAACCGGATGAGCCTAAATGAAACGGTAGATATGATGGCAATTGAAAAGGAAAATGAACCATCACCATGATATACCATCAATTATCCATGTTTATCATGCATAATTACCCCAATTTTATGGCACTTTTTGGGGCTTAATCATTAGAAGCACTACCTAAATCGTTCCTATTTGATAAGTGCAAGTTTTTAGGCACCATTGATGAAAAGAAGTGAAAAAACACCCAAAACAAAGCAAAGTTATGGAATTATGAAGATCAAGCATGGCTATGCATGACCATGCTTCCAACCCTAAAGAAAAGACAAAGAAACAAGCATGCACGCCCGTGCCAGGATATATGCACGATTTTGCACCATCTAAGAAGTCAACAAGTATGCAGAAGGCCATCTGTGCACGTGTCATACAAAACCATGATGGAAAAGATAAACTTTCCAGGCTTCGAGATCAGGCAAAGGTAACAAGACTAGAGACTCTGTCGGGACACCTATCCATGCACGGTCATGCACAAGTACAACTTGTAACAGCCAAGGACAAAAATCCATCAAAAAGTACAAGATCATAACTGTCAAGGCATTGTCATTCACAAGTACAAGTATGCATGTACCCATACAAAAATGGCAATTCTCTGTCATAAGAAAGTACTACACATGACCGTGCACTACAAGGCATGATCATACACTATAGGGCACGACAACGGCCTATAAATACCAGCTTTTTCAGCATATTTAAACCTCAAATTCTATCCCACCATCCCTCATATCACTTCCACATAGTCTTCCTCTAGAGAGTTTTCACTTCCACCCTTGGAGCTTAGGATCACTCCAAATATCACTTGTATTAGCTAGAGAGAGATAGAGAAAATAACTTGTAATCATCTTCAAGAAGTTCTTAGCTCTTGCTCATCATGGTCCATTCCATGATCATTGTTTGTGAACAAGTTTGTATGGACATTCTTGGCTAAAATTTTTGTATTTCTTGGGTGAAGATGAAACTTTGTATAAATTGGATGTTGAATTTCTAGGAAAGTGGTGTGTTTATGTTTTTTGTAATTCTTTCTACCTTTTTTCTTTGTTGATGAGATTTTTTTCTTCAATATTGGTCTTTGATCTTGTGAGTGAACTTGATAACTTAGTGTTGTGAAGCTCATCAGTATACTCATGGTGTGTGACAACCCATATACTGGTGAGTTGATCCCATTTTGGTAGTGGTTAATCCATTTGTGGGTTAAAAACCCCTCATCTTGAGACTAGCCCTTAATTATCAATCTTCATTGGAGTATGTACGGTCTATATACTAAGCTTCAGTGTTAAGGCAATACTTGGTTGACTAACATCGTCGGCACGGTCCTTATGGCAGGTGTAACATTCTAAAAAAAGTTATATATAATATTCGACATGGATAATTAGTTGCAGAAAAAAGGGTCCCAAATGTTTATATTTGATCAATTCACAAAAAAACATAGATTCATTACACTAAAAGGGTTATCCTAACGTAATACAAAAGACTAAGTTTTAGAAACCCCAACATCTCATGATTCAAGTTAACCATCACTAAATTCCACCACACTTTTTATACAAAATAATTGTTAGCAATTAGTGATGTTCTTGCATGTTCTGAGATCCTGATCTTGATCTTAATCCACCATACTAGACCTGCACTTTATCTAAAATATCAAACACCCTAGGTTAACAGTTAAAATACTAATAACTTAGAATTAAAGAACGTATTGTATAAATCTATGGAGACATCTGTAACATTCGTCGTAAGACGGGTTTCAAAAAAAACCCGCACCGTTTATTAATCAAGTATTTGGTTAAATGTTCATTTCATATTTATTAGTGTCGACTATTATTTCTTTTCGCAATTAGTAGAGTTATAGAATTAAATCTTAATTAATAAATAAAAATGAAAAAGGTAAATTGAAATACACTTCAAAATGATAAAAAAATAAAAATAAAAAAAAAGGAGAAAACGGGTTTCGAACCCGGGTCTCCCGGATATACACATACACAACATACCACTAGACCGCACACACTTAATGTGTAGTTTTAAGAACCAAATATTATATATAGTGAACTTACGGTCGTCTGTAAGTTCAAAACCCAAAACCTGAAACCGTCATTTAAACTGAAATCATGTTTTCCGTTCAGCGAATAATCTGGTTCCAATCATTGAAATATCTAACGGAAACCCAATGAATACATGTGGTAACCGATTGAATTTAATAATGCGATAATCTAGGATTTAAACCGAAATCAAATATTGGTTCTAAAGATTCAAAACCGAAACCGTTTTCTGCGACCAATATATACATATCGAGCTATCACCTGCTTAAACTCGCACAATCACAAGTCCAACGCTCTGCTCAAACACTCTGTTCTTGACGGAAAACAATTTTCTGTTCGCCGGAATCCTCAGTTACTCGCCGGAAAACCGAAGAATCTATTCCATTATTGCCTTAATCTATAAATAGGACTTCTAGAGCTCAGACAGAAATCACCGCACTCACCTCAAACTTCCTGTAGAGCCTCTGTCGCAAGTTAAACTTCGTCGGAATTTCTTTCAGTCGCCGGAGTTTCTGCACATTACCGGAATCCAACCGGAACTTCCATCGATATGAATTCTTAATCTTTTCTGTCAGTTCTATTCGATTCATTTGTTTAATCTAAAACAGTAGATCAGTAAAATCAAAATGTTTAACAAATCTGTTTTCAGTTCTGAGTTAATGAAGAAGATGAACATCGAGTCGTATATGAATATAATTAAAATCAGTATTTTAAACGGCTGTGTGCATTTCATACTATCGATACCGAGTTCGATCCTTGACACAACCCCTATCCACTGTAATAAAATGTTCTTTTTAAAACCGAAACCATATTAACTCGCTGTAAGATGTTAAGTATAATAAAATTACAATATATAACGGGTTAGACACCCAGCCCAGTTGGTTGGCTGGGTGCAACACAACACTGGAAACGCGGGTTCGAGTCCGAGCTCTCACACCGGTTCGACAGTTAAATCCTTTTTAAAAATTGAATAATTTCTGAATAACTTAACTAGTATATAAGAATAATAAAATCAGAGATTATTTCGGGTTAGACACGTAGCTCAGTTGGTAGAGCTGCGTGCACGTATACGAGAGGTCACGAGTTCGAACCTCACTCAGCGCATAGAAAACACAGTCTGACCGGTCAAGACCTGGTCAACGGTCAAAAAGTCAACCTTTTTATTTCTTTTTATTTATTTATTTAATTGGAAAATTATTTAAAAATACTTAAAAATAAGATTATTAAAGTTAGAAAATTTCCTTAAACTCACAAAAATAAATCTAACAATCCCGTTAAGAGCACTAATTAAAAATATTAATCTCAAATAAAGTTTATTTATTTACCGAATCATTTCGTTATTATTTAGGTTAGTTTTTCCCTCGTCGGTTGAATCATAATATTCGTGCGCATTCATCGTCATCAAGGAACGCACCAACTGTGAGTGAATCCTTACAAATTTCCCATTTTATTCATGTTTTGCGGTGTATCATGTGTCGCTTTAATTATTTCGTTTATTCAAATTTGTGCTATTACCATTATATGACCTAAACTTATGATGTAAATATTGTTTGTTGTGATGCGTGTTTACATTTTGTCAAGTTGCGTGCAAATCATTCATTAGGCCCATCAGTTCCTCGTGGGAGACGAGTTGAACATCGCGTGCCTCATTAGATCGGCTCCGTTTGATTGAGCCTTGATCTCATTGTTCATCATTTGGTGTGTGTGCTTGTGCATTAATTGATATTATGTGTTTTGTGATTAAATTTACATTTACGTTTACTCGTATGTGGTTATGCACCTTTTTATAACCAATATAATAAATTCGTTCAAATGTTTTTCATAAGATTCACTCACCAACTTTTGTTGACCCCAAAAACCCTATTTTTACACATGATACAGGTGATCCAGTTGAGAAAAGAAACACGTAGGATGGCCTAGAATAATAAACAAGTTAATGCTTTGGAATGGACAATTTAGTTTAGTTTCCCTTTGTAATTGTATGATTTTTTGTTTAATACTTTAGTTTGTAATGAAAGTGTATTTGAACATGTTATGCTTGTATGTCTATTGTAACTTCTTCTTTAAAGAGAAATAATAAATATGAAACTTTATAGTAAATGTCATGAGCTTTGATGAAAACCTAATCATGCCCCGACTACCATTTCCGCTGCGGGTCAGGTGTGTGACAACATCAGCAAAATCCACACTTTTGATGACACAGTGTAAGCTACACCGAGATTGTCGTAGACTTTGCCAACTAGCGTAAGGAATGGTGTACAACTCGATAAAATTCTGAAACTTAACAATGCATACAACGGTGGCTGCAAAAGAAATGTACAAGGTATGGCATAAACTACGCCACCTACATATTTCAACTCATTTCTCCCAATTAATTTTGCATTTTTCAGTCTCAAATACAACATAACTTCATATACCAGTTTCAAAAATCATGTGTAGATTCACATTCTTACTCAACATTTCAACCAACTTCTTTTACCGACAACTATTTGTTTCAAAGTTTTGTATAACTTACGACTAGAGCAGGTCGACAGTAACTTAATAGATCGAATGGATAGTAGAATTCTTTTACTACCTTTTATACATACATATACATGCATATATATATATATATATATATATATGCATGACAAGGGTGACACCATTAACTACCACATGGTTTTGACCCATTACAACATTTTTATTAATAACTTATTAACCTCTAGAGTAACTTTATTACTAACAGCCTTGGTATAATTGAGATTTATGGAATCAAATACAATGTAGTGATTCGTCATGACTACAAGGTCTTTTCTACCAACATAGGATACTTCTTTCTACTTGAAATCATCACGCCGCGGACATGTGGCATCAAATACAATGTAGTGATTCGTCATGACTACAAGGTCTTTTCTACCAACATAGGTGTCACAACCTCAATTTCCACTAATGGAGTTTTATCGCAAGGCGCGTGACAAAATAGGATCTAAGACACCAGTCATATAGATTTACCTCTATATGAATAAAAATACATTTTCAAACTATTAAGTACGATGCGGAAGCGTAAGGTATAATGTAAAGTAAATTGTGCGCAAAACATACGTCCAATAAAAATAAAAAAAAGTTTATAAAATGAAACCATGTAAATTATGAAAATAGTTTTGACACTCCATGTTGTGCATCCTAGCAATGAGTAATACCTTAGCGACCTGAGAAAGACATGCAAGAAAAAGTGTCAACACAAAGGTGGTGACTGAGTTCATAGGTTTTGTCACATAACAAATAGTTTTAGAGTTGTCAAATAAAAGCAGTAATGCTATATCTATAGGTAGCTAGCCTGAGCGTTATGTCATTAAGTGTTCGTAACCGAAGCGGACTATGTTATGCGTTGTTGCGTTGTTACCATGTCTATCACTGAGAATAGTGGAGTGTTAGGCAAATGTTACACCTGTTCGACCTTTACCGGTCGGGTTAGCGTGACTAACCCAGGTGAGGCTTGTCATACTCGGTAGTAGTACTAAAAATTCCGTTGCTATCCAATACTAATGGTCCGAGATATAAGGGCTTAACTTGTGATATGTGGCACTATTATATCCATAGCTGATATAACAAAACTTAAGTTTAACACGTTACTTTACTGTAACCTAGTGCATTCTTTCTCCCCTGTGTTTAAGTAATTTAAAAGAGTATAAGGGTCATGAAGTCACCTTAGAGTGCTCAGCAAACAGTTAAGTAACTACGGGTAGTTATGGGTCAATCACTTCCTGATATGTTTACCATTTTGTTGTTAGTTAAGTTACTAGGAAATCATAATGCTTTCATGTAAGAATTCATAACACATACATGTATACGTATTATCAATTCTCATGTTTCACACGTATATCACCATGCACATCATCCTAATCAGCAATCAAAGACAAAGTCACGTATATACATTCATACATACCAATGGTTATGTACACATGTTCATTTCCTGTTGACACATCATTATCAATCCATCCATGTTCATGCACATGCATTTACAGATTACTCATGCCTACTTACACATATATACGAAACACATACATATTCACCTAACATGTTCAATGACATTTATTTAGGTTTCACATTCCAATGACATCTTGCATAACCAAACAGATACACTCTCTACTGTCAACACAAAGTTTCAGTAGTTTCAGCTCAACGTCAGTTTTTCAGCCAGGTTGTGAATTTTATTTACAATACTAAACGGTGCAGAAAAATTATGAATATTTTATGAGACATACTAATTATTCCATATGGGTTTGTGTAATTTTCTTGAGTTCTGAATGTTTATAGAAAATTCATGAAAAATCCTACTCCACACATAGGTTAAAAACGTTGTTTTCTTATGACAATTTACCAATTAATTTATAGAAAAATCTACGTTGATTGGATTGATAAAATTACAGTTGGAGAGTCTCATAAACTCCTATGGTTATCTACTATAAAAATTTCAGATCCTAACTCTAA
Source organism: Scalesia atractyloides (assembly GCA_947069175.1). Taxonomy (NCBI): domain Eukaryota; kingdom Viridiplantae; phylum Streptophyta; class Magnoliopsida; order Asterales; family Asteraceae; genus Scalesia; species Scalesia atractyloides. Next base: position 6,955,979 of record CAMTDV010000002.1, on the reverse strand, counting down.
GTATTAGCCAAGTTTTAGCCCTCGTCATGAACCTCATTTTCTTATCAGAAAACTCAGCTTTGACCTTTGGTTTCGTTTTAAACTTTTGAGACCAAAACCCATTATAAAAATGTGAAACCAATTAGGTTTGAAAGTAACTTCTTTGAATTTGACTTTAGACTCAAAAACCACGTAGTTTCATTATGTTTTGGCTAATAGATAGCCTTCACAAGTTGACACAAAAATCCTAACCAGAATCTGTTAACCTAACGCACTTAACAAAACATGTTCAAAGTCATCATTAACATAATTTCAGCCATTCTAGCACGCATAAGTCCTTGTGGGTCAGATTTAACACATATCCTACCATAATCATGCTTTCTATGCAAACCCTAATCTCTATACATGCATACATATTTTCGGTTTTATACACATAACAACCATACATGCTCAATTTTCACAACAAACATACAACCATATCTCTATACCTATGCATATCCGATTACATACACATACATATGATTTCATATAAAACAATAACCAAATCATATAGAACAATACGTATCAACATAACAAGGGTCTTACCAGAACTAGGGTTGCGAGAGAGAAAGATCCGAGAGAGCGTGTGTGTGTCGTCGAGAGAGGAGAGCCATGAGAGAGTGGGAGGGACGAAGGTGAGGTGGGGTGGGGGTGGGCTAGGGTTAGGGTATTATAAAACTTGTTTTGTTTTTAGTTTGTTATTTTTACATTTAGGCCCCTCAAGTTTTGATTTCCTTAAACTTGTGTATAAAGTTAAACAGTTTAACCTTAAGTGTATGCACGAAACTAGTCATTCTAGTTTATGTTGTTATCTTGTGTTATAACCTATAAGTGTAATACCAGTGCAAGTGCATGTACGAGTGTTCTAGAAATCACGAAGATTTAACTGAGAAAAGTTAACGGTTTTAACCTGAAAGTATGGGATGTCACAATAGGATACTTTATTTTTAACCGTGTTTTTCTTGAAATAACATGTAAAAAGTAAAATCAACTAAATATTCGCAAGTTGATTTACCATTGTCTTGTTCCTTTTTGACTCCTTGTGTACGTGATCCAACCCGTTGATCGCCTAAAACCGATATTCATATCATTGTAAGTTATTACTTCCATGCCTAACATACTTGGCTTATAGTTATATCGTATCAAGTTGCCACATGGGTCTTAACTCTTACAAACATGTGTAGTTTCAGTTACGTATACAAGTACCGAATTCAAGTCATCTTTACCGTACGAATTTCTTACATTTTCTCAACAAACGTTTCATTAAATACCTTATTTGCATAAGATTTAGAACACATATCTCAATTAGTTTTCTTGAAATCTTTTTCCATCATTAAATTCTCATCATAAACGAAATAAATCAACTATATTTGCATACTAACAGTGAATTTAACTTAATTTAAGAAAACTACCAGTGTTAATAAGTTAAGTTTAATACCTCCACCTTAACCCAATTCAACATCTATATATCAACCCAAGGTATACAAATTCACACCACTACTCCATACATTTATTAAATTTCACAGTGTAACCCAACCTTTATATTGCCACTAAAACACAATAAGGTAACAACTATAAAACCAACATTTTATAAATTGACACCCACTTACTTATGTCTATAAATTAATACTTAAAACATATTGACATGAATAAAAATATTGGGATGTTACAAATCTACTATCTAAACAGGGTTTTGTCCTCGAAGCCAAAATTACGTACCAAATAAGTAGGGGTAATATCTCTTCATTTCATCTTCCAATTCCCATGTCGTATCGGGTCCTCTTCTATGTTCCCATTGGACTTTGACTTGATTCACGCCTCTGCTGCGGAGTTGCTTGACTTTATGGTCAAGAATGGCTAGCGGTCTCGGTCTTTCTACGTAATTGAGTTCGTCATTAACTTCAACGTCATCCAAGGGTACATACGATGTTTCATCGGCTAAGCATTTACGTAAATGTGATATATGAAATGTGTTATGTATTCCACTTAACTCCCATATAGTTTCGTTAACTGTTCATCTAATGATTAAACTTGGTTGGTGAAGATATTTGTTGAGATCCAGAAATTGCGTTAAGTACCGGCGGCTGACAGCCTGGAAACTGATGGAAGATAGTGGTGTTTGGTGAAAGTTGGAGTCTTAAAAACCTTATTCATTCACCACATGAACATCATTTCAGGTATTTTTATTATAATATATACAATGTATTATTATAGTCTATAATCAGGAATCATATTGCTGGATTTTTCATCAATGGGTTACATTTTCATTATGTTTTTTTAACTCAATGGTTTAAGTATAACATTTATTCATGTGTATTTGTGATGCAGTAACATATTTGAGTCTTATGCAGCATAGCATCAGGAGACTGAAACCATAAAAAATTTCCCGACATGAAGGTGATGGAGAAGGTAAGCAATCGAACTCTGTGAGTTCTTGACTCGCCCGCCCTTGAGTTATTGGTTGGTTACAATTGATTTGTTTCTATTGGATATGGAACTTGATTCAGATTAAAAAGTAATCTAATGTGTTTCTCTGTTAGTTGGTGGTTGTTTACTTCCAACCGGTATACGCGCATATACTATCATATTCGCTGCTCTATACGTGTACCATCATATCAACATGGGTTGATTGGTAAATTAAAGCATAAAAATGTTGTTTTTTTTTCTAACACCATAATTTTCATTCAACACAATTTTCATAAAAATGTAACGATCAACTTCGCTCCATGATCTATAAAAAATGCATACGAGGGCCGCAGGTACAACTTTGTTCAACTACAATTTCTCTTGCAAAATGTTTGACAAAGCTCGGCATATACATTCCTATCGAGATACAAAAGGTACATATCGCAAACTTCTTATAGATTCTTATATCTTGCTTTTATGTGTTAGAATTGAAGTACAAAAAATATATGTGAAACCATATGCATTTCTTCCCAAGCTTATGGTCTGGGTTGGGTTAGCGGGTTACTATGAAACTTGATCTAAACACTGGCTTATAGAATACAATAACCGACCTGACTATTTTGCTTAAGCTCCCATTGAAGGAGATGAAAGTTCTGATAAAATAGACAATGTTCCTTGTGATACAGTTAATGTGTGAGATCCAAGTGTTTTTTGAATAAATATGAATTTGAATGAGGATTGGTACATTCCGGTACTTACGGAAGCTTTGAAACAAAATTGTTTTTGAGAATGAGTCTCGTACCCTGGCTGCTGCTGTTGAAGAAATGTAGACGATGTCTTATTTGCGGGTGAGAAACCGTTCCCAGGTAGCTAACATGGGAGAAATGGCAAAAGTTTGATATGGGTCAAGTTGGGTAGTGCAGCTTGGTGGGTATTGCTGCTGTGTGATTTAGCTTATTATGTTTGTTTTCCTTTTCGCTCCCTTGGCGTAATGTGGGGAGCCTCAGGCTTGCAGTTTTTTGTGGGTTAATAAAAAATGGTGTTTTGTTTACCTCCCCAAAGGTTATTTATGCAGCTATTTCTAGTTAATAATTAAATAGTAACTAAATAAAAATAAAGGTTATTTATGCAGCTAATAATGTTATTTGTCATCTGCTATAACCATGTTAACTTGCTTTGTTACAATATTAACTGCTTTACAAATTTGCTTGAATCATATTTGTAATTAGTACTATTCGTGCCTATCCACAAAACTAAAATGAACTATTTAAACAGTCATTTACAACTATCATTTTTTTGTCAAAAGTTTGCCCACAAACAAACTCATCTTAACCCTAACAAAGCCCAACCTCTGACCCAACTCATCTTAACCATAACCATAACCAACCAGTGTTATAAGAATTGCTAGCGCTAGTCGGGCGGTGGGGTACCGACTAGCGATTAATCAGGCATTATTAGGGATTAATCGGTTGAGATTTTTATATGTAATTTTTACTCGCATATAAACACACGCATTTATATATTAGTTTTAAGTAATCAAAAGAAATTTAAAAAAAGTTGGGTCGAAATTTGGCTAGCGTCTTGCCAAAAATTGGCAAGAAGAGGATTGCCATTGACCGCCTAGCAATTAATCGGCCATTAATCAGCGAACCTCCTATTAGTGATTAATCGGAGATTAGTCGGGATTTATACAACCACGTAACCAACCCAAACATTAAAAAAACCTCCAAACAGAAATATAAGCAAAACTTCATTTGGAGCTTTAATAGAAAACCAATCTTGAAACAACAAAAATAAACACCAAATCAACACAAATGTATTGCAAAACTTAAATAATAAAAATAGCCTGTTTTTGTCACGATAAAAAACAAAACTTCTAGCAAGAAACTAAGTTTAAAACCTTTAGTAGGTAACAGGTGCAAGGATTTCAAGTTGAGAACCAAGTTTCTCTTCTGCAGCTTTCTCAGCCTTGGCTCTAAGTTTGTTAAGCTGCTTCTTTCTTTCATACACCACTTGGGCCTTTTCTTTCCTCTTCTTTTCAAGATCCTGCAATAACGACAAGTTACAAAACTCATACATAGTAAATAATACTTCATAAATGTCAAAACCACAAACATTTAAAATAAACATGTTTGGAAGATAAAAATGTTAAATCAATTTTTGTACATTCACGCGTCATTGTATAAATTACGGACAACTTATTTGACGTCTAGTTTATAAAAATCTATCTTGCCAGTATATACAGTCAATGGTTATGCACCATCCTATAAATGAAATTAAATAAAAGTATCAACTCAAGAACAAAACTATATCTAACATTCACCTAGACTGACAAAAATATATCTCGCATCCAAGGATTTGAAAGTTGCAATGTACATTATGCAGCATCAAAAGTGGTAGTTACCGCTTTGATATAACAAAAAAAATCAATATCATCTTTACCTTAATGGTCTCATAATGATTCCACCCAACTTCAGAAGAGAGCCGACCGAGCAAACAGTACTTGTGTCCAGCAGTTAACCTCAATACCCTATGTTTATATTTGCAAAAATCAACATCATGACAGAATTTACTAATTTAAAGCAATATTTCGTTACATTTTTTATATTTAAAAACGCAGAAAATAAAAAACGGCTTACTTAAGAGCATCAGGGATGACCATTCTCTTCTTCCTGTTGTAAGGAGTAGGGACCCCTTCATAAACCTTCAACCTTGCTAGTGCAGCAGCTCCACGCTTGGTCTTGTGTGGAATCATGCTGTGAACAAAGCAACAAACTAAAAATAAATATAAAAAATACTCAGATAAAAAACTTGAAGCAAGATTTTCTGATAGCAAATAAACTTTTTTGTATTTTTATTGTAAGCAACAATTAGTATACATTTTTACAAAACATGTTACAGTTTAAATATAACAAATTTTTGTGATAATTTCAAAATCCAATTAACTCCACTCAACCCTTTCTACTCAAAACCTCACAATTAAAACAATTTAACAATGAAAAAAAATCTCAAATCAACAAAATCACCTTAAAGCTAACAAATGCAAAATTACCGTACAATCTCAAACCAACATCAAAGCACCAATCAAGTGTCATTCTTTGCAAAACACAAATTCTATGTTCATCAACCTTTAACATTCAATCCATTTCATCCACACAATTCTTTCAACGCAAAACGCATAAATTATATGTTCATACTGCATAAGCCTGTAATATTTGATTCATTTTGCATCTACATTAAGCACAAAACCAGAACATAAAAAGGCATACAAGTAACATGATAAACTACAAATTGCAAATACATGCAATGTACTTATGCACATAACAAACTATAACCCCTACATAAACAGCAACATCACAACCCTAATTCAACAAACAATCATATAACCAACAATATCAACAACAAATTACAAAATTACCCTCGGATAGTCCGCCAAAGGATCTTCGAAGGAGCACGGAAATGAATCGGACCATGCGACGGCTTCGTGTTCATTCGCTTCCTCAAAAACCGGAGGTATTTCATCTTCTGACGAACGAGACCGCCGGAGAGGCAGATCTCTTCGCAGCGGACGACGGTTACTCGCTGGCCGTTGAGGAGTTCTTTGGCCAGAATGGAGGATAAGCGGCCGAGCATGTGGTGGCGAGCGTCGACCACCACCTCCTTCGCGCAGATTCCTGATCCGGACACCATTGTGAGTTAGGGTTTGATGGTTTGAGCTTCTGTGGCCGTCAATGGAGTGTGTGCAGAAGATATTATTGTATAAAAAGGTTGAGGGTTAGGGTTCTGTTTGATGGGCCTTTATTGACAGCCCATTTTGTATTCATTTGTAGGGTATTTGTACAAAAAAAAAATAATAATAAAGATAACTTATCTCATGTGATCATTTTTTTAACAGCAAATTTGGATCATTCACGTATCATTGAAATATCATCATGCTATTAGTGAAATCATCCAATCATATACATCTACACTAGTCATAATGTCTATACACCAATTCAGGAGGAAATCCAATAAATATAGGAAAACATCTCTTGTTGGTATTGAACCCAGAACCTCATTTCACCTCCAAGATACCACTAGGCTATAAAGCCATGATGTCAAATTGTTAAAAGTTTAAATTGGACTGAGCTTAAATCAATTCCACTTCAAAGCTAAATTGGAGCTCATTTAATAAATAAGTCTGAGTGAGAGCATGATTAGGGTAATGATTCTAAATGAACCTATTATTTATATAAACTAGGGAAATTATCCCGCGTGTTGCGACGGAAATTCGGCCGGTGTCGATTTGGTTCGTTACGATATCGATACTTAGTATAAAAACCAAAAAGAAACCTTGGAAAATAAAGTTGTGATATGCCCAAAATGATACCGATACAACATTTTAATATTAGATATAATTTGATGAAATCAACTTTTTTAATACTTTACGATACATATGATGTTTTAATATACGATACGGATTATCATTATCAATTATTTTTATATGTATTTAACAGGAGAAAGAAGCAAATACATAATTTGTTTATTGGTATGATTTGCATAAATTAGGAAAATAAACATGTAAATGTAATGTATGGTTCAAATGTGTCTTTTTTACCGGTGTGTATATGAAGAAGTCATGTGAATGTGGAGCCCACTGGATCATGGCTTGTAATAGAAGGTTCTTGTATAAACCACCAACAATGTGTTTTAGTATAACAAAAGCCACATGTCAAGCTATGGTTAGATTGTGACTCACTAACATGTGATTTAATGTTATTGTAGCTAACAACTTGCTAAATAGTATGTATAATAATATAAAGAAATTAAATTTGAAAAATGTATAGCATTATTTTATATTGTTGCAAAAAAATATTATATTATGTTATATGTAAAGTTAACTACAAGTATATATATAACTATATATGTGTAGTAGATATACATAAACTAAATAAATAAGAAATGAGTCGCGTATGAGCCTAGCTTAAGTTTGAAAATTATTTATGTGTCAATCTTAAAGCTTTATGCTTGGAGTTCGAAACGAGTCAGTCACAAACTTTTTAAGATAAATGAGCGAGCTATAACTTAGGTTGACTCGGTCACTCGGATACTACTCAAAGCTTTTCTATGGGCCTTGGTAAGAGACGAGGCATTTTGATGTGCTCTTTTAAGATAATAAAAATCATAACAAGACATTTTACAAACTTCATGTTTAAGTGTGATATTTTGTTATATCTTCCTAAATAAAAAAGAATAGATTGTAACTGGTCTTATGTGGTAAAAGAAAATCTGTTGAGGTGCTCATTACCTGAAACCTTATCTTAAATTGACCTAAAAAGGACTTGAAATGTTATCAGATACTTGACTAGACAACTACACTATAAGCAATTTCATAACTTTTAACACTAAAACAACCTTAAAATACTATTTATCATATTTTTAAAACATATTCTATGTATTCAGTTTCAATTCAATAATAATAATAAATGGGTTAATTGGACAATATCACCTGGTAATTCATAATAAGCAACAGAGTAACCTTTTTAATCTCAGAAACAGACAAATCATTCAAAAAAAATTGTTATGAATTGAAATTGAAAGCTACATTTGATCAAGTTATGACATCAGCAATCCAAATTAAATATAGTTAATATCAGATAGATAGACATGATCTAGCCCACTTTTGTGGGTTTCTAGGAACCTGTTCGGTTTGGAAAAAATGGAAAAAAATTAGTAAGAACCTCGCATGATTTGGAAAAAAATAGTGAGAATCTACCAAAAGGAATCTAGTGAAAAAAGTTCTTAGATCCGCCCTGCAAGCACATTCTGGTACTCTGGAGGGATATTAGAAGCATTAGCAGATATCTTCAGCTAGCATAATCTGTTCTTCCTTTGGGTCAAATTTCATATCCAACTAGTATTACTATTCTCGTCTCTTGGTCATCATTTCGGACACGATCACATTTCCAAGCCTGTCACCTGATTAAGTATTGTTCATTAGGTGGGATCAATGACTTCTGGACCATGTTCACCTCCTGTAATATAACCAACCCTCAATGTTGAATGTTGATGCAAATGCAACTCGGTTTGCGTTTGCCTCTTTCACTTGGTGGATTTGAGTTGTGTTTTTATCTCAAACGAGCGGAACTAAAAAGTTTAACTAACAAGAGAACAGTTAAATAGGTCGAAACTCACCCAAAGTGTATTAATTATGTATACAAGCTCCTAGATCAGTTTATTATAGAACTTGGATTATTTATGTAATAATTGCCACGTTAACTATTTATAATTTTTTTTACAAGATTCATTATGACAGGCTCAAAATACCTATCACAGCAGTAAAAGGCTTGATCATATTCATTATCGAACGGTTTACTTGATAAAAACCAATAGATCCTTCATGAACATAAAAAAGATTACATCAAGAAAAACAACAAATTGTGTGCAAGTTAAGAACAAACCTGCCGTAAATACCGGTTAACGAACCCAGATCAGGAACCAGAACCATCTTGTCTTGTGGCAAATATATAATCTACCTAATCTCTGTCAAAAAAAAATTCCAAAATAAGATTGCTATGAAATAATTTACTCAAAAGGGAATCAATATATCACCCAGAATGCAAATTATTCTCAAACCTCATGACTTATGACTCTTTTTGGCTTGTTTAACTCTTACATTGATACATGTTAAAGGGGTACTTTTAATTAATTGCAATATGTCAACAAGTTTTATACTCTTAAGCAACAACAGTTGGAAGTAGAAGCATACCAAGTTTTAAATTCTCAAACGATAACATGTGAGCTTCTACTGTTCGGCTAGTTTACAGCTCTGATTTGACTGCACATGCCCGTCTTTACTTTCACTAGTATCGTTGATTACAAGGAGTGCAAGCACATTCAGGAGGGATACTAGAAGCATTTACAGCTTCAGCTAGCATCATCAGTTGGGTCACAGATCCAATTATTGTTGTTGATAAGCGGGACACACAAATTTATTTATTTTTTTGGGAGATGAGTCTACTAACAAGGATATCATGAAGCATGAAGAACATAAGAAATTGAACCAAGGCAGACAAGACAAGACAATATTTTATCTTCCTACCAAAATGCATAATATGCAGTAAATATAAGAAGATTAAGATATTAAAACTACCAAGTAAAAATCATCAAGTGTACAAAATTTCACAAATTTAACATAAATCAATTATCAATGTACGAGCATCTTAATAATCCCCTCAATTTAAGTTTAAAATAAATGTGCATGCAATATGAATTAGGGAAGTGAATTTGGAACATATGATCTAATGCAAACGCACACGGATTCAACATACTTTTCTAAAATTTATGTAACCAAATCATAAAGAGACGTATTTCACCGTCGTTTCAGTTGTCCATCGTCGATGAAAATAACCGCCGGGAGCTCCAAAAACCGTGCGTGTCATCCTAATTCATACAGATGAGCTTTAGAAATATATCATACAGATGATAAAGTACGTAAAAAAACTTTATTATGAATGTTTTTAATTAACAAATGATAGCTATAAACTTGTGACACCATGCGACAATGGAAAGACGAAATGCATAACCAATTATCCACACAGTCACTTCCTTATTTGTGATTACAATATTTCATCATACTTGTATTACCAACCGTATCGTTCTTTGGTCTTATTAAGTTGTTGCTTATCAGCTTACGATAGAATAAATAGTTCATGAAGAAAACAAATATGCTAGAACAGTAAGATTAACAATAAGTTGTTGCGTATCAGCTTACGATAGAAAAGTACACGAAGAAAACAAATATGTAAAGAGAACAGTAAGATTAATAATGTTGCAACTTGCAAATAAGATGTGCGAATCGAGTTTATATTTTTTTAAACATGTGACTAGATCTGTTGAGCTGGTTTATCGGAGAAACTTACATGTTTATAGGATTGTGTAAGACCATATTAGGAATGACACGATATGAATAAATATATGGGACGTGTTTAGACTTATTGACTCAAACCACCAACCCGACACAATTGTGATGTAATTGTTGTGTCTTGAATAAATGTTTCAGGACAACTTCAGTTAAATAAAAAACACATACAAAATCAAAAATAAAAAGGATTAGCTCACCGAGTCACGAGTTCAATTAAATACGTCCTAGCGTTTGGCATTGATTAAAGATTGTAAGTTAAACCATTGTTTTTGCTCTAATCACTTCGTTAAACAACCATATTCATGGGTGGGTTTAGTGGCGGATCTAGAAAATCCACATAAGGGTAACGTTTCAATGAAAAGGGTAATAAAATCAAAAAACCGTTAAATTTTTCCAAAATTTACACTACCGTCAGAGCGTTAAGGGACAATGTAGGTTACCCCTTCTATCACTCTAGGTCCACCCCTGAGGTGGGTTGTTATTATTATAAAGCTAAATGCAAGAAAATATAAGTTTTAGACAATCACGATATTAACCCCTATAGCAATACAAGGTTCGGCCCAGTTGAATTGGTCTTCTTACCGATCCACTGGTCGGATCAGTCAGACTAGTCTACCCGCATGTAAGAACTGAATGGCGCCGCATATATTATAAAATTGATAGGGTAAAATTCAAAGGACTCATTTAAATTCTGGTTCGACCCCTAAAATTCTGTTTCAACTGACCGCCGATTTTTGACTGGTCCAAGTGTCAGCTTGCATCTGACTGGTTATAACGCCTTAACTCGCACTAGTTAAAGACTCGGTTCCTAGTCTGACCGGCCGATCCGATCCAGGTTTCAAAACACCGCCCTATAATCTACAAGTTATGTATATTAGTTGTTATCTCTTTTTATTTAGTTCAAAACACATTGAAAACATGATTAAAGGTTTAATATTAGTAGTTAAAAGAATAATCACACCGGTTTGCAATGATTTTGTAACAACCCGCGCCCTCGCATGTGATCTTCGACCTCCTTGCGTTTTAGACTGTATTACATTAGAATGGGTTAGAACATCTCCAATCGAGTTCTCAGTTGTCTTTTTTGCCTCTTCTTAACTAGAAACCGTCACGTTCTATGTATACTTAGTTTTAGAGTTTTCGCGACTATAGTACGATTTGTACCGTTAGGTGAGTATGGGCTGTACCCAACAATAATGGGCTGCCATAAGGGTTGTTTTTACTTTTGTTTTGTCACCTAGTGGTACGAGCTGTACTTGGTAACCGGTACGGGTCGTACTTCTCTTAAATTTCTTGTTCTTCTTTTCTCTGGCTGAGTTCATGTTTGTTGAAATCATTCTTCTTAGGTTTAACCTGCAAATCACATACGCGTAAGCTGGAGGTAGTAGACAAATGATGTTGAGATGGATGTGTGGGCACACTAAGGTAAATCAGATAAAAAAAACGAGATGTTTAGAATCAGGAGTGACATGTACAACAAATAAGATAAAGGAAGGGAGATTGAGATGAGATGGGTTGGGCATGTCAGGATGATACATGCGACGACCATTGTTAGAAGGGTAGAAACTCTGACTGGGAGGAAAGGAGGAGTAGAGGCAATCCCAAACTTACGTGGAATGAACATATTAAGCTGAATTTACTAAACTCGCACTTCTTTGAGGACATAGTCTATGATATGAGTTTAATAAGGGTGAGGATTTGTAGGAAGGATGGTATAGTTTTGTATTAGATTTCTTATCGTAGGGGATTAGTTTGTAATATTTTGTCGGTGGCTATTATGTGTTATTTATGGCCTATCATATCTCTATATCAATTTATGCTATTACTAGGTTACTAAAACTATATTGTAACCCTTTGTGTATATTTTTCGTGGAGCTAGGCATGCTTTTAAATAATTAGATTTGGATATGTTTTTCAGTTAAGAATCACTAAAAACAGCCTTTTTGTTACTTCTAATTTACGACCCATACTTCCTTAACTCTACAAATAAATAATACAACTATATGTATTACTTAAGGGTTATATAGTTCATTGGTTAGCTTTACTGATGTGGGTTAGCGCCCATGGCCACCTCAGCGCCTTGGCCCCCCAACATCGCCTTATAGGCGTCATGGAGGGACGTTATGTGTAGAAGATTAGTTAGAGGGGAGAGTGTGGGGACAATCAAATCTTCTTTAAATGTTAAAAGGGAACACCATTGTTGTCTAACAACATTCGTGACGCTGATGTCACACAGGCATAACGCTTTATATCCCCATGGGCCTTATTCAAAATTACCGAGGTTAGTATTTTCAAACCCGCAAAAATGTATAACACTAATCTGAAAATCATACATCACAAGTCACAAAGTTAAAACAATATAATATTATTATATATCTTAAAACTAATGGTCGGTGGCTGTCACATCACAGCCACCGCCATCTTCAATATATATGTATTTCTCGCGTAATGAAAATCAAACTGAGGTCTTGCGGAGCTTTGGTCATGTCACAACTACATTGTTTTAGTTTTCTATTTCTTTTGCTATAGCGCGTGCACTGTATCCGGTTGCATTCATCAAATTCAATTCGTCAATTAAATTCGGTTTGGTATACATTTTAACGTAAAGGGTTGATAAGAATCTATAAATAATCACGCCGCATAGTCGGTACAATATTCGAGTTTGTCTACATTTTGACATAATTTGATGTACGCTTTAATGCTTTATTTTGTATGTTTCCTACTTATGAGTCGGGTCGCATATGATACGTGTTAACTTGACGGTATAAATTCGAGTTAGGCGGATCGCATATAATACATTATGATTGTATGATATAACTTTGATTTACTTTACGTTCGGATCCAATCACAATACTATGTTACGTTGAAATCAATTAAATACGTCAAAATACGCGTTTTCCTATGATTAACGCAAATCGCTTGAACAAGTAATGGATGCCTATTCTTTTCTTTGAATGAAAAATCAGAGCTACAGCAAAATTTGTTCGTCAGAAAGTAGACGAATGTGAACAAACCTTTTAAAAACTTCAACAGATCTCGGACAAGAAGAAGAAGATGATGAATCGAAGGATAAACAGCTTCATCAGCAGATCCATACTAACAACACTAGTGATTACGCTATCACTCTCATCTTCAGTTGTTCATTTCACTCATGCCGCTTCTTCGACCTCTTCATCGGTGCACACCAACAATTGGGCCGTACTGGTCTGCACATCTCGCTTCTGGTTGCTCTCCTCTCTCTTAATAGTTTTGATTTCGTTCTGATTTCACTATTATGTATTAGGTTAGGGTTTGTTAGATGTGTATGTGCTAGGGTTTGCGATTTGTGTGCTCATTGTTAAAGTAATAGAATAATATATTGATAATATAGCTGTTAGTTGATATTGTTACTAGAATTAGGAGTTCTATGGTGGTAGATTGTATGGAATTTTTGTAGGTGTGTTTTTGTTGTCAAGATAACTGGAATCAGATTATGTATGTGAGCCTAGATTGAACTGCAGGGTGCTAGGGTTTGTGATGACAAAAGGGGGCAATTGAACAACAGATATACACTGCAACATTATATTTATGTTAGAAAATAAATGCAGTAGTTCCTTCTTGACTGTTTCAGATTGAATGAAAGGTGGAAGGTCCAGTTTCAAAATTTTAATAGAAAACTAGCTCTTTTTCTGTCGACTACAGTGACAAAATACTGATGTAGTTTATGTTGGTCCCCTTGTTTGTCATGATTGACGGGTGATTTAAGTATTTAACTAATAGTTAGAACTGTTCGATGGGACTAAGTTCTAGTTAAAGTTTGCTGTATAAGATCACATTTTGCATAAAGATGAGAATGCAAGTGATAAGTTTGGGGGTAAGTTAGTTTTAAGGTAAAATTCAAGTGATAAGTTGAAGACAGTATTATGAACTTGTATCGGTTTCTAATTCCAAATGTAGTGAAGGATAAGGTGTTGAATATCAGGGCTAAAGCAGGCGGCAAAACTAATATCAGATCCTCTTCGTGTAATATTTTAACCGCGTTATTGCTAATTAATCATACGTGGAAATGGCTTTTAATGTTTCAACTTGTACTTGTTTCTGATTTTGATGGACTTGTTTTCAATGAACAAGTAAATAAGAGCTACCCATGTGCTAGCGATTTTACACTCTTAACCTCTTTGCAGTTTGCTCTAACAGAAGTCATTATTTTCATTAGTTCAATTATCGACATATGGCAAACACTTTATCCTTGTATAGGTACGTGTTGTTCTTTTACAGTCATATTGGTGTGTGTATTATATTGTTCATGGCCTATTGACTCTTCTATCTAAAGATATTTAAATGCCTTTTCTTGTGTTTGATTTCTTCTATATCTTGGTCTTCCTATTTAGGACTGTGAAACGACTAGGAATACCTGATGAGAGGATCATTCTTATGTTAGCTGATGACATGGCTTGTAATGCTCGCAACAAATACCCCGCACAAGTTTTTAATAACGAGAACCATAGGCTTAATTTGTATGGAGATAATGTTGAGGTGAGTTTTGCATCAAATTAATTCAACGGCTCTTAGATTATTATTGCAGGAGTGTGATGATGTAATCATATCTAACACACTCTTTCTTTTAAAAACTTAAAAAAAATTCTGTGCAAAAATGTTTAGGTTCAACCCTAGCATTTTGACCGACCAAAAATTAACCTGGTTTGACCCGTTACGCCACCCTCCTGGCCCACCCGTTTTGCCACCTTCAAAAGAAGATATGCTGATTTTAGCACACTGTGATGTCAGGTAGACTACAGAGGTTATGAAGTGACGGTTGAAAACTTTTTGCGGGTTTTAACGGGCCGACATGAAAATGCTGTACCAAGATCCAAACGTCTGTTGAGTGATGAAGGAAGCCACATACTGCTATACATGACAGGACATGGTGGAGATGAATTCTTGAAGTTTCAGGACTCAGAAGAACTTCAGAGTCATGATTTGGCTGATGCAGTCAAACAGATGAAAGAAAAGCGTAGGTGAGATATTGTGTCCAATTCGTTATATAATTAGCTGAACCTGTTTGAGTGTCGTGTCATTTACTTACTTTGTGAACTTCTTTTTTCATGTTTAGGTTCAAGGAATTGTTGATTATGGTAGATACTTGTCAAGCCGCAACACTCTTTTCGCAGGTATGAGTCTTTTTCTTAAAGGGTCTAGCTTCTTCATAATATTAAATATCCACTACAGCACAATTTATTTTTATAGAAAGTACTTCGAGCTCCAATATGTTACTTAGGTTCAACTACTCGAGTTATGAAAAACATACTTGGTTGTTGAATGTAATGACTTCTTTCTCTTGCATTCAGCACTTGAGTGATTTCAATATGTATATTAATTCTTAGGGATAACATATACATAGGCCAACTAAGTTGTTGAATGTATTGACTTCTTTCTCTTGCATTCAGCACTTGAGTGATTTCAATATGTATATTAATACTTGGGATAACATATACATAGGCCACCTAAGTAGATAAAAGTAAGTACTATTAAAAGTCAAAACATTGTTAGAGGCCAACCAAGTATGAATTTGGTTTCGTTTATGCTTATTTCTGCAAAAAATCATTGCAGAAAAAATGGAAAATGACTAAAGCTGCAAAAATAGGCTTTTGTTTATAATTCAATTAACATATATCTTTTATACATGTAGTTTATAGAAAAAGTTTAAAATACGAATGGCTTTTAACGTGCGACGGTATGCGACCACCAAAATAATGTACGTAATTAGGGTTAACCCAACCCATGTGTAATTATGCAAATAACGCGCGTAATTAGGGTTTAACCCAACCCATGCGTAATCATGCAAACTCAATTACTATCAGATGTGCAGTTGAGATGCTCATGTACGCATCGCACGATAAGGTGGTCTTGTACGTTAACCGGCCTCTAATCCATTAGTTTTTTTTATAAAGGTTGATGACTTGATTCTTATAAAAGAATTTAACTGAAAAAGCAAGATTCTATCAAATCTTGAACATGCAAATTTTTATAAATTAGTTTTTATATGCAAAACAACATTTTATAAGATGAAAACCACTTTGTTGTTGTTGAACATCACTTTTAACGTTGCTAATTGTTTATTTTTTGACTAAATCTTACCGTGTCATTATAATAGTTATCCATAATGTGTAGTGTACTATTTATAAAATATATTTGAGATCTGTTTTTGACAACTTTATGTTGTTTTACTTGATTAAAATTGGTCTTTCTAGTTATATACATTGTTAATTGTTATTAGTTCAAACAGATATTTGTAAACAATGTCATATATTAGTACGGAATTACTGATCACAGTGTGGATTGTTTCGTCTTTTTCAGCTCCAATCACCTGGTGTTTTGGCTATCGGAAGTAGCATGAAAGGGGAAAACTCATATTCACATCACTTGGATTCTGATGTGAGCATGATCTCATACTCTGGATGTTAAATAGTTAATAACTTGAAAAGCTTCTATATATTTAACTTGTCACACTAACGTTGTTGAAATTGTTGTGATACAGGTTGGTGTGTCAGTTGTGGATAGGTTCACGTTTTATACCTTAGCTTTCTTCGAGAGGCTAAATATGTATGACAATGCATCATTAAGCAGGTATAAACGATATATATTATAAAATTTGTATGCAGTCTTCAGCCTATACTTATTCCTCTTTTTTGTTGTTGTTTTGTAGTCTTTTCAGCTCATTTAACCCAAATTTGTTGCTATCAACTGCATATTACCGAATAGATCTATACCAAGAACAAGTGGAGAAGGTATGGCAGTTGTACATATCATCACATTTCAGGCTTTTTTTTGTCCAAAACGAGCTGGGTGAATTGTTGGCTTTCAATTGTGTTATCATCAGGTACCTGTGACAAATTTCTTTGGGTCAGTCATGAAAATGATCCACACAGATTCTGCTTACAGAGCAACCTCAGGTAAAGACAGCAGCCAGGTCAAATCTGACGTAACATCAGGTCAATCTGATGATGTGAACGCTAAAAGAATGACAAGTTCAGATCCCGAGAAACAAGTTGTTCATCCAGATATAAAAGTAAGCGTCCCTGATTTTTATAAATAAATAGTGACATATTACGAGGGTAATCTAAATCTTTAAACTAAACAATCTATGAGCTGTATGTATTGGAAATAGACTATGGGTGACTTACAGCTTGGTCAATGAATTTGTGGTGCAGGTGGTTAAAGGTGGAGGCTGTCCTCATGCGGAGTGGTGGAATGCCATTGTTGAGAAGTTTCAAGGTATTAAAAATGGTGACACGATTGTGAATTACGGCTTGGTTGGAATGTTGACTTTGGTGGCAGTTTCTACTTGGCAGTCATCATATAGGTGAGAAATAGAATCTTCATTCGATCATCTGAATATTAGAAATCAGCTGGTTAGCTGGGTTGGGTAACGTGTCAAAACATGTAGTTTTTTTGTGTGGGTCAAAACAGGTCGGTTTGACAGGCCCATAACACATTTTGTCCCTTTTTTTATTTCTTATAAACAGTTGTGTGTCCAATATGAATAGAACTTTTCTATGATTTCAATAAAAACCAAGTTATAAAAATTGATTTAGGTGATTTTTATTGCTTTATGCACTAAAAATCTACATTTAGGCGAAGGCGACTTCTAATTTTATCACCATATATAATACAAACATCAAGTAGAAAAATAGATGCAACTGGAGACAACAAATTGCGTAAAAGATAACTGAGTGATATACATTAAATCAAAATAACAAAATAAGTATTATTGGCTGAAATTTTGGAATAAAAGAAAATTTGTGAAGTGAAACTTTTTTAGCTTTTAGTGAGCAAGATAAATGGTAAATAAGAAATTAAACTTATAGTAAAATATAGATGACTATAATTTCATTATCTCAGGATAGTTTCATAGGTGACAAAATGGGGCAGGTCGGACAAAGTGGGTAACGGGCCAATATACGTTCGGGTTGAAACAAGTTGTTGCTAGAGTCAAAACATGTCGGGTCGGTTTGGCAAACACCATTGTATGTTCTATACATAGTTGGTATGATTACAAAAACTAGGTTGCTACAGTAATAATTTATGATAATAAACGATTTAGAAGTTTGTAAGCATTAAATATTTTTAAAAAATGATTGTGCGACTTTCAACGGGATCATCATAGGGATTAACCATAACCCAAATCGTGCCCAATTACAAATAAACCGGTTGAATACTTGAATGCCATTTTCTTTTATTTTTTTGGTTTTCTAACTTTTCGGTTCTTTTGGCTGTTATTTCCTGTATACGTTCCAGGTGATGCAAAAACCGGTTAAAGAGAAAATCTGAGCTGCTTTTAAGCAAGGTCTTACTCTCAAGAACATACAGTTAGAAAATACGGCCAAATTTGTTGGCTTTGATTTGGACATTGATGGTATTTTCGTAGTCCATGCTTTCCTAATCGGCAGCTTTGATTGTCTACTTTATATGTTTAGATTTTCACAAATGAGTAAAACTTTGGGTGAAGGAAGCATACGTGTGTAACAATTGAACTTATTCAATATAAACACGGTGTACCCAACGTATTGGCAGGTTCATTGGGTACATAATGTGACTCGTTAAACATTAGGTTTAATGTTAGAATCTTTCTACGTATGATGTCTGTTCATATGGAAGTTGTGTATTGGTGTTGTATACCTGTATTTGCTTCATTGTCATAGATTTGTTTGATTCATATGTAACAAAACATTCATATTATAACTTAAAACACAAAAAACAAAACGTGTGATGGGTGTGGTACACACGATTATCATACTATAATACGGTACACTAATACATTACGCTTTATATCAAAAGGTGATGTCTAGGTGCTCTACATACGAAGAAGTTGCAGTCGGATAACGTTGCCACTGATGATGTTGAAGTCATAATGACGCGCATTATACCTATCTACCATAATCAAGCTAAAATGTTTAAAGTTAAAAGAGAAATAAGTACACAATATGTTGTTTACCCGTAAGCAGGCTAATTAGATTTGTCTGAATAGTGATTATACAACCCATAGCATATAGAACATATGACAGTGAATAGAAGACAATCAACTCCTAAAACATGTATAGAAATACTACAGGCCATGATATAATCTCCATGGTGTAGAAGGGTAATGTACATAACAAAATTGAACGAGGTACAAACGGATGCAAATCAAGCATGTTGTTGCTACCCAAATCCCCTCGGTTAAGAGTAGAATCTCGCTAACAATGCAAGATTGGAATTTGCCCGCGTCCATGATGTTCTTGGTGACTGTATAGGACTGCTTTCCGTCTTCCTAATCAATTTTTGGCGAAGCCTCGGGGAGTAGATCTAAACATATGTACATGTTGGTGTATGTGTAGCAGGTGTTGTATAGTGGAGGACTCTGCAGTTCAAATGTCTCCGTAGAGTTACCGAGTATGTACTTGTTTGGTAGCGAGATCGATCTGGTGGTAGATGGTTGCAACTTCGAATTCAAGTCCGAACATGTCTCCGTAGGAGTTACTGAGTATGATCATTAATACAAAGGGATCCGGGGATTAGGAAGTTAAGAAATAAGAAGAAATTCAATAACCATTTCATCCCTTCTGTTCGTTTGAACGGTGGAAGACATCAAAGAAAATTCTTTCTTTTCGATGGGTTAAGAGTAGATAAATTCCATAGTTTATATCGGGAGAGATGGTGCAATTTCAATGTTAATTTTGTAACTTTATTGGTTTTTAGTGTTATGCTCGCCCGTTCTTTCTACATTTTGTATAAATTTTCATATGTTTCATATAGATTTCCGTCGTTAAAAATGTACCTTTTTATTCTTTTTTTATGTTGTGTTTAGAGGTGTGCACTGCTCATTTTTTTGGGTAAAACCGAAATCATAACCGAAAGTTCGGTTTTCGGTTTTTGAAAACCGTTCAGTTTCAGTTTTTTCGCTTTTAGCAACGGTTCGGTTTTTTTGGTTTCAGTTTTAGCAACGGTTCGGTTTTTCGGTTTTTTAAACAAATTACGTAAGATTCAAAATAAAAAAATATATAATTTAAAGTTTAAGAATCTTTTTTTAAATGTTTACATTTAAGTTAATATTTAGTCTTTTTAATTAATATTGTTCACGTAAACCTAACCTTCTAACCTATTTTAATGTTTCTCAAAGGTTTTTATTAAGACATTTTCTTTATAATAGAGTAAATTACTGTTTTTTTTGCCCATGTGGTTTAGTCGGTTTAACCTTTTAGTCCAAACATAAATATTTTAATATATCAAACCCATGGTTGCATTTTATAATGATATTGGCCTCTGACACCAACTTTGTTACTTTTTTGCAGTTAAGTGTAAGGGTAATTAGGTAATTATATACCTTAGGGGCTGTTTTTGATAATTACAAAGTTCTTTTAATATTAAAAGATTATTAATGCAACTACTCAAGTTTTGTTTTGTTTTTATTTCGTTAGTTTCACAATTATTATTTAACAAATGTGAACGGGCATCGTGCTCCCGAAATGAGCAACCGACCTGATCTCGCTCAACTAGCAGAGGTGGAATTCATTGCTAGAGAGGTAGACAAAACAAACAAGATAGTACTTACTGTTTAACTGCTTCTGTTGTATTAAAAGACGTGCAAGTACAGACTCGAGTAAACAAACTGGCAGAGCTTCGCTGTACCAACTGACAAATCACTATCCAGCTCTAACACAACACTCCTCTATTTATAGGTCGACATGACTCGTACTGGAGTGCGTGTTGAACAGTGAATATGCTTCGTACGAGTATGTTCTTCGTACTACGAGTGAGACACTCGTACAAACCACCTAGTTTGCTCGTACGAACCAACTATAAAACTCATAAAATAACTTTTACCATATAAACATTGACATGTAAGCCCTATATACATTGACATTATGCACCAACAACAAAATATGTTTTATATATACAAATAAATATGTATTTTCATTAAGCATTTATTTTTTATAAACCTCGTTTTTAAAATCATTTGTTTTTTAACCTTTTCTTTTAAACAGTCTATCGTTTTTAAAATTGTTTTTTAACTGCTTGTTTATTAAAATTGATATTTTAAAGTCATATATCTTTTAAAGTTTTTTTAAACAATTTATTTTAAAGTCATATGTCTTTTTAAAATCATTTTTTAACTTTTTTAACAATTTGTTTTATTTAAAGGAATAATTTTAAAAATGATAGACGATTTAAACAAAATGTTAAAACACAAATTATATTTAATACTTTTATAAAGACAAACTATTACTGAAATACATATTTATTTGTACATTTAAAACGCATTTTGTTGGATAATAATCATGAAATAACGAAATAATAAAAAAAAACTTGAGTAATTGTACTAATGATCTCTTAAATATTAAAAGAACTTTGTAATTATCAAAAACACCCCTAAGGTATATAATGACCTAATTATCTTTACACTTAACTCCAAAAAAGTAACAAAGTTAGTGTCAGGGGTTAAAATCGTTATAAAATGCAATCCCGGGGTCTTTTATATCAAAAGATTCCCTTTTGGTCTGAATTAAGCTGGATAAACTACAGGGGCCAAAATAGTAATTTACTCTTTATAATACTTTGAAAATCATTTAACTTTTATGTTAAATTTTGGAGTAAATTACGGTTTTGGTCCTTGTGGTTTAGTGCTTATTGCTATATTTTACAAAATCTAAATGTCTTGTAATTTACATACAAAGGTTTCTATTTTATTATTGTTTTGGTCCACCACATTAGCTCCATCAAACTTATTGTTAAATCTTGATCACACGAGAGGCATGTGCTAAACTTTTGATAATTAACTATTGAAAAAAAAGCTCGAATTTCGTGAACAAATTCTAAGCGTTTTGAGATTAAAATCAAAAGTCAAACACTCAGTATTTTGAGATTGCACATCCAACGTTGTATTTACTTAATCATTAAACTCTAAAAACCACATTATAAATCTCATTTATATACCTAACAGAACCTTGAAGCTTCGATCTTTTAAGTTTAATAGTAAAGCTACCATCAATAAAAAAAATCTTTTTTCAATGTTTTTTTTTCTTTTCCTTTCTAAATCATCACATCATATAAATTATCTTTTAATACATTCTACCCTTGAAATTCATAAAACCAAAAATATAGAAAAAACATTCACAACAACAATCTAGTTTGTATAACGTTTTTTACCAAGCTTAAATTAAATCTGATGGTCATGATTGCTAAGATATAAAGATAAAGGAGTGGATATTACCAACAACGGTGGACGATGGCCGTCCAAGCCTCGAAGGGTGTTATTTTTCTGAGTTCAATATTCTTTTAATATCTCTAACTTCTTTGTGTGCAGTCTTAAGAATTATTCTTCAATTATCAGTTTTTAATTTATCCAAAAATTGCATGACTTGGTGGTTGACCTTTAATTTTAATCTCAAAACACTAGGAATTTATTCTTAGATTTATAGTTTACATCAAGAAAATAGAACTATATTTGAATGGTTAAGTACTAAAATATCTAGCACATGCATCTTCTCATGTGATCAGGAATTAACTATAAGTTGGATGAAGTTAATGTGGTGGACCAAAACCATAATAAAATAGAAATCTTTGTATGTAAATTGCAAGACATTTGGATTTTGTAAAATATAGCAATTAGCATTAAACCACAATGTCCAAAACCGCAATTTACTCTAAATTTTGTTATTTATTGTAAACAATAGATAAATATTATTTCAATCATAAATAAACATGTTAATTTCTTATTATGAATATTAATAATCAAGAATAAAATTACTAATTCTCTCAGTAAAATAGGTTAAACACTTAAACTTAAACATAAAAATATATAGATTTAGCCTACTATTATGACTTATCGGTTCGGTTTGGTAATTTTCGGTTATTGAAAAATGGTGATCCAAAAACCGAACTGAAATTTTCGATTATTAAAAATCCAAAAACTGAACCTCCAGTTTTTATTTCGGTTCAGATTTTTTCATTATTTCAGTTACAATTCGATTATTTCGGTTTTCTATTCATCGTAAATATTTACTCTAATCACCATTTAACAATCAATCAAATACATCCAAACACCCTCTTAAAAGCCATATTACCTATATTGACAAAAACAAAGTTCGGGGATAGTAATTGCTTATTACCCGTGGAGAAGGACAACTAAAAGAAGTTGGGGGAATAGTGTCAGGCAGCTTGCCTGACACTTCTCTATTGTTCCAATCAATTTACATTACGGTTTCGTTCTTGGTTCAAAATTACGTTTTTGCCATCCGTTCAAAATAAAATTATATTTTTGACCTCACTTTTTAAAAATATGATTTTGTTCCATTTCAAAAATTACGATTTCGCCCTGAGTTTAAATTTACGTAAATGCCCCTGTTCAAAATAAAATTATGTTTTTGTCCCAGCTCAAAACTGTGATTTTGCCCTAAGTTCAAAATTATGATTTTGCCCCAAATTAAAAATAAAATTATAGTTTTGCTCCCAGCTTAAAATTACGAATTTGCCATCAGTTTAAAATTAAGATTTTGGCCCCATTTCAAATAGTACCAAATTTGCTCCCAGTTAAAAATTGTAGTCTTGCCATCATTTTAGTTTTCTTTTCCAAAATTATAGTAGTGTTTTGTTTTACTTCGTTGACTCAATGTAACTTTTTATGTCAAACAGCTGTTTAGCACTCGCTCATTATTCATAATAAATTACTATTTTACCCTAAACTCAAAATTACCGGTTTACCATCGTTTTAGTTTTTTTTAACAAAACTATGTAAGCGTATTAGTTTAATTAGTTGACTCGATGTATTTTTTTCATTGAAATCGTGTTACGAAATACACGTATACTTACAAGTAACCAAAATACACGTATACTTTTTACGAAACTAAGAAATATTTGAATTCACCCTCCGCACCGCTGGCGGGTCATAACACTTCATATCTGCAAACTACACGAAGCACCAAACAATCCAAATTCAACAGTGAAGATGAACATGCATTCATGGTTCCGACGTGCCAAAAACAGTTCTTCATCTTCATCACCATCACAACCATCAACCAATCAAAACGAAGAACAACAGTTTTGCGGATTCACCGACGACTTAATCAACCTCCTGAAATCATTCACTCTTGAAACATTCAGGAACTTCAATCTCCAAGGTCCTCTATTCCTAATTCACGCTTTTATGTTTCACAATTTACAATTCACATCGTATGTGATTGAATTTATAAAGATAAGTGATGTTTAGATGAAGAAGGAGCCGTTGATGGAGTTGAATCAACGGCTGGGATTGTGCAGAAGGATTTGTCTTCTTGGCAAGAGAAACATGCTGTGCTTGTTCTGTCCAAAGTTAAGGTTAGGGCTTTTTTTGTGGTTTTTGAAATTAGGTTTTAGGGTTTTGTTTTGGTTTATTAAAATATTTAGTTTAATTGTTGTTATGCAATTGCAATAGGTATTTACATTCAGAATTGGATAATCTTGATGGTGATCTGATATTAATCATAATTAGGTTTTGCCAAACACATAAAATGTTTTAGATCCAAACACCCCCTTTTTATGCCACATGTAGTAATTAGTAAGTTATAAATTTGAAGTTTATGTGTATTTGCTAAAGATTGGATTCTGTTTTCAAGTATATATTTCTGTAGAAAAGTCAAAAGAATCCATGCAAAAGTTAAACATAAGACTGTTTAGAATAGGATAATTTGATTGTGATTTGATAATTGTTGTTGTTTTATTAAATCTGATTCTTTAACTAAGTGTCAGAATCATAATTAGGTTTTTCCATACACATAAAATAAAATGTTTCTAAACACCTTTTTTATGTCAAATATAGTGAGTTATGAATTTGACGTTTATGTGTATTTGTTAAAGATTGGACTCTGTTGTCAAGTATATACTCTTGTAAGAAAGTCAAAGAATCCATGTGGAAGTTAAAATCTTGACATTTTATGTTTAAGTTGGTTATTTTGCTTTGATGCATGATATGCAAATCATGTATAGCATGCTTGATGCAAGGGATAATGTTTATCAGGTGTTTGAAATTTGAGTTATCTAAGCGTGATTAGTTTGAATAATTTCCTTTAATGAGATATAGGATAGTTTTTGAAGATTGAGTTTTATTTATCAAGAAACCTTAGGTTTAAAGCTTTTGAATCCTTTGAGTATATCTGGCCATTTGATTGCTATCCTTTTCCACATCAATGCTTATGTTGGATTCAGCCGTTGTGGTGCGGTACAGAGGATTTGCCATATTAATATATTATATTGCAGTAGGTTATAGAAATAGAAAATGATCGTTTTAGTGATAAATAAGATTTAATAAGAAGGCAATAGGCATAAGTTTCTTCTTAATTTAAGTTAAGAAATGGCTGATGGTCAATTTAACTTATCGAGCCGGGGGTCTCATTGGAAGCAGCCTCTCTATTCCTACGGGATAGAGGTAAGGTTGTCTACATCTTACCCTCCTCAGACCCTACCTTGGCTTTGCTATTAGTGAGATTTACTGAGTATGATGATGATGATGGATGATGAAATGGCTGATGGTGGCTTTGTCTCTTATAATATCATATTGAAGTTGAAATTCTCATTGATGAATGGCTGAATTCTGTGTTGTGGATCCTCTCTATACGAGTTCATAGAATAAATTAAAACTTTAGTTTCTTGATGAATGCACTAAATATATTAAATGCTTTTGTTTTTACAGGAATTATCACAACTTAGGTTTAGATTATGTCCACGCTACTTGAAAGAACGACAATTTTGGAGAATATATTTTACCCTGGTGAAGAATCATGTTGCAAAGTAAGACCTACCCTTTTTTGTGCTTTTAATATCTGGTGTTTTTTTATTCATTAATTATGATTCTATAGTAGTTTAGCATTGCTCTGCTCCTATAATAGATAACTAAAGGAACATTAGAAGTATGAATGATTTTCAAAACTTTACCTTCGTTGAGTTTAGCCGGATAATATTTCGATCTTGATTCTCTTATGCTTACTTAATAATCTGCTTATAGTTATATCTTTTATATTTAAATGATCTTAATTCCTGCTTAAGGGTTAATCACTATATGATCACTTGACCTCCTAGCTATGCTAATATATTTTAGAATATTATTGATTGATTCTACTTATATAGTGTGATGTGAAAGAACATGAGAGTATGGGCCCGTTTTGTGAGGAGACAAGGAGATTGTCAGTTTGGGTTGTGTTTCATTTCTAAAAAAAGTCAAACTGGTAAAATTAAAATTAGCCAAGGAAATGAGTCAGATATCTTCAGAGTGTATTTTTAATGGATACAACCATCTAAATTGTTTATTCAAAAATTAGATTATCATTGATATGATTTACATTTTGGAAATCATAATTGACACCAACTATTTACCAAAAAATATGGACAAAAAGCGTTTCGCTGCTATCAGTTGTTTGAGCTTGGAGTCGTCATCCAACCCGCTTGACTCGTCCATTTTATTTCTATAGAAACTTAAAGTTTCTTTGCCCTGATTAATTTATCTATTCGTTGATGTATTCTCCATTGTTATTTCTTCTTGCTTTGTTCTGCTTCTGTTCAGAATTTCCTTGACGCAAGCAATTGCCGCCATCATGAAATCTAAGGCACAAAGCCTGGTGACATGGTGTTACTGTTCCTGTCTGTTGCTATCGTTCCTGCTGTATTTTTATCTGATCTTGTATCGGATTCTGTTTGTGTTTCATTTTGGTGATCCCAAGTGACTCGTGTTCACCAGTCCTGATATTGAAACACCTGTTTCATGTTCTCGACTAGTACTGCTTACACCAGATCATATTCTTGAGTTTCTGATTTCATTACCGACCCACCCTCACCGGTTATCACAACTTATGCCACATCCACCACACCATATTGAACCTTATGACCCACACTGCACTCCAGGAATATCGAAAAGACACAAGGAATTGTAATGTACTAAATGTGCATCTAAACTTATCTTGCCCACTCTCACCTGAATGGTGTGCCTACAGACGGCCATGTTTCCAAAAACATAACTTAGGCACTTGATCGTCCTGGATGGTTTAAAACATAATTAAGGCCATGTTTCCAGAAACATACTTGGATTTAGTGCAATCTGGAAAGCGCAAATGGTTGTTCACTTGTTTGAGGTGAAATTAAATCCTGATGGTTCGTTGCAAAGGCGCTAGCCGCACTCAAGGCCTTGGTTTAAAACGCGAAGCGCACAAAAGCGACGAAGTCTAAAATCGAGGCGCAAAGCCAAAAGCGGCGGGCTTTTCATACCCAAGGCACAAGGTTATTATATAATTTTCGTATATATCCCATAGGTTTTTAGCTTCCTTTACCCAAAATATAGCCATAAATATCATTTTACCTACATGTACAAGCCAAAAAAACCCAAGGTACAACACTTTTCTGCATAAAAACACCCCAGATACATGAGGTGTGCGTCTCCGGCCTGAAAAACCCTAAGAACTGCGCTTTTTTGGAATCACTCTAGGCACTGAGCGAAAAGGCGCTGGACCCTGCGCTTCAGCACGCTGGAGCTGCGCTTTTTAAAACCAAGTTCAAGGAGCAAAAAAAAGCGACGGCCCGAGAAACAAAAACGCACTTGAATGAAAAATAAGTTAAAAATATATTATGTATTAGAAGAACAATACTATTCCTCAAAAAAAATAAATGAAAGCTATTATATAACAATTAATATCATCGAATTAGTACAAAAGGTTCTAAAATAGTCATGATTCAAATGTAATTCCAAAACTTAAATAACAAAATGTTTAAAGTAAAGTACCAAAAGTGCAAATACCAAAATGTTCAGAAACATGAAAACCAAAGGTTCAAAAAGTAATAAATAGTAAAGGTTCAAATGATCATTGTTCTTCATTAGGCATCAAGACTGTCATCAATACCATTAGAGGTGTCATCAACTTCAAGAAGCAAGGACCTAGAAACTAGAAGTACATTTATTGGGCCACACCTGGAAAATGCGCTTATGTGCAAGAAAGAACCGAGGGCTTTTAATAACCATGTCGCGAGTCCCTTGAAAGCCTGGTTGGTTGCTATGGCTATACTCAAGGATATGATAGTATCTATGACGAGACCTCCCTAGTCACCAAGATGCCTCTATTTGGATTTTCGTAGCATTAGTTGCCTTTAATCATCGGTCGCTTCATCAGTTAGATATCAAGAATGCCTTCCTAAAAATATTCATGAGTAGGATACATGAAGCAAGAGCAACCACTTGGGTTTTATAATTAAGGAGGAGGCATTTATAATATGTAGGTTACTAGGTTGAGACGCTCATCATATGGGCTCTAGCAGTCTTTGATATTCTTCAAGAGTTTGACATGACTCGTAGCTCCTAGGATTATTTGGTATTCTTTAGATATCACAGGTGACCTATGTAGTTAATGCGGTAAAATATCGTATATCGGTCAAGGACCGGTATTTGAGATATAGGTAATTTTAATATCATACTGAATTTATATATATAGCACTTTAACACTAACAATTCAATAAATTGTCCTACCATTAACAAATTAACCTTTTGCAACTTGCAAAAAACTAACAATTGTAGCAACTAGGAACTCATTAAGACTTAAAACACCAACATTTAACACTAACAATTAAGACTTAAAAACAATATTAGCAGCGATAAGAAGAAATATAAATGGTAGAATGAAGAAGAAAGGTAGTGATATCAGGAATATCGGTTATATATCAATCAAATATCGGTCAATATCGCCAATAACATCGGTGCCAATATTCTGATCGATATTTGACACCGATACATGGGGACTGTAACTGATATATCACCGATATTAACTGCATAGCTAGCGACGAATTATTCTTGTAGTCTATGTGGACAACATCATTATCACCGGAGATGATAGCATCAGGATTTTGGAATGAAAACTTTTTCTACACTCTTAACTTCATGCTACTGATTTGGGACATCTTCGTTACATTCACGGGATAGAAGTGTCACAATTTCCACATGGAATTCTTCTATCTCAAGCGAAGCATGTCTTCTATGAAAGGACAAAAGTCACCAAACACATTGAAGTTGACCGTCACCTAATTTATATTGTATTGTGGAACAAAGTCGAACACCCCATTAATCATGCTTCAAGAGACCCCTTCAAAGCCACTACGCAAATCACATATGAATTATATTTGTACCAAGTGGGACATGATTAACATCTTTGCTCCAACTTGAGGAGTGTTGAAAATAAACATTTTAAGAATAGTCAAAGAGTAATCGTAATGGTGGTCAAAGCATTACTGTAGACAGTAATTAGATTAAATACCTTGCTTTGGCTATGTATTCTTGTATGTATATATATAACTGGTTCTATTATAAAATAGGATATACAGAAATATTTCGCCTCTCTTGAATCTCTTATTCCATAACACATGCTTTCTGTGTCCCAAATGTTTTTACAGGAGTTAGATGCATGCATGTACGGTTATGGATTAAAATTTTGTACTATCTTGATCATCAGATACGAGTTACACGCTATACGATTAGAGAAACTCAAACAGATTGCGATAGAAAACAAAAAAGACCCGAATACAAGCGCATACGAAGTTGAAATGTTAGAAGCAAGAAAGCCAACAAATTTGGAACCTGCAACATCCCTTGAATAGATGGTGAATCAATTTCGACAATCAAGGTGGAAAAAAATGCAAGGTATTTCTACTCACTTTACCATATTCTTGGAGGACATGTACATATGATACTTATGTAATTTTTAGAGGTGACAAAATATATATTTAGCGGTTTCTACCTCTACAATCAATTAATAATTGATGTACGTGAAATATGATAACTAGTTTTCACCAATATTTTCAGTTGGTACCAAATGTGTAGTCATAGAGTGATTTATCAACATGTGTTATAACATAAACTACCTGAATCACACTTTGAAGCCTAAATCTCTTTGACTTTTTATCAAGTCAAATTGTTTCTTTTCCGTGGTATAGCAAACACTTTACCCAACTTGTTTTAGTAATCACTTAGCGTGTGGAGTATGATTACAATTGTCTTACTTCGGTAGTAATCTAACTTTTCACACAAAAATTTAGCTGAAAAGAAATGGGTCGGGCGGGGTGAGTAATACATGTACCAATACTAATAAAACAAAACATAATAAAAGATAGAGACTGAACTGCCATTTTCGTCCATGAGGTTTGGTGAAATACGCCACTTTAGTCCAAATTATTTTTTTGTGCGAATTTCGTCTTACATTTTTAAACATGCCAGTTTCATCCAATTTTTTAACCCCCGTTAAAAAAGTCAATCAAATGAGGGGTAACCTTGTCATTTCCCCACATATTTTTTATTTTTTCACCGAGTAGATTGCCATTTTCGTCTCTGAACTTATCAAAACATGCCAGTTTCATCCAATTTTGAGTCGATCCCAATTTTCACATAAAATTTCAACGTGTGATGTGTCTCGTAAGGCAGCAACATATGCGGTGGTGCCACGTGTGGACAATGAGGTGGAACATGAGATGTGTCGAGGTCAAATTTTGTTGGTATGGTGTCGTGTGTGAAGTCGTCAACGTCACAACTCCGTCACCATTAAAACCGACTCCAAAACCCTTCATCACATCACCACTAAAACCGAACCTTCTTCTTTTCCGGTTGTCTCCAGCATACGGCAATATCGACGGTAGTCCCATTTGTGTCATCGTTTGCTTTACAGCCTCTTAGAGAAGGGCATTCTAGATTGGGTGTGAGCATCGGTGGCAGTGGTGGCGTTAGATAGGGAAACCTTAAAGTCTAGGTAGATGTAGATGAAGATCGGAGATGTCGGAAGGGGTTGCAACCGATGAGTTGGATAAAACTGACATTTTTGAAAAAGTTGGACGAAAATCGAAAATCGGGCGAAAAGAAATTTGGACTAAAGTGTCATATTTCACCAAACCTTAGGGACACCGGACGCAAATAACAGTTTACTCAGTGAAAAAATAAAAAATAAATGATATAAATGAAATGACTAGTTTACCCTCATTCAACCAATTTTTTTTAACGATGGTTAAAAAATTGGATGAAACTGGCATGTTTTGAAAATGTCAATGACGAAAATCGCACAAAAAAAATACTTTGTTCTAAAGTGGCATATTTCATCAAATGTTAGGGAGAAAATGGCACTTTACTCAATGATAAACTAATAACTTTAAAACACTTGAATTAAAAAAGAAAAGGAAAAATTTAAAGCCCTTCATCTATCTCTCTTGGTCAGAGTTTGTTTTTTCTTGATTATATAATTAAAACCTGCAAGTTTGTGAAGTAGTAGGCTATCTTTTAAATATAACTGTAGTACTTGAACCGTTATTCTGGCTCAATAATGTATAACTTTTACTGAACAAAGTACAAGTCATTATAGCATTTTTCAAAAAAGCATTGACCTTATGAGTTAAATTTTCAGGGTTGATATCAATACCAGACTGAAGTTATAATGCAAGTGGTTCACAACTGGACAAGTGTGAGACAAGGAATCTGTAAGTTCTTGATCATGATATGCAACTTATTTAAAGGCTCTATTTTGATTCCAAAATAGATAGGGTTTGACAAGCTACACTTAAGACTGCAGTAAAAGTTGTGAAATTGTGTTGCTTTTCACATGTTTACCTCATCATTACAGTGTATATTCCTACTTGTGTAACTCTTGCAGCCAAGAGTTTATTAATCATTAACTGTCATTTTCTTTGAGACGCGTGCCTATAACCGAGCGGATCATATAAAATGCGAGTTGATTTGTCGAGTCACGAGCTGGCTAAAGTTGTTGGCGAGTCAAATACGAGCCCAGTTTCTAGCTTGGTTAGAAATACTGAGTCGAGTTTGTTTGTTATTACTGCCTCACTCGTGAACAAACCATATGTGGGTTGTTTTCTGCTTTTAATACTTATGTTTTTATGTAGTTTTCTTAGAGTTGCACTAACTTATAAAAGTTCTTAAACGTAAATGCGATGAACTTTATTAAATAAATTGTTACTATATAATAAACTCAATGTATCAAGTTTAAAATACTTTACCATTATGTATATAAAAGGGTTGAGTTATGATAAAAAGTGTAAAAGGGAACTTAACATGTGTTTTAAATTTTTAGGCATGCTGTTGCACAATGTATAAATTTTAAAACCATCTCTTGAACTCTTGTTTAACACTTTTTAGGCAAAACATTACTTAGGCTAGACGATGTGGGGAGCGGCCTAGGGCCGGCAACGCCCTAGCACACCTCCCCCTAGGTCCGTCACCGTCCTCCCGAAGATGTTCACGCCGGGCCACTTTCTAACAATTATAGCCGTTACAACTAGCTAGTTAAAAAAATTAAAATTTTCCCACTTTATAAATATATACCCTTTATTCCCTCATTTTAACCCAAATCTTTCCAATCTCTTTCACTTTTTTATACACCACCTTAATTTTTATAAAGTTTTAGGCATGTCCTCTTCTTCGTCGTGGTGTTCATCTTCGGGTGAGGGCGATTGTTTTTTGCGAACGCTATAATGCTAGCAGCACAGATGATCATGGTGGAAGAGGAAGCAACGTTGTTACAACCATGAACTAGGCAAACCGCCTTAAACCGAGACCGAGAAGGTTATCTTTATTTTTCGGTGAAATATATTTAATTTATCTTTCAGTGTTAATAATGTATTTAATTTACTTTTCGGTGTTAATATTTAGGTGGCCATGATAAATTAGCGGCCGATTATTTTGTCGACGAACCTTTGTACATGGCTGCGATGTTTAAACGTCGGTTCCGAATGACTCGTCGACTATTCTTACGTATGGCAGACGACTTGGCGCGGTCTGATCCGTTTTTCACACTTCGATATGACGCTCGGGGCCATAGGGGATTCACCACTTTACAGAAATGCACGGCGGCCATTCGCCAACTCGCATACGGGACGACACCCGATTCGTTGGACGAGTATTTAAGGATGTCCGAAAGAACTTCACGAGAATGTTTGTACAAGTTTTGCGAATGGATGGTGAAGCTATATAGCAAGAAATATCTACGGAAACCAAACGCAAATGACATCCAAAATTATATCAAGCGCACGAAGAAAGGCATGTTTTCCAGGAATGCTCGGAAGCATTGATTGCATGCACTGGCCGTGGCAGAAACTGCCATACTGCGTGGCGAGGTCAATATACTCGAGGCGATCATGGTCATCCAACTATAATACTAGAGGTTGTTGCGTCACAAGATCTCTAGATTTGGCATGCTTTTTTGGTGTTCCTGGTTCACTTAACGACCTTAACGTCATCTATCAATTAGAGATCTTTAACGATGTCATAGCAGGAACTGGTCCAGACACTAGTTTTATGGTTTCGGGGGTGGAATACATGCGTAGTTACTACCTTGTGGATGGAATATACCTAACGTACTCTACAATCGTTAAAACTATTCTACACGAGACAAACGATAAAAGAAAGAAATTTGCCAAGTTTCAAGAGGCGGCGAGAAAAGACATTGAACGGTGTTTTGGGGTTCTACAAAAACCGGCATATCCTTGAACATCTAGTACGTGCTTTTACACCAAAGAAGTTGCGATACCCTATGTATGCTTGTATCTTGCTACATAACATGATCATCAAAGACAAAGGTAGAGCGATTTGTGAATACGACGAAAACGCGCCTAACGAGAATTCTGTTTCGGTAAGTGTAGAACAACAAGATTTAAATGGATTCTCCCTACGTAACGAGTACACACATCAAAACCTTCAAGCGGACTTGGTGGAATACATTTGGAACAACGCACTAAACGAACCAAATGACGACATGGCGAATGAAGACTAGTAGTTTTTTAAATTAAACTTTTTTTAAGTTTAGGTTGTGTTTATGTAATGTAAGAATTAATATTTATATTTAGGGGTGGGAGTTGGCTTCAAAATCCATTTTTCCTACATAGTGTAAAAAGTCATAAAACTAGGGATTGGGCATTTTTTTCCCAAATACCCGTACCCATACTCGTACCTGTATCTGTACCGATATTAGGTACTCGGTACATGTATTGGTACCCAGTTTTATCGATTTTGGTATTCGATACTTACGGTATTAGTACGAGTACAGGACGGGTAAAAAAGGTACTGGTACCGAATTTTATATAAAACTTGAAAAGGTATTTTATATTATGTTTATTTCATATTATGATATTTATGGTATTGGTATTGATTTACCTATATGGTATCCGTATCGTATTGGTATTCGTACCAATTTTACCTATTTGGTACTTCACTATATTGGTATTCATGGCAATTTTTTTATTTTAAGTTTATAGAAATATATGATTTGGGATTGGCTAATAACACTATAGGGTGTGAAGGAGGCAACTTCTTAGAAGATAAAGGATGTACCTCTCTCCATTTATTATTTATTTATTTTTTGTTTTGGCAAATTAAATATGCAATATATATAAAACTAAAATTAATTTAAACTCTAAATATAGGGTGAGGTTCGGCTACAAAGTCCATTTTTCCTACAAATTGTACAAAGTCATAATACACCACAATTTCAGCTATAAAACACACTTAAAACCCACAAATAACAACGTAAAAATCACTAAAACACAATATCCAAACCCTAATAATCCATACAAACTTCAAACACACCATCGTAGAACTATGAATATAAAACACAACATGATAATCAACATAAATCATACTAATGTTAGTCATTCGATAATCAAAGCCTTATCATCCAAAAACACAAAACAAAACCCACACATATGACGTTTTAGTAATCTTTACTTTGTTAGTTGTGGGTTTTGAGCGAGTTCTATGGTTAACATTATGGTGTTTTATGTATGGATGAGATTGGGACAGTACGCGTACCGGTACCGAAAATACCAATACCGAATTTGAACAAAACTGGGTATCAAATACCGTACCGAATATATTGGTATGGTACGGGTACGGGCATTTCGGTACGATACCCGTTTTAGTGCCATCTTTTTATTTTTATTTTTGAGCACTCGTACGAATACTATATAAGTAACTTTGTAGGAGTTTAGTATACTAAGGGTACTGATTGTCCTTTAATTGTTAATGTATTACTATTAAATATATGCTAGGCTCATGATAGTGGGACACCCTCACAAGATTATACGAGTTGTATAAGTATACATAACTCGTATATCCTTTTTATATGAACTACTGTATTTCTCATATATAAATATACAAGTTGTATATCTTTTTAATATATATGACTCATATACAAATATACGAGTTTCATATTTTTTTACATAAACTAAAGACTTTTACACAAACATACAAGTTGTATATAGACACCACACCCAACAAAGCATATACGACTAGTATACACATACACAAGTCGTATATTGGCGTCAAAAGATTTAGTTTATAGTAGGATCCAACTTAAAATACTAAGACTGGTGGGTGTGGTTCCCCTTCCCCCACCTCCACATCACCACCTTCATCTTCCCCTTCTTTTTCTCCCATCCATAGGAAATGTTCCCCGTCAGGGTCCCCCTCCACGTTGGCTTTCCGATGACCTTGTTGAACCCATACCGGACGGTCTAATAAGGTATAACATAAATACTAGTCATCACATGTATATCGGTGAATTTATTACTTTTGAAACCATAGTGTATGTATTAATAAATTAATTTATTCAAGGGGAATAAAGTAGTTTTTAACCGTTAGTTGTTTTCGTTTAAATCTGTTAGTGTGTGCATATGTATCACAAATTAAAAAAAAAGTCTACTTTGTAAACGAAAATTTACTCCAAAATATATTATATAAAAATGAGTTCCAAAGGTGGTGAGTACATGCACATGGATGTGAATTGAATCTTAATATCAATGGCACACTGATTAAAGGGGAGTCAGAACTGAAGGGTTCTAGAACTACTCTACACTGGTTACCCTAACCTACACAAGCAAGGAAAACTCCTCTTTTTTCTTTGTTTATATCATTTTTATCCATTTTACAGATATGCATTTGATTTGATTACGGTTGCAAAAGTCGTTATGTGCTTCTTAGTGAGATTTGAGAGTACTCTGAAAATACTTGATCTAGTCGGAGATTACTCGAGGAGTAATTGGCCTAGGCGAACAATACTCGAGCCTCAATAGCATACCTTGTAACGAGTACTCGGGGAATACTCGGATTCTAGGCGGGACTTTTACAACCAGTAAACTAGCAAAAGTGTTTTGGAGTTTTAACATGTAACTTCATGATTCTTTTCTTCTCTCAAAAGTAGCTCTTATTTATACTTTTTCATGTGTATGTGTGCCTATGGATGTGTTTTCGTATCCGTGTGTAGGTGAATATGAGATCACCGTATTTGCGTGTAGAAGGATCTCATGTAACTAGAGATGGTTCGAATAAGGTTCTCTTGGTTGCGTTCTTTGCGACACTAATATTACTTAAGCAACCATCCAGAGGCTAGGCTTTGTTTTTTGAAACGAATTGGTTAATTTTATGAATTTGTTGTTTCATTGGATGCAGGGTCGGTCCAACGTTTTGGAGGCGCTAAGCGAACTACAAAACCGAGACCCTTTTGAATTGGTATAAAGAAACTATAGGTTTTGTTTCTGCCTT
This sequence comes from Scalesia atractyloides, assembly GCA_947069175.1. NCBI lineage: Eukaryota > Viridiplantae > Streptophyta > Magnoliopsida > Asterales > Asteraceae > Scalesia > Scalesia atractyloides. The sequence continues at coordinate 6,919,104 of CAMTDV010000002.1, read as the reverse complement.
CCAAGTCTCAATCTTCGTAAGCTTAATATCAAAATTCAAAGATTTGAAGTCTCAATGAGTGATTTATGGCAAACAACGATTCAGTAAATCCCTACATATAAAAATTATTATAAAAAATAGTCGTTAACCAACCTAGATTATCCTTGCGACGCCATTAGTTTCCCCTCTAATTTCTCCTCAATTCGTAACACTAAGCTTGCGTGGCGTTACAGTTAGCGTGAAAGAGGGCGGCGACCTAAATTAAAAACGAACTATATATTGCTTGGAGTTGGAGTTGGGCATTTTTTATTCTAAAATTTATTCTTTAGTTGGGTCTTGCAATTAATATAGTTTTTGTTTAGTTCATTTGAGACTCATACACTAATACACATATATAAAAGATTTTCTAAAAATCAGAAGCCCTTTTTATATTTGAAGGTCCTAGGCACTTGCCTAGTCATAAAAGCCTATAAGTGCGACCCTGGTTGAATGTATTCAAAGTAAATGTCACTAGGGAAACACGTGTTAACATAACAATTTTGGGTTTATTGGTATTAGTCTTATATCTCAATCTATTTTGCTAATTAACCTAAATTGCTCTTCTTATATATTATTTTTTTTCTTTTGTTTATGTAACCTTTTTTCTACCCTTTAATGATAAACCCTACCCGCTTTATCAAACTTGTTATCATCCATGCTTATTGATGTTACTATGAAAGAATTTACAACAAGTAACAAGTTCGCAAATAAGGTTACACAATTTACTTATTGTTGATTTTTTTATTTTTAAATTATATTTAAAAAATTGCGACTGGCTTTGTTTATTTGGAAAAGAAATGTCGCGAAGAGTTTGCTGTGAAAATTTATTTAAATGATCTTTTGGAGTGCTGTTTTTATTATTCATGAAGCACTAACGTCACTAATGTGAAAGAATGAATTAATTGGTTTCTTGGTTTGAGTTATTTAGTTCGGAAGTTTTGTTTTGGTTGTTATTAAATACACTTACGTCGCAGAGAAATTAAACGTTTGGCGAACAGTTTATAAATCGTTTGGCGAAAAGTTCGTTTGTGTTCGTTCGTTTATTAAACAAGCGAACACGAATGAGAAATTTCGTTCGTTTAGTTAAATGAACAAACATGAACAGAGGTTGCGTTCGTTCATTTATGTTCATGAACGTTCGGTAGCGTGTTCGTTTGTGTTCGATAGTTCATTAGTGTTATTAGTTTTTATATTTTATTTAGATACTTGAACATCCCAACAAACTATATATTTAATAAGTGTCAGTGTATTATGTATTTTGTTCATGAACGTTTGTTTGTGTTCGTTTGTTTCCATTTATGTTCATGAACATTAGTTTGTGCTCATTTGTGTTCATCAACACTTGTTTTCGTTCGTTGCTTAATTTTAACAACAAACACAAACAAGTTCATTGCCTTAACAAACGAATACGAATATAAAATCCCGTTCGGTAAGTGTTCATAAACAATTCGTGAATACAAATATTTCTTAACAAACGAATATGAATAAGGTCTTGTACGTGTCCGTTCGGTTCGTTAAACGAATACGAAGATACATCGGGAGGGGTGGTGTTCCCCGTAAGCAAAATGCTCCACCTCAGCCTTCCCGTTCTCTTCCCGAACCCATACCGCACGATCTAATAGTTTCTTAGCAATCAAATCACAAGAACATACAATATTGCGAAGAATAGACTTAGAGCTTCAACAATGAATTGTTAAATTGTTATCACAGTTTATCACTCTTCGACATCAAAAGTATTACAAAAAAGATGTTTGTATTTCTACCGATCAAGTTTAATTTTTTTATTTAATGGTTGAATCTCGGATTATAAGCTTAAATATTTATTTAGATATTGTTTGTACTCATACGTGAAGATATGATGGAATGGGTTGAAAACACCGCATACGCTCTTGGCCATGTTATTGTCACTAAAAGCTCAAAAACAAAGCCAAGTGGCTATTGTAAAGTCATACTAATGTGTGAACGTGGTGGTGTGTATAGTTCCGTTTAGGATACCAACGTTTACAAAAAAAATTAACTGTCCGTTTGAGTTGATTGGGATATATATAAAAGATAATGATTGTTGGAAGTTACGTGTGATATGCGGTGAACATAATCATCTGCCTGCACAACGTATGGAGAGCGATGCATTGTCACGTAACAAGTTTCAATTAGTGGCGGAGTTAACGAAGAAGCAAGTGGTATCATAAAGGAGCAGAAAAAAGATAACATCTCTAGGCTTAAAACCATATACAATGCACGCAATAAAATTCGAAGGACAAACCATAAAGGAAAAACTCCAATGCGGGTTTTTTTGTCTCATTTACATTTACATGTAAATGGTTATAATTATAATATTTCTATCAGTAGTATTTTAAATAAGTTGGAATCAGTATTCTTCGCTCATATCTTAGACTTGTTGCGTGTATTCCCACATGTGATGTCGTATATGACAAACAAGTATGATATTCCTTTTCTTGAAATTGTTGGTGTAACTTCTACCTGTAACACCTCGCTTTTTATACTTTCCTTATTTAGAAAGTATTGTCGTATTTCTTTTTTTTGGAAACTTGTATTCGTAATCCGAGACTTGAATCATAATGAAACTTATACTTGATACATACTTGTCTTACATGCATTCAATCGTTTAATACGTGTTTACATACATACTCGATACTTAAAATATATTTACACATACGTTATACACTTAAAAACATGCTAAATTATAAGTTTCTAGTATAAAATATTGGAATTATCAAACTCTGGAGGTCAAACTGCAAATTTGGGAAAATTATGTCGGGAAGCATGACCATGCTCATGACCCGCACGACCATGCTCATGACCCGCATGATAGTGCTCATGACCACTCAGTGAAGATTCATGACCCGCACGACCATGCTCACGATCTGCACGGTCATGCTCATGACCCGCACGACCATGCTCATGACTCGCACGATAGTGCTCATGACCACTCAGTGAAGATTCATGACCCGCATGACCATGCTCCTGTCTCGCACGGTCATGCTCATGGCTCGCACGACCATGCTTATGATTGGCACAATCGTGCCAAATGACCAGGCCTGGAAGAATCTTTCAAAATGCGCGAATTTTGGCTCCATTTCCCTTCTTCCAACCCCCAACCACCACCAACTTCATTAATTACCTAACCTTAATTTCCCCGTTATAAATAGAAGCCTCCCTTTCACTCTCAACTCACACCTAAATCTTCTCTTCTCTTCTCTTCAAGCTCTAAAGAGCTCTCTTCTTTTCTCAAAGATCAAAGCTCCTAAAAAGTGAGTTCTAACTCACCTCTCTCTTTTGATCTTTCCTTTTTCTTACTACTTGGAAATACCTTTTGGAATGTTTCCATAAGTCTTTCATGGAAGACTAACTTGGAACATAACCATATCTAAGGTCCTAAGAGTAAAGACTTTCTTGGTTTTATTAGGGTTTTACCCATAAGTGATGTATCCTTCCAAGCTTGTTCTCGAAACAAGACTTGAGTTGGTAGAGTGTGATCACTTGGAAGCCTTGGCTATCCTAACTTCTATCCACCACCTTACTTGATGATTTCGTTTACTTTTGTCTCGTACTTTTATGTTCAAACTTACTCATGACCGTCCTTGTCGTCCTTGTGACGACTTGCGCATTGGTAAACTATACGAGAGGTTTTAAAAGGAAGGCTATCCTCCTACCTCCATGCATGACTTCTATGAATCTACATGATGTTTTTGAATTACTTATACTATGTAACATATATATGTATGTACTAACCGAACTCTTGATGATGATCAAATGATTACTCGTCATGGTACTAGGTTACATCACCTAAGTACTTAATCTCTCGTTACGATTCTAATGGGTATCTTAACCCATGAAATCACATCAACCCAAATGGGTCTTATAGTGTCAAAAACGAGTATTAAGTCTAAGTGATTACTTTCTCGTATAAACTACTTTATTGCATTTAAATTCCTTAAATCTTCCGTTATCGTTCGAATACTTACCAACCTACGTCTCCTCTTGTAGGATAACTCGACGCTCAACCCATCCACCAACCACCTTCGCGAACTCGCCAAGTTTGAAGACTTAGCAAAACCGTGAGTACACTCGACCCACTTTTTGTTTAAAACACTTTGGGGTATAACATGTTTACTTATATCAAAACCACAACACTTAAACTTTATGAAATGCACAAACAATCCTATACACATGAACACTTGATATGCTTACGTGATGCTTATATCTTGGACATTCTTTATATGATACTTTAGTCATTAGTTTGTTTAAAGCATTCGTTTGACATGTATAGCGCTATAGGAAGTCACGCATCCCCCTCCATCGCATAAACTTGAGGCCATGTTAAAACAACGTGTTTGCGTTAAGGGTTTGGCTAGTAGTATTGCATGCCTTGTATATGCTCTCGTAAAATCATAGTTGCCATGAGGATTTGTTTAAACATTAATCGTATACGTATGCTATGCTTAAACTTGTGTACTCACCTTTGCTTTTGCATTGAATTGTATTTTAAAACATGTTACAGGTTGATGAAGAGGATGCTATGAAAACAAATAGCAAGGACTTAGATACATACAAGTAGACGTTTAGGCTAAATGTGTTGTATCAATTTTGTTGTATTGTATTTGCTTCGATGTTGTACTTGACAATTGTTATTTGAAATGGAATTCGACTTTAATTAAATATTGTCATTATTAGGCGTTGTGAGCAATGAGCAATCTCGTTGTCGTCTCACTCCGATGTTTCCGTCATCGATTGGGGTGTGACAGATTGGTATCAGAGCCATAACTATAGGGAATTAGGTAGAATTGCCATGTTCGACCTAGTCTATAATTCTAAGTGCCCGTTTTGACCATTCTTGCTTATGCCTAAAACTTTATGCTTCCTACTTCGCTTCTCCTCTTTTCTTTTGGTCTTAATAATTATACATGATGTCTTCCCTAAGACATTTTTACAGAATACACACTTTGAAGACTTGAAGACACTCTTAACACAAACGAGACAAGTTCACTAAAATATGCGTGAAACCCACAATTTGGTGAACAACCCTCATTCCGCTATTCTTATTCTTTTTGCATGAAATTTCGTCATCAAGTTAGGAGTGAAATCCACATCTTGATAGAAAAATTTCCAACTCAAAACTCGAGTGGACCCTCACCAAAGAATCGGAATTTACTCTTCGTTTTGTAAGTACCAACCACACTTAGGGTACGAAATCGTCAAGTTAGGGGTGAAACCCACACCTTGTCGATTAAGTCCCATTCCTTGATTTTCAATCTCGCCAAGGTTTCGATTTTTCGATCGATTAGATACGTGTAGTAACTGGAAGGGTGATGTCACATCCGTCAAAAACGGATTTTACCAAACCCGCTTCGTTTATTAACCGAACAATCAGTTTAAAATTTCGTGGCGTATTTAATGCCCAAATTAATTTTAAACGATACATAATTAATTATTATATTGGAATATATAATTTGTTTTTGAAAAATTGTTAAAAATATTGAAATAAAAATTAAATGTTTCTGCCGGGTTTCGAACCCGGGTCAGTCAGCCGGGTCAACGACTTAACACTCAACTCTCCAACCACTGCGCCACTAGTGTTTCTTGTTAATTATTAGAATCATTTAATTCATAACATGTTTTTCCGAATTCAAAACCGGCGCCCAAATTTCAGTCGTCGGAAATCCCGGCGATCTCGCGAGATTGGACGGTTTCTTCAAGACTTAACGTAAACATTTAAACCCACATCGGTTATAACCGACGCCTGAGTCCGCGACACAAGCTATAACCGCCGGAGAATTTTTAACCGACGAATCAAGTCGGAAATCGGACCAAATCCATCGATGACCTGCCCTATAAATACCCCCTCGAACCTCTGCAAGCTTTTTCGCTCAAAACCGCACCCTTTCTCGGCGAAAACTCACTCGCCGGAAATCTCCTGTAAATCGCCGGAAAACCGGGTTTTTCACTTCTGTGCCTTACTCTAAACACTGAACACTCAGAACTCATACCGAAGCTACCCACATTCATCTCAAGCTCGTTGAAGACTCTCTGCTACAAGACACACGATGCCGGAATCTTTTGCTGTCGTCGGAGTGCTGCCGGAGAAACAGAGGAGTCCAGTCGGTATACCTTACGCTTAAATCTTTCATTCTTTTTACATATCTCATCTGTAATTAACCTCAAAACACTAAAGAACACGATTAAAACATCGAACCAGTCGGACTTCCGATTCTGGTTAAAATCAACGAAGAAGACGAAGTTTCTGTAGTGTATAAGTATAATTAAAATCAAGTTATTACTCGGGTTAGACACACAGTCCAGCGGTGGACTGTGTGCACATTAATCACGTAAACGTCTCGAGTTCGAATCTTGTCCCACGCATGCTTGCCTTAATAAAAATGTTTTTTTTTGTTAACCGAACCGGAGTCACCGCTGTACATGTTAAGTTTATTAATAACCGGAATAATAACCAAGTTAGACACACAGTCCAGTGGTGGACTGTGTGAATGTTTAATCACACGTCACGAGTTCGAGTCCGGTCTACTGCACCGATTCGGACAATTATCTAACTTTTTAAAATAAGGCAGAAATGAAATAATGAAGTTTGTTCATAAGTATAATATAAATCGGATTATTTAACAAGCTAGACACACAGTCCAGCGGTGGACTGTGTGTTAACTCAACCCACATGTCCCGGGTTCGAGACCTGTGGAGCGCACCGAGTCTTTGGATTAAAATCGTTTTTAAAAATAAAGGATTTTCTGTTTCATCTAATTAATATATAAATATAATTAAAAACAGAAATATTTCGGGTTAGACACGTAGCTCAGTTGGTAGAGCTGCGTGCACGCGTACGGGAGGTCTCGGGTTCGAGCCTCACCCAGTGCACACATACACGCATACGAACCGGTCAAACAGTCAAGGTCAACGGTCAACGGTCAACGGTCAAAAAAGTCAACTTTTTTATTATTATTTTTATTTATTTATTTTAATTAAAAATCAATTAAAAATACTTAAAAATAACATTTTTAAGGTTAGAAAATAGCCTTAAACTCACAAAAATACACCCAACAATCCTACTAAAATGGATTAATAAAATCCGTTTACTTACCGAACCATAATGCTATTTATCTAGGTTAATTTCACTCGTGGTTAAAACCACTTCGCGTTCATTCAACATCATCAACCGAACGCACCCACTGTGAGTGAATCTTACAACTCCCCCTTTTTAATTACACGTTTTGGGGTGTGTCATGTGTCACAAAATAATTAACTCGTTTATTTAAACTTGTGCCATACCATATCGTGATCTAAACTTAGATTGTTTATATTGTTGTAATTATGTATTTCATTTTGTCAACTTATATGAAATTCATTCATTAAGCCCATCAGTTCCTCGTGGTAGACGAGTTGAGCAACGCGTGCCTCAAAACCAATCCATTATTGTTCATGTGTGTATTATTGAGTTTATATTGTTTTTAGTTATGTCCTTCATATTATCATGTTTATGCAATTCATTCATTAGGCCCATCAGTTCCTCGTGAGAGACGAGTTGAGCAACGCGTGCCTCTAAACGATCCATTATTGTTCATGTGTGTATTGTTTAATATTAAATTGATTTACGAATAAGTTTACATCTATTTTTACTCATGTGTGGTTGTGCACTTTATTTCATAATCAATTAAATAAACTTGTTCAAATGTTTTCCATAGGATTCACTCGCCAACTTTTTGTTGATCCAAAAACCCTTTTTACACATGATACAGGTGAACAGGATGAAGCAAGGAAAACATAGGAAATGCCTTAGAAGAAAACAAAGGAGCTTAGATTGATGTTTAGGTCATGATGTATTTATGATTGTAAATTTCCATTAAATTGTATTAATGAATATGAAACGTTAAAATAAATGTCATGAGCTTTGATGATAACCCAATCATGCCCCGATCACCTTTTCCGCTGCGGGTCGGGGTGTGACAGATTGGTATCAGAGCCATGACTATAGGGATATAGGATAGGTTATTAGACCCTTAGAGCCTATACTATAGTCTGCCTAAATTTTAATTGATTAGGTGGTTACATACAAACTTGTGATATTTATTTGTTTCATATTTGTTTATACTTACAGTCAAACATACATACTTATATACATATTCATTATACATATATCAATGTTCATATATTCAATTCATTTTCATACTCTCATTATTCAAAGATTTTGGTTGCAATTTTCAAATCTCATCAAAGTAAGTTCTGCGACGGGCATGTAGTAACTGGAAGGGTACAAGTACCGGTAGTCGGAACGTCCTGTCTAGGTTGGCATTCGTATAAATCCAATATAACGGACCAGTTTGCCTACCTGGGGACTAACGATGAGAGTACGAAGGACCTATTAGGCCAAAGCATGCCACACCAAACGTCGTTCGAACTAACCCACTTTGAGGTGTCACCGTGTCTACACCTAGACACATTCCGAATACTATACGTTGTATACATATTTCTCGATTTCTCCGGGTTTTAGTGTACGCAACCAGGCTAACACATGCGAACCATATGAAAAACCCGGTATTCATGGGGGCCCACATGATTACGAAGGTGAAGTATGGCGGCATGTAGGGCCTAATGGCGAGCAAAGCCCAAGACATCCTATGGATGTAGTAGATTTATTTTTCTATAATTATTTTATGAATGTTCATTCCTGAATGCGACCCATGATCCCAAAAGCATCCAACTCATACTCTTGACATGTATTCCTTGTAGATGTCTTCTAACCACGCCCGTAGGAAGATGAGAGCAGGAAAAGCCCGCGAACGCATGGCTGCCCTAATCGCACAACAAATGGCTGCCGTAATACCCAACATTGTAATCCAAGTCCAACAAGCACTTACCGCTAATCCTGTCAATCAAGAAAACCAAAACATTATCAACTCTCCCCCAACTACCACTAAATGCACCTACAAGCATTTCAAATCATGCGACCCTCCAAAATACAAAGGGACTGAAAGCGTCACCGCTCTCCTCCGTTGGTTTGAAGAGATGGAGAACACTTTTCTAAATTGCGATTGCCCCGATGATCGCAAAGTGCGATATGCTACCGGTCGTTTATATGGAATAGCACTTACTTGGTGGAATACAGAAAAGGCCAAACGAGGTGTTGAAGACGTTATGACTTTAACTTGGAATGAATTGAAGGAAATCATGACCAGACGATTTTGCCCAAGGAGCGAAATCAAGAAATTAGAAGATGAATTTTATTCGTTGAAGCAAAAGGAAGAAGACCACACCACGTACAACAAAAGATTCCTCGAGTTACATCAAATGGTTCCCAACATGTTCACTCCCCTCTACCGTTTGATCGAGCACTACATTCGTGGTCTTCCGTCAAAGATTCAAGACTCTGTAATAATTACCACGCCTGCAACTTTGGAAGCAGCAATGGAGCTAGCAACAGAGCTCACCGAGAACCGAATCCGGAACAAAGACTTCAAGGAGGAGAAGAATAAGGATAAAGCATCGACTGAAACCTCCGACTACACCCAAACCGAATCCCCTTCCCAACCCAATTCTAAGAGAAAGAGAGACGGGCAACTTTTCGCTGCTATCCAACGAAATCAACCAATTTCACACGCCATACCCATCCAAGCTATCCCAATCACTCAAGTGGCACCCAACTCAACTTACCCAAATAAGAAACCATATCTTAGACCTCACCCTCGATGCAACAACTGTTTTTACCACCATCCCCTTACCTTACCTTGTCGACTATGTGCAACTTGTGGACGCTATGGTCATTTGAGCAAGGTTTGCCGCACCTTTCAAAACCAAATCTCTCCCCCTACTCAACACATGATCCAAACCTATCAACAACCCCAATACCCCATGTTCCCATATGTTCGAGCTTGTTTCAATTGTGGCGACCCTACCCACTTTAGAAACACGTGCCCTCGATTGGTTAACATCATAAACGCTCAAGCCCAATCAAACCCAGTTAACCAAGTAAACCAAGAAAACCCAACCGCTAGGCCACCAGCAAGAGGAAGAGTCTTCAATATCAACGCCAATCCTGTCGAAGATAATGACGGCCCAAACGAAGATACCCAACTAGTCCTCTTCACCGAAGATCCAGATTCGACTCCAATCGTTTAGTTTTATGTTTTTCTTTATGTTTTAGAATCACATAGAACCAATCATAACTTAAGGATAAAGCCAATGAAACTTTGACAAGAATATGGTGGATACGCCGCTGGTACTTCCTATATATAAGTATTCTTGTCAAAGGATCAGAAGCATTATCTGGCGGTTATGAGAGGTTCCATGTGTAAACTGTTTGAGTAATTATTGTTTATTATTTTCAGTACATGCAATTTCATAGGCCGCCGCTCCCCATTACATTATGAGCGTTGAGCATGTTCCCCATTTCATTATGAGGTTGAACCCGGCGTGCCCACATACGTCGGCTCCGTTTGATTGAGCCTTGATCGCAAAGACATTTTCATTTTCAGTACATGCAATACGATCGGCTCCGTTTGATTGAGCCTTGATCGCATAGACATTTTCATTATCAGTATCTTGTGGTTGTTGTGTTTGTTGTAGAGTCGCATAGAACTAATCATAACTTGCGGATAAAGTCAATGAGAATTTGACGAGAATATGGTGGATACGCCGCTGGTACTTCCTATATATAAGTATTCTTGTCAAAGGATCGGAGGCATTATCAGGCGGTTATGAGAGGTTCCATGTATAGGCTGTTTGTGTGATTATTGTTTAGATTAAATTTATTATTTTCAGTACATGCAATACGATCGGCTCCGTTTGATTGAGCCTTGATCGCACATACATTTTCATTTTCAGTACATGCAATACGATCGGCTCCGTTTGATTGAGCCTTGATCGCACAGACATTTTCATTATCAGTATCTTGTGATTGTTGTGTTTGTTGTAGAGTCACATAGAACTAATCATAATTCCCTGATAAAACCAATGAAAATTTGACGAGAATATGGTGGATACGCCGCTGGTACTTCCTATATATAAGTATTCTTGTCAAAGGATCGGAGGCATTATCAGGCGGTTATGAGAGGTTCCATGTATAGGCTGTTTGTGTGATTATTGTTTAGATTAAATTTATTATTTTCAGGACATGCAATACGATCGGCTCCGCTTGATTGAGCCTTGATCGCACAGACATTTCATTTTCAGTACATGCAATACGATCGGCTCCGTTTGATTGAGCCTTGATCGCACAGACATTTTTCATTTTCAGTATTTTATGTTTGTTGTGTTGGTTGTAGAGTCACATAGGACTAATCATAATTCCCTGATAAAACCAATGAAAATTTGACGAGAATATGGTGGATACGCCGCTGGTACTTCCTATATATAAGTATTCTTGTCAAAGGATCAGAGGCATTGTCAGACGGTTATGAGAAGTTCTATGTAGGATTTAGTAGTTTCTTGGTAACTAATAATAATTTGCGGATAAAACCAACGAAAATTTGACAAGAATATGGTGGATACGCCGCTGGTACTTCCTATATATAAGTATTCTTGCCAAAGGATCAGAGGCATTATCAGGCGGTTATGAGAAGTTCCATGTAGGATTTAGTATTGTCTTGGTTGAAATTTGTGTTACATTTATATCATCTCGCTATTTAAAGAAATTGGATTGTGTTCCATTTTCTACATAAACTAACCTCTCCATCATAACAAACGAGAGAGGAACTGTCACCATTCAAACATATATGCTATCAGAATGTGGATTCAAATATTAGCTGTTGTGTTTATTTATGTTCTATAGTCATAGAACCAATCATAACTTACTGATAAAACCAATGAAAATTTGACAAGAATATGGTGGATACGCCGCTGGTACTTCCTATATATAAGTATTCTTGTCAAAGGATCAGAGGTATTGTTAGATGGTTATGAGAAGTTCCATGTAGGTTGTAGTATTAGAAGTTTTGCCTTAGGATATAACCATATCCTTCCAAACATATCCAAACTCTTATGCATGATATCATATTTAGCGAATCAATTCTGCTTATCAATACTTTTACAGTAGGCAACAAAAAGCGATTCCTGTAATAGGGTACTTAACCCTTACAAGGAACGTTACCGCCTCAAACAAAAACTTAAAACCTTACTTTTTCTAAGCATGTAACTGTCAAACTAAACACCATCATTCTTTTAGTCAAATATATCACTATTTAAATTTCGGGACGAAATTTCTAAAAGGCAGGGGATACTGTAACATCCGTCAAAAACGGATTTTACCAAACCCGCTCCGTTTATTAACCGAACAATCAGTTTAAAATTTCGTGGCGTATTTAATGCCCAAATTAATTTTAAACGATACATAATTAATTATTATATTGGAATATATAATTTGTTTTTGAAAAATTGTTAAAAATAATGAAATAAAAATTAAATGTTTCTGCCGGGTTTCGAACCCGGGTCAACGACTTAACACTCAACTCTCCAACCACTGCGCCACTAGTGTTTCTTGTTAATTATTAGAATCATTTAATTCATAACATATTTTTCCGAATTCAAAACCGGCGCCCAAATTTCAGTCGTCGGAAATCCCGGCGATCTCACGAGATTGGACGGTTTCTTCAAGACTTAACGTAAACATTTAAACCCACATCGGTTATAACCGACGCCTGAGTCCGCGACACAAGCTATAACTGCCGGAGAATTTTTAACCGACAAATCAAGTCGGAAATCGGACCAAATCCATCGATGACCTGCACTATAAATACCCCCTCGAACCTCTGCAAGCTTTTTCGCTCAAAACCGCACCCTTTCTCGGCGAAAACTCACTCGCCGGAAATCTCCTGCAAATCGCCAGAAAACCGGGTTTTTCACTTCTGTGCCTTACTCTAAACACTAAACACTCAGAACTCATACCGAAGCTACCCACATTCATCTCAAGCTCGTTGAAGACTCTCTGCTACAAGACACACGACGCCGGAATCTTTTGCTGTCGCCAGAGTGCTGCCGGAGAAACAGAGGAGTCCAGTCGGTATACCTTACGCTTAAATCTTTCATTCTTTTTACATATCTCATCTGTAATTAACCTCAAAACACTAAAGAACACGATTAAAACATCGAACCAGTCGGACTTCCGATTCTGGTTAAAATCAACGAAGAAGACGAAGTTTCTGTAGTGTATAAGTATAATTAAAATCAAGTTATTACTCGGGTTAGACACACAGTCCAGCGGTGGACTGTGTGCACATTAATCACGTAAACGTCTTGAGTTCGAATCTTGTCCCACGCATGCTTGCCTTAATAAAAATGTTTTTTTTAACCGAACCGGAGTCACCGCTGTACATGTTAAGTTTATTAATAACCGGAATAATAACCAAATTAGACACACAGTCCAGTGGTGGACTGTGTGAATGTTTAATCACACGTCACGAGTTCGAGTCCGGTCTACTGCACCGATTCGGACAATTATCTAACTTTTTAAAATAAGGCAGAAATGAAATAATGAAGTTTGTTCATAAGTATAATATAAATCGGATTATTTAACAAGCTAGACACACAGTCCAGCGGTGGACTGTGTGTTAACTCAACCCACATGTCCCGGGTTCGAGACCTGTGGAGCGCACCGAGTCTTTGGATTAAAATCGTTTTTAAAAATAAAGGATTTTCTGTTTCATCTAATTAATATATAATATAATTAAAAACAGAAATATTTCGGGTTAGACACGTAGCTCAGTTGGTAGAGCTGCGTGCACGCGTACGGGAGGTCTCGGGTTCGAGCCTCACCCAGTGCACACATACACGCATACGAACCGGTCAAACAGTCAAGGTCAACGGTCAACGGTCAACGGTCAAAAAAGTCAAATTTTTTTATTATTATTTTTATTTATTTATTTTAATTAAAAATCAATTAAAAATACTTAAAAATAACATTTTTAAGGTTAGAAAATAGCCTTAAACTCACAAAAATACACCCAACAATCCTACTAAAATGGATTAATAAAATCCGTTTACTTACCGAACCATAATGCTATTTATCTAGGTTAATTTCACTCGTGGTTAAAACCACTTCGCGTGCATTCAACATCATCAACCGAACGCACCCACTGTGAGTGAATCTTACAACTCCCCCTTTTTAATTACACTTTTTGGGGTGTGTCATGTGTCACAAAATAATTAACTCGTTTATTTAAACTTGTGCCATACCATATCGTGATCTAAACTTAGATTGTTTATATTGTTGTAATTATGTATTTCATTTTGTCAACTTATATGAAATTCATTCATTAAGCCCATCAGTTCCTCGTGGTAGACGAGTTGAGCAACGCGTGCCTCAAAACCAATCCATTATTGTTCATGTGTGTATTATTGAGTTTATATTTTTTGTAGTTATGTCCTTCATATTATCATGTTTATGCAATTCATTCATTAGGCCCATCAGTTCCTCGTGAGAGACGAGTTGAGCAACGCGTGCCTCTAAACGATCCATTATTGTTCATGTGTGTATTGTTTAATATTAAATTGATTTACGAATAAGTTTACATCTATTTTTACTCATGTGTGGTTGTGCACTTTATTTCATAATCAATTAAATAAACTTGTTCAAATGTTTTCCATAGGATTCACTCGCCAACTTTTTGTGGATCCAAAAACCCTTTTTACACATGATACAGGTGAACAGGATGAAGCAAGGAAAACATAGGAAATGCCTTAGAAGAAAACAAAGGAGCTTAGATTGATGTTTAGGTCATGATGTATTTATGATTGTAAATTTCCATTAAATTGTATTAATGAATATGAAACGTTAAAATAAATGTCATGAGCTTTGATGATAACCCAATCATGCCCCGATCACCTTTTCCGCTGCGGGTCGGGGTGTGACAGGTGAAATGCCATTAATCGCTTCTCGACGAGAGCATTTCACCTATAGGCCAAAGCACGTCCCTCTAATTTGAAAGGATCTTCGATTTACTTTGGAATTGTCGACGTTTCTCTACCCGAAACATTCCCCGTTTAATGAGCCTATTCTTTTTATGTGATTCAATTTCTATGTGTTTTAATACTTGTTACCTCGTTTATTTCGAACCGTTACACTATTCGCACATTTATCGCAATCCAAAACAATGTTAATCCTCATGAACAAACTAAATTTATACCCTTTATTCGCATTCATACGTGATTATACATGTTATACTTGTTAAACTCATGCAACTTATGTCACCTATGTGAACTCATACATGTTATACAATACTTACACACTCAAACATGATTTTTATTGTCAAACACTTAGATGTCTCTTTTTCGCCAAACTCAAGTTGGAAGAAATGGGTCGAAGTCCAACTCCAACTCGACTATTTTCATGACAATCACAATATCAAAACTTATATCTAAACCTTTTATCATTGTTTCAATTTTTCTCGTGAACCTCGAACCTTACTCTTCTATCCAAACGATTTCTCACCTACAACATATATTTTAAATTACATACACGAAACCCCTAATGACACTTTAAACGTTTCTTTCACAATTTTTCAAAATCTTATGAAAAGCTATCTATCGAACTTAGACGGTTTAATGAACCTCTTGCCCACGATGTTTTTATAATTCGTCCAATCACTAGAACACACTCACTTTATACTACCATTCTAAAGACATTTTATTTCCAACAAGAAACCAACGCAAACTTTCTCTCACATACGTATAAGTACTTTGCTAAGGTACTTTTCAAAATTTAAGTTTTACATGAAAATTTTCAAAACACGACTTTTCTTACAACAATAAAATAAAACAGAATAAAATAAGCAAGCTCACTATTTTACAACCTTTTCAAAATACGCAAATCTAAATCTGAACACATGGGCAAGAAAATTTCATATGAGAATACATATTTTAAAACAAAAGTAGCATTTCTTTTTACAAATCACATTTTACATCAAAATTAATACTTTTCTCAATATTCACCCGAAATTCACAATTTTTTGTCCTTCATTCTTGACAAACCCGACTTATTTTAATCAACTCAATGTTTTGACTCAAGCAACCACACACACACATACACGTTTACACATTTACAATTGGTATCTGAAAAACACCTTAGTCAAACAAATTACTTTCACGAACCTACCGTTTTTATTCTTCAAAATTTTGATACATATTTATACACTTACACATGAACTCCGCAAAAACTTTGAACTTCAAAATCTTATTTTGGCCAAACGTTTTCACCAAAAGTGACATTTTTCGAAGTCCTCCTCTTGAATAAATTTCGGAACGAAATTTCCTAAAGGAGGGGAGACTGTAACGCCTCGCTTTTTCATACTTTCCTTATTTAGAAAGTATTGTCGTATTTCTTTTTTTGGAAACTTGTATTCGTAATCCGAGACTTGAATCATAATGAAACTTATACTTGATACATACTTGTCTTACATGCATTCAATCGTTTAATACGTGTTTACATACATACTCGATACTTAAAATATACTTACACATACGTTATACACTTAAAAACATGCTAAATTATGAGTTTCTAGTATAAAATATTGGAATTATCAAACTCTGGGGGTCAAACTGCAAATTTGGAAATTCTGTCGGGAAGCATGACCATGCTCATGACCCGCACGACCATGCTCATGACCCGCACGATAGTGCTCATGACCACTTAGTGAAGATTCATGAACCGCACGACCATGCTCACGATCCGCACGGTCATGCTCATGACCCGCACGACCATGCTCATGACTCGCACGATAGTGCTCATGACCACTCAGTGAAGATTCATGACCCACATGACCATGCTCATTTCTCGCATGGTCATGCTCATGGCTCGCACGACCATGCTTATGATTGGCACGACCGTGCCAAATGACCAGGCCTAGAAGAATCTTTCAAAATCCGCGAATTTTGGTTCCATTTCCCTTCCTCCAACCCCCAACCACCACCAACTTCATTAATTACAGCTCTCTTCTTTTCTCAAAGATCAAAGCTCCTAAAAAGTGAGTTCTAACTCACCTCTCTCTTTTGATTTTCCTTTTTCTTACTACTTGGAAATACCTTTTGGAATGTTTCCATAAGTCTTCCATGGAAGACTAACTTGGAACATAACCATATCTAAGGTCCCAAGAGTAAAGACTTTCTTGGTTTCATTAGGGTTTTACCCACAAGTGTTGTATCCTTCCAAGCTTGTTCTCGAAACAAGACTTGAGTTGGTAGAGTGTGATCACTTAGATGCCTTGGCTATCCTAACTTCGATCCACCACCTCACTTGATGATTTCGTTTACTTTTGTCTCGTACTTTTATGTTCAAACTTACTCATGACCATCCTTGTCGTTCTTCTGACGACTTGCGCATTGGGAAACTATACGAGAGGTTTTAAAAAGAAGGCTATCTTCCTACCTCCATGCATGACTTCTATGAATCTACATGATGTTTTTGAATTACTTATACTATGTAACATATATATGTATGTATGTACTAACCGAACTCTTGATGATGATCAAATGATTACTCGTCATAGTACTAGGTTACATCACCTAAGTACTTAATCTCTCGTTCCGATTCTAATGGGTATCTTAACCCATGAAATCACATCAACCCAAATGGGTCTTATAGTGTCAAAAACGAGTATTAAGTCTAAGTGATTACTTTCTCGTATAAACTACTTTATTGCATTTAAATTCCTTAAATCTTCCGTTATCGTTCGAATACTTACCAACCTACGTCTCCTCTTTTAGGATAACTCGACGCTCAACCCATCCACCAACCACCTTCGCGAACTCGTCAAGTTTGAAGACTTTGCAAAACCGTGAGTACACTCGACCCACTTTTTGTTTAAAACACTTTGGGGTGTAACATGTTTACTTATATCAAAACCACAACACTTAAACTTTATGAAATGCACAACAATCCTATACACATGAACACTTGATACGCTTACGTGATGCTTATATCTTGGACATTCTTTATGTGATACTTTAGTCATTAACTTGTTTAAAGCATTCGTTTGACATGTATAGCGCTATAGGAAGTCACACATCCCCCTCTATCGCATAAACTTGAGGCCATGTTAAAACAACGTGTTTGCGTTAAGGGTTTGGCTAGTAGTATTGCATGCCTTGTATATGCTCTCGTAAAATCGTAGTTGCCATGAGGATTCGTTTAAACATTAATCGTATACGTATGCTATGCTTAAACTTGTGTACTCGCCTTTGCTTTTGCATTGAATTGTATTTTAAAACATGTTACAGGTTGATGAAGAGGATGTTATGAAAACAAATAGCAAGGACTTAGATACACACAAGTAGACGTTTAGGCTAAATGTGTTGTATCAATTTTGTTGTGTTGTATTTGCTTCGATGTTGTACTTGACAATTGTTATTTGAACTGAAATTCGACTTTAATTAAATATTGTCATTATTAGCGTTGTGAGCAATGAGCAATCTCATTGTCGTCTCACTCTGATGTTTCCGCCATCGGTTGGGGTGTGACACTACCAGCAAGACATTTTCTATAGCTTTTGCGTTCATGCATATAGAAACAAAGGGTATCTACATTTGGGGTATTAAAATGCTTAAAGTCAATATTAGATAGTGCATTCGGAAAATTTTGTGGTTTGTCTTCCGAATTGTATGGGTGCATTGTATATGGTTTTAAGCCTAGAGACATTATCTTCATTTTGTTGTTATTATGTTGTTTTATTGTTCCTGTTGGTGGCGGTGGCGATAATGGTGTTGCTGTTGGTTCGGTTTTATTTATTATTGCCATCATCATCATTATCATCTTACGAGGGTTATATATTACCTAGATCATACTTGGTTGAACAATCACAAAGAAATGTGTGTGCGTTTGGACTGATAAATGCTTACATTTTAGAAATCAGACAAGCAATAGAGTTAAGAGTCAACATGCCAAGCTAAAAATATACTTGAATTCAACAAATTCTACCTTAAATAAGTTTGTTGGCTGTATTGATAAAACTGTGAAATCACAATATACATCAATTAAAGCAAGTTTTGATAGAAGTAAAAATACACTAATGCATGAACTTAATTCACCAATTTTGAAGCTATGACATAATTGGATTTTGGATTCTGGTGCATCTCATCATATGTCATCATACTTGTCATCTTTTGTATCTTTGACACGTAGTTCAGTTGGGTTTGTTTTGTCGGCTAGTGCTACATCAAAACGAAATAAAAATATGAGAAAATATACGTAGTTTAGAACAAATCTTAGCGCAATGTTACCCCAAGCAAATTATAAAGCAAAAGAAAGAAAGGTTATAAAGGTAGTTAGTTATTAAAAAAAATACTAAAGTTCGTTGTAGCACTACTAAGATCATACAACAAAATATCAAAGTTCTTTGTTTTCATTTTCTATTTTTACACATATAATCCATTTGCCGGTTTTATTCCTTAATTTAGTAGCTTCTTTTAACCTCGGTTATTTTAACTCCTAAACATCATCTAATTAACCTTTAACACACATCACATTTGTAAAAGGAAATTACTAATGCCATTAAACCACTTAGACCATGTGTTAATATAGGATTTGAAGTTTGAATATATTAGTAAAAATGAGACTAACAAAAAGGCTTTAGAACTGGTGAATGAAAACAACCACGATGATCATCAAGCTACCATTTAACTTTTAATTTGATTGAAATAGTAACTTTTGGCCTGACCTATTATGACGTGACCCGTTATGACCCACCCGTTCTAACCTAACCCATTTGTCTGTTGGAGATTTGAGTGTGTGTGAATGAAGTCTCGAGCTTTGTCCCACATAGATGTGGGAACAAAGTGGAAGTTAGTTATAAGGTAGTGTTTTACATAACTAACATAACCGTGTGCCATGTTTTACCAAAACTCCTATGCGGGTGTGCAGGGGGAGGGGGTGCAAAAGTTGATCCAAATTTACTTGAACTCGCCCACACGAATTCCACATGTAACCGATTCTGTTGTATGAGTTTTGAAAACAGATTCGTTACTGATGATCGTCAGTGTTCAATTTCGAAACAGCTTTTTGAAGGTTATTATCAGTCTAGAAACTGATAACTAATTCGGTTTTGGTTCTGACCAAGGCAGATCAATTGAGACACACCAAAACACACAGTTCTCTTCTTCCTATCTAGTTCTCTCTCTGCAATATCTCCGATAGTTTTTCAGGCAAGTGTTCAAGTCCGGCAGTGCGTTGTTGCTGCTTCGGACCGGCGTACCCTGGGAACAGACGACGAATCTATTTAAGGAAATTGTGTCAAACACAAGCCCGGTTCACTATTTCCGTTGTTACTGGCTTTGAATTATTTCTTTCAGTAGCAATTTTCTAACATTGTCCCCATAGATGGAAAATCCCGGATCCGCTCACTAGACCCAACCCATTTTGGAAAACAGCACCAGGGTTTTAACTACTTGAGCCCTCGTAATGGTCGAGCCGCCCTGTATATTTGTTGCGAGATTCAACATTAATAGCCGGCCACTCGGGCATAACCGCCCCTTTCACTCGAGTACAAATGTGAGATGTCACCAACCATACAAAGAGAGAAATTATGAAAATGAAAACAAGCATGGGAACTCAAAAGATGCCTCCTTTGTAGAGTATAATTTTATTTAAGTGATATCATTAAGCTATTTTTTTTAAAATAAAAAAAATCCTAAGGTTATTATTTTAAGACAAAAACATTTGTACCCCTAGCCATCAATCCATCATGGGTGATGACACATGAAACACATACAAAAGTTTCAGGTCATTATTACTCGAAAGGACACCATTTCAACATTTATAACACAATCACATGTGACTTATTTTCACAGGTTTCATCTTGTTGAAGCAAGACAAGAGTGAGCCCCACTTCACCAGGTTCATTATAGCTATAACGTACGGCCGTACAGCTGGACAAACCAAAATCAATATTTCAACTTTTTATAACACAAGTACATATACAAAACAAATATTTATTATAATACAACCAAATTTCAATATCAAATTTAAGACTAAACTCTGTATATATATATATATATATATATATATATATATATACACACACACTCTTTTAACATTTAATGATTGATATTAGTGACGAATTCAAGAATTATTTTCTGGGATACGAATTAAGGGTTCAATCATATTTTTAAAAGGTATGATCGAGTTTTTTCCTAACAAATACGTAACTTTTTTTTCAACGGGTGCGCCAACCTATCAACGATCAACCTGGGTCTGCCCCTGTAATGAATATTGACCAAAGGTGTAAATGTGTTAAGAGACAAGTCAAGATACTCTTATGTTTGAACGCGACTTTTTTTTTTTGAATATAAATCAATTTATACGAAAATATAGTATTAAGTTATAATTATCATAATTCTTAGATAATAGTTATTATTATGTTTATTATATTTATGCAACAACATGTTCACAAGCTTAGTCAGTCTCTATATGTTAGCTCGTGCTTGTTTGTCAAAGGAACTTCAATACATGCTTAAGTTTGTTTCAAGTTCAACTCGATTCCAGATTTTAGCGAGCCGATCTCAAATAAAAGATGTGCACCTTAAGTTTTCTTTAACTATCTTTTAATTTATTTAATTCATTCTAAAATTTAAATTTCTTTAAAATAAAAAATGATTTTTTTCGTTAAAATCAAACTTGTTTATAGAAATAAATATCAGACTTACCTCTTGTCGTTAATGTACCCAAATCTAAGGATCTCTAACCTGTACATATTGGTGCAGAACTGCTCTTCACGTGCACTGTATTAAATTTGAAAATGGCATCCAATTTATGCATTTTCTACTTTTATGTTATAGGTAAGTAAATAAATTTTAAACACATTTTTTAAAAATTGTATATCATAAATAATACTTTAGTTTTGTGGAACAACGGGTTGCGGTGCTAAATATATAATTGTCTAGTTTGGGTCGACCCACTTTGGACCGACAATGACGAATCCAGAAACGTTTTTAATGGTTTGTTTTGATAGATTCTCACTAAGGTTTCAATTGACATAACGTGGTCACTAATTTTTTTCATTTTTGGTCAAACCAATGGATTCATATAAAAACATAAAACAGGGCTGGATCGACTACTGTTAACATTGGCCCAGATGATACACATGCGCCTTGAGGGAAATCTAAAATTTTGAAATTAAAATGTACTTCAAGGCTATTATTTATTACTTGCAAATCTAGACATAGATGAAACAACTAAACCTAACTTTTTGTTCTTCCCATTCTACCCTAATAGGTCAGTTTTGTCACTTTACATTACATTGAGAACCAAGGGCAAAAGCGGAAATACAGCAACACCCTTTATTCCTAGCTTTCACAAATGTCATATTGTCCATCTTGCTTATTAGAATTCTACTTTTACCCATTCGTAACATCCTTCAAGTGTCTTTTCATCAACAAAATCGAAGTTGTACCTGCACCAAAAGAATTTGTAGCCCATAAATACAGATTAATATATATACAGAACACATACGCGCGCGCGTAGGTTCTACATAAACCGATTTTGTTTATATGTTCTTTTAGAATGTTAGAAAAGACGAATAAACATTACATTTCAACCATTTTCTTGTATTTAATTTTTTTCTTTTTTAAATAAGAAAATGGATGATTTATTTTGTTGTTTCTGTTCTAAAAAATGTCTTTTGCGTAAAATCCTCTCCCTAAAATTTTTTGGGTAAAATAAAAATAAAACATTAAGACAAACGGGTAGGAAAAAATGTACACACGACAAGCGTCTCATATTAGTTTTGTCTTAAATTTTTTTCATAGGACTAGGTTGATTCTGACTGTTTAATCTCTAACGAGTCAAAAAACTTATTTAATCAAGAATGGGTTGATTCATGATATTTTAAAACCGAAAACTTAATACTGCAAGTGTTTCAGGTAATCGATCCTGACCCGTTTTGACCCATACAAAATTAATCGTTTTAACCCATCACACAGCCCCTCGACCCGCAATTTGCCACATGAAACTCAATTGGGATTGAAGTTAAAGTAATGTACTTGTCAGCAAACCGTCGGAGTTGTTCTTGCTCGTGAACCGCAAAGAACTCTTCAATCTCGCGCGCCAAAGGTATGCTCCTAGTGATTGAATTACTGGTGCTCTAATGACATTAAATTCCTTTATTGAGCTGCAAGGAGTGCTTTTTCGAGTGCTCCTGTTACAATACATAATCAGATTGTGACAAGCAAGTATGTAAAATTACCAAACTACCCTTGCTTAGCTTTATTTCAAGGCACAATATTCAGTCTTCATATTTAGCATTTTGACCAACAAAGTCGAACCATAAAGAAGGATCACAACTAGGGGCATTCATAAACCGTTGAAACCAACCTAACTACTTATGGTTCGATTTTTACTGTTTACCGGTCTGCTCGCCAGCTTGGAACTTGGAACATGTATATGTGTTATCTTCATAAACCATCTTTTTTTTATTTTAAAACTTTAATAAGTACTAATAACTTCAAAAAAAAAACTGGCTCAAACCACTACACCTGACCGGTTTGGTTTGTCGTTTCCTAAAACCATAGTTTATTTTTAACATCAATTTTTTACACCTAATCACCAATGCACTAAACCACAAAGTCATGGGCCCTAAATCCGTAATTAGCGGTTCAGTCTGTCTGCCGAACCAAAACACAAACACAACCCGAATCACAACAATGTATCTTAAAAAGGAAAAGCTTTTCTTACATGCAGGCAACAAGAAGTTGTCCAGATATGGAAAGAGAAAACAGTTGATATTAAATGAGAGCATGTGGGGCAGATGATAAGTGAGTAACACCAGTTATTATTTCATACAATGTAACATCTTATCATCTATACAAAACAAAATTAGAAAAGGGCCTCTTAAAGGAAGTCGTTTTCGGCTTTTTCATACCAATTATTTCAAACTGCCGACAATACGGAAATGTTTTTAATGTCTGCCGACACTTATTTTTCCTGTTGAGCTACTATGCTTGTTGAACAGTTTGTTTGAATCTTCAGTCAAATGTTATCACCAGCTTATGTTTACAAAAACTGTCATGAATGAAACGGTTATGTAACTAAAAGATTGTTAAATTTAGTCGCGCGTTGTTGACTTGAGATGTAGAGTCGAAATGATATGGAAATGTTGGATAGTTTCCGGCGTAAACTGCTAGTTTCATTGGTTAGCAGGGTATTCATGAGCTGTTTAAAAAATTGTCATGAACGAAATGATTATGTAGACAAAGACAGCGGCGGATCCATAAATTTTTAGGGGGTTCCTTTTGGTAGATTTTCACCAACTCCCATTGAATTTTTTTCCAAATTATACAAGGTTTTCACTAAATTTTTCTATTAATTTTTCAAAACGAGGAGGTTCCTGGGAACCCCCAAAACCCCCTGGATACGCCCAGCGATTGTTAAATTTAATCGAGCGTTGTTGGCTTGAGATCGAGAGTCGAAATGGCATGAAATATGTTGGATAGTTTCCGGCATAAACTACTAGTTTTATTGGTTAGAAGAGTATTAATGGGATCTGAGCCGAGAGTTTTCCGATAATGGGTACTCACGGTTAAAAGTAAATATAAATGATGAAAAGTGGTACCACATATGAAAGTGCCTTCAAAGAGCATTTTCTATGTACAGATAAAGTGAATACAGGTAAAATTTAAAGGCTCTAAAAGACAACTAGATTTAAAAAACTCCAAAATCTTGGGTTGCAACTTCTTCTTAATGCATTTTCATTTAAGGGATTCTTTCATATATATTCCCTTAATATTCGCATATTATCATATTTATCCTATAAAAATTATAGTTTAGATATACTATTTTAAGATTTTGACATGGATACCCTTCTCCTATGTATGACTTTAGACCTTTAGTTTATGCGAGTATGAAATATAAGGAAAAGGAAAAGAATATAGTGAAAAAAATTTATATTTAATAAAAAGGTTGATATGAAATTTAAGTATTTTTAACTAGTATATTTTTATATATATTTTTAAATATTATTGCTAATTGTTAGGGCCTTAGGGGTATAGTGAAATTGGCCCTTAATTTAATTCAACATTTTGTTGTGTATGTACTTTGTTTTATAGATGTTATATTTATAAATTATTTTCTTGATAGATGTTTTATTCAAAACCATTTTCTTGATAAGAGTTTTTTTTCCTTTTTCTTAAACCATTTAATTTTTTAAAAATCATTTTCTTGATGCTTCTTAGCCAAAAAAAAAAGACTCATTTATATAAAAACCTTTCATGCTAAAACCTCCAAAACCCTTTTTTTTCCTTTTTCTTAAACCATTAAAAGTTATTTAAAAAAAATCATTTTCTTGATGCTTCTTAGCGAAAAAAACTCATTATATAAAAACCTTTCATGCTAAAACCTCCAAAACTTTTTTGTTTCCTTTTTCTAAACCATTTAAATTTAATTACTTAAAAATCATTTTCTTGATGCCTCTTAGCCAAAAAAATAACTCATTTATATAAAGACCTTTCATGCTAAAACCTCAAAAACCTTCTAAACCATTTAAAGTTAATTTTTTAAAAATCATTTTCTTGATGCTTCTTAGTCAAAAAAATAAAACTCATTTATATAAAAACCTTTCATGCTAAAACCTCCAAAACCTTTTTTTATATACAAAAAAACCTCCTAAACCATTTAAAGTTAATTTTTCAAAAATCATTTTCTTGATGCTTCTTAGTCAAAAAAATAAAACTCATTTATATAAAAACCTTTCATGCTAAAACCTCCAAAACCTTTTTTTATATACAAAAAAAAAAACCTCCTACACTTCCCTCACTCACATGCTAAGACCTCCAAATAAATAAACATATAAATAATAATAACAATAATTATAAATAACCTTACAAAACACCAATAAAATCAAGAATAAATGAACTTATTATTATTATTATTATCATTATTATTATTTCTACATAAATCAACCAATAAAGAAAAAAAATATAATTAAAAAAACAGAGCACTTAGAGAGCAAGTAACCATACCTTTCTCTACCATCAAAATCCAAATTGTTTTCTCCACCACCTTTAACTCGGGTCTCCACGGAACTCGACCCGACCGAATAAGAAGAATTTACACCACTAGGGTTAGGGTTAGGGTTTCGTTGTCGGCAGCACGTTAATCGTTCCAGAGGCTTCTCCAGCCTACGGCTGCGTAGCTGCAGATAACATGATTCCGTATGTTTCTCCGTCACCGTGGCCGGAGACGGTGGCGTTGCGGCGGATGAATTGAGAGCTTGAAGTTTCTGCAACGCTAGGGTTTTGGCTCTCGTTCGAACACCGAGAGAAACATCGAGTACAGCTATTGTGTTGCCGGTGAATTTAGGTTTCCTCATGTATTTCCCCGTTGATTGATGATGATGATGATACTCTGTTTGAGTATATCATAGAATTTCAAATTGTTTGAAATTCTGTTAAGAAGAAGGAAGATTATTAAGGGGGGGGGGGGGGGGGGGAGGAGAGAGAGAGATGTGGTGTGGGGGGGGAGGAATATTGGTAATGTGTAAAACAAAAGTTAGGGTTGTGTAAGATTATTAAGGGTATCTGTAGTAAACAGTTACAAAATAAATGGTCTTTTTGAGGGGAAAATAGAATTTTTTTTTAATTTTATTTCAGATAAGACGAGTGGATTCCTGACACGACCTGAATAAACGATCCGATTCTAACATGAAACTTGTGAGTGTTGGTTTAGTTTAAACAAGTTCAGGTCAGTTTCAGGTTGAATCTGTGAACAGGTTGAACATGTGAACTTGTTTAGCTAAACATGTCAGGTTTGGGTCAACCCGATCGGGTTGGCAGATTGACCCGTTTATATCACATTATTTTTTATAATATGTTTGTGTCATAAATTAAATTAATATGTATTTTATGCCATAATTGTGACTTAAAAAGAGAAGTTGACATAAGATTTTACAATTTAGTTATAATTTTACTATATACATTTGTGTTTTATTAGTAAATTTTAATTTTTAATATATTATATTTTGCGGAAAAACAATTAAAAGATAAAAGAATCGGGTTGAGTGGGTCGTGTTCGGGTTCACACATATGACACATTTTTCGTGAACGGGTCGTGTTCGGGTCAACGATGAAACGTTTACGCATATCGAAAATGAATATATTTAAAAAAAGTATATGTTAAGTTGTTAGAAAGTTGAAATTATTAAAATTATGAGATTGTTAAAAATGTAGTTGAGAATTTCACATTTTAACTCGGTTTGTTTGGGGAGCTTCACTTCAGGTATTGTGTAATGGAGATCATAATGGGTATAATTTTTTTAAGACATAAGACAATAAACAAGAATAATGGATACCCATATGAGTATAACCAAGGACCAGACATGTAATGAGTAATTGACACCTGACGAGTATGAGATTAGGTACGAGACACAATTTTATAATCGACTATGAGATGTAGTGAGACTAGAATTACAATGCATGTCTGATACCCTAATCATTACTATTGTGGAGTAATTTTTAACATATATGATTGATATGCTTTTAACTATAAATAAAAATAGTGTGACACGTCTTATAAGTTTATTCTGTAACTTTCTTAGCTATCATGTCTTTTCCAGGAGTGACATGTCTTATAAGTTTATTCAGTAAGACCATCTACAACGAATGTTCATCAGGGCGTCTATGGGTGAGCCACCATCAAAGTGGAGGAGAGAAGCTAAGAGGATACATTTTTTCCGGGACGACTTGTAACGGGTTTATGAGCTACTTTTATAGGGAGGGACGGGGGCATAAGATGGTCAGCTCATAAATAAGTCAGATCAAGTAAGCATAAGAATGATGATACAATAACGTGAAAATAACTTAACATATTTAAACAATATAGTTCATTAAATATGATAAGAACAAATCACTTTTTGATTCCTCATCTATGTGTTTTGAAATATTCAGCTACATGCTCATCGGTAAGACTTAATTAAAGTTTTATGAATTACAATTATTGATAAAAATATCGTATATTGTGAATTCTAACCATAATTTATGAAATATAATCTTGTTGATTAAACAAATTGAAAATTGTGAGCATTCCCTTTCAATAGTCAAATAATGGAACTTATCAGAGTTATAAACTTTTAAATTTTAACCTTGATGGATTACGGGGCTATGCACCCCCTTCTAATATCCATACACAGGACGATAAGTCCATCCATACAGACACATGGGTGGAGGGATTTGATAGAGAGAAGGAAGGAAAAAGAAAAAGAATGTTTTATAGGGTTAATCGTGTCGCTTATGGTTGTGGATGTTTTTAACAGGATACGAAGCTCATTATAGACTTTTTTTTCTCTATATTTTTTATGTCAAAGGAGAATTTCTTGAAATTAAATTATTATTTCTAATTAATGTAAGTATATTGTAGTTTTAACTATGTAATATAGAATTTGTTATTGATGTTATACTTTGTTCTACTTTTACTTTAAGCATGTTTAACTTTTTATCTACCTAATTATTTATAAAAATAACTCGTTATATGCTAATTTATCAATTTTATATGAATAGTAAAAATAATGTAGTTATTGTGTCATAACAATGCCCGAGGGATACCAGAAAACAGAAAAAAAAAATATTATTATTAAACTATAAAACTCAATTTCTAGAAGATATAATATAAAACATTATTTTATTTATTTAATCTGGAACGGAACGTAAAGCCCGTGGGACAAGATGTCTATTAAAGACTACGTACCACCAATATATATATTTGTTAAGTCTGTGGTAATATTTATTACTCCATGTTTTTGTATTTAACAACAAAACATTATATTTGTTAAAGGAACGTGTCTAGAAAAGAAGTAGATTTTTTAACCAATCAAAGCCCAGTTGTACCAGAGACTTTAAACGGGTCGTATTTATTGGTTAGTTCTCAACTTGAATTCTATATATATATATATATATATATATATATATATATATATTATAAGTCTTGAACTTTTACATGAAAACTGCGTTTGAATATATACGAACTTAAACATGACTTACAAATATCCGGCCAACGTAATAACATGAAAAGTGCGTTTGCCTGTGAGTAGACGCAAATTTATTTTTTGAACGACCAACGTAATTTTTTATAAAATAAACGGCTTAGCAAGGCGCTAGGACTAGGGGTCAAACGAGCTGAAACCAAGCTCAACCATACTCGAGCTCGGCTCGATTTGAGCTTTGTTTCTAAATCTCGAGCTCGGTCCGTCTATTATTTCCTAACTAATTTATATTAATTGTAATTATTATTTTGTATATATTTAGTATTTTTTTGATAAATTTATAAATATTAATTATTAGTATTTAAATATATTTAATATATTAATAAAAATAAATATAAGCAGTAGGCTCGTTAAGGCTCGCGAGCTGACTCGAGCAAGATAAGCGAAACTCGGGCTCGTTTACTAAACGAGTATGTTTTTTAGGCTCGGGCTTGAGCTCATTTAAGCTCGGTTCGTTTAAGCTTTTCTCAAGCCGATCTCAGGTAGTTTGTGAGTAGCTCAGCTTGTTTGCACCCTTAGCTAGAACCAACCAAAACACAAAATCCACTAGAAACATGATCAACCCAAACAACACCAAACAACAGAAAAAAACAATCAAAAAACATTAAAACATTTCCACTGCTCCCAAGTCAAAACCGCATGAAAGGCCATTCTTTTTTTCTGAGCAGTGTAAAAATGTAGGCAAATCCAAGAGATCTTATTTTATTTATCGTAAAAAAATATAAATTGTATAAAACATTTACGTTTAAACATAAAACTTGATGTTTATGTCTTTTTATATGTTAACTTTTAGCATAAGATATTCTTATCGTATTAACTTAAATTATACTTTTTGGAAATACATATAAATTTAATTTTACTCTGACTTGTCAATACACCCAAAAGTAATTTTTTTATGAATAACGACCTTTTTTCTTTTTACATTCGTTTAGTCATGATTTTGCTTTTTAAAAAGATGACAAGAGTTTTCAGTGTAATTTAATATTATAAAGTTAGCAATTAACTATTCAATTAAATATTATAAAGTTATCGCTAAATATTCAAAGATTAATTATTTGTACGGATTAATTTGAATGAATAAAGAATCTAAATGAAGTGGGGTATATCAATTAATTAGATTAGAGAGAGAGAGATCACTCGTGCTGATGAATAGTTAAACAGGGCACTTTAAATCATCCGAATCACACAATAAAAAATAACAAATTAGTACAATTTATAACACAAAATACATTATTCTGAACATAACTCGTTTTATTACAACACTTGTACTCGGTAATACAAAAAAAGTTTATTTACAATGGTTTGTTTACACACAGTTTATCTTATGTAACTCAAAATATAAAATTGTGCAACTCTAAAAATAAAAATAGTGTTTTACTTCAACTGAAAACCATAAAAATTGATATCATTACCTATTCTAGTAATATGGTTATAGTACTGATGTTTGGTCAGTATCAGTTTCGTTCATCATAGTATTGGTACGTAACGACACTCTATATAGCCTATGATACAAAAATGACTCAATTTCAAATACAACCTAGTTTTCAAAAAAAAATGGTTAATGAACAAATGTTTGTATGTTTTTTAAGCACACCCGCATATAAATTTTTTTCTAAGTTTTCAAAAAAAAGTTAGCAGAATGTTGAAAAAAAATTATGCACACCTATATATTCAAGTTATTTTTAAAAAGTTTACAAACGGAGTTCACCATAGAAATTTAATTTGCCAAATAATTAAATGAGTTAAAGTACATTATTATATATACAACAGGGGAAATTGAAATTGAAAGTTAGATAAAAAGACAAGAAAAACAAATTTTACTCAAAATTGAAAGCTAAATAAAAATCAAAGATAAAAAAAACTTTTTGTTCTGATTAATTCTAAAAAGAATAATGATATTAGTTTACACATAGTTATCTTTTTAAAAAAAATTCACTATTTTAGTTTAAATATGTGTAAAGGAGTGTTATTTTTATTACAACACAGGAATAATTTGTTTTAGGGTATTATTTCTGAATTGATTAATAAGCCGAGTTGTTTTCAGAAGAACATGTTTAACCAAACTTTACTAAACATTTCATATTACGCCATTTACTGTGGGGTCGTCCAAGCCTGGCCTGGACGGTGACGTTTCTCAACACCATTTTCTCATAGGCAGCGGCATCCTCACCGGTGGGTCCAAGACGTTGAAGACGGACGAATAAGGACAAAAAATTGTGCCATTTGACAACACTATAATTAAAAAAAATTCAATTTTCCTTAAAAACAATAAATACCAACGGCCATATTTTTTGAAAATAAAAAAATTAATAATTTTACCTATAAATACACCAACATCACCCAATTTTTTACACAGTTTAACCAATTCTCTCTCTCAACTTTATAAAATTCTTCTACTTTTTATACAATTTTTCTACTTTTTATAAAATTCTTCTACTTTTTATAAATTTCTTCTTCTTTTGCCATGGATCCATACAACCCGAACAACCCGAACAACCCGAAGCCAAACGCTAACCCAAACGTTTTTCGGTACCCGACTACTATCCTACAATGGAACCGAGTTGGTTATCTTCGCAATTTTCTCTCAACGCTTTCTAGGGTTTCCAACAAACAACCAACGCTTTCTCGCAAATGAACCAGCTCCAATCAATGCAACAAATGCAATCGTTACAACAAATGATTATGCGAAACCCGTTCAACTCGCAACTTCAATCTCAACCACAACCTTCGCCAACACCGGTAAAATCGTCTCCCCAACCACAACCCGTAGAAGATGACGTTGAAGAATGTGTTTCGGAGACCAACTGCAATCCTCGAAACGGAAAAAAGGAAAGCAAGTGACGGGTGACAAAGATTAACCTTCGAAAGCCAAGGCAAAAAATTGGACAAAGATCGAGCAGGAGGCGTTAGCGAAGGCGTGGGTTAGCACATAAAAAAGCCCCATTGTCGGATGTAAAAATATATAAATGTTATACTAAATATATATATATATATATATATATATATATATATATAAATTTTAAATTTTTTAATATATACTTTTGTTACATTCAAAAAATATAGGTAACAACCAAACCGATGAGGGGTTTTGGAAAGCAGTATTAGCAAAGTTCCTTGCTATTATGGAACAAGGTCATTATCGCGATATCGATTCCATCTTTTCGAAGTGGCGAAAGATGCAGCCGGTCGTGAACCAGTTTGCGGCGATATATAATAATTTATATACCAGTAATCGTCGTAGTGGGATGAGTGACAAAGATGTTTTCAAAGAGGCAATGCGCAAATACGAAAATTTGCGAACCACACGTATGTGCTTGGGATGTTTTGCGAATCAATAACAAGTGGATGCCGGTTCCAAACGAAGTTGCAATGGCTAAACGAACAAAAACCTCGAAGACCGGTAGTTATAGTGCGGGGTGCTGGGACGCAAGATGCCAAATAAATATAAACGTTGAGCCCGAATTTGACGAAGAATAGTACGAGGTTAGAGAGGAGGAACGTCCCACTGGCAGGGACAAATCCAAAAAGGCGGCGACTGCAAAAAAATAAGCTGCAACGGGGGGCGGTTCCAAAACGGACGAGTTTATAGCCCAGTTCAAAGCATACATCGAGGTCACGACCAAAAAGGCAAAAGCGAAGGAACGTGAGGTGCATGAACGGGTTTAGTTGAAGAATGAAAAGAACGAATATAAAGATTGGGAGATAATGATCACCGATATAAACTCGTATCCGGAAGAAGATCGAGCGATTTTACAAAAAAACGAAAGAAAGAATTGCGAAAAAGTGGAGTTCTTAAGATTTTTATTTTTTTAGGTTATGTTTTTAAACTTATGTAATGTTTGGTTTTTAATATTAATGATTTTATTTTATATCTTATTAAATGTTAAAAACTAGATGAATTTAAAATAAATAAATAAATAAACTAGGTGAGGTAGGGCCATCGCCCATTTCCTTGCTTTCATCCTTGAAGGGACATCCTCCAAAGACTATGACGTGACGCTGAGGTGGAGGGTCATCCTCCAAGGACTACCCTCCTTCCATACCGAGTAGCCGTAAGATTGTACTAAACTCAAATAGGTTGACTTGTCAACTTATTTAACATTAAATTTTTTATATATAAGTTCAAATGCTATACAAACCTTTTATTGTTTTATCAGTATACAAACTTTTTATTGTTTTATTGTAACAAGTTAACTTACTTTCATCATCTGTTAACATATAATAATAATTTTCTAGTTCATATGGATAGTGCTAAAATTGATTAATTTTATATTAGTTAATTATTTGGTTATTATATAATTTTGTACTATAATTACTGTTAGGATATGAGTTTGATATTGTTGTGATTGTTTAAGATGAGATCAAATGAAAGAAGATAAACTAAGATGATAAGTGCAGCGGAAATAATAAACTTTCAAATCACAAAAACAGAGACATTGTTTTCATTAACATGCTTTTGTAAATATTGATTCACGTATTCAAACACCCTAAATGCAGATTGACCCAAAACGACGCAGCGGAAATACTGACTCAAAAATTCTTTCCAATTTGTGTCTATTTAACCTACTTGAAGGTTCCTTATATAAAAATGTTGGACACTTTCCTGAAATGATTTACAACATTTATTCTTAATTAACTTCTAAAATATTGCGTCGGAACTAATGTTGCGTAGACAGTGGGTTAGTGTGTCGGAGGATGGGGCAGCGTCGGCGACGGCTAGGGTGGCCGTCGGCGATGCCTCCTCTGTGTTACCGACGCTGTTCCTTCTTGTTTAAGCTTACATAACCCGTTTTTCGATTCCCGTTTCAACCCGGACTAACTCATAACGTCCCGCAACATCCCATAACATTCTGTAAGCTTCCCGTATTCTTTTTAACACTTAACCACATGCCCACTTAATCAAAATTATGCTTCTCTCATTCTTTCTTGATTTTTGACCCGTTTGATTAATTCGAGTTAAGTTCGACATAACTAATTTTTACGGCCCGCTATATATTACCTTCCTTAGTACCATGATTATTTAAACATTCTTGCATAACTCTTCTATCATAATTATTCAAGACTCACACCCTACACATTCTTTCTACATTTTGACCCGTTTACTTTTATTATGAATTTCGAACGTAAACGACATCCTATGACTCATCACAACAATGCGCACCTTAATTCTTACTCTTATCCGTTATTCCTTACACAATCCCCTGAATTCAACATAGCAATGTTTGTTTGCAAAAGAAGAAGTAATTCCGGAAATCACTTACCTTAGCGTCAGTATTTGCATCCGTTACCTTGTCTCCTTTTTGACCCGTTAGCCTTCCATGCTTCCATCCATCTTGAAATGATTCCTATACTTTCATGTCATCGCAATTACATTCTTGTTAGCATACACGATTATACATATTAACGATCATATCAAATGCATAACTCACATTTGACTTTCATAAGTCAAACCTAACAAGCATAAGGCATATATCCAAAATCACATCTTTTCAAACTCATATAAATTTATTATGTTATCGCATGTAACACTTACTGATATATCACATACCATATGAGTTTCTATAATCTTACAATTGTGATAACAAGTCTAGTCATGCTTCTTATGCGCAGTTGACTTTCAGAAGTCAACGTTTATCATATGAACTTTCGACATAACCTCATATATCCGTGTCATCATATTAGGCTATACGAATGACACTATGTACATTTCATACTCATGATGCAATATACTTACAACCACATGATCACTTAGCTACGTCATACACATGTATAACCAAATCAATACAAACTCAAGCTCTCATGATCCTAAGACGGTCAACCACATTCAAAGCTAGCAATTTAACATAATCTTAACATCAATAGTTACTAGTAAGTCCGCAAGCTATACATTTCATACACATCCGTTTCTAAATTACCGTTAAGCCACTAATCCAACTCATGGTGTGCACCACCATTCAAACATAGAGTACTAGTTCTTAAAGCATTCTTTTACCGAATCACACCATCAACTGCGTTTCACATATACTCATTAAATACATTCCTAAACTTGTTTTACTAACAAATATATCATTATTACTTTCTATACATGTCCAACCATTACTTGTACATAATTTCACATATTATTGTCATTTAGACATTTCATCAAACACTTGGTGTACGTACCATCTTCTAAGTATAATGTACAAGTATTTTAAGCATGTTCTTCCCGATTCATCTCATGAACCATCACACTGAAGCAAAATCACATAATCATCAATTCTACATCAAGTTTATCCAACACAATCTATCATATAACACCTTATGCATCATAAATCACAATATTACATATACATGTTTATCATTTTCACACTCACGCAATTGGGTTTCAATCTAAATCATTCCATAACTAAAATTTAACCATGATTCAACTTCCACTTGATGGTATTAACAAGTATTCATTCTAAAGTCAACCAAATTCACGGATTCATCCTAACCCACTTCATGTGTAGTCATCAAATCAGAAATTTCAACTCACCTTGTGTTAAGAACACTTAAAGGATGAAGAATTTGCACTCATGCATCAAATCCTCCTTCCAATTGCTTGTAGATTCGTAGAATTGTGAAGTGTGTGTGTGTGTTTTTTCCCTGCCTCTTTCTCAATCTCGATACATACCCAAACACACACACCTGCACATTTTATTCTTAATATTTACTTTCCACATGTTCACTTTTGGCCCCTTTTGTTTGCCATTTATCACATTTACCACAAATCCTTGTATTTTACCATAAGACTTATAGTTCTAACTAAGTTAAATAACTTAGTTATCACCTTTCATTCGATATCTTATGAAACCATACTAGTGAGTCAAACATTCGGGTTTTGGGGCGTTATACGTATGCATGCAAATATTACAACTCCCCGCAGCCTAAGATCACTCTGATTTGTTCGTACATAAATGTTTGAAGGAAAGTGATGAATAGAACAGTAAATGCACTGCTTTATTTATAATAAAAATCAAACCATTGTGGCATCTTGGCTGACGTCACCTTGACAGTGACATCTAACAAACTCTAACATCTGCTAAATCTAAAACACTGTTACATTGATATACAAAACTATGTTGATCCAACATCTGTTGATATAACTTTAATGAGCTTTAACCTCATTAGGTCCACCAGACCTTTACTTCAACAATCTTTAATTTTTCAATAGCAGGGTTTCTCTTGGCAGACCTTAGATTATAAGTAGAGCTTGTATCCAATAGACTTTGTAGTACAGACTTTAGCTTCAACAGACCTTGAGATGTTGATGTCTTTGCCTTTGGAGAGAAGTAGATCTTCTAAACAATGTTTATTTAAGGATCAGATGATATAGATTATTTTGGCTTTCAAATCATCTGTTCTTTTATAGGGTTCAATAGATCCAACAATCTCCCCCTAGAACAGATAATGCCAAAACTCTTCTTTATTGTTGATCTTTATTTCTCATCAATATTTCCCTGATTTGCCCTTTGAATTGTAGTTCAAAGTTCATGGAAATCATGTCTTCAAAATCCCTTTGTAATTCAAGGTTCAACAAATCTTGGAGGTCATCTGCATCCAGACCATATGCATCCTCCATTTTTAGCCTTTGAATCTCACCGTCTGATCTATGAAAAGTTAATTCATGGGTGTTTGAGTATGACTTCCATTTTAGAATTTTTGAATGAGCTGGTTTTCTTGGGTGAAGATTAATTTGTGATGAGTTGGGTGAATTAGGTCTTCTTACAAGGTTAGAAATTGTTTCTCTTAGTTTTTCACTTGCAGCATAAGTGTGAAAGAGCAGTTGGTTCTTGATTCCCTCTTTTCTATGTTATTCAAACATCTGCTCATCATCTTCAGCAATGTTCCTTTTCCTTTTTGCTTGATTTAACGCAAGTGTGGATAAGACAGTGGTTGAAGAATGCTTTTTGAGTATTTGGGTCTGTTGAGAGATAACAATTGTTGGATAATCTGGCTTTCTTGGAACTGTAGGATCTTTCTTTCTAAGCTCTTCCAGTTTCTTGTATGTATCTACAACTCTGGATTCAGACCATCTTGCAACAGATCTTGCAGAGCCATAATTATCAGGAACCATTTACTCTTTCATTCTTTTAAGCTTCAAAGCCCTATTTTGATCCACTTGTTTGTACTTTTTCCAGTCAGGTGGAGTTGGCTTGTGTAGAGGATCCTTGAGCATTTCCTGGATTCTATCAATTTCTTCCTTGAGATCATTTGACGACCAGTCTTTGAACTGTGCTCTTGTGGCTTGGTATGGCCTGTGCTGCATTATGTGGTCAAGATAATCCTGTCTCAGCTCCTCATCCAACTCAGCATTGACTGGCCTTTCTAACATGGATTTACTCATATCTTTGGCAAAATCTTCACTTTTTCTTACTTTGCTAAGTTCATGAGATAAGATACTTTGAGTATTCCTATCATCTTTCTCTTTGCTCATTTTTTGGCTATGTTCTCAGCTTGTTTAGCTTTCAAGTTTGGATATTCATCTAAGTTTCTTGGCTTTCTATATCCAAAGAGAGATGGGAAGTCTAGTTTTGTAGTATCCTCTGCTGTGAAAAATGACTCAATTTCTCTTTGAACAACAAGAATTTCTAGAGGATATCTAGTAGCTAGTGGGATGTCAGGTAGTGGTTTGTTCATGGGTGGTAGCGAAATGGTTTTAGATGGTAGTGATGAGGGTGATATGGAAATGGGTTTCGATGATAAAGGGATTGGTGATGGAATCTCTTCATCATCATAACAACAAAAGTTTTTCTTTTGCGTTGGAATTTGATCTTTGGTGAGGGTGGAAGTGAAGGAATTCTTGGTGGTGTGGTTAATGGTTGGGTTAAGATGGAAAAAGGAGATCATGGTAGAGGTTTGGTTAACATCTGTTGATGCATTTGTGGTATCAACATCTGTTGGTTGATTTGGTAGTGGTGAGGAAACATCTGTTGTTACATTTGTTGTACCAACATCTGTTGGTGGTGATTTTGGTGAAGGTGATGGTTTCTTTTTGGGTGTTGGTTTGGTTTTGAGCTTGACAGGGGATACACTTTTTGTTGCCTCAGCAGTGGTTTTAGAAGAGGTGGGTATTGGCTATCTAACTTTCTAGTTGACTTTCTTTTTCTTGAAGTGCCAATATATTCTTTTTCCATTTGCTTGGCTTGTTCTTCTTCAATCAGTTTGGAAGCCTTGCTTTCTAGTGTATCCCATCTCTTCTGTTTTTCTAAGGCAATTTCCTCTGCTTATTTGTTTAGGGTCTTATCAATCCCTTTTGAACACCAACCTCTGATGCCTTAGCAGAAGTTTGATTTCAGCTGACTTTGGCTTTTGTTGCACCTTTGAATCTGGCTGCAACTTTCTCAATGTATCACTCTCCCCCTTTTTGGCTCATCCTCTACTTCTTCTTGAAGGACTGTTGTAGGGGCAGAGCCAGTAGTCTTCACCAAATGTTCTCTGATGCCCTTTATATCAGCTTGAGTTACTTTATATCTGGCCTCAACCATATTTCTGATCAGTTCAATGTGAGTGTTATGGTTGATATCAGCTAAATTCCTCTGAGCTTGAATGATGGGTTGCACAGATTTCTAGAGCTCATTGGCAATTTGTTGTGTAGAAGATTGGTTTTGAGAATTTTGTAACACCTGCTTCATCATATCTTTCATTTCACCTATTGAAGACTCCATTAATGCCATTCTCTCCGTCAATTCCTTAGATCTTAATTCATCACCTAATTTAATAGGATCCTCCTAATTCCTACCAGAGGTAGTTGTATTTGGATCATCAACAGGAGAAAACTTCATGTTATCCGAACCAAATGCCACTTTTTCTTGGTACTGGGGACTTCCAACTGGAGCAGAGGTTACAATTGTAGCCTCAACAGTTGTTGCCTTTCAGGAAGACTTATTGATGTAACCATTATCCAACTGAAAACACTGTTTTGTCATCAATTGTAGTAGCTGCTTCACTGAAACTACCACCAAGAGTTACTTGTAACTAATGGGTGTAGCCTCCTCATCTGTTTCTGGGTTAGCAATTAGATTTTTCTCAGACTCAGTTACTTGTGGAGGTGTACTCTCTTTGACAGGTGATTGAGAGGAACTGATTTGTGTCCGAGTTTTATCAATTGCATGAAACAGAGGTATAAAAGTGGATGGAATTGTGTGAGATGGTTGTGGAGTGGAAAGAGACATAACCCTGGGAGAGGGGCTTGAAAACAGACTTTCAAGTGAAATGTCTGCTTCATAATGTGGTGACCCTGTGCTTACAACCTGATCCTTTTGTGAGGATGCAGGAGGAGTTTGGCTTGTAGGTGGAGATCTTTCCATCTGTTGTGAGGAAGTAACAATAATGGTTTCAAATGGGTTTTGTTGTACCACAAGGTTATCCTCTGGGATCTCATCTTCCAGAGGTTCCTTTTTATGTTGTTTAGTTTTGGTGGGTTTTTGGATTGTGGGGGTTTTCTTTTGGGTTTTGCTAGTATGGGTTTCACAACACCAGTTATGGTGTCATGATCACCAGGAGCAGTAGGCTCAGCAACAGAGGTTTGAGCAGTAGATGTGGACTCGTCCAAAGTACGCTCATCCCCCTTTGCTTTTGTTTTCGAAACTTTTGACTCTTGATTTAACATTCTTGTAAAAGTTTCATTGGTTAGAATCTTCATCCTAAAAACTACACCTTGTTGAGAATCTTTTTCAAATACTTGCTTTTGAAGGTAGTAGCTTAGAAGTCTAGGATACAAAAGAAAAGTATTATTTGTTTTGATTTTATTAATATTTGCCACCAAGTCTAAAAACAATGCATAGGATAGATTAAAATTAGAATTTGTCAAAATAGCATATTCAAGATTTTGAATTGTGGAATCTCATTAAAAGCAGTGATCTTGGCACATAGACAAATAAGCAAGGTATGGAAAAAAATATTGCATTGTAGCAGAAATTTTGGTTTGAAAATAGTAGCACCAGTCAATTGACCTTCATACCCGCGTTCTATGAACTTAGTGTGGAGTTCATGCTTTTTAAAAGAAACTTTACATGCTTGGTCGTTTCATGTAAAGACTGTGGATATAGGTGATGGTGATATTTGAACACGATTCTCTCCGATCTTAGAAGTTATGGCATATGGCTTTTTGTTTTGGGATTGAATTTCAGCTTTGCCCAAAATTGTCAGAGAGTATCCACATATATCGGTGCATCAGCAAGCATGATATTTTTGTATTTTGATGATGTGAGAACATCGATTATTGGGTGAAAGGAAGTATTTTTTGTCGTTTTTCTCAAAGGTGGGGAGGTAGTTACGAGGCAGTTTGATTTACAAAGCCATGATCAAAGAAGAGAAATGAGTAATTGTGAAGAGAATGAAGGAATAAGAGTAATGGAAACCGCTTTTAAGAATTTTGAATTCGAGACGGCAGTGAAAAGCTCTGTTTGAATAAAACAGGGTTTTATAAAGGAAAAAGTTAATGCTGACGTGTCAGCGGTTCCAAAGATCTGATGGCTAACATCTGTCCACGTGGCAACCTCTGTTGGATAATGGAAGACAGTTCTTGTGGAACCTCTGCTGGAAAGCAATAGAGGGTTGGAACAATGTATGGAACAGTGGTGATTTTACTCTATTAGTGGATAGATATAAGAGGTTAGGACAAATAGAGGATACCTTTCAGCAGTGGATATAGTTATAACCAAGCAGAGGTTTTAAAACAGTGGTTTAAAACAGACTTTAAGGATTTATTGAAAATTTTCAATTTTAGAACTATTTTTAAGGATGAAATTTTGATTTTCTGAAAACATTTTAAAGCTTTTTATTCATGGAAAACAAAATGTTGCTTTTAATCCATATTTAGCATGCCAATCCTAGAGATCAAACTTTCAAAGTTAGATATGTCTAAAGCTTTTGTCAACACATCTGCCAGTTGATCCTTAGTTGGAACATGCCGCAGAGAAATCCAACCTTTTTCATACCAATTCCTCAGAAAGTGATGTCTGATATCAATGTGCTTGGTAGTGGAATGTGAAACTGTTGCTTAACTATCTAACATGAGAGGAGTTTTTACAGTAGTTACACCAAAGTCTAGCAATTGATTTTGAAGCCACAAGAGTTGAGCAGTGCAACTAGCAGCAGCAATATACTCAGCCTCTGTTGTGGATGTTGAAACTGTAACTTGCTTTTTGCTCTACTAATAAACTAAGCAATTGTCTAGAAACTAACAACCTCCTGATGTGGACTTCCTTGTTGCATGGCATCAGCAAAGTCACTATCTGAATAACCAAAAAGCTCAATATTACCATTAGCTGGATACCAGATATAAAGTGTGGGAGCACCTTTTATGTATCTGAATATCCTTTTTATAGCTATGAGATTTGATTTTCTAGGTGCTAACTGGGATATGGCACAAACACATGTGGCAAACATGATGCCTGGCCTTGATGCAGTTAGGTACAATAAAGACCCAATCATGCTTCTATAAAAAGTTTGATCAACCAAGTCATCTTTATCATCAACAGTGACCAATTTGGATGTTGCCATGGGTGTACTACATGGTTTACAATCATTCATATCATATTTTGTAAGTAGTTCTTTGACATACTTGCTTTGATGAATGAATGTACCATTTTGCAATTGCTTAACTTGGAGACCAAGAAAGCATTGGGGTTCACCCATGGCACTCATTTCAAACTCTGATGTCATGAGTTCTCTAAACTCTTCACACATGGCATTGCATGTGGATCCAAAAATGATGTCATCCACATAAATTTGGACAGGCATCAAATCCTTTCCTCTCCATTACAAAAACAAAGTTTTGTCAATTTTATCTCTTGTAAAGCCTATG
This sequence comes from Scalesia atractyloides, assembly GCA_947069175.1. Classification (NCBI taxonomy): domain Eukaryota; kingdom Viridiplantae; phylum Streptophyta; class Magnoliopsida; order Asterales; family Asteraceae; genus Scalesia; species Scalesia atractyloides. The sequence goes on along the minus strand of CAMTDV010000002.1, from coordinate 6,877,284 downwards.
GATAAAAGAAAGGTGGAAAGAGTTTTATACCAGGCTCTAGGTGCTAGTTTCAAACCATATAAAGCTTTGTTTAGCTTGTAAACATGATTTGGATAAAAAGCATCTTCAAAACCACGGGGTTGGCATACATATACGTCTTCCTTGATTTTGCCATATCGGAAAGCACACTTGATATCCGTTTGATACACCTTGATGTTGTGATAGGCAACAAAGGCTAAAAACAATCTGATAGCATCCAGTCTTGCAACAAGAACAAAAGTTTCATCATAATCAATGCCCTCTTCTTGTCTATAAGCTTGAACCACAAGCCTAGCTTTGTTTTTTTTTACAACAATGCCACTTTCATCAGTTTTGTTCTTGAAGACCCATTTTGTGCCAATTGGACAAACATCCTGAGGCAATGGTACAAGTTCCCATACTTGTTGTCTTTTGAACTATAGGAGCTCTTCTTGCATGGCCTCTACCCAATTGTTATCATTTAGTGCCTCTTCGTACTTGACAGGTTGTGTGAGTGATAGAAAACCAACAAAAAGACAAATGTTTTGGGATTGACTTCTTGTAAGAACCCCTTCATTGATGTTGCTAATAACTTGCTCTGGTGGGTGATTTTTAAGGTAGATCAGACCTCCCTTGTATGGAATTATGGCATTGAGAGGTGAAGGCTGCAGATGGAAATCATCTGAGCTAACATCTGTTGGCAATTTTGAATAGCTAACATCTGTTTGAAATGGTGGTGGAGGTATAGGTGGGATAGGTATAAACATGGGTTGAATTTTGTTCACAGAAAGTGGACTTTTATCAACAGATGTTTAACTTGATGAACTGGCAGTGGTTTGAGGATCAACAACTGTTGATGCAGTTGTGGTAGAGTTTTATAAGTTGTTTTGAACATCTGTTCCTCTGGAAGGGGAAGTGACTTTGTATTGTGGAGCCACAATGTCATATCCATAATCTTGATGGGAAGATTGTGGTGTACCTGTAGTGTTAGTCTTGATAGACACATCTTCAAATGTAAATTTATCTAGATCAAATAATTCAGCAAGAGTTGCTGGGATTTTTAATGAATAAAGTTCATTGAACTTCACATTCAAGGTCTCTTCCACGCACCTAGTCCTTGTGTTAAACACTTTATAGGCCTTGGCAGTGGTTGAGTATTCCAGAAAATAACCACAGTCTACTTTGGCTGCAAATTTTGAAATGTAGTCTTTTAAGTTTAAAACAAAACATGGGCAGCCAAAGATTTTGAAGTATGAGATCAAAGGTTTGATCTTGTACAGAGTTTCATAAGCAGTCTTTTGATGCCTCGGGTTAATTAAAACTCTTTTATACATAGCAAGCAGTGTTTACAACCTCTTTCCAAAAAGACAAGGGTAAACCTGAGTCTAAAAGCATTGTTCTAGCAGCTTCAATTAAAGTTTTATTTTTCCTTTCAACCACCCCATTTTGTTCTAAGTGTCCTTAGGATGTTGTATTGCCTCGCAATCCCTTTTGACACATAGAAATCATCCAACTCTTTATTTCTAAACTCTGTTCTATTATCACTCCTGGAGATTTTTACTAGCAAGTCAAATTGCTTTTCAAATTTTCTTACAAAGTCCTGCAAGATACCTGCAGTCTAATATTTGGAGTGCAAAAGGTAAGTCCATGTAATCCTTGATATACATCAATTATAACAAGACAATATCTCTTATTTTTAAGACTCATGATTTTAACAGGGCCAAACAAGTCCATGTGCAACAATTGCAAACACTGACTTGTTTTGGACTATTCAATGGATTTGTATGAACTTTTATGTTGTTTACCTTTTAAACAGGAAACACAATGTTCATCACATGTGGATTGTTTTGATGGAAGACCTCTTACAAGACCTTGTTTAGAGAGTGTGGTGATAGTTTTGAGATTTATGTGACCAAGTCTTCTATGCCATAGTTCTATCTCTTTATTTGAGGAAACTGAGAACAAACATGCATTAGACATCGGATTGTCTTTCAACATATCAACCACATACACATTGCCACTCCTATGAGCAACAAAATGTGCTTTGCTCTCAGCAATGATTGTTTCAATCTTTTTAACCATTTCTGGTCTAACAATCTGACAATGCTTCTTAGTGAAGAATGACCCATAACTTTTGTCACTCATTTGATACACATTAAGAAGACTGAACTTAAGATTGTTAATAAGATTAACATTTTCAAACTTAAGTTTCCCTGAACTGTCCCTGACCCCAACACCTTTCCTTTTGAATTTTTACCATAGGATATATCACCCCCTCCATGTGCTAGAAAATCCTTGAGAAGGGCTTTACATCCTGTCATGTGCCTGGAGCCTCCACTTACATACCATAAACTATCAAGGCAAGTAGAAGCTTCCTGCACATCAGTAACAAGTTAGTTTTGGTGATTGTCTAAAGCCAAAATGGCTTTGGATGGGGTCACATACACGTCAGCCTCAAGTCCAGGAGAATGGTCAGAGTTTTGAACAGGATTTTGAAACATCTGTTGTGAGCTATTTCCTGTCAAATGATTATAATCATGAGGATGCTTGTTTACTCTTGGCTTTGAGGGTACTTTGTAGACCTCATAGCCAAGTGGTACACTCTTATAAGCTGGTTGGCTATATCCTCTTGGAACTTTTTTAGCTGGTGGTGCATATGTTACCTGAACTTATCTGGGAACAGAGGTTATATCGAATTGTTTGGTAACAGGTGTTTGGATTGGGACAAAGGTCTGTTTTGTCTTTTCTTTTCTTGAACTCTCAAGTGTTTTAGATTTATACTCATTTCTTTTATCATCAAAATTTTTGAGATAAACACACTCTTGAGTTTTGTGGTTTTTCTTAGCACAGATGGTACAATGAGGTGCAACAATAATCACACTTGTTTTGTTAATATCATATGCTTTTAGAAGAAAACAATTTTTAGTAACATGATTCTTCTTTTCACAAAAATCACAAAACAAGTTTGTTACCTTTTCTTTCTTCTTCCCTTTTTCAACTTTTTTGTCAGCAGATGCTGAAACATCTGCTGGAAGGTCTTTTAAGGGAATGATCTTGACTTGAGGTGCTTTTACACCTTCAATGGTTGAAAAATCCATTGACTTAAAATTTTCAAAAATGTCACACTCATCTGACCAGGTAGGTTTGAATTGATATTTCTCAATCTTCTCAAAAGTTGAGGATCCTTCTAGTTTTTCTAAAATAATTTTCTTACCATTTGGTTCGGTGAATTTTATTTCTTGACCAACCAAATTTGTTGGAATAATTTCAACCAAACCACAATCATTTACAGCAGTGTTTTGAAAAACTTGGTCATTTTTTCTGAAACCTACACCAAATTTTACATCACTTTTGATTTGTGATTCTAACAATAACTCATAACCTTTGTAGGACTCTACCCATTTCTCACAAGTGATCTGGTTAGATTCAAGCTCCTTTTTACAACTTTGATCTTTTTCTATTATTGTTTGGAGTTGATCCTTGGTTATGCTTGATTCATGTTTGAGACTGCTGTTTTCACTATCCTTTTCTAACATTTTTTATTTTAACTCTTTTGTAAGTTTTTCAAACTATATTTCATCATTTAAGATCTTGTTTCTAAGATTTTCATTCACCTCTTTAATGTTAGCAAAAGAAACAATACATTTGTCTGAACATAAGTCTTTAAGGACTTGAGGTGATACCTTAGCAGTAGCCATCATAGCACAATCACATTCTCCTTCACAAACACTAGAATTCCATGGGTGAGATAGAGAATTTATCACTTCTTCACCAATAGTTTCTTAAGGGACATCTATTTCAGCATTTTCACAAACCATATCAATTTGGACACCACTTCCTCAGATTTATTCCCCTCCAAAATAGTGTCTAGTGCCATAAAACAAAAAAAGTTCAGTTTTCTTATCAGAATTAGCAACTAGAGCAAATTTTTTATCAGTGAGTTCCTCAGGTAAGCTATTCCAATCAACAAGCCTTGTGTAAAGAAGCTCTATTGGCTGGTCTCTGCCTGAGGAGAGATTTGTGTAGCTTGTGGTGCAGGTTGCACTTGGACATGAGGAGTTGGGGCTTGAACATATTGTATCTGAGGAACAGTAGTTTGGACATACTGGACATGAACAGTGTTTATAGGGTGTGCAAAATGAGTTGTGTTTTGCATGTGTGGAGCAGGGGTATATTGGGAATAATGGTCAGTTGAGTGTTTTGAGGTCTAGGACTTAGATGTGTAATTATAGGGCCATTTGTTTGGCTCTTGCATTCTCTAGCAAAATGACCTAGCCTGTTACAGTTATAACACTTGATTTTTGACTTATCAAACCCAACTTTTTAACCCCATGCAACCTTGGAAACTTTCTACCAGTTTTCTTGTAAAACTTGCTAGTCCTAACACTCAGCAAGGCCAACTGGTGCAAGATGCCCATTTCTTCCAAATCAATAGGGTCAAAATATTGAAGATGATTTAACTCAAAAGATAAGTTGTCAGAAACTTGCTTTTCCCCGTTTGCTGCAAAAGCATAATTGGTGAGTAAGAATCAGAGTTGAAATTCCACAAGATGTTATATCAATAAAATGATCAAAACTCTGATCCTTACTACCACCAAATATTTCTTCTTAACCAAAAAGTGTTGTACTACCAAAAGCATAGTTATCAGCAACTTTTCCTGACTCTTGTAGCTTCTTTTTCTGGTTAAGCTCTCTCTCATAAGTGAGAAGCCTACCATGAAGTTGAGTCAAACTCATCTCCTTGAAACCAACATCGGTTCTAGTTATAAAAGCAACAGTGTCTCATTTTTCTGGTAATGACCCTAAAAATCTGCTACTCAGGGTTGAATTAGGATAATTAACATTTACCAGTTTTAATTCACTGATTAGACAACTAAATCTTTCAAACTTCTGAGTTAATTATTTTCCTTTAACATGATGTAAGACCCTATCTTACTTTACTGAATTCTATTAAAATTTTTGTATTTAAACATATAATTGTGAATACAAATCACTCAATTTGCAAGTTTATTAAAAGTTTTTAAAAATATTTAAACAATTTAACATGTTAACAATGATTAGTTTTGTTATAATCAAAACCAAGTGCGGAAGCTTCGTCTTTGATCGTGTTCGGTTCTTTATATAGCTTGATCATCCTCCGATGCTCCCAAACATCACCTATATTTCATATTTTATGAAATACGTTAGTTAAAATAAATTATAACATAACCAAATAAACCCGAAGGCTTAAAACAATAAAAACAAAACTTTAGTTTTAGGCTTCACCGTAAGCTACGGTGACCACCGCAGCTTACGGTCAAACCTTACGGTCCTTGCTCACTGTCTTACGGTTAAGACTTCTAGTTTCAACACAGCAGCCGCCCACCGTAAGCTACGGTAGGCCACCGTAGCTTACGGTGGCTTGCTACAAATTTTCTCTTGTTTGCAGATTTAGTTACGATATTTTTCGTAACTCCCTCAATTCTTCTCCGTTTTACCCGAAACTTATTTCTAAATATCCGTTGAATATTTTCTTACATATTTAACCCGAAATCCTTGACCCGGATTCTTATTTCATATAACTTATGCATTTATCCCCGGTTTATGCTCCTACTTTCCGATTTTGCCCTTTAACCCTATTTAAACCAAACTATACATTTACGCATCCATTTCGGTATGCTTTAACACTCCATTATTACCCCGTATAGTTTCCTTAGCGAAATACATCGCTTTATTCAACTAAATCTTTATTTATTTATTATTTTGACCCATTTGGTTGTTTTAGCGTAATCCAACGCTTATTTCAACCAAACCTTCTATCTTATCATTTCTACACTAGGATATCTATCTAATTCCCACCACAATGTTATTTGTGGTGGATTTATTATCAAAAATTTATTTTATCCAATATCCACCCTTTGGTTCGACAGCTTACGGAAAAGACCATTTAAAAGGCATTAACCAAAAGGCTTATGCTTTTCTATTTTACGTTACCGAAAGAGTCTATTATAGTATAAAACTCAATTTTAAACTAATATTAGAGTCGTTTACTCATTGTCATCACTCGAGGGCATTTTGGTCAACTTAGTCTCTTCTTTTACGACGAAGGACTTACCATAACATGTTTTGACCAAAATGAACATTTAATCATAATCTATATAAAATCATTATGTTCGTAAGAACATAATGTTTACGGATTAGATTATTGGATTACCTTACCTTAGGTAATCCATTATTCATTTATGACTCATTTAACTCTCATCGGACCTTTAAGTCCCCAATAAGAGTTTGACCCATCACATTTACCTGGCTTGAGTCATAGCTTTGACCCATTTAAATACCTTTCACTATTAATTACTAACTAATGGCGACATGAACCATGCGTTATTCCCCTGTGATCACAAAACTCGACAAGCGTTCATTAGATATTAATGTCAAATGGTGATGACTACACCGTTTGACCCATTTGGTCTAAATGACTATTTTATCGTTATAAGATGGTATATATGTACCGTCTCACCATTTAATCCATTTCGGTTACGCCTTGTGCTTATATTTCTTAATTCGTTTAACCCATTATAGTTTACGTCATAAAATGAGTTTAATATTTATTCGTCAAACTCGTGACTGAATTACCATATTACCCCTTCTTATTCCTTATGGTTTGCACCATAAGGCAACTTTTCAAAATTTCTTGTTTATTTGTCAACACATGACAATATTACTATTTTCCCCCTTTTTACCATCAAATATGGTTTAATACCATATTTGCTTATTCCGACCTGTATAAATTCACGTCGGAACCTTTTATTTCGAAATCTCGTTCCGAGTACCAAGTCACTTATTCATATTCAAATACATAAGTACATTTACTATTTTAAGTATGTAAGCTTTACTTACCTTGAAGTCCGATTATGCCTTTTTCCGGGTATTCGATCCGTTTGGCCCGCTTCTCTCCAAGCTTCCTCCTAGCTTGTCAAGCGTCAAACAACCTTTTATCATTTCGTAAGATGGTTCTATTGTTATTATTTATCAAGACCATTCCATCTTACGAAATTTATATCAACATCACCATTTGATCTTATTATAGGTTGGTTTGACTTTTAAAAGTCAACTGCCTATTAACTCATACAAACCCACGAACAAGTTTAACAACTCATTTAGGCATTTCGTTAATTACTTGGTAAGCACTATTCTTATGCTACCATTAAAGTTACGTTTCCCAAACAAGTTCACATGATTGCTAATATCAAATTAACATTCTACATACAACTAGTAGACAACATGATCTCAAATACTCATTAATATTGACTTAACATCAATTTCATCATATCATACAAAACTCATTTCAAGTCATGTATGAACACTTAAATGTTGAAATATCTTACACATACATACAAGTATGATGATCATGAAAACATATGTATCGTCTATTTCATCACATAATCAAAACCCACTTCAACATCTACTTGTAAATAACCTGCAAGTAATCTTACATCAAATAGTGCATAATTTATTTAAGTCTAACGAAATCAAACATAGACACTTCATCTTTGGATTATCATCCAACAATCTAATTGCAAGTAATCTACTTGTCTCAAATCACAACTTTCACTAAATCTAGTTTTTAAGACATACCTTATGATCCCATTGTCTAGGTGATCATTAAAATGGGTTCATGCACTGATTTGGGTCTCGAATTGATCTTCAATTTGGTAGATTTAGCAAGAACAAGGGTTTATCCCTTGTCTTGCTCCTGGCCGCTACACGCACACACACCTTTGTGTGTGTGATGTTTTATTATTATTTTTTTTATATATTCAAGTTTCAACCTTTTCCATTTTTGGTCCCTCATATTTGAGTCTTATTTATTAAGAGCTACAACTCATTGTTTAATTGTTATTTCCATATTACTAACTAGGTTAATTTGCTCATAGTTATTTTGTTTACAGGTTCACTCTTACCACTAACGGTCTTTTACCCGCTCTTTAATATTAACATGGTTTGATTACCAAACCCATTTTTGGGGTGTTACACATGACAAAATGTTTCATACCGTTGATTTAAAACTTCACGATTGTTTTCAATAACCTCCCCCCACCGAATTGCTCTTTCAAAGCATCACACAACTCCTTTGCACTATTGCAATGCAACAGGCCAACATAGATATCAATTGGCAAAGCCGTAGCTATGATACTAAATGCCTTTGTATCTAGCTCGATTTTCTGAAAATCTTGCTCGGAGTAGTTTTCAGGATTCTTTGGAACTTGAACTTTAGAGTCTTCAGCACTCGGTACCATCGGAACATGAGGTCCGAAGATAACCGATTTCCAGCAACCCGTATTTTTTTGTGCAAGTTTGTGACCCATCTGTCTCTGTCAGATATTATATTTCAATCTGACAAGGATTGGAGGTTTATATATGGTGCCAATGTTGTGTGGATCTTGTGGATTTTGAGACATTTCTGATTATTTACAAACAGGGTTTTGTTTAAAATTACTTTGAATGTAAATAAACTTTTACTCTGTTTTCAATAAAACAAACAAACAAATCAGTAGTGGGAGCTGATTTGTTTATATCAAATTGATTGTGAAATCGAATTTGATTGACCAAACGCTGATACCAATTGTTAGGATCTGAGTTTGATATTGTTGTGATTGTTTAAGATGAGATCAAATGAAAGAAGATAAACTAAGATGATAATTGCAGAGGAAATAATAAACTTTCAAATCACAACAATAGAGACATTGTTTTCATCAACATGCTTTTGTAAATATTGATTCACGTATGCATGCAAATATTACAACTCTCCCTCAGCCTAAGATCACTCTGATATGTTCGTACAAAAATGTTAGAAGGAAAGTGACGAATAGAACAGTACATGCACTGCTTTATTTATAGTACAAATTAAACCACTATGGCATCTTGGCTGACGTCACCTTGACAGTGACATCTAACAAACTCTAACATCTGCTAAATCTAAAACATTGTTACATCGATATACAAAACTCTGTTGATCTAGCATCAGTTGATAGAACTCTAATGAGCTTTAACCTCTGTCGGTCCAGCAGACCTTTGCATCAACAGTCTTTAATTCTTTAATAGCAGATGTTCTCTCTGGCAGACCTTAGATTATAAGTAGAGCTTGTATCCAGCAGACTTTGTAGAACAGACTTTAGCTTCAACAGACCTTGAGTAGCAAATGTTGATGTCTTTGCCTTTGGAGGGGAGCAGATCTTCTAAACACTGTTTATTTAAGTATTAGATGATATAGATTATTTTGGCTTTCCAATCATCTGTTCTTTTATAGGGTTAAATAGATCCAACAATTACTTATGACTATATATTTTTTTCGTTTATAAATTTTTAGATATAATGTTTTATGAAATTCAAAGTATGCATCGTGATGTGCTTACTTTTATCTACGTGTAGATATAAATTTACTTAAAACCGGGTTATGAATAGTAATGTACTAGTGAAATAAATATAAACGTACCGGTCTTTGTGAATGAAATATAAATGTACATGTTTTTAAAGTTGCCTCACAATTTAGTTTTTTATTTATATAAAGGTGACGTCGTTTACTTTTTGGTTATTTTAGCAAATATAACGTTTCGTAAAGTATCAAATATACTGTTGCGATGTGTCGATCCTTTATGTATTATTCAATAAAAGTCTAATTCAAATAGAGTCAAATATATTTGTTTTTTTTGTTCTTTACCAGGGCCCGATATTTCGAATGACACATTATTTAAAAAAAACCTGATATGTATATGAAAAAAAATTAATATGGTATACCCATACAAACACCAACATAGGCACACTTACGAAACCATTCTTATGGTTTAGATTAGTTATTAGCCCATTGACATTATGTTTAGACATTTAGTGAGCCCAATACCCAATTTTGCTAAGGCTTAAGGGCACGTTTTTTCGAGCTCGGACAGGGTACACAAACTCTCAGGGCCGGCCCTGTTCTTTACCTTATGGTTTTGTCAATGTATTGCAATCGATTTTTTTTGTACCGTAAGCTATAGCGAATGCCCGTAACCGAACCGATACCAGCCGAACAAAATTGGTGCCGGTGCCGATATTCATGTTTTGGTTTTCGATAAATGTAAAACACGTGTCAATATATCATTTGGAACATATCTCATTTGGTTGTTATACCTAGTTCCGAAACCATACCACTACTGTAACGGATCAAACCTATACTGACTGAGAACCGATGCCAAAATGCCGGAAATCCCACTGCTTGAACACAAAGTCAAGTTTTTAAATACGAGTTAGGATTACGGTTACTTGATGAATTTAATTTAACGATTAGTACTTATTTTGATGATACTTCCTTATGAATTAGAAGTTACTGATTATAATGAAATTGATATAAGACAATTGATATATTTGTTGACTTTTCTAATGAAATTTAGTGCTTGCAACTTTTAAAATTAAAGTATCTTTTATATATTTTATTATGTTTATCGAAGAAAAATTATACTACAAATTTTATTATCTTTAATATAAGTATAATGCTTTTGTATTTTTTAAAGATATACATTTTTATAAGGTTTATCTTATTTATATAGTGTGACAAACGGTGCATTTAACCCATTTACATGGTTATTTATCCTATTTTATAGGCGTGGATACATGTCTAAGATATTTACATGTTATGTATGAATTCAGGTATAAGTTTTAATTACACATTACATGATGCGTTTACTCAATTTACCTAGTATGGATATGTGAGCCATAAACCTCTATATGAACTTATAAAAAGTAGACGTGTTAGCAAATAAGTACTTTTCTTAATTAAGCTCAAAGTCTCAAAGCTTGTACTTATAGATAAATATATAATATGAAAGTGCAGCATGGTCCATCAACTATACTAATCGAACCTACATTAAAAATGGTTATTATCTAATGTTATTCAATGCATATCATTTATAAAATCTTTTATTTCACATGAAGGGACCCGCTTTGATTACGATCAAGCTTTATAATTTATTTTATCTTTTCTATTATATAATAATCAAGACAAACTTATATTAAAAGATAATCTTTAATGACTTATAACCTAATGTAATGACAAAACACATAATTGGTCAGTTATTGTACAATATATTTTATCGTATAATACGTACGAGATTACCTTATAACATGCGAAATTTTGTATCCAACATACGATTTCCCTTTTGTTTCACTTTTTTTTTGTCCATACGATTTACCATATTTTTGTACATGCGATTTTATTTTTTAAATAACATAACGTGCGATTTGCCATAGCGTACGTTAAGCCATTCTGTATGTTACACTTTATATACACACACACACACACACCTATATATATAGGGTGGGATTTGGGGAAAACGCCTAAAAGTGTGAAAACGGTGAGAACGATTTTGGTGTTGACATGTGACATTTGTGCTAACTTACACTAAGGGTAATATTGTTAAAAAGTTCATGCACATGCTACTCACATGCCAAAGACCATCCAGATGCAAGTCCCATAGATATTCCACCATCTTTTTAAACTTCAGTAACTTTTTTATACGTGATTATTTAAAAAAATTACACCATAAAATCAAGTGTTTTATTATCTTTCCAACGAGTATACTATTGCTATAATTTTGAAATAAAAAATGACATAAACTGGGTGTTCAAATAAAAACGCCATAAAACACCCAATTTCGAAAAACGCCATAAAAATAACTAGTTGAAAACGCCATAAAACACCAAAACGCCATGAAAATACCCAGTTGAAGACGCCATAAAACACCCAATTCAGAAGAAAAAAATATGAAAACCAGTTGTAAACGTCATAAAAAACAAAGTTAAAAATGTCATAAAAAACCCAGTTCATGTTTTTTCGAAAAATATATCAATAATATATTCGTTGGAAAATAAAAAAAAACGCTAAGTTTTATGGTGTAATTTTTAGAAAAATAATCACGTATAAAAAAGTTATTGACATTTAATATGATGGGGGGAAAATGACATGTGATTAGCAAGTGCACACTTGTTTGGATCTTCCAATTTTACAACTTCTGGTAGTTTTAAGGTTCCCATTATTTACAAAAATGTCACCGCATCATCTTAGCCACAAATCACAAAGATCTTATGGCTGAAAATCGTTCTCACCGTTTTCACACTTTTAAACGTTTTCTCCTGATCCCCTATATATATAGTGGAGAGTTCAAATGAGAAGAAGAAATTTATAAGAATAAAAAGAATAATTTTTAAACCAATAGATATTCTCCATTACTTCATTTAATTTAATGTAATATTATGAAAAAATGACATATAGGTAAATCTATAATTCTCATTAATTAATTAAACTTGTAACTCATTTTTTTAATATACTTTTTCAAGATAATATAGTTTATGGTAAAGGATAATTTTCGACATGTGTAGGATAAATTTTAGTATGTATAGGATAAATTTTGAAATGTATAGGGTAAATTTACATGTGTGTAGAGTAAATTCCGATAAGTATAAGATATATGTAGGATAAATTTTGAAATGTGTAGCATATAATGTATTTTCTTTATTAATGAGAGATAACATAATTAATGAGAGTAGTTATAAACTATTTAGTGCTTTATCATTTTTTATTAATGAGAGATAACATAATTAGTGAGAGGAGTTATAAACTATTTAATATTTTACCATTATGCTTTTTCTTCTCACATTAATTTTTTTCTCAAATGAACCTTCCCATATATATATATATATATACACATGTGTTTAGATTTTGACTTGTTACATTAAACTTTATCTAATTCATGAGAGTAGTTATAAACCATTTATTATGTTATCTCTCATTAATAAAAAATGATAAAACATTAGATAGTTTATAACTACTCTCGTTAATTATATAAAATGGAATAAAAATGGACTTGTGTTCCGTTTGACTCGTTCCTTTCAATTCATTAGTGGCAGGCCACTTTGAACTTCTTTTGGACTCATGACAAGCTCCGTTGGAGCCACACCTCCGTCATCATCAAGAGAAGACAATGCAAGTTGGAGACTTCTAATAGACCGATTTCAAGAGGGGCATCCATCTCTCATCGATGGCTACTTGGCATCATGGACATACATTATTGTATTGTGGAGGATGAATTAAAAATTTCCATCGTAAACCCCCTTACTAGTATTTACAATTTGTCAGTAGGTAAAAGTTTCTGTGATATACTATATGTGAAGGGGTATGGTACTACCAACTGCTGCGTGGGCAGCAACCAAGCCCCCGTGTGCGCATGACTATGCTAGCACGGAGGTTATAGTCGATACAAGGTGACAGACGTGCAGCCAATTAGCGCTCGCCAGGCTCTAGAAGATCCTCACGATGTGTAATAGTGCAGGGGACAAACAGTACAGACGACAACGATGTGTGGCCAATCAACGTGCACCTATTGCATCTCTTCTTAACCTCCATTAACGGCTGATAAGACAGATGAAACAGGCAGTACATCCTGAAAGCAATGTGTGGCCAAACATTGGCGAGCTATCTTACTCCCACCTTTGTGGGCACAAACTACCATGATAGGGGACCAAAAGGATATTTCATGAAAGCTACGTCTCGTCCAATCAATCCATCTTCTTCTCTAACCTTTCGGCTATAAATATCAACCACCACCAAAGGTTTAAGGATTCCGATCTCTCCTCTCTCACTCTTGAAATACACTTGTTCTCTTCTATCTAGAAAGAACGTTACTAATTCTTACGCCGGAGGCTAGTTACGAGAAGAATCCCCCTCACCTCCCCTCAGAACGAGCTCACGATTTTGTTTAGTTTTGCAGATTATTATCTAAAGGTCCGAGCTCACGATGATCAAAAGACTAAACCTCCGGTCGAGACATTAGCGGTCTATCCCTACGGTCCATGGATCAGACTATAGTTTCTTCATTATATTTATTAATAGCTAATTATATTTCTTTCATTATATCAAAATAGTATTTATAGGCTAGGAGTTTGATATAAAGTTCAAAACTTCTAAAAAGTGTGAGAAATCTATGTAGACAATGTATTTTAAATTGTAAGCATGATATTTTAGATTCTTTTAGCATAGTATTACGGAGAAAAAATACCAAATGTAACAATTTAAAACACAATGAAATGTATTCTAAACAAAGAATTTAAAAACACAATGCCAAACAAGTTAATTAGTGTGTTTTAAATTTAATGCCTAAATATATTTTATTGTATTTTAAGATGTTACCTTTTCTATATAATAAAAATACATTTTATTCTCATTAGATATAATAAAAATCACAATTACATCTTACTAAGAAGATGGTGATCACACATTCTCGTATCACTAAGCTTATCACCACTTACTAGTAATCATTAATATGTAAGTTTACTTGGAAAAGGATGAGTCAAAGTGATAGATACCGAGTTCGAGATCGGGGGTCTCCAACGAAGTAAACTAAATGTAAATACGAAAACGTAAACTTTTCTGCAATTTTCTTCTTACTGAATTCCAAGATAAAAACCCAATACATAAGCTTACAATACATAAAAGGAATGTGGGTTAAACATGCAGAAATGGGAAACATGGAACTACACTATCATGCAAACCTCGGTAATTAATCAAACGTGCAGGTGGTTCACGGTGGGTTAAACACATTTTTTTATATTAAAAAACCAACCAAACCAGCTTCATCTTCTTGCTACACTTGCGACAAAAGATGCCATTCGCTTGCTGCAGAAAACTGGGGGTCAAACCATGGTTTCACACTAACAAGACGACATCCAACACAAGTATAAATCCGGGGGTCTTGAATAACGGGTTTGTAATTTCTAGAAATAGTGAAACAACACAGAAAACCGAATGGTAGAATTATTACAAATTTGAGAACAGTTACTATAGATATACATGCTACACTTGACATTACTCCTAACTCGGCTATATCTATCGACAGTGCAAAATCAATGATGAAACATAAAAGACTGTTATACAAGGCTTATACATGACTCCCAACATGAATAGGGGTATGGCGCGCCTTTTAACTTATTTCCATAGTTTAACAGAACTGTCGTGACTTGCGGAAGCAACCATTCCAGTAACCGGTGACTGTGCTAAAGAAGCTATAATGGTATCGTGCGCTTGAACCGTCATGCGTTTGTTCTCGGTCATGTTCCACAACTCCAATGACTGTCAGCAAAAAATGGAGAACTTAAGTAATTGTTTCATCAGTGGCGAGAATGTCAAATATTACCCATTCTTCCATAAAGGTGAAATTAATTTTATAAGAAAACCTGATCTGAAAGAATGAGTGGCTTATAGTTTAGAGAGATGACACTTTTGACCCGTAGAAAAAGGTTAATTTGGGTCAGACGGGTTGGATAATGGATTAATGGGTCAACATCAACACACATTCTCTCTTTTTAAAACAAAATGGACCAGGTAGGGACAATCCACCAATTTTTTGCTCTTTTTTACTTTTATATATATATATATATATATATATATATTATATACATGATTACAAAGAGTAAACTATTCAAAAAGTTATATCAAATAAACAAAACTGTTCTGAATACTAAGCATTTATATACGCATTATTAATTTATATGAAATATAAGAGGATTAATTTGATGTATACTCTTACAAACTTTAAAAATTTCATATATACCCAACCAAAACTAAAAATATCATATATGCCCTTACAAAGTAGTTAAAATATCAAATATACTCAATTTATTAAAATTAAAAACAATCTAATAAATGATTATCTACTCTTATTCTTTTAACTTCAAGTTTTCATATATGCTCATCTTTTAACTTCATCTTTTTATATAACATATTTTTAGCTTAAATATATTTTTACCCATTTTTTTTTATTTTTACCCATAAACAATAGTATACTCCATATATAATATTTAAGCTAAATAAATTATGCCAGAAATGAGTAAAATATAATATTTGAAGTTAAATGTCATATATGAGATTTCAAAGTTTTGGAAAATAAGGGTAAAATCATCATTTATTAAATTGTTTCTAATGAATTGAGTATATATGATATTTCAACTACTTTGTAAGGGTATATATGATATTTATAATTTTGCATGGGTATATACGATATTTAGCAAGTTTGTAGGGGTATATAAGAAATTGCCACCGTATAAAAAGCCATTGGAAATTTAAGTCGCGGCAGTACCACCCTCAATAATTTATGTCATATCTATGTCATTGAAAACAATATATGATCGGCTATTAAATCTTCAAATTCGTTCTCACCCGTTAAGGATTTTTAAAGCAACAGTATCACATTTCTTAAGAAAAGGTTGGCAGAAAGACACATTGAAAATAACAATAAATGCAACAACGAAAGAAAAGAATAACATACCCGTGTTCCACCGATAACCAAAAGAGTAGAATAACTTGGATGGAAAACACATGAATGGAACTGGTTTCCATTTGAAGTGAGCTCATGAATGCACTCCCTAGAAGCCAATGACCACACTTTCACAGATTCCTCACTAACAGTAGCCAGAAACTCTCCGTTCGAGTCCCAGCACACGTAGTTAACGACTCCTGAATGTGCCTGATAACGAGTAAAGGGTTGAAATTGTAAATAAACTCGTTTATATAATTACAATGTGTGACGGAAAATGTGTTGCTTGATACCTGGAAGGAATGTGTTTGTCTATCGGTTTCAACATCAAAGATGGAGACGATTTTGTCTGATGCTGCTGCGAGTAAATGTCCGGTTACTGGCTGGAACCTCACTTGTGCATTGCCGGGTTGCTACAATCGCCAATAAGAATGGTGTTGAGATATGAAAAAAACGATGTAATAGAGGTGGTAATTTTGACCCATTTCCTTATTAATGGGTTGGATAAAAATCAACTAAAAAACATACAACCCTGACGCTCCCACACAATCAGAATGTGAAAGGGTAATCAGAATGTGAAAAGGTTTCGTATGTTATATTATGAAGAGAATTACAACCAAATATATAAAGATACTAATTACATCTTGATACCCTAGACAATTAGGAATATTAATAAATTAACTAAACTATTAGCCGACATAGTCTAATATTCCCCCGCAAGTTCAGGGTGGTTAGCAATCTGCTACTTGGATCTGAGGAACTCAAATTTCTGAGAAGATAAAGGCTTTGTAAAGATATCGGCTATTTGATCTCTTGTGGAGATAAATTTGACATTGGGCTTTCCTTGAGTAACTTGTTCACGAACAAAATGATAGTCAACTTCAACATGTTTTGTTCTAGCACGAAAAACTAGATTGGCTGTGAGATAAGTTGCTCCAAGGTTATCACACCAAAGTGTAGGTGCTTCACTAACCAAACCAAGTTCTCGAAGAAGAGACTTTAGCCAAATTAATTCTGCAACTGTAACCACAATGGCTTTGTACTCAGATTCTGTTGAAGAGCGAGAAACAGTTTTCTGTTTACGAGCAGACCAAGAAATGAGATTAGAACCTAGATAGATAGCAAATCCCCCCATTGATCGACGATCGATTGGGCAGCCAGCCCAATCAGAGTCCGAGAACGCTTGAAGATTGGTGGACCAATGTGAGTCTGTAAATGCCTGTAGCCGATAACCTGTATCGTGACGAATCCATAGTCCCATATTAAGTGTACCTTTGAGATAACGCAAAATTCGTTTAACACCAGCCCAGTGGTTTTCAGTGGGAGCATGCATGAACTGACAAACCTTGTTCACAGCAAATGCAATATCAGGGCGAGAGAGAGTGACATACTGAAGAGCGCCGACCGTTTGCCTGTACCTAGAAGGATCATCAAGTAAGGGGCTATCATCCGGCAATAAAACAGAAGAGGTGCTCATGGGAGTAGAAATTGGTTTGCAATCTGCCAAACCAGCCTTGTGCAAAATATCACCAATGTATTTGCGTTGCAAAAGAATTAAATCATGGCCTTTGTGAACAACCTCAACCCCCAGAAAGTAATGTAATTGGCCCATATCCTTAAGCGCAAAGAGCAAATGAAGCTGTTCAATATCTTTGCAACTGCGGTGGAATTATTGCCCGTAATAATGATATCATCAACATAAACAAGTAGATAAACAAGAGAGCCCGAGGAATGAAGGATAAACAATGATGGATCAGTTTTGGACCCGTAGAACCCTAACTGATGAAGGGTTGTGGACAGCTTGTTGAACCAGGCACGAGGGGCCTGTTTAAGACCGTACAAGGACTTGTTTAATAAACACACATGTTGAGGCTTAGCAGGATCAACGAAGCCCTTAGGCTGGCGCATATATACTGTTTCTTCAAGATCGCCATGCAGGAAAGCAGTTTGGATATCCAACTGCCGGAGAGGCCATTTATTTGTGACAGCCAAAGATAAGACGGTGCGAATGGTAGCAGATTTAATGACCGGGCTGAAAGTCTCATGATAATCCACACCATGCTGTTGGTGAAAACCCTTGGCAACAAGCCGGGCTTTGTACCTGGTAACCTTACCATGTTAATCTGTTTTTAGCCTGTAAACCCATTTACAATCAACAATATTGGCATTAGGTACATGGGGCACAAGTGTCCACGTGCCATTTCTATGAAGCGCGTCCAACTCATCAGACATAGCCTGGCGTCATTCAGCATACTTGTTAGCAACGGTAAAACTGGTCGGTTCAATAGGTGAAGAAGAAGATGTGGCGGTACAGGCAGCAGGATTGTAACGATCAGGTTGTTTTGGATTGGGACGAAGGTTAGACGGCCTGGTGCGTTGGGCCTGCTGTGATTGGGTAGAAGGTGGAGGTGGTGGCGGATTTGGTATGGGAGTCGGATTGAGTTGAGGAGGTGTTGGTGGTGGCGGATTCGGGATGTTCGGTGAGGGAGGAGGTGTATGTGGAGGGGACGGTGGTGAGAGAGGTGTTGGAGGTGAAGCCAGTAGTGGTTGTGAAGGTTGGGTGGGTTCTGGTGGGAAGCCAGGTGGAGGATTGGGAAAAATGGAGATGTATGGGGAAGCAGGTTGTGGTGATGGAGTAGGTGGCGGTTGATAGGGAAAAACTTGTTCATTGAAGCGAACATGTCGAGCTATATAGATACGTTCAGTGGAAGGATCAAAGCACCGATAACCGTGGTGAGAAAGGCTATAGCCTAGGAAGACACAAGGAGTAGAACGAAATTCAATTTTGTGACGATTATACGGGCGAAGGTAAGGAAAGCATTGAGAGCCAAAGACTCTTAGGAACGAGTAATCAGGTTTACGTTTAAAGACATGTTCAAAGGGAGATTTGTTGGAGGAGACGCGAGAGGGTAGCCGGTTAATTAAGTATACCGCTGTTTCAAAGGCAAAATGCCAGAAACGTTGAGGAAGGCTGGAATGAGCCAAGAGGGATAGTCCAGTTTCCACAACATGACGATGACGACGTTCAACAATGCCATTTTGTTCGCTTGTGTGTGGACAAGAACGTCGATGAATGATATGCCAAGGTTGCGACACAGGTTGGTAAGGGGTCAAAATTCCCCGCCCCAATCAGATTGGATGCATTTTAATTTGGTATTAAATTGGCGTTCAGCCATAGTGATGAAGTTTGTTAAGGTAAGATAAACATCAGATTTTTGGGTTAAATGATAAATCCACATATAACGAGTACAATGATCAACACATAACAAGAAATAACGGTGACCATCAAGAGACGGTGAGGGAGAAGGACCCCAAACATCACAATAAACAAGATTTAAAATATTATTGGTACGACAGATAAAGATAATTTGGAAGATTTTCCCATTTGACAAGAACACAATTCATTATTTAATTTGTCCGAAACAGGTAACAAACAATGGGAAACAATTGATCGAAAAACTTGAGCATGAGGGTGTCCTAAACGTTGATGCCAAATATTCGAAGAAGCTTTGACAGCAGTGAAGGAAACCTTAGGTAGAGACTTGAATTGTGGAAGGTGGACGGAGTATATAAACCCTGCTCACTGGGGCCCGTAAGGAGGGTAGTTCGGGTAGA
This sequence comes from Scalesia atractyloides, assembly GCA_947069175.1. NCBI lineage: Eukaryota > Viridiplantae > Streptophyta > Magnoliopsida > Asterales > Asteraceae > Scalesia > Scalesia atractyloides. The sequence continues at coordinate 6,857,350 of CAMTDV010000002.1, read as the reverse complement.
CTCGTCCTTCACAACAAAATAAGAGTGAAATTCAAAGAAGACATCATTATCAAGACAATTTTTGAGCAGATAAAAGATTTTGTTTTAGTTCAGGAACATAAGAATGTCAGAAAGTTCAAAAGTTTTGTTGGATGAGTAGATGTTGGAAGAACCAATATGAAATATAGGTATTGAAGTACCGTTACCAACAAGTAATGAATCTTTACCATAGTATGCCTCAGAGTTGTCCAAGTTAGATAGATCTGGAGTGGCATGATGAGAGGCACCGGTATCAGGCTTCCAAGCAGTGCCAGTAGAAGAACCAACATCTGAATAAGCAGAAAAAAATTGGCTTGTGGTGCAAGGCGAGATTGATTCTGCTGGTTTGGGCACTGTGAGGGTAGGTGACCAATACCACATTGGTTGCAATGACCATAGACCACGTTTTGAGTGGAAGCCCATGAGAATTGACGTGTACCACCATTATCTCTTGAATGTGGATTGAAAGCACCACGAAAATTTCCACGGGAATAGCCACGAGAGTTCCGACCACTGCGATTGTTGCTGAAAGACCGAGATCCATAATAAGCTTGGGGTCTTGGATTTAGTTGCTGACCGAATTGAGAGGCCATCAGCTGAATGTTCTGAAGTTGCTGCTGTAGTTGATCAAGAGTGGGTTGGGTAGGAAGCGAGAACTGCTGTGATACAGGGGCAGGAGCCGAGAACTGTTGTGTAGGAGCCGAGAACTGTTGTGCAGGAGCCGAGAATTGTTGTGGTGCAGCAAAGAAAGCTTTCTGATTGTTGTTGAGGGTGGTGGTAATGAGGTAATCGTGGTCACAAAGAAGGGCATGAATCTCGTTGAAAGAGACCGGGGGTGACCGAGCCAATAGGTTACCCTTAAGACCATTATATTCTTCTCGAAGCCCTACAAGAGTTAACATAACGAGATCTTTGTCTTTTACTGGTTCTCCAATATTAGCGAGGGCTGTTGCATATTCTTGAGCCCTACGAAGGTAGTCTGCCGGTTTTTCATCACCTTTTTGAGTGATTCTGAGTAGTTGGTTTTTGAGAGTAAATTCATGAGATGCAGTGACAGGCGCATAAGACCGTTCTAATGAGAGCCAAACCTCACAAGAAGTCTTACCTTGAACATGTTGATAAGAGTCTTCAGATACAGTGGATATGATGAGGGTCCGAATATGAGCATCGTTGGAGATCCACGGGGAATAACTAGGGTTGTCGGTTGTAGCGGCTTCAACTGTAACTTTCTGTTCCGGACATGGAATAGTTCCATCAACATAATCAAAAAGATTATGTGAGGTAAGAAAAGATTCAATCATTGATCTCCAGTAACCATAGTTTGTAGGTTTGAGAGTAACGGCAAATTTATGAGAGTTGTGAGTGGTTTTCTCTTGGTTTGAGAAGGTTAATATTGCTGCCATAGGATTGATTTGCAATTTGGCTGGAATAGGTTGATGATGATCTGCGTTGGAGGCAGCAGAATAGGGAACAACAATTTAGGGTTGAGCCTGATTTGGCTCTGATAAGAATGTGAAAGGGTAATCAGAATGTGAAAGGGTTTCGTATGTTGTATTATGAAGAGAATTACAACCAAATATATAAAGATACTAATTACATCTTGATACCTAGACAATTAGGAATATTAATAAATTAACTAAACTATTAGCCGAGATAGTCTAATACACACATGCGGGGTTAGGAGGGTGTCACGCCAACTAGGATTGTTTAAAAAATTCCGGATCCAAAATATCCGAAATTTTGTATAATCTGAAATTTTGGATAGGGATTTCTAAAAGGTTTGGATAATCGAATTATCCAAAAACTAAAGAAAAATAGTATATATATATATGGTAGGGATCCTAAGAGAAGAGCACCCTATTTGAGAAACTTGAGAAACATTCCGGACCACACATTTTCCCTAAGCAAAAAATGCAAAAAAAATGTAAAAAACGCACTTTATTTATTTATTTATTTTTTTGGGAAAATCGGAGCTTTTTCTATAAGGGTTTTTTTTGGATTTATACACGTGTATATTGTTAATCTTTTAACTATACATATGTGCATATTATCAATCTTATAACTATGTTTAGTTTAAATATAGTAAAAAACAATAACTAGTCCGTGTTCGGATTTATGAATGTGTTTTGTTTTCAAAGTTGGAAAATCAAATACAGGTTTAGTTTTAATCTATGCACGAAACAGATTTTTGATTTTCTTTTTTTATAAATTCGGATATCCGAATCCGAAAGTTTGGATACGGATATTAATATTCACTATCCGAAATTTTCGGATATCCGATCTTGCGCACCCCTAATGCCAACTTGGGCATGATGTTTCCACAACTTGAACTGGCCAAATGAGTTGACTTTATAAACCGTCTATCATCATATAATCATTTCATTGATGAGTTTATTTCAACTTTTGATGAACTTAGCGATAAGAAACAGTTTAAAAGCGAAGCACGCTTTTTAGGAGAAAAAGTTAAAGCCATATACTACAATCAGTTTGCATTATATAAAACGTCTACCCAAATTAATCAATTTCAAATCTAAATCAAAACTTATAGTTTCATGTTCATCCTATTGAGCTTTACAAGGGGTGTCTGTACAGAGGAATAGGATGTAATAAAAAGTGATTTTCGCCAAAAAGTGAAAGGATGCCTAACTTTTTGAGCGGAAGGAAGCTTTTTAGCGAAAACCACATTTGTTACATTCTATTCTTCTGTACACACACCCCTTGTAAAACTCAATTGGATGAAGATGAATTATAAGTTTTATTCAGATTTGAAATAATTAATTGGTGGTCGGTGTTTTGTATCATGCAAAGTGATTATATTATATGGCTTACTTTTTCTCCTAAAAAACGTGGTTCACTTTCAAACTGTTTCTTATGGCTAAGTTCACCAAACTTTAAAATAAACTCATCAATGCAATGATGGACATTATAATTTGATGTTACGTTGATCTTTTGATTTCTTTAGAAAAAAGTTTTGATATCTTATATATATGGAATTTTTCCCAGTTTTTGGACAAAATTTGTAAGTGGTTTAGGCCAAAAAAATACTCACTGTGGGCAACTTTCGACTCAGTCAACTCATTTGACCCGTTCTAATCAGCTCTATGGAATTTCAGACCAACCTTAGAGATGCGAGTACAGAGAAACGGGCTGAGATTCCAATATCGAATTTCACTGTTACTGTCACAGAAGCAGAAAAGATCGTTCTTCTTTGGATGAAAATCCAAGGACATAACATGTGCTGTATGGCCCGTATGTGCATGCAAACAATAGCTTGGCTGCAACATTATATTCAAAACGTAATGCATCTCAGAACCCAACAAATATTTATAGAAAAATCATACTCTAATAGTGTACATCGTGTTAAATAAGCTAAAAACAAGGCTTACATTAGCGGCATCCCATATCCGTACAGACTTATCAAAGGAAGCAGTTGCTATTTGAGTTGAATTTGGTCTAAATCGAACATCAGTTATTACGTATTGATGTTCTTCAGGGGTGTTCTCGGTTTGCAGCGTATCCATGTTCCACAAAACAGCCTAAACAGAACAAGTAATTATTAACTGCCTACACTTGATTAATGATAAGTTACAGAAAGTCAGAAGCCATGAATAAATAATTGAACAATAAAATGGGTAGCATGCAGTATAATCATCATATACTATAGGTGGCAAGACAGGTGGGTAGCATAAAAGGTCAAAAGGGTAAAACTTTTAGACATGTCAAAACAGGTTGGGTTGGGTCCGGTTTAGGGGTGCTAAGCGGGTCGTGTTCGCGGGTTGGCGGTTTCAACCCGACCCTAACCCAAAATTTTAGACAATCCCGAACCTGAAATTTGTGTCATACATATGAACCCGAACACGACCCGAATATTCGTGGGTTGACCTGAACACGACCTGTTCAACCCGAAGTTTTTATTTAATTTTTTTTCGCAAAATACTATATTAAAATTAAAATTTTACTATAATATACAAATGTATATAGTACAATGACATTTTAGTTATAATATTTAATGTCAATTTCTCTTTTTAAGTTACAATAATGGCATAAAACACCCACCCAATTTAATTTATGACATAAAACATAATGTAAAAAAATATAATATAATATAATATAAATGGGTTAAACGGGTCGACCCGCCAACCTAATCGGGTTGACACGAACCCAACCCGTTTAGCTGAGTGGGTCCACGGGTTCAACCTGAAACTGACCCGAACCCATTTAGACTAAACCCAAACCCGCGAATTTCATGTTTGGTTAATGTCGTGTCAGAAATTCACATCCTTAGTTCCGTTGACTGGAAGACGGTCAATTTATTCATAACTAACAATATGATTGTAAAATTACATGGTCAAATTTCTTAACTAAAACAATTTAGGGAGAATGGGGGATACAACTTCAAAGCAATTGATTATCTAATGGGGTACGCTTAAACTGTTTCCATTTTGTTTAAATTTCTAGATTTACACATTTGACCAGTTGGCATTGATAAAGACCAAATCAACCCATTTTTACATCCCCTGGGTTGAAATCGTCAAAATTCTAACTCTTAGTTTCTTACCTTTTTGTCATGGCCCGCACTAGCTAGCAACTTCCCATCGGAAGAGAAGTGGCAGCATGTAACCTTATTTCTTGTTCGTATACACCCAACTTCCCCGAAAGAAAAACCTGTATGATAGAGTTTAGATGATACGAGGGCAGAAATGATTATTTTTTTGGTAACCAAATGTTCATCATTAAATACCCTTGGAAGACCCTGATTTGGGCTCTGTAAGTGTCTGTTTTAATGTGCTATAATCTCCTGCATCTTGCTGTAGAAAAGACTCCACATTATCATCCAGGGCACCAATATCACCAAAGTGCTCAATGTCATCCTGTGCAAATTTTATTCTATAGTCAATTAGTCATTGCAATCATCTAGTAAGATCAAAAGCTTTATGCAGCAAATGAAACGGGCTTACCAGCTGATTTGTTGATGAAGCAAGCCCACCTGTTCCATCCGCACCATACATCATCATACTTTTCTGCACATTGTTCACATGCTGCATACTGCTTGATGTGGTTATACCATCTCCAGGTGTATGAGTTGATGCTGGAGAACTTGGTACTGATGGGCCCACTGTATTACCTGTACCAGTGCTGTTAGCTGGCCCAGACGAAGAATGTTGTTTTCTTTTTCTATTGTTCTGCTCCAAAGTTAATAAAAATCAGTAATTAAATGAATCAGAAGCATTGTAAGAATAAAAACAATAAGAACCACCTGTTGCTGTTGCTGTTGCATCTGGAGTTGCTGTTGCTGTTGCAGCTGGTCTTGTTGTTGTGAAGAAGACTGTTGCATCTGTGGCAACTTCATCTGTTAGAAACATTTATGGTCAAAATTAAGGCTTTATTGCTTCAGAAATAGTTGAGAAAATATAAATGACGTCTCGAAATTTTGAAGATCATGTGAAGTTGTGAGCATCAATAATAGACACAGAAAAATGGGTGGGTGTGTGACTGGTAATATATGAATGGGTCGAATGAGTTGACCTAGATCACTTCTTCGGAAAAAAATAAAAAGATTTTTTTTGTATCGATATAATGAAAGATATATTATTACAACAGTAATCTAATATTTGTAATAAAGAAGATGGTAGTTGGTATGCATTAAAAATAAACCTTGAGAGACTAATCTATTTTAGCTAATTTTATTCTCTACCCATTGACCCGTTAGAAATAAAAAATATCCCAATTCGGGTTATGAAAAACCTAGCCTGTGGAATAATCAACGGGTCGTAAGAAGAGAATTTTAACCTTCGGTGAAGTCATTTGCCCAGGGGAACCTACAGATCCCTCGTTTCGCGTGGCTTGACCATCTTTCATAATTAAATTACCCCTTGGCAATCCACCTACAAATCCATAATTTGGTGAAGTTCCGAGGGTGCCTTGGGCCTGGGCCTGGGCCTGCGCCAACACCTGTTGTTGTTGTGATGCCATATAAAACTGGTTGGGGTTTTGGATATTGGGTTTATGTACTTGCAAACCTAAACCCGGGCGTAGTTGGTCAATCCCCTGCATTGTATTCCAACATCATAGGTCAAATACGAAAACAAAAGTAAATAAAAAAAATATTGCAGAAAATGACTATGAAATACTTACAGTTAGAGGCCAACCTTTCAACGGTAGCCCAGTAACGCCTTGGTTTAATCCTGAAGAAAAGTACAAAAAAAATAAGTAAACTTCCTTTTAGAATAGATTGTTTAAAGCATCCACGTAGAGTAATACTACTCATTCAAGATAAGTTCAGCAAAACAATAGAGTAATACTTGCCAACAGAATCAACATCGAACAACAGGTATGAAAATCAGTTAAGACAGAAGGCTGTCCCATTATTTTAAGCTGTCTAACAAGCCATATGTCCCTATACAGTAGAAAAAATAAATCATATTCCTAGTAAATTTACGAGCTATGCAGTTAACATCGCCAATATATCGGTGATATATCCGTTATCAGTCCCCTGGTGAGATATCAATGCAAAATATCAGTACCGATATCGGCGATAGTGACCGATATTTGACTGATATATCACCGACTTTTCCGACATCAGTACCTTTCTTCTTAGTTCTACCATTCGTCTTTCTTCTTATTGCTGCTATTAGTGTTTTAAGTCCTAATTGTTAATTGTTAAGTGTTCTAAGTCTTAATCTGTTCCTACTTGCTACAATTGTTAAGTGTTTTGCAAGTTGCAAAAAGTTAATCTGTTAATGGTAGAAGAGATATGTGGAAAGATTACCTGTAGTACCCAATCCAGACTTTGACTGCAAAATGGCCTGCCCATAGATTGATGAAGGATCTGTGGCCAAAGATTTCGGTGTATTACCCATGTTAACTTCTTGTTTAACTTCCTACAATTTATACATAATTTCGTGAGCCAAAGCGTGAACATAACTTTTTTTTACATAAATCTGCAAGCAAAAAATTAAATTAGGCAAGAATATACCGCATTCAACTGAGACCTCCCTTGAATTTGCTGCAAACTTGTCGACATATTCGAAGACGTTCCTTGCACTAATTGTCTGGATGAAGTACAAATACCAAAGAATATGATAATTCAAAAACTTTTGAATGAGAGAAAATAAACGGCGACTAATAGTAGAGAAGTGATTGTACCCTTGATGATTAGTGGCTGATTTAAGAAGGGCCATCCTACTAGCATCAAGAAGAGCTGGGGATGTTTCTGAATCCATAGAATGAGCAGGCTTCATGGGTTCTTCATACATTTTCATGCCATGTGTGCTGGGTGATGGTTTTCCCATCATTCCGTCAGTATTTATAGCATTAACGGGCCCACCAATTGGAGGATGATTAGGATCCCTTCTTTGCAATTGAGCATTCCGTTGTTGTATAAGATGCATCTGCTGCATTTGAAGCTGTTGTTGGTGTTCCTTTACTTTCATTTGTTGTGTCTGTTATTTGGTTCAAAACAGAGAGAATGAAAAACACAAAAAGAGGGGATAAACATGATAAAAAAGTCAACACCAGGACCATAAAAAATATTAAAAATAAATCAATATATAAGGTGAAGCATCATCAAAAACCTCAATGTAAGCTACAGCAGCCTCAGAATGTTTCTCATTAGTCCTTGCAATAAAAATGTCCCAAAAAACAGACCACCATTCAAACAGAAATCCACCCGGAGCATCAATAGCTGCACATTAATCGAAAACAGGATATCTAAGTATTAATTAAACTGCAATCCATGCTTATTGCCTTCTTAGTGCATGGATTAAATACAAAATTGCATTCGGATGGCCGCAATCCACCACTGACTCATATTCCAAGATCCACACACAGGGAATCAATCTGAAAAAAAAAAAGACAATCATCAATGGAACCATGACAACATACCTACAGGATCTGTAGCAACCTTGCCTTCAGTCATGAAAGCTTTTGCAGATTCATGCAACTTCCGTTTCAACAAATAGTCATGGATGTAAACATCCAGCCTAGCAAAAAGGGTAAATTCAAGATCAGAATAAAAGTATAGAACCATCGAAGAATAACCACAAGTGAACAAAAAATTAATTATCCATATATTCCAACTTTAGTATAGCATTTGCTCACTTAGGTGAACAAACGGCGTTCTTAAATAAAGAAGAAAAAAAAGTGTCTACATGAATGCTATCTAGATCAGTGTTAATCTCCGCAAAAAATTACTCAAGTCATCCACAATCAAAGTAATAGCTACAAGCTGCAATTACAATCGTACAAGTACACCCTCCGTATCCACAAAAAATAATTAATAAATAACAAAATATTTCCACACTGGCATTTAGAATTTGAAATGGATTGAAGTTTAATAACTGTATTCAAGTATTTTAAGATAATAATAATAATACAAAACATATATGCAAATTTTAGCACAGGAGTTATTAGGTATAAATTTCCATTATCAGAACTGAACTCAAAAGCCTGCCCAGAAAAGATTATCAGACATGATAGAAGATATTTGGAAGCAATAAAGGACGAATACATTAAAAGCTGGTACAGACTACTACACCACCTTACAGAGTAAGGCAATTAAAACTACTTACTGCAGACATAATGATACTCCCTGCAATAAATATGTTCCGCGGGGATCAGACCCTTGGGAGTTAAGTTGAGTACTTATCATTGTAAATGAAGAGGAACTAAGTTGTTTAAATAGCTTAAACATGATCTTTAATTCTGATAATCTAAATCAGCTTGGAAAAATATTCACAAGTAAATCTTTACAGCAGTATAATAATATCCCATAAAAGAATAACAACCAGAACAAAAAAGATGAAGATTGCTTACATCTTATCAGCTTCCCAGCTACTCTGCGCCATGTTTAGTTCCGAATTCTCGATAAAAAATAAAGTCAATCTCAATTATTTCTGCAATCACTTCTACAAATCAGAAAAATAAAAACAGCTTAAAATCAATTCTAGAACTCTGAGTTACAAATTTGAATATTAATCATTAATTGTCTTTGGAAGGTTAGAGTTTGCAATTCAAAAAGGGGTGGCGGCACAGCTTGTTGCCCGTCTACCTTCTGTTTTGTTGTAACTCGGCAAGTTTTTGGTGAAACATTATAATTGTAATCGAAAAAAAAATTTCTATTTGAAATTTGGTATCATTAATCATAACAAAATCAACAAAAACAGCAGTTATATCTTACCAAAAGTCCATCACAATAACTCCAGCATTGATGACCGAACGAACAACTACGTTAACTCCAAACCTTGATTCATAATCAACAACAATATTAACTTAATTCAACAAAAAAACAAAGAGTTATGAGTACAATTCTAACCTAAAAACGATAAAAAAAAACTTCACTAACCGTAATAACCGTAATTAAGACTTCTGATAGCAATCTCTACCTTCGAATCAATTCTCTGCAAACCTAACCTTATCGAACAGTTCAAAACACAATCAATACGAAATTCAACTTCAATCACTGATTATAATCAATGAAAATTCAAACAACGTTCTAGATCCACTAGCACGATTCAAAATCTAAATTCACGATTAACAACTAATATTAGATGGATTCAAAAAAATCGATTTACTAATAGTAACATTTAAAGCTAAAAATAGTTCAGTTCGTGTGTGATGAATCAAAAACGGCTTCTAAACTCCAAAATCTGAACAAAAATGAAGCAAAACCTAACTAAAACAGTTCAATTCATGCGAAATGAATCAAAATTCATTACAAAACTTACCGATCAGGATCTAACTCAACGATTCAGCCTCAAACCGACGAGACTTCAACGAAAACTCTCGAATAAACTTCAATTTCTTCTTCGAAAACCTACCTCAACAGTTCAATTCGAGTATAACAAATCAAAATTCACAACAAAACTCACTGATCAAGATCTAATTCAACGATTCAACTTCAAACAGAACAAATTCAACGAAAATTCTCAAATAAACTTCAATTACTCCTTAAACCTAACTTTAACAGTTCACTTCGCGTATAAGAAATCAAAATTCACAACAAAACTTACCGATCAGGATCTAATTCAACGATTCAGCCTCAGTTTGAAACAAATTCAACGAAAATTCTCGAATAATATTGAATATTGCTGTTCGAATCAGAGTGAACTGGAACAACAGAAGTTGTTTCACATGATGAGATAAAAAATAATAAAATGCTCAAGGAAGACGAAACCTTGAGGCGTGGTTCGGAAAGCGGAAAGGAGGTTCGGAAAGAGGGTTGGAAGAGAGTGGCGGTAGGTTCGGAGTGAGGCTTGGAGTGTGGATTTAATATCTGTGGGCCAGGGGTAGAAGAGGAAAGACGGGGGAGATGTGAATGTGGAAGATGAGGTGGGGATGACGAAGGCTAAACTAGTGTGAGCTGTCATGGTCATTTAAAAGCCTATTAAATTGTTTTTTTTTGTTTAATTAGTGTCTTTTATTTTTTTAATTTTTTCACCCTTGTTGGTAATAAATTAATTGTTGTTTGTATTTTTAATTAAGTTGTAAAAAAGTTAAAATGAGGCTGTGAATTTATTTGCTAATTTTAAACGAGTTAACGCGGATCCAGACTATTTAATTTAACATATTAATTTAGAAACGACATATTTATTAAATGAGTTGGACATGAGTATTAAGACATGATAGCATATTTGTCAAAGGGGTTTGGTTTATTCTTGACATATTTAATTTAATATATTAATTCTAGATGATGGGTTAATTCCTTATAACTTGTAACGAACACCAAATTATTGTGGGGGCATTGACAATACGGGTGCCTTTATAAATATTAGTGACATTCTAATGTTTTTCTATCTTTTCGGTAACCGACATGTTTAAGACCACATTGGCCCCACACCAAAATAGTACATAAATTAATGATCTGGTTTTCGGTTATAGTAATTCATGTTTTTAGAGCTACGGGTCCTAAACAGCCGAGTGTTAACTCGTCCCATCTAATTGCTTTTTACGCAATCAATTTGATAAATTTAAATTAAACAGAAAAGATGTCTACAAAGTATTCAAAGTATAAATTTAGTTATTTTTTTTTAAATGTCATAAGATATTTTAGCCTTGAATAGCAATAAATTTTATTAAACAAATTTAAAATTATTTTAATAAGTGATTACGATATTTAGTTATTATGCACTTTGAAAATTAAGATTTTTGTTAAATTCTATAAATTGATTTTGAGTTTATTTAATATTTAATAATTTGTAAAAATTGGTGACAGAAAAAAAAAAACTTGTCAATAGGACATGAATAAATCACAATATTAATAGATTAAAATCAAAACGTACAATTCAAAATCGACATTTGATGTCAACACCATCAAGCATCTTTATCACGAATGTTAACAACTCACAATTCACTCAAGCAATTGCACCCTATTCGTCCAAGAATGTAATATGTCAACAACTCCATGACCTCCTTCACACCATTACCATTCACTCGTTTGGTACTATTCTCTCAATGGTCCTTATTTGAAATGATTGATCGAATATGTTTCTAAGACTTTTTTTTTAGATTATTCCAACTTTCCACTTAATATCCATTTATCAGTATACGTTAGAGATGAGAATGAGTAAAGCTTTTGAAAAGTGGGTATCAAATACCGTACCAAAGTTATTGGTACGGTACCGGTATTCATTACAAAATGCTAATCTCTATATGGTATCAGTAATTAGGTATCATACAGGTATCACATATCTGAAAAAGGGGGTACTGAATACCATATCGAATCTTGCATCTAATCTATCGGCACGATACTGATATTTGGTACCAAATGTTCATTCCTAGTATATGTTGTAATTTCTCAAACTTTTAATGTACATTCTCAAAAATATTTAATTGTATATAGTAATGATAAATTGTCATTTAGAATTTGATGATATGATTTAAATGTTTAAAAAAATGTCATAAATGGTTAAATTAAGGGTTAAAATTGTAAATAAATTCTTGTGTCTAAAGTACCTTTTAACTCAACGGGACTGGACTTTTTCTTATTCCTATGACATGGCTTGACCTCTTGGATGTATTATCATATTCTTGATGATATGATTTAAATGTTTACAAATTTAGAATAAGTTTATAACAACATTCCTGTTTCCATAACAACATTCCTATTATCATCTCTTGCGTAAGTTTCTTCAACCAGAATTTATAATTTTACAAAGCTCAGAATAAGTTTATAACAACATTCCTATTTCCATAAATTAATCATATGGTATCGTCAAACAGATTGGAAACATTCGTTATGATGATTTGAACGCAATGATCAATATGGGTACGTTTATTAGTGAAATTTAATAAAAAGATGACAAAAGTGGATTTATATAAGGTTTTATGTTACGAATCTTAATTTATTGGTGAAATTTAATAAAAAGATGGCAAGAGTGGACTTATATGAAGTTTTATGTTATGAATCTTATTCGTTGATTAAAAGAAGTTAAAGCCTCTTGTTGAAAAAGAAATGGATTGAAAATCCATTGTGTAATTGTTCATTTGGGTGTAAACGGAGATTTTGATTCAAATTGATATGAAATGAGAATTTGGTGATTAGTTGAAAAAGTGGTCAGACCTTGGTTTGAAACATCGATTTTACTCCTATTTGTATGTTTCAACCTTAAAACTTACATGGGAGACGATCAAAATGTTTTTTTTTTTGTGGTTTTAAAATGAGCGGGATAACTTGGGTCGAAATTAAGTGATGCAAGTTGAGTCCTTGTGGTTTGCATGAAAACACACGTTAAGCCCCTAAACTCTAATATTGACCTCTTAAGTCCCCGTGGTTGCATTTTTATGCATTCTAAGTCCCTCAATGTATCGAAATTGGTATATCCCATTAGATGGTAAACGACGACTGTTAGGGGTGGGGGCCTTTTGGTACTTTCACTTAAAATCATGCCCTAAATACCCAAATGTGTCCCCTTTGTTAAAACCAACCACTCACTTGCATCCTTGTTGTTTGTTGTAGGACTCAACCCACCAAAAACCCCCCATCATCATCATCTTCGGCGATCATGGTTAGCTTATCAGTTGATGTGATTGTGGACCCACAATGTGTCAGAGATAAACGTTCTTTCTTGAGTTTGTAACTCCAAATTTATCAAAAAGTATCAACCTTTGAACTTGACCTTGAAATGGTGTAGTCGGAATTAGGCTGAATGCTACCCTACGCTACCTCGTCGTGCATTTGAATGTCCTTTTGAAATTCCAGAACAATGTGAATTTGGACATCCACATTGAATGAGACAGGGTTGATAGAATCGAATACGGGTATGTGGGTAGTTTGTAATGATACAGTAAATGTATTTGATGCCTAACTAGATCGTATTGTAAATGTATTTGATGCCTAACTAGATCGGGTTTTTCATTGATCAATTTTACCCTTAATTGTAATGATCATTTTTACCCATTATGGGTTTTTTGTAAACAATCTAAGAATCAGATATGGATGATCAATAAGATCTGGATTTGTAAGTCAATGGTTGGCATTTATACAATGATGATTCACATTCATCCTTGTGTTTATATGACGGACGAATCAAGTAAATGTTGATATTTGTAAGTCAACGGTTCACATTTATGCAAAAGTAAATGTTGATATTTGTAAGTCAATGGTTTGCATTTATATAGAAAAGACTAGTCTGAAATAGTCAATGGTTTTATACTGTCACTTACCTGAAACATAATATACAAAAGACTAAACACAAGGTAACAAGTCCTTAACTTATTTGCATTTATAAGGTAACAAATTTGACATGGAAAGTCAAAATGTTGTTTTTATAATCAGCGTGGTATTGTTGGTACTGTATACGCAGGATGCTAATGGAAACAAATTTCTACTTGCAGTCAGTGTTACCCACAAATGGTATGGGTGTAGTTCTTTTTTATAAATTCGGTATTTATTAGTGAGTTATGGAAGTTGTTGCATGCTGAATTCATTTAGGTGCAACATTCTATTATTTAGGTTGTTGTGGTAAGTGCTTACATTCAGTGTTTGTTGTTGCATGTTGAATCTTCTATTATATGTGGTAATTGAGTTTCTAAATTGTTGTATGTTAAATTCAGTTTTGTAAGTTGATGTGGTAAGTGTTTAATGTGTTTTCAAATCAAAACCCTAGCATATTCAAATGTTTTAATGTAACATATGTGGTAAGTGTTTTAAGTCACTGATCTGACTTTAGACCCTCATAACTCTTTCAATGCAAATCCAAATATAATGTTTCTTTTTTAAAGTAAGTTCGTCGAAATGTGAATCCGATCATACCAAAATCACCCAAAAATACTAAGTTATTGATCTCCAAAACAACAATACAAAACAGGTACGTAAAGCTATAAAAACACAACTTCAGCCCATCTTTTCATAATCATAAAAAAGATCATAAACACTGATTAAACAATCTTTTTTGTAATTGAAACCATAAAAACCTGTATTAAATCATAGAAAAGTCCCTCGATCTCATATGTCTTCTTAAACCCTAAGAAGCTCGTTATTCAGCCAACATACAAACTAAGGTTTGATGTTTAAACTTCTTGAAGCCGCGTTTTCATCTTCTATCCAACTCTCCTCATGTAGTTAATATCAAAGATATTTCTTAAACAACTTATACAAAAATAATATTATAGGGTATCCATAACCATTTCACGCAACTAGAAAACAAGTCAAGTATCAAGGCTAGTTCATAGCCCATCTTTTACATTGTTTACAACTTTGGGGTGGAAAACATACTCTTAACAACAAGCTATGGTTTTTTTAAACAAAATCAAATAATGGTTTTCGCATACCTGTAAACGATTAAATGGCTTTACATGTTCTATGGTACATTTGACACACTTTTAAAAGTCGTCCTCATTATAACACTACACAATCATTAACTTTGCAAAGCCAGTGGTAGTAAGTTGCTAGATCTATTGGTTTAACAACCCCATCCAGTATTCTCGGGCGGGTCTTGATGTTCAGAACCCGACACACAGTAACAACAACATGACGTCCACGTGTCATGTAGTCAGGCACTAGGGCACACTATAAAGTCAACCAGGGTGGGTCGTGGACCACATATATGGAATTTAATTACTTGTATGGTTTAAAGTTGTTTATGATTTTGTACTATGCTATGTTGTTTACTCAAACCTATCACCAACTTCATAGTTAACATATTTTAGCATGTTTTTCAGGTAATGTAAACTAAAGACCGTGCGTGTCCACATAGTATTCAAGGATGGAGACTTGGCTAGCTTAAAATAAAATACACTATTGGGATGTTTTAAGGTTATTGTTTATTTGGATGATGTTTGAACCATTTATTTTATTAATAAAATTTAAGCACTTCTTTATCTAAGTGTATGATTCAATTTGTTACGCCCAAATTTTTCTGTCTTAGGCTAGAGTATGACATTAAACACCAAATTTACAACAATTTTGAGTATGTTGATTTAGCTTTTGATGGCTTCCACAAGTGGTATGTAACCTCTGATTAACTAGCAAACCTTACTTTTTCATGATATTAGAAAGATAAGGCTTGTGATCTATAGGGTTTTGAAGTGAGAGAGAGACTCAAACCTATGGGTTTAAGTCGGGTATGATTTCTCCAGTGGGTCAAAGATGCATAAACGATTGGTGAAACTTGAACCCGTGGGTTTTTGTAGTTGAAACAAGTGAGGCACAACCGTGCTTATTGAGAGATGACCTTGCCTATCCTTGGCACAACCGTCCTGTGCTTAGACACAAATATCTTTAAAACTTCAAATTTTATTAATGCGTGGGTCTAATTCCCCCATCCCAATCATTAGTGAGTCTTCGGGCATAGATGGTTACAAAAGTATTAAGGATCTTACACCAAATTAGACATAGTCTTGCAAATATTGTAATTAGTTATAATGTCTTCTGGACCGGGATTTGATCACTACATGTGCCCACTATGATTGTGATTAATTACGTAAATAATTTAAAAAAAAATATTCCCGCTCTGGCATGATAATTTTAAAATTTTAGGAATGTTTATGTGATGGTCTAATATATATAATAAAAAGAATTTAAAAAAAATGTAGGTGTTACGTACAAGCAGTTTATGATTTTTACAATGCTTCCGTCTTTGTTAGCTCTCTTTAGCAAATTGGTTACTCATCCTCTTCGACTTATTTTAGTTGTGTGATATATAGAAAGAGGTTTTGTTATTTAACAACCTTGCAAACATGATCTTTATGAGTGGCTAACTCTCTCCCTCTCTCTCTCTCACACACACACATACTTTTAAGTCTATAGATGTTTGTCCACTATGAGACTTAAACCCTCACCACTAGGGAGAAGGATACCTTTTCTTCTGACACGTTAGTACTACTAAGTCAAATTCCCTTTCATTTTCAAACATGAAATAAAGAAGTTTTCTCATAATTAAAATTTACTTTAACTCGTATATTTTAAGTTCAGTATGTTCTTTCCTCGTGGTTCCTACAAGAAAGAGCAAAATTACAAAAAGAAAATGAGAGAACTAGATAAAAATACCAATTTTACCACCTAGAACCTTCTTCACCATTGTCACACTTATCGGTTAAGTGGTGACTTTTGCTAAAAATGAAACCATCAAGGACGTTATCAAACAAGTGAACATGGAAAAAAATGCCATACTATTTCTATAAGAATATAGTTTCTGTAACAAATAATTTAACACGTTGATTTTGACATCGCACCCGTCCTTGTAGTCATACCCCATTCTTTGGCTTCTGCAACCTCTCGTTCTCGATGATCACTAACACACGCCTTATGTTGTTCATTCATATCAGAGAAAGGTCGAGATGGTGACGGTTCAGTTGGAGAATCAGTTAACTCTATGGTGTCAGTTTTGTCTCCAAGGAAAGTAAGGGCGGTAACCACATCACTGATCAATGGTCTGACCGATGCGTCCTCGTTTAGACACATGGTTGCAACCGCTATTGCTTGGCTCAAACCCTTTTCTGGGTAGTCTCCTTTTAATAGTGGATCAACAAGTTCACCAAACCTTTGTGGGTCCTTGAAAATCGGGTTTGCCTGTTCAATAATAAATCTAACATCAAATATAGTTTTTAAAATTATCACACTATAGGTCTGCCAGATGAGCTATCTAACTAGTTAAAAGGGTAAAGTTTAGTCCTCGCAAAACGAGTTGGGTGAACACATTAATGTTTATATTTAGTTTCATAAATAAAAATAAATGAAACAATTAACTGAGAGCAAAATTGTAATTACCCAAGTAACTAGATTTTGGTCTTTATTTCTTCTTGTTGTATCAACGGCTCTCCGTCCTGTGATGAGCTCCAACAATACAACTCCAAAGCTATAAACATCAGATTTAACTGTTAATTGACCAGTTCTTTGATACTCGGGCGCACAATATCCGTATGTGCCCATTACTCTTGTTGACACGTGCGATTTGTCCCCGACTGGGCCAAGCTTGGCTAGCCCAAAATCAGAGAGTTTGACATTATAATCTTGATCGAGTAAGATGTTGGAAGATTTTAAGTCACGATAAATAACAGGTGGGTTAGCCTTATCGTGCAAATATTCTAGACCTTTCGCAGCATCTAACGCGATTTTCATCCTTGTGAACCAAGGTAGTGGTGCTTTCCCTGGAGGAAGATCTGCATATTTGATTGTGCAATCCATCATAAGTAGCTACACCAATTAAATGGGTAGTTAGATTTTGTCGGCTTTAGATCAGACACTAAGTCAAGAAGTCAAGTCATTAGTAACATTTTAATCTCTTTAAACTAAAACAAAGGATTGAAAACTTAAAATGAGTCAAACCAAATTCAAAAAAGGTAACTTTTTGGTATGGGTTAGGTTCACCTAAAACTTCTAGAACCATGTAATATGTTACTTAATGGTATTGACTTTTTATAACTACTAGAAAATTTAACTAATTAATATTAATATTGTAATAAATTATTGGTTGTTTTATTTTAATGTGTTTTGAGTATTCGCTCAGACCGTGTGTAGTGATGAGGTATGTGGTTTGACTTTTTTTGACACGTGGCGTACACGTCATCATATGATAAAAATGGAGTAAAATGATGTAGTGAGGAGGTATGTGAAATTAGTGGGTTTAAAATTAGAAAAAAAAATTGATTGGTAGAGAATAACCCTAACCAATCAAATTCCTCCCATCTCTTGAACCAACCTCGTTGAATCAAATTTTGGCAACCACAAGAGAGGTGGTGTTCACAATATAGTTGCCATTCCACGAGATCACTACGGGTGACCTAAGGTCGAGTTTGATATCGATTGGTCTTTAAACCAATTTATGAACCAAACCGTTCAATCCACTATGAGAGTTAAAAAACATATCATTTTTAACCAAACCGATGGCTGATTCAACCTATTTCTATTGATTTAAACCGCAACGTGAACACCTCGATGAAGACGAGAGAGGCTAGCACGTAGCATTCCTAAAAGGTCTTATTATAATTACTTATTTTTGTGTATGATTTGCGATGGAGTCTAAACGGATGCCAAATTTGCGACAGTTTTGCAACACAATTAGTTGTACTCGCTAATTTTCAACCATTTAGATTCAGTCACAAAAGCTGCGATGGTTTTTTTTGTCGCAAATGCTCGTTTTCTGGTAGTGTTAAAAGACTTCTGATTTTATGAAAAAAAAACTTTTTATGGTGACTAATGAGAAACTACCTATCAGGGCGAAACTTGAGATTTCCGACCCGGGGGAGAAATTTCTATAAAACTGAGGGGTCGAAAACCTATATACCAAAAGAATTATGTACGAAAACTACATACTCTCCACTACTGAGCGAAAAGTTAGGGGGTCAGCCGCCCCCACCCCGCCCTTAAAAGCTTCGCCCATGCTACCTATCATAGTAAGAAAAGCAAACAAATATTACCGAATAGATGATCTTCTAGTGAACCTGCAGACATATACTCGTACACGAGAATTCTTTGATCACCATCTGCGCAATACCCTACTAAACTCACCAGATTCGGATGATGAAGAAGGCTCAACATCAAAACTTCGACTAGGAATTCACGGTTTCCTTGCAACCCGTTTCGATCCAGTTGCTTCACAGCCACATCCTGAAACAAAAATAGTTTAAACACTATTAAACTGTTGCGTAAAAATATGATCAAACTGAATTATTTAACGTACTGTTTGAAACGGCCTCTTATAGTGACATAGTGTTGCATGTTTTAAATTTAATCACTACTAGAGTATATATATAGGTCAGACGACTTTAGTGATGATAGATGAAGACGACTTTAGTGATAACTAAATTCGCTTGTCATTACTAAAGTCGCTTGACCTACATTATCACTAAAGTCGCTTGACGTGTATATACTCAATCTCATATGCTTCAGTTGATTAGAATACAAGCTATGTGTTCAATATACTCTACTAATCACTTTCAACCCCAACTTGTTTTGATCAGAGGTAGCAAGGTGTCATGTTAATGTTTTTTTTTTTAACGACAAATTTGAAACACTGATGGACTACTGGAGTATCATCGTGCCACCAACGAAACCACCTGATCATATCCATCTCCACTAGCCTATAATGTCTTTACACCAATTCAGTAGAAAACCCAATAAATATGGGAAAAACCCTTTTGTGAAAAATTGAACCCATGACCTAATGGTCCCTAACCTTATCCCACCCCAAGACACCACTAGGCTATATTGCCATGGACATATAACCTCAATAGAACCCATATAACTCAAATCAAAGGCCTTAACCCTAAGCTAGACATGCCTAAAATCATGTAACCCGAACACAACCCATGTAATCTATTTATCTAAACGAGTTGCAAACATGTTGACGGCTTGTAAATGAGATACATTAAGTTGTAATTGAGTTGAGGAATCATAATAAATGGGTTAGACTAGCACTAAACAAGTTGGCGGGTTTACCTTATAAAATATATTTCTTTTTCTAATTTTAAACTGGTTAATAGATCGACATATTTAGTTAAATAGGTTAACATGTTAATTATTTGACCACTGCCTATTTGCCAAATGCATCTTTGCTAATTTACTTGGCCGGTTTTAGCAAGTTTTCCCTTGTAAACTCTCCCGAACCCACCTTCACCGATGAGGGACTCTTGCCGGAAGTTCTTTGTAACGGCGGCTAGTTCCCGGAAAGTAAAAGTTTGAGCTGCAATTTTGTCGCCGGTGGCTGTTTTTGTGGCAGCAGGATTATTGCCACTTTCTTTGCTTCTTCTATTTGGGGTAACAGCTTTATGATTCTTGTTTTCTACACAAAAAATGTTGGATTATATTTACAGTTAACGGTTCCAAAGGATTAAAGTTGGGTTGACATATATTTTTTAAATGTTGAATGTACTATAAAAAGGTTGCCATATTTACGTAAATATTTTCATGTGTTAACAAAACACATGTCGTTATTTTGAAAATTTAAATATTTTTTTTATAGTTATATTTACTATATTAATTGTTGAAAGGGTTTTAAAAAGGATGGAGGAACAACCCTGATCCCACTCTAAAATTTTATTTGTTCTCCAACCATTTGATGTTTTTTTTTTCATTTCAAAAATCACTTTTCTCTATAAAAACACATCGATTGTTGAACGTGTTAATCTGATTATTTATGTTTTGTAAAACCTATAATTAAGTAATCTCTCAAACATGTTATACAATCACAAACATCCCTAGGACGAAGGTTAGAAGGGACCAGGGGTACCCTGACCCCACGTTATGTTGTATGGTATTGTTTATATGAGGGTTAGTTTTAAACATAAATTAGTGATATATAGATAAATTTGATGGTGTACAAATCATCTCCGGCAGGTGATGACCATGATAAAAAAGAAGGGACGAACATCAAAGTTTGATGATTAATATGATACCACGAAGAATTTAAAAAGAAGAGTGAATGTACGATAAATTATACGTTTTTTTTTCTATACGACTAACTAACAAAAAAAATAATACTTACAGTTGGAGGTGGTTCACGTTGTACAATTGGGCTTTTCGCTCTTCGACTTGCATGTCTCCTTGATCTTCTCTTTCCTTTTGATGAAAAACACGAAAAACAACTCATTTTTCGGTCAAGTTAGATTTTTGAAGATTTTTAACAACACATAATAATATCAAGATTTCTCAATCCTTCCATCCATTCCCATTATCTCAATGAAAAAAAAGCAAACTCTTACATCACTTTGTTCAAAAACATACAATAAAACCATAGATTTTATAAATTTCTTTAGCACAAGGAATGGATCATCAAATCTTTCAAATAGATAGAGCAATGGGATGAACAAAGATGGAAAGAGAGAAGATCCCAAAGGATGTGGAGAGAAAGCGAAGGAGATTTTGAAGGGAAAGAAGGAAACGTGGGAACCATTTGGCATGTATTTTTTAGTCATTTTTTACAACTTTCAAGTCAATGAGGAATAAAAAAAGCCTAAAGATTTCACATTTTTGGGTGACATTTTTTTTGTTTACCTAAATTTGTTAATAAATGATGAGTTGGATAGCCGGCTAAAACTTGTATTTTGCTGTAGAAGTTAGGTGTATCAAGAAATATTTTCTTATTTATTTATAAAATATTTTATAACTATGTCAATATGTTTTTGAAGACAATGTATAAGACGTCAATCTATATATATATATATATATATATTTATATATGTGTGTGTTAAAATAAATCTTTTGCAATAATGTGTTGTATCGATATCAATGTATAAAATTACAATATAACTATTCTTTTTTTTAGGTACCCATAGAAATAATGAAGCCAAGTTGTGTTTTATTCGATATTCTCGTAACCGGATCGGTTAACCAACTAGACGTCTTACTAGTTTATTGGGTAGACTGATTGGGTCGGATTTAAGAAATTGGATGATAAATAAAAACATACTAGTTTAGCATTAAAATTCTCTAATTTTAATATACTCAACTATTTATTTTTATTACATTTCTCACCTAATTGACAAAATCATATTGTTAAGACTTAAGACTATCATTATATAATTAGCCTTGTAGAAAACTATATTGGAGTTTGAAAGGGCTTAATGCAAAAGCCCAATAGTCATTAATTTTTATTAGTGGTATAAAGTTCTAGATGGGTACTCTATAGGGCCTGGCGTTCCAATCTACAATTTCTTTTTTTTTTCTTTTCTATCTTAATAAACAACCTTCCATTAACTATGCGACATACCTAGGTTTTAAAATCGTTTTTTATGCACATCCAAACCGGTATTTTTTTGAAATTACCTGATCTGTTCCCAAACCAGTGGATCGGGTTGGGCCCAAACTGTTTTTTTTCTGGTACTGGGGTGGGTTGGGTTGGGTTGGGTTCCGGTTTACCAGGCCGAAACAAAGAAATATTTTTTAATTAAATAATGTAATTGTAAAAGGTATTTATCAAATGGGTGTAGTTGAGAAAGTATTTATATACTATAAATTAGCAAGTTTTGTATTCATAAGATGTTGTATCTTATGTTTTGGCTGATTTAAAAAAAATTAAATTTTACTTTTAACCCAAATCTTTGAATTTCTTGCAATTTTAACTTTACAAAATTGATTTTTTTACTTGAAAGCCAAAACTTTATTCGTTTACAATTTAACCTCAACTTTTTTATATTTAACTTTCGTCCCCTATACTTTTCATCTTTCGCAGATTTTCGTTTTACGTTTCGTACTAAATTTTGCGAGTTACCACGAATCAACGTGTGTGTGGTTCAACGTTTTTACGTTCGTTCATAATTTTGCGAGGTAATACGGCGCAAGGTCTATGTGTAGTTCAGGATTTTACGTCTATTGTTTTTCATTTTATAGGTTCGTCGCAACGCGTGAGTCATTAATTGACTTTGTTATTTTTTTATATGTTCTATCTTTCGGTTTTTATAATTTTAACCTCCCAAAATGATTTCTTTTTTACTTTTAACCCAATTTTTTTTTCTTTTGTAATTTAACTTCACAACTTTTTTACTTTCAACTTTGGTCCACTATACTTTTCATCATTCCCAAATTTTCGTTTTACATTTCGTACTAAATTTTGCGAGTTAACATAGCGCAACGTGCGTGTGTGATTCAACGTTTTTATGTTTCGTTCATAATTTTCCGAGTTAACACGACGCGACGACCATGTGTTGTTTAATGTTTTTATGTCTATTTTTTCTCATTTGACAGGTTCGTCGTAACGCATGAGTTCTAGATCAACTTAGTTATTTTTTTAAATGTTCTACGTTTCGGTCTATTTCTTCGCTTTAACACGTTACAACTTTAGCGTTGGTGGTCGCTGACGCTTGTGTGGGATTGGTGTTATTTGACATGCTTTTACACCCTTACCACAACACGGGGGTGCTTAATTCTAATTTACCAAAATTTGTATTACTATAATTAGTTTTAAAAATGTAAATAAAGAAAAAACAATTAAAAAAACCCAACCCGCCCATCTGCAGATACTTGCTCTTACAATCCCTTAAAGGTTATATTACTCCGGCGATATTCCGGTGAAAAACATAATCAAAATCCACCATAACCTATTGGTGGCCACCATCCAATTTTTAGTTTTTAACGCTCTGACTTAGATTTTTATGATACAAAATGTTATTAGCGGTTTGGCTCACGGTTAGTCATAAAAACCGCTCAAATCGGAGCATGAACACCCCTAATGAATTGGTTAGCTTTTCTTAAATTGTTTTATTTTAATCAAGAGTAGTTATTCACCACCACCACCACCAACAACAACAACAACCATGCCTAATAAAATCCCACAAACAGCAAAGCTATTGATAGGGTCTGGGTAGGGTGGTATGTAGGCACACTTTACCTCTACCCCTGGGGATAGAGAGAATACTTCCAGTGAAACCCTAAGCGATTCTCCATTTCCTTGTTTACATTTTGGTTGGAATCACCATCTCAGCACTGTATAAAGTGATCACCACTGCAAAGAAAATTGAATGAATGTTAATAGTGTTTGTCACTAGCTATTTCTTCTCTTGATATTCATAGGACTTAAAGCTTTTTTATTTGAAAGAGTTAAGAACAAATTATCGCCCATGAGTGTTTAAGAACTTTGTATATATTATGCATAAAGTTTGAGTGTAAGTGTTAGAAAGAGTGTTGATTATAAAGATGCTAGGAAGAACCTTTAAAAAGGTTGACACACAACACATACAGTGGATCGACCTTTAACATTTCTAACACACATTCAACTTACATTTTTTTTTCTTTTGTGTTTTGTCAAAATAAAATATGACTTTTGGCTTTTGTAAAAGAGCTAAAACACTATGTCAAAAACCGTTGGGAAGATAAAAGAAATATAGTTTGATGTTTTCAGAACTTTGTTATTTTGTGTCTAATGATCAAGACATCTTTTCAACTTGGTTATCGACTTTCATATGGATATCTTTCTAGGCATTTTATTGTTTGTACTTGCTTTTATAAAAAGTAAGAGAAAATTACACTTTTTCTTCTTTTTGTTTCAAAGTTATTGCAGGCGGCGTTGTCTTTTAGCTTTAAAAATTACAATGGCTATCTTTTACGTTTATACATGATTACAGGCGGTGTCCTTTTAATCTAACCTAGTTAAATTTTAGAGTTAGATTTGATCATTTGCATTGCATACGAGGGTAAGTAGGTCTGCTGTTCTAAAAAGTATCCTATTTAAAATTAAAAAAAATGAAAAATTAAAATGCCTAACACTATCTATCTCTACCAGTTCCACTTCCTGCCAACATCACCACCACAACCTGCGATTACACACTCCTCGACGACCACGCTCTTCGCCAACCACCACCATCACCCCCACCCCACCTGCCACCGCCTCCGACTTCACCATCTACGCCCACCACATCCACCAATTGCAACAACCTACAACCACTCAACAACAAGTACCGTCCACCATCATCGCACAACCTCCACCACTTAAGCCCCAAACTTCCGATTGAAAACCTTAAAGAAGCAGATACACATGCGGCGACGAAACCTTACAGAGAGAGAGGGAGGGTGAGGAAGAATTATGTGGTGGCCGGAGTTCGTCAAAGGGTGGAGATGGTTGCGGTTTTTTTTTTTTGAGAAAACGATGGGTGGTGATGATTGAATTTGTGGATAAGGTAGTAACTTGTCTTGAAATGCAAATTTTCTTTACATTTCTTCATTTCAATTTTTTTTTATTCTGAAGTAATGTTCATCATCACGACATCAAACATCCTAATCGAAGCATTTTAAGGTTTTAAAGCTTTTGAACTAATTTTCATTTTTCTTACGTTTTGAAGGTTTTAAAGATTTCCGATGTGAATGTGTGTGTGTGTTTGGAGACAGAGAGGGAATGCGTGTTTGGTGGTGGTGGGAGCGGTGGAGGTTTGGTGACAGTTTGGTGGTGGTGGTGGTGGAGGTTTGGTGACAGTGGTGGGTGGTGGGGGTGGAGAAAAGTATGGGGTTGAAAACAAAAGAGTTTTTCTTGTGTTTTTATTTTTTATTTTAAATAAAAAAATTTAGGACAACAGGTAAAAAGTCTAACTTGCTCTCACATGCAATGCATATGATCAAACCTAACTTTAAAATTTAACTGGGTTAGGTTGTCACACCCCAACCGATGACAGAACATTGAGGCAAGACGAAAGAGATTACTCAAAAACAATATAACGCTAACATTGTGACAATATAGTAAAATACAAGATTTTCATTCTCATTGATTCAAATAATACGATACACTGTTTTGAAAGGAAAGTACGACATTTTTCAAGTTTCACAACTAACAATGATCACAAAACGGGTGGTGTGCTACTCTTATATCGCTATACATGTTAAGAAAGGCTTGCAAAGTTAATAATAGATAGCATACATAATAGGATTCTAGTATGTGTAAACAAATAGTATAACAAGAAGCAAATTTAAGGATTGGGTGTTTGTATAAGATTGATTGTATAAGATTGATTGTATGTGTGATTGTGAATTAAATAATGATACATGTTACAACCCAAAGTGATTTAAAGCGTAAAATGGGTCAAGTATACTCACGTTTTGCGAAGATCTCCACGAAAGCGAGTAACTGGTCTTGATGGATGGAGTCACCAAAGTTACCCTATAAGGTAAATAAAGGTGTATGCGTTTATGGAGTTTCATGATGAAATGTATTGGGAATTTATAAGTATGAAAATACATAAAACATATCATGTCTAGATACTTATTTGGACACTATTTTTAGTTTGTGTTTCTCATGAGCGTTACACCCATTAGAATTCCAAAATAAGAAGTCTAAAACTAAGATAATTTTCACCTTAACATATAACATTCAACCACGGTTTCGGTGGATATTGACGTGGTGCGAGCGGGTTATACATTTTGTTATATTTTAGGTATTTTTTACTCGTCAATCGAGCTTTATATTTATAAAACATGATACAATACTACCACTCTACACACGTTAGGGAAAGTGCACTCATCGTGGACGTAGTATAGTGATGGTAAGATACCGAGGTCGTCCAAGGACACAAGGGCTTTAAATACCGGCTTATCGTTAACGTCTAATTTAACCAAATTTTTGATAAAAGTTTTGAAAGTTTAAAAGATATAAAAGTGAAAACGTAAATAAAAAGGAAAACAAATACACAAGAAATAATCACTTGGTTCCGATTCCTCTTTTACACATCCTTTGATGATTTCCGCACTTTGGGCATTTTAAGAGATTATCTTAGTTATGTAGTAGGCCCCTCTTGTGAAGTCGACGTTACCCTCAACCTATTAGTCTGAGTCAGCAGGGATACAGTCCCACAAGGTCAGAATATTGAAATATAATTAAGTAAGTTATTAATACGAAAAGTGGTAGGCCCCTCTTGTGAAGGCGACGTTACCCTCGGCCATATTGGTCTGAGTCGGCAGGGATACAGTCCCGCAAGGCCGGGTAAAGTTTTAATAGTAGTTTATTTATAAGGGGTTCAAGCCGTTCTTACTTCCCCCAATTTGATGCTATCTACCTCAAGGGAAGTCCTAATAAGCTTGAATCAAGTCCTCGCATGATCTATACACTGAACGAGACAAGAACTTTACCCAAACACCCTTCTAACCCCCTTCCAGGTAGTTAACGCGCTTTATATTGACCGTAAACACACAAATGAGTGAATCAATGAAACATGAAGAAATGTTTAAATAAAGTTCACTTTCAATATAAAAAACTAGTTATTAAGGTCATTAATACATACCCAAATAAAAAGTTGCCAAAGATTGAAAATCAAAAGTAATACATAAAAGATTTGTCTTCACCAAGTGATGTAAGAGATTTAGCCAAGCATGGCCTATGTTTGACAAGAACTCTTACGATCAATATTGGATCCCGAGACTACTACACACTCTAAAAGATGAAAGATGGATGATAGTAGTGGGTGTTGGTGTTGTAGTGGTGGTGGTGGACTGATGGCAAGTGTGAGAGAAGTGGTTTGCCAAGGGATGCCTTTCTCCAAAGCCAAGCACCTCTATTATAGCTGAAAACAGAGGGTAGACACAACACAATTCCAAAGGAGGTTCTTGTACAACTCGCCTTTCCACATTGACTTCATATTTTCATGTATATGCCTCAAGCAGTATCTGTGTTCTACATTTGGGAACACCTGGGCTAAAGCTGGTATGATGCCCTGCATACGGTAATAAGTTAGATTAGTTAATTAACTAGGAAAGTCAAGTATGCATAGAACACTAAGTATACCTTCTGCCTGTCACTTATGAAAGTGAAGTTGGAGTTGGATGACAAGTCCACGCACTGAGGGTTTCAGATTCTACCAATGCATAGCCACATGATAAATACCATTATTAGCATCGATACCTACTGTAGTTAAGATTTGTCATGGAAATGGCCCTTTCATGAAGGTCCCGTCTAAACCTAATAGCTGTCTCCCAGACATTTTAAACCCAACCTTTAAAGGCCCCAAATATATGTATATTCTTTTAAATTGTCTTGAATCACTAGATGGGTTACATTCTCTTTCAACATCAATAGTAACAATGGTACCTGGGTTTGTCCTAATTAGCTCTTTAGCATAATCTCCTAATATTCCATATTGAGCAGCATAATCCCCTTCAATCTTCCTAATAGCCATGTTCTTGGCCCTGCAAACCTTTTGCTTTGACAAATAGATCTGATACTGTTGGTTTATATGATCCTACAAAGCCTTCACTGGAATGGTAGGGTTCACTAGAATAATTTTTCCCACCTCTTGGGCAAGATAGCTAACTGTACACAATCTGAATCTCTAGTTTGAAGACAAGTATGTTCATCTATATAAGTCTTCACTGTCCTACAACCCTCTTTATTAGGGTTTGAGATATGGAAAATCGTTGGACAGGTGGGATTCTTTGACCCTCCCACCACCTTGGATTCTTTTAAAACTTGGGATCCACCTTCATTTGTGAAGTTACACTTGTACCCACACACTGCATGAAATCTTCCAGTGTCATTTCTTGTAACCAATTGTCTTCTACTAGCAATAACATGACTTTTGACAATAGCCTTAATCTCATTCCTGTTTGAAAACTTTTGACCAACATAGAAAGGTTCTACAACACGACCCTTATTTCTCTTCTTTTTCTTGTTAAGCTTCTTCAAAGATTTCTTCAAAGGAGGATCATTATCCTCATCAGTTAGGTTGTCAAAATCATCTAAGTCCAATTCATCTTCCAATTCATCTACACTATCATTCTCTAATGTTCCCAACTATTTCCATGTCTACAATAGCTTTAAACTCCCGCATGTCAACCTCAGGTTCCTCAACTTCAACATCATCAACAATGAAGTGTGAATCATCTTCTTCAACATATTCATTATCTGCATCAGATCCATTATTTGCATCAAACTAATTCTATGCATTAGCTTCATTATCTGCATGAGCTTCATCATTATGTCATTCAAGGGCTAATATTAACCCAGTGTTGTTCATTGTAGTGAACTCATGTTTAGTGTATATGTCCAACATTCTATTGTTGTGAACATATTGCAAGAAATTGGTAGCATCTGCATCATTTCTTAAGGCTCTTAAACCATAATCCAAGTCTTGATCAGGTATCATAAAGTGGTGAAATATGCAATAACTAATACGATACCTAACTCCAAAACCATTAACATTAGCTCATGGACTGAAAGTTCATCACAGTCCACCGTATCAACATAGTTTATATGACCTTTCACATACCTTCTACCCGGGGTTTTAGTAAACCTACCTCCATGGTGAATCTTCAGTGAGAAAAGGGTTTACTTTCGCCCTAAAAACATAGAAATAAGTAAAAATGAACTAGGTAACATACTGAAATAAACAAAATGTACAAGAAATCAACAACTAGAAACTCACCATATACACTAATAGGATCAAACACATCAGTTGAACGACGAACAAACTAGAGTATGAGTTCCATGGCAGCATGCAATGATCAAGTATGAAATCTGATCGACGTTTTGTAAGAGCGTTGGTTTGATTGTGTTAAAGAACGAGCAGGGAACTAAATTGAAAACTCTTGGGATTCTATTAGGGTTTATTGATTCTTGTAAATAGTAAAAAAGAATTAAAAGGGGTTAAGAGTGAAAAATACTAAATAGCCCCTCAAATGAGGGGCATGAGGGCTGAAGTAAACGGCAGAATGGATGGCGTGAATGGGGTGTATAATTTTGACATAAAACTAAAACAAATGGACCAAAAAGGGCTAAAAAATTCTTTTGAATTGAAATCGATTTGTTGAACAAACCACAAGGACGAAAATAATATTTAACTCTGCAAAAAAAATTTAACTAACATTTGGTTAGATTGAGTATTTGGAGATTGTGCATTTGGTTAGGTTGTTAAAGGGTATGTACAATTTAAATAGGGTTACATAACTTGAACTTAGGACTTGCATATGTAATTTTCTTGAATTATACCATAATTGACTTAATATGACCATGTTTGGCCTAATTTCACCATGTTTTCATTCATTTTTTTGTACAATGGCACATGTTAGGGGTGGGAGCAGCAGGCTTAGCACCGATGATTGAACTCCCTCCTTTGGTATTTTTTTGGGGCACCAACAACTTCACCAAGCGTGATGATTTGCACATTAATTAGCACGTCGAGGGGAGACCCATTCTAGATTTTAGTCCGGTAGATATTGAAAATTTTGTTGGCCTGAAGCACACCAGTTCGGTGTTAGGGCATGGCCTTATTGCTATGATACAACCTCCTATATATCTTGACTATCGAACAAAGCTTTGGATATATGAAGACATGTTATTTTAGATGGTAGGAAAGTTTTTTGCATCTTTTGTATCGTATTACTAATTAGCACGTCGAGGGGAGTCCCAATCTATGTTACTAATACATGAAGACATGTTATTTTAGGTGGTAGGAAAGTCTTTTGTATTGTATTACTAATCTATGTAATCGATATAGTGACCTTTGTGAGGGATGCACATAATTTAGCCACTAGATAGGCGGCCCACATCAATGATTAAGATGTTAATAGTGATGACTTCACTATCATTACCATTTGGCACTAGATAACTGACAATGTACGTATTACTTTAACTTTAATCTACTTTGATTTATACTAATTATGAGTCATTTTGTGAAAGGTGGACACCAACAACAAAAAAGCCAAGTAGAAGACTTCTAGGATTGTTAAAAGTTAGTTCATTTTATATCAATTCTATCGTGTTTATATATTAATAGTTACTAATATGTTTGTTTGTGTTACATGTACATAACTATGCAATATGGGCCTATGACTGGAGTCTGGACAAGTGGAAGCACAGTTGGCTCAATAGTTGGATGCTTATTGGGCTTGTGGACTTGAAGTACTAGTGAAGACTTGAAGTGTTGAAGGCCTGGTAGTTATAACAACCATCCAGGTTACCGGATTCACAAAGATACCCGGGTCACTATAAATACATGTGCCCTGGTTTTTGTTAGAACTAACTGGTCATTTGATCTTCTACATTATTGGTGTTTCTCTCTCATTAGAGATTAGGGTTTTTCATTTGTGAATCTCTTTGATTCGTAGAGTTGTGTGCTTGTTATTTGTCAACAAATTATCAATATGATAATCTGTAGTAGAGTGTTCAGTGTCTTGAGTCTTTAATCAGTTCATAGTTGTTTGTATTGTTTGTATCTTCATATTCTGGGTTAATAAACTTTCGGTTTGGGTACAATCTGTTCTTGATACCAGTTTTTGACATGGTATCAGAGCCATAGTGGCTCTTAGGTTGTTGTCTGTGACTTTTTTGGTCACCGATCGGTGTTCTGTTGCATATGTGTCAGATCTGTCAGATCTTCTTGTAGAGTGAGGATTTACACCGAATCTGGGTAGTTTTGTTGGTGTTGGTTCCAAATCTTGAAGATCTTACGGTATTGAAGTTTGTGCCGGTCAAGAAGCAGAAAACCCTAGATCTAGGGTTTGGGTATTGATCTGAGTCTTGGTGAACTTTTTGTTTGCCGACTTTGGATCTGGAAGCTGTGGATCTAACCAGTTGATTCTTGGAAGCTGCCGCTCTAGTTAGGGTTCAATCCTTGAATATTGTAAAACCCTAACTAGATCTGGAGAAACCCTGACTTGGGTTTGTGATACTTGGCGAGATCGTTCTTTGACTCTTTCTGTTGTTTTCCTTTGCATTAGGCATTATTGTTTCCGGACTCGTCGGGCCGGTATTGATTTGGACACAAAGAGGGTACCTCTGTTGCATTTAGTTGTGATATTTGTCTTTTTTGTACTATTCTCTGTTGTGTTTATAGGTTAATATTGTTTTTGGTTACTAGATAAAATACAACTTCTGTACAAAGGCCTAGGTAGGCACCCTGAGTGACGAACCTACTATCTGGTCCCTGGTACAGTTTCGTAGTGTAGGGCTTTGTGTTCTGTCTTGTTTGGTTTGTTGTTTGTATTATGGCTGATCTGTTGAATTTGTTTGGTGAAACTATGATAAGTAAACTTGAACCAGATAACCCTTTGTATTTGCATGCGAGTGATTCCACTAATCTAACTGTAGTTAATATAAAACTAAAAGGTACTGAGAACTACACAGCATGGGCTAATGCTATGGGTCTGGCTTTAAGGGTTAAAAATAAAATACGCTTTATTGATGGATCATTTGCTAAACCTGAGGGTAATCCTATTCTTGAAACTTAGTGGGAAAGATATAATTATGTGGTACTTACCTGGATACTTAATTCTGTGTCTGAAGAACTTTATTTGGGTCATGTATATTCTAAATTTGCTTCTGGTGTTTGGAAAGAACTTAGGGATACCTATTATAAGGTAGATGGGTCTGTTGTGTTTGACTTGTATCAAAAGATTAACTCATTTAGTGAGTCTAGTATGTCTGTTGCTGAATATTATCATAAGTTGAATATTATGTGGAAGAAATTGGATCAAATTATTCAAATACCTGTGTGTACGTATGATGCTTCAACTCAGTTTAATAATTTTAATCATCTTATTAAACTTATGCAACTTTTAATGGGTTTGGATAATGTCTATCAGTCCGTTAGGACTAGTTTGCTTATTAGAGAGCCTCTTCCTACTGTGAAAGAAGCTTTTTCTATTGTGACTAGGGAAGAGTCTCATAGGCAATCTAATGTGATTGTGTTAAATGATAAAATTGTGGGGTTGTTTGCTAAAACTAGTGCTGGTATAGATAGTAAGAAAACAGGACATTCTATTGATAAATGTTTTGAGTTAATTGGGTACCCTTCTTGGATGAAACCACCAAGAGGGAGTCAAGGGAAAAAAGTCAGTTCTAGTAATAATGTGAGTGTTGATGATTCTAGTGTTCCTATTACTGCTTTGACTACTGATCAGTTGTCTAAGTTGTTGAGTTTAGTGAAAGAAAAGACACCTGAAACATCTCAAAGCTGCAATGTTTCAGGTGGGGTTTTTTATTCTACTATATTTAGCAAATCTGTTTATTCTTTTGGTTTTGATATTGGGAATGGTTCTGGTTGGATAATTAACTCATGAGCTTTATATATGTGTGGAACTTCTGTTGTTTCTTATAAGGTGTATAGTTTTAGTAATTCTGATTACAAATTGTGGCATGCTAGGTTAGGACATCCGGCTGATCAGGCAATGAGGTCTTTTAAAGATACTTTAAATGTATCATCTGTTACGATCATGGCCCTTGTGATGTGTATCATAGAGCTAAGCAACATAGAGAACCCTTTCCCTTGAGTGAACATAAGAGTTCTTATATGGTAAAGCTTGTTCATTCGGATGTGTGGGTCCTTATAGGGTTGCTAGCAGGGAAGGACATAAATATTTTTTACTATAGTTGATGACTATTCTAGGGCAGTTTGGGTGTGCCTAATGAAACATAAAACTGAAGTTTTGAAAATGTAAAAGATTTTGCTAATATAGTTCAAACTCAGTTTGGAAAAACTGTCAAAGTTTAGAAGTGATAACATGTCAGAATTTGTAAATAACCAAATGAATACTTTTTGTAGTTAAAATGGAATAGTTCATCAGACTACCTGTGCTTATACTCCACAACAGAATGGTGTTGTGGAGAGAAAGCATAGACACTTGTTAAATGTTACTAGAGCTTTACTTTTCCAAAGTAACGTGCCTGTTAGATTTTGGCATGGGTGTGTACTGACTGCTGCTTATCTTATTAATAGGACTCCTTCTTCAGTGCTAAGTGGTAGAACTCCATATGAATTAGTTTACAATTTAAAACCCTTCTTGGATCATTTAAGAGTATTTGGTTGTCTGAGTTTTTGTACAGTTCTAAGTGATAGTGATAAGTTGAACAATAGGGTAGAAAAGTGTGTTTTCATTGGGTATTCTAATGAAAAGAAAGAATATAAATTGTTTAGCCTGGATTCAAAAACTATATTTTTTCAAGAGATGTTAAGTTTTATGAAACAGTGTTTCCATTCAAAGAGCAATCTGTTTTTTAAAATTATGACTCTAATCCTATAAAAGATATAAATTCCCTAAATTTTTTTGATCTGTATGATAACTCAGAACTTATACAATCTGTAGGGGATCCCAATGATGATAGAAGGGTTCCAACAACTGCTGATATGAGAACACAGAGAGTTCAGCAGTCAGAGACTCATGAGTTATCTCCTGTCAGGGCTGACACACAGCAGACAAATGAGAATTATGAGTCTACTGACAGGGTAGAACCTGCGATTATTGCAGAGGAAGCACAAACCAATTCTGAGGGTGACACAGAAAGTTCTGACATATCTGGCGTACTTAGGAGGTCTTCTAGAACTCCTATTTTACCTAAGAAGCTAAATGATTTTGTAATTGATGGGAAAGTGAAATATGGGATTGAAAAAGTAATTAACTTTTCTAAATTGACTTTAGCCAATAAATGTTTTGTGTCTAATCTTTCTAAAACTTCTGAACCTAAGACTTATAAAGAGGCTATCAAGATCCCAACTGGATTACTACAATGAATGATGAAATTCATGCGTTACATAGAAATCATACTTGGTATGTTGATAGACCTAAAGATAGAAGCATTGTGAGGTGTAAATGGGTTTACAAAATAAAGTATAAGTCGAATGGTGAGATAGAAATATATAAGGCAAGGTTAGCGGCTAAGGGATTTAGTCAAAAGGAATGTATTGACTATAAGGAAACCTTTTCTCCTATAGTTAAGTTGGTCACTGTTAGATGTATTGTTGCATTGGCTATACAAAATAACTGGACTTTATATCAGTTAGATGTAAATAATGCTTTTTTATATGGTAACTTATATGAAGAAGTTTACATGTCATTACCTGAAGGATATCCATTAGGTGACATGTCCAAAGTATGTAAATTAAATAAATCCTTATATGGGCTTAAACAATCCCCAAGGATGTGGAATGAGAAATTAGTTGGTGTTTTACTTGGTATAGGTTTTATTAAAAGAAAATCTGATACATCTATGTTCATTAAAAATGTTGGTGATGTATTTGTTATTTTGCTTGTCTATGTAGATGACATTGTTATTACTGGTAATTCTTTGTCTGAAATAGAGAATATTAAACAAAGTTTAAAGGTCAAATAATTAAAGATCTTGGGGTGTTACAGTATTTTTTAGGCATTGAGGTTTTGTCCTGTGAAAAAAGGTATATGTCTGTCCCAAAGAAAATATTGTACAGATTTATTAACTGAGTATGGAATGCTAGGTTGTAAACCAGTTGATATTCCTATTGAACAAAGTCATATAGTAAATAATATACTTGAAAGTAATTCTGGTCCTTTAGTTAACATAATTGGTTATCAACAGTTGGTAGGAAAGTTAATACACCTGTCTCACACCAGACCTAATATTTCATGTGCAGTACATGTATTGAGTCAGTTTATGCATAATGTAATTGAAGGCCATATGAAATTTGCTTTTCATTTATTGAGATATTCGAAGTCTGCACCTGGAAAAGGTCTTTTATTTAGAAAAAGTAGTTGTTTTGATTTAATTGCATTTGCTGATTCAGACTGGGCTAAGTGCTTAGTGACTAGAAAATTTGTGACTGGTTATTATGTGTTTCTTGGAAACTGTTTGATTTCTTGGAAGAGTAAGAAGAAGTCAACAATGTCTAGGTCTTCAGCTAAGGCTGAGTACAGGTCTATGTGTGCTGCTGCATGTGAAGCAATATGGTTAAAAATGTGTTAAGTGAGTTACAAGTTAATGTAAACTTCCTATTAACTTATTTTTTGATAATAATGATGCTATATCCATAGCAGTAAATCCAGTTTTTCACGATAGGACCAAACATCTTGAACTGGATCTGTTCTTTTTAAGAGATTTGATTTCCAAAGGTATTACAAAAAGTCTTGGTATAGAATCTGCTCATCAGGTTGCAGATGTTTTTACAAAAGGAGTTTTAATTAAGGATCATAAATTTTGTGTAAAGAATTAAAACTGTTTGATGTTTTTAACTAATAGAATTGTGGAGGGGTGTTAAAGTTAGTTCATTTTATATCAATTCTATTGTGTTTATATTTTAATAGTTACTAATATGTTTGTTTGTGTTACATGTACATAACTATGGCATATGGGCCTATGACTGGAGTTGGACAAGTGAAAGCACAGTGGGCTCAGTGGTTGGATGCTTATTGGGCTTGTGGACTTGAAGTGCTGGTGAAGACTTTAAGTGTTGAAGCCCTGGTAGTTATAACAACCATCCGGGTTTACCGGATTCACACAGATTCCCGGGTCACTATAAATACATGTGCCCTGGTTTTTGTTAGAACTAACCGGTCATTTGATCTCCTGCATTATTGGTGTTTCTCTCTCATTGGCGATTAGGGTTTCATTTGTGAATCTCTTTTATTCAAGAGTTGTGTGCTTGTTATTCGTCAATAGATTATCATATTGATAATTTGTAGTAGAGTGTTTAGTGTCTTGAGTCTTTGATTAGTTCATAGTTGTTTGTGTTGCTTGTATCTTCATATTATGGGTTAATAAATTTTCAGTTTGGGTGCAATCTGTTCTTGATACCAGTTTTTTGACAAGGATGAATCGTAACACCAACTTTAGGGGGTGTCACCCGACATGCTAGGGGTCTATCAGTAACACATATTAAGTTTTGGACACAACTTAACATTTTGTTATACAAAGTAGGGTTCAAGTCTCACAAATAACAGAGAATAAAAGTCATTTGC
This sequence comes from Scalesia atractyloides, assembly GCA_947069175.1. Taxonomy (NCBI): domain Eukaryota; kingdom Viridiplantae; phylum Streptophyta; class Magnoliopsida; order Asterales; family Asteraceae; genus Scalesia; species Scalesia atractyloides. The sequence continues at coordinate 6,820,782 of CAMTDV010000002.1, read as the reverse complement.
CATTAAAAAAACTTATTCTAATTAGATTAGTATTTGGTTTACAGTATCTTTTATTATATGTACAACATTTGTTTATTAGTTTTACAGAAACAAAATTAATAACCAAAAAAATTACCAACGGAATTAACGTCAATAATCGATAACCCTTCGGTGAAGATTTTGTCTCTGATACTATCATGGTAATATATCCGTCCTGAAGTGTATACCAACAACTTATCTTATCGACAAGATCCACCTTCGTCGACAACTTATCGACGAGGCCCACCTTCACTAAGGAGTATCGGCAGGACCCACCTTTGCCGATGGATCTGTTTGTCATTAAAAGCCTTTTGTTTTGTTATATACCAAACGTCATAACCTTCAAACCGTCCGAAGGTTTTATGTGTGATCTTGTGTTATTTCGGCATGGCCTTAGCAATCTTAGTGTTTCTTTTTTTCTAGGTTCTAGCAAAGGGATTCATTTGGATGGATGTAAATGGAAAGGTATGGATGGTGATCACGGCTGTCATAGAAGCTTTGACGCTCACTATTTTACGACAGATTTAGCGACTCAAAGACTTGTCATTAAATTTACAACCAATTTGAATTTCTATCTTTAACTTTGTGACTAATTTTGCTCCCAAACAATTTAACAACTTTGCAGCTGATTTAATACTTTATTAAAATTTTACAGAATCAGCTACGAGTTATTTTTTATTTTGTGAAACTTTGCGAACAATTTACAACATGTATAATTGTGTTATAGATTAGCTTCACAATATTTCTGACCAATCAAAATCAGCCGTAAAATTATTTCAGTGTTAATTTAGTTCCGTTTTTAGTTAGTAACCAATTTTGCAACCGACTTTTAAGGGCTAATACCAGTTCTGCAGTTTTGTTATGTAATCTAAGTAATTAAAAAATAAGATTGAATAAACCTCTAAACTAAAATCAGTTAATAATCTGACTCTAACCGAAACACAGTAAAGATAGTGGAAGACGTAAAGGCTTGAAGTTTTTTTTTATTAAAAATAGGTCTCCGTGAAAGGATTTACTTTGGTCTGATTGGGTTAAGACCCATTGTAAACCATCTCCAGTCGAATTGTTACTATTCAAGATGGGCAATTCGGATAAGACTCTGATGAGTCCGAATTGCTCATTTCGGATAAGACTCTGATGAGTCCGAAATGGGCATCTCGGATTAGACTCTGATGAGTTTCGAAACTTATCCTGCAAGATTTCAAAATCCCTAGTGATGGCAATTATTTGTGATAAGTTTTGAAATTCGAAAATTAAGGAATTACGGGATCAGTTTTCCTATTTTAATGCTGATCTAAATATATCAAAATATTTCGAAAATAATATCCGTTTAATTTATAACAGATTTCGAAAATTTAATTAAATGAAAAATAGATCAAAACTGGGAAAACACTTAATAATCCGCATTTAACTCCAAAATATAATATTTTTCCGAATTTCTTAAGAACAAATGATGAACCCTAAAAACATAAACTTAAATATTGAATCCGAGATATGGGTTTTTGAGTTTATTGTGACGATTTCGGAACAGTAAAACAACCATTTGATTTCGGAACAGTAATTAGTCATTATAACATCAGATCCGAATTATTAATTCACAGGTTATGAGGTTTTTCAAAATTCTATTTTCCAGATTTTTATAATCCCAGAATAATGGATTCAAAACAGAACTGATTTATCAACACATGCTCTGATACCACATGTTGATTAGTTCTGTTTAAACATAATGAAAAACATAAAGAAATACCTGTGACGACAGACAGGCCAGCAGAGAATCCAGTCAGAGACGAAGCCATGGAGTTTGACATCTTTGTCAGTATGATCTGGTTCCTCCTTAGGGTGTAAGGTTATGATGTTAAGAACCGAACTAGGGATGAATTCGGATTAGGTTATGGAGAGAGAGGTGGGTGGCGGCTTTAGAGATGTTATTGTAAGTGTCTAACTCTAAACCTCTCTAATCATCTCCTTATATACACCTAGAAGGAAACCCTAATTAGTTAATAAGGGTAATATGGTCCATCAACAATTACTAACTAATTATATAATAGGATTAATATATTTTGATCTAATATAATATAAATGATTATAATGGCTACATGATTACATATTATAAATAATATATTTAATCTTACATTCTCCCACTTAGACGAGTAATCATTTATCATGAGTATTAGAATAAGCTTGATCAGGAGTTAACACTCATTTTAGCTTTAAACCAAGAACCGCAGCAGAGAAATACAGCCGTTAAATTATCATTCGACTCAGGACCCCCATTAGTCATACTACAGCCTCAATTTAAAACCTAACAGTTATGATCAAAATATGTAAATAAGCCCTTTAGCGTTTGAATTGTATTTATATTTGTCTATATGTCATTATACCGGCAGAATATATGTTAGAGACATACAAAATCAAACTGAGGAAATTTCATTTAATTAAAACATAAGTACAATATGCTATTAAATAAGGTCTTTAGTAAATCCCATATTCGATATATGTTCTTCGAAAACTTTAGGTAGGAGACCTTTAGTCATCGGATCCGCAAGCATATTTTTAGTACTAATATACTCAATACAAAGATTATTTTCTCAACTCCTTCACGTACAAACAAGTATTTTGTATCGAGATATAAACCAGCTCTAGTCGAACTGTTACTGTTCGAGAAACTAACGGCAGCTGAGTTATCACAGTAAAGCTTCAATAGTCTAGAAATGGAATTAACAATTTTGAGTCCAGTAATCAGATTTCTAAGCAACATTCCATGACAGGTTGCGTTATAAACAACAATGTATTCTGCCATCATTGTGGAAGTTGAAGTTAACTATTGTTTATGACTCTTCCATGAGATAGGTCCGCCTGCTAACATAAAGATATAGCCCGAAGTGGATTTCTTGTCATCTTTGCACTTGGCAAAGTCAGAATCAGAATAGCCTACCATTTCTAAATGATCACTTCTTCTATAAGTCAGTTTATAGTCTTCCGTCCCTTGTAGATATCTAAGTACTTTCTTAGCTGCTTTCCAGTGATCTAGGCCAGGATTAGTCTGATAACGGCCTAGCATTCCAGCAATATAAGCGATATCTGGGCGAGTACAGACTTGAGCATACATTAGGCTCCCGACTACTGACGTGTAAGGTATCTGGCTCATCTGCTCCTTTTCATCCTCTGTTGTCGGACATTGGAATGAACCGAAAACATCTCCTTTAACTACTGGAGCGACTAAGGGCTTGCACTGTTGCATGTTATAACGAGTAAGGACACGATCTATGTAAGCCTTTTGGGACAATCCTAAGATCCCTTTGTGTCTGTCTCGGTGAATTTCGATGCCAATAACGTAAGAAGCATCTCCGAGATCCTTCATGTCGAAGTTATGCGATAGTAACCGCTTCGACTCATGCAACATGTCTAAACTATTACTTGCCAATAGAATATCATCTACGTAAAGGACAAGTATAGTTAAGTTGCTCCCACTCATCTTGAGGTAGGTGCATTGATCCACTTAATTCTTTATAAAACCTTGCCTCTTCATGACTTCATCAAACTTAAGGTACCATTGACGTGATGCTTGTTTTAACCCGTAAATGGATTTCTTCAACTTACAGACTAGATGCTCCTGACCTTCAGGTTTAAAGCCTTCATGTTGTTTCATGTAAACATCTTCGTCTAAGTCTCCGTTAAGGAAATCGGTTTTAACGTCCATCTGATGCAGCTCTAAATCAAAATGAGCTACTAGGTCCATAACGATCCTTAATGAATCTTTACGAGAGAGGTGAAAACGTCTCTTGATAATCAATTCCCTCTTTCTAAGTGTAGCCCTTTTGCAACCAATCTTGCTTTATAAGGTTCAACGTTCCCATTCGGATCCAGTTTTGTTTTGAATACCCATTTACAGCCTACGGGTTTGACACCGTTGGGTAATTCTACCAAATCCCAAACGTCATTTTTCTTCATGGATTCAAGCTCATCATTCATTGCTTTATTCCATTCAGAAGACTGATCACTGCTAATGGCTTCATTATAAGAGATAGGATCATTGAGCTTTCCGGCATCCATTTCAGTCAGGTAGGTAACATAATCATCCCAATTAGTAGGCCTTCTGTGCTTGGATGACCTCCTGAGTTAATTATCGGGTTCAGCGGTGTCTTGGTTCTGAGCGTTTGATGTGCCTTCGTTATGAGGTATAATGGGTTCTTGTTGTGGAGGTAAATTTGGAGTTGGTGCAGTAGCTTCAGGTGCGGTTGTTGCATTGGGTACAAGAGGAGTAAACGGAGTAATGATAAGTGACGAATCTCCCCCCCCCCCGCGTCTTGTACTTCTTGCAATTCTTCGTAAGGGTTGGTACTGCTCCCACTGACCTTAAAATCCTCCAGGAACGCGGCACGCTTGGTTTCAACAATACGGGTGACATGGGAAGGACAATAGAAACGATAACCCTTTGAGTGATCAGGATGCCCGATAAAGAAGCAGGTAACTGTTTTAGGGTCAAGTTTCTTTAGGAAAGGATTGTAAAGTTTCGCTTCAGCAATGCAGCCCCATACTTTCATATATTTAAGACTCGGTTTCCTTCCTGTCCAAAGTTTGTAAGGAGTTTTAGGGACAGACTTAGAAGGAACTCTATTGAGTATATGAACAGCTGCTTTTAACGCTTCAGTCCAGAGGAATAATGGTAAATTAGTGTTGGCTAACATACTACGCACCATGTTCATAAGGGTACGATTTCTTCGTTCAGCGACACCATTCTGCTGAGGTGTACCTGGCATGGTGTATTGGTTTATAATCCCCTGGCCCTTACAAAACTCATAAAATGGACCAGGAGCTTGACTCACATCAGTATGTCTTCCATAATATTCACCGCCTCTATCTGATCTCATAACTTTAATTTTACGATCTAGTTGTTTTTCAACTTCAGTTTTATAATCTTTAAAGTTGTAAGAGATTCAGATTTTTCCTTAATTAGGTACAAGTACATGTAACGAGAATAATCATCAATGAAAGTGATAAATGAAGTATGTCCTGTTATGCCAGCGATTTGGTAAGGACCACTAATGTCAGTATGGATGAGTTCTAATAAATTAGACCTCCTAGTGGCACCTTTCTTATTCGCTAATGTCATTTTACCTTTAAGACATTTGACACATGTTCCAAAATCAGTAAAATCGAGAGGGGGTAAGACTTCATCCTTTACGAGTCGATTTAATCGTTCTCTTGAGATGTGGCCTAAACGTTGATGCCACAACATGGATGAAGTCTCTAAGTCTCGATTTTATTTCATCTTTGTGAGTATTCATTAATATTATATGACAACAAAGATTTGGAAAAGTCATCATCTAGTTCTAATCTATAGAGACCACCATCCAGAATGCCGGTACCATAAACCACAAAATCATAGAGAATAGAGAGTTTGCGATGACCATGAGTAATATCAAAACCGTCTATGTCTCCGGATTGTAAGGAATCCCTGAGTAGAGTTAGTGACATGATTCATAGCACCAGAATCAAACCACCAAGAATTAGCAGGAACATTTAAATTATAGGACTCAAGTATCATGAAAAAATCGTTACCTTTCTTAGCCAGCCACTCCTTAAAGTCAGGGCATTCCTTTTGCTTATGTCCTGTCTTTTTACAGAACTTGCAGTAGGGTTTGCCTAAGGAGTTCTTAGAGCTGGAAGGCGCACTTGTACTAGGATTGGGCTTTTGGACTTTAGAAACATCCCTCCTTGGATAAGTGTTCTTCCTCTTCTTAGAGCTGGAGGTAGTAAAGTGTGCAACATCAGTAGTCCAATCCATCTTCATATGCTCCTCCTCTTGCACGCACATGGCGATCAGCTCACTCATTGACCATTTCTCTTTCTGAGTGTTGTAATTGATCTTGAATGCTTCATAGGACGAAGGAGGCGAAGTCATAATGAAATGAACAAGAAAACCATCACTAATCGCCATGTCTAATCCCTTGAGCTTATGGGCCATGTCGTTCATCATCATGATGTGTTCACGGATGCGCTCCTCCCATCATACTTAGTAGTCACCAGCTTGAGGATTAGAGTACTAGCGTGTGCTTTAGACGTTCCCTTGAACTGCTCCTCCAAAGAAGCCAAGTAGGTTTTAGCATCTTCAGAATCAAGAATGGCTCCTCGAATTGCATTGCTTATGGATTGCTTCATGAACATGAGAGACATGCGGTTACAACTAGTCCATTTTTCATGAGCCAACTGCCCAGCAGCGGTACTCTGAGGAGTAAGGTCTTCAGGCTTATTCTCTCTTAGGGCGTAGTCAAAATCCAGCAAAGCAAGAGTTAGCATGAGAGAGTCTTTCCATGTAGCAAAGTTATCACCAGTCAAAGGTGGAATCCCGCAATTGGGTGCTGATAGTGGAAATAATATGAGCAAGTTATGATACTAAGAAAAGAAGTCTTAATGTGATCTAAGGGCAAGTTATTCTAAGGCAGGCATAAGTAATGACCGTTTTAATTATGAAGCTGTGATATTGTCTATTACTAACATCAAAATAATAGACTTAGTTAAAAGTTCTACTTAAATGAAGACAAATCAGCTTTGGCCAGAAGTGTAATCACCTAAGTATGTGTGCAAAGTAATTGTGACAAATCAGCTTTGGCCAGAAATGAGACAACCACTTTAATTATGCACTTGTTAAGTATGCTAGACATGAATGAATTAGATCAGCTTTGGCCAGAAATAAGACATTCACGTATATAATGTACAATTAACATAGCTTTTGTAATACTTGAACAATAAATAGATGCATCAAATCACCTTTGGACAGAAGTGATACATCAGAAGCTCATTCAAGTTAAGCTATTTGGTTTTGTAAAAAGTTATCTTATTATAACGAATTAAGTATTTACAAAACAATTTCTTTAATAGCAAACCCCCTGTTAGCGCGGATCGAACTTAATAGCCTAATTTAGTTCACAAAAATAACCTAATTTAATAATGAGATTTCGGATAAAATCTTTGATTTTGGATGAAACTCGGATTAGTCCGAGATGGGTATTTCGGATGAGTTCCAGATTAGTCCGAGATGACCATTTCGGATAAGATTCAAGTTAGTCCGAAATGGTCATCTCGGATGAGCCCCAAGTTAGTCCAAAATGATCATCTCGGATGTGCCCCAAGTTAGTCCGAAATGGTCATCTCGGATGAGCCCCAAGTTAGTCCGAAATTGTCATTTCGGATGAGACGCAAGTTAGTCCAAAATGGTCATTTCGGATTAGGCATTTCGGATAAGGCTCTGATGAGTCCGGATTGCTCATTTCGGATAAGACTCTGATGAGTCCGAGATGAGCAATTCGGATAAGACTCTGATGAGTCCGAATTGCTCATTTCGGATAAGACTCTGATGAGTCCGAAATGGGCATCTCGGATTAGACTCTGATGAGTTTCGAAACTTATCCTGTAAGATTTCAAAATCCCTAATGATGGCAATTATTTGTGATAAGTTTTGAAATTCGAAAATTAAGGAATTACGGGATCAGTTTTCCTATTTTAATGCTGATCTAAATATATCAAAATATTTCGAAAATAATATCCGTTTAATTTATAACAGATTTCGAAAATTTAATTAAATGAAAAATAGATCAAAACTGGGAAAACACTTAATAATCCACATTTAACTCCAAAATATAATATTTTTCCGAATTTCTTAAGAACAAATGATGAACCCTAAAAAACATAAACTTAAATATTGAATCCGAAATCTGGGTTTTTGAGTTTATTGTGACGATTTCGAACAGTAAAACAACCATTTGATTTCGGAACAGTAATTAGTCATTATAACATCAAATCCGAATTATTAATTCACAGGTTATGTGATTTCGGATTATTATTAGGTTTTTCAAAATTCTGTTTTCCAGATCCCAGAATAATGGATTCAAAACAGAACTGATTTATCAACATATGCTCTGATACCACATGTTGATCAGTTCTGTTTAAACATAATGGAAAACATAAAGAAATACCTATGACGGCAGACAGGCCAGCAGAGAATCCAGTCAGAGACGCAGCCATGGAGTTTGACATCTTTGTCAGTATGATCTGGTTCCTCATTAGGGTGTAAGGTTATGATGGTAAGAACCGAACTAGGGATGAATTCGGTTTAGGTTATGGAGAGAGAGGTGGGTGGCGGCTTTAGAGATGTTATTGTAAGTGTCTAACCCTAAACCTCTCTAATCATCTCCTTATATACACCAAGAAGGAAACCCTAATTAGTTAATAAGGGTAATATGGTCCATCAACAATTACCAACTAATTATATAATAGAATTAATATATTTTGATCTAATATAATATAAATGATTATAATGGCTACATGATTACATATTATAAATAATATACTTAATCTTCTATTTTTTATTAAAAATAGGTCTCCGTAAAATGATTTACTTTGGTCTGATTGGGTTAAAACCCATTGTAATCTCGTTTTTCTTGTTTGTCGTCCTAGCGCCTTGCTAGTTCTCTAATGATATTTTCCGTTTCAAAAAAAAATAATAAGTAAAGATGGAATGGAAATAAACCTTACAAGCAAAATTCTTAAAAGATGACAAACATAGTGTGTGTATATATATATGATTGTTAGTTAATAATTGAGCATAAGTAGACGGTCTTACTAATTACATCACACCGACGAATCAAAGAGAAAAAGAGAGGTACTTTTGTGCAAAATAAGATCATATTTATTTAGAATAGAATCAACTAAAGTTATTAACAGATGTTGTCCATTAGTGTTTAATTATTTAATGGAATGTTGTTAAAACTTTTAATTTGGAACCTGTAGGATAAAAAATTGTAAGCAGAATCAACTAAAGTTACTAACAGATGTCCATTAGTGTTTAATTATTTAATGGAATGTTGTTAAAACTTGTATTTTGGACCCGTAGGATAAAAAATTGTAAGCAGAAACGTAAATAATATAATTAATTAGTTATAAAAAATAAAATACTTTAGGATCAACAGTTCAACCCAGCCAGATGGTGCTTTATTTAATAGAAGAATATTTTACTCGTTGACGGGTTATTTACTGTTTTTTTAGTTTTATGATTATTATACTTATTCTTTACTAGAAATGAGCATTAACTTAAAAATATATTAACATAGTATGTTGAATTTATTGAGATTTGTTGACATTTTATTTATTCTCTTTTACATAAGTAAAAAGAAAATAATAATAATGCACTTCTTATTGAGATTTGTTGACATTTTATTTATTCTCTTTTACATATGTAACAAGAAAATAATATTGCACTTCTTTAAGTAAACAATTTTGAGATTTGTTGAAATTTAATTTATTCTCTTGTACATATGTAAAGAAGAAAATAATATATATAGCACTCCTTTAAGTAAACAATGAATAACTGCTTTTCAATAGTTATTTAAAATCACTAATTCTTAAAACATAAAATATTTTTTATTCAGAAGACGATGAATTTGATAAAGGAAAAATATTGTATATGCTTAACAGATTGTTTAGTTAACGAGAAATGATTAAGATGTTAATTAGGAAGATTGAAATCAAATTAACAATAAGATTAAGACTGATAATATCAGAACTAAACATAAGATAAGAATAAAGTATCAAATTTTAAATAGATCGAAATGTTTGTAAGCCTCTCAATTGTTTACAAATGTTTAATTAATAATCAACTTATACTATCAAAATAATTCCAAGACATCAAATATGTTCTCATTAGCAAATCATGTAGCCATGATGATTGTGTGTAATTGACCTTTATTGGATTTTGTGTGCATTCTGCAAATTGCAATGATCAAAAGGTCTTGGTCAATATATTAAGACTTCCCTTCAAGTTATACCCTCTCTCCTACACATAAATTGTCATTTGTCATAATTTGACAATACTACCCTTTTCTGCAAGTGCCTAAGATCCTCTTCTAATCATTCCTGATCTCAAGAAAACCCTAATATAACAACCCCCCCCCCCCCCCCCCCCTTCATTTTCAAATACGAATAAAATGGATTGTTGTGACCTTAACAAAACCCTAGTACCCCTCTCTTTTCTCATATATTTCAAGATTTAATGTTCACTTCTACCACCATTTACCTCAAGAAAACTCTAGTAGCCTTCTTCTACTCTTGGAAAATTGAGTAACGGTTTAAGATACATGATAGGGATGCTAGTAAGTCGTGTTGTTCGAGAGAATTCTTTACACACGTTTAAAAGGAAAAAAAATTATCTAAACAAGAACATAACATAGAGCAAACCAACTTAGCACACACCAATCACATAATTATTTCAAAAATACAAGACTAGACTAACCAAAACCCTCAAAGTTAACTAGAAAAGAAGTGGTAGCTAGTTTCATCCTCATCTTAATATATATAAAAAAACATATATATATGAAAGGAGTTTACATATACATATATAGTAGAAAATTTAAAAGTGTCTCTTGCTATACACATGTTTCTCTAAATTGAAAACACAAAGTAGCGGTAGTTGATACAAAAGAAGATGAAGATGATGTAGATAAGGATAAAAGCATGATAGTAAATCGAAAACAAACCGCTAAAATAATCATATACCATTCATAACACCATTACGAAAAAGCTAGCTTTTTGTTTGTATCTTTACCACAGCCACCATAGGTCACCATTTCTTGAAATCCTTTCATGGGTATACCAATCCGTTGAATCATCAATCAAAAAACCATCAATCTAACTCTTACCTGTTGGAAATAGGGTTTGGTCCACTTGGAACTTCATGAGCAGCCGCTTCAAATGATCTTGTAGGCTTCGGATGTGATTGATGATGGTTCTTTGGTGACGAAAATCGGTGGTGGTTGTTGGTGATCTTGAGGATTCATCATGGGAATTTGAAGAGGTTGCTTGATGAGTTGGAAGTGATGCAACTTCCATGGAGCTAGAGGATTGAAGCATAGTGATCAAGATAGTTAAGATCAAAAGTGCAACATATAAAAGTGAAGAACAAGATCTAGGGTTTGAGAAGTGAGAGATATGTGAAGAGGATCTCAATTTAGCCATGCTGTAGTTGATTGTTTCTGGGAATAAAATATAATACCACCCCCCAAAAGACCACCAGAGATCAATATCCATTAACCAATTGCATACACCCAATGACTAAATCTTGAGCAACACCCCAAGGAGAGAGAGAGAGAGAGAGAGAGAGAGAGAGAGGTTATGAAAAGTGGATGGAAAAGAATTATTGAAATTGAATACACATTTGATGAATATCATATGGTAAGTTATAGCATTGAAGTGGAAGTATATAGGAAAAGAGATGGCCAATGCTACGTGGTAGTAGGTGAAATTTACTTGACTATCCCTACTGTATTTCATGAGGAAATCTACATGCAAACTTTAGCACAAAATTTATTTAAAAAGTTATTGATAAAATATTTAAAATTAATTAAAAATAGCTACTGTTGTATATATTGATCATTAATATAATTAATTATAATTGAAAACATAAGAAAGCTATATTTTTTAAGAGTAATAAAAAAAGAAATATTAATTTTTAATAACAAGAGATCATGATCCTGAAACATCTAAGGAAATAATGAAGGTTTGGTTATCATTTATTTATTAATTACAAAACTATTTATTTCAAATCAAATCATTTCCAACTCTAAAAATGGTAGAGACATAAGCAATATATTGTAACAAATTCGTTTGGTGATTTAACCAAATAAAGAAAAGTGAAAATGTTTGAAACAGTGGGAGTCTCATTCTCTTTTCCTTTGTCCAAAACAATTGATTTTCCCTTTAGGGTAAAAAAAGGCCCAGAAAATATATATGACACCAAAGATATATTTGGTTACAGGTTATATATGTAGATTACATATAAATTCTTAACTGGGCAACTGATAGGAGGATGAGAATTTTGATTTTTGATATGAAAATTGTATAAAAGTAAAAAAAAAAAGAAATTGCATTATATATAAATATATATATGTGTGTGTATATATATTGTGAAAGTGTAATGTACAATACACGCGATGCGAAAATAACATACGATTTAGCTCATGCGGATATAGTTAATAACATGCGGTTTTGTCAAAAACATAACATGCGATTTATCAAAAACATAACACGCGGATTTATCAAAAAAGTAACATACGGATTTAGTTTTCAACATGCGGGATTTCGATTTTGAAGTTTATAACGCGCAGAATTCTCATCGTGTAAACATCACACAATAAGTGATATTGTACAGTTCACTTTTGAGCTCTCTCTCTATATATATATGTGTGAGGATTAAATACCGTACACCAAATAATACAAGAACCAATCTAACCAACTCATTTATTATAAAAAAAAAGATGTATAATAATTAAAAAACGATTTATCTCTCTTCTTGTTTGATTTCTCTATTTTCTCTTCTACCTCTCTTCCTCGTAACAAATTAGTGAATCACCGTCAATCTACACGGGTATAGATGCTTATAATATATACATACACATAAATTTAGTTGTATATAGGCATATACCAATTCAAGTAAATTTGATAATCATGATGTATTTCAATAATTATGTTAGAATCTTAGATAAATACACAAATATATGAATAATGCTTTCATTATTTATGACACTGTATTTAACTATAAGTATACTTATGTTTCATGTTGAGATAAATCATATATTTAAACCATCTTGGAATTTTCGAGTAAAGGACAGGGGTATATTAGTCTAGCTAGAAAAAAAAAGCTGAAATATGCACTCATATGGGGCAATGGGTCTGAAAAGAAATAAAGAAAAAAAGAAAAAGAGAAGCATACAATAAAGAAAGAATAAGAAATAAAAGGAGTGACACCAGAAAGCAAGAAAGCGTGGTGGACCGGTGGATTTGAAGAAGAGGAGGAGGTTTTTGTGTCTTTTTCCTTGCTTGGAGGCTTCCCCAAGAAACCTCTCTTTTTGACTTTTATTTCATTTTCTTTTTATCTTGATTAAGGTTTTGTTATACAAATCCATCTTTGTAACTCCATCTCCATAACATCGTCTTAGCTTATTTTAATGAACTAAGGGGCTCTTTATTTGGTTCTTAATAAGGCTATTAGTGGTTCAGACCTCTTACATATTCAGTTTTTAATGGTTCAGACTGTTTGTTTCGTATGCAGATTTCTGAATGGTTCAGACATTTGCCTCTGAATAATTAAGCATTATACGGAGTCTGAATGGTTAAGAACTCTATTCTTAATTGGTCAGATATTTGTCTCCGAATTGTTAAGCACTATACTGGCTTTTAATGGTTCAGACCTCTTACTGGTTCAACACTTAACCATTCAGAAATTGTCAAACAACCCCTAAATGCATAATGTTAATTATCTTCCATAGTTACGTTTAGATCAAAATTTTGTTAACTAGAAAATTTAACTTAAACAGTACGACAGACTAATGCTTACACGTGAATTTATATCCGAAGTCGAGCAGACTCAATTTCACTATGGTATTATAGAATTTTATACATTTCATTTCATTATTATCAAAATCAAAGTTATTATTGTAACATTCAAAAGTAACAAAATCCAACACCTAACTACACATTTTTATCTTAACCTAACATCATGTTTTCTCAAAAAGTTAACTGTATATGACAACAAGACCAGAGTAGAAATGAGTATGTTGTATACTCGAAATATACACGCAGCGATTTTAGTTGATCACAATTCTCATGGATTTAAGAACACAAACAATTTGTTTGTTGGTAGCGGAAATACAAACATAACAGTCGTAGACTCACTCAATAATTAGATAGGAATTTCTCACACAATTTCACACAAAGTAGACCCAATATTTTACATATTAACGGAGCATCGAGTCATGGGTACTCAAGATATTTCATATTAGTATGAGTACCATCCACACAGATTATGAGGAAGATTAGCTTTTGTAGAAAAGCTAAGTATTCATGTCTTGCTCTTTGGATCTTAAGCAAAGTAGTAGTTGAACTTTCAGCTTGAGCAAATACTTATCTTAATATTGAGTTGGTATGTATCCCTTGGTAACTTTCGTTAGTAATCTACTGAAAAACGTGTTACCCACACCTTATTTTCTGATGGAGTATCAATAACGGACCACTGAAGATACCAACTTTCATCGATGAATTAATCCGTCAGTAAAAGTCTTCTGTATTATAGTGAATATAAAGAACTCTAAGAATAACAATACAAGAACGGGGTGTAGGGTGTTAAATTGAGTGTAGTTATTATATTAAAGTGAATTATCAAGGTTTTTGACTTTTAGAATTGATTTGGTTAGTGTTAAAACTCGATTTCAATAACAGAAACAATAAAGTCTTTAAAATTTGTGAATTTAACTTTGTGTTATTGAATTTCTTTCTGATTTAATTAGATAAAAACAAATAAGTATTCAAAAGAAACTTTCTTTTAGATTTAGGTTAAAAAAGACAAAACAATTATTTAAAAGAAAAACATGAATGAGGAAAACAAGGGTAATTTGATAAGCTTACTTTAATTATCACAAGAATCAAGACTAAGAAGTGAAATATAGAGATTACTCTTTTCATTGTAATATTAAAATGAATGAGGAAAACAAGGGTAATTTGATAAGTTTACTTTAGTTATCACAAGAACCAAGACTAATAAGTGAAATATAGAGATTACTCTTTTCATTCTAATATTAAAAGTAATTTATGTATATGAAATAAAGTTTTGAAGAATATGGTTTAGTCTTCTAATTATTACCCAACTTTCTGTTTTGTTTTGTTCCAAGATGATTGTCTTGCAATGAAAATTAAATAAATAAATTTAGCAAGCTTTCTATTTTATCCATGATTATGTCGATTTTAAACTGCATTTCCTGTTACAAATCAGTCGCTAAACACCGTTTGCGGTTTCTTTGCGAGTGGAAAAGCGGTCAAAAAACCTCAGTCGCTAATCCAATTTGCGACCAAAGTCGCGACCTGTGTTAATCTACGACCGTATTTTACGACCAAACATGCTGTTGTGGAGGGATTCGAAAATACAGTCACATTACAAAGAACCTTCAAATCAACTGATTCTAAAGTTGCGATCGAGAACAACGATGGAGCTGCGATTATGTGGAACAAAATCATCTAAGTAAAGGTGAATATGTCTTCGTTGAGCGATTCGAATAAATAGCTACGTTGTTTGAAAACCACTGAAACTGCAAAAATGATGTTGAAGATAACAAAAACATCTTCTCGATCCACATGTTTTGTGGCCGGTACTAACAGCAATCTTGTCTAAATCAAACTTAGATAATTAGTTAGTTATGTAATACAATATATATGATATACCTTCTTAAAATGTATTAATTAATTACTACATATTGCATACGTTTATATATAGTGAGTGTTGTATGCATGTGGTCTTACAATAGATGCATATGTTAATCACCATTAATTGTTAATATGTTTGTACTTTTATTGAAAAAAGTTAAATTTGTAGAGTAAGTGATTTAAAAACAAATATTGGCCACAGATGTTGCAAGTTTTTTGTCACATTTTAGGTAGTGTTTTTAACAACTATAGTTTTTAAATCTTTTTAATTAAACTATAAGTAGAATAACATCCTTTTATATTTGGACCCCTCGTATACTATATATGCGTGTGAACAAATTAATACTTTAGAACAGAGAACCCACATAGCAAAGCAAAGCATCTGCTTCGTTCGTTCTTTCAATTCGCACCCCACAACTCACCCCCCCCCCCCCCCCCCTTCTCTCTCTCTCTCTCTCTCTCTCTATATTATATATATATATATATATATATGGTAACGTACAATATTACTTAACGTACGATCGTACGAGATGAAATTACGCATGTTATAAAACTTTAAAACCCTAATCACGCATGTTAAAAACCATAATCACCCATGTACAAAATCAGAAATCACGCATGGGGTATAAAAATAATCACGCATGTTATAATTTCATCAGCGTACGTTAAACAAAATTGTATGATACACTTTCACTATATATATATATATATATATAGGGATAGGATCTTGTCAGAAGCACTAGGCTAATTGAGAAACTTGAGAATCATTCTAAACTACATATTTTCCCTAAACTTTTCGTAATATACACATATATATAGTTTAAAATTGACTATATACATATGTGTACAATTCAAGGTTTGACAATATACATATATATATATATATATATATAGTTAATTTTAAACTATATAGATGTGTATATTATGAAAAGCTTAGGGAAATGTGTAATCCAGAATTTTTCAAGTTTCTCAAATAGGGTAATAGGGTGTATTTTTCTTACGATTCCTACCCTATATACATATATTAATCAATACAGTAAATTCAAATGATAAATATATGTCTATATATTTATCTACCCAAATTACTTTCCAGAAGTACAACTCTTAGTGACTACATTTCACGAAATCAACAATGGAGTAGTATAGCAAACAAGCACGTAAATATAATATTATAATTTAATTAGTACAATTCAAAGAGAAATGTTAACTAACATATATATTTTTTAAATGATTTAACTTATATAACTGACGAGCCTAATTAAATAAATTATTATAATCTCAAAATATGTGGATCCTATTGCCAAATTGTAGTTGGATAAGCACCTTATTAATAATTACAATTTAAATAGAACTAACTCCTTAATTAAACATTTACAATTTTTTTAAGATTATAAAGTTAATACGAGTTAGTATGTTTGAGGACTCAATATATCACATCAACTAGTGTAGTAACATTGAACAAAACCTAGCACTTTATGATAAACAGTACATAATTTGAAAATAAGTTATTATATCTATATCTGAGATTATGCTAGGTAAGTTATGATTATGTAAGCTTGATGGGCATTTCATATTTTTCAGTTCATTCACTTGTTCTATGTGTGTTCATTCGTTTTTGTTTGAATACACTATATGTCAGGGTTTTTATCGTATGAATTAAAGAAAGGAAAACTTCAATCACAACCAATCAACAACCTCTTATTACTTTCTTTCTAACACACATCTATTGTTGAATTCTCTCTCTCGTGGTCACATAATGACGGATGCACGACCTTAGGTCCTACCAAAGGTGTAGCTTCTATAGGGCGGGAGGGGGTGATCGACCCCACGAATTTTTCGCTCAGTACTGAAGAGTATGTAGTTTTCGTATAGTTATTTTTGGGTATATATTTTTCGACACCTCAATCGGAAATCTCAAGTTTCACCACTGGGTCCTACTACCTTTTGTAGTTGCACAACAATCTACTAGACATACCATTATTTGTTGACCACAAGCATCATTTATTATGTCACCTCTCGTTGCTACATAACACATTACAATCGATGTCACCTCTCGTTGCTACATAACACATTACAATCGATGATAACAAAATCATCTCCACAACCACTATATGTTGTTCGCGACTTGCCCCACAATCGATGGCGTAACCCAAGACCTAAATCACGACTACACAACTCCACATCTCACCAAAAGTCTAGTTCTTGACGTAAGTATAACCCTCAACAAAAACATCGTTGTAACCTAACCCTAGACCTAAAATCACTACGATACACATGTATCGTAGCACCACCACTAACAACCTTGAGGTCGTTTGCAATGTGACAAAGGAACAATTTGTATGCATTCCTTATAAATTGTTATATTCATGGTGCTTTTGTCAAGTGCATATTTTATAATGTATGTGGATGTTTGGGATTTGATGTACCATTTTATTAATTATGCACATATGCTTTATGTAACTTATTTAATGTGCATGTGCATATAGTATGCTAAGAAACAATTTGCATCTATTTGTGAACATATTTGTGTTTTAAATGAACGTGGCTTATATCTTGTAGTCAAAATGTCAACCACTAAATAGTTGTTGAAAAATGTATACAAATGGATCACAATTATAATAAAAATTATATAAATAAATATAAATATTGTAAAGATACTATTTTTATATAATTTTGGAAAATTGTAGTACTCGTACTGTGTATAAATACATACAAAATTAAATATGAAATACAGCATATTTAAATAAATCGATTCAAATCGTTGTCTTTGACGGGTGCTTGAAAAACGTCTTCTTGTACAATTTCCGCTACCAGAACTTGAACCGTGTCTCCTTATGCGATCCTTCTTGGCTGCAAAAATGAACAAACTGATGTTGACGGTTGTGGTTGAGGCACGTGTTCAACACGCTTCCCTTAAAACAAATTTTGTGCCTCTACTAAAAACAACGCATCTGTCTCCGAGGGTACAACAGCCGAAGCTTCTGTACTGCCGGAGATGGTTCACACGCCCAAGGTTACACCGGGTAAAATTGTAGTATTTAAACTTGTGAAACGGATAAGCAGGCGATGGTGGTGGAAACGAGTAGAGAATACTCATCTCTATAGTTAGTCTTCTAGTATCCCTCTTTTTCAAGTATTCTTTATTTATATATCATGTATATTCCTACTAGTCACAAATAAGGCACATACCATACTAATTATGCAAGACTTGAGGGAGAATTAAAAGTCTCAGTTAATTAGAGACTTAATAGTCCAATAAAAACTAATCAAATATCATCAATAAAACTCTATACAAGAATTCTATTATTTAAAGAATTTAATTTTATTAATTTCTATGTATTAATTTCTATTCACCATATTCTAGTTTTCCAACAAAATGGATTACCTTTTAGCCTTTCGTTCTAGACAAGATAAAAGAAGAGAACGACCATGACTCGTAGTGTAAAGAAATATAATAGAATGAGATCCCAACCATTTGTTGAAGTATAATATGATCAATGAAAAGCAATACGTTTGTTTTTTCAATTTGTTGTAATAATTCATGTTGCATCTATATATGACTTGCCTAGTTTGTCTACCATTATGGGTGTAGCATGGGACCTCCCCACCTCCATAATTCCACGTATGATTGAATAATACTTTGTTAAAAGTTATACAAAAATATATTTTTGGTGATAGAGGTGTGAATATGGTACGTATACGTAAAGGTCAAGTTTGTAATTTCAGGTTATATTTATGTATTTGTTTATTTGAGTCATAGCCCTCCTTTACTCCTTTTGATGAGTGGTTCATAAACACATCTTTTGTGTCCTTTTTGTCTATGAAAGTCCAAATAATAAATAAATATCATTTAAAACGATTAATGCCTTAACAGGATACTACATGAACACCACGTCACGTCCTTCATCACTCTTTATCATATATTTACATTCAACTACTTTCTTCTAATATTCTTAACATATACATTGCCTTAATATGTTTAAGAAGGCAAAAAAATAACACTAGAATGGTTATTGGCTTGATGATAGTTAATGGTTTTTTAACTTCTTTTGATCCGGTTAAGCAGTTTTGCAAACTTTAAAAACGATTGAACAACCAAACACTTGAAGTATGTTTCTTAATATGAATTACGCGAAAATACGATGGTGATAAATACTTATTGGAAAATCATGATTAAATTTTTTATAATTAGGTTTGGTGTGGTTTCATTATCATCCTACCATGTAAATAAAGATGAACTAAATCACCAATGATGTCATGATGATAGTAGAATTCTAAAATTGTGAAAAAAAAAAAACTATAGAAATGGGACAAAAAAAGAGAAAAAACAATTAAGAAAACATCCTTGATCAAAGATTTTTTCCACATTTTAAGGGAGACAAGAAACCAAGTCCCCATGTTATGTTTTTCTTTTACATGGATCTACAACATTTTCAGTGTCACAAAGTCAATAGAGTGGAACTTTAAGAGGATAGTTTTGATATATATATATATAGGAAGGTTCATTTGAGAAGAAATTTAATGTGAGAAGAAAAGAAGAAAGGGCATAATGGTAAAATATTAAATAGTTTATAACTCCTCTCGTTAATTATGTTATCTCTCATTTAAAGTAAAAACATTTTATCTTACACATTTCAAAATTTATCCTACATATGTCTTATATTTACCAGAATTCACTTTACATACATGTAAATTTACTATACACATTTCAAAATTTATCCTACACATACTAAAATTTATCCTACATATGTCGAAAATTGTCCTACACCATAAATTATTTTATCTTGAAAGAGTATATGAAAAAATGAGTTAAAAGTTTAATAAATTAGCTAATTAATGACAATTATAGATTTACATATATGTCCTTTTTCATAACATTAAATACACATATTAAATGAAGTAAATGAAGAATTTCTATTGGTTTAAAAGTTATTCTTTTTATGCTTACAAAATTTTTCTTCTCATTTGAACTCTACACTATATATATATATATATATATATATATATATATATGGGTTGGTTATCGTACAATTTGTGTTAACGTACGGTACGTACGAGATTGAGTTACAGCATGCGAGTTTTTTCACAACATTGATTTCTTATTTTATACAACATACGGATTTTTTGCTTCAACTTGCGATTTTTTTATATAAAGAACATGCGATTTTGAAGTTTATACACCATGCGACTTTTTTATTGTAACATGCAATTGAAGTTTATAATGTGCGATCTTAAAATCTCGTACGCTCGTACGATAAGGCATATTGTACATTACACCTTCACTATATATATATATATATATATATATATATATATATATATATATATATATATTATATATATATATATAGCTGGAATTGGCTACAAAGTGTAGGAAGCGAACTCACTGTGACATGAGGCATATATGGTTTTTTTACTAAATGGCATAAAGGTAATTAAATAATTATCTTATTTATAGAAGATTTATATCATAAACAAAAAAATGGATTTTTAAGAAAACAAAATATTTCATATCAATTCAAAACCTACAGTTACTTTTAATTACAAAGATCGATTCATGAACAATTTCTTCACGTTGTGTTTTATTAGTCACGCGTAACACGCTATTTGATCATTCATGAACAATTTATTCACGTTGTGTTTTATTAGTTACAGGTTCATTCACAATGTGTTATAGCAGTTTAGGTTTTTAAGGACATATCTTTATAATTCTTGATGTTGTGTTTTGTCAGTTATTGGTTTCAGATGTGTTATACCAGTTTATGATTCACGAATGACATTTTTTTGTATTTTTTTCTAGAAATTATGTTTTATAAATATTGGGTTCTTCATGACATGTTATAATGTATATAACACACCAAAATAAAAACATTATAACTGATCACCTTTGAACATACCAATGGTACATCTACTATCAAACATAATATTAGGTTCTTCATGATGTGTTATAGCATATATAACACACCAGATGTAAAAACATGATAACTGATCACCTTTGAACACATCAATCGTACATCTACTATCAAACAGATTTGTATCCATTTCAAACAAGCAATTTAGATGCATTATATTAAAACACATACTTAGTTTACCTAACAACCATAGCAACCCATGCACACGCTTACTTATAAGGGTGACATATTAAGGATTTAACGGTTATAATTATGGTTAATGGTAAAAGCCGAACCAAAACAACTCATACACACCCCTACTTATAAGGGTGACATCTGGTATAAATATGGGTCAACATGCAAATGATAAAGATAACTAGAATTCTAGAATAATGATTTTTGAACTATAATAAATATTATTAAGTTAATCTAAAAATATAGCTTGATAATTATTGTTCTAGTCCAAATATAGAGATAACTAGAATTCTAGAATAATGATTTTTGAACTATAATATATATTATTAATGTTATGAATGTATCTATTATGTTGTGACTTTTCACATGTATAACCCCTATCTATGAATGCATCCATTATGTAGTGACTTTCCACACGTATAACTCCTTTGTCTTATTTACTATTGTACTAATGTGAGTGCCTATGTATAATGGCATTTGTATATGATGTTAGATCAATGTATAAGAATTCTCCATGTTCTATTCTCTACATGATTTCATAGTCTAGCTCTCATGTTTATATACATATATATTAGTGGCTAATAGACCGTTGTTTCACATCCCTTTTTCCTTGCCTTTGATGTGCATTATTTTCCAACCTAATTCAATCTCGCAGGTTGAGAAAGCAACCCAATAATTATGCAACTATCTCTACTAATAAAGGTATGATTCTTCATATGATTATTTATATTATATTTGATGATGATACATAAATCTTACTGGTGACACTAATATACATATATAAACTTAAAACTGATCATTACTATAAATTCTAAAATGTAGTCTCATGATTGAACTGTTATCTATATATTTTTCATTTGCTTTAGAAGTTATTATATATATATATATATATATATATATATATATATATATATAAGCATGTTGGTATTCATAAGAATTTAGATGTTACATCATAAATTATGACGTTACAATTGACTAATTCATCTTTTTTCTAATACTCATTATTAATTGAATAACTATAGTTTTCGTTGACGACGACGATATTACGAATATTTATTTTATTTTTCTCTTTTACAAATGCTCATTTCTATTATTCTAAATTGGCTGGATTATCATTTAATTAGTTAATTTAATATATGTTGATTAGGACTCTTACAATCTAGTGACGCTCATCTACATATTCTTTGAGCCACCATAATCATATATTTATGCTTCTTTATTAACCTTGTTAAATTGTAAATAAAATTGTTGAATTATTTTGATTTAAGAAAGTTAATTTGCAATCTAGAGAATATTATATGTGCTTTTAGAATCCATGAAAAACAATTAAATTCAATATTTAATATTATAAAATATGGAACTCAATATTTATGGACTAAACAATGCAATTGTATTAGGTATATATGCTTGTATTGGTGGTAATATATACATGATGTATGTACTAGATTTTCATTTTGATAGTTTATAACTTAAATGGATATGAATTTTGTAATTAATTGTTTTCATTAGTCATTGTTAATACATAACATGCCAAAAGACTTTCACATAATTAGATATAAATGAGTTATGTGAGTAAACATCAATTAATTTAGTTTTAAATAAACTATACAACTTATAATGCAATATACTATTATTATTATTATTATTATTATTATTATTATTATTATTATTATTATTATTATTATTATTATTATTGTTGTTGTTATAACATGATTATGCAAATATTGTTTGGTACTTATACTAAGGTTATGCTATAACAAATTTTGCATATAAGAAATTCATATAATAGATTAATATTGCTAGATATCATTAGTTGTTTTTAGAGAAACATATTCTAGCGATGTCGGTACCTCTCATGCATTCATCATGCCATGTCATAATGTTTAACAATATATTTGCATATCAACTATTACTATTGCTAGTATAAAATGGTGACTATTTCTATTGCTTCATATGTACAATGTATAGATTGCTTATATAATGTCATCAGTTGTTTAAATATCAATATTTGAGATAAAAAAATGAGTATGTTATGTAATTCATCAGTATTACAGTTTTCAAATAAAATTTTCAAATACAAGTAATAAATGATCTGAGAACTTGAAAAAGATATATGTTTAAGTTTTAAAGTAAGTGTTCAAAATATATAAGATATTATGTTTGGCTATACCATAATAAGTTATTACATAAATTATATGCGTTTGCTTATTAGTGATAAAAAGGTTTCTTATTTTATAAAGGCCCATCATAAGTTGTTTTTATATGATGACATGCTATAAGGTGATGTATTGTATGATTTTTTTGCTATCTATACCTTGTATTCTATATGCTATCACTTCTTTGCATAGATAATACCGAAGAGAACGACTAAACCAAAGTTGTGGTTTATTGTCATTCTCATGAAAAAGTAGAAATATGCTTCGATTTAACACCCAAAGTGTCATACTCCTTGTATCTCATTATCAAGTATAAAAGAAAAATTATATGACTCGGACATATAATTACTTCTCAATTGACGTTATACGAAGAGAAGTTTATTTATAAGGGAAATCGGATAAAACAAATTTTGTTTGTCAAACCTCAAATATACTCCTGGAGTAGCAATATCATTTAAAGGGTATAAACGGTTTGAAACGACTGTATATCTATATGTTTGAGAAAATAATGGAAAACCGTAAAAATTGTATGGTTTTACTCTGAAGCATAAAGTGAATATATATTGATCATTGGCATCATTGAGAAAATTGTAATCTTGATCATATTAATAGAGATTGATCATTAGAAGTGCAACAATCATCATGTTAAGAAGAGATCAAACTATCAGAAATTATAAGATAGTGAAGCTAATAATGAGATCGAATATCAGTATTATAATGATAGTCATGATGAGATCGACCACCAAAAGTGGTAAACTAGTGATTACAGAACACGATGGTTTGAACTTTGAAGTTATAATACATTCTTTCATATCTTATGTTTTGTATTACATACATGCAAGTAATACATATACAATATCATAAACCATAAGTTTATGGATCATGATTATTTACGTTATTGGTATGACCGGTTAGACCACACCGAGTCAATGATGATGTGAAATATAATGAAGAACTTGAAGATTCTTCTAGTTGATAGCATATTATGTTTGCTCTTAAGGGAAATTATTTATTTGCCAATTAATGGTATAAATCCCTAAAATACTATGGGATGAATGAAGGATGTATATATCCAAACATGATACCATTTAGTGTTTTTAAATCGATGCATCGTCTAAATGGTAATCAAATTTACGACTTGAAGTTATGTGTAGCTTAGCTAATGAGATAGCAAGCATATTATTCCATATTATCATATTTATGGTGGTAATAACATTGAATTTAGTATCCATGTTACTAATGATTATTGGAATAAGTATTGAACTTTCTAAATGCTTAAGACACAAATTGCTTTTGTTGAAGACGATGATCAAACGTCTACAAATTGATTGCAAAGCCAATAACCAAGAGAGCAAAAGTTCATATTTGAGCACATGTGATTTTACATGCAGTAACATTATTTCACATCAAGCCAACATGTTGTAATAGTTTCTCCTCATTATAGTTGGTTTTGGTCAGGAACCAAATATTTCTTATCAAACTTTTTATTGTGCGGTATACATTGGAATTGATCCACCACAACGCATAAAGATTGAAACTCAAATAATGTTGGGAATATATGTTGGAGGAAAATACTATTTATGATTACATACTTAGAGCAATTAACGAGAGATTTATTTATGGCTCGTTAAATCTTACTTTAAGTAAATTAATATTTTCAACATTAGGGGGAGATTAATGGCAATTGAAAAAGGAATAGGTATGCATGAATTATCATTGATCATCAAACTAAACTGTGTGAACAAGAAGTTCAAAAGATAATTCGTTACCTAGATTAAAGAATCAGTCACCAGACATGTTAACTGACCTAAATACAGTGACTAAGTAAGTCACGTTGTCAACTGCTAATGCTCCAATTAAGTTAATTGTCCTAGTAGGACAAACCATATATTAACGAGTCTATTGCACGCCTGAAGCGTGGTAGACTAGTCGATTCCAAGAAAATAAAAATTCCTCGAAAAATTGGAGCAAGTAATGAATAAGATGGTCAAGTCAAGGTTATAGTAAAAAACAAGGTTTCTTGAAGAGACATTAGACATTATGGTTCTGGAAGAACCTCAGGTACCTGAAAATAAAGAACTATTAGTAAATTATATCATGTCTAGAAGTGTATGGAATCGAAACAAAATCGACGTCGTTATACTTTTGTATATATAGCGCTTGAAAAGATGAAATGATAAGGATCAAGATTTAAAATCTGCCTATGAATAAATACAAAGAAATGATTGGCCAAAATGGAACGACGCAAATGAGGCAGAGTTGAATTCTCTATTGATATGGAAAGCTCACGGGCCAGTAGTCCATAATAAAAAAAAAAGTTGTAAAATATATTTAATATAATTAGGTCTTTTATGTGGATTAACAATTGATGGCACAAGGATGTCGCAAAGACCTATGATTAATTATGAGGAGATGTATTCTCCAGTGGTGGATGCAATAGTTTTCCAGTACTTAATTAGTCTGATAATATAAAGAGGGAATTGATATGCGTCTTATAAATGTTATGTATCATTTAGATACTAAAGTTTATATGCAAGTCCTTGAAGGATTTTTATTATGTATTTTATGTAAAGCAAGTTCTCGAGAACAATATGATCGTTGTATACAGATTCATTTTTTAATACGATTGAACTCCTGATGAGTTTCTTAAAGCAATTGAGTTATTTAAAGGTGAATCAAAACATCTTAACGATGTAATTCTTGTGCACCAATAAACATACATTGAAAACTTGTACCCAGTGATTGTGATATCTTAATAAATAGTGTACACGCATGGTACAATATAGATTTTGGAGATAAAAGCAAGTGTTCATGACACTTTTACATGATATAGGTATCTATGTGTTAAATGGGCAAATTTATATAGCAAAACTCCTGAAGAGTGAAAGCACGTGCATATATCGATAAGATGGAACGAATTCCCTCATGGATTGATAATGCTAGAAGCATTGATGTCAAAACCTCAAGAACATGCTATATGAAGTTGACAAAATATGTGTGGACTAAAATAGTCGAGTCAAATATGATATAATTGACTCACCAGTGAGCTCGAAAACGAAAAATACATATGGTGAAGTTGGTCCATTTATTTTCATTAAAAGAACGATATGATGTTTACAAGTAATGCATTATGTGTTGATGATGTCATTGAATCTCCCGAAAAGAAAAAAAAGAGCTCAAACATTTAAGCAAGAATTTGCAAATGAAATACAATATTGCAAATTTATGGCTCGATACGTAGGACATACGTTTTATAATCCATCAATCATAATACATCTAGAAAATGTTGGACATTTTCATATGGACAAAGCTTTTGGTGTAAGTACATTTAATGATATTCAAATATTTGATATAGATAAAAATTACTTTTATCATCTTCTATCAAAGAAGTAAAGATCCTTGGTCATGAAGTACCATAACTCAATACAAATTGTATTAATATATCTTGCTAGCTATACACGAACATACACCATTAAATTCATTGGCAAGATTTAACTCGTGTACGACGAGGAGATAATGTAATGAGTAAAACATTTATTTTCTATACCCTTAAGGTACGAAAGGTATGGATTCATATTTTACTAACCCATCAACAAGTTTGGTTAGTTTTGTAAATGCAGGGATTATAACAAAAACATATTCATGGATCTTATGGTATCTACTTACAAGATGAGGTAATTAAAGTTTTACATGAAGATACATCAAGTTCATTAATAAATTGTACAGCAAGCGATAAATCACTCACTACAAAAGTTTTTCAACAACTTTCATAGAAGATTGGCTCTTGTTACTTGAAATGATACATATTATATTGAGGGGGAGACAATACGCGTTGCACTCTTTTTCCCTTAGCTGAGGTTTTGTCCCATTAGGTTTTCCTAGCAAGGTTTTTAATGAGCCAACATCATTAAGCGTATTAAAGAATAGTATTCCATCATGTGGATAGTCAAGGGTGAGTGTTATGAATATATACATTATGTAGTGACTTTCCACATGTATAACCCCTATCTATGAATGCATCCATTATGTAGTGACTTTCCACATGTATAACTCTTTTCTTTTATTTACTATTGTACTAATGTGAGTGCCTAAATAAAATGTCATTTATATATGATGTTATATCAAGGAATAAGAATTCTCCATGTTCTATTCTCTACATGATTCCATAGTCTAGCTCTCATGTTTATATACATATATATTAGTGGCTAATAGACCGTTGTTTCACAACAATTACGTTAATCTAAAAATATAGCTTAATAATTATTGTTCTAGTCCAAATATAATTACTTTAGTTATTTATATCATTTGTATATTAAAAGTTGTTTGTATTTTATTCTAGCACAAAAATTTATAAATCATCTTATTTGAATAAATAGATTAATAATAGAGTTTTAAAAGTATTGTTATATTTAATACGATTAGATCAAAGACATAAAATAAAATAAGTAAGAAGGGTAAGAAGAATTACAGTTCATTGATCTTGGATTGGAGGGCTGAGATTAGTTTTAGAAAAAAGAATATAATGGAAGGGCATAAAGGGATCCTACATTTATTAACTTTCTCTCTACACATGCAAGGCACATGCCAATTCCCCTCATTAATTTAAAACGGCCATAATTTTTTCATACGATATTTTTTAAAAAGAAAATTTCAACCTATAACGAGCGTTTTTTATCTTTAATATGAGTATGATATTGTCATATAAAAATAAAATAAAAAAATTCATTTTAGCTGAGTTTTTTTTTTACATTGTGTTAAATGTTCTACTCATTGTGTCTTTCAGCTGGGTTTTGGTCATTACGTTTTTACTAAGGTTTCTATACATTGTGTTATTATCAAAACTTATAACACAGTGTTAATTTGGATTCTATCCATTGTGTTTTTATCAGAATCTATAACACAATGTATGACATAATGAAGATGGTATTATATTTGGGTTTTCTATACATTGTGTTATAGGTTAAAGTCGTTGTGTTTAATATGTTATCCGTTGTTTTTTTAGTCTGTTGTTCATGGTGTTTTAGTCTGTTGTTCATTGTGTCTTTTATCTGCTATCATCAATTGCGTCTTTTATCCGCTATCATCAATTGTGATTTTAGTTTACTTTCCGTTGTAATTTTTAGTTTGATACTCAATGTTATATGTTATGTCAATTGTGTTATACGTTATGCCCATTGTGTTTTAGTCTGTTGTGTAATATGTCTTTTACCTGTTGTGGTCAATTGTGTTCTTTGTATACTTTCTATTGTGTTTTACGTCATGTTCATTGTGTAATACGCAACTAGGTTTTTATATTTTTTTAAGTATAACAATATGATACTCGTATTAAAGATAAAAAGATGCTCGAGTTTACGGTATAATTTTTTTAAAAAACAAATGACGTATAAAAAAGATACGAATGTTCAAAAAATAGGAGGAAAATAGCATGTGACTTGCATATGCTTCTCTTGTGAACAAAATTATTATTCTCACTTGATTCTTCTATAAACACTTATCACTTACATTTATTATTTTTAAACCCCTTTATATTATAACTCTTTAACACCTATTTAATATACTCACTAATAAAAGTAATCAACAAAAAAGCAATAACGGATCAACTCGACCCAACTTATTTTATATTTTTATTTTTTCGAGATCGTCGACACAATCTTTGAATAACTATATTTCGGCGTTTCCTTGTTTCAAATTATCATGATCCACTAATGATGAGTAGGAAAGTTTTGCTCATTTATATTCTTTTAGCATAAAGATTCATAATTATGTCTAGTACGTAATAACATTAACACACATGAAAAAGAAACAAAAATGACAAACGTAACACATTATTTTTTTAATGATAAATTTGAATTACTGATGGATCACTAAAGTATCATTATGTCATCAGCGGAACCACACGATCATATCAATCTTCACTAAACATAATGCCTTAGGGCTTGCATGACGGGTCAACCCGATCTGTTAAAACATGAACCCGAAACATGTAAACACGAACACAACACGAAATCTTATCGTGTTAGATCTTCGAAACAGGAACCGGTTAATAAACATGTTACACGAAACGACCTGGTAAGTCATTAAAAAATTACCAATGTACCATACGACCTGTTTAAGACACGAACACGACCAAATTGGGGAAGTTGTGAACCGAATTGGAATGGTGGTGTTTGTAGAGAGATTTAAAATTTGGTGTTTGGATTGTGGAAAAAGAACTACGTGCGTTTGTGTATAATTCATCCCAGGTCCCACAACTGAAGACCCCATATCCACACCCACGTATAATATTTTTTTTAATTATTAATATGTACTTAATGGGTCTTAACATATTAACGGGTTTTAACCTGTTGAGACACGAAACCTGTTAAGGTGTTATCGTGTCAGAATTGCCAGAATTGACCCTATAATGCCTGATAAATTCGTGTAGGTTCGTGTCGTGATATCGTGTTCGTGTCAGAATTCCCAGCTCTATAATGATTATACACCAATTTAAAAGAAAACCTAATAAATGTGAGAAACACCCCCCCCCCCCCCCCTTTGTGAGAAACAAACACAAGACCTATTGATCAAAAAGCCGTATCCCCAACATGACATATAATACATGAGCCATATATATTAAATATGTAATAGATTAAAATAAAAACATGATTTGACCAATTATATCAATATTTGTTAAGAGAAACGGTTTAAAAGTGTTATCTACTGATTATCATGTGAGACTTCTCAAATGTAATGTGTGTGTGGGTGGGTTTTCGTTTATGTATGAAAGGTATGATTTTATTTGATATATGATCAAGATAAAAAGTATGTAGGTCCACATTACTTATGAAAGACAATATTATATGTAACATTGCTTTAGAAAGTTTGACAATTATTCTTGATCATAAGTGACTAAATTTTGAGATCAGTAGTTAACATTTCTTAAAATGTTTGTTTTGATGCATCGTTTTTTATTTATAATACTTTTCTTAGAGTAAATTTTGATACATATCAATAATATGTATATAAATGTTGACTTTTTGGTAATTACTTTAATAGTATATGAGTTAAATTGTAAAAGATAAAATATCATAATCATAAATTTACATATATAGACGGGCTCAAATGAAAATCATTTAATAGCCGTTGGTGTTATAGAACAAATAGAAAAAGAAAAACGAATAGGGTTGTTAGACAGAGAAATAAATAAGTGTAAAATGTAATCGTATGATTAAGATTTAGCTTTTAATCATGTGTTAGTTTACCTACTTGGCTACTTCATGCATATGTGTTTTATTTGTTAGTTTACCTACTTGGCTACTTCATACATACATATCTGTTTTAAATCATCGGTATAAACTTACAAAAAAATGTTTTTGAATGATTGATAAAAAGAAATTTATAAAAGTCGGTAAAGTCTGAAAACACTCACTAAATTTTTATTAAGAACATTTTTTTCTCAATAGGTACTCCCAAGTAGGGATGTGTATTTGATATCGATAACTGGTTAAAAAGAAATTTATAAAAGTCTGTAAAGTCTGAAAACACTCATTAAATTTTTATTAAGAACTTATTTTCTTAATAGGTACTCCTAAGTAGGGAGAGCATTTGGTATCGGGTATCGAACCGTAGTGGGTGTATTCGATACCGATACCAATACCTAATTTCCCCTTTTTTTCAAAATCGGTATTCACGGGTAAAACATCGGTAAATACAGATACCAATTTTTTCGTTTTTCGGTACCGGTACTTTCGTAACCGAACGGGTACCATGCAAATCCCTACTCCCAAGGCGTCCACCAGACGCCCTAGCATAGACTTTCCCGTAGGGACGTCCACAATAAAGCCAATGCGCTTGACAAGATCACCACTAATATCAAAGGTATGTGTTATATTATTTTGTTTTCCATCCTATAAGCTCTAACTAGAGCTTTCACCATCGTCTTATTACTTCTCGATTCATCAAACAATATCACATGTATGTTTTATATTATCCATTTTGATAACAATGGTGGGTGAAACCCCACTTCCTCTCCCATAATAATGGAATGAGATAAATAATTAAACCTTACAACATTAAACAAGGAGGAGGCATCCCCTTGTCACAAGAAGAATAAGCATAAAGCATCCCTATTTATAGCTGGAAACAGTAGCTTCACACGGCCTTGTGTCTTCCTTCTTCTCTGTCTTCATTTAATGAGCATGTCAAATAAGTTTGCTACACGGCCCCGTGACCATTGTACTTGTTGTACAATCCTAGATATGCAAATCTGGAGTTGACCACAACCCGTGTTCTCAGGGACACGGCCCCGTATCTCTTGTTTGCATCTGTTTGTCTTCTTCTGATCTAGAATTTTGAAGGGGCACGGCCCCTTGCTTGACTTCCAATTCGCGGTTTTTGTCTTTGGGGTGAAGCTCGGAGGATTGTATAGTGTATTATCTTCCCGTATTTTGTACTTATGCTGATTTTTGTCGTTAATTTGTTCCTTTTGTACATTTAAGCTCTTTTAATTCTGAAAATCAAAAGTATATAAAGAAACACATTTTTTTCCAACAATAGAACTAAAAAAGGTTGTTTTATACCGTATTTGATACAATTTATATGTTGTATTTGATGCATATCAATGAGTTTGCTTTAAATTGAGTAGTCTAGATAGTAATTCGCTTAGTTCGTTAGTCTAGGTTGCTAGAACAATATAAGAGACTCTTAGATCACAAGGGATGAGTAAATGTTTTAGTTACTTAGAACTGGATAGTTGGGTGTGTCTATAGCCTGGTTATTTGGGGACATGGGGCTAACTCGAGGGGGCTCTAGTTTTTAACACTACACCCTCGTTAGTAGTGTCAAATATGACGAGTTTTTCATAAGAACCATAATCAGTTGTTTTGCAAAAGTAATAAGATGATTCTGAACTTTATTGGTTATTTTTCATATCACTCTTTTCTAAACGTGTGTAGTTAGTATTAGTGTGTTTATCCTTAAAACTCGGTTGTGTTCTGTGTCAATTTAATTGTTACTATCTAAGCACATCATTTTCAATTGGGTTTATATTACGTTTTTACTAGTATTTCTATACATTATGTTATTATCAGAACTTATAATATAATGTTATTTTGGGTTATGTACATTGTGTATTTATTATCAAAACCTATATGACATAATGAAAATAGTGTTATATTTGAGTTTTTTTATATTGTGTTATTAGCTTTGATTATTGTGTTTTTCAATTTGGTGGGTTTTCTATACATTGTGTTATCGTTTCTAGTCATTGTTTTAGTCTACTATCCATTGTGCTTTAGTCTGATTGTCCATTGTGTTTTTTGTTTTGTTGTCCATTGTGCTTAATCTACTGTCTATCATGTTCTAGTCTATTGTCCATTGTGTTTTGAGTCTGTTGTCCATTGTGTTTTATTCTATTATCCATTTTGTTTTAGTGACTTTCCATTGTGTTTTAGTCTATTTTCCATTGTGTTTTTAGTTTAATATCCATTGTGTTTTACGTTATGACTATTGTGTTTTACGCAACTAGGTTTTCAATTTTTTTCTAAAAGTATAACTATAAGGTACTCATTAAAGATAAAAAGACGTTCGAGTACACTGTATATTTAAAAAGATGACGCATAAAAAAGTTACAAACGTTTAAGAATTGGGGGTAGCATGTGACTTGTATGTGCATATTCTATATTTTTTTTTGAGTAAAATTACCATTCTCACTTAATCATTTCTTGGATGTTTATCACTCTATGGTTGCTTCTTATCCGTTTAAGATTTGTAGAATGTCTTAACCTATATAATAGGATCGGTAGAATATCTTAATCTTAACCTATATAATAAAATCCTTAGTTTTAATGTTTATAAAGCGACGCTTTATTAAAAAACATAATAAATATGCAATTTCATATTACAAGTAGAAAAATATTTTATACGATTGCAATCGAATAGTTTTTTTCATCATATTAACTTATGACCATTTATGTTTACCAAGTCAAGTTCCCACTTAAATTGTAGTATGTAACGAATTAATACCAAAAGCACAAAATCATTATTGTTAGTCCAAAATACCGATTTTATTTCATATTCTTTCCCCACTCTTATACCTTTAGACTTTTGATCTCACTAATTCAAAGTTGACATATTTGCTATTGATTATTTAGTAATTTGTTGTCTTTTATATAAATACAATAATATATAAACCGGTTCATATCTTAAATTTTATATCCTATCTTATATTCTTATCAGAAGCATGTAAAAATGTCAGATTATTTTTAAACTTGTTCGTATTTGGGATGGATGGAAGTTGAATTTCATAAATGCATTTACTTATACGTAAGTGGAGAAGTCTGAGAACCATGTAGACACTTGTAAATATTTTTTTTTCTAAATATTATACATATAATGAATTTAAAGTGCTCACTCTCACTTAGGGCTGTAAACGAACCGAACGTTCAGCGAACAGTTCGTGAACTGTTCGGCGGGAAGTTCGTTTATGTTCGTTCGTTAAATAAACGAACGAACATGAACAAGAAATTTCGTTCAATTTGTTAAATGAACGAACACGAACAGAGGTCTCATTCGTTCAATTGTGGTCGTGAACGTTCGGTAAGGTGTTCGTGAATGTGTTCGTGAACATTCGTTCATTTATGCATATACACACACAATTACATACATATGTATGAAGATCTACACATCTCATAAACCTAATTGGTCTCAACTTTTAAGGGGGTGTTGTTTTCAATAGGTACGCTTGAGCTTAAATTATGGATTAGGAAATTGTCTTGGTCCACATATATCTTTTCCTTCTTGCATATTCTACAATAATTGGCAATAATCAAAATCATCCCAAAGGTTTACCTTTTTTAGTACACTACAAGTTACCATGCTTAAGGTAGCAATTGTTAATCTTATCTCTTATATGACTTGCATTTGCATGTTAAAATTTAAAAGTGACAAAACTTTATGACACAAATACGAAAATAATCTAGGTATCAAATTGTCATGTTTAACCGGTTTAATAAACAAGTCACATTTAATCAAACCGGTTGAACCATCAATTAACCCATCTAAAAACTCTAACTTTCATCAATTGGCCGGTAGCACTTCCAACTTTCGATTTTTACCACACCACTCTCAACTTTCAACTGATTGGCCAACAACACTCCCAAACTAACCCAACACTAACCCAGTTTACTGACATCAGTTGCCACATCACTAAACTAGTGCCACATTAGCTGCCACGTCATAAAAAAAGCCAAGTCATAGCCAGCTGCTACATCATCAAAAAGCCAAGTCGGATGACACGTCAACATGCAAGTATCACATCAATAAAAACTAACTGGGTTAGGGTTCAGTTAGTTTCGATGTGTTATCGGCCAATAAGCTGAAAGTTGGGAGTAGTGTGGCACAAATCAAAAGTTGAGAATGCTATCGGCCAATTGGTGAAAGTTGGGGTTATTTAAATCTAATATCCCTTTAGATAAATGGGTCACACAATTGAAAATGTGTTCATATTGGGTTATGTCTTTAACACGAATAAATATACGGTTTGTGTTTGGGTTTGTCTCCACAACCTGCCAACCCCGATTTCATTACTCGGACACGCTTAAACATTGATTATTTCTAAACCTAAGATGGTCACCTGAATCTTTCAGATAAATTTTGCAGAAAAAAGAAGCAATAAGGAATGGGTCAAGTGGGAAACCTTGCTTTATAAAAAGATAAGTCACTGAAATTTGATTAATGTGATAGTAACAAGTCTTGTTAAATAAAAAAGTTGAGTCCTGTAAAGATGGTAGGGCACAAGATGATCTTCTAAAATGCATCTTTTGCTTTTAAAATACATATATTAAAAAGTAGAATCCACCTATCATTCTCAAACCCCTGTTCATGTTCCCACTACTTTAATTCAAACAATAAACAACAAATTAAGATATGATAATTTCAAATAAGTTGTTTAAGCCAGACAGACATTTACCTAATCATCAAATCAACTTACTATTCACTGTCCTTTTTCAACATCACATTTTGCTATATGTAGTTGTTATGCATTGTGTGGCACACGGATCATGTATTGTCAACTTCTGATTTACGGTATTTTCGCTTCAACTAATATGCTAATGCCAATTTAGGAGTTAAACTATGAAAAAACAACTATATATATGTGTAAATTAACAATGATATACAAAGACTACGACTAGAGTTTTTCATTTGAGAAAATAATATAGAAAGAAAAACAAGATAACAAATAGGGAGAACTATCTAGATTAATCGATTTAAACGAGTAAGTGAAAGCCGATACATTAAGAGTCCAATAACTTGTAATGTTAATAATAAGATACCCCTATTAAATATTAATAGAAATTGAGAAGTCATTGCCAGTCATTTGAGAAAATTAGTGGGATATTAGGAGACCTTGAAAGCTTTTTTAATAATTAATGGTTAGGGGTGTAAACAGGTCAAGTCGAGCATGAGCTTGTCTAAGTTTAAACCTAAGCCTTTTAATTTAAAAGAGTTCGAACTCAGCTCCTTTTATTCAAGAGAGCTCAAACCGAACTTGTTTTGAGCTCTTGTCTAAAGCTCGAGCTCGGTAATAATTTTGCAAGCTCAAACTCAAATCGATTTTCTTTATTATATATTTAATTTTTTATATTAACATATACAATATTATGTAATTATATATATATATGATATATAAAATAAAATATTATATTTATATAAATAGTGAGTTTCGTCTTAAGTCAAGCTTGGTATGTGAAGTCTACGCTCAAATTGGTTTATTAAAGAAACTCTAATTTTAGCTCAAGCTCACTTATTTAAAGAGCTCCAACTTTGGTTAGGGCTTGTTTAAGCTTGACTCGATTCAAACATTTAGCAAGACGGTCTCGAGTAGCGCAGAGCGGCTCACATTCTCCATAGGACCCTCCTATCTCGTCCTTCTCCGAGCTCACGTTATGGGAGAAGAAGACGAAGAAGCCGAGAAGAAGGTATCAGCAACAACTGGTTTTATTACGGGACAACTCATGCATTTAGGGAATTATATCATGTTCTTAAAATGCTTTCCATAATTCAACAAAATGTACACATTTTTCTACTAGAGTATGTTGATCCGTGATGATAGATGTGTTGATTAGTTCTGTATAAACATAATTGAAACATGTAAATAATACCTGATACAGCAGACAGGCCAGCAGAGAATCCAGATACTGATGCAGCCATGGAGTTCTACATGATAGTCAGCTTGATCTGGTTCCCCTTTAGGATGTATTTTCTTGATGGTAGTATCGAATTCTTTAGGGTTGAAGAACTTGTAGTAATGGAGAGAGAGGAGGTCGATTATGAGTTGATGTTATGAATGTCTAACCCTAATCCCTCTCTAGTAATCTCTTTATATAACACCCAAGGGGAAACCCAATTAGTTAATTTGGGTAAATCGGTCCATTAACAATTACCAACTAATTATATTATAGGTTTTAATATATTTTGATCTGTATTATATAAATGATAATGGTGGCTAATAAATTATATATATATATATATATATATATATATAATATATATATATATATATATATATATAATATATATATATATATATAATCTTACATTCTCCCACTTAGCTGAATAATAATTTGTTATGAGTATTAGATTAGTCTAATCAGAAGTTAGTACTCGTTTTAGCTTTAAACCAAGAACCGTAGCAGAGAAATGTAACATTCGTCGAAAAACGGGTTTCCAAACCCGCTTCGTTTATCAGTCAAACATTCAGTAATAAATTTCTTTGTGTATTTATGGTTCATATTAATTTTAAACAAAACATAATTACCAAATATATTAGAATTTAAAAACTATAATTGATAATTAATAATAAATAATGAGATAAAAATTAAATGGAGACGCCGGGTTTCGAACCCGGGTCACCCGCTCAAACAAACACACAACACACCACCAGACTACCTGCACTTTTTGTGAAGTATTGAAATCAATAAATATATGTATTCGGGCCATACGAGTCATCTGCGAGATTCAAGTGAGTAACCGCTCTGATTCAATCGTATAACTTTGAGTATACGTTTTAATTCTTACAGGAACGATTATAACAGTCAATCTTTAACCGAAATCACAATCGAAAGCATTAACTCGCAAACCGTTATGCTGAATCATTGTTACAATTACCGTTTTTTATTTTAAATCAAGTTGTGATCTTGGAAGTCTATAAATACTTTCAGTCAGGAAACCCAACTCGCTTATTCACTCAAATCGACTCTCAACACACTCTGCTCGATCCTCCTGTCACCACCGGATCTCCCACCGGAAATTTCTCATCGAAAGTCTTTCGCCGGATACTCGTAATCAACCTCAGCCGGTAAATTTCTTGGCCTCCATTTGATATCTGATTTCTGGTGTTAAGTCTGTAATTGCGATATATATATAAGTATCAGAGTCGTGTAAATCAAGTATGTTTTTGGGCAAACGAAGAAGATGAAGTTTTATAGTGTATTAATATATTATAAATTCAATGACAACCGGGTTAGACACCCAGCCCAATTGGTAGGGCTGGGTGCAGTACAACTTGCAGGTCGTTGGTTTGAACCTCTGTATATATTCCCGGTTCAAAGATTTTAAAAATTCTTTTTAAAACTAATTCTAATCTCCGCAAATAAGAACATAAATATAACAAAAAACAGGATTCCTTTGGGTTAGACTGTAACATCCGTCGAAAAACGGGTTTCCAAAACCCGCTTCGTTTATTAATCGAATAGTCAGTTATAATTTTCGTTGCGTATATATTGTCAATTTTAATTTTAATCAATACATAATTAATAAACATTGTTAGAATTTTAAACCATAGTTAATAAATAATAAAAATAAGTCAATAAAAAAATAAAGGAGGCTGCCGGGTTTCGAACCCGGGTCAGCTGCTACAACAAACACCCAGCATACCACTCCGCCACTTGACTTCTTTGTTATTATATTGAAACAAATAATACTTAAATTAAATCTCGAATTCAAACCGGACTTCAGCGCGGCAGAACTCGCAATCACCGGAAAATCCGGCAATCCGCGAGTTTAGCCATTTTCCTTTTGACTATAACGTTATAACCGACTTCGACATCGGTTATAACCGACGTTCATCAATCAGCTGCGGTCGTAACCGCCAGAGAAACCTTGACCACGAATCAAGACCTAATTCGGACTTAATACGTTCTGTTTCTTCCCGATAAATACCCACCCAAACCTCTGGTAATCTTTTCGCTTAAAATCGCACAAACTCTCGAAGCTTTAGCACTCGCCGGAGAAATTTTACAAGTCGCCGGACTTTCACCGGAAAACCGGGACTTACTTCAAATCGGTAAAATTCTCGATTCTTTCGTTTTCAATCCATTATTAGACAAGTACTAACATAAATCGTTCAACCAGAATCCGTCTCAGACAACGTTGCCGGGAATTCCTACACTCGCCGGAAAATCTCTGAAAATTCCGAAGTTTCGCTGTGAATCGGTACAATCATCTAAACCCCCCTGACATCCTTTGTTTACTACCTTAATTGCACAACTCATTGATCAAAACCGTTGATTGATTCACTCAGACGGAGATCATCAATCAGAGCCGACGCCCCTTGCCGGAAATCTGAATTAAACACACTGTTTTGGTACATTCTGTTCTTTAATCTCGTTAACGATTACATTTCAACTAATTATAAGTTTTGATAATCGAGTTAAACAAAACAGTCGGAACTCTCTGATCTGGGTGTTTGTAAACGAAGAAGACGAAGTCAGGAATAAGTATAAGTATAATTAAAATCACATAATCAAACGGGTTAGACACACAGTCCAGCGGTGGACTGTGTGCGCAAACAACACACACGTCACGAGTTCGAATCACACAACGTACCGACTTTCAGAAATAAAACCAATATTTTTAGAACATAATCAGAACATGTCACAGTATGTTTATAAGAGTATTATAATCCGTGAATTAATCAGATTAGACACACAGCCCAACTGGTTGGGCTGTGCGCATACGAACCAAAGGACCCGACTTCGACTCCGGGTCCCTGCAACCGGTTCGGCTATATAAATCATTTTTAATAAAAACCAAATAAAATTAAACTTAATTAGTATATAAATATAATTAAAACAGAAAGTATTTCGGGTTAGACATGTAGCTCAGTTGGTAGAGCTGCGTGCACGCGTACGAGAGGTCTCGGGTTCGAACCTCACTCAGCGCACACTTAACCACAGTCCGACCGGTCAACGGTCAACGGTCAACGGTCAAAAGAAAAAAAGTCAAAATTTTTATTTCTTTTTATTTATTTATTTAATTTAAAAATCAATTAAAAATACTTAAAAATAATATTTTTAAAGTTAGAAAACGTCCTTAAACTCACAAAAATGAATCTAAAAACCCTATTAAGATTATGAATTAAAATCTATTTATTTACCGAACCACTTCGTTATTATTTAGGTTAGTTTTCCTCGTCGATCAAATCCCAAAACTCGTGCGCATCCAACGTCATCAAAAGAACGCACCCAAAGTGAGTGAATCTCTACCAATTCCCCGTTTTAATCACATTTTGGGGTGTATCATGTGTCGTTTAATTCCTTGTTATATTTAAACACTTGTGCATCTATCATATCCGTGATCAAATGTGTATGTATCAATTGTTGTGTGTATTATGTTAGATTGAATTTATCATTTTCAGTACATGCATTTCATTAGGCCCATCAGCTCCCCGTGGGATACGGGTTGAGTATCAGGTGCCTCATTCGATCGGCTCCGTTTGATTGAGCCTTGATCTCACATACATCATCATCATTCATGTCATTCGATCGGCTCCGTTTGATTGAGCCTTGATCTCAAATACATCATCATTTATGTCATTTACTCATCCAATGTGGTTTGTGTATTGTTTATTTATATATGTTTGCTCACATGTGATTATTGCACAAATTTTCAATATTAAATACAACAAGCAATTAATAACAATGTTTTATCAATGTTCACTCGCCAACTTTTGTTGACCCAAAATATCCCCCGTTTTACACATGATACAGGTGATCCAGTTGAGGCAAGAAACACATAGGAAGACTTAGAAGAATAAATCAGATTAAGCTTTCGATTGTTTTACTTAGCTTCATTTTCCTTGTAATTGTATGGATTTGATTTGAACATTTAAGTTGTAATTTGAATTTAATAAATATGAAACATTTTAGTAAACATCATGAGCTTTGGTGATAACCCAATTATGCCCCGACTCTTATTCCGCTGCGGGTCGGGGTGTGACATAGACACCCAGCCCAACTGGTTGGGCTGGGTGCAAAACATCGTCGAGGTCACGAATTCGAGGTTGTGTGTGCGCGCCGGTCAGAGTAGTTTTAAATCCTTTTTAATTTAATTAGATTTAGATTTATCTAAAGAGTATATAAGTATAATAAAAATCAGAATACTAACAGGTTAGACACGTAGCTCAGTTGGAAGAGCTGCGTGCACACAAACGAGAGGTCACAAGTTCGAACCTCACCACCCACAGTCAAATAGTCAATTGGCCGGTCAGACCTCCCTTGTCAGGTCTGACAAGGTCATGTTTTTTTTAAATCGAATTTTATTTATTTTATTATTGTTTATTTTTTTTTCTCTTGGTATTTATTTAATTGATATAAAGCAATTAAAATAAGAACAAGATTGTTAGTTTTAAAAACATCAAATAAATGCCACAAGGACAACTTAAAAATTTAAAGAAAGTATTAAATAAAAACGTTAATCTTTATATATTTATCGCGTTATTATTTTAGGTTAGTACTCGTTTTTCGATCAAATCCTTAATTCGTGCGCAATCATCATCATCAAGAAACGCACCCACTATGAGTGAATTCTTACAAATTCCCCTTTTTATTCATGTTTTGGGGTGTATCATGTGTCGCTATAATTATTTCATTGATTCAAACTTGTGCTATTACCATTATATGATCTAAACTCGAGATGTAAATATTGTTTGTTGTGGTGTGTTTACATTCTTGTCAAGTTGTGTGCAAATCATGCATTAGGCCCATCAGTTCCTCGTGGGAGACGAGTTGAGCATCAGGTGGCTCATTAGATCGGCTCCGTTTGATTGAGCCTTGATCTCATTGTTCATCATTTTGTGTGTGCTTGTGCATTTATTGATATTATGTGTTTTGGGATTAAATTTACATTTACGTTTATTCATATTTGGTTATGCACAATTTTATTCAAATAACCAACATAACTAATCCTTTCAAATATTTAAATAAGGTTCACTCGCCAACTTTTGTTGACCCAAAAACCATATTTTACACATGATACAAGTGATCCGGTTGAGAAAAGAAACACATAGGATGGCCTAGAAGAATAAACAAGTTAAATGCCCTGGAATAAATGTTTAGTTTTGTTTTCCTTTGTAATTGTACTCTAGTTTGTAATTTGAATGAAGATGTATTTGAGCATGATGTATTTGTATGTTTATTGTAACTTCTTCTTTAAAGAGAAATAATAAATATGAAACTTTATAGTAAATGTCATGAGCTTTGATGAAAACCCAATCATGCCCCTATCACCATTTTCGTTGCGGGTCGGGGTGTGATAGATTGGTATCAGAGCTTTTGACTATAGGGATATAGGATAGGTTATTAGACCCTCAGAGCCTATACTATAGTTGATTATATTTTAATTGTTTATGTGGTTACATGCAAACTCATGATGTTTATTTGTTTCATATTTATTACACACACAAATGCATGCAAACACTTCCACTATCATATTGTGTGATATTTAATGAGTTATACTTATTGTCAAACATAACCTGCTTACATATACATTCATCCGCATATTTCAATGTTCACATATTCAAATCATCCTTATATTTCATTTATTCAAGACTTTGTCGCAATTTTCGTTTTTCAATCTCATCAAAGTGAGTTCTACGACGGGCATGTAGTAACTGTAAGGGTACAAGTACCGGTAGTCGGAACGTCCTGTCTAGGTTGGCATTCGTATAAATCCAATATAACGGACCAGTTTGCCTACCTGGGGACTAACGACGAGAGTACGAAGGACCTATTAGGCCAAAGCATGCCACACCAAACGTCATTCGAACTAACCCCACTTTGAGGTGTCACCGTGTCCACACCTGGATGCACTCCGAATTTCATAAGTTACATACATATTTCTCGATTTTCTCCGGGTTTTAGTGTACGTTACCAGGCTAACACATGCGAACCATATGAAAGACCAGGTAATCATGGGGCCCACATGATTACGAAGGTGAAGTATGGCGGCATGCAAGGCCCAATTACGAGCAAAGCCCAAGACATCCTATGGATGTAGTAAATTTATTATTCTTCATTTGTTTTATGAATGTTCATCTCTAAATACGACACATGACACCTAAAACGTCAAACTCATACTCTTGATACGTATTTCTTGTAGATGTCTTCTAGTCTCTCTCGTAGAAAAATGAGATCAGGAAAAACCCGCGAGCGCATCGCTGCCCAAATCGCTCAACAAATGGCTGCCGTAATACCCAACATCGTAGTTCAAGTTCAACAAGCCCTTACCGCTAATCCCGTCAACCCAATCAATCAAGAAGATCAAAATGTTGTCAACCCTCCCCCAAATACCACTAAATGCACCTTCAAGCATTTCAAATCCTGCGACCCTCCAAAATACGAAGGGACTAAAGGTGTCACCGCTCTCCTCCATTGGTTTGAGGAGATGGAAAACACTTTTCTCAATTGCGACTGTCCCGATGATCGCAAGGTGCGTTATGCTACCGGTCGTTTATTTGGAGTAGCACTTACATGGTGGAATACATAGAAGGCCAAGCGAGGTACTGAGAATGCTATGACTTTGACTTGGGAAGAGTTGAAGGAAACCATGACAAGACGTTTCTGTCTAAGAAGCGAAATCAAGAAATTGGAATATGAGTTCTATTCTTTGAAACAAAAGGAGGGCGACCACACTACATACAACAAGAGATTCCTTGAGTTAAATCAGATGGTCCCCAACTTGTTCACTCCCCTCTACCGTTTGATCGAGCACTACATTCGAGGTCTTTCTTCAAAAATTCAAGACCCTGTAATAAGTACCACACCTGCAACTTTGGAAACAGCAATGGAGTTAGCTACAGAGCTCACCGAAAACCGCATCCGGAATAAAGACTTCACAGAGGAGGAGAAGAAGAAGGATAAAGCATCCACCAAAACCTCAAACTCCACCCAAACTGAATCCTCTTCTCAAACCACTCCTAAGAGAAAACGAGACGGGTAAAATTCCGCTATTACCCAAGGCAATCAACCAGCTTCACAAACCATACCCCTCCAAGCTATCCCAATCACTCAAGTAGCACCTAACTCTACTTACCCAAATAAGAAACTTTACATTGGACCTCACCCTCAATGCAACACCTGTTTTTATCACCACCCATCTACCGTACCTTGTCGACTGTGTGCAAATTGTGGGCGTTATGGTCATTGGAGCAAAACTTGTCGTGCCCCTCAAAACCAAGCTTCACCCCCTACTCAAAACATGATCCAAACATATCAACAACCCCAATACCCCATGTTTCCATATGTTCGAGCTTGTTTTAATTGTGGCGATCCTACCCACTTTAGAAACACGTGCCCTCGATTGGTTAACATCATAAACGCCCAGGCTCAAGCAAACCCAGTTAACCAAGCAAATAAAGCAAACCCAGCTCCACCACCAGCAAGAGGAAGAGCTTACAACATCAACGCCAATCCTGTTGAAGATAATAACGGCCCAAACGAATCACCCAACTAGTTTTCCTCACCAAGAATCAAGACTCAACTCCAATCGTCTAGTTTTAATGTTTTCTTTATGTTATCTAAATCTTTCCGTGTCCCAGTTGTAAATTGGGAATTTATGTATCCAAAAAATTTTAATGCGAATTGATATTACAGTTTTGTTTTATACTCATGGATTTAACATTCATATCATCATACATCTCGACGTATCTCGATCTCATCATTTAAAGAAGTTGGGTTGTGTCTCACTTTTACATAGACTAACCCCTTCATCATAACAAACGAGAGAGGTACTGTCATCATTCAATCATGTATCCTTTCAGATTTGAGACTCAAGCTTTGGCTGTTGTGTTGGTTTTGTAGATTTTGGAGTCACATAGAACTAATCATAACTTACTGACAAAGTCAATGTAAATTTGACAAGAGTATGGTGGATACGCCGCTGGTACTTCCTATATATAAGTATTCTTGCCAAAGGATTAGAGGCATTGTCAGGCGGTTA
This sequence comes from Scalesia atractyloides, assembly GCA_947069175.1. NCBI lineage: Eukaryota > Viridiplantae > Streptophyta > Magnoliopsida > Asterales > Asteraceae > Scalesia > Scalesia atractyloides. The sequence continues at coordinate 6,776,021 of CAMTDV010000002.1, read as the reverse complement.
TGAGAGGTTCCGTGTAGGTTTTAGTATCGTCATAGTTGAAGTTTTGTTTTATGATATAACTTTATCTTTTTAAACGTATTTATCCTCTCAAAACTCTTATGCATGAGATCATACCTAGTCAATCAACTCTGTTTATCCATGTTCCGCATCTTCATACTTTAGGCATCAAAAAGCGATTCCTGTAGCAGGGTATTCAACCCTTACTAGGAACGTTAACGCCTCAAATAAAAAAAAATTAAACTCCCACCCTCTTCTAATTATGTAATTGTCAAATTAAAACACCCTCCCTTCGAGTCAAACGTACCACTACTACTTAAATTTCGGGACGAAATTTCTAAAAGTAGGGGATACTGTAACATTCGTCGAAAAACGGGTTTCCAAACCCGCTTCGTTTATCAGTCAAACATTCAGTTATAAATTTCTTTGCGTATTTATGGTTCATATTAATTTTAAACAAAACATAATTACCAAATATATTAGAATTTAAAAACTATAATTGATAATTAATAATAAATAATGAGATAAAAATTAAATGGAGACGCCGGGTTTCGAACCCGGGTCACCCGCTCAAACAAACACACAACACACCACCAGACTACCTGCACTTTTTGTGAAGTATTGAAATCAATAAATATATGTATTCGGGCCATACGAGTCATTTGCGAGATTCAAGTGAGTAACCGCTCTGATTCAATCGTATAACTTTGAGTATACGTTTTAATTCTTACAGGAACGATTATAACAGTCAATCTTTAACCGAAATCACAATCGAAAGCATTAACTCGCAAACCGTTATGCTGAATCATAGTTACAATTACCGTTTTTGATTTTAAATCAAGTTGTGATCTTGGAAGTCTATAAATACTTTCAGTCAGGAAACCCAACTCGCTTATTCACTCAAATCGACTCTCAACACTCTCTGCTCGATCCTCCTGTCACCACCGGATCTCCCACCGGAAATTTCTCATCGGAAGTCTTTCACCGGATACTCGTAATCAACCTCAACCGGTAAATTTCTTGGCCTCCATTTGATCTGATTTCTAGTGTTAAGTCTGTAATTGCGATATATATATATAAGTATCAGAGTCATGTAAATCAAGTATGTTTTTGGGCAAACGAAGAAGATGAAGTTTTATAGTGTATTTATATATTATAAATTCAATGACAACCGGGTTAGACACCCAACCCAATTGGTAGGGCTGGGTGCAGTACAACTTGCAGGTCGTCGGTTAGAACCTCTGTATATACTCCCTGTTCAAAGATTTTAAAAATTCTTTTTAAAACTAAATTCTAATCTCCGCAAATAAGAACATAAATATAACAAAAAAACAGGATTCCTTTGGGTTAGACACCCAGCCCAACTGGTTGGGCTGGGTGCAAAACATCGTCGAGGTCACGAGTTCGAGGTTGTGTGTGCGCGCCGGTCAGAGTAGTTTTAAATCCTTTTTAATTTAATTAAATTTAGATTTATCTAAAGAGTATATAAGTATAATAAAAATCAGAATACTAACAGGTTAGACACGTAGCTCAGTTGGAAGAGCTGCGTGCACACAAACGAGAGGTCACAAGTTCGAACCTCACCACCCGCAGTCAAATAGTCAATGGGCCGGTCAGACCTCCCTTGTCAGGTCTGACAAGGTCATGTTTTTTTTTTAAATCGAATTTTATTTATTTTATTATTGTTTATTTTTTTTCTCTGGTATTTATTTAATTGATATAAAGCAATTAAAAATAGTTAAGAACAAGATTGTTAGTTTTAAAAACATCAAATAAATGCCACAAGGACAACTTAAAAATTTAAAGAAAGTATTAAATAAAAACGTTAATCTTTATATATTTATCGCGTTATTATTTTAGGTTAGTACTCGTTTGTCGATCAAATCCTCAATTCGTGCGCAATCATCATCATCAAGAAACGCACCCACTGTGAGTGAATCCCCTTTTTATTCATGTTTTGGGGTGTATCATGTGTCGCTATAATTATTTCATTGATTCAAACTCGTGCTATTACCATTATATGATCTAAACTCGAGATGTAAATATTGTTTGTTGTGGTGTGTTTATATTCTTGTCAAGTTGTGTGCAAATCATGCATTAGGCCCATCAGTTCCTCGTGGGAGACGAGTTGAGCATCAGGTGGCTCATTAGATCGGCTCCGTTTGATTGAGCCTTGATCTCATTGTTCATCATTTTGTGTGTGCTTGTGCGTTTATTGATATTATGTGTTTTGGGATTAAATTTACATTTACGTTTATTCATATTTGGTTATGCACAATTTTATTCAAATAACCAACATAACTAATCCTTTCAAATATTTAAATAAGATTCACTCGCCAACTTTTGTTGACCCAAAAACCCTATTTTACACATGATACAGGTGATCCGGTTGAGAAAAGAAACACATAGGATGGCCTAGAAGAATAAACAAGTTAAATGCCCTGGAATAAATGTTTAGTTTTGTTTTCCTTTGTAATTGTACTCTAGTTTGTAATTTGAATGAAGATGTATTTGAGCATGATGTATTTGTATGTTTATTGTAATTTCTTCTTTAAAGAGAAATAATAAATATGAAACTTTATAGTAAATGTCATGAGCTTTGATGAAAACCCAATCATGCCCCTATCACCATTTCCGTTGCGGGTCGGGGTGTGACAAGAAATATAGTTGTTGAATCATCGTTTGACTCAGGACCCCCATTAGTCATACTACAGTCTCAATTTAAAACCTAACAGTTATGATCAAAATCTGCAATAAGCTCTTTAACGTTTGATTTGTATTTATATTTGTCTATATGTCATTATACCGGCAGAACATATGTTAGAGACATACAAAATCAAACTGATGAGGAAAAATTAATAATTAATTAATAATAGTACGATATGCAGTTTTACATAGTCATCAATAAACCCGTCATTATTATAAGCACTTACATAATAGTTATGGGTGATAGACTTTCAGTTATAGGATCCTTAAGCATATCATCAATACATTCGATACAAAGATTTAGTTTCCTCAATTCGTTCATAAACGAAAAATTAATTTCGTATCGAAATTTAATGCAGCAGTTCTCGAACTGTTACTATTCAAGGAGACATGGTAGCTGATTTTATCACAATAAGTCTTCAATATAAAATTTACATGGAGTTAATGAACTTATGAGTACACTGATAAATTTTCAACAACATTTATTGACAATTGTGTTGTGATTAATCAACATATTATGTCATTATAACTTAGGTTGTTGTTATCAGTTTATTATGACTCCTCCACGAGATAGGTTTTGTCCGCTGACATAAGGATATGCCCCAAAGTTACATTTTGTCATCTTTGAATGTTACAAAGTTAGAGTAATCAACCGGTTTGAGTTCTCACTTCTTCTTTAAATTATAGTCTCCCATTTCCTTTATAAATATATTAATACTCCATAAGATGCTTCACATTAATATAGACATATCTAGTGTGTTGCAACGTGAGTAATATCTAAACGAGTACATACTTAAACTACATAAGGCTTCTAATTAATGAAGCATAAGTAAATAATCTCATTTATCCTATTATCCTCTAAAGGAGAGCAATATTGTTTGTTACATATGTAAGGACCCATTTAAGAATTAAATTTATGGAAAGAAAGTAATATCCCATTGGGTCTATCTCAGTATGTTATGATATCTATCACACAAGAGATATCTCTGAGATCTATTGTGTCAAAGTTTGTGTTAACAATGCTTTGACTTATGTAACATATACTTGTCAAAAGAATGCCATCTATAGAGATAAGTTTATTTTAGTTGCTCCCACTCATCTTGAGGTAGGTACAATAATCCACCTGTTTCTTGATGAAAATAATTGCGTTAAGAATTCATCGCATTATGATGTTTGCATTACCCCATACATGGATTTTATCGGCTTATAGACAACTGTTCTTTAACCTTAAGTTTAGAACTTTCAGGTTGTTTTATGAACGTGTAAATATGTTAGCCAGTTGTTAGGGAAAGTTGTTTTAATGTTCATCTAATGTAGCTCAAAACTATTATAAGCTACTATAACAATAATGATCCTAAAAGAAATCTTTTGTAATATAGGTAAGAAGATTCTTTGATAATTTATCTCATCCTGAGTATAACCTTTACAATCAATATTGCTTTTTGGTGTCTTAACGTCTATATTAGGATTTGGTTTGATTATGAACACTCTTAGGTAATTCAATCAAATCCCAAATGTTATTCGAACACATAAAATCAGTTTTACTAGAAAACAGTTTTATTACATTTAGAAGATTGATTGACGCTAATGGTTTAATTAGAAGAGATAGGATCAATAAACTTTTCCAAAATCCATTTCAACTTCAGTTGGGGAGGTTATGTAATCATCAAAGTTAGTAGGTTTTTAAGCCTACATGACCTCCTGAATTGATTATTGGTTTTATTAGAAGTTTCAGTTTTATGGATTAGCTCTTGGTTAGATTGCTATCATTTTCAGAATTCTAAGTTTGTAAGAGTTGGTGCAGTATGGTGTACAAGAAGTGTAATCATAATTAAATTCGGAGAAAAATTTAATGACTCTCTTCCCCCTACCTCTTGTATTCCTTGCAAGTCATGATAAAGACTTTCACTGCTCCCACCGACCTTAGAAGTCTTAAGGAACTCAGCATGCTTAGGGTCAATATTTAACAACCAACATATTCTAATAAGAAAACATATTAATGACGTTGGTCGTTGTAGTTTCTCTTGTTGAGGATTATGTTAGTTGAAGTAAGAAATATAAGTGTGCCCATAATTAAGCAACAATGAAACTTTTGTAAGAGTAGCATTAGATTTTAAGGAGACAAGTTTTGATGGAACAGTGTCGAGATGGAGCAGTTTCTTGTACAAGAGGTGTAAATTGAAGTAATATGAAGATTTCACTCCGCACCTCTTGCAACTATTGCAAGTTATTATTAAGACACTTAATGCTACCACTGATCTTTGATATCTCTAATATTGCTACAAGATAAATTTCAATGAGTTACGTGACGTGGGAAACTATCATATATATGTTAGACTTTACTTGATTTCCTTAATGTCCAGATGTCATAAGAAACATAGGGACATATTTAATAGCAATCTTATTAAGTATATATATGAATAGATTTCTTTAAGGCTTTGGGCCATATGAGACAAATTTAGATACAAGTGGATGATTTTTAATTGATAAATGAATTATGCCTGAGTATTCCATTTTGAATAAGTTCCACGAATGTCAATGAAATATAACTTATAGTGGACATATACTTATTTCTTTAGCCAAATAATATTTTAGGGCTTTTAACATCATGATTTAAGATCACTTAGAATGAGATTAGATCAAAAAATCATTCTCACTAACCATGTCATGATTTCTCATGAATTACGATTACAATAGATGAAATTTATAGATCTTATTTTCCTTTTGTCAAATTCTCATTTGCATGATAACAAAAGTTGTGAAAGTGTAAGGTATCATCTAGTTTCATCTTTTTAATGTTTCTATCCAGATATTGAGAACAAATAATATGAGAGCTTAAAGAAGTGTGACTTTATGTTGGTTATGTAAACCTCACAACTGTCATAATATAGCTTTAGTATTGACACTAAATTTTGATTAATTTCCAGAATTTGTAAGGTATCATAAAGCGTAATTAGAAGATAACTGTTCATGGTTTTTATAGCCTTAACATTTAATTTTGTCACTAACTCTCATGTTAGTTATTTGTTGAATTCTGGTAAGGAAACGTATAGAACTAGAGTCAACATATGATGTGTAAATTGAGATATTTGGATTATCAGACTTAAAGATCATTAATAGGCGACTACCTATTTTAGCCAACTGTTCTTTTTGAATTATGGATAGTATCGTTGCTTATGCCTAATGGCATAATTACACGGTGAGTTTCTCCCTTGAAGAACCTTAGAGTTGGAATTAGTACTTGTATTTTGTCTATGAACCTTAGAATTATCATTTTTTAGGTTTTAGTGGTAATAAGGTGAATTACATCTTATTTTCTAGTTTTAGGCATTTCTTTTCCTGTATGAATGTTGCTGATCAACACATTCATTTCCTTTGGTACTTTTAAGTGGTATAGTTGATTTTAAGACATCAAATTGTACTAGTGAAAAAGTTAGTAGTAATGCATTGGAAAAAGTGTACTTATTTCCATGTGTAAGCCCTTTAATTTATGAGTCATGGTATTATACATTTGATGTATTCATGGATGTCATTTAACCTTATAGTTTAGAATTTTAAATGAAGGCATGCGTCTTAGGAGTCCTTGTGATTATTCCAAACATAATAGATTAGTCTTAGGAAAAACTGAATTTGGAACAACTTTCGTGATAGCATTTATGTTAGATGAGTTCTTGATTATCATAAGAGACATCGTGTTCGATTTATCCTATTGATCATGCTCTACTTTTCTTCTGTAGCACTTTTATCAGAGAGAGAGCAATGGGATCATCGTCTCTTAAGGGATAATCAAGGATTTATATTAAGAGCTAATCTTATAGAAACTTTAAGTAAAGCAAAACATTTTAGGTTTAGGAATTAGAGTGGATGAGATACTGATTTATAGAAGAAACTTACAGTGAGTAATGTTATGGGTACTAAAAATAAGGTAGATAAAATATGATCATAAGATTAATGAAGGATCATTAATGTGAGGATCATTATTTGAAGAAGTTGTGATATGTCTATAACTAACATCAAAATAATAAACTAATTTGAAAATTCTAATTAAACGAAGACAAATCACCTTTGGGCAAAAGTGTAATCATCTAAGCATGTGTGCAAAGTAATTGTGACAAATCAGCTTTGGCCAGAAAAGGAGACAATTACCTTAGTTATGCACTTGTTAAGTATGCTAGAAATAAATGAATTAAATCAGCTTTGGCCAGAAATAAGATATTCACGTTTGTAATGCATAATTAACATAGCTTCTTATTATACTTGAACAATAAATAGATGGATCAAATCACATTTGGACAGAAGTGATACATCAGAAGCTCATTCAAGTTAAGCTATTTATGTTTTGTAAAAGTTATTTTATTATGATTATTAAGTGTTTTACAAAGTTAATTATTTAATAGCAAACCACCTGTTAGCACGGATCGAACTTCACGGTGAGTTCGCGGTGAGTTAATAGCGTGCCCCCGCACGGTGTTTCGGGCGGAGCCCCGAGCTAAAATTTAGTTCACAATAACAGTTGATATAGTAATGAGATTTCGAGAAATATTAAGTTTTCGTTAACAGAGTAAGTTTTCGGAAAAATAAGGAATTCGAAATAGAATTCAGAAAATTTGTGATTTCGAATAGGAATTCGGGTAAATTCTTGATTTCGGATAAAATGATGATTTCGGATGAATCCGAAATCCGATGAATTCGGATAAACTGATGATTTCGGATAAACTAATGATTTCGGATAAAATGATGATTTCGGATTAACTAATGATTTCGGATAAAATGATGATTTCGGGTGAATCCGAAATCTGATGAATTCGGATAAACTGATGATTTCGGATAAAATGATTATTTCGGATAAAATGATGATTTCGGATGAATCCGAAATCTGATGAATTCGGATAAACTGATGATTTCGGATAAACTAATGATTTCGGATAAAATGATGATTTCGGATAAATCCGAAATCTGGATGAATCCGAAATTCTAACAAATCTGAAATCTGTTCTCCATGACTCAAAATCCCTAATTGATAGTTGTTAGTTATGATAAGTGTGAAATCCGAAAATCAAGGGATTATGGGAGATCATGTTTCCTGTTTAAGTGGTTTTTATATTTATCTAAAACATTTCGAAAGATTTTATCCATTAATATTATAACTGATTTCGAAAAACTTTTATAGATAAAACTAAATCTAAACAGGAAAAAACACCCTTTGATTCTTGATTCAATCCAAAATAAGGGATATTTTTCGAATTTTCACTAAGAACATGAAGAACCCTAATTTTATAAAATTAAATTCTGGAACCGAAATCTGAAATTTAAGATGCTAATATAGATTTCAAAAATTATTGTAAGTTATGATGTGATTAAACATCCGTTTAGAACATAAAATCCGTGAATATTAAGTTTAGTTGAATTTATTGTTCTTGAATTTTATCAGATTTTCAGAAAGTTTGTTTTTCAGATTTTAATTCCATATTCATGGAAATAAACAGAACTGATTGAGCAACATATTCTCTAATACCATATGTTGATCAGTTATGTATAAACATAATGGAAAACATATAAATAATACCTGATATAGCAGACATGCCAGCAGAGAATCCAGATATAATGCAGCCATGGAGTTCGACATGATAGTCAGCTTGATCTGGTTCCCCTTTAGGATATATTTTCTTGATGGTAGTACCGAATTCTTTAGGGTTGAAGAACTCGTAGTAATGGAGAGAGAGGAGGTCGAATTATGAGTTGATGTTATGAATGTTTAACCTTAATCTCTCTCTAGTAATCTCCTTATATACACCTAAGGGGAAACCCAATTAGTTAATTAAGGTAAATCGGTTCTTCAACAATTACCAACTAGTTATATTATAAGTTCTAATATATTTGAATGTATATTACATAAATGATAATAATGGTTATAAAATTAAATATATATATATATATATATATATATATATATAACAATTACCAACTAATTATATTATAGTTTTTTAATATATCTATTCCTTTTTTTAAATATCTAATGTTACAAGATGTATGTATTAATGAAGTAAACCTAAAAAGCTCAGCATTGAATTTAGTGATGGCTTTCCCAACAGAATCAGAAATGTAGAAATAATAACGTAGATGATCGGATATTAATATGATAAATAATATTCATATGATGTTATACAAGATTATCCTTTGATTCCAGCCAAAGTTGCTTTTTGGTCAAAAGGAGAGGCTAGACTACTATACTTGTTTTATGTACAACTTTGTATTTGGAATTTGGTTAAAGAATATGATAATCTTTTGTTTAAATAATACTCCAACCTTTTTTTCTGGAAAACTTGACTTGTTAGGGGTGCAAATAAGCCAAGTTAAGTATGAGCTCGAGCTCGATTAACTTATGAAAGCTCAAACTCAAGTTCGAACTCAGCTTCTTAGTAGTTTCTCAAGCTCGAGCTTGGTTCGGGCTCGTCTTGTTTATCATCTATCAATTAATATATTAAATAAATATAATATAAATAATAGGCTCATTTAGACTCACGAGCTTGATAAATGTACCTCGGACTCGAACTCGTTTACTATACAAGCTTATAAGGGGTAAATATTCTTTTATATTAATAAAACCTAATATTATACTAAGGCTCGATAAGGTCCGACGAGCCTGACGAGCTTCACATGCCAGGCTTGAGCTCGGTCTCGAGATATAAACGAGCTTTATTTTAGACTCAAGCTCGACTCGGGCTCGATAAGGTTCAACCCGTTTCAAGCTTTTTATCAAGCCGGTCTCGAGTGGCTCGTGAGTCACTTGGCTCGTTTGCACCCTAAACCCTGCCAATGGGTTAACCAATGTGATCAAGTAAATAGCAACTAGTATCGAACAAGTGGCCTTAAGGAGGTTATGGTAAGAAACAAGTGTAAACTGGATTGGAACCTTAGAGACCTCTACTAGAGGAAATTCTTTTACCAATGAGTCACCCCTTGAATGAACTAGACCCTGTCCGTGTTGCGGGGCACTAAGCCGAATCTTTCTCTCTTATAACATGTACGTCTGTGTTTTGGCTACTTATACATGCTACACATAACACGATCTAAAAAGGTACATAGAGTCAACCAATTAAAATAAAACATCATATTTTTGGTAAAAATGAACAAAAACGATGGAAAAACTATAATCTTAAACTGATGGCAAAATTGTAATTTTTCAGTACAAATAAGCATGTGCCAGGCCGCCGCCTTACACAAATAAAAATTACACCGAGTCAACCAATTAAAACAAAACACTACCACAGTTTTGTCGAAAAAAACTAAAACGATGTCATGACTCTAACTTTACGCCGGGGAAAATCGTAATTTGACCAGGGAAAAAAAACAAAAGCGATGAAAAATGTAAATTTAAATTGAGGACAAAATCGTAATTTGGTTGGGAAGAAAAATACAAAGATAATGGCAAAACTGCAAATTTAAACATGGTAAAATCGTAATATTGAACCAAGGGCATAATTGTAATTTTTAGTTAGGGGCAAAAGCATAATTTTATTTTGAACATGGGGTAGAAACATAATTTTGAACTGACGGCAAAGTCGTAATTTTAAAGCGGAGATAAAATCGTACTTTAATTAGACCAATGGGGAGTGCCAGGCACTTGTTTTTGTTTAGGTAAGGAAAGAAAAACTTGATCATGGGAATGCATTCTTTATCTTAGGAATAATGGATTTTAATAATTTAAACTATTAGTTGTTGGCCGACAATGATTCTAACTTTAAATATAAACAGTGCTGGTGCTACTTTTCACATATTGTAAAATAATAGACATTTACTAATATAATCTTAATTTTTTTTGTCTCCTTATCCTTTGGTTTAGTAAATGTACATTAGTTTACAATATATAAAAAGGTGGAACCACCGCTGATTATTTTGAAGTTAGAACCGTTGCCGGACAATGACTAATAGTTTTTCTTTTCTTTATCTAATTAGATGATGTTAGAATAATAATTTGTAAAAATAATGGAAAAATAATTGGAGTGACATATGTCACAAAATTAAGAAATATATAGAGTAAGAAAAGAACGCTAAGTCTTACTTTCATTGCTGATTTTGGCAAAAGCGGTTCTTATAAATGGTGTTACGAGGGATGTTCAAAACTATCTGTGATCGAAAATTTGATTCAAAATATTTGATATCTAAATCTGAAATATCCGAAAATTGATTCGGATAGTGATTTAAAAAAAATATCCTAAAATTTAATTTTTATCTTTTTCGGATATCCGAATATCCAAAAATATCCGAAGTATCCAAAAAATATCCTAACTATCCGAAAACTTATATTCGGATATCCGAAACTATCTGATTCGGTTCCGAATATCAAAAAATAATAAAAAATAAAAATTAAATAAAAAATTGGATATTCAGATATCCGATTCACTATCCGATCGGATATCCGAAATTTTGGATACGGATTCAATAGTGAAATTTGGTATTCGAAAATTTCGAATATCCGAATTTTCAGATATCCAGTTTTGAACACCCTAATTTTGATATCAACTTATTCAAGAAATAGACTACATTAGTAGTACCTCATGTCATACACCAAAAACTTTTATTCAAATGATGATCCAATTTTTCAAAAAGTAAATATACTGTTGCAGCCATAGATGGCGGCCTGAACAAGCTATAAAAACGAGTTAGGGTCCAAACGGATAATTTTATTAGGGATATCAAAACAAGTCGGTTGATGTGTCAACATTATCTGTTTTAAATTAATTACTATATTGTATATAAATATAAAAATGAAAACTATAATTAAATAACGATCAAGCTTTTAAACAAACTGGAATTGTCTAGTAGGTTTTTTTGTTAACCACGAGAACGCTTTAGGAAAAACTCACGGGACCTCACCAATACAAGGACCACGTATAGTGCAACTTAAACTTGTAGGTGGCCTCCAAGTGGTTAAGGCAGGAAACTGGATTGAACTCGAAACCTCCACTAGAAGGGAATCAGTGCATTTTCTAACTAACATTTTTTAGTTTTACCAGTTTGACGAGTGAACAAAATAGTATAATTCCTTTAGTTTAGTTTGTAGCTAACAAATCGGTAGTGTAGGCAATAGAACGCTGAAGCTGTTTGGATTTGTGTTGTAAAATTGATAATCTTAATCATAACACGTGCAAAAACTGATTATCTAAGGGTGAAGTTGAATTACCAATTTTTTATATTATATTCTATGCATGAGTACGAAAGCCCAACAACTTTATTAATGAAAAGATAAAAGAATACAAAATAAACTTTGTGCAACCTCGGGTATACATGTATCTAGAGGTGTGTACGATTTAGTTCGGTTTGGTTATTAGCTTTAACCGAAACTGTAATCGAAGTTAGTGGGTAATCGGTTCGGCTTATCGGTTAATTTATCGGTTTCGGTTCAGTTAATTTCGGTTAATAACCAAACCAAACCAAACTTGGGCTAAAATTTTTACTTAGAAATACATGGAATTAAGGTATAAATACATGAACTGATAGTAAAAATACATAAAGATTGAGGTATAAATGCAAGAATTGGATGTATGATTATATGAAATGGAGGTATAATATATATATATATATATATATGAATGATTCGGTTTAGTTCGGTTAACCGAGGGTACAAAAATAACCGATAACTGATCTTTTTATAATTTGATTTTCGGTTAATTTCTGCTCAGTTTTATTGGTTTTCAGTTCAATTTCGGTTAATAGTTTGGTTTTTGCTCACCCTCTATACCCAAAAGAAGAAAACACCAAAGCTGAACATTACCTTTGGGTCGGCATAGTTATATGTACAAAATCGGTTTTTGGGCTATACAAAGCCCAAAATAGCTAATAAAATTCTAGTGTTGTCAACAAACATGCAAGGCCCAACAATACAAACAAATTCTATCCAAAAAAAAAATACAAAACAAATTATATCCAGAAAAGATAGTAGAGGGCAGATGTTCACAAGTCGGGCTATTGGCCCAAACTGGTTCGAGTTGAAATCAGGCAGGGTTGGGTCAACAAAAGTGAAAAACAAGTTCTGGTCAAACCGGGTTGGGACGGAACCAGCTTTTTAGGGGGAAGGATCGGGTTAGACATGTCTAAAACTGAGATTTAACCCGTTCGGGTTGGGTTTGACAAGTCTCAAGCTGGTTTTAAAATACTCTCTTATTCAGCTAAAAAATAGCTAAAAATATATTTTGACTGATTTTAGAAAAAAAAAAGTACAACTTAAATTCAGCCAGGTATACTTTAACTCAACTCCACTTAGGTGTCACATTACGCACTTTTCCTCATTTCGCTCCACCTCACCCCAATGAAATGATTTAATCCCGTTAACTTCGTTTAACCCTATTTTTAGTGGTCTTTTTGTTTAAAAAAATTAATTGAATCTCTTAACATTTCGTTAACATGAAAACAAATAACTCTTTTAACGCCCCTTAACACAAGAAGGGAGTGGTCTGCATCACTGGTTAACATGCATGTCACCCTTAATGCCCCAGGTGTTAGAGTACACCCCCAAAGCCTAAGAAAAAAGGTAAAAATTGTCAGCTTTACGGACAAGTAGATATCAATGACCTTAAATACACATCACACCACGCTACCGATAAGCCTTTATTGTATCAAAGTAACGAAGCTGAAAATGTTAACATGAAAGTCGAAAAATCAAGGAACTTGATGGTAGGATTTACCCTACAAAATTTACAAAGGCATTAGACTTTGAATAGCCATTTCGGTTTGTTTTACTAAACTATTATTAGTTGGAGTATGTAAATTTATAACTAAAATAATATTAACAAAAATTGACTGGTTGTGAGTTTCTGGCCTGGTTAAATGACTCAATTGAGTAGTGTATGAATGGACACACACATGTAAAACGATATAACGCAACAACAAAAATAAAAATAAACAGGTTACTGCGTGTTGATTGGCGGTTTAGTTGGTTTCTTGTTGGCGTGTTAAACCAAAACAAGACCACGCATATATGTGTGTTAAAGACATAAACCCTGACCTTGATTGTGTAACCCGAACACGGCTTGTTTTACTCATTTATCTTAAACGGGTCAAAGAGGTTGGCGGGTGGTGAATAGTTTGTGTAATCAAGTATTATACATTTTTAATGAGTTGGTGTGTTGTATTAAATAGGTTAATCATTCTTGCTATATGTTTTGGCCAGTAACCATTGCAGTACATATTTATTGTTTTACATAAAAGAAATCCACCCATGCAACTTCTTTACATATGCCATTGGTCATATTAGCAGCTTCGCCCATATAATTGACAAGGACTCCCGAGTCTACCAACTTAGCAACATCTTCTTCATTATTCACTAGCATATACATGGCGTAGGCGTATGATGTAACGTAATTACGAGTTTGACCTGATTGTTCGTGTGCAATGAGATTCCTTAAAACCGACTCAGTGAAATCACCGACAACCAGTACCGACATTCTGATAGTAGGTTTACTCCAAGACCCAAAAAAACATATGAATGCAGATAACTTCACTTCCATTCCCATAAGCCATGTTGGGCGTTGGTTAGGTTTGAAGTTCACCCCTGCCCTGTCTAGATCTGCAGCCGAAGGGATTGTGGAGCTAGACGGATGTGATGTAATATAACTATGATTCTAAAGCTTGAACCCAGTTCATGAATATATTTTTAAGCTCGAGCTCGGCTCGTTTATTATTTATTAATTAAGTATATACATTTATAATCCATTTTTGTAGATATCATCAGTTATGGTTATTATATATAACATGTATGGTAATAATTAGGGAAAATATAAATGCATCTTTATAGATTAAATATAAATTATATTATAGGTTTGTAATTTAGGCGCTGACTGGTTTAAGCTTGGCTTGATTCGAGCTTTTAGCGAGCCAATCTCGAGTGGTTCATGGGCGGCTTGGCTTGTATATACCCTAGGCGCACAGGTCAGACATCGGTACCAAAAGACATAAGGACATAAACTTGGACCAGTCTGTGGTTTATATCCATTGCCCACCGTGGGTGCCAAACTTCTATGACAAAACGTGTGACGCCACCTTAGGATTTCGGATCTGGTGATGATCACTGGAAATGGCTTTATGGTGCTGGCATAGATGAACCTTGAAGATAAAACCATGTGAGTTTTATTAAACCAAACCCTAGGGTGTTAGGCGAGTCGATGGTTGTGGTGCGACGTGGTGGTGTTAGGGGACAGCGGTAGGTGGAGGAACCATAAATAGAAATGGTGGTACGATGATGGTAGCCGGTGGCGGTATGGTGATGAAGTGATGTTTGTCTACAAATAACAACAACAATAATAATGCAAAGACTAGAATGCCCCTATTATTCAATGCGAAATGACAAAATTAGCCCTCAATTCTAATGGTGAGTAACGAAGGTTAGGATCAGGGACTTTATTGACTACAAAGTGTGATAGTGAGGGACTCAAACTAGAAATTGTAAGTTTTAAGGATTCAGGGAGCAATTTAGATTATAACACCGAGACGCAAATTGTTATTTACTCTAAACTGTGTTTGGGCAAAATTTTACTCCGTGGTCGGCTAGATTCATTAGTCCTTTTTGACTTGTTTACAGTTGAATAACTGGAATTTATGACCATATAAAACTTTAGTGAAACTGTTAAGATCATATGTAGTGGTTTGAGTGCCTCCATGGCGATTTCTGACTTGTGGACGTCACCTAATCAGAGAAAAATTTTAAGCCAAAAAAGGTGTAGCTATTCTAAGTCCCTTTCTTGTCCTTCAATCATTACCCAATGATTTATTAAATTATAATTAATGCACATTTTTTTTCTAAAACATTTGTCTACACTCCCATATACAGTTTATACAAAACCAAGTTCCACCAATATGAAGTATATTGTTGATATAACGAGACAAAAAAAAGTACTTATTTTGGATATATCTCATCACTAATAAAATGGGAAAATTACAAAATTAGTCTTTGACCAAAACCACTTTCAAAACTAGCCACCTCCCGCGTCCTTGAAGTAACGCATCATGCACAGGATGCGTGTTTGGATAGATTTTAGAAGCTAGAGCGTCCGGGTCCACTTCATGCGTCTGTGGGTCCACCTTGTGCGTCTATGCGTTCTCCTCATGCGCTTGCGGGTCCTCCTCATGCGTCTGGGATTATGCAACTTTTGAAAACACCACAAGTCCATTTTTATTGGGTTTCAGTGACGTGGCTCTAAAGACGCGTCCCATTTATGACGCGGCGCTCAAACGCGGGAGGTGGCTAGTTTTGAAAGTGATTTTGGTAAATGGTTAGTTTTGTAATTTTTCCTAACAAAATTTATAGACACAAAATTTGAATATAATCGTACATCATCATCACCACTATGTGCACCATGACCTTTTTCACCACCATTCAACCACCGTAAATTACCACCATCGGAACACACAACTCACCACAACCATACACCACTGTTGTACCACTCATAGTATTTCCATCTGTACCATTTCAAACCCGAACCGCTTCGACCCAACCGTTTCAAATCGAACTGCTTCGACCCGTACCGGGGGCGTTGGGGGCTGGGGTATTGGATTCCAATTCATTTGACAACCAAGCACATCAATGACAACATTTAGATTCCAATTCCAACAATTTTCAATTCCTATTTGAATGTTTAAATTCCAATTCCTTCAAATTATATACAAATTTTGGATTCCAATTCCAAAACACTATGTGGACCAAACGCATAAGAGTGAGACCAAGGTTTTAAAAAACAGTTTATACCGGCCGGTTGAACCTAGTCGATACAACCTGGTCGAACCGCTCGATACAGCCCGATTGAACCATTTCTGAGCCAAACGCGATAAAATTTAAAAAACTGGTTTTAGAAACATTGAGTGAGACATCTAATCTTTTACCCTTTTTTCTCTAAGATTTTTCTTTAGTTAAAACAAAAACCAACATTTGATTTTAATAACACTATTCACAATTTCATGTATATATAGTCGCCTCACTCATAAACCCTAACCAACTCTCATAATCCCTGCAACCGCACACCACCCTTCAACTATGCCAAAGAGAAGCAAAGGTAAGTAATTGGTTATTTTCGTGAGCATCTAATTTATTCTCATGCCGAAGTCCAAACACAAAAGACCCCTCTTACATTAAGACTAACAATTTTTGTTTTGTAGAACCCTTTAAGTCTCGAAGCCTAGGAGACATCAATGCTATCCCTTGTCAGTCTGAACAAGTCAGAAACACTAATCCGAAGCTGAAAAAAGGAATTCCCCCACCAAATCAAAATATAATGGGACGTGGCCAAGTGTTTATGTTTCATTTTTACAACTCCATATTGTTTATAAAGTAAAGAACAAGAAGTTTGATGAACTATTCTATTTTTACTTTAAAAAAACTTTGCTAGTGATTGCTCATAGACACAATATTGTTATTTGTTATAGAAAACTTCACGTTTATTTATTTAAAAATGGATCATTCAACAAACATTCTACTTTAAATATTTAGTTAATTTAAAACTATACAAAACGAATAAAATTAACATTTCATTAATTAAAAGAAAAATACTTAATTAAAAAAAAAAAAAGAAAAACACGATATTAACATTTCTTAAAAAACAAGAAATCATCACCCGCCCAATCCGTAATGTGTTTTCCTATTTCACGTTTCCGTTATAACGTTTATATAGCCGTTTGAGGCTCACCAAAATCAGGAAAACAAATAAGGAAAACTCCCCAAATCTTGAAGCTGAAATTTGGCTATGAATGGGAGGGAACGGTGCTCCTACTTGGCCCCAAGCTCTCCGACTCCCTCCCCGAAAAACGATAGAAAAGACAAACATCTTATGATACACTATATTTGACTAGGTTATTGATAGAGTGAACAAGCCTGTCTAATTCTTTAAATCTCTTTACTGACTCAAAATCGTGATGTAACATGTATCATTTTTTGTTGTCTAATTCTTTAAATCTCTTTACTGACTCAAAATCGTGATGTAACATGTATCATTTTTTGTTGTGTTCATGAGATAGATGAAATAAATAAAAAAATAGACGTCATATGTGTTTACATAACATATACACCATACAAATGGCAAATTAGTGCCAAGGGCGGCCTGAGTAGGGGTATTCAAAACTATCCGTATCCGAAAATTCGATCCAAAATATCCAAAATTTCGAATAAGGATTTGGATAGTGAAATTTGGTATCCGAAAATTTCGGATCTCCGAATTTTTGGATATCCAGTTTTGAACACCCCTAGCCCTGAGGGTGGGCGGGGAGGACCATCAGCTAGGGCCCGATATTTCAAAGGGCACATTATTTAAAAAAAACGATATGTACATGTAATTTTTTAATAGGGTATACCCATAAAAACAACAACATAGGCCCACTTACAAAATTATTCTTATGGTTTAAATTAGTTATTAGCCCACTAGCATTAGGTTTAGACCTTTAGTGAGCCCAATACCCAATTTCGTTAAGGCCTAAGGGCACGTTTTTCGAGTTCAAATAGGGTACACAAATTCTCAGGGTTGACCCTGATTAGTGTTATGTAAGCACATGGGTTTTGTTAAAGGAAATTCTCGAAAACATTGTTATTACTTACTAAACTTTTGATAAAAATATTGCTATCTACACTATAACATTTTTCACACATGAAAAACATGTTTTGAAATTTTGGGAGTTATACACAAACATGTTTGGTTCGTGGAAAGTGTTTGTAGGAATTGGAATTTAAGAAAGGATTTAAATGAATTGTAACGCTTCGCATTTTCATACTTCTCCTTTTTAGAAAGCCTATTCGTATTGCTATTTCTAGAAACTTGTAGTCGTATTATACCCATATTCATTTCCAACTTTGAAATTCAAGACCTTGATCATAATGAAAATTCTTACTTTATACATACTTGTTATACATACAATAAATCATTCAAATACCTGTTTTCATGCAAGCCAACACTTATTATACGTGTAATACTCTTACGTTACAACTTTATACTTGAAATACTCGGAAACCGGCTAAAATACGCAAAAACAGCCTCGAACCAACCCATTCGTGCAAGTTGAACCCACTTTGCACCACGAAGTGGAGCTGGCAGCAACATGTTCTTATAAATACCAGCTCATTTCACTAACTTCAATCTTTCCGAATCTTCTCAATTCCACCCCCAAACACACGAAATCTTGGCAGATTGATCTCAAATTGTTCTAAGTGAGTTTAACTCCTTACTACCTTGTGTTTTTATAATTCTTCCTCTTCTTACTTTTACACCAAGTATAGGAGCTAATATAGTTCATCATCCTCAATAGGATTGAACTTGTGTTCCAGCAAGTGTGAGAACGTTGAGAGTCTTGGCTACCCGAATTAAGTTCCACACCCCACCTGAACATATTTTATTTCTGTCATTCATAACCAACCGGGTTTATCAACTTTGTTGATAAACTTGTGCTTTGGTGAATCATATAACGAGGTATTCGTACCCCCATGCTTGACATTCATGACATAATTGTTAAACTTTGGACGTAACTAAATACTATAAAATACCTACTTTCTCATTTAGTCAAGTTCCTGATATTGACCGAGTCATGGTTAACTGTTATGAGCTAGAACTAAACTGCCTCGTCCTTAAAATCTCATTTAACAGAACTCATTGTCGAAACGGGAGCAAAAACGAGCTAAAATTACCTGAAACAGTCACTTCGCACGAAGTGGTCACTCCGTACGAAGGGGCATTTGTTTCCCGTTTACCTTTCGTACCTTCTGTCTTCGAATCTGCAATCTCTGCCAAATCAAATATCCACACAACTCTGTCCCCCCATATTGAATAATCACGGTGTCCTACTCCCCAACCTAACGACTCGCGGATTGCTAGGAAAGCTTTGCAAAACCGTGAGTATACATGATCCCTTTTCATTTTAGCACTTTTTGGTGCAATATATACACTATACAAAAACTCACACAAACACTTATACGCAAACACTTTATACATGCAATCGAACCCAACTTACATGCTTACACGTTATACTTAGGAATACATACATGCAAGAAACTTTACGTGCATAGTGCTTAGTCATTAACTTCATACAAGCCTCTCTTAACATGTAAGCGCTATAGGAGTAACGCACTGCCCGTATTCTTGAGGTCATGTTAAGTTATACACATACGGTCTTACCGTTGCTACGGTAAGATTACTCTAGCGGGAATCTTTGGGTTGACAAGTATGTTTTGCATGCTAGATATGTATTTTATGTCTTAGTATACGTTATTGCCATGTGAATTTCGTTAAACTCTTTTATACTTATGCTAGTACACTTAAACTTGTATGCTCGCCAATACTTTATGTGTTGACATGTTACTTTACTATATAATGCAGGATTCTGTTCGTGGCGTGTTGAAAAGAATCTAGTAGGAAGGACTAAAAACACACCAAACATTAATTCTTGTTTATAGATTAGTCATACGATACTAGTTGTGCTTATTTTGTTTCAAATTTGTTGTAATTCTATTTCAAACAATGTACTTGATGTTAGCAATGAAATGAAATTCGTTTATTAAATACTTGTCACATTTAGTGTTATGAAGTCTCGAGCAATCTATTTACGTCCGCCCCGATGATTCCTCCATCGGTTGGGGTGTGACATGAATTCCTTTGTATTTTTATATCATATTTGGTTTGCAAATTTATAATAGGTAACAAGGTTGGAGAACTCGGAGTGCTAGTCGGCCGGTGAGGTGGGGACTAGCGACTACTCGGGATTACTTGAGATTAATCGGGATTAATCGGATCGGGTTTTTAAATGTAATTTTCAGTTTTATGTATATATGTACATATTTTTATAGGTAAAAATTTTAAGTAGCTAGGTTCTAACTCTTAGTAAACTCATTTTTTTAACATATACAAGATTAATTGTTAGAATGTCACACCCCGGATTTCCAACCCAAATCCATACACCGGTGGGCCCGGGTGGGGAGTATTGTGACGTCAGTTGATAACATCATAGTCAATTAAACACGGCACAACAGAAGTCTTGGAGTAAAATTACTATTACAAACCAAATGTTCGGAAATACAAAATAATATACAGGCTCGTAATAGAAGATCCACAGGCGGATCATTAAAATGTACATGAAAGAATATAAAACATACTTTAGCACAGATCTAAGGATTTGCAAGATCCTCTTATTCACTACCGAGCAGCTTCCGGCCTATTTCGTATTGTACCTACAGTTTAGCCTTTGGACGATACGTCAGCTTTCGCTGGTAAATACACCCAACTGACTCATTTTGAAAACATTTTAAAATGATTTTAAGGGCACAGGGCACAAAATCTTTTATAACTTGGGAAAGTTACTTAGTAACCTTGTTAACAGATTCACATGTTTGTCCATACATACAGGGCCCAGTACAGAGACCGAGACATGATTAAATACACACCACTTAGAACTCACAGAGGAGTTATCCCCAACGTCCTGGGTAATTTGCATTTGAGCGTCTGTCAGGTGTATGCCTACACCCCGAGCTAAGGTCGTGGCCATTAACTAATGTAATGAGTCGAGGATATCCAGGACACGGTAATTTAACCCTCGATTTTTAAGTTATCAAACAAAACTAATTAAAACAGAATATGCAGATTTACTAGCCACAATCCGGCATCGATTGATCCCATTTCTGACCAAGCGGTAATAATTTACCGTATCCCAAGCCCGTATAGGGAAAATAAGTCGAGAGTATTTACCTGAGCTAGTCTTCTTTTAAATTTTTAATAACTCAGCCGTATACAAAAGTACCAACTGCAGATAGCATTTACCGGCAATGCTCTAGTCTGGATTATGGCATAAGCTAACCAATTAATACTAACGGTCTTTATTTAAGTCATAGACTTAGACCGTAGTGTACATGATCAAGGCGTATAACGCTTGATTAATCGATGATCGGATAGAATGTAGTTTAAACCCGACAAGTACTTTGACTTGCATAATATGGGTAAACAATTAACATTCTGGATTTAAGTTTAAATGACAAGGTTAAACCCGTTTTGGTTAAATTCCATAAACTAGTTACGTATAATCAACTGTACGCTTATAAGCGATAATGGGTAACCGGATAAGTCATGGACAAATTATATATGCCATTTTACTTTAAATAAGTTAAAATATCGGTAGGATATCAACTTATATGCCCGTTAAGGTTTTAAAACGAAACTATGCCTCATAAGGGCGTTTTGGTAATTATATACCGTTTAAAAGGAACTTGAATAAAATCTAATGTTATAACTATAAGTATTCTGTAAAAATACTTTATTTATGATATAATATCAGTTGGATACCAATCATATGTGTATTTTATCTTTTATGACTAAACTATGCACCGAAGGGGCATTTTGGTCATTTTACACATAGTTTATAAATTAATTAGGATTCTGAGTTTATAACATGTACCTACTGTAAATATTTTTTAAATAAGTTTAAAATCAGTAGGTATCAAGTCTTGGTCAATAACATGGTCTAAAACCATACTATGCGCCTAAACGGCGCTTATGTCGTAAATTGGCGTCTTTATGCGATTTTCACGAAAACTGATGTTAAGGTCAGATTAAAATGTCTTAGATATGTTATTTGATATAACATATCAGTAGATAAAAAATTTACCTTAAAGGGATTTGATTAAAACTATTTTATGAGCCACAAGGGCTAAAATCACCATTTATCGACAGAGTTTAAGGACTTGCTTGAAAACTCAGTTTATAACTCAGTTTAACATCCCAAATAATCCTACTTATAATATTACATCAGTAGGAAAATCATTTTTAAGTTCATTATCATTTAAAACCTTGTTATATGCAAAAAGGGCATTTTGGTCAAAGATGGCATAATTATGGAACTTGTACATAAACTTGGATTCTGATTATGATCATGTAATATAACCTTAGAGGGTTATGCTACATTATATTACGATCATAATGAAACTTTAGATCAATAAGTAACTAATCTAAATTGGGTCAGAATCGAAAGTCAAAGCAGAAGTCAAAATTTGCGACTTTCGATTGCGAACCAACCCTAGAACTGAAATTGACGAGCCGAACCTGTTCTTACATGTTATAATAATTATTACTAACTTTTTTAAGTGTCAAAACAGGTTTCATAACATATATAAGATCAATTTATGATTTTTTCCGAAAAATGGCCTGTTTGACTTTTTAATAACTTAACTTTGACCCGTCAATTGGTCTAGCAAACGTGATCTTTAGGAGGTGCCCTTTAAAGGGATTAACACCTACCTTATTACGATCACTTAGCCATGTTCATTTTGAACAATGGCTGGACCATAATGGTCTTAACCGAAAGTCAAAGCGTTTTCTGTAAAACGCTTGACTTTTGGCTATAAAAGCCTATAAACGAAAATGCACAAGGAAGGAACACTTACCAGTGATTCCTAGGGTGCAAAAGAACTATGTTGGATGCTCCTTTTAGCTAGGAACTTCCAGAGGAGGGAGAAGAGTTATGATTTAGAAATGTGCAAGTTCAGATGGTGAACTTGATCACATATTTATAGTTGGAGAACTCAAAAGAGGTGAAACCAGGTGTTTAGGGGTGTAAGAGGAAGCTTACAAGTGCCCCAAAACGTGGCATAGCAGTTTGGGAAGCCATGGTTTCGATTTTAATGGTTTTGGAGTTTTGTTTGGGAGCCAAGCAAAACTTTCTGCAGCAGACCCCTTCTCGCGCCCCGCGAGAGACCCAGGCCTGGTCTCTCGCGGCCCGCGGCCGCCCCTTGGTCAGTTTCAAAGTTTGACATTTAGCCCCTTAACTTTAAAAAGCTTCTAGAAACCTTCTAAAACACCCCTTTAGCACTTTTGGCCCTCCGTAGCCAATAGTTGGCATACCTGGGATTATGTCCGGTCATTGTCGAGCTCTCGGTTCGTTAAAAGGTCAATCAAATGTATAAATTAACATGTTGACACTTTTAATCCCTCAATCATCAAACTTTCACATATTTACAAAATGAGTTAAATGCTTGGTTGGTCCCTGTGGTTTGCAAAAATTTCAGCGTTGGTCCCAGTGGTTTACTATTTACACTCGTGGTACCAAAACTTGTAAAAAATGAACTCGCTTGGTCCCCTGCCCTAACTTCAGTTAAATAATTCTGTTAAAACCCACGTGCTTGGCACGTGAGGGTAATTTCGTCCATTCAGTCCAGCTCATTATAAAAACCACCTTATCCTCATTTTTCCCTCAAAATTAACGATCCTTCTTCCTCCCCTCACCCATGTTTCTCCAGGAACCCTAGAATGGCAACCTGTCACTATGGAAAGTTAGCCGTCATTCGCACATCATGGACCGACAACAATCCAGGACGGCGATACTATGCATGTCCATCACCGGTAAGCATTAGGGTTCATTAGTAGATGTTCTTTTTGGTTCCAATTTTTTAAATGTTTGATATGACAGGAAGTCACTTGTCCTGGATTTGTTCGTTGGTTTGACCCGCCAATGTGCCCACGAGCTATTCGCATCATTCCAGGGCTACTCCGAGCAAGAAACAGGGTCGATCAAGAAAGGGATGAACTAAGGACTGAACTGAGATGGAAGAACACTCTGATCTTAGTACTATTGTTTCTGTTAGGGTTACAGTTTGCAATGTTGTTAGCTTGACTGCAATGTTAATTATGTAATTTGACCAAATAATATTAGAATGAATTTTGGATATTCATAGATATTGTGGTTGTGGCAAACAAAACTATTTATATTGACATGTTAAATAAAGCGCAAAAGCGTTACGAACGAAAAATGTTAAATAAAGCGCAAAAGGGATACGGACGACCAATGTTAAATAAAGCGCAAAAGCGAAACGGACGACCATTGTTTTATAAAGCGCAAAAGCGATACGGACGACCAATGTTAAATAAAACGGAAAAGCATGTTAAATAAAATGGAAAAGCGACACGGATGACATTTATTGCCATCACTTAATATCCAACAAACCTAATAAAGACTCAACAAATCAAATTTATGACCCTGCCCAACAAATGTAATAAAGACATACTCAATTTCCAAACACAGCAATAACTATAATAGCCGATTAACATTTCCAAAATGGTGGCATAAACATAAGCCACAATAGTGCATACCAAACATAATAAAGACAAGCAACAGTTAACAAGTATTGTTTAAAGCATACGTCTGAATAACATAACAAAAAGATATTTAAAATCTAGCCCTTCATCAGTTAAGCGTATCCAGCTTATTCTTGACCTGCAGAGCCACCATCAGCAGCAGAACCACCAGCAGAACCACCATCAGCAGCAGCTGCATAACCACCTTCAGCACCCATTCCTTTCTTTGCAGCCTTGCAGCCTCTTGAATTATGGCCCTTCCCTTTGCATTTCTTACAGGTTACAGACCCACCCTTTCTAGTCAGCTTCCCTTTCTTCTCCAAGATATCTTCAACCTCCACTTGGTTTTTTCTCCTCTTCTTCTTTGGCCTGCCAGCTTGTTTGTGGCGAAATGGAGGGGTCAATGTTGTTGGAACTGGTGATATTGTGTCACACCCCGACTCGCAGCGGAAAAGGTGATCGGGACATGATTGGTTATCATCAAAGCTCATGACATTTATTTTAACGTTTCATATTCATTAATACAATTTAATGGAAATTTACAATCATAAATACATCAATGACCTAAACATCAGTCTAAGCTTCTTTGTTTTCTTCTAAGGCATTTCCTATGTTTTCATTGCTTCATCCTGTTCACCTGTATCATGTGTAAAAGGGTTTTTGGATCAACAAAAAGTTGGCGAGTGAATCCTATGAAAAACATTTGAACAAGTTTATTTAAATGATTATGAAATAAGTGCACAACCACACATGAGTAAAAGTAGATGTAAACTTATTCATAAATCAATTTAATATCAAACAATACACACATGAATAATAATGGATTGGTTTTGAGGCACGCGTTGCTCAACTCGTCTACCACGAGGAACTGATGGGCCTAATGAATGAATTGCATAAACATGATAATATGAAAGACATAACTACAAACAATATAAACTCAATAATACACACATGAACAATAATGGATTGGTTATGAGGCACGCGTTGTTCAACTCGTCTACCACGAGGAACTGATGGGCTTAATAAATGAATTTCATATAAGTTGACATAATAATTACAACAATATAAACAATCTAAGTTTAGATCACGATATGGTATGGCACAAGTTTAAATAAACGAGTTAATTATTTTGTGACACATGACACACCCCAAAACGTGTAATTAAAAAGGGGGATTTGTAAGATTCACTCACAGTGGGTGCGTTCGGTTGATGATGTTGAATGCACGCGAGGTGGTTTTAACCACGAGTGAAATTAACCTAGATAAATAGCATTATGGTTCGGTAAGTAAACGGATTTTATTAGTCCATTTTAGTAGGATTGTTGGGTGTATTTTTGTGAGTTTAAGGCTATTTTAAAACCTTAAAAATGTTATTTTTAAGTATTTTTAATTGATTTTTAATTAAAATAAATAAATAAAAATAATAAATTTTTTTGACTTTTGACCGTTGACTGTTGACTTTGACCGGTTCGAATGCGAGTATATGTGCGCTGAGTGAGGCTCGAACCCGAGACCTCCCGTACGCGTGCACGCAGCTCTACCAACTGAGCTACGTGTCTAACCCGAAATATTTCTGTTTTTAATTATATTTATATATTAATTAGATTAAACCGAAAATCATTTATTTTTTAAAAACGATTTAACTGAATCGGATCGGTGCGCTCCACAGGTCTCGAACCCGGGACCTGTGGGTTGAGTTAACACACAGTCCACCGCTGGACTGTGTGTTTAACATGTTATATAAACCGATTTTTATTATACTTAAATACAAACTAAGTATTTTCATTTCTGACTTATTTAAAAAGGTAGATAATTGTCCGAGTCGGTGCAGTAGACCGGACTCGAACTCGTGACGTGTGATTTAAACATACACACAGTCCACCGCTGGACTGTGTGTCTATATTTGGTTATTATTCCGATTATTATTATACTTAACATATATATGAAAAGAATCCGGTTCAGTTAACAAAAAAAAACATTTTTATTAAGGCAGCGTGTGTGGGACAAGATTCGAACTCGAGACGTTAGTGTGTTTATTGTGCACACAGTCCACCGCTGGACTGTGTGTCTAACCCGAGTAATAACTTGATTTTAATTATACTTATATGTTACCGAACTTCGTCTTCTTCGTCAGTTTTAACCAGAATCGGAAGTCCGACTGGTTCAATGTTTTAATCGGTTTCTTTAGCGTTTTTTAGTTAATTACAGGTGAGATTAAATAAAAAGAAGGGACGATTTAAGCGTGAGGTATACCGACTGGATTCCTCTGTTTTCCGGCATAACTCCGGCGACAGTAACAGGTTCCGGCGTCGTGTGTCTTGCAGCAGCGAGTCTTCAGAAAACTTGAAAAGGATGTGGGTGACTTCGGTATAAGCTCAGGGGGTTTAGTAAGGCTCAGAAAAGGAGGGTTCGGTTTTCCGGCGATGAGCAGAAAATTTCCGGCGAGTGAGTTTTCGCCGAGAAAGGGTGCGGTTTTGAGCGAAAAAGTTTGCAGAGGTTCGAGGGGGTATTTATAAGGCAAGTCGTCGATGAATTTGGTCCGATTTCCGACTTGATTCGTCGGTAGAAAATCTCTGGCGGTTATAACTTGTGTCGCGAGTTCAGGCGTCGGTTATAACCGATGATGAGTTAAAGTTTACGTAATAACTGAAAAAGTCGTAAATTCTTGGCGAGATCGCCGGGATTTCCGACGACTGTATTTGGGCGCCGGTTTTGAATTCGGAAAGTCATGTTATGAATTAAATGATTCTAACATTTAACAAGAAACATCAGTGGCGCAATGGTTTAAGTGTTAAGTGTTAAGTCTGTGGAACCGTGACCCGGCGACTGACCCGGGTTCGAAACCCGGCAAAAACAATTTGTTTTTATTTTCTTATTTTTAACAGTTTTTCAAAAACTAATTATATATTCCCATATAATAATTAATTATGTATCGTTTAAAATTATTTTGGACATTAAATTCGCAACGAAATTTTTAACTGAGTGTTCGGTTAATAAACGGAGCGGGTTTGGTAAATCCGTTTTTGACAGATGTTACATATTGGCCAGAGTTTGGGACCATTGATTGGACCAACCTTGTAGGCATAAGCCTTTTTCCAAGTGTCCAGATAGTAACATGGATGAACCCAATCCTCAGGTGGCCCCACCTGTTGTTTGTGTGCAACCATATCCCAGTTAACAGCTACGGCATGCTTACATGGGATTCCTGAAATTTCCCACCTCCTACAAGTACAAACCCTTTGTTCAACATTCACAACATATTGCCCAAGAGTCCCTTGTACCTGCCACCTACTATCACCACACCATTTCACACTGCATTGGGCTGCAGCCTTCTTGATCTCATCAAAGATCTCTGTTATCTTTGGTGTGAGGGGGCCCTTACACTACTGTTTCACCTTCATCACATTGACTATTCTCTTCATCAAATACATATTCTTCATCCTCATCTACAAAAGTATTGAAGTCCCTCATATCAACTTCTGTTTCTTCCACCTCATAATCATTGTCAACAATGTAGTCACTGTCTTCTGAGTCATCACCTTCAGCCTCACTTTGATGAGAACAGTCAGCCTCACTACCCCCCTCATCCTCTTTGTTACCCTCATCCTCCCTATAACTATCAGACTCCATGTCATCCTCAGCCTCCCTATAACTATCAGACTCCATGTCACCCTCATCCTCCCCATTACCCTCATTCTCATTCCTACAAGTAACCTCTACCTCACCCTCAGCATCCTTAAGACCCTCGTTGTTTGGGAATACTCCAGAAAAGTCAATGTCATCAAAGTTAAAACCATCTACACAAGTACCATGGTTTGCATTATAATTCCCAGTCTCTATATTATCATTGTTACCTACCAGATTATCATTGTTACCTACTGGATTATCAACAAACATGTTACTTGTATTCTTATTTGCACTAGATGACCCTTCAACATACTCAAGCATCAGTCTCCTCCTAGGTACTAACTTTTATTTGTTTTGTCTAACACCAACATTCTCCTGGACATTTTGGCTTTCCTCTACTAATTCCTCAATAACAACCCTAGATGATCCCTCTGGTGATTTTAAATAAGTATCAACCACAGATTTTACATGTTCAATGTAAAAGTTGATTAACTTATTTTCACCCACATATTGTGCCAAGTTACGAACATCAGCATCACACCCTAAAGCTACCAAACCAGTATCTAAATCTCTACCAGGTATTTGAAAATGATAATAAATTGACACCTTCTCTTTGAACAGGTTAAGGTCTCGTATCATCCAATCAACTTCATGGACAGAAAACTCATCAATGTCGATGTAATCAACATACGCTGACCTTCCTTGAACATAGCTTCTTCCTGGAAACCTCCGAAAAGTTCCAGCATAGAAGATTTTTGCAAAAAACAAACTAGGTTTCCATCTGCTCAAAAAACATAACAGAAAACGACCAAAACAGCGTGTGTCAGTAATTTTGTAAAACAAACACTACAAAATCGCTAAATATTTGAACTTTAGCACTATCAGCATAAAAAACTTACTATAATCACGATCTGGATTAAAATCATCAAACTCAGCCCTAATGTACCAACCCATTCCCTTCGATCAGCCCTAAACGCACCGATTATCTGTTCAATCGCCGGGATGTTGCAGAGAAAACGAAGAGACGGTGAGTCTTTGTAGGTGTTATCGTGGGAGAGATGAACAGAAATGAGAGGGAAACCAATAAATATCAACTGACATCTAGGACTAAGTGTGCAATTGCAAAAAGTGAACTTCAAATCAAACTGAATGGACGAAATTGCCCTCACGTGCCAAGCACGTTGGGTGTTTTAACAGAGTTATTTAACTGAAGTTAGGGCAGGGGACCAAGCGAGTTCATTTTTTACAAGTTTTGGTACCACGAGTGTAAATAGTAAACCACTGGGACCAACGCTGAAATTTTTGCAAACCACAGGGACCAACCAAGCATTTAACTCTTACAAAATTGAACTCTCTCGTCCAACAATTGGTACGTATGAGTGTTAGGACTTCACAAAGGATCACTTAGAGGCTTACTATAAGCATGTTGATTCCGATGTCACTCAGAGGCTGGGCATGTTGACATACCGGTCATTCAGAGGCTAAATTTCAAGCATGTTGACATATTAGTCACTCAGAGACTGTTATTTATGCATGTTGACATCGGGCCGTCACTCAGAGGCTTAGTTTGAGCATGTTGACGCCTTTAGTCCTTATTGGTCTTTAATAGACTATATTTTAAAAATACAACACGTGTCACTATACTATTGGACACAATTTTACAGGGTGTTACATAGAAATTACATGGTTTGGTTGGAAACTGGCCGTAATTTAGAAGTTTTGGCCGGAATATACAGGTTTTTTGCTCGAATCTGGCCGGAATCGCTGATTTTTTTGTTGGCCGACTAGGCCCGACTAGCAATTAATGGATTAATTAATGAAAAATAACTCAGCCGACTAGTGATTAATCGCCGCCTAGTCGCGATTTTTACAACACTGATAAGTAATGGAGTGTTAAAAATTTAAATGACATGAATATCCTTGATAAACCTTCCTTATTTAAAGATGTAAAGGTTATTTGGTAATTATATAACACTCCAAAGAAAGTTTGAAATTCCATTAAAGGAGTGAACGAAAGTTGAAATCCCATGATTGAAGGAATTTGGAGGAAACATTCCAATTCTATTTTCTTGTAATGCAGACCAAACATGATTATAATGAAAAATAATCCAATTCCAATTCTAATTCCATATGATTTCGCGAACCACACGACCCATGGGGCGTAACACATGAAAAGGTTATTGCATTTGAGAGTGTATGTGAAATACAACTTAACAAAAGGTTACTGAATTTGAGAGTGTATGTGGAATACAACTTAATGCAGGGGCATCCATTAATTTATTCGTGGCCTTTTCGATTAGTGGGTATTTTAATCCGGGGATTGAGTCTTTGCATGATTGAGCTCACGGGGGATAAAATTTGGCTAAATGGACTAATGAATGGTCTTTGAGATAAAGGATGGTGACGCTCAAGGGATGATATTTTTCGTATCATGAATTAATTTTTCTAGTTCATCTTTTATGTTTATTATATACTGGGTTTTACATTGTTTTAGTTGGTTGAGTATGTTGATTCAAAAATTGTAAGCTTTGAAACGTTATAATCGAATCATCAGTTTGAATGAAATTATTTGCTTATTAGCTCATTTGAAAGAGCATCCAATTATATCACAACCACTTAAATATTAGAGCCATACATAGGTAACAAATTGCTTAACCATAATTTTAACCAAAGCACATACATCATTAATGTAATGTAGTTATCTGTATGCAATAGCAGAAAGCAAACGAGAGCCATATATTGGGAGGCTTTCGCTTAAAAGAGTCGTATGGGCGAAGTCATATTAAAAAGATGCGAGTCCAATACATTAACCATAGGTTACAAACTTATCGTTATTGTGATACTTAGAAACCCATGACTACTTCTTATTTGTTATCAAATAAAACACCAGATTTAGACACTTGAATTTTAATCTTAAAAATTTAATACTTATACGCAATTAAGATTGTGAGAAATTTAATTGTATATAACTTACGTTTTATAAACTATTGAGTTAAATGTCTGGTTGGTCCTTGTGGTTTGTAAATATTGCAAACTTGGTCCTGAGGCTTCAATAATTACACACTTGATCCCGGTGATCGTAATTTTTGCACTCGGGTGATCCTTATTGCTTATTTATGTTAAATATCTCAGTTAAGTATGTGTTAAGTGACTAGACTGTACCTGAACTAAAAAACAAAACACTTAAAAAAATAGGGTCCACCCTTCTTCTTCCTCCTTTCACCACCCACCACCACAATCTCCACCTTCAACCCACGACCATCACCATCACCACCTCCATTGCCACCTTCAACCCATCGCTTCCACCTCCATCGTAAACCCACAACCACCACTGTCACCTTCAACCCACAACCTCCCCCCTCCATCGTAAACCCACCATCGTTACCTTTAAACCACCACCTCTGCCATCACCTTCAACCCACCGTCTCCACCTCCATGTTTTTATGGTAACCATTGTTCGTACTCTGGCGATGGCGTCCTAGTGATACAGAAGTTGAAAAATAAAGTGGTGGAGTTGATTGGGTGGTGATGAGTCTTCGGTGATTTGAGAAAAGAGAGAATGAGAGAGGAGAGTGAGAGAGAGAATTATGCAGGTTTGGGTGGGACCCATAAACTTTTATTAAGCTATTTTTGATATGTTTTTTTTAATAAGTAAGGATACTTTGGTCATTTAACATACACTTACTGGTCTATTTAACACAAATTAGTGATAAGAATCACTCAAATAAAAAATTACGACCACTGAAATCAAGCATGTAGTTATTGAAGACTCGAAACCAAATCTAACAATTTATGCAAATCAGATACACCAACTAGTGGACAAACTTTTTTCTGAAAGATTTCTCTTTTATCTAAAACAAAACTAAAATATAACGAAATTTCAAGAAATTTAATTTCAATACCATATTCACATTCTCATACACACATACATACATATAGCCGCCTCATTCATAAACCCTAATCTGCATCATAACCCCTCTTCCTCTGCAACCTCCATCTCAACCGCACACAATCCTTCAACCATGCCGAAAAGAAGCAAAAGTAAGTACAACATCTACACCTATACATTCACCAATACTGTTTACCAAATCTCAATCAATTGACTACATGTTTACAAATGTGCAGAGAGTAAAAGCAAGCGCGTAACATTAAAACAGAAGCACAAGGTCATAAAGAAGGTGAAAGAACACCACAAGAAGAAGGCCAAAGAGGCGAAAAAGCTAGGGTTGAACAAGAAACCTAGGGTTGAAAAAGATCCTGGTATCCCTAACGACTGGCCGTTCAAGGAGCAGGAGCTTAAGGCGCTTGAGGCGCGTAGGGCGAAGACGCTTGAGGCGCTTGAGCAGAAGAAGGCTGAGAAGAAAGAGCGGGTAATAAGTTTGTGTTGTTTGGAAAGAGATGTTGGATTGTTTGTTGTTAATTAGAGGATTTGTTGATGTCTGTGTTGAAACTTGAAAGTTAGCATGTTATAAGGCTGGTTTGATATGTATTTGGTTGGTTAGTTGTTAAGATAAACGGTTAGAACTGTTTTACATGTGATTAGATAGTGTTGTAGGAGCGTTTTAGGAGTAGTTTAGTTTGCCGTTTAAGAAAAGATACTGTTAACGAAATCGGGTGGTGACTTAGGAATATCATATTTGAAGTTTGAGGAGAAATAAAGCTGCGCTAGTGTCGAATCTAGCTTTACAGATTTGTAGCGTTTAACCTCCTTGAAGGCCACTTGGTCAACACAAGCCGTGTTTCATCCATAGTTGTCAATAGCGAGCGTAGCGATCGATATGGCGCGCTACGTAGCATATAGGTCTAGGCTTGCTATTAAGGTTGTAGCGATGGATAGTGATAATGGCGACATTTTATTTTATTTTTTGTTTTTTAATATAAGCAACGATTAAATATAGCTATAAATAGCTGGATTTTGGGTTTTTTTTCCCTAGTGTATCACAATCTATAAAATAGCTGCCTGCTATTTGTCGCTATTTACTATGTAGCATATAGGTACCTTATTGCTATTCACCATTAACAACCAAGGTTTAAAAAAACGGAAACGAGTTTCGAGGCGTTTTCCCTTTGCCTCACGAGGCATAAGCCACGAGGCGAACCGAATCGTAAGCCCGAGGCGGAATTAAAAAATAAATATATAAATTATATATCTTATAAAAATAATAATACTAACTAAATTCATCATCAAAAACACACATAAAAAAGACATAATTTGCTTGAAATTGACACAAAAAGTAAAAAACATCAAAAACTAATATCAGAAACCCCTGAGGTGCAACTTTTTTTAGCGCCTCAGCCCCTCTGAGGCACACGTACAATAGAAACCCCCTGAGGCGCATGCCTCAACCGTTTCTTAAAACCATGTTAACAACTATGGTTTCACCGGTGTTGGTGGGGTCAACAGGTTCTCATGGTAACCTGCAAAAGACGGAAACTGTTTTTTGGGGCGTAACTCATGCAAATTAATTTTTAAGTCTAATGTATTCGGATATGTTTTTTGTTTTATGACTTGAATATGGTTTCGTGGGTCGTGGGAGCAGCTTCTGAGCTTTTTAAAACCCATAATCTTCTCTAATTTGGGAGCAGCCTCAGACTTGTTTTTTGGGCGTTTCGCCTTGAGGCGCACACCTCAACCGTTTTTTAAAACCATGTTAACAATATGGTTTCGCCGGGTGTTGGTGGGGTCAACAGGTTCTCATGGTAACCCTGAAAAGACGAAAACTTTTGTTTTTTTTGGGGCGTAACTCATACAAAT
This sequence comes from Scalesia atractyloides, assembly GCA_947069175.1. Taxonomy (NCBI): domain Eukaryota; kingdom Viridiplantae; phylum Streptophyta; class Magnoliopsida; order Asterales; family Asteraceae; genus Scalesia; species Scalesia atractyloides. The sequence continues at coordinate 6,741,854 of CAMTDV010000002.1, read as the reverse complement.
TAAATTTTAAGTCTAATGTATTCGGATATGTTTTTTGTTTTATGACTTGAATATGGTTTCGTGGGTCGTGGGAGCAGCTTCTGAGCTTTTTAAAACCCATAATCTTCTTTAATTTGTTAGATCTTTATTAGGCATGCGATAAAGAAATAGTTGAATATAGCTATCTAAGTATTTTGCATATGTTAGAATGCTAGATGTGAAGTCTATGGTCTGTAGTCCGTACTTGTGTTAAAGTAGGTATTTAGTGAGAACAGTTAACATTTGCCTTATTACTTGTGAGCTTTCGCTTATTTTAGTTAGCAAATTAATGATTAGTTTCTAGGGCCTATTAGTTCTTCGATTCTGAATCTAAAACAGCTTCACATTATGGCAACTTCTTTTGAGAGCACCTTTTGTGATCATAGGTAAAGATGGCAATTTTAACATAGTTGGTTTCAAACAGGTTGAATTGGTTATGTTGTATTAAAAATATACTATGTTGCAATACGTTCGGTAATACTTTTTTAGATACATAACTTTATCGTTTGTTTTTACTTAGGAATAAAGCTCTTTTGGGTTTGGTTCACTTGTTTAACAATGTATTCTATATGACCTGTATCTAACCTGCCAATTTTTACACCTCTAGTAATAGGTTGTAGTTGCATCCTTGTTATTTTGGGTACTTCCATTTTGTTTGTAAGAAATATTTGTTGGTTCATAAGGCTTTTTGCAACAAAACTTTCTTTTAAATGACACTTTGTTTTCTTCAGGCTAAAAAGAGGAAGTTGGGTCTGTTAGACGATGATGGTGATGATATCACGAATCTGGCTGAGCAGGTCTCCGCAAAAGAACATGAATTAGGAAAGAAAAAACCGGAAGGTAATTCCACTGCTACAGGTAAAACCATGGGTATATCATATATGATCATATAGTCTATTCGAACTCAAATACATATCTAATTATTATCTTTCTAAAATATCCTTGGGTTTTGTTGGGACAATTCAGATAGGACATTTTACAAGGAGTTGACCAAAGTTATTGAAGCATCAGATGTCATTTTGGAAGTTCTTGATGCTCGAGATCCCCTTGGGACCCGCTGTCCCGATTTGGAAAAGATGGTACTAAAAGCTGGCCCTGAAAAACATCTAGTGTTGCTCCTCAATAAAATAGGTAATTACATTATATGTTTTTAAAATTTGAAAAATGGATGAAAAGTGTAAATGGACCAATATCTACAATACATATTCCTAAATTTTGTTTACACATGTTGGAATTTGGATATTAGATCTCGTTCCTCGTGGAGCTGCTGAAAAGTGGTTAAAGTATCTTAGGGAGGAGTTACCAGCAGTTGCGTTTAAGTGTAGCACTCAACAACAGAAATCTAATCTCGGGTGGAAATTCTCAACAACCGCAAAAAAAACTAGCACTCTTTTGCAAACAAGTGACTGTTTAGGAGCGGAAACTCTTTTAAAGCTGCTGAAGAATTATTCAAGAAGTCACGAGGTATGATTTCAACAAACTCTTGATGTTTTTACTTGGAAGTGACATTCTCAACTCATTTACTTATGGAGTTGGTTTATTGATAGCATTATGTTTATTGCAGATTAAAAAGTCGGTTACGGTCGGTGTAGTGGGGTTGCCTAATGTAGGCAAAAGCAGTTTAATAAACAGCTTGAAGAGGTGCCATGTTGTCAATGTTGGGGCTACACCTGGTCTCACAAGAACCATGCAAGAAGTCCAGTTAGACAAGAGTGTTAAATTACTAGATTGCCCTGGTGTTGTTATGCTTAAATCGGGGGAGAATGATGCCGCTGTAACCCTTAAAAATTGCGTTAGAATCGAGAAGCTGCAGGACCCCATTTCTCCAGGTAATTGAAATAAGTGATCAACCTTTTGAACCATTGTAGTTGATGCAATAATTGGGGCTGCAAATGAACTGAACGGACACGAACAAGACATTGTTCGTGTTTGTTTGTTAAGAAAACATATGTGTTCAGGAACTGTTCATGAACACTTACCGAACGAGATTTTCTATTCGTGTTCGTTCGTTGAGGAAATGAACGTGTTCATGTTCTTTTGTTAATTTCAGGTAACGCGTAAACAAATGTTCATGAACACAAATGAAAACAAACGGACACAAACAAGTGTCCATGAACAGAAAATACATTGATACTTATTTGTCAGAATTTTGAATTTTTAAATAAAATTAAAAATTAAAAATAATGACAAAGTATCGAACACAAACGAACATAAAAGAAACACGTTACCGAACATTCACGAACATCAATGAAACAACGTGACCTCTATTCATGTTCGTTCATTTTAATTGCAGGACCCCATTTCTCCAGGTAATTGAAATAAGTGATCAACCTTTTGAACCATTGTAGTTGATGCAATAATTGGGGCTGCAAATGAACTGAACGGACACGAACAAGACATTGTTCGTGTTTGTTTGTTAAGAAAACATATGTGTTCAGGAACTGTTCATGAACACTTACCGAACGAGATTTTCTATTCGTGTTCGTTCGTTGAGGAAATGAACGTGTTCATGTTCTTTTGTTAATTTCAGGTAACGCGTAAACAAATGTTCATGAACACAAATGAAAACAAACGGACACAAACAAGTGTCCATGAACAGAAAATACATTGATACTTATTTGTCAGAATTTTGAATTTTTAAATAAAATTAAAAATTAAAAATAATGACAAAGTATCGAACACAAACGAACATAAAAGAAACACGTTACCGAACATTCACGAACATCAATGAAACAACGTGACCTCTATTCATGTTCGTTCATTTTAATTAAACGACCGAAATCTCTTGTTCGTGTTTGTGTTTCTTCATTTTTTAAATGAACGAACACAAAGGAACTTTTCGTTGAACGGTTCACGAATTGTTTGCTGAATGTTCGGTTTCTTTGCAGCCCTAGCAATAGTATAATGGCAAAAAAATGAGAAGTCTGCAAGTAGAGATGGGTAAATGGGTGGGTCCAGTCGCGAGTGTGTGTGATAACAAGTCTAGACAGGTTTTATGTACTCGTTGAAGTCGGTTGGGCAGTAAATAACTGCAAACACTTTTATGCCATTTATTTTAATTAACTTATGTGAATACAAAATTTGTATCGTTAATAGTTTATACTTTTTACTATAGTGGTTTAAAGGCATACATTAAAATACAAAATGCATGAGTATTGACCTGTTCAACTCGTTTGACACTTCCCACTATTACCTATATTTCTTTATTTGACCCTTTTTGTCCCGTTTGAATTAAAACATAATACAAATTTTCTATTTTATGTGGAATGCAGTGAAGGAAATTCTCAAGTTATGTCCAGCAGAAACGTTGGTAACTTTATACAAGATTCCTACTTTTAATTCAGTTGATGACTTCCTTTCCAAGGTAGCTACTGTCAGAGGTAAGCTTAAAAAGGGTGGCACTTTGGACATCGAAGCTGCCGCAAGAATCGTTTTGCATGATTGGAATGAAGGTTCGTCTAAACAGAAGCCTTTAATAATTTTGCATGAGTATTAGAGGTTTTTAATATTTTTATGATAATTAATTCGCGTTTCACTGTGATTACAAAAGTTATATCACTTTGTTACTATAAAACAAAAACGATTTTATAAATAGAATTGCAGTTAAAGACGAGAATACCCCTCCGTGATCATGAGAAATAAATGTTTATTTTTGCAGGTAAAATTGAATACTATACAATGCCTCCAACTAGGAATGAAGGAGAGAATACGGAGGCAAAAATTGTATCGGAATTAGGAAAGGAGTTTAATGTGGATGAAATATTCGGCACTGAATCGTCATATATTGGTAGTCTTAAATCGGTAAACGATTTTAATCCTGTTGAGATTCCGCCAAGTGCCCCTCTCGCTCTTGACCAGTCAATGCTCAAGGTTTGTGTAACTTCTAAAAAATATATCTAACTGTCACGCTCCTATATAACCAAAATTTTATTCTTGGGTTTTACAGGACGATACAACTCCAGTGGAAAAAAACACGGAAGATGAAGACATGGCTGAAGGTGAAAACGCACCAGAAACGCAGAATGATAAACCGGATGCTGGTGAAGGTGTTCTTACCACCAAGCAAAAGAAACAGCAAAAAGCCAGTAAATCCACTCCGATGGAAGAAGATGAGTCGAATGATTACGATTTTAAGGTTGATTATGTGAAAAAGGAATCTGAACCCAAGGGTGATGATGATGATGACGACGAAGAAGATGGCGATGCTGCTGATGATGATGATGACGACGAAGATGGTGATGCTGATGATGATTTGGCTGAAGAAAATGAAAACAAAGTAGAATCTTCTGATCATGGCGAAGCTACTGATCAAACACATGCCGCCTAGCAGTATTTTGATAATTTGGAGGATAATTGCTTGAAATTTTGACATTAGGTTCACTTAGGAAATCTTGTCGTGTATTGGTGAGAATTGAATTGCACGTTGTTTGGACGAGGTTATCCTTATAATTTATATTGTATGTTCTGGTATAATCTTCACTGTTTAGTACAAGGTTTTAGATTCATGTCAAGTATGATCAACCGTTAAAGAATGCTTGATCCAACTATGTTACCCGTATTTTATAGAGTTTTGTCATTTGTGTCGGGTTCACTGGTTGATTGTTCAACCGCAATATTACCCATATTTTTATGTGTCAAAATCGATCATCCTAATCGGCCTTACATGATTAAAATCGTATAACCCAAACACGACCCGTTTACCCAACTTGTCTAAACCGGTTGAGAGGTAGTAATTAAGTTGAAAACGTGTTAATCGGGTTGGTGGGTTGCAAAAATGGGTTAAACAGGTCAATTCGAACACAACCAGTTAATCAAATAGGTTAACCCTAATGTGTTTCGTTTATTAAACTGGTTAGATATAACAACCTAAAACCTGACTATTTTGTGCTAGGTGTTTATGTCAAAATTCGTCACCCTTAGTCACTAGGGTTCACCACTCAAAAAGCTTTGTTGATCCGAAACACTTTATTTACAATAATAACTAATCGATATTTGACGCGTTTCTTTTTTGAGAAAAATATTTGTAAATTTAGTTATTTGACTCGTTAAAAACAAAAGATAACCAATAAATATGAACATTATGTTCAGAAGTAGGTATGTAAAATAATATATTAATAATTTGAACTTTGATTAATAAAATCACAATGGACCCTAATATAGCATAAGCAAGACTCCCTATATATATAGGAATCTACATTATTCAAAATCTCTATATATTTTCACTTCACCGACCATTTTCACAATATCAATATCCCAGCTCATTTGTTAGACAAATAGCCTAAACTAGTAACCAGATAGCGAACCTCAGTCAGTGATAACACATTCATCATATTCAATCACACAGTTCTATTTTAATCATCTATTGATATTCCTAAAAGTGGGTCGGGGCTGCCATTATTCGGGCTGGGATCATCAGAACCCGAGCTAGATGAAGATGTTGGTTCATCAACAGCTGCAGAAGCATTTTTAGGTTCATCGACAGGTGGTGAAGAACTATATGATGCAGTGGACTTTGGAACCAGACCTTGAGCTTCCATCGCTTCACGGGCCGCTTTTTCTTTGGCCTTTTTAGCCCTTTCTAATACTTCATCCTGCATATAAGCCCAAACTACAAATTCAGATCAATATTTATAATAAGTGTAACATTCTTTTTAGAATATTCTAAAGATAAATTTACTTATGTACGTGTATGATGTATCTGTTGATACAAAAAGTGTTGGTGGGTCAACCCGGCCGAGCCCGTTTCAACCCGCCAGGACTGGCCCATTGCCACATGCCACGTACTAAGACCTATGTTTCATGATGCACCAAATTTAAACCCCCCTTTCAGACCCATCTTTACCATTTCGTATTTGTAGTGGTAGATGCCGGTTGACATAAAACATTTTCTTAGTCAAAAATATTTTATATCATTTCAATAACAACCCAATCTTTTGAATAATATGAACTAAAAGAATTTTTGCACTAAAAAGGTAAAAACACACTATAGATGACATTCAACCGGTTTGACCCAATATGAAAAAAAATTAAAAATGCAAAAGCGAATCAACCCATTCATATGTAATTATGTAAATGGGTCGAAATTGCCAGTGCCACATTCGAACCTTGGTTTAAAAAAGCGCGCCTGAGGCGCGAGGCACACTGAGGCGCGCTTTTTTGCATCCACTCTGAGGCGCACGCCTCATGCACATGACCCATTTTTGTGCAGAAGATTGTTGTAAATCATGTTTTTCAGGCTGTACATGTATGTAATTTCAATATTAAAACATATACAGCTATTGTGTCTAAATATAGGTAAATGATCCTAGAAACCTATATAATATATAAAAAATAGATAATCGCCTTGCGCCTCGCGTACGAAATGCCCACCACTTTTGCGCTTAGCGCCTCAGTTTTAGACCTCGTCGCTTTTGTGCGCTTCGCGTTTTTTAAAACCAAGATTAGAACACGTCATCCATTAACTTAAACTCCAAACCCTAAACTTGTATCTAGAACCTTCCATATTAGAAACATAAAAAACTAAAATCTTTAGTACCTGAAACTCCTGTACTTGTTTTTGTTGTTCAGCTTGCAACCGCCCAACTGCGCTCAGGAACTCCCCCACAGTCGATTCAATACGTTCATTTAGTGCTTCTGCAAACGCCTTGCCCAAGAAAAATGCATCCAAAACTTGTTTACTTTCATTTTCGCCTATAAATTACAAACTTTTTCCGTGATTAAGGTGGTAATTCCATGATTCTAATCATTCATGAACCAAGTATATGCTTCAAATTGTTCAAGTTTTTTTTTTTTTTGTAACCATGAGAACCCGTCTGGAAAAACTCACAGGACCCACCAATACCCTGCTAACCAGTGAGACCCAATAAAGTGCAACTTAACCCGGGCGCTAGTATCATTTCCACAACACACATCCAAACAACTTCTAAGACAGTTTCCGTAAATGTTTCTACACATTCGATATAAATCTACACAAATTCCACCCACTGTAGCTTAAAAAGGTCAAAATCTTTATCCAATTTCCAAATGAACCAAGTATATGCTTCAAATTGGTTCAAGCATATTAAAGAATTCCTTTTACGATTCAAAATTATTCAAGTTTTCTTATTTGTACCCATGAGGAACCCGTCTCGAAAAACTCACAGCACCCACCAATACCCTGCTAACCAGTGAGACCCAATAACGCGCAACTTAACCCGGGCACTAGTATCATTTTCACAACACACATTTAAACACCTCCTAAGATGAATATTTTTACACATTCGATATAAATCTACACAAATTCCACCCCCTTTGACTTAAAAAAGGTCACAATGTTTATCTAATTTTCTAAACTAAGATCACACACAGAACTCAAAAGTCCATAACCAAACTCTTGATTAAAGAATTAAATTCAGCCATACCTTGAATTACAAGTCAATTAAACACACCAATTTCAGAATAAACACAAACAATTCCTAATAATAACCAATTTTTCCACGACAAATACACTCATAAGTCATAAACTGCAAAATTACCCTAAAATTCGAATCTAATAAGTTAAAAAGTTAATAATACCTGGAGCAGGGTCACCAGGTGTGCTGCTACAATTACACCTAAACCCACGTCTTAAAGGACCCGATTTCTTCTGCAAAAACACACCTACTGCTGTTTTCCTATGAATATTTGGGGATTTGAGGCAGGTAACTGATGGGTTGAAGGTTCTAACAATGATATGAGAATATGCAGGTGGTGAAGAAATTGTGGTACTCATAATTCTGTGGGAAGATAGAGAGAGAAAGAGAAAGATCTGGTTCGGGAACATAACAGTACATATGCAGTATTCAACATCATCGTCATGTCCTGGTGGGCCCATTTTGGGCCGTTTTTGTTCCTTGGATCAAATGACGAGGTTGGGCTCGTTATGTGACACGTCGTTGTCATTTCACCGGATGGATGACTTTCGTTAATGTTTTCTTCGACATATTCCTTGGATCAAATCTGTTGGATTTTTGAACGACGTTAGCTTGGTGACAGCGGTGTCTCTTCCAAAGGGTCTTTAACACTTTCCAACCTCTTCTTACCTGAGTTCGAACCCCCCCGACCACACGGATGAACCTACGTTGCGATGACTTTCGAAACCTGATATTAAACTCGTACCGAATACTCAACTACACTTGTTGCTAAATCATAAGTTTTTAGTAACGAAATCATAGCATTATTATATTTTTCATGGTTGCACAATAAACACACTTGGAGGTCAACAGGTTCGGGTAGTCAGTCAACATGTCTAGAATCTTTTGAGGTTCACATCGGGTTTTGATTCCTTCGCCATCTCTACCTAGGGGGAATTTGGTTTGAGCTAAATTAAGTTGAGCTTTTAATCATTTTATCGAATTTAAACATAACAACAAGCTTGGAACATATTACATGATCAATTTAAATTTCAACATGGAGTTTTAAGGCTTTTGTGACATGTATGTGTCGATGATAGTGTCTTAATAATTTATTAGATAATTTTTTAATACTGTAGCTTATTATATTCAAGTTTTGAATGTTACCTATAATAAAATTTTTGATGTAGAAGGATAATTAAGCCTCAACCTGTGTTTCTAGGTTTGTCTCAAAATGTTAATGATTGCTTATCGTACTTATTATAAGCTTACTATTTGTTTTACATTTTTTTGTGACTAGATACAGGTAAAGGTTATAAAGACACTGCCAGAGGTATGTATGGTTTAGTTCCATTCGGTTATTGGCCTCAACCGAAACCAAAGTCATCTGTTAATCTATTTACTAACTAATCATTTATTTGGTTAACCGCTTTGGTTTATTTGGTTAGATTGTCGATTTTCAGTTCGATTCTGTTAAAAACCAAAACTAAACTTGGGTAAAAAATTTTGCATAGAAATACATTATAACCAAAACCAAACTTGTGTTACTTTTTTTTTTGCATAGAAATACATTAAATTGATACAAATACATGAAATGAAATGGATATATAAATACATGAAACGGAGATATAAAAGCTATGAGAAAATGAATGGTTCGAGTCGATTTATCGAGAGTACAAAAGAATCGCTAACTGGTTTTCGGTTGATTTAGTTAATTTTCGTCTGTTTTCATTACTATTACTCATGTAACATATCAACTATTTTATTAAAAAAATGTAACAGTACTATACTCAAATTAAAGAGAATAAAATGTTCGTTTAACAGTGTGATTATTTTTGAAAAATATTAACGTATAAAAAAGTTATAACTATTTAAAAATCGTAGGGTGATTGGCTAAAATAAGGGGGGGAAGTGTAATTATCATTTAAAGAAACAAAAATTGAGTAAAGTCGATGAGGGCAAATGTGTAAGTAGTGTTTAAAAGTCGTATTTGCCATCAAAAAGTTGTTAAGATGTGCATTATGTCTCGTACTTCGAGTAAATTTAGCTGTGCAATTTAAATTTTAATATGTCGCATTTTTCTAAACCACAAATTTCTTTTAATCAATGTCGTCTGTAGGATTTGAATCTAAGATCCCCTTCTAAATTCAGGTATTTAAAGACTTTGTCTTTACCAATGGATCACCACCTATTGATGTCCTCATATAACATGTGTTATAATATAATACATAGTATTGATAAATAATGATATTTGTAAATTGTTATTTTTGTTGAATTGAAGGTATTATAAACCGATGGAAACTAGTTTTAAACCTCTCAATGGTATGGGTGTTTTAATGTGTATGAGCTTCAAAGATTGAAAAGATACTTGGAGCATGTGACAATCAATTGTTATAGTGTATTATCATAACCTAAATTTTTCCGAAGATTATCCCGAGTACCCTACAAAGAAACAATTCGTAGATTACCTCGAGAACTACGCGGAAAAGTTCGATATCAAGCCGCAGTTCAACGAGTGCGTGCAGTCAGCAAATATGATGATGCATGTAAGCTCTGGCGGGTTAAGACCATCTCGACAACCGGGTCAATCCAGGCCGAGACGTAGTATATCTGCCAGATGCTTGTTGTTACCAGCGTAGAAAACTCCGAAGGGGTAATACCGGATATTGAAGGCCTAAAAGATTACAAGTCCGGTGAGAAATACAAAGGAAAGAAAGTTTTGGTGGTCGGGTGTGGGAATTCCGGCATGGAAGTCGCTCTAGATCTTTCTAACCACAATGCAAAGCCATCGATGGTGGTTCGAAGCTCGGTGAGTAATCCACTAAGTAGGGGCTGTTCAAAAAGCTAGCGACTCGCAACTCGTTCATAGCTTAAGTCAGGCTCGGCTCGTTGGTTCGTTCTTAGACTCGTTTAACTTCAAACTCGAGCTCAAGTCGAGCCAAACTGCCTAGTTTAATGTCAAGCTCAAGCTCAAACCCACCCTGACTAGACTAAACATAAATTTTCGGAAAAGGTTTCGCAGGACAGCTTTTCTGACAAAAGCAGTTTTGTGGAAAAAGTGTACCTCCTTTTCCTACGCATTTCCCACAAAGTTTTTCAATAATCTTTGTTCTTTATTTCACCAAAATCAATACCCATCAGGGGGTCGGGGCGCCCTGTTATACAAAATCCATCACGAGTTGTAACAAGTGATAGACCACCACCACTGCTTCTCATCACTCGTGGATTTGAGCACGCGTGGCCCCTATCATGCTTGTTGATTTGTGTTGATTTGAGGGAAATTGTTGGGTGTGGTGAGTGATTAGCATTTCCACTAAAATCCATCACTAGTGATGGAATAAAGCTCGATGACGTGGCGGAACTTGATTGAATGTTGTGAGTTTCATCACTAGTGATGGAATTTCATCATTGTGGAGCGCCCCTACCCCTTACAATCAAGATACTAATTCATCATTTTCAGGTTCATGTTTAACCAAGAGAAATACTCGGAAATCAACATTCAATATAGTCATGATGCTAATGAATTGGCTACCTCTATGGATAGTTGACAACATCCTCTTGATCTTTGCATGGTTCATATTCAGAAACACACAACGTTACGGTATCAAACGACCATCTTTAGGTCCACTTACACTCAATAACAACCATAGAAAGAATCCGGTCAGGTGACATCACTGTCGTGCCCCAAATCAAAAGATTCACAGAGAAAACAGTCGAGTTGGTTAACACTTCAAAAAGAAATTTTCTAAAGTGGTAACAAAATCGAAAAAAAAAACGTTCAATTTTTCCAAAATTTACACTACCGTCGAAACGTCAAGAGACAACGAGAGTTACTCATTGTTACACTCTATATCCGCCTGTGGTGGTGAATGTGCATGGGGTGTAAACCCTAATTCTCTATGGGTGTCTTTAATTAACTTCATAGGCAGCCCACTTCACTTGGTCATTTTGGGTTAGGCCTAACACCTCATCAGATCCTAATGCCTATATCGGCTTTGGCCCAACTGGGACAAGTCCATTTGTTGATACCAAGGGCATGCACTATGTACAGTCCGGTTTAAAATCGGGAAACCGTCCAGATTGACCATGGTCGGGTTTCTGGGTCAGTTTTCCTTTAGACTTTTCGTCATTGGTTTCAAAATTTCTTAACCGTAGTGAATGGTTAGATTTATGGGCCCTATGCCAAAAACTGATCATATACAACCGAAGCAGACCATACAAATTTATTATTTTAGTTTTTAAATATTTTATCTTACATATGAATAATTAACTATTTATAATTTGTATTATGTTTAATTAAAATAAAATATTTATGACACAAAAATACCCCCTCTATTATGAATATGATTTTGATTTCAAAAAAAAAAAAAGAAAAAATTATACCGGATCGTCAAGAAAAAAGTTACTTTTTCAACAAAATCATCAAATACCGATTACTCGTTATTTTTTGGATTTACAGGTTATATGCTTATGGTTTTACTTGATTAGAAGTTACTCGTTGAAATGCTCATCATCCAAAACCCTATATTAAACTCACATAATACACCATCTTTAAATATTAAATGCTCAACTACATTTCTTATAATTCTATAACTTTAATAGTTAAGTTTTTAGAAACTAAAGCATAATAATCATTGTATTTTTCATGATTGTGCAATAAACATACATGGTTTCGGTGTTAGGGTGTGGGTCAAAGGGTTCCATTAATCTGGTTCGTATCATGAAAATAATCTCGTAAATGGTCCTATAGCCGAATACATGTCTAGAGTCTTTTGGGTTCCCATCAGATTTGAGTTCCTTCTCCAATTAAAGGGAATTAGGCTCAAAGCTCAACCAAATCGAGCTTTTATCAATTTGAACACAAGAATGAGCTCGAAATATATAACCGAAATATATAACCTGATGAATTCAAAGTTCAACATGGAGCTTTGAACGTTGTGTAACATCTATGTGGAAATTACAGGGTTTTCAAAATTTATTAGAATTTTTTCTAAGGATTTTGAATTATGTTGTTTTAAGTTTTTAAGTTTAACTTCAAAAACGGGTACACTATTACATCCACTCTCTATTAATGGTTTGGCTACTCATCTTTATCAAGGTCAACACTAAATATATTGGTGCACCCACAAACCGCCGTGAAAATGATGCATGCATCGTCGTTTGTGGTTGCATTGCAATCACACACGCTAACACTAAATATATTGGTGCACCCACAAACCGCCGTGAAAATGATGCATGCATCGTCGTTTGTGGTTGCATTGCAATCACACACGCTAACACGCACAACCTAAACACACATTTCATGACTATATCATAAAATGCATTACTTTTTTGATAATAATATAAATAAACATATGTAATGCAATTGCTAACTAAACATACCCTTATATTCATAATATAGTTTCTTAATCGGCAACAACAAATTATTCATTAAAAGGTAAAATAAAAAAGCTGATGTACCATGAAAAGACCATATACATACAAACAAATTACGTAATATCCTATAGAACCGGTACTTGCATTAAAGTGCATATGCATATAATAAGACTGTCTTAATACTATTTGTAGTATTCAAATTGAAAAACTGTTGGAATTGAACCTTAAAAAAAAACAAATGATAGAAAGCCAAAATATACTACAACCTCTGATCTTAATAATAATATAACACTTGCTGAAGATTAAATGTCAAAGGTCTGTTATGGCAAAACTCTGCTGAAGTCTAAAGCTGAAGGTCTACCAAGGGAAAGCTCTGTTGAAGATTAAAGCTAAAGGTCTGATCGGCTGTTATGAATTAAAGCTAAAGCTCTGCTGAAGATTAAAGCTGTCTATAACACTTTCAAGCTGACATCATCATAAGATGCTCAGTGGTTAGGATTGTAGTATAAATAGAACAGTGCTTGTACTGTTCTATTTGATCACTTTCATCAGTTATCAATCTAACATATCTTCCTTCATTCTATACGAACAAATCAGTAATCTTAGACTGAGGGGGAGATTGTGATTTATATGCATGTGATTACAATTCACTAAAAACATTATAAAGAAAAGCAATCTCTCGGCTGTTATGAATTAAAGTTCATCATTCTGCTGCATGTTCCTCTGATTATCTTCGTTCATTTATCATTTTTAGAACATTCATAAACAGTTTTTAAACTCAGATCCTAACAAAAAGTAATTCTTTTAAGCCATTTGTTATGATGTCTGAAACACACGCTACTTAGGCGAAAGGGTATGACACTCACAATCACTCATCAAGCTGTTTCATCCAGGCCCGTTATTCCTCCCACGCTACCCCTTTTCATGAACACACCACGCACTATCGACACGGTGTTGCATGGCCTTGGTGTCAATGTGGCACCCCTTCCCTCACGATCACGCTCGACAATACATGGTCTCAACTCAAATGTTAATGATTACGTATTATGCTTATAATTTTATAAGTTTGTCATATTTTTACGTTTCTTATGACTAGATGACGATAAACATTGTAAATATTATTTTATGTAAATAACGATACTTAGTAAAATTTTATTTAGACTGAAGATATAAATATACGTGGTATATCACACATACAGAGTCATTATGTCTATGAATCCAAACCAATGTTTTAATAATGGTTCAACCTGGCCGGTATTACCGGTTGAATTAGTTACCGGAGACATCATCGGTACGATAAAGCCCGAGCTAATTAGAGTATCGGTTTAGTTTTCAAACTGTCGAAAAAATCCGGAATTACTGGTATACCAATGAATCCATTCACACCCATGTTCAATTTGAGTTTAAACCGTCGAAAATTTCGGTATATGGTGCGAAAAAGCATGAACCAGCTTCTCAGACACAGGATTACTTGTTATATATGTTACTTATCGTACATAATTTTAGTATTTATAATTGTTGGTAACTAAAACTTTTTATATTGTAAGAAATGAAAATAGTCATGTTCTTGTTGACGAGGATGACAATAATAGTAAATTTCGTCTTATAAACGATTAGGAACTTAATTAATTCAAATGCTAGCAAAGTTGATTTTATTGGTTATGAAATTATGTAATTTTAGATTATTTTTTAATTAAAACGTTTTGGAATATGAAATACACGCATGATTTTAAAATTTCGTACAGACTGGTGAGTATTTTGGTAATTTCAGATGCCTACAAGGGCCTTATTCAAACCCCACCCAACCCCCCTTTTCTCTTTCAACTTTCTCTCTCTAGAAACTCATCTCTCTCTCTCTCTCACACGCAAGCACACCGATGGGGCAACAGTCGTTGATCTACAGTTTCGTCGCCAGAGGAACCGTGATTCTCTCTGAATACACCGAGTTCACCGGAAACTTCACCAGCATCGCCGCTCAGTGCCTCCAGAAGCTTCCTGCTTCCAACAACAAGTTCACCTACAACTGCGATGGTCACACCTTCAACTATCTTGTTGAAGGCGGCTTCAGTAAGTCCGATCTGATCTATTCCTCTTCGGTTTTTCAATTTGTCATCGATACGATCGTATTTACGCGAATTCATGATTTATAGTTTTTAAATGTTACTCGATTTGATCATTTTGAATCATTTAATGTATTATTGAGTCAATCTTCGTGGCGATTTGAGTTATTTGTGTTAAGGTTAGCTTATACTAGATGTTAGCAAGCGTTAATTTGATTTGTGATTGTGAAATGTTAGTCGATTTGATTTTTAATGCCTTGTTGAATCGTTCTTCGTGATGATTTGAGTTAATTTGTCTCAAGTTAGCTGATACTAGACGTTAGCATGCGTGAATTTGATTTATGTTCTAATACTTTGACTCTGCGCTATCTGTTGTTTCTGTATGCTTGTTCAAATTTGATGTTTCTGTATGCTTGTTCAAAAGTGATTTATGCGATTGAGTTTGTAGATTTAGTTTTTTTGTTGATGAGTTGATGTTTTATGTTAGTCGATTTGATTTCTCTATGCGTGATTGCATCACACTTTGTGGCGATTTAAGTTATTTGTCTCAAGTTAGCTGATACTAGACGTTAGCATGCGTTAATTTGATTTATGTTCGATTAGTTTGACTATGTGTTATTTGTCGTGTCTGTATGCTTGTTCAAAAGTGATTTATGCGATTCCGATTGTGGATTTAGTTTTTTGTTGATGAACTTGATGTATTTGATTCTATTAGTTCTTTTGGTGTTGATGTGGTGCGAGTGACCTCATCAATTAGGTCATCTTATTATATTTGATCCTAGTTGATCACCTATAGTTGTTTAGCAAAGAGAAATAGTGGATTTATGCTAGGTATGATGTGATGTGTGAACTTGGAGCATTTTAAAGTGCCTGCCAGGCTATTTCTTGAGGTAGAGATTCATCATTAATCTATATTCTTCGATATGCATGCAATAGCTAAGCTGAAATTGGATCTCAATGAGTTATAAATCCAACTTCCTAGCTTGAGTAGTTTTTTGCAGTTGATACCATTTGCTGATTATGGTAATTATTTTATTGCATGATACCAGTACATATTATGCTAGCTAACTTGTTATTGACAGACCATTCATGTTTGTTTAAGTTGTTGCATCATATAGTGAGTTAACTCTTAAAAATATATGGTATTGGTCTTTTTGCTATAGCATGGTTTATAGAGTCTGGTTGTGACATGATATTATTTGGAAGCTACTGCTTTTCTGCTTAAGCATACTATTATGTTTATGCTACAAATGTTATTATTTAAGATGTCAGTTCAAACTAAATACATATAGATATATAATACTAGTGGCTAGAGTTTTTGGGACATTTGATGCATAACACAAGTTCGGGATGTCAAGATTGTAGACGATTTTAGAAGGATTTGATGTTTCTACTCTTTTGATATAGTGTCACATACAGCACTTGCTAATTTACAACTCCATTTTGCCGAAACTTTATGGCTTATACTGTGTAGATATTCATTGTGCATTGAAACATGAGTATAGATACTTAAAATTTATTGAGTTGCTAAGGGTTAGGCTGAATGATAGTAACTTATTAGGCTGTGCTGTGATTCTGTGTTCTGAAGAAAATTGTTTTTCGATACGCATTTAGTTGACCTGTTACGTGTGTTTCATTTAGTAGATTTAATTATGAATTCTATGCGTACATTGTGAAGGTGGCCTGCTTATTATAATATTATGTCTCAACACACATTGACTAACTCTATCTTTAACTTGTTAAATTATGTAGCATACTGTGTTGTGGCCGTCGAATCTGTCGGTAGACAGGTTCCAATGGCTTTTCTTGAGCGAGTCAAGGAGGACTTCACTAAGAAATATGGCGGTGGGAAAGCTGCAACGGCCGTTGCCAATAGTCTGAGCAAAGAATTTGGGTAATATTATAATCCATTTTTGTTTCCGTTTTCAAGATATTTAAAGTTATTATTCGTCAACTAACGGCTATTTGCACACTTATCTTTTATACCAGTCCCAAGCTGAAGGAGCAGATGCAGTACTGTGTGGACCACCCAGAAGAGATCAGCAAGCTTGCGAAGGTCAAAGCCCAGGTTTCAGAAGTCAAAGGTGTGATGATGGAAAACATTGAAAAGGTAAAGTTTCTTGTAATTTTGCCATTTTGGAATCTGTTGGTTTTCTAATGTAAAGTTGGTTCAGGACATGATGAAACCTTTGTGCTCTTTTCTTTTTTGTTATTTTGAAATTTGTAGGTTCTTGACCGTGGAGAGAAGATTGAGCTTCTGGTGGATAAAACAGAGAATCTTCGCTCTCAGGTCAGTGCATCTATTTCTCTCTCTGCATTATGCTTCAAACTGATTGTCACACTAGTAAATTAAGGTGGTGTCTGTTTGTGGAATAAAGGGCTGAGGATTTTGTTTGTTCAGGACTTGATTAAACAGACTAATACACTTATTGAGCTATTGAAGATGGATTTGTTTTCGCCATTAAGCTCTTTAATGTTGTATAATCGCTTCCTAAAAAGAATATTCCATTTAACACACTTTACAAAAAGTAATATTTTATACTTCACCTGTTCTGTACAGAGTTGTTTACCCAGACAACTCTTATTTATATAGTTCGATAAATAGACCCTAAGAAGCAGGGGTGTTAATGGTTTGGTTTGGCCGGTTTTGACAAATTTTTGGGCCAAACAGCCGACTACCGTTTTTGAAATTTACAAACCAAACTGATATAAATTAAATAAATAAAAAAAGGCTACACAGCCGGTTTGAAGTTCTAAATCGTTGGCCGAACCATTAAACCGCCAAAACTGAACCGTAAAACAAGCCGCATGAATTTTTACCGGTCGACTTGCTTCGGTTTGGGTGGCGCAGTCGGTTTCAACGTTTATGAGCATCTCTACTAAGAAGCACTACTAAAAATTAATTAAGGTGAAACGAATCACAACTAATATATTAGAGATATGTGCTTTGCATGTTATACATATGGGTGGAAATTTTGACCCATTTACTTATGGATGGGTTGATTTGGGTTATGTTAAATCTTAAATGGGTAAAAAAAACTATGTTGCAGGCACAAGATTTTAGGACACAAGGTACACAAATGAGGAGGAAAATGTGGTTGCAAAACATGAAGATAAAATTGATAGTTCTTGGAATTATCATCGCTTTGATTCTCATTATCGTCTTATCGGCTTGTGGCGGCTTTAATTGCGGCAAGTGAACTGCATCTTTGCTTCCGGGATTTAGGTTCGTAAAGTTCTCTCGTTCGTGTTGTCTCGTGTTTATTTGTTTGCCAATGATATTTCTTTTGCCGGATTCTTTTTTGGGGTGACACAGGGGTATCTTTCGTGACAAAAAAAGATTTATAATGCAATGTAGTGGTTGTATAGTTTGTACCCTAAGTATGATTTGACATCGGTATATTGCTAGGAAAACAATTTGATTGCGGGTTTGTGGTTTTGTTACTCTCAACACTGATGCTTGCAGTGTTCTTTGATGTTATTTGATTTTTGTATGAGAAAACTGATTCATGACAGTTGACAAACCGACTATATCAAGTTCTGTTCTTGGTCGGGGCTGTTTAAAAACCGGCTGAAGGAAGCTGGCTCGTTCGGTCAGTTTGAGATTCATATGGTTTGGCTTGGTGGTTTAACCGTTAGGCTGACGGTTTAAAACTTTGAATACTCTGTTGTAGTTTAGCCCAGAATTTTTGTCAAAGCTGGCCGAACTAGACCGTGAACAACACCCTACACTTTTTGGTAGGCTTATATTAATCAGTTCTGCTTCAATGTTTTGTTCTTTTGCAGTGTTTTTTTTTAATTTAATTCCAAATCATGTGCTTGTTTTTATAGTTTTTTTTTTCTTTCCATTCACCTAAATATCGTCTAATCTTGCGTTTGCAAGGATTTAAACCCATACTATTTTCTTCACTTTTGATTGTTAAGACTGAATACCAGTACCATAACAAATTGAATTGATATTGACTGAATTCATTCAGATTGCGTGGGAAATTATTTTGGTTGCTATATTAATGCTGGTAAAAAAAAGTTATAGTTATTTTGTGTAGTTGCGAAATTTTATGACGAATGCATTATGCATGTGTGAAGATGTCGTACCTTGTAGAAGCCAGATGGGTGATTTGATTGTGGGGCATATTTGGAAGAAATGCATTTTTACTTAGATTGTACGGTGTGGGCGTGAAAAAGTGGCGTGGAAGCCATTCCACGCTGGGCACACCATCCCAGATACGGCGTGGAGGCCAGTGTTGTTGAGGGGGCGATAAGAATTTCACCGGCGTGCAGGGTGTAGTGGGCGACAACGTGACCGGGTGTGATTGGGTGCAATTAATATTAATGTTTTTATTTAAATTTAATAGATTTTATATAATATTTAAGCATCAAAGTGTGTTACATGTCGAATAACGACACTCTGCCACGCCTCATCTGACACCTCCTGTTTTTACGCCACGCCTCATTTCTAACGTGTGGTCCACGTGTCGCGTAACACTCCATTATCAAGCCCCTTCACACTCTCTATGATCTTATATGATTGTCTCCATCATGACAGCCATATCTTTTTAATGCTCTCTATGGTCTTATATGACGTTCCACTCTATATATTGCCTTTCAAAATCATAACCCTTTGGATACTTTTCTACCGGCTTTTGTACTATATATGATATATAAGCATGTAGAGGATCTTGTAAAAAGGATCCAACGTGTGAGAAGTGTGAGAAATATTGTGAAGATGACATCTGTTCTCAATTTAAATTAATTCAAAAGGGTAAACAAGTAATTTTCTCATTGATTCAATTAATTGATAACTTTCCATAACCGCCACCTATTATTATAGGAATACGAATTTGTACAGTGTTATATCTCATGTAACATGTCTATGATGGATGTATAGTGTTATTTTCTCTGTAAGAAGTCTATGATGGATGTATAGTGTTATACAGTGTTATAGTGTTATATATTCTGTAACAGGTCTATAATGGATGTATAGTGTTATATAATGTTATAGTGTTATATATTTTCTGGTAGCAGGTCTATGATGGATGTATAGTGTTATATAGTGTTATTTCTGGTAGCAGGTCATTATTTGCAATGCTATGGTGTCTTATTTTTACGTTTATAGTGTTTTACTGTAAAAACACCATGGACTAGAACATCCAATCGAAACATAATTTTTTTTCTCTACAGTATAACAATATGGTACTCATATTAAAGATACAAAACTTGTTATTATGGTGTAATTTAAAAAAAAAGAGTTACATATAAAAAGTTATTAACGTTTAAAAAAGAAAGGGGAACTTGTATGTGCATTGCATATGACTTTCTAAACTTAAAAATGTTAAATTTACCTTTATACCCTTAATCTAGAAAATAAATTATTTTAATGGTAAATATTATTACAAGATTGTCATCAAAATCTCAACCATTAGATTAAAGATCTAATGGTTTAGATTCTTTCTTACACTTCTCACAATACCTTTTTATAATAACCTCACTCTATATAAGCATACATGAATGTATAATTGGACTTTAATTTTCTTTAACATAATGTTTCTCTACTTCTACTCCTACTCTTAAGCTACGTCACTACATTCTTAATTTTACCTCATGTCGTGAATTTAACTGTTGTCTTCTTCCTAAGAGACAATCTCTATCACCCAACCAAAGCTGGAATGACATAATTTTACGTTGGTACCAAAGGGCTTTGGACTAGCATTACCAAAGTCTTACGTAACGTAATTAAGGCTTTGTCTTTTCAAGTGATGATTGTTCAATCCCTATGGTGTGTATAGAATATATTGTTTAGTAGTAAAACTAAAGAGCGTGAGTTGTCGTTTTAAAAAAAATATATATATATATATAATTCCACCTAAAATTTTCAGAGTTAATTACTCATTGTGCTGATGATTTGGGAACATCATTTATATGGGTGGCCCTTTGGGTACTGACTATTGAGTTGTTTATCACTTGGTCATTATACATGTAAGATATTTATCTAAATGTATTGACAAGCTTTAAATGGGTTAAAGCTTGTCAATAAGTTAGGCTGATTCATTAGTCTTGTAAGTGTATATATATATACACACTTTTAAAGTCTAAACTTTAACTGATAGATGGGTCTAGCTTATGTACATATTTTTAACCCAAATTAAACCTGATTTGTTTACGTGGTTAGGCATGTCAATCAATCTATGTAAACCCAACCAAAATCCTGAATATATCTTCGTAGTTTTCAAAAGTATCAATTTGTTTCTGCGAAAAATGCCGGACAGAGTCCACCCCGAAAGCCCCATCGGGTAAGAGGGCCAAGTCGCACCAAATCGCTGTAATAAGGTTGGAGAATCGTGAAGTACTCCTTGATTGAGAAAATCGCTTGTGAGAGAGCGGGAGATCAAGTGATGGAAAGGGTGTATGACGTGAGGGAACACCGGCCCCTCCATACGAAAGTTGCAACTTTTCTTACCCAAAGTGCTATCCCTCGTGCCCACTCCGGCCACCCTTATGATCTATGCAATATCAGCCGACTAAAAGAAACAGTTGAGCAGAATCCAATAACCTTGTGAAACCGGTTCACTGGCTCCGGCAACTCCGGCACCCTCCTCCATCTACACTCACCGGAACCCGCCCCAGTTCACACACGCAAGAGGGGTAATTCCGGCGGTGTTCTTCATTGTACACAAATATAAACCCCCCAAATCCCACACATTTTAAGCTAGCAAACTTATCATCTTCATCGCCATCAAAAAACCACTCGAGCAAATCATCCGGCATAATCGCAACCTCACTAAACTCCGACGTCGTTTCATCAATTCTCCAAACGTTAAACGACGGTCCACCACAAGCATTGCAAACTCCGGCCAACATTAGCTGGTTCCGGCAAGATATTATAAACGAAACGATAACTCCCGGTGGCCCAAGCGTTTGAACGTCACTCCAAACTCGAGTGATCAAATCGAACGACGATATGAAACAAGAATAAATGCCGAATACTTAAAATTTTGATTTGAGCAAAGCGGACGATAATGATTGTGACGAATTTGCTGCCCTAAAATCTACGGGCAGCGGTGGGCAATGAGCCCACGAATTTAAATTTGGGTTATAAATTTCAACGGCTAGATTATCTTCAATGTCAACTAACCCACCAATAAATCTAACTCCACCAACAACAATAATGTGAGGCAAACTCGAATTTGAATATTTTTTTAAATTATTCGAATTCGAGCTGGCCTCGTTAATAACTCCACCACTAGTTGGTTTAACCGTGAGAATTTTAAAGGCGTGGTTTCCCGCCACGAGGGTTTCAAAATTGGGGTAAAGCTAAAATTATTCGCGGCGGTATTGAAGAAAACCCGCCGGATCCAATGAACGATGATTCGTGCGAAATCGAAGGCGGGAAGAGATTTGGCGGGAGTTTGATCCACTCGTTTGAATACGAGTCGAATGCGAAGGCTTGGTTCTTTTTGACAAAAATGTTGTTACGCCCGTATAGGAAGAAGCACGGGGTGGTGGTGGCGGTGGGAGAGAACAACTGGGGGCGGTAGTGATCGCGTGCCAGAGTTTGCATACCGCGGAGCAACGGATGATTGAGCGGATTGGGAGGTGGGATAAGATGAGTTGGATTAAATCAAAGCTTAGGAAGTTTAAGGATTGTGATTCTTTGAGGGTGTTTGGAATTGAATCTTCCATTTGAAATGAATGATTGTTGGATGAAATTGAAGCATTTGATGGAATTATATAAATGGATTGGGGGAATTGAGAATTGTGGTTATTGAAAATTCAAGGAATTGGTCCAATTGCTACATCAAATACTTCCTCTCATTCAATGGCTTTTAAATCAATGGACTTTATTTCGTTCTTCTAGAAAAAAAAATGATACTTATTTTCATTTATGTTAAAAAAAGGTTATTTTCATTTGTGATCGTGATGATTTAGCATCTTAGATGATAGGATTTTGTACTCTTTTTGCTGGATTTGATAGAATTTCATTAGAAAGTAAAATGTAAAATAAATAATGGATTTTAATAATCCTAACTATTAGTTGTTGGTTGGCATTAGTTTCAACTTTAAAAATAACTAGTGATGGTCTTATCTTTCATATATTGTAAACCAATAAATATTTACTATGGAAAAAGAAAAGTGGACAAAAAGAAATTAATGTTCAGTTAGTAAAGGTTAATTGATTTACAATATGTGAAAATATGGGACTACCATTAGTTATTTTTTAAGTTGGAATCATTGCCGGCCAACGGTTAATAGTTGAGATTATTAAAATCCATTATTCCAATGTAAAATGTAAAACAGGTGTTCTCAAGGGACATGATGTAGTAGTAGGACACATCTATTCTATTTAAAAAGATTAAAATCCTGTATTGTATTAAAGTATTTTGAGAGTGGTTAGTTTGTCGTTAAAAACATGTAAAAATGGGTGTTGATGAAGTAAATAACAAATTATATCATACTTTTGATTTTTTTTTTTTTTGTTCTTTTTTCATTTTCACGACCATGTAAAAAGAGAATCTAGAACAAGAGTGTGGAAAAAATGCGGGTCAGGACAAATTAGGCGAAAAATGTGGGTTAGGACTAAGAAAAATAGACGTTTTGAAAATTCATATTTCTTGGGATTTTCATAATTGTATGTTAAACTAGTTATTTTCTTGTGGGATGTGGTAAACATTTATACTACAAAATAAAAAATGTATTGATAACGAAAGGTGCCTCTTGTGAACAAATAACAAAGCGACAATATGTAAAAAAATATATTGAAACATGTTTTATGTGACTTGTATCGATTTTGGTCACTGCGGTGGAAAAGATTACAGGAAAATACCTAAAGCGCATTGTATCCAAACCGAAAACTATAAAAATGCATACATGTAATGGTATCAAAGTGCGCGCGAAACTCATTTACGATAACAACAAATTTTTTAATACAAACTCGTTTTCAATAAAATTTATATTAGAATGTTGAGAAAAAACATAATATGTATTTAGCATTTTTTTTTGGAAAATTGATGAAGAAAAGTTATTATATACAAATAAGGGTGAGGATATAGTAGGAAACTGTGTTTTTGTAAGAGGACTAGGAAGTCATCATCGTCACTAGATTGTGTAATAGATAGTTAAGATTAAATGGGGAAGTTCACAACTTAAAAAAGCACTTAATTTGATTAAGGGCATTATGGTCGATTCAAGCTAATATTTTCCCTCTTTTCCACTTCCCTCATTTTTTTGAATGTTAATAACTCTTTCATACGACGTCAATTTATTTTAAAAATGCATCATAAAAAATGTTTTTAATCGTTAAAACGAATATACTATTACCGATTTTAAAAAAAGCGATATATATAAAACAGAATAGAAAACACAACACACCATAACAAAATGATTAAAAACATATAGTGTAGACTAAAACACAAATGAACATCAAATTAAACAAAATCATGATTATACATTTGTTTCATTGCATTTAAAAAACACAATTGTGAAATAAAACTAAATTTCATTCAAAAACACAATTCACCCAGAAACTAAGCTATTGTTAAACACAATTCACCAAAAAAAAGTGACATATTGTAAAACACAATTCAGATATATAAAAACACAATTTTGTTCAAAAACACAAATCCCCAATAACCTAAGCAATAGTAAAACATAATTCTCAAAAAACTAAAACTTTTGCACTATCATTGCTTCTATAACGTTTTTAGTAAATTATGGTTCAATCTCTTTTACATATTTTAATTCCTTTAAAAAAAATCAGCAAACCAAAGCATTTTAAGGGAGGAAATGACACTCAATGGTAGTACTGTAACACCCTAAAAATTAGTAAAGTGCCTTTAAATGTTTTAGTCTGTAATATAATAACTTGAGTTGGCTAACTAATTTAAATAGTATGACTGTTGTGTAGAAACAATGAAAATGTGCTTTAATAAATAACAAACGAAAACTATAGGGGTTGAAAGTGCACATTTGTATGGAAGTTAAAATAAATAAAGTGCAGGAGGGGTGTGTGTGTGTGTGTGTCTCGCACGAGATAGAGGGAGAGAAGGAGAAAACCCTTCTCCTTCAACAACAACAAAAATTCAGGAAATCAAAGGTGTTCTAGGACTGAAATCAAATGCATGAATTGAAATTCTTGATCATCTAAGTGTCCCTAACATAAGGTATATTAAATTTTATGTTTTGATGATCTTATGTGAAATGGGTTTCAAGCAATCCACGAACTTATGTGAAATTAGTATGATGAACATGAATTATGCTTGAATTCGGCTGAATTGATTATTACAAGTGAAAACCATTTGAAGTATGAGTATTGTGAAGTGTAATGATGAATTATGTGCAAATTAGTGTAATGATTATGTATGAAGTTGCTTATAATGAGTATTTGTTAAGTGAAATCGATTTAGAATGAAGGTTATATGAAATTAGTTGAATTTGATGATCTTGAAATAACTAGTAAGGTTATGCATAAGATACTTGTACACCATGCTTTGAAATGGTATACACACCATGTGTTTGATAAAACGCCTTGGGTAGTGGTTTTTTTGTAACACCCTGTAAAATCGTGTCCAATAATATAATGACACGTGTTGTATTTTAATATAGTCTATTAAAGACTAATATGGACTAAAAGTAACGACATGCTCAAACTGAGTCTCTGAATGACTTCCTGATGTCAACATGCATAAACCTAGCCTCTGAACGACCATTAGTGTCGTCATGCATAAAACGTAGCCTCTTGTCACACCCCGGATTTCCAACCCGAAATCCATACGCCGGTGGGCCCGGGTGGGGAGTATCGTGACGTCAGTTGATAATCATCATAGTCAATTAAACACGACACAACGAAAGTCTTGGAGTAAAATTACTCTTACAAACCGAATGTTCGAAATACAAAATAATATACAGGCTCGTAATAGAAGATCCACAGGCGGATCATTAAAATGTACAAGAAAGAATACAAAACAGACTTTGGGCAGATTTAGGATTTGCAAGATCCTCTATCATTACCGAGCACTTCCAGCCTATTTTCGTATTGTACCTGCAGTTTAGTCTTTTGAAAATACGTTAGCTTTCGCTGGTAAATACACCCAACTGACTCATTTTGAAAACATTCCAAAAATGTTTTAAGTGCGTATCATCACAAAATCTTTTTATAACTTGGGTTAATTGACCGCCCAACCTTGTTAACATATTTACATGTTTGTCATACATACGGGGCCCGGTACAGAGACCGAGATACAATTAACGTACACACCACTTTGGACTCACGAAGGAGTCAATTCCTCCCAACCTTGCGGGAATGCATAATTGAGCGTCTATCAGGTGTATGCCTACACCCGCGCTAAGGTCATGGCCATTTTTATTGTAATGAGCCGAGGATATCCAGGACACGGTAGTTAACCCCCGATGTTTAAATTATCAAAAAAAATTGATTAAAACATAATATGCGGATTTACTATCCCTGAACCCGCGTTCGATTATTCCATTTTCGACCAAGCGGTAATAATTTAACGTAACCCAAGCCCGTATAGGGGAAATAAGTCAAGAGTATTTACCTGAGCTAGTCTTCTTTTATTTTAATAACTCCGCCGTACACAAAAACCACTAAGTGCATATAGCATTTACCGGAAAGTCTCTAGCCTGGATTATGGCATAAACTAACCAATTAAATACTAACGGTCTTATTTAAGTCATTGACTTAGACCGACTAGCGTACTTGATCAAAACGAATGACGTTATATTAAACGATGATTGGATAGAATATATTTTAATCCTAACAAGTACATTGACTTGTATAATATGGGTAAACTATAAACATTCTGTATTTTGAGATTAAAATGATAAGGTTAACCCGTTTCGGTTGAATTCCGTAAACTAGTTACATATACGTAACTATGCGCATATTAGCGATATCGGGTAACTGGATAAGTCACGGACAAGTTCTATATGCCATTATATTTTAAATAAATTGAAATATCAGTAAGATATCAACTTATATGCCCGTTGAGGTTTTAATAATGAAACTATGCCTCGTAAGGGCATTTTGGTAATTTCATACATAATTTATAATTTATTTGGGATTCTGAGTTTATAACATGTACCTACTGTAAATATGTTTAAAATAAGTTTTAATATCATTAGGTAACAAGTCTTGGTTCTTAAATATGGCTTAAAACCATACTATGCACCGAAACGACGCTTAGGTCGTAAAATGACGATTTATGTGATGTTTTATGAAAACTGATATTAAGGTCTGATTAAAATGTTTTAAATATGTTATTTAGTATAAATATCAGTAGGTAATTGATTTACCTTGGAAAGATCTGATTAAAACTATTTTATGAGTCACAAGGACTAAAACCGTTATTTATCGACATAGTTTAAGGACTTGCTTGGAAACTCAGTTTATAACTTGGTTTAATATCCCAATTAATCCTACTTGTAATATTACATCAGTAGGAAACTTATTTTCAAGTTCATTATATTTAAAACCTTGTTTTATGCAAAAAGGACATTTTAGTCAAAACGACATAATTACGGAACTTGTGCATAAACTCAGATTCTGATTATGATCATGTAATATAACCTCAGAGGGTTATGCTACATAATAGTATGATCATAATGCAACTTTAGATCAGTAGGTAACTAATCTATATCGGGTCAGAATCGAAAGTCAAAGCAGAAGTCAAATTTTGCGACTTTCGGATGCGAACCGACCCTAGAACTGAAATTGACGAGCCGAACATGTTTATACATGTTCTAATAATTATTACCAACTTGTTTAAGTGTCAAAGCAGGTTTTATAACATGTATAATATCAATTTATGATTTTTCCAAAAAATGGCCTGTTTGACTTTTTAATATCATAACTTTGACCCGTCAGTTGGTCTAGCAAATGTGATCTTCAGGAGGTGCCCTTTATAGGGATTAACACCTGCCTTATTACGATCACTTAACCATGTTCTTTACGAAAAATGGCTGGACCATAATGGTCTTAACCGAAAGTCAAGGCGTTTTCCAAAAAACGCTTGACTTTTGGCTATATAAGCCTATAAACGAAATGCACAAAGAAGGAACACTTACCAGTGATTCCTAGATGCAAAAGAACTATGTTGGATTGCTCCTTTCAGTTAGAAACTTCCAGAGGAGGGAGAAGACTTATGATTTAGAAAGGTGCAAGTTCAAATGGTGAACTTGATCACCTATTTATAGTTGGAGAACTCAAAGGAGGTGAAGCCAGGTGTTTAGGGGTGTAAGAAGAAGCTTAAAAGTGTCCCAAAACGTGGCATAGTTGATTACAAGTCCGTAGTTTCGATTTAATGGTTTTTGGAGCTTTGTTTGGAGGCCAAGACAAACTTTCTGCAACAGAGCCTCTCTCGCGCCCCGCGAGAGATTCAGGCCTAGTCTCTCGCGGCCCGCGACCGCCCCTTGGCCAGTTTCAAAACTTGACACTTTAGCCCCTTAACTTTAAAAGGCTCATAAAAACCTTTTAAAACACCTTTTTGGCACTTTTAGCCCTCCGTAGGCAATACTTGACATACCCGAGATTATGTCGGACATTGTCGAGCTCTCGGTTCGTTAAAAGGTCACTCAGAGGTATAAATTAACTTGTTGACACTTTTAATCCCTCCATTATCCAACTTTCATATATTTACAAAATTGAACCCTCTCGTCCAACAAATGGCACGTATGAGAGTTAGGACTTTGTAAAGGATAACTCAGAGGCTTATTATAAACATATCGATTCGATGTCACTCGGAGGCTAGGCATGTTGACATATCAGTCACTCAGAGGCCAAATTTCAAGCATGTTGACATATCAGTCACTCAGAGGCTAATGATTTAAGCATGTTGACATCGGACCGTCACTCAGAGGCTCGGTTTGAGCATGTTGACGCCCTTAGTCCTTATTGGTCTTTAAGAGACTATATTTAAAATACAACACGTGTCGCTATACTATTGGACGCGATTTTACAGGGTGTTACACCTCTGAACGACCATTAGTGTCGTCATGCATAAAACGTAGCCTCTGAATGACCGTTGTGTTATCATGCCTAGCCTCTGAGTGACATTGGAGTCAACATGCTTATACTGAGCCTCTGAGTGATCCTTTGCGTAATCCTAACTCTCATATGTCCCGTTTGTTGGACGAGAGTGATTAAATCCATTAATATATGAAAGTTGGATAATGGAAGGATTAAAAGTGTCAACATGTTAATTTATACCTCTGAGTGACCTTTTAACGAACAGAGAGCTCGACAATGTCCGATCATAATCCCGGGTATGCCAAGTATTGGTTACGGAGGGCTAAAAGTGCCAAAAAGGTGTTTTAAAAGGTTTTTAGAAGCTTTATAAAGGTAAGGGGTTAAAGTGTCAATTTTTGAAACTGGCCAAGGGGCGGTCACGGGCCGTGAGAGACCAGGCATGGGTCTCTCGCGGGGTGCGAGAAGCCCTCTGCTGCAGAAAGTTTTGCTTGTTCTCCAAACAAAACTCCAAAAACCATTTGATCGAAACTATGGCTTGCCAAACTGCTATGCCACGTTTTGGGACACTTGTAAGCTCCCTCTTACACCCCTAAACACCTGGCATCACATCCTTCAAGCTCTCCAACTATAATAGGTGATCAAGTTCACCATTTGAACTTGCACCTTTCTTATTCATACTCCTCTCCCTCCTCTGTAAGTTCCTAACTGAAAGGAGCAACCCAAAATAGTTTTTTTGCACCTAGAAATCACAGGTAAGTGTTCCCTCTTTGTGCATCTTCATTTATATGCTTTTATAGCCAAAGGTCAAGCGTTTTTCGGAAAACGCCTTGACTTTCGGTTAAGACCATTATGGTCCAGCCATTGTTCGTAACGAACATGGCTAAGTGATCGTAATAAGGTAGGTGTTAATCCATTTAAAGGGCACCTCCTAAAGATCATGTTTGCTAGACCAATTGACGGGTTAAAGTTATGATATTAAAAAGTCAAACAGGCCATTTTTCGGAAAAATCATAAATTGATATTATATATGTTATGAAACCTGTTTTGACACTTAAGCAAGTTGGTAATAATTATTAGAACATGTATAAACATGTTCGGCTCGTCAATTTTAGTTCTAGGGTCGGTTCGCAACTGAAAGTCGCAAAGTTTGACTTCTACTTTGACTTTCGATTCTGACCCGATATAGATTAGTTAGCTACTGATCTAAAGTTGCATTATGATCGTACTATAATGTAGCATAACCCTTTGAGGTTATATTACATGATCATAATCAGAATCTGAGTTTATGCGCAAGTTCCGTAATTATGCCATTTTGACTAAAATGCCCTTTTCGAATAAAACAAGGTGTTAAAGATAATGAACTTTAAAATAAGTTTCCTACTGATATAATATTATAAGTAGGATTATTTGAGATGTTAAACCAAGCTATAAACTGAGTTTTCAAGCAGGTCCTTAAACTATGTCGATAAATGACGGTTTTAGTCCTTGTAGTTCATAAAACAGTTATAATCAGATCTTTTAAGGTAAATCAATTACCTACTGATATGTTATATTAAGTAACATATTTAAAAAATTTTAATCTGACCTTAACATCAGTTTTCGTTAAACATTACATAAATCGTCATTTTACGACATAAGCGCCGTTTCGGCGCATAGTATGTTTTTAAACCATATTTACGGACCAAGACTTGTTACCTCCTGATATTAAAACTTATTTAATTATTTTTACAGTAGGTTTAAAATCCCAAATAATTTATAAAGTATGTGTGAAATGACCAAAATGCCCATATGGTGCATAGTTTGGTCATAAAGGATAAAACACACATATAATTAATATCTTACTGATATTATATCATAAATAAATTATTTTTCTAGAATACTTATGATTATAAACTTAAATCATATTCAAGTTCCTTTTATATGGTATGAAATTACCAAAATGCCCTTATGAGGCATAGTTTCATTTTAAAACCTTAACGGGCATGTAAGTTGATATCCTACTGATATTTCCCCTTTTTTTATTTTTAATTCCATTTTAAACTTGTTCATGACTTATCGGTTACCCGATATTGCTTTATACGTACGGTTAAGTATATATAACTATTTTACGAAAATTAACCGAAAAGGGTTTAACCTTGTCATTTAAGTTCAAAATCTAGAATGTTTATAGTTTACCGATATTATACAAGTCAAGTACTTGTCGGGTTTAAACTACATTCTATCCGATCATCGTTTAATCAAGCGTTATACGTATTGATCATGTACACTACTCGGTCTAAGTCTATGACTTAAATAAAGACCGATAATATTTAATTGGTTAGCTTATGCCATAATTCAGACTAGAGCCTTGCTGGTAAATGCTATCTGTACTTAAGTACTTTTGTATACGGCTGAGTTATTAAAAATCTAAAAGAAGACTAGCTCAGGTAAATACTCTCGACTTATTTTCCCTATACGGGCTTGAGATACGGTAAATTATTACCCCTTGGTCCAAAATGGGGTCAATCAAATGCCCGTTTGTGGCTAGTAAACCCCATATTTCGTTTTAATCAGTTTTGTTTGATAACTTAAACATCAGGGATTAAATTACCGTGTCCTGGATATCCTCGGCTTAATACATTGGTTATTGGCCACGACCTTAGCACCGGGTGTAGGCATACACCTGTCAAATGCTCATATGTAAATTACCCAAGACGTTGGGGATAACTCCTTCGTGAGTTCGTAAGTGGTGTGTATTTAATCATGTCTCAGTTTCTGTACTGGGCCCTGTATATCAAATGCCTGTTTGTGGCTAGTAAACCCCATATTTCGTTTTAATCAGTTTTGTTTGATAACTTAAACATCGGGGATTAAATTACCGTGTCCTGGATATCCTCGGCTTAATACATTGGTTATTGGCCACGACCTTAGCACGGGGTGTAGGCATACACCTGTCAGATGCTCATATGTAAATTACCCAAGACGTTGGGGATAACTCCTTCGTGAGTTCGTAAGTGGTGTGTATTTAATCATGTCTCAGTTTCTGTACTGGGCCCTGTATATATTGACAAACATGTGAATCTGATACAAGGTTGTAAAGTCAACTTTCCCAAGTTAATAAAAGATTTTATGCCTTTTTGCACTTAAAATCATTTTAAAGTTTTCAAAATGAGTCAGTTGGGTGTATTTACCAGCGTAAGCTAACGTATCGTCCAAAGGCTAAGTTGAAGGTACAATACGAAATAGGCCGGAAGCTGCTCAGTAGTGAATAAGAGGATCTTGCAAATCCTTAGATCTGCCCTAAGGTCTGTTTTAAATTCTTTCTTGTACATTTTATGATCCGCCTGTGGATCTTCTATTACGAGTCTGTATATTATTTTATTTTGAACATTCGTTTGTAATAGTAATTTTACTCCAAGACTTTCGATGTGCTATGTTTAATTGACAATGATGTTATCAACTTACGTCACGATACTCCCCACTCGAGCCCACCGGTGTATGGATTTCGGGTTGGAAATCCGGGGTATGACATTTTTATGTCATGATGATGATTTCATATGAAAATAATGTTAAATGATTAGGATTGGTAAAATTATGAGTTGTTAGCTCTCTATGTTAATGTAAATGTGAGATGAAAGCATGAGATTAAAAGAATGTTGAATATGAAATGGTAGGAGTGAAGGAAGAGAACACGAGCCAATCCGGGTCTCAAGCAAAGCAAGACAGAGGTTAAGTTCATATGAACTTCGTTTTATATTAATGTAAATCATGGTATTAGTTTTATTATATTACTACTAGCTTGTTAGTTATAGTTTAATGTATGGTAAAGCGATATGTTGAACATTGAAGAAATTGTTAGATAGTGGTAATGTAAAGTATGTGTATGGGTCAAAATGAATAGATAGTATGGTAATGAAATTGTATATGAAATGACTCGTTGTCAACGGGTCGAGATGGATGAAATTATAATAAGGATGAAATGGTCATTGTATTGACCCGTTATGAACGTGTCGGATGAATTTAGGCGAAATTGTTGTAAGTAAGGAATGTAAATAATAAGGATGCAATTGTTATGTTCAATGAGATATACTAATAAATGCATTTGTGTTGTTTATGATAGGAAAATTGCAATATTGATAATGACGCGCTCGGAACGAACACATCGCATTGCCCTTTACGCACTTCCGGTTCAAGTTGGATATTAATGGGTCAAAACAAATTACTTTTTGGGTTGTAAATGTTGTCTTAATTCTTATGTCTTTTATGTGTAAGTTTAAAGTTTGTATTTTGATACAATAGTTTAGGCTAATGCTCGTTTAAAAATTTAGTGTTCGTGTTTGGTTTGTATAACTACAATGGGCATTTTGACCAAAAATTTATATTAAAGTACGGAAGTTTAAGTTTTATGACGTTTTGACCTTTTGACAAAATGGATGTTATAAGTATCCTTGTCTCAACCAACCAAATCACGTCATGCCAGTTTTCTTTCAAATTCCCCATTAGCCATAAAACACTGGCATAAACTATTTTTTTAAAATGTTAATAAAGTTAATTGCCCAAACCAATTAAAACCTACCAACCAATCCAAAGGTTAACACCCACCTCACACAACAACGTTGTCATGCGTGTACCCCTTCTGGCAAACCCAACTCGCCTTGCCTCCCCTTTGGGTTGGCAGCTCTGGCATGGGTTCGAAGCCGAGAGCCCCTTACCGCGAGTGACCCGGCCACCAACCATAAAAATTTTGATTGGTTTACCATTTTGCATGGTGGATAAAGGTAAGGAATAATATATGGACAAAATGGATCATTATTCAAAAATTGACTTGAATCTAACGTGACAATGTTTATAACAATGCATCGCGGATGGGCTTAGCTGGCCATGGGGTGGTTGAGGTGGCCTTCAGCCACGACATGGAACATCGTGCCACTCTTTGGCGTGGTGAGGGCGTGAATGGTTTGGCATGGAGAAGTCCATGGTCGTGGAACTTGGTGTGGAAACAAGTTGTAATGCCCAAATTTTTAAATCAAATTTAAATATTTAATGGGTGTGGGGTTGTGGTAATATGCCTCCCATATATAAAAACTATGTGGAAATGATGTGACGCATATACGGGATGCGTGTCTATGAGAGTGAAAAAGTAGAACCACTCCCCCATAATTTTACGATTACCATTTCTTCTCAAAACCAGCTAAAAACTAATGTTACCACTAATTAATCTATGTTTTTTTGGTATTCTTTTAGCATATTTAAGCTTAATTTTGAATTCTGAAATTGATATCATTCATAAGTAATTTTATAATACAAATTTAATTCCTAGTTTTATGGAACTAATGGATCAATGATTCAATATCATTACTGATGAAACAAAATGTTTCTTTTTTTATTAGAAATAACATCTGGTACAATTGGTCAACAAAACACCTAAAGTACTTTTTTTATAATACTGAAACAAAAACATTTGTCTTAGAAAACAGTTTTCTGAACATAAGATTTTAACAGTGACTTCTAACTGTCTTCATCCTTAACACCAGTTAATCTTCAGATGCTTCAGCTAGTAGTTTTCCTCATACTGCAGTCAAAGCTCCAAGACCACAACTATTGCAACAAAAAAAAAAACCTTAATTAATCATGAGTGGTTGACTTTCTAAGCTTGATCAATAATTGCTAAAAGATATAAATATATAAACAAAATTTTAACTTTTAATGATAAGCTATATAATTAAAGAAACTTACAATCTGAATCGGTTGTGATCCAGCTTCCTGATCTCAAGGTTATAATGCTCGAATTGCCGTCAGGATTCGAATGAATTTCAAAGTTAACGTGTTGGTCGTTCTTATTTGTTAAAGAAACCGATAATGCGGATGAAAATGTCGAACAACTTTCTACTTCCCATCTGAAACTAATCTTTGGAGAGTCGTTGGTCATTTGATCATCATCTTGTATCGTTTTTAGCGTCACTTTGTTTCTAAATTGAGACACCTGAAACATATATACGTCACAGTTGAAACAATAGATACATGTATATATTAAACACGTAGTTTTAGAATATATATATATAAAAGTGAGAATCAAACCAAGTAAATACAAACCTTTCTTGCAATGTATTTCCCACCCTTTTCAGATTTGGCAGCAGCAGCCCACCTCAACAACTCTTTCATTCTAGAAATGGTTTTTGTTTTATCTCCTTTTTTGTTCATCATATCAAGAATCGAATTCTGGTTTTTTGAAGACGAAGACGTTGTGGTCGATTCATTAACGGGCAAAACTTTGTTTCCCACGCAAGCCGTTGCATCGTCTTTCTTTGGAGCACCGCCGAACTTTAGTCTTCGAGTGATGTCTTCTTTCTTCATCTTCATCGAAACACACACAGGAACTCCTCCAACTACAACTTGAACATAGCCATGAGAAGGGGGAGGGGGGTTAAGTGCCACCTTGAGGAACCAATGTAGAATCTGTTCATGTGTGCTTGTGCTTTAATAAAGAAGTAAGAGCATGGTGTCCTCAATGATTTTGATTAGAATATGATTATAGATAAGTTAATTATGCTAAATTTATTTAATTTATTATTTTACGAAAGTATCATTTATTAGAGATTATTAATGATTTGGTGTTTTCAACTTTATATGTAGAATAAAGATACGTAAGGATATGATCATACCATCTCATATATATAATGTGTGAAGATGATTGAAATCTAGAGGTAGGTTTATATAGATTGGGTTGATCATAAAATTATAGTTTATATTTTTATTAATTGTTGATACAAAGCATGTGTTTATATAAACTATATTGTTAAAATAATAGTATACTTTTTAAGTAAACTAACTACGAAGTGTAAACGTATCCATGAAGAACATTTTTTTTTACGTTTACCCGATTTGGCTCGTAAACTTTATAACTTTATCACACCTTAATGATCCTAATAAGAATTTTATGGAGTGATGTCACATAATAATATGTTTTAAAGATTAAAACAAAAATATTTTTATAGTATTCTGTTTGTTCAATAAATGTTTTTAATGTTTATTTATTCACTAAATTAATGAACATGCAACTCATTAAATCTACAAAAGATTTAATGAACTTTTATTTAAAGCCTAGGGTCAGTCAAATGCCATGTAAAACAAGAGGTACCAAACTTTAAAACTTAAGTGGGTAAACATATCAAAACTTATCTGTTTAATTTTGAAAGTATTAAACTTTTGATTAAACTTCTATTTTGCTTCCTGTCCTGTGTTTTGGTCGTTTTAACAGTTTTGCCCCAATCATTTTAAAAATAGTCATTTTCCTTCAATAGTTTACTAACTTATCACCGTTTTGCTCCCCGTCTTTAACTCCATCCAAAATATTATTTAGAGTAAACTTTCTTTGCTCCCTGTGGTTAGGTGGTTTTAATGGTTTTGCTCAAATCCTTTAAAAATAGCCATTTTACTCCTTAAAGTATCCATTTTATTGTCAGTTTGCTCCTCGGTTCTAACTTAGTTAAAATTTCAGTTAAAGATAAAGGTATTTCAGTAAATTTACATGTAATTAAAAGGATATTTTAATAATTTTATATATAATAATCATTTAATAATTTAATTCAAAGTTCATTTTGTCTTCATATGTAACTATTGATTTAATGACCTTCAGACCTTCATTCGATCTGCAAAGCCCTTTTAATGTCTTTCAACATCAACCACCTCCATCAACACCAACCACCACCAACAACCATCGTCACCGTCACCAACAAAATCGGAATCAAGCATAAACTAGCCCCTTTTTCATCAGATCTGAGAAGACCCAATAGTGTATTAACTCCGGCAACGAGATTTGAAACTTCCGGCGGCGGCGACGGTGGCGGTGCGGGTTGTGGTGGTGATAGCGATGATGACGGCAGGTGGTGGCTGTGGGTGGTGATAGAGAAGGTAGAGAGAGACGGGAGACGGGTGAGAAAGAGTGTGTGGACTGGGCGGGGGTGGTCGCTGATGATGGTGATGGCGGCGGTTGGTGGTTGTGGTGGTGGTAGCGGTGATGGCGGCATGTGGTGGCTGTGGGTGGTGTTAGAGAAGGTAGAGAGAGAGATGGCTGAGAGAGAGTATGTGGACTGGGTGGGGGTGGTCGATGGTGATGGCGGCGGTTGTGGTTGTGGTGGTGGTGGTGCCTGCGGGTGGTGGTTATTCTTTTGAAGCTTCAACAAGTTGCAGGTATACTTTGAGTCTTCAACAAGATGAAGATGAGAGGTTATGATAAGTTAGGGTTTTAAAATGAACGATAAAAATATCTTGGAAGGAAAAAGACTGAAATGCCCTCATGTGAGGGGCACGTAACTAAAATTTAATGACTGAAATGGATGCCGTTTGGGACGGGGAGCAAATTGGTGAAATGTTAGTAATATCAAGGAGTAAAATGGCTTTTTTTTAAGGATTTGAGCAAAACCGTTAAAACGATTAAACCACAGGGAGCAAAACAGAAGTTTACTCTATTATTTAACTAGAAGGATATTTTGATAATTTAATAGATAAAATATGGGCATTTGAGTCTTTTCACCTAAACATATATCAATCTTACATTATTTTACATTATAAAATTAGTTGATGCTGATGATGATGCACACCAACAATAGCCTCTCTCAATCGTTTTGAGTCTTTTGGTTTACATCGTAAACTGAACCAACAAAATTGTGGCAAAGAAAACAATTAGTTCATGATAAACACTCACCGTTTTCCTCTCTCGGTCTCCTCTCTCTACCAACTCCACCGCCACTAGACTCCAGCCACCACCGGCCGACCTTCACCCATGAGCACCTTCCACCACCATCATTTTCCGTTCATCACTATCACCACCATTGCTGCACCATCATCACCACCATTGTCGCACTATCACCTGTTCTTCAGCGGCGTCTTCAACCAAAGCCATCAGCACTGGCGAGTGGTTGAGGTTTCAGATCTAGCCGGTGAGTAGAGGTTTCAGATCTGGCCACTTCCATTGTTGCGCCATCATCGCCGTAGACCTAGATTGCGTCCAGCACCATGATTGCTCCAGCACCTACGTTTCACTCCTTCAATCTCCACAGACATGGTGGAGGTTTCAAATCTCGTCAGTGAGTTAGCGAGTTTTTGGTTTGATTTTGTGGTGGTGGTAGTAGAATTTGGGTTGATTCAATGAGTTAGAGAAAGATAGAGGGGGATAGAGAGGGAGTGCTGGTGAACAGTGAATTTGGGTCTTTTTTGTTTGATTTTGAGGTTCAAGGTTTTGGGTATTTTTGGTTTGATTTTGAGGTTCAAAATTTGGGGTTATTGTTCTTTGAGGGTGAGTATTGAATAGATTTGAAGTTCGTAGTCTAGTCGTTTTCGATTCCGGCTAGGCCGCTGGTTACGGCAACGAAGACGGTGGAAAACGGTGGTGGACCGGAGTATGGATGGATGGTGGTGGTGACGGAGAAGAAAGTTACATTTATAAGTATTGGAATTGGAATTTATAAAATACTAACATTTATAAAATTACTGAAATGCCCTTTTAGTTAACGAATACTTTGGATGGAATTAGAGACGGGGAGCAAAATAGAAAAAACATATTAAACTATTGGAGGAAAATGACTATTTTTAAATGATTGTGGCAAAAGTATAAAACATCCAAACCGCAGGGAGGAAAACGAAAGTTTACTCTAAACTTTTAAAACATTTATGAATCAACATATGTTTTTAGTTGGCTTGTTTCATCTTAAAATTCAATCTCTTTTATACGTTGGATATTTTGTGACAACTTTGTACATTGAGTTCATTGACACAAAGTCTTTACATGATTGACTTTGTAAGTTCGTACCTATTTAAGATGATAGGAAATTAACATGAAATTTATCGATTTGAATTTAGTTTCAAACAATTTTCAAATTCATATAAAGTCGTGATTTTTTTATCCGGCCCAAGTCTAGGGCTGACATATCGTATAAACCCGACCTGTTAAGATACAAACTCAAAACAAGTAAACACGAACACGATACAAAATCTTTTCGTGTCGCATTTTTCAAACACGAACTTGATAATAGACAGGTTACACGAAACGGTCTGTTAAGACATGAAAAAATTACCAGCATATTATACGACATGTTAAGACACGAACATGACCTGTTACTATATATTTGATATTTAGCCATTAACATGTCTTAACATGTATCGTATAATGGTCTTAAGTCTTTACAGGTCATATCGTGTCAGACACGACCTGTTAAGACACAAACATGAATTAGGTAAACACAAACACGACACAAAACTAAACAAGTCTTATCGTGTCGACCTATTTTAGACACAAAACCTGTTAAGGTTAAACACAAAACCTGTTAACTTCATATAAATCCGTATCATTTTATCGTCTTCACGTCAGAATTACCAGCCTTAGGCTCAACTCTTTTTAACTCATAAACCATGACCAACACCTTTTTATATAACTTACAATTACAATTATATATAATTAAATTAAATATAAGTTAATAAAATAGGAATAGGGGGTGGGACATGTAGGTCAAATGGACAGCACAAGGGAGATCTAGCTGTGCTGTCTGCGTGTGTGCGATGCCAAGGAACAAGATTCCTCACGATTATCAATTTATAATATCTGCCTGAGTCTAAATATCATGTATATATATATATATTCATGCCTCCTAGATATTTCATGTACTTTTTATACAATCTTAAACAAATTTCACATATATTTTCGTGTTCGTCACATTTTTCCTTTTCTAA
Organism: Scalesia atractyloides; assembly: GCA_947069175.1. Taxonomy (NCBI): domain Eukaryota; kingdom Viridiplantae; phylum Streptophyta; class Magnoliopsida; order Asterales; family Asteraceae; genus Scalesia; species Scalesia atractyloides. The sequence continues at coordinate 6,702,345 of CAMTDV010000002.1, read as the reverse complement.
AATTCTACTTTTTAACAACAAATTTGGATCACTGACGGACCGTTGTAGTATCATTGTGCCACCAGCGAAACCACCCGATCATATTCATTCCCACTAGGAAATAATGATTATACACAAATTTAAAATTATATAAAGCATAAAGTAAGCTGGATTTCTACGATCCAAAGATGATTCAGACGATATGTGAAACTAAAGCAAATTCACAAAAGATTTCAAATATAAATATATAATTACGACGGTATCGGTAAAATCTTGTCTAAAATGAACACTAATGTATAGATATCTATAACACAAAGCATATTTGAGATTTTTGTTTTCTTTTTGTTATTATTTTGGGTTTATTTATATAAAATGTGAACTTTTAGCTAGTTATAAAAAATTCAGGTTTTGGTTTACGTTTTCTTTAGTTTTATTTAATTTAATTATTGATTTGATTTACTAGTTAATGTCCATTGTAAAAAAAATTAACAAAATGGCATAAAGAAGGGTGTTTTTAGATAAGACAAGTGAGGCATGAATCTAAAGGAGATGGTTTAAAGGGACAACCAATCAAAGATGTGGGAAAAGTGTGTGTTATTGTTCCATTTACGAGACAATCATGTGCTGGTTTTCCTATTTGTAATTGATTATTGGAGTTTTCTTTAAATTAATAGTATATTGATGTATAAATATTTGGTTGCCTATGAAATAGTTTTAGCGGTGTATAAATTATCTTTTAGAGTTAATTATGTTTAGAATATTATTGTATTTTTTTTACTTCAGAAAACTAGTTAAAAGGATAATAGACAAAATAATACAAATTAGTGTTGGATGAAATAGAAACAAAAAAAAACAAAAAGTGAGAGTAAGTATGATTTTATTGCGTATAAACACATATAAATAATCTTATGTCACTTGTTTAATAACATGTACCCAACTTTATAGGTGTCATTGTATATTGCATAAGATTATACGTTGTAGGAGGGCATTAAGAGTGGATTGTAAATGTCATGTGGTAGCCACGTTAGCAAGAGAAAGTGGTAAAAAAACACAGGGTGGGAAGGGCGTGAAAGTGCCCCTCCCCCACACCAACATCAACGTCATGCACGGGTGGTGTAGCGGCATGGTTGAGACATCCACGCCACCCTCACGGTATGGTATAACCACATTCCTTCACACCTAAACTAAAATTCAAACCCTCAAACCAAACACCCACTATTTTTTTTTTGTATTTTGTTAAAAAAACACGCATCATATTATAAAAACAAATGATTCAGTCAAATTATGGATGGAAATATAAACATAACACAAGTATATGACATGCTTGCTTCATAGTTTATCATCCTTAAAGATTATGGCCTTAACAATTTCATACAGATGGTGACCGATAATATGCCATATCATGGCTTACAAATCAATAAAATATCGATCACTGCAAAATAGGTCAAGATCAAAACCCGAAGAACCAAATAAGGACCAAAAATAAATTGTATCGGGTTTAGCTGATTCACCGTCATCATCATTCTCGGTAAATTCCACCAATAGCAAAGCTAAGGTATGGTAAGATGTAGACAGCCTTATCTCTACCCTATAGAAATAGAGAGATTGCTTCCAATGAAACCCCTGACTCCATAGTAGCTTTGTATCAAGCCTTAGACATCAGGCGCATAACTCTCGGCAAAAAGAATAATTAGTGCATGTACCCCTTGTCTTCCGGTCATCAACACCAGTACATGATACATGATTAATCATCCATAGGGGGTAAAGTGGAGAAAGTGAAACTATACTTGCAGTGACTGTTAAGTAGTTTGGACATATATGAAAATATGTAGCCAGGACAAAAGAAGATGAGGTGCAATATTTAAGACGATATAGCAGATTCACATGGGTCCTTCAAATTTTATTTAATTATTTTGAAATTATTACTTTATAAATAAACTTTAATAAACCTGATAACAAATTACCAACATGGAAATATTCTTCTCTTCATATCTGGATTCAGATTTCTAAATATGTGGTGATTTATGGACCACAACTTTTACTTTCACACCAATATTTTAATAACCAAACCATATGAAATCACAAATAATATTTAAAAACTTAATGTATATACACATACATATATAGAATTTTAAAACTCAATACGAGACTATTTTTCTCTCTGTGTAAATTTACAATGTTAACAAGGCATGAAGTTTTAAATATACATATTGTAGTACTACTAACTAAATTTAAATTATATGTTAACAAGGCATAAAGTTTTAAATATACATATTGTAGTACTACTAACTAAAACTAAATTACTTTCAAAGATAAAAAAAAAATTGAAATCCGGTTGAACCACGAGGTTCGTTTGTAAGTTTAATCAGTAACCACCCGGTTCAAATAAACTCAACTAGATTGGTTATCTAATCTGACTAGTCGATTGTGAAAACAGTGCTACACACAGGTAGCCTGATATCTCTGGAAAAAACACAACAATGTCATAGAGTAAATCACCTCTTTTCATGAATGTGATTAATGTAACATCGCAACCATTGCCTAAGGGGTCAAACTTGGTTTTCGCGGATATTTTGTCCATTTTCATAAATAGGTACGAATACATGTCTTTGAATAGGAAAAGTTAGGTTTCCTAGTTTGAAAAACTTTTTAATTATTTGAATCCATTTGACTTGCTTCCTTAATTTTAACTCATTTATGATTTAACTCGTTTTGAGGTTAAACATAAGCCTAATGTTATTCGGTACTCATAAGTTTGGTATGATATTGGTCTATCAAGTATCAACCTATTTGTCCTTCATAAATCAGAGATAAATAAATAATTAATCATTAAAAATAAACTTAATTTACCTCGTTGAGGCCACATGTTAAACCATTTTGTGATTCTGGGTTTGGTGAACCACCAGGGACCAGCTGGCTGCATTGAAACAATGTTTGGGACTTAATTCGTGTAAAAAGTTGGATTTCATGTGTGTTGGTCATCTGGTCTCAACTTGGAGTCTCAATCATTTAATGGGTTCTGAATTATGTTGTATTTGTACACGATTAAAATTATATTATATTGTAACTTATAATGAAACTAGTCAAACTGAGTCAAATAACTTGAGTTGATTCATAATTGATTGAATTTTTAAAAACTTGATATAGTATTTATCATCATATTTAATACATTCTTTTAGTAAAAAATTTGGTTGCATAGAAGTTATGATTAATGATGGAAAAATTATATAAAGTTGACAGGCAAACGGGCAACAAGTTGTGTCGTAACCTTATTTTGAATAGTAAATTTAATTTTACCGTAAATAAAAATTTGGTTCTTTGGAGTCAAGAAATTGTTGTGCATGACCCTCGGCGCTCTGTCCAAAAACCCAACCGCTTCAGGAGCAAGAGACCAAAGGTATCAAAAGTAAAGAAAATGAAAATATGTTGATTTTCAGCCCAAGCTTTTTAATACATTAAGAGTTAAATGCCAAAATAGTCCCTGAGGTTTGCTCACTTTTATCACTTTAGTCCAAAATCCAAAATTTTTAAATCTGGGTCCCTGTGGTTTGCATTTTGTTGCCATTTTAGTCCAAATTTCAAATTTGGTTAGATTCTCAACTTAAATCCTGATATTTTGTCTTTATCCTCAGGGGTATTTTAGTCATTTTAGCATCAATATTAGAGTTAAATGCCAAACACCCTATTCAGATCTGCACACACACACTCTCTCTCCAAACACTCCCTTCCTCTCTCTTCTCTCTCTCTCTTTCCCCTTCTCACCACCACCGCCACCTCCTCCCCCTCCATTAACGCCACCACTGCACCACCACCATCCTCACCGGACCAGATCTACTAAAAACCTAACCTTTTCAGCACAAATCCGTTGACCTAGAAGTCAGAACAACGGCATTACGCTCCCAATTGCCGAACCGAGTAGGCTCAAGACCTCTAGGACTACCGATCTCGCCAGTCTCTTCATTAATATCGAGTTCATCTCCGTCGTCTTCTTTGATTTCTTCAGGTTTTGTAACCTTATCTTGTTCGTTAACGGTTTCCCGTTGGTTTATAGGTGAGTGTTGGTGATTGTGAGCCGATTCGGTTGAGTTGGAGATGGATCGAGTTGTGGAGGTTGAGGTTGTTGATCGGGGGGTGGTGGAGAGGAGCGCGGTGGTGCGCCGGAGGTCCGACGATGGGGAGGGGATTAGGCGGCATAGGGAAGACATAGTTTGTTGCGGTTTGTTTGGTGTCAGTGGGTGTGGGGATGGGATGAGTTAAATGCGGTAGTGGGTGTGGTCCGGTGGGGATGGTGGTGGTGCAGTGGTGGCGTTAATGGAGGGGGAGGAGGTGGCGGTGGTAGTGAGAAGGGGGAAGAGAGAGAGAAGGGAGATAAAGGGAGTGTTTGGAGAGAGAGATAGTGTGTGCAGATCTGAATAGGGTGTTTGGCATTTAACTCTAATATTGATGCTAAAATGACTAAAATACCCCTGAAGATAAAGACAAAATATCAATATTTAAGTTGAGAATCTAACCAAATTTGAAATTTGGACTAAAATGGCAACAAAATGCAAACCACGGGGACCCAAATTTAAAAATTTTGGATTTTGGACTAAAGTGGCAAAAGTAAGCAAACCTCAGGGACCATTTTGGCATTTAACTCATACATTAATTATCAAAAACGTAAAAAATTCCGAAAAGATGTTTCCCGTTTGTGGCCCACAAAAAAATACCATTTTCAACAGTTGGTTAACCCATCTATTCAACCACCTCATAGTGTCAAAATTGTGATGTTACATCATGCATTAGTCGATGCTTCGATTATGAAAATTTGAAAATGTTTTGTGATATAAGGCCATTCAATAACACGTGGAAAAGAATTCAATACTTGAGTACTTGATGTGTTATAAGAATCGATAGATGCTAGTCGGTCAGTGAGATACAGACTAGCAATTCATCAGGATTAATAAGGATTGATCGAGATTAATCGGATTGAGATTTTTATATGTAAACTTTCGTTTTATATATACACACACATTTTTGTATATATTTTTTTATGTAGACATGTTTTAACCTCTCTTTGACCGATCTTTTAAGTAAATGAAGGGAATATATAAGGTTTGGTCGAAATTTTGCTAGAATCTGGTCGAAATAGGACCATCATTGACCACCTAGCGATTAATCGGCCATTACCCGATGAACCTCCGATTAGTGATTAATTAACGACTAATCGAAGCATAGGCAGGACTTTTATAACGTGCCACTTGACGACCAATAAAATGAGTAGATGAGGAGAAATGGAGATGGAATGGTTGATAACGGGTTGGTGTTGAAATGTGCATTTTCTGAAGTGTGTCAAAATCGGTTTTATCTTTTGTCACGCTATTTTTCTTCACATCATTATATACATAATTCTACAAATTAATTTAGTAACACCAAAACACTTGTCTAGTTAGTAGTTGCGTGCAGCAACACCCACAAAATTTCTCATAAACTTTTTCCCATGCAACCTATATATCCCAAAAGCATCCTTATACATTTTCATTGTTAATATCATTAACTTGATCAGTTTCTTTTATAAAATTTCAATAGCTATAAATTATATTAAGTCCTAACTTTTATTAGAACTATCAATTTGATAAGATTATTTTATACAACTCTCTCTCTCTATATATATATATATATGTGTGTGTGTATTATATATACACACACTTTTATATTTTATTAAAATTCTTAAACTAGAGAACGATTTTTTGTTAGAAACGAAAAATGTACAAGTATTTATATATTTATCATTTATAACCTAAAAGAAATTGAAAAAACATGAATAAATTTGAGGGTCCCCACCTTGCCTAGTTCGTGAGCGTTCGTCTTGAGAAACATCGAAGACAAGAATGGCTCAAAGACGTAGCCACATAACGCGGCATCCCTAAGTTTGCATTAGTGAATTATAGTTGGTCTTTGTGGAATCCTTAGAAATGAACATTACTCATGCTCTTGTGAATAAAAAACAATATTGTTTCATGCACCATTGAACAAAGTGATTCACAAGGTTGTATGTATACTTGCATGCACAGAAAAGAAAAATGTAACATTTAACCTTCATTAACTCGTCCCCCTTTAACTAAATATTTTTGTTTGTTGATCCATTTGACCCGTTTGCGATATAAACAATTCATTTGACCTTCTCCTTTAAACACCAGGCCAAGAGATAACTAAAAATATAAAGGGGTTTAATAAAATTATAAAGGGGTAAATGAACCCAATACCTGGGCCGTAGCCACTGATCCCTAGAGCCCAATACTTGAGCCCAATCAACTATTGAACTTTGATATATAATAATTAAAAATCTTGATTTTAAGGACAACTACTAAAGTAAACATACGATAATAACATACCATAAATTAGAAAAGGCTTCGCCAAAAAATAAATAACTAACAACCAAATAATATATACGAATTTCAAATAGTGTATGCAACACATAACATAATTTATGGGTTGTTGTGATTACTTGAGGACAACTTAGAGTATTTGTTTATCAACTATTAGTTAAACTTTTATTGTACTATGCCTTTAAAATGTGAAAAATCTTACATTGAGCATTTCTAAACTTATATTTCTATGAAATATTTTGAAATTTTGGATTATTGCTACAAACGAATATAACTTTATACCTTAGTTGTCTTGAAGTGTACTCATTGTCACACATTTTTTTATTAAATAAGTTAATTTACCATGACTAAGCTAATAGTTTTCATTATATATTTCAATAAAATCTTGTCAAAGTGTTATAGTTTAAGGGGTATGAATGTTTTTTAGTTGGTTTTATTTGCAAACAACTTTATACAATTCTCACTAAGTTATCCTCTCTATCTTTATAATTACACTAAGATCATGTGTAATGAGGGGAGGAGGGATTGGACGTTTTTTGCCCTAATCCACGTCCGAAAACGCCCTAGCACCTCCCCTTTATGGCGTTTTTTTCAAAAAAATTTGGTTGGGCATGGCCAAAAAAGCCAGATTGTTTATCTTTTGACCAATAACATCTTTCCAACTCATTTATTTGTTTTATTTTTCTAAAAAAATATAATAATTGGGTAATTATTGTTGAAACATTATGGAGCATTATACCACTATACACCTGTTTAACTTCAAGCCCCGTTGCTGACTAGACGACCACGTGTCGCTTCATACCCAAAGGTGGGGCATTTGTTTCACTCACCATTATACATGGTCTAAAAACACTACATTTTCTCTCTATTTTATTTAATATTTTTAATACTTTTATCATTACCCCTTCTCTCTTCTCCACTCACAACCACTTTAAAAAAATAAAAAATTATAGAGATGAATAGTATCTCCTCCAAGTTTACTGGTGAACAGTAACTTTTTCACATTTTTCTCTCTCCTCCACTTACAATCGCTCTAAAAAATATAAAGCTATATACACAATAATGTGGAGGATCCATTGTGAATGCTCTTAGAAAGTGTTAATTACCCCTTCTCTCTTCTTCACTCACAACCACTTTCGAAAAAATTAAAAAATTATAGAGATGAATAGTATCTCCTCCAAGTTTACTGGTGAACAGTAACTTTTTCATATTTTTCTCTCTCCTCCACTTACAATCGCTCTAAAAATATAAAGGTTATATACACAATAATGTGAAGGATCCATTGTGAATGCTCTTTGAAAGTGTTAATTACTTGATCATGACTCCTGAAGGCATTGTTCTAAGTTGCCTCCATGGAAGGAGTTAGCTTAATTACTTGATCATGACTCCTGAAGGCAGTGTTCAGGTTTAAATGTGTGTATAGTTGGTTTTATTTATGAAGTTGTACTTTTAGAGTTTTGGATCAAGATTGAGTCTCTATTTATTTACCTTTTCATTTGGTTTAGAGTTACTTGTTTTTCAAGTTTGGGCCTCATATATAATGTTTATGATGTCTTTGTAAAAGGGAAGCAATTTTCAGTTTCATCATGAATAAAATAGTATCAATTAAGAATTGACCAAATCGTGTTTGGTTGTTTCTATTTTAATCAATACGGGCCTTTAGTTGGTATCAGAGCGAGGCCAATGGTTTATCAACAACATCAGTTTGGTGATCAAGTAAAGGCTTGATCGAGTAGCAAAGAACAAGAAGGTTAACCAAGAGCGTATAGCGGGTCAAAAAAAGTTTTTGGAAGATAACAGTGATGGGTGAAGCTCAGGTTTGGGCGAACAGGGATACCTCGCTACTGGGAATTCAGGAGTAAGATTATGGATGAAGCTTATAAGACACATTACTTAATTCATCATGGTGTAACCAAAATTATTCACTTGGAAACTCGAAAGTATTATGAAGACCAAATACCCCCGCTTATTCGCCGAGTCTTCCTCTTAAATAAATTTGGGGACGAAATTTCCTACAGTATGGGAGACTGTAACGTTACGTATTTTTGTACTTCCTACATTTAGAAAGTTGTACTTGCGTTTCTATTTTTAGCAACTTGTATTCGTATATCATTTCCAATCTTGTAATCCAAGACTTCGATTATAATGAGAAATTCATATTTATATCAATCACACTTGTGTTATATGCAATCAATAGTTAAATACGTGTTTACACACGAAGCCAAGACTTGTTATACATTCAAACTATCAATCATACACGCACGATACGTAAGACATGCATACAGGCACTTCCTATATTCGAAAACCCCCAAATATCAACTTTTAGCCATATGGAAGTTCAGGTGCCTAAAAGATACAAAAGGCAAACTCCGGCTGAAATTATAACACGGTGCATCGCGCGGGCTGCTTATGTCTCTCCGTTGTGCGACACATAGATGCTAAATTCGCAGAAAGTTGTTTAACCCAATCTGAGATGCACCTTTTCCACTTCTTTTTTTCCCCAATCACCTTATTTCTCCATTAAAACACAACCCCTAGTCAACCATTATATAAACAAGCCTCCCACACCTTCATTTCACTTATCCCACACTAAAATCACTCTCAAAACACTCTCAAATTACTGAAACATCAAGCTTCGGGTAAATTATACTCAAGTCCAAATGAGCTTCAAACTCACTTTTCTTTTCATGAATTATTGCTTCAAATCTACTTGGAAAACCTCTAGGAGTGTACCCACAAGTTTACCTTGGTAAACTACGTTGGGAAATCAGCATTTTGATGTCTAAAGTGACGTTTCATTTATGTTTCTGTTAAACTTTAACTTGTTATGAACTTTTCATCATTTTTCTTGGATTAACATGAACCAAACTTTGTTCCCAACTAACTTGCATGTTGAGGGGCTTGAGTTAAGGTATCAATCCAGAAAGTTTGAGGTGCAAACACCTCCATAACAACTAACTTAAGTCACTAAAACAATTTCCAAGTCACATTGTGAACACGACTACACCAAGTCTCCAAACATTATCCATAATTGGAACGTACTCGTCTAGTCAAGTCACTTGGTTGTTTAAGCGATTTAGGAGATTATTATCTAAGTGGTTTCCTATAAATCAAAGTGAGCCAACCCCACTTCATCTCCAACATTTACCGTGTCGGGTATGCACACGTCTGGGTTGCCCTCATTTGACCACTTAACAAACTTAGTTAGTTATATTTAATTCCATTCATGACCAACCGAATCCATCACCTAAGTTGATGATTTTGTGTTTTGGTGAATCATATAATGAGGCTTAATGGATTGAAATCATCCTACCTCCTTGCTTGACACACTTAATAATACTTGACCATGAGACCTAATATAAATAAAAATATAAATCTATAAAATAAATCTAACAACCGAACGCTAAACGCTAAACACTAACCAATTCATGGATTGATGTTAAGAGTTGCGGTTATAACATCTTGGATTAAAACTTTTCATGTTTGGACTTCCAATAGGCGAAATTGTGCCTATGAAACACACATAATCATGGTGTCCAAATTTGGGTGTTTGTCACAATGATTTTTATGTACTTTCATACTAATTTAAGCATATGCATCCACATTCCAGTTCCAAAATCCATCGAACTCATATGCCTCGTTTATCCATGTAGGCGGTTTCCAAACCCTTACACAATCAACTCATTTATGTAGAAATTCTACGCAAACCATAGTATACTCGAATTCCCTTTTACGCTTTAATCACTTTGGAGTATCATATGTACGAATTAACAAACACACTTATGCACATAATCAAACTCATGAAATCACTCAATCCATCAAACATGCTAATTGTTATGTTTAGGTTATTCATGCTAGATACTCAATCATTCATACATGCAAAATATTTGTCATTAATTTAGTGCAAGCCTACCTTAACATGTATAGCGCTATAGGAGTAGAACACCGCCCTTAGAAAGGGTCATTGTTAAGTATTCAATCGTATAACGGTCTTGTCCATTGAGATGACAAGATACGCTCGTGGAAACCATGGTTTAACATTTAGGTCGTGCATGCTAGTATGTAATTTAACTAGGTATACATGATGCCATGTTGGATTTGAGACATCGTTTATACGTATGCTATGTAATCAAACTTGTATACTCACTAACTTTGTGTTGATTGTATTTTAATATATGTTGCAGGAAATTAATGATGACGCGTGAAGAAAGTTACTTAGGGTGGACTAGAAACGCACCTAAACTTGAATTTATGTATTTTGCTTATGTTGTATGTTTTGCAAGATGTTGTATTTTCCATTTAAAACAATGTATCTCCGTTAGAATGAAATGAAATTTGAATTACTTAAAATATCGTCACATTTAGTCGTTATGAAGTCTCGAGCAATCTCGTTTTCGTCTCACTCCGATGTTCCCGCCATTTGTTGGGGGTGTGACACCAAAGGACATTTTTTTCCGAAGTTTACAAAATTTTCCTTTACTTTACTTTCCCCATCCCCACATTTGGGATACGTTGTCTCCAATGTACATTGTCTTTCAAAAATGATCATAGATGTACGGACGAGGTCCCTGAATCAATCCAAGTATGCCTCTAAGTAACTATACTATCTCAACCAACCAAGACTCATAAAACTAAAATAACAAAATAAACCATTCCTAAGACAAACAATTGTTTCACGCCTCCAAGTTTTGTACACAAACAACCACAAGAAAAGGAAAGAGCATATTGAATTGATTAAACGCTTCTTGAGTCCCTTTTCCTTAATGCTTACACCCCCATCAAACACGCATCGACCCTGATATATATCGATTCAGTACTCCTGACCTGTCATCTCCACGTAATTTCCTCACACTTGGTTGCTGCAATGTTTATGAAACAAACAAGAAAAACACAAAAATTTTAGAAAACAAATAAAAATAAAAACAAAAATTAAACCTTAGGCTACCTCCCAATATGCTAAGTTTTAGATCATTAGCCAGATCATACTTGTAGTGCTCAAGGCGGTTCAGCAGAGTGCTGACCTTCCAACTTCTCTAAGTATACTATCCAGTTTTCTGAGAGATTTGCAACTTCACACCAACCAGGGTCAAACTTGGCTTAATTGACCCATGCATTTCCACCATCGGGTGGCTTATTTTCTTTAACTTGCCTTCTAACATTAACCTTTTTCATAAGATCTCCATTCCTCTAAAGCTTGGACCTATAAACTCAAGAACCATCTCAGCTAGTGTGTCCCTACTCACACGTGAAGTGCATTGAGAAACACTGGTTAGTAGCAACTGTATAACACAACTCATCAACAAATCGTAAGTAATAGATTTTGAAAACTCACTAAAAATTAATTTACGATTCTCATAGATCATGGTAATCAATCCCTATCTATAGTAGATCTAAGCATTGGTGGTATGCAAGAACGAACGTCCCAAAACTACCTGTGGTTGCTCATTAGTCCTCGATGGTGCATAGTCCAACACCATAAAGTCCACCGGCAATAGAATTCACCCAACTGGATCATCATGTCTTTCACAACCCACCGGGGTTGTTTCCAACTTGCATCAACAAACATTACCATGCTGACGATTGCATGGAGAGGTCTAAAGTCGTATTGGTCATACAAGCTACCTGGAAGGATACTCATTTCCCGCTCCAAAATCCCACAAAGATCTTTAATTTTCAATTTCTCAACCCAAAATCACTTCCATTTCCTTCCTTAGTTGTCTCAGTTACTCTTGCAATCACTTGAGAAGAAGAAAAACAATTATCTCAAACTCATTTTTAGGAAAAATACTTACCCCGCCGATTGACACATTCTTCATGTTCTTAGGGCTGACTTGCGTGTCACTTGTTAACTTTCCCTTACCCTTCTTTAATTAAGCCATCTCTCCTCCATTTGACCAACCTACACACTTAGAGCCTAAATAATTTCATCGCATACCTTATTACTGTGCTTGATTGCCTGCAGTTCCCGCCAAATCAACTTCAATATCTTCATCATATTACTGTTACCCTCGCTATTATCCTGCTTGTAGTTTCTTTGGTAGCCATAATTGTTCCCAACTCTCCCTTCGAGACCTTATTTTACAACCCAACTATTTATTTTATCAAACATATGAAATCTTTTAACTTTTTAAAAGTAACATGATACATGCAACATAAGGTAGTAAAAGATATTGAATAAACATGAAAACAATGTGGGAAACGAATCAATTTTTATAGGCTCAATCTATTCACACACCCCTGCTGCCTATTTCGACACCCCTGAGCCCTAGACGGGTCGTCTAGGCCTAGACGGCCCGTCTAGCACTGATTTTGAGGATCAGCAAGTACCTGCCAGGGCCCATAGATTTTAGTGTTTGGACGGGCCGTCTGGACCTAGACGACCATGTGTTTTTTTTTTTGTTGGAAAATGGGTGTTTTGGTGGGGAGATTGAAAAAATAGTGTTTTGGTGAGGTAAATTGGTTGTTGTTGGAGGTCGATTTTTTTAGGTGTAATTTTAGGTTTTTAAAAAGTTTTGTTTGTTGTACAAAAAGTGATTTATGTTTTTCAAAACGTTTATATATTTAATTGTTTTTACATTATATTTAAAAAAAAAATATAATACTAAACTTTAATACTGTTTTCAACATTTTAAGATGAATGCAACAAGTGTATGTTGTTTCTGTATTACCTTTCAATGTCGATTTAACACAAACAATCATCAAGTAATCGAATAACTGAAAACAAAGTTAAATATAACATATATAACATAAATTTGTACAACCAAAACAATATTTATCTATACAGCTGAAAAGTAAATACGAAATGTCTATGCATACGAGTCGGCCTCGGAGTCGGGATCGGGATCTGGCTGATGCGGCTGCTGCTGCTGATGTGGGGCTCGAGGTGGTGGGAACGGTATGGGAGGTAACCCGTCTCTCTCACGTCTATCCTGCATCTCCCGGACCACCCAGCCCATGTGATCCATAAGCCTGTCGACGTCGGCTGGTAAGCGCGGGTATGCCGCAACCCCCGGGGCATGACCTGGAAGGACGTGGTGCGGAAACTGAGGCGCCCCGTGAGGTGGTGGCGGGGGTGGCGATGTCGGTGCCGGTCCGTCAAAATCAACCGGAGGGTCCTGGACTACCGCTGCCTCATCTGCCGGCGGATGGACTGGAGCGAAGTGATCTGGCAACGGCTCCGGAATCCATGGCTCACATTCGCGGCTTTTAGACCGCTCGCCGAGCATGTCGAACCTCTTCACCAGCCTCATCCCGCTCAAGGTCTGAAAACCCATCCGCGTGGACGGTATGGCCGGCTGCAAGTTAGGGTCCGACTCCGGCACAAGACCCAACGACCTGGCTATGACGGTGACATACGCCCCGCCGTACAAAAAGCCGCACTCCTGCCGGTGATGGGCGGAGGCGAAGTACTGGGCGAGACCGTGCGTAAGCGCGCACGGCCTCCTGTACAAAAGACAATGGTAAAAAAATAAATCGGTGCTCGTACACCACTCACGACTGTGTCTGCGAGCGGTAATAGACGTAGCGAGCATCCGATGTAGATGCCTGCACATTATATTAGCGAAATACATAAATTAATTTAAATAGTTAATAATCAAACAATAATGTAATAAACGTACGTACCTGTACAGCGGGTCGGCAACGTGAGAAATCATCCCCTTCGCCCTGACATGCTCCCAAGTGTCAGGGCCTGCGACCACCCCCCAAAATCCCAATAGAGTGGGTTTATCCACCGCCACTAGCCCCTCCGTATAAACATCGGTGACAATCTCCTTCTGCAGGTATATGCCGCTATGAACGGCAAACTCCGCAAGCGTTATCGAACGCCACACACCGACGAGCCTAGAAAGAAACCTCAGGCGGAGGGGGATGACCCTGTGGCGGAGTAGGCGGCTGGTCCACCCGTGGAGGGTGGGACCAGAAGGTCGACAGGAACTCGACGAGCAGCTCCCTATAACTCGGCGTGCCGGCCAAGTCAAACAGACGGTGCCACGGGGAATCAACAGAATGAAGAAACGCAGTCTCGGCGTCTCACCAATCGCCTCGATCGTATCCCAGTCGACCGCCGAGTGCGATCCGACGTGCATCTGTCGTAGCTTCCCGCAAAAACGGGCGGCCTCGTGTCGTGCGGAAACTCGAGATAGGGGTGGCCGTGGAGCGGATCAACCGGCGCTGGCGGGGCCCGTCGCGGACCATGCGGATGTGGGTCCCCGTGAATCGGATCTCCAATCTCGTCCATAACTAAGCTGCGATTATATTACTAATTTTACACAAACAAATCCAAAAATTATAGAAGTTAACAAAAAAATTAGGGTCGTCTATCGGGGTCGCCTAGGGCTAGACGTCCCATCTTGTTTTTCACAGAACCCAACTACTCGAATATGACAACCCTTAAACCCCAAAAATCATCAAATTCACACACAACCTACGATCTAAATGCATAATACATTAAAGTATATTGAAGTACAGGTGAAAATACGTACCAGAGATCCTTGATTTGGCAAAAATACGGTCCGGATACGATTGAATACGTATGCGTGTGTACGTTTGAGTGTGTGTCATCTGCCTCTGGTTGTCTAGGCTGCGGGTTATATATGACCCTTAGACGGAGCGTCTAGGCCTAGACGGGTCGTCTAGGCTGTGAATTACCATTTTACCCCTGAACTGCCCTCGTCTAGGCCTAATTCAGGGAACCATGCTGAGTGTTTTACAACTCAGCATGGTTAATTACCATTTTGCCCCTGAATTAGGCCTAGACGGGCGGCAGTTCAGGGGTAAAATGGTAATTTACATTTTCAATTTAAAATTAAAAAATTTTCAGGGATAAAGATCCCGCCTGCACTGTACGTGTCGTCTAGGTCTAGACGACCCATCTAGACCCTAACATTATGACCGTTTTGCCCTTGGTTTTGGCCTAGACGGCCAAGAAACCGGGGGTAGAATGGTCTTATTGCTAGGGCGTCTAGGTCTAGACGACCCGTATATATACATTTAATTTTTTTTTGGTATAACTAATAGTATTTTATTTACTTAATTTGAATTTTGATATAAGCCGACATTCTACCAGTACACCAAAGGCACGGCAACTAAACCATACAAAGCCTATCTAAAAACCAAAAAACTCCAGGTATTGACAAACAGACGGCAATTATACTCTCCGAGCTCGCACGTCCCACCGTCGCCACCGGCAGTACCGACAGTTCGTCGTCTGCTGGTGCCGACGGTGGGACGTGAGAGCTCGGAGAGTATAATTGCTGTTGTTTCTCAATACCCAGAGTTTGTTGGTTTTTAGATGGGCTTTGTATGGTTTTTTAAACCGTACAAAGCCATCTAAAAACCAACAAACTCCGGGTATTGACCAACAATTATACTCTCCGAGCTCGCACGTCCCACCGTCGCCACCGGCAGTACCGACAGTTCGTCGTCTGCCGGTGCCGAGGGACGTGAGAGCTCGGAGAGTATAATTGCTGTTGTTTCTCAATACCCAGAGTTTGTTGGTTTTTAGATGGGCTTTGTATCTAAAAACCAACAAACTCGGGTGTTGACAAACAGACGGTAATCATAGTATCCGAGCTCCCACTTCCAACCATCACCACGGGCAGTATTGACATTTCGTCATCTGCCGGTGTCGACGGTTGGACGTGAGAGGTCGGATACTATGATTACCGTTTGTTTGTTTGTCCATACTCAGAGTTTGTTGTTTTTAGATACAAAGCTTTGTATGGTTTAATTGTTGTGCCTTGGGTGTACTGAAGGAATGTCGGCTTATATCAAAGTTCAAATTAAGTAAATAAAATCCTATTAGTTATACCAAAAGTTTTTTTATTGTATTAAAAAAAATCTTTGTATTATTTATACAAATAAATCGTATTAAACATAAAAAAGATCGAGTCATTGTTCTTGCTTTCTTGACCGTGGTTGACCAGGACTAATCATCAGACGATGACTGAGACTCGTTAGGTGCTGTAGAAACACCTGAAATAAGTTCAACAACATATCACTATGTTAAACCACAACACACTCTATTACGCAAACAAAAACCATATATATTTAAAAAATGACAGTGTTTCTCATTTACCTGCATTTACTCCTCGAGTTTCCCTTCGGTTACAGTCTTCGATTCAGCACAAGACACTCTTTGACGTGTAGTCAATTGAGATACAAATTTGCATGCTGGAAACCGTCCCTCCAATACTTTTTTTTCCAAAATATATAAGGCTGATCTCCATCGGGTAAATATGTGTTATACTCACTATAAACCTCAGCCGTTTTTCAAACGATCTCCGCGAGATACGGAGTGCCTGCGTATGGGGGTGCTTCACCACCATATCCTCCACCATCACGAATAATGTCTTGTACACTAGACACAACCTCCTCTTGGTCGTTAGAATTGGGAACACTCCTCCCCCCTAACAACGATATCACCGTTAGTAAATAATTAAAACAACAACTAGTTTAACCTAATAACTTTACCGTATTGACTTCAGGCACCGGTGACCCGTTCAAGTTTAATGACCTTTCACCACCTTTGGATGATATCAGATGAAGTGATACAAGCCAAAGTTCACGACAAACAGAATTACAACGACGAATTGAAAGTTTTATGCGACATCAAATGCTCTGCATGGGTCTATTTAACAAAGAAATGGACGCCCCGTCTAACGCCTACGCGGGGCGTAACACTTTACTACTTTAAGGACGAATCGAAAAATTTTTGCGACGCAAATGCTCTGCATGGCTCTATTTAAGGACGATATATGCGCCCCGTCTAGGCCTAGACGGGGCGTATCACTTTGCAACTTGGCTGACATGCATGTAGAGCACAACATTCAAGACGGGTCGTCTAGCTCTAGACGCCCCGTCTTGACCTGGTCGTCTTCTTCTCCGTCTACTGCTAGACGCCCCGTCTTATGTGACTGATTTGACGTTGTACGATGCAAGAATGTGATCGAAGAAAAAATAACCCTAGACGTCTCGTCTAGATCTAGACGACCCGTCTAAAAAATGTCTAAATGTGTATATTTAGAAATTTTTATATTTCTTACTCCACCGTTTGATATGCACACATTATGACACCACCATTGAAACTTCCCCAATATTCTTCCCCCTTTCTCATCTCTCCAAATTGACTCAAAACTCGTATCATTCTTTGTAAATTTCACCAAATTAATCAAACACGCACACCTGAACAACTGATGACGTTATTCAACAGTAATTTCCAACTTTCATGTTTTTTGCCTTTCATTTCATATTAATTTGACTATGTGTCATCTGGTTCCGTTGATCTGTATTATTTGTTGATGTTAGCGTTAATTGATCATCGGTAGGTTCAATTTCGGTGGTGGATTGTTGGAAAATTAGTAAGATTTGTAAAAAAAGTGATTTTTACGCTAGGGTTAGGGTTTTTTTCTGCTTGATGAATTGTTATAGTTTGCTTTGTTAATTGATCTGTTGATGTTGATTTTTATTATGTTTTTATATATTAAGATGATAAAGTTTGCATAATTAGTAAAGTACATGTGAAATTATAATAGAGTTGGGATTTAGGGGTTCTGTACTGTAGGTGAGTTATATTACTCTTTTTTTTTCTCACAAAATGATAACAAGGGATATCTAAATGTGATGGCTAAGTTTGCAAAAGGTGTGTCAGCTGATATAGTTTCATCGTTGTTAACTACTAGCGGCATCGCGGTAGGGGTTGAGGGTTAGTCTCGCGGTGGGAACTGGTGTAGAATTAGGAGTAGATTGGATGAATGTCAGTTTGTGTGTGTGTGTTGGGCTGCAAACGAACCGAACGACTTGTTTGTGTTAGTTTATTAAGAAATATGTGTGTTCATGAACTGTACATGAACACTTAACGAACGGGATTTCATGTTCGTGTTCGTTTGTTAAGAAAATGGACTTGTTCGTGTTCGTTTGTTAAGAAAATGGACTTGTTCGTGTTCGTTTGTATTTGTTTGTTAATTCTAGGCAACGAACGAAAACGAACGTTGACGAGCACAAACTAATGTTCATGACACAAATGGAAATAAACGAACACAAACAAGCGTTGAACAGAATATATAATACACTGACACTTATCAAATATTTTGTTTGTCGGAATTCTGAAATATATAAATAAAATATAAAAACCAAAAACTAAAAACACTAATGAACTATCGAACACAAACGAACTCGTTGCCAAACGTTCACGAACATAAATGAATGAACGGGGCCTCTGTTCATGTTCGTTCATTTAACTAAATGAATGAAACTTCTTGTTCGTGTTCGTTTGTTTAATAAACGAACGAACACAAACGAACTTCCCGCTCGAATGGTTCACAAGCTGTTCGCCGGACGTTTTGTTCGTTTGCAGCTCTATGTGTATGTGCTAAAGTTATTGAACTTAGAAATTTAAAATCTTGTTAAAGTTTTTCTTTTATATAAATTGGGATATTATGCAAATGACTATTGCTTTCTATTATGTGATACAAATGCAGGTGTTCGCACACATTGGTTGTGTGATTCAAGGTAGATTCGACACCATCAATTTCTTTGGTTTCAAGGCTGTATATGTTCGAGGGTTGTACAAGTAAATATTGAGTGACAACACTTTCCAAGATATAGTAAGGTCAATAAAGCATTTAGAACGTGATAATTTCGATCAATCCATAAAGATTCTTATAAGGACCATTGTCAGATTGCATTTTCTTGGTGAGTTTAGGTATAAGCGTCAATTAACGAATCATCTTTTAAACCCTCACTTTTGATCTTGTAGATAATTTCTTTTTTATCTCAGATATTTTGTTCAGTTTGCTTGCACAATCTGGCATATGATTTCCCTTGTTAGGTGTTGCACTATGTTTCTTATCATTTTGGTTACAATTTGTTATCGGGATATTGTTTTTAAATAACATCAACTTTCACCATTTGGCTGATAGCACTCCCAACATACGATTTGTATCACGCCACTCCCAACTTTCAACTTATTTTCCTCTGGCACTCTCAAATTAACTGAGCAACCTAGTTAGTTTTTTTGCTTATGTGGCACTTGTTTAGTGACGTGGCATTTAACGTGGTCTTTTTGTTGACATGGCATCTGATGTGGCACTTATTTGGTGACATGGCTATTTTAAATGATGTGGCATCTGACGTCAACTAACTGGGTTAGGATTCAGTTAGTTTGGGAGTGCCAGAGGAAAATAAGTTGAAAGTTGGGAGTGGCGTGGTACAATTCGTAAGTTGGGAGTGCTATTGGCCAAATGGTGAAAGTTAGGGTTATTGCAATCCAGTATCTCTTTGTTATAGGTGGTTTTACAAACTTGTAACACAAGACACAAGTCACCATCAACTATGTTTAGTAAATCTGTTGCTATCTAGTATATACATTTAGTTTAGCACTAAAATTTGGACACAAAGCAGCTGTGGTTTAAATGTTATGTGTGACACAAAATTTGGAACAACTTGGTTGTGAATTGTTTCTTTAAGTGGTTGCCTTTGAATTCAAACTGAATTTAATTTGTTTCAAAACATGATTGAAATATTCAATAGCGATAGGGTAACGAGTGTACTTAATAAAATTTCATATGTGGAGTATTGATTGGTTAATTGTGCTTTAGGTTTTTGCAACTACTTAGTTAAGTGCCACTAGTCCCAGTGATGTTTTTTATTTTTCCTTCTCACTGGTTCATATATATGATAATCATGGTTGCACATCATGTCAGTAGTTGTCGGTTACAACTTTCGTCCCTGTGCTTATCAAAAAGTTCAAATTTGGTCTGAAAGTTTAAAAATTTAAACTTTGGGTCCAAAAGCTTTTCAAACTCGTAATTTGGATCTGAAAATATTTCAAACACTTCATTTTATTATTGTTAGTATTCCGAAAGTAAATTTATATAACTCGGGAACACATAGATTTGACAATGTAATATAATCTAAACTTGAATTTGCTAAACTTTTGACAAGCGCAGAGAAGATTTTTATTATTATTTTTTCTGAATTCTTGCATGGTGGAAAATTAGTGTCTACTCATTTGGCTATTAAAAGTTACATATTTACAGTGAAGTAGATGGCAAGTAGAAAAAGGAAAATTCAAAATGATGCAGACAATATTAACGCACTTCACATAGAATGGGACGAAATTTCTTGTCCTATATGCATGGACCATCCACACAATGCTGTTCTTATTCTCTGCAGTTCCCATTCAAAAGGCTGCAGATCTTTTATTTGTGACACAAGTTACCGACACTCAAATTGTCTTGATCGATTCAAAAAACTTGTTTCCGAAACTACCAGTTCCACCATAGACCCGCCTAATCTGATTCCTGCAAACGACAATCTAATTGAAGATGTTGAATTGGCTGGAGGACCTCAAGATTCTGATCACAATAACAACAACAATAATAATGATGATGCACCGAGTTTAAAGTCAAAATCTTGCCTAAAATGCCCTTTGTGTCGGGGAAAGGTGTCGGGGTATGAGGTGGTGGAGGAGGTGCGGCAGTATCTAAATTCGAAATCCCGAAGTTGTTCTCAAGAATCGTGTTTGTTTTCCGGGAGTTATAGAGGATTACGACGACATGCTAGGCGTGCCCACCCGACAGCCCGCCCGTCCGATGTTGACCCGACCCGTGAAAGAGCTTGGAGGCGGCTCGAGCACCAAAGAGAGTACGGTGATATAGTTAGTGCCATTCGGTCAGCCATGCCCGGGGCGGTTGTTTTTGGTGATTACGCTATCGAAAATGGAGATAATCGGATACCCGGTGAGAATAGGAGTCTTGTAGCAGAAGCAGGGAGCAATAACGGGCATTGGTGGACGGCTTTTTTCTTGTTTCAGATGATCGGGTCTATGGAACATCCGCCTGCCGACAGGAGAGGCGTTGGGAGAGCTAGGGTTCCGACAAGGCACCGCCGCCGTCGGCTTTTGTGGCGGGAAACGTTATTGGGTTTACAAGATGATGATGACGGTGATGATGATGGTGATCCTTTTGAGTTGGATTTGGTTGATAATAACGATGAAGATCGGGTTCCTTCTGAGAACCCTAGGAGGCGTAGACGAAGGTTGACTCGTTACAGATCAGATGAAGATCAATCATGAAAATCCGGTAGCTTATTTTTGTTTTTCCGGCTGGGTAACGGGTCAAGACAGGTAATTTTGTATGAGTTGAAAGTTGAAACTAGTTGGATCAGGTTGGCCTGAAAAAAAACTTTTTTTATACCTAAATTATATTATATTAATCATATATGACATATTAGTTGGATCAGGTTGACCTGAAAAGAACTTTTTTTTTAATCTAAATTATATAATATTAATCATATATAACATATTAATTATATATAACGAAGTTTGGGCAACTTTGAGTCTCGACCCGTTACTCTTTTAAGATTTTCTAACTCGATTATCCATGCATTTCTTATCGTTTTTGATGCACAGATAAAAGCAAACCGATGCATCAGGTTTTTCAACTCTCGTTCACTTTGATACCACCGGTGGAGAGATCATAACCGTATTTGAATTTCAAATCATTGTTATTTGCTCATATGTTTTTTAGATTAAAGAAAGAGGAGGTATGTCTGGAATATTTCCTCTCAGGGCGGTCTTTATGGTTGTTGGTTCTGTTTGTCGGGTGGGAAGGTGCATTTACATTACTCTATTTCTGCTTGTTTACATCATTTATGTGAAGTAACTTGAATGAAACCTTTTCTATAAGTTCATTTTTTTCTTCATATCCATGCTTTTGGTATTAGGTTTTTATCTATTCGATTGTTATTTTGGTAGTAGTTTTTGTATAATTAGATGGGAATGCTTGTTAATCCTGAAAGAACGAGTTTTCTTTAACATAATCACCGCTATGCACCCTGCTAGCCACTGTAATTCCTGGTCTGTCTTTTCGTTGTTAAACCCTAGTATTTCCGTTTGGCACTTCATTGTCTGTGGCGAAACTGCAATACTGCAAATCGTCACAACTGTTAACCTGGAGCACATTTGCAATACTGCAAAGAACTTTGTGAAATCTCTATACCATCATAAGATGTTCCTTATCATTACTGAAATCTTCATCCATACTTAGGGAAAAAATGCCCTTAAGAAAATTTCCTACATATTTTTTCTTGATGCAAGGAGTATCAAGAAATTAGTAATAATGTTATCGAATCTAAAATTACGACTAATGATCTTTTCACTACAATGAATTGAACGTATTGTTGTACAAGTAGTTCAATCTCGTAGCTCATTACCTAGTATTTTCTTGTGTGTTTTTAAAAGAGGTTTTCAGATATCATAGTTATATCGATTTCCTTGTGTGCTTTTGAAGGAGGTTTTTTAATTAAGAGGAGGATATTCTATAAATGGTTAAAACTCTAAAAATGCTAGGAATAATTTTGGTGTTACATGTGGTGGTACTGGTACTAACTTACATTAAGGGTAATATTATTAAAAAACATCGTGCACATGCAAAGCACATCGTTTTTTAAATGCATGTAACTTTTTTTATACATGATTGAGAGTTTCATTATCTTTCTAATAAATATACTATTGCTACTTGAAATAAGAAAATCACATGAACTGATTGTTCGTAAATGTTGGAGTTTTTTGCACTGTGCAATTTTATGAAGATTTTCGGTAAACACCATGAAAAATGTTCATTAAAAACGCCATAAAAGATCTAGTTAAAAACACAAAATAATATCTCCAATTTAAAAACGCCATTATAAAACCCGTTTCAGAAAAATACCATAAAATGTCAAGTTTAAAAGCGTCATAAAAACACGCAGTTTAGAAAACACCATGAAAAAACTCATTTGTAAACGCCATAAAAACACCTAATTTAGAAAAATGTTACAAAAAACTAGTTGAAAACTCCAAAAAAAAAAACCAATTGAAAACATCATAAAATAACACAGTTTATTTTTTTTTTTTCAAAAGTGTATCAATAGTATACTTGTTGGAAATATTAAAAAAAACATTGGATTTTATGGTGGAATTTAAAAATAATAATAATCACGTGTAAAATATATGGACATTTAAATATGATTAAGGGGGAGAGGGAAGGATGACAGGTGATTAATCACGTGTAATACTTGTGAGCTTATACAATTTAAAGAACAAACAATTTGTAAATTGTAGTATAATAAGATGAACACAAAAGTAGGAAGTTATATAAAGACTGTTTTATATTGAAATCCAATTCTTACAAATACAATGATTACACAAACTCCCACTTAGCCTGATCACACACTTTGATGTTCATACAAAATGAATGAATGTGATAAAATAGATCTCTAACACATGAGAATTGTTTATACAAGCACGAAAGCTTTGTTTGTAATCGACTAACGTCACCTTGAAAGTGACATCTAACATTCTTAACACAAAAGATTCCACAGATGTTAGCAAACATCTGCGAAGATCTAACATTTGTTCTATTACATAAATGTTTGGTCTTCATGATCAGTGTTTTGCTTCAACAGAGCTTTGACCTTGAATCAGCGGTTTCTTCTTCTTCAACAGTGGTTCCAAGGCTTCAAACAAATCTTTGGATGTCTTCTTCTTGTTCTTCTTCTTCTTCTTCAAGATTCACAATTTTTTAGAGGAGAATGCTTCATCAATTGTTTATCTCTTGATCAAAAGGTCATGTTTTGACTCTCGAATATCCTCTTTTTTGTAGGTCTAACAATCTCCCCTTAGAACACATGATGTCAAAACAAATGTATATTAGATCAATCTTTATTTCTCATCAACTTCTCTCTAATCTGACCCTTGAATTGTAATTCAAAGTTCATAGAGAAACTACCTTCTGAATCCCTTTTGAGTAGAAGACTTATTAAGTCTTGCAGATATGCATCTTTGAGCCGAAAGGCACTATTTATTGAGATCTTTTGCACTTCCCCACTAGCCCTGAGCAGAGTCAATTCATGGCTTGTCTTATCTGACTTTCATTTTAGAATTTTGAGGTTAGGAGGGTTTGCTTGGATCAAAGTTATTGCAAATGAGTTTTGGGAAACATGTCTTCCCAAAATTTTGTTAAGTAGATCTTCTTGATTTGTATCTGAGCTCTCATACTTTAACTTAACTGACTTCTGAAACCTTCTTTTGTGAGCTCATCTTGTTGTATCTTCACATTTTCTTTTTACATCTCTATTTGTCTTTTGAGATAGCTTCTTGCAACTATTGAGATGTTATTTGCATATGGAAACTTTGAAGATTTAACTAAAGTCTTTATGGGGAAGTATACTTGTTCATAATCTGGCTTTCAAGGAACCTAGGGATTTTTTTTTCTCTTAAACTTTCCAATCTCTTGTAGTTTTGAAAGATTGTTGGCTCATCCCATTTTGCCTTTGCCAATTTTATCAGCAACCATCTCTTCCTTCACCCTCCTTAACTGCGATGCCCTTTTATCATTGGGTTTTCTTCCTGTTTTCCAGTTGGGAGTAGTAGGAAATAAGAATTCGTTTTTTTTTCTTCCAAAAACTAAGAAATTATTGACTTGTCATCAATTCTTCTTACCGTTCCTACCAAATAACATCACCATTACACATTTAGACCAGAAACCATCACTTTTAATACTTTAGGGTCAATCAATAATCATTGAACACACTCAAGAACATTATCAAAACAGAAGGTGAAATCATAGCCCATGTTTCTACTTTTATCTTTGGGGTGGAAATATGTAATCGCAGAAACAAACATTTTTCTTTCAATTCAATTATAACAAATGGTTTGCATTTATGCATATTACCTTAAAACTACGGACACACGAACATTAGTTTTCATGATATAAACCTATCAAGTGCTCATGTTGAAGTATTCTTTTTAACTTCTCGGGTTGAAGTATTCATTTCAACTTGAGAGAGCTAGATGTACAAAAACTTTTGGTAGTACGACTATGGGCTTATAGATCACGGACACAACATTCTTTGGGTAACCACGAGGGTTGTGCAACATGATCATCATATCGATCATGTGTGATGTTTTACATAATATGTTATATGACTATGTTGTTATGAATTATACACGTGAATTATATAACTTGTTTTTTTCTTATCATTCACAAACCTATGTATCTCACCAACTCTCGTAGTTGACCCATTTTCTACATGTTTTCAGTTACAAAGAATTAGCTAGGATCTTGGATAGCTCATATAGGACTTGGCTTAGCTATCAAAAATCAAGACTCACATAGGACTTGGCTTAGATATAAAAAATCAAGACTTGTTTTATTTTCCCTTTTCATTGTAACTTGTTATTTGAATTAAAAAAATGTAATTAAATATTTCAACTAATAGTAATTTTCTTTATGCCTTGGTCTGTTTTAACAAGTCATCGCCGTGGATTTCGCACACAGTAACGGTATGATAGATAGGCATATATAAAAATTTAAAACATTAGATAAATAAGGGTAAAATGTCATTTATTAAATTAATTTCAATAAAATGAATATTTTAACTATTTTGTAAAAGTATATGTGTAATTTTAAGCTTCAAATGGGGGTGTGTGTATATGACATTTCTTAAATTTTGGGGGCATATATGAAATTGCCCAATAAACACATATAGATAAGTTAAAGACACTATTTACACCAAGTGACGTGACATTAATAAACTCAAATTTGTGTTTTTCTTTTATAACTTTCAATATATAATGTTTATAAAAAAACGAACATGGTTTTGCGATTTGCTTAATTTTATCTACGTTTTGATATAAATTTTATAAAAAAACAGAGCCGTATCAAATAACGTTTCATAAGTCGTTATAAAATTTATATTCTATTTTTTATAAAATTTATATCCAAACGTAGATAAAAATAAGCACATCATAAAATCGTATTCATTGAAAAAAAACATTATATATTGAAAGTTATAAAAGAAAAACGTAAATCTTAATTTATTAATGTCATATCACATTGTATAAATAGTAAAAAGTTAGGTGTAAATAAAATCACCCTAAGTTAAATTATGATTTTTATTCCTACGGTTTGAACAAAATAACCATTTTAGTCCAAGAGTTCAAATCTTGCAAAACAATACCAGAACGTTCAATTTCATTTCAATTCACATTAACTCCATCCATCTATTAGTATTTTTGGTGAAAAAACTTAAATATCGGTGTCTCTCTTTAAATAGCCATCCTTCTCTATTGTATCCCTTTCCTCTTTCCACGACCAACCCCTAACTTTCGGCGACCCATCATCAACCAACCCACCTAACTTCGGTGACACATCCGCTGCCATCCATCTTCACAAGAAGACCGCAATTCCCTTATCATAGCTAAAACCACATGGTTAACATACACAAAGCTTGTTTTATATGAGCTCTTTTGAGTACTTTTGGATGAAACACGTGCTTCTATCTAAGTGTATTTCTATCTAAGTGTATGTATGTTATGTTTAATGAGTTATTTTCAATAAAGGAGTATTCTTGTCGATAGCACCAAATAAATTGTTTTTAACAGAGAGAGAGAGAGACACACACACACACATATATATATATATATATTAAAATATATCCAATCTGACACCTAAGCAACATAGCTCTAGGGTAAAGATTGCGTAAAGTAATGCTTCGAATCATAAATTCTAATTATTGAAGCTACTTGATGTTATCTAGTCAATAGCTTAATGTCCTCAAATGAACTCTACTTAAACATTAAACTTTTAGAACATAAAAATCAACAATTTAGCAATAACCCACATAACAACACTAAATTCATCCTAAATAAATTGAAAAACCCAAAGCTCAAAATCATGATTATTGATAATGTATATCACATCAAATGTAGAAGTATAATAGAAAGGATGTTGTACAACGGGGTTGCGATTGATGAGGAGAAAGAGGTTTTTACGAAGGAACTTTTGGATGACGGGAGCATTGTTGGATTGAATGGATACATGAATGGTGACTGGTTTGGCAGATCTTGACAGATGACCGGTGGCACTTAGTTGGTGATGGGCGATGGTGTGATCCGGCGGTGACACTTGTGTGGTGGTGTTTTATTATTGTTAGAAATGAGGCTTTTTAAGTTAATGATTTTTTTGTTTTTAATTTAATATATAATATATATATATATATATCCATTTTTAATATAAGGTATTTTAGTCTTTTAATCAAGAACTTAATAACGAGTACGACGAAGTTAATAGAGTGGAGTTGATTAAAACGAAAACAAAAGTTTTGATATTGTTTTGATAAGATTTCAACTACTAGATCAAAATCATTATTTTAAGCAAACCAAATAGATGAAAATAGTAATTATTATTATATATATAATATTTGAACTTATTAGCTATAGTGATTTTTGTCTTTTATGAGTTTTTTTCATCTTTCATTTTTCTTTTCTATTTTTGGTTTTTATTTTTTAAGTTTCAATCGAATCTGTTGTTATACATGTAACAAAACAAACGGTCTAATACTAATCGAACAACGTCAGTACTGAAATTGATATCCGTTTGTATTGTTTCGACCGATGTAAACACATCTCAGTATTTTTCTGGTCGTATCCCCTTTTGTTGTTTCACTTAGTATCGGTATCTTAATGAACCGAACCAATGTCAAGGAATTCCTATCATTAACGTTATTTTTACCATTGCGTTTATGTTTTCATTAAAAATTGTGTCACACCCTCAAATTCCACATGCAGGTTTTACCGCGAGGCGTGCAACTAACCAGGATCCAGCCATTAATCATGTTGAACCAATTATTTAAGTTGTAAAATCGTCACAATCAACACGATTAATGATCAATATTTAAAAGTCCAAAAACACAGTTTAAGTTAGCAGCGGAAAAATAAAGTAAACCATCATAAACTTAAAACCACAAGTTTAATAAATGTACGGAACATAAGGCTTTACGAACCACACACTCCAGCCGATCGCAACGTCCGTCCATAGCTGTATCTAACGACCTGCAAAGCATGTAATAGTATGTCAACATAAGGTTGCCGAGTTCACAGTTTCAGTATTGTTTTCAAAAAAACTTAGGTTGTTAAATTACTTATTTTATAAAACACGTCATGGGGAGCTACCCATATTTAAGCTACTAAACTGTGTGGTACCGAAACTTTGACTGTGTAAGTTGTTTGTGCCCCAAGTCAATGTCTATCATCATTGACCAGTTGCCAAGGCATAAAAG
This sequence comes from Scalesia atractyloides, assembly GCA_947069175.1. Taxonomy (NCBI): domain Eukaryota; kingdom Viridiplantae; phylum Streptophyta; class Magnoliopsida; order Asterales; family Asteraceae; genus Scalesia; species Scalesia atractyloides. Next base: position 6,673,894 of record CAMTDV010000002.1, on the reverse strand, counting down.
TCCACGCCCGTCCTCCCAGGTACGGTGTGAGGTTTGTCGAACCTAATAGCGCTATCAACTAATATCCCGTTCGTCAGGCCCCGACGATTAATCGGTATAATGTGTGGGGACTTTCAGATAGAGTTCGTTTAGTCGCTAAAGACATGAAATATAAATAGCAATTAACAGTATTCCATCCCAGGAATACTAGGCAATCCCCTAACCAGGGAAAGTGAAGTTAATAGTATCCTATACCAGGAATACTAAGGCAATCCCACACTCGGGAAAGTGAGGTTCCCAACCACCGGGAATACATGCTTTTAGTAAATGTGTGAACTCACTTTTGTTTTGCTCGGTAAGAAATAAAGTGCAAATCGTAGCGAAGGCGATCAACCGCGTCCTAAGATGGTTATCATGTAGTTCATTAGTGTGGGTTCATGCAACACGTATGTTCCTACACGCAATCTAATATTTTGCACGTAACACGTTTATACATGAACAATTTAGTCAAATGTAAACATACATAACACCATAGCATAACCTCATACTTAGTATCAATCATATAGTCGTCAAACACATTAGAACATTATATGATATCACAAGCAAGAAACAAGCACGTCAAATCAATTTGTCAAAATTCAGCATTTACACTTAATTCTACGCAGTTTTCGAGAATTTTTCTAATATAGTTTTGAAACTGCAAAAATTCCCAGATAAATATAGAACGTGCCAAACGGTCCATTTCATTTTATGTAAAATTTTCAGAACCTAGTTCTTTATATATTTTCTGTGAAAAATCAAACACTAAATAGTAGTCAGATTCGTCGCAATCTGACCCCTGCCCACTAAATATTTTCTCAAAACTTCCTCGTTTATCCGATTGACTTGAAACCGGCAGCAAAATTCTTAAACTATTAAAGGCTATCTACAGAAAGAATTTCATAGCAAAACTACAAGTACACAACAAGTTATGACCCAAAACATATGACCCATTTACTGCAGATTTTCGCAGCTTCAGCATTTGTTCGTAAATAATTAGTTAAAAATATCAAACGATGTCGAAAAAATGCGATTCCAGTTGGGTTTGAAAGGTTTTTCCTGGAAGTTCATCATAGGATCAAGAAACATCCATTTTTGTTAGCTTTTAACCCGGTTACAGCCGATTAAAGTCGGCTGTAACTTTCAGGACAGATTCTGTTTCATCACTCAACTTCTAAAAACGATTCCTATGGCTTACATCCCATACTTAGCAACCAAGAATGACATCTATACATCATCTATAGCAGGTTTTCATCATAACCCAGATTATGTAACACCTAATTTTCAAGAGCCATCAAGATTCAACACAATCATACAAGATTTCAAACCCTAGTAACCAAACAACCCATTAACACTCATAACCCAATCAAGCATGAATCCTAGCACCCTAGATTACAAGTAATCATCAAAGAACATCAAGAATTATCAATAATTCCAGAAACGCAGACAAGATACTTCACATTAAATAAAGAATCAAAACCCTAATGAGCATATACATGTCTATACATACATAAGTAGTAAAAGGAACCATTATATTTGATTTTCATAAACTCTAGACTACAAATTAACATCATAACCATCAAGATCATCAATCATATACACAACACATAAAAACATATCCCTGTACATAAACAAACAACATGCCATGAACCTGAGTGAGGGAGAGCTAGAGAGAGAGAGAGAGATCCGCGAGAGTAAGAGAGAGAGAAAGCCGAGAGTTATGATCGAATGGGGGAAGGGGCCGCTTCTTCACAGATTGCACACTAGGGTTAGGTTTTGTTTTGAATGCTTGAACATAATAAAACACGTAATTATGTTTTTATTAGAATTGAGTTGGGGGCAGTTGGTGTAATGGGCTGGGAACTCTAGATGGGCCGAGGGTTATGGTTGGGGTTGTGCTTGACTGTTATAACAATTATTAGGGCCAAGAATTGTGATATAAGAATATGGTATGGTTAAGGCAAAAACTATAAAACGTAAAACATTAACAACAAAACGCTACACGACATACTAATTTTTTTTAAAAAGGTGCTCGGTATGAACCTTGATTTGCGAGTTGTCACAAATTGGGTCGCATCACCATAATTCGCGGGTGTAACCCACTAGTTTATCTAAAAAAACAAATAAAAAAAGTTTTTATACTTTAGACCAACAAACTTTGTAGTAGAGCTATACAAATTTTCTTTTAAAAACCGGTCCAGTTTTTAACAAAACCGGTATTTTTAGTGGGAAAAGAGACCGATTCGGTTTTTTAATCGGTTTTACATAGTGGAAACCTGAACAACTAATCGATCCGATTCGATTAAAAATTGATTTGGGCCAAAAACCCGGTTTTCAACAAGATTTTAAAGATCAAAAGTACTAACCAGTATACAAACCACTCGGTTTGAATTGAAACCAAAAAAACCGTTCCGAATTCGGTCCTAAAACCGGTTTTCTATACACCTCCCCTTTGTAGTTACACCCCAAAGGTTGAGACGCCAAGTGTATGAGGAACAATGAGTTATCTTTTGAGAACATTAACGAAGAAGGAAGACGTGGATTCAATCATCAGAGACACCATTGATAAGCTTCTTGTTCTTCGATTCGGCAGATCTTCTGATTCCGTTTGTCTACAACTCGATGATATCGTACGCTCTTCACTTATTACCCTATTTATTATTTTCTAGGGTTCTTCTTTCTTCAATCGATCGTCATTCTTTTAATAATCTTTTAAATTACAGCTCTCAAAATCTGAACAAGATGTATCAAAATTCGCAAGTATAGCATTAGTGGATGTTGATTCGGAGGAAATTCAAGTTTACGTTAAGTATTTTGACATCACTCTTATTCCTTCAACGGTTTTCTTCTTCAATGCTCATCATATGAAGATGGATTCAGGGTAATTATTTGATTCTAGTTTGAATATTTGATCTATATCTGTATTAAGTTTTTTTGGATTAATTTTATGTGAGAATTATTTCACTTCGTTTTTTAAGGGGTGTTTGGGATTTAGTTATTTCACAAAGCAGTTTGAAATTGATTGTATTATACTGGTTATTCTTGGTGAAGTTAGGGTTCAAGTTTGCCTATTAAGCATAGCTGTTAAGAGCGAGCATAGCGCCGCTATAGCGAATGGCGTAGCGCTCATGTGTCGCTATATATCTGGTAGCGACAAATAGTGGTAAACAGCGAAATTTATGTAATTATTTTAGTTTTTTTAATATGTTTTTGGTAAAATATACAATATAAAATATTTCTAAATTTTCTTCTAGTGTATCGCTAAACATGAAATCGCGCCCGCTATTTCATCGCTATCGTACGTAGCGTATAGGTAGCTTGTCGCTATCGTTCGCTATTCGCTATCAACGACTATGCTATTAAGGTGAAATAAGCTGATTATCTCCATTAGCTTATAAGCATTATTGCACGGGGGTGTTTTCGCGCGAACCCAATTTGAAAAGTTGTCCTGTCCATACTTCATAGTTGTCAATAGCGGCAATAGAGTGCTTTGTAGCGATGCGCCCACTTGGTGCTGTAGGGTGTTTAGCGACAAATAGCGACTTTTCTGTAATTTTATTTTATATATATAATAGCGACGCCCATTAGTTCTTTTTTGTTTCACAATTTGAAAAAAAGAAGCGTATTTAGATGATTAGTGATAGCGTATTTTAGCTATTGTTGATGAAATATACATGTAAAATATTTCTTAATTTGTATACAACTTATCGCTAAACATGAAATAGTGGGCGCTATTTCATCGCTATCGCTACGTAGCATATAGGTAGTTAATCTAAGCGATTTAGTTGATCCGATCTTCGAAACATTTGGCCTGTCACAATAAGTTGTAGCTGTTTGTATCAGTGATGCCTGATGTTTATATGAATTAATTGCAAGAGCAAAAGTTATGAATGCAAAGAAATTTGTTCACACTGTTATATCACAATAGTAGGAAAGGGTGGTGTTAGATTTGGAAGAAATTACGTGTTTTTCATTTTGAAAAGTTACACTTTATCCTCACAAGACAAGAGTTCTTATTTTTTTCTTCGGGTTGTCCCAAAAGTGCACTGTTTTCATATTTTTAATATATCGTTCAGAATACGTAATATGTGTCAGTAAACTGTAAATAATATTCATCGCAAAAATATTGCTTGGTGAGATTGCATACTTTTTTTTCAGTGTTCATGTTATTAAGAGTCATTCGAAGTGTCTAGTCTTTAATCATATAAATTTATCAAACCAACATATCAAGTGATGTTACATTTGCTTTTTTCATGTTGGAGGGATTGTTATTTTTTGTATTTAGTGCAAGTATTGGCAACTTTACAAGATACAAATGTTTTCACTGGTTCGCGAATGTTTGATAAGCTGGTTGATAATATGTCGTAATGGAGCCATTTAGTGCTACACATCAATAACTTCCAACAATGATAGCTAGCAACTATTTGTTAGATCTTGTCAACTTCCTAATAAAGGAATAATCTGAGCATCTGACTTGTATTCATTTTAGGAGAAGTTTTAAGATAACTCTTACAATATGGCAATATCCATAGGGTTGAAGGACTATTATGCTTATAATAACCACTTGCACATTGAAATGCCAATCGAGTAAGATCTAACTTTTTATCTGATATAACTTATGCCAGATGTTCGTAGTTCTTATATGAATGTATGTATTTTTGTTTCATATGACTGCAGGAGTGCAGATCACACAAAGTGGGTTGGTGCATTTCACAGAAAACAGGATTTCATTGATGTTGTAGAGGTATGCTCTTTTTCATTATAGGTCTTTAACTTTAAGATGTCATCAAGAACATTACCTGAACTTTTTGGGAGTCTCTTTCTACATCCCAGTTGCATATTTTTCCTTAGGCAAAATTCCCAGAATGGCAACCTATAAATTAAAATACGAAATTTCCAGTGTGGAAATATACTTTTACAAAATTTGGGGAATAAAAGAGTGAAAATATACTTCTACAAAATTTTGGGAATAAAATGATTTGTTGTTTGGTCTACTTTCCTTTCAGTGAATCTATTTACCATGTTTACAACATTAAGGTTTACGCCTCTTTTTTTTTCCTTTCATGTATTAATGAATTATTATTGAATATGGGTTTTGTATTTGTCTTGCAGGAAATATTTAGAGGGGCCATGAAAGGCAAGCTGATAGTGAATTGCCCGCTTCCTCCGGAACGAATACCCAAGTTCCAATTGTTATACAAAGGCGTGTGAAGGTAAACTTGTTGGATGATTGCTATTTCTGATTAGATAATCAGAAATAACGAAACTACACAAGACATGCATGTGCATACCAAATGGTTTGTCTAGTTTGGCTACCACACTTGCCCCACATTTCTTTTATGCAGACACACACACACACGCACTTTTACCCTTTTATTAGTTATTTTACTGGAATTATGAAAAAAAAGATATTGTTAGAGCAGTGCACCGTCTTTTTAAAGTCATTCATTCCGCCTAAAGTTATGTGCCTGCATGGGTTAAACTCGGTATGGAACAACAAAACCAAATAATTTAAGGACTAGACTAAACGAGACCAGAACCAGCTTGATTCGGCTTAGTCCTTTTCGAAATAAAAACTAATTTCGTTTTTTAAAAACATGAAAGCAAAGTTAATTTAGATTTTTGTTTTCAAATTAAAATAATCCTAAATATGTATGTAATTCACTGTCCTGTTTTAGTGGAAACAGTTCTAAACCAAAATCAAACCGGTTTAGATGGGTTTGGTTTTTCGGTTCCATTGGTTTTTATTTTAAATTTTTTTGGACCGGTCCATTTTCAACCCAGTGGACTTCACCTACCCTCATCACTGTTGTTAATACTTAACAGCAAGCATAGCGTCCGCTATAGCGTTTAGCGCGGCAATGCGGTAATAGGTTGCAATCTGATTTTGGCGCGGCTCCATAGAGTGAATATAGCTGGATTATAGGTGTTTTTTGTTTTAGTATACATGGCGATAAAATCTACCTATAAAATAGCGTGATTTTAGTTTTCTTATACATATAAAAACTGCGTATTTTGATAAAATATACATATAAAATATTTCTAATTTTCTTCCTAGTGTATCGCGAAACTTGCTATAGAGCCCGATATTTCATCGCCATCACTACGTAGCGTATAGATATCTTGTCGCTATCGTCCGCTATTCGCTATTAACAACTACGACTCATACATATGTCACATTTTTAACATCCTTTGCATCTAAAATCCCCTAATTTCATGAATAATGTTTTCATGATGCAGATTTTAATAAAAACATCCGGCTCATTTTGGATGATCCTGCCCTTTCGAAGCTTCTTCATGAACTCATATGTCAAGTATATAGACACAAATATAATACTTTCATGAGCTTCCCAAGATCTAAAAGAATATATGACATATGTCATTTACGTAATACAATATGTTTTCGCAATGATAACACCAGACTGAAAATTATACCAAGCACTACTTCCCAAACTCAATTAAGTTTTACATTTCATGTTCATGAAAAAGTATAACTAAAAAAAGACATGCTTATTTTGTCATCGTAAATCAATCTTCGCTTTCAAACACTGCTGCAGCCCCCATACCAGAACCTGCAACATTTTTAACAATATAACATTTTTTTTATTTTGACGTGTTAGCAAACTATAGGATTTAGTAGTAGAGTAAGACGAACCTATGCACATAGAAATAACACCAAATCGACTATCTTTACCACGACGCTTCATCTCATGAAGTAAAGTTGCAACACAACGAGCTCCTGAAATTTCAAAAAACTCACAGGTCTATGAAAACTGAGCACTTTTAAGTAAGCAGATACGTAAAGGGTATTTTAGGAATAAAGTAAGTTACCTGTAGCTCCCAAAGGATGCCCAATAGCCATAGCTCCACCATTAACATTCACCTTTTGAGGATCAAGTTGTAGCTTCTTGCAACAATATACAAATTGGGATGCAAAGGCCTGTCACATTTTATATGAAACATTCTTTTTATTATTAAAGGGTAAATAGGTAATTTCAACTTAAATTTACGACAAATGAAACCTGATTTACCTCATTTATTTCAAATAGATCAATGTCCTTAAGTTCTAGGCCTGCTGACTTCACAGCTGCTGGAATTGCAACAGCGGGACCTACGCCCATAACAGCGGGTTCCACACCAACAGCTTCAAAACTCCTGTATGAGGTATCATTGTAAATAATATATCCTATAAAACTTTAAACGTCTTGTCTAAAAGTTTTTTAGGGTCAAAATAATGCGCAACGTTAAATATGTCTAATAGTAACTGTAAGTTGCCTGTAGAAAGTCAACCAACTAATTTTTAAAGTCCAAAGGTCAAACATACCTGAATACACCAAGAATTGGAAGACCTTTCTTTAAAGCCACACTTCTTTTCATGAGGAGAACTGCAGCGGCACCGTCGCTAATCTGACTTGCAGTCCCTGTTTGAAAAAAATATATATATCATTCAAGGGTTTTAATGAGTCAAAATTTCCAAATCCTTATATCATGATTTCATCACTTAGTTTTTTCTTGTATATATGTATGCATGTGTGCATGTATGTATGTATAGTAGTACACAAGAACATTAAATTCAGAACCAATTCAAGTACAGAATTGCGAGAACCACATAAACGGTTATACCTATTGTTTTGAGTATGATACATAAGGTGGTTATCTAACTGCGTTACAACCCCACTATCTCTCCCGCTCTATCTAACAAGTACAAAGTACAAGTGCTTATGTGGTTCTCGAAGCTATCTACTTCAAATTGGTTTTGTATTAAACATGCCCCTGTATATGCAATATTAAATGTATGTATACCTGCTGTTGTTGTGCCGTCTTTTTTGAATGATGGTTTCAGTTTTGCTAGATCAGCCATATTCGTGTTTGACCTGATACCATCATCTACTGATATTATGACTGGCTTTTCCTCTCCTGTTTTTGGGTCAACAACCTACAAAGAGATCCATTTGACTTTCTTAGGTCAAGTTTGACTAATATCATTCATAACATCGATGTGACTTGAGATTACATTAAACTTAGTAGTAAATACTCTAACCAGAAGATGTTAATGTTCAATTTGCAACAAAATTCATATCAATTCCATGTAATATGGTTTGACTTTAAAAGTCAAATGTACCTTGGTATAAACAGGGACAATCTCGTCTTTGAACTTCCCAGACGAAGTTGCGATAGCAGCACGCTTGTGAGACTCGACCTGTTATTAAATATAAATTTCACGGGGTTAAATTCTGTAAGATAATGAAAGACTGAATGTTTTATTGATTCAATAGGATTACATTATATAGAGAATATATGAAACCCTAGAAACCTAAGTTGGGCCCGTGGGCTCACACTAATAATATGGTCTAATACTCCCCCGCAGTCAAAGCGGAAGGAAACCGAAAGCTATGACTGATAAAAAAGAGTGGTCTTGAGATTCGGTCAAAACTTATGCCAAAATTCCGTAACCTTGCGATCCATAATCTTCAAGAGACTCCACAGTTTAGAATGATCCTGTAATCCTAAAAGAGGCATCCAATGCGGCAGGGCGGCGGCGGCAAGTAGCGGCGGCGCGGCGGACCGTAGTCCTGCAGGCGGCGCGGCGAGGGACCGTAGTCCATTAAGCGGCGGCAGCGCGACGGCAAGGAGCAACTTGACGGAGAAGCGGAATCAACAAGATGAGGCCGTAGCATCATATGTGTGGTAGCGATTGGAATAATAAATTCTCACGTGTGAGATGGCTGAAATCTTGAATCGAAGCCGAGACTTTAATTAAACGGAAAATAAGAAAATATAAACTGGGAAAGAACAAAAACCGCAGCTGGACAGGGCGGCGGCGGCAGTGGCGGCACACCGCCCTGTCTAGGGTTTTTCTCAAGTGGTGACGGCTAGGGTTTGGTTATTTGTGTGTGACGCGGCGGAAACGATATAGAGCCTAGGTTGGCTCTGATACCATGTAAGATAATGAAAGACTGAATGTTTTATTGATTCAATAGGATTACATTATATAGAGAATATATGAAACCCTAAAAACCTAAGTTGGGCCCGTGGGCTCACACTAATAATATGGTCTAATAAATTCATGCTGATTAATACGATACATTTTGACCATAATTGTTAATAGCGAATAGTGGATGATAGCGACAAGCTACCTATACGCTACGTAGCGATAGCGATGAAATAGCGGGCCCTATTTTATGTTTAGCGACACTAAAAGAAAATTTTAGAAATATTTTGTACGTATACTATATCCAGATACATAGTTTTATACGTTGTTTTATGTGTATATTCAATGAAAAAAAAACTAAAATCCTGTTATTTTATAGCTATAAAATCCCGTATTTTATACCTATAAACTCACGCTAGTTATATTAAAACAAAACAAAAAACTAAAATTCCGCTTGTTACCCGCTATGGAGGCGCCAAAATCAGACAGCGACAGAAGAGGCTTCGATGCGCTATTCGCTATAGCGCTCGCTATGAGCGTTATTAACAACTATGATTTTGACCCACAAAAATAAGAAAAAACTTGGTTGACTATTAAACGTCAAAACTTACTGCAGCCTGATCTTGTTCTTGCCTGGTGATACCGAATCGTTGCGACACATTTTCAGATGTGATTCCCATAGGAAGAAGACAGTCTCGGGCTTGTGCAAATTTGTCCACCTGTTAGCATAGTAAATATAGAGCATATGCTTATGAGTTTTGACTTTTGACTTTTAAAAGGGTTTGACAATGGAATTGATACTGACTTTTGGGTTGACTTTTGAAACTGGTCCAATGTGGTCAATACTCATTGACTCCACCCCAGCACCAATACCTATTTCATAAAATCCTGCTTTTATGTAAGCAGCCACATCAGCAACTGCCTGGAGTCCAGATGAACATTGTCTGTTCACTGTTCTAATGGGCACAGTATCTGGAAAAAAAAAGTACCCAAATTTCATTAAATTTGTAGGAAACATCAATAAAAAAGTACAATTATAAAGGAAAGTACCTGGAAATCCAGCATATAATGAAGCCATTCTGCATTCTATTCCCCTCTGTGAACCTGGTGCTAGAACTGTACCGACAATTATATCTCCAACTTCGCTGGGATCCACATTTGTCTTGTCTATCACCGCCTGATCAACCAAAATATAGGTTAAAAGAATGGTGTGAGCTACTCGAGATCAACTTGCTAAAAGCTTGAATCAAGCCAGCTTAACCGGGCTCGAGATTAAGTTGAAGCTCATTTAATTTACAAACTCAGACACGAGCTAGAGCTTGACTAGCTCACGAGCTTGGATACGTATATATATTATTTATATAAATATAATATTTTTTTATTAATCGATAAAATAATTATAATAAATACGATAAAAAGCATAGAAAAACTGATCAGCATGAGCTTTCAGTCGACTAAAAGAACTTGCAATGGGTCAAGCTCGAAAGTACAAAATTAGACTAGCCAGGCTCTAACTCGTTTACAACACTTAAAACCTTATAATTATCTTTAAAAATAATCAAACAAAACCGATTTAATTTCTTTTCCAAAGAAAGGAAAGCCGAGGTCAAACGTTCTGAAGTCAACCAATATACCTTTAGAACCGTTGAGAGTAAATCATCAGGAAGAGTATCTTTAAAACCTCCACGCTTTGATTTGCATTGGGCAGTACGATATGCACTGTTTTAGGCACAAGAAAATGTCAATAAAATCTATAGGGTTTATATAGTCAGTCATGTTGGGAAAAGAGGTCATGTTGTGTTAAATGGGTTATACATGACTGTGGCATGTTTAACACAACTAGTGGACCCAAACACGATGCAATTTAATTAAATGTTTAACAAGTTCAAATCACAAAACTTACGCCACGATAACAACATCATCTCCAGTAGCCCGGTGATTATTCCCAGCTGAGCAACTTGAAACCTAATTGCACAAATAGCATAAATCGATTCAATACTTGGGACAATGTAAATGATTTCTATTTCAAATAGCTATTTTAATATACAACAAACTAAATATTCACAAAACATTGAAAAAATTAATATTTTTTGTTTCAGCCATCACCCAAAATGCTCAACCCACTAATTAAAATTCATGATATTTCTTTCCTTTTAACGATTATAAAAAAGAAAGAATGCCATTAGCACCAATATATATATATATATATTCATAAAGTAAGATAAATTATAATTTTTTTTTGCTCTATAGCAACTAATAATTAACCATTATAAGTGTCCTTAGATGCCACTTATCACAATCTTTCTCTTGAATGACCAATAAAAGTTTGCTCATACACGTAAACCTAATGGTAAAAGGTCATTCATGTCTGTGAACACAAACAAAGGCGGTGGACTGGTGACCGCCCGCCACCATTTCAGAGGAAACCACCTCCCGAAAAACCATTGTGATACAATCCTTGGCTCAACCCAGAACACTTTGCTTCGAGACGTAACATCCACTTTAGAAGGCCAGAGACTCCCAATGACCCAGAAGGCCCCCACTTATCACAATCACACTTAAGTTTTAACTATACTAACCCCTCACAAAAAACCTAATAGTTAAACCAGTTTAATTTCAGTTTCACACGTTTATTATGTTTGTCCATATTAAATATGATGGTACTTTTAGATATTTTATGAAATTATTATCTACAAATATTTGGTGCTATATCTTGCTTTCCCATTCATCTTTTCCTTTTCTTGTGAAAACTCATTAAAGTGGAGAACTATGAACTAAGACCATCAATGTTTGGTAGTGGCGTTGAGCAAGTGTGATTGATGATTGACAAGAAAAAAGCTAAGTTATATAAACAATATATTTTTATCTCGTTATACTACTTTATTTACGTATGTGTTAGACAAGCAAGTTAATACACACATATATAATTATTGATGTAACAACACTTGACAATTATCAAGTAATGATAGGTATAAATTTCAAATAAATAAAAAAGTTTGTCAACATAATAGATAATGGTTTAATTCTATCTATAAACTTGGTTAAGCTAATGGATAGATTTTAGTAACTTAATAGAAAAAAGATAGAAGTTAGTTAACTTAATAGATGATTGGCTAATTCTAAAACAAAAATTTGAATTTATATATTAATCTAAATTATATTTTTTTAACATCAATCTAATTTACTCATAATCCTACACCATTGTCTATCACTAGACCCGAACCCTCAATAACTTAGGAGTGACACCATTTTACATACCTGGATATCGATAGACCAAATGGTATATATTTACAGCAAAAGTGTTTTAATGAAAAATATAATTAGTGGTCAATTATTTTTGAAAGTTTAAAGACAGTGTATTCATGTATAATAAATTATATTTGTTTGTATTTATTTGATTATGAAAGAGAGAATATAAAAAGGAGAAAATCATGAAAAATATATTTGTTTGCGAATTAATATATATTGATGATTAAGTTTATCCATGTATACTAATGGCATACGAAACTATTCCGCTATCGTTAGAATTGACCCATATTAAAAAAAGAAAAACAATTACTTAAGATGTATTAGGTGATGAAAAATAAATAAATACAATTGGGCATATATATATATATTATATTTTTAGTGGAAGCCAACTCAACAATAATAATAAATAGGATTAAAGAAGATATTTGACATCTATTTAAAATTTCCTAACTCCCAGTAAACATTATTGAAGATATGTGACATCTATTTAAAATTTCGTAACTCCCTGTATACATTATTAAAAAGTTTGAGAACATATGCAATGCAAGGCTACATATAATTTAACTAAAAAGTATGTTTTTTTATAATTTGTTTCCCTTATTAAAAACCTTTTATATTTCATTCTTGATATTTATCTTATATTTTAAATAAAAAATAGTTTCCATTATTCTCACACCTATAAATCTCTCTCTATATCTACAGTATATAGAAAGAGATAGAGTAGAGAAGTCTGGGAATATTAACTCCCATAAAAAATATTTTTTTTTAATTTTTTTCTCTCTTCCACTTATATCCACCTAAATAAAATTTAAAATAAAAAAAATATGGACGATGAATAGCAAGAAACAAATTTGGAGAATTGGTTTATTTTCCATTAAATATACGAGGGAGGGATGCGGATGAGGATGGGGATGGGGAACGGGCTGTTTTTTTTAACCATTTTCCCTCGATTAAGAACGGGGTTTGGAATAGGAGATAGGATGCAAATGCTTTTAGCCTTAGGCAGTTTCTAAACGAGTGAGAACGATTCTAGGAGAGAGGGGGATTTCACTAGAAAAATCTGATGTGAAGGTTAGTAGCCTTCGGCCCCATTACAGATGCTCTTAGTTACTGACGCATATAAATATATATATATATATATACACATAACACGTATACAAAACCAGATAAAAAAAATACCATAAACATCATGTGGACTATTAACATACAAAGTTACAAATTCACAAAAATATGTAGGAAACCAATCAAATTCAAAGAAATTGTGAAAACTTACAGAAAGATTAGATTCATGGTAAGAAGAAGAAACAGGTTGAAGATGTTGAAGTAAGATCTTCTGTCTGTTAATGGCTTTCTCCATTTTTTTCTCTCTTTTTGTAACGCTAAATTTTTATAAAAGTCTGTTTCTGCACAGATATCAAGCAGATCGCACATGTATATATAGATAATAACTGGGGGGGGGGGGGGGGTAGGGTAGGATGGTATGTGTGAACCCAATAGAAATTTCGTTATATTTAAGTTGAGGGAAGACTTAAAAGATAGAAGTTTTCCACGTTTTTTTCCATTGTGGAAGTCACATGGAAGTCCTTCAAGTTTGGATTATTGACGTTTTGGTCCCTATATAACCCAACTAACTTTTGCAATTTTAATGGTTTAGTTATTTATAGATAAAAGGTTTTCATTTATATTTTTGAAAATGAAATTTTAGTGATTTGGAAAATAATTAATTTATCCATAAAAATTGATAAACAATAATATATAATTTTATTAGAGGTTGATCCAACTAGCCCAACAAGTTTTGATTTTTATAAAAAAAAGTTACATAGTTTGGCTTTTACGCATTTTATTTATCTGTTTTATTTTTTTAATGCATCAGCTGGTCTACTCATTTTAACAGACAATTTTCAAATTTAACCACTTATGTGACCTTAATTAAACATTAATACTAATATTTGTTAATGGTTCAACTGAATGAACAGTTGAAGCCGCCAGCCACACACATATGTGGTTGGCTATGCTTTGTCGACAACACGTGTAGTGATGATATCAGACCCTTTCTTATCAACACCAAAACACATACACGTAATTATCTTTTCATCTCCTTCCACCCCAATTTCATCTCATTTAAATAATTTCAAACAAGCATATAGTAGTAACAAAAAATAATGGGTGGAGGGTTAGGTTCAATTGACAAAGCCATTGAAGTTAAGGTGTTGCTCTCATTAAGATTAAGGGTTCGAGCCCTGTCAAGTATGGATTAAACGTAATTTAAGTCGTTAAAAAAATGTTTGCATTGGTTTTTGTAAACCTTCATTAGCAATAAGCCAATAATCATGGTGTTTACTGGATTTGGGTCAAGTTGACCAGAAAAGGCATAGTCAATTTTATTTGTTGTAAATGGAACCAATGTTTTAAATACCGGTATGAACCGGTCAATTATACTAGTTAAACTAGATATTGGACATGAGTCCGGTACAATAAAGGTCGGTAAAACCCGAATCCGGTATGTCTTATGTATCAGCGGTAAATCCGGTTTAAACTGTTGAACCGGTTTGCATTATCTTAAGGTTTGATTTCTTAATTTTAATAAAATACGATATTAAGGTAATATTGATCTTCGATATTTCCAATGTTTAACCTAGTGCCTTCTGTTCCAGTATTTCATCGATGTTGAAACTATTACTCACCTCGTACAATGCAATATTGTTTATCACTAATAAAAATATTCTTAAAATGCTTAATAGTTTATAATAAAAATAGTTGTTTTTAGATAAAACTATGATCAGTTACATAAATCCTAGTGGAGATTGGATTGTTTTTTGAGATAAATTTGTATTTTATGAAATTTATAAGGTTAACTAGTAACCCGGTTCAACCGCTCAATACAACCCGATTTAACCGATTGAACAATTTTAAAATCCAACTCGATATCACTTTTAAAACATCGAATGGAATCATGGTGACCCACCGGCCAGGCCATCGCCCCACTTTTAAATAAACAGTTTAGTGTGGGTCGGTAGAACATGTGAAAGCTTGTACCAAACAGACAAATGGTATTTCAATAAATAGAAAATCATGGGAATAATATTTTTATTATATGAACTACCTTGTAAATTCGTGTAATGCACGAGTTAAATATAAAAAAGATGAATTGACTAATATTTAAATTTACAGGCGTTATAAACTTGTGTATTACACGTGTTAAATATATATATAAAAAATAAAATATAAACTTTTATATAATTCTTATAACACGGTTAAAGAATGTATAATATTATTATCTTACACATTCATAATTCATTCATCGAGAAAGTATAAACTATATTCTTATAAAATGTGTAATACCAATAATAAATGTAAACTCTAAATCTAATGATATTATCCTATCACACAGTTGAATATGCATATTGTTGATGAGTATATCAATTGTTACATAAATTATAATATATTTAAAGTTTTCGTGTGATACATTTAATTATTTTCTTGCTTATAAGATTTGTGTGGAGGTGTTATATTATAAATTAAAATTATATGTATAGTAATTAAATAATTATTCTATAATATTAGTAAGTTTGATCAATTTTTAAGTTTAAATTTATTTGATATATATATATATATATATATATATATATAATATTAAAATTAAAATTAAAATTGAGAGAATTTGTAATAATAATAATAAGGATAATATTTAAAAAAAGATAAAAGTAAAATTGTAAGGTTGAAAAAGAGATTATAATATAATAATATTTTTAATAAAATTAAGAGAATTCTATAAATAATAATAATTAGTAATAAGGATAAGGATAACAAAAATATTTTTAAATAAGGTTAAAGAAGAGATTGTCATGTAGCATTAGTTGAAGTTTTTTATTAAAATTTAGATTATAAAATTTTACATATGGTTATGTTATGAAGTATGTGACCATATTCATTTTATTTCATTAGGTTAAAAGCTCATCTATTACATGAGTTGGATTGAATAAAGAAAATATTAGATATAACAAAGATTTGGAAATTATAAAATAACATATTAAAATAAGATAAATTTACAAAAAAAATAATAATAAGAGACGGAAGAACTGAAATTAGAAAGCAAGAAAAAAAAAATCTTATGCTCACACAGAAATGTGATATGTGACACAACTTGTTCATTTGGTAAAGATTTTCATATGTTATATTAGAAAACT
This sequence comes from Scalesia atractyloides, assembly GCA_947069175.1. Classification (NCBI taxonomy): domain Eukaryota; kingdom Viridiplantae; phylum Streptophyta; class Magnoliopsida; order Asterales; family Asteraceae; genus Scalesia; species Scalesia atractyloides. The sequence continues at coordinate 6,657,508 of CAMTDV010000002.1, read as the reverse complement.
AAAATAGATTTGTAAAAACAAAGTGAAGATACGAAAAGTATATACCTTTAAAAAAACATATACCTAAATATTCATGCATGAATTAAGAGAAAAGATGGTTGTGCATTTTAATATGTGCAAACATAGAGTAAATGCATGAAATAATTTCACATGTAACATATTTCATGATTTTATTATGTTTGTGCATTCTAATATGTGCAGACTTAGAGTAAATGCACAAAATAATTTCATATATAGCTGTAACACCCTATAAAAATCGTGTCCAATAATATAGTGACACGTGTTGTATTTTGAATATAGTCTGTTAAAGATCAATAAGGACTAAAGGCGTCAACATGCTCAAACTGAGCCTCTGAGTGACGAACCGATGTCAACATGTATAAATAACAGGCTCTGAGTGACTGATATGTCAACATGCCTAGCCTCTGAGTGACATCGCAATCAACATGCTTGTAATAAGCCTCTGAGTGATCCTTTGTGAAGTCCTAACTCTCATACGTGCCGTTTGTTGGACGAGAGAGTTCAATTTTGTAAATATGTGAAAATTTGATAATGAAGGGATTAAAAGTGTCAACATGTTAATTCTTACCTCTGAGTGACCTTTTAACGAACCGAGAGCTCGACAATGTCCGGGCATAATCCCGGATGTGCCAAGTATTGACTACGGAGGGCTAAAAGTGCCAAAAAGGTGTTTAAAATGGTTTTTAGAAGCTTCTTAAAGTTTAGGGGCTAAAGTGTCAAAATTTGAAACTGACCATGGGGCGGTCGCGGGCCGCGAGAGACCTGGCCTGAGTCTCTCGCGCCCCACGAGAACAGGTCTGACGCAGAAAGTTTTGTTTGGAGACCAAGCAAAGCTCCAAAACCATTTAAACGAAATCATGGCTTCTCTAAACTGCTATGCCACGTTTTGGGACACTTGTAAGTTTCTTCTTACACCCCTAAACACCTGCTTCACCTCCTTTGAGCTCTCCAACTATAAATAGCTGTTCAAGTGTTCATTCCAACTTGCACCTTTCTTAAACATAACTCTTCTCCCTCCTCTGGAAGTTCCTAGCTGAAAGGAACATCCAACTTAGTTCTCTTGCATTATAGGAACCTCTTGTAAGTGTTCCTTGCTCTTGCATTTTGTTTTTAGGCTTCTATAGCCAAAAGTCAAGCGTTTTACGGCAAACGCTTTTTATTTAGAGAGGAACGATTCCCTCGTCTGAGAATCGTCATTCACGCACTCTTCCTCCCCACTAAAAAAAGCGATTGAGAATCTCGAGAACCTAAACAAAAATGCAGAAGTGAGCGTACCCCAAGGCTCTCCTCTCTCCCTCTTTTTTAGCCAACATCATCAACCCCATTTTTCACCTTGAATGGGTCAAAGCCAAAAATCTGATGAATAGAAGGAAAGGAGATCAGAAAAATAGGCGGACGACTTATAGTATAGGTCGGATGTTTCCGTGAGCAGTAAGCAGCAGATCCCCCCTTATTTTGGGAAAGCTGGTGGCCGCGTGTGAATTCTTTCAAGGCAAGGGGCGGCCTGATTCGACATTGTTGTTTACTCTGATCCGGTCGAGGTGGTTTTCACCAGCGCGTAGGTGGTCTAAGTTCCTATGACCGAGTCTTTCTGGCCCCTGTGAACATCTTTTCTTAATGTATTAAAGAGGGCCTCTCTAACCGGTGAAGGTGGGTGTCCACTAACGCCCATTCCTGGCTCGGCTCCGGAACTTTCAGTTAAGACCATTATGGTCCAGCCATTGTTCAAAATGAACATGGCTAAGTGATCGTAAGAAGGTAGGTGTTAGTCCCCATAAAGGGCACCTCCTGAAGATCACGTTTGCTAGACCAATTGACGGGTCAAAGTTATGTTATTAAAAAGTCAAACATGGCATTTATCGGAAAAATCATAAATTGATCTTATATATGTTATGAAACCTGTTTTGACACTTAAACAAGTTGGTAATAATTATTAGAACATGTATAAACATGTTCGGCTCGTCAATTTCAGTTCTAGGGTCGGTTCGCAACCGAAAGTCGCAAAGTTTGACTTCTGCTTTGACTTTCGAATCTGACCCGATTTAGATTAATTACCTACTGATCTAAAGTGTATTATGATCATAATATAATGTAGCATGACCCTCTGAGGTTATATTACATGATCATAATCAGAATCCAAGTTTATGTACAAGTTCTATAATTATGCCATATTTGACCAAAATGCCCTTTTTGTATAAAACAAGGTTTTAAATGATAATGAACTTAAAAATGAGTTCCTGCTGATGTAATATTATAAGTAGGATTATTTGGGATGCTAAACCAAGTTATAAGCTGAGTTTTCAAGCAGGTCCTTAAACTATGTCGATAAATGACGGTTTTAGTCCTTGTGACTCATAACATGATTTTAATCAATCTTTTCAAGGTAAATCATTTACTTACTGATATGTTATATTAAATAATATATTTTAAACATTTTAATCTGATCCGAATATCAGTTTTAGTAAACATCGCTTAAAAATGTTATTTTATGACATAAGCGCCGTTTAAGCGCATAGTATGGATTTAAACCATATTATTGACCAAAACTTGATACCTACTGATTTCAAAACTTATTTTAAATATAATTACAGTAGGTACATGTTATAAACCCAGAATCCCAAATAATTTATAAACAACGTGTAAAATGACCAAAATGCCCCTTCGGTGCATGATTTGGTCATAAAAGATAATTTACACATATAATTGATATCCTACTGATATTACATCATAAATAAAATATTTTTACAGAATACTCATGATTATAATCTTAAAATATGTTCAAGTTCCTTTTATACGGTATATAATTACCGAAATGCCCTTATAAGGCATAGATTCGTTTTAAAACCATAACGGGCATACAAGTTGATATCCTACTGATAAATTGACTTATTTAAAGTATAATGGCATATAGAACTTGTCCATGACTTATCCGGTTACCCGATATCGCTATTATGCTTACAGTTACGTATATGTAACTATTTTACGGAATTTAACCGTAACGGGTTTAACCTTGTCATTTTAGCCTCAAAATCCAGAATGTTTGTAGTTTACCCATATTATACAAGTCAAGTACTTGTCGGGTTTAAACTACATTCGATCCGATCATCGTTTAATCAAGCGTTATACGTAATGATCATGTACACTATTCGGTTTATAAGACCGTTAGTATTTAATTGGCTAGCTTATGCCATAATCCAGACTAGAGCCTTGCCGGTAAATGCTATCTGCACTTGGTACTTTTGTATACGGCTGAGTTATTTAAAAATAAAAGAAGAAGACTAGCTCAGGTAAATACTCTCGACTTATTTTCCTATACGGGCTTGGGATACGGTAAATTATTATCGCTTGGTCCATTGCAAGGTCAACTTTCCCAAGTTAATAAAATATTTTGGTGCCATTTGCACTTAAAACCATTTTTAATGTTTTCAAAATGAGTCAGTTGGGTGTATTTACCAGCGTAAGCTGACGTATCTTCCAAAGGCTAATCTACAGGTATAATACGAAATAGGCCGGAAGCTGCTCGGTAGAGAATAAGAGGATCTTACAAATCCTTAGATCTGCCTAATGTCTGTTTTGTATGTACATTTTACGATCCGCCTGTGGATCTTCTATTATGAGCCTGTATATTATTTTAGATTTCGAACATTTCGGTTTGTAATAGTAATTTTACTCCAAGACTTCCGCTGTGCTATGTTTAATTGACCATGATGTTATTAACTCACGTCACGATACTCCCCACCCGGGCCCACCGATGTTTGCATTTCGGGTGGGAAATCCGGGGTGTGACAATAGCATATTTCATGACTTTATGTCCGGACATAGAGTAAATGAACGAAAAAATTTCATATATTACGTATTTCATGACTTTTAAGTGAAAATTTGCCTGACATAAATAGTGTTTATTTTTTGTTGCATGAAAATGAAATATGAAGTATTCTTAGCGATAAGCCTAAATTCAGGCTCAGAGCAAGTGTCGGACGGGCGATTGTCTTAGGCCCAAATCAAAACAGGGTCCAAAAAAATTATATATATAGGCAGAGGTTTATGTAAGAAATATAAAAGTGTGAGAAGGATAAAAAAGATTTTGGAGGTGACACGTGTCCCTTTCTATTTTGGTAGTTTAAGGGTATAAGTGTAATTTAACTAAAAGAATCTAATTATGGAATGAATATATGCAACCGATTTTTGGCAGGTATTCGAGTTATGGTGTTATTTCATAAAAACAGAAATAACACCCTAACTCATAAAAACACCACAGCATGTATATTGAAGGCATACATCTTATAAAGAAGAGAATTATAACAGACACAACATCCTAACTCATAAAAACACCACAGCATGTATATTGAAGACATAAATCTTATAAAGAACAGAAATATAACAGAAACAACACCCTAACTCATAGAAACACCACAACATGTATATTGAAGACATGCATCTTATAAAGAACAGAAATATAACAGAAATAACACCATAACTCATAAAAACATCACAACAGTTATATTGAAGGCACACATCTTATAAAGAACACCCTAACATTGAATATAACAGAAATAACACCCTAATAAATCAATTTCAAAACAAAATACTTTAATCATAATCAAAATATGAACAACACCCTAAATATAACACCGTTAACACTTTAATCAGAATCAAAACAGAAATAATACGATAAATATATAAAAACAGAATCAACACCCTAACTCTTTGAAGGCAATAGAAACCTACTGAAGACACCAGAAACCACAACAATGCAAGAACCTTTATCCTAAAATTAAATATAACAGGAATAACATCCTAACTTATAAAAACACCACAGCATGTATATTGAAGACATACATCTTACGAAGAACAGAAATATAACAGAAATAACACCTTACAATTAAAACACCATTGTATGAACATAGAAAAAACACCATGGACTAAAACATCCAAGCGAGACGTAATTTTTTTTTTCTAAATAAGTATATCAATATGCTACTCATATTAAAGATAAAAAAACACTCATTATTATGGTGTAATTTTTTTAAAAAAAGAGTTACGTATAAAATGTTATTAACGTTTAAAAAAGAAAGAGGGAACTTTGCATGTGCATTAATGTTAGTTCCTTAACTTAAAAATGTTAAATTTACCTTTATACCCTTAATCTAGAAAATTAATTAGCTTAATAGTCAACACTATTTACAGAGTTTCCACTATTACCTCAACCATTAGATTAAATATCTAATGGTGTAGATTCTTTTTTATCCTTCTCACACTTTTATATTTTCTTACAATAACCTCACCCTGTATATTTGTATTTGAAGAAAATTTGCATGTTTAAAAGAAAAAAACTTAAAGGACCTGGATTTATGAATTAAAAACCTTAAAGCCCTACTGTTTAGAAGCCCAACTGTTTTGTCAATCAAATTTAGAAGCCAAACTGTTTTAATGTGTAATGGATTAATGACTTGGCCCAAATCAATAAACAAACATAATGGATTAATATAAAGGGTCCAAATTTATATCGCATAGGGCCAATTTATTTATTTATTCTTTTTGTGAATTTCGAAGACGGCCCTACCTATATTGTTCAAAATTCAGAACATATATATGTTTCTTGTATTGTAAAAAAATGTTAGTGTTCAACAAAATCAAAATATGGTTCAATAAAATTCTTCAATATATTAATATTTTTAAATATTGAAGTCGTAAGACAATGGAGTTTACATGATGAATAAAACAATGGAAGACATCAAGTCATTAAGTTTCATTTGGATAAAAGTTAGATCTCCGTTTAGTTCTTTGTCGTGGAAAACTGTTGTTCTTTTATTGTGTAACCGTTGTTTTCTAGCTTCTTGCTAGTCGTTGGTTAATGAAATATCGCCGTTCCAAAAAAAACGTTTAGCTTGGGCTCGATTGGTAAGGATATGAATCCATGATGGTTGATTTGATGTTCGCTTCTGAGGTTCCATTGTGGTTGCCAATTACTTGGGTTAAATGGACTCGGGTGATTTCTTGGTTCAAGACCATCTATATTGGTGGATGACCATGTCCTTGACATATTTGGTTCAATGAATTGGGTTTGATTTTTTTTTTATTTTTCTCGTTTATATTGGATATGAAGAAGGAATATTTTTTATTGTGTTAAATTATATAATTACATTTTTTTTTCTATTTGATACGGTTGGGGTCCAAATTATAAACTAGCATTGGTGCTTTCAAAACTAAACATGTAATAAGAACAATTATTTAGGCACAGGATCATGATCCATATTCATGTAAATAAAACCTAACTAATTAAGTCAGTATGAATTAGGTAATCAAGAAAGCTTTGTTTGGTATTGAAAGGAAGATGTCATGCTATGGCCATACTAACTAACATGCACATGTCAAACGCCGAAATAGGTTTTTAAGAGCATTTCCAACGGTGTCAATGTGACACCGTCCTAAGATTTAAACCCATCCCACAGACAACATTAGCACCGTCCTAATGCCACAATGGAGGTCCCTCTTCTGAAGATCATGGTCTAAAAATGCGGACTCCTTCAAACGGGTATGGGTGGGCCCCGCACTCCACCCAACGGTTATATTTAAAAAAGACAAAAGTTACTTAATTTTTAAAATTTAAGACTCATACCCGCTTTCACTTTTATACCCACTTTCACTTTAAAAAAAAACAACCTACACCCACCCATTTCACTTTCACTTTCAAATTTCATTGCTCTCATTCAAATTTTACTCGACACTTATCTCATCTCAAGCCATCTCACTTTCACCCAACCAACATATAACAAAAAAAAATGGGTGGAGGGTATCTATTTCTTGTTGAACTGACGATGTCACGCTGAAGAACCTGTTAGACTAATCTTGTCATAACTCAAAAGTTGGAGGATGTTAAATAATTTAGTTAATTTTAGGTGGAAGATTTAGTATTTATGGTAGTTTTATTCTATTATTATTTGGTTTCTAACTCTAGTCTAGGTATGTTTCTTGGGCATCACGGTTTGTTTCGTATAGGGGTGTGAATTTCTGACATGACCCGGAAACCCGACACGAACCTAACACGAAATTCGCGGGTTTAGGTTTCGTCTAAACGGGTTCGGGTCAGTTTCGGGTTGAACACGCGAACCCGTTTAGGTTTACGGGTCAGGTTCGGGTCAACCTGGTCGGGTTGGCGGGTTGACCCGTTTAACACATTTATACTATATTATATTTTTTTACAATATATTTTATCTCATAAATTAAATGGGACGTGTATTTTATGCCATGATTATAATTTAAAAGGAGAAATTAACATAGATTTTATAATTTAAATATGATATTATTATATACACTTGTGTTTTTTAAGTAATTTTTAATTTTAATATATTAGTTTTAGAAAAAAAAAATTAAAAAATTCGGGTTAAACGGGTCGTGTTCGGGTCAACCCACAAAACTTCGTGTCGTGTTCGGGTTCATATATATGATACGATTTCGGGTTAGGGTCGGGTTTGGGTTCGTGTAAAATTTTCGGGTTCGGGTTGGGTTGAACCCGCCAACCCGCGAACACGACCCGTTTAGCACCCCTAGTTTCGTATATATAGGAGTTACAGTTTATGGTTTATGTACCTTCAATTTAATCAAAGAGTTTTTCTTGTTAAATCTATTATTTGATTATATTAAATAAGGTCTTATTTCCAACAGAAACCACCGACGTCCCGTGCAATCAGTCCCCTCATCAAACCCTTAGCATCTCGTGCAACCGATCCCCGTACAAACGATCCGCATCCTATGCAACCGTTTCCCCATACAAATACATCGAGTCACGTGTAAGTATTTCCCAAAACCCCCTGCCTCCTTCCGACGAACCTTTATGGACGGACAAATAATTGAATGCGGCTTACAACCATGTTTTTGGTCAACAACAAATTAGGGACGATGCGACTTTCAATCAAGGTTTTAGCCAATTGCAAATTCGAGACGAGCACATGACCAACACTCGTTTCAAAGGTCACGTCACGGATCTTGGGGAGGAATATGTACCAGCTTCCAATATCTGGCTAAGATGTTCCCAATACTAGCCAGAGGGTTTCCATGACCCGTGGGAAGATAAAGGTCAATAGATTCGTTGTACTCAATTGTATCTTTTAGGTTCAGATTTAGGTATTTTACTATTTATTGTATTTTTTAAAATTGTATGTTTAGGTGTGGTTCTATTATTTGTTGTATGTTTTTTAGGTTTAGGTTTGTTTTTTTATTATTTGTTGTACTCTTATTGTTTAATATTATATATATTTTTCATTTTTTTTGTCTTATATATATTATTTAAATTTGAATTTATGTTATGTAATATAATTTTTAAAAAGTTTTCTATTTATGAAAATAAAAAAAGTATTATAAAAGAAAAAAATGGATGTAAACTAAATAAAGGTAAAAGTAGTTTGATCCAAAATATGATTTGGGATGCACATAGTGGTTTTAGTGGTCGAAAATTTTCACATTAGAGATGTTCCGACACCCTAAAATGTTTGTATTTTTTGTGTTTTTTTTTTTCAATAATAAAGCTTACATAATAACTACTTGAAAGTTATGCTAAATTTACTTCATATCAAAAATTGAATCTTAGTATTTTTTGAAAAGACATAAATGAAGACAAAATGTTTATGTATTTACGAATATTTTATCATCACGTAATAAAAAGATGTTCTCAAAAGTCGAATCTTTGTGAAACTAACAGACAAAAGTCAAATACCTGGTTGTTGTCCGAATAGCCCAATCATGTTACGAAATATGTTGGAAATTTATGAAATATGGCTCAATTTTATGTTAAAAAAAGTATCTTATTATTATATTTAAGGAATAATGGATTTTAATAATACCAACTATTGTCCGTTGGCCGGCAACGGTCTTAACTTTAAAAATTTCCACTGGCGGTCTCATCTTTTCATATGTTTGCCTTCAATGGACCCTGACTAACAGAACCTTAACGTTGTTAGTCTTCAGTCATCGTAAAAACGTTTTTGGTTAGAAAAAGATTCCTAAAGATCCGATCTATGGTTATAAATAGGTTCGGATGAAAACTTTGAGTTTTGCGGCCAAAAAGTTGAGTTTTCCAGCCATAAAGAAGTTTTCCGGCAAAAAAATAGTTTTTCCGGCGACCTTAATATTTGGGGATTTTACTAGAAAAGGTTCCTAAAGGTCCGTAATAAGGTTACAAAGAGGTTTGAAACGAAAAGGGTGAGTTTTCTGGCCAGAAAGGAGTTTTCCGGCCAAAAACGTTTTTTCCGACGACCGGAAACTAACGGTGTTAGGGTTCTGTTAGTTAGAGTCCATTGAATGCCAATATGTGAAAAGATAAGACCGCCAGTTAGAATTTTTTAAGTTGGGATTGTTATCAGCCAACGAGCAATAGTTGTACTCAATTGTATCTTTTAGGTTCAGATTTAGGTATTTTACTATTTATTGTATTTTTTTAAATTGTGTTTAGGTGTGGTTCTATTATTTATTGTATGTTTTTTAGGTTTAGGTTTGTTTTTTTTATTATTTTGTTGTACTCTTATTGTTTAATATTATATATATTTTTTCATTTTTTCTGTATTATATATATATATATATATATATATTATTTAAATTTGAATTTATGTTATGTAATATAATTTTTAAAAAGTTTTCTATTTATGAAAAATAAAAAAAGTATTATAAAAGAAAAAAATGGATGTAAACTAAATAAAGGTAAAAGTAGTTTGATTCAAAATATGATTTGGGATGCACATAGTGGTTTTAGTGGTCGAAAAATTTCACATTAGAGATGTTCCGACACCCTAAAATGTTTGTATTTTTTGTGTTTTTTTTTTCAATAATAAAGCTTACATAATAACTACTTGAAAGTTATGCTAAATTTACTTCATATCAAAAATTGAATCTTAGTATTTTTTGAAAAGAAATAAATGAAGACAAAATGTTTATGTATTTACGAATATTTTATTATCACGTAATAAAAAGATGTTCTCAAAAGTCGAATCTTTGTGAAACTAACAGACAAAAGTCAAATACCTGGTTGTTGTCCGAATAGCCCAATCATGTTACGAAATATGTTGGAAATTTATGAAATATGGCTCAATTTTATGTTAAAAAAAGTATCTTATTATTATATTTAAGGAATAATGGATTTTAATAATACCAACTATTGTCCGTTGGCCGGCAGCGGTCTTAACTTTAAAAATTCTCACTGGCGGTCCCATCTTTTCACATATTTGCCTTCAATGGACCCTGACTAACAGAACCTTAACGTTGTTAGTCTCCAGTCACCGTAAAAACGTTTTTGGTTAGAAAAAGGTTCCTAAAGATCCGATGTATGGTTATAAATAGGTGTGGATGAAAACTTTGAGTTTTCCGGCCAAAAAGTTGAGTTTTCCAGCCATAAAGAAGTTTTCCGGCAAAAAATAGTTTTTCAGGCGACCTTAATATTTGGGGATTTTACTAGAAAAGGTTCCTAAAGGTCCGTAATAAGGTTACAAAGAGGTTTGAAACGAAAATGGTGAGTTTTCTGGCCAGAAAGGAGGTTTCCGGCCAAAAACGTTTTTCCGACGACCGGAAACTAACGGTGTTAGGGTTCTGTTAGTTAGAGTCCATTGAGGCCAATATGTGAAAAGATGGGATCGCCAGTTAGAATTTTTGAAGTTGGGATTGTTATCAGCCAACGAGCAATAGTTGTAATTATTAAAGTCCATTATTCTTGTATTCAAGACCAAATTTTTTTTATGAAGTATGGCTCTCTTTTATGTTAAAAAAAGTATATTATAATTATATTTAATGACCATTTCGATCAATGAGAGTTTTAATGCCAAACACTTCCACAAGTGTGTTTCTGACTTATTCTTTCTTTTATTTTTTTATGAATGTCAAATTTCAATATTAATAAGGTGCTAGAGAAAAATACAAGACAACTACATTAGAACTAGAAATTAAAACTACACCATTTACTTTAGAAATTTGATTTGAAGGAAGAATGATTCTTGATCCAAAGAAAAGCCATAGATTTTATTTCTTCCGTCGTCTTTTTCATTATGGTCTACCTATTAAAGAAAGTCTTTTTGTTCCTTATTCTTCAAATGTTCCAGTACGCCACCATAAGTGTGTTTCGACTTATAACTAGTGTTGACGCAGTTAAACTCATTCTAGGTAGTTTTTGTAATGAATGGGCCTGTTCAGATTAAATATGTGTAAATTAAGTAGTTACATCTCAAATACACTCTAAGACCATGCGTAATGGTTATGCCGCCCAATGTGTATTTTTCGTCACATCAGTATTATAACGCCCCTTCAAAATAAGTGTAATGGTTAATGCCTCTTAATATCTATTTCATTCAATATTTTCCATTTCTTTTTTCCTTTTTGAGCGTTATTCTATTGATCCCCATCTCTTTACCCTAATAACACCCAAGGGGATAGTGGTGGAGCAATTATGAGACCATTTAATATCCCTATAATACCTATTACACTTGAGCTAAAATGTTAAATTAAAATGGATAACAAATGACTTTCAATAATTAAACTTGAATTGGCGATGTAAGTAATACAATTGGTTATATGATCACATGCGTGAACAACATAGGCTCGGTGAGGTAGCCAGATTAAAGTTTTAGTTTTGTATAATGTAACTCCCAAATTTTTTATTTTATAAAAAATTTAAGGCTTATTAATACACCTATTTAGTTTTAAGATATTAATGGTCGCTTCATGTTCCATCAATCGTTTCTTTAATTTATTTTTAGTTAGGTTATAAACCTGTCTATTATACGTGTCAAATAAAAGATCATATGTCTAGTAAAAAAATGTTTATGATATAACATAATTATATGTTATATATGTAATATGTCAATGCAAACACGAAGGAGATGTCACATAATATCTAATTGTTATGTGTCCACAAAATAAACAATACTTATCAAAGAAAAACAAAAAAGGTCACGTAATTCATTAATCTATAAGTAAAGTTCTATTTTGCTTTTTGTGGTTTGATCTGAATATTCAATTTGCTCAAATAGTTTCAATTTGACTTTTTTGCTCCTTGTGATTAGATAACTAGTTGAGTCACTTCCCTTACACTCGCCCTCCAAATCAATTTTGTTATCAAGGGCAAACAAGTCTTTTTGTGTAGGGGGGTTTTTATCTTTTTATCTTACAAGTCCATAAACCCAAAACCCTTCAAATGCAAGCAATCAATTCAACCATCAAACTTGGTCACTTTCACGTCGCCTTCGATTGACAAAGAAGAATTTTCAGTCCACGCGATTAATGCCATGATGAGATTGCTAGGTTATCCAGAGAAGGAAATCACGTTTTATCAATTCAAGTTAGTTAATGAAGACGTAAACTTTTGTAAGAGGTTGTTTAGTTCATGTGTGGAGTCTTTTGTGATCTATTTTAGTGACAAAGAATGTTAATCTTTTAGGCACTAATATATGTTTCGTCATCATTTTTGGATCTTATTATGTATATTGCAATATTTAAACATCCATTTTGTAGTAGCTATTTTGGTAATTTATTGTAATTCCTTATTTAAGATGCTTATGTATAGCATTAATTTTGTGTTATGGCCATGGTTGCTTCCTGAATTCAAACCAGCAGGAGACTTTTTTGCATATTGAAAAGTGAAGCTTTCTTTGTGTAAAGAAAATTTTTTTGTCACAGATCAAAAAATCCCACAACATTCTTTATTATAATTTCTTAACAAGTTAGATATAGTTTAATTAGAAATAAAAAAAAACATGCATTTTTAAAGGTTTTTGTGGTTGATGGACTTGAAAGGTAAAAGAAAAAACTGTCTCTATGTGAAAAGACTTGTTTGTCCTTGGTAAAAAAAATCAACTTGGAGGGTGTTGGTGTAAGGGATGTGATTGAACCTATCTAGGGATAAAAGTGTGAGTCCCAATACAACCGAACCCTAAAAAATGATTATCCTTGATGATGGTTTATTGTCATTGCAAAACATATGATCAGCGACGGATCCATGAATATTTTCTAAGAGAGGTGGGGCGCTACGTGATGGAACGTGGTGGTTGGGTGACCACGCGCGGAACACCGCCACCACTCATGGTGACCACACGTGGTGGTGAAAACGCGTTGTGGTGACCATGCGTGTTGAAAGCTATCATTGAGGAGGGAAATTGGTGGGTGTGATTCGGTGTGGTGAGTGATGGGTACCCCACTAAAATCCATTACTAGTGATGGAACCAAGTTCGATGGCGTGGCGAAACATGATTGGGTGTGGTGATTGATGGAAAATGGAGCACCCCCACCCCCCAAATGGGTTCACTTTTTTTACGTTCTCCATTTTCATACAACCGGACTTAAAAACTTCCGAGTCGGTTCGACATTTCGGGTCAGTTAATAATAAAAATACGATACATAAGTTTGTCTTTTTCATTATGTAAGCAAGTCAGTGAAATGCCTTAATGAATATAAAAATCTTAATTCAAAATAATTTTGGCCGCAATTGTATGCTGTGAGCATGATTTCTAACTTCTGTTCCGTCTATTTTTGTCTTTTCAATCTTTTTCAGTAAATAAATTTAGAGGTATGGAACATTAGAAATCACATGATGATGTGTATGGGGTTTGCTACAAATAAATTTAGAGGTATATTTTAGATCTTTAGGCCTAACCGGGCTTTGCTACATGAAATACATAATTTCTGGAAAACCTGAAACAATTTGGAATTATAAAAAACTACAAGAAAAAGTTATGGAAAGGATTTGAACCGGGTATCCTTTGAATTCGAATGAAAACATGCATTTTTTTCCGCTAGACCATATTTCCTTAATGTGTATAAGTTCACCTCTAATAATATCTATTAAAAGTTTGAAACTCAATGGGTTTCCGAGAACCCGTAACACCTTATGTAGGTCCGCCCCTGCATATGACAAATGGGGGGGGGGGGGGGGGGATTGTCTTCTTTTAAATTTAAAATTATACTTCTTATGAGAAGGGGTCAAGCTAATTCTACGGATAAAAGTGTGAGTCCCGGTAACACTTCCAAAAATTATCTTTGCTTCTATAACACAATTACCTAGGTTAATCACTTGTAGTCTCGTTCCGTTACATAGTCCACTTTTTTTATCTATATTTCTAGGTAACATTAATGGAACATCGACTTTTAAAATTAATGTGGTTTGGCAATCTTGATAGTTTAAATCCATTCAGAACATTGGGTGAGTATAAACTTTCATCAAAGTTAGCGTTAACTTCGTCGTATTGACAAATACTATCGGAACTTGCGTATTTCATATCATCACCCGGAAACAATGATAGCAACCGATCATTAATATCTTGAAATATTTCATTCTTTAGTGCCAATATTTCATTTCTTAAAAAAAAGTTGGATTTTTTTAATTGCCAAGACTTAATGGATAGATAAAGTCAATCAAATTCGAAATAGGATCAAATGAATGAGTCGATCAAATCTCAAGCTTTGTTATTATATTAAACATATAGAAATTAAAGTCAAGATATGAAACTGCAAAAATGTTTGAGAAATATAAATATGTATAAATTAATGCATAAACAAAACTTTTGTCAAACATTTTTACTTTTATTTTATTTCAATGTGAATATATATATGTTGAAACCTCACATATATTTTATTGTATAGAGTTAACCTACTATCTTCCATGACCATGTCTTCTGAATTTTTCAAGTTTTTGGAACTACCAACTTCAACATACATGGTACTCATCTTCACCTAATCTTTTGTTCCCTTTATTATTTTACTAATATATCTTTGTCCACTATGTAGGCAAGTTTTGATTGATTAAGAAATTTAAACAAAGGTTGACCAAAATGGCATAATTGGAGAGAAAAATAAAACGCTTAGTGAAATAATAATAAGTATAATAATAATAATAAAATAATAATAATACAACAACAACCATACCCAGTAAACCTCATTTATAGCAAAGTTATCGCTAGGGTATGAGGAGGGTGACATATAGGCAAGCCTTACCTCTATCCCAAGGGATAAAGAGGCTGCTTCCGGCGAGACCCAAGCTCCAACATCATATCCAGACATCAAAGTTACATGCAAATATACAAGGCACATAGCTACTCAAAAAACAACATATGTATAGTGTACTAAAGATATTTTTAGCAAGCTACCAAAATATACAATTAGTGGCGTACAACACAACTTAAAAGCACACAGACAAGCAATAGCATGCAAAGGCCTCTAAAGCACATCAACACGCTAATCTCCTTAGAAAAGACCAACACCCTAAGCTCCTAAAGAACGATGTAATGTTAAACCAAACTATCGTCCTATAATAATAACAATAAAAGTCTTTGAAATTAGGTTAAAGGAACAACACATAAATAAGTTTATTTCAACCCTAGATGATCATTTCTGTTACAACTAGATCAAATAATTAGACGTTTTCAGAATGGCTAATGTATACGTTATAGTCTCGTGTATTACACGTTTGAATAACAAAATTTAAAAAATTTCTAAATAATATATATACATACATATATATTACACATTTGGGCGCACATACACGTATAGATACATACATCATGAGAAGATCTACATTCCATGTAGGTCAAAATAGCATTGTGAGTGGTGTCATGAGATGAATGAAATGAAACACTTTTAGGGGTTGTTTGATAAGTTCTGAATGGTAATTTCTGAACCAGTAAAATGTCTGAATTATTACGTGCTAAATCAGTAAGAGGTCTAAACTATTAAAAACAAATATAATGCTTAACCGTTCAGAGACAAATGTCTGATCAATTCAGATTAGAGATCTTAACCATTCAAACTCAGTATAATGCTTAACCATTCAGAGGCAAATGTCTGAATCATTCAGACATCTGCTCGCGAAACCAACAGTCTGAACCATTAAGTACCAAACCAGTAAGAGATCTGAACCATTAAGAGCTAAACAAACAACCGCTTACTTATTTAACTACTTAAATTGCCTCATATGATGGCATATATAATCATGACAACAACTTCCTTGTTCTCGTTCTTCTTGTCTAATTAGTTGTCAAGATAAACAACTCTAAAAAAGATGCAGATGAGTAAATTATATATTTTTCCTTTTAATGAAAGTTGGGCTGCTTTAGAAAAACATTTTCTAAAGTTGATTATAGTGCTTCTCTCTAGAAGTCCAGTCCTCTATATCTATAAGTGCATGATTTCAGAGTCACCTCCTTAGATTACAAAATGTTTCTTTACAAGTTGAAATAGCATCCTCTTAAGTGTCTCTTCTGGCTGCAATTAGATTTCAGAATAAAATACTCGGATGGTTCCTGTGGTTTTGTAAAATAACATCTTTAGTTCCAAACTTTTGGAAATTACACTGGTGGTCTCTGTGGTTTGACAATTTGTTACTCGGATAGTCATTGGAGTGGATGGGGCTAGTTTTCTCCGTTATGTCAATGTGAAATTACAAAATTACCCCTTGCTTTTATGAAACACCCTATTTTTTTATTTTTATATATATATTTTACTACTTAGTTAACATTTCAAAATACTTCAGTTAATAATAGAATTCAAAAACACAATATTGTTAATACACATTAGACGAAATAAAAACTGAAGTTTGGAATTTGGGCATGTTCGGTCCTTTGGCATAGCTTGATCATCATCCAAACCTTCCATTCGATTTGATTAACACTGAAATTTTAAAACAAATTAGTGATATAATTTAATATAAAAATATATCATAATTAATTTATGAAACAAGATAATTAAAATTTTCAATTTATTGAGTGGCGTCGGCGACGGCATTAAGACTCGTCGGCGACGCGATGTAAAATCTTGCGTATGGTCATTACTACCGTAAGCAGTAATATAAGGCGTCGGGAAATATGTCTTGCGTCGGCGTCGCCGACGGCACCTGCTGCAGACATTTTACTGCAGTTTTAATTGTTCGCCCGTTCGACCCGTTTCGCGTTCCGTACACCAACTTACGACTTAAGGTTTTCAGAAAAGTACCACCATAATGAATGTATACACCATTCAAATTTTTAATTTCTTTTATGTTTCGTAAATTGACCCATTTACTAAATTTTTAGTCATCGAGGATACCGAACTCATCTTCTTCATACAAAATTTCTAATATACAGTACTCTCATATTTCATAATAAAGACTAGTAATTTGCGCATTTAATACTCGGTTGTTACATATATATTTTCTTTTCCGAATTTACCCCTTCGATCATAATTAAAAACAAAGCTTGATAATTTCTTTCCGGAATTCTTTTTAAATTCCATTTGGTGTATCTAGTTGTTTTAGCGAGATCCGTCACTTTAATCAACTAGATCTTTATTTAATTCATTATTTTGATCGGTCTGATCATTAGGCGAAATCCATCGCTCTATTCTTCCATACTTCTATCTAAATCACTATTTTGACTTGTTTGGTTATTTTAGCGCAATCCATCGCTTTGTTTGACCAAACCTTGTCTATTTCACTAGTTTGACCCGTTTGGCCTCTTTAGCGAAATTCATCGCTTTGTTCGACCAAACCTTGTCTATTTCACTATTTTGACCCGTTTGGCATCTTTAGCGAAATCCATCGCTTTGTTCGACCAAACCTTGTCTATTTCACTATTTTGACCCATTTGGCCTCTTTAGCGAAATCCATCGCTTTGTTCGACCAAACCTTGTCTATTTCACTATTTTGACTCGTTTAACATATAATACTATAAAATCATAAATAAAATCTTACGAAGTCATAAACCATGTACCTTAAAGTTTTCCTTTTTGTCGTGGGTCACCTCCGGATTTATCGCTTGCTCTTTCGCTCGAGTTGCCTATAACGAACAACTCGGCTAATTGTTAAATGGACAATATATTTATCGAAGATCAATTCATATATATATATTTCTTAATAATTTTTCATGTCACCAAGTAAACGTCTTTTCTCATAGATACTTCCATAGACACATGTAAGCACAGATTTTCTTTTCGTTACTTTTAACATTGGAAACGAGGCATCATATGTCTATACATTTATGCCCTATCGAACAAGCATGTCCGATTATAATCCTATCTACATCACAATTTCAGTTTATCAACTTCTTAAGCATAGATTAATTATAACAGCATACATATTTCACAATTTTCTAAAACCCATTTAACACAAGTATCAATATCATTCAATTTCTCTAATTTGTAGTCTTTGATCACTATCTTTTATCAAGGGTTTACCACTAGACTAAAACACATCTAAATCTTACTGTTACATCTACCATTTGTGTTTATATGGAAGTTTGTAATATTCATCAAACTTCATAATCCTTGCTAAACATCGAAATTCAACATACCTTGAGATTTCCTAGCTTGGACGATTCTTAATCTCAGTTCATACACTGATTTAAGGCTTGATTTCACTTCCAATTTGAAGGATTTATGAGTTTTAGGGTTGAAGGTGTTCTTCCTCTTCTCTGCTTGTTCTGGTCGATCTCCTAGACACACTCTTCAATGTGTTTTTGGGTTTTGACTACCTATTTATATTAACTAGTTCACCAAGTGCCTAATTCAGTCCTCCAAGTTTAGTTTATTATGCGTGGGCATTATCTAAATGTTTTCATTAATTATTAAGCAAATAACTAATTAGTTTTCAAATCCATTAAATAGTTATGGATGTAATATATTTTACTTTCGCACTGAGTATAACTATATTTATTTATTTATTATTATTTATATATTTTAAGGACGTTACAAGTCTATTCCCTTTTTAAAGAGGCTTTCCACTAACTGGGTTAAATGCCTCTGGTTATTTATGTAATTTAATATTTTTGGGGTGTAACAATTTATTAAAATATAAGAAATAATTCACAACCACACACACATATATATAAACATACACACTCACTATCTCTAAAATGCACAATTTGACTCTCTCTCTTTCTCAGGCAAACCCCCACCACCACTTGCCACCACCTACCACACAACACCACCTACCACTACCTGCCACACCACCACCACCACCACCAGCTTCAAATCCGACAATCACCATCTTCACCGTAGTCATCACCACTACCAACACAAATCTGGCAACCCCGCACCATCTGTTTGTCGAGATCTAAAACCAGGTTTGAATATGGGGGCTTTTAGGGCTTCAATTTTGGGTTTGAATTTGGGGGGTTTGATACTTTTATTTGGAATTATAGCAATCGGAATTACATTGACACAGGTTTGATTGGAATTACTTTGATATGAGTTTGAATTTGGGGGTTTGATACGGTGATTGTGGTGGTCGAGTGAAGGTGTTGGTTGTGGTGATTGAATGAAGGCGGTAGTGGTGAGGGTGTTTGCAGATGAATGTGGTAGTGGTAAGGGTGTTTGCAGGTGAAGATGAGGGAAATGACAGGGAAGAACAAGGAGGTGGTTTGGTCGTCGAGTGAAGGCGATGGTGGGTTTAGGCTGGAGGTGGTGCAGCAATGGTGGGTTCACGTTAGAGGTGGTTGCGACGGTGGTGGGTTCATGGAGGTGGAGGTGGGTTGCTATGGTGGAGGTGGAGGTGGGTGGCTATGGTGATGGTGGCCAGATGTTTATAAAGGAGGGGTGAATAAAGTGGGCCCCACACATCATCCGGTAGGTGGTGTGTGTGTGTGGGTGGTGTGTGTGGTAGGTGGTAGGTGGTGTTGTGGGGGTGGGTGGTGTTTTGGGGGTCAATGGTGGCAGGTGGTTATATGGGGGGTTGTGGCAAGGTGTTGGTGGCAAGTGGTGGTGCTGATGGGGGCAGGTGGTGGTGGGGGTTTGCTTGAGAAAGAGAGAGAGAGTCAGAGTGTGCATTTTAGAAAGAGTGAGTGTGTGTTTATATATATGTGTGTATGGGTGTGAATTATTTCTTGTATTTTAATAAAAGCAATGGGTAATTTTGTAATTTCACATTGACTTAACGGAGAATACTAACCCCCATCCACTCCATGGACTATCCAAGTAACAAACTGTCAAACCACAGGGACCACCAATGTAATTTCCAAAAGTTTGAGACTAAAGGTGTTATTTTACAAAACCACAAGAACCATCTGGGTATTTTACTCTAGATTTCAAAAGATCAAATATTATCTAGAATATGAACATTTGAATTTTTTGCCTACCACAAGTTTGATCGAAAGTCGAGATAGTATTGTTAAGACTCATGTGTCTTTACAATGACACATAAGGCGGTTATAAAACCATAAAACCTTTTCTCTTTCACAATCACTATATATATCATGCACTACATACATGTGCTTACATAGTTCTCTACTAAATTTGGGTGTGCTTTGAAATCACCCCTAAATAAAATGACCTCGCACCCACTATATATGTGTAACACCTCGTAAAATCGTGTCCAATAGTATAGTGACACGTGTTGTATTTTTAATTTAGTCTATTAAAGACTAATAGCGACTAAAGGTGTCAACATGCTCAAACTGAGCCTCTGAGTGACTGTCTGATGTTAACATGCATAAACGTAAGCCTCTGAGTGACCGATATGTCAACATGCTTAAACTTGGCCTCCGAGTGACTGATATGTCAACATGCCCAGCCTCTGAGTGACATCGGAGTCAACATGCCCAGCCTCTGATTGATCCTTTATGAAGTCCTAACTCTCATATGTTCCCATTTGTTGGACGAGAGGGTTTAATCCGTAAATATGTGAAAGTTGGATGATGGAAGGGTTAAAAGAGTCAACATGTTAATTTATACCTCTGAGTGACCTTTTAGTGAACCGAGAGCTCGACAATGTCCGGGCATACTCCTGGGTACGCCAAATATTGGTTACGGAGGGCTAAAAATGCTAAACAGGTGTTTTAGAAGGTTTTATAAGTTGAGGGGCTAAAAGTGTCAAACTTTGAAACTGACACGGGGAGCTCGCGGGGCACGAGAGGCCTGTGTCTACAGAAAATTTGCTTGGCCTCCACACAAATTGCCAAAAACCATTTGATTCGAAACCATGGCTTTCCAAACTGCTATGCCACGTTTTAGGACACTTGTAAGCTTCCTCTTACACCCCTTAACACCTGGCATCACCTCCTTTAAGCTCTCCAACTATAAATAGGTGCTAATATTCACCACTTGAACTTGCACATTTCTCATTGACAACTCTATCTCCCTCCTCTGGAAGTTCCTAACTGAAAGGAGCATCCAAATTAGTTCTATTATATCCTAGGAACCACTTGTCAGTATTCATTCCTCTTGCATTTTCGTTTATAGGCTTTTATAGCCAAAAAGTCAACCGTTTTACGGAAAACGCCTTGACTTTCGGTTAAGACCATTATGGTCCAGCCATTTTTCATAATGAACATGGCTAAGTGATCGTGATAAGGTAGGTGTTAGTCCCTATAAAGGGCACCTCCTGAAGATCACGTTTGCTAGACCAATTGACGGGTCAAAGTTATTATATTAAAAAGTCAAACATGCCATTTTTCGGAAATATTATAAATTGATCTTATATATATTATGAAACTTGTTTTGATACTTAAACAAGTTGGTAATAATTATTAGAACATGTAGGAACATGTTCGGCTCGTCAATTTCAGTTATAGGGTCGGTTCGCAACCGAAAGTCGCGAAATTTGACTTCTGCTTTGACTTTCGATTCTGACCCGATTTAGATTAGTTAGCTATTGATCTAAAGTTGCATTATGATCATAATATAATGTAGCATAATCCGCTCAGGTTATATTATATGATCATAATCAGAATCTGAGTTTATGCATAAGTTCCGTAATTATGTCATTTTGACTAAAATGCTCTTTTTGCATAAAAGAGGTTCAAGTGATAATGAACTTGAAAATGAGTTTCCTAATGATGTAATATTATAAGTATGATTATTTCGGATGTCGAAAAAGATTATAAACTGAGTTTACGAACAGGTCCTTGTATTATGTCGGTAAATGACGATGAAGCCCTTAAGGCTTATAAAATGGTTTTAATCACATTCTTTCAAAGTAAATCTTTTACCTACTGATATGTTATATTAAATAACATATCTAAGACATGTTAACCTGACCTTAACATCATTTTTCATTAAAATCGCAAAAATCGTCGGTTTACGACATAAGCGTCGTTTCGGCGCATAGTATGGTTTTAAACCATATTTACCAACCAAGGCTTGTTACCTGCTGATCTTAAAACTCATTTTAATATTTTTACAGTAGGTATATGATATAAACTCAGAATCTCAAATAATTTATAAACCATGTGTAAAATGACCAAAATGCCCCTTCGGTGCATAGTTTGGTCATAAAGGATAAATTACACATAAAATTAATATCCTACTGATATTATATCATAAATTAATTATTTTTCCAGAATACTTATGATTATAACAATAAATTATATTCAAGTTCCTTTTATCAGGTATGAAATTACCGAAACACCCTTACGAGGCATAGTTTCACTTTAAAACCGTAACGGGCATAAAAGTTGATATCCTACTGATATTACAAATTATTTAAAGTATAATGGCTTATAGAACTTGTCCATGACTTATCCGGTTACCCGATATTGCTGATATGCGTACGGTTAAGCATATGTAACTAGTTTACTAAAATTAAACGAAACGGATCTAACCTTGTCATTTAAGTCTCAAAATCCAGAATGTTTATAGTTTATCCAATTACACAAGTCAAGGTACTTGTTGGTTTGTAATAGTAATTTAACCTTGTCATTTAAGTCTCAAAATCCAAAATTAACCGAAACGGGTCGAACATTTGGTTTGTAATAATGATTTAAATCCAAGACTTCCGTTGTACTGTAGTTAATTGACTATGATGATATCAATTTACGTCACATTCCCCACCTGGGCTTACCAGTGTTTGGATTGACTATGGAAAGCCGGTGTGTGACACTGTGTCATGGACTACATACATGTGCTTAGATAGTTCTCACAAGTACTTCAATTTGGGCGTGCCTTGAAATCACCCCTAAATAAAATGACCATAAAGGGCACTATTATGATACATTAAAGGGGTAAATAGTGTTTAATCAAATAGTTCCATCTTGAACACATGTGTACCCCAGGAGGTGAATACTGGTAGCTATAACTTGCAACATGGATCGTCAATAATATAATATTAAAGAAAATATGCATACAAAAAGATCAGGAATTTAATTTCCAAACAAGTCATCCTTCCATTTATCATAAAAAGCTTGAGGAAACTCCAAAAAAACACACTTTTCTTCACCCTTGGAGCCGAAGAGCCAAAGATCATATACAGAAAGTAAAAACTAAAAGAAATTTGTCCTTCAAAAATTTTGTGCATTTATCATACTCTAGAGACTCTAGCTTGATAATCACTTAGAAGAGGTTGAAAAACTCCACACACGCTAATACTAATTTTCTTTTGGTTAAAAAAACTGTTTTTCAACATATTTTTTGAATGGCTAAAATCACACCAGACTTGCCTTTATAGGATTTGAATACACAACCACATGGTTAAAGAATACACAATTTGACCACCAGGCTATCCTTGGGGACATGTACTTGTATTTCGGTAGTGGGTGGTGGTCAATGGCAATGGCAGGTGGGTGGCGGTGATGGTGGCGACAGTGGCAAGCGATGGTGGCTGATGACAGTGTGGGTGGCAGAGGTGTTGGGTGGTGGGGGGGCAGCAATGGGTGGTAGTTATGATTAGTTTATGTTTAACTATTTTAAATAGTTTGGATTAACTATTTAATATATAGATTTATCTAGTTAGTCTATTTACTTATTTAATAGAGTTTGAGTTGAGTTAGAATTAGTTTATATTTAGTATAAACACGGGGTTATGTATTCAGTTTTATTTGTCGAGTTAAGTTTGATAATAAAAAAGTTTGAGATGTATTAGTCTCCTAAGTCGTTTGTGTTGGGTTTTGCATGTTATTGAAAGTCTAAGGCAACAATGTTGAATATGGATAGACCTTTTTTCATATTTGTCAATTGTCATTTTTTAATATAAAGTTGGTGACCAACATCCTTGGTTCATATTATCAGTATAGACTAAATCATAGCCTCGTTTTTTTGTTTGTATTATTGTATAAACGCATAATAGTACTTGGTGGTATTCTTTATAAACGTATGATTGCACTTGGCCTATAATGTTTTGTATAAACGTATGATGATACTTTTGATGTATGGTAGCACTATTACCACTTGATTTTACGACGTTGTAAGGATCACTATGAAAGACGATAAATGAGACCACATGATAAAGGTGATACAATATATATAACGTGAGGATGAATCCTGTATGATTAAAGATAACGATGGTACAATGATGGCAAGTTGACGATAGACACGATTAGACAAAAGCTAAAGATGATAAAATTGCTTAAAGAGATAGGTAGCGGCAAAAAAAGAGGGAGACAATGTTGGAAAATGATAGGAGACTCAGGGAAACCTGGGTTCGATCCTTGAGCCAAACGGGTTTTACCGGTAATTTCAATGTCGTGCCTACGGGCGGATGGGTTACCAGGTTTTCCCTGGAAGTGGTGGTGGGCAACTCGGGTTACTCTCGGAGTACTCCTTTTGTCTAGTGGGTGTCCCGAGAGTACTCGGGATTGATTTGTTAACCGTTCAGAAAAAAGATAGGTAGCGACTTATGATGAGTTGCTTATTTGTGTTGACTTGGATTATAGTTTGCAATCACATGAAAAAAAATATTATGATGCATTAACAAATATTTTTACTTGTTTTTATGATTTTTACTCTTTATCTTACTCAGCTTTTATATTTGACACTCATTTTAAAAAAACCGACGTGTACATTTTAGGTTAATTATGGTGATTAAGTATGTTGTTAGTGAGGAAAAAAATAGAGTGATGGAAATGCTTAAAGGAATTTAGCTTAATTATGTTTACAATTATTTATAGTTATATGATATGATGGATTTTATTATCCGAATATAATTCACTTGCAACTAACAACAAGTAACACCCAAGCTTTATGAATTGCTTAAATGGTTTTATATCTTATTAACATATGATTGAGATTTTCCATTGCTAAAGGAAAATCTTGATATGTTTTAAAGTAAACTTTCGTTTTGCTTCCTATGGTTTTATCGTTTTAACGGTTTTGTCTCAATTCTTTAAAAATAGTCATTTTACTCCCTGATCTATTTAACTTATCACCATTTTGCTCCACGCCTCAAACACCATCCATTTCCACCGTTAATTCCTGGTCACGTGCCCCTCACATGAGGGGCATTTCAGTCTTTTCCAATTTAAACTTTTTATCATTTTCATTTTATTATTAATTCATTAAATCGGTTTTTCTATTATTATCTATACGCATAACTTATTTATTTTATATGCAGACATAACTTATTTAATTTATATGTTATAAACATACATAAACAAACGCACGGACAAGTTCTAAACATCTAAACAAGTAGACTACCACCGCCACCACCAACATCTACCGCCGCCTGCCACCTTCAACTACCACCGCCACCACCTTCAACTACCACCGCCACCACCTTCAACTACCACTCCCACCACCTGTAACTACCTGCAACCACCACCACCACACTATCCCCCTCTATAATAAACTACCATCTTCTTCATTGTCTCATCATAAACGGACCACCACCACCACCAGGTGCCGCCGCCGTCACCACCACCACTATCTCTCTCTCTCACACACACACACGATCGCAACCATCGGACCACCAAATCTTTTCCGGTCACCACTTCCAGATCCAAAATCTGGATGTTGGATGTGAACATTGAACCCCTAAACATCCTACAACATAAACAACCACTAGCATGATGATAACGGTGGTGTCTAGCGGCTACAATGACGACGACAGCTATCACCAGATTTGTGTGTTGAGTTTTAGAGTTTTGTTCAAGCACAACCGGCTCCCATTCGCGTCCTCGTCGGTGATTTGTTTTCGATTTGTCTATGTGTGAACCGAATCTGCTGTTTAGATCTATGTGACTTCGTCGGCGGCGGTTTTGGGAATTAATCCCCTTTTCAGATCTGGTTTGAATTAGAGAGAGATGGTGGTGATGGCAGCCGGAGGTGACGGTGGCAACTGGTTGTGTTGGGTGGTGGTACAAAGACATAGATAAATGGGTGGAGAAGGAAACGCCAGGTTTTAAGCTTGAAGGAAATGGCAGAAGATTAGGTTGTGAAAAGTTAGGGTTTTTAAAGTGAACTATGAGAGAGGATGAGAAAAGACTGAAATACCCCTAATGTGAGGGACACGTGACCAGGAATTAACGATGGAAATGGATGGCGTTTAGGCATGGAGCAAAATGGTGATAAGTTAAATAGATCAGGGAGTAAAATGGCTATTTTAAAGTTTACTCTATGCTTTAAGTTTAGAAGAAAAAAAGAGGTTGTGTACAAAGTATCCATTCATACACTATGGTACATATAGAGGCAGGTTTTTTTGTATTATTTGGGTTTCATATCTCTATAGTGCTAAGACAGTAAGTCATTCTTAGCTTTATCTACTTGGTTTTCAAAACTGTGTTTGTTGGAAATATAAAATATATTGAATATCAATTTAAAAAGTATAAGTGTCATGAGTATACATTAAACCATGGTTGTAAAAATTCTAATTAGATGCGAATTTAATTAATCGCTGATTAATCTTGATTGGTTGCTGATTAATTATAATTAATTTTGATTAGTTTCTTATTAATAGCTATTATCCATCGTACCAGCCGATTAGCGACTAGCGATTTCTACGTTACTGCATCCATAAAACCTTTATTAAGATGTATCATACACCTTACAAAAGAAATTGGCCCCAAATGTTAACAAGAAGTCGTTACTGGAGATCTTGTATCACAAAGTCCAAAACCTCCAAAGTCTTAACAGGAAGCCCCCTTACAAGATTCCAAATGACTTGAGGAAAATTTAAACCCGAAATCCTGATTGAAACAGTTTTTATTTTATTTTATAATTATATTATAATATAATTTATAAACTTTTTAACTACAGTAAATTTTTCTTTTTGTGAATTTTTTTTATTTTTTCTTTTCCTTTTCTATTTTTTTGTTTTTTCTTTTTTAAGTTTCAATCAAACCTGATGTGATACATGTAACAAAACGAACAGTCTAATAATGAGCGAACGACGTTAGTACCGAAATTGATATTCGTTTTTATTGTTTTGATCGATGTAAACACATCTCAGTATTTTTTTTGGTTGTATCATGATTTTTTTGTTTCACTTTCGTTAAGTGTTGGTATCTTAAAGGACCGAACCAATATTAAACGAACTCCTGTTATTAACGTTATTTTTACTATTGCGTCTACATTTCCATTAAAAATTGGGTCACCCCGCCACAGAACGTGGGTGTAGCTCACTAGTTATTATTATTATTATTTTATTAATGAGTATCACTATTTTACGTTTTATTGTTATTATTATTAATTTTATCATCATCATTATCATTATCATTATTATTATTACAGATTTTTGGTTGGTTTTTTACAACATAAGACCAAAGAACTTTGAACCCAACACATATTCACCCATACTAGTTTTAGCCACCTATCTTCTATATAAGGAGGCTTAATCCTCATCCTCTATCTCAACCCGGAAACTTCGTCGACATCTGTAATTCAGTAATTCTCTGTTTTACTCACATATATTCATATACATGTTTTTCTTAGGGGGAACGGGGCACCAAGGGTACTTACCCTAGCTTCAACCAATCAACACCCTCCATCTCAAATTTTATACAAAATACACATTATCTGTAAGTAGAGAGGACACCCTACCATACCATAAACTAATAAAATCAAATACCCCAACCAATCACAAGACACCATCAAATCTCAAAGTCAACCCCACCTTGAACAAACACCTTCTCTCACCCGGGTATCCCTTCTAGCTTCCACTACTCGCTTTCTCTACCCTAGAGGGTGACATCGGTGTTCTAACGTGGATCAGTACCCTAGATACCTTTACCTGCTAGCGCCCCGTCCCCCTTAATTGGATCCAAGTTGACTTGACCTTCAAAAGGCAGTTCATTGGGCTTTAGCCTCGGGCCCGCTGCAACAAAGCCACAAACATGTAACATTTTATTCTCTAATCATTCTATATTATTTTCTAACCATTCTATATGAATTTAAAAAACACCAAAACTGATAATCAACGGCTGTGGCCGCCCCACTTAATGGGCTACCGTAATATAAAATTCTCCTACCAATAATATATCTTCGATATAATATATATACAATTAGATAATTTATGAAAGAGTAATGATCAATGACATGGTGTCTATAAATAATCATAGCAAAAACATGCGGGGTCGCGGGGATCCACATGCAACATTTAAAAAGCAGAAAAAAGTATTCAATGATGAGACGTTTTGATATGCCAAGTTAACTAAGATTTTAAACATACGTATGAGAATGTATAAAATAAAAAAAAAACAAAAATAAACTATGAAGAAATTAATTTAATGATTTTCTTATGCATATAGCATACATATTTGTATATAAAAAAGTTTAAAAAATAAATAAAGTATGAGCCAATTTTAAACATTTACTCTTTTAAAATGAATATCACTAAATATATAATATATGTGTATGTGTGTTGTTTTTTTTATTTTAAATTTATCGTAATAAAAATTTAATTTAATTATTTGAAACTGAGCGGGTCATACAATATCTTTAACCGATCAAATATAAATATAGACATTGGCTAAATTTGAAATATGTGGTGCCTCTAAAATAGATTTAAAAAAAAATACACTCAAAAGGCTATGCAAATATTTATAACATACAAAAAAAATTTCATTACCTTTTTGTTATTTAAATTATCTACATTATAAATTATAATGATAACTATATAAAGGCTAAGAGAAACATTCACCTACATCATTTTGTATCTTGTTGGGTCATCTAATGAACCTCTTTTGCTTTCGGTCTGATTAAGAAACGATAGATGGTCCAACTATGCATTGCATTGCAATATCATTAATTGCTAAACTCTTCTCAAACCATAGTCAAAATCCATTGACAAATTCATAATTTAAAGTGTATAAGTTTAAAGTAAGCAACAAGTCCATATCTTCCTAGCATTATTCAATCTTCGATGATTTTTTGAATCGTGAATTCGGAATACTATCTTAAAGTCCAGTTTCCGTTACATCATAAACCATTCCCAAACTTCACATCATAGTCTCGCATTCATCAGGATATGCATTAAGGTTCTTATTAAAATGGTCTACTAACATATTGTGTTTCCCATGTAATTCCATTAAGTAAAGCAACTAGCATGCTCTATTATCATTATCTTTTTTTACGGCAAATTTCTTTTTTATTTTTATCGTCTATGAGACTTGAACCCAAGGTCTCCCTCTTCCAAAGTGTTTAAAGGTTTTGCCTTTGACAATAGACCACCACCACATTAATCCATTATCATTATCTAATTCCCCTAAACTCTTTTCCAAATAGCATACCAAATAGAATAGTATAAATGTTTAAATTAAATGAATTACACCTTTCGTCTTTCTAAAATTTTTTAGCTCGGTTGAATTAATTAAATTTTAATTAGATTTATTATATCTATTCGAGCGAGCTTATACCCGCTCGAACATGACTCAAATTCATACAACCAAATTATGTTCAAGCTGATTTCCAACGAGTTACTATTGGACTATATTGTGTGAGTCTACAGGCTCACTTTAGATATCTAGGGTTTCGTACCATCGTTTTATATTGTAATCGTTAATTAATGAAAAATTCAATCAGTTTTACCATCTTACAGTTACGTCTCACAAGATTTCATACAAGTAAAACCTTAAATTAACATTTTACGTTATCATCACAAAGATATGAAAGTGATTTGTATTTAACATGTGTATGTCGTGTCATAATTTGCCGATAAAAATATGAACTTATGTACTCATATGTCTCTCAATTGTGTAGATCGTTTGTGTTAGATAATTATTTCGTTGAAAAAGGGAAAGGTTATTAAAAATGTGACAGCTACATTAATATGGATTTAAAGAAAAAATATTGTGACGATCTTTGACCGACCTGTGACGGTCAAAACAATTTTAGCGAAAAAGTTTTTTATTATTATTTCCAAACATATTTGAAAATTTAATAATACAAAATACAATAACTTAACCTATAAAAATGGTTTATGTTCTGGACGAAAAGATTCTACGCAACCAAATTTACAAATATACCCCTTCGCGCTCGAAGTTGACCGTAACTGTTCGTCTTTCCAGTTATTCATCTCTCTCTCTCACACACACACAACACACAGTTCGACAATCGGAATCGGAGCATCCTCACCGTAACTCCGACGATCGGCCGGAGTTTCATCTTTCTTCTCCAGAAACTCACCGGAACTTGAGGTTTTTGCAGCTGTATTTACTGGATCTGGATCGGTAGCAACGGGAGAACCACCTGTATTCGCATCTGAGAAGTTGTGGTTCCGTTGAAGATGGAGCAATCGCCGGAACCGGCTCGTAAGGAAGATCAGGTGAGCTCTACTTATTCGAGCTCAGGAGAAGGTTCTGGAAAGGTTGAGAAGGAAGTTGCTGGTAGCAGCAGCAGTGGAGCTGATGTTAAAAGAGACGACGCTGTTGCTGGTGGTGCGGTTGCTAACGGCGAGTATTCAGGTTTGTTCATTTTGATTGTTTGCTGTTGTGTTGGTGATTTGTTTGTGTGGCTAGTTGTAGTAGGAAATCGAGAGGAATGTTTAGGTTATTGAGTAGAAGCGAAATCATTGATTACTTAGGGCATACGTATGATAATAATAGAATTAGGATGAATAATTAACTTCTGTGAAATAAATGCTGTTGTAATTAGAGTATGAGACTAGTGTTAGGATCAAATACAAATATTTTTAACGTGCTAAGCCTACAAATAATTAGAGTAATTATTGTTAAGTCTACGGTTTTTGAACTAGAATAGTTTTTATTACTCTGATTGATTTGTTGTAGTGTAATTACTCTAGTTATTTGTAAGTTTAGCACATAAAACCCAATTTGTACCGGATTTTTCAGCAGAGGAGATTATTACTTTATTCAGTTCTGCTAATTTTAGGTATGTTTTTTGTTTTGTTGGTTAATGTTGTAGGATTGGATGAACCACAATTAGGGGTGTTCATCAAATCGAATAACGAATAACGAATTTTCGAATTAATCGAATTTTTATTATTTTTACCTGAATTCGTATTCAATTCGTTTCGTATTCGAATCAAATACGAACCGAATTCGAATAAATTCAATTTAATTCAAATTCACCCTAAATAATAAATTATTTTACGTTCATATTTTAAAACTAATACAATCGAATTTAAACTCATAAATTTGTATTCGATTCGAATTCGATTACTAGACTCGAATACGAATCAACTCGAATTCGAACTATGATATTCGAATCGGAATTCTAAACACCCGTAACCACAATAATAGATAATGAGAAGAAAGTCTTCGATGTAGTTCAGCTACTAGACGTGAATAATTTTAAATGATTTTTATTTGGCAACGATCCTTGTTCTTCTCTTGTATAGCACTAGCATTTGTCTTCCAATTTACTTATGGTTTTTGTTTAGAGAGCTTTAATCATAGTTATTAAAGGTGCGAGGCGCACTTAGGGCGATATGTCGGGCCCGGGGCTTTATTTGCGCCTGGGCGCTCACTCTAATAACTTTGCAGAAGATTATGAACTAACCTGAAGATTAAAGGCGCGAGGCGCACTCAGGGCGATTTGTTGGGCCCGGGGCTTTATTTGCGCCTAGGCGCTCTCTTTAATACCTATAGCTTTAATAGAATGGCACTACAAGTTTCTGAATTATAATTTGAACTAGTGAAACCGAGTTCTGAGGGGACAAAACGTGGATTGGTAGTTATGTCTGACTGGAAACAGTTTCAGAGTCTTGACTTCATATCTTTTTTCTAGAAGACAATGGATTTTATATGGATCTCGAATAATCAGATCAAATAGAAAGAAGCATTGCACTCACTCCACATCCAAGACCAGGATTGGTTTATTAGTTACTCATTAATACCACGCTTCAAAATAATATCTCATTACTACTATACTTTGTCACTGAAAAACTAACTATTTCTCGAGTCTTGAAATGGATAACTGTAAAATTAGTTGTCTGTATTGCCCTCTTGCTTATCTCTTTTTTTAATAATCTTTTTCTTAGTGATACCAACACTTAATCAGTTAACTGGTCTTGTAACTAAATTACCGTTGTTGTTCGGTTAGGTTGTAATATAATTATCTAAGAGATGCTATAAACTTATGAATAACCAGAAGGAAAGAGAAGAAAATCAAAGCACCATCTAATAACCCCAAGTTGCCGAATTCACTTGTGTAAAATTATTAGAATTTTGTACGGTTGATGATACTTAAACAACCATATGGTATTTCTGTGGCAGGGTCTGATGGCAAGAGTTTGCCTACATTGCGTAAATTACAATCAGAAATCTCGAGTTTTCTATTAGGAAGTGCTGGAAAGACAGAGTCGTCTTCCGACCCGTTTAGGCTGGAAAAATCAAAAACCGAAAGACCTAGACGTGGTAATATGCTTGCTGAAGAGACACCTCAGTCATTTACTGAAAAATTATCCGCAAATCAGAAGGTAAATTGTGTTTCCATTTGGCAATTGTTTGATCATCTACACTTTCATGTTTGTGATTGCTGTTTGAACATATTAAATCTTGCAGCTACAAATATTGAACAAAATTGCTACAGTAAAAGACGATGGTACTGTAGAATTTGAGGTACCTGGAGATGCTGAACTGAATGCGCTAGGGGATGCATGTGAAGTTTATGGTGCATGCGCTGAAGATCCCAATGAATCAGAACCTCGGTATTTTAGACCATTACAAGTAGTAGTTCTTATTGTTGGAACCCGTGGTGATGTGCAACCATTTGTTGCAATCGGAAAGCGTTTGCAGGTGGTCACTTAAATTCATCTTCTATTATAAGTTTTTAACAAAAGTGAAAGTATGGACACATTGGACAAAAGTAAATTTACGTTGGTATATTATGATAAAAAAGCTCTTCTTTTTTCACATTTCTTCATCTATCATGTTTGTTAATTTTGGTTAATCGGTGTACTTAACTCAGTTTCTTCTCTCTTTTTTTTGTTTTCTTTATTATGATTTAGTAATGAAGTGAAATGATAAGTGTTAGATGATGTTCCACTGATGATTTTATTTCAGGAATATGGTCATCGCGTTAGACTAGCGACGCATTCAAATTTCAAGGAATTTGTACTGACTGCAGGATTGGAGTTCTATCCCCTAGGTGGCGATCCAAAAGTTCTTGCTGAATGTATGTTGCTATTGCATCTATCTCTCCTTTTTTTTCTTAAATTGATGACCCTAAACACGTGACTAATAAGTATCTTCCGATTTGCTTCGGAGTCTCGTGGATATAAAAAATCTAAGGGCATTGTTAATACATGCTATGCTTTAGATTACTCATAGTATATTAGCTCTACACAAGATTATCTCATGGGGATAAATAAGCATGTGCTAAATTCTCATATCCTGCGTTCATCAACAAGTTTTTTTTGTGTGTGTATGATTTGCAGACATGGTTAAAAACAAAGGATTCTTGCCTTCTGGTCCTTCAGAAATTCCTGTTCAGAGGAGTCAGATGAAAGACATTATTTTTTCGTTACTTGCAGCATGCAAAGAACCTGATATTGATACTGGAATCCCATTTAAAGCTGATGCAATGATAGCCAATCCCCCAGCATATGGTAACTACCTAAGTTGCCTAACCTTTTATACAGTGATAACTATTTTTTCTTAAATGAACATCCCTCTACACTTTTTCATACAGTGATAACTATTTTTTCTTAAATAAACATCCCTTTACACTTTTTAACCATGATGTTACATTGCATTAAATTGTTTATTAAATACTAATTAATTGGATTGATTATGTTTCAGGACATACACATGTTGCTGAGGCACTGAAAATACCCATTCATATATTTTTTACAATGCCTTGGACGTAAGTTCTTGTCTGGTACTGCATCAGGCAGCTTTTTTTTTGGAACATGATGGTTGATACACGAGTAGCTCTTAATGGGCCGTGTTAGAGAACTGTGTCATAAACAATCACACATCTTAGTTTAGGTTGGCTCTTAGTAGAGGTGACAAGAAGGGGTGGGGGGTCGGCTAGCGGGTCAACGAGTTTGGGTTGAAATGGGTCATTTTTAGGCCGGGCCAGGTCTGATTGGCTGACCAGGATACACATTCTGTTGTCTGTTTATAATTTACTGTGTAAATGATTTATGCTTTAGTTATGATACCAAAAACAAAACTATGATGATAATAACCTAAATGATTTAGGTGACTTTCAACCTTTGACCTGTACTCCTTTAAGCTAAAGTTTTTGACTCGACTCATTTTACCCCTTTTGAGATTCTAGCTTTTAGTGTATTTTTTTAAATTGTTTTTTGTGTAGGTGAGATTTCTTAGTATTATTTACAAGTGACTTTAATTTTGCATATCAGGCCTACAAGCGAATTTCCTCATCCTCTATCTCGTGTCAAGCAACCGGCTGGATATAGAGTAAGTTCATTGGTTGAATTACCA
The DNA here is from genome assembly GCA_947069175.1 of Scalesia atractyloides. Lineage (NCBI taxonomy): Eukaryota > Viridiplantae > Streptophyta > Magnoliopsida > Asterales > Asteraceae > Scalesia > Scalesia atractyloides. The sequence goes on along the minus strand of CAMTDV010000002.1, from coordinate 6,622,994 downwards.
CATCAAAATATATTTTCTGTTTACATAACTTCCGCACAGTTACATAAATAATTTTATGTGTTGTTGCAGCTGTCATATCAAATAGTTGACTCTTTGATTTGGCTTGGAATTCGGGACATGATAAATGATGTTAGGAAGAAAAAGTTAAAGTTGCGGCCTGTCACATATTTAAGTGGCTCTCAAGCCTCTGAGGCTAATATTCCACATGGATACATTTGGAGTCCTCATCTTGTTCCCAAACCAAAAGGTGATTTGCATGCACTCTACTTGATACATTATTAGTTCAGTTAAAGCTGGTTTAGGGCATTCTAAAACCCTAGTGTTTTGCTTAATGATTACCCCGTAGATCTTTTCCTTTTAGACTGTAGTTTAGATGATAAGGCCACATGGAGCTGTGCTTGCACAATCAATATGAACTTCTTTTGGTTGAAAACGGGTCCAATGGTTATTATCATTATCATTATAAAAGAGGGTGTCCACAACCTCTATCTTTTAGTGTTTTTTGTCATATTTACAACAATGCCATCCATGGTTTTTTTTTCTTCTTTTTGTGTATTCAACCACTTTTAGCATTGCCACTCACACTCAGTTTTCTAAAAACTTCGTAAAATGTCATTTTGACCCCCCTCGAGTTTTACGTGCTTATTTTATGCAAGTGGGTCAAATATAATAAAACGTTTTCTTGCTTATTTTTATGTACGTTTTTTGTTGATCTACGTTCGGAAACAAGTCGGGTCAGATATAGTACATTTTTACTAGGTGGTATAAATTCGAGTTACTTTATGTTTCGACTCCGCTGCAACACGTGGAACCATTTTTTAACGTAAAAAACACCATTTTCTTACGTGCTTATTTTGAAGTACGTTTCGTTATAAATCCAAGTTGGTTTACATTTCGAGGTAAATTTTCTCGGTAATGAGCCAGGTCAAATATTATACGTTTTCGTGCTTATTTTCATGTGCGTTTTCAGTTGGTATACTTTTTGACGTAAATTTTGTTCAAGAACGACTCAAATATTAGACGGTATAAGTTCGAGTTACTTTAACTTTCAACGCCGGCGAAACGCGCGGGGTCAAAATACTAGTTATAATCATTGGCTGAAAGCGAAACATGTAGACATATTGAACAGGTTAAATGGGTCAAGAGGTTCTAAACATGTATTAATTTACGTCCTAGATTGTTTTGTTTGAAATAAGTGATAATCTAATTCAATACACTAGTTTAGTACAAAAATATAAAGTCAGACCAAAATATCAGCAAGTCAGCCCAACTCAACCTCTTTCGTTCCACACATAAAAATATCTGTGTTAACCATAACTCATGTTTACCCGTTATCTAATCTGCTCAACCCACCCGTTTTTCTACCTCCATGACTAAACAGTCTAATGTTAAATTCTAGTTCGAATCAAAACTAGCGTATTGTCCAATAAATTACCACGGGTTCTTCAATGGGCACTCATTTTACCCCAACAAGTGATTGTTTTCAATAAAAAGGACCAGATTATTGATCATTTTACCAACTATAAGAACCAAGGTTGAGAAAAGGTTGCCTGTATAAAATTGTGAGATAACCTTTTCAAACAGTTGACAAAGCACACAATGTTGATCCATGGTAGTGTTGGATATTCGCACACGATCAGAATACAGAAATTAAAGAACACTGGGATTTAACATGGTTCGGTCTAATCTGACTTACATGGCTACGTCCACGGGCTGCAACTAGGATACTTTTATCTCTTTTGGAGGTGATGAAAACTTATAATGCCCTACCCATCTATTTATAATACACAATTAGGGTAAATAACTTTGGGAACAAGAAAAACATAAATTAGGCAACGTGTCTAATTTTATCCGATTAGGGTTAGGGCCGGCTTCCCTTCGAGAAGCCTCCACAGTCCCCATGTGGTAGAATCTGACTTGAGAAACTTTCTCACACAAATTATTAGCTGTAGTGTTTAGCAAAATTTTGAATTTGGTTTTAGTAATGACCTTAAACTTTGCATATAAAACAATTGGTCAAAAGCATTAGCTCAGTTTGCTCTATTTGCAACAGACCTTTGATCAAGGCATGAAAGAAGCGCTGGATCATTTTGAACGAGTTAGCCATTTTCCCAAATAGAACACCTCTTACCATAGTTAAGATTCTTTCCAGTGATTTTTATCATTTAAAAGTCACTATTATAAAGTTTAAAATGTTCTATAAAAGTTTTAAGAAATCGGATAAAATTACATGTTTGCATAAATACACTGTAATTTATCTTTAGTTTCAACTTTCAACACACATCATTATCCATTGCTTTGAATGTAACTTAAATGTTAATGAATGTATGATTGATTCTGACTTGGATAAGCAAGACACAACTGATTCATTGTTGAACCATGCATAGGTCATTTGTTTTCTATTTTTATCGTTCATTGGTGTGGTCCTCTCTCGTATTTCATTTTTTTCAAATTTTCGTCTTTGTACCATTTGGATGTTCTTCTATACTTGTGACATACTGACATATGACAATAGGTTATGAACATATGAGTTCTATTATTAGCAATGATATCGCATGTTCTTAAATTTTATTATTATAAAAAATTGCATTTTAAGTAGGTTGCATGTATGCGCTAACAGCATGTATTCGAGGCCTCATTTTATGAGATTAATCTTTGATATAATGCAGATTGGGGGCCTAAAATTGATGTAGTTGGATTTTGCTTTCTCGATCTTGCTTCAAACTACCAACCTCCTGAAGACCTTGTAAGATGGCTTAAAGCTGGTCCAAAGCCTATCTACATCGGGTTTGGAAGCCTCGTGAGCATTCTCATAGATTTATGATCATACGAATGCCATCAGTTTTTGTTATATATAATCTTTACAAAAAAGAAGCATACTGAAGTCACAATATAGTAAATAAATTGTACACGCATTGCAGTGTCTAAAACTTACCTCTTATATGCTGTAATATATGATTCAACAATTTGGATACAATAATCAAATATCACATGCAGAATTTGTTACAATCATATAGGATATGAGTTATGTGCAGCCTTAGGAGAGATTAAAAAATATTTTTTTCTCACTAGTTTTTTTTTTGTTAGTAGTACATGCAAAAATCCGATCCATTTACTAATGAATGGGTCGAATTGGGTTATGTTTTATATAAACTGGTCAAATGAGTGAAATAAAAAAGATATTGGTCAAAGGTTGCCGGTTGCCCAAAGTGTATTTGTAATGCATAAACTTAAATCATTTTCTCAAAAGTTTGGATTATAATCGATATAGCTTAAATTCTGTAATCATATGTGGCGATATGATTATTTACAGATAATTTCAAGTTTTTTTGGAGAAAAGTGTTAAGGTCAAATTTATTCAATAATAGTTAGTTTAAACAATTCAAGTTATCAATTGTCAGCCTGTTCAAGAGCCTGAGAAAATGACACAAACAATTGTTAAAGCTCTAGAAATTACTGGACAAAGAGGCATCATCAATAAAGGATGGGGTGGTCTTGGTAACTGTAAGTTCATTTCTTACGTGCTGATGTTTAAAATGTCTACGCTTTTCATCATATGTGTTCTGGCTTTTGGAACTATGTCAAAAAAGACGATTGTCTCATTTTGCATTTTTGTCTCCAGTGAAAGAGCCGAAGGATTTTGTATACCCGTTAGACAACATACCTCATGACTGGCTTTTCTTACAGTGTGCAGCTGTGGTGAGTTTTCATAACCAATTTCAATGCTGTTTGCTGTGTTACATCGATGCAACACTATATTAGATACTGTCATCTGAATCAGATGCAACTTAAAAGATACTTGAGGGGGGATCGTGAGAATTTGAGTTAGCCAAGGTGCTTTTAAAGTCACCCAAGATGAACTTTTTGTGCAGACAGCCTACGAAATTGCTTTATCCAAATAAAAGATTATTTTCGTAATAAAAATTACCGTAAACATAATTTACACACATTATTTACAAAAAAAAGTAACAATTGGACGAAGTATTTTTGGTCAGCCCAATCCATAGCAATGTCATATGCATGTTTACCTGTTACCTGACCCACCCCATTTGTCACCTCTTCTCGCAATCCTTAACATATGTCACCTGATACTCCATCCATTTGTATAATCTAAGAATTTACACTTTTAATGCCGCAAACATTTTATATTGTTAATGCATATTTGTGTGTCTGTTACTATGCGAATAGGCTAGATATAGTGTGTTGTATATGTATATTTTAGATAGATGTTAACGCATGAGTTTAGTCAATGCATGAGTGATGCGTTTAACCAAATAGTCACACGTTGATTGTAGTAGAACGCGTGAGTCATGCCTTGAAGCTCCCAACGCATGAGTATAGAGTGTATATAGATGAGTCATGCGTTGATAAGATAAGTTTTTAGGTTTGGTGGAGATCGAACTGCGTGTTCTCTCCCTGAGCTTAAAGATGTAAACTATTTCAGTATTAATGAATCTGTGATGACGTTGTTATACTGCCGAAATTTCTACCGAATTTGTTTATCTTACTAAAACTTCCGTCTAGAACACATTTAAACACGAATCCGTAGGATTTCGAGCCGTTCCACGTATTTTCATATATGATCTGATTTCTTAAAATGTTCTATTACTGAACACTTCTGTTATTTTTTTGGTGTCATTTTAGTAGAGTTTACTGTTCTTATAATTTCAGGTGCACCACGGGGGTGCTGGGACTACAGCTGCTGGTCTTAAGGCTGCGGTAATATTCATAACAAGTTCTGTCGTTTAAAAACAAGTCTTTAACAAGTTCTTTTTTCTGATTGTCTTTATCTGTACTGCAGTGCCCAACCACAATTGTACCTTTCTTTGGTGATCAACCCTTTTGGGGAGATCGAGTTCACAGCAGAGGTGTAGGCCCGCCACCGATACCAGTAGATCAGTTTTCACTTAACAAGCTTGTTGATGCAATTAAGTTTATGCTAGATCCTAAGGTAAGTAACTCTCTGATATTATTGTTACAGCTACAAGTTACCAGCTTTCAAAGTTGACCATACCTTAAATTACTTTTTTTAAAGTAAAATGCCATTCTCATCCTTGAGGTTTGGCCAGTTTTGCGACTTTCGTCCAAAGGTTTGTTTTTCGCATCTGGATCCAAAGTTCTTAAATCTTGCCATTTTCATCCGACTCGTTAACTCCATCCATTTTTCTCTGTTACTGTCTTTCTAGACATTTTTTTATTAAACTAAAAACACTATAAGAAATAAAGTCAACAGAGGTGGTTCTTTATTTATTATAGTGTTTTTAGTTGAATAAAAAAATGTCTAAAAAACGGTAATACCCTTGACTTAACGAAGATAAATAGATGGAGTTAACAAGTCAGATGAAATTGGCAAGATTCTAAACCTTCTTGGAACCAAATGCGGAAAAAACAAACCTTTGGACGAAAGTTGCAAATCTGGCCAAACCTCAGGGATGAAAATGGCATTTTAAACTTTTTTTTTATGTTTGATGATCATCTTTGTGGCAGAAAAAAGTTAGTTAACCGAGATAGAAATTTGACCAAAGTTGATTGCCTTTCTATGCTCTTTGCCCTTACAAGTTACAATAATGATATAATGTTCTAAATAATGCAATTTAGGACATTGTATGCATTGAAACTACAGTTTTGTGTCACTCTCAACATGTTCGAACCATTTGCCCCATTTACATTTTAGCTAAATTTGCCATATGACCCATTTGACACGTTAAAAAAATATATATAACCTAGTTTGATCTATTCATAAGAAAGAGTGTATGTAAATTAGTAGATAATAAAAGGAACATTGTACTGTAGAGTAAAAAGGAATGATATATTTGGGGACTACTTTATATCAACTCAGTTTAAAACATGCAGAATGACAAAAATACCCTTAAACTTTCCAAAAAGGAATACACCTATGATGAGGTGTCAACATGTTATAGGTCGAAATCGATTTCTTTCATAATCAATTTAAGGACATTTTGTCATCATATCCCGATTTTTGAAATGTTACAGGTGAAGGAGCGAGCGGTGGAACTTGCAAAGGCAATGGAGAATGAGGACGGGGTAGAAGGTGCAGTTAAAGCCTTCTTAAAACATCTTCCTCAGCAAATGCCTGACGCAAAGCCTCCACAAACCAAAACCAAAACCTCGAAACCACCTCCAACCAAACAACCATCTTCAAAACCACCCAAACAATCATCTCCACAACCACCCAAACATTCGAGTTCATTTTCAATATCAAGTTGTTTTGGCTGTTCATAAATCCAAAATCCAGATTAAATGTCGTATGTTTGCGTCTCCATACATGCTTGCAGGTATGTAGGCATTCGTATATGTTTTCACGTCATAGGAACAACATTAGTTGTTGGATTTGTGTGTGCTAATTTGTTGTGTTATTTGTATAGCCCAAATGTATTTTGAATCATTTTCATTGTATTTAAATAATAACTAGGCTGATTATGCACAGGGATGGAAACAGATTTCTTGGAACTTTTTTGGTTTGTGATTTATAATCTAAAATGGGTTTATACATATTTCTTTAGGATTGTTCTGGAGTCGTTGAACTTCATTTATAATTTTTCCCATCTTAGCTAAATAAAATATCTTTAATAATTATATTATAATACATTATAAAGCATTTTAGATGGAAAACATGGTAATATCACAAATATTTTAAGATGTCTGTTACAACTTTCAAATCATAGGACATAAATGTTTTATGCAATAATTCCTAATTTACCTCTATTTAATAAACTTCCCTTAATCAGTACATTATTTAATGCACATACATTAATTATTATTATGTTTTTTAATGACAGATCATATCATCTTCAGTAGGCTATAATGTCTATACACTAATTCATGAGCAAACCCTAGTGGAACCAACGATCATATACATCTCCATTAGGCTATAATTGTAAGATTAAATATATTATATTTATAATATTTAATCATATAGTCATTATAATCATTTATGTTATATTAGATCAAAATATATTAAACTTATTATATATTAGTTGGTAATTGTTGATGGACTATATTATTCTTATTAACTAATTAAGGAGATGATTAGAGAGGTTTAGGGTTAGACAATTACCATAACATTATTAACATCAAAAGTCGCCACCCCTAGATCTCTCTCTCCATAACTGAATTCAACTCCAGTTCGGTTATCACAATCATAATCATAAACCCTAAGGAGGAACCAGATCACATTGACAAAGATGTTGAACTCCATGGCTGCGTCTCTGACTGGATTCTCTGCTGACCTGTCTGCCGTCACAGATGTTTCATTCACGTTTTCCATTATGTTTAAACAGAACTGACAATATGTGGTATCAAAGCATATGTTGATAAATCAGTTCGGTTTATTTTCATGAATCTGGAATTAAAATCTGGAAAACAAACTTTAAGAAAAACTGATAAAACTTAAGAACAAGAATTCGGATAAAACCTTTAAAATTCACGAATTTCATGTTTAAAGGGATGTTTAATCACATTAGAAATTGTTACTGTTCCGAAATCCGTATTACAGAACTTAAAATTTCAGATTTCGGATTCAAGATGATATTTTATTTTTTAGGGTTCATCACCTGTTCTTCTGAAATTCGAAGAAATTCCTATATTTAGGAATGAAATTAGGATTATTGGGTGTTTTTCCTGTTTTGATCTTTTTTATCTACTTAAAGTTATTCGAAATATGTTATTATTATAAATAGATATAATTTCGAATTAATGAGATAAATCTAATCAGCACTAAAACAGGAAACAAATTATCCCATAATTCCTAAATTTTAGAATTTCAAAACTTATCACAACTAACTGCCATGATTAGAGAATTCGAAACCTTAGAGAACAAGTTTCGGATGGATCAGAGATGCCCATCTCGGACTAATTCGAGTCTCATCCGATATGCCCATCTCAGACTAATTCGTGTCTCATCCGAGATCACCATCTCGGACTAATTCGAAACTCATCCGAGATGCCTATCTCAGACTAATTCGAGTCTCATTCGAAATCCATTCGAAATACGAGATTTTATCCGAAATCTCATTACTACATTAGGCTATTATTGTGAACTAAATAAATGGTTTGCTAACTTGAATGGTTTTGTAAATACATTCGATCCGCGCTAACATGGGGTTTGCTATTAAATAAATGGTTTTGTAAATACTTAATTAATCATAATCATATAACCTTTTACAAAACCAAATAGCTTAACTTGAATGAGCTTCTCATGTATCACTTCTGCCCAAAGGTGATTTGATGCATCTATTTATTGTTCAAGTATTACAAAAGCTATGTTAATTATGCATTATAAACGTGAATGTCTTATTTCTAGCCAAAGCTGATCTAATTCATTCATGTCTAGCATACTTAACAAGTGCATAATTAAAGTGATTGTCTCATTTCTAGCCAAAGCTGATATGTCACAATTACTTTGCACATATACTTAGGTGATTACACTTCTGGCCAAAGCTGATTTGTCTTCATTTAAGTAGAATTTTAACTAAGTCTATTATTTTGATGTTAGTAATAGACAATATCACAGCTTCATAATTAAATGGTCATTACTTATGCCTGCCTTAGTGTAACTTGCCCTTAGATCACATTAAGACCTCTTTCATAGTATCATAATTTGCTCAGATTATTTCCACTCTCAGCGCTCAATTACGGGATTCCACCATTGATTGGTGATAACTTTGCTACATGGAAAGACTCTCTCATGCTTACTCTTACTTTGTTGGATTTCGATTACGTTTTAAGAGAGAATAAGCCTGAAGACCTTACTCCTCAGAGTACCGCTGCTGGGCAGTTGGCTCATGAAAAATGGACTAGTTGTAACCGCATGTCTCTCATGTTCATGAAGCAATCCATAAGCGCAATTCGAGGAGCCATTCCTGATTCTGAAGATGCTAAAACCTACTTGGATTCTGTGGAGGAGCAGTTCAAGGGAACGTCTAAAGCACACGCTAGTACTCTAATCCTCAAGCTGGTGACTACTAAGTATGATGGGAGGAGCGACATTCGTGAACACATCATGATGATGAACGACATGGCCCATAAGCTCAAGGGATGACTTCGCCTCCTTCGTCCTATGAAGCATTCAAGATCAATTACAACACTCAGAAAGAGAAATGGTCGATGAGTGAGCTGATCGCCATGTGCGTGCTAGAGGAGGAGCGTATGAAGATGGATTGGACTACTGATGTTGCACACTTTACTACCTCCAGCTCTAAGAAAAGGAAGAACACTATCCAAGGAAGGATGTTTCTAAAGTCCAAAAGCCCAATCCTAATACAAGTGCGCCTTCCAGCTCTAAGAAATCCTTAGGCAAACCCTACTGCATGTTCTGTAAAAAGACAGGACATAAGCAGAAGGAATGCCCTAACTTTAAGGAGTGGCTGGCTAAGAAAGGTAATGATGTTTTCATGATACTTGAGTCCTATAATATTAATGTTCATGCTAATTCTTGGTGGTTTGATTCTGGTGCTATGACTCATGTCACTAACTCTACTCAGCGGTTCCTTACAATCCGGAGGCTGGGAAGAAACCAAAGAACACTTAAAGTGGGGGATGATAGAGAATCAGAAGTGAAGGCCATAGGAACTTTACAATTATTTATGAAAACTGGTTTATGCATTAAACTTTATGATACCCTATATGTTCCTGAGGTAACTCGAAACCTTGTATCAGGACCAAAGTTAGACATATACGGTTTTGATATTACTCATGGTCATTGCAAGCTCTCTATTCTCTATGATTCTGTGGTTTATGGTACCAGCATTCTGGATGGTGGTCTCTATAGATTAGAACTAGATGATGACTTTTCCAAATCTTTGTTGTCATATAATATTAATGAATCACTCACAAATATGAAACAAAATCGAGACTTAGAGACTTCATCCATGTTGTGGCATCAACGTTTAGGCCACATCTCAAGAGAACGATTAAATCGACTCGTAAAGGATGAAGTCTTACCTCCTCTTGATTTCACTGATTTTGGAACATGTGTCAAATGTCTTAAAGGTAAAATGACATTAGCGAATAAGAAAGGTGCCACTAGGAGCTCTAATTTATTAGAACTCATTCATACTGACATTAGTGGTCCTTACCAAATCGCTGGCATAACATGACATACTTCATTTTCATTAAGGAAAAATCTGAATCTCTTACAAATTTTAAAGATTATAAAACTGAAGTTAAAAAACAACTAGATCGTCAAATTAAAGTTGTGAGATCAGATAGAGGCGGTGAATATTATGGAAGACATACTGATGTGGGTCAAGCTCCTAGTCCATTTTATGAGTTTTGTAAATGCCAGGGGATTGTAAACCAATACACCATGCAAGGTACACCTCAGCAGAGTGGTGTCGCTGAACGAAGAAATCGTACCCTTATGAACATGGTGCGCAGTATGTTAGCCAACACTAATTTACCATTATTCCTCTGGACTGAAGCGTTAAAAGCAGGTGTTCATATACTCAATAGAGTTCCTTCTAAGTCTGTCCCTAAAACTCCTTATAAACTTTGGACAGGAAGGAAAGCGAGTATTAAATATATGAAAGTAGTGGCTGCATTGCTGAAGCGAAACTTTACAATCCTTTCCTAAGGAAACTAACAGTTACCTGCTTTTTTATCGGGTATCCTGATCACTCAAAGGATTATCGTTTCTATTGTCCTTCCCATGTCACCCGTATTGTTGAAACCAAGCGTGCCGCGTTCCTGGAGGATTTGAAGGTCAGTGGGAGCAGTACCAACCCTTACGAAGAATTGCAAGAAGCACAAGACGCCGGGGAGACTCGTCGCTTACCATTACTCCGTTTACTCCTCTTGTACCCAATGCAACAACTGCACCTGAAGCTACTACACCAACTCCAAATTTACCTCCACAACTAGAACCCATTATACCTCATAACGAAGGCACATCAAATGCTCAAAACCAAGACACCGCTGAACCCGATAATCAACTCAGGATGTCATCCAGGCAAAGAAGGCCTACTAATTGGGATGATTATGTTACTTACCTGACTGAAATAGATGTCGAAAAGCTCAATGATCCTATCTCTTATAATGAAGCCATTAGCATTGATCAGTCTTCTGAATGGAATAAAACAATGAATGATGAGCTTGAATCCATGAAGAAAAATGACGTTTGGGATTTGGTAGAATTACCCGACGGTGTCAAACCCGTAGGATGTAAATGGGTATTAAAAACAAAACTAGATCCGAATGGGAACGTTGAACGCTATAAAGCAAGATTGGTTGCAAAGGCTACACTCAGAAAGAAGGAATTGATTATCAAGAGACGTTTTCACCTGTCTCTCGTAAAGATTCATTAAGGATCGTTATAGCCCTAGTAGCTCATTTTGACTTAGAGCTGCATCAGATGGACGTTAAAACCGCTTTCATTAACAGATATTTAGACAAAGATGTTTACATGAAACAACCTAAAGGCTTTAAACCTGAAGGTCAGGAGCACCTAGTCTGTAAGTTGAAGAAATCCATTTACGGGTTAAAACAAGCATCACGTCAATGGTACCTTAAGTTTGATGAAGTCATGAAGAAGCAAGGTTTTATAAAGAATCAAGTGGATCAATGCACCTACCTCAAGATGAGTGGGAGCAACTTTACTATACTTGTCCTTTACGTAGATGATATTCTATTGGCAAGTAATAGTTTAGACATGTTGTATGAGTCGAAGCGATTACTCTCGCATAACTTCGACATGAAGGATCTCGGAGATGCTTCTTACGTCATTGGCATCGAAATTCACCGAGACAGACACAAAGGGATCTTAGGATTGTCCCAAAATGCCTACATAGATCGTGTCCTTACACGTTATAACATGCAATAGTGCAAACCCTCAGTCGCTCCAGTAGTTAAGGGAGATGTTTTCGATTCATTCCAATGTCCGACAACAGAGGTTGAAAAGGAGAAGATGAGCCAGATACCTTACGCGTCAGTAGTCAGGAGCCTAATGTATGCTCAAGACTCTACTCGCCCAGATATCGCTTATATTGCTGGAATGCTAGGCCGTTATCAGACTAATCCTGGCCTAGATCACTGGAAAGCAGCTAAGAAAGTACTTAGATATCTGCAATGGACGAAAGACTATAAACTGACTTATAGAAGAAGTGACCATTCAGAAGTGGTGGGCTATTCTGATTCTGACTTTGCTAAATGCAAAGATGACAAGAAATCCACTTCGGGCTATATCTTTATGTTATCTAGCGGACCTATCTCATGGAAGAGTCATAAACAATAGTTAACCACAACTTCCACAATGATGGCAGAATACATTGTTGTTTATAACGCAACCTGTCATGGAATGTGGCTTAGAAATCTGATCACTGGACTCAAAATCGTTAATTCCATTTCTAGACCATTGAAGCTTTACTGTGATAACTCAGCTGCCGTTAGTTTCTCGAACAGTAACAGTTCGACTGGAGCTGGTTTATATCTCGATACAAAATACTTGTTCGTACATGAATGAGCTGAGTAAAATAATCTTTGTATTGAGTATATTAGTACTAAAAATATGCTTGCGGATCCGATGACTAAAGGTCTCCCACCTAAAGTTTTCGAAGAACATGTTTCAAATATGGGATTTACTAAAGACCTTATTTAATAACATATTGTACTTACTTATGTTTTAATTAATGAAATTTCCTCAGTTTGATTTTGTATGTCTCTAATATATGTTATGCCGGTATAATGACATATAGACAAATATAAATGCAACTCAAACGTTAAAGGGCTTATTTGCATATTTTGATAATAACTGTTATGTTTTAAATTGAGGTTATAGTATGACTAATGGGGGTCCTGAGTCGAATGATGATTCAACGGTTGTATTTCTCTGCTACGGTTCTTGGTTTAAAGCTAAAATGAGTGTTAACTCCTGATCAGACTTATCTAATACTCATTATAAATGATTACTCAGCTAAGTGGGAGAATGTAAGATTAAAAATATATTATATTTATAATATTTAATCATGTAGCCGTTATAATCATTTTTATTATATTAGATCAAAATATATTAAACCTATTATATATTAGTTGGTAATTATTGATGGATCATATTACCCTTATTAACTAATTAGGGTTTCCTTCTGGGTGTATATATAAGGAGATGATTAGAGAGATTTAGAGTTAGACAATTACCATAACATTATTAACATCAAAAGTCGCCACCCCTACATCTCTCTCTCCATAACCGAATTCAACCCTAGTTCGGTTATCACCATCATAATCTTACGCCCTAAGGAGGAACCAGATCACACTGACAAAGATGTCGAACTCATGGCTGCGTCTCTGACTGGATTCTCTGCTGGCCCGTCTGCCGTCACAAGTATTTTATTCATGTTTTCCATTATGTTTAAACAGAACTGATCAACAATAATGTCTATACACCAATTAATGAGCAACCCTAATAATTCTAGGAAAACCTCCCTTGTGAAAATCGAACCAAGGATCTCATGGTTCCTAAGCCTTATTTCACCACTAAGTATCACTGTGCAAATGAATTATTATTTTAATTTAAATAGCTACTTTAAATTAAGATTTAAATTTACATTTATAATAAATACTATTTAAATTAAATATTATTAATTTAAATACTTAAATATATAATTACTAAATATAGTTAGTGTTTAAGGCAAATTGGGTTAAGATGTACTCCAAAAGAGTCTTAGTGACAATCTATGCGTCGTACGGGCCAACCAACTAGGTTTAAATTAAATATTATTTTATTTAAATATTTAAGTATATAATTACTAAGTAATAATAACACCCATAATTATTAAATAGTTAAAACTAGTATAAAGCCAGGGAAGCGGGCAAAAATAGTAAATCATAACAACAATACATTAAATACAAAACACTAAAACAACAATTAAAACTAAAAAGAGACAAATAAAGTGACACAATTAATAACAAAGTACAATACATAACACACAACAACCCGATGCATATACAAACTACAAATAAAAAATGTGTACATTTTAAGTCATAATTAATACACGTCCAACCAAACAATAATTATAGGTTTATCCATATTTCTATGAAACTTTAATACTTTCCAACCTATTGTGTGGGTTCACATTATGCGTGCTCACTCAACATGGTTAGCTACATAATCTATCCTACCTAGTACATGTGTCTTGTGATTATGCTCTTTCTCTAAAAACATTTTTTAGATCACTTGCTTCCTCTTAAGTCTCCATATCATTTTCACCATTTAATTGTCCCTTCAATTGTTTTATTTCCAGCTCGACAATTATTTTTTGGTTAAGGTTTTTTTTAAGGCGGGCATTCTAAAAATTTGAAGAGATAATACTCTCACATATATGTTAGATATGTATGAAGACAATTGTTTCTTTCTTAAAAAACAAAAAGCAAACACAACCTATAGTTTTGTTCTGAGATGAGAATAGACTCATCATCATCGAAAGAAACCAACAAAAGCCTCTGAATGGTTCAGACATTTGCCTCTAAATTGTTAAGCATTATACAAAGAATGAATGGTTAAGACATCTAGTCTGAATTGGTCAGACATTTGACTCTGAACGGTTAAGCATTATACAGGCTCTTAATGGTTTAGACCTCTTACTAGTTCAACACTTAATGGTTCAGACCTCTTACTCGTTTAGCACTTAACCATTCAGAAGTTGCTAAACAGCCTCTAAACATCTTCATTCTCACCAACAAAATGTTGTTAACCAAAATGGACATGCAACGGATGAGAACAAACTCATCGTTACCGAACCAACCAAACCCACAAAACCATTCTTTGAATCGTCGTCAACGAACCAACCAAACTCACAAAAATATGAAACAAATCCGACAACGCTTAACACATTCCAACCAAAAAAAACCAAAAGGCTTAACCGGACGCTTAAAACCCCAAAGGGTTACAAAGGCATATGGCCGTAAACTTCAAAAAAAACAAAAGGAGATCTTACCTAAAAACCCTAAATGGTTAACCAAAATCGGAAGCCTATCAGATAACGTCAACGACACAAACAACAGTCGTAACCGAACGCACAAATATGCGTAGCAGTTCGTTGGCGGTGACAACATGGTATGACAAGATGTAGGCCACACGGTGGCAATGAGTATAATTTAGGGGAAAGGAAAGAATTGAGTAGAGAAAATGGAAGAAGAAAGGCAAGAATTAATAGGCTGAAGCTAGAAACCAGGCATGGCCTATGTCAAGTACACAATCTAACAGTGGGAAGTTGCAAAAATGTCAGTGTTTATTTTTCCCTAGTTAATCATGACTTCGTAGCAAAACTGTGCAATGATAGTGTTAAGCTACACTTGCTATACGGGTTTGTAGCTTGATTTTATACGACTAGAGAGAAAAGCTATATATATATATTTTAAATCCCATTTTTTAAGATGCAGGTCTGGCGAACCGAAAGAAGTCACGAAATAAGCATTTTCCCCAAAAGACCGTATTTATTTTTGTTGAAATATGTTTAAAAATAAATGGTTCATTTTTTACTTAGAGCATTCACATCGGGGCCTCAATCCCCATCTATATAATTTAATCAAAACATATTTTTTTCTAAATTTTGTTAACTTTTCAAAAACTTCCCACATCCAGCTATCTATCTATATCTCTATCTTACTTACAATCACTTATTTTATTATTTCTTTCTCTTTTCTAGCACAATAAAAATAAATATACAGCTTTAGATACAAGCCTCTAAATATGGAGGTGTACTTTAATATTTATAAAATTTTTTCTATTATAAATATTTTAATATAGTGGTGTTTTTGTTATTTCCTTTTGTTTTTCCCGAAAATCTTTTCTTAACTCTTATTTAATATCTTCTCTTAACTATTTTTGCTTATTAATAACTATTTAATATTTCATTGACACAACCACGTATAATACACAAGTCTCTAAGCTAGTAATAAATAAAAAAACAAAGTAAATGCTATAGTAACTAAATAGAAATGATAAATGAAAATCTCCGTGGACACATGTTATTTTCTGGTGTTTTCTCATCCTTATTTTTCAAGCTTGTCTCTCCTATTAAATAATAATATTAAGTAATAATTATTCCGCTTCTCCCTTCTAATAAATAATGTTATTAAATCATAATTTCCCGCTTATCTCTTATTTATATAATATCTTTTCTTAGTTATTTCCTTTATTTTTTTTTCGCTTATTAATATTTCATTGATCCAATCATATGTAATACACAAGTTTCTAACATAATAATAAATAAAATAAAACAAAGTAAAATGTTATAACACATGTAATACAAAAGTTTCTAAGTTAATAATAAATAAAAAACAAAGTAAATGCTATAATAACTAAATAGTATATCAAGGATATTTTTTTAAACACGTATCTTGACGACGGTATGTTTAAACCGATTACATTATATTTATTCAACCCATTAAATACTCGTGTTTATGCAATAAACAGGTTTTTTTAAGACGTAACTTTGTTATTACTTAATATATAAAGTTATATCTATTCAAGCATAACGAGGTTCAAAGATAGTCATAGAATAAATACGTATGTCATTTTTATACACTTGTAAAGACTCATTAGTTTCTTTAGTTTTAATTATTATTATGTTTTTCACGAATGAACCTATCTCAATTGTACTTTCGTGGAAAACTAAAAAAAAAGTTAAATTATGGATACCCCCCAAATTAGTGCAGATTAGTTAGGATTTACAATCCCAGCCCACCAATCTCATTTAAGATACTATCAATACGAATTCATGTAGATAATTTAAGATTTAAAAGCCCACCCGATATTTCGGTAAATTCAGCCCACCAATGTCATTTAAGATTCAAAAAGTCGGCATATTTAATATAAATAAAGTAGTGTGTTATGTTATGTTAAACATTTAACACACACACTCTTCTCGTATTATTTCTCCAACCGGTTCGGTAGCAGCATGCAAAGGTTTTCAGCGGACAATGTTATGAAGATGAACACGGACGGGAGTTCGAGGGGGAATCCGGGTCCGTCAAGTTACGGGGGTCTGATAAGAGACGCGAAAGGAAGATGGGTGTGCGGGTACATGGGAAAGATCGAGGGAGGTTCTTACACCGCGCTTGAGGCTGAAGTGTGGAGCATATACAACGGCTTGCGTTTAATCCAAGACAAAAATTTCTCAAACTTGTTGATCGAGACCGACTGTGAAACTGTTGTGGGGCTTATCGTGGGATATTATGCAGTTACAGCAGATCATTCACTCAACACTGTGGTGGACGTTATCAAGAAGATGATGATGGAGCGAAAGTGCACCCTTATTCATACGAGGAGAGACGGGAACCAGTGTGCGGACGTGCTGGCGAAATTGGGCGGGGGACAGTCACAGGAGTACATCGTGTTGGAGACACCACCTGAACTGTTGATGCCGTATCTGTTACAAGATGCGGATCGCGTTTTTTGAATAATCTGTTGTTAGTAATCGTTGTTAGATCAAACTTCTCTAATCCTTTGTTTAAACTTGTCGACAACTGTTGTTAGATTTAATGCATAGTGGTTGTAGTCCCTCTCAAGTTAATTGTTCAATATTATATGATTATTGGTTTGTACATAATATTTCAATAATTGTTATAGAAAAAAATGTTTGGAAATTTTGAAAAAGCAATAATTGAGAGATCATATGCTTTAATTGTGTGTTGAAATTTTTATGTGTGGGAAGTTGTATTTGTCCCACGTTGGTGGAGAGATAAATCTTTTGTTGATTTATATTTATAATTCTCTATACGAATATAT
The DNA here is from genome assembly GCA_947069175.1 of Scalesia atractyloides. Taxonomy (NCBI): domain Eukaryota; kingdom Viridiplantae; phylum Streptophyta; class Magnoliopsida; order Asterales; family Asteraceae; genus Scalesia; species Scalesia atractyloides. The sequence goes on along the minus strand of CAMTDV010000002.1, from coordinate 6,605,251 downwards.
TCATATGTGACAAGTTACACCGGGTGACAGCCCGGAAGGTGCGAAGCACCCGACACGCGCCCGGGCCTGGGACGAGGGCGATGGGCGTAATGTGGCGCTTTGATGGCGCACTTGTAAAACCTGAGAACTCTTGTTTCAGGCATTTTTTCAGGTGCTTGGCTATCCCCGGCAGTATAATCTGTTCTGGCTGTTGTACCCTAGGAAACAGACGGGATCACCTGGGTGGCCCGAAATCTGTTTTAAGGGAAGCGTGACTTCACGTGCCTCAGTCACCTGTGTTTTATTTTTCTTTGTTTCTTTGTAATTTGTTTCTCTGTTCAGATTATATTGTATTTTGTTACTGTCTACTTCAGTTCCTGCTTATGTAATGTAAATCGAATATGATTAATAAAATTGAAATTCTTTTTATTTTGTGAACGGTTTTCGAAAAAAAAAATTTCTTGTTCGAAGGGCGATGCCTTTTGAAAGACAAACTCTTCAGTTTTGATTATAAATAAGTAAAACGTAATATTTTATAACACTTGGTTTTGAGGTTGTGATAATTTTAATGAATGCACATGGATATTTGATAAAATGGATTGGGTAATAAATTAATAATTATATATATAATTTTTTGTAAATCTATTAAACAAGTGATAAGTCAGATGGATTGGGTCGTGAAAGTTTGTAACCTACAAACTAAATGTTACGACATCCCTCCAGGAGACGCGACCATTCAGAATGGCGGCAACACCACAAGATCATCAGACACGATGTTTCAAGAGGAGACACGTCCTTTCACTCGCATCTATTTGATTAGTATAAATAAGGTTAGGATTTCAATTATATGACATCCCTGAACTCATTCAGAATCACATGCATTCAGATATTCAAGTTATATATTCAAGTTCGATTCATGTCCTAGAGATCAAGATCCATTGGGGCCAACAGGTCGTACATGCTGGCTCGGCGGTGACTAGGTGGCACAAGGCGATGGTGCACCAGATTAGAAAGAGAAAAGGTGACATGTTACAAAAGATTTTAAATGATTTTGGGTTGATTCATGTACGTATTTATCGTTTTCTGAATGAAACGAACCCGAAAGTTGATTACTTCTTTACTCAACCTATTCTTTAATTAAATGCGTCATAAATGGTTATAAACATGCCTTAGTATAATATACATAACAAAAATCAACCTATTTTTTTTTATTTAAACGAGTCAAGATATCAGATATTCATATATATTCGAAGAACAAAACCAAACAATAAACCGAATATACGTTTGTGTTTTTTAAATTTTATTAACATAAATCAAATCGAAAAGTTACCAATTCAATGAGATTGGTTCATTCCTTTGTGGTTTGGTTGATTAGAGACTTGTGAATGTGAGGGATGACACCACCACCAGCAACGATACCTTTGGTTAGTGTGTCGAGTTTTTCGTTACAACGAATGGTGAGTTGTAAGTGACTTGAGGACTCTGGTGGCGGTGGAATCTCCCGATCGGAAACTGAAATTGAAAGAAAAAGAAAAAGTAATTTTAATAATCTAGGATTTATAGTCTTGTAGGAGTTTAGAGGTGGCAAAATGTATAACGGGCGGTCAAGCCATGTAAATATAATTTTACGGGTCAGGCTGATCCAAAAAGATTCCCGTCTAAAGCTTTTATTTGTTTATAAATAGCGAATAACAATTATATATTTATATTACATCCATTATAATCAATTTTTATAGAATTATTAAGAAAGTTTTATGCATCAAAAACATACTACTGGGAGTCCACAAAAGGGCCAATAGTAGTAATTTAAGACATGACTTGTAACATGTATGTATGTTTAAAGAGGTGTCAACTAGATGCACTACGATGATCAAATTGCTAAATTTCGCCATTACAAGTACATGAGTGGAATAAGTATACAGGGTGTGGGGTCAACCGACCTCACAATTCTTTTATGAGTAACTGCGTTACGGTTTTTTCAACTTAACTTCAAGATATTTGAAGGCTGATTCCGAGGTTTTTGAAGTTATTTTAAAAAGATCAATCTATACATGTTTCTCTTAAAAAACAAAGTGATAAAACGAAAAATGAGTGTTAGATTCGATTAAGTGCTTCAATTATTCTTTTGAATGATTATTAAATGGTGTATTTTCTTTACGGGTCATCATGATTATCTCAAAAACCTCATTATTGTTGGGATACAATCAGTTTAATTAGAAATCTCACTCAAACAAGACGACTATTTTGAGGATCTATTACTAATGAAGAACCCTCTTAAAAGAAATTACAATGAACCTACCATTTTAGCTAAATTACCATTTGCCCCATTTACATTTTAGCTAAATTTGTCATATGACCCATTTGACACGTTAGAAAAAATATAAGCTAGTTTGACCTATTTATAAGAAAGAGCATACGTAAATTAGTTGATAATAAAAGGAACATTGTATCGTAGAGTAAAAAAAAAGCGATACTATATGTGGGGCTACTTTATATCAACCCAGTCTAGAACATACGAAATGACAAAAATACCTTTAAACTTTCTGAAAAAGGAATACACCTTTGATGAGGTGTCAACATATTATAGGTTGAATCCGTTTTCTTTCATAATCAATTCAAATACATTTTGATAATAGTTTGCCGATTCTTGAAATGTTACAGGTGAAGGAGCAAGCGGTGGAACTTGCAAAGGCAATGGAGAATGAGGACGGAGTAGAAGGAGCGGTTAAAGTCTTCTTAAAACATCTTCCCCAACAAGTGCCCGACGCAAAGTTTCCACAAACCAAACAACCATATTCAAAACCTCCCGAACAATCATCTCCACAACCACCCAAACATCCGAGTTCATTTTCAATATTGATTTGTTTCAACTCTACCTAAATCCAAAATCCAGATTAAATGTCGCGTCTTTGTCTCTTGATACATGGTCGCATCGCAGGTATGTATGCATTCGTATATGTTTTCACGTCATAGGAACAACATTTGTTGTTGGATTTGTGTGTGCTAATTTGCTTTGTTGTTGTTATAGTCCAAATGTATTTTGAACCATTTTCATTGTATTTAAATAAACGCAAGGTTGATTATGCACAGGGATGAAAATAGGTTTCTAGGGAACATTTTAGGTTTATGATTTATACTTCTAAAATCGCTACTCTTGGGTTTATACATATTTTTTTGTAATATCTTAGAGTGGTTAATCTTCATTTATAATTCTTTCCACCACTTAAAAACCCACACTCCTTGATTCGGTTCCTTTTAAAAAAAAAGTAATATGAACATAAGTATTATGCATAGAGATATTTATATTAGATATTTTTAAATTTGGTTTGGTATATATACAATTAAGAAGGTTTAAATTTGGTTTGGTATATATAGAACTAAGAATTTTTAGACTAGACGGGGTCATGAGGACAAGGGTAATGCAAAGCTGTCATTTTGCTATGTAGACGTCACGTAGACCAAGTGAGTTTTGTCTTCGGCATAAAAAGGGGAAGGGATTATAAAAGGCAAGGGGGTAAATGCAAAACCCAAAACCTCAAAAATAAGTGGCTCAAGGTTGAAGAGCCTCAACGTCTGTGGAGAATACCGCTGGAAAAGGGCAACGCCCTTTGCTAATGGTTGCGAGGTGGTGTAGATGGCGTGGAGGGGCTTTGTCATCCCCTCTCCACGCCGCACTTCATGTAGTCTTAAAGGGAATAACATGGAATTCTCCCATCTATTTGTACATAATGTGTTCTTTATATTTTACTTGTACATAATGTATTCTTTATATTTTATGTGGTATTACCCTATGGGGTCGTTTGGTTCACAGAGGCCTTAAGGTCAACTGGTCAAGGACCACAATAAATCATGAAAGGCCGGGATCCTTACCCTCAACAAACTTCTCACTATATAGATTTGGATTCTAAAACGTTATATATTTTTTAATAATCAGCCTACGTAAAACAAGATGGTCATATCGCGATTGCGCAAAGGCCGCTATTCCATCAACTTATTGATATGAGTCACTGGTTTCATCCTATTATTAACTAAAAGAAAATGTCTCCAACTCCCGACAGATGATACGCAAAAGTGCTAGCATTTTGATTACATGACTTTTGTTTAGAAACTCGGTAAACCTAAACATTTCAGCTACTGAGTAGATACAATCTTCAAAATATTTTACACAACCTCATGTAACTTTGAAGAGGTGCAAACGAGCCGAGCCAAGACTAGGATCAAGCTCGGCTCGTCATGCTTTTATGAAGCTCGAGCTTGGCTCGGTTCGAGCCTACTATTTTGAGATCGAGGAAACACAAGAGCTCAAGTTTGGCTCGGCTTGGCTCGAGGTAATTTGAGAATAATTTAAATGAGCCAAAGAGCTCGCCTCATCATGCTTTTATAAAGCTCGAGCTTGGCTCAGTTCTAACCTACTGTTTTGAGAACAAGCTCGGCTTGAAAGTAAGACATAAGAGCTCGGCTCGGCTTGGCTCGGCTCGGCTCAAGGTAATTTGAGAACAATTTTAAACCAGTCAAAGCTAAACTCACCAATGTTGAATAGCCGGTATAAATAAATAAAAAATAATATAAAATTTGTTTGGCCTCGTTTAGGCTTACGAGCCTAAACGAGCTTTGTCTGTAAACATTAGGCTCAGGCTCAATAACTTAAAATGAGTCATATTTCAGATTCGAACTAAGACTCGTTAAACCTCGGCTCATTTGAGCTTTTAGCGATCCAATCCTGAGTACTTTCAAGCCGCTTCGCTTATTTACACCCGTAACTTTGATTAATAAAAAAAACACATCCCTGATATCATTTTTATATATTTGATTATTGGGATTATTTGATATAAAAAAAAGTAATAGGATAAAATCAAGACAGAAAACAGTTGCAATGAAGAGGCGGCAGAAGAGAGCAGGCAGCCAATAGAAGTTGAGAACCAGTTGCAAGACAGTAGCGGTGGGGAAGCCTGTCATTTTTGCAGTTTCCAACTCATAATCTAAAGCACATACTTTAAATATCCTTCTCATCCACTATTTGCAACCCAATGGATGTATTACACGAGTATGGCGTATAGATTTATGAGTATGATTAAAGAGGCTGTGTTTTTTTTGAATGATTTACGGTTAGAATGTTGTTAACTGAGTTAGTAGTTAGTATATTGGTATCATCAAATTAGTATTAAAATCCTTTTTGCCTGGAATTGAACCCAGAACCTGCAAGAGAAGCAAATCTAAAGAGGGTGTCTTAGGCATTCGAAAACAAATAAATAAACTCAAAAACAATTCATATCGCTCCGTGAGAAATGATTCGATTTCTTGAACGGGACTCTTATTTGTTCTTTATGTGATTTAATATTTTTTGAAGAACTTGCATACTTTGTAAATCTACACTAATATTTATTACAGGACTAATCACTCAAGGAGAAAAACTTCTTACGATACACATGTCCTTAACTTTTTCTAAAACAGCTAACTCATGCACTTTAATTCTACTAAATCTACACCAGTGTTCACCATGAGACTAGAACCTTTAACTATTCGGAAAAGAACACTTTTACAACACACCTTAATAATGATACACCTTGACTTTTTTAAAAACAACTATCTCACACATTAATTCTACTAAATCTACACCAATGTCCACCATGAGACTAGTAACTATTAGAAAAAGAACACTTTTACGACACACCTTAATAATGATACACCTTGACTTTTTTAAAAACAGCTAACTTACACACATTAATTCTACTAAATCTACACCAATGTCCACCATGAGACTAGGAACCCTTAACTATTTACAACACACTTTAATAATGATACACCTTGACTTTTTTAAAAACAGCTAACCCGCACACTTTAATTCTACTAAACTACACAAATGTCTATAATAAAACTAGAACCCTTAATTATTAAAAAATAAACACTTTTATAACACACCTTGATACGGATTAAAGTGCAAACCCTTTGGTTACTACTTTACCTTGATACTCAAAGCCTTTGGTTGCTACTTAAAACACTCCTACACTAAACCTCATTTGCTAAAGGAGTAATTTGTTTTAAGAAAATCTAAACACAAGCGATGAGGCTGACCTAGGGGAATGTGTCTATACAATATGAGCCCAGATAATCTCTAAATTTATTTGTTTTATAAGGCACACAAGGCGTTGAAATAAAAGATATATTGGAATAAGGCGCACAAATAATTATTTATATTATCATAACTACATTGTTATTATCAGTAGATGAAATAGAAGATATGTTTGCTATGATCAAGAAATATACATGTATATGCATAAAAATTGTTGGTAAAAGATGAAAGCATGTTTTTATTTCTTCAAGTATTTGTAGTGTGTTGCTATTATAAAGGTGTTGAGAAGAGTATAAGGTTCAATGCTCGATTCGAATTCTCAGTAATTCTTATCAACAGAAATAGGAATTACAAGAGTGTTCTGATAGAAATCAAACAAACAAACGACTGACTGAACAAGATAAGACGACTTAAAACCTATTTTGAGAATAGCTATAATGAAAATATGAGGAATATGGAAATGGTTGAGCAACTCGAAATTATGTTGTAAATAAACCCCCAAAAAGATGAAATTGAAATCTCAATTAATGAGTTGCTGGTGTTTAAGCTTTAGCTTCAGAAAGTAGGATTGTAGCCTCTTTCATTCCACAACAACCAAAGCAAATCTTTTAATCAAAACTTTAAGCAAAGATTAAGTATTTTAAATTAGTATAAAAATAATATCATAGAGAAGGTAAGTTTAACCATTCAATTTTAACGTAATTTATACAAAGAAGGTAAACGAAACAAGTGAGGACCCGTGGTAACCACAACAGAGAATGCTATATGACATCTACGTGGCTCCACCTTTTTTTTCCGTTGGAGTCCTAATCAAGCCCCCTACAACACATAGTCTAACGTGAAACTAAAAGGAACCCGTGTGGTACATCACATGGCAGTATGGCACTATGGCAGTCCATTGTTCCTGAACTAAACCGGACTCCGTCCAGGTTTGAAAACCTGGCTAGGAAGACAACTATAAAATATATAACTTTATTAATTTAATTTAATTTATTTTGACAAATACAACTTATATATACTGCAAAAGAGAGCCAAGTGCCCATGTAAACCCATAAACTGTCAGAAACTTTAAGTGAATAAAGAACGAAGACGTTAGATTCCACTTCCCAATTCCCTTCTTTACCTCTCTCTCTCTCTCTCTCTCTCTCTCTCTGTATATATATTATATTATATATAGAGAGAGAGATATCTTAGCAGTTGCATGCAGAAACGTATCGGTGTACACTTATTCACCTATCCCTCTCTTATCTCTTCTGTTCCCAAGCCCATACAGAACACCCCTCTCTGTGCTCCATCTCTCTCTAGATATATATAAATATATATATATATATATATATGTATGTACATGCATGTATATATATTAACTATTCACCTTCACATTTTCCAATCACAATAACTAGTTTCTGAACTCACTCTTGTTCATCTTCTACCCATCTTTAACTCTGAAAAAACTGTACCTTTTAGTTTCATTTTCCATGCCACCCTGCTGATCACACTTTACTATCTTCAAGGTCTCACTTTTTTACTATCTTTGATCGAATCTTTTTTATGGGTTTTGCTTTAAATAGTGAATTCTTTTAACTATATTCATAACCCAAGTTTCAATTTCCTATTTTTTTCAGGCCAAAAAAATGGAAGGTGGAAATGCTGTTGTCCATGATGAACAGAAAACCATCAAGTCTTTTCCATGTCAATTTTGTTCTAGAAAGTTCTACAGTTCTCAAGCTTTGGGAGGACATCAAAATGCTCACAAGAAAGAAAGAAGTGCAACAAGAAAAGCTAAACGAGCAGCAAATAATATTCGATGCAATAATTTTACTTCTTTGATTCCCCAACCTCCATTGTTGTTTGCTCCAACAAATCATATTGGTTATCTTAATCCATCTCTTTATAACTTCTGTCAGTTTCAAGGTCAACAGTTTGGGTCGGATACGAATCGATTCGATAATGTTATGTTCTACAGAGGCAACTACTTCCATCAGAATTCTTATAATCAGTTTGATCAAGAAGATGAGCATCAAAAGTTCTTGGATTCACCAAGAAATATGGTTGTTATGAGTGAGAGTAAAGGTGTTGATAAAGATACCCAAAAGCTTGATCTTTCACTCCATTTATGAGTGGAAAGATGATACGATGGTTGATCTTATGTTGTAAAAAGCAAAAAACGGGCAAAAAGGAGAAATCTTTTTTAGATTCTTTGTTTTCCCACTTTTGGCAAGTTTTGGATTTCAGTTTCTTGGAATAACTGAGGTATGGCTTTATGGGGGAAACAATATGTAGTCAGAAATAGTGTATGAAAGTCTAAACATGTTTACATTTTAGAGAATAATTTGATGAATTTCATTTCATTACATTACTGATGGAGCAATGTCAAGTTACATAATTTTTAGATATTTTAGAAAAGTGACAAGAACATAAATTCTTTAACTTTATGGTGTTTACCTACCACTCTGACTATAAGATAATACACACACTTATGTATTGTTATAAAAGTTCAAACGAAGGCACAATATATTTATACAACGCATAAAAGTTTAAACAAAGGCACATAAAAGAAGATTGATGCATATTTCTCATGTTAACTCTGTTCAAGCTCTTTAACTTTGCTGTTTTCATTGATCCCATAAAACAATATAAAAGGCTAAACATTTAAACTAACATTATTTAACAAGAAAAATCATAAAAAGAGAAAGATAGTCACTAAACACATCTGAATAGCCAGCCTCAGCATGCTTCATTTTATATGACCATTAAACTAATAAACTTAAACGCAGAAAAATAAATATATGACCTCTAGAAAGCACTCGCTGATAGCATCCATATGTTCAGAATTTCATATACTCCCCATTGATCTAAGCTCCTCCAACTTAGACTTTATTTGATCCTGCATCAATTCTAACCTCTTTGAATAAACCTCCAATTCCAATATATGCTGCTTCCTCCATTTCTCATCACTCATATCCCCAATCGGAAAATTCATCCACCCGCCAAAACTACTCACACTCATTCCCACTAATCCTAACCCCCATTCGGCGAATTATTAACCAATTCCTTAAACAACGGCAACAAACAACTGTTCACAGTCTCTTCAACCAAATTCGAAACTGCCGCTTTCGAATTCGACGCCCCAGTCCCCGCTCCAGCTCCCATTCCCTGCCCATACTGCTGCTGCTGATTGTAATTCTCTTCAATTTTAACCGCAGACAATCGTGATCGCTTTCGCGGCCTAGGCACTTTCTTCTCCGAGCTATTCGGATCACCAACTCCATTCCCATTATGCTCATTCAAATTAGGGTTAGGGTTTTGAGCCTCTTCATCATCAAATCCACCACCATCAGCCATAACAGGGACCGAAACGGCTACCGGTTCATTCCAAATCTTACAACACAGATCAAAAGTGGACTGATCATGAGGACTTTTAAACACATACTCTTTATCACCACTAGTTTTAGCCAAAACATTCCTATACTTCTTCTTCAACCTCCTAAGCTTCTCAACTAACTGATTCTTATTAAACTCTAACTGCAATTTACCTCTAATCTGGTCATAAAACGCCGTCGTATCATGATGATGTGACGAATTTCCCCCTCGTTGCGTCGTATACTCCAAAAACCCCTGTAACAGCTCAATTTCATCCTCATCGGTCCATAACCGTTGAAATAACCGTCTAGAATCATCTAACGGTTTTTTCGGTTCTATAATTGCATCTGACCGTACGATTGAGGCGGTTGTGGTGGTTGCGGTGGTAGGATTGGCGGCGATCGGTGTGGTTACGGTTGGAAGACTGCCGGCGACGGCGATCGTGACCTCGCCGGCGGCGGAGGAGGTGGAATCGTCGGAAACGCCGTCGTCTTCTTCTTCGTCGTCGTCGATTGAAACGACGTCGTCTTCTTCATCGATGTTTTGGTGTTGTTGTTGTTGTTGTTCGTCGATTTCGTCGTCGGATTGTTCTTCGTCGTCGAGATCCTGTTCGTAGGCAGTGGTGGTGTGGTGTTCGTCGTCGGAAGCCATGGTGATCGGGTGGTGGTTAGCTAGGGTTCGGTGATGAAGAGAGGGTGTGTGGGTGGTGGGTGGAGTGTGGACCGGGGAATATTAATTATGGGCCGTGTTTGTGGTTTAGGCCCAGGATGACGTTAAAAAGGATGTTTGAACTTTGAAACATTCAAATATGCAATGCAAAGTTATGAAACTTAGGTAACTCAGTGTGAGGGCTGTCCTAGGCCCGTCTTTGGTTGACGACGTCTTCAACACCGCGTCGGTGGTCTGTCAGCGTCGTCTGGGTTCATCTGCGGATGATGGGGACAGGGCGAAAGTTTAATTTTTTTAAATATATAGCTGATCCGCATCAAAATAAGACATGCAAGGTCAGATCGGTCGCCGGAGGTTTGTCGGAAACCTAGCTTGACGGCCGGATCTAGGGTTTAACTGGTACAAACGTGCAGAGAGATAAAAAGAGAATGACAGATGGTGTTATTGATGCCATGGAGGATGTGGCGGTGGCATGTGGAGGTATCTTGGCGATGACGATGGCGGTGGAGGGGCGGGTATGTGTGTGAAGGAAAGGGTCAGAGAGAACGGTGGAGGGGCAGATGGATGTGAGTATAGGATATGATCACCAAAAAGAATGATGGCTCATTTTACTTGCTGTTTATTCGATGCATACAAGGCTTTGGTAGCTTTTTTATTCGAAAAAGTTTGCTGACGTGGCGGGTCGTCACCCATTTCCAAGCTTCCATCCCTGGAGGGGCGTCCTCCAAGGTCTCTGACGCGTTTGCTTACGTGGCGGGTCGTGTAACATCCGCCAAAAACGGATTAACCAAACCCGCTTCGTTTATTAACCGAACAACCAGTCAAAAAGTTCGTTGCGTATTTAATGCTCAAATTAATTTTAAACGATACATAATTAATAAGTATATTAGAATATAAAATTTATATTTGAAAATGTATTAAAAATAGTGAAATAAAAATAAAACAAGGCTGCCGGGATTCGAACCCGGGTCAGCCGGGTCAACCGGGTCAGCAAAGCCTTAACACACATCCCTCCATCCGCTCCGCCACTTGTGTTATTTGTTAACATATTGAAACAATTAATACATAAAATCAATCTGGAAATCAAAACCCAGTTACACAGCGCGCCCAAATCCGCTCTCGCCGGAAATCCCGACAATTTCGTCAAACTTTGCCGTTTCTTTTTGTCATAACGTTTACATTTACAGTAATATCGGTTATAACCGAAAAATCCATCAATTTCATTCATTACCTTAAATTTCCATTCGAAACCGAAAATACAATTCAAATCCGGGATTATACTTTGTTCATCAGTTAATCTCACGAATCTATCCAACCTGCACTCTTCATTTCGCTCAGAAAACTTCGCCGCAGTCGCCGGAATTCTCTGAAAATTAACCGGAAATTTTCGCCGGAAAACCGAGTTCATTCCGTTCCGTCTGTTTACCCAAACATAAGATCTTGGAGCTCATACTGACATCACCACCACTCACCTTAAACCTCTGAAGAATCTCTGTCGCAAGAAATTTCACTCGCCGGAATTCTCTGCAAGTCGCCGGAAAACCGGGACTTTCATCTACACGGTAATTACCTCGATTTTTTTTTTTCATTCCATTATTGGACAAATTCTAATATCAATCCCTCACCCAGAATCTACTCCAGACGACGTTGCCGGATTTTCTGTTTTCGCCGGAAAATTTCTGAAATTCCAGAAACTTGCTGTTAACCGGTATGATCATTTAAACCTACTGATAATCGTTACTCAGTAGTTCAATTACACATTTAATCCCTCCAAACTGTTAATTGATTCTAACAGCCGAAGGTCACCAAAACAGAGCCGACGATCCTTGCCGGATTTCTGAAGAAGACGATCTGTTCGGTACTTTCTTTCCCCAAACTCTTCTGTTCAATACTTTTCAATTGTTCATATTATTCATTAACCGAATTAATTAAGTAACAGTTAGTTAACCGATGTCTGTGTTTTGAACGAAGAAGACGAAGTTGTGTATGTTATAAGATTAATTAAAATCGATATTATGAACGGGTTAGACACACAGTCCAGCGGTGGACTGTGTGCAAACAATATGCATATGACGCGAGTTCGATTCCTATCACAACCATAACCTCTGTAATAAAAATGTTTTTTTTAGAAAGCGAACCGGGTTAACTCAGTAATATGTTAAGTATAATAAAAACTAGAATATTTACCAAGTTAGACACACAGTCCAGCGGTGGACTGTGTGCCAAACTAAACCACAGGTCCCGGATTCGAGACCTGTGGCGAGCACCGAGTCGATACATTAAATCTTTATTTTAAAATAAGTGATTTTCGGATTAACTTAATTAGTATATAAATATAATTAAAAACAGAAATATTTCGGGTTAGACACGTAGCTCAGTTGGTAGAGCTGCGTGCACGCGTACGGGAGGTCTCGGGTTCGAGTCCTGCCCGGCGCATACTTACACACAATAAAACCGGTCAAGCAGTCAAACGCTTGTGGTCAACGGTCAACGCTTATGGTCAACGGTCAAAAGTCAACATTTTTTTATTATTTTTATTTATTTATTTAAATTAAAAATCAATTAAAAATTCTTAAAAATAACATTTCTAAAGTTAGAAAATAGCCTAAAACTCACAAAAATATATCCAATAATCCTATTAAAATTGTTAATAAAATCCATTTATTTACCTTACTTTTTCGTTATTAATTAGGTTAGTTTTTCCTCGTCGATCAATCCTCTAAACTCGTGCGCATTCAACATCATCAACCGAACGCACCCACTGTGAGTGAATCTCTACAAATTCCCCGTTTTAATCACGTTTTTGGGGTGTATCATGTGTCTTACCATTTATTATATTTAAATCATTGTGCATACATCATATCATGAACAAATGTGTATTCAGCTTGTATCAACTGTTTGTGTGGTTATTTTTTAGATTTAATTTATTATTTTCAGTACATGCAATTTCATAGGCCGCCGCTCCCCATTACATTATGAGCGTTGAGCAGTTCCCCATTACATTATGAGCGTGAACCGGGCGTTGCCAACATACGATCGGCTCCGTTTGATTGAGCCTTGATCGCACAGACATTCATCATAGGCCGTCAGTTCCCCATTACATTATGAGCGTGAACGTGACGTTGCCAACATATACAGTTTCATTCATGTTATATATTCATGCAAGTACATATGTTATTGTATGTTATTGTTTGTTATTGTTTGTTGTTGTTTGTTATGGTATGCTATTGGGTTGTTATTCTATGCTAATTGTTTGTTATTGTATGTTTATTTACGTTTGTTCATATAGGAAAATTGCACAAATTTTCCGTATTAAATACAATAAGAAATAAATAATAAATGTTTTCTAACAAGGTTCACTCGCCAACTTTTGTTGATCCAAAAACCATTTTTACACATGATACAGGTGAACAGGATGAAGCAAGGAAAACATAGAAATTGCCTTAGAAGAAAAATAATGAAGTCTAAAAGGATGAATAGAACATGTTGTATTTGTTTGATATGATTGTATGATCCCTTTTAAATTGAAATAATAAATATGAAACATTATAATAAATGTCATGAGCTTTGATGAAAACCCAATCATGCCACGATCACCTTTTCCGCTGCGGGTCGGGGTGTGACAGGTCGTCCTGGAGAGAGGCCCTTCACCCACACCGAGTAGCCTTAAAAGCTATATTTGTCATAGGGCTTTTATAAGCTTTATGATTTAAGCTTTAAAAAAACTATTACTCGATAAAAAGTATTGTTTGATTGAAAGAGTTTGAAATTTTTAAGCTATAAGTTTGGTTGAACGCTCTTACTAGTAGCGTTTAGAAGAATCTATAAGCTTTTAGAGAAAAAATAACTATTTTAACCTATAACGATAATGAACTTTTTATTTGCACTAATTTAAAAAAAATTATAAAGATAACGACAAATCAAATTCTTAGTTATCTTTTAAACAAATTCTTTGATTATATATACACGATCTTCGTATGTTGTTGTTCCCATGCGTTCTTCTTCGGTCGTCTCTTCATCACCGATTTTCTAGTACGTTATCTCTTCCCTTACAGGTGAAAATTTTCACTTTATCGATTACTGGAACTTATTGTGTGTATAAAGAATATCTTGGTTGATCAATATACAATAATTATATGATTAGTTTCTATCCACACCGTTTTATATATATATTGCATAAAGTGACTTTTAATTAATTGTTTGATTTGTATTTAGTGTATTTTTAGTTTACCAGTAATAATATAATTAAACACAAATTGACCTATCTAGATTAGATTGTTTGAAATTAATTTAACTATTATATTAAACTGTAAACAATATTCAAGTTTGCTAGATGGACTCTAAAAAGAGAAAAGGAAAAGAGAAAGTTGGACAAAAGAAATGGTATTAGAATTATGTCGGTTCTTAAATAAATACATCACGAAGCATGGTGTGTGATTACGTTTAGTATTATGTTTTTTAGTTATGTCCATTTTGGTCATTTTATACATTTTATCAAAAGTTCCAGCTACTCTGTCAAACACCTAAATATATCTAAAAAACTACAGCTACTAGTTACCAGCCACCAGCTACTTTGTCAAACATACCTAAAATATAAAAGGAATATTATGTCAACATTCAATCTATGGGTGGGGTTCGGCTACAAAGTCTATTTTTCCTACGAGTTGTACAAAGTCATAAAACACTACAATTTAAGCCATCGAACACACTCAAAACCCACAAATAATAGAGTGAAGATCATTAAAACACAATATTCAAACCCCAACAATCCGTAAAAACTTCAAACACACCATCGTAGAACTATGAATATATAACACAACATGATGATCAACATAAAACACACTATTGTTATTCATTCGATAATCAAAGTCTTATCATCCAAAACATAACACGACACAAAACCCACAAATATGACGTTTTAATAATCTTCACTTTGTTATTCGTGGGTTTTGAGTGTGTTTTATGGTTGATATTATTGTGTTTTATGACTTTTTACACTTTATAGAAAAAATATATTTTGTAGCCAATTTACACCCTTCAATCTATTATCTATTTTTATAATAAATAAAAATAATTTGGGTTGATGAAACATGTTATTAGAGTTTCTTAATTCCATTTTGACTTCAAAAATCTCAGGTTTGCTTTTTTTCTTTAGTGAAGCCCCGAATATCCCTATACATCTTTCCCATTCTCCATTCACCTATCCATTGTTCACTCTGGAAACCCTAGCACTCCCTCACGTTTTCTGCAAATTCATATGTTGAAGAGTTTCACAATCCCAATATCCTAGCCCTCATCATCTTCCTTGTTTTGATTCAAGACAATGATCATGTTAACAATCCTTCTAACATCTCTTATTCTTTTTTTTTCAACCCATTTAAGGTTTCGTTTCTTTTGAAGATCTTTTCGTTAGGGTTCTCTTCTGAACGCGAAGGAATGAGGCTTTTTCGTTCATATAGAATATAGATCCAATTGTGGTTACTATACGTAAATTTTGTAGTAGTCATTTGATTTAGGCATCTTTAGGATTAGTATATGTACGTAAATGAAACAAAACAAGATTTAAATGAGCCTAAACCATTCTAGAGGAAACCCGCCGCCTGAAGACCCACTGTGGTAAAACCCCAGACTCAAAAGCCTAAACATAGTATTTTTGTTCCAGGAATGGCTAGAACCCATGACCTCCACATTAAAAGATTATAGGACTGACAAATGCCAATACAACATTTTCTCTATCTTATACTCACAACCATCTACAACCACTTTTAATAAAATAAAAACACCCGTCACATAATTTGAAGGGTTGGATATGAATACTCTAAGGGGGCGTTTGGTTCACGAAATAATTTGGAATTGGAATTGGAATTGGAATTTGTATAGGATAGATTTGAAGAATTGGTATTTGAATTAAACTTTCAATTGGAATTAGAAATTTTGAATTGGAATTCAATTCATTTATTGTTGTTTGGGCAATTATTGGAATCTCAGATCTACAACTTGGTTTTTCGGTGTCAAATGTCAAAATGGAATCATCCCCGATACTACAACCTGGTTCGGTTCGAAACGGTACGGGTCAAAAGGGATCGCGTTGAAACGGTTCGATTCGAAACAGTACGGGTCGAAACGGTTCGGTCGAAATGGTTCGATTCGAGATGGTACGGATCTTAAGGTTCGATTCGAAACGGTGCAGGTCGAAACGGTTCGCGTCAAAACGGTTCGGGTCGAACCGGTTCGCGTCGAAACGGTTCGATTCGAAACGGTATGGGTCGAAATGGTTTGATTCGAAACGGTACGACTCAAAAGGGTACGAGTCGAAATGGTTCGCGTCGAAACGCTACGGATCGAAACGGTTCGATCCAAAACTGTACGGGTCGAAACGGTTTGAATCGAAACGGTACGGGTTGAAACCGTTTGGGTTGAAACGGTCGAAGATTCCATTGAATTATTTTAATTCCTTTATGTATAGGAAAGATTTTGAATTCCTTTAGTTAAAGGAATTTGAAGAAATTCATGGCTAATTCCAATTTCATTATCAACCAAACACATGAAGATTGAAATTGGGTGAGGTTATTGTAAGAAAATTTAAAAGTGTGAGAATGATAAGAAAGTATCTAAACCATTAGATATTTAATCTAATGGTTGAGATTATAGTGGCAATTCTGTAAATAATGTTGACTATTAAACTAACTAATTTTTCTAGATTAAGGGTATAAAGGTAAATTTAATATTTTTAAATTAAGAAACTAATATTAATACAAATGCAAAGTTCCCCCTTTCTTATTTAAATATCAATAACTTTTTATACGTAACTCTTTTTAAAAAAAAATTACACCATCATAATGAGTGTTTTTTTATCTTTAATGTGAGTACCATATTGATATACATATGTAGAGTTATTAATGTTTTTATATATTTAGGGTGTTATTTATGTTTTGATTTTGATTAAAGTGTTGACTTGTGTTATATTATGGTGTTATTTCTGTTATATTCAATGTTAGGGTATTCTTTATAAGATGTGTGCCATCAATATAACTGCTGTGGTGTTTTTATGAGTTATGGTGTTATTTTTGTTATATTTCTGTTATTTATAAGATGTATGCCTTCAATATACATGTTGTGGTGTTTTTATTAGTTAGGGTGTTTTTATGAGTTATATTTCTGTTCTTTATAAGATGTATGTCTTTAATATACATGTTGTGGTGTTTTTATCAGTTAGGGTGTTATTTCAAATCCGAAAATCCATACAATAACTGTCAAAAATCGGTTGCATATATTCATTCCATAATTAGATTTTATTAGTTAAATTACACTTATACCCTTAAACTACCAAAATAAAAAAGGACACATGTCACCTCCATAATCTTTCTTATTCTTCTCACACTTTTAAATTTCCTCATATAAACTTCTACCGATTGAAATTGAGATTCCAATTTCATCAAATTCTGTGAACCAAACATCGAGATGAAATTCAAATTTTAATTTTCTTAAATTACATTGACTTTGTGCGAACCAAACGCCCTATAAGGTCATGGCAAGGTTTTACCATTTTGTAAAACCAATTAAGAGAGAACTCACATGCTAAATTTGTCGTTAATATACTTTTTTTTGTCCGGTAGTTCGCATTCGCAATCCTTCAATTATGGGTAGGCTTTTTGGGCTTTTAGTTTAGGTTTTTAAATAGCTTGAAGTGTAAATTGACCCGACCCGACCCGACCCGACCCACTGACCTACCTTTCATTCCACAAACTGATATTTTCTTGAACAGAAAGATAACTCTGAAAACCTACAAAACCTTCAAACCCTCAATTCCAGATCCCACATTCCTCATCTCCACACACAACCATGGGTCAAGGAACTCCGGGCGGCATGAACCGTCAAGGTCCACCGGGCGACCGGAACAACTCCGGCGACAAAAAGGACAAAAAGTTCGAACCACCGGCACCACCAGCACGAATCGGCCGGAAACAGCGAAAACAAAAGGGACCAGAAGCAGCATCGAGGCTACCAACAGTAACACCACATTCAAAGTGCAGGTTACGGTTGTTAAAGCTCGAACGAATAAAGGATTACTTGTTAATGGAGGAAGAGTTTGTGGCGAATCAGGAGCGGTTGAAGCCTCAAGAGGAGAAGAGTGAAGAGGATAGGAGTAAGGTTGATGATCTACGTGGATCGCCGATGAGTGTGGGGAATCTGGAAGAGTTGATTGATGAGAATCATGCGATTGTTTCGTCGTCGGTTGGACCGGAGTATTATGTAGGGATATTGTCGTTTGTTGACAAGGATCAGCTTGAGCCTGGCTGTGCTATTTTGATGCATAATAAAGTATGTTAGGGTTTCAGTTTGATTGAAGTTCAGTTAGGAGATATTGTTGTGTGTGGTTTTAGGTTCAATTTGTTGTTTACTTGGGTTAGAAATGATGCACAGGCTGAATAAATGAAATGTTAAAAAGTTAGTAACTAAGATTTAAGGAATTATGAAACGATATTTTGATATAAGATATCTTTACACTAATAAGAGATAAGATATGTTTACGAAGGGTGAAATAAGAAAAGCTTAGGCTCATAGAATTGTGACATTGGTTTCCTAACCTCTCGGGGAGGTGCTTTTTCTGGCAAAAAGTTGACCCTGAGGCGATGCCTCAGGTATTTCTTACATTTTTGTGTAGCAGATTGTTGTACATCATGCTTTTTAGGTTGTACATGTATGTAATTTCAGTATAAAAACATATATTAAGCTTATTCGGGTCTATATATTGACAAAAAGCTTTTGCACTTGGCGCCCTGCACCTTGGTTTTAGACATTGTCACTTTTATGCGCTTCTCGGTTCTTGCTATCTAAAACCATGATTTTGACATGTGGCGCTACCGATTATTTGTTAGGTGTAGGTTTCAAATAATCTTCCAAAAGCTTAACAATCTAGTTAATAGTGAGTTCAGTTTTACCTGTATCGTTACTCATTGGGACTGTCAACTATCAACGGAGGATTCTCTATTTTTATTACAATTTCATGTTGTTTTCTTACAGAATAGATGATTAATTTCTATTGTTTGTTTAGGATAAAAAACCTGAGTGTATTATTAGCTATACGGATGTGTGAATTATCCTAAGCTTTTAAACATCTTTAGATTCTTTCGGTTGTTGGACTTCTTCAAGATGATGTGGACCCCATGGTCTCTGTGATGAAAGTCGAGAAGGCGCCTTTAGAGTCTTATGCTGATATTGGTGGGCTAGATGCCCAAATACAAGAAATCAAGGAGGCAGTCGAGCTTCCTTTAACTCACCCCGAGTTATATGAAGACATAGGTATCAAACCTCCAAAGGGCGTTATACTTTACGGAGAACCAGGAACAGGCAAGACATTGCTTGCAAAGGTGTGCTTTTTTAACTTCCACTTAGACAATTTCAATATAAATATAAGCAAACATATATAAGAAGTCTTCCTTTTTTGTTTGAATTTGTATTACTATTGTATGTTGTGCAGGCTGTGGCAAACTCCACATCAGCAACGTTCTTACGTGTTGTTGGAAGTGAGTTGATTCAAAAGTATCTTGGGGATGGTCCTAAATTGGTTAGAGAACTCTTTAGGGTAGCTGATGACCTGTCTCCGTCTATTGTTTTCATTGATGAGATTGACGCTGTTGGTACAAAGAGGTATATTTCATGGATCCTTTTTTTGTACATCTTGTAAAATTTGTTACGAGAAAGAGGGCTAACTAGGGTTCTTGATGCAGATATGATGCTCACTCTGGTGGTGAACGTGAAATTCAAAGGACTATGTTGGAGTTATTGAACCAGTTGGATGGTTTTGATTCGAGAGGTGATGTTAAGGTGATACTTGCAACTAACAAAATTGAAAGTCTTGATCCGGCTTTGCTTCGTCCTGGTCGTATTGATAGGAAGATAGAATTCCCACTTCCTGACATTAAAACAAGAAGGCGTATATTCCAGGTACATTGTCACAGGCTCACAGTTATGTCATATATTTACAGTTTTAACCTTGCAGATAAAAATCATAAAATGTCCATTTTAGCTGTTAAAATCCTAAGATTATTAATAACTTTGGCAATTAACCCATGTCTTTTAACAATATCTGTCTCAACTCTCAAAGAATGCGTTGATTATTACATGAAATTGCTATTTATCCAAAAGGTATAATAATCCCACTGTTAGTAATTACAAGAATAATAATTCCACTTTAAGTAATTACGTCATAATCTCCATCTATTATAACTTATAAGGTGTCTGATAGGACGCGGTAGAAAAAAGTAACTAAACTTTTATCCTTCTGGATACAATTATAAGAATAATCACATTGCATTTATGATACTATATACACACACACACTCCCATATAAGTTGAGTATGGCCTTAGAGCCAAAGAGGCCATAATAATGATGTAAATATAATGGAAGGCTCATGTCACTAAGCACCTTGGGGTTAAAATGCGCGTGGCAATACGAATATACGATGGGATTTGGTCCCTAAAGCTGATGCGCGATGCGCCAATCATAGTTATCAATAGCGGTCGCTATAGCGAATAGCATAGCGTATAGGTCGAAGGTCGCTACAATGTATGTAGCCATAAATTGCGGGATTTCAGTTATTTTTTTTATTTTTTAGATATAAAAAGCTATTAAATATAGCTATAAAATAGCTGGATTTTAGGTTTTTGATAAATATACATGTAAAATGGCGTATATACCAGGGTATTTTGATATAGATATATAATATACATATATATTTTTTGTATTTTTTTTCTAGTGTATCGCTATTTTTTAAAAATACCGCCTGCTGTCTATCGTTATGTAGCATATACCTTATCGCTATTTGTCGCTATTCGCCATTAACAACTATGGCGCCATCATCACATGTTGAGGCGTTTGTTATTAAGAAATACTAAAAAGTATTTATGGATAATATTTTAGCTTGTTAACTTTTAAACACTAAAATATAAGATGTTTTCATCATCGCCAGTCAGATTTGTTCAATTAATGGTCTGATTTGTTCAAATACTCAAACCCATTGCTCAATTGATGGTCAGATTTGTTCAGACCACATCATGTGATGCGCACGTCATGGAGCCGTATCGAGTGATGCGATCTCACCATGTGTTCTGCACATTCTAAAGTTCAGTTAACAATAGCTTCCTGTTTTGCCAATCTTGAAACACTCGCCTGCGCGTGCACACCCGCTTATATACTTAGTGTTTGTGTGTATATTTGTTATATACTTTCTTACGGAATCTTTTGGTTCAGATACACACGTCAAGAATGACCCTAGCTGATGATGTTAACTTGGAAGAATTTGTTATGACTAAAGACGAGTTTTCTGGAGCTGATATTAAGGCCATTTGTACCGAGGCTGGATTGCTTGCTTTGAGAGAACGCAGGATGAAGGTTTGAAATTTACTGTTTACCACTCCTCATATTGCATCACATTCATGCAGTTTGTTCATTGTACTTACAAAAACTAGATTATTTCAATATTGCAATACCTTTGGTTGCTTTCGAACCATTTGAGCCCCCGCCACACACACACACACATTTTCTTAAAGGTACAATCACCGTGCCTGTATTTGTTCTTAAACTTTACTTTATTTTTAGGTGACACATGCAGATTTTAAGAAAGCAAAAGACAAGGTTATGTTCAAAAAGAAGGAGGGCGTACCAGAAGGGCTCTATATGTAAAATACTCGTATTTTAGGCATATGCCCCAGCCCAAGCCCACCTGTAACTTTCACTAGTATTTATTCATTCTGTTCGGACGCGTTATTTTGTACGTGTAAGTTTGTTTATCATCACTGCCTTTGAAGTATTTAACTATGTTATTATTCTTTCTTTACGGGTAGAAAACTGCAAGTTCCCTTTTCTGGACACGAATCAGTTGTTTAGGAGAATACATAATTACTTCATCGTAAACACTAGTTGCAAAGAATCGGTAAATGAGTGAATCTTAAAAATAAAGAAACAAAAATCACACATCTCCATTCCAGCCAGTTGTCCATGACTATAGTTATCTAAGGTCACGTGTTATCTAATCTTAAGATTGACGGTAATTAGTGTCACATACTTTGTAACATCGAACCTTAAAACAACGAGACAACACAGATTATTCTAATTAATGTTCCGTGTGAAGACAAGCTGGTTTTCTTGAAAGTCGACAAACATATGGATCCTTAGGTTCCTCTTATGCTACAAAATTTAGTAGGCTAAAGCCTGTTGTGTAGGTATTCTCCCGATGATCACTCAAACTGAAAATGCATGATGATAAATCGATATTTAGTAAACAGGCTATTTTTTGGAAATGCTTATAAATAGACGTCGAAGTTTGTAGGTCTCAGTTTTACTGGTTTGGTGATGATATCAGGGTTAGTAGCATCTTTGCTGCTGCTGCTCAGTTTAGCTGCAATTGGGGACATGCCTCCTTGATTCTGAAAATAAAAATAAAAATAAAAATAAAAAAAAATAAAATAATAATAATAATAATAATAATTATAATTATAATTATAATAATTATAATGTAATGTAATAATAATAATAATAATAATAATTAAATAAATAAACTTGTGAGCTTGAATAAATAGTGGCAAGATGGGCGGGTTGGGTCATGTGCCTGAGGAAGCGGTAATTGTGTCTGATGGGGACCATGGTACCGTTGAAACCGATCTGCAAAACCAAGTACATGTGGCTGGTTTTGACTATTTAGAGTCAAGGAGTTCATCAGATTAGGTGTGGGACCAGCGACCGGAATAGGTGTCATGTTAAACCCTGGAGCTGGAAAAGATGGGCTGATATGAGCCGCTGCTGTTGCCGCTACTACAGCCGGATTAGGCAGTGGTTGGCCTGGAGGTATGACCGGATATGGAAACATGGCATGGTTCATTCCAGTTCCCACTCCCATACCTATACCCATTGGCGGCATGTGTGGTTGGACACCTAGGAACATCATAGGAGCCATGCTGCATCCCATGGACATCATCTGCAAAACAAAAATGGTCATAGGGGCCGTGGTGATTAGTATCAGTGCGGTCGGGGTAACGAGTCAAAAGGGTGTAATGGTTTTGGTTTGACATACATTAACTTGCATTTGAAGTGATTTCAAATACTCAATTGCGTCTTCCAGCATTGATGCTTTGTCAGTCTGTAAATTAAACAACTTCAATTGAGATGACAGCATGAATGATATAAATACATATATATCACGGACCTTATTGCAGCGAGGTATTAGTTCTTGCAAGGCCTTCATTTTTTCATTAATCCTGTCGCGGCGTCTCTACACATGTACGCAACCCGGTAAACAGAAATAGTGGTTTAATCGAATCATACCGACGTGATCATATTCTTTAAAATTTTTCTTTAAATTTTGTAAATAATATATAATCTGTGACCTTGTTCTGCTTATAAATTATATACTGGAACCTTAATAGGATTAACCAAACAAATTCAAATGAACTTAACTTGATCCAAAATCGACTATTAACCAAACCAACTCCCCCTGTGAACGAAGAAACCGATCCGACTGTAGAAACATCGGTTTTAGATTCGATTTTGTCTTTTAACCGAACCAAATCGATCCATGTTTGAATTAGAAAACTGGATGGTGAAAAATGATTAGTAAATACGAACCCTCTCAGAGAGATTGTGGATCTCTGCAGAACGTGGCCTTTTTGTGGAGGTTGATCCACCATGTGATTGCTTGTTTTCGTGATATCCAAACTCAACGTCCTTCACCTAAATTTGCAACATATTATCATTATCTACGGTGGCAGAGCTTAAACGAAAAAATTCAGAGGTGGGGGAACTCAAAATTTAAAACAATGAGGCCGAACTTTTATAAATCCAATATTTTACACTAAAAAAATAAATATCGGAAATCTTCGGTAAAATTCAAACTACACAGCGAAAATGGAGGGGGGGGGGGGGTATATACATTATTCTCTTGACCTGCAAAATTTCTATTAACATATGTATCTAATGATGTTGGTTTTGTGTAATCTAACCCACCCACACGATATAACGATGTTATATTGTTATACAATAACGTGTTGCTACAGCATTTCGTAAAAATTTTAAGTTAAAACATGGACCAATTGAAAACGTACATAAAGATAAATACGAAAACGTATTATATTTGACCCGACTCATTTCTGGAAAAATTTACATCGAAACGTAAATCAACTTGAATTTTTATACCCACACGTACATAAAAATAAACACGTAAAAACTTGACTATAAAGTCTTTAAGAAAGTAAAGGCTTGTACATGTCAAAGCTAAGACTTGAAGGGTAAAAATATACAAACATATAAAAGGACAAATAAAACAAAAAAAATGTAAAACAACTACTATTTTATTGGTAATTGTATTATATAGAATAAATAGTGGTTGGTAACTGTATTATATAGAATAGGTAGGTAGTAAAAACCCCCTTTCGTGTGTTCTAACTAAGTATGTAAATGAGCCGAGCCTAACCTTTTATTATCTTGAGCTTAACTTGTTTAATTGAAAAGAGGTCAAGCTTGATTCGTTTACACCCCTCGGTTGGTCTGAACTCTTTATCTGTTGTCAATTACTTTCTTTTTATATTTTATTATTTGGATATATCAACTTATGCATGTAGTATTTGTTTGACGTTGATGATTCAGTGTACCATAAAACATGTTCAGCGATTTGTGTCCTGTCCCTGCATACGCAATACACGTACCAAGAAAGTCTGACTTTATCTGCCACAGTGTGACGTGGCTAAATATCAATTCAATCATGCATTTGTATTTCCCACAAAAGTACATGAATGTATACTTGCACTTCTGTTTGTTTTTATCAGTTACGTTTAATACAAAAACAGCAATAACTATATAAATATTAATATTAATATTTACATATTTTACTTTAATTTTTTTTAAAAGCCAACTTTTTTAATCTGCTGTCATTTGTAAAACTTGAACCTAAAACCCTCTCTCACAAACTCATTTACTTTAACTTTTAACTCTGATACATAATATTATTTTACTATCTATTCTATGTTCACGTATATAAAGTATCCCAAAAATATACGAAGCTAATTAAGTTTCTATTTATTTACACATGAATTGTTTTCCTATTTTTATTCTATTTTATAAGTATTTAAATTTATAAAAAAAATATAATTATACTTTTTTAACGGCCAGCGAATTCTTCAAATGAGTTTCTTGTGAAATTTACCACATCGGGATACACTCGCCTCCGAACCGGTGAAAACCCTCACCTAGGACCGAAGTTTGTGAACACTCGCCAGAATGCACGCCAGTCCGGTGAGGTAAAACCAGCTCACTTCAAGGATCGAAGTAGCGATCGCCGCTTACTCGCCTAGTCTCATATCACCACCACATGCTGTCAAAACTAAATGGTGAAGACAGAAGTTAAACCTGTGTCACTTGGAGTAACAGGTATCTCTTACCGTTCTAGTACTGCTTATCGACAAAATATACATACATATATATATTGATTTTCTTTTGTTGGTTACGTGGAAATGCGCATTCATTAAAGTGTGCTGCTAAACGACACACGCACACAGAAAAATTTGCAAAAGCCCGAAATTTATGGACAAACAAATTTCGAGAATCGAGGGTACAACCCTCTTTGCATGTTTTAAACGTAGAGTTATGCGTCTGTACAAGTTTCTAATGCACACATATCATCATCACCTACTCCAATATTATGTCACATTCAAACTAAAATACATATATTACCAAACTAGACGACTTAACATATAAAGTTCACATAATAAAGTGTAAAGTGTTTTGTTTTTTTTACCGGCGAGAATTCTGTATAAATATAAAAAAAAAACAGGTCAGTAAAAAACTGAAACCCGACGATTACAAGACTACATCGCAAATATTAAAGTCACGTCATCGATTCCAATTCAAAGTACAAAACATAGATCTGCTCTTAATCCAAAGAAAAGAGTTCTCTTTTATGAGTTTCGCTGTTTTATTAAAGTAAAATACTTTGATGTCATTTTAAAACTATAAAGGTTCACAAAATAACATTAACTTTTAGGTTTTTATAAAAAATAGAAAACAATTATCACCATTTTGCATGAAAAATATTTTCTCATTTTTTCTTTAAAAAGTGTCAACTAAACTGAAATTTAGCCGGCGTTTTTTTAAGGCGAAAATTTACTCATGTATTATTTTAGTTAGTTTTTATAAACCCTTCGTACTTTTTAAAAGAATTTTGCCGGCTAAAATTTAGTTCAACCTTTATCGTCTAAGCCGTTCGGCCTTATTTGTCATCTTCTGATTGGCTAACCTCGGCTAACTTCCTATTACGATAATTTTCCATTTAAAATATAATAATCACTTACCGCTTCAGCGTCGTCACCATCGACATATCTGAGCTTCCGCTTCCTATCGTCAATCCGAGGCGCCGGCTTCTCAGCCGACACCTTCTCGGTCGACGGCTCCATACCCGAGCTTTCACCCGAACCGCTATTACCAAGAGATGACGTCACACTCACACTCATCTCACACGTCTCTATATCCCTACCCGTACCTGTACCCGCACCAGCACCAACACCACTAGTAGAAACCGGGGCCGGTTTATCCGACACCCGAGACACTCTAGACTCCGACGTATGCGCCGGCGGTGGCGGCGGCGTCACGTTCGATGCAACAATAGTCGACGACCGTACCTCCGGAGTCACCTTGCTCGAACTTGACGGAACCGGTGGGCCTACCGACGGAGGTGGAGGCGGAGCTGAAAAAGGTTGTATAGAGTAAAGAAGGTCGTTGGTGGATAGATAGGTTTGTAATGAATTGTCGTCAAGAGGGTAATGAAGCCAATAAGCTATCTCGTCTTCTTGCATGAATATGTTAGAAGATGGGGTTTGTTCTTCATTGCCGGAGGATCGGATAGTGGCTGCCGCTGCTGGTGGCGGAGTTTGGTGGTTGTTACACCCGACGGATGTCTGTTTTTGGGTTTGCATCGCCATCAGTGGTTAACCGGTGTGCCATAGCTGTAGCTTAGTGATCATGTAGTATTTATATTTGTATATCGTATATCGGTGGTGTTCTTTTTTAACTTTTGAACAGCTTTTCTTTCTTTCTTTCTATTTATTTATTTATTTATTTTTTTTGGGTTTGATGACACATTTAACATAGTCATAGAGCCATAGATGTGATAACTGCTAAGTGGAGGTGAACAAAATAAGTTTTTTTGTTTTGGTTTTTAAACCTAAAACAAATCGGTTTGGATTTGAAACCGGTTCAGTTTTATCTCAATTCAGTCTGTTTGAAAGATCGGTTTTGGTTCGGTTTAGTCTCGGTTCGTAGAACGATACTTGCGTCCACATTTAGGGTTTTTAAGAAATTTTGTTTTTTTTTATAAAATTTAACTTTAAATAATTTTTATTAATGTGTATGCATATGTATTTGTATGTGTAGAAACCAGATTGTACAATTTTTGTTATACACGTACTTTTTATATAAAAATATATTCTTTTTATATAAAATATACTTTTTGCCCAATTCAAGAGTAGGAATGCCCCAACAAGTAAAATGGATGGAATGGAACCACCATAGGGTATAAGCAAGGGTAGAAGGAGAGTTAACGACATGAATTAGCTTGGACTATGGCTGCATAGGTTTAGGGAGTTCTGATTATCGTGTGTTCTGGTATGGAGACAGATGTGCAAAACCATACAACACCGTTAAGTTCATTACGAAAAGGAGAATAGGTGTTCTTTTCGTTATTACCCTCCGACGTAGGAATAAGTATAGTTTCTTAGAGAGAAATCACGTGAGTAAGTGAGAGATTGAGTGAGGGAATGAAATACCTAAGGATTGGGAATCTCTTATTTATAGCTGGAGTGACAGGGTGGCTGTCGCTATCAGAATATCCTTGTGGTCCCCCAGCTGGTGAACGCTAGTGGTAATTGGAGTGGGGTTGACCTGGTCGGAATCTTATTGGCTAGATGTCGCTATCATGAATGTTCTTGTGGTTTCTCCCTAGGTGGCAAACGTTAGTCCCAAATGGTGTGTCTGGCATGTCGTGCCACTTTTGGGTATGGGTGTGCTCCCACCTACACAACATTCCTAATGTGGTGGGTGGTTCCCGTGCAAGTGTTTGTTTGGTACCATTTAACACGGGCTCTATATGGGGTGAGCCAGATCTATTCGGACCCGTCTGGGATCCTAGTCCACCATCTCTTCAATTCTACTTTACCATTTCATTCTCTCTATATCTTTTTCTTCCCAATTGATGCAATTCATTAGAATTTGTAATTCAGGTTCAATCTATATTAGATGGTTAATTTGAGTAGCGTTGATTATCAATTACGGTTATTCCTAACTTGATCACTTCACTAAGTTAGTGGGTCTAACCCACCACGAACTTGTTATCTACGTTAGACATGTGAATCCGTACACAGCACGAATTACGGGTTGACACAAACACAACCCATTTAGTCCCAATTTTATTTTATTTCACAATTTTGCAAACAAAAGAGCAAATGTATACAAACAAAAAAAGCTAATTTATACGAAGAAACATTTATATTTTAATTATGAAATCTTATTTCAATTTTCTTTTAAAGTTTAAATTTTGAAATAAAATATGCATTCAAATTAATTTATAACATAAACACGTTTCAAAAAACAAATGGTAACAAACCGGTAAACATGTCAGGTTGGCACGAACATGGTCCGATTAGTTAAACGGGTTTGTGGATTCGATTTGAAACTAACCTAATCTGATAACTAGAACCTGTGAATTTCATATTAGGTTCGTGTTGTATCAGAAATTCGCACTCGTATTCTAACATCCCCAAGTTTATCAATATTAAATTACCATATGATTTTTTTTCTTCTATTAACATCCCAAGTTTATCAATATAAAATTAGTTCATTTACCATATGATATTTTTTCTTCTATATGTATTGTTAAAAAGATGGACTATTGTGTTACCTAAGTTGAACGTTAGAGTGGGATCAGCAAATATTAAGTTTGTTGATATTTATGTTGATGATCTAAGTAGAAGGACTAGTTTTGAACTATTGGGTTATTGACCTGGTGACAGTTATCAAGAATTTTTTGTGTGTGAAATGGGAGAGCGTTGACATTTATCGGACTAAATTGGATGTAGCCAAGGTGGTAGTTGGAAAAGATAAAATACATATAACCTTATTAAATAAAACAAACTTATAAAAGGCATGAAAATGTAAAAAAATACAATAATATATTTGTAATTATTTACTTGTAAAGTAATTATTAAAATTACTTTACAAATGACCTTGTAAAGTAATTTTGATCTTGTAGGGTAATTTTGTAAAGCATCATAATTAGTCTATAAATGATCTTGTAGGTTAATTTTAATCTTGTAGGGTAATTTTAATATTGTAAGATAATTTTGTAGAGTATTATAATTACTCTACAAATGATCTTCCAGGGGAATTTTGATATTGTATGGTAATTTTGATCATGTAGGGTAATTACCAGTTAAATAATTTTGAAAATGCCACCATGTTTTTTTTATGTTTTCATGTCTTTCATACGTTTTGTACGATAAGGCTATTTGTACGGGATTTTTACCCTGGAAGTGGGACTAAATTAACTTAAGTTTTTTATTTTAAAAAATTCCACATCATCGTTCACGTCGTCAAGTATACCATTAAAAACTAACTGAGTTATATCTTAGTTAGAAAATGCTTTGTGGAGGAAAATATATTGAAAGTTGAGACTGTCCTAAAGAATTTCTTAAGTTGGAATTATACCGTCCAACAAATCAAAGTTAGCATTATTAAGATTCAATTTACTGGTTTTTAATAAGTACATAAATAAAGTGTGCGTGTATGATTGTATAGCTTAGGTGAGGTAAAACGGATAAAATTGGACCAAGTACGTACACCGGGTAAAAAAACACAGCTTAATGAATCTATAATAACCCAAATAAATAAATAAATAGATCATATGTAAATAAACTATACCCTAGCAAATTGTGAATATTATTAAGAAAGTTGGATTCCAATAGTCAAGCTCTGACCCATTAGCTAATAGCATAATGACTAAAGATTATTTTAGATTATGATCTATTGGCTAATAGCATGATGATCATAGATTATTTTAGATTATGATCTATTGGCTAATAGCATGATGATCATAGATTGTTTAAATTCTTTTTTAACGGTTTAAGATGTCGTTAATCAGGTTAGTAGTTAGTATTACCAAGTTATTATAAAATTCCCTATTGCTTGGATTTGAACCCAGGACCTACAAGAAAAGCAAAGCTTCCCACCTCCCTCTTAACCACTAGGTCAAAAGATCATTGGTCATAGACTGTTTAAACAAGTAATATCAATGAGAATGATAATTATATTGTGGATGTATACAATAGTATATAGGGTTAGGATCGTGTGTGAATTATTAGGGTAACTGAGAACCGTGAGAACAATTCTATATTACTCATTTTTCCTAAGATAAAATGCAACTTTTTTTTTTACCAAATCACCCCTTTTCCAATTAGTTTTTCCTTTTTGAATTATATGTATATACATGTTTAAAATTTAAAAAATAAATATTGTATATATATATCTGACAACGCACATATATGTACAATGTGTATTAATGATTATGTATATAAAGGAAGATTATATTTCTGAACATGTTTTATTCTTCTAATGTACTTATGTGTACTTACGTGTTTAGAATTGAATAAAAAGTATCTTACATATATGTTTGATATTGTATATATATGTACAAATAAAAATTAACAATATATATATATACATATATTGTTTAGAGAATATGTGTGATCCAGAATAGTTCTTACGATACCATGTATTCATCTTAGGATCTCTACCCTAGTATACAAATGTACTAAACTAGTATTAAGCCCCCCCCCCCCCCCCCCCGTCGCGATGGGGGCATAAAACCGTGCCAAATAGCACCAATGCCACATCATCACCAACGACCATCAACACTGAAGTTGGGCATGTCAATGCGAAGAAATTTGACCGAAATGTAAAGCATAGAAAATAATAACGAATGCAACAAACTTGTTAAACGGGAAAAAATAGAAGGTGAAGGTGGAATCACACACGCATGTTGCGCCGTGTTAAATCCCAAAAATTTAGAACACAACATAAAACGAAACGTAAAAACGTTGAACCACACAAGCACGTTGCGTCGTGTTAACTCACAAAAGAATAAAACGCAAAACAAAAAAATTGCAAAATATAAAAGTATAAGAGATCAAAGTGGAAAGTAAAAATGTCTTGAGGTTAAATTGCAAAATATGAAAACTTTTGGGTTAAAAGTAAAAAAAATCAAATAATTTTAGATTAAAAATGTAATATCAAATTTCTTTAAAAACCCCCCAAAACATTAAATACAACACCTCTATACACATAGATGTAAATTTATAGTATGTAAATAGGTGGTTGACATGTTAACAAATATTGCTAAAGGACAAAAGGGGGTTAAATTTGGAACCAAGGTTCATGCGAATAAAAGTGTTTACAGAATCCAGTGGGTGGGTTAAAAGTAACCAAGAACTTATAATGCATGCAAATTTATTGTATTATGACTAAACAAAATCTGACTTTTAGAAGCTTAAACGACCAAGGAAGAAGGTCAGCAAGTAGAGACATCTTCAAACAAAGGTAAGTACCCAATCATATAAATTATTTGGGAAGTAAAGAGGCTTGGTCATCCTTATTTATAAATTTTATAGTAATATATGGACCTCAGTGGCTTAAATACAACTTAAAGACTAGAGAGTAGTAGAGGTGCACAAAAAACTCAAAACAGGGTCCGAATCCAAAAAAGGCTCGGACCCAGGTATTAGAAAAACCAGGTATTGACAACCCGCACCTGACCCTACTCTATGGGTATGGACCAGGTATGTTATTCCAGCTAAGGACTTGAACTCGAGTTTTTTAGACCCACTTTATACCTGGGTTTATGTCTACCCGTAACCATGTTTTAGGAATACCCGTACCCGGGTTTTAGGAATATCCGCACCGGGTTTTAGGAATGTATGCATTTTAATGATTCTAGTTCCTACTTACACTGGGTTTTCAGAATACCCATATGGGTTTTTTTTTGATACCCATCCTAGTTTTTTTCATATCCGGACTCAAAAATAGAGTATTTTAATACTCAGGTATAGAAACCCGAAACCGAGTATATACCTAAACCCGTGTATTAAAAAACCTGATTTTGTGCACCTCTAGAGAGTAGTGAGTAGATACGAGAGACCAAATACTAGAGAATAAAAAACACATAGTCCAATGGGCTTATTCAGAAATAATAATAATAATAATAATAATAATAATAACAATAATAATAATAATAATAATAATAATAATAATAATAATAATAATAATAAAGCCCAGCGGGCCTAATAAAAAAAGTAAAATATGAGCACTATCAAAACAAAATATCTGCTGGCACACATGGCAACAACCTAGTGGTTCGATCAAATGACACACCAACACAAACAAAACCTTAAATGTTCAACATCTGTAGCAGCAGATGTTCATCTCCAAATCATAACAAATCACAATTGAAATGGCGTTCTGCAACATTGCATCAACTGCTACTGGACTTGTGGTGAAACCAAACATCATGACCACCCAAACAAACACACACAAGTCCACCATGGTTGTGTTCTCTTCCAACAACACCAGGAACTCTCGAATGGTTGTGAATGCTGCAGAAGAACCAGCTTCTGGTGCTATATCTGCTGAGGAAGATAAGTCTACACCACCTCCCATTGGACCCAAGCGAGGAACCAAGGTATTTGTGCTAGTTAAGACAATGAAACAGTCTAAAACAGGAGGGCCGTCTCGGAAAATGTTTTAAAATTTTTGGGCCTGGGAGGATAAAAAATCCGGGTTCTTAAAATATATTATATATATATATTTTTAAAAAAGAATATATAAAAAGGTTTTAAATATGTGAAAATGAGTTAATGTCACCGTTCATTTAAACTTAAGTTGACAAAATTAGGCGATTAATGTTATTTGCTTTTAAGGAATAGGTAATAAAAAAATAACTGAACCAAAGGACGGAAGGGTTCATACCCGCGTCTTCTTGCTTATAAAATGACTTTCAAACCACCAAATCAAGCAAATTAGTATGCTCTCTTCTGATTAATTATGTATATATTTCAATTTTTAGAGCGTAAAACTCATAAGAACACAAAAGAATCATGCCCCGGAGGGGTTGGGCCGTAGCCGTCGCTCCCCTCCAGGCCAGCCCTGCTAAACAGGAGAACTCAACCCAAAAGAATAGAATGTTGGGTGAAGAGCCCATTTAGTCTGTAAACCCTGCAACCAATATGAGACAAGTTTCATACCTTACAAATGGTTAACAAACATTTTCGAGGTGTGTGAGAAATTGTACAATGCTATTCAATATTCAACGATCAAAATTAATCAATCTAGATGTTATTATCAAATTGGTAAATTTAAAAAGATCTATTTGAATTTGGAACAACAAAAAAAACTATACCTACAATTATAATTTATAACTTTTATTAAAAAGTTGGTTGATTTGAATACAAATGGGTATAAATGGTTGTGTAGCACAAGTTGGGATGTTTATGGTTTGGTAGATTGGTTTTTATTAAAATTTTGGCTCGAATTACTAACAATGGTTTTGGGAAATGATAAGTTGAGTCGAAGCCGGCTGGTGTTCATGTATATACAATATATATATATATATACATAAAGTTTATATACCTTAAATGAAAAAATAACTAATTGCATAAACAGTAACACCAAATGTAAACCGTTAAAAATGGACCAAATATATTGTCAACTTTCTCGGTGTGGATGGTTTGAGAGCACCCATATTACCCATCACCATGTGCCACCCGAACTAAATTGATGTGTTTTAAAATGATTTGTTTTAATCTAAACTATTTTTGGCTGGAACCCGTTTTGACACGTTACCCGACCCGACTGTTTTAGGGGCTTAAAAAAATGTTCAAAGGTTTGAAAGTGTTATTTTGTTAATAAGCTTTGGATTATTAATTTATTATCTTATTGATTATGCTTATAATTATATTTAATAGTTTAGTTATTTACATACTATACAATTTTATCCCTTAACATGGGTGTTTTTATATTAATAAAATTGATTTGTAACTAACTAGTAAATTTTCCAGCGCGTTGTGGTAGGTTCGAAATGTAAATTAACTCGACTTGTACTGTCAAATAAAACGTATTATATTTGACCCGACATGTTTCAGAACAAAAGTTACGTAAAAACATAGACAAACTAAAACGTACATAAAAATAAGCACGAAAACGTATTATTTTTGGTCCGACTTATTTGCGAAAGAAATTTATGTTGAAACGTTAACCAACTTGAACCTATACCGATATGTACATAAAGATAAATAAGTAAGTAAATTATGTTTTATTTAAATTAAAGAATGGTACGCCGAGGTGCGGTAGCATCGAAACGCACAGTAACTCGAATTTTTTTACCATCTAATAAAAACGTATTATATTTGACCCGATTTGTTTTAAAATAAATTTATGTGAAAAAGTAAATCAACTAAAAACATACATAAAAAAAGCAAAAAAAAAACATATTATATTTGAGCCTACCCACTTCCAAAAAAAGTTATATTGAAACGTAAATAAACCTGAATTTATTTCGTTGTGAAGAAGAAATAAGCACGTAAGATTTATTACAAAGTATTTAAAAAGTTAAAGAGTTATAAGTGCTACTACTAAATGTTGAAATGTGAAAGTAAAAAAAAAATGCATCACGTGTGCTACTATTGATGTAACTTGTTTTTTAGGTTTATGTAATGGGTAGAGATGGGCATAAAAACCGGTTCCGAACCCGAACCGGTAGAACCGAACTGGACCCGGTTCCAATTCCTACCCGACATTAAGTAGAACCGGTTCCGGGTTCAAAATACCCGTTGGTTCCAACCCGGTTCCACAATTTTACCATTTGAATCGGGTCGTACCCGGTTCCTATCCGTACCCGGTTTCACTAGTACCCGGTTCCACCAGTACCCGAAAATGCAGTTCTAGAAGGAACCGGTTATACCCGTTATAATGTTACCGTTGGAACCGGTTATAGCCGTTAAAATGTTACCGTTGGAACCGGTTCCTGACCGTTGGAACCGATTCTATATATATTGTTTAGAAATCTATTGTTTAGCACACAATTTCTCATATCTATTCTTCTTGTTACATTTCTTTCTTGTTCTTTTTCACATTCTAATCAACAAATGGCCTCAAAGAGTTCAAAAAACGCAAATTCCCAATCCGTTAACAATGTTCCTCAAGATCAATCGGTTCCATAGGTTGGAACATTGTCTTATTTTTCTTTGCCTTCATCACTGGGCAATGCCGCTCAGTGTGTTTCTTAAGGGTTGAGTTGGCTGCGGCCTTCATAAATTTTCCACAATCTTTGCATCTAGCCATCTCGTGGCTGTCGGACATTAAACAGAGATCAAAATTCTTCCATATAGCTGGGTTTCTTTTCGTCTCGAAGACCGTAACAACTTCGTCGTTGCATGCCATAGGTATTTTGCAAGAACTTAGAAGTTGATTGATTTTGTAAGTTGATGATGGTGAGTGTTAAGTTTAGAAATAGTAAGTAGGAAGGGGTTTATATACAAAAAAAACCGATTTTTTAATCAGGAACCGGTTTCCAATGGTAACATTTATCAGGAACCGGTTCCAACAGTAACATTTATCAGGAACCGGTTCTGAACAGTAAATGGCAGGTTTGACTGTCAGGAACCGGTTCCCAACACTATCAGAAACCAGTTCCGCACCATACCCGGTTCCACACCATACCCGGTTCCAATGACATCCAAGCAGAACCGGGTCCGGGTTGGAACCGGTTCCGGGTAATAATAAAACACGATTATGCCCATCTCTAGTAATGGGTGGAATCAAGTATATGGATATGGGTCTACCGGAAATCAAGATGAAATTATGGGTCAAATGGGCTAACATGACATTGATCTGATAATGGACCGGGCTTTGATTTGGGTTTGGGTCTTGATATGTTACTAATGGGTCCTTTGGAAATCAAGATGAAACCAAGTATATTCGACTTCTTAAAAACTTGTGGGTTGGGTTTGGGTCAACGGGCTGAAAACTAATCTGATAATCCGTTGACTTGACACCCATTTTATGAAACAGGAGTTGATGGGTATTTCTGTAAGTTTGACTTGATCCGGGCCGTCAATCCAAAGCCCAAACCCGAATTAAATTGTCAGCCCTAAGTTATTTTGTAAAGAGAGGTTCATTCGAGAGCCACAATAAGTAGGGAAACCGAAAACTCATAATAATTTCTTTTTATACATATTTTTTTCGAAGCTTTTGCATATAGACGACATTCAAATAAATAAAAATTGAACTTGTTTTAAACTTTTTTTTATTTAAAATGACTTCTGCATGTGTTTATATGCAAAAACTCTGAAAAAGATTAGGTAAAAGTGAACTTTTTACATGTGAAAATGAAGTCTTTTACATGTAAACATGTTTTTATGAGCTTTTTTACATGTTTTACCCATTGTTTCGTGGTCCCCAAAAACTTTGTTTTTAGTAAAATTTATATCGTTGAGAAAAAAAGTAAGACAAATGTGTATTTGTTTTCTTAAGTTAAGAATGCAATTTATTAGAGAAAAATAATATTATAAAAAAAATTAAAAGAGAAAAAAGTGTATGTTATTGATAGTATTAGGAACAGAAATGAAACATAAAAAACATTTGGCATAAGTACAATTCATGAAACCGACTAATATTAATTTATGAACCGGTTAGAATTCTTAGGAGTCATATTGGTGCAACAGTGTTGGATCGGTTGTGACCGTTGATCAGGTAAATCTGAAAACTGTCATGCGCTCTTTGTCTATTTAAGCTCAAGAAATTAACGTTTCTATCCTATCATATAACGTGCAGGATCCAAACGCTCGTTATCCAGTTGTTGTGCGGTTTAACAAAAAAAACTATGCAAATGTGTCAACAAACAACTACGCGTTAGATGAAATTGAAGAAGTTTAACATTTATGAGTACTCATACATGAATCCTGAGGACTTGTATTCGGTCGAGCAAGTGTGTAATGGATGCTTTTATGTTCTATAACCAACATTTAATCTAACATGTTGAACTCAGACTGAGCTGAAACCTAAAACTATAAAACTTTAAAGAGGAAAGGCATTCAATCTAATCCAATTCGACATGAATCCAGACCCAGGTTAAAGAGTGAAGCAAACCATAGTCTGGTTTGTGTGACCATTAACCCGACTATGGTTTGAGACTAGGCCTTTTTTAATATGGTTTGGTCAAAGGCATGTGAGATATGTGGCTTATTCTTGATTTGGGTTACTGGCAAGACACATGATGGGCTGCATTTAACTTCTCAAATTTTGTCCTTTTCTTATTTACTACATGTGTATTCATTTTGGCCATTCGAATCGAATTAAACTTGTGTTTCAGTTTATGGTTTGGATTCACTTGCAGACCAATGAGATCGGTGTTAAATATGATCGGTTTTCAGTTAGGATTTGATTGATTGTTTTTGGATAAAATTAAAAAAAGAAAATGGATAGAGTTTGGTTTTTAAGATTGAGAACAAATTAAGTGAACCAATATACTCCATATACCCAATTTTATTTAGTTTTAATTTATAACATTACATGTGAGTTTTTGTTAAGCGAGAGTCTAGTTATAGTTATACCCCACGTAACCAACGTTGGCAATTTTAGTTTCTTCAAATCATTTTAGGTAACAAGGATTTATTTAATGTTAGATTAAATATATTTATTATATTTAATTATATGGCCATTATATTCATTTATATAAGTAGAGGTGTCCTGCCATGCTTCAAGGAGGATACAAATATGGACGAAACAGTCAAAATAACACTAATAAATAAAACCTAAAAATAAAATATTACAAATTAAAAAGGAAACAAACAATGTGTTAGTTTTCCCATAGATCAATCGGTTGTAGGAGGTTTGGTTTATTTTTGGACCAACCCGGTTTCTAGCATGTGTTGATTTAGCCAAAACTTGTTCTATCCTTCTTTAAAAAGCAGTAGTCGGTTTTGAACATAGACTGGTTTGAGAAAAAAAAGTCGGGTTATCTCTAGGTAGTTTATTTGCACGTTAGTGATTTATAATAAAATTGTAGTATTAGTTATTGTGTTTTTCTAATGTATTTCACCATAGAGTGTGTGTGTTTTCGTATTTATATGAATGTAATAACTAATGTTAGAAAGTGCATTTAATTAGAATTTTATTAAATAATGTATTAATGGCTTTGAGGTAAATTACAACGGTGTTCTTCTCAAATTAAGTTAAATTACCTTGTTGCTCATCTAATATGCATTATATAGTGATAAAGATATAGATAATGAAGTTAAATTATCTTGTTGCTTATCTAATATGCATTATATAGTAGAATAGATATTGATAATAAATCAAGATATTAAATTATACCTTATTATATATTAGTTGGTAATTGTTAATAGACTATATTACCCCTTATTAGCTAATAAAGGGTTTTCCTTTGGTGTATTTAAGGAGATAATTAGAGAGAATAACATAATTTTCACTCCCCTCTCTCCACGTTTACTAGTACATCAAGAACTCATGACATCCCATCAGTAATATACACCCTAAACAAGAACTCGATCATACTGACAATCATGTCGTCTACATCAATCCTTACTGCGGTTGCTGCCTTATCAAATACACATTTATACATGTTTTCCATTACATACATGCATACTTATAGAACTGATCAGGCATTAAAATATGGTATTAAAATGTATACCTCAACCAATTTTGTTTGTTTCTATTAAAATGTATACCTCAACCAATTTTGTTTGTTTCCATTAGATCTGGAATTAAAATATGGAAAAGAAATTGTTATTTAAAACCTGATAATATTCAACACCAATTACTTCCTAAATTTATGATCCATGAATATTATGTTTTAATGGGTGCTTTAATGTATCACATAAACTGTTACAATTTAAAAATGTTTTAATATATTAACTTTCAGACTTCGGTACCAAAAACTAGAATTTTATTGATTTCTATTCATCTTCAAAGATGTTCTTCAATGTTCATCTAGAATTCAAAGAAATACCCATATTTTGGAATAAATAAGCATTATGATGTGTTTTGGAATTAGATTTATCTCCAAAGATTGTTTTGAAATCTAAAACTAATAGATATAATTATTTTCAAAAAATAAATAAAGATCTTTGGATTTGCTTAAATTTTTTAAATCCGGAAAAAATACATTTAAATCCCTTAAATTTCGAATTCCCAATCTTATAAGGTTTTAATTTTTGTTTATCAGTTTATGGGTTTAAAGTTTACAATTGTTAAGGTTTTAATTTTTGTTTATCACTTTATGGGTTTAAAGTTTACGATTGTTATGTTTTCCGATTATAATTTGTGAATTCAATAATTTTACTTCATCTTGAGTCATACTCTATTCATCTATACTATATAATAAAGTAAATAAATGTTTGACGTGTGGAGACATCTAACCTTTTCTTTTCCGCCTTTTATTTCTTTCGTACTTATCTTATATTAATAAAATAAATAATAAATTATTATTAAATTTTATCCCATTTTGAATAGAATCCTCGTATTTTTCTAATAAAATATTATCCCTAAATTAAATTGTTTATCCTCAAATTTAAATTGTTAATTTAAGATATTTTATATATCACGAAAACCAATATTAATATATTACTTATTATTATTATAAAAACATTATTATATCGATTTTATTACATAATTTATAAATCAAATTGTCGGAATTGATACCAACATTTTATCACTCAAATGATTGCTAATTTTCTTCTTCATTAATATGTTTGATCATGGTATCTTTTTTTCAAGAACTATCTTCGCAATCATCATATCCATCACGTATCGAGTATATTCGTTAGTTCTTTTTAGGATCTAACTTTTTATTATTTAGTATACAAAATTACATTTATCCAACCCATGTAATACACGGGTATCTAAAGTTATAACTTTTATATTATTTGGTATACAAAATTACATTTATTAACGTGTACAATACACGTGGTTTTTAAAGATATAACTTTTTTTATTTTTTGGTATACAAAATTACATTTATTCAACCCGTATAATATACGAGGTTCTTAAAGATATAACTTTTTTATTATTTAATATAAAACTATAATTGATTCCCCGCGTTGCGGGACCAGTATTTTTTAATTTGATTTAAGCGTACCTTTTTTTTTCAATTTCCTTGGAAAAGAAAATAATGAGCGATTACATTTTCAACTCTTAAGATACTTCCAAAGTTGTTTGGAAAATTAATTGTAGTCGGATCTCATGGTGTATTAATACGGTTGAATCTATATCTTACCGCAATTTTGTATTTCTTAATCGTAGTTGTATGTCATAGACTGTTTCGAATCGATTTTTATTAATTAATTATAGACTTTTAGTAAATACACACACGACACAAATATTAAACTCATACAACTTCATAAAAATTAATTCTATTTTTTATTTATATTAATTAAATTTTAATTATAAAATAAGAATATTACCTTTAAAAAATATAATTAATTAAATAAATATAGAAGTTATAAAATTATAATAATATTAATTTAGAATTTTCATATAAAATATGTATTAAATAATGAGATGACAACACATTTAACATGGTTGGATAAGATTACATTGGTGAGTCACCTTCATGTCAATATAATTTCAGTAAAGCTAACAACTTATTTAATTATATGTATAATAATTTCATTTTTTTCAACCTGTGTAATACACGAGACACGAAGTTCTTTAAGATATAAAATTATATTTATTCAACCAGTGTAATAAACGAGAGTTTTAAATATATATTGTTTTATTATTTAGTATATAAAATTATATTTATTCACCGCGTATATTACATAGGGTTCTAACCTAGTATATTATATCATGAATACCATTAATCAACCCTCAATTGATCTGTGATACATTGGACCTCTATGTGTGATAGAAATTCCTATATAAATTAATCGGACCTCTATGTGTGATAGAAATTCCTATGTAAATTAATCGAAGGTTAGATACGGTGATTTTTGCATTTGATGTTATACTACATGGAGTAACAAGGGCAAGGGCAAGGGCAAAGCCCCTACTCTACTATGTAAGTGCCATATAAACCATGTGGACTTTATTCTGCATATCAAAAGATGAAGAGGTGATGAAGGGCAAGGCCAAAGTCCCATAAATCAAGTTGGTGAAAGAGATAACACTCGTGGAAATCTTGCTATCAAGAGGAGCAACACCTTTGAGGCATGAAGACGGGGTGATGTTTGAGGCCTAGAGGAGCTTTGCTATCTCCTCTTCACGTCCCATACCGTATAGTTTTAGAGTATGTTTTCTTCGATCTCCTATTTGTATAAACAAGTTTGTAATTTAGAATCATTAGCTAATAGAATATTGAAATATAAACTTTCTTCATGTTTATTATTAAATCAAGTATTCTACCACTTCATAATTTCATCCTTGCTTATATAATATTTTATCTTAACCCAACATTTAAATATACTTACACACCCCGTTTATTTATGTTGCTTATTGTAGGAGGATGATCCTCGAGAATACGACCTCGAGAACCTTCTAGCGGGTTCTTCGTGATTTTGTAGCTTAACTCCAACCTTAAGATGATGAGGAAAGGCTCGATAAAATTTTTAGGACCATCTTGGAAGTTTTATGTTTCAACAATACAAATAATCAAATGACAAAGCTATGTATTTATTTGAAGCAATTTTCCTATTCTGCCACTACAACTTGCAGTCACAGTTTTATAAAAAATTACCAAACATGTAAAACTATGAACTATAGTTACACTTAGTTAATCAAAATGTTTCTTGCGAATACTTAGCTTCTCAATATATATGTGTATATATATTTCAATAGGGTTAGGGTAAAATGAAACTTATACGAGTTGTGAGAATTTAGAGAACTCGGACTTACGAAAAGTTTTTCCAAATTTTTTTTACCAAAAGTCCTAAAAATTAACTTTTCCAAAAAAATAAAAAAAAACTAGTTTTTTTCATTTACGGCAGCCGTAAATGCTGTAAAAAGTGATGTCATTCTCATGTTA
Source organism: Scalesia atractyloides (assembly GCA_947069175.1). Classification (NCBI taxonomy): domain Eukaryota; kingdom Viridiplantae; phylum Streptophyta; class Magnoliopsida; order Asterales; family Asteraceae; genus Scalesia; species Scalesia atractyloides. The sequence continues at coordinate 6,563,044 of CAMTDV010000002.1, read as the reverse complement.
TCAGCTTTTTACAGCTGCTGTAAGAGTACGAAAAACACCACCTTGAAATTTTTTTAAAAACTTTTTTTGCAGCAGTCTTTTGTAACATTTTAATATAGGGGTGTAGAAAAAATTAGGGCAAAACTTGCACGGAATAATCAAATTCTCTAAATTTTCACAACTCAGAAGAGTTTTCCTTGATATTGATCTATTCCAATATTAGTAGCTATGGCAACTCATCTATTATGTCCAATTGAACATTTCTTTTTGCCATTTACTAAAAATCCAAATAAAATAGAGTTTAACATTATAATTAAGTATCACATCAAAACCATTTAGAATTAAACTAAGCCTCATTATGCTTTCGCCATAGAATCCAAATAGCCGTCTGCACAACCATATCAAAAAAGTTGCATACCTCTTTTGATAATTTGTTTGTTAAATAAATGTCTAAAATACTAATTAAGCATATGACTTAATTAAATTGTTGAACTTTAGGTCTCATGCCTACCACTGATATCCCCTTCCACAAATATAGAGCCATCCGACATTTTAGAAACCAACCACCTTCATTGCTTGGGCTTTGTCCCATATCAGACAACTTTGATGGTATATGTTTATGTTAAAGTAAAGAATTACAATAACCATATAAACTACAACAACCGTATAAACACTTATACATATTACTTTATTATATATATATAGAGAGAGAGAGATGGGATGAGAATCATTACAGAACACTAATTATTGTGAAAACAAAAAGAACAACTTTAAAACGCTAATTTTTGGGATATAAGGTTCATATTTTTAAAATTTTATGTTTCTTACATTCATATGTGTATTATATATATATATAAAATCATATATTTTTACCAATACATAACCTACATACATGTTGGTAATTTAACCTACACATAACCTACATATGTGTAGTTTATACAAAAAGTGATTTTTTCCATATTTTATTTTTAATTCTAATGTAAGAAACAATAAATATTTCATTTGTAACATTTTCATTTACTTTTTAGGTTTTTAAGATTGAAAAAATGGATGATTCATTGGGTTCTGCGTGTTCTTGCAATATTTAGTGTTCTGCATAGAATCTTCCCATATATATATATATATATATATATATATATATATATATATATATAGGATGGGGTTCTAGAGCGAAGATTAATGTATATGTGAACTGATTTAACAAATCCTGACCATTGATTTACATTATTAAATCGTAAAATACAATAGTGTAATTTTATCATCAAATCCTAGCTATTGATTTACACATGTGTATACACTTGTGTATTGATAATCAAGGGTTAGGATTAGTTCATTAGTGTTCACAATCAAGGGGGTTGTTCATTAATGAACCTAACCCTACATATATATATATATATATAAACCCACTTGAGTTGAGAAAACTCAAGAAAACCCTATGTAACATTTTTATTTGTTTTTCTAAAAAATAAAGGAATGCTACATTAATGTACTTAAACATTTTTTTATAAAAAATGTAAAAAGCACCTATTTGTTTTTAAAAAAAATGTTTAAAATTTGTGTGTTACATTTTTTTGACATATATATATATATTATGTAACATGAAATTTTTAACATTTTTGTAAAAATAAACTACTCCGCGTTTTTTTGTGTTTCTTTTATAAAATGTTCAAATATATATATATATATATATATATATATATATATATATATATATATATATATATGTTATATTTCCTATTTTTTATGTAACGCCCCAAAAATCACAATTCTAATTGCCTAGTATGTTTCTTGTGTGATGTCATTAAATAAAATAACCAAGCTATTTAATTTAGTTTAATAGTTGGGCAAACAAAAGAAAAACAAAAGTTGTGACAATTGTTGACAAGAAACCAAACTAGAAGGGCTGAAATTGGAGATTTGATTAAAGTTATATCAAATAGACTGTTCAGGAGTTTAGTGTGTGTTTGTGTGTGTGTCGACACACATAGAAGAAAAAGGGGTTCTTCCCCAAAACTTCACAAAATCCAGAAATTGATGATAGAGTTGAGCCACAAACACTTGCATGGTTGAAGATTTCTAATCATCTAAGGATGTAAAACATGCGGTAAATTGTAGATTATGATTTGATGATTTTATAAGAAATGGGTATGTGGTTAATCTTTTAATTTGTATGTAAGTAGGCATGAGGGTATGTTAGAATCAACAAATAAAGCTTGTATAATGAATGATTTTGAGTAATTTGATGTTTGGAGGTGAAACCCACCATTGATGATGAAAATGGCGACATGGATATGTCACCTATGTCAAATCTTTGTTCAATTCTTGATATATTATGTTAGAATATGATGAACTCATGCAAGTTAGGTTGAATATGGTATGAAGTTAGTTTGATGTTTTGTTATGTTGATGATTGAAAGTAAGGACTTGGAAAATTATGCATTAATTAGTTGTACGTTGTGCATTAAAATGTGTATGCATACCAAGTGTTTGATGAAATGCCTAGTATAGATTAGAATGTGAAGTTATATGCTAATCAATGAATGAATATTAGTAGGATGTGGTAATGACATGATTAATGTTAAGTAAACATGAAAAATGCAACGTAGAAGGATTTCATGAAAATGTGTTAGTTGTAGAATTATAAAAGAATCACTAGTATAGAGGAAATTGATAATGATGGTGTATGCATATAATTAGGTGATATCATAGTTGAATACATATTACTTAATGAGTATGAAATGTATATAGTGTCTTTCGTATAGCCGAATATGATGACACGGATATATGAGATTAAGTTGAAGGTTCATATGGTAAACCATTGAATTTTGAAAGTCAACTGCACATAAGAAGCATGGTTAGACTTGTAATCACAGTTGTAAGACTTTGGGAAGTCATATGCGCGTGTTATATCAATATGTGTTATGAATGATGACATGATAAATTATATGAGTTTGAATAGATGTGATTTTGGATACATGTTTTATGCTTGTTAGAAATGACTAATGAAAGTCAAATGTGAGTTATGCATTCGTTATGATCGTTAATGTGTACAATCATGTATGCTAACAAGAATGTGATTGCGATGACATGGAAGTATAGGAATCATGTCATAATGGATGAAAGCATGGAAGTCTAACGGGTCGGAAAGAGTCAAGGTAACGGATGCAAATGCGGACGCTAAGGTAAGTGATTTCTTGAACTCACTTCGTATTTAAGTGTATGAAGATGTTATTGTATTCGAATAATTGAAATTAAAGTAGAACATATAAATAAATAATAAATCTTATAATAAGACTTCTTGAAAGGGGTTGGTATGTCATTTAACCGTGAAACCTCATATAGGGGTAAACAGGTTGTGAATTTCGTAGAAAGGTTATTAGACGAAAAGAGTGGGAATTTAATATTATAATCGGAAGGTATTGAAAAGAGATAACATATCTTAAGTTAATGGAAATAGTGTGTTCGGAAGGCCTGGGATTGGCTTAGATGATCAGGAAAATCGATCTGGTAAAAAACAAGCTGCAAATTTGCAGCAACAGCAGGTGACCATAAGCTACGGTACCCGACCGTAGCTTACAGTAGAGAACATATGTTTGGCAGAAACTCATGACCGTAAGCTACGATACTTGACCGTAGCTTACAGCAGGGAATTTCTGTTTTTTTAGAAAGTCCTCACCGTAAGCTACGGTGAGTGGACCGTAGCTTACGACAAGAATGGGCACCAAATGTCAAATTTTGATTGTTATGTATATAGATTGTGTCTCGTGCTTTCGTATCTTTAAAGGCTTATGCAAAGGCTTCGGTAAACTTCTGAAAGATAGTATAATCTATGAAAAGTTCGTAAAGGTTTTAATTATGTGATACGAATACAAATAATGACTTTCGGGTTCGTAAAGGATAAATAGAAATATATATGTTTGAGATTCGGATCTCGTGGGAATGGATGTGTTAGAATGTATTGCACGAATGGGGAGATGAAGCTTGTTTTTAAGTATGTTTATAAGTAAATAATTAGGCATAATTAAAGTTCGACGATTGCACACGGATAAGTGAATATGACTCGAACGCGTATATAAATGTATATAGATGTAGAATGAAAGAGATAGATGTCGATGTCAATGTGAGTTGTATGTATGAAACCTGTATGTAAGTATGTATATATATGAAAATGCTTATACATGATGTAGCCCAATGAATGTCGTTTGATATTATGTGCTTATATGAAGGTGCTAACTGATTGTTTTTGAGGATGAATTTAGGAATGCAGGTAAGAGTTGAGTTCTCGAAGGTTTAAGGCTCGGCATAAGGAATAGGTTCAAAGAACATCCTATTAGAGTTCTATATAATGTTTGATGGATATGCAGATGATTTATGTTCATGTTTTTAATTAAAATATATGATGTCTCCAATTACTAACACGTTGGTTATATTTATATGGTGACCGTCGGACTATCATGATGGACAAACCAACGAGGATCGAGTCGAAGATCAAGGATTGTACGGAGGAGTGGTCATATAGCTGAAATCATGTGTAACATAGTTACATTGGTTAGGAATAAATAATGTAAACGACTTAAAGGAGGTCGACTCAAATGATTTAAAGTACCTTAAAATAACTATAAGAAAGAAATTTTACGATTCATATTTCCGCTGCGTAGTTTTGGGTCAAAATGTATTTAGGGTGTTACATTTTGGAAAAAAATAAAAATGTTACATGGTGTTTTTGCAAAGGTTTTTTGAGTTTTTTCAACTCAAATGAGTTTTCGTTTTATCCTTCCCATATATATATACAAGGATAGGGTAAAATAGGAATCACCTTTAGATGCGAGAACCGTAGGAACCATTATTCACCCTAGATCTCTCATTTACGAGTGGTTGAGATTGAATTGTTTAAGTTTGATTTGTCTTGTAATGGTTTTATTGATTAAAAAGGAACAAATAGTACAAGAAGTGTATTTTGGAAAATTTGATTTGTGTACTATTCATGTCAATTTGTCAAACTGACAATCAAACATCATATACTATATCACTCTTCATGTCAACATTAATTACCTTTATCTAGTTAAAAAAGAATTAATTATAACACATGATTTTTATAGAAAAATATTACACTACATGTATAAAAAGAAAACGTCTTTAATCTCTGATCTTGATGTTCAATTTTTGTTCGTTATTCTCGTCATTTGAACGTAAATGCCCTAACACCTACGAAAATCAAAGAAAAAAACAGAGTGTTTACATTCCACAAACGTTTAGAGGAGCCCAGGCTGGCGATTAGGGGCATAAAAAACATTTTTAAATTCAACACCATGCGTGGATTTTTTTACATTCGACACCGTGCGTGATTTTTTTTTAAATTCGACAACATACGAGAAACAAATTTTCGAACGTATGTAAAAACTAAACATTTACGCGTGACGTTTTTACATTACTTTGAAAAATAGATTTATGCGTGACGTTTAGAGGAGCTCGGACAGGCGATCAGGGGCGTAAAAAACGTTTTTTCATTCGACACCATGTGCAAAAAAATAAATTGTTTTCGACAACTTACGTAAAAACATTTTTCAAACGTACGTAAAAACTATTTTACGCCTTCCGTTTTTACATACGTTTGAAAATTAGATTTACGCGTGACGTTTAGAGGAGCTCGGGTCGGCGATCAGGGGTGTAAAAAAAACTTTTTTACGCACGTTTTCAAAACATTTTTTAATTTATTTTTTTTACAGAGTAGTGTTCTCATAATCAGTTTGTGTAAATATTTACGCACGTTGTCAAAACCTTTTTACGCACGTTGTCAAAACTTTTTTTCGCACGTTGTCGAATGTTTTTTTAAAAGTTGTAGTGCAAAGTCCTCAAACATTAACGAATGAAATAGAAATTCTCAATAAACATATAAGACATATAGTTTGAATTTTATAAAAAACATTATATCAGAATTAAGGAAAACTAGAGCAAAAAGAAATATATATCATTTTGGATAATTTTGTATTTTCTAATAAACATATAAGACAAATATAGCTTGTATTTTACAAAGATAATTATGTCATAATCAGGGAAAATAAAGCAAAAAGAAATAGATATTATGTTCAATATTTTTTCATTTTCTAAATGACGTAATATTTTTTGTGTTTGAATTTAAAACCTTAGGATATTTTTTTCCAATTTTAAATATAAAAAGTATAAAAACGATGAAAAGAGAGGAATACATATAAATAATGATGTGATGTGTTTTAGTGATGAGAGAGGTGGTATGTGACATTGAAAGAAAATGACTAAAATACCCTTTTGAATTAAATTGATTATAACTGTTGTGTTAAAATTCTATTTTATCGGGAAATTCTCATGGTTCTCGCAACTGATAGTGGTTACAAGAACCGAATCCTATATATATATATATATGATGGTCATATGTAATGGGTTATATATTGTCATTTTTATATCATATATTTAATAAACATTAATTTATGATTGTTTACTAAACATTAGTTTTATATTAATTTCTCCTATGTATTATACATACATAATATAAAATAAGGGTATAAGTATTGATTCGCAAGTTGAGCATGAGTATGGACATCAATTAATAATGGACCTTTTTTCAAGAGAAAAAATTATTATTGGCACATGTATTAAAAAATAATGTTGCCGAAGAGTGATGTTAGCCCTTCCCATATGCCTTATTTTCGGTTTCCAAATATTATTATATTATATATGTATATTCATTTATATGTTCAATAATTTCTTTGTAAGTATATAATAATAACAATAATACATAATCTAGTTGTTTTTAAACGATATTATAAATAAAATTCTCAAATTATCTTTTTATCCAAACATATTATCTTTTTATCCAAACATATTGAACATATTTATAACTTATATATAGACTATTCACATTTATTTGATTGTTTATTTACTTAGGGCGGAGAGAATGAATTCGATAAACTCAATTCAGTACCAAATTTTGTCTTTGATGGTATGCGTCATGTATGCTTGTTTAACTTTTGAATCGGTAAGAAGTTTTAAGCACTTAACCTACCATATCGAAGGTTACTAGAAAATCAAACCATAACCATACCGCCTAATTTGATAAATCCGGTAAGCGGTAACATGGCCGCGGCAACCCTTGGTTTTGCTGAAGCCATTCCCTACGCCCTTATTTTATAATCATATTTCATAATTCAGTTTAATTATTCAATCAATAAAATATCGTTTTTCGATTTCTAATTCGCACAAAGTTAAAATTCAAATGTTGAATAGTTCTTGTATAATCCTAGATTAAACAGGTTAGGTTATCTTAATAACCCAAAAAACCAAGACATAAATTCATACTGGACAAGACATATATAAACTAGACAAGGAAGACATTTTCATTGAAAGTTAAAACTGATGATCTTCTACAAAGTGTATACAACATTTTTTAGAAAAATATAAAAGAAAGAAAGAAAGAAAGAAAAGGGAGTCACATCATCCTCACTATGCAAAACACCCAAACATTCTTCAAAAAACTTCTGTTAGGGCTTTGTGGAGATGGCTGGCCTTCTTGGTATATTCATATTCATATATATAATATATATTCATACAAATATTTTTAAAAGAATAGTAAGTTTAGAAAGTTGAAATGCATCTTCTGTGTGTAGGAACCTTCTGTTTCTTCTGATTCAACTCCTTTTTCCATTCTTTTCCAATATCTTTTGATATTTTAACTGCATCAGCAGTAGCCCCAGCCAAGCCTCTCCTTGTAAACCCTGAAGCATACAACCCTCCTTTCCCCTTCCAACCATTTGGAAATGGTGTTTTTGGGAACCCATTTTCAGCAAAGAACTCTTTCTCCTGTTAATAAAAAGGTCAACTTTCAGTTAGTCAATATGATCATTTAACCAAAAAGATTATCCAAATAGTAAAAGGATTGTATTTTGATCCTTACATGAAGCCAAAATGGGACGTTGCTGAAATACCCAGTTGCCAAAATGACTGAATCTATGTCCAGAATGTCACCGTTAACCAACTCTACTGTTTTCTCTGTGAACCTTTTGATTCCGGGCACGACCGCAATGTCGCCTGACCGGATTTTCTCTAGGGTTCCGATGTCGAGAACTGGGGTCTTTCCGTGGTTGTTTTTGAGTGTGAGTGGACCTAAAGATGGTCGTTTGATACCGTAACGTTGTGTGTCTCCAATTAGGAACCATGCAAAGATCAAGAGGATCTTGTCAACTATCCATAGGGGTAGCCACATTAGCATCATGGCTAGATCGAACGTCGATTTGCCCATGATTTCTCTTGGTAAAACATGAACCTGAAAATGTAATATGATGAATTAGTATCTTGATTGTAATGGGTATTGGTTTTTTAGGAAACGCGTAAACTGTCTAATTTTTCTTTTGTTTCCTTAGAAAAACTTTTTCAAAAAAACTTATGGTTATTTATGCTTAGTTGATTACTCACCGAGCTTCGAACCACCATTGATGGCTTTGCATTGTAGTTAGAGAGATCAAGAGAGACTTCCATGCCGGAATTCCCACAACCGACGACCAAAACCTTCTTTCCTTCGTATTTCTGTCCGGACTTGTAATCTTTTGCATGGATCACTTCACCAGAGAAGTCTTTTAGACCTTCAATATCCGGTATTACTCCTTCGGCGTTTTCTCCGGTGGCCACAACAAGCATCTGGCAGATATACTCCGTCTCGGCCCGGATTGATCCGGTTGTGGAGACGGTCTTAACCCGCCAGAGTTTACATGCATCGTCGTATTTTGCTGACTGCACGCACTCGTTGAACTGCGGCTTGATGTCGAACTTTTTTGCGTAGTTCTCGAGGTAATCGACGAATTGTTTCTTTGTAGGGTACTCGGGATACTCTTCGGGAAATGGTACTTTGGGAAGTTGACAAAATTTTTTCGGGAGGTGGAGTTTTAGGCGGTCATAGGTGCGTTTTTGCCAAAGAGAAGCGATACAGTCAGATCTTTCGATGACTACAAAAGGGATCCCTTGATCCTTTAGACAGGCTGAAATGGCTAGCCCTGATGGACCCGCCCCTACTATGACGGGACCGTTGACCCACACACATCTAGGACCAAAGAAGTTGTTTTGCTGTGAGAAGCTAAACATTTTGGCAAATTTGTATGAACTCAATACAAGCAAATAGGTTTCTTGGGGAGGTTGGTGAAAGACTTGTTTTCTTTTAAGGTTTTTTAGGAGTGGAGAGTTGATTGTTGTTGTTGAAGTGAGTTTTGAATGAATGGTGAAAGGGAATGCATATGTGTATGTATATATAGGCTTTAGGGGTTGAGGGGGATGGGAGGGGGGGGGGGGGGGGGGGGTGTCACATTGTAGGGTAAGGTGCCATGTGATAAGGTGGTGGGGGCAATTAATGACTCTATGAAGGGTCACTCTAAATCATAAGCTAAATTTTAAATGATTTATTAAGAATAATAACATTATAATACACGTCATTATATTATTTATGTATTTTATATTTTATAAGCTAAAAAGTAATTTAAATTATTGTTTTTAAGAATAATAACAAATCATAATACACGTCATTATATCATTTATGCATTATATAACTAAAAATAAGTTAACGTAATCTTTTAAGATTACATTTAATTCTTAATTTATTGATTCCCATATTGTTATTATTTTAGTCTTTTCATATTTTTTTAAAAGATAAAATTGTATTATTTGTCAGCTATTTTATGATGATTCAACATTAAACAATTTATTATTATGATTAAACATTAAACAATTCATTATTTTTATTATATATTTAACCGTTTCCATGGTCATAGTAGATAATTATTTGAAAACCCTAATCCTAACGCCTATTAACTTTCTAATTGACAAAGAGATCACAAAGGCAAAAGAATGAGTGAAAGTGATGTGTCAAATTTAGTGTTGATGGTGATGCTGACTAGGATGGTGAAGTGTGCCTACGTGGACCATAGTTGACTAGCTCCACCACTTCGAGGCTGGACGGCTTTTGGCCACCTTGGACCCTTACTGGTTCCTTCTCATAGCTAATAGCCAGCCACGTTTACATATATAATATTGCGGTTTGATGCATCCAATGAAAATGCATTAGTTTATAAAGATTACAAGAGTTGGAGTTCTCGTGAACGGTGACGAGCTTTCGGTTGGTATTAGTTTAGTCGGTTTTGGGTATCAGTATAATATCGGTATTCAGTGTAACAATCAAAAGTGATAAAAAAGAATGGCGATGCGAATATAACCTCGTTTTCAATGTATTTTATGCCTGAACGTCAAGAAAATCATAAAAACCGAATAGTGAAACAGATGTTTTGAACGTTCGGTTCGACACGAGAAAGAACAAAAATATCACTTATAGGTGACCCGCTCGATTTTGAATGATAATATCAACAGGTACTGAAGCTTTTCAGTTCGTCTCAGTGTCGTCTAATACGGTATTATTACGGTACCAACACTTAATATAACCTACGTCACCAACAAAGTTCTACATTTCAAACACAACTCCGTTATCAACAAAAATTATACCCTAATGTCAAGAAAATAAAATAAACACAACTACACATTTAAAAAAATCTAAAAAATAAATTCACTGTTGATTGAAGACTTTCAAAAATTGATAAATGTGTGTATATAATTTGTGCAAAATATATATACCTACTAACAAGTCAATCCATACCGATTATGATGTCAAAACTTCCCAGCTTCATAGGAATAAGGTCGACTGAGAAATCGTGGTCGTTTAAGGTGAGTGTACAGTTGCGTAAAATAGAGTCTAACGAAACTGGTTTCCCGTCCGCAACTTCTACCGTTATGGATTCCGTGAGCTTATCCCGATTTTTGCTTAAGATAGGTTCAAATTCTAAAGACACAAAACTTCTATCCGCACCAGTATCAAATAACATAGAGGCATATCTACCATTTATAAGGAACGTACCGTTGACCACATTGCCGTCAGCTCTGGCCTGGTTAACGTTGATATTGAAAGCTCCCCCTCTTGCAGGTGGGGGAGCTTGGTTTGCTTGGTTCACCGGGTTGGCTTGGGCCTGAGCATGAATAATATTAACCAACCTTGGACAAGTGTTTTGGAAATGGCTTGGGTCGCCGCAATTGTAGCAAGCCCGCATTGGTTGACCCATAGGATAATTGGGCTGGTAATATTTTTGGGCTAAATGTTGACTGGGTGGTAGTAGGGGTTGTTGGCCTTGGCCCAATATTTGTTGGTGGGTTTGGGTTATAGGTTGATGGCGGTTCGTTCGTTGAGGCATGCGGCAAGTTTGAACATTATGACCCGCGCGACCGCAGCCGGTGCAATATTGACAAGGATGATCAGGAGAATAGTGATATTGGCAACGGTTACATTTTGGTAACGGGCCTGTGTAGGGTCTTCTGTATGGTGCGTGTGAAGGAGTGACTTGAGTAATGGGTGCAGCAGGAATTGGGGAGTTGGTTTGAGTAACTGCAAAATTTCTGGTGTTGCGCTTCCTCTTATTAGCGAACTTAGAGGAAGGAATGGGGTGGTTTGAAGTTTGTCCCTCAACAGGGGCTTTCTTCTTCTCTTCTTTGAACTTCCCGTTGCGAATTCGGTTTTCGGTCAGTTTAGTTGCTAACTCCATAGCAGCTTCAAGTGTTACTGGTGAAATGCTGAGAACTGAATCTTGGATTTTCGAGGGAAGTCCTCGAATATAGTGCTCGATCAGAAGATAGGTTGGGGTGAACAAATTTGGAACCATTTGGTTCAACTCCAAAAACCTCTTGTTATATGTAGTGTGATCACCCTCCTTTTGCTTTAGAGAATGAAATTCGTCCTCCAGCTTTTTAATTTCACTTCTAGGACAGAAACGCCTAGTCATGATTTCCCTTAACTCCTCCCAAGTTAAGGCCATCGCATCATCAGTTCCCCTCTTCTCTTTCTCAGTATTCCACCAAGTGAGAGCTACCCCAAATAGTCTCCCGGTGGCGTATCTAACCTTGCGATCCTCGGGACAATCGTAGTTTAGAAAGGTGTTTTCCATCTCCTCGAACCAATGTAGGAGAGCAGTGACACCCTCGGTCCCTTCAAATTTAGGAGGATCACAGGACTTAAAATGTTTGTAAGAGCACTTGCTGGTAGGAGGGTTGTCGATGTTCTGGTCCTGTTGTTGGGGTGGGTTAGTAGGATTTGTAGCAAGGGCTTGTTGTACTTGGACCACAATGTCAGGCAGTATCGTGGCCATTTGTTTCGCGATCTGAGTGGCCAAACGTTCCTGAGACCTTCTTGATCTTTTACCCCTTCGTTGCTGTCTAGACGACATCTACAGAATCATAAAATGAGAAGATTGTGAGTTTATGGTGTCTTTTTAGGTGTCATGTGTCTTTAAGAAAATGAAAATAACATAAATATCAATAATGCAACTACACCCATAGGATGTCTTGGGTTCGCTCATGTTGGGCCTCAAATGTCCCCCATACCTTCACCTACATAGTCATGTGGGCCCCCATGGCTATTGGCTTGGTAGGATTCACACTGTAAATAACATAAATGAAGCTGTGCTATCAAAGCTCAATCAAACGGAGCCGATCGTATTGCATGTACTGAAAATGAAAATGTCTGTGCGATCAAGGCTCAATCAAACGGAGCCGATCGTTTGTGGGCACGCCAGGTTCAACCGCATAATGAAATGGGGAACATGCTCAACGCTCATAATGTAATGGGGAGCGGCGGCCTATGAATTTGCATGTACTGAAAATATTAAACTTGCATCCAACAATAACAACACAACAGGAAACAAACTGAATACACTAGATCATGATATGATGTATGCACAATGGTTTAAGTATAATATATATATATATCAAGACACATGATACACCCCAAAACGTGAGTAAAACGGGGAATTTGTAAAGATTCACTCACATTGGGTGCGTTGGATTGGAGATGGTGAGATGCGCACGAATTAGATGAGCGGAACAACGAGAAATACTAACCTAAATAATAACGGAAAAATATCTTAAACGAGTGGATTTTATTAAGGATTTTAATGAAATTTTTAGATATATTTTTGTGAGTTCAATGCTATTTTCTATCTTTAAAAATGTTATTTTTAAGTATTTTTAATTGATTTTTAAATTAAAATTAAATAAATAAAAATATAAAAAAAAATGTTTATTGACCGTTGACCGTTGACCGGTTCGGTCAGCGAATTAGTTTGCGCCGGGTGAGGCTCGAACCCGAGACCTCCCGTACGCGTGCACGCAGCTCTACCAACTGAGCTACCTGTCTAACCCGAAATAATCTTGTTTTTAATTATATTTATATACTTATTCAATTTAACCGAATTTCTTTTAATTGCCAAAAACATTTTAATTCCACGGACCGGTGCTAGTGACGGGTTTCGAACGCGCGACGTAGGACTTAGTGTTGCACACAGTCCACCGCTGGACTGTGTGTCTAACCCGGTTATTATCTTGGTTTTTATTATACTTAATAACTAACTGAGTTATCCCGGTTTAGTTTTTAAACAAAAAGGCGTGTTATTATATAAGGAGTGCGTATAGCAGGAATCGAACTCAGGACGTGCATGTGTATTTTGCACACAGTCCACCGCTGGACTGTGTGTCTAACCCGTTTATAATTCCGATTTTAATTAATCTTATGTCATCTCTGAACTCGTCTTCTTCATTACAAACACAGACATCAATAAACAACTGATTACGCGATTAATTTAGTTAATGAACGTGATGATCAATTTGAATGTATTGAACCGAAAAGTTTGGGGGAAAGAAGATACCGAACAGATCGTGTTCTTCTGAGAATCCGGCGAAACTCGTCGGCTCTGTTTTTGGAACCTGCGGCTGTGAGAATCAATTAACAGGTTTAAGGGATTAGATGTGAAATTGAACTAATGAGTATTGATTATCAGCACGTTGGAATGAGCATACCGGTAATCAACGAGTTTCCGACAATTCCAAGAGTTTTCCGGCGAAAACAGAAAGTCCAGCAACGTCGTCTGTGGTTGATTATGAGCGATGGGGGAATGTTAGTAAGGTTCTAACAATTGATTGAAACAGTAAAGTAGAGGTATTTTACCGGTTTGAGTTGAATACGGTTTTCCGGTGACTTTTGCAGTAAATTCCGGCGAGCTGATTCAGGCGTTCTGATGGTCTGAAAATGCGACGAAAATGAAATGGAGTATTGGTATGATATCTCTGAGTCGCGAGAGTGGTCTGAAGTTGAAGAATTCTGGACTTGGTGATTTTTCGGTTTTAAAAACCGATAATGATGAGGTTTTAAGTTTAATCAATTCCGATTTGATTAGAAACCGTCGGTGCATCGGTTATAAACTGAATGTGTGAATAAACAACGAATTGACAATTGGTTTGCCGATTACCGTTTCTCAGATGGCGCAACCGGTTTTAACTGAGTTTGTGTATAAATTTCATTTGTGTTCCTAGAGTTAGCAGAAAACACAATGTGGCGGAGTGGTCTTGTGAGTGTCTGTTAAGTCGCTGAAGTGTCTTGGCTGACCCGGGTTCGAGTCCCGGCAGCATCATAATTTTTTTATTTATTTTATTTTAACTTTTTATCAAATATAATTTTTATAGTTTAGTTTATTTATTAATTATGTATCGTTTTAAATCAAAATAATCATAAATATTCGACGTAACTTTTATAACTTGATATTCGGTTACAAAACGGAGCGGGTTTTGAAAACCCGATTTTTACAAATGTTACAGTATCCCCTACTTTTAGGAATTTCGTCCCGAAATTTAAGTAGTTGAAGTAGTAGGAAAAAGATGCGGGTATTTTTCACGCATTGAGTCTTCACGTTCCTAAGTAAACTCAGGTCCCCGTTTCGACTCCCAGCGTACCCTAACAATTGGAATGCGACTTCGTCGAAGACGTTTCTCCCCGTAGTCCATGATCTCCACTGGTCTTTCAATAAAATGCATAGATTCATCAATCTGAATATCTTCCAACGGAATATGGAGATTCTCATCAGCGAGGCACTTCTTCAAGTTCGACACGTGGAATGTGGGATGAATCCTGTTGAGTTCTTCTGGTAGGTCAAGCTTGTATGCTACAGGACCTACTCTTTCGAGTATCTTGAAAGGTCCTACGTAACGAGGTGCTAGCTTCCCCTTTTGACCAAAACGAACTACTCCCTTCCACGGTGATACTTTTAAAAGCACATGATCATCAATGTTAAACTCTAAGGGCTTCCGTCGTTTATCTGCATAACTCTTTTGACGACTTTGAGCCGCTAAAAGATTGTTTCGAATTTGATGAATCTTGTCGGTGGTTTCTTGGATCAATTCTGGACCAGTAATTTGTGATTCCCCAATTTCGTGCCAACATACACGAGATCGGCACTTACGTCCATATAAGGCTTCAAAAGGTGCCATGCCGATGCTCGAATGATAGCTGTTGTTGTACGAAAATTCTACTAGTGGTAGGTGGGCGTCCCAATTTCCCTTGAAGTCTATGACACATGCTCTAAGCATATCTTCAAGAGTTTGAATGGTGCGCTCAGACTGTCCATCAGTTTGAGGATGATAGGCGGTACTGAGATCTAGTCGTGTGCCCATAGCGGATGGAACTGCTTGCCATGTTCGTGAGGTGAAACGACCATCACGATCAGAAATAATACTCAACGGTACCCCATGTCGGCTTACGATTTCGTTGATATAAATACGTGCAAGCTTTTCGTTCTTGAAATCTTCACGGATAGGAATAAAGTGAGCTGATTTTGTAAGTCGGTCTATAATTACCCATATTGTGTCATACCCACCAGAAGTGCGAGGTAACCCGGTAATGAAATCCATGGTTATATTTTCCCACTTCCATACAGGTATTTCCGGTTGGACTAGAAGTCCTGAGGGTCTTTGGTGTTCAGCCTTCACCTTGGAACATGTGAGGCACTTGGAAACAAAAACGGCAATATCCTTCTTCCTTCCAAGCCACCAATAGGTGTATCGTAGGTCTTGATACATCTTATCGGCTCCTGGGTGTATAGAATATCGCGTTTTGTGAGCTTCATTCATGAGAGTTTCACGAAGATTGTTGTGGTTAGGAATCCAGATACGATCTAGGTAATACAGAATACCGTCTGATTTAGTTTCAAGTTTTAGCTCGGCTCCACAGGACATCTCCTTTCGTACATCTTCTTCTGTTATTGAAATGTGTTGGGCTTCTCGAATTTGATCTTTAATGTCGGTTATAATTTGCGAACATAGAAGATGAATGGAGTTCGCATAACCCTTTCGACTAAGTGCATCAGCCACCACATTTGCTTTACCAGGGTGGTATCTAATTTCACAGTCGTAATCATTCAGAAGTTCGACCCATCTTCGTTGCCTCATGTTTAACTCTTTTTGATTGAAGATATGTTGAAGACTCTTGTGGTCAGTGTATATTTCACACTTAGTACCATAGAGATAATGTCTCCATATCTTAAGAGCGAATACAACGGCTCCAAGTTCTAGGTCATGAGTGGTGTAGTTCTTTTCATGCGTCTTGAGTTGTCTCGAGGCATAAGCTATGACTTTTCCTCTTTGCATGAGAACGCAGCCTAATCCTTGCCCTGACGCGTCGCAATAGACTACAAAATCATCACAACCTTCAGGAAGAGTGAGGATTGGTGCATCACAAAGTTTTTGTTTAAGAGTTTGAAAAGCTTCTTCTTGCTTGGGTCCCCATACGAAAGGTTTTCCCTTATGAGTTAAAGCCGTGAGTGGTACAGCAATGCGAGAGAAGTTTGAAATGAACCGACGATAATAGCCAGCTAGTCCAAGAAAAGATCTTACTTCAGTTGGTGTACGTGGAGCTTGCCATTCTTGAACTGCTTTGAACTTTGAAGGGTCAACATGTATTCCCTTGTCATTGACTACATGCCCGAGGAATTGCACCTCTTTTAACCAGAATTCACATTTGGAGAACTTGGCATAAAGCTTTTCCTTTTCTAGAAGTGCAAGAACGAGTCGAAGATGACGCTCATGATCAGCTTTAGATTTTGAATAAATAAGAATATCGTCGATGAAGACTATAACAAATCGATCAAGATAAGGTTTGCAGACTCTGTTCATTAGTTCCATGAAGACAGCTGGTGCGTTGGTTAATCCAAATGGCATAACCATGAATTCATAGTGGCCATAACGAGTTCGAAAAGCAGTCTTAGGGACGTCTTCTTCATGCACTCTAAGTTGATGATAGCCAGATCGAAGATCGATTTTTGAAAAGCAGCTGGCACCTTATAGTTGGTCAAGAAGATCATCGATGCGAGGTAAAGGATAGCGATTCTTAATTGTTAACTTGTTGAGCTCTCTGTAGTCGATGCACATACGAAAAGATCCATCTTTCTTCTTTACAAAAAGGACAGGTGCACCCCAAGGCGACGAGCTAGGACGTATGAATCCCTTGTCTGTCAACTCTTGCAATTGACTGGCTAGCTCTTGCATTTCAGAGGGGGCTAACCTATATGGAGACTTTGCAACTGGTGTAGCACCAGGTATAAGATCAATACGGAATTCGACGTCTCTAACTGGAGGAAGTCCTGAAATGTCGTCAGGAAAAACTTGCGGGAAATCTTTTACTACAGGAATGTCCTCAAGTTTCTTCTCCATGGTCCCCTTTTTGATGATATGAGCTAAAAACGCGACATAATTCTTGCGAAGATATTTTTGAGCTTGAAGACAAGACATTAAGCTGAGCCCTTTCGACGAGGTTTCTCCAATGATTCGAAGAGTCTGACCGTTTGAAAGAGGAATACGAATAAATTTTTCACGACATACAACTTCCGCCTGATGTTGACTGAGCCAATCCATACCGATTATGATGTCAAAACTTCCCAGCTTCATAGGAATAAGGTCGACTGAGAAATCGTGGTCGTTTAAGGTGAGTGTACAGTTGCGTAAAATAGAGTCTAACGAAACTGGTTTCCCGTCCGCAACTTCTACCGTTATGGATTCCGTGAGCTTATCCCGATTTTTGCTTAAGATAGGTTCAAATTCTAAAGACACAAAACTTCTATCCGCACCAGTATCAAATAACATAGAGGCATATCTACCATTTATAAGGAACGTACCGTTGACCACATTGCCGTCAGCTCTGGCCTGGTTAGCGTTGATATTGAAAGCTCTCCCTCTTGCAGGTGGGGGAGCTTGGTTTGCTTGGTTCACCGGGTTGGCTTAGGCCTGAGCATGAATAATATTAACCAACCTTGGACAAGTGTTTCGGAAATGGCTTGGGTCGCCGCAATTGTAGCAAGCCCGCATTGGTTGACCCATAGGATAATTGGGCTGGTAATATTTTTGGGCTAAATGTTGAGTGGGTGGTAGTAGGGGTTGTTGGCCTTGGCCCAATATTTGTTGGTGGGTTTGGGTTATAGGTTGATGGCGGTTCGTTCGTTGAGGCATGCGGCAAGTTTGAACATTATGACCCGCGCGACCGCAGCCGGTGCAATATTGACAAGGATGATCAGGGGAATAGTGATATTGGCAACGGTTACATTTTGGTAACGGGCCTGTGTAGGGTCTTCTGTATAGTGCGTGTGAAGGAGTGACTTGAGTAATGGGTGCAGCAGGAATTGGGGAGTTGGTTTGAGTAACTGCAAAATTTCTGGTGTTGCGCTTCCTCTTATTAGCGAACTTAGAGGAAGGAATGGGGTGGTTTGAAGTTTGTCCCTCAACAGGGGCTTTCTTCTTCTCTTCTTTGAACTTCCCGTTGCGAATTCGGTTTTCGGTCAGTTCAGTTGCTAACTCCATAGCAGCTTCAAGTGTTACTGGTGAAATGCTGAGAACTGAATCTTGGATTTTCGAGGGAAGTCCTCGAATATAGTGCTCGATCAGACGATAGGTTGGGGTGAACAAATTTGGAACCATTTGGTTCAACTCCAAAAACCTCTTGTTATATGTAGTGTGATCACCCTCCTTTTGCTTTAGAGAATGAAATTCGTCCTCCAGCTTTTTAATTTCACTTCTAGGACAGAAACGCCTAGTCATGATTTCCCTTAACTCCTCCCAAGTTAAGGCCATCGCATCATCAGTTCCCCTCTTCCCTTTCTCAGTATTCCACCAAGTGAGAGCTACCCCAAATAGTCTCCCGGTGGCGTATCTAACCTTGCGATCCTCGGGACAATCGTAGTTTAGAAAGGTGTTTTCCATCTCCTCGAACCAATGTAGGAGAGCAGTGACACCCTCGGTCCCTTCAAATTTAGGAGGATCACAGGACTTAAAATGTTTGTAAGAGCACTTGCTGGTAGGAGGGTTGTCGATGTTCTGGTCCTGTTGTTGGGGTGGGTTAGTAGGATTTGTAGCAAGGGCTTGTTGTACTTGGACCACAATGTCAGGCAGTATCGTGGCCATTTGTTTCGCAATCTGAGTGGCCAAACGTTCCTGAGACCTTCTTGATCTTTTACCCCTTCGTTGCTGTCTAGACGACATCTACAGAATCATAAAATGAGAAGATTGTGAGTTTATGGTGTCTTTTTAGGTGTCATGTGTCTTTAAGAAAATGAAAATAACATAAATATCAATAATGCAACTACATCCATAGGATGTCTTGGGTTCGCTCATGTTGGGCCTCAAATGTCCCCTATACCTTCACCTACATAGTCATGTGGGCCCCCATGGCTATTGGCTTGGTAGGATTCACATTAGTATTGGCAATTTAACACTCGCATCCCCCGAATGCAAACCACAAAATATGTTCATGAGATGTTTGGTCGGAACGTGTCCAGGTGTAGACACAATGACAACTCAAAGTGGGGTTAGCTCACACGACGTTTGGTATAGCATGCTTTGGCCTAATAGGTACTTCGTACTCTCATCGTTAGTCACCAGGTAGGCAAACTGGTCCTTTATTTTGGATTTATACGAATGCCAGCCTAGACAGGACGTTCCGACTACCGGTACGGGTACCCTTCCAGTTACTACATGCCCGTCATGAGAACTCACTTTGATGAGATTTGAAAACACGAAAATCATTGTAAAAGCAATCATGATATGGTGTGTGCTTTCATGGATGTGATATGTTATGAGCATACGATTCATGATAGGCATTATATGATAATACATACTTATGAACATGCTTGCACAATATCAAATGTAACATTTAACATAAAACATATAAACATTATGAAATTTGGCATATAACACACAAAAATCTTATAAGTTTCTAATCGACTATAGTATAGGCTCTAAGGGTCTAATAACCTATCCTATATCCCTATATTCATGGCTCTGATACCAATCTGTCACACCCCGACCCGCAGCGGAATAAGAGTCGGGGCATAATTGGGTTATCACCAAAGCTCATGACATTTACTAATATGTTTCATATTTAATAAAGTCAAAGTTACATTTCCAAAAAATCCAAACATGTTCATTCAATACAAGGAAAATAAGCCAAGCATAATAATCCCAACACTAAATCGTTTTATTCTTCTAGTCCAAGTCCTATGTGTTCCTAGCTGCTGCTGCTTCACCTGTATCATGTGTTAAATGGGGGTTTTTGGGTCAACATAAGTTGGCGAGTGAACCTTATTAGATAAACATTTATTAATGAATTAATTGTTAGTTTATCAATGAAAAATTGTGCATAATCATAGATGAGCAAATGTAAATAATCAAGCAATGGCAAATAGCAGTCACAACTATAACATACAATAACACATAACAGCATACATGAACATACCAACATCATACTGTAAATAACATAAATGAAGCTGTGCGATCAAAGCTCAATCAAACGGAGCCGATCGTATTGCATGTACTGAAAATGAAAATGTCTGTGCGATCAAGGCTCAATCAAACGGAGCCGATCGTTTGTGGGCACGCCAGGTTCAACCGCATAATGAAATGGGGAACATGCTCAACGCTCATAATGTAATGGGGAGCGGCGGCCTATGAATTTGCATGTACTGAAAATAATAAACTTGCATCCAACAATAACAACACAACAGGAAACAAACTGAATACACTAGATCATGATATGATGTATGCACAGTGGTTTAAGTATAATATATATATATATCAAGACACATGATACACCCCAAAACGTGATTAAAACGGGGAATTTGTAAAGATTCACTCACCTTGGGTGCGTTGGATTGGAGATGGTAAGATGCGCACGAATTAGATGAGCGGAACAACGAGAAATACTAACCTAAATAATAACGGAAAAATATATTAAACGAGTGGATTTTATTAAGGATTTTAATGAAATTTTTAGATATATTTTTGTGAGTTCAAGGCTATTTTCTATCTTTAAAAATGTTATTTTTAAGTATTTTTAATTGATTTTTAAATTAAATTAAATAAATAAAAATATAAAAAAAAATGTTTATTGACCGTTGACCGGTTCGGTCAGCGAATTAGTTTGCGCCGGGTGAGGCTCGAACCCGAGACCTCCCGTACGCGTGCACGCAGCTCTACCAACTGAGCTACGTGTCTAACCCGAAATAATCTTGTTTTTAATTATATTTATATACTTATTCAATTTAACCGAATTTCTTTTAATTGCCAAAAACATTTTAATTCCACGGACCGGTGCTAGTGACGGGTTTCGACGCGCGACGTAGGACTTAGTGTTGCACACAGTCCACCGCTGGACTGTGTGTCTAACCCTGTTATTATCTCGGTTTCTAACCCGAAGTGTCTTGGCTGACCCGGGTTCGAGTCCCGGCAGCATCATAATTTTTTTATTTATTTTATTTTAACTTTTTATCAAATATAATTTTTATAGTTTAGTTTATTTATTAATCATGTATCGTTTTAAATCAAAATAATCATAAATATTCGACGTAACTTTTATAACTTGATATTCGGTTACAAAACGGAGCGGGTTTTGAAAACCCGATTTTTACAAATGTTACACCATAATTCTTGGTAAAATACACAAAGTATATAGCCACGCACACAAATATATATTGTTGAATTAGTATTAAGTCCATGCGTTGTAGCGATTGTCGTAAAACTATTTCAAGTACTACAAATGCTATACCACTGTCAGTGACCATTAACACTGGAAAGCTCGTAAAAACAAAAAATCACGCCGAACGAAAAGCAGACGTAAAATTTTTGAATCACGAATGCTCGTTGCAGATAAATTAAACTGAAATGTAAAACACAGAAAAAATAACTAAATCAATCCAGGACCCGCGCGTTGGACGAATTTGTCAAACGGAGAAAAATAGATGTGTTGCGACGGGCCAGTCAAACAGGAAAAAATATACGAAAAAATGTTGAACCCCACACACGTATTGCGTTGCGGTGCGTTAACTCACAAAATTTAGAACAAAACGAAAATTTTGGGAAAGATGAAAAGTATGGTTGACCAAAATTGAAAATAAAAAAAGAATTGGATTAAATTGCAAAAGATGAAAAACTTTTAGTTAAAAGTAGAAAAAACAAAAGATCTAAATTGCAAAATTTAAGTTATTTATTAATATTAAATAAAGATAATGATAAAAATAGGTGATATCTATATATTAGTTATTAATATTAATATTAAAAGAAATTTATAAAATAAATATGAATAAAATTTAAGAGGTTGAAGGAGAGAATGCCATGTGGCATTATTTGTAATCTTTTATTATAAGTTACATACGTAAGTATTAGAAATTATTTATTTTAATGATGTTATACCTTCGTATATGTTAGGTGTTACTTTAAAATACATTCATCTTCATAAAATATGTTTTAACGTTATGTTTGTGGATTGATCGCCAACATTTTAATCATATAATATATCAGCAACTCCGTGGTCGATGCTACAGTTAGACCCTAAAACAATCGTGTACAATGATTTGAAGAACAAGGCTTGTGTATGTAAGAAGATCAACATCATTCACGATGGTCATCGTAGTCAGACCATGGAGTAGAGTGATTATAAGGGTTCTAGAGAAATATTAAAATCAACGCCACATCTAAAAATGACAAATCATCTACATCATTATAATCGATAAGATGATAAGGATATGTTGTATAATATAATTACTTTTTAAGATCAGGGTATATTGGTGGTGGTTATAGTGGACCAAGAGGTTTAATAAATGGGTTATCATTAGTTTTTGATACACCAGTAGTTTGAGTCTCAGAACTAGTAGGTGAAAACTCATATGAGCCATCAACAAGTGCTGAAACTACTGTGCCAAAGTCAAAATTGTCTTAAGTAGATTGGTTTCTTCTTGTTCATGGATGACAATAGTTATATGAAAACATCTATTCAGTAATCTAATGTTGTATTTTCAGCAGTTTAATTAACTCTATTCTGTAATCTACTGCTTGATCATTTCTTGGCTTGAATTTTAGAATTTCCTAATCCAATAATTTAGCAGGTTTAGCATGTATTTTGAGTGTTGACAAGTTATTGAACTTTACACTTAATGTCTCTTCTATCACATTTGTTGTAGAGTTGAACACTACTGAGTAGGCTTTTGTAGTTGAAGAGTACCCAATGAAATATCCACAGTCTATCTTGGTAGCAAACTTTGATATGCAAATTCAAGATGAAACATGGACAACCAAATACTCCGAATAAGGAAAATTAGTAGGTTGATCTTATAGAAAATTTCATAGGCAGTCTTTTAATGTCTTTGATTGATTAGAACCTTGTTTTGCAAATAAGCTAGCTTGGATCTTACAACTTCAATAAGACACCTGTCCTTCCTTTCTACCACCCTATTTTGCTAAGGAGATCTAGGCACACTGAATTGTCTTACAATTCATTTGGATTCACATAATGTGTTAAGTATGTGATTTCCAAATTCAGTTCCATTGTCACTTCTAAGAATTTTAACAGGGAGATCATATTGTTTCTATGTTATCACAAAGCAGTTCTTTATAATCTCTGCAGTTTCATCTTTGAAGTGTAAGAAATAAGTCTAAGTGAATCTTGAATAGTCATCAACAATGACTAAAAGGTATCTCTTTTTTGCCAAATTCATTATCTTAACAGGCCCAAATAGATTAAGATAAAGCATCTGAAGACATATTATGGTTTTAGATTCTTCACTGGACTTATAGGAGACTTTATGTTGTTTTCCTTTAAGACAAGAAAAAACAATGTTGATCACATTTGAATTCTTTTTAGAAAGTCCTCTTACCAGCCTTGCTTGGATACATCATTGATTGTTTGTACGTTGATATGACCCAACCTCCTATGCCACAGTTTAGTTTCTTTTGTAGACGCTTGAGAAAATAGACATACAATTTGTGGCAGAAGGTTATTTTTCAGCATATCAACTAGATACATATTTCCACTTCCGTTAGTCAAAAGTTGAGCATCATTGGCAATTAGACACTCAATTTTCTCCATAAGTTCAGGCTAACAATTTTACAAGACTTTTTTAGTGAAGAACATGCTATATCCTTTATCACACATTTGTGACACACTAAGAAGGATGAATTACAAATTATCAACAAGGTTGACATTTTCAAATTTAATTTTCCAGCATTTAATCCACAAGACCTTAAGATTTTTCCTTTAGAGTCATTTCCAAAGGAGATATCCGATCCACCATGGGCTCTAAAATGAGAAAGAATATTTTTACAACTTATCATATGTCTAGACCCCCCACTATTAACATACCATAGGCTATAAAGGTGAGATAATCCATTCTTGATGATTTCATCTGTGGAAACAAGTGCTAGATTAGGTGAGACACCCAATTCGTTTACGCGGTCAAAACCAAATGTTAAACAACGAACTTTACAACGACATTTAAACTTTTAAACATTACTTAAGGACTTGATCAATATATACAAAGTTAACTACTTAACACTAG
The DNA here is from genome assembly GCA_947069175.1 of Scalesia atractyloides. Classification (NCBI taxonomy): domain Eukaryota; kingdom Viridiplantae; phylum Streptophyta; class Magnoliopsida; order Asterales; family Asteraceae; genus Scalesia; species Scalesia atractyloides. The sequence goes on along the minus strand of CAMTDV010000002.1, from coordinate 6,538,316 downwards.
ATATAACCATCTTTCATTTTACAACAAGTTATAAAGCACATGTTTTGGAACATTATTAACAACTAGATTTTAACTACATAAACAACCAAAGTTTTGACCCATGACATAAGCTAGTTCGGAAGCGCAATGAGGACGAAAAGAAGTTAGCGTGTGTGTTCGTTCCAAGCCCGCGAATCCGCTTAAAGTGTCGTTATACCTACAACATAGCAAAAGGTTTATTAAATAAGTGAAAGAGAGGTAAAATCCTAACTTCCATCAACTTAACATTCCATGATTTCCATTGTTTCCATAACAACTCCATGTTTATACTCCTTCGATTGCATTAACTTGATTTACCCGTTTACATCAATTCACCACTTTAAGCGTTCGTATAATAATCAATACATAATCGTATGACCCGTTCGTACCAGGTCAACTACATGACCACTTCAAACATTTCATTCTTGTTCGTTGATCCGTTCTTACCGAATCGACTACATGATTGTTTTAGACATTTCATTCTAGTTCGTTGACCCGTTTATACCGATTCAACTACATGACCATTATTGACATTTTATTCTAGTTCTTTGACCCATTCGTACCGGATCGACTACATTATCGTTTTAGACGTTTCCTTCTAGTTCGTTGACCCGTTCGTACCGGATCAACTACATGAAATAAGTTACTATACACATTTCAAATTCCTTATGTTATAATAATAAACATTATTAAGAATAAAACCATGACCGTAACAAGTACGCACCTCGGTCTTGCGAACCTTAGGACTTTTTGCTACTCGGACCTTCTTCCTTCATGTTTACTCATAACACATTCGTTCGTAGTTTTTGGGCATTGTTTCATCACATATGACAATTTCTTAAAGTCAACGCACAACCATAGTTAACAAGTATCACATTTTCTCAAAGTTAACATTTAGTGCATTTCATCGAGCACTTGGTGTGCGACTGTAATTCACCAATTTTCATGTCCATGAACTCCCAATTCCGAGTAAATTACATAAATTCTTTAATAATAAGCATTCAATCAATATTTTGTTGATAAGTCAATATCCTAACCTTAACAAAAACTCAATTCCTACATCATAATTCAAACCCACTTTAAAATTTTTTAAGGTTTTCTACTAGAACACATACACACATCAATTTCACAAAATTAAGCATCCATAAACGTTTCCTAACCATGCTTCTACATTCATTTGTATCATTTTACTTTAACACCAAGGATTACTAGATTTTTCATTCATCCTCATAACATAAAAACTCACCAAAATCAAAATTTTGACTTACTTCTTGTTGGAAAAGTTTAGTTCATCAACAATTAGAGTTCATGCGCAAGATCAAGCCTTAGTTTCCCTTCCAATTTGCTGAATATGTGTGAATTAGGTTATTGGTGTTCTTCCCTTCTTCTCTCTCTCAAAACACGCACATACACACATATACAGACTTCCACATTTTGCACATTATTTTCTTTTAATTTTCAACTTTCCTACATGTCATCTTTAGCCCCTCATGTTTTAAGTTCATTCATAACATTACTTTACTTTATGTTAAAATTTAACATATCATAACTAGGTTACTATTTTTCCTAGACATCATACTTTGTACTAGAATACTCTAAACAAAATACAACAACTTCGTCACAACATCAAATATTTTGGGGTGCTACATTAGGAGACATGACTTCTAAGGATTTACCAATAGTTCTTTCTAGAATCATATAGATGAGTTTTTCATTTAGAAAAACCTCATATGTAATAAGATCATTTGTGATTGCATGTTGTTTGAAATCTGCTGCAAATATAGCAAGATTACTGTTGGATATATCATCAACTATACTACTACAGTCAACAAAGTTTTGAGTGAAGAAACTTTGGTGACTTGAGTCTGGTGCATGTGTCTGTGACAAAGTTGGTGTAGATATGAATGCATGTGAGGGAACATGTGACATTGTGGCTTGTGAATAATGATTTAAACTTGGTGGATAAGCAAACTGATCAGGTGTTGACATGGGTGTTTGAGGGAAATAGGTTGTAGCCATTGTGTTTGGATGAGGGGTAATTTTGGAAATACTTTGTTATGATTTTTGAGAATTTGATTGTCTTGATGAACTTGGATATGTGATAAAGGATCAGAAATCTAGAGTAAGATTCATGCATTCTATGGAAAAATGCCCTAATCTATGACACTTTCAACATTCTACTCCTGATTTATCTCTTTCAAATTTCTTTCCACCTTCCAATCTAGGAAACATCCTCCCAGTTTTGTTGTAAACTTGATTAGTTTTGAAGCTCAATAGGACAAATTGGTTAAGAACATCAAATTCTTCTTGATCCATTGGATCCATATGTTTTTGATCATTCATTATTAAAGCAAAATTATGGTTTCCAGTATGGATGTGTTAAATTTAGAATTGAAACCAGTAGTTATATCAACAAAGTGATCATAGCCTAAGTTATTTGTACTGTTGGATTATAATGACTTATCCTGACTCATTAGGGTTGTGTTACCATATGTGTAATCATTAGCGTTTTTTCTTGAAGACAACAACTTCTATTTCTGATCAAGCCCTCTCTCATAAGTGAGAAGTTTGTCATGAAGTTGTGTCAGAGTCATCTATTTGAATCCAACATAGTTTCTCAACACATATGAAACTGTCTCCACTTATCAGGAAGAGATCCCATAAATTTGTGACTTAGAGCAGAATTTGTACAAGTTTGGTCTACAAGCCTTAGCTCACTGATTAGGCAATTAAACCGCTCAAACTGTTGAGTCAGAGATTCTCCCTTGATATGGGTAAATGTTTCATACTGGGTTCAGAATTTCTCTGTTGTTCTCTTGTACCTTATATGTATCACCAAATTACTCATTCAAAGTATCCCACAACTCTTTAGCATTCTCACAGTGGAGCAAGCCAACATAGATTTTGTTGAGTAAGGCCATGGCCAGTATCTCTAATGCCTTAGTATCGAGCTCCAACTTTTGAAAATCTTGCTCAGAGTAATCAGTGGGTTTCTTAGGAATACTAACATATGGTCTTTCAATACTCAGTACAGAGGAAATATGAGGGCCATATACCATAGACCTCCAGCAACATGTGTTCTGCTGGGATAAGTGGTGACCCATCCTTCGTTGCCCTATCTTGAATTCATGACGAACGAGCATCAGATGCTTATTTGTCGATCCAGTATTGTGAGCATCATGAATGATTGGCATATCTCTGAATTATATTAAGTTTCTCATAAAATGGAGTATCAAAACAACTGAATGTTTCAACTGGTGTAATTATTCTCAAGTCTTATGATCACTCAGTCAGTTATCAATATAAGTTATTTTATCTTCTGAATTAATGGTGAAGTCAATTCAATGAAAGTGTGAAGTGTATGTGCATGTGTGTATTTTTTTATTAAACATTAGAACATGTATGGAAATTCAATCTAAACAGTTAATACAAACACATCATCATCAACGTAGTTGAATTTGGGAATGTCTGCATAATGATTTCATTTCATTCAGATGCTTACAATACAATCAAATAGTACAAAATGTACTCCCCTTCAGCAGGTGATCTCTTTCTCACTTATTTGTTTTGCCTTTTGGCTCTAAGTGTTAACTATTACAGTGAAAGTGAAGAACTATATATAGGAGGAGAGATCTGGGTGACGTCACCCTAAAAGTGGCACTAGACAACCTAATTAATGGTGTAACTGACAATAGTTAACATAACTGTTGGATTGTTACAAAGGGTACTGTTACATTGAAACTATTGTAAACAAAGATAAACCTGTTGGATTCTCAAAAATGTTGGAAGGATTCCAACACTTTTGGAATCTAGTGCTTTTGGTCTTGTTGACTTACTTTTCTAGTCTTCAACTTTGATTTTTGTTAACTTGGCTATTGACATGTTGACCAGTATTTTGACAATCCAACAATGTATTTCTGTTCTTTTATTATTTAAGGCAACAGTTTGTTTCAGCACTTTTGGTGGTTTTTTGAGAAGCCTTCAAGAGGAAAACTTCTAGACTTATGAATGTACTTCAACTTATTACATCAGGCAGGGAAGTTAGTTCCCGGATTTTTTGCTTTCATTATCAGGAGATTTTATATAACAAAATAATTATGCATGACACCATTTTGGCAGCACGTTCGGCATATCGATTTTAACTAAGCTTCATATAGAAATGTGAATAGAAATAAACATGCCGTAACGATATATTCGGATTTATTGTTGAAGCTCTTTTCTTTTATATATAGATAATGTGTATACGATTGATGTTATTCAAGTTTTTGTTTTGTACGTGTTCCTAGCCTTTGAACTAATTTCTGACATATAATTTATGTTCTTGTTTCGTATTTATGTTATGTCGTTCTCATCAATAATCTTTTATGTCTGTGTTCATATGTTTCAACCTGTAAATATAAAATTGACATGTGAATTTGTGATTAGTTAAGTACTTGTCGATATATAAATATGTGAATCGTAATTTCCAAAGTGTGAAACAAGCTGAAGTCAAAGACTCAAAGACGGTTTTGCTTAGTTCGGTTCAGTTCTTAGTAGTTTGTTTTTTATTAATAAGGATGAAGAAACATCACCCACGATTTAGTCTAAAAACCGGGAATACCTGAAATTTAACTTAGTTTGAAACAACATGTTTATTCTATTGTTATCATTAAATCTCCACAAAATAATAATTACTCAAATTTAACTTAGTTGAAACAACATGTTTATTCTATTGTTATCATTAAATCTCCACAAAATAATAATTAACGTGTGCAATAATAATTTTGATGAACATAACTTTTAATGTAATTTAGCTACCAATAACTTTTAGCTACCTACAAAGTGCTATATTTATTTGTTTCATAACTTTTTTTGTTATGTATATACTTTTTATATTTAAATTATTATATTTTATTCATGAATTATCAACTTACCTAACGAGTAACCATCATTACTGTTATTTTATTTTATTGTACTTTAATTATTAAAAAGTACCCTACCTATATCCCTAAATATTATGTATAAGGATTTTTAATGGAAAGTGTACTTTCCATAAATAAAAAGAAAAGAAAAAAAACTTCTCTCAAATTACAATAGCAATTCCAATAACCTTGGAATTGCATAAAGCTGTTATAGGGTTGTTTCCACATGTGTACATAGTACTTCAAACAATTTTAAGATAATACATATGCATGCAGCATGCTTAATTATATTTGTTATTATTGTGTGAAACTGTGCACAGACTTGAACTAAGAACCCTACCCATCAAGCTCTATTATTCACAACCGACCACCATTAAAAAACCCTAATCCACAACTGTATATCAACCATTTTAGCAAGTTCGATAAATTGCACATCGATCAAAGACAGGAATATTCAATTATCCTTTTTGAATTGTTCATCATGCGTGAATGAATCGAAAGTAACTGAAGCCCTAATCTTTTTCGAAAGGTGCTAATAATTATTTATTAAGTTTAAAGCACAAAGATTAAACTAGGGTTTTGAGACTTTTTAGAGTTTTTAAAAACACAAACTTTACATTTTTGTGTTTTTGGTTACATCATTTTTATTATATACACTGCATGACTGATTTAATACCTCTAGTCCCATAATCCAATCCGATAAATTCAATAAACTTGATATTGACATGCATGCTTTAACGGTCTTCTGTGTGTTAAATGGTCCCACTTTCCTTAACGATCGAGGGTTTAAGTCCTGTTCTAAATTATGAATTAGATTACGAATAGATTAGAGTAGTGTGTGAGTTGTTATTCTATAACACTTCATACATAAGTTTCGTGTTCTCTAATCAAAATCGTTGCATTTAGAGTATTAATATATAATTTATAGGATTAATTGCGTTTGTTCTCAGTTTTTAGGCTTTAGACCTCTATTGATATGATTTATATAAAAATTAAGTGATTGGAGAAATAAATTAGAGTAAACTTCCGTTTTACTCCCTACGGTTTGGTCACTTTAATGGTTTTGCCCCAATCCTTTAAAAATAGCCAGTTTACTCCCTGATCTATGAAGCTTATCACCATTTTACTCCCTGCCCCAAACGGTATCCATTTCCACCATTAAATCCTGGTCATGTGCCCCTCACATGAGGGGCATTTAAGTCTTTTCTCATTCTCTTAATTATTATTTAGTATTTATATATAAAAAAGAAAAAAACAAATCTCTTTCATTCATAACTAATACATGTATCAGCAGGTCTTTCAATAAAAGAAAAACATATATGAACATTTAATAACTCCCTCTCACAATCAACCATCACCTCCCAAGTAACCTGAACTAACAATTAGGGCTGAATTAGTCACTCAAACTTGTTTCTGAGCTTCAGGAACCATAGAAGCAGAAATATCACTAGCAGAAACAACAGCACCTTCTTTCGCCAACGGAATCGACAACAATCCAGTACCACATCCTGCATCACACACGCTAACACCTTTAAGCGAGTCCTCATCAGTCAACATCTTCATCACACTCTCCACCTTCTGAACTCAGATCTACCGTCGTCGTCTCTTTGGTTACCGAAACCCTAGATTCTTTCTTGGCTCGAAACCCTAGATTTGCGTTGCTCTATCTCCTGTTTCTCTCTCGTTCGGCTCCCTCTCTCTCTTTCTAGTGCGGGATGGTGGTGGTGGGGGATGGTTCCTGTTTTACATCTGTCGGTGTGGTGGTGCGCCGTGAGAGATAGTGGTTGTTCAGATCTTCCGGTGTGGTGGTGGTGCAGGATGGTGGTTGGGGGTGATGGTAAAGTCTGGTGGTAATGGAGGTGGTGGTGGTTGCGGTGGATGGTGAGTGAGGATGGTGATTGATGGTGGTCAGGTATAGAGAGAGAGAACAGTGACGAATGATGATTGAGAAAGAGAGTTGTTTTTTTCTTTTTTATATCTAAATACTAAATAATAATTGAGAGAATGAGAAAAGGCCGAAATGCCCCTCATGTGAGGGGTACATGATCAGGATTTAACGGTGCAACTGGATGCCGTTTGGGGCGGGGAGTAAAATGGTGAAAAGCTTCATAGATCAGGGAGTAAACTGGCTATTTTTAAAGGATTGGAGCAAAATCATTAAAGTGACCAAACCACAGGGAGCAAAACGGAAGTTTACTCAATAAATTATGTTTAGTGAACACTAATGCGTTCCCAGCATATGATCATGTGACTATTTGTATGCATACACCATAACCTAGTGATCGATATGGTGTTTAACCCCTACAAATTAGTGTAAGTTCAAATTTCAGTAAATACAAGTTTAGATGGTATTAGAGCATTCACATCTCATTCCTTAATCCTCATACTCATCACAACCATAAAATCTAAGAAAACTACTGAAAAATACAACTCCATCCCATTATTTATCCTTATACCTTATTAATATATAAAAACTAAAGTAAGCTCTTATTTTTAAGAAAAACTAAAATAAAACCTTATATTTTTATGGATAAAGAATGAAATGTTGGAGGGTTCTAAAAAATGATGGATAAATTTATAGAATAGTGGTTTTTTGTTATATTATATGGATAAAAAAAAAGAATGAGACGTGAATGTGTTAAGGTGTAAAAAATGTTAAAATATTTTTGTACTTAGTATACATTTAGTTTATTCATGGGAAGAAGACCACAACCATGTGCTATAAGCCTATAACTTGATCACATTTCCCATGAAAAGGTTTTGGTTTCTGGAATTTGGCTTTCCGAGTGGCTGAATATAGTACATATATTTACCTTGACAAGACCTACTTTTTTGGAACAGAACAAGCCCTAAATAATAACTATGTTACGTGTTTATCATATCATTTTTGTTAAGAGTAACATGTGTTATAAAATATTGCCATATACATATGTATAAAAGACACATAGCTAACTTCTGTGAATATGATTCTAATTATGTATATAAAAGAGTCATGTAACATTAAAACTAAAAAACTACTATACATTCTTGTAAATTAAGCTACATTAAAACTAAAAAACTACTATATGTTTTCTATAGTTTGTATATCAACTCTTTCAAGTTTGTTTATGTGCAAAGAAAGGTACGTAACGTCCAACATATGAACTCCTCAAGCTGAACAAACGTCTGACTAAGATAACCAATCATGTTTGTATGACTATAAGATGGTAGAGATCACCATAACTTTTCTTTGATGATAGAAATCATCAGTTTTAAAGGTTTGTTTGAGTTTGAGATGTGTTGTAGATGTAGTGTTCTTTAACTTCAACACTTTTAGCATGTATGCATGCTGGCATCTTGCAGCGAGAGCATCTTTGATATGGATCTTCTAAGCTTACCGTTCATTTTATTCATGAAATCTGATTCATTATGGACTTCTTACGGTTATCTCGATTTTATTAATTTGAAAATGTAGTTTCAAAAATTGTTAAATAAACAGGACACGTTTGTTATATATTTAAATATAAGTATGCCAATGTAAATTTAGGAAAACCATGCTGGCATAAATATGTTAATTTTTTTAACGACAAATTTCTTTTAAGTCATAGGTTTAAAAGGTGAAATCCAAACACGGTATTTCCAAATAAAGTTGGATAAGCGTTTATGAGTATAATGGGTTTGAGAGATGGTAATCGCTACAAGGATTAAGACCTATAGCAACGGAATATTTAAGGCTATAAATACGTAGGTATTTTCCATCTATCACAACAACATGTCGTTGCTACAACGTTTATGTCCATAAATTCGTAGGTATGGGTTCTCCAGATCGTGACTACAAGTGTTGTCGCCATAAATGACTTTTTAGGGGCGACAAGTCGTCGCTACAAGTTTGTAGTAAAACATAATTACAAAATAGATAAAAGTATTAATTTAATTATGTTAATATTTACTAAATAAAATACATTTATTAAATTATATTGACCAAAATACCGTCAATATAAATTTATCCGAGAAAAATGCTCGGATAGTTCATGTGTTTAGCTCAAATATCACCAATAGTCTCTAAACTTTTAAAATTGCAGATATAGTCCTTAACTTTTGCATATTCGTTCTCTGATAGTCCCTATCATAGATGGGATTAGTTTTTGGTGTTAAGTAGGTGTGAAATAACAAAATTATCCTTATAGTAACTACTTTCGTTGAAACCTATAGAAACAATAAGTCTTTGCTACAGAGCTTAAATCTTTTTTTTAAATTAAGTTTTTTCAAGCTTTTTAAACCACAAAATCCCATAATCAAACAAAATTAAACTTATCAAAACATATTAAACCAAAACATCATAAATTAAATCATGCATTACAATCAAAGTATCAGGAATTAAAGAAGTACAAACCAATACAAATTATACAAAGTAGCCAATCATCTTTATTATCACCACTATGATCACCACCTCGATGATTTCTTTCAAAATATTTTTGCATGTGTTCCATTCCTCGGTCAAACACTCGCAGCATGTCGTGTTGCATTTTTTCTCATTGTTGGTTCATTTGTTTTTGGAGTTGTTCTTCAACTTGTGTTGCAATATATTCTTGTAGGGTAAAATTCTTGTAGTGGATGTCCTTACTACATGTATACATGATTTCATAGACTTATCTTAACAACACTTGTTTTCTACTAAGTCGATCTAGCTTGCACCAACGTCTAACGACTCCCGTAACCAAAGAGTAAAGCAAGGTTACAAGTAGAAACAAAGAAAACAATTATATCGATTTGAGAGATCTTTGCAAGTTGTATCGAAGGTGGTTTGTGCAAAAGAGTTCACCATTGTTTATACTAAGTGGACCTATTTAGATCCCGATTATGATCATGGGTAAGATATTTAGCGATTGTGAAATCCCATGCAAATGAGAAGTTGTGTTATTTTATTCCCTTTTGGGTATCTCTAGTTTTATACAGGCTCGCATTACTGCTTTCCAACCAGAAATTTGTTAGATTCAATCAATTGCTTGGAGATATGAGAAGATTCATTAATCCAAACAAACACAACTTTTTATTTTCATTTATTTAAAGTAACTTATTTTGTTTTCTTTATTTTTAACTTTTTATTATCATATTTAGTGTGACTGGCCCCAGTGAAGCGTGTTCTTGGATGAATATTTGTTAATGAAATAATTCTAAGTGATGGGTATGTATGATAACGCGTAATGAGGCTTTGGAAGAACGAGATGGGATATTTATATTTATACAATTAAAAGTTTTTTATAAAAATAATTGGATATATGGAGCCATGGAGGATTTGGTGGAAACACAATTGCATGGGCTCACTCCAACAAAAATTTTAGGTTCTTAGACTGAGACATAAAAGACAATGGCGAATGATACTCTTAACTAATTAGTTTTATGTAAATTTTATAGTAAATATATTAGTTATACCTACTATCTCCGTTCAAATAGAATTGATATAATTGCTATCAAATTTAAACGTATTGATTTTATACTAATATTTGTTATAAATCTAAGTTTAGTTTATTAATATTTGTGGTCATAACTAATTATATTTCTTTGGATAATTAATTATATTATTAAGTAGAGTGAACTGTCATCTGTCCGTGTGATTTGGCTGCTTTTATGAGTTTTGCTTAAAAGTATTATTTATTTGCATTTGGGACCCTTTAGTTTGAAATTTTTTCCACTTTCCTCCAACTAACAAGTCTCGTCCAAATTGTAACACGCTACACTTCTGAAACTCCCACGCTATCACTTTGTCATCACCTTCTTTAACCAAACCTCCTCAACACCACCCATCACCTGAAACCGTTGCCACCATCATTCCATCATTATAACCTGAAAACGTTGATTAGAACACCCTCTTTACCATAACCATCATTATAACTTGAAACCACCCCTACCATCAATCCATCATTATAACCTTAACTTGAACCCATTGGTTAAAGCACCTCTCTGCCACCACCATCATTATGGCCTCAAACCGAATTCGTTCTATGCAGATCTAGTGGTTCCTCGTTTTTCGGTGGTTCCGAGTTTCCATAACTTCCCACGTGTTACCTTCTCATTCTAGGGTTTCAATCTGTAGGTCGGTGCACTAGCTTGGGACCCACGACTCATAGCACACTCTATTGTTCATGGCCCGTAAACAAGTGGATTGGGTTGCTTTTACGCAACTTTAGTAATCTTCAATTCTGACCCGGAAATCCTCCATTTTACTTAGGAACCTGTAAAACACTTATAACAAACATTTAATCCATTCCAAGCAATGATTACAACAAACAACTATAAAATGCGAGTTTTAACACTATAATAACATGTTTTCTATCAGACACATCAAGCACCCACAGCATCACGAGGATCAGATTCGTGATCATTCGCTGCCACCCCCAATCGATCATGCTCGCGTCAACAGATTCACATAAGCCTTGTGGCAGTTACGAAAGTTACTAATCATAGGCTATTTACTTTTGTGTTTTTGGTTTTTCATATTTTTACAACTTATATTTGTCTTGTTGTTGTTGTTATTATTGTTGTTGTTGTTGTTGTTGCTGCTGCTGCTGCTGCTGCTGTTGTTGTTGTTGTTGTTGTAGATTTTACCCATTATTTGTGTCCCGCAATTTGTAAGACCCTAATAAACTAAAATTTTATAAAAATTCTGTCCCTACATATTTTCGAGTTTCATAAAACTTTATAAACATTTGATTATTTCAACATGTTATCGTTGTTTAGTTTCGTAATGACTAAACAAAGTGCGGAAGCTTGGGCTTTGATCGTGTTCGCTTCTTCGATAAACATGATCGTCATCCACTGCCTCTAAACATTACCTATATTTCACCAAATATGAAATATGTTAGTTATATGGAGTTTACAACTAATCTAGTTAAGCCTGAAAGCTCAAAACAACTAATACAACAAATTGCACAAATACAACACCGTAAGCCACGACTCTGTGCCGTAGCTTAAGGTGGGCTACTACAGATCATGTTTCAATCAGCAACTGCCAGCCGTAAGCTACGGCTGGCCACCGTAGCTTAGGGTGGGCTGCTACAGCATTTCCAATTTTGTCATTTTTGTTACAAAAACTTTCGTAACTTGATTAATTCTCATCCGTTTCACTAGAAACTTGTTTCTAATTGTCCCTAAAACGTTTCCCTACTTTATTGACTCAAAATCCTTAACCCGGATTCATGGTTTTTATAAATTATGCAACCGTTACTTGTTTATGCGTATTTTTATTTTGACCCATTATGAATTTAAGCACTTAAGCTTAAATCTCGCTCATCCTTTCCTCACCTCCTATTTCCACACTAAGACTTCTATTTATCTTCCTCCACAACTGCATTTGTGGTAGTTTTGTTAAAGTAAAATCATATATCCCGAATAATACCATTCGGTTTAATAATTTGCGAAAAAAGACCCGTTATGAGACATTAAATCAAAAAGGCTTATGTTCTTTACTTTCACTCTCCCGAAAGGGTTTACTTAATTATAAAACTCATTTTTAAACTACCGTTAAGGGTTGTTTGCTCGGTTTATCATTCGAGGGCATTTTGGTCAGTTTTAGTCCTTTAACCACGAAGGACATTTAAAGGCTGATTTTGACCAAGTGGGTACTTTTAACCGTAATCTATTTAATAATTCGTTATGTTACTAAGGACATAGTATCACCAATTTAAATTACTAGAAATACCTTACTTTACGTAATCCAATATCCACCCACGACTCGTTTAACTCTCATCGGACCTTAAGTCCTCATTAAGAGTTTGACCCATTACACGTACCTGGCTCGGGTCATAGCATTGACCCATTCAATACCGGGTGGAACTTCATATTTCAAATATTATTTTACCTTATTCCTAACCAATACCATAAGTATGTGTTCTACTTAAAATATGTAAGCTTTACTTACCTTCCATCCAATTATGCTTTTCCGTGTATTTGATCCCTTTGACCCGCTTCTTCCCAAGCTTCCACCTAGCTTGCCAAGCGTCAAACTATCATTTATCATTCGCAAGATTGTTAGATTAGTCATCATTTATCACGACTATTCCACCTTACGCATTTTTACATCAAAGTTGCCATTTGATCTTAGGTCAGTTTGACTTTTAAAAGTCAACTGCCTATTAACATATGCAAATGCGCAAATAAGTTCAACAACTCCTTTAGGCAATTCGTCAAATACCCGGTAGATGTTATTTTTAGGCTACCATTTTAACTAGATTCCCATCCAAATTCATATCATTTTTTTTACTTTGACAAGTTCGAGCGATCATTAACACCAAGTTAACTTAGCTCCCAATTATCAGTGCTAATTTATCCATTTATTGTGCTAGAACTAAGGGTTTTTTTCTCTATGTAAAACCCATTTTATCATATTACTATACATTCATCTGAATACCTAATATAATCAAGTTCTACATACAAACTAGTAGACAACATGATTTCAAGCACCTATTACATTAATATAACATCAGTTTCATCACTTAATACAAAACCCATTCTATGGCAAGTATGAATATGTACTCAAACTCATAAATTGTTCAAGTATCTTCCTACTACTATCGTGCATGATGATTGTAAACATAAGTATATCATCAACTTCATCATATTATCAAAACTCACTTCAATATCTACTTGTTAATCACCTACAAGTAATCCTAACTCAAATATTTCGTAATTTCACTAACGAAATTATGCATACATATACACTCAATTTCATCTTTGAATCATAATCCAACAATTTAATTGCAAGTATTCTAGTTGTCTCAAGTTACAACTTTCATCAATCTAGTTTTTTAAACATACCTTATGATCCCCTAGTCTAGTTGATCGATAATTCATGTTCATGCACAAGTTTGAGCTCCAATTTCCCTTCCAATTTTGATGATCTTGGATGAACAAAGGTTTCCCCTTGTCTCCACCCTTAATGATCGACATACACACACACACACTATGGTGTGTTATGTTTTAGACAACTTTGGTCCCTCAAGTATAGTTTTGATTGAATCTTAATGTTTACGGGTTAACTTTTACCACTGACGGTACTTTACCCGCTCGCCCCAATTAACTTGGGTTTAATTTCCAATTTCGTTTTTGGGATGTTATACAATTGTACAATTATAATGAAGGAATGCTTTCAATGTCCTTGGTGTTATTGGAAAGATGCACCGACAAAAAACCATCCGATCATATTTGAGAGTTTTTTGGTAAGTACATTTATGTCTTTGAATTCTATATAATTATGTATACTAATTAAGTGTATGTGTGCAGACACGTTACCAATGGAATCTTGCACTCGATGTTGACATTTATACACTATGGGATAAGCTAAGCTCCAGACGTTTCTCCAACATGTTGATGGACTCTCACAAGAATGTGGGGAAAATGGCTCTTAAGAGTGATGGAAAGAAGTTTGGCCATCCGGAACTCGACTTAGAGATCATCTTTCCATACTTTCTTGCATGGATTATGGAGGAATTTTCGTATTAATGATTTGTGTATGTATTTTTATGTATGTAGCAGTAGCAGTAGCAGCAACAATAATAATAACAATACTAATATTAATTACCTAAGAAAACTGGAACAAGAAGTTTGGGGATAGGATTTCCCGACACACGGGGGTTCGATATTTTTTTGGACAACATCAGGTCAGAATGGTGTGTAATTATTGATTAACATATTGTTATATTTTTTGTTTGTTTAATAACTAATTAATATCGATTAACATATTCTTGTAGCAAGAGGAGTCAAGACAAGAACCCTCAATGGCCAAGGTGATTGTGTGGGCCCATACAGTGAAAAGGGAGCGGATCTGGGCATATCCAAAGTCGCGTGAAGTTTATGTAAGTTATTTTATCTAGAAAATATTTTGTATATGCAGGCTTAGGTGTTCTCTATAAAACTAACACTTATTTTGTTTCTTTCAACATGTAGTTGGATTGTACCGTAGGCTAGAAGAAAGGTTGTATATTTGGGGTGCCCTTCCTACACAGCGGCTTGAAAACTATGTGATGAAAATGTGCGTACCTTGCTAGCTAAACTAGCCCGAAACATTGGAAGAGTCGAGGACACAACATCGAGTGCTAATTATAATATGATCCGCCATTTTAAATATCCTTTGTATTTGTAATAAAACAAATATTATGTTTAATTTTGTTAGAAATAAACATTTTGATTTACGGTTTGTTTGATTATTTATATTGTACAGGGAATAAAAATAATAACTAATAAATTGCAAGATAATTATAAAATAAGTAATATTATTTTTTAGAATATAAATGTAACAATTGGATTACCGATAGAAATTCCACAGCTACATATGCCATAGCCGGAAAACTATTTGTTGGTAACGATACAAAACATTGGCTGGAGACCTTATCTTTTTTTCAAAAAGGAGGCTTTTATGATCCGTCGCAAGTTGCGTGTGTCGTGATCATCAGAAATTTATGTCATTTATCCATCAGAAATAGCATAAATCAATCATGTTTTACCGATAGAGCTTCATCAACGGGTTTTCAACAGATTTGACTGCCATTGAAAGTCCAGTTTTCTTGTAGTGCACGTTTTCTAAATTTTATATATGATTTAAAATTAATTAACAAAACACACTATAATTATGGAATGTTATGTTGAAAAAATATAGAAATCACATAAACACATATACATAGTGTTACAATAAAAATAAATATTGAAAAAAGTTCTCTCTTTCCACTCTTTCTTTAATTTTATCTCCCCCCTTCTAATTTATTTATTATTTTAATATTATAGTACGTGCATTTGCTTGTAGTGTAAACACGTACATATATTTAGACAAAAAAACTATCAATATACATGTTGTGGTGTTTTTATGAGTTAAGGTGTTTTTATGAGTTATATTTATGTTCTTTATAAGATGTATGCCTTCAATATACACGCTGTGGTGTTTTTATGAGTTAGGGTGTTATTTCAAATTCGAAAATCCCTACAATAACTGTCGAAAATCGGTTGCATATATTCATTCCATAATTAGATTTTATTAGTTAAATTACACTTATACCCTTAAACTACCAAAATAAAAAGGGACACATGTCACCTCCATAATCTTTCTTATCCTTCTCATACTTTTAAATTTTCACACATTAACCTCTACCTATATATATATATATATATATATATATATATATATATATATATATATATATATACGGAAATGATTATAAAAAGTTCTTCTTATTAAGAAAACTATAAAAAAATATATATTGGATATAAGCAATATATGATATATTATATATACAGTAATATTACATATATGCACTATCTACTATACATATGTAAAATATGATATATTACAAATACATACCATAATTATATTATTGGACATTTGTGTTTATGGGTAAATATCAAATAGGAAGTTTAGTTTGGGTAGCAATGATAGAAAGCAATAAGAGGACATGTGATAAAGATGATAAAAACATAAGGAGGGATATTTTAGTCAAAACTTACCATCTTAAAAAAAAAACCTAGTATCTGCAATTCATTTCTCTTCCTGGTATACTTAAATCCACCATTTTCAAAACCATAAACTACCACATCACAACCACCACCACCTATGATCGCCACCATCTTGTCGGAAACTAGATTTGAAACCACCACCACCTTCAACCACATGTTGGGTTTTTTTCAGATCTGAAATCACCATTCCACCATCCACCGCCCACTGCCACCGCAACAAGTTTCCCCATGGTGTATCGGAGTTCTTTCTCCGTCCACCGTCTTTAATCAGAGTTCTTTTGTAAGTTGTGTTATTTTTTGTTTTCATTGCATTTTAGGTTATCAAACCTCAATTGCGTTTTTACCTCATTATGTTTTAGTTAGAGCTCATTTCATTTTTGTTATTCTGAATGTTCAAGCAGAGGCATGACCATGCGAAAATGAAAGCATGATCATGTTGGAACAAATGCATGACCACGTTAAAACCCATTGCGTTTTAGAACTTGAGGTGCAAAGAACATAATCATGTTAGAACTAAGGCATGCCCATGTTAAAACTACATTGCTTTTTAGAACCTTTGCTAAAACTCCATTGCCTTTTTTAGAACCTGCAGTGCAAAATATTGATTTTAGGTTTCATTATGTCTTAAAACCTGGAGAGTAAAGAACATGATCATGCTAAAATAGAAGCATGGTCATGTTGGAACAAAAGCATGGCTATGTTAAAACATAAACATGGCCATGTTAAGACTCCATTGCTTTTTAAAACCTCCAAAGTGTAAAATATTCATTTTGGGTTACATTGCGTTTTACAACCTGGAGTGCAAAGAACATGATCATGCTAAAATAGAAGCATGGTCATGTTGACACAAAAGCATAACCATGTTAAAACATAAACATGGCCATGCTAAAACTGCTTTTTAGAATCTGAAGTGCAAAATCTTGATTTTAGATTTCATTGCGTTTTAGAACTGGAGTGTAAAAACATCAAAGAACATGATCATGTTAAAAGGGAAGCATAATCATGTTGTAACAAAGACATGACCATGTTAAAACCCATTGCATTTTAGAACTGTTGGAACAGAGGCATGACTATGTTAAAACAAAGGGATGACCATGTTAAAACAAAAACATGACCATGCTAAAAAAAAGGCATGACCATGTTAAAAAAGAAACATAACCATGTGAAACCATTGCGTTTTAGACCTGAAGTACAGAATTTGAGTGCAAAGAACATGATCATGCTAAAACATAAACATGATCATGTTAGAATAGAGGCATGACCATGTTAAAACATAAACACGATCATCTGAAACCCAATTGCGTTTTACAACCTGGATTATAGTGTGTTGTTCTATCAATTGCGTTTTACGCATATGGGTTTTCAAAAAAAATTCAAATATATAGAAATAGTGTGCTCGTTTTAGAGATAAAAATGCTCGTTTTTATCGTGCAATTTTTATAAAAAAATATTGTCGTATGAAAAAGTTATTAACGTTTTAAAAACGATGGAGAATTGAAGGAGAGGGAAACTATTAACTTGAATGGACTAGAATACCTTCAAACGAACTCACACGCCTCTTTTTTTATTTAACTCCACCTATTTAATCTTAACTATTAATTATTTAATAGATTGTTAAGATTACTTTTTAGTCTTTCTATCCAAATAAACTTTCTAATATCCTGATCCATAAAAAAGAAGTTCAAAACTATATAAGAATAAATGGTTTAGATAAAACTAAATAGTTCTTATAATAGTCAAATATATTAGAGGCTCCATCGTTATTTGTAAAGTTGTTAAAAGCCTTTGTATGATTATCATCTAATATTCCCATAGAGTATTATTTTCTCTAGGTCAACCAAAATAAATCAAAAAAAGTACTTCAAATTATGCAAGTAGTTGCACAACATAATAAGGTTCGTAGCCTTAAATCTAAATAATTACTTCAAATTATGCAAGTAGTTGCACAACATAATAAGGTTCGTAGCCTTAGGTCATCCATTATTCAAAGTTGGTCCCACTAAGATTTCGATTCTCTCTTTTTTAATCTGCAAACTGCAAGTAAGAAAATATATACAAATCGTGTTTGATTTAGCAGTATCAAGATGTCGAATAATATTTTTCCTTGTTAAGTGATTATAAGGGCATGATGTACGTAAAAGGTGTAATCTAGTAATAGACTAGAAAGCGTGTGTGTAAATTTGTCGTTCTAAAAAAATACACATACTATGTATGTAACTGTTAATATAGGATTATATTTTTCAATTTCAAATCATAAAATGAATATTGAAGTTTAAATATAGGGAAATGATTAAAAAGTACAACTAAAAATTTTGGTATTTGATAATGTTATATGAACAATTATTTTTCTAAGCAAAAGAAATGAAACTTCTTTTGTAAATTAAGATCGGAAACTTTATGGACCATTAGACTTTGTGTTCGATTTTTACAAGAGAGTGTTTTCAGATTTATTGGATTTACTTCTAAATTGGTATATAGGCATTATTGCCTGGTGGAAATGGATATGATCGGGTGGTTTCACTGATGACATAATAATACTCCAGTTATCCGTCAGCGATCCAAATTCACCATTCAAAAAAACTTAATGGAAACAAACTATATTGTGCTTTTAATGTTTTAAAGTTAAGCTCTTACTCTAGTATTTGCACAAAAGAAAAAAAAACTTTTAATCTGAGATATTTCCAAAATTAAATTTTTACATCTAATTAAGAGAAAAATAACCTATTTCTCATCTAGGTGAAGCTAAACGTAGATGCATCCATTAGTATGCTTAACGCATCCTCTTATGAGAAAAAGTAAAACAATATTGAGACTGATTTAGTGGAGACTAGCGATTAATCGGTATTAACCGGAGATTAAGTAGGATTAACCGGAGATTAAGCAGATGTAATCGGGATTAATTGTAATTACTCGAAAATTAATCGAGATTAGTCGGTGATCAATCGAGGATTAATCGGTGCCTAGTCGAGATTTTTACAACCATGGGGATGACAGGTACATTCAATAATAACCCTAAGATGTCTCATATCATTAAATTTTGTGACCATGTCACCGCTCGCTCTTGCTAATGCAAAATGTTAAACCAATCGTTTAATAAAACGATAGAGAATTGAATAGCGAGAAGAGAAGAGGGGAAAACAAAGATAAAAATTACATTTTTAATTTAAAAATAATCAAAACCATAAATAAGACATCATTTATAAATGTTTATACATCTTTTTGATCCTTTATTAAAATTTAAACACACCCAATATCCATGCACCTTCGAGCTGTATGGTGGTATATTACTAAATGATTAAAAGAAAAAATAAATAATTAATTAAATAAGCAAACCTTTAGTACACTTTAACAGTTAACATATATTGTTAAGATTACGTCTCACAAATTATTTTGAGGTTTCCAATAGCGGATCATGAGAACTATGTCATGGGAACGTTAGGATGTTTTGTCACGATTATCATATGATTTTGGCGTTATTAACTATTAATTATATTATAATTAATTATATTGAACTATTGATACATAATCAAGAATAGGATTTATTAGATTCTCATGTGATTCATATGCTTGTTCTAGTTGGTTTGGAAAAACTGTGTACACATCTAAAATATTGGTTTTATATTTACATTATAATTTTTATGATTGCTTAGTCAAGAGACAATTCATACACATCATTTTGTCGATGTATAAATCATGGAACTAAGTTCGCATGTTGTTACTAAGTGAGATGCTTAAAAATCGAGTTAATTTAGTTGCCTAACAGGAATCTATTTTATTTTTATTTTAACACATGATCTTGTCATATTCCTTGTATTTGTATTCATTTTTTTATTTGATAATTTGTCTCAGGGCTGGCATATCGTGTCAGACACGAACTGTTAAGACACAAAAATTATAAGACACAACACGAATTAGGTAAACACGAACACGACACGAAATCATATCGTGATAGTTTTTTCAAACACGAACACGAACCTGATAATAAACAGGTAACACGAACATAACATGTCAAGACACGGACATGACCTGTTAAGACACGAACATGACCTGTTAAATCACGAAACGACCTGTTAAGACACAAACTCGCCCTGGAGGGGTGGAGTGTGGAGTCTAGGTCTGGCCTATCGTGTCAGACATGACCTGTTAAGACACGAACACGATAAGACACGAACACGATAAGACACGGACACGAATTAGGTAAATAGGAATATGACACGAAAATAACAGGTAATATCATGTTTACCTATTTAAGACACGAAACATGCTAAGGGTCAAAAACGAACCTGTTAAGATCGTGTTATTTCGTGTCGCGTTTTCGTGTCTATGTTTGAAATTGTCAACCCTTTGTCTCAATCTTTAAGGTTAATTTTTGTTTCTTTTTTATTTTTTGATTTGATAATTTGTCTCAATCTTTAAGGTTAATTTTTTGTTTCCTTTTCCATATTCAAATAACATATACAACCTAGTCTTGTAAGATTATGCTCGACTTCCTCTCAAACACTTATAGGCTTATAGCAACATTTCTACAAAGTTACACTCTAAGATCGCGTGCATAGTTGGCAGCATCATATTCTAACTATCGAGATATTTGATGTATCTCGATTCTTAACTTTTTTAGGGATTCTTATCTATTGTTCTACATAAGCATCACATATTTGTCTCACATTTAGTAAAGACTTAAAGTTGTTTGTTTCAGCTCTTAATGGTTTAGACATTTTATTGGTTCAGCACTTAATGGTTCAGACTGTTTGTTTCATGAGCAGGTATCTGTATGAATCAGACATTTGCCTCTGAATAGTTAAGCATAATACTGAGTCTGAATGGTTAAGACCTCTTATCTAAATAAGTAAGACATTTGTCTCTCAACAGTTAAGCATTATATCAACTCTTAATGATTTATACATTTTACTGGTTTAAGAACCAATGGTTTAGACCTCTTACTTTTAGCACTTACCCATTTACCTGTTAGAGTGTACAGTACACATATACTTCTATACTGGAGGATTTGGAAAAGGATGAGACAAAGTAGTTGATACATGATGATAAGGGTGTAGGTGCACTAATGATACATGATGATAAGGATGTTGGTGCATAGTTGAAGTGGATGGAATAAGCCACGACTCTAAGTTCCATACCATTAGTAGGATCACATGGCAACATGGAAGGAATAAAACCATCATACGAAATCTAAAGAATTAAGATTTATAGCTACCCAAGATCTTCAAGAAATCCCAAAATAATAATTAAAATGGAAAAAGAATCTAGCATATGCAAAATATTTGAACCTTGGATTTACAAAGATTCTTGTATTCAATACTCCATTCTTTTATTTCTAAATGTTTATAAAAAAGAATGCATGGAAAATGTGGATTTTCAAGTGGATATACACTAACTTGTTTTTATTTTAAAGGTGGTATAATGATTGGGTATATAATCGGCCTATATTATTCTGTAATGATGTTTAGTTTTTTTAGAAGTTTTAAATAACTAGTATACTAAATATGACTATAAAAATATATATGTTATATAATGACAAGGTAAGATCAAATAAAACGTTAATTTTGCCTAAGTATATATATGATAAGAATGGATCTTAAACATTCATTTTTTTATAGCAATGACTAGAATGAAAATGTAGGAAAAAGTGGGGTATAGGAGTATTTTTATAGAATAGCATATTTATTGACTTTCTTTTTCCACATGCAAGTCACATATATATTTCTACCTACTTTCTAATCGTTCATAACTTTTTCATACGATATTATTTTCTTAAATAAAAAATGTACCATAAAATCGAGCAATTTTTTATCTTTAATTTGAGTATCATGTTGCTATATAACATATGTTAACTTCTTTTATTGACTATGTATATGTGGTGAAAGTGTAAAATACAATATTTCTTAACGTGTGATAAAAAAATATAAGGTGCATAATTATTTTTATAACATGCATGATTTTACCCCATGCATAAGTTCAGATTTTGTACATGCGTGATTTCTGATTTTGTTCATATGTGATTATGTGTTTTTGTTCATCCGTGATTAGGGTTTGATTTTAATAACATGCGTGATTTAATATCGCACGTTAAGGGAGATTGTACGTTAACCTTCCCTTTTATATATATAAGGTGGGTTATTGTAAAAGGGGGTTGTGAGAAGTGTAAGAAGTATTTTAAACCGTTAGGTCTTGTAGTTAATGGTTGAAATCAAAAAGGGATTAAAATGTAAATTATGTTTTATTTTTTTAACAAATTTGGTTAGATTAGGGGTAATAGTGTCTTTTTATATTGATTAAATTAAGAAATTGTCATTAACCTCTCCACAATTAATGCCCTTTCCTACTTAATCGGAGATATGAATCAAAATCAAAATTCAAAGTTCAGATTGTTTTATAATGTAATCAACGAACCTTCTTCGTCATTGTCTTTTATCGTTAATCACATGATATGAACCTAATGTTAAAACACCTTGACATGAACTGTGAAACCTAATGTTAAAACATCAGCATAACATAAAACAACACAAACTAAAGAATATCACAAAACACCATAAACCAAAAGAATACCAGAAAACACCATGCTAAGAACACATTCTGCGAATGCAGGTTGCAAAACACTATACGAAGAACATATTCTGGAAATGCAGGTTTAAGACACCATACTAAGAACATATTCTGTAAAAACAAGTTTAAAACACCATATAAAGAACATCAACTGAAATGCAGGTGTAAAACACCATGAATTGAAGTACGAATTTATTAAAACACCATGTTATGTAGACTTTTATTTATGATGGACTGGTTATAGTTGCAATCTATATAATAGGTATGATATATATATGAAACGTAAATTAGGATATTTTGTTTCTAAAAAAAACTCAAAAACGGTTAGAAATATTTAATCATTAAAATATTTTTTAGAGTAAATTACATCATTACTCTTTTCATTAATATAATTGATGGACATGTGTCATCACTGGAATATTACTTTTTACAGGACTCTTAACCTCTATATATATATATATATATATATATGGATTGGTTAAAATGGGAACTAGGGCTGTTCAAATCGCTCGTTCGTCGATCGCTCGAAAAACGCTCAAAATATGCTCGCTCGGTTTGGTTATGTTTGCAAACGAGCCAAGCATGAGCAAGGGTCCGCTCGGACGGTTCGGCTCGAATTAATTTTTATTAATTTATTACAGATATAATTATATATGCACACACACATTACATGTATATTTATATTTTATACATACTACTCTATTAGATTTGGACCACTATACTCAAATATACAATTATATTTATCCATACTAGCCTAATCAAACCAATAAAAAATTTAACACCAAATTTAAACCAAAACTCTAAGTCGTAAAACGACAATATTTGACATCTTTCTCTTATCAATCGCTAGTCTTCAATCGTCTCTCGCCCTCACCATACGCCACAATGCGACAATTGTTCTTTGTTGTATATTCATCGCCTCACATGCCTCAGCCAGAGCCTCATCCTCGGACGAGCTGACCTCAATCTTAGTTTTATCATCGGAAAGTTGGACCTTGATCGTGACCCGATAGCAGAGACATCGACGAAAACATGCTAAATCAATGGTTGTCCAAATTACTCGTCGCTCGCTCAGGAAATTACATACTCGAATATGCTCGTTCGGATTTTGCATGGTTGTAAACGAGCCAAGCATGAGCAAAGATCCGCTCGGTTCGGATCGGCTCGTGAACAGCCCTAATGAAAACCATCTTGAGTTGTGAGAACCATGAGAACTAAAACATCCAAAAAAATTTAAAAAAAAAAAAATTCTCAAAAATCTTTAAAAAAATCATTTGTTGCAACAAAAAAATAAAATTTAAAATGTCAAATACACACATTTACATGAGGTGTAAAAAAAATTATCTTCATAACAATTTTACATCAGCGCGTAAAAAAACTTACATTAGGCAAAACTACCGACTCGATAAATTTTTTTTTGTTTTTTACAGATGTGTTTATAACATTTTCATCTACGTTTGTGAAAAAAAATTATTGCCCAACTGGTGCGGGAAGTAGGAGTTCTCATGGTTCTTACAACTCGTAGTGGTTCTCATTTGAACCGAGCCCCTTGATTGTGAGCATTAGTGAACTAATCCATGACCAGGATTTGATAATAAAAATACACTAGTGTATTTTACAATTTGATGATGTAAATCAATAGTCAGGATTTATTCACTCGATTTACGAATACACTAATGTTCACTCTAGAATTGAATCATATATATATATATATATATATATATATATATATATATATATATATATATATATATATATATATATATTAAGGAACTTTCTGTACTAACCAAACAACTTTTTTATACTAACCTACCAAAGTAAATTAATTAAGCCTAACTTCTTTTACATTCTAAAAATATCTAACTAACTTGTGTGTATTAATGAAAGAACTTATTGATGCTATTTTTTTAATTGCAATACTTACATACTTCTAAATTACACTAAATGAACTATAATCTACTCTTTAATTGGGATTGAACTCAAGGACTCTTACTAAGAGACAAGAAACTCTATCACGTGAGCTAATTCCACATGCTAATCAAATGAAGTGAATGGACTAAATTCAAATTAATCAAAAACCTTTACCTTATAAACTTAAATTATAACATAAGCATTAGTTAAACTAACAATCTTACATTATCTAACACGATCCAACATTATCTAATAAGATCCAACACTATTAAGAAATATCCAACATTATCTACCAAGATACACCATTGGTCCAACATTATTAAACATAAGCATCATGTTGTTACGTTTTGTACATATCATAGGCATCAATTAAACTTGATTGATCCACATTATCTAACAAGAGGGTGTAAGATTATTGTTTTAACAACATATATTTCAAAATTGAGCATGTTCATAAAGAAGATGAAGTAGACAACTTACCATAGATATTTCGGTTATGGTTTTGTATAATAAGAAAAACAAAGTAGGAGGTTTTGTGTGTTTATCACATACTTAAAGTAGTAGAAAAAAGTACACTTAAAGAGAAAAAAAAGGTCTTGAACTTCTCGACCAGGTTTTGGATTTGGCAATAGAACTTGTTTGCCGAAATAAAAGCGATCTCTATAAGTTTTAAGGGGTTCCGCATCCGTTGTTTGCCTAAAAACTGGACTCTATAAGTTTCAAATAGATTTTTTTAACCAGATGATGTATCACGTTTGGTTTCCTAATAAAGTTTAGTTATTTACTTAAATCCGGGTTCAATTTCTTAATTTGGCACCAAACTTTTGTTTGGACAAATAGAGTTCGTACAAGAATTTAAGTTCGATTTCTTTAAAAAGGTTGTATTTAACGGGGTTTATTCTGTATTGTATGATAATGTGAATAAAATATAACAAAAGTTGAATTTACCATGATCATATAAACAATGATCCAATATTGTTTTAACTTGGTATAAAAATGGCAAAGGTAACTTTATCTTGGGAAAAAAGGTAAATTTGTAAAGTATTACCTAATAATAGATCATTTAAATGTTTATAAAGTTAGTAGAGGGAACCGGTACAATACGGCGGAGTAGTTAGTTTCACTATAATAATAAAATTTAAATAAGGTTCAAAAAAAGTTAAGATGAAGGTGTCGTTTGTCAGAAGGTTAAACAGCCGCGACATAGAAGTCATAGCCGCTCCTGATGATTTAAATGCCATGTACAAGCTAAAAAACAAAGCCCTTAAACCCTAACGAGTTATATAAACAAATTTTGTCAAAAGAATGTATGATATTTGACGCGACTTAGTATTAAACAAAATTTCCTGATAATTTAAGTGCCAATATATCGTGTCGTCTTAATGTATCGCATCTTAGTATCTCAAGCTTTCACTTTATAACCCGAGTCTTCTAATCGCGTCTTAATATTGCGTAAAAATTACCTTTTTATCTCAAAGAGTTGTATAATAATAATAATAATAATAATAAATAATAGTCCAACTTCATTAAATTGCATTCCGTTAAATTGTCAGTTGAACTAATGTCTTGTGTTAGATTTGTTTTAAAATGGCTATAAATTTACCAGTTAGTTCGTTTAAAATGCATTATTATTATTATATAATAATAATAATAATAATGATGATGATGATGATGATGATGATGATGATGATGATGATGATGATGATGATGATGATGATGATGATGATGATGATGATGATGAATAATAATAATAATGGTATATCAAGGATTACATAGTTAGATGAAAGAAAGAATAAAACATGTTAAACTTAAAGGAATGATGTTAAAATAGATAAGAGTTAAATCTCATTTTAGTTCATGTGGTTTGGGTTATTTTGCAAGTTAGTCCAAATGTTTCATTTTTCGCATGTGGGTCCAAAAAGGTTTCATCGTTGTCATTTTAGTTCATTAGGTTAAGTTCATCCATTATTTCGGTTAACGAGAAAGACAATCCGGTCATTTTATATGGCCGAATTGCCTTTCTAGTTAACTGAATTACATATAAAATGTCTGATTTGCCTTACTTGTTAACAGAAAAAATAGATGAAGTTAACCCAGTAAACTAAAATGTCAACAGTAAACGTTTTTTGGACCCACAGACAAAAAATGAAATATTTAAATTGAACAACAAAATGATCCAAACCACAACGACTAAAATGGCATTAACTTAATATATAATCTCAAATTCCTTATATTACTCATTGCCATATATATCGCGAAGATGATTAAAAGAATACCGTTTAAATAATATATAATACTTTAAAATACATAACAGTATGAAAATAAAATGATTACAAGGAAAAAACGATAAACTGGAATGAAAATGGTGGCTCGGATTTGTGTTCAACACGAATTTTTTAAAATAGATTGTGCGTCCCCCTTAAAGAATGTGCATGTCTCCCAATGTAGTTTGTAGTACTACCGAATATCACTTTAGAACTCAAAATTACACCTGAAACGAGGAGCATGAAAGAACTTTATTTGCTGGTAGGGATGGGGAAAATGGGTATTCACTAAACCGGAAATATTTGGGATGGGTTTGCCTGAAGTCCGATAGGTATGGGATAGGATATGGGATTAGTTTTAAAAATTTGCAAGTATGGGTCATTGGATTAGATGATATCCGACGTGATTACCCAAAATGA
Source organism: Scalesia atractyloides (assembly GCA_947069175.1). NCBI lineage: Eukaryota > Viridiplantae > Streptophyta > Magnoliopsida > Asterales > Asteraceae > Scalesia > Scalesia atractyloides. Next base: position 6,510,763 of record CAMTDV010000002.1, on the reverse strand, counting down.
TATACCCCGTTTACACGAATCATGTACCCAAAAAATATGTATTTTTATTTCCCCTTATCCGTTGTATATTAGAGCTTTATTTTAGTAGATTCGTTATGTGGATAATTAATTCTTCTTTTAGAATACGTGTTTGTTGATATTTCTAGAAAACTAGAGGGAGAGGGAAGATCAACAATTTTTTTAATTTTTTGTTGATTGAACACTAACTTTGGATAGTTTAAACTTGTTCTAACCCAAAAATGATAATATGCAAGAAATATAAAGGGTTAAGGGCTTAAAAGACAAAATTGATTTATAGAGGCTCAAATGGATGTTAACTAATCCACTCTACGTCCTCTGCCCGATCTACCATCTGAAAGTTGTTCCAGTAAACGTTTCTCTTAAACAAAAGAGATCATTGGTACAAGTGTTTTACTAAGCAGAGTAACGATCACCTAACAACATCTCACTAATATCAAGGTAGTGATCATCTTCTTTGTTTCGTTAATATCAAGGTATTGCTCACTTTCACGTTTCACTAATCTCAAAAGGTAGTGCTCACCTCTATCCCAACCCTAGAACTATAGTGGTTCCCGTTTACAAATGCATTACTTCAAAGCAAGTGATAGCGTCACAAATACAGGTTTATGAATGTATAAGTTGAAGCACAACTTTCTCTTGATCGTGAACTTTGATCTAAGATTTCTCTAGATTGGAGTAAATATTAAGGAAACTAAAGTCATATTAATATATGTTATGAGTAAAAGTCGTGAATGAAATAGATTGAGAAAGAGATGTATTTACAAATCCTGATGGGTATATTTTAACAAACTATTGGATAATTACATGATAAATACTCAATGGGTATTAAACAGAGTGTGTGACACGATTTTACAATCAAGTATAAGACTGGAATAATCAACCCTTAACCTGAACCCAGCTCATCGGTATTCCTATTTTCTAGAAAATACTTTCTTTTGTGAGGGGTTTTTTTTTTTTTGAATTTGAGAGTATTTAGGTGTGTACCTAATTAAATAAAATGTGGGAGCTAAATTGTGTTAGAAGTCTTTAATAATAATAATAATTAAATCGATTTGTTGATTAGTTATGAGTTGAGGGCTAGGAGTTGGTTATAAAATTCAAATTTTCTAAAAAGTGTAACAAGTTATAAAACACACCCAAAACCCACAAATAACAAAATGAAAATTTCTAAAACATCATATATGTGGGTTGTGTTTTGTGTTTCGGATGATAAGGCTCTAATTATTGACAAATATTATTTTTTTTATGTTGAGTAACATTTTGTGTTTTATATTCATAGTTCTACGATTGTGTGTTTAAAGTTTTTATGGACTATTATGGTTTGAATATGACGTTTTAATAGTCTTCACTCTGTTATTTGTGGGGTTTAGGTGTGTTTTATGGCTGAAATATGATGTTTTATGACTTTTTACACTTTTTAGCAAATTTGGACTTTGTAGTCGAACCTCACCCATGAGTTGACATAAATTGTAGAACTCTGTATCTCCAATTTTATCGGATGTCCCCAAGGGGACAATTGTAAAAATCATGTTTAAGATATCTAATGAACACTCCCACTTATAAACGTTGATGCACTTGCACCATCCTATATGGGAGAAATTCTCACCATATTTTCATAGTTTTACGATTGCACACACTCAACTTTTTGGTTGATAGCTCATTTATCTTGTATACACTTTGGACATGCTTTGGCTTATCATGGAGTTCTTATTGATCAAGGACAACACAAATCCAACTAAAAAGTGAAAACAACTCTTTACATATAATCATTTGTGTCCAAAGCTAGTGAACATAGTTGAGGGTTTCATGCAGCCCTAAGATTTTCTATTTTTACTATTTTCTAACAATAACAAATAATAAAAAAAATCCTACATAATACAGTTCTTTGAAATAAATTTTACTACAATATTAAAAAAAATTGGATTGAAACATACACATATTCCAAGAATGAAGTCATTACCCACTAGAGATCTTAGATATAGAACGAGTTTTAAATAAAGAATCATGAGAATCATAGTCACTTATAAATATGCTAAAATATGATACATAATAAGATTTTATTTCTTTCGTCCACTACATTTTATGCTTCGTGACAAATGTTTATGTGACTTTTCACTTGAAATTGATTATATATCAAATGTACCATATCCCGCTACTTTTATAATATTCACCTATGTACAATTTCTAAAGGGTTGTTTGTCAACTTCTAAATGGTTAAATGTTGAACCAGTAAGAGGTCTGAACCATTAGGTACTGAACTAGTAAGAGGTCTGAACCATTAAAAGCCAGTATAGTGATTAACCACCCAGAGACAAATGTCTGACCAATTTATATTAGAGGTCTTAACCATTTAGGCTCAGTACAATGCTTAACCATTCAGAGGTAAATGTTTGAACCATTCAGACATCTGCTCGCGAAACAAACAGTCTGAACCATTAAGTATTGAACCAGTAAGAGGTATGAACTATTAAAAGCTAAACAAAGAGCCCCTACCCTTATTCTAAGATAAGTATTAGACGACTTTGTACATTTATTCTTGTGAGTTACGGGTGCAATATAGTATTAAGTGTGTTAGAGACTTTGAGCAATTGTCTAAAAATGTATCTTGAGTCATAAAATATGAGAGGTATGTCTATTTATTTTTCAAACTGATACATAGTGAAATATGTAGGTATTATTAGATATTAATCATAAAAAGTTTGTTTAATTTTACATTTAACATTAGCTCATATAAATAATGCCCATTATAAGTTTCCAATCTCAATGATACAACAACTTAATAATATTCATTAGTTAACTAATGCTTAGTTGATAATTAGTCAGACTATTAAGATTTGACTAATATTATAATTCAACTAACCAACGGTCGGTAGATCGATTTAAATGGTTTGTTGAAGTTATAAGTTATGTATAAGCACCATTCTTGAAGTTGGTTAATAATTGGTAAGTTTAAATACAATTATATAGAAACTATATATTTAATCCATACATTGTTTTTAATCACGAAAAGTCTTCCTATAATATGCAATTGTTTATAACAAATAGCCCCTCTACATATTAATTCATCAAAATACCCTCAACCTTTTTTAGCCTGAAAAGTTTCCCTTATATAATTATTAAATTTTTAAAGCCAAGGTTTATAAAACTTAAGAACAAAAATACATATTCTAAATCAAAATCATTATCTTTGTGAGAAGCAAATTGTAAAATTCTCAAATTACATATATATAGAGTGTTGGTATTCAAATAATAATTCTAACAATATTTGACCGAATACTATGGAAGTATTTAAAGTATGCACACATCACACATATCCAAAATGAGTTATTTTTCACCAAACTATTAAGGAGGAATAAAATTAGGCTACTTAAAAGTGTTTCTAAAAAATCTCCATACAAAATTTTTTTGCGGTAAAGAAATTATTATTTCCTATCATGTTAGAAATTGGCATTTATATGTTCTATATTCAAATTTACCTTTTAAAACATAAATAATAGAGTCAAAGGACTTTGTTTTTTTTTTTCACACTACAAGAATTTGTATCTATGGCGATAAGGGATATCTTGACGATAGTAGGTCATCGGCATAGCCTTTGGCGGGAGTTGTGGAAAAGGACATGCCATATAGAATGGTTTCCGGATGACATATTGTCAGCATAGGTTAAAAGTAAAGAAATTTTTTTTCTTATATTTTTGAAAGCTAAATCGTTTTCGTCTTAGTGGACCCTATGGCAATGACATATCGTCCGCATTGCCTTTGTGGGGGGAGGTTGTGAAAAAGGAACTAGTATTTTAAAAGGTTTCTCGACGAACAGTATCCTGATGACCTCTATGGCAACGACTATTGACACCTATAGCTACAAAGTTGTACTTGCGAAGTCTATCCCTAAGACATGTCGTTGGAAGATCCTGTACTGACGACATGTAAAGCAATAGTTATATTGACGATTGTTGTTGTCACCGTAGATGCGAAATTCTTGTAGTGCCATTTTTGCATTATGTGGGGAGAGGGTTGTGAAAAAGGAACTAGCATTTTAAAAGGTTTCTCGACAAACAGTATCCTGACGAACTCTATGGTAACGATTATTGACACCTATAGCTACAAAGTTGTACTTGCGAGTCTACCCCTAAGACATGTCGTTGGGAGATCCTGTAGTGACATGTAAAGCTATAGTTATACTGACGATTGTTGTTGTCACCATGTAGATGCGAATTCTTGTAGTGCCATTTTGACATTATGTAATCTAGTTACTAATTATGTTACTTTTGTAAAAGATGTTTTTTTGCTCATGTATAATACCATTTTGAAGTGTCAATTCGAACAAGTTAACAGGTAGCTTTTTGCATAGGTCTCAAAACGGGTAAGTTTTTAATATATGCTAGTCAAAACTAGTTGAGTCGGAACAAATGTGAATATGTGTTTAGTACAATTATAAGCTATTTTATTCTAAAAGTAACTCTCGCAATTTAAAATGTTTTATGTCATTAGAATATTTATATATATATTGGACCCTTTGAAGATGCTGCTTTTAAAGCTATAAAGCGTGTGTACAAAGTTTAATTATCACAAGGGTGAGACATGCAAAGACTAGTTTTTACGTAGAAATTAATGCATGGATATATAATATTTAAGAGGAAGGATGCTAAAGAAAGCAATAAAGGCTTATTGAATGTTACATGAGGTTGGTAAGGGTTATTTAGTTATTTATGGCCTTATGGGGTGTTATTTGGTCATAGAGCGACAAACTTCTATCAGTGGTGGATACAAAATCTTATTCTAATGGGTATTTTTTTTTTGTAAATTCTTTTTAATTCTACTAATTTTTTCAAAATTCTATAAGTTTCTCACCTTTTTTTTCAAACGCACTGGGTTCCTAGGAACCCACAAATGTGGGCTGGATCCGCCCCTCTTCTATATAATCTTCTCTTCTAAATAACGCATGATAAGGTCCAAGTGTCTTAACGTGTTACGTGTATTAGGGAGTTTGTCCTTTTTAACATGCTAGCTAAAATACTGAGTTATGTTCATTGAACAACAAGGTAATAGCGTGTAGCTCTAATATTTGTCTTATTTTTTAAGACTTCTGTAAGTGATAAGTATACCCCTTAAATGTTTAACAAGGTTTATGAACTCGGTACATAGACAAAGTTTAAATGTTTCATCATCCGGATAGTACTATGGCACATTAGGGTGGAGGGGGCATCATGTGGGTAGGGGTTGTGGGTACGTTGTCGCCACCTCTCATCGGGTTGCATTGGGTAGGATTCACGTCTTCGTATATACCGGCTATGTTTCTCCACTTGTTGACCATTACCAACGGTTACAAGACCGTTTGACCTCAAAAAACTTTTAGGTTGGTTGAAATGAGTGATGTCAGTGTTTTTATACGTTTAGGATAATTTACTGTAAAAATAAGATGACAATGCACAATTAAAGAAAAATAAGTGAATGAGATGAGCTCCCCTCCACCTTTATCATACATGTTTTACCCGTTGATATTATGAATATTTTTCTAGTTATGATATCGACCAATTTACCTAAAATTAATGAAAGGTGTTACCTCTTAAGGTCTAAACTTCATTGATGGAACACCTTGATTATAGAAAAATTAAGAAGAAGCATTGCACCTGGCTGAATCACAGGCTTGCATGTGGCATCTATGAGCTTTCTTTACACATATTTTATGTATTTTATATTATTTTATTAGAAATTATTGAAAGAAAATTGTAATTTTAAACCCACAACTTGCTTATTTCATTAACCAAGGGGGGGATCATGCCAAGTTGCCAACAAAACTTGACACAGGTTTAGCTTTCCCAGGTGCTCTCCTTGTTTTTTACTTTTGTGTGCTCTCCCTAATCCCACCTTTGATCTATCTTTAATTATTTCTAATCAAACTTGTTATGATTTTTTAATTGATTAAAAAGTGTAACAAAAACTTCAACTTTATTTAAGTTCTATTTACTATAAAACACGTCTAAAGTTAGTATTATTTATTTAAATTCATGTTAACTTTCATAGATATTCATTTAATTAAGACCTTAAAGAAAATAACACATTAAGCTCTATGAAATTCATGTTTAAAGTTTTATACAAATCAAGAGCATCAATATTATGCCTCTTGTCCTTTTCTTATACTTGTTTTTTTTCAATCGCTGAAAAAATAATAATAATAAATGAGTTAAGAAAATGCGTAAAAACCCTAAGTAATAAATTGTTATTTTATAGAAAATTTAAGGCATGTGATATACATATTTTTGAACGTTTTGAGTCTGAAAAAAAAAATCCAAATAGAGTCATTTTTAATTTGTTTTTTAACGTAGCATGTGTAACACAAAACAATACATTTTGTTACATATATGTAACTAAACTTTTCACTCGGCCTTTTTTTTCTTAAACGATCGAAATGATGTATATTACATGCCCTAAAATTTGTTTTCTTTAAACGGTTTGTTAGATAGGATTTTCGCGTTTTTTAATTTTTTTTTAATTTAAGTGGGATTTTTAATTAACGTTGTTTGTATGTATGTAGTGTGCGATTGTTTAAAAAGGCACATGGCAAACACTTGGTGACCGGTAAAAATATGACTAAAATTAGAATTGAAATAGATTAATATTCTTTTCTTAGTTGACTTTAATCCAAATTTATGCGGCTCATGTTATATATGTTTTCCGTAAGTAGAATGTCAACCTTAGTTGATTGTTAAACTAATACTATTTATTTTTAAAGTAGTTTCTGTTTATAGTTTTAGAATATTCTAATTACAAGTTGACGGGAAAAGTCAACCCCGTTTTTTTCAAATTTATTTGTAATAACTCATTATTAAAGATATATAGAAATAGGTGTAAATAGTTTTTATAGCATATCTAAAACGTTGTATGTATGTATATTAAATATATTATAGAGTTAAGTTAGAAAAGAGCAAATATTTTATGTGTCGACTTTGTAAGAAGAAAATTTGTGTAAAAAGAATATGTATACTTTAAAAATCAATTTAATGGAGCAAAGAATTATAACGAGTAATGCTTTGAATCTTCACAATATCCATCAAAATGTAAATTAATAGATTTTATTCTAAACTTTAATATTAATCAAGATAATAAATTAGACCCACCTAATCAACTATATTAACTGTCAAAATAATGATAGTGCTATTTTGAGATATATATATATATAAATATGTATACATACACAAAGAGAGAGATGCAAGAATAATAAGAACATGATATATATAGTTGAGATTCTTTGAGTTATGGCATGTAAAGAAAGTTTGACCACCATTAAGAGAGAGGAAACACATGAGACCACATGAAAATTTGGTGAGAAAAGTCTTTGAAGGGATTTTGAAGATAATTCATATTATTCTAAATTGAATGTGGATTAGTAAGACAAAATTCAGATTATATTCATCTTTGTGAGAGAAGAAGCATTTACATACTTATATCTTTAGTCAGGGGCGGATTTAGAGGGTTTTGTGGGATTCCTGAAAACCCCCTCGGTTTAGAAAAATGAAAAAAAATAATGAAAAACTTGTATGATTTAGAAATGAAAATGTGAGAATTAATGAGAATCTATCAAAAGGAACCCGATATAAAAAGTTTATGAATTCACCACCATGTTTAGTATTGTACATTTTATAAAACCGGGGCTTGCTAAAGTTTGAAGACAAAATGAAAAGACACTCACTAGAATTTGGCTCGTTTGTGTAAGAAACATTCATTTAACATGCGATTTTTACAAAAATACAATTAACATATTTAACCTATATTTATCACAAATGCCTTTTAAAGTTATTGTTGTTTTGTTAGACTCATTTATGTGTCTTGACGTAAATTTCTAAATTTGATTTGAGAAGTATTATTCCATTGGAAGCTTTTTACTAGGCATGTAATGCTTTATTTATCTACTAAAGTATAGATATTTTAGATAGTACTATTAATTATTAATTAATTAGTAAAATTATAAAGATGGCCCCACAATGAATTGTGGAAATTTGGGCACACATTTGACTTGATTTTCAAAGTCATTTGGACCCTTAATACTGCTGCAAATGTTGATCAAGTATCCTACATCCTAAACACCACATCACCCAAACTAACATGTGCATCATTATTATTAACATAATTAAATAACTAATTTATTCTTAATTCTTAATGATATTTACTTACTCGCCGTCACAATAATTTAAAAAACCAACTAAACTACTATTTATTCTCTTTAATTAACATTTTATTTGTTTGACCGAATAATATAATATACATATATAGTGTTTGGTTTGAATGATTACTACTTAACAAACAAATCAAATGAGATGTTGACTTATATCAAATTGGACCTAACGGTTTCATGTTCTTGAATTTAATCATGAATTAATTTGAATCATATAAATTATAGTTTAGATGAAGTTGATTCATGCATGCAAAGATGTGAACATGATCAGTGCTTCGTTGGTCAAAGTTTTTTATTGGCAACCACTATGTAAATTAAGTTTTCGTTTTAACATAAAATAAAATATAAAACAAACAAACAAATAAATGTTACATGATCTATGCAATAGACATTATATGGGTTGCTAGTAACCAAACTTTAATTTTTTTTTTAATATCATCTCAAGATGATTGATTATTGACACATATTCTGAGTCCTAATAGCAGATTAGACTGATGGTTCATATGATAAGTGATATGTTCACATTTTCAAAAATAAATATTGTTTTTTTTTTCACAAAGAGAAAAAAAAAAGATCTATACAACAAAAAAAAACATAGAGTACTAAAAATAGTCATAATAAGCTACCATATCGAAAAATACTGAAAACGCATAATATGGACAGATAATACATCATATAGAAACACAAGCAAATGATAACATGCAAAGGCTATCAAAATAAATTGAAAAAAAACTACGCTCTTAAGGCAAGAATCTAATACAAATACGTGTCATCCTTTAAAAAAGTCCATACCCCAAACCAAACCCAATATATCAAATTAAAATAGAATCGCAAATCAAACCCACAACTAAAATAAAAATCAAACGCCAAACTTGCGTAACTTTCAAATTGAGTTTATGAAGTCATTGGTGGAGATAATGGCAATCAAACTCCCACAAAACATTAAACAATCAGAGCTATGGTTGTTTGATACTTTAAACGTAATGATATTAGTGAGAAAGATGACAAGCTTAGCAACAAGCCAACAACCACGAAAGTCACCTACATATTGGGAGTCGAGTTAAGGGGTTACACTTTTTATTATACATATTAACGTATAATCTTTTTTCTTTGTAATCTGAGAGACCTTTTAAATGTAGTTATCTCGTGATCTCGTTTTCAACGTAAATGGAAGGGATGATAAGAGGCCAAGTTAGTGGGTAAAAGAGAAAACAAGGGAAAGCGGCGATCGCTATGTTTGAAAATAATTGGTGTGGAAGAACGTGATGGATAAAGAGGAGAGAGTTCGAGGGTAGAATGAATCGAGTCGGGAGAGATGAGACGCAGAGGTGGGAGAGTTTAATGTTCATTAGTGAAACACTCATTTAGAGTTTAATGTTTATTAGTGAAACACTCATCTTACCTTAGTAAATGAGACAATACCCTCGACAAATATTTATAAGAAAAGAACAAAACAATACAAGTTTTACAAACGGCTAAGCTAGCCATAAAATCAAGTTTTACAAACGGTGGGCCCATTTAAACGGGCTTTTAAGCCCAACTTTGTATGTACGGTAGACCTAGCCTAGTCCCATTTCTATATTTAGCATCCATAGGGACGAAGCACAATACTAATAACCAAATTTCACAAACGGGCTTTTTAGCCCTAGCAATTTACCTTATTTGAAAAACTCATTTGAATGTTTCCTCACTTCCTGTGGGACGCGTCTGTCTGTGTATCTATAACAAAAGAGAGTGTTTAGAGATAGTGTGCATATATAACAGATGAGGGTGTCCTAGAAATAGTATCACACAACCACTAATCTTTTATTTTCTTCTTTGGGTCAAATTTACAACATTGTTATTCAACTCGTGTTTTTCTATTTCTTCTTTCTTTTTTTTATTTGACCTTTCAACTTTTAGTATCGTCACTTACACCCTCTCAACTTTCTAAAAATTTTATAAAATGTCATTGTGACCCCCCCCCCCCTCGAGTTTTACGTGCTTATTTTTATGTACGTTTTGGGTTGGTCTACGTTTTGTTCGTAAACGAGTGGGATCATGTATAATACTTTCTCACGAGGCGGTATAAACTCAAGTTACTTTACCCTTTGACTCCGCCACCACACGTGGTACCATTTTTAAGTACGTTTTATTATAAATTCAAGTTGGTTTACATTTCGACGTAAATTCTCAGTAAATAGCCAGGTCAGATATAATACGTTTTCGTGTGTATTTTCATGTGTATTTTCAGTTGGTCTACGTTTTGACGTAAATTTTGTTAAAAAACAAGTCCGGTCAAATATTTAACGGTATAATATCAAGTTACTCTAAGTTTCAACGCCACCGCAACGCCCGGTGGGTCAAAATTCTAGTTTATGATAAAATGTTAAAACCTTTTCGACAAAATGAGCAATATTACATACATATGACATATATATCCACAGTATGAACATATAAGTCACTAATGTACTAATGTGGCAACCCATTTTCAAGTTTTAACTCTAAAATGTTATATAAAACTGCTAATTATTTGATACAATATTAAAAAATGCACTAGCTTTTAATAAAAAAATTCAAACGTCTCATATTATTATTAATATTAATAACAATTCAAAGATGAAAATCCAAAAAATATAAAAATCCTTATAACTTGTGTGTAGCTTATCATATATAAAAATCATTACAAGATGGGTGGAATATAAGACAGACATTTGACCAAAAGGAAAACAATACCTATATTCTTCTATAAAGAATGCTGCTTTAAAAGTAGCAGAAAATTTTAAACCCCAAAAATATGACACTGCACAATGAATCTATCAAGACTCTTGACAGACATGATAAAAAACAAAACAATTTTGCAGTCCAGAAAGAAGAAAAAAAAATAAAAATAAAGAATGGACCTTTTTACAACAATCAATTCTTATGCTATATTTGCAAACATAAGATTATATATCATATATATATGTATATATTCAAGTTCCACGGCCTTTACTCGTGTAAAAATTGGAAGGCCGGATTCTCAGCAAGTTCTACTGCAGGTTTCACATCGCTAAATTCTTTCACTTGCAGGGAACTAGAGAGATCGTCAACGGAGAAAGGTATACTGCAACCAAAAAACAGCGTCGTTTACTGATTTGTAAAATATATTTATTAGTAATTATTATTATTTTTTATTATTAGAATCCAGCATTACCTGGAATTGTCATCCAGTAAAAATGAACTGCTTGCAGCATTGTTGGAGTCCTCTGTCATTAATATCCTCATGCTTGAAATGACCTGGTTGAAAGATAACGGGTCTGGTTATTTACAATATGTTTTTGGATAGACGGTATTTTCAAATTTTGATACTTACATCTGGAGATACGCTTCGGGTGTTATAGTTGTCGTCCCAGTAAAGTGTGCATATTCTATACAGTTGTTGGACGCTTAGAATCTGGGTATAAAACCATATCAAGTCAGTCTCAGAATATAAAAAAAGATGCATTTATTCTACAAGTTTCATTGTGGGTATAGAGAGAGAGAGACGTACAGGGCATAGATCATTGATGATTTCATCATATGATATTCTGTATTTTTGATGTATAACCTGAGGGCAGAAAACACGTAGAACAATCATATATTGAAATAAAGAAAGATAAATTGAAGTTATTAAAAAATGTGAAGGCAAAAAATACATCTTGATCAGAAGGTACATACCAAAAAGCCAACAGCTTGTCTAATATGCTTAAGTTCATCCCAAGCTGATCCTGCATACTGCAAATATAATAACATTTTTCAGTCGCGTGATCGACACCGATACATACATATATACACACGCATAATATGTGTGTGCGTAATCTTTAGATCAGTGATCGAGTTACCTCTTCTTTTGCCTGACAACACCACAGTTCTAACTCGGCTAACCCAGCTTTGACATATTCTCCATTGCTGAAAGTACAACACTCACGTCGCAGAAGAAGACTGCAAAGTGACGATAATAATAATTGAAAAAAAAAGTTTAGCGGTAAAATCATAGAATATGTTAGGGAAAACAAACCAAAGTGAGTAAACTTGCCTGTTAAATAGTTGTACATTGATATATGAAAATATTTGACTAAATATCTTCTGAACAATGATGGGGGGCACCTGGAATGCAACTGTGGTAAGTATTCTACCATCTATATAAATATATAACATTCAAGAGGTAACAGATAAAAGATACATACAAAATTTTCCTTCAATGTATTAAGGAGATTGTTTAGGCAGTCAATAATGCCTTGCCAGTGATTGGATTGTGCATCTTTGCCGAATGATCGCCCAGATCGTAGCACTCCTTTTGATGCTCGTGGTGCCTGAATTTTGTGAGAATTTATATAATGAACTCATGCTGACACTTAACTTCAACTCATTTACTACTGAGCGGGTCAACTACCTGAATGCATAAGGTGAGGAATGAACCCAGCTCCTTTTTCAAGTTGTCACGGATAATACCGTACATTTTCTCCACATATGCGGTTAATTGTTGCTTGAAGAGCAAGGCAGGGTATTTGGCTTCGACTTGACGTACTACCTCAAGTGCAGCTGCAGCTGCAGCAATGTTTACGGTAGACGGGGATGAACGAAATCCCTGCACATTGTAGCAAATCATATTATTAAGAGTTATCATAATCGTGTTTGACACACTTATTGTTTAAAAAGCTTAGAACAATTTGGAGAAAAGACTTTTCAAGTAACCCGCCCTTTTTGTCACATCCACATAGGGCTACAAACGAACCAAACGTTCGGCGAACAGTTTGTGAACCGTTCGACGAACAATTCATGAACCGTTCGGCGGGAAGTTCGTTTGTGTCCGTTCGTTTATTAAACAAACAAACATGAACAGAGGCCACGTTCGTTCATTTATGTTTGTGAACGTTCAGTGAAGTGTGTGTTCGATAGTTCATTAGTGTTTTTAGTTTTTATATTTTATTTAAATACTTCAAAATTCCAACAAACAAAATATTTAATAAGTGTTGTATTATATATTTTGTTCATGAACGCTTGTCTGTGTTCGTTTGTTTCCATTTGTGTTCATGAACATTAGGTTGTGCTCATTTGTGTTCATCAACGTTCGTTTTGTTCGTTGCCTTAAATTAACAAACAAACACAAAAAGTTCATTTCCTTAACAAACGAACACGAACATAAAATCGTTCAGTAAGTGTTCATGAACAGTTCGTGAACACATATTTCTTAACAACCAAACACGAACAAGGTTCGTTCGGTTCGTTTGCAGCCCTACATCCACATAGTATCAATATTAAAGTTACGTATCAATACCATTGTCATTCTTCCAAACAAGGAAGTTGGAGGTGCTGGTTTACGAACTGAATTTGCACCATCAGATTTAATACTCCTTTGGAGTAAGAACAACAAAGTAGATGCGTTCGATAACCAATATGCCATGTGTTCGTTATTATCTTGATCCTGCAATAAGAGAACCCTTAGTTATGCTTTATGTAAATTAACAAACCGGATACATCTCGTTTTACAATTTTGAACTTGTGAAAAAAAATTACCTCGATAGCTGAACCGATCATCTGAATAAGACGATCAAAGACACTAGTCCTTTCGGCTTCGAAAGATTTCCAATGAATAAGACATTTGTATATGGTAAAGGCTGCAACAGGTTTGCCTTGACTAAATCCAGTGTCTTTCATAACACATTCAATAAGAGCATCAACATTCTCCTGTAGCAAATTAGAAAATATTAATATCATCAAAATCAGAAGCATAAAAATATTAATATTGTTGTCGCTATATTCTTACATGCTGACGATCAATTGGTGGTCTTTTAGCCTTGCTGTCAAATTCAGTAGTCAAATTTCTAGCAGGTGTTTGTGGTTCCTGTAAAAAAGTTTCCTCCAACATGGTAAGAATATGTCATAGCTTTACTTATAATGGTATTATATTAGTGTCCTACATTCGGTATAACGATGCTTTACATACCTCATTCCCAAAGTGACCATTCGTCATTGCTTTAGCATCAGGAGTTTGAGGATATTCTGTCACACGAGAAGCAGTTGTAGAGAAACCTTTCTGGCGAAGAATTTGATTCTCAGATGCCATGTCAGAAACCTTTTCTTGTAGACTGAAAGAAGAAACACAATTGAGTCTTCTTTTTGTAAATAATCTATGAAAAAGATTTTAAGCTAAAAATAATTGGGCACAAACGAACCTCTGCATAGCAGTTTTTAACTGAATAATTTTTGTCTCTGCGTCCATAGCTTGTTTCAACCTCTCCTCGCTGAGTTTATTTGATTCTTCATATTTTTTCTCTGCATCATCGATTTTCTTCTCTAGAGAGCTGACTAAAGCCTGAAATTATACACGAAAGAAATTTATGTTTTAAGTACAAGAAAAGGCTGCAAAACACATACAACTAGATGTGGCAAGATGGGTGCCAATTGCTAAATCAAAAACTAATTTGGGTTCGCAACCACTTCGGGTGACTTTCAACCCGTTTGGTCATTTCACCCGTTACCTTTACAGCCAGTTATTTAATCTCTCTGTTTAGATTAAATACAGTCAAAATCGATATACTTAAAAGTAAATTGGGTTAGTTGGGTGGATGAAAATGGCAAGTTTTCAAACCTTTTGGATCCAGATGCGGAAAAACAAACCTTTGGATGAAAGTCGCAAAAGTGGCCAAACCTCAAGGACAAAAATGGCATTTTACTCAAATTAACTGGTAAATTTGACTCGATTTACCTTGAGTTTCTCATTTTCAGAAGCAAGCTTATTTGTGAGCTCATGGTCAACAACCGGAACCTCTTGGATGACTGGGACAGTTTCAACAACCTTTTTGGCAATTTCACGTTCCTTCATGAGCAGCTCTTTAGTCTCTTTGAATTGAAGTTGCATATCCTGCAAAGCGGATTGCAGTTTTGCGTTTTCCTGTGTTTTGGCTTCTTCCAAATCAGACTGCAAAAAAGAACAGTGTCATTGTAGAATTTACGTAAAAGTTAAAACACGAAAGCACATTGTTTGAGGTTTACCCTCATGCGCTTCTCAAGCTGTAATCTCCACGTCAGTTCTTCAACTTGCTTCTCTAGTTTATTTTTAGCAGCTTGCAGAGCACCAGTTTCCCTTGCAGCCTACATCCAAAGACCAGTAGTAGATACAAAAGATCAATATATGTATAGAGAATGTTATGATCCCAAAAACTAGACACTCAAAAAATGGCTAGCTAATATTATTTCAATAATAATCAAAACTTCTTGATTAATACTATTAAGGTCTTGTGTGTTAAAAATACACTGGAATTCTATACCATCTTAAGTTTCCGTAGCTCTTTACGAGCAACTTTTCCCCTCCATGCACATTGTATAGAAACCGCACCCTTCTTTGCCTTGATAAAGTGCAAGCGGGCCAAGAACTTGCGGCAATGGCTCTGCAGTCAAGAACTAGAGTGAATCAAATATACATATAAAATGGGATTTGAGCAACAGGTAAAATAAATGCCACCCTCAGCTTACAATTCTCTTGCTCTTAAGATGTTTGCAGGATAGATATTTTAACAAATAACTCTGCCGTGGAGATTCAGTTAATATCGGTGGTATCGGTTATCGGTCCCCATGTAAAATATCGGTGTCAAATATCGGCCAGAATATCGATACCGATATTATTGACACCGATATTATCGGCGATAATGACCGATATATCACTGAATTGTTAGTGTTAAATTGCTATATATATAAATTATGCATGATATTAAAGTTACCGATATCTCATCTCACCGAGATAACCTGTATCTCAAATATCGGTCCTTGACAGATATCCGATATTTTAACGCATTAACTGCATAGCTGCCAGATTTATGTATTAAAACATATAGTTTAACAAAGAAAATGGAGGTGATAAAATGAGGTCATGTGGGTCGGTAAATGATCAAAGTAAGTAGTTTTTCGGTGTGGATCAGCGAGTTGGTTTGACCAGAAATAGTTTGGTCCCAAATTTTCAGAACTTTTTTATAAATAATTGGGGTTGTCAAACATTATAGTTATTAGCATTGTAAGTTTATAATCAAGTATTTGTATCAAAACGATTTTGCTTATTTATTCTATAACGTTTCACTTCAAGCTAATTTTATTTATTTGACCTGAATAAGGATTGCAGCTTTTGTTTGCCGTCTAAAGCGTAGCTCATCATGTGCAGCCATTCCCCGTAAGCCTGTTTGGATTGAAACAGCCGAGGATTGAAGCTCTTTGTAACCTTTCCTTGCAATATGCATTCGTAAATTCCTTTGAATCCGTATACTAGAAGCTTCTCTCCTCATGTTTTCATAAATTCGGCGAGTAAGTTGGCCTGTTCAAAAATATATAAACGCGTGCCAAATTTAGGCGTGCTCTGGTCTGTCAAAGAAAGAATAATAATTTAACATGTTCACAAAAAAGTACCTTGGCAAACAGATTGAATTTGCAAAGCAGAACGCTTTAACAATATATAACTCTTCTGAGCGATAAAGGAACGGACTTTCCTTTGAATGATGCTAGCTGATCTACCGAGAACCTCAGTCCGTCGAGCATCAAGCTCTGCCATCTGTCCGGCCCTTAGAAACACCTTTGTTTTCCCAATCTGCATGTGACATAAACAAACAAGCGAATATAAAAAACTAAATCTTAACTGAAACATCGGATGTAGGAAATCTTTCGATAGATGGAATTGCGGCCCATCTTACCTGATAGCCTTCAAGTCCAGCTTTCTCTAGAAGCATCTTGCAGGCACGAATTTCATCGCTACTATCATAAGTCAGTCACAAAAATGACACAGAGTAAGTTCATTTATCTCATCATGTTTTTGAAAATTTACCCTTATACTAATTTACAAAATTTCTCCCCTCACAAAAACACTGTTCCTTTTTCTTTTCTTTCAACCCTTTTAATTTTTATCTTTTACTCTTTTAACCCTTTTCATCTTTTACATAACCCCCATAGTTTTCATTTTTTACACTACTAACCCTATAGTTTTCATCTTGTACATATTTGTCACGAACATTTTCCATTTTTAACCCCAACACTTATCCACTTTCAACTTTGGTCCCCTGTACAACGGCTCCCTCGAAACTCACGGGTCCTAAGCCGACTTGGTTCTTCTTTTCTATGTTGTACTTTTTCGGTCTAATTTTTGCGAGTTAACATGCCGTATCGTGCGTGCGTGATTCATCATTTTTACGTTTACTTTTTGCCCAGAGTTTTAAATTTTCTAGTTCCTATAAATATTTAGTGTCAAAAACGATTTAAAATAAACATGTTTTTGAAGAAAAAATAAATTAGGAGGCTTACACGTCAAAAATATACTATGGGGGACTTTTGACCCGTTTGAACCATACCCGTGTCCTTTTAAGTAATATATTTGTGAGAAATGAACATAAGCCAAAGTGCCAAATCGCCCCATGTAAACAAATGGGTTGAAATTGACACCTCGGGCAAGATCTTTCCACTTACTTTCCATCCAAAACTTCAGGAGCCAAGATGCCAAACCGATCGACAAATTCATAAAACGGTTTTCTGGTGGGATATCCGGCACAACTAATCCTGATTGCCTCCAAGACTCCCTGATTATATTATATTATATGGCATGTGTCAGCTAAATATATGAAGCAACTGCGTTAAAAAGAAATAAGAGAGGAAATAAATGGAGAAGAATGCTAGTTTTGAGGCATCGTGAATATTCCTACCCCACATCGTAGTTGTTGCAGAACATTATGATTTTCAAAGATGGCAGGCTTGAGAAGATTGTTAGGCTTTACACAACGTATGTAATGAGGTTCAGTTGAGCTTAAAGTTTCAAGAAGTTGTTGAAGTTGTTGCTGAAACCAAAAATAAAAGATGACAGAACAGATGTTAAGACATGAGAGAGAGAAGAAAGATGGTGTGCTGCGTGCGTGTGTGTGTGAGAGAGAGAGAGAGAATGTAAACCTTAAATCGTGTTCCAATCGAAGAAAACTTTGATGATTTGGAGGATTCATCGGATGAAGTAGGAAACAAACTTGCGACAAAGGAACATGTAGAAGCACTCAAGAGTGCTTGATGTTCAGCAATGACATAATCTTTGTTTTTGTCCAGAAACAAGTCAGTTTGATATGTGACCTAAATATATAACTCAAAACTTTAGAAATTCAGTAGCTATAAGGAACTTCAGGATACACACACACATATATGTATCGTGTATCTGAATGTGTGTACATATATATATCAGGCAGCACTTACATCACCGGCATAATGACAAATTGTGAAGTCAGAACGAGCCAATTTTGGCTTGGCGAAACGCTTGTGATTCTTAAAAGTTTGGTACAGCTTTTGTGCAAATGTTTCATGTGTTGATCTAGGAAACATACTGCAGAACACAAGTAGATGCTTATAGAATACCGTAAATTCTATGATAGTGATGCTAGATAAAAATTACAAGAGCTGTAATGTAACTATTTCCAATCTTGATTAACTTACCAAGCTTCATCTAAAAGAGCTATAATGCCACCCGGTTTCTGTGCGAAAAAAAAACAATACATCAGAACTGAAAGAATATGAAATATTAGGAAATAATTAAAATAACTAAATAATGACCTGGGTGCTTAAGAATAGATTAGATCTTAAGTAAGTGTTTCTACTAGATATATGAACGACAAACAAAGCAAATACACTAGGGCGCGCAGGTAAATATTCTAAAAAACAATAGAATAATCCACAGAAGTTATCATGTTTTCTTTAAGGAAAATGTAACATCCCTATAGTATGCAATTACCCCTCACTAAAAACTAAACAACAATGAAGAATGAACTGTTACAATTATGCTGGGATATAAAGAAGATGGTCTGCAGGAGATAAAATTAAGCCTGTAAGTGTTCCAGATGAACACGAACAAAGGCATGTTCGTGTACGTTCATTTAACTTTAACCGAACACGAACACATAACCAAACAAATTTTTTGTTCATGTTCGTTCTTTTAGAAAATGGGCATGTTCGTGTTCGTTTATGTTCATTCGTTTAAAACCTCAACGAACAATTCACGAACGTAAACCAACAGTAACAAACATAATTTGACAAGCATAAAACAACACAACTGAACATATTTAACGAACATGAATGAATATAAATGGCCAAACATAAATGAACATAAAGTGGCTTTTTTTATATAAGCTATTTTGTTCATGTTCGTTCTTTTAGAAAATGGGCATGTTCGTGTTCGTCTATGTTCATTCGTTTAAAACCTCAACGAACAATTCACGAACGTAAACCAACAGTAACAAACATAATTTGACAAGCATAAAACAACACAACTGAACATATTTTTGAACATGAATGAATATAAATGGCCAAACATAAATGAACATAAAGGGGCTTTTTTTATATAAGCTATTGATTAATTATGATAAGTTTCATTGGAAAGCCCATTTTTATTACTAGAAAGCTCAATTACTAATTCGGTGTGTATATACACATATAAGTAGTTAGAAAGCCACTTTTACATTACTACTTTTATAAATATAACTATTTAATTATGTACCTATTAAAATTTAATGAGCGTAAATAAACGAACATAAAAGGATGTTCATGAACATAAACAAACGAACAGAACGTGTGTTCATGTTCATTCGTTCCATTTAATGAACACAAAATTTTGTTCATGTTCGTTTGCTTATTTAATAAACAAACATAAACGAACTTCCCGCCAAACAAGTCATGAACGTTCGGTTCTTTACAGGCCTAGCTAAAATTGCATGGTGTAAGATTTAAGCATGTAAGCACCAAACCTTCTCAATGAGATCCAAGATATCTTGATTGTCAATAAATTCAATGTAGCTCCAATTAATTTCTTCTTTTGTGTATTCTTCTTGTTCCATTTTGAAGACATGCTGCAAAACAAAAATAGTTCGCCATAATGTGTATACAGTATTTTATATTTTCAGAAATGACGTAAAAAGGATCTGAAATCCTCCAAGCAACCTGATTGAAATGTTGTTGGAGTTTCTCGTTAGTCAAATTGATGCAAAATTGCTCGAAGCTGCAAAAAAGAAAAAAAATCCATATCTGGTATAAGATATCATGTTATTGTACACGCATCTGTAATTCATGCAACCATGAGAATCATTTGATCGGTGGTGAATGTTATAACCCGATACTTGCAGACACTGACATACAAGACGATTACTCCTATCAAGGCGGTTTGGATAATTTTCTGTAGTTTGCGGGTCAAAAGATGGATTTTTTTCATCTTATTGTTGACGGCATTAGGGGAAAAAATCCCTAAAACGGTTATGCCACATGGCATAACTGGTCAACAATGAAAACAGAAGGCATACCAGTGAAGCACCTGTTTGTCTTGAAACTCTCGAATCCGTAAATATCCAGCACGCCTATAATGTATTTTGAGTCTGGGTCTTGACCAATTGAGCTGTTAATCCTATCAACAAGCCTGCAATGCAACATGAACATAAGATCAGTAATCGGTTTTAATGTCTGAATGAAAACGTTATGCCTATGATTATCGGGTTCTTTAAAGTTCAGATAATCAGTTTCATACAGGCTATAACAAAACTTATCATTTCACGGCAAATGAAGTTACTTGTTTGCACGTTCTTTTACTCCCATTTCACAAAATGTCCTTTTTTTACAAAAACGCCCTCTTTGACCATTTATTTATTTATTATTACAACTTCAAGTGGCAGAAGCATATCCAAACACTCTCGTCTACTTACCAATCAAATAACCTTGAGTAAACAACTTTTGCTAATGCATCTCTACTGACAGCAGCAGCTTCTGGATCTAGCCATTTGGTGATAGTTTCATCACGTGTTACAATTACACGTTTGCAAAGAGAATCCTCTAAAGCTTTCACATCACACCTGAATAAACCTTTAGCTTATTAAAACATTTATCTGTGCTTTCGTACTCTAAATAAATGTCTCGGTACATGACAGTCAATCCGTCATTTTAATCTATGAATAGGTACAAAATCATTTCGGTCACTCACATGAAAAGCTCTGCAGCGGTTTTCAGATGGAACCGAGATTTGTCATCTTTGGGCGTAGACGAGTCCATTTCCTTTCCTTTCGCAAATTCTATGTTACCCAGATGAAGAATAGCAGCTACAACTCTAAAAATTGCATCCTGTAACGAAGATGTATGTCAATTTTTTTTTCCTTTTTTTGTGTATTTTCTCTATAGGTGGGCTTGTTAAATGTACCTGTTCCTCAGAGTTAATCCCAACAACATCCATTGCTTTTCTTGTAGCAATGTATTCTTTGCTTTCATCTAACCCGTCTATCTGGTAGCAGTTCGATTGATTAAGATAATGGAATGTCTTCGGATCTCCCACTTTGTATCTTTTTAAATCCTGGAAGCATAGAAATAATATGAATTACAATAACAATACAATTATACTAATAATATGAATCTTTGAATTTAATGATTTAGGAGTTTGTATTAAAATAGACTTTTGGTGACTTTCACTCATTTTACATGTTAAGCTAATTTTTATTTGACCAGTTTAAGATAAAGGCGCAATCCAAATAAACCCACAAGCATATTTTTCGTTTTTGTTCATTGAACATATGCCAACAGAAGAGTGACCCCTTACCTCCGGTGGTGCAGCACAAAGCATGTAGAAGCAATGATAATTCCTCTCAGGATCCGATAGTTGACAAACCCGAGATCTTTCAAGCAAATACGTTCTGATGGCTGCCCCTGAGATTCTTCCCTTCTGGTCAAACTGAATCTCAACAAACTTGCCAAAACGACTAAAGCAATAGCAAAAAAAAAAAAGATGCGTTAACAATAAACGTACAAAAAATGCAATACATTCCAGGTAATTAATAGCAAATGAATTTATGATTTTATTTGCACCTTGAATTGTTGTTTCTCACGGTTTTCGCATTACCAAAAGCTTCCAAAACAGGATTGGACTACAATGGAGCAAGCATAACAATGGTTTGATCATGATTAATACTTGTTTTTTAGTTATATGAAAGTAAATTAGATAATGAAAAACTTAATGTTTATAACTAAACACCTCTAGAACTTTCTGTTCAACACTCCTTCCGTCCGTAGAAGCTCTACCTCCCATGTAAGCAAGATAACGCATCAGCTGCTTTGTGCTTTCAGTTTTACCAGCCCCACTTTCTCCACTAACCAAAATTGACTGACTTATACCTTCGTTGATCATAACTCTGCACAAAGATAATAAATCTTTTAACTTTTTTGAGCGTAAAAATGTAATACACCGACATGTTGAACATGAACCAGTACCTGTATGCTGCGTCCGCAACTGCAAAAGGGTGAGGGCTCAATTCCCCAAATGCCGCCCCTTTGTATTGTGCCATCATATGGCTATCATACAAATGTGGCAATCTTGTGAAAGGATTTACAGCTATTAATATACTCCCTGTGTAAGTCTGGTAGCACCATTTAAGTTCATTAGCTTCAGTCCAACAAAAAATCAATATATTTGTAGAAAACGATAAGAATAGAGGGCATAACAGATTAACAGAACTCACGTATATCTCGTTAATATCGTATCTTGATCTCAAGTTATTTAAAACCCCTGGTTCATGCAAATAAGCCAGCTTTGTCATGTCATCCACTCCACATGGCGGTGCTTCGGCATCTTTAGGATATACATTTGATGACTTGGCAACAACCTGTAATTAGAATCAAGTAGAAACATAAAGAATATAGTAAGTGCACAAATACAAGGCACCCCTTTGTCATTCAAACTAATAATTTGGAGCACAGTCAGCTAACAAGATGACAATTAAAATGAAAAAAATAAACAATTAGCGGAGGTTAAGAAACAATACTTACCGTCTTGTCTGAAGTAGAAGCAATTTTAATGTTGTCACCATTGACCTCAATAACTTCCCCATCTATCCAAGCTTCTTCCGGATCCTCCACCCAGACTAGTGAGCCGACCCCTAGACTGACTGCCGCCTACAAACGTACCGTACCGAGAGTTGAAAAGTATTCATCTTTAACAAGTGTTATACGAAGATAGTCATCCAAAAAGTAAATGACAAGAAACATTAACTATACACGTATTGTTTTAATGAAACCAAAAACCTACCACCACCATTGCTATACCAAACAACTTTTATATGTACACACATAAACAAATAGATAAACACGCTTATTGGATAGATGTAGTTACATACATAATAACAAAAGGTGAGATGGCCAGCTAAAAATTTGAGGAAAAAGGGGGGTTCACTGAAGGCAACAAGAACGCAACTTGTACATCAAAAGTGTTTCCATAATGAACAAATAAAAACCAAAGGTGTAGCATATTTGACTGGTTTGTATTTATCATCTTTCTATACGACATTCCAGCAAACAGATACACTAATATTAAAAGATCCATACACATATACATGTAATAACATGAGAAGCAACTTTGTTTAAAGTTTTCTCTTCCATATTGAGTCCCTACATTTCTCAATAAAACTTTCCCCAAAATAAAACTAACAAAAACAAACTCTCATCATCTTATAACAAGTATTTACATGTTTCAAAAATCCATATGCTAAACAGATCAACAATGTAGATGAACAAAAGCTGCAAATAACACATTTATCACCAAATCAGCTTCACCTTTAACCATCAACGGACACAAATTAAGTTCACCTCCAGACGCCTAAACCTAAAACAACTTCAGTAATATAACAAATCATTTCTACACAACACAACAAAAATCAAAATACACAAATCTTCAAACAAATTAATCAATTTAATCGCACCAAAACACAACAAACAGCTGCAAAACACATCTACAAGTTTCAATTCAGTCCAAATCACCAGCATTCACATCAACAAAACTGCAAAAAAACCGTAGATCCAGCTTAACAAAACGAATATCTAACACATCACACATACCATTAGCAATCAAACTCGGATCAGATCGGGAATAAATCAACAAATCAACGCGTGAAACCACTTCAATCGAGCACACAGATCAACTACAGCTGAAACCTTTGCTTCAGTGGTCAAATTGAACAAAGGAATGAACAAATCAACGGCTGATTCGTTCGCAGGAGGTTTTAATCGGTGAAAAACAGAGGAAAATGGTGGAAATGGAAGTAAATTGAAGAAGAAGAAGAAGAGTGAGTGAGAGATCGGACAGAAGAACAGAGATGGAGTTGAATTAGGGTGATTCTGCCCAAATTTGGAAAATGAATTGTTGAGATTTTGTAGGTAAATGAAATCCCTAAATTGTCGTGTGTTGTTGATGAATGACTGTTTCTTCTTCTTTTCTTTTCTTTTCTTTTCGGCTTGTGGCTTCGCTGGGGGTGTTTGGTTTCCCTCCCACGTTGTTCGGAATTACTCTAAATTCTTTTTTTCGTTAGGATAACATATTGTTTTTTTATTTATGGAATAGCAACTTTCTTTTGCTTACGAGTTTCCAAATCGAAGAGCTCTGTTGTTTCATTCCGACCAAATTATGTTGGTTTTAGAGTTTGGTTTTAAACGTTCCCTTAGAAAACCATACGGCTGGATGCTAGGGTGCACAAACCGGTTTATTTTTTATAACCGGTTCGGTTAACCGGTTATACTGGTTAATTTGACTTTTTTACTTTAACCGGTTATTTTTGTTTAATAACCGGGTTTTTTCGGTTAACCGGTTGCCGGTTAAAAAAACTGGTTTATAACCGGTTCCTATACTGAATATCAATAACCAGTTACTAACCTACGGTTAAAAATAACCACCGACAATTGGTTATTCCTCGATTGGTTATTAATCGGTTACAATTTCGGTTAATAGCCGGTTACGGTTAATTAACCAGTTAATTTTGTGCACCTCTATCGGCTGCACTTGACAATCGTTGTGCCACCACAAGCTGAACACTCTTTGTCGTAACACACGATGGGACGAAAACCTCTGGTGAGTTCATGATAAAACTTGGCACCTCTGCAAAGAGGCTAGGCTTTATCCATTATTACTGACATAAGTAAAGAGTGAACTTGATCTCCATCAAAAAATCAGAACTTCTATACTATCATGCCAAAAATGATGGATCTAACAATGATAAACCAAATATTATTACTGTTAATTAATTAATTGAGCATCCACACCAAAAAAATTATATAACAGATACACTGTTAAATAAAAAAAACTTATGAATTACAATAGGTTGAATAGAAAATAACTGAATAGTTATTAAGTTTTTTGAGCGTCCAACAAAGCTCAACAACATCTAGATATATCGATAGAAAAAATGTCATTCATGTCGGTGATGGTAAATATAAACTTTAGATATCAAAATCGATTAGTTACGTAAAGGTGAAATAAATGTTTTTTTTTAATTTATTGTTAAGTTAATCTTGGTTATCCATCATTAATAAAAATGAATGTGTTAAAAGTGATTTGTAACGTGTTTAGTTGTAACAAGGGGGTGTTTATTTACATACATTATAGTCACTTCTAACGGATGAACATGTTGTAAATTGTGTGAGAAGGGGGCGGACCTATAGTGATATAAAGGGTAACCTCCGTTGCTTCTAGCACTCCGATCATAGTGTAAATTCTGAAAAATTTAACTTTTTTCCGATTTTATTATCCTTTTTTATTGAAACGTTACCCCTATGTGAATTTTCTAAATTCATCACTATGAAAAGCATTATTGTGTGTATATTTAATTATTTAATTAAGCTTGTAAAATAACTTACATTTAATGTAATAAATGATCAGTTTAGAAATCGCAACAAAACCACCATAAATTAATTGACTACCCACATACTTTGAAAGGTTCTTGATTGACGGTTTGTGTGAAACATAGATTAGCTTTCATGAAAAAAAAAATTTGTTATATTTAGGTTATTAAATTATAATAATCTTGGCCGTTCAAAAAAATTATAATACTCTCAGCTTTCGTTAATTGGTCGGGATTAGTTTTAATCTGAAAAATGCTCAATGACATTCTTAATGTTAAACGTATTTTTCCTACGATGATCCTAAACTAAATGAATATTAACCCATATAGTTTTTTGATAAGGTGACATGCTTATTCAACAAAGAAGTCAAAGTGTTGTTGACATGGACCACCTCATCCCCACCCCACCCCAACCACCATCTCTCTCTCTCTCACACACACCACAACCACCACCATCGGCCACCCCAGCCACCACCACAACTTCCTTTGTCTTTTTCTCACTGTCTCTCTCTCACACATCCAAAGCCACCATCACCAACATCGCCACTATCGCCCACTTACCTACGCACCTGTACATCGAAGCACCGCCTTCAAATCCAAATCGAGTCTTTAGGTTTGACGACGATGGTTTAGAACTTGAAACATAAGGGCGACTAAGGTTTATGCTTTTAGTTGAGATCCGAGTGGTTAGATTTGATGACGGGGGCTAGGGTTTAGGTTTGAGTGTATAGTAGAGAATAGGCGGTGGTGATGGTAGGTGGTTGTTGGTGGTAGTGGTGGCTAATGGTGATTGGTGATGGTGACGACATGTATAACAGAGAAGAGGCAGAGAGGGATGAGTTTGTCAAATAAGCAAATCATGTCATAAAAAAAACAAATTGGGTTAATATTTAGTTAGTTTGAGATCGTTGTTAGAAAATAATTTCAAAGTTATGACTATTTGTAAACATTTTGAGTTGGAATAATCTCAGTCAACAGATAAATGTTAAATTATCAAAAACCGAACAACCCTTATATTTATGTAAATTTTATAAATTTCTTTGTTGAAACAACAAGTTATTTCCAAAGCTATATGATGGGTATATTAATTTATACTTTTTTAATATAATTTTTAATTACGTTATAAACAAACATAAAATAATATATGTGCAAAATTTATTAATCATAATATTTATCCTCTTTTTGTAAGCGGATATTGTTTTATTACGTTATAAGCAGGCATAAAATATAATATGTGCCTCATTCCCTCATAAAAGACAAGAGACCCATTAATGCGGGGTCGTGTCGATCAAACACCCTCATGTCACAACTGAAGCAGTTAACACAAAATAGGTCATCACGCACGGGATTGTGCCTCCCTTGCCACGTCCCGTGGCATATCCTCTAAAGATTTGCAAGTCTAAAGACAATTTGACCCACAAAGTAGACTTGGTTGGTGCCTCAGCTCACACGCCCCGTGTCTGTATACGAACTCTAAACAAAAAAGACAAAATGGATGCAAAAGGAAATTACACGGGTCGCGCCTCTCCCAAGTTGCAACCTATAAATAGAGTGTTTGGGTTACCATTCTCTCCAACATTTGGCACCCACTCTTTCTCACTCACCACCACTTTCCACCACTATCCATCATATTTCCATCTTGTATAGAGTTTAATTTGTCCTAAGATCCAAAATTGTGATAGGTTATATTTATAACAATTCAACCTTGTTGATTAATATATTTATTCATACAACCTTGATGATGTTCATCGTTATTGCCATTTTTGGCTAAAGTTTTTGTTTCACTTGGTGAAGATGAACCTTTAATGTCTTTTTAATTTCTTAGTTTTAGACTTTTACCATTTGGTGTGTGTTAATGACTTTGAATAGGATTTTGTTATATTGAAAGTGTAACGCTTCGCATTTTTTGTACTTTCCTTATTTAGAAAGAGTAATCGTATTTCTATTTATGGAAACTCATATTCATATTTTATTCGTATTTCAACTCCAACTTTGTAATCCGAGACTTTGATCGTAATAAAAATTCATACTTCATACATGCTTGTTATATTTACAATTTAATCGTTTATACGCAAACCGATACTTATTATACGCGCCTATACTTATACATGGGAGCCTTCATACACTCCTAAACACTTTCCAACACTCAAATCACTCTCAAATATTTTTGGTTACTCTATAATTTTCAAGACTTGGTAGAAAGTTGCAACCATTCTAAGTGAGTTTTAACTCACTTTTCTTCTTATTTTCTGATGTTTCCTTCTTTCTTTCTACTTAGATAACATTTAGGAAGGTTTTCACAAGTTTGCCTTTGCAAACTAAGGTGAAACCTCACCACATTTGAGGTCCAAAGTATGATTAAAATTCTGCTTTCATTTATACTTTTGTATCTTGCTTTTCTTGATTAAAACTTGTTTGAATCTTGTGTCTACTTGTTCTTAAACCTATCTAAGGTTATGGGACTTGTTAGGAATAGATTCTTATGAGTTTAAGAGATGCAAACACCTCTAAACTTTATGTTTTTTGCAATGGTGTATGCAACCCACAAGTGATAAAACCATCTGAGCTTGCCATGAAGTTGCGGGCAAGACTTGTGTTGTGGTATAGGTGTGAATACTTGGAAGCCTTGGCTATCCTAACTTCATTCCACTACCTCACTTGATATTTTTACCTTGCTATCTCAAGTAGTTTTCTAGACTTAAAGTAACTTAACCCCGTCTAGCCTCCGGCACTTAGTTAACTCTTTCCATTTCGGGAATGACTCACTCGGGTTAAAGCTTACTTGGCTACTTGATATAGTAAAAAGTTGTACATTTCCTTTTCATTCATGACTAGCTGAATCATCCTTGTGATGATTTGTATATTGGTGAATCATACAATGAGGTTAATCCTCCATGCTTGACTTACATGACAGTCTATGATACTCTTGATGGACTTAGCTTATAATTATTATATAAACTAATAATTACTTTCTTGAATACATACTTTTACATACTTTAATTCCGAATCTGAATCCTCCGTTATTACCCAAATACTCACACACCTACGTTTCCTCATGTAGGATAACTCGGTGTTCCATCCTTCAAACTCTTCACGGGATTACCAAAGGAAGCTTTGCAAAACCATGAGTACACTCGAAAGCCTATTTCACGCTTTGCACTTTTGGGTGCAATATGTTTAACCTATCAAAATACACGCAAACACACTTATACTTTATGCAAACACAAACAATCCATTATACATGCTTAAATACGTGATACTTGATTTGTATTCTTGGAACATTCTTATGTGATTCGCTTGTCATTAACTTCGTACGAGCCTCCCTTTAACATGTATAGCGCTATAGGAGTAACACACCGCCGGTAGTCTTGTGGTCATGTTAAGTCTCTAGTTCTTGCGGTAATCAGAGGGTTGACTAGTAAAATTGCATGCCTTGATACATTAATCTAGTTAACTATTTTTGCCATGCGGATTCGTTTAAACCTTTTTCATAATTATGTTATATTAAACTTGTGTACTCGCCAATGCCTTGTGTGTTAAACTATACTTTTAAACATGTTGCAGGTTGATGATGTTGATATTGACGAAATATAGTATGGACGACTTAGGAAACGCATCTAGAATTACTAGATTTTATTACTGCATTGTTATTGAGTTTTGTTGTACTTTGAGGTTTCCAATTGTTGTACTTTGATTTATTGTGATGTACTTGACAATTTTATTTATGAATGAAATCGATTTGAATTAAATATTGTCTCAATAGTGTTATTAAGTCTCGAGCAATTTCGTTCGTCTCACTTTGATGTTTTCGCCATCGGTTGGGGTGTGACAGAAAGTGAGTTTAATCCATCTACTACTTTGTGTTTGTTGTTTCGAGCATTTGTGTCTTTACCTCTTTATAAAAAAACACGTTAACTATTTGGAATGAGGTAGAAGTATGGTTTGGGTTAAGTTCTTGTCTTGCACAAAAGGGTGGTATACTCGATGCGCAAGGATTTGTTTTTTCTTCACATTCCTGCTACCCTTGAGGAGATAACACCAGATAAGGGAATCATAGTAGATAATGGGTCTAATCCCTTATAATTAAAATTTATTTAATACTTTTTTCCGACTTCGCAATGGTTGTCTTGCTGCTTTTGACCAATATATCCCAAGTGTAATGTTTGTTGAAAAAAGAAAACCTACAACTTTATGGCATTAATAACATACCCACTTAAAACGACTTTAGGTGGGTTCTTTCACATAGTACTTGGGAGATCACACCAAAGATGCGTATATTTCGTATAATGATATCTTGAAAGGTCCTTAATCAAAAAAGTTAATATAAACATTATTGACAAGTCGGACCCATGTGATTCTTCTTTATTATTACTTTCCTCTATTTTAATTGATTGTTTTTATGTTTAATAACCTTTCCACAACTTAGTTCTTTGTTTGACTAAACATTGATAACATTCTGGTATTGAAAGCTTTTGTCTTTGGACGATATTGATATCTTACCTTCACTATACTATGCTAACGGTAGGTGCATTTGCCCTAACGTATTGTAGAAGTGATTATATTTTATCGTGTTTATAAATTTAAAGCTTGAAATTGTGTTAAAACCAGCCCGAAAATAGTTAATGTTTCTATACATGTCAAGGTGGCTTAAGACAAAGTTGCTTCCCCAACCTTTTTTTTTTTTTTGGGGGGGGGGGGGGGGGGGTTAGGCTTGGGATTAACAAGATTGGTATTACAAATCAAGCTCTACTAGCTAAAGGGGCATGGAGGTATGAAACATAAAGTAAAAGTTTATGGAAGAAAACGATGGATGCTTTTCATTTGAGGAAGCCAAGGTGGGATTTGTTACCAGCTAATACTTAATTTCATAGAGATTGGTGCAATATTATGAAGCTTGTAAGCAAAATGGAGGTGGAAATTGGCTAAATTGTTTAAAGGTGTGGAAGGCAACGGAGAACACATTAATTTATGGATAGATGTGTGGGTTGGGAATGAGCCTCTTAAATACACTTTCTCTAATTTGTTCAGTCTCGAGGGTAATAAGTGGTGCAAAACCAGAGATCCGTTTAGGTGGCATGACTAGGGTGTGGAATGGAATTAGGGTTGGAAGAGGAGCCCGTACAAGACTACGAATATGGAGGAATGGGAGAAGTGTCTCGAATTGATTAGCTCGGCGAGAAGCGGTAACAAGGACTCCTGGATGTGGCTGCACGATTCCTCAGGGGCTTTCTCGGTTAAATTAATTAGATTTTTTTATACTTATCGATGGATGCTAGCAACAAGTATGTGATTGAAACACATGGGTCCCAAATAAATATAATATTTTTATTTGGAAGGCAGAAATGGATCATCTTCCCACTTTGGAGGCGTTAAGTAAAATAAATATTCTAGTCATGCCTTATTGAAAGTCCCGGGGACCCCCTGGATCGTTGACGAACACCATTTAGATTGATTTTCACAAACTCTAATAAAGTGATTTCCACAAACTCGGATCTAAAGAAAATATTTAAGAAACTCTCACTCAACACACTCTGACACAAAGACCTTAAATTCGGAAGACAAAATTTGAACAAATTCGGACTCTATAACCTTTAATAAATTCGGAATCAACCTTTTAACAAAGCCTAACAACTTAAAATCGGACAAGAAATGTACCAACAAATTCGGATGGGTAAAAACTTAGCAAATTCGGACACAAACAATGATTCCAAATCCGGAGGTCTCCAAATTCGGACTGAATAAATCCCCAAATTTGGACACTTTTAAGCTTGGACTGAAACTCCGGAGTGTCTAAATTCGGGTCAGTATCCAGGTAACCAGCTTCCGAATTTATTTCCCATGCGTGACTTCACACAAGGTCATAAACAAACACGAAAGGAACAAGTTCGGATATTAATAGCAAATTCGGAACTTTTAACAAAATTCATAAATTCGGACATCTCAGTTTTAGATCAAACCTCATATCTACAACAACTTGGAAAATAAGAAATCCATTTGAGTCGACGAACAACTTCAATTTCTACAAGTTTTCTACATAATTCTCACGTCTTCATGATGTTTGGCGGAAACAAACATCAAATCAAGAGCAATGGTGATTTGGAAGGCGGTTAGACCATTCCGAATTGATAACCACGCTCTGATACCACCTGAAAGTCCTCGGGACCCCCTGTATCGTCGACGAACAACATCCACTGCTCTCTAGCAAGACGTGAAACATCAAAATATGAACAAAATCGAAAGATGTAGAATACGAATCTCTTTATTATCGAATCAAGCATCACAGATTTACAAGTCGAAAGAGTATACATCATCTACAAGCTGGTTTAGATCACTAAGATCTAAACCTAGCTTTCTCTCACTAACACATAGTCTCCCTCTCTAGAATGTGCACACACTTTTTGAACGATTATCAGAGCTTGTGAAAGTTACCCTAATATACCTTATACACACATATATATAGACTAGGGCCTAAACCAACCTATCCGAATTTACCACACAAATTCAGATTACAAAAACCATTCTTACAAACTCGGACTACAAACTCGAACTACATAAGAATAGAAGGACCTTCCGAGTTTAACTGATAAACTCGAAATATTTTATAAATCATTTACAAATTCGGAATAACCAATGTTCACAAACTCGGACAAGGTATCAAACTCGAAACCCGCTATTCCGAGTTAACTTGTAATCCGGAGTTTGTCAAGCTTCACCATCATTGACTTCTTTGACTATGTTGACCGTTGACCATAACTGATAAAGCACAGTTACCCGGCAAGAGCTGCACTTACACCTATATGTATTCTTTGTGTGGCTCCCATGTGGAATCTACATACCACATTTTACTGGTTGTTTCATTGCGATGGTAGTGTGGCAACATGTCAACTATTGGTGTCGATTGTCAAATCCCCTTGATTTATGCTTTCTCGGTTATAGACCTTTTGAAATCATAATTCGGTCAGGCTGGGCGAGCGTGAACAGGTGGCTTTGCAATGTATTGCGATTTTCTCGTGTTTAAGGTTTAGAAGGCTAGAAATAAGAAGATTTTTCCGTACAAAAAGCATAAAGGAAATAGATTATTGAAGATGTGAAGTCGTTAGGTTTTGCTTCAAAGTAGATCGAAATTTAAGGCAATCCAATGACCGAGTTGGTGTAGCTTTGAGTTGATGTTGTAGTTATGTTTGTGGTTGGATGTTGATTTGTTGTGTTGTTTATTCTGTGAATAAAAGTTAAATTTCATGAAAAATACAATATCTATTTAAATAATTAAGTCGTCAGCCTAGAAAATGAAGCAAGGAGGATTTTAAGGCGTTTTGATCTTTTAGTGTGAGTTAAATTTGGACGCTATTTATGTGATTAGTACTTTACCGTTGTGTGTATTCATTGTTCTAAAAATGTTCATCGAGTATTAGTTAATAGAGTATAAAAAAGTTTTCCAAATTCATAAACATTTGAAAATTAAAATACAATGATTCCGAAAAATGTCTAATTCAACCATTTAATGCTAACATAAATAAGTATAACTAGTGTATGTGTTGGAATAAACACTACAAATTTTTTGGACCACTAAGATTCGATATATATTAAAAAGAAATGATACTTAGTTTGAGGGGAGTTCACATGGCCTATGATAAAATCATATTTGACCTATCACGACTTAAGGAGGGACTAACTTTCAAATGAAAAAAGGGCTTTATAAAAGCAACTCTTTTTAACTTCAAATGTGTACAATTATCATTAGTTTTATTAATCACTTTAATTTTAATTCTGACCGTAAATGACCTTTTTTTATTTATAATTGCAAAGACATTAAACATTAAAGACTTCTATTATTTTAAAAACCTTTTTATAAAGCTTTAACTCATAAACTAACCCTTTTTTAAAAGTGTTTCCTTTAATTTTATGATCACTTGTTAACTGTCAATTTCATTATTTGTATAATTTTTATACGTGCTAAAAAGAAAAAAAGGTGCATTTTGCATGTAATACTATAATTATACATTTTTTTTTAAAGTTACTACATATGTAAATTGGAGAGTCCCGTATTGCCTCACTTTGCCTAGACTATGTTGTCTTAACCGGGCCCACGCTGGCTTCAAAGTTTGGCTTTTTTGGGTGTTCCCCGCTGGTTTCAAAGTTTGGCTTTTTTGGGCTTTCCCGCGGGAAACCATACGCCGACTGCCACTTGACTGTTAATGTGTCACCACAAAAGCAGAAGTCTCTGATGTAACACAGTGTAACGAAAGCTATTAGATATATATACAATATGTATAAAAATCAAATTACCACTATTACATGACATTGATCTAGCAAACTGAATCCACCTCGGCTCTAGACATAATCTGACATCTGATGCTAAATGTTAGAAATGAAATTCCAGTTTATTATTACATTATATGGCAAACAAGTCACTCATGTAAGTCACACACAAGAGCACAATCACATGGTTACAAAATTGATGTCTAGAAAAATAACATTTAATAACTCATATATAAATTCATCACATAAAAAAATGCTCATTTTATAACCACAAAATTGAGAATAGCGAGAATTACATTTTCTTAATGGCGCTGCTTTTAGGGATGAGCATGATAACAGAGCGGTACCGAAAAAGAGGAAAAATGGGTATCGGTAGTCACCGATAAATCAATCAGAATACCGGTACTGAAAAATGGAAGAAACAGGTACTGGTACCTGGTACCAAATGTCCATCCCTAATTTTTTTTTTTTGAAAATTAACTTCATTAACATACGCCTCAGACCCAAAAGGGCAAAAGGCCAATACAAAACACACCCCTTACCCAAACGGGCAAAGAGCCAAACAATTACAACATGTACAAAGGATATTTACACCACCCCCCACCGAATGTTTTTAAAAGGACGACCAATTTTTCAAGCAAACAAAAATTCTCGACTTGACTTCCCCATAATGTCCTGATGAGAAACTCTCTTATTCTCAAAAGCCCTTTCATTCCTTCCTTTCTAGATGCACCAACACATTATCATGATGAGTTCACAAACTATCTTTTTTACCCTTTGACATATGTTTAAAAAACTATGAGCTTCCATAAGGTCTCTAAAAGCAAAACCTTATAGCGGAGGATGTTGCAATGGGAGGCTATTTAGTTTTGGGTGGATTTATGGATGGGTAATATGATGGGAGTGTGAAGGCTACTCAAGTTTGAGTTGATTTTGACAACTATTCAATTTTGGGTGGATTTTAACAACTTTTTACTATTTAACACTTAATTAATCATTATCTACCCACAGTCTTCTCCTTAAAAGTAAAAGCATCTACCGCGGCACTCTCAGTCAAGACTGAAATATCAAGCGCAAGAATTAGATAATTCACATGCATCTATTTGAATGATTACATTATTATATATGTAATTAAAGAAGTTGTTAGCTACAGTGAAAATTCACTTATATTGACATATAAGTAACTTACAAACATAATTTTATTCAACTATGTGTAATGTGATGTCATCTCATTAATTAATATATATTTTATATGAAAAAATAAGTTAATATTTTTGTAATTTTCATCGCTTCTATATTTTTAATTAATTATATTTTTTGAGGTATCATCCATATTTTATAGTTAAAATCAAATTAAAATAAATAATAAATAGAATTAATTTTTATGAAGTCATACGAGTGTGTATATTTTCTAGAAGTCTATAATTAATTAAAAAGTTCGATTTGAAATAGTCCATGAGATCTAACTACAATTACTAAATACAAAATTGCAGTAAGATGTGGGTTCAATCGCATTAATACACCATGATATCCGACTATAATTGATTTCTCAAACAAGTTTAAAAGTATTTAAAGGGTTGGAAATGTAATTGCTCATTGTTTTCTCTTCAAGGACAGTTGCAAAAAAAATACATATGTTCAAATCACATTAAAAAAATTGTCCCTGTAATAAAGGGAATCAATTCTAGTTATTGCTTATATAATAATTATTATATCTTAGGGCGAGACTGGTGCTCCCCTCTAGGTGAGTGGTAAACTCTCATCGGAGCCAATCAAATCCGTCCATATCTTATTATAAATGTACGATTGTTTAGAAGATAGTATGACCCATTATACACCCCTTTCTCTCTCTCCTCTTCCCTCCTGGAGTGAATACTCCCTCATTTCAAGCGGTGAAGGAAGGGTCGACGGCGCTGTTGTTGCTGTGAGGAGAAAGTCCACCCCGTTCACCGTTATGCAGGATTTACTAATAATTATATGATTTAAGACGTTATTGAATAAATTGTGCTTGATTTAAAAATGTCATTATTATAAATTATAATACTTAAAACTCACGGAACACATCCGATGAAATTGAGGAATTAAAAATACATAAATAAAAAAAAATTGGGTTTGATAAATAAAGAAAGTGACTAACTTACGCATCGCGGAATTTCTTTGACAGCCATTTCAGACAAACCGTGTGAAGAAAAGGAAGCTGAGACGCGACAGTGAATCCGCTTGACAGTCACGATCATTTAAGAGCCGTAGATTCATGTTATCAAGTGACGCGTAAGGGCGCGTGACAAAATCAGAACGTGGGATCAATGAAGACAACGTGAATGCATGTACAAAGTTGCACCGCAACCGAAAGGTGTTGCCATGAAATCTACTTTAAAAAAATATATAAAATCCCAAACTTATTATTTATTCATTTTTCCTAGAATAAGATTATGGCTAGTTGATCATTTTCATAAAACAATATTATGACTAGTTGAATTTCTCCAAGCACTACGACGCAAATTTAGTCGGTATCGATTTGGTTCGTTACGTATTAATACTCACCGACGATGAAAGTCAAAAAAATAAAGTTGTGATATGTCTAGAAGAATACATACATGTGTTTTACATTTATCGAAAACCAAATATAAGGAACCAATGTTCCAATCAGGGGCGGAGGTATTGTAGAAGCCAGGTAGCATGGACTACTTCTCAACTCCATCTCCGTAGTGTAAAAGTATCCTCAAACTCCGTCTACGTTATGTAATGTAATTTTTTTCGGTTTTATACAAAGGATACCATGATCAGAAAAATAAAATAAAATTTAGGATATCCTTGAATTTTTGGGCTAGATCCCCCACTCATTCCGATATTGATACCAATGATGTTCGGTTGAAATTGGTTCAGTTCGTCATATAACCCACACGCGTATAACTTGATAACAAAAAAATATATACATAATTTTGAATACGAATTTATCTTTTAGAAAAAAAAGTTAAACAAACACAATTTATTAGAGGCAAAACAAATTAAATAAAGTTAGATGAGTTGAAGGCGTATATTATTTATAATATAAATGACGCGAATGAAAGTTAAAAATTGTTACACTATGTATAATTTATAAAAACTATATATCTATTAAATAAATAAAAATAAATTAAGAGACATTAAAAAATCTAAATATTAATAAAAGACTTTAATTAATGCTATAGGACATTTTCTCCTTTAACTTATTTTAGATTAATATCAAATAAATTATTAATATGTCTTCAATTAATATAAATATATCTAATATCTAATTAAAATTGTGATATTGGTTTTACTTGAACATTAAAGTTATAAGAACAAGTAATTAGGTGTTATTTTATATTTTTTATTATTTAATAATATTATCGTAAAATATGAATAAAGTAAAAGAAAAAATAAATTTATTAAGTATTAAAACGTAACCAAAATTTTAATTTCCATATTTATATTTTTTTGTTTCATAGCGTTGTACCTATGCTTATGGGGTTTCAAAAAAAAAGATTTTTCACTTCTAACCTAAAACTTCTCATTGTTTTGCAGTTTAACCAAAATATTTTTTTTTACTTTCAACGTTGGTCTCCCATACTTTTATCTTTCACAAGTTTTTTGTTTTACATTTCGTTCTAAAATTTTGTAAATTAACGCGCTGCAACGTGCGAGTGAGGTTCAATGTTTTTTTGTCTATTTTTTTCTCGTTTGACATGCCCGTCGCAAGGCTTGTATTTATTCTCATTTGACATGTCCGTAGCAACTCTAGATCGGTTTAGTTATCTTTTCTATGTTTTACGTGTCGAACTAATTTCTTTGCATTAACACGCCACAACGGGTGTGTGTGGTTCAACGATTTTACGTTTGTTTTTCGTTCGGCTTTAATTTTTCCTTTTTTATTTATTTTGTTTTTACGATTTTTTCCAGTTTTGGTAGTTGCTGACAGTAATATGAAATTGATGCTACTTGATATGGTTTTACACCCTGTCGCAATGCGGAAGGCTTAATACGAAGATAGAAGCTACCACCAATTGGATGAATTGGTCCATTTCAGGCCTAATATGCTTTCACCAGGCTCGACTAAACTCAACATGTCCACAACACATTCTCTTCTAGCCTTTGATGATGCCATCAACAATATGAAACGAATATCGTTATTATAGTTTACCACATCATCACATGTTTAGTCTCTGGGTTAGACGCCTATCAAAATTTAAGAAAATATTGACTCACATGATTTGCACATAACAACATTTTAGTATTTTCATTTTTTCAATTTCTTGTTATTTTCCTTTACGTTCCTTTTTCTCCTTTTTCATTCACCATGGCTTCTGTGAATTAAACCATGACAACCACAGACCTCATTTTCCTTTTTCTTTAAACAAAAATAAATTAAAATAAATAAGAGAATAGTGGTTTGGGTCATCACCACACCCTTATGGTAGTAGTTTTGGATGGTGGATTAGAGGCGCGTGACATGATGCTGACGTGGAGGGTCATGACTACACCCTATAACCTTATGGAAGAGAAGTCGTCGTTTGAACATGTTGGACCAATCTAAACCTGGCTTTTATTCGAAAATCTAACCCCATGTAAAACAATACTTAACTATATAGTCTTAAACATTACACATGAGATAATAACTAAATTGTTGGTATTTATGACACTTAATACTTATAAAATAATTTGTTTTATATTTTAATGCATTTAATATTATATTAAATTAATCATGTATACAAAACTTCAATACTTTCATCTAAATTTAAAATTTTAATATAACTTATCACCACCACTATCATACCTAGTCAGGGGCGGGAGGGGGCGTTCAATCCTTCGAACCTTTTGTTTCGTAGTATCCGGTATGTAGTTTTCGTATAGAATTTTTTAGGTATATACGTTTTCGACCTCCAGTTTTATAACTTTTTTTTAGATATATACGTTTATCGACTATTCAATCGGAAATTTCAAGCTTCACCACTGTACCTAGCCATCCATCAATGTAAGCAAACAAAGGGTAAACACATGCTTCAGACAGAATATATATTAACGTTTATGATGCCTTAGTGGATGGTTATAAATCTGATAGGAATGCCAAAATCTCATCATTGAAGGTTGACATACATAATTACATATAATAAAATTAGCGGACCAACCATTCAATCAATCAAGCACTTGATTTATGAGAACATTCTACACGTTTGACTATTAAAATGAAATAAAATAAAATTATAAAGTTGGGATTTAAACATCTTAAAGCACTAGTAACTCTAAACCATACAAACGTTATGGTTTCAGATCGAACTTCTTTCTAACTCATTCAACTCTATCCAATTAATTTGTATAAAAAATTGTTAACTCAATCACCACCACCCATTTGTCACTCAACACAATACTTTTGAGGTATTATGTAACTATAATTTCTATCGTAGGGGTGAGGATTTTTTTAAATAATATTTCATTTATTATCTAATTTAATTTTCTTTAATGACTTTCGGT
The DNA here is from genome assembly GCA_947069175.1 of Scalesia atractyloides. Classification (NCBI taxonomy): domain Eukaryota; kingdom Viridiplantae; phylum Streptophyta; class Magnoliopsida; order Asterales; family Asteraceae; genus Scalesia; species Scalesia atractyloides. The sequence continues at coordinate 6,471,184 of CAMTDV010000002.1, read as the reverse complement.
TTTTAACTTTAAAAAAAATTCCAAATACACAATTATGTTTAACTTTTTTTTTTCTTTTAAACATTCCTATATAAACTTTACTGAAAACGAAGTTGTATAAAAAAATTAGGTAATTTTTTTTGTGTATTGTAAACGGCTTTCACACATGTTTGAATCGGTAACTTCGACAAAGTATAATTAAGCTCTACACGATGAAGATTAGATCTTAACATTTTTTCTATTTCACGTTTATGCTTAGTAAAATAAAGTAATTGTTGGTATTGTAAATGACTTTCACACGTGGATCACTAATTTAAACATAATATAGTACACACTTTACTACTTGATGATGAGGAGTTGAAACCTCTTTTTTTTTAATTGATGTTAGTGATACACAATTATGTTGAATTTGTGTTGTCAGCATTCAAATATAAATTTGATTGAAAACAAAGTCGTATAATATTAAGTATTTTTTGGTATTGTAAGCGTCTTTCCGACGTGTTTGGATCGGTAAATTTGGGGGAATATAGTTACACTCTTCGACTACCGGACGACGATGAAGAGTATATATTATTATTATTATTATTATTGTATTTGTATTTTACGTTTATGCTTAGTAAAATAAAGTGTTTATTGATATCGTGAAAGGTTTTGCACGTGAGTGGATCGATAACTTCGACAAAATATAATTACGAACTTTGACTATCCAACGATGATAAAGAGTAGATGTATATATATATATATATTTTTACGTTTATGTTTAGTAAAATAAACCAATAAAGCACCTTTTTGGTATCGTAAACAACTGTCACACGTGCTTGGATTGGTAACTTTGGCGGAATATAATTAAGCACTTCGAGTACTTGACGACGAAAAAGAGTAGATCTTTTTTTTTGTATTTTACTTTTATGTTTAGTAATTTATTTGTTACGAAAATCGCTTTAAGAATGTTAATATTATTTGTATTTAAAACATTAAAAATGGTTGAATAATGAGTAGTGGTGTGTGATGGGTATTTCCATAGTTAATCTTAAGCATTTTATAATTTTTTTATTTATATATGTCTACATGCAAATATGTAAGATACCTTTTGTGTAATTATGTAAGTTTTTCGCTGCATCACATGAGGAAAACTCCTAGTATAGAGGTAGATGTAACAAGCTCCATCTATCTTTTCATGATCATCTAAAGTCTTTACACCTTTACTAAACCCAAATGATAATAACTCATCAGTTTTGCCATCTATATCAATTCAATAGTTCAAGTGCTATTAGAACCGACTCAATAAAAACTTGCATCAAGTCGATAGTAAACGAGTTTGAGCTAAGCTCGTATCTGAATTAGAGTTTATTTAACAAAAGAGCTTGAACTGGAGCTTTACTCACCGAGTTTGGCTACACTCAGGAGGCTAAACGAACTTCTTATTGTATAATTATAATTATTACTTTGTATAACAATGTATAATCACATAATAACTAGTTTTATATTATTTACTATAAAATTAAAATAAAATAACTTTAAAAAATATATATATTTTGTAGTATATAATTATTTAAACGCCTCTAAACAAAATAATAAAAAATACATGAGAGTCGAAGCTGAGCTTGAAACGGGCCAAGATTATAGTCTTGAACTCAACTCAATATTAAGCAAGCTTGGATTCAGCTTGACTCGTTTACGCTTCCTACTTCAAACGAGGATTTGAATTACATGGCAAGAAAGTAAGAAAGAGTAAGGTTCTGAATTTAGCTTGTCAACAATATCCACATAAACTTGGTTGCCTAAACAAGGAAGAGTTCTAATCAAATCCGGTCCTCTTGACATTCCATAGTAGTTTGCCTACACCTTTAGAGTTGTTAACCAACCACTTAAAAGTCTTTACAAACAACAATCTACTTTTTCCGAAAACAAATGTTCCATACCCACTATATATACTTATTAATTTCAACCCATGTACATTCACCTTTCATAAGTAAACCAATTCATATATCCATATCTTATAATCCTAACATGGCTTCCATAGGCTACATTTGCATTTTCTTCCTTGCATTAATCTCAATCACAAGCAACGAGATGTGTTACGCTTCTCGCAACCTGTTGCAAGCAACTCCAACGACACCTCAACCTCAAATCCCCGCCATCCCGAATATGCCACAACCCCAAATCCCCACCATCCCAAATATGCCACAACCCCAGTTGCCCACCATCCCGAATATGCCACAACCCCAATTGCCCACCATCCCAACAATACCGACAATCCCTACATTCCCTAATATGCCCAAAGTATCCTTGCCTCCATTGTCGTCTATGCCTACCATCCCAAACCTTCCCACAGCTCTTCCAAACATTCCTTTCTTCGCTCCACCACCGTCGAAGAAGTAGAGGATGAACATGTGATCAGGGGAAGAGTCCATAGCTTTTATTGATCTAGCCATTAGAAGAACCCTTGATTCTACTATATCTTTTTACATGATTGTTTAGGTCTTTCTCATGTGTTTTTGATTTTTCTGTAATCTTTGTGGTTTGATATACTTCGTTGTAATATATTGTTATTTTAAGTTGAAAACTTCCATCGTCTTATGCCTATAAGTGTTAAGCCTCACAGTTACGAGCTCTCTATATAAAATGTTACGCTTTTATACACAAATGATCAATGCTATAAATGTTAAATACATTGAAAATGTTAAATACATTAAAAGATAGAAAAACTAATAAATAATCTTATATAAATTATTAATGCCATACTTCACTTTCATTGTTATCCAATTTATCATTGTAATTATTTTGTCCCAATTAAGTCATTATAGAAAATGTCAAGTCAGCATCTAACCACCACATTCCTCCTTTTATCCTCTCATAGGGGACACAAAACCATCATTTAGTAACAATACTCAATAATGGTATAAAATAGATTTCCCATTTAGCACAAAAGCGAAAGTAAATTTCTATTTTACACTAAAAAAATACCAGTTTAGTTAAGTTTTTCAAAACAATGCATATGTTATAGAAGCATTTAAGCAAAGTAGACAAGATAATTAAAATGGCACAAGGAGTGCAAGGTCTGTCCAAAAGAACCCAATGAAGTATACAATAAAGAAAAGCCACATCCGGAAACCGGGCCCCAATTTTCTTACCCGACCCACAACATAATAATCGCAATTGTAAGTGGCCTCTAACCTAAAAAAGGCGTTAATCGAGGATCTGATAGATGTGGAAGGCCTGTTCGAGCTCCCAAAGCCTGACAACTAATTGCTGCCTGTGAACATAGATATAGAGAATTTAGGCCCGGTTTCCAAGAACGAACTATTAATACACATAGTTTTTTTTGGGTGACCGTGACAACCCGTTAGTGTTTAACTCACATGACCTACCAATTCTCTGCTAACCAATGTGATCAGGTAATAAAACACATTTTATGCTAGAGGGAGTCAGGCACGCTTATCACTGGGCCATTCCCTTGAAGGTTCCAATACACTTTTTATGAGGTGTTTAGATGTGATTAGTGTTAAAAAATTAATAATGATTTTCTGGATTTTTAGAAGAAAAAAATAATCACATTTAAAGTAACTGATGCAAAAAAACAAATTATTGTTTTCTAATCAAATTATTATTTTTTAGTCAAATTATTATTTGTTTATATGATTCTGATTCTTGAAATTAGAAAAATCAATCTAAAACTGCACATCCAAACACCCCATCAATGAAAATATTTTTACTTTTTGACTATTAAATGTTGCGGACAAAGATAAATATCATGATAACAGAACAAATGTGTAAATTTTATACTGACCACTTGGGTTGCAAAGGGTAACATTTGTTCTGGTGGCCTGTTGGTGCAAATAGCTACAAATTACATATAGATAAAAAGTTGTTAATCTCTTCAGCTATTTCAATGACAAAATGCATAGCAAAATATCGACGAATTAATCGTCGAGGTGACAGTTTTACAGGTCAAATAAAAAGAATAGCTAAAAGAGGAATGGGGTCAAATGGAAGTTGTTCAAAGTCTATTTTTAATGTATATGAACCCCTAAGCAATTGCTTTAAAGAGCAAAATTGTTATTGAAATATAAACTGTATAATATTTAACACGGGTTATTCCTATGATTTTTGGATAAAGTATTTACGCATCAACCCGACACGATCCATACCAAATCCTCAATTATTGCCTAGGTACCCGACCCAACCATTTTGCCAACTCGATTTTCATGCATGCCACTTTATGTTCAATAAATGGACCATACAGGTCAAACAGGTTGAAATTGAAAGTCACCCAAAGTCTATTTTTAATGCATTCGAGCTCCTACAGAAATAATCAAAGATTTAAAAAGTCATTGTAATAATATAATTTTGTAATCATATTTAACACATTAATTATTTCTAAGTTTGTGGAGAAAAGGCATTATCAAACGGGTCAACCCGATCCTACCCATTATGACCTGGACCAAATTAACAAGATTGTTGCGTTACCAAACCCACCCATTTTGCCACCTCTACTTTTATGCATGTAACCTTTATGTTAAACATACATACCATAAAGGATAGCCCCTATAAACGCATCTCCAGCACCTGTTGTATCAATGAGTTCTGGTTCTGGAATCTTCTCAGCTGTTCCAAGAAATAGCCTACCACAAACACTCCCTACTCCCTTGGCTTGCAGTCTTGTAATTCCCTGAAAAAAGAATTAAATAACAATATTGTAATTTAAATAATCTGCATGTTTTATGGTTTAATATTTATAGCATTTATTTAGAAGAAATATAAAGTTTTAGCATCAACATAAAGCTAATTATAAAGGCTTTACCGATGAAACGTATGTGGGAGCAGTTTGACTACGATCAATTTTCTGCTTTAATAATTCAAGTAGGTTGTCTACATCCATTTCTTCAGTCGTAGCATCATCTGATGGAACTGAAGGTAATAGTAAATCATCATTGAGGTTAGAATTAGAGATGACACTTTAAACCATTTACTTATGGACCGGCCGATTCGGGTATCTGCATTTCAAGTAGGTAGGGCTGAAAACGAACCAAACGTTCATCGAACAGTTCATGAACTGTTAGGCGGGAAGTTTGTTTGTGTTCATTCGTTTAATAAATGAACAAACAAGAACTTTCGTTCATTTAGTTAAATGAACGAACATGAACAGGGACTGCGTTCGGTCATTTATGTTCGTCAACTTTCGTAACGTGTTCATCTATGTTCGTTTGTATTTGATAGTTCATTAGGGTTTTCTAATTCATATTTATATACTTCAAAATTCCCACTAATACAATACTTAAAAAATTTTAGTGTATTGTATATAACATACCTTTTAACATATGTTCGTTTGTGCTCATTCTTGTTCATGAACGCCTTTTGTTTTTGCTTATGTTCATTTGTGTTCATGAACATTCGTTTGTGTTCGTTACCAAAAATTAACGAACGAACACGAACAAGTTCATTTTCTTAATGAACGAACACGAACATAGAATCTTGTCCGGTAAACGTTCATGAAAAGTTTGTGAACACATTATTTCCTTAACGAACGAACACCAACAAGGCCGTGATCGTGTTCATTCGGTTCGTTTGAAACAAGTAAAATGAAAACAAATGTTAGCTGAAACATAAACAGGTCGAATGAGTCTGAATTGTGCAAAATAATTCTGATGCATAAAACCTCCTAAATCGATTTATTTAAAAGTTACATTATCATTAAAATATATAGTTGTCGTAGTTATAACGGAAACACTAACTGTTCATTAAAATAACAAAAAATTAGACAAACCAGTTATACTTCTCTCAAGCATTATGCAACCATCCGCACCCAAAGTCACAATGACAAATTTGACCTTTGGCAATCTTAACAGCATGGAAACAAGAGCGCTCAAAACAGTTGGAGCTTTGGTCCATGCCTGTAAAATAGACTCAATTCCAATGAAGTCATTAAATAAGAAAGAAATCAGCTTACTTTATTGGAGATGTAAGATATAAACCATAAAGATGATTTAGAAGAAACATCAGCTTGCCTGTGGAAGCTTAGCAGAGCACATAACATAGTCCGATAAATTCAAAAACTCGTCCAATCCTTCTCTTAATCTTTCAGCATCAATTAAAATAGGTATACCCTCTTGTTTGCCTGCACTGGTAACACATAACAGGGATTATTTATATAAGTTTTGTTAAAAACTATTCAATGTCATATATGGTTTCTGATATAACTGAAAGAAACCAAGCAGGATTAGAAATCACAACACTTGCCTCATGTGCAACAACTAAAGCAGTTTCATGCAATCGTACATCAAAATAAGCAAGCTGCACGCCGTTCAAAGCAGATGACACAGTTGAGGTTGTGAGGTCATCTGGAGTCATATAAGGTGACCCTGGAGTATGAATGCAAGTTCGAGTTTTCCTGGAATATATAGTATTAAATAAATAAATAAATAAATAAATAAAATTAACACAAAACTAATTTGGTTTTGCAGCCTCTGGCACAAACTTCTTATGAATGCTGAAAACGGATCATAATGTAGGTATCCTTACGTTTGATTATCCACAATGACATAGGTAAATGGTGAGTTTCCTTCTTCTGATACCTGCGAACAGACAAATAAGCTGACATATTAATGACGATATTCTAATAATTCTTGCTAAAACAAAAGAGTTTGTGCAGTCTGTTGAAATTAACAATTATGTTTTTAATTTTTTTTACAAAATGTTGAGAGAAAATCTATCAGGAAAGATGAAGAAATAAGTTAGCAGCAGCCATGTTCATTACCACAAAAAACGAGACATCTACACCATCAGCTCGTAATTCTTCCAAGACACCTCGCCCTTGAGTGTCATTGGCGACCTGAAAAGTAATTTCAGCACAAGGGAAATGTTAAAAAGTATATAATACAGTAATTAAATGTGCTTATTACATACCTTGGATATCAACCTTGCATTTAATCCTAAACGAGCTGCACATGTTAGAGCATTCCCTGCATTACCACCTCCTTGAACCTAAAAACAGATTTAGTGAATGATGATGGTTATTGGTTAACCTTTAAGCCTAGAGCAACTTCTAAATTCAAGACTTTCAGTAAATTTATCTGATAATCCAAAAATTGGCTATCTATTTGAATAAGAGAGTAAAATTTACATATATATTGAGCATTTAAAAACAATAACATATTAACAATTTATTAACAATGGATGAAATAATACAAAAAAAATTACTGAAGAAAAAGAAGAAGCATAAACTGATATATCCCAACTGCTTGCATAAAGCGAAAGAAAAAAAAAACTAGTAATGAGTATAGAAACTTAATTTCGAAAACAAGAAATCAGTAAGATTATGTAGAGGCTGTTGTATTATAGTAATTATGGATAACTTTAAAGCATAAAATTCTAGCAATATACTTTGAGTTCATTAACATACTAGCTATACATTGCACATATCCAATTTCATAAATTAAAAGAACAATAATCTCACATGAACATGATTTTAGCCAATAAACCAGCACCAATGGTCTGTTAGAACTTAGAACTCCAATCAGACTTTCCTCCTGAACTCTACTGGAAGCAAATCAATCCTCAACAAATCATAAGCATAAATAAAAACTAAATGCACCACTAAAATCACAACTGTTGTATCAAAGCCACAAAACTTGACCTAATTTGATCAATAAACTCACTATCATATCAATCAAACATTACAATCACAACAAATCACCAGAAAACAAACAAATCACTATCTAGACGATTCACCTTCATGCTAGTGCTTCTGATCTTATCGTCAGGATTAGGAAAAGACGCCACAGTCGCCAACAGATGCACCGAAACACCACCGAATCCAAGCTGCGTTAATCAACACCAGAAACACTCATATCAAATCATAAGTTCATACTAATTAACATCAATCACAGACAATCGCGCGAATCAATCGATTAACTAACTCTCCACGAGATAATAAACTGATATTGAGAAATGAAATCGAGTAGATATACGTACCACGACTGGAGCTTCAAGTTGCGTTGATGGAGACGACATGTTTGACCTGAAATCATGTATGTATTGCCGGTAGGTTTGTAGCGGAATAATATTGAGTAATGTGATAAGAGTGAAGATGTGTACCTGTCGGTTGTAGAGGAGTGAAGTGAAGAAGTGGAGCGTGAAGACGAGGAAATGAAAGTGGAGAGGATGGTGGTGGTGGTGGTGGAATATATAGCTGTCACTGTCAGACGTGTGCGGTGGCGCGTGTTGCATCACGTGTAGTAACCATTTTTGTCTCATTAACGAGGCTGTTGTATTATAGTAATTATCGATAGAATAAAAAAAAAAATTTGTCGCGTGAGGTAGTTTTTGGGTGAATCTCGCAATAGTTTATGTTCCTTTTAATTTCGTTTATTTTTAAAACGTTAATAATTCTTTCGATATTTTTTTATTAAAATTGCACTATAAAAAGCAACATTTTTTATTTTTAAAATGAGTATACTTTTGCTATACTTTTAAAAAAATATTTTAAAAACGCAATGAACGAAAAACACACAAAATTGTGTTTTTTTTAAAGCGCAATGGATTAAAGACTTCAGCAGAGCTTTGCCTTCAACAGAGCTTAGTTATAACAGATATTACATTATCATTAGGATCAGAGATTGTGGTATATTTTGGCTTGTTGCCCACACAAAGCTGCCAAAAACCATTAACTCGAAACCAGGGGCTTCAAGCTTGCTATGCCACATTCTAGGACACTTGTCCTCACCCTTTGACTTCTGCTAACACCTGGAACACCTCCTTCAAGCTCCAACACTATAAATAGAAGTGTTTGCAACACTTTAAACTTGCACCTTATACTTTTTTCATCACTTCTAGAGGTTCCTGATCCATAGAGAGTTTCCCATTCAAGTTTATTTTCATCTGAGGATCACTTGTAAGTGCCCCTTTCAGCTACATTTCATTTATTAGGCTTTTAAAGCCAAAAGTTAAACAATTTTGATAATTGCTTTGACTTTCGGTTTAGACCCGACTGAGATTAGTTTGCTACTGACTTAAGGTTGAATTATAATCGTAATTTAATGTATCATAACCCTCTGAGGTTATAATACGCGGTCATAATCATATTCTGAGTTTTTGTACAAGTTTCGATATTAAGTCATACTTTGACCAAAATGCCCTTTTTGCAAAAAAATAAGGTTTTAATCAATAACGAATTTGCAAGTGACTTATGTACTAATATGTTATTAACATATTTTGATGTTATAAAACTGATCATAAACTGAGTTTTCATATAAAATCATAAATTGTGTTATTTAATGACCAAAACGCCCTTTTGGCGCATATTTTGATTTTAAAACCTTAATGATCATATAAGTTGATAACCTACTAATATTACAACTTATTTGAAGTATATTGGCATATAGAACTTGTTTATAACTCATCCGACTACCCGGTATCGCTTATAGGCGTACGGTTAAGCTTACGTAAGTTTACCGAAAGGGGTCAAATCTTATCATTTTTACATCAAATTCCATAATATATATTGCTTACCCTTATTATACAAGTCTTAGTACTTGTTGGGTTTAAACCACATTCTATTTCGGTCATCGCTTAATCAAGCGTATCGTACCGTTTTCATTAATTTAAGTTAATCGGTCCAAGTCTATGACTTAAAAAGGACCCATTGACATTCTAATTAGTTATTTAAACCATTTGTTCCAGACTAGGGCCTTCTGATAAATTGCAACCAACCTTAGTTAATTGATTACGACTGAGCTATTTATAATTCTTGCATATTAAGAAGAGTTTTAGCCCAGGTAAATACTCTTAACCTATTTTCCATATACGGGCTTGGGATACGGTATATTATTACCGAATGGTCGGGTATGGGATCAATGATCTATGTGTCGGGAATCCAAATAATCGGTTTTAATTTGTATTGCTTGATAACTTAAACATTGGGGGTTGATACGATCGTGTCCTAGATATCCACGGGTCATTTAATTGCAAATGGCCACGACCTAAGCACGGGGTGTAGGCATACACCTGACAGATGCTAATGCTATAATAAAATATTTTTATACCCCAATACGTGTTTACCTATAAGGGTATTAAAGTGGTGTGTCGGTTAATCATGATCTCGGCATAGTTTCCGGGCCCTATATGTATTGGCAAGCATTTAAAACTGATAACATGAGAAATAGTTTATCCCAAGTTATTTATGAAAATATATGTACCATTGTGTACATAAAATGATTTTGAAATATTTTCAAAATGTGTCGTTATTTGTATTTACCAGTGTAAACTGACGTATCTTCAAAAGACTAAGCGCATGTTGCAAGGATACGTAAATAGGCTGGAAGTTGCCCGGTAAATGCTTAAGAGGAATTTGCAACTCCTTTGCATAGAAGCCTATAGTCTGTCATTTCATTTTGTAACTTTTCGATCCGCTTGTGGATCTTTTCATATACTATTTGTTTGTATAATATTTTAAACATTCGGACATTTATACTGTAATAATTTAAATTCAAGACTTCCGCTGTGCTATATGTGATTGTTTGACTATGACGATACCAATCTTACGTCACGATACTCCCTACCTGGGCCCACCCGGATTTGGTTGGAAATATCGGGGTGTGACACTAAGTTAATTTGAAATTCACAATTATTTCAAAATGTTTTAACATAATAACATAGTTCGATTCGATAAACGTTTTAATTGAAATGCGTAAGCTTTATCTTTGATCGTGTTCGGTTTTTCGTTGAGCTTGATCGTCATCCGGTGCTTCAATCCATTACCTATATTTCATAAATTATAAAATATGTTAGTGTTAAGAATATAACGTAGCAAATTGAACCCGATGGCCCAAAAACAACTAAACAAAATCTTGTGAGGAAACCCGCCGTAAGCTACAGTCACACTGTCGTAACTTACGACTGGCGTTTCCTGGTCCGACCTGAAGTTGTTGGCCATAACTTACGGTACTAAGCCGTAGGTTACGGCAGCCTTGCTGCAGATTTTTCCAACTTATCTTTTTTAATACAAAAAGTTTCATAACTTTTTCGTTTCTCATCCGTTTTACTTCAAACTTTTTTCTATATGATCGTAAAACATTTGTCTACGTATTTAATCCAAAATCCTCAACCCATATTCATAAATTTTATGGATTGCACAACCGTTACCCAGTTTATGCGTATACTTATTTGACCAGTTATGAGATTTAAACTAAAAAGGCTTACACCTCTCACTTTTATACTACCGGAAAGGTCTAACTTATTATTGAACTCATTAATAATCTGTTATTAATCATTATTTACTCGATTAATCGACTGGGGGCATTTTAGTTAATTATAGTCCTTATACTACGAAGGACATTTAAAGGCCTGTTTTGACTAAACGAACACTTTTAACCCGTATTCCATTTAAATTTATTATGTTCTTAAAAACATTAAAGTCTTCCATCATTAATGTTATAAACTCAGTTAAATGCATTTTTCGCAAAAAGACATGTTTTCGGTTCTAATGGCCGTTTTACGGTAAACACTAGATATACCTCACTTGAGGTGATCAAGTGTCCACCCTTAACTTGACTAACTTTAGTCGTACCGCAAACCCTCATTGAGAGCATAACCATAACACATATATGGTGCGGGTCAAAGTATTGACCCGTTAGCGATACTTTGTGATTCTATATATACTACTCGTGGCAATACATGCCCACAAATCATGCTTATCTGTAAGCATGAAACTTAACTAACGAAATATTAAATATCATTTTCCAAATTGTGATAACATCACCATTTGACCCATTAGTCCATTTGACTTGTTTCTTAACTCGCCATTTTTACATATAGATATAACCAAACATTGTTTGTTGTAAAAAGGATATTTACTCACCCTTTATTTCGTTTAACCCGCTATGGTCCGCACCATAGAGTTCCGTTTAAAATCTTTTTATTAAATTAATAACCAATGTATAATTATCCTTCATTTTTCTATTGGTTCGCGTAAGCAAATATTTACATCAAAAACTATTTTTTTATTCGTTTGACCCATTATGATTCGCGCCATATGGTCCCGTTTCTAAAATCAATTTACTTTATAACCGATATATGGTTATTCATTATTCCGTTCCTTTAACCTGTTATGGTTTACACCATGGGGTCCTATTCCTATAATTTTTTGTTTATTACCAATTTATAAAGTAACTAATTTTACCCATTTTGATCCGTTTCATGGCTTTCAACATGGGGGTCTCATCTTAACATTTCTCCTTTGTCGCGAACATTAGTTCGTCATACTTATCTACTTTGACCCACTTCATGGTTTACACCATGGGTCTCATTTCGAAAATTTTAGCTGTTTAACTGCAAACGTACTTAATCATATACTTCCTATCACTTATGTAACGGTTCTACTTAGGAGGTGTAAATTTTATTTACCTTGCATCTGATCATTGTTTCTCAAGTTTTTGACCCGCTTGACCCATTCCTTCCAAGCTTCCACCTAGCTTGTCAAGTGTCAAATTATCATTTATCATTCGCAAGATTGTTATATTAGTTATCATTTATACGACTATCCCACCTTACGGACTTTATATCGAAATTACCATTTGATCTTATTATAGGTCAATTTGACTATTAGAAGTGAAACTGCCGTTTGACACTTATGAATGCATTAAGAATTTAACAAAACTTATTTGGACATTTCATCGAACACCTTACGTGCATAATTTTTAAGCTATTCTTATTAGCTCAATTGTCATCATCCTACTACCTCATTACAACTCAACATTCCATACTTCGTGTAACAACCAATTAACATATAATTTCAGCTGTTATAAGCAAATCCACAAATTTTGACCATTATAATCATGGGTTCAACTCTAATGTTAGAACCCAATTCTAGTCACCTATGAACATTTAACAAAGTTCCTAATTTGTTCAAGTATATGAGTTAGCATTGTGTTTCTAAACACCAATACAACATCAATTTATATTATCTTGCTACAATTTCCACTAGACTTTTCTAACTCATGGATTCTCTAAACTAGAAAACCCATCAAAAGTGAAATTATAACATACCTTATGCTTAGTTGATGTTGTATATCTCAATCCTTCAAACATGCATCAAGACCCACTTGATTTCACCCTTGATTTTCCATATTTTCTTTGTGTTTGAATGCCTTTAAGGGGTTTCTCCCCTTCGATCTTTCCCCTGGTCGACCAGAACACACAGTGTGTGTGTTCTTTTAGTTTTTCCCCTTTTAATCTCCATACATTCAAATGTCCAACTTTAGTCTCTTAGGATTAGTTAGATATTTAATTTGGTTTAAACTCCCATATAACACTACTAGTAATATTCCATTTTCATAACTAGGTTTAATTGTTCCTAGTCAAATTACTAAATTTGGGGCGTCACATCCCGACTCAATTTAAGTCTCGCTCACCCGAGCTCTTTTTTTTTTTTACCACTGATGGTATTTTACCCGCTCTTTAATATTAAAGGGGTTTAGTTACCAAACCCATTTTTGGGGTGTTACAAATTATGTAATCAATTCTCTGTTCTAGACAACTTGATTTAGTTAAAACCAAGCAACCTGGATTACATTATATTTCGTGGGTTCCTTTAATTGAAACTAGGGTCGTAGTTACTCACGCATTGCGCATGAACGCGGTTGGAATTCAGAACGTATAGCACACCATGACAAGCGATGAATAAATTCGTAAAATTAAATAAAATGTTATCTAAATGCATTATGCTATTTGCGTCGTAACTCAGCTATGAACATCAAAATAATGAGAAATGGTAAAACAATATAGTAAATAACAAAGGTAAAAAAAGGCAAACGAAAAAGAAAACGATAGAAACTCGATCGGTTTCGGTGCACTCGTTATAACAAAGAAAAATAAAAGTTAAAAATTATGTTCAAAAGAGTATCGGCATGTTCGTTAAAAAACCAAACTAAAAAAAACATTCGTCACACTCGTTATAGCAAAGAAAAATAAAAGTTAAAAAATATGTTCAAAAGAGTATGGTGCGTTCACTAAAAAACCAAACTATAAAAAACCTCACACTCGTTATAGCAAAGAAAAATAAAAGTTAAAAAATATGTTCAAAATAGTATTGATGCGTTTGTTAAAAAACTATGCTAAAAAATACCTTCGCCACACTCGTTATAGCAAAGAAAAATAAAAGTTCAAAAAATATATCTAACATGGTATTTATCTATTCGTAAAAAAAAACTATTTAGAGGTATAAAAGTAATTTGGTTAAAGTAAAAGAAAAAAATACATTGATTAAATTACATGGGTTGCAGATGAAAGCTTATACCGAATAACGAAATAGACTAAATGACGAAAAAATCACTATTTATCTTCTCTTGACTTATATAGAAATAATTTGGGTTTTGGTCTCGCAACTTAACCCAACTCGAGTTCAGATTTAGGTATAGTTTACCAACTTTGAATCGGTTATTGGTTTCAACCAAAAAAGATTACACAAAACATACATGTAAGAATTTTACCTTTTAAAGCGAAGCAAATGTCAAAAACCTAATTTAATTTTCTATATTGCGAAACCATACAAATCAAGCTTTTTAATTAAGTTAAAAAGAAACAAAAAATAATACGTCATAGGATTTTGTCTTTTGGGAAATTGGCAAAATTGATTTTCATTATTATAATAAAGGTGGGATAGTGGCTTGCTTTTTAGGCAAAATATTTATGTCAAGTTGTATTTTTCGGGACACGTCAAAACAAGTATAACTTATATGTTTTTTTAATAGTAATGAATGGCGTGTTAACTATCATGACATTAGGCGTTGTGGTCAAGGTCGACTACTCGACCGTCGTCAGCCCATTGACTCTTTAAGATGCGCGGAAACCTAACTTCCACCCGTCTAAAGGCACGACAGTGGAATAATCAGTAAAACCTCGCCTCCCATCCAAGACGAACCGGCGCCACCCGTGTTCGCCCTTCACCTGGATGCCGTAGAAAATAATGGAGAGAGCGAAAGTCGAACCTGGGTCACAGGTAACACCAAATCTTTCTCCAATCACTCCACCACTACCTCATTGGCAACTTATATGTTTCTTATACTGTAAAGTTTAAATGTATGTGATTGAGAATTTAATATTATTAAAATAACAAACTATGTTTTTACTAAGTGTGATGATGATGATGAAATGGTCATTAGCCTACAAGCCACTCCTAAATTACCCATATAAATCAAAGCACGCTAAAAGTAGGGGCGTTCTTCGGGTTATTTTTTTGGGTTTTAGATTTTTCGAGTCGAGTTGTTCGGGTTTTTTGTTAGGAAAAAATGACCTGATAACCGACCCATTTAAAGTTCAGGTTGTTCAGGTATGGGTTATAAGGGTTCGGGTTAGTTCGGTCAGGTTGTTCGGTTTTCGGGGTTAGATTTAAAATGAATAAACGAATGTTTTTTCACAAATATTATCAAATATATCATGTTGTTAAAAAATATCATCACAATTCAAATATCATTAAACAATATGGTATGATAATATTCAAAAGTCTCAAAACTTCAAATACAAAACACTCCAAATCAAATCAAATCTATAAAAAACAAGACCATTAGTATTCGGGTTATTCGGGTCAGGTTGTTTGGGTTTTTGGTTGGAGAAAAATGACCCGATAACCGACTCATTTAAGGTTTAGGTTATTCGGGTTCGGGCTTTTCGGTTATTCTGTAATTCGGGTTCGGGTGACTTCGAATTCATATCAATTTTTAGGTTTCGGATAAAAAATGACAGCTAGGGTTGAAAGCTTAAGTTGAACCAAATTTAAACTAAAACTCATTTAATATAAACGAGTATTTGATTTAAAAATATAATTAAAAAAAACAACAACAACAACAACAATAATAATAATAATAATAATAATAATAATAATAATAATAATAATAATAATACACATATATAATTAATTAATTATGATAAAACTGTTAACAAATGATTAATGGGTCGATATTTAATCACAAGCCGAGTTTGACATAGAGATGCAGACGAAACAACATGCCAAGCTGAAGTCTACACAGACTCGAACTTAGCTCCACTTGATTACACCCCTACAAAAATATAATTTCTATCTTCTACAAACAAAACTTTAAGTTTGAACAAATTTACATGCCGTTCCGAAAAAGGTTAAACTATGAAAGTCAATATTAAAAAAAATGATTAAAACTCAAATTTTGTTTAATCGGATCGGACTTTTTATGTATTATTTTAAGTTTTATACATATATACACATATTTCTATACTTAATTTTTTAAGTAGACAAGTTTCGACCGGAATCTGTGATTTTCTCCGATCTTGCCGATTTTTGGCCGGCCGAATAGCACCGACTAATGATTAATGGACTGGTTAACGAAAAATTAATCAGTAGAGGGTGACTAGCGATTAATCGACGACTCATGATTTTTACAACACTGCTTAAAACACAATAACAAATCGCACAATTAAACCAAACACTTTAACACATTCTTGTCTAAAACCAAATATTTCGAAAGATATTGTTCAGGGACCCAAAATGTAACTTACTCCCAGAGAAAAAAAACCCATGTTTTCATTTTGATCCCTTTTATAAGGGACATCTATTCATATATAAACTCGGCCACTTGGCCGATTCTAACTCACCAAGAAAAACCCGACCCAAGTTTCCGGTTCTGTACATTTCCAAAATAACTACTAAAACGAACCTTCATGCCAAAAAGTCTTCGAGGGGTGTCTTAGTCTACCCCCGCCATGTTCACTCACGCTCCCTTTCAATCTATAAAACTCGGACTTACACCGAACCAATTTAAGCGGGCCAGATCTGTTAATGGTCACCGAAGCCCCAGCCACTCCATGGAAGCTCGAGCTATAATCCATTGTTAAAAACGAAGAATCGTTACCATTACTATTACCATATATAAAACGTGGTGACTCACCGCCACCAGCGTTCCACCAGCTGCCATCGGAAGTGGGGTGGTCGCCTTTGAAGTCGGATTCCACAGCTGAGGAATCTCGTTGAGTAGTAGTGTCGTCTTTGTCGTCGTTGCATATGAGTTTCGGGGCTTGGACTACTTCGCCCATGAAAGGCCGTTGAGCCACTTCTGGGTGCACACACATGGAAGCGATTGCAGCCACTTTGGCTAACTCGGTGAAGTCGTAGGTCCCGGATAGGGTTGGGTCAGCTAATTGTTGTAGACCTTGTTGGGTTGTGAGAAGCGGTCGAGACCAGGTCACGAGGTTTTCTTCGCCTGGAGGTTGAGACATGTCTACTGGTCTTTTGCCGGTGAGAAGCTCTAGTAGCACAACACCGTAACTATAGACGTCACTTTTGACTAGAAGATGGCCGGTCATTGCGTATTCAGGTGCCACATAACTGTCATCCATTCAGTTAGAAGTAACAAGTGAAAATGTGTATCAGAATTGACATTCAGTTAAAAATGATGAATGAAAGCTCGCGATATAATTGAAAATGAAAGAATAATTCCCGCCAAATGGGTTATTTTGTATGAGTCAAAATGGGTAACATTTTTGTTGAATAATTTTCACGGGGACAGTTTCATATGTCCGCATAAAAACTTGTATAAATATCATCTTTACCCAACCAAAAACTATAATTTTAAATATAATAGTTCAGAACACTTGAAATTTCATATGTACTCATTTTATTAGATACAGTTTATGATATGACCTTTATACACCCTTCTTCTCACTAAGCATAACTTCTAACCCTAAACTTGCAACATGTGATCCATGATCCATCAGAATTTGAATAAGATATGAATCCCTCAACTGCTCTTTATTTGGAAAAGAGAATAAAAGGGTATAAATGTGACAAAAATTGAAAACATGTATATTTGATATTATGATTTTTTTTTTGGATAAATACAATAATATTATGCAAGTTTTAAGAGAAATATATGAATTATCCCTTTTTTATTTTTATATAAATTATCAGTGTGTCAAAATGACTACAAAAAACACATCTTAAGCAAAAATTGAACTTCTTGAATAGAAAGATTTAGGTGGATGAAAATACTTCGACTTTCAACAAACTTGACACAGTTGGTCCATTTCCTTTTATATTAGTTTTATTTTATATTACCAGCTTGACCCATTAAAAAAGATGATATA
Organism: Scalesia atractyloides; assembly: GCA_947069175.1. Lineage (NCBI taxonomy): Eukaryota > Viridiplantae > Streptophyta > Magnoliopsida > Asterales > Asteraceae > Scalesia > Scalesia atractyloides. The sequence goes on along the minus strand of CAMTDV010000002.1, from coordinate 6,453,097 downwards.
ACCCACATAACCCGCACGGACTCATTCATAAGGTTCATCTAGCTGCATTTTAAGAGGAAACATACCCGAAAGTTCCCATGACTCGTGTAGAAATATGATGACTGCCTTCAGTAGCTTCCCTTGCCAACCCAAAATCAGATACCTTAGGGGTAAAATCGTCTTCAAGCAAAACATTGGCAGCCTTAAAATCACGATGAATCACACGAGGATTAGAATCTTCATGAAGATAAGCCAACCCTCTTGCCGCACCAAGTGCAATCTTTAACCTCACATTCCAATCAAGAAGTCCGTTTCGCTTATCTACACGTGAAACACCAACACATAGATGAGTTTTGACACCTTTTGTATAAAAGAAGACTTGAGTGTATTGCAATATCTAGAAATAATTTAATCGGAATGGACTGATTCGGGTTATGTTTCATTTCTAACAGACAAAATTTTAAAAAAAATTACTAATAACCAAAAAAGAAATAGGTTGCCTTACTAAATCACTATGCAGTTAATGCAGTAAAAAATCGGATATCGGTCAAGGACCGATATTTGAGATATCAGTTATCACGGTGGGACATCGGTAATTTTAAAATCATGCAGGATTTATATATATAGCAATTTAACACTAACCTAATTCAGTATGCTCTCCTACCATTAACAAATTAACCTTTTGCAACTTGCAAAACACTTAACAATTGTAGCAGGTAGGAACTGATTCAGACTTAAAACACCAACATTAAACAATTAAGACTTAAAACACTAATAGCAACAATAAGAAGAAAGACGGATGGTAGAACTAAGAAGAAAGAGAAAATCGGTGATATATCAGTCCAATATCGCTAATAATACCGGTTAAATATCACTGATATATCACGATTCACGATATTAAATGCAAGCAAATCATTTAAATTAAAGACCTAGAATACTATAAAAATAATACAAATGTGTTAAGGGCCTACTGCATAATAAGGCACACAACTTTCTTTCCACTAAAAAACCATCAAAGTTTCAATATTTCAGATTAAGGTAATCTTCTAACTTCTAAATTAACCAGTTTCCATGAAAGTCAACATGGTCAAATCTACCAACACGCCAGCTACTACATCCTCATTTCTAAGAAAATAGCATACCGTGCAAATGAGATTCAATGCTGCCATTTGGAACAAGCTCATAAACCAAGCAACGTGTGCGTCTTTCAATGCATATACCAATGAGTTTAACAAGGTTACGGTGATGCAACCGGCTTAACATCTCAACTTCTGCGATAAAATCATGGTCTGCGTTTGGATTATTATTGCCTCTATAAAGCAATTTCACAGCAACTTCCGATCCGTCATCCATGATCCCATGATAAACACAACCGAAACCACCTTCACCCAGAACTCGTTTAGAGCTGAACTTATCAGTGGCTTTCTCTACTTCAGCTAGTGAAAACGACTTAACGTTAAGAAAAGAAGTAGGTATGGTGGAGTCGGTAGATGCAGATGTCGAACTTGTTGGATCATTTGATAACAATGCTCCAAGTCCTGCACACTCACAATATTTAAATTAGAGTAAAATGTCATTTTCGTCCCTGAGGTTGGCTAGTTTTGCGATTTTCGTCCAAAGGTTTGTTTTTCCGCATTTGGATCCAAAAGGTTTGAAATCTAGCCATTTTCATCCGGCTTGTTAGCTCCATCCTTTTTTCTCCGTTAAGTCAGGGGTGTTTCCGTCTTTTTTGTTAACTTAAAGGATAATTTGGTCTTTTCACTTTATGTACAAACATTTAGCATAATGTGCAAGTATTCAAAAGACCGAATTGCCCTTTAAGTTAACAAAACAAAGACAAAACTACCCCTGACTTAACGGAGAAAAATGGATTGAGTTAACAAGCCAGATGAAAATGCAAGATTTCAAACCTTTTGGATCCAGATGCGGAAAAACAAACCTTTGGACGGAAGTCGTAAAAATAGCCAAACCTCAGGGACGAAAATGGCATCTTACTCTTTAAATTATTTCGAAAATGAAACACCAAAATAGTATTTCCACTTTAACTAGATAAATACGTCAAAGGTACATGCTTACCACATCTCTTGTTAGTTGATGATGTAAAAGCAAGGCAAACAACGTCTGACGAATTACAGGTCTTTTTGTACTTGATGAAAACAGAAATTGCAGCACAGCAAACAACCAAGAATACTAATGCTGACAAAGCAATTACAAAAATGGTTATACGGTCCATCTTCAGACTTCCACCAACAAAATTTGCAGTTAAGGGGAATAATTGGGTTACGGGACTTCTGCTCGGTCCAGGCTCATTTGGTGCAGTAGGAAGCCCTGATTGTAGTATCTCACGTTTAGAAATCTCATGGTTGATTAACGATGAAAAAAAGGTTTTTAGCCAAAAAAAAACAAATGTGGCAAATTTAATAGATTTATCTAGAAATGGATTACACAGGTCGAAAATGACCCAAAGTGTATTTGTTGTATATGCTTAAAACCTCTTCAATCGCTATTAAATTAAAGAAGGTTAGAGTAAGGTACATGGATGATCCCTATGGTTGACCAAACTTTTGGATTTGGCCCCTAGCTTTTCAAAAGTATATGCCTACATGGATGGTCCCTGTGGTTTGCACTTTGTAACGCATTTAGTCCCCAACTTTTTTCAAAAGTATTTGGATGGTACGCATTTAGTCCCTAACTTGGACCTGTTAAAACCTTTAGATTTGTTAGCCGGGACTAAATGCGTTACAAAGTGCAAACCACAAGGACTATCCGTGTGCTTTTGATAAGCTAGAGACCAAATCCAGATTTTTAGTTAACCATAGGGACCATTCATGTACTTTACTCAAAAGGTTATATTGGCATCAATAATCAAAATGTTTTTGTAATCATAAAAAGTTTTTGAGTCACCCGCCCAAACCCACTCTGACCTGTATTAAGATTTATATGTTCTGACCCGAACCCATCTAGATTATCAATTCCGCTCAATTTGCCATTTATAGTATATACAGTTTGCAGCTTTACCTGGATAAATAATAGATACCACTTCATAATTTCCAAAAAGGGTTCTATTTAAAGCGAGTTTCTTGTGCCAAAATCTTTCAGAAGTGAGTTTAGCAGTGAAAATATCAAACTTTTCTCCCAATGGTACCAAGTTTACATCGATAGCTGTTCTTTCTTTATTTTCATCGTCAGCACTGGCACCCATAATTACCACTTGACTCTGTGTTAGATATGTTCCTGTTGCAATCTCGATTTCTAGCTCATTCACAACGGGGAAAACAGCATACACGGAAACTTCTAGAAGAAGTCTGACTTTCATTGGAAAAACACAGCCACAAGGTGAAACAAAAGGAGTTGCAGTAAGTGGTTCCATACATTCACAACCTGCCGGGTATCATAGTTTTAGAAAATTGGATCGAAGATGCCGGAAGTCGCACAAAGCGTGTTTTTTTATGCATAAAACCTCGTTAACCATTTTATTCGGAAAATTATATTACTATTAAAATATATCATTTTTGGAATCGTGTTTAAAATATTATTATATTATTATTTAAAAATAAACTGGACAAAAAGCATTGAGTGCGTTTGACCCGAACCCAAATAACTATATAAGTACTACAAACTTGTATCTAAAGAGCTCTAGCTCACAAGCAAATGAGACTTTATAAGGATTTGCATTATATCCCATATTCTCATTTATTAACTTTTTCTTTGTTCGTGTAGACATGCTATGCGCTTATGTTTATTCTCGAGAATGATGGTTGGTCAGATAACACATCCAGATTTGCATTTCATATAGAAATCCAAAACCCTTGATAATATTAAAGCACAACATATATGTGATGTATAATGTGTCACTTCAAATATGGAAGTTGATGACTTTAAATTAGCAGCAAATATAGACTAATGCTCCCTCTTGTAATAACAAGGGATTCAGAAGTATAAAACGTGCGGGTGCAACTGATAACAAGCGTTCACCTTGTAAAGAACGCAAAGATGCACTGAAACAAGTAGTTGCTCACACAAACTAAACTTTAAAAAAATTAAACCTCCAAAACAATAACAAAGATATGATTTTCTATACCTACCATGAGAGTGTTATCCTCTTCACTTTTGCATAATAGTCTTGTTCTAATAACTAGAGGTGGCAATTTCAACCCATTAACTTATGAATGTCTCTTCAGATTAATTTTTTTATTTCTAATGGATAATGTCAAAGAGGTCGAAAGTTGCCCAAAGTACCTTTCGTAATCATACTTGGCACACTAGTCATTAATAACAAAAGTAAAAAATAGTGGTATAAGTGTTGTGGGGCATCCCAGCCCATTTCAAGTTTCAACACGTACTAAAGAATTACCCATTCGACCCCATTTACTTAAGAATGTGTCTCTTTATGTTAGGTTATATTTATAATGGATACTATCAAAATATAGCTAAAAAGAAAATGTTTCAAACAGATCAAAAGTCGCCCAAAGTACCTACCCTAATCATATTTGACATTCTAGTTATTTATAACAAAAAGTAAAAAACGGAGTAAGAATGTTTTGGGGCAACCCGACCCGTTTCGACACGTATCAAAGAGTACCCGCTCGACCCCTTACCCAACCCGCCAAACTAGCGCATTTTGCCATCGTTACTAATAAGTAGGCAATGAGAAGGAAAATGTTAAAACTATTATTGTATCTATAATAGCATAATGTATATAAAAGATACAAACCTGGACACCTGGTACAGAAATGTTAAACTATTATTGCATCTATAATAGTATAATGTATATAAAAGATACAAACCTGGTACGGAGGAAGGAGATGGGGAGATTGCATGAGTCCTCGTCCTATGATGATGACGATGATGGTGGTGGTGGTGGTGGTGGTGGTGGTGGTGGTGGTAGTGATGTAGCAGCTTACTGCTATCAGTAGCACCAGCAAAAGGACCTAAAAACAAAGATGTTTTAATGAAAAAAAACAAAAGCACCAAACCATGAGAACTTAATATGTGGATTGTTGAAGTAGCAACAGTTAAAAGCTCTTATTAGAATTTGCATTGATGTGTATATGGCGATAAACAAGGAGAGACACTAATTGATGTAAATTTCTACATTAACAAATTATGACAAAGATAGCAATTTGTTGGGTACATCAAGACTCAGAAAATTAGTAAAATTTTAACATGAATTGCAACAAAATAATCTACCATAAAGCACCATCCAGAGCAAGCTAAACAGTTAGAAATAACATGAAATATCAATGGTAGTGCTATTTACAATTGATCTTTTAATATAATATTGCTGACCATATATTTTCAGTCTTGAGTATCAAACAACTATCTTAAAAGTACTCAGCTTATACAGATTTAGTTAGTGAGCTATGTATTTGATATTTTAACTATACACTTGTCGGTAATCAGCTGCCCCAAAATCAGATATGATTGACGAATTAACCACATAAGCCAATGCTTAATGATGTTTTTTATTGTTTGGTAATTATAACGTGTAGGCTGCCTTGCTTAACAAGGTAGCTAATATACTATCTTACTGGTCTATGCGATATTATCATTTTGCATGCATAAATGCTTTTACTTAAAATAAAACAAAAATTAAATTTGTGCACCAAGGAAGAAGATTGTAGATAGATCTTTTATATGAACGGAACGAAAGTGGTGCATTACATGCTGATAAACTAAAAGTATTTCCAATAGGATATTTGTGAAAATAAAAATCTGATTTTTTTTATTTTGTTCGGAGTTTGTAACAATAAAGTAAAAGCATGTATAATGTAACTGCTCTCATATACTAGGAAATAATCATCATAGATAATCTGAAACAGAGGATCTACATGTACAACATGTCGAATACCAAAGCAGATTTTTTCCTGTTATAAATGCATAGATAAGTTACCTAACTTGACCAATACCCTGGTGAACAACGTGCATTTATAGTAATCTTTTGACCCTGCTTTAGGTAGGGTATAACACGATTATAAATGAAGATCTTTTTATGATTTCCCATTTCCCCGTGTAAACAGCATGAATTGGTATAGTACTATTTGTTCCGCAATTACTTAAGAAAATGTAAAACGTCTACAAAAGTTGGATTTTGGACACCCATATATGAAAATCGTAATGTTTACAATAACTTATCAAGCATACATGCATAAGCAGAAACGGGTCCATGCTTCACGTAGTTAGTCATCCAAATACCAGACACGCTTAAAGTAACTTAGTCACTGTCCCTATCAAAATATATCTACTCTTCAGTGTCACAGTGAACGTCATTTTGGAAAAAAGAAAAAACGTAAAGGTTAACTTTCAAGTGCTACATAGAATAAAATACCTCTATGTGAATGAGTAGATCTATCACTAGTCACTGCTGATTTTAGTATATAGAGCACTCTTACATTACTAAACAATGAGTGACATTCGAGTTTAACCATGCATACAATAAAAAGCCTTATATCTTTGAATTTCGAGACACTGCTGAATTGCTTTTAAGCTTTATAATCCCTTTGATATTTCCTAACTAAATGCCATTTATAACAAGCAAAACAAAGTAATGATGTGACTATAAATGAAGATATTCACAAGTTCCCTTTTTTCTCATTCAGTCATTTGCAAACAGCATGCATAATACTATACTACAACTTCTTCCGCGTTTACCTAAAAACCTCTGTAAAATGTCTACAAATCCTCTGGCGTTAAAGTACTATTAATATGAAGCAACAGAAATTAAGATACAAACCAGATATAAAAATGGTATTGTTTATAATCTTCATGGTCCAAACCAAAAAACATACATACTGCATTGTCACAGTGAGCATTATTTTGGACAAATGTAAAGGTCACAAACCTTTCAAGCACTACATCAGTACACTAGTCCTAGTGCTGATTTTACGTGTTTCCTAACTATAAACTATTTATAACAAGGAAAACAGAATAATGACATTAATACATTGCTAAAAACGCATATCAACTCGCATCCGAATATTACTAGATTTAACATACAAATTCAAACCATACCTTTTCCCCTTTTCTATAAACAAGAATCACATTAAACCCTAAACCCTAAACACAAAAGCATCAATCAATCAACTGTTTTACACATAACTTTATCAAATAACAAGTTAACAACCATTTTCCAACACAATTTACTTACATATAAAACCCTAAAACAATCAAAAACCAACCAATAAACCCTAAACACAAAAGCATCAATCAATCAATCAACTGTTTTACACATAACTTTATCAAATAACAATGTAAAAACCAATTCTCAACACAATGTACTCACAAATAAAGCCCTAAAACAATCAAAAACCAACTAAATTCAAGTAACTTAGTAACAGATTCATTACCGTAACTATCAGCAGTAGAATCGAACCTCTGTAAACTAAACAACAGCATCAAAATAGCGAACATTTTGAGAACGAATTCACAAGCACCATTGTCAGAACATCAATGCATGATTGTTGTGTTGTTCTATAGAAAAATAATAGGAGATATTGGGGGAAAAATAATAAATACGAGTATGTATCTTTTTTATTTATTACAACTTTGTTTTTAATTTTATTATATTTTCTTACATGGATAGAAATTAAAACATATATGGTAATTGTATAGAGAGTTTAATAGGATAGTGGTTGTTGAATGATTCGAAATCCCGAGTTTAAATTTTGTTTAATCAGTTATATATTATTGACGAAACGTACTGTCATTTTACTGCTGAGCAGTGTTAACGACGTATCGTATCTGGATTTAAATGATTCTAAATTTAATAAGAAATTCTTGTCAGGTGTGATAGACTCTTTGTTATGGTTCTTGTGGAAGGCGCCGAAATACTTTGGTGTTCAACAGGAGCAAAATCCACTTAACAAATGTAATATCAAAATTACTGTGTTTTCACGAATATCATATAGGTATCTATTTACATATTTGAGATCTTTTTTGTGGCGTTGTCCCCATCTCTTTGCTTCACTTGATTTGTTGTTTGTTTAGGGTGCGTTTGTTGCTTTATTCCACCTAAATTAAAGAAGTTACCTAAATTATTCTCCCATCTTATTCCACCAAAAGTGGTTAAAACTTATGTTGTATTATTAGCTATGAACAAACCCTAGATCAATTAGACCGGAATCAAAGTAGATCTATGGAATTGGCTCTGCATAAAAGGGTTAACCCTCCGTTTGGTTTCACGATGGATGCTGAATAGAACAATACTCCGGCTGATCCTGCAAAACAGAACACCGTTAGCTCGCCACGGGGAGAAGGGGGGTTCTCTCCGTGACCACCCTCCGGAGTGAGAATAAGTACAGGTAGTCGGAAGTAAGTATTGTAAGTGAGAGAGTAGTTGAGTGTGAATACCTTTCCTTGAACTCCAAGTTACTTATTTATAGCCGGTGTTTGGCGCCAAAAAGAGAGATTGTTAACGTTAACGGAATCTTATGTTATTCCGTTAGCGTTTGTTGACAATCTGTTAGTGCAAACGGATCGTGAGCTCATCAGCGGTTAGGGAGGCGCCACGTGTCAACATGAGATCACTACATCTTATGAATGTGAGCATGCCATCACCGTGATCTTCCTCAGCCGTCCAGATGCTGCCATGTGGCAATTGGTTATAACCGAAAAGATGCTTGCACGATTGGGTGTTAACGGCTTCTAGAAGGTTTCACAACTGTTATCCATCTATCATTCGCCACGTGTACATTCTGTTACAACAGAAAAGATTCCCCTTGCTTCTGCACCAAGTTAAGGATTTTGCTAAGGGAAAGTTTCAGAATTTACTGTTTCCTTGCGCAAGAAGCGCAAGTTAGTTAACTGATATTTCTTCTTTTCCTTGCTGCTTGGCTCAACGTTTGGTGGATGCTTGCTTTGATATAACTATCTGCGCAAAGTTTGCGCATGGAGCATTATCAAGCAAGAATGTTCAAGGTTAACTTTGAACCTTGCGCGAGCCCGCGCAAGGTAGTTAAATGAAGCATTTATCGGACAAGAATGTTCAAGATTAACTTTAAACCTTGCGCGAGCCCGCGCAAGGTAGTTAAATGAAGCATTATCAAACAAGAATGTTCAAGATTAACTTTGAACCTTACGCGAGCCCGCGCAAGGTAGTTAAATGAAGCATTATCAAACAAGAATGTTCAAGCTTAACTTTGAACCTTGCGCGAGCCCGCGCAAGGTAGTTAAATGAAGCATTTATCCAAAGAGAGTGTTCAAGGTTAATTTTGAACCTTGCGCGAGCCCGCGCAATGTAGTTAAATGAAGCTTTCCTCTCTTGGATATTTGGCGTAAAGTTCTAATAAATCTTATTTTGGCAAAGAAGTCTGCGCACAGTTTCTTTAGAAGTTATTAATGGGTATGGTTTCCTTGATTGGCGCAAGTTTTTTGGGACCATACCCCTTCAAGTCCCCCCAGTCCAGTGTTGCTCCTATGTAAGAATAAAAAGTAGGTGGAGCACAGGACTTAAGATAAATGTGCTGCGCTAGGTAAGGACTAGCTTTTTGTTGCTTTATGCATCTTGTGTCGTAAGTAAATTTTGAAAAAGTATTTGAATTTCAAATATGCTTAGACACGTGTCACTTATTTGGGTGGTGTAGTTGGTGACGACGCACGTTCTTGAGACGTGGTGGTACTGTTGACAGGTTGTCAAAAGTACTTGTCTTACCGTATTTAATGCTTTTTAGCGGCACTCGCGGGCGTGGAGAGGTTACTGTTCCCCACTCGCCCTTGCGGTTACTTGGGGAAACGTGACGGTCGTAAAAGTCATTGCAGTCAAATCGTGCATTAATTGCGGTTAGTATATAAAGGGATAAACGATCCATTTGCTTCCTCACCCAATCTTGAGAGAAATTTGCGTTCAAAAATTCTGGCGACCCTCAAAGCTTTCTAAGTTTTCCTTAAAGTTCAAGTTATGGCTACCGGTGCAAGCTCTGCTGAGATGTCGTCGTCAAGTTTGCCACCGTTAAAGTGGTCGAAGAAAGATTTTGATAATCTTGCCACCAACTTCCTTTTCGCTCCGTCCTGGAAAGCGTTTCTTCCGGAGGCGAGTGCCATGGCGGCTGATGCGCCGGCCGGCTTCATTACATTATTCTACGATTATTTTGCCGAAGGGAACTTCCGGCTGCCGGTGACCCATTTCTTGCTGGAAATTCTTGATTTTTACAAGATTCATATTTCTCAGTTGAGCCCGATGGGAATGGTGAGGATCCGGCATTTCGAGTTCATCTGCCGATCGATGCAGATCTTGCCGTCGGTCGAGAAGTTTAGAGTTTTCTACCAGCTGCACTGCTCGTTGAGTTTTTATTCATTCCAACAGCGTGTGCAAGCCAAACGTTTGTTGCTGGTGCCGCCGAAGTCCTACCATGACTGGAAGCATAAATTTTTCTTTATCAAGGCGGCAGTGATCCGGATGAAGATGACATTCCGGGGTAGTGATGAGATTGAGCTGGAGACCCTTCCCATACCTGCCGGCGAGGTATGGTATCAAGATATTAAGGATGTGCCCAATATTGTTTTACCGGAGAGGGCCCTCATCGTTGTCGGGATGAGTATTTTTTGGAAGAAGGAACGCCGAGAAAAACCGGTGTATACAGAAGATGAGACTGGTATGTAACCCTTTAACTTCTTAGCAATATCTTTCAATAGATGTGTACTGATGCAAAAATGTTTGCTATGTAGCTGCGCCTCTCTACTTGGTCTCTTTCAAGAGAGAGAAGGGAAAAATGGCCGCCATGCCTATTGCTGACGGTGAGGACACTTGGTTCTCACAAATCTTGGGGAACTTTGAGTTCCCAAGCAGGAGGATCTGGAGGCACAACCATGTTCGAAGACTGGTAAATAAGTCTATACAAAGCCTAAGTTGATATTGCAATATAACTTAATGGCGCAACCTTTACTCAATATGATTGATTATGCAGGTGATTTGCTGAACTTGGGCGTAGACCCTGATTCGAAGAAGAAGAACTTGTTGACACCTCATCTCTTCCTGCTGCGAACCCAGATGATCCTTTGGAAATACCTTCAAGCCCGGAAGAGGCGTTGAAGCGTACTAGGAAGAGGAAGGAGGTGAAGACTAAAATTCTTGTGCCAACCAAGGTTGCACGCCCGCGCATTGGTAAGAAGGGCAATCTGGATGCCTTTGCAAAGAAGTTCTCACCTGTTACGTCTAGTTTGTTGCGCATTTCTGTCATAAAAGTTGCGCAGAATCTGATACTTGTTATTTGTTGATATGCTTTGCAGAGAAAATGGTGAAGGCTGCGCCGGCCACCTCATCTGTTATATCATCTCCGCGCAGGCCTGAGAATGTTGAGGGAGATGCGGGGCAAGAAACTCCTGTTCCTGAAGCCAACCCCATCGTCCAGGAACACATTGAGAAGGCGGCTCCAGAAGAAGAGCCCAAAAATTTTGATACTGAGAATCCTGCTGGCGAGCAGGTTAAAGATACGGCTACAGATGCTGGGGAACCGTCAAGGTTGATTTCTAAGGAAGCCGGACCTTCAACACAAAGCGAAGGCTTTGTGTTTGTTGAGGATTCGGAGGGGGAATCGCCCATTCGCCCAGAGGAGACGCCTGGGGATTATTATTATCGCTCTTATTCTGAGAGGCGGGCCTCTGCGATTCATCAGCCTGTGTGGAAGGTTAAGCAGGGCGATGTTTTTACCGATTGGCACTCCTGTAAGGAGTGGTATAAGGGCATTTTCCCGCCGACGGAGGTGAATCGCCAGGATGAAAAAGACCATGAAGCCACTTACGAGTCATATCTGCAAGAGTCTGCCCTTGCCTCGTCCACCATAAATAGAATTGTGCGCGAATGGCGCAATATGAACAAGGAGTGGGACGAGGTTGAGCTTGAGAAAGCGAGGGCTAAGCTTGAGAAGGAGAAGACATTGAAGATTCTTGTTGATTTTGAGGAGGAAAATGCCCAATTTGAGAAGGAGAAGAAGACTGGAGAATGGGCTGCGCTGTCTTAGAAGCGCAAGTGTGAGGCGTCTGCTGCGCAATATGCGGACGAGCGCAAGCGCGTTGTGGAGGCTTGCGACTGTGATAATAAAGAAAAAATTTATGTGTGCAACGAGATTGAGAAACTCAAAAAAGAGAAAGCTGATGCAATTGCGGCAGCAGAAGAAGCGCGCTCACACCGAGAAAGAAGCGAGCAAAATGAGGTATCAACCAAAATGACTCTACTTCTTAAGAATAAAGAAATTGATGATCTAACTGCTATGCTTTTTGACCAGGAGCGGTTGCAAGCTGAGGTTGACAGTTTGAAAAAAGATGTCAACCTGCACCGAACAGAGAAAGCCGAGTTGATCCGTCGTTTGACTGAAGGCGATGAAAAACCTAACGACACGGAGGTCGCTCGCGCTACTGTATAAAGCTTGACCGAATCCCTCATGAACCAGCTTACCTGGTTGCGGGAGTATGGGATTGTGGAGGTAATATTCACTTTTCTTTATTCGTCTGGTTTGATTGTCGCAACATATACTGATTGTATTTGTGTGCAGATCGCAAATGCCATCCTTAACTCTACGGAGTTGGATGAGAGAGTGGCAGAATTAATGGTGGCGGCGCGCAATGATGGGCACGCCGAGGGCTATAGAGAATGTACTTTGCACGTGGCCCATGCGCTGAAGATTGAATGGGATACCAGTTGTGCTGCCACGCATGGGCTAAATACTGCCGCCATTTATTCTGCTGCCAAGGAAAAATATGATCAATTGCAAATTCCGATTATTGACCTTGTGGACGCCGCGCTGCCGCAAGACGACTTTGTTGATAAGCTAAAGGAGATTTTTTCTTCAGCAGAGAAGCAGGCGGGAACCAAGTCCATAGAATAGGAAATTTGTAATTTTCTGTATGATAACTTGTAACGTTGCGCTTTTGCGCAAGTATCGTGAATATAATATATTTTAGTTTTACAATGTTTGCATGGAACCAATTACTTGTTTAGGATAGACAAATGAACAAATTCTTTTCTCATGTGTGAGCGTAAGTATTCAATTAGCTTGTGGCTCATGAGTTTGTGTTTTTGTTTATCCAAAGGAATTGCATGCATTTTGTAAAGAACATATATAAGACTGTAAGAAGTGACAAAGTATTTTATTCATACTGACAAAGCGCAAGTCTATGGTTGCCACTAAGATTACATAACAAAATAAAGTAAGCAGTCTCGTTACGCAACGCTCAGAAGTTGCTTAGAGGACTGAGATTAGATATAACATCCGCGCAATTGCTGGGCGTTCCAGGTTCGGGGAACGCTGGATCCGTCTATACGCTTCAGAGTGTACGCGCCTTTTCCCAATACTTCATTTATTACGTATTGGTCTTCCCATCGCGGGGCTAACTTCCCCGGTTTTTCGGCATTCGACGCTTCATTATCGCGAAGAACAAAGTCACCAGGCAAAAAGGAACAGATGCGCACCCTTTTGTTGTAATACTTTTCAAGCTGGGACTTGTATTTAGCTTCGCGAATCGCTGCATTTTCTCGGCGCTCTTCCAATAAGTATAGGTTGATGCGTCGTTGTTCTTTGTTATCTTGTTTTTCCAAGGCTAGCATTCTTGGAGATGGTAACCCAATTTCGGCAGGAATCGCAGCTTCCGTGCCGTATACAAGGCTAAAAGGAGTTTTTCCAGTGCTAGTCTTGGGCATAGTTCGGTGTGCCCACAAGATGCTAGGCAATTCGTCAACCCACCCTCGTCGTGCCAAGGCGGGCTTTGATACCGTCGACCAACTGTTTGTTTATGCTTTCAACTTGACCATTTGCTTGCGGGTGCGCAACAGAAGCGAAAACATGCTGGATTCCCATTTCGGTCATCCATGTTTGCAGCTATTGAGCCGTTAAATTTGGACCGTTGTCTGTAATAATGCGCATGGGCAGACCAAAACGGCAAATAATATATTCCTAGATGAATTTGCGAATTACCATCGCTGTAGTAGAAGCTAAAGGTTTGGCTTCAACCCATTTAGTGAAGTAATCGACCGCAACGATGATAAACTTTACTGCGCGGGGCGCATCTGGAAATGGTCCCACTAAATCAATGGCCCATTGTTGAAATGGCCAAGTTGTTGTGACGGGTACCAAAGGATTCTTTGGGCGCAACGTTTTAGGGGCATGCCTTTGGCAGGACATGCACTTGCGCAAGATCTCTACCGCGTCAACGTACATTCCGGGCCAATAATACCCTGCGCTTTTTACTTTGGCTACAACCATGCGCGGCCCAGAATGTATGCCACATAGTCCCTCATGAATCTCCTTGATCAGGTATTGCGCGTCATGTTTGTCAACACAGCGGAGCGAAGGACCCATGTAAGAGCGTCGGTACAGGATACCGTCAATCATTTCATAATTGAGGGCTTTGCATCGTAACTTTCGTGCTTGCGCTCTATCTTCTGGTAAGGAACCATGCAACAGATACATCATTATTGGCGACATCCATGATGGATCTCCTGCTTCAACCATTGTCACTTGCCTGAGAGGGACAGATGGATTCCTTAAAACCTCGATGTGAACTTCTTTGCCAAATGCTTGAAACTAGTTGCAGCAAGTTTACTTAGAGCGTCAGCATGTTTGTTTTCGCTTCGCTTGACGTGTGTGATTTTAAATTGTTGGAACTGTGCTATAAGAGCCTTGGCTGGCGCCAAGTATAGAGCCATGATATCTCCCTTTGCATCGTATGTTCCAACTACTTGCTCAGCAACTAATAATGAATCAACATGGGCTTCTAAATTTGTTGCGCCCATTTTGATAGCGAGGCGTAAGCCTGCTAGCAAAGCTTCATATTCGGCCTCGTTGTTGGTGCCTTTAAAATCCAACCGAATTGCATATGTGAATTCTGCTCCTTCTGGACTCATTAATCGAAGACCTGCTCCAGCCCCATCACTGTTTGATGCGCCATCTGTAAACAATGTCCAGGCTCTGTTGTCGGTGACTGGGACTGGGTTTTTGATTGCTTGGCATTCTTCAAGCTTATCAGCAGAAATTTCAGCGATGAAATCTGCCAAAACTTGGCCTTTGATAGCTGGTCTAGGTTTATAACAGATGTTATAACCTCCCAATTCTATTGCCCATTTCGCAAGTCGCCCAGAAACGTCTGGTTCGGCCAGGACTTGGCCAATCTGAAAGTTTGTTAAAACTGTAATAACATGTCCAGAAAAGTATCTTCGCAGCCTGCGAAGCATGGACCAATGCTAAAACTAATTTTTCCATGATTGAATACATTGTCTCTGGATCGTTCAACATCTTGCTGATATAATAAATTGGAGACTGGACCCCTTCGCGTTCTACCAGCAAGACAACACCTACTGCTACCTCAGATGCAACAAGATATAAGACCATGGGTTCTTTTTCTCAAGGAGCAGTGAGTGTGGGAAGTTGAACTAAACAATCTTTCATCTGCTGGAAAGCTTGATCAGCTTCATGAGTCCATGCGAACTCTTTGCTCTTTGTACAATTGCGCAAGGTTCGAATGAACGGATAAGATTTTGCAGCATGATTGGCGAGGAAGCGGTTTAGCGCAGTTAACCTTCCAGCCAAACGTTGCATCTCTTTGATGGTAGTCGGAGAAGACATTTTTGTATTGCATCGACCTTTTCGGGATTAACTTTGAAACCATCTTTGGTGACGATGAAACCCAAAAATTTGCCCTCATCCATGCCGAAGGAGCATTTGCTGGTATTTAACTTTAGGTTTACCTCGCGCAGAGAATCAAAAGTTCTTTGGATGTTATCTAGCATAGTGTCTTCTGAATTACTCATAATGACCAAATCATCCATGTAGACTTCCATAGTTTTCCCAATGTCATCTCCAAACACTGTATCCATCAATTTTTGATAAGTAGCTCCCACATTCCGGAGACCAAAAGGCATCTTGGTATAACAAAAATGCCCTTCTCCGTGCGAAAAGCGGTTTTATCTTCGTCTTCTTTTTTCATCAAGACTTGATGATAACCTTTGTAATAATCTAGGAAACATTTCCAGCGAAAGGAAGCTAATGAGTCAACCTTTTTGTCAATCTTAGGAAGAGAATAACAATCTTTTGGACACGCCTTGTTTAGATCTTTAAAATCTACACACATCTGTCATCCGCCGTTATGTTTCTTTACCATGACTGGGTTTGCCATCCAGGTCTGGTATTTGACTTCGCGCAGAATACCAGCTTTTAATAACTCTGTGACTTGTTCGTTCATTGCTGTTGTCTTTCCTGACCCGAGGCTGCGCTTTTTCTGCACAACTGGCTCTGCTGATGGAAATAGATTCAGTCAATGTTCCGTAACGTCGCGCGGGACACCAACCATGTCGGCAGGTGTCCAGGCAAAAATGTCTTTGTTGCGAAACAATAGTAGTTTAAGCTTTGCGCGGATTTCAGTACTGACTGCAGGTCCTAATAGGATTGTCTGCTCAGGGTACTTATTGTTGAGTACCCACTTTTTTGGTTCATTGCTTGGCAGTGTCTTGCCAGCCTTCATAACTGGTTCCTCAATTGACATGATTTCTTTCCTTGCATAAAGTATAGCTACGCCATTTGGTGTCAGAAATCCACAAGCAGCATGCGGAGCGGAAGTAATCATACTGAAATCACGTTGCGCGCGGCGTCCCAATAGTACATCATGACGGGAATTTGCCGGCATGACGAGAGCACCTCCCATCAGATAAAGTAACAGGAAAGAGGATTTGTCCTAGAGGAAAGACATCCTTATTGCAGAACCCAGTTAATGGAAAATCAACTGGTTCCAAGCGTGCCTTATCCTCAGGATCTAGTTGCTTGAAGCACTGCTCATACATGATATCCATGGAACTACCCGGATCTATAAGCATATATTCTGTTTGGTAGTGTCCAAAGATACCAGTGATAACTACTGGCCGGTCTTCTTGAGGACCTCCTGGAACGATAGGAAAAATGACTTGCTGCTCGCGCCAAGTGTTGTTTTGAAAATGTTGAAGGCTACGCTTGCGCGATGATCCACCTTGAATCATGGAAACGTGCTGTTTCATTTTCTTGTTACTAGGCCCTTCGTTCTCGCGCGTAATCTGCTTAATCTCTTTGCGCACGTTTTGGACTAGATGTGTAAGCTTCCCACTCTTTAACGCTTTCTCAATCTCCGTGCGCAGACTGATGCAATTATCTGTTGTGTGGCCGGTGTCTCTATGATAGTCACAGAACAATTTTGGGTCTTGCCCTTTTTTGTTTTTCATTGGTTGCGGCTGTTTAAACTGATAATTCTCAGTGCTGAGAACCTCAGCCGGAGATTTCGTTAAGGGAGTCCACTGACGTTCCCTATTCTCCTGTTTAATCGCTTTTTGAGTTGTTATCTTGTTGATTGTTGCTCGCGCATCAATTGGTGAATACGGAGAAAACGAATTATGACTTGACTCTTTCCAGTTTCTCTTATACTTGCGACTACCTCTACTCAAGTCTTGCGGACGGTTCTGAGGTAGAGGTGGCCGGTTAAAACTTAAGTTGCGCTCAGTCTGGGTGTAAACCTTGGCTGCCGCCATGAGTTTATCCCAGTTTTTTGGAAGGCCAGTTGTACCGGACAACACTTTAATCATTTCGTCGCACCTTACCGCAGACTTGAACTGCGCGCGTATAAGGTCTTCATGGACATCTCCAATTTCCAACACCTCTTTATTATAACGTGTTATAAAATCTTCGAGGCTTTCATCGTCTCTCCGCCAGATGTTCATTACATCTGAGGAGTCGCGCACTTATCGCCGTTGCTGACTAAAGGGTGTAAGAAATTTTTCTTTCAAGTCATTCCAAGAGGAAAGTTTACCTGCCGGCAAATTATCAAACCAAAGGCGCGCATCGCCAGTAAGGGTTTGCACAAATAAGTGACACCACATAGGCAGTGTCCAGCACCCGAGTAACCCTGCGCCGGTAAAGAGGCGCATGTGATCATCGGGATCAGTCAAACCGTTAACTTTCCGACGTTGGATGGTAATTTTGCTCGCTCCAACGAAGCCAGTTCTATTTCTCTGGTAAACTTTGATTGTTCAGCTGCTTCGGTTGGGCGATACACCAAATTGTAATCATGCTCAGCTTCCGGATTGTATACTGCGCGTACTTTTGGCCTGTAACTAGCATGATCTGCAGATATTCGATTAAAAATACTTGCACTATCCCCTTCCTCATATGTTCTATCAAGCTCGTCGTGTTGGGTGTCCCGTTTCTGTGAAGATCGCGGGCCCAAACAAAAGTGGACAGATGCGCGACGCTGAACGTTTTCTTCTTGCCTTCTATTACCAGAACGAACAAGATCATTCCTGGTTTTAGAATGCATTTCTGTTTCATCTTCAGGCATACGTGAAGGGGAACGAGCATGACCTTGAGTATTATAACTCAAAACTCGAGGTGCCGGCGAAGCACGGACCTGAGGAGCGCTAACCGGAGTTTGAAAAGCTGGAGTTCCGGTTTGGGCACATAACTGAGCATTCATAACGTTTAGAGTTGCTTGAGATTTGATTAACCACGATAATGGAGTCTCTCCAGGTGGTAAAATTGACGTAACATCAACCTGAGCCGCCGCCGGCGTCACAGGAATACTCGCATGATTAGGATCATATTGAGCATTAGCTTCGCCAGAAGAATCCTCAACTATTTGTCCGTCGACCTGAGGTCCGACAACAACGCGTCGAATCCCTGATCGAGGACCTTGAAAAGATGATCCGTCAGTCATGACGCTGCAGATCTAAGTGAAACGAAAGGTGAGAGAATTGAAATCGGTGGGCGCCAATGAAGAAACCCTCGATCAAC
This sequence comes from Scalesia atractyloides, assembly GCA_947069175.1. NCBI lineage: Eukaryota > Viridiplantae > Streptophyta > Magnoliopsida > Asterales > Asteraceae > Scalesia > Scalesia atractyloides. The sequence goes on along the minus strand of CAMTDV010000002.1, from coordinate 6,434,384 downwards.
TAGACCGGAATCAAAGTAGATATATGGAATGGGCTCTGCATAAAAGGGTTAACCCTCCGTTTGGTTTCACGATGGATGCTGAATAGAACAATACTCCGGCTGATCCTGCAAAACAGAACATCGTTAGCTCGCCACGGGGAGAAGGGGGGTTCTCTCCGTGACCACCCTCCGGTGTGGGAATAAGTACAGTAGTCGGAAGTAAGTATTGTAAGTGAGATAGTAGTTGAGTGTGAATACCTGTCCTTGAACTCCAAGTTACTTATTTATAGCCGGTGTTTGGCGCAAAAAAGAGAGATTGTTAACGTTAACGAAATCTTTTGTTATTCCGTTAGCGTTTGTTGGCAATCTGTTAGTGCACACGGATCATGAGCTCATCAGCGGTTAGGGAGGCGCCACGTGTCAACATGAGATCACTACATCTTATGAATGTGAGCATGCCATCACCGTGATCTTCCTCAGCCGTCCAGATGCTGCCATGTGGCAATTGGTTATAACAAAAAAGATGCTTGCACGATTGGGTGTTAATGGCTTCTAAAAGGTTTCACATCTGTTATCCATCTATCATTCGCCACGTGTACATTCTGTTATAACAGAAAAGATTCCCCTTGCTTCTGCACCAAGTTAAGGATTTTGCTAAGGGAAAGTTTCAGGATTTACGGTTTCCTTGCGCAAGAAGCGCAAGTTAGTTAACTGATCTTCCTTCTTTTTCTTGCTGCTTGGCTCAACGTTTGGTGGATGCTTGCTTTAATATAACTATCTGCGCAAGGTTTGCGCATGTAGCATTATCAAGCAAGAATGTTCAAGGTTAACTTTGAACCTTGCGTGTGCCCGCACAAGGTAGTTAAATGAAGCATTTATCGGACAAGAATGTTCAAGATTAACTTCGCGCAAGGTAGTTAAATGAAGCATTATTAGACAAGAATGTTCAAGATTAACTTTGAACCTTGCGCGAGCCCGCGCAAGGTAGTTAAATAGTTAAATGAAGCATTATCAAACAAGAATGTTCAAGCTTAACTTTGAACCTTGCGCGAGCCCGCGCAAGGTTGTTAAATGAAGCATTATCAAACAAGAATGTTCAAGCTTTACTTTGAACCTTGCGCAAGGTAGTTAAATGAAGCATTTATCCAAAGAGAGTGTTCAAGGTTAACTTTGAACCTTGCGCGAGCCCGCGCAAGGTAGTTAAATGAAGCTTTCCTCTCTCGGATATTTGACGTAAAGTTCTAATAAATTTTGTTTTGGCAAAGAAATCTGCGCATAGTTTCTTTAGAAGTTATTAATGGGTATGGTCTCCTTAATTGGCGCAAGGTTTTTGGGACCATACCCCTTCAAGCTAGCATGCAGATTGCAAATTGATCTTGTTGTCATGGATCAGGATTAGAATACTAATATACTATATATTGATACATTTTAAGCAACTAATATTCTAATAAGGCTATGTGGTGTGGTGATGTTCTTAATCACTATTATCATTCTCTATATAGGCGTCACATCATTCCATCCTCATCAACCATCATATATGGTGTGGTCATGACCCTTAAGACCACTATTGTCCTCTATGTTAGCGTCATGTCACCTCACTCTCATCCACCATCCTATATGGTGTGGTCATGACCAAAATCACCATCCCCATTTAAAAAAAGAATAATTTGTCGTAAATATATAGAACTAATTAAGGAAAGGGATGTATATCGTTTTCCCATGGTTTAATCCATGTGAACCATGGTGGTTCCCTAAGGTGGGGTGGTGTAGCACATCATCCACAATCCTATGTGGCAATCCATGACTCATCCATGCCCCCCATACTCCTTAGCCTCATCCACCATCCTCCACCACCAATCATAATCCCTAAATTAATTCAAGGAAGCTCATGGTTGGCATAGAAATATCCATGCTCATCATGCATGGATTGAGAGGGGGTGGTTTACCACGCGAATTGTGTCCCGTGTGGTAATCCATGACCCGAACCACCATCCCCACACCCTACAACCTAACATTAGAATAATTTAAACATAGAAGACACCTTTGTTTTACTATCTGATCTTAAAAATTAAGACTGCCATTTTTCGTTTGAGTCACTTGATATGGATTTTAATCACTTAAGATGCCTCTAGTTATATGTTTTCTATTGCAAAGATATATTAGATACACCATAACTTGTAGTGAGTTCAACTTGATAAATTGTAAAAAAAATATTGTAACGGTATTGCAGCTAACTTTTATACTATAAATAAGCAAGATTTTCTTGCATTATTTGTTGTACTATGTATATGGGCAAGATTTTATTGCATTATTTGTTGTACTATGTGTATGGGTGACTTTCAAATATAACTCGAATTTTATTGCATTAAAGATACGGCTACGTGCATACTTTTATGTATGATTGGTATAAATTCGAGTTGGTGTATGTTTCAACGTAAAAATTTGTTGGGAAATGAGTGAGGTCAAATATAATACGTTTCCTTGCTTATTATATGAATGTTTAGCAAATTTTGTTTTGAAGCAAGTGGAGTCAAATTGTGGTTTCTTGTTTTCCCTTTATTTCAAAAAGTTCTAATCAATCTCTTTCGATTATACATGTCAGTTTTTTTATTATACCGTTATGTTTTCTATGATATGTCGAAATGCACGTTTTCATATGGGTTAACATCACATAATGTTTGGACTAATCCATTCGATGTTTTGTGATGTACTTGCGCCGCAACGCGTACGGGTCTTATTACTAGTATGTTTAAATTTGCAACTAAATAATTGGGTTTACATTGTTAAAATTTAACTTGAAGTTTGCAGTTACTTTGATGGAACTTTAGCTTGTAGCTAATAAAATGGTTACCTAATTTGATTAAACTTGTAGCTAATATGATGAAACTTGTAGCTGGGGTTACTTCGTTGTCTCTAAATTCGTAACACTAAGGGGCTGTTTGTTTCGGCTCTTAATGAGTTCTTAATGGTTCAGTTTTCTTACTTGTTCAACAATTAATGGTTCAAACTGTTTGTTTTGCGAGTAGATGTCTGAATGATTTAGACATTTGCCTCTGAATGGTCCAAACATTTGCCTCTGAATGGTTCAGCATTATACTAAGTCTGAATGGTTAAGACCTCTTATCTGAATTGGTCAGACATTTGTTTATAAATGGTTAAGCATTATACTGGCTCTTAATGGTTGAGACATCTTATTGGTTCAGCACTTAATGGTTTAGACCTCTTTCATGTTCAACACTGAATGGTTTAGACTTCTTATTGATTAAGTACTTATCCATTAGAAGTTGTCAAACAATCCCTTAGCTTACATATTTTGATCATACTTGCATAGTTGAAACTAATTTGTATTGATTCACAATGATTCTAACTTGCTACTAATTAATTCGGTAAACATTGTACAAAATTTGGTTAGATAGGTGTCACACTATTTAAATTGTTGCATACAACCAGTGGCGGACCCAAAAATTCTTTTTATGGGGTGCGAAAATTTTAATGGTTGACTATACTAAATATAAAAAGGGTTTCGGCCCGATTTGAGTTAGGTCGGGTCAGATCACATAACAAAAGAATAAAACTAAATTAAATTTCAAAGGCGTTAAAAAATATGTAAATCTTCATTTGAAATTCATAATGGAAGTGCAATATTTAGTAAAGTAAATGATTTATTTATTAGTATTGGATATCTCAAGTTCACAATAGAAATGCAATATCTAGTAAAATAGAAACCATAAAGTTATGAGGTAGATGACATAATCCTGAATACTTTAATTAACTAAATAATAGTTAAATTAACTCACTTCATTTAAAAAATGGTGTCTTATCTTTTCATACTTCGAGATGTATGACAAGTTTAAGAAAAGAATACCGTAAAAGTTGAATCAAAATTGAAGAATTTGAATAGAAAGTTACATGTGATGTGTGAGGCTGCTTTTAAACAATTATAGTTAATTTGTTAATTTATTGTACTACCCCTATTATTCATCTTCTTCAATATTTGCTGCAAACTTGAACCGCCGGAAAAGTTTTCCAATCAACACCATTGTTATATTTTTTCTTTTGATTCAGATACTCTTTGCTTCACTATTCGTTATTTCATGGGGCAATGTTAAAATTTCATGAGGTGCGATCTGAATTAACTGAAAATTTAAAAGTAATAATTTTTGTAAGGGGTGCGGTCGCCCACCCACAGATGTGGGTAGGTCCGCCCCTGCATACAACATTGTTAAACAATTATGCATCCAGTTTCTTTTCATATTTTTTTGCTACAAAATGTATCTAAATTTTCATTTGTTAGTAAATTGCAGCCAAATTATTATTTATAAGTTATTGTAATCATTAGAGATGCATGTACTCTTGTAGTCCAGTTTTAGAATGAAGCTTAGTAAGTGGTTTATGCTCATGTTGGAGTTTATAAACATATGGTAAATTTTGGATTTGTGTCATAAGTTAGTATGTTTTTTAATAGGTTTTTTTTTACATATTTTCAGATCCTAAGTTGGCTTATTACGTATTTTCTAAAAAAAAAAATAAAAAATAATAATAATTACATATTTTCTATCCCTAACGCATATATATTACATATTTTTCATTTTCATTAAAATTATTCTTAAATGACTATTTTACCGTTAATGAACTATTTTATATTATATATATATATATACATACATATTTCCCCTTTCTAATACCATCAATCGATTACACATTTCCCAGCAAGTATAAATCAAGTATTTCGACTCATCTTCTCACCCGCAGTATTCCTAAAGAAAAAAGATTAATTGAAAATGAAAATATTGTTCATTAAATTAAATTATGTGAAACGGTATGTAAAAATGTGTCGTAAGTACACACCTATTAATATCCACAAGAACTTTTTTGTATATAAGAAAATAGTTAAAATCATTAAGAACCCTTGTTCACACATAAAAGCTTACTATATAGGCAGAAACTAATATAGTTTAGCTAAATGTTTGACTGTTTTAGTACACTTGGTTGAAATTTAAAAAAAAAATGCAAACTATCGTTCCTATTTTAGAAGGTTACAAGCTCAGTTTCATACACCATACGTGATTGAAAGATGAGAATAATACCTGGATTAAGGCTGGAAATTTACATCTAAATAACTGTCACTTGTGTAGAGACAATGATAATATCTAGTGTATGGAAATATGTAATTGATTTATGATATTAGAAAGGAAAATATGTAAATATTTATTTAATAGTTCATTAAGGGTAAAATAGTTATTCTAAGAGTATTTTTAATGAAAATTATAAATATGTAATATATATGAGTTAGGAAGGTGAAATATGTATTTTCTTTTTTTCTTTTTGAAATATGTAATAAGTTCGTTTAGGAGGGGGAAATATGTAAAAAAACCCTGTTTTAATTGATCTTTTGTCGCTAGACTAGGTTAAAAACTATGTATTGAGTGGGTTGAATAAATCCAACTTAATAAAACCATTACTTTCTATAAAGATTTTGCATGTTAGATGTAAACAACCATTAATACAATATATACATCTAAAAAGATAACAATTATAAATAACAAATAATAAAGATTTTATGGTTTAGTATTATTAATAATAAATTAAATGGAATAAGAAGCTTAATATTTTAGATATTTAATTAATTGTTTGGTTTAAATATTTAAAATCACTATCATTTAATAGAAGAAAAGAACATTTAATAGGAGATGGGAGTGAAAAAAAAAGATTTTTAGTCACCACGTGTACTTAGTTATTTTGTTTTATTAGTATAGGCTAGATTAAAACCTTGTGTATTTTATATACTAAATAAAAAATAATACATCTTTCAAAAACCTCGTTTATTACACGGGTTGAATAAATGTGATTTTATATATTAAATTATAAAAAAGTTATCTCCTTAAGAACCCTGTGTATTATACGGGTTGAATACATGTAAATTTATATACTAAAAATAATAAATGTTATATCTTTAATACCACACTGGTTAAAAAAAATGCAATTTTGTATGCTAAATAATAAAAAGTTGTATCTTAGAAAAACCTGTGTATTATACGGGTTGAATAAAAATATATTTTTTTAAAAACCTTTTGTATTACATGGGTTGAATAAATGTAATGTTGTATAGTAAATAATAAAAGGTTATATCTTTAAAAAAACTTTGTGTATTACACAAGTCGAATAAATCTAATTTTATGTACCAAATAATTAAAATAAAAAGTCATATCTTACAAAAAGAAACTAACAGGTATACTCGATATATGATAGATAGGGTGGTTACAGAGATGGTTCTTGAAAAGAATATACGTTATCAAGAAGCAAATCTACAACCATTTGAGTGATAAAATGTTGATAACAATTCCAACAACTTGTTTTATAAATTATGTAATAAAATCGATATAATAATTTTTAATAAAGAAAATAAAAAATATACCAATACAAAGTATGGTTTTCGTGATAAATATTTTGTTCTATTTAAAATTATCTTAAACTAACAATTTAATTTGAAGATAATGTTTTATTAGAAAAATAGAAGGGTTCTATTTAACATTTAAAGTAGATGAAGATTTAATATTAATTTATTATTTATTTAATTAATATTATATAGTATATATAGATATAGATACATTATTTGTGTCATATATTGCTTTTTTATATGTAATTTGCCTGATAAGAGAAACTGCCCGAGTAATGTTAGTGTCACGCATATTGTTTTTTTTTATAAAATTATTGCAAGTTTCTTTCAATTTACGACGGAGAATAAGTGACAACTAAGTTGTGTTGGTTCATTATATTCAGTGTAGTTCCATACAGATTTATTTCTTAGTGTGTTTGTGTTTGGTTTGCATAATTGATGTGCGCGAATGTGTTATTAAAATACGTTATATTTTTAGTTGTTTATGCACTAGTTAAAGTTTTAATATATAAAAAACATGATAAAATACTATCAAAATTCAATTCACGTTGGGCAAGTGCACCCATCGTTGGTGTAAAACATTGATGGTAAGATATCGAGATCGTCCAATGATACACCAAGTTTTGATACCGAGTATTCGTTAGCGTCATGTCAAACTCAAAAATAAAAATTTTAAAAATGACTCAAAAGAAAAATGAAAAGAAAAATAAAAAGGTAGTAATTAATGATAAGAAAGGAAGCTGTTTATGATCAACATACCTCTTCGTTAACTATCTCTTACCACGGGGTAACAATGACTTGGTTATCATACGAGAAACTATGTGTGTTAATGCATAAGGTTGTGCATTATATGTGTCGCAATCCTAACACACTCGAACATGTCGCTTTGAATCAACATGGGAAATCCACTCGAGGCCAGCATCAAACCATAATGGTACCGCCCAACAGCAAGGGAAGTGTGTACCACTGTGATTTAGTATTAGTTGATTAGTTAGTTAGTTTAAGGGATTTAGATTACGAGTCCTCAGGTGAGTCGTCAATTCTCCTAAGGTAGTCACTTTTAATAGAAACCAAGTCCCTTACACTTTGGTACTAGCGCCACATAAAGGCAAGAGCTTACCCAACCCAAAGTCTCTTCCAAAACCTTTAACCTTTAGTCAGAGCATCAACATGTTTTGACTCTACATAGACATAGAAAATATGAACTACTCAAGTCAATGACACCGCAATATTATTGGTAGATTTTAAGGGTTAAGCCGAAATACTAATGACCCAGGTCAATGACGACGCTAATATTTCACTCACTTTTAATAAAATATTAATTAACTAAAGTCATGACCAACACATACCTTGTTCACCTATGATCTTCCTTAGTTAACTCCCCATAAAGGGGATAAGTTTCCCCTAAACACCCTCAAGTACTTAGCCAATAATGGTCATGAAACTAGTTTTAAACAAACTTGAAAAGGTTATACTAATCATTAAAAGCTTGATTATACTAATGAATCTTAAGTTTATCTGAATAATTACAATGACTAGAGATAGTATGTAGAAGATAAATGTGTAGTGAAGAAGAGGGGGCAAGAATGAACAAGTGAAAATAGTTGAAATAGAACTCTATTTATAGGTTGTTGGGCTTGAGGCACAGGGCGTGCCTGTATGGCATGGGCCATGCCTAGTCACGTGACAATTCTTTCATGAGGCTTATAGCCCCATAACCAGACAACTCTCAAATTAAGAAACTAACTTTCACGTCAGTGATTCCCTTGTGATGAGTTCGTTGATATCGAAGTCGTATCAAACACCACCGTCTCTACAAAAAAAAATTGTCTTACTGGTCATTTGCTTTTTCACCGAAACATCTCAAAAGACGCAAAATCAAAGACATCGAAGACCGGGAAATGTGGCTTGTACCAATTTTGAGCCTTATCGACTTTCGACCCACAAATTTTCAAAATCAATTTTGAGGTAACTTACTGCCCGACTACTTTAGACTTTGAGAGAAAACAGAACATATACAAAATAAATTTATTGGAGATGAAAAAAGATGACTATATTAAATTAAACATATATGTTCCTATTGTGATTTAAATCAAAAAGAGAAAGAGATAATTGTGTTAACTAAAATATTTATGTATTTTTATAATTTAAATCAAAATAACATAGTTTTGATAGGTTTTACTTACAACTAAGAATAACATATACAATGTTTATTTTCCCTTAACAACAACAACAATAATAATAATAATAATAATAATTATTATTATTATAAATAATATTAGAAATTTTTGGTGAAACGTAAAAACACAGGGGTAGGGATTATGTCAGACTAACCTTTCTAGCTCGCACGATTGCTAGGGTTTCTCTTCACAAATCTCAATCCAATAGAACACAAGCAAGGAGACAAATCCACGCTTACAATTAGGATTTCAGTTCATTCGATCTATCTACACATCTTAATTTAACCTTTTTGTATGTTAATTTATATGAATGGATGCTACTTCATGCATAGATGATCTCAACACTCTCTCATCTTCATCATTACCTTCTCAAATCCACCCAAAGTGAGCTTTAAGTCTTTGATTCTTCTTAAATTCTCTACAATTTGAACTCGATAGAATATAAATGTTATAGAATTGTTGTTTGTTTGATTGATCTGTGTTATTCGTTTATGTTTTCTGTTTAACAATGTTGAATTTAGGTATTTGAGTTGAATAATTCACCCTAGGGTTAGGGTTTGGTGTTCTGGACTGTACATTCTGTTGTAATTCACAAAATAAAGCTGGATCTTCAATTATTATTTCATTTTTGAACTAGTGTGTTTGATTAGGCTGTTGCATATGTGTTTTTATTGTTCTTGTTAGGAATTGGATGCGTACCAGTGATATGATTAGACTGGTTTTGCTCACTGACTATGCTTAGTAGTGTAGATTACAATCCCTGCTCGATTTATGTTCCATATACGCCTGTTCGGGTTGCTTGTGCATTTTGATGTGATTGTTTTGTGGTAGTTAAAGGTCTTTTCAGTTGGATTCTGAAGTCATTGATTGGATATTATTTTTGTTCTCATAGGTTTTCGTGTTGGTATACATTTAGGATTTTAATCTTGAAGGCTTTTGATGCTGTGTTGTAATGATTAAACAAACACATCATGCACTCTTAATTATTAAGTCAATGAATGCACTTAATACCAGTCATCTTATTAGAGCAGTTGGTATATAACAGTTATGTTAGTTATATTTCTGTTACCTTTTGTTTGTTGTATCACTTGTATAAATAGAGGATGGTTAGCTTTCAGTGGTTAGAAAATATACGTAATAATACTTCACAGTTTTCTCTCTTATCTTTGTGTTTACATTTTATCACATCTCACGTGCAATTATTCTTAGTGATAGGAATGTGTTTCATTTGCTGGCAAGAAGAGAGATAGCTCTTAGAACGGCAAAGTGTTTGCCAAAAAGGCAGCGGGGAGAAGTTTCTAATCACAAGCATCAGTCATCTGTTAAATCCGAAAGTGAAAGAGTGAGAAACTCCAAAAGCGAACTTCTTTCATGGTAGTACTACTATATTTGTAGCATTTTGATACCTTTGAAGAAAAAAAGTAAATATTAGCCATAATAATTTACCGGTTGTTTGGTTTCAGGGTGGAGGCTGAGTCATTGCGGTGTTTATCAGCCAAATATTGTCCTCTGAAGCCTTCTCCACGATCAACAATTGCAGCTGCATTTAGTGCAGATGGGAAAATTCTTGCTTCTACTCAGTATGTTCTCAGTAGTCTTTGTTTTGTTCTTTGCATCTTTTACTTATTGTAATTACTGATGTTTGTTTTTTGAATTACAGCGGTGATCACACTGTTAAAATAATCAACTGTCACACCGGGAAATGTGAAAAGGTGCTTAGTGGTCATCGAAGAACTCCTTGGGTGGTAAGATGCTTAAATACTAATGAGCTAATCATCTTATGGTCTTTCTGGTGCTAGCTAGTTATGTCATGTAACCTTTTAAGATTATAGATGCATAAACCAGACGGGTTGGGTGATGAGTCAAAAGTAGATTTTTTTGGACTAGTTGAAACGGAGTGAGTGGGTTGACCCGAAACAAATTTTGTTGATTTAAAAAAAAGAGTAAAATGCCATTTTCGTCCTTGAGGTATATCCATCTTTTTTGTTAACTTAAAGGGCAATTCAGTCTTTTTCAGGGGCATTCGGTCTTTTACATAAAGTGAAAGAGACCGAAATTCCCTTTAAGCTAACAAAAAATACGGAAATACCCATGACTTAACGGAGAAAACATGGATGGAGTTAACGAGCGGATGAAAATGATAAGATTTTAAACCTTTTGGATCCAGATTTGGAAAAACAAACCTTCGGACGAAAGTCATAAAACTGGTCAAACCTCAGGGACGAAAAATGGCACTTTACTCTAAAAAAATTAGTGTAACAAATATGATTTAAGAAATTAGATTATTTCAATCATGCCTCTCGTAGTTGAAATGCGTGATGGTCTTTTCCTATGTTGATGTGCTAGTTGTGGTTTTACAGGTCAGGTTCCACCCATTGCATCCAGAAATACTTGCCAGTGGAAGCTTGGATCATGAAGCTCGATTATGGAACGCAAATACATCGGAATGCATAGGGTCTCGTGATTTTTGTAATTACTAAACACATTCTTTCTGTATTATTTCCCGAATAAGTTATATTTTGTTAAGAAAGCACCTACTTATTGTCGTATCTCGAAGTTATGTATTTACATATGCATGTGTATATATTGTTATATCTGCATCTTTGCTTTGTGACAGACCGCCCTATAGCTTCTATTGCCTTCCATGCTGAAGGAGAACTTCTTGCAGTTGCTGCAGGCCATAAGGTGGTTCATACTACTTACTGCTTTGATAATTTGGTAGTGTAAATGTGGAGATGTGAGCTGGATAACAAAATGGGTAAGATCAAGCCATAGTTGTTAATAGCAATGATAGCGAGCACTATAGAGAACAGCGTAGCATAGCGCTGGATCATCGTCATCTGATGTTTAGCGCTTTATAGTGACAATTAGGGTTTTTTTTAATATTAAAAACCAAATTTTTAGGCATTTTAATCGACCAAACAGCTGTAATCTTCACTGATTGCATCAAAAAACCTTAAATTTGTGAATAAAACCCTATTTAAGAAAAATATTTCTAATACGTTATCGCTAAGCATCAATAGCGCTTGCCATCTCATCACTATCTCCACGTAGCGTATAGGTAGCTTGTCGCTATTTAACTCTATTCGTGATTAACAACTATGAATCAATGATCAATCATTGAAATTATTTTTATATTTAGTTTCTCAAAACCCTAAATTGGTATTTCGTTCATTTTTCTGGATAATCAATCAGTTGTTCATCATTGTTTACTCAAGTATTAAGTATTCTGGTTACACGTCTCAAATTTGTTTGTGTAAACACTGTTCTTAGAAGCTGTTCATACGATTTAGGGTTTTATTCTTTGTAAAAGTTTCTCGTTGTAAGTTTCTGTAATCAGTAATTTTGTAACGTTCTTGGTAATAAAATGGTTTATTCTGTGATATCTGTAAATTAACAACAAATAACTTTTACAAAAAATAAAAACCCTAAATCGCTTGAACTTCTAAGAACATTGTTTACACTCACAAATCTGAAACGTTTAACCAGAATATTTTATACCCGAGTAAATGATGATGAACATCTGGAAAACGATTAATTATCCTAAAAATGAGTGAAGCTCCAATCTAGGGTTTTGAGAGAAACTAATATTGTAAAAAAACATCTTCTATGATTGATATGATCAGAATTATTTTCATATTTCTATAATAAATCTAATCTCTTGTAAAATTATCTAAGGATCATATTATTTCATTCCTATTAAACTTTGGGCAATTCTTGATGCATTTTTCTGGTTTCCTTTTAAACTACTTTTTAACTTTAATAGTCTATTCTTTTGACTTGTCGGAAGTAAAACAGTATCCAAATCAACCGTAACATCAGTTTTCTATTTCCAGTTATATTTCTGGCATTACAATAACAGAGGTGAGGGTTCTGCACCTGCTATTGTATTGAAAACAAGGCGCTCTCTTCGTGCTGTGCACTTCCATCCACATTCCGCTCCATTTTTGTTAGCTGCCGAGGTGCGTTTCTTTTGACTAAAAGGTCAAACTAATCTTTTGTCACCCATTTTATGTAAGGTCTTATCGTACAGTAATTGTTCGATTTTGTTTAACAGGTCAATGATCTCGACTCATCGGATTCTACAATGGCACATGCAACATCTTTGGGTTATTTGCATTATCCCCCTCCAACTGTATACATGGGAAACATGCATTCCATTGACCGTTTAAGTTTAGCTGCAGAGCTACCATTAATGCACGTACCTCTCTTCTTCTCTCATCCTTATCCAAATACCGATTCAAGGCCACAACTACAAACCGGCAGCAGGCCCATTGACCAAGTCAACAGGCCATCAGAATCTTCAGATCGGCTTCAAGTTCTTGCAAACGCAACAGAACTGTATGAACAAATGATGGCTTCTGTTCCTCCATCTAATCCAATAGACGTCACTGGAGCTACAAATATGGATATTCCTGAACCGATGCTTAGTCAGATGGGCGGTTGGGAGTTACCTTTCATGCAAGGATGGTTGGTGGGTCAAAGTCAACAAGCCGGCACTTCATTGACTACGTTGCCACTTGAGTTAGCGGAGGGTTCACCGGCTATGCCATATAGTTCGAACCCAGTGGATCCAGAAAGACAGCGTGTGCAGGATCTTTCTTCAATTGGTGCTTCTACTTCTGCATCACACAACAGGCAAAATGCTATGGTTACTGAGACAGACGGTGGGAATGATTCTTTCCCGATAATTAGTCGAATACAGTGTCAACTTTCTGCGTCATTGACTGCTACTGCTGCTGCTGAGTTGCCGTGTACTGTAAAGCTAAGAATCTGGCCTCATGATTTTGAAAATCCTTGTGCTTCTCTTAAAGCTGAAAGATGCCGTCTAACAATACCACACGCAGTACTTTGTAGGTAAGGCTTTAGGACTCGTAGAGGTGTCATTGTCGACTCATTTACTTAGAACTGGGTCAGGTCAGCTTATGACTTTATTCTATAATATTTAACTGGGCAAATAAATTAAATAGCTTAAAAGGAAATGAGTCAAATGGGTTGAACAAGTTGGAAGTTGCCAAAAGTGTATTTTTAAAGCCTGAAATTTTCTAAATCGTTTTTTATGTGAAAAGTAAATTTGATTTTGAGATAAATTTTCGTCCCTGAGATTTGGTTGCTTTTGCGACTTTCGTCCAAAGGTTTGTTTTTCCGCATCCGGATCCAAAATGTTTGAAATATTGCCATTTTCATCTGACTTGTTAACTCCACCCATTTTTAACGTCAAGTCAGGGGTATTTTTGTCTTTTTAGACATTTTTTTGTGATGATTAAAGGGTTTGGCGTTTGGGTGCGGAGAAAGTCAATCGAGGTGAATCTTTATTTCTTATAGTGCTTTATTGTAATAAAAATGTTTAAAAAGACGAAATGCCCCTCATTTAATGGAAAAAAAATGGATGGAGTTAACGAGTCCGATGAAAATGGCAAGATTTTTAACCTTTTTGGACCCTGATGCGGAAAAACAAACCTTTGGACGAAAGTCGCAAAAGCAGCCAAACCTCAGGGACGAAAATGGCATTTTACTCTTTAGTTTCTCGAATCATATTTGATCTGTTACCTGATCTATTCAGTTTCCGTATCTAGTTGTGTATGCTATAAGCGTTTAACACATAACATGTTAAAAGTTAATGGCATTTTACTCTTTAGTTTCTCAAATCATATTTGATCTGTAACCTGATCTGTTCAGTTTTCCGTATCTAGTTGTGTATGCTATACGCGTTCAACACATAACATGTTAAAAGTTAAGGTCTATTTGTTCTGAGGTATATACATATGATAATATGGCATTTTAGTAGTTGTAGTATAAGATCTATTGTTTGGTTTTGTTTGATCATATGTTGGTTGATTATGTTACAAAATGATAATACAGTGAAATGGGGGCCCATTTTTCACCATGTGGGAGATATCTAGCTGCTTGTGTTGCATGTGTGCTTCCTCAGTTTGAAGCGGACCCCGGGGTACCAACCCAACTACATCAAGAAAGGGCATCAACTTCTCCAACAAGGCATCCAATTTCTGCCCGCCAAGTGATGTATGAACTTAGGATATATTCACTCGAGGAGGCAACGTAAAATTTCAATTCTCTTTTGTATTTATCATCATTGGTCTAGAGGTGGCAAATTGAGCAGGCTGGGCTTGTTGGGTGATGGGTCAAAATGGGCTGAGCTGGGTGCAACCATAATACTTTTTAAGCAAGTTATCTTTTTTACCCATGACCCATGTGGCCTGTTAACGATAAGCAACCATTTATAAGCAAATGGGTTGAAGGTGTCGCCTCTAATTCTGCTTTCATGTTTTCGTTTTAATCGGTATCTTTGTATCTTATGTATTCATGTAGTTTTGGTTTGGTACTTATTTCGAGGCCGATTAGAGCTGCTCATTGTTTAACATCCATCCAGGTAAGTCTGTATCAAGTTTATATATCATAACTTCTAAATTATTTTGATGAGTTTGTTGTGTGGTTAACCAGAATAATAAGCTCTGGATAATCGAATAACATGATTTATCAACAATTTGGAGTTAATTATTACCTTGTATTCTAATACCCTATTTGGCATTTCTTAACTTTAAAAGCATAAGAACAAATATTGATCTTATTTTCTTTCGATTCTGTGTGTATTTTAATTACTTGTAGTTCTCCCCCACTTCTGAGCACATATTGCTTGCTTATGGCCGACGTCACAGTTCTCTTCTTAAAAGCATTGTGATTAACGGGGATACCTCGTTATCCATTTACACTGTTCTAGAGGTAAATACAATATTTCACACTGAGATATGATGGGTATATATTAGATTATTTATTGATATTCATAAACTTTGTTCTTTTCATCAGTTACACATTTAAAATTTGGTGGTTCAGGTATATAGAGTTTCAGACATGGAATTGGTGAGTGTGCTTCCAAGTGCAGAAGACGAGGTTAATGTAGCTTGCTTTCACCCCCTTGCTGGTGGAGGTCTTGTTTATGGGACCAAGGTATGTTTGTGCTTCTATTGACCCGCAAGTTTGACCCAAGTACTAACGAGTTGGGTTGTTTCTCATTTAAATTGGGCCACACGGGTCAAACGGGCTGAGTGTATCCCAAAGTTTAAACTACATGTAACCTCCTTGAATATTCATATTAATTATTTTTTTTTGTTTAAGCAAAAAGTGTTTATAAGTCGGATTCAACTCGCCTGTTTGGACCCGCCCATATTGCCACCTCTACTTTTAACCATCTTGAAAATCAGCTAAAGCGTAATTTTTATATTTGCAGGAAGGCAAGCTGAGAATCCTTCAGTACGATGGTGCTCATACTACCCGACCCGATCACTTTTCTGAAGCACAAGCAGTTGAGGTAGAACCGTAACACAGGTTGTCTGAACAATCCAGTTAATAAGTTTTTGATTCACACAGAAAATCTTATATAAACTTTTTATTAATTACAAAATTACCCCAATCCAAACTAATCCCTTTATATAGCAAGGGTATTATATTGTAGAAATGAATAAAAACCTGTCCAGCACTAACACTTTGATTATGTGGGTGCTAATAAATTTAATATTATGGAGATATAATCGTGTGTTCGCTTATGTTGCAGGTTCAGGCATATGCTTTAGAATGTTAAAATTTCCAGTGGTATTTCACATCTAAGGTGGTCTTCAAAAAGTACGAGAGGTAATTGAATCTTGTGGGTCAAAGTCAACATCATCATTATTTAAAGACTTGCTTGATTTTTAGTCAAATACCCCCTTTAATGGTGACAAAACAGTGTGGTCTTATGACTAATGCATTAAGACATGTTTATTTAGTCAAATACCCTTTTTAATTGTCATGAGACAGTGCAAATACCCTTTTCAATTGCAGTCTTGCTTGGTTTTTAGTCAAATACCCTTTTTAATGGTCACGAAACAGTGCGGTCTTATGACTTATGTGTAAAGACGTGTTTATTTAGTCAAGAGTAAATTGTCGCTTTAGTCCAAATTCATGAGGCAGTGCGGAGTCATGCGACTAATGCGTAAAGATGTGATTGACTTTTGTCAAATACCCTTTCTAATGGTAACAAACATTGAAGTCTTGTGTGCCAAAGTCTGCTGTTATCAATATTTTGTAACAATTCAAGAAGACATTCAAAATGCATTTTTTTTGTTTTTGTTCACAGGAACCGGGACCATGTATCTGAAGCGTACGCAGACAACTGAAATCGGGCGCGGTTCAGTGTTTTTACATCTGTTTCTAGCCTTCCATATGTTGAGCATTTGCTTGTATTTACCAAGTTGTATACCCAGCCACACAGTTCGGATCCATGAATGTATGTATATTATCATCCATAGTTTGCACTAAGATCTATTAAGCTTTCTGGTCTTGGTCAATGTTTAGGTGCAATCCCACTTAATGATTTTGCAGGTCAAACCCAAAACTTTCAAAATGGATTTTTTTTTTCAATTTCTTATGCTGTTGTAATTTTGTTATTAAATAAAAAGATGCATACTGAATAATAGAAAATGGAATGTTCATAATCTGTCGAAACCTATAATGGTATGGTTTGGTTTAAAACCAGCCATATAGACTGAACCGTTTTGTTTCTACTTTTATTATTTATATATAGAGAGAGGGTTTAAAATATATAAGGCTCTTTAACGTACGACAGTATGCTGCCACCATTATAATGTGCGTAATTAGGGTTAACCCAACTCGTGCGTAACTATGCAAACTTATATACTATTGTCACTGCGTTCAATTGAATGGCTAGATTAGATCAAATGCGCGATTGAGATGTCAAAGTACACATCGCACGATAAGGTGGTCTTGTATGTTAACCAATCTCTCTCTCTCTATATTTATAGAATATGTATTTGTATATTGTACCATCATTAAAAAAACTGTTGGGTACAAACCGTCTAACCCGAAGATAAACACCCTTGACTATAAATTACACCTTACATCTAGTAACTTCAAAAGCTGAAAAATTGAGACTTTAAGGTGGATCAACGGAAATTGCTAGTTACATAAACGACAACCAATTTAAATACAAAAAAAATCTACTTGAAATTAACTCAAAAAGAGAAAAAAAACTAAACAACTATGAAATGTACCCTTAATGTGAATGCTAACGATCATTTGCTAACAAAAAAAGAACATTAGGAATTAGGAATAAGCCTTAAAACTGGAAAGCAGAATCAGATGAGTAGTCAGTGAACCCTGTTTTAATAGGCTGGTTATCAAAAAGCCAATCAAACTCATAGTAGGCTACGCCGCTAGACACTGCCGCTAAAGACTGCCGCTAGTGTTGACTCGTTTGCAGCAGACCCGCACCTCCAAGTGTCGCAGAATCTTGACCCGTAGGCAAACACAACCCGTAATCTTTAACACCCAAATCCACTATAGTACCCTGCGATTTTATTTCCTTGTAAAGCATTCTGGGAAATATCCGAAACCGGTACTAACGGGCTATCCACTTGGGTTTTGGAAGGAACATGATAGCTTAGCTGACCTGGCACCATATAAGTTTGCTGACTGGACGCCGGTTGCGGTTGTGAAGACGGTGGAACAGGAACATTAAGGAGTTGGTTGTAAAGCGGGTTTTCAGGAACCGGGTTGGAATTTACACAAGACTGAAAGTTAGGGTTTGAGTGATAGGAGAATTGAGGTTGGTGTTGATTTACAGTTGAAGATGTATAGGTTTGACTTTGACTTTGAGGAGGATATGGAACAGAACAGTGGACTGCATTCGGTTGTAAAGAACCTAAATATTCACTCGACCCGGAAAGCATTCCATTGACTTGATAGTTTTGCTGCCTAATAGGATTTCCAATATTGCCCCTGTACGGGTTGTACCGGTTTTGGTTGTCGGTAATTGCACCCCTAACTGGATTGGTTCTTTTGAATACACCCCTGTGAACGGGAACCCTAGAGCCTACGCTATGCCTCTGCTGAACCCTATGCGCAAGTTGAGATGCCAAATTCGGATGTAATTTGTTTCTCGGCGCAAGTATGTTGTTCCTGTACTGACTAATGATATCTGAATATTGAAAGTTAGTCCACGTGTGGTTTGCATGAATCGGGCCCGTTTTTGGAATCTGATTTGCGGGTTGAACCATTACCGGTGCTGGTGTGTAACGCTCAACCGGGGGCAGTTGACATACGGGTCGGGCAGTTTTACCACCGTTTTTAGCGTTTTTTCTCTCGCGTTTCCAAAACTCGTCTTTATCAGTTGCGCGACAATGGTCAGTACTTGAACTGCCATTGCCCCAAAAGACACATGGAGCAAGTGAGTCACAAACATAACAATAGCACTGAAATTTAAAAAAATGGTATCAAAAGGGCATATTTTGGTAATTATGGAATCTGTTTGTTATCGGTCCAAAAGGGCGAAATAATGAATGTTAACATAATATTACCTGGTTACAGTGGCTTTGATTCAGGGTACTGGAGAATGGGAATTTGATACACAGGTGCCTTGAATGAGGATAATCTCGACACGCAACCTAAAAAAGATCAAGAAATAAAGAAACGTAAATTTCCGAGATTGCATTCGGTTATTTACTGTTTTTTTTTCTGTAAATTATTTGATCATTTAGAATTCATGTTAATCAAATCACAAGTTCACATATTTTTATGCGTTTAGGTGGTACAAACCGATACTTCGACCCGTTATATGAAAACGGGTCGAATTGGGTATATTTTTTAACAACAGGGGTTCATGTTAATCAAATCACAAGTTTACATACATTTACGTCTCTATAAACTTTGACCCATTGATGAAAGCGGGCCGGATTGGGTATATTCTCTTAGCAAGAGCCGTCGAATTGTCATGGTAAGCAATCATGCCATTTTCTTGAAAGATCAACATGAGAAGGTACACATAACTACCAGTTTATAACAAAAATCAAACAAATTATTCTTTTCAATTTCAGACCCTAAACCCTAACAACGCAATTGATCATCTAGCATAACCATAATTAAAGACAAAAAACACAAAAAAAATAAAAAAAAAAATCAAACATCAACGCAGTTAATTATTAACCATACTGATGCAATTTAAGAAGCAGATAGATAAAAAATAACACACACAAAAAAAAAACCGTTCAAACCCTAACAACACAATCATCCATCTATCAAAACCAAAACAAAACAATTTTAAAAACCACCAACAAATAAAACAAAAAGAAAACCCTAACCTGGCCTTTCTCACTAACAACAACAATCTCATCATCGTCACCACCACCACCACCACCATTCTTAACTTCTGCACACGCATTCGGATCTTTATCAAAAACCACACAGTCATCATCATCCAAGTCAACTCTCGACGACTTCAATCCACCGTTATAACCGCCGTTAGTCTCCTTCTCGTCACCAAGAAGTTCCGCTACCCAACTATGATGATCATCATCATCATCCGAACTTATTTCCAGCACCACTGCCTTCGGATCCATAGCAAAAGTTCATCAAATTAGGGCTAATATGAAGTAGAATGATTGTTTGTAAATGTGTCGGTTGAATTGAATTGCTGGTGTTTAAATTGGTGAGTTGTTGTTGACTCGGGACTCAGTCTGTGTGTTGAGTCGGTGACTCGTGACTGAGTTGGAGAAAAGCTTGACGCGCACGGTTAGAAAGGACTGTGTATTATTATATACCTTTTTGATTGAGTGTGTTGGGCTTATGAGTAACCGTCTGGCCCGTTATGGCCCAAACACGTATGTTTTGTTACAAAGCAGATCAATCACACCATCAACACTAAAGTGGCGGTGTGTTAAAGCTAGTGGTACACAAGTCGGATTTTTTTTGAAAAACCGGTTCCGGGTATGGAACCGGGTTTAGGTACGATCGGGTTTTACAAAATCGGGTTTTTTGAAAAACCGGGTCGAGTCCGGGTTTTATACAAAAAATGTATACCCTATATACCCGGGTTCGAGTTGGTCCGGGTCGGGTTTTCTAAAATCCGGGCATTATAATACCCGATTTCCGGGTTCGGGTATGCATCGGGTTGGAAAAAAACCCGCATCGGGTATTAAAAAACCCGACCGGGTATTCAATATAATCATGGTAAATTTGTTAAACTTAGATTCAAAACTGTAATATAAACTTACAATGTGCAGACCCCATGTATTTATAAAATTAAACAGAATTAGTAACCAATTTGAAATTGGTTTCTGCATATGAAAACAAACAAATTTGCATATAAAACCGGGTAGAAACCAGGTATAAAAAAACCTGGTTCCGGGTTCGGGTTTTATATCAAACATGCATACCCGGGGGGTAGGATAGGGTTCGGGTTTAAAAAACCCGGGTTTTATAATACCCGGTTTCTGGGATTTTTTTCGGGTCTGGGTCTAGGTTCGGGTTTTTTGTGCACCACTAGTTAAAGCAGACAAATTAGACTGAAATGTAAAACATATAAAATAATAACTAAGTCGATTTAGAACTCGTGCGTTACGACGAACCTGTCATACGGGAAACAAATAGACGATATAAAAAGGTTGAACCACACACGAACGTTGCGTCGTGTTAACTCGTAAAAATTTAGAACGAAACGTAAAATATGTCAAACTGGGTATATTCCTTTACCAACGAGGTTCACGTTAATCAAATCATAAGTTTACTTATATTATATGTCTAGATAGTAGAAAGGAAAATCTCAACTATCGTACATGAAAACGGGTTAAATTATATATATATGGTACTAATAGGGGTTCATTATAATCATATCATAAGTTTGCATATATTTCTACTAGGTTATCACCCGTGAATACTCACGGGTTTGAATATTTAAATTTATTAAACACGATTGTACATATATTTAAAAAAAGTAATGCGTAAAGTAGAAGCCAATTATTATTTACATTCTGCCTAGTACGATCAAGGTTGAATGGTTTTGTCCTACGTTTGACTCAACTCCCAGGTCTCAGTTTTAAAGGCACCATTGAGGAGCGAGACGCATAGGAAAATGTCATCACCACATATCATTCAGTGTTTCAATCTCTGGAGGGTTCAAAAGCAAAACTAACCTTCATTAGCTTAGTCAACAAAAAAAGTAAAAAGGATATGTCTATTTGCATTGACAATAGAACAAGGGTCCATTTGAAGTGAAGAATCAACTATGATGACCCAGAAAGCTTTTTTTATCCAGAAATCATATGGCATATAGTTTCTTGAAATCATCATTTTCTAAATCCGAGTGTATGGAAACCGACCCCGATAACGACTTGCTACTCCTTTCCGACGTTTTAATACTCTTATCTTTCCCAATTTTGTTCACTATTCAAATCCCCCTTCGTGCAACATTGGCCGATGTTTCGAATAAGAAAAAGAATGGCAAAAACGATATAGATTTAACCTTTATAAGTAAAGCAGTTTCTGAAATTGCCCATATATATATAGATTAAGCCAAACATAATGTAAACATAAGGTAGTGTTTTACATTATTTTTTAATAGTTCATACGGATCTAATTGCATACGAAAAAAATGACCAATCAAAAAAGAATCATGAATATAAAACACAAAAAGATAATTAAAATACAAACACAACCATAATATAAGGTGCGTAAAAACATATTTTTAATACTTCAACAATACATCACCCGTTTTAGATGTTTGAAGCCCACAAGTTTTAGCTTCTAACTCTACCATCATTCTTTCTAATATAAACACGACCATAATATAAACCTTGTCTAGAAAACACTTCGGTGGATTCAACGACGTACTCAGCGGGATGTACTTTAGTTTAGGCCCATGGGTTCCTTCAATGATTTCAAAACAAAATTATTCAATAATATGAGGGGTACCAGTTTTAGGCCTTACAGAGATTATTGGGTCAATTCAAATAATGTTTCAAAAGTCTCCTCAAATTCTGTTGTTAATGCATAAAACCTTGTAGATCGCATTCTGTTGTCACATTGAATACACTAAATAGATTTTATATATATATATATATATATATATATATATATATATATATATATGGGAATGTTTATTTGAGAAAAAGTTTAATGTGAAAAGAAAAAGAAGAAATGACATAATGGTAAAACATTAAATAGTTTACAACTCCTCTAATTAATTATGTTATCTCTCATTAATAAAGCAAAAACATTTTATCCTACACATTTCAAAATTTATCCTGTATATGTCTTACATTTACCGGAATTTACCCTACACACATGTAAATTTATCCTACACATTTCAAATTTATCCTACACATACTAAAATTTATCATTCACATGTCGAAAATTGTCTTACACTGTAAATTATTTTATTTTGAAAGAGTATATGAAAAAAAAGAGTTAAAAGTTTAATTAATTAGCTAATTAATAACAATTATAGATTTACCTAGATGCCCTTTTTCATAACATTAAATACACACATTAAATGAAGCAAATGAAGGATTTCTATTGGTTTAAAAGTTGTTTTTTTTATTTTTACAAAATTTTCTTCTCATTTGAACTCTCCACTATATATATATATATGACATTAAATGTTAGGATCAACCCAACCAGTAAGCTTATCTCTTTAACGGGTCAAAAGCGTGAAGTGAAAAATACCATCATAAAAGCAAGTGAGTCAATGACTCCGAAAATGTACTTTTGATGTGTGAAACCTGCTTATCGTACATACCCCATGTGATTCATTACACCTTTATACACGTCGACTATAAGTAGCAAGAACATTTACAAAATTAATCTATCTACAACATTACCCTTCTTTAAGCAATAACAAATCTTTGTAAAAAAAAAAAAACACATTTATTAGAAACATGAAACACCAAACGTATCCAGGTCCTCAACATCCCAATGTTCACAAAGCCAATGCTATAAAGCTTCAGGAGGCCCCAACAACTATGGATACCTTTGAGTTGGAATAAAAAGGAAGCATCATGAGCCCTCATCCCATAACCACCCATATAAATGGATCCATTCCAGACTGCATTATGTGCCAATAAGGATTACAACCAGTTTAAAATTCGGACCAATGTTGTAGTTTAAAATTCTAACCAGTTTGGGGACACGCAGACCTGCATCGGAGTTGCCAGAACCCCGACCGGACAACTGACCATTCCCGAAACCGTAGATCAGGTTGTAAACCATCAAACCAGCAGCTGAAGATCTGCCAATACCCAAACAACAAACTTAATATATAATATAAAAAACACTATTCATAAAGCCTCTCTGTCATTCCACACTTCAAACACAAAAAGCGAAAAAAAAAAAGTGAGCATTATAGAAAGCAAAACGATCATTCAGCTTGACATTTCATCAACACTTGAAGGCAGTATAAACCACAAGATGTCATGTGTCCCAAAACAAACTTATTTATTATATTAGATAGAAATATATTTGAAAAAGGTTCCAAGTCGTTGGAGTTGAGAGTGAGACTAGAAAAGTTCGAACCTCCGTAACATTGCCTTTAAAAAAATCTAAACCAAAATTTGAATTCAATTTTATTATTTTTTAACAATTTCAATTTAGATATCCAAATTTAAACACTAATCTACATAAGATTTGTCTACGCGATTGCTTCTCGGGCTTAAGAAAATATTTTTTCTTAATTAATTATTAGTGAATAATATACAAATGTTAAGATGGCCTCTACGTGTTACTTCAAGGTGCGTACTTCCATCAAATTATTACACAATGAATATTTTTCATAAAAAAACTAAAAAATTATTAAACCATCAAACTACTAAATTTTACCTTGTGACACAATTTTAACAGAGCGGTTCAATGTCACACCACCGTCAACGACCATCAACACTAAAATAGCGGTGTGTTAAAGTGGACAAATTAGACTGAAATGTAAAACATAGAAAATAATATCCAAGTCGATTTATAACTCGTGCGTCGCGACAAACCTGTCATACGGGAAACACATAGACGATATAAAAAGGTTGAACCACACACGAACGTTGCGTCGTTTTAACTCGCAAAATTTAGAACCAATCGTAAAACTAAACGTAAAATATGTCAAATTGGGTATATTCCTTTACCAACGAGGTTCATGTTAATCAAATCATAAGTTTACATATATTATGTGTCAAGATAGTAGATGATATGATTGAAACCAGAATACAGAGAGAAAAGATGTAACGATCAACCAAGCTACCGTTCATTTAGTTACGACTGCTATAAATACCGAATTAACAAACTAACAACCCAATTACAATATAACCCCCAACTTCTAACTAGTGACTATTTAGCCCCTCTTACTACAACTAATCTCATTATTACACATATACCCCCTGGAATAGTCCTATATCAGTAATAGTAGGATTGAAAATCTCAACTATCGTACATGAAAACGGGTTAAATTATGTATATATATATATAGTACTAATAGGGGTTCATGTTAATCATACCACAAGTTTGCATATATTTCTATCCGGTGGCGGACCTAGAACTTTTGTCATTGTGGTAAAAATTTTCAGTGGTCAGTTATCCATCACTAACAAATTTTTTCGGTCCGGACCAGGTCGGTCGGATCACACATTCAAACCCAAATTAAGTAATCAACCGAGGAACAAAACAAGATCATTTTGCCAAATTTTTAGTCAAATAATGAAGGTTATTCGATAAGTAATGAAAATAGGGGTGGAGGGGATCCGTAATCTCGTTCAGTTCGATTAGAAGGTTCAGGTTCATAAATAGCTAGAACTGAATGCGAAAATTATGGAAAATTTTAGTAATGTATTTAACCAAAAAATAGATTATGCTCCCGTGGAAGTATTTACTCGTTATAGAGTCTCAGGAGTCAAAGTGTGTATTTCATATAATAGACAGTTTACAACATAAAAACGAATATTTATTTTCCTTAATTTGAGTATGATATTGTTATAGTTTATACAATTATAAAAAATATAATAAAATAAACGTATTACGTGAGTATATACCGTTACGTGATTACACGCTTTATAATTCTCGTCACATCGCGCAACACCCCTCAAGCTTTTGCTTATGTGTGTGTATATATATATTATTTAAGAAACTCACAAGTTATGAGAAACAAGAAAACTAATTTCAGCCAATCTTATTGTTTTTATTGTTAACAAAAGGTTATTGGGTAACTTATTAGTCCACTATTTGTTTTGTTATTTCTTTTCATGTATATCCTTTTATTTTCTCTCTCACATCTTCTATATTTCTCATACAATCATCTCTCTCATGGTTGTATCAAACATTTATTGGAAGAACATGAAACATTACGGTGTTAAATTGTTGTTTTGAAACATCCGTGGCTTGAATATTGAGAAGATTGTTGTATTGAATTGTATTGTTTGTGATATTTTCCTACATACAAAGATCCCTATTTATACTGTTTTACAGAGCTACACATAAGGAAAATAACTGAGATTGAGGAAGAGATTGGAGGCCTTGATGAAGAAGGAGGAAATCGTGGGATCTTGATTGATGTTTTTGGTCTTCGAAATCTTTGACTGGCTCGGTAATCTTGCTCTTTCTTAACACTCCCCCTCAAGTTGAATAGTGCGATCTCCAAAATTCAACTTGGTCAAGCACTTGCTTAGAATTTCCCCATTGACTCCCTTGGTGAGAATGTCCGCGTATTGATCTTCTGACCGTACAAAGGGAATCTCAATAATGCCAGCATCCAGCTTTTCTTTGAAGAAGTGTCTGTCAACTTATATGTGTTTAGTTCTATCATGTTGCACTGGGTTCTCTGAAATCTGGATTGCTGCTTTGTTATCGCACATAATCTTGCTAGCTCCTTTGGGGGAAAACCCAATTTCTGACAAGAGCTTTCGGATCCAAAGGGCTTCTGCTAGGCCTTGAGCTATTCCTCTGAATTCAGCCTCGGCACTTGAAAGAGCGACTACCTTTTGTTTTTTGCTCCTCCATGTGACAAGGTTTCCACCAACCAGTGTGAAGTATCCGGATGTGGACCTTCGGTCCCCTCTATCTCCTGCCCAATCTGCATCAGTATAGACTTGTGTCTCGAGGTGCCCATTTGCCTTGAATAGGATCCCACGCCCAGTTGTTCCTTTGAGGTACCTGATTATTCTCAAGACAGCCTCCATGTGAGAGACCTGTGGTTAATGCATGAACTGGCTCACTGCTCCCACTGCGTATGCATTGTTTGGACGAGTGTGGGATAGGTAAATTAGCTTTCCTACCATTCGTCGGTACCTCTCTTTGTCAGCCAATTCAGCTCCTTGTTCCATAAATAGCTTCTGATTTGCAATCATTGGTGTTGCTGCTGGCTTACAATCGATCATCCATGTTTCTGCCAACAGGTCTAAGATATATTTCTTTTGGCAAACAAATATTCCCTGCTTTGATCTTAGTACCTCAATTCCAAGAAAGTATTTGAGTCTGCCTAGATCTTTCATCTCAAACTCCGCAAATAGGCCCTCTTTCAATCTTGCCATTTATTCCTCGTCATCACCTGTTATGATCATGTCGTCCACATAGATGATTAAGCATGTTATCCGGCCATTTCTTTGCTTGAGGAAGAGAGTATGATCTGAGTTACTTTGCTTGAACCCGTATTTTCTCATAGCAGTTGTAAATCTTCCAAACCAAGCCCTTGGGGATTGCTTCAAGCCATATAGAGACTTCTTCAGGCGACATACTTCTCCTCTTTTGAAGTTCATGAACCCTGGTGGGGTTTCCATATACACTTCTTCCTTCAGCTCCCCATGCAAAAAGGCGTTCCTAACATCATACTGGTGAAGCCCCCATCCCTTATTTGCAGCAATAGAGAATAAGACCCTTATAGTATTAAACTTGGCCACGGGTGAGAAGGTCTCACAATAATCAATTCCATACGTTTGAGTGTAGCCTTTTGCCACGAGTCTTGCCTTGTACCTGTCAATCGTGCCGTCAGTCTTGTATTTGACAGAGAAGATGTCACACCCCGACCCGCAGCGGAAATAAGAGTCGGGGCATAATTGGGTTATCACCAAAGCACATGACATTTACTATTATGTTTCATAATTAAATGAAGTCAAAGTTACATTTCTCAAACATTCAAACATGTTCATTCATTACAAAGGAAAATAACCAAACATAATAATCCAAATACTAAATCGTTTTATTTCTTCTAATCCAGGTCCTACGTGTTCCTAGCTGCTGCTGGTTCACCTGTATCATGTGTAAAATGGGAGGTTTTTGGGTCAACATAAGTTGGCGAGTGAACCTTATAGATAAACATTTGATAATGATTTTCTGGTTAGTTTATCAATAAAATATTGTGCATAATCATAAAAGAGCATATGTATGAAATCAAGCAATGGCAACATCAGTTACAATTATAACATACATTAACAATCGATAGCATACATGAACATACCAACATCATATGATAATAAACATAAATGAACTGTGCGATCAAGGCTCAATCAAACGGAGCCGATCGAATTGCATGAACTAGAAATGTAAATTGAACTGTGCGCTCAAGGCTCAATCAAACGGAGCCGAACGTATTGCATGAACTGGAAATGTAAATTGAACTGTGCACTCAAGGCTCAATCAAACGGAGCCGAGCGTATTGCATGTATTGAAATGTAAAATGAAATGACCGATCAAGGCTCAATCAAACGGAGCCGATCGTGCGGGCACGCCCTGATCAACCTCATAATAAAATGGGGATCAAACTCAACCTCGATGGATGGGGAGCTACGGCCTCGGCAATTGCATGTATTGAAATGATAATTTGCAAACAATAATAACTACTTAACAGCAACAATTAATACACATGTCATGATATGATATATGCACAATAACTTGGTTATAATATGTAAATGAACAAGACATATGATACACCCCAAAAACGTGATTAAAACGGGGAATTTGAAGGGTTCACTCACATTGGGTGCGTTGGATTTGAGTTGGTGAGATGCGCACGATTTAGACGAAGCGAGTCAACGAGGAATCACTAACCTAAATAATAATGGGAAAAATATATTAAATGGATGGATTTTATTAAAGATTTTAATGGGATTTTTAGATATATTTTTGTGAGCTTATGGCTATTTTCTATCCTTAAAAATGTTATTTTTAAGTATTTTTAATTGATTTTAATTTAAATTAAACAAATAAATATTTTTTTTACTATTTGACCGTTGACCGTTGACCGGTTCGGTCAGCGGTAATACTTGCGCCGAGCGGGATTCGAACCGGTGACCTTCCGTTCACGCGCACGTAGCTCTACCAACTGAGCTACGTGACTAACCTGTTAGAAGTCCAGTTTTAATTATATTTATACACTTATTCGAATTTACCGAAAATTCCTTTATTTTGCAAAACGTTTTAATCTCATTGAACCGGTGCTTGTGACGGGACTCGATCGCACGACGTGCAGTTTGTTTTGCACACAGTCCACCGCTGGACTGTGTGTCTAACCCGGTTATATTCTTGAATTATATTATACTTAACAACTACTCGATCTAACCCGGTTAGTTTTATGAATAAAAAGGAATGTTATTACGCAGTGTGTGTGTAGTAAGGATCGAACTCGCGACGTGATTATAAAATGTGCACACAGTCCACCGCTGGACTGTGTGTCTAACCCGTTTATAAACCGAATTTTAATTACTCTTATGTTCTGAAATAGGTTCATCTTCTTCGTCGGATAAACTGTCAGCGTATTCCAACCGGTTAAGATTGATTTTGCGACTTTCAAAGACCTTAAACACTATCAGTAATTCAATAGTAAGGAATGGAAAGAGTTTAAAGAACAGGATTTACCGATTGGAGATAAACACAGAAATCCGGCGAAAGTTTTGTCGGTGCAGAAATTGAGCTCCGACTGTTGAAACAATTAACAGTGTGGGTCGATTATTTATAGAATTAAATCATCTAAACAAGGTTTAAATGAAGTGTAGGATGTCTTACCCTTTCACAGTGAAACTCCGGCAATTTCAGGAACTTTCCGGCGAAGATGGGATTTCCGATAAATGTTGGCTAAGATTGATTCTGATGATGGAATTGTGTTAGAGATTGACTAATCACATGATTTAAACAAAAAGAGTCGAAGAATTTACCGTGAAAATGCAAGTCCCGGTTTTCCGGTGAGTTGCAGAAAATTTCCGGCGATCGAATTCAGAGCGTTTTACGGTTCCGAATCTTTACGAAAATGAAATTGAGTGTTGTTGTGATAGTTATGATTCGCGCAAATGATCAGGACTCGGATTAAATCAGAGATTGGTACATTTTCGGTTACAAATACCGAAAGTGATGAAATCTTTAAGTTCATTCAATTAGGACTCAATTAGAAACCGATATTCATCGGTTATAAGTTAGCCAAAAGAAATCGAAAAGATTTAACGTTCAGTTTGCCGGTTTCCGTTAGTCAGATATCACTAACCGTTAATTCGTGTTTGCGTATAAAACTCAATTGTTTTCCTAATGTCAACAGAAAACAATTGGTGGCGGAGTGGTTTGAAGACGGAAAGATAAGTTGTTGGAATGATTCAGCTGACCCGGGTTCGAGTCCGGTCAGCTGCAAATGGTTTTTATTTTTTTATTTTAACTTTTTATCCAATTTAATTTTTATAGATTAGTTTATATATTAATTATGTAACATTTAAACTCGAAATACTCATAAATACTTAATGTAATTTCATATCTTGGTATTTGATTACAAAACGGAGCGGGTTTTGGAGACCCGATTTATACAAATGTTACAGTATCCCCTACTTTTAGGAATTTCGTCCCGAAATTTAAACAGTTGAAGTAGTAGGGAAAAGATGAGGGTATTTTTCACGCATTGAGTCTTCACGTTCCCAAGTAAACTCAGGTCCCCGTTTCGACTCCCAGCGTACCCTAACAATAGGAATGCGACTTCGACGTAGACGCTTTTCTCCATAGTCCATAATCTCTACTGGCCTTTCAATAAAATGCATGGATTCATCAATCTGAATATCCTCCAGTGGAACATAAAGATTCTCATCAGCGAGGCACTTCTTCAAGTTCGACACGTGGAATGTGGGATGAATTCTGTCGAGTTCTTCCGGTAGGTCAAGCTTGTAAGCTACAGGACCTACTCTTTCGAGTATCTTGAAAGGTCCTACATAACGTGGTGCTAGCTTTCCCTTTTGACCAAAACGAACTACTCCCTTCCACGGTGACACTTTTAAAAGCACATGATCACCAACGCTAAACTCCAAGGGCTTCCGTCGTTTATCTGCGTAACTCTTTTGACGACTTTGAGCCGCTAGAAGATTGTTTCGGATTTGATGAATCTTATCTGTTGTTTCTTGGATCAATTCCGGACCAGTAATTTGTGCTTCCCCAATTTCGTGCCAACAAACAGGAGATCGACACTTTCGACCATATAAAGCTTCAAAAGGTGCCATGCCGATGCTAGAATGATAACTGTTGTTGTACGAAAATTCGACTAACGGTAGGTGGGCGTCCCAATTTCCCTTGAAGTCTATGACACATGCTCTAAGCATGTCCTCAAGGGTTTGAATGGTGCGCTCAGACTGTCCATCAGTTTGAGGATGATAGGCGGTACTGAGATCTAGTCGAGTGCCCATAGCGGATTGTACTGCCTGCCATGAAATGTAAAATGAAATGACCGATCAAGGCTCAATCAAACGGAGCCGATCGTGCGGGCACGCCAAGATCAACCGCATAATAAAATGGGGATCAAGCTCAACCTCGATGGATGGGGAACTGCGGCCTCGGCAATTGCATGTACTGAAATGATAATTTGCATCCAATAATAACTACTTAACAGCAACAAACTAATACACATGTCATGATATGATGTATGCACAATAGTTTTGTTATAATATGTAAATAAGCAAAGACACATGATACACCCCAAAAACGTGATTAAAACGGGGAATTTGAAAGGTTCACTCACATTGGGTGCGTTGGATTGGAGATGGTGAGATGCGCACGATTTAGACGAGCGAGTCGACGAGGAATACTAACCTAAATAATAATGGAAAA
The DNA here is from genome assembly GCA_947069175.1 of Scalesia atractyloides. Lineage (NCBI taxonomy): Eukaryota > Viridiplantae > Streptophyta > Magnoliopsida > Asterales > Asteraceae > Scalesia > Scalesia atractyloides. Next base: position 6,402,947 of record CAMTDV010000002.1, on the reverse strand, counting down.
TATATTAAATGGATGGATTTTATTAAGGATTTTAATGGGATTTTTAGATATATTTTTGTGAGTTTATGGCTATTTTCTATCTTTAAAAATGTTATTTTTAAGTATTTTAAATTGATTTTTAAATTAAAATAAACAAATAAAAATATAAAAAAAATATTATTTTTACTGTTGACCGGTTCGGTCAGCGGTAAATGCTGCGCCAAGCGGGATTCGAACCGTCGACCTTCTGTTCACGTGCACGTAGCTCTACCAACTGAGCTACGTGACTAACCCGTTAGAAACTCAGTTTTAATTATATTTATATACTTATTTGAATTAACCGAAAATACCTTTATTTACAAAAACGTTTTAATTCAATTGACCGGTGCTTGGGACAGGATTCGAACGCGCGACGTGAAGTTTATCTTGCACACAGTCCACCGCTGGACTGTGTGTCTAACCCGGTTATATTCTTGATTTATATTATTCTTAACAACTACCCGATTCAACCCGGGTTAGTTCATGATTTAAAAAGAATGTTATTACACAAGCGTGCGCGTAGCGAGGATCGAACCCGGGACGTGAATATGAAATTTGCACACAGTCCACCGCTGGACTGTGTGTCTAACCCGTTTATAATCCGGATTTTAATTACTCTTATTTCATTATTAAGATCGTCTTCTTCATTACGATTACAGACCTTACTCAGATATCTGGTTCGTGATTAATCTGATTAATAAAAAAACATGACGACTAGCTTGAATGTACTAAACCGAACAGTTTGGGGAAAGAAGATACCGGACAGGTTGTCTTCCTCAGAGAGTCCGGCGAGAATTTGACAGCTCTGTTTTTGAACCTTCGGCCGAGGGGGTCTATCAACAGAATTAAGGAATTAGATATGAAATTGAACTAGGGTGCATTGATTTTTAGTACGTTTGAATGTGCATACCGATAACTAGCGAGTTTCCGGCAATTCCAGAATTTCTCCAGCGAACACTATAAAATCCAGCTAAGTCGTCTGTGGCTGATTTTGAGTGATGGAATAATGTTACTAAAGTTCTAACAATAGTTTGAAATCGCAAAGAAGGAATATCTTACCGGTTTGTGTTGAACACGGTTTTCCGGTGATTTCTGCAGACAATTCCGACAGACGGTTTTAGGTGCTCAAATGATTTGAAAACGCGACGAAAAGGAAATGGAGTGTTGTTGTGACAGTTATGAATCGTGCAATTGATCAGAACTTGAATTAAATCAGAACTTGCAGAAATATTCAGTTTCAAAAGCCGAAAAGATGAAAACTTTAAGTTCATTCATTTCTGCCTTAATTAGAAACCGAAATACATCGGTTATAAGCTGGCCAGACGAAATCGAAATGATTTGGCGATTGGTTTGCCGATTTCCGTTATTCAGATGGCATTAACGGTTAAATCGAGTTTGTGTATAAGATCCTTTTGCTCTCCTAAAGTTAACAGAAAACACTTGGTGGCGGAGTGGTTTGGGGACAGGATGATAAGTCATTGAAATGCCTCAGCTGACCCGGGTTCGAGTCCCGGCAGCTTCAATTGTTTTTATTTATTTTATTTTAACTTTTTATCAAATATAATTTTTATAGTTTAGTTTATTTATTAATTATGTAACGTTTTAACTCAAATTAATCATAAATAATTAATGTACTTTCATAACTTGGTACTTGATTACAAAACGGAGCGGGTTTTGGAGACCCGATTTTTTTACAAATGTTACAGTATCCCCTACTTTTAGGAATTTCGTCCCGAAATTTAAACAGTTGAAGTAGTAGGAAAAAGATGAGGGTATTTTTCACGCATTGAGTCTTCACGTTCCCAAGTAAACTCAGGTCCCCGTTTCGACTCCCAGCGTACCCTAACAATAGGAATGCGACTTCGTCGTAGACGCTTTTCTCCATAGTCCATAATCTCCACTGGTCTTTCAATAAAATGCATGGATTCATCAATCTGAATATCTTCCAGTGGAATATGAAGATTCTCATCAGTGAGGCACTTCTTCAAGTTCGACACGTGGAATGTGGGATGAATCCTGTCGAGTTCTTCCGGTAGGTCAAGCTTGTATTCTACAGGACCTACTCTTTCGAGTATCTTGAAAGGTCCTACGTAACGTGGTGCTAGCTTTCCCTTTTGACCAAAACGAACTACTCCCTTCCACGGTGATACTTTTAAAAGTACATGATCACCAATGCTAAACTCCAAGGGCTTCCGTCGTTTATCTGCGTAACTCTTTTGACGACTTTGAGCCGCTAGAAGATTGTTTCGGATTTGATGAATCTTATCTGTAGTTTCTTGGATCAATTCTGGACCAGTAATTTGTGCTTCCCCAATTTCGTGCCAACAAACAGGAGATCGGCACTTTCGACCATATAAAGCTTCAAAAGGTGCCATGCCGATGCTCGAATGATAGCTGTTGTTGTACGAAAATTCGACTAATGGTAGGTGGGCGTCCCAATTTCCCTTGAAGTCTATGACACATGCCCTAAGCATGTCCTCAAGAGTTTGAATGGTGCGCTCAGACTGTCCATCAGTTTGAGGATGATAGGCGGTACTGAGATCTAATCGAGTGCCCATAGCGGATTGTACTGCTTGCCATGTTCGTGAGGTGAAACGACCGTCACGATCAGAAATAATACTTAATGGTACCCCGTGTCGGCTTACGATTTCGTTGATATAAATACGAGCAAGCTTTTCGTTCTTGAAATCTTCTCGAATAGGGATAAAGTGAGCTGATTTTGTAAGTCGGTCTATAATCACCCATATAGTGTCATACCCACTAGAAGTGCGAGGTAACCCGGTAATGAAATCCATGGTTATATTTTCCCACTTCCATACAGGTATTTCCGGTTGGACTAGAAGTCCTGAGGGTCTTTGGTGTTCAGCCTTCACCTTAGAACATGTGAGACACTTGGAAACAAAAACAGCAATATCTTTCTTCATTCCAAGCCACCAATAGGTGTACCGTAGGTCTTGATACATCTTATCGGCTCCCGGGTGTATAGAATATCGCGTTTTATGAGCTTCATGCATGAGTGTTTCACGAAGATTGATGTGGTTAGGAACCCAGATACGATCCAGGTAATACAAAATTCCATCAGATTTAGTTTCAAGTTTTAGCTCGGCTCCACAGGACATCTCTTTTTGTACATCTTCCTCTGTTATTGAAACGTGTTGAGCTTCTCGAATTTGATCCTTAATATTGGTTATAATTTGCGAACATAGAAGATGAATGGAGTTCGCATAACCCTTTCGACTAAGTGCATCAGCCACCACATTTGCTTTACCAGGGTGGTATCTGATTTCACAGTCGTAATCGTTTAGGAGTTCGACCCATCTTCGTTGCCTCATATTTAACTCTTTCTGATTGAAGATATGTTGAAGACTCTTGTGGTCAGTGTATATTTCACACTTAGTACCATAAAGATAATGTCTCCATATCTTAAGAGCGAATACAACGGCTCCAAGTTCGAGGTCATGAGTGGTGTAGTTCTTTTCATGTGTTTTGAGTTGCCTTGAGGCATAAGCTATGACTTTTCCTCTTTGCATGAGAACGCAACCTAATCCTTGCCCTGACGCGTCGCAATAGACTACAAAATCATCACAACCTTCAGGAAGAGTGAGGATTGGTGCATCACAAAGTTTTTGTTTAAGAGTTTGAAAAGCTTCCTCTTGCTTGGGTCTCCATACGAATGGTTTTCCCTTATGGGTTAAAGCCGTGAGTGGCACCGCAATGCGAGAGAAATTTGAAATGAACCGACGATAATAGCCAGCTAGTCCAAGAAAAGACCTTACTTCAGTTGGTGTACGTGGAGCTTGCCATTCTTGAACTGCTTTGATCTTTGATGGGTCCACATGTATTCCTTTGTCATTGACTACATGCCCGAGAAATTGCACCTCTTTTAACCAGAATTCACATTTAGAGAACTTGGCATAAAGCTTTTACTTTTCTAGAAGTGCAAGTACAAGTCGCAGATGGCGCTCATGATCAGCTTTAGATTTTGAATAGATAAGAATATCGTCGATGAATACAATTACAAATCGATCGAGGTAAGGTTTGCAGACTCTATTCATTAGGTCCATGAAAACAGCTGGTGCGTTGGTTAATCCAAACGGCATAACCATGAATTCATAGTGACCATATCGAGTTCGAAAAGCAGTTTTAGGGACGTCTTCTTCATGCACTCTAAGTTGATGATAGCCAGATCGAAGGTCGATTTTCGAAAAGCAACTGGCACCTTGTAGTTGGTCAAGCAGATCATCTATGCGAGGTAAAGGATAACGATTTTTGATGGTTAACTTGTTTAGCTCTCTGTAGTCGATGCACATACGAAAAGATCCATCTTTCTTCTTTACAAAAAAGACAGGTGCACCCCAAGGCGATGAGCTGGGGCGTATGAATCCCTTGTCAGTCAACTCTTGCAATTGACTGGCTAGCTCTTGTATTTCAGAGGGGGCTAACCTATATGGAGATTTTGCAACTGGTGTAGCACCAGGTATAAGATCGATACGGAATTCGACATCTCTGATTGGAGGAAGTCCTGAAATGTCGTCAGGAAAAACTTGTGGAAAATCTTTTACAACAGGAATATCTTCAAATTTCTTCTCGGTGGTCCCCTTCTTGATGATATGGGCTAAAAACGCGACATAATTCTTGCGAAGGTATTTTTGAGCTTGAAGACAAGACATTAAGTTGAGCCCTTTCGATGAGGTTTCTCCAATGATTCGAAGAGTCTGACCGTTTGAAAGAGGAATACGAATAAATTTCTCATGACATACAACTTCCGCATGATGTAGACTGAGCCAATCCATCCCGATTATGATGTCGAAACTTCCCAGCTTCATAGGAATAAGATCGACTGAGAAATCGTGGTCGTTTAAGGTGAGTGTACAGTTGCGTAAAATAAAGTCTAGTGAAACTGGTTTGCCGTCCGCAACTTCCACCGTTATGGATTCCACGAGCTTATCCCGATTTTTGCTTAAGATAGGTTCAAATTCTAATGACACGAAACTTCTATCCGCACCAGTATCAAATAACATAGAGGCATATCTACCATTTATAAGAAACGTACCGTTGACCACATTGCCGTCAGCTCTGGCCTGGTTTGCGTTAATATTGAAAGCCCTTCCTCTAGCAGGTGGAGGAGCTTGGTTCGCTTGATTCACAGGGTTGGCTTGGGCCTGAGCATGAATAATATTGACCAGCCTTGGACATGTGTTTCTGAAATGACTTGGATCGCCGCAGTTGAAACAAGCCCGCATAGGTTGGCCCATAGGGTAGTTGGGTTGATAGTATGTTTGGGCTAAATGTTGAGTGGGTGGAAATGGTAGTTGTTGTTGGGCTTGACCCATTAACTGTTGGTGGGTTTGGGTTATAGGTTGGTGGCGGTTTGTTCGTTGAAGCGTGCGGCAGTTTTGAACAGTGTGTCCGGCGCGACCGCAGCCGGTACAGTATTGGCAAGGATAATCAGGGGAGTGGTGATACTGACAACGGTTACATTTTGGTAGTGGCCCTGTGTATGGTTTTCTGTATGGCGCGGGTGGAGGAGTGGCTTGAGTGATGGGTGCCGCAGGAATAGGGGTGTTGGTTTGGGTGACTGCAAAGTTCCTGGTGTTACGCTTCCTCTCGTTAGCAAATTTAGAGGAAGGAGTGTGGTGGTTTGAGGTTTGTCCCTCAGCAGGGGCTTTCTTCTTTTCCTCTTTGAACTTCCCATTGCGAATTCGGTTTTCGGTCAGTTCTGTTGCCAACTCCATGGCAGCTTCGAGTGTTACCGGTGAAACGCTGAGGACCGAATCTTGGATTTTCGAGGGAAGTCCTCGAATGTAATGTTCGATCAGACGGTAGGTTGGAGTGAATAAGTTTGGAACCATTTGGTTCAACTCCAAGAACCTTTTGTTGTAAGTAGAGTGATCACCCTCTTTTTGCTTCAAGGCATGAAATTCATCCTCCAATTTCTTAATTTCACTTCTAGGACAGAATCGCCTAGTCATGATTTCCCTTAACTCCTCCCAAGTTAAGGCCATCGCATCTTCTGTTCCCCTCTTTCCTTTCTCAGTATTCCACCAAGTGAGAGCTACACCAAGTAGTCTCTCGGTGGCGTAACGAACTTTGCGATCCTCAGGACAATCGCAGTTTAAGAACACGTTTTCCATCTCCTCGAACCAATGTAGGAGAGCAGTGACTCCCTCAGTCCCTTCGAATTTTGGAGGATCACAGGACTTAAAATGTTTGTAGGAGCATTTGATGGTAGGAGGGTTGTCGATATTCTGGTCCTGTTGTTGAGGAGGGTTAGTAGGATTTGCAGCAAGGGCTTGTTGTACTTGTACTATGATGTTAGGCAACATCGTGGCCATTTGATTCGCGATATGAGTGGCCAAACGTTCCCGAGACTTTTCCGAATTCCTACCCCTTCGATGATGTCTAGACGACATCTACAGGATCATAAAATGAGAAGATTGTGAGTTTATGGTGTCTTTTTAGGTGTCATGTGTCTTTAAGAAAATGAAAATAACATAAATATCAATAATGCAACTACATCCAAAGGATGTCTTGGGTTCGCTCATGTTGGGCCTCAAATGTCCCCCATACCTTCACCTACATAGTCATGTGGGCCCCCATGGCTATTGGCTTGGTAGGTTTCACATTAGTATTGGCAATTTAACACTCGCATCCCCCGAATGCAAACCACAAAATATGTTCATGAGATGTTTGGTCGGAACGTGTCCAGGTGTAGACACAATGACAACTCAAAGTGGGATTAGCTCTCACGACGTTTGGTATAGCATGCTTTGGCCTAATAGGTATTTCGTACTCTCATCGTTAGTCCCCATGTAGGCAAACTGGTCCTTTATTTTGGATTTATACGAATGCCAGCCTAGACAGGACGTTCCGACTACCGGTACTAGTACTCTTCCAGTTACTACATGCCCGTCATGAGAACTCACTTTGATGAGATTTGAAAACATGAAAATCATTGTAAAATCAATCATGATGTAGTGTGTGCTTGCATGGATGTGATACGTTATGATCATACGATTTCATGATAAGCATTATTTGATAATACATACTTATGAACATGCTTGTACAATATCAAATGTAACATTTAACATAAACATATAAACATCATGAAATTTGGCATATAACACACAAAATTCTTATAAGTTTCTAATCGACTATAGTATAGGCTCTAAGGGTCTAATAACCTATCCTATATCCCTATAGTCATGGCTCTGATACCAATCTGTCACACCCCGACCCGCAGCGGAAATAAGAGTCGGGGCATAATTGGGTTATCACCAAAGCACATGACATTTACTATTATGTTTCATAATTAATGAAGTTAAAGTTACATTCTCAAACATCCAAACATGTTCATTCAATACAAGGTAAAATAACCAAACATAACAATCCAAATACTAAATCGTTTTATTTCTTCTAATCCAGGTCCTATGTGTTCCTAGCTGCTGCTGTTCACCTGTATCATGTGTAAAATGGGAGGTTTTGGGTCAACATAAGTTGGCGAGTGAACCTTATTAGATAAACATTTGATAATGATATTATGGTTAGTTTATCAATAAAATATTGTGCATAATCATAAAAGAGCACATGTAAGTAGTCAAACATTGGCAAATAGCATTTACAATTATAACATACATTAACACTTGATAGCATACATGAATATACCAATATCATACGATAACTAACATAAATGAACTGTGCGATCAAGGCTCAATCAAACGGAGCCGATCGTATTGCATGAACCAGAAATGTAAATTGAACTGTGCGCTCAAGGCTCAATCAAACGGAGCCGAACGTATTGCATGAACTGGAAATGTAAATTGAACTGTGCACTCAAGGCTCAATCAAACGGAGCCGAGCATATTGCATGTATTGAAATGTAAAATGAAATGACCGATCAAGGCTCAATCAAACGGAGCCGATCGTGCGGGCACGCCAAGATCAACCGCATAATAAAATGGGGATCAAGCTCAACCTCGATGGATGGGGAACTGCGGCCTCGGCAATTGCATGTATTGAAATGATAATTTGCATCCAATAATAACTACTTAACAGCAACAAACTAATACACATGTCATGATATGATGTATGCACAATAGTTTTGTTATAATATGTAAATAAGCAAAGACACATGATACACCCCAAAAACGTGATTAAAACAGGGAATTTGAAAGGTTCACTCACATTGGATGCGTTGGATTGGAGATGGTGAGATGCGCACGATTTAGACGAGCGAGTCGACGAGGAATACTAACCTAAATAATAATGGAAAATATATTAAATGGATGAATTTTATTAAGGATTTTAATGAGATTTTTAGATATATTTTTGTGAGTTTATGGCTATTTTCTATCTTAAAAAATGTTATTTTTAAGTATTTTAAATTGATTTTTAAATTAAAATAAACAAATAAAAATATAAAAAAATATTATTTTTACTGTTGACCGTTGACCATTGACCGTTGACCGGTTCGGTCAGCGGTAAATGCTGCGCCAAGCGGGATTCGAACCGGCGACCTTCTGTTCACGTGCACGTAGCTCTACCAACTGAGCTACGTGACTAACCCGTTAGAAAGTCAGTTTTAATTATATTTATATACTTATTTGAATTAACCGAAAATACCTTTATTTACAAAAACGTTTTAATTCAATTGACCGGTGCTTGGGACAGGATTCGAACGCGCGACGTGAAGTTTATCTTGCACACAGTCCACCGCTGGACTGTGTGTCTAACCCGGTTATATTCTTGATTTATATTATACTTAACAACTACCCGATTCAACCCGGGTTAGTTCATGATTTAAAAAGAATGTTATTACACAAGCGTGCGCGTAGCGAGGATCGAACCCGGGACGTGAATATGAAATTTGCACACAGTCCACCGCTGGACTGTGTGTCTAACCCGTTTATAATCCGGATTTTAATTACTCTTATTTCATTATTAAGATCGTCTTCTTCATTACGATTACAGACCTTACTCAGATATCTGGTTCGTGATTAATCTGATTAATAAAAAAACATGACGACTAGCTTGAATGTACTAAACCGAACAGTTTGGGGAAAGAAGATACCGGACAGGTTGTCTTCCTCAGAGAGTCCGGCGAGAATTTGACAGCTCTGTTTTTGAACCTTCGGCCGAGGGGGTCTATCAACAGAATTAAGGAATTAGATATGAAATTGAACTAGGGTGCATTGATTTTTAGTACGTTTGAATGTGCATACCGATAACTAGCGAGTTTCCGGCAATTCCAGAATTTCTCCAGCGAACACTATAAAATCCAGCTAAGTCGTCTGTGGCTGATTTTGAGTGATGGAATAATGTTAGTAAAGTTCTAACAATAGTTTTCTGCAGAGAATTCCGGCAGACGGTTTTAGGTGCTCAAATGATTTGAAAGCGCGACGAAAAGGAAATGGAGTGTTGTTGTGACAGTTATGAATCGTGCAATTGATCAGAACTTGCAGAAATATTCGGTTTCAAAAGCCGAAAAGATGAAAACTTTAAGTTCATTCATTTCTGCCTTAATTAGAAACCGAAATACATCGGTTATAAGCTGGCCAGACGAAATCGAAATGATTTGGCTATCGGTTTGCCGATTTCCGTTATTCAAATGGCATTAACGGTTAAATCGAGTTTGTGTATAAGATCCTTTTGCTCTCCTAAAGTTAACAGAAAACACTTGGTGGCGGAGTGGTTTGGGGACAGGATGATAAGTCATTGAAATGCCTCAGCTGACCCGGGTTCGAGTCCCGGCAGCTTCAATTGTTTTTTATTTATTTTATTTTAACTTTTTATCAAATATAATTTTTATAGTTTAGTTTATTTATTAATTATGTAACGTTTTAACTCAAATTAATCATAAATAATTAATGTACTTTCATAACTTGGTACTTGATTACAAAACGGAGCGGGTTTTGGAGACCGCCATTCTGAACCAATGCCTTCATTTCTTCTTCCATACCTTCTTCCTTTTTCGGATTTTAGAGCTTGCTCAACATTTTGGGGAATTTCTTCTGAATACAGGACGACTACAAAGGCTTTGGCTTCATTAGATAAATTTCCTTTGTCTATGTTAGCCATTGGATAGTTGGATCTGGTAGCAGTTTTATCCGGAGAGTACCTTTTTGGAGGAATTCCTCTGTTTGCTCTTGGAGGAAGTACATATTGAGTTTCCTTTTGAGGTATGGTCGGTAATTCTTGTGTTATATCTGCTTCAGGGTTAGAACCAACAGTATTCTTAGTTTCATTATTCAGAACAGGAGAAACATTACATACCTTAGGTATCAAGTCGGGGGCTTCTTCGGTCATGGCATTAGAAGGTTGGTTGATTTCTTTTTCAAGGTGCTCAGGAGAGTAGGTGTGATGTTCCTCTGGATTTGGAATAGGAGTACTGTGAGTAGGACTTTCGGGGCTTTCGGGAGTGTATAATGAGTATTTTAACCAATCCAGTGTGTCATTATTGCTTTCATTCTCCCCCTGACCATTGGATTGAGAGTTGTAATAATACTCGGTTTCAAGAATATCACAGTTTAGTGTGGTGAACATGCGGCGTGTCTTGGGATTGTAACATCTGTACCCTTTCTGATTTATTCCATATCCAACAAACACGCATTTTTCCGCACATGGGTCGAGTTTAGATCGATGGGTTTTAGGGATGTGAACATAGGCAGTGCAACCAAATATTTGGGGTTCAAGGTTCAGAGTGGATGGAAGGGCACATAATTCGGACATGGTTTGAAGGGGGGGTTTAGGTTGAGGATTTTCGTTAGAAGACGGTTAATGAGATAGGCAGAGGTCGTGAGAGCTTCGGGCCAAGACGATTTTGGAACATGTGATTCAATGAGCAGAGCACGGGTTATTTCTAGTAACACCCGGTTTTTCCGTTCAGCAACTCTGTTCTGCTCAGGGGTGTATGGGCAGATGGTTTGATGGATGATTCCTTTTGTTTGAAAGAATTGTTCCATGTGGGTGTTAACAAATTCCCCCCCCCCCCCCCATTGTCAGATTGGAGGATTTGAATATCCTTTTGAAATTGTGTTTTAACCATGGTGTGGAATAGGAGGAGTTTTTGAAAACTTCGGATTTATCTTTCATAACATAAATCCAAGTCATACGGGTGCAATCATCAACGAAAGAGACAAAGTATCGAAAATTTTGTCCCCCAGTGGTTGGAGACGGCCCCCATACATCGGAGTGGACAAGTGAAAAAGGGATATTGGCTAGTGTACTAAGTCTAAAAGTTTTCCTATGGCTCTTGGCTAAAACACACGTTTCATAATGAATTGGCTTATTTGAAGGAAACATTTTTGGAAACAGCAAATTTAAATAACTATTGGACGGATGCCCAAGTCATCGATGCCATACCCAAGCTTCGCGTTCAATGGTTCCATGAGCAAGCATCACATTTCCTCCCTGAGTCACCTCGTCCACGTAGTACAATCCTCCCTTCTCAGTGCCACGCCCAATGGTCGTCACCGTCCTGATATACTGTAAGATACAAAAATTGGGTTGCATTAGAACGGTGCAGTTTAGTTCCTTCGTTACATGGCTAATGGATAGTAATTTATTTGATAAAGTTGGAACATATAAAAAATTTGAGAGTTTTAAAGTGGGAGAGATCTCGACGGTTCCCCTCTTTTCGACATTCATGACTCCACCATTCGCGGTTTTTATGTAAGCTTCTTTGGTTTTGATACCGACGCGAGATCTGAAATCTCATTTGTCATGGTGTCGGTTGCACCACAATCAAAAATCCATGCCTTGTTATCAGCTTTGCACACGTGTGCCATGTTTGCATAACCACCAACCTTCTTAGGGTTTTCCATCTTTTGGTCCATAATTTGAGGGATTTGAAACTTATCACCCTTAGAGTCCGGGTTAGATTTATAACCCTCTAGACTTCTGTCCTCAAAGTGTAAGGAATGAAATTTGTTTAAGCTTATAATCGGGTTAGGGTTTGAGGGATTACCCTCAACCTGCATACCTTCCACAGAGAACCCTAGTTCTCCGCTCCCTAGTCCTGCTGCGGCGAGTCCTCCAAAGCCCCCTTGGGCCGTGCTGGTGTTGCCCGCTCTGGCGGTGGTAGCACCCGATGTGGCACCGGACTTTGCCCCTTTTTTGTGGCCGTCGCTCCACCACTCCAGGTATCCCACCCGTTTAAAACATCCCTCTTTCGTATGCTTGGTCATGCCGCAGTGGGTACATTTCTGGTGGGATTTGTCTTGTTTGGATGGTTGACCTAGGCGGAGCCCCTTTGCGGTGAACCCTGTTCCGCTAGGGTTTCCGGTATCAATGGCGATCCACCCTGCTGCTACCCCGGTCTGTAAGTCTTTGTTGTTTAAAATCTTCTGGTGGGCTTCTTCTTTCCGGACTGAAGCATAAGCTTCTTCCGCAGAGGGAAGAGGATCCAACCGGAGAATTTCCCTCTTAATATGTTCATGTTTATGATCAAGGGCATTTAAAAACTGGAAAAGCTTTTGTTCTGACCTTATTTTGGTGTAGGTCTTAATATCATCAGGACATTTCATTGGGTTAGGATCAATCCAGTCGATCTCACCCCAGATTCCTTGTAGACTGATCCAGAGATTCTCCAAGGAAAGATCATTCTGCTTTATTTCATTGGCTTTGACATGGAGGTTAAACGTTTGTAGCTTGTCCTTCCCGCTGTTGTAAGTGACTACCAGAGCTTCCCATAGCATCTTCGCAGTTGGGAACTCGGTCAGGTTACTGGCTAGCGTGGGTTCGATGTTTTGGATGAGCCACGAGAACACGATAAGGTCATCTTGTTCCCACTGCTCATATTTGGGATCACTCTAGTCTGGGGCGTCTGTGTTCAGATGATTGAGCAGCGTTTTGGATTTTCCCCCTATGGCCACTCGCATCATACGAGTCCATAGAGCATAATTCTTGCTGTTGACTTTGAGATTTATCTGGAGGTTGTCTGAAAGTTTTGGGTTCTGACTATGTGAATTAAAGCCAGTCTTGAGAAGGTTTGCAAGTTGGATTGATAGGTTTTCTCCCAAGTTACCGGCTTCGACCATGGCAGCTTGGTTGAGAGGACAGGGATTTGGGTAAATGATAAGCAAAGTGATGAGCAGGTCGGTTTAGAACCAAAAACACTGCTCTGATACCATGTTGTTTTGAAACAACCGTGGCTTGAATATTGAGAAGATTGTTGTATTGAATTGTATTGTTTGTGATATTTTCCTACATACAAAGATCCATATTTATACTGTTTTACAGAGCTACACATAAGGAAAATAGCTGAGATTGAGGAAGAGATTGGAGGCCTTGATGAAGAAGGAGAAAATCGTGGGATCTTGATTGATGCTGTTTGGTCTTCGAAATCTTTGACTGGCTCGGTAATCTTGCTCTTTCTTAACAAAATTTCACAATCTCTTTCACATTAAAATAACCTATTCTCATACAAACACATCAAGTTTTGGGATTTTGGCCAAGATTCTTCATCCAATTAATTCACTATTGGAACATCACAATCCATCTTATTGACGAATCTTTTTTTTAACAGCCAACAGAATCAATCCTAAGCACTTTCAGGGCACCTATCGGACCAAACGGAGTACTTCGAGAGTAACTTGAGTACACCACCAATTCCAGGGAAACCCGGTAACCCAACCGCCCGTAGACACGACAGTAAAATTACCGGTAAAACCCAATTGGCTCAAGGATCGAACCCAGTTTTCCCTGAGTCTTCTATTATTGACCACTAGTGCCTCACCCTATACCAAATAAAAATTAAACTTGCATCTCTCAACAACCAAGCGTAATGTAACCGTATACCTCACTTCATCTCAGTTACATTATTATATGTAGTTTATACAAAATTTTCCCTATTATATATTATAATTGTTTATACATTAAATATGCATTTATATATATATATATATATATATATATATATATATTTTATATATATATATCACCACCACCACCGTAAGTTGGCAAAGGTGTAAGTGACGCAAAGGCCTGGTCACATGCATGACCAGCCGCGTTTTCCGCATCCCCCAAAGGAGATGTAATGTATTTCCTTTAAATAAAGTTATTATATTTTATTTATATTTCTATTTTCGATGTTTCCAAGTTCACATATTTAACTCCAACAAATCTTAATTATAGTATGAAAGGATTAATATAAGTCTATATAGTATCATGAAGATTTCTGAAGTATTAAGTAATTTATACACTAATAAAACTATATTCATGCGTTTAATATATAACCGATTTAAATACAACATGAAAACAATCATTTGTACAATGGTGACATGCGAGACAGGTTATATGATTTTATTTATCACATCTACACTAATATGTAATTAGGTATGTGTGATTTTCACAGTTTATAACTTAAATATGGTTCTGTATTAAATAAATCTCGTACATGTTATAAGTTGAGGTGCTAAATAGGTCGTGTTCACAAGTTGGAGTGTCAAACCCGCCACACTCCCAAAAAATCATGTTAAAAACATGAACTTGAACATGACACGATTTTTCACAGGATGATACGAACACATCCAAGGGTATTTCAATGCACAAGCAATTTAATTAGAATTGTCGAACGGTCAAACCTCACAGAGATCTACATATATTGCTTGAACTATGATATGCAATACCAATAATGAGCTAGTTTTTTTTGCTCAAATATGAACTTGGACCTGCTCACGAGCAGAGTTGAGCCGAGCTAGGGCAACATCAGGCTCAGCTCGATTTTAAACCAAACTGGGCTTGGCTTGGCTCATATTTGAAACCAAGCTGAAAATTTAAGTTTGGGCTTTGCTTGTTATAGCTTGAGTTTAAAAAAAGAATAATTAAAACATAGCTCTCAAAATTTAGTAATCTAAAATATTATTTTATTATTCAATAGTTCAAAAAAATACATCTAAAATAAGTTCAACCCATATTACAACACAAAATAAATTTCACATTTAAATGAAATACAATATAAGTTTATTAGCATGGTAATTAACCTTTAAATATGCCATTGATTTCAAACCACACTCCTAAATACATGTAAATAATAATTAGTTTTGTAATATTTTATAATGTATATAAAAATAAAATATATTAAAAGTAAAATAATTAGAGCTAAGCCGAGCCGAGTTACCGAGTGAGACAAACCGACTCTTTATGAGTTGAGCGGAGCTACTCTGACCAGTTTCAAAACGAGCCATATCAAGCAAACTTTTTCCAACAACCCTATTTAGACCTCCCTTAAAAAACATATGTATCTACTAAATAAGCTAGTTTCACAAACCATAACATTAAACATGTCCACATATCTTTCTATACTAATAAATGGTTTTTTTTTACACGTGTCAAACTCTTGTGCCTCCTTATCTTATTATTATTTTTTCCTTATTAAACAATATCTTAACCAAATATAATTTAGATAAGGATAATAACTTTTTTTATTAAACTTTGAATTAATAATCTCTTTATCTTATTTTTCAATTTTTTTCCTATTAAACAATAGTTTAACTAAATATAATTTAGATAAAGATGATAACTTTTTTTATCAAACTTTTAATTAATAATTAATAATAATATATAATTTGTGTTTTCTTCTTTTCCGTAGGAGGTAGAAGAATTTTTTTTTAATTGTATAACTAGACAAATATATAAATTTTTTCTCTCATTTAAATTAGATTTAGTTAAATTCTTTTGATACTATCATTATTTATTATTTAATAGGATACATAAATAAGAAATTATATTACATCACAAACTTCATAGATCTATCTTATTTATTTACTATTTATTTTACTTTTTCCAATTATTAATAATCATCTAATATTTCGTTGGTTCTATTACATATATACATATATTTCTAACCTAATAATAAATAAAAACCCCATTAAAATTTTAATAACTAAATAGTACATCGAGTTTATCATTTAAATACATATATTAACGACTCTATGTGTTAATTGATTATATTATATTTATTTAACTCGTGTATAAATATGAGATATTTTAAAGATATAACTATATTGTTTATTATATAAAATTAAATTTACCAACTCATGTATAACACGGTGTCCTAACCTGGTTATAATATTATTGTTGTTGTTTAAATCACTTTTAGGACACGAAAATGATGTTTTGGTGATTCAAAAAGTCAAATTCATCACATCCGAGACGTTTGTAGTTTCGTTACACAAATTTGTTTATGTGTGTCTATATATTATATCATGTCATATATAACATGTACGTATATACTCTGATATTTATATTTATTTATTTCATCTCCTGAATTACTGATTCATATTCGTGGCAACCATCCAGTTTCATCGGATGCAATTTCTGTTAGAATCCATTTGCATGCGAATTTCTCGATTATCAATCGAAAAAACCCTAGCATTTGCAGGAAGAATTACTCCACAAACACACTTCATGTTCGTCCTTTTTCCGTTTCATTTCAATCCAAATCCATCTCTATTTACGCTTTTCGTTTCTCCTTTTATGCGAATCGAGACATTATTGCGTGAAATGCGTATCGTTATGAGCTGATTTGACGTTTTTGATGTTTCTGATTGTCCGTACAGGTTCGTGATTTGTGGAAGAAAGTTTCACGTGTTATTATTCTTCAGAAATTGTTGAAATATGAGGTACTTTGATTATGAATTTATGATGATTCTAGAATTTCAACTTATTAATTGTGTTTAAGCTGTGGTGTTTGCCTTAATCTAAGATAAATTGTGGTGTTTATGAGAATTATTAATATGAGAGTTTCTCATTAAGCTGTTTTAATTTGGTTATTAGTGTATGAGATCTCTATGGATTGGGGAAATTGCTTGCTAATTGTGAATGAGGTGAATATATGATAGAAGATTGATGCTCATTGAGGCTTGAATATGTTAATCAGTCATTAGTCAAAGTATCATATGTTTTTAGGTTAGAAAAAATGGTAGGAAGGGAGATTACGTTATGTGAAAGAGTTGCAAAGGTCGAAGAATCGTGTTTCTGAGGTGATAAACGGAGTAATTTGGGAAGGGATTGCGTAGTGAGTGTGCAAGTGTTTCGAGATGACATCTGTAGGGGCTAATCATAGACGGTGTAGAAGTGAAATTGTGACCTCGTTAAATACTCAAAGTCAAACCAATGGTTTTCAAAGATTCAAGACTTCTATGCAAAGGGCTTTGAACTGGGGTGGTAGTCAGGATCAAGCGTTTTTTAATCCGGAGATTTTAGCTCATCAGAAACGCCAGTGGTATCAGTTTCACTCCAAGCCCTCGGTAATATGTTACTTGATTTTTCATGTTTATCAGTCATTGTTTGCTTCAGTGTTTACCTTTGATGCATCACATTGCTTATGTGGTGATGGTGGGTGTAGGACACTACAAACTATCAGGATCCAACCGCGCTTTTTGAACATTTTTTCATTGCTGGTATCCATCCAAATGCTAATCTAGAGGCTGTGGAGGATGCATTTATTGCAAGAAAGAAATGGGAGGCCAAATCAGACAAAACAGATCTCATGGATCTCAAAAACATGCATTTTCAATCACCTCCAAGTGTGATGATGGAACCTCAGGTCTGCAGTTTATATAAGTATTAAATTAAGAATAATATATGAACTATCCCTCAATTTTCTAATTGCCCAATTTTAGATTGCATCCGTCCGTAAGTGTTTTTTTGTAAAGTACGCTTTTCATGAATGTACTGTTTGTAATTTTGGAGTGAAGAAGCTTTTCTGCAGCTTCTTAGATGGTAAAGATAATAGTGCCATGACATAAGCAAATATGTGTATAATGCAAAAGTGTGAGGACTTGTGTTTTACTCTAATGACTGAAATTGTGTTGTTGTGCATTTAGATATACTATTGATATAACATGCCGATGTGTTATAGTTGTTTGTTTTATTTTTTATTACTTGCAGATACTTTTCAAATACCCTCAAGGGAACAAGTTATCTATGGGCTTATCAGATTTAGCATCCTTTTGCTTTCCTGAAGGTGTGAAGGTGATGCATTGCTCAACTCCTATCTTTCTTATAATTAACTAGTTTTTTTTAAATCCATTAAAAAAACTAATTTATTTAAATATGATTATGCATATTTTATTGTTGAACAAACTCTGTTTTCCAATATGATGTTTATGAAGTTTCATGCTCTTAAAAATACACTTTGGATACGTTCGAGTTTCGACTCGTTTTACTAGTTCACCATTTGACTTCTTTTCTTCTACCTTATTTCTCTTATTTTTACTCATTTGGTCTGTTAGAGATAAAACATAACTTGAATCAGATTCCCATTTATAATTTTTTTTTCTCTGACAAAGTTTGGATATTTTTTATAGAAACAATGTTTTCTGGATCAAAGGATATGACTGTTTTAGCTGTCATAAGTAGATAACTTTTTCTTCTTTAATTTTGTGTTTCTTACAGGCATGTATGTTAGCGAGGACTCCATCGCTTAGTGAGCTAAATCAACTCGTTTATGGACAGGTATGAGACTATGAGTGCATGGAAACTCATTCTGTTTTCTGATATCGACTTTTTTTATATATTTTGGATCATGTTAGCTAAGAAAAGAATTGAACTTTCTTTTTATCGGGTTTTCGTGAACAGGACCACTTGATCAGAGATGACTCATCATTTATATTTTCACTCAAGGCAAGTTGTATCTGCTTTTGATATCTAATTTGCTACACTATCTTCATCTGGTTGTCCCTTTTTTACTTTCTTAAACGCTCACATTTTGGCTTATTAATTTGCATGAAGTTAAAACTACACCCAAATGTTGGCGTATTGATGGCAGAAACAGATAACAGCAATGTATTTTTGGAACCATGACATTTTTCTCTTTTTGTTTGTGTTCGTTCATTTATGATGGTAGACGACCGTATGTTTGTTCATGCTCTTCGTTTTGGTGTAACTATTTTGATAAAATATTCGACTTTACACACACACGCACACACACACACACACATACACATATGTATAGTGAAAGGTTTAAATACAAAAGGCTCTTAACGTGCGACGGTACGCGACCACCAATATAGCGTGCGTAATTATGCAAATAACATGCGTAATTAGGGTAACCCAACCCATGCGTAATTATGCAAAGTTGATTACTATTGTGCCACCGCATTCGATTGAAGGTCTAGATTAGATATGATGTGCGCTTGAGATGCTCGCATATGCATCGCACGATAAGGTGGTCTTGTATGCTAACCGGCCTCTATATATATATATGTATATATATACGACATAAATGGACAAACAAGTTATGAATGCAAAGACAAATGTTCATGTTTTTCATTTGACTAAACGAACATATAATTATGTTCTTACAAACAAACTTTCGGATTAATAGTTTGTTGAATGTTTAGTTTGTTTACATCGAGCTCCCACAACTCAACTATTCACCTTGTAGGGTTCCGCAATTCACATACACATCATCACACTATAACAATTGTAGGCTTTCCTTTGTATCAACCCAGGTGGCAGACAATGCAACTCTCTATGGAGTTTGCCTACACACACAAGAATTTGTTCAGAGACCACCAGGGATGCTTGGTGTTGCCTCATCCTTACCAAGAGGCCGAGGCAGTCGTTTTTTAGTTACAGCACCTCGTTGTTACTGTCTGTTGACCAGAGTTCCTTTCTTTGAATTACATTGTGAGATGTTAAACAGGTTAGTCTTTTACTTCCTTCACTCATTTGAAAACATTAGAGGTCAATTCAGACTACATTTTTGTTTATTTTGAGTAAAATTGGAAAATTAGTGTAAAAGAAATCAAGTCAAACGTGTTGAAAAGGTTGAAAGTCACCTGAAGTTTATTTTAATTGCATGAAACCTTCTATATTATTTTTTTTGAAAACTTATATTTTTGTTGAAATAATATAATTCTTGTAATCATATTTGAAACACCTGTATGAAACCTTTTAAACTGACTTATGCAAATTATTATTATTTTTATACATAATAACACATGTCATGCATTATTACAAAAACTATACTATTAAATAGTATAATTTGTAAAATCGGTTTGTATGATTACAAACTTCTTATTTATTTTATTTGAAAATGATCTTTTTACTGTAAATATATAGTTTCAAATACGTTTAAAAAAATATATGTTGAGATAAAATGAACTTTTAAATAATAGGCACATTATATATTTATACAACACAAATTTATTTTTTCTGGTAGTAAAATGCCATTTTCGTCCTGAGGTTTGGCCAGTTCTGCGACTTTCGTCCAAACGTTTGTTTTTCCGCATATGGATCCAAAAGGTTTGAAATATTGTCATTTTCATCCAACTCATTAACGCCATCCATTCTTCTCCGTTAAGTCAGGGGTATTTCCATCTATTTTGTTAACTTAAAGGGCAATTCAGTCTTTTCCATTTATGTACAAACTTTATGCATAATGTACAAATATTCAAAAGACTGAATTGCCCTTTACGTTAATAAAAAAGACGCAAATACCCCTGAATTAGCTGAGAGCAAATGGAGTTAACGAGCCGAAAAAACAAACCTTTGGACGAAAGTCATAAAACTGGCCAAACTTCAGGGGCGAAAATGACTTTTTACTTCTTTTTTTTGCAAAAAGTGTTTCTGATTAACCAACTCGATTTATTTCCACCTGCCATCTAGAAAAAAACATGTTGAGTTTAAACTTTAAACTACCACCCATTAATATGGCTGTTCTTTGATGCAGTATTGTTGCACAGGAGCGTCTAAATCGAATAACACAGTATGTTAGCGAAGTGAGTCTTAATCACGTCCCTTCGTCACCCAAATTAAAATACCAAGAGGCTGAATATGCTGGCAGTCCACGTAAGCAGCAGCCATGGATGGATTTTGCAATACCAGTTGATGGCACACTATCCCTTTCAACTGTTTCTACAGGCCTTAGTTCACCTTCAAAACTGGAAACCAGATCTCCTCGATCTCCTCGTGATTGTAACTCCGATGCATCTGTAAAACGATGGGAGCATTTAGGAAAAATGAGCAATGATTATGATAGTATACGCAAGACTAGTATTGACGCCTGCGTTGTTCCGGCAAGCGGCTCACTAGCACGAATTGGGAGTTTTGGGCCGTTGTTCAGGTGCATTATTCTATCGATACACCTTGTGCTTGTTTCATCATTAACATGTCCTTGGTTGTACACTGATGGTCCATGTTGTATGCATTTTGTAACACATTTAGTCCCCAACTTTTTCTAAAAGTACATGGATGGTCCTTGTGGTTTGCACTTTGTAATACATTTAGTCCCCAACTTTTTCCAAAGTACATGGATGGTTCATGTGATTTGCACTTTGTAACACATCTAATCCTTAACTTGGACATGCTAAAAACCTTTACATTTGTTGGCTGGGAACTAAATGCGTTACAAAGTGCAAACCACAAGGACCATCCGTGTACTTTACTCAATTATTTATAAATAAAATCTAAAAAAATATGGACATAAAAGTGTTTCAGGTAATTCCAGTTTAACAGATTCTTTGTGATATTTCTTGTTCAAAACTAACCTTTTTGACTTGAAAGTTGAAACACTTGACTTGTTACACTGACCGGCTTGTTTTGCTAGTCATATGTTATAGTCCAAGTTGAACTATGTCCAACGAATCTAGTTGAAACGTGTATATGTGTGGATTTTTGCTGCACCATATAAGTTGATTATGATGCACTTATAAATATTTCAATTGTTAAATACTGTATTCTTGTCTTTAACCAGTTCAGTGAAAGGCATTGTAACAGAGGATGAAGATGGAGTACTTTCTTGCAATGATAAACATGCTACTAATAAGACGATTATGGAATGGGCTAAGGTTTGTTGACTTTCTTTACTTATGATTAGGGGTGCAAACGAGCTGAGTGGCTCGCGAGCAGTTCGAGATCGGCTCAAGAAAAAGCTTGAAATGAGCCGAACTTGAGCCTAAAATAAAGCTTGTTTATTTATCGAGCTCGAGCCTGACATGTGAACTCATTAGGCTTTTTGAGCCTTAGTGTAATATTAGTTTTTATTAATATTTAATGACAGCTACCCCTTATATTAAAGTTGTCTAGCAAAACGAGCCGAGTCGAACTTTTTTAAAACTTGTTTACAAGCCGAGCCCGAACCTAAAAATAAGTTTGTTCAGTAAACGAGCCTGAGCCCAAGCTTCACTTATCGAGCTCCCAAGCCTAAACGAGTCTATTATTTATATCATTTTTATTTAATATATTAATTAACAGATAATAAACGAGCCAAGCTCGAGCTTTGAATACAAAGCTCGAACCGAGCACAGCACGAGTTTGAGCCTGATCGAGCTCGGGCTTGGCACGCTTGCGCCCCTACTATGATCAGGAGTCGTAGCAAATATTCCATGTTAGTTGATAATTATTTTTGTTGATGACAGGAAAATAAAAATGATTTGCTGCAAATTGTTTGCGGCTATCACTCATTGCCAGTTCCATCATATGGAGGTAAAATACACTTTAAGCCACTCGAGCATCTACAGGCTATTGAATATTGTAGAACTGCTTTTGCTTTTGGAGAAGATCCCGATGTTGACATGTCGATGATTCCCGATAAGGTATATTTGTTTGTTGATGCACTGTTATGGTTTACCGATTTACTGCTGCTCACATGTAATGTTTGACTAGGTCAAATTCAAACTTGCTGCAATTGAGGAAGCTGTCTCACTATCAAACTGGACAACCATAACAATTTGTAGAGCGCTTTCCCTTCAAAATGTAAATGTTGTTCACATATTTCTTTCATTAGCTGGAAATTTTGATATCATGCTTGTGTAAACATGACACTATTTTCAGATTTTATTATTACTTGCGGCGGTGCTTCTGGAAAAACAAGTCATCATTACTTCCCCAAATTTGGTAATCTTTTCTGAAAGTAGTAATTAATGCGTGTATTGATTATTATTCCAAACAGAACAATTGATCTTAATAATTGCTATTTTTTAAACATATGTAGGGTGTCTTATCAGCCACAGTGTTATCTCTTATTCCTATGATTCTTCCATTTGAATGGCAAAGCCTGTTCCTTCCGGTGAGTCGTATGTATTTACTATTTAGTACCGGTGGCGATTTCAACCCATTTGCTTACGAATGGGTCGGTTTGGGTTGTTACATTTTCAATGGGTCAAATAATGTATTTAGTAACGGTTGAACGCCTTCCAAAGTCCATTATTCATGCAACTATCATAATTTGTTTTTGTTTTTAAAAGGACAACAATGTCCCGCGAACCAATCCGTCTAAATGGCCACCTTTAATAGTAGCCCCCCTCCCCCACAACTAGGGGTGTGAATTTCTGACATGACACGAACCTAACACAAAAGTCCCGGGTTTGGGTTTAGTCTAAACGGGTTTGGGTCAGTTTCAGGTTGAACCCGTTTAGCTAAACGGGTCAGGTTCGGGTCAACCCGTTTAACCCATTTCTATTATATTATATTTTTTTACAATATGTTTTATGTCATAAATTAAATTGGGTGTGTAATTTTATGTCATAATTATAACTTAAAAAGAAAAATTGACATAAGATTTTATAATTTAAATGTAATTGTTATACATATGTGTTTTTTTAGTAATTTTTAATTTTTACATATTAATTTGGGAAAAAATAAAAAATTCGGGGTAAACGGGCTGTGTTCGGGTTAACCCGCAAATATTCGCGTCATGTTTGGGTTCATATGTATGCCACGATTTTCGGGTTCGGGGCATGTTTGGGTTCGTCTAAAATTTCGGGTTCGGGTTGAACCTGCCAACCTACGAACACGACCCGTTTAGCATCCCTAACCCCAAGGCCCCAACACACACAGTAGTAGCAATAATAATTATATTGTTCATTTTTACAGGTTCTTCCAGGGAAGATGTTTGATTTTCTTGATGCCCCAGTTCCCTTTGTTGTAAGTTTTTGATATTCTTCCTCACATTCCTTTTTGGTCATATTAAATCGGTTGTTTTTGCCTGTTGGATTCTTATTGCTGAATACTGAAATAATGTTTTGTCACTGAAACATAATCTGGTAAGTATGGCACTTTATAGCTGTAAGCATGTTTCTAGAAGATACAATTTTGTTTTTAATTTGTTGATTATCATGTATAATTGCATCTATTCATTAATATTTGTTGTGCAGGTTGGGATACTACATAAACCAGCTAACAAGATGAGATCTAATAACCTTGTTCATGTTAATTTGGCAGATAATCAGGTATAAGACTTAAAAGAACAAGTATTTTGACTTTAGCTGCAAAAGCTTTTAAAATTTTGTAGATGTGGTGGTTCCGACCCAGTTTACTTATGATTTAGCCGATTTAGGTTATGGTTTATCAGTAACGGGTAAAACCAGAAGATATGATTAAAAGGGAAATGGGTCAAATGTGTCAAAAGGGTCACGTGGGTTACGTTTTCTGATCATATATTAATGCTAAATGGAAACTTTTAATCTACTCATCAAGTTACCCTATTCTGGCAGGTCGAAATGTCCTCCTTGCCGGTACTCCCAAAGCAAAGAGAACTCATGAACAAATTAGGGCCACTTCATGCTAGACTATCAAGTGACAAAATTGCTGCTAAAAAGCATCCGGTGTATAAGTGCAACAAATGGCAGGTGATTTCTTACCGTTTTTCACATTGTTTCATGTCTCTTGCCTTGTTGATCATATATTAGGTTCATACCATTTTTATAGCAAATTAGGCAATGATCTTATTTCCAATATGGAATAGGTAATCATACTGTTTCCATGATCAAAATAGTTTGCAATATTATGTAATTTGCCATGTTTTTTCTTTCAAATACAACCATACCTAGTAAATCCTATAAATTGTAAAGCTATTGGTAGGGTCTAGGGAGGGTGACATGTAGGCAAACCTTACTTCTGTCCCTAGGGATAGAGAGGCTGCTTAAACAAACAGCAAACAAACAACACATCCTAAATACTTGAATGTAGCTGTCTGTGGAATGACTTGGCTCTTAATGGTGATCTGAGAGTCCTCGTCATCGCGTGTACCACTGTAATCACAGTAGAGGTCCTCACTCTTAGAGCGACAGATTTTTAATCCGTTTCCCTCTAAAGTTGTTGTCCATTCCTTTAATCTCGCATTCAGGTTACGTTTAGACTCTGCGACTAACACTATCATCTACAAAAAGCATGAACCACGTAACTGTCTTCTGAATCGACTTGGATAACTCATCCAGGACAAACGCAAAAAGAAACGGACTCAACGCATACCATTGATGGAGTCTTACCTCCACAAGGAAGGAATTGGCATCCCCTACAGGCATAAGAACAGTAGTATTGATCCTATCATAGGTATCCCAAATTATATCTATATACTTCTCGGGCACCCTTCTAATCTCCAAACTATCCCAAATCAGTCTATGGCAATTGGCACATTGTCATATGTGTTTTCAAAGTCAATGAGCACCGTATGTAGATCCCGATTTTTCCCTATATACTTTTTCATTAATATTCATAGAATATTGGTTTACTGTATCCCGAGTTTCTTTTCTAATTCTAGTATCAATTATCCTCTCCCATAATTTCATGGTATGGCCTAGCAGCTTAATCCCTATGTAATTCCCACAACATTGGGTGTCTCCTTTATTCTTATATAGAGACACTACGACGCCACTCCTCCACTGATCTCGCAATTTTCAGATGTGAAGATAAGATTGAAGAAAGTAGTTAGAATGTTATATGGGTATTAAATAAAGATGTCCAAAATACATTATGGGTTGGTTGGATATAACTAGTTATTGTCACACAGATCGATGCTGCAACACAATTTTCATCTGCCATGAGGCAACACTTGGAGTCGCTTTGTTCAAACTTGTCCAACCATACAATCACCAGTGTGCAATGTGATAATGACAGGGTAAGATAACTTAATTCTAAATCGTATTATTGTTGTTGTTGTTTAAGAACTGATCATTAATGGCTACTTGCAGGTTTCCTTACTTCTCAAGGAGAGCTATATTGAGTCCTTCCCCTATAGAGACCGGCAATTTATCAGGGTATGATCTTTACAGCTTCCCTTTTCAAGTTTTAACTTTATCAATCTATTTTTCGGACTTAGATATGCCCTTTTTAGAATAAGAAAATTTGAAAGTGGACAGTTTTTTGAGTGCGTCAATTATAGGCATGTCACAACAATATCGCGCATATAGCCATGAGATACCCGAATCTTTGGCCGTGTATCTACCTTTACGCATGTATCTAAAACTAGGTTATAGTCTTGTGTACACGGGTTTGAATAATGAAAACTGTTTGTCATAACTCTAATATAAAAAAATATTGTTATCATAATCATTATCAAAAATATCATTATCATTATAAATCTGATATAAAAAAGTTTCATAAAAATCTGTTTTTGGTAACATGTATTTCAAAATCATCATTGTCATTATAAATTATAGATTATAAATTATAAATCATAAATTAAAGATATATTTGAAGTAAGGGCGGATTTTGTGGGAAGGTTTAGCAGATCATATAAACAAAAATATTGGTCAACTTAAAAATATATTTGAAGTAATGGTTGTTATTAAGGTAAGAATTTTAAAATAAGCATTGTTGTCATTCTGTGATATTAACTTAGCTCTAAAAATAATAAAAAAATTTTTGATTAAAAACAATTTTTTTGAGATATGATAGGGTGTTGACATGTGGCATTCTTTGGAATCACTTATTAGTAGTATTTTCATTATTTACACGTATAAATATTACATACGCGAATAACTATACATACACGAATCTTATACACAATGTGGTACTTTAGTATCTCATGGCTAAATGGATGGCTTATTTTTGACATGGCTATACAAGCACATGGTTATTTTCCTGATTTTCTCTTCTAAAAGTCTGTTTTCTATATTTGTTTTACAAATAGATAATATTTTTTCCTTTAAATATTCAATTTTGTTGTAGCTGATATG
Source organism: Scalesia atractyloides (assembly GCA_947069175.1). Taxonomy (NCBI): domain Eukaryota; kingdom Viridiplantae; phylum Streptophyta; class Magnoliopsida; order Asterales; family Asteraceae; genus Scalesia; species Scalesia atractyloides. The sequence continues at coordinate 6,376,023 of CAMTDV010000002.1, read as the reverse complement.
AAATAAAATAAATAATAGATACTCATAATAAGAATCGCTTTAACGATTTTTTGGATTAAGCGATTACAGAGTCGTAAAAATCAATTGTTAAGACTCAAATAATCAAATTTTAATAAAGCATTTTTTTCAAACTCATTAAAAATCAGTTTTAATGCAAGAACAGCTAAAAATATTTATCCACCCATCTCTCATTTTGTTAATCTCTCAACAAGGAAAAAAGTCAGTTTTTTTTTAAATTACAGATCACAAGTCTTTTAATCTTGAAAGAGCTTATTTTAACATAAGTTATTAAAAAATTATATACTAGTTAATAGTTCTTGTGAAAATTGTTTTTAATGCGATGATTTTTGGGTTTTGCAGGAATTTGTAGATACACAGATGTTCACAGTTCTATCAGATACCCGACTTTCTAGACGCGAGTGTTAACCTTACGGGTTCAGTCTGTTACTTGGATTCAATATCCAAAGACCTTAGATTGCCAAATCTGAGGCATTGACCGCACAACATTAATACGGTACTATCATGTCCTGATTCACAGTAGTTTCATGTTAATTTGTAGCACTATACCGAAACCATCGGCCCTGTATTTTAAGTGGGATTGATGCTAAACAGTTGAATTCTAAGCTTTTAGTAATCTAATAATGCCAATACTTTTGACCTGGATTTTGATGGTTAATTTTGATTATGTATATTCATGAAAGGGTGTTTGGATTTGCTTATTGTGTTTTGAACAATAGATAATTAGTAGTTATATTCAACGGAAGCTAATGATTTCCGTTAAGAGTGTCACACCTCAAAGGTCAGGTTCATGACTTATATGGCTACAGCAAAAGTGGGATTGATCTACACATTACACGACGAAAGACTTACAGAAACTATTTCGAGTTAAACGTATTCGGGGCAAGAGTATACCACTAGCATTGATGCCCTCTTCTCATGTGATATTCATGAACAAAAGGCTATAGGGTTAATACCGAATGAATGTATGTGGCTACGTGTCGATGAGTATAATACCGTCGTCGTGGAGGTGAGGACTGGGGATGTTACAAGTTATAAGAATTGGAGATCGTAGAGGTGTGGTGGTGTCACTTTACAAGGATACCAAGTCAACTCATGTGTATGGGATGAAATTGTGAAAAAAAAATAGTTGCATCATAAAAATTTGTCTTACATTGCTCACATAAGGAAAATGTTGAGTTCCTTTGAAAGTTTTAGCAGTAACAAAAAATCGCATTCTGGGTAGGTAAACATGATTGGTCAAAAATACTACCAAGAAGGGTGGTCTCCTGGGAATTCTTGTGTGAACAATACGTAGGGGCTCGGACCAAAAAAAAAACTGAACCCGAAAAAAGCCCGGACCTGGGTTGTATAAAAACCGGCTATTGTAAACCCGTGTAGGGTTGGGTCCGGTTATGGTATTTGTTGTGAGAACCCGAACCTCGGTTTTTTTCAACACAATAAACCCGGGTTTTATCTATACCTAGGTTTTGTTAATACCCGTACCTGGGTTTTTTTTATACCCGCACCAGGTTTTTTGATACTCGATTATGTATGCACTTTTATGATATGTAATCTTGTAATATTTCTAAGTTTCTAATATATTGGTAGTTTTATGTTATAAAAGTTACCCAAAAATGGAGTTGGAAACGTAAAAACACAAAAATATGAAATAAAAAAAGCTGCGACATCGGGTTTTTTGGATACCCACACCGAGTTTTTTGCATACCCGTATAGGGTTTTCTAATACCCGGCCCGGAAAATCAGGTTTTTATGCCCGTAAATAGGGTATTTTAATACCTGGGTATAGAAAACCCAAACCCAGTACACCAGATATGATTTTCCTAGCAAATACCCAGACCCAAACCCGACCCAGGTATTGCAATACCCGAAAAACCAATGCCCGATCATACCCGTACCCGGGTCTATACCTGAACCAAGGTATTCAAAAAACCCGGTTATGTGCACCTCTACTGAGTTGGACCTTGACGGCTTATGGATTGGATTGTATATTGGGTTGTCAATTTGTTTGGAGTTCAAACTTTAGAGGTTTACAACCTATTTGAAGATTTGACGTGGGTATAGGCCCTCAAATTTAAAAGAGCTCCGATTTTAAAATACCATTACCGAAATGATTTAATTTTAATGTTTTATTTTATTTTATTTATGGCTTTTGGTATGTTATATAATATTTTTTATAAGTTACTCGTATATTTTTATTTTTTTCATGTAAGATAATTTCTTTTTACCTGTTTCAAACGAGATTGTTCATCCTTGTTGACAAAAAAAAAAGTACATTTCAAGATCAAAAAACATTTGTTGTATACAAAACAGTTTGTGATAAATTCAAATTGAAACGCAAACAAACTGTAAATTCTGTAGTTTATCGTTACTGGTTTTAAGCTTACTTGAGGGTTATGTTACGAAAATAGTTAATTCTGTTTTTACTGAACTTAAGTAAGATATACAAAAAAAACTAATAAAATTTAGCTTTATTAGTGTGAACTTTTTAGCTGCTATTACGAATGTTTAAAGGTTTCTAAAAATTAAAAATGAATAAAAATAATAAACGACTCTGCTGGGGATCGAACCCAGAATCTCTGGTTTCGTAGACCAGCGCCTTATCCATTGGGCCACAGAGTCCTTGTTGTTATACCTGATCTTTAACAATTTTAATACTTACAGCATATCTTTTTAGAAAACTTTATGGTAAATAAATATACACAGTGGGATAAATAACAACTTTTACAAAAAAATGAAATCAACTTCTTGTGTTAACTATATTTATATAGAAGATTCACATATACCAAATCTCATCAAGTTTTTCCACATAGTTTTTGAGTGTCTATAATTTTCGAGTACATACTCTTTCTGTATTTACTGCATTTCCATATTTTCGCATATCTACTTTAGAGGTGGTCGTGTGTGTAGCTTCTATAACATTTACGATGATATTGGAAAATAAAGTGGTGCGATAAAATTTTCATATATTCCATAATTGTATAAGTTAAATAAATCCTTTGCTGACGAATAAACTGGACTGTTGTAGTATAAATATATGGTAAACGTAATTATACTCGATATTTTCTCTCTTAGGATTGTATCCGGGGGCGAGGTGAAGAAAAAGTTTATATACTCGAAGTAAAAGCATTATAGCTTAAACAATTTCTGGTTCTCTTGTTTTATTTCTCATTCCTCACTTTTTAGTGAATCTTCAATTTGAGCTGCAACTTTGTTTTTCTAATTATATGTTGAAATTTGATTTTTTTTTCTTTTTTTAATTCTTTATTTTTTAACAGCTACTACGAATTCATTCATATAAAGCTAGCCGAATAACTAGCAAATTGGAAAGCCATACAAGTTTAAAATTGAGAATTAATATAGAATTTTATCCAATACAAAGTTTTTTAGATATGTTTAAGAAAAAGAAAATCTAAAAACTTCATATTATTACTAAAAAGTTATTGAATAAAAAATGTAATTAATGTATTAACATAAACTTTGATAACAAGAAATTCATTTAAAATAGGATACTAATTAAGATTACTTGATGATAAATAATACAAACAACTACTTAGTTTGAATTAAAAAAAAATACTTTTGAATAAAAAAGAATATTAAAACTCAAAAGACGCAATAAATCATTCAATCTGACTAATAAAAATATTAGTACTTCTTTAATTTAATTAGCATACTTAAAAGGAAAAAAAATATAAAAGTTTATTGACGGCTGTGGGATTTGAACCCACGCCCTTTCGGACCAGAGCCTAAATCTGGCGCCTTAGACCACTCGGCCAAACCGTCTTTATTGTTTATGTTTTAAAAATAACATTAATGTGAATATAAATCTTTCCTGATCCAATAAACACAGGGGAATGAATCCAGGTAAAATTATATTATATTTATATATATATAATATGAATTGTAACATGTTGGTGTAGATGGTTGTTGTACGCTTTGCATAAAGTGTGTTATATGCTCATATGAATCAAAGTACAACATCCGTTTCCCGTATTATGGTTTTTAAATAAATTGGTCTATTCTTTTGGACTTCTCGAGTTATGATTGTTTGAGATAGAGAATTAGGGTTATTTTACTGAAATTAGCATAGGTGAACGCGGATAAATGCCTGGTTCCAATGGCGGCTATGATGGTGTGCGGGGAGTACATCCGCACAAGGTCCGTGATTTCGATGGGCACGTGATTTATATTAAAAAAATGATATAATATATATGTGTGTGTGTGTTATCTTTTTTAAATAGTAGACACATATCAATTCCAATATAGGCTCATTTACAAATCACTTTTATAGTTTAGAATTTAGCCCACTTGACATTAGGGTTATTGTGCCCTATACTAATTTGATTTTAAAAAATAAAAATAATGCAACATAATTGTAAAGGCATAAAGGCACATTTTTTCAAGCTCAAACAGGGTGTCTGAATTCTCAGAAACAACACTGCCTAGTCCTTCGTCCACAACTAAAGTCCACGTTGTCTGGTTTGCCAAACAAACATTTGATTATCTAATTGTTACAGCTTTAAACCACACATTCAAACATTATCACTTACCTTGTATAAAATCCTTGCAAATGCAAGATTAGATGGTATTTAGGTGTAAAATATAAAAGTTAAAAAGAAATTAAACAAGCAAATAAAGGGAAAGAAACTATAGCAAAGCAATAAACAAAAGTACAAAACTACCTTCAATCACCGACGATTCAGAAACCATTGATATTTCCATCGCCATCTCTCATCTTCAATCTCTTTCTAACATACATCAATCAAAATCGTTTAACGATTTTCATTACACCTCTTTTACTCTTTACTACACACCTTCTTCGTTCAATAATCAAAATCCTCATAAGAAGGTCTTCAATCTCTTGTTTTTAGCCGCTACTACAATTGGTTTGTTGACAATTCAACATGTTTATATTGTAAAGGTTTCAATTTGTAATGTTTTAGTGAGTTATTTAACCTTATATTTTTTACTAGTTAAAAGACTTCCACTTTAAATATTATATAAGCACTAGTGGGGTAAACACTTTTTTTGGAAAGCTCAAAACAATTCAATTAACATATATTAATACTAAACTTTATAAATTTGTTGACTTCTGAATTCAATTAATTTTATTTAATTCATTAGTAACAATTTTATTTGGATTTTGATTCGGTCCCCATTCTAAGTCATAAATGAATATTGGGGAATGTTGAAACAAATTGGGTTAGAATGGGTAGTTGTTAGTAATGAATATCCTTACAAGCTGGTCTAGTGGTTAGTCATTTGGTTTCTCTCTTTAAGGTCACAAGTTCAACATCTAGTAGCATCACTTTGAAGGACATTGGTGGTGACAATGAAGTTTAGAATTAGGTCTATCCGGAGGTTGCCCAGTTCGAAACCGAGCCGAACCGGCTTTTACCGCAGTGAGCCTTCGGGCGGGCGGGTTTTCCCCAGAATTGGTGGCTTGGTTATGCATACCGTTATGGAGGAAGGAATGCATTTGCTCGATTAAGAGAATTTCAGAGTGTTTATCCGGTGATTTAGTTAATCATTAAAAAAATGGGTAGAAATAAAATAAAATAAGATAGTTTGAAATTTGATAAATCACTAGTATATAGTCATGAGATGACTTCAACATGTTTAACAACTTCAATCCTTAACTAAATTGGTGACTTAAACAAAGTCATTTCCTATTGAAGTTAAAACATGGTGAGCCAAAGGGGGTGGACACCCACCTTGAGAAAGAAATTGTAGCGTTATATGCTTATCTAAATCTCGATCGCTCCTCATAAACTTTTTGGTTCGTCCCCTGTAAACTTTCAAAACCGAGCATTAAAGAGTATAAATGGGCTTTTTTATAGTTGAAGCCTATATCCAAATACTTATAATATTTATTTAAAAAGAAGCTTTGGTAATTTAACATTCTTAATAGCTATAAGCATGCTACATATCTATCTCTAGTAAAAAGGGAAAAAAGAAATCAAATAAAAAGAAATTCTTAATTTTAATCACTTTCGTTAACTTAAAAGTTCTTTTGATTTATTAAACAAAAATCTTGTCTTATTATTTGCTTTTTTTTTCATTTTATTTCTTTATTTGTTATCACTTTTGTTATTTTAAAGTTGTCCAACCAAATTACATTTTTAACCCTGCTTTAAAATTACGATTTCGTCATCAGTTCAAAATTACGTTTTTACCCTAGTTACAAATAAATAGTTCAAAATTACGTTTTTACCCTAGTTACAAATAAATTATGCTTTTGCCCCTAACTAAAAATTACAGTTTTGCCCTTGGTTCAAAATTACGATTTTGCCACGTTTAAATTTACAGTTTTGCCATTAGTTTTTTTTTCTTCCCCACCAAATTAAGATTTTGCCCTCAATTTAAATTTACATTTTGCCATCGTTTTTGTTTGTTTTGCTAGTCAAATTACGATTTTACCCCAGTATAAAATTACAATCATGCCATCGTTTTAGTTTTTTTTATTTAACGGTTCCCTAAGTCTTTTCCTTCTAAAAATATATATGATAAGAAGATACTTTCATCGTTTTTCTAGAAGTATACTTTCGTAATTGGATTGGTGATGTAAAATTTAAACAATAGTTGTATTTGTTATATTGAATTCGTAACGATATTTGATGTACTTTTGTTGATTGAATGAAATCTAGTTTGATTATCTTTTTCTATATGACCCGACCTAATTCGGTCCGAAAACAATTTTATTATATAGGGATAAACAAACGACCCCTAAAAATTTATGCCCTCATAAAAAAAAATGGGTCGGCCACTACGTGTGAATGTGGCTTCATCTAGAGTTCTCAAAACCTATAATGCATCTAGTTTGATTGAGTATTATTGAATGCATTCATATAGGTCAGCTGGTTATATGGAACTATTGAATTGGCAAGCTGGATTGGTTATTGAACGAAACTTTTAAAATTTATTTTTTTCCTAGAAAATACATTATTATCACCTTTTTAAACAACAATAAAACAAGCCAAGGGGGCACGAGGCAACAAAATAAATAAAATAAACAAGCAAAAGGAAATGGACCAGGACAATATTATTATCGCCTACCTGTTACAAATACGAATTAAAGATTAATATATAGTATTACTTTTTTTTGAACGGGGGGCAATAGTTAATGATACTTTGTTTGAAAAATCTATTAGCAAAAGGCTAGAAGAAAGATAATGACAAAATTATAAATATAGATTGATAAGAAAAATAATTAAAGACTACACGTTGTGGAAGGGGTGAGCGACCCGCCGCGAGCCACATAGGCTGGCACTCGCTCGCGAACACCGCAACGCGGTCAAGCAAGTCCTAGCGTGAGTGGCCAATGTGAGGATGGTAGCCTGGGTGAGCGGGTGTTTTGGAGTGTGGTAGCTTGGGCGAGCAGAGGTTATCCACAACTGGCTTAAGTGAGGGGAGGCGCAAGTAAGCGAGGTGATGAGTAGGTGTTTAGTCAGTGTCATGTGACTCAATATTAAAAGATAAATCCGGATTGTCAAGTGAGTGACAACGGATAATCTTATACATAAAGTCAACCTCATGTGACTCAATATTAAAAGATAAATCTGAGTTATCAAGTGAGCGACAACGGTTAATCTTATACGTAAAAAGAAAGACACAAAAATAGAGAAATGAACGTCCCGGATATGGCATTACTATCAGAAAGATGTATAACATTACTATCATAAATGGTAATCTATCCGAATCCATTAATGCGACTTTAGAAGGCTCTATCTTGTTTTTAAACTTTTAAATCTTATTTACACTTTCTTTTTTTTATTATATATTTCTCTTTACACAGAGAGAGAAAAGAGAAGGGATGTATGAATATTAAAATCGAACGAAGAAATGTGCGAGTCTTTACTCTTTAATGTAAAGGTGGGGCTTCCCACACCTAATAATTGACACACTTACAACATCATGATTGCAAAATCATTATGTTTGCAGGCATGACTTACTGAAGCTGGCTTGTAAATTCATGTTTCGTCACTTAAATATTTTATAATATAATATTATTTTAAGGTACAATTTTTATGATTTATGGTCACAGGGCATTGTTTTTTACTACCACTACTAGGAGTATGTCTATCACTAACATTACCAATCGCTACTAAAAATTTTAAGGTACAACTTTTAGTGAGAATCTATACAGAAACTTAATATTTTTGTGTATTATATGTTATATCTTTTGTTTTGGGGCTTTTTTTTAAAAGAACATTGATTTTTTAATTTTAACCTAAAAACTTTTTATATTTTGCAATTTTAACCCACATAATTTTTTTTCACTTTTTACTTAATGCTTTTCATTATTTTCAATTTAACGTCACAATATTTTACCTTCAACTTTGGTCCTCTATACTTTTATCTTTCGTAAATTTTTGTTTTACGTTTCGTTCTAAATTTTGCGAGTTACACGGCGCAACGTTCATGTGTGATTCAAAGTTTTTTTTTTTTCGTTCAAAATTCTGCGAGTTAACACGACACAACGTGCATGTGTGGTTCAATGTGTTTACGTTTATTTTTTTTCGTTTGATAAGTTTGTCGTAACACGCGGGTCCTAGATCGACTCAGTGTTAGTAGTCACTGGCGGTTGTGTGGTACTAGTGCTATTTGACATAGTTTTATGCCCCCACCGCAACGCGGGGATCTTAATTCTAGTTTGAAAAAATTCACAGTTTCGTCGCTACTACTACTACTACTACCACAACAACTACTATTGTTACTACAAGCACTACAACTATTATTATTATTGTAATAGTTAACAAATGTGTATAATTAGTAAGATTACTCGTGCTATGTTACGGGGTTTCGATCGAGTTCTATTTGGTTCCATATAGCAACCGAAAGAAATATGCTCAAATGAATATCTACATATGTTTTACGTCCATCGAAAGCCACACAAATAAATTTAAATTGGACAGAGATACAAACTGATTTTAAATTAATTGTAAACGAAACGTACACGCTATCTTAAATATAACATTAATAAAAATTACATCTAAACATAAACTTACTTAAATTTTATCAACACATGCATAAAAATAAACACGTAAGAAAAAAATTGCTTTTTTAAGTTAAAAAGAGTGACTCGAATTTATACCGTCTAATGAAACGTATTATATTTGACCCGAGTCATTTCTGAACAAATTTTACGTCAAAACGTAGACCAATTGAATTCATACCAACACGTATATATATAAAAAACACGTAAAACTCAATTACAAAGTCTTTGAAAAGTTAAGAGTTTGTAAGTGTTAATATTAAAAATTGAGGGATTAAAATATAAAAAAGTCAAGAAGTATAAACATTGTTCACATAATCTTTCTATTCTAATAGCTGAAATACTTTTTTGGACACATGTCACTTCCTGATGCTTTCTCACCTTAATTTTTTATTTATTTCTTATAGTAAATAATAATAATAATAATTTTAAACAATATATTAGATACGAATAAATATTTTGATTTATTATGATCATATTAAATATCATAATAATAGTTTTAAACAAAAAATAAGATAACCATAAACGTTTGTTTTTATTATGGATGGATGGATGTATATACTTTCGAGTTCGGTGATTGAAATTATAGTAAATTAGGAATCATAAGTTTCCCTTGATATATATTTAATAATTGTATTATTGTTTTTTGCTATAGTTAAATAATTATTCTAGGTCGTGGATATGCTTCTATCAAATTGTAAGTGTTTTTAGACGCATCTATATAATGGTTTGGACTCACCATTATAATCGCACAATTCTTTCAAATGTCAAATCTATACTACTTAGTTTCACCTTTGTAATGTTAGGTGTACTGTTATAATTGGTTTAAACCCCATCAATTATCGTACATTGCATCAACATGTAAGAGAATACCATTTTTAAATATAACAATTCTATACTCTATTCAAAGAGAATTTAATTCTCGATTTTACGGTATAATTCATAAAAATGATGAAGTATATAAAAACGTAGGGATTGATCTCCACCTTTTTGTACTGTATACTCTCTTGGATACAAATTTGAGACGAGTGTTTTATGAATTAAATAAACAAATTAGTATGAAGGTTCACAAAACTAACTAAAATAATTGTATCTCTTAATTTGAATGTATCATAAAAAACGAGATTTAACCCCATGTAATACACGTGTTTCTAACCTAATAATAAATTAAGAAAACAAAGTAAAATGTTATAATAAGTAAACAATACATCAAAGTTCATTTTTAAAAGATAAATCTTGACGACTGTATGTGTTAACATATGACATTATATTTTATCCAACACGTGCAATATTCCTATACTCCATTCAAAGAGAAATGAATTCTCGATTTTACGCTATAATTCATAAAAAATGATGAAATATATAAAAACGTGGGGATCGATCTCCACCTTTTTGTACCGTTAACTCTCTTGAATACAAGTTGTATTTTATTTAACATGTGCAATATACAAGTTTTTTTAAAAGTATAACTTATATAAAATTATATTTATACAACTCATGTAATACACAGGATCCAAACTTACTCAATGTATAAAAAAAGTCAAAAAATGTAAACATTGTTTACAGAAATTTTCTAATTATATTATATTATATTATAGTTAATATCTTAACATAAAATCACAATTCATAGTCTAGGTAAGGAATTATAATCAATTCTTAAATAATATTAAGTCTTTCGGGCATTGCACCTCGTGTTAATTCGTTCATGATGTTTTAATGCGCTAGTCCATGCCAGATGTTATACATTTTTTTGTAAGTTTATTTTCTTTTAATTTGCGGTTATTATAAAATAAGATATTTAAATGATGGTTTTAGAAAAAGTAAGAACCAAAATAATAACTTGAAATAATCACTTGTCTACTAAATAGTTGCATGTGTGTGTTCTTGTATATTACTTTATACTTTTCACATTTAAGACATTTTCTATTAAAGTACTAAGGTACTATTGATTGTATATATATAACACGTTATTGAATATTATCTATTTTAATCTTTTTACTTTTTTTCTGGTTTTTTTTTTCTTTTTTTGGGTTTCGTTATTTTTGCCCTATCTTTTAAAGTGACACTTGTAGCCCCTTAACTTTTCAAAAACTTTATAATATATCCATTTTACTCCCTGGAGTTTTACGTGCTTTCTTTTAAGTACGCGTCGATATGAATACAAACTGGTTTACGTTTCGACGTAGTTATTTTCCTGAGTTCCTTCGGGTCAAATATAATATGTTTTTATTCTTACTTTTATGTATGTTTCAGTTGATCACTTGGTGTTATAAATTCGTGTATTTGTTTTACGTTTTTCCCCAGTTCTGGTCGTTGTTCGGTTTGCACCATTTTACACCCCCTCGACCCCATACTGGTAGCACAGTTTTACGCCTTCGACCCGTAACGTGTGTGCTTAAAGACTAGTTGAATATAATAACTTACGGGGTTAACTTATAATTCTGACCAAGTTTCAACTAACTTCGTCATGTGCCTCTCTTATCATATAATACAAACTAAAAGTAACATAGGAAAGAAAATCATTTTTTATAGTTTAAAATGTTGTTTGATTATTTAAACATGAATAACATCTTAGGATGGTATATATTCGAGTATCATCAAGTATAATAGTAATTTAACGTTTTCTACTTGCAAGTTGAGAGTAAAGTTATTGCAACCCTCGGGGAACAAAAGGTCTACACGTTCATAAATTATATATTAGTATGACACACAATTTAAGAGCTTTTATTCTTTTATCACGTTCATGCACAATGTTAATGTTTGATTCTTTGATCATTAGGATTAGATATGCTATATATTCTCTTGTCTTATTTTATATCACTTGTATTATATGGTTACATTGTATTGTATATTATAAATATCATATAATACAACCCGTGTCAAAGAAAAATAATGATAATGAAACAATGTTTTAAGTTTATAAGTGTAGGGGAAGGTTAACGTACAAGATCACCTTATCGTGCGAAGCATACGCGAGCATCTGAACCGCACATCTGACCCACCCTAGACCTTCAATTGAACGCAGTGATGCAATAGTAATTAACTTGACGTAATTACGCACGTTATAATGCATAATTACACAATTTATTTGTATAATTACACACGTTATTTGTATACTTACGCATGAGTTGGGTTAAACCCTTATTACGCACGTTATAATGCAAAATTACGCACGTTATAAAAAAATCAAAATCCGCATGCTACCAAACATGAAAACTACGCGTGTTAACACTCAAAATTACTCATGAATGGTTTCAACCCTAATTACGCATGTTATACATATAACTACGCACGTTATCAATGGTCGCATATGTTAAGAAACTTTTATCTTTTAAGCTTTCGCTATAAGTGTAATTGCTTCTTTTTAAACTTTATAGTAAAAAACACGTTATAAAGCTTTTTAGTAAAGTAAAATGTTACTTTTTCATCTTTCAAATTAAACTATTTTAGAAGCCACAATTCAAATTTTCTTGCTTATTTGTCGCCAACAAAGTTGGACCATAACACCATGTGTTTTATTGGTATCAATTTGATTTATGAATACAGGATTTTGCTCACTACAATCCAAAATGAATCCGAGATTAACAATTATCATTCTTATCAGAAAAGGAGTAGGGTAATTGGGCATATAATAATTGTATCATAATCAATGTAAGAGATGAAACATACGTTAAAAAAGGTTTACTTCTTTGCTCCATAAAATGCTCCCTTTGGTGTTAAAAAGAAAAATCATGTGTTTATGTGATTTTTATAAAATTGGGTTTATAAGCCGTTTAGACTTTGTTCTAGTGGTGAAGAGGAATCACCTTTTTTTGATACCAAAGTTCAATTTTTTTGAAGTGCAATTTAATATAAAACTAGCATTAAGACCCGTCCACATTGTGGCGCGAGTAGATCATAAACATTGAATGGATTCGTCCAAACTTTAGGTGATCCATTAACCATGTGAAAAACGCGTTTCCACGTATCCAATTGAACTCAATGTAACATGTATAAGGATTGCGATTGGATCAAAACATAAAGTATATCAAATTCATATCGTACAATCATAATGTATTATATATGACCCAACTCATACATAGAAAACGTAACGGGTATGAAGGAAAAACTGCACGCGTAATCAAAAGAGATCAATTAGAGCTTTCAAAAAAAGTGTCATACCCTGACCCGCAGCGGATATGGTAATCGGGGTATGATTGGGTTTTCATCAAAGCTCATGAAATTTACTATTATAAAAATTTCTTATTTATTACTTAAAGTTTAAAACATAACAATCCAGCCAACACATAACTCATACAAACACAAAATGTTCCACACAAAGCTTTGCAAGTAACGTTTTATTTTCTTCGAAGGCCCATGTCCTACGTGATCCATGCTTCACACATGTCCACCTGTATCATGTGTAAAAATAGGGTTTTGGGGTCAACATAAGTTGGCGAGTGAATCCCATTTAATCATTAAGAAAAATGATATGTTTATTATCTTTAAATAAAATGTGCATTAACCAAATTTGATAAACGTATATGCAATCTAAATCACAAACCACACAATCAACTAGCAATGAACATGTGAGCACGATAAGCGATGTGTTGTGAGATCAAGGCTCAATCAAACGAAGTCGATCTAATATATTAGGCAACGCGACGCTCTATCCGTAAGTAACGGGGATCAAATAGGCCTAATGTGAGAGCTTGACTGTAATGAGAAATATAAACACAAATAACAATAAGCAACAATATCACATAGCATGCTAGATCACATAATGGTAATAGCACGAGATTTGAATTAGTGAGATAAACAAAAGCGACAAATGATATACCTCACAAATATGAATAAAAGGAGAGTTGTAAGAATTCACTCACAGTGGGTGCGATTACGATTGATGAAGATTGCGCACGATTTAACGTTTGAGATACCAAACAACGAGAAAGACTAACCTAAATTTTCACGTAATAAATCGGTAAGTATATATTTCTTTTTGGGTTAAAATTAGTATTTTTACTTGGTTTATTAATTGCACAACTTTATTAGATATCTACGATCATTTTTATTGTATTTATTACTATTCTTATGTGCTTAAAAAGAGATTATTTGATTACATATTTTTATAGTTTTTAAGAAAGAAATAATCACAAGTTTAATTAAAAAATATGTTTCTTTTTTAATCGAACCGGCCGGATTATACACTGCGTGTGAGGATCGAACTTGAGACCTCTCGTTACGTGCACGCAGCTCTACCAACTGAGCTACGTGTATAACCCGAAATATATTGAAATTTAATTATACATATACACATACTAGAGCTAACATATTTTTATTTAATTTAAAAAGGTTTGGATAATTTCAGGGGCGGTGTAACTAACCGGATTCGAACTCGAGACCTTGGCTTCGTGTTGCACATAGCCCGACCAATTGGGTTGTGTGACTAACCCGAAGGATATAAGATTTTTATTAAATTTATATACTTACTAGATTATTTCATTAACTAGTTTTAAAAAGGTTGTGTATAATTGGCGAGCCGGAAAGCATGTACAGACTCGAACCCGAGACCTTGATCTCGAATGCACACAATCCATCCACTGGACTGTGTGTCTAACCCGGTATAAATACAAATTTTAATTCGATTTATACATTACTTCCTGATCATCTTCCTTGTTAAGAAATTACAGAACATGTTCTGATTAGCTTAACAATCGTTTAGTTACATATTAGATACATAAATTATGGTTTATGAATCTGGAAGAATAGAGTGAAACATGTACCACGATAGTCGTTGAAATCTCCGATGAACATTAGACTTTTCTGGCGAATTCAAGTTCTTCCGACAAAGGATCTCGATAACAGAAGTTTGCAGAGAGAATTGTGAGAATTGTGAGTGTGTGCGAGTTCTAAATGGGTTCAGAGGATCACTATTTATGGCCAAAGGTGATGGCTTGATTCGGGTTTCAGTTTCCGGTCAAAAATCGGCTACGGTCAATGATTGCCAATTAAATTTAATGCATTGACTCGTTGGTTGAGTCTTGATGCATGATGGGAACGGTTTTGCCTGATTAATTGCAAAGGAGAAACGGTTTTGGTTGATTGCTTGATTCAAGATTGGTTGTTACAGGGCGGGTGTTTGAACTTGATTTCAGAAGTTATTTTGATATAAAGTTTATTTGGTTGGGGTTGTATCAGATGTGGGCGAGTGGTGTAGTGGTGTGTTGTGTGTACGGTTTGGGTGGAGACTCGGGTTCGATCCCGCGGTCCACACTTTTGTTGTCTTTTTATTTTTAATAAGCTTTATATTTTATATTTTATGTTTTATTTATTATTATTACTTTATTATCTTTATTATTATTTATATTATTAATATTACAAAAACTATTAACAGCTAACAAAAATTTGAAACAGGAGATTATTACATATATTCGATTACAAATATGGAGTGGGTTTTAGGACCCGTTTTTCGTCAGATGATACAAAAGGGGGGGGGGGGAGAAACCATAATTTGACTCTACTCGGTTCGAAAGCAAATTTACGAAACATACATAAATTAAGCACGAAAACATATTATTTTTTTACCTGAATCATTTCCCAATAAAGTTTACGTCGAAACGTAGAACAACACGATTTTATACAGAAACGTACATAAAAATATGCACGTAAAAAGTAGTTTCTTGAAACGAAACGTATTATATTTGACCTGAGTCGTTTCTAAAAAAAAGTTAACATCGAAATGTAGAACATATCGTATTTATACCTGCACGTACGTAAAAGATGCACGTAAAAAATAGTTTTTAAGTAAAGGAAGTATAGGGGTAAACCGAAACAAAATATTAGTAAAGTTTAATAGGTCAAAACGTTCGTAAAACCGTGCCAAGTAGCACCAATTCCACAACGGCATTGACTCTCAACATCGAAAAATCTGTAAAAATAAAATATATAAAATGGAAAAAATCACAACGAATGAAAAGCAAACTTAAAATCGTTGAACCACGCACACCCGTTACAGTGTGTTCATGCGAAAAATTAAACGGAAACGTAAAACGTAGAAAATAATAACTAAGTCGATCTAGGACGGCCCGTTGCGACGAACTTGTCAAACGGGGAAAGTTGCACACGTTGCGACGGGCCTGTCAAATGTGAAAAAAATAGAGCAAAAAACGTTGAACCTCACATGCACGTTACGACGTGTTAACTTGCAAAATTTAGAATGAAAAGTAAAACGAAAAACTTGCGAAAAAAAAAGTATGGGGGACTAAAGCTGTACATGAAAAAATGTTGGGTTAAATTATAAAAGATGAAAAAACCTTGGGTTAAAAATAAAAAATTAAAAGGGCTTAAAATACAAAATATAAAAATCTTTGGGTTCAAAGTGAAAAATGAAACTTTTTTTTTTTAAAAACTCCCCATGCTTGAGTACAACACCACAATGCAATAAATTGTTGCTAATTTATAATATAGAAATATATTGAGAGAAAGATGGGCGCCAAAGATGGTAGGGCTAGCCCAATAACGGATTTGAATACAAAGAGGATATGGGGTCCACTACATTCCACAAATCACGTTAACAGACAATTGTTTTAATTTTCTTCTCTTATTTAACTTATTAATTAAACAACAAACCCTTGTTAAAAGGTGAGTTAGTTATAGGCTTATAGCCCTACAGCCTGCATGGGAGTGACCTAACACTTTAACATGCACTCCTACTAAAGATGATGTTGATTTTGTATAACATTGTAGGATTTCTTTTCTTTGAATCTAAATTGAGGGTTAAAAAAAACATTAAACTACTTCACATGATAAAACATAACATGAATTAAATGTTTAATCTTTAGCAAGGAGGTGTGATTATGTTTTTGATATTTTTTCTACCCTTTTACTTTGTCAATAAGACTTTGTTATTCTATTTTGGCATTTGATCTTGTGAGTGTACTTGATAACTTAGTGGTGTGAAATTCATCAACACACTCATGGTGTGTGAAAACCCGCATATTAGTGAGAAGATCCCATTTTGGTTGTGGTTAATACATTTGTGGCTTGAAAATCCACATGTTGTGAATGGATCTCGATTATTAAACTTCATTAGAGCTTATACAATCTATATATTAGGCTTCATTGTTAAGCCAAAACTGTAACATCCCTGTAAATCGGGTTTTTGAAAACCCGCTCCGTTTTGTTTCAATAAAAGAATATTTAATTACGTCGTTGGAGCATTTTTTTATTGAGTATATAATTGTTCAAAAATAATTGTTAAGTTTAAAATAATTATGAAATAATAAACAAATCAACTAAATATTAATATATTTAGAAATTGATTAATTGGATAAAAAATAAAAATAATAATAAATAAGCCCGAAATAAAAGATGGGTGAAGCAGGAATCGAACCCGGGTTCCCCTTCATGAATAAACTTATCTAATATATAAATCTAATTAAAATACGAGTATAGCCGGGTTAGACACCCAGCCCAGTTGGTCGGGCTGGGTGCATCATACCGCAGAGGCTCGGGTTCGAGTCCCTCGGTTATCACCGGTTCGATCCAATTTTCAATCTTTTTGAAGTTTAATTAAATTTGAATAAATCTAAGAAGTGTACAAGAATAATTAAAATCATGATTCCTTCGGGTTAGACACGTAGCTCAGTTGGAAGAGCTGCTTGCACGCAACCGAGAGGTCACGGGTTCGAGTCTCACCACACGCATGCAAATCCTATTGTTCGACCGGCCTGACAACCCCCTTGACAGACTGACAAGTTTTTATTTTATTTTCCTATTTTATTTTATTCTTAATTTATGGATTTATATTAATTTCTAATCTAAAAATCAATAAAAATTACTAAAAATATAGGGTTTAAAATACCAATAAAAACCACAATAATAACTTAAAAATCTAAACAAAGGTTTTTAACCAAAAAGTTAGTTTTATTTATTTATTGAGTTATCGCGTTATTATTTTTAGGTTAGTACTTTCTCATCGATTAAATTTCCAACTCGTGCGCTCTCTTTACCACTCAAGAATACGCACCCAAGGTGAGTGAATCTCTACCAATTACCCGTTTTAATCATGTTTTGGGTGTATCATGTGTCATTTCTTTATTTTATTTAACGCTCGTGCTAACATCATTTTGGGACCAAATGTTATGTGGTTTATATGTGGATTCATTTTATCATTTAAGTGCAATTATTTCATTAAGCCCATCAGTTCCTCATGGGATACGGGTTGAGCATCAGGTGCCTCATTAGATCGGCTCCGTTTGATTGAGCCTTGATCTCACACACATCATCCATTATGTCATATGTTCATACAATGTGGTTTGTGATTTGTTACATATATACATTTGTTCACATGTGATATATGCACAATCTTATTTAAACAACAATAAAATTCATTTACTTAAATGTTTTATCAAGGTTCACTCGCCAACTTTTGTTGACCCAAATTTCTTCTGTTTTACGCATGATACAGGTGATCAAGTTGAGCAAAGAAACATCTAGGACGGCCTTAGAAGAATAATCAAGTTATTTCGTTGGAACAATCGTTTGTTTTATTGTTTGTGCTTGTATGAATTTCGTGTTGGATATTTGAAACTAAATTTGAATTTAATAAATATGAAACTTGTCACACCCCGACCCGCAGCGGAATAAGAGTCGGGGCATAATTGGGTTATCACCAAAGCTCATGATGTTTACTAATATGTTTCATATTTATTAAAATCAAATTACATCTCAAAGTTTCAAGTCAAATTCATACAATACAAGGAAAGGAAAAATTAACTAGAACAATCCCAATTCTAATCTGGTTTATTCTTCTAGGCCGCCCTATATGTTTCTTGCTTCAACTTGATCACCTGTATCATGTGTAAAAATGGGGAATTTTGGGTCAACAAAAGTTGGCGAGTGAACCTTGTTAAAAACATTTGTTATTGATACCTTGTTGTATTTAATATGGAAAATTGTGCAATAATCATACATGAACAAACAAATGTAAACAAACAATCACAAACACCTTGCATGAGTATATGATATGAATGACAATGTATATATTGGCAACGTCTCGTTCACGCTCATAGGTAATGGGGAACGGCTCACGCTCATAGGTAATGGGGAGCAGACGGCCTATGATGTATGTATGTGCGATCAAGGCTCAATCAAACGGAGCCGATCGTATGTTGGCAACGCCTCGTTCACGCTCATAGGTAATGGGGAACGGCTCACGCTCATAGGTAATGGGGAGCGGCGGCCTATGATAATGTATGTACTGAAAATGATAACTTTAATCTAAACATTAACCACACAAACAATTGATATATATTGGCAACACATTTGATCATGAATATGATGGATGCACAAGTGTTTAATTTAAATAAATAATAGCGACACATGATACACCCCAAAATGTGATTAAAACGGGGAATTGGGAGAAGTTCACTCACATTGGGTGCGTTTGTTTGAAGATGTTGAATGCGCACGAGTTTAGAGGATTGATCGACGAGAGATAACTAACCTAATTAATAACGAAAAGGTACGGTAAGTAAGTGGATTTTATTAACAATTTTAATAGAATTTTTGGATATATTTTTGTGAGTTTAAGGCTATTTTCTAACTTTAAAAACGTTATTTTTAAGTATTTTTAATTGATTTTTAAATTAAATAAATAAATAAAAAATGTTGACTTTTGACCGTTGACCATGACCGTTGACCGTTACTGTTGACCGTTGACCGGTTCGGTCGTTTGTATGTGTGCGCTGGGGGAGACTCGAACCCGTGACCTTCCGTACGCGTGCACGCAGCTCTACCAACTGAGCTACGTGTTTAACCCAAAATATTTCTGTTTTTAATTATACTTATATACTATTTAGATTTATTCCAGAAATCATTTATTTTTAAAAAGGATTTAAATTGTATTGAATCGGTGCCGTTAACCAGTCTCGAACCCGGGACGTGCGAGTTAGTGTTGCACACAGTCCACCGCTGGACTGTGTGTTTAACCTGGTTAATATTCCGGTTTTTATTATACTTAACATGATTCTGTGAGTTATCCCGGTTCGGTTAAAAAGAGCATTTTTGTTTAAAGGAGTGAGGTTGGGGCAGGGATCGAACTCGAGACGTGTTTTTATTATTTGCACACAGTCCACCGCTGGACTGTGTGTCTAACCCGTTTATTAATCTGATTTTAATTAATCTTATTATACACAGTCGACTTCGTCTTCTTCGCTCAAAGACTCAGTCGACGATTTTTCAACTGTTCTTGATTGAGTCGTTCATCGAACATATTACTGGTTGAAATGTGATGAATAAAATGAGTTCAGGAAATCGAATGTACCGAATCAACTGTATTTCCTCAGAATTCCGGCAATGAACGTCGGCTCTGATTTGTGTATTCCTTCGATTCACAGCGTGAGATTGGAAATTCCCAAAGTTTTCCGGCGAGAGCTGAATATTCCGGCTATGTCGTCTGGGATTGATTCGTTTTGAGGTGAGTCTCGGTTTTCCGGCGAAAGTCCGGTTATGGCAGAATATTTCCGGCGAGTGAAATTGCTTCGAGAAAAGGTGCTATTTGAGCGAAAAGACTACCAGAGACTTGTGGGTGTATTTATAGGGAAGAATCGAGATGAATTGGGTCTGATTTTAGCCTCGATTCATAGTCAGCTGTTTTCCGGCGGTTACGACTGGTGTCGCGGGTTTAGGCATCGGTTATAACCGATGTTAAAATTACTTCTTCCGTTATATTGATAGAAACCGTCAATTATTGGCGAAGTCGTCGGGATTTCCTGCGACTGCGAAATGGGCGCGTCATTGACTGGATTTGATTTCTGTGTTTTGTTATTTGAATTAATTGTTTCGATATGTTATCAAATAACACAAGTGGCGGAGTGGTTGGATGTGTGGAGTTAAGTCATTGGCTGACCCGGCTGACCCGGGTTCGAATCCCGGCAGCCTTGTTTTATTTTTAATTTTCTTATTTTCATTTTTTAACAATTTTTGTTTTTAAATCCTAATTTGTTTATTAATTATTTATTGTTTAAAATTAAAATTAATCATAAATACGCAACCAAATTTTATAACTTGATATTCGTTAAATAAACGAAGCGGGTTTTGAAAACCCATTTTTCGGCGGATGTTACAAAACTTGTTAGTAAATATCATGAGCTTTGGTGATAACCCAATCATGCTCCGACTTTTATTCCGATGTGGGTCGGGGTGTGACTATAGGGATATAGGATAGGTTATTAGACCCTTAGAGCCTATACTATAGTTGATTAGATTTTTTAATTGTTTATGTGTTACATGCAAAATTCATGATGCTTATATGTTTCATGTTTATTTTCACACACAACATTATGCAAGCACACTCACAAGTACATGTTAATATGCAATGCTCATCATAGTTCATATCCTCATAACGTATCATATCTATGAAAGCACACACCTCACGATTTCATAATTTACATGATTTATTTTCAAAGATTTTTGCAATGTTTTCATAATTTTCAAATCACATCAAAGTGAATTTTCATGACGGGCATGTAGTAACTGGAAGGGTACGAGTATCGGTAGTCGGAACGTCCTGTCTAGGCTTGGCATTCGTATAAATCCAAAATAAAGGACCAGTTTGCCTACCTGTGGACTAACGATGAGAGTACGAAGGACCTATTAGGCCAAAGCATGCTATACCAAATGTCGTGTGAACTAACCCCACTTTGAGTTGTCATTGTGTCTACACCTGGACACCCTCCGACCTTACATCTCGCAATCATGGTTTACGATTTTCATTCGGGTGATGCGAGTGTTAACCAGCCGACACCAATGTGAACCCTACCAAGCCCAATAGTCATGGAGGCCCACATGACTATACAGTCTATAGTAAGGGAGACATTTGGAGGCCCAAACATGAGCAAGCCCAAGACATCCTATGGATGTAGTTAAGTTATTTTCAGTTATTTATAAATGTTGTTTTCATTCTTTTTACGACACATGACACCTAGAAAATTCTCAAACTCACAATCTCCCTACATATATTCCTGTAGATGTCTGCTAGACACTTAAGAGGAGGTAGAAGGTCAGGAAGGTCAAGCGAACGCATGGCCACGCAAATTGCTCAACAAATGGCCGCGGTACTTTCTGACATCGTACTACAAGTTCAACAAGCTGTCGCCGCAAACCCCATCAACCCTCCAAACCAAGAAGGCCAAAACGTCACCAACCCTCCTCCAAAAACCACTAAATGCACCTACAAGCACTTCAAGTCTTGCGATTCCCCAAAATATGAAGGGACTGAGGGTGTCACTGCTCTCCTCCACTGGTTTGAGGAGATGGAAAACACCTTTCTCAATAGCGACTGTCCTGAGGATCATAAGGTACGTTACGCAACTAGAAGATTGTTTGGGGTAGCCCTTACCTGGTGGAACACGGAAAAAGGTAAGCGGGGTGTGGAAGATGCCATGGCCTTATCATGGGAGGAATTGAGGGAATTAATGACAAGACACTTCTATCCTAGGAGCGAGATCAAAAAGCTTGAAGATGAATTCTATTCTTTAAAGCAAAAGGAAGGGGATCACACCTCCTACAACAAGAGGTTTTTTGAATTGAACCAGATGGTTCCCAATTTGTTCACCCCATTATACCGCTTAATCGAGCACTACATTCGAGGCCTCCCCTCGAAAATCCAAGATTCGGTTTTAAGCACTTCTCCTGCAACACTCGAAGCCGCAATGGAATTAGCTATGGAACTTACGGAAAATCGCATTCGTAATGGTGATTTTAAAGATGAAAAGAAGAGAACGACTGTCGAAACCCCAACTCCAACCCGATCTGGTTCCTCCTCAAAGTTTGCTGGAAAGAGGAAGCGAAATGGCAAAAACTTCGCCATCACCCAAACCAACCCTCCCATCACTGCTACACCAATCACCCAAGTCGCCCCTCCAGCCGCACCATTCAAAAGGCCATACACTGGCCCACACCCAAAGTGTAATCGTTTCCAATACCATCACCCTCCTGAGAACCCTTGCCAACATTGCACAAGTTGTGGCCGTACAGGTCACACTATCCAAACCTGCCGTACACTTCAGCGATCAAACCACAATCAACTTCCAACCTAAACCCAAAACCAAATGGTGGGCCAAGCCCAACAACCCTTACTTCTAGCACCTGCACAACCCACAACCCAACCTTACTACCAACCCAACTACCCCATGATGCAACCCATACGAGCCTGTTTTAATTGTGGGGACCCAACCCACTTCAGAAATACTTGCCCACGCCTGGTGAACATCATCAATGCCCAATGCCCAAGTAAACCCGGTGAACCAAGCTAATCAAGCTCCTCCACCTTCTAGAGGAAGGGCCTTCAATATCAACACCAACCAAGCAAGGGCGGACAATAATGTAGTCAATGGTACGTTTCTCATAAATGGTAGTTATACATCCATATTATTCGATACTGGTGCGGATAAAAGCTTTGTATCCTTAGAATTCGAATCTATTCTCGACCTACCTCGTGTTAGTCTCGCTGAATCGCTCACGGTGGAAGTTGCGGACGGAGTACCCATTTCGCTAAATTCTATTATACGTGATTGCACTCTTACCCTAAAAATCACGACTTCTCGATTGACCTCATTCCTATGGAATTGGGAAGTTTCGATGTTATCATTGGTATGGACTGGCTCAGCCAGCATCACGCCGAAGTGGTGTGCCATGAAAAGTTCATTCGTATCCCTCTCGCCAATGGTCAGACTCTACGTATCTTCGTAGAAACTCCTTCGAAAGGGCTCAAATTGATGTCTTGTCTTCAAGCTCGAAGATATCTTCGCAAGGAGTACGTCGCATTTCTAGCCCACATCGTCACGAAGGAAGGAAAAGAAAGGAAGCTTGAAGATATTCCAGTCGTGAAAGAATTTCCGTAAGTTTTTCCCGACGACGTTTCAGGACTTCCTCCTGTGCGAGAAGTCGAATTTCGAATCGATCTTGTGCCTGGCGCTACACAAGTCGCAAAATCTCCTTATAGGTTAGCCCCATCCGAAATGCAAGAGTTGGCCAGTCAGCTGCAAGAGCTGACTGACAAAGGATTCATACGTCCTAGCTCGTCGCCTTGGGGTGCACCTGTTCTTTTTGAGAAGAAGAAGGATGGAACGTTTCGCATGTGCATTGACTATAGAGAACTCAACAAGTTGACCGTTAAGAATCGCTATCCTTTGCCTCGTATTGATGATCTGCTAGACCAACTTCAAGGTGCCACCTGTTTTTCCAAAATCGAGCTTCGTTCTGGTTATCATCAGCTTAGGGTGCGTGAAGAAGATATTCCAAAAACTGCCTTTCGAACTCGTAATGGTCATTACGAGTTCATGGTTATGCCCTTCGGTTTAACCAACGCCCCCGCTGTCTTCATGGATTTAATGAATATGGTATGCAAACCCTATCTCGACCGTTTTGTCATAGTCTTCATCGACGATATATACTCCAAATCAAAATCCGATCATGAGCGACATCTTCGACTCATTCTACACTCTTAAGGACTGAAAGACTTTACGCTAAGTTCTCAAAATGCGAATTCTGGTTAAGAGAGGTACAATTCCTTGGTCATGTCATTAATGACAAAGGGATTCATGTCGATCCTTCGAAAATCAAGGCAGTACAAGAATGGCAAGCGCCACGTACCCCTACCGAAGTTAGGTCGTTTCTTGGCTTGGCTGGTTATTATCGACGCTTCATTGTCAATTTCTTTCGTATCGCCGTTCCGCTCACTGCCTTGACTCACAAGGGAAAACCTTTCATTTGGGGACTCAAGCAAGAGGAAGCCTTCCAAACTTTGAAACAAAAGCTATGTGATGCACCTATCCTTACACTCCCTGAGGGTTGCGATGACTTTGTGGTTTATTGCGACGCATCAGGGCAAGGTTTAGGCTGTGTACTGATGCAAAGAGGAAAGGTGATAGCCTATGCCTCTAGGCAACTCAAAGTACATGAGAAGAACTACACCACCCACGACCTGGAGCTTGGAGCCGTCGTGTTCGCTCTCAAGATATGGAGACATTATCTCTACGGTACCAAGTGTGAAATATACACTGACCACAAGAGTCTCCAACATATCTTCAATCAAAAAGAGTTGAATATGAGGCAATGAAGATGGGTCAAACTTCTCAACGATTACGACTGTGAGATTCGGTATCATCCTGGCAAGGCAAATGTGGTGGCTGATGCGCTCAGTCGAAAGGGTTATGCGAACTCTATTTATCTTCTATGTTCGCAAATTGTAACTGATATCAAAGATCAAATACGGGCAGCTCAACATATCTCTCTGTAACGGAAAATGACGTACGCGATGAGCTGTCATGTGGAGCCGAACTCAAAATCTAAACCAAATCCGATGGTATCCTATAATATTTAAACCGTATTTGGATTCCCGATCGCGACAACCTTCGTGATTTCCTCATGAATAAGGCACACAAAACACGATACTCTGTACATCCAGGAGCTGATAAGATGTATCAAGACCTACGATAAACCTACTGGTGGCCTGAAATGAAGAAGGATATCGCTGTTTTTGTCTCCAAGTGCCTTACATGCTCTAAAGTAAAAGCTGAACACCAAAGACCTTCAGGACTTCTGGTCCAACCCGAAATACCGGTGTGGAAGTGGGAAAAAATAACCATGGACTTCATTACCGGGTTACCTCGCACCTCCAGTGGGTATGACACCATATGGGTAATCATTGATCGTCTCACAAAATCAGCTCACTTCATTCCGATTCGCGAGGACTTCAAGAACGAGAAGTTACCTCGTATTTACATCAGCGAAATCGTAAGCCGACATGGTGTACCATTAAGCATCATTTCAGACCGTGATGGTCGTTTCACTTCACGCATATGGCGAGCCATGCAAACTGCTTTGGGTACACGTTTAGACCTCAGTACCGCCTTTCACCCTAGGACTGATGGTCAATCTGAGCGCACCATCTAAACCCTCGAAGACATGCTTCGAGCGTGTGTCATAGACTTCAAAGGGAATTGGGACGCTCATCTACCGTTAGTCGAGTTTTCGTACAACAATAGCTATCACTCAAGTATCGGCATGGCTCCTTTCGAAGCTTTATATGGTCGTAAATGCCGATCTCCAGTATGTTGGCACGAAATTGGTGAAACGCAAATCACCGGACCTGAATTGATTCAAGAAACAACCGACAAAATCATTCAAATTCGAAACAATCTACTAGCAGCTCAAAGTCGTCAAAAGAGTTATGCGGACAAACGACGAAAGCCCTTGGAGTTTGGCGTGGATGATCAAGTACTTTTGAAAGTATCAACGTGGAAGGGAGTGGTTTGTTTTGGCCAGAAGGGCAAGCTAGCACCACGCTACGTAGGACCTTTCAAGATACTCGAAAGAGTAGGTCCTGTAGCATACAAGCTTGACCTACCAGAAGAACTTAACAGAATTCACCCCACGTTCCACGTATCAAACTTGAAAAAGTGACTCGCTGACGAAAACCTCCATATCCCTTTAGAAGACATTCAAGTTGATGAATCAATGCACTTCGTTGAAAGACCAGTAGAAATCATGGATTTCGGTGAGAAGCGTTTAAGGCGAAGTCGTATTCCAATCGTTAGGGTGCGTTGGGAGTCAAAACGAGGGCCTGAGTTTACTTGGGAACGTGAAGACTCAATGCGCAAGAAATACCCGCATCTCTTTCCAGTTGCAACCACTACTTAAAATTTCGGGACGAAATTCCTAAAAGTAGGGGATACTGTAACATCCGTGTAAATCGGGTTTTTGAAAACCCGCCCCATTTTGTTTCAATAAAAGAATATTTAATTACGTCGTTCGAGCATTTTTTTATTGAGTATATAATTGTTAAAAAATAATTGTTAAGTTTAAAATAATTATGAAATAATAAACAAATCAACTAAATATTAATATATTTAGAAATTGATTAATTGGATAAAAAAATAATATTAAATAAGCCCGAAATAAAAGATGGGTGAACCGGGAATCAAACCCGGGTTCCCCTGGACATTCACACACTACAAACACCATTGGACTGCACACACTATTATGCAAAGTTCAGAAGTATAAATCTCTTATGTTGACTCTCGTTTCAAACCTGCAAATCAAGGTTGCGATCAAAAGACGCGCCTTTCCTTTCTTGTTGATATCTCCGACAACTGGCCGGATCTAAATATGGTAAAATCCAATTAGCTCGGCTGTCATTCTTCTGGCAAATTGCCAATCACAATTCGTATTACCATAAACCGAAATCGAAATCCTATTTACCTCTGCCTTTAAATACTAAACAACTCCTCAATCGAGACTCGCATCTCTTTCCACTCACTCTGTTTCTCTAAACTCCCCTCTGCCACCGGAATTCCATGTTCGCCGGAATACAGCAAGAGCTGGAATCAGTCACCGCCGGTGCAATCAATTTGGTAGAACTTCTTGTTACCTTGTTATATTATCTTAATTATCATCTCATTTAATCGATTAAAGGTTTTGGTGAATGGTTTAGGCGGGTGGACTTTCTGGGTATAATAGTTTGAATGAAGAAGATGAAGTGCAGGGGTGTTTATATATATTTTACAAATTGGGTTACAACCGGGTTAAGCACCCACATGACCGCCGGTTCGAAACTCTCCTCACACCCCGACCTAACACTTTTAACCTCTTTTTAATTTCACCGGTTCGATCCAATTTCAATCTTTTTGAAGTTTAATTAAATTTGAATAAATCTAAGAAGCGTATAAGAATAACTAAAATCATGATTCCTTCGGGTTAGACACGTAGCTCAGTTGGAAGAGCTGCGTGCACGCAACCGAGAGGTCAAGGATTCGAGTCTCACCACACGCATGCAAATCCCACTGTTTGACCGGCCTAACAACTCCCTTGTCAGACTGACAAGTTTTTATTTTATTTTCCTATTTTATTTTATTCTTAATTTATATATTTATATTAGTTTCTAATCTAAAAATCAATAAAATTTACTAAAAATATAGGGTTTAAAATACCAATAAAAACCACAACAATAACTTAAAAATCTAAACAAAGGTTTTTAATCAAAAAGTTAGTTTTATTTATTTATTGAGTTATCGCGTTATTGTTTTTAGATTAGTACTTTCTCGTCGATTAAATATCCAACTCATGCGCTCTCTTTACCACTCAAGAATACTCACCCAAGGTGAGTGAATCTCTACAAATTCCCCGTTTTAATCACGTTTTGGGGTGTATCATGTGCCGTACCATTTCTTTATTTTATTTAACGCTCGTGCTAACATCGTTTTGGGACCAAATGTGTATTGTTTGTTATGTGGATTCATTTTATCATTTCAGTGCAATCATTTTATTAGGCCCATCAGTTCCTCGTGGGATACGGGTTGAGCATCAGGTGCCTCATTAGATCGGCTCCGTTTGATTGAGCCTTGATCTCACATACATCATCCATTATGTCATATGTTCATACAATGTGGTTTGTGATTTGTTACATATATACATTTGTTCACATGTGATTTATGCACAATCTTATTTAAACAACAATAAAATTCATTTACTTAAATGTTTTATCAAGGTTCACTCGCCAACTTTTGTTGACCCAAATTGCTTTTGTTTTACGCATGATACAAGTGATCAAGTTGAGGAAAGAAACACCTAGGATGGTGTTAGAAGAATAATCAAGTTATTTCGTTGGAACAATCGTTTGTTTTATTGTTTGTGCTTGTATGAAATTTCGTGTTGGATTTTGAAACTAAATTTGAATTTAATAAATATGAAACTTGTTAGTAAATATCATGAGCTTTGGTGATAACCCAATCATGCTCCGACTTTTATTCCGCTGCGGGTCGGGGTGTGACAAAAACCTGGTATGCTGACATCGCTTGCACGGCCCTTACGCTAGGCTTTGGCACAGACCAAAAGTTGGTGAACTCACATTAAAATATGTATGTCTTCATATATACTATATTATTATAGCGCATTCCGTTAAATAAAGATCAAAATATCCTCTATTAGTAAGAACAAGTGTTCCGATGAAGTAGCGTGACCCCGACCAAGGAGACTGCCTCGTCAGATCAGGAACGATGTTACGAGGTACTTATGTATCTGATGGACCCTTAAAATGCTCATGACTAGAGAGGCGTGTGAGTTGACAATGTTGTAAAGGAATGGTGCAATTAGATTTCTATAATCCAGACCTCGCTGTGGCTTAACAAATAAGCTTTCCAAAATGTTGACGATTGCGGTAACCTTAACAAGAGCCCTTCCAAAACAACATCAAATAATGTATTTTGTTAACTTAATGAAAATACGCCAACAACCTTAGATAGGAACCGTGTATTCTTAATTCGTTCACCACACCACCAAGCTAATAACTTGGTATTAATTAATCCTAACTGGATTCTATCCCATGCAACACCTCGTGTGATATGATATTTTACACCCATTTATGATTACTCGCATTTACTTTTCTGTCTTTTATTTTATCGTCAATAAACCATATGAAATCAATCAAATAAAACTAGTTGCTAACAAAACAAACGTTAAGTAGTAAAAGTTGTGTCCTTTGGGTTTGATACTTGGTTCTTACATAAACTTTATTACATAAAAATATGTACATATGTTTTTTTTAGTATTTGTTAAGTATTAGTAAAAATTAATTCTTATAAATTAAAAACCTTGATAAACATGTTCAAAGTACCACTAATAAAACACTACTAGCAAGCGCACATCACCTATCTACCTTTCAAAACACTAAACACTCACTCAACGTCTTTTCTCGCCAGTTCTGCAACTTCTTGAACTTTTTTTCTCTGTCGACGGATGTATATGAAAAAGCTTTTACAATGCTGACCAAGACATATGAATGCCAACAACAAGATAATAGTTGCGTTTGTATTGTCTTCCGTTTACCACAAACAGACACCTTGATATGGTTCCATGCATTTCATTGTTGATAAATGGGGATTGGTGTAGAACATTGATTTCGCTGTTTGAACTGGGAACATCAAAGTACACATGCCAAATTCTTGGATCATTCGGCGCCACCGCTTCGAACATGATCTTTGGTTTTTTTGTGATCACCTCTCATAAACTGACCTTACAAACTCGTCAGGCACATTCTCCAAACAAAGTATGTATAGTTAATGCTACCGAGCATCCCTGAAGGCTCCATCTCGCTTCATGTGTGACGTACAAACGTGCAATGTCGTGGCTATTCAGTCTTTGTAAAAACTCTATATCGTATAACTTACTAATCGTGCTGCAAAAATACTCTGGACATTTCTGTGAACTCCTATTAGATATAGTTAAATATTTGTCGTATTCGTTGGTAAGGTAACTTATCGGTTGTGAGTTGGCGAATCACGAATGTACATTTTTTAGCGGCGCTAGACTCTTTTTGTACCTCATGTTGTAACCTACTTAAAACAATTCAAAATTGCAATATATATCTCCCACATTTCTAAAAATAAACATTTCGATAAACAAAATCTTGCTCCAAAACGTCGCAACATTGTACTACGGTTTTCGACAAAGTAATCATTTATTAAAATTCATGAGTCCCTTCTCAATTACGACTTCAATATTTTTCTTTGATTGTCTCGTATCTTCAAGTTCTATAGATGTATCGGCCACCATGGTAAGAAATTCAAGAGTAGAATCGGAAGAGTCATAAAACATTGACGAGTCAGGGGAAACAATGTGCTTGAACCCTTCAATTTTTATTTATTTATTTTTTGTTTTGTAGAGAATTTTAAGTTTTAATAGAGTAGGAAAAGAAAAATGTGAAAAAAATAAACGTATTTTAATAATTTATATAGTGGAAAAGAGGTTTATTTATTATTATTTTTTAATCAATTAACGTCACATGACCGTTGGATAATGTTCGCATTCCCCCACATCTAACCCGTGATTGTGAACCAATTCTAGCCCCATCATGTCATGATCGCATGACTTGCAGTGGTGTTTCATGCCATCACACAAACTTGGACACTCATCCCGGGTGCCGTAAGAAGTGATAAAGTGAACTCCTTATTCGTATATATTATTCTCATTGATTAATTTAATATTTAACCGAATAGTCTTCTTTATTTAATAACTAAAAATGTATTAGAAGAGTTATTCTTCTTTATTAGTTTAACTAGTAATAAGACATGCGCGTGTTGTGGCGTGATAGATCGTAAACATCGAATAGATTAGTACAAACATTATATGATACGTTAATTATATAAAAACATGTATTTCGACATATCTGATTGAACTCAATGTTACCTATATAAGCATTGCAATTGGAACAAACATAAAGTAAATCAAATTTATACCTTACAATCATAATGTATTATATGTGACCAGAGTCATAAATATAAAATGTAACGGATTTAACAGAAAAGCTGACACGTATAATCAAAAGAGATGAATTAGAGCTTTTGAAAAATAGAAAAAAAGAAACCACAATTTGATAACACTTGGTTCGAAACAAAATTTACAAAACATCACCTGACACGTTTCCCAAAAAATTACGTTGAAACATACACCAACTCAAATTTATACCGAAACGTACGTAAAAATATGCATGTAAAAATATTTTTTTCAAACGAAAACATATTATATTTGACCTTACTAGTTTCAAGAAAAAGTTTACGTCAACACGTAGAGAAAGTCGAATTTATACAGGCACGTACATCAAAATATGCACGTAAAAAGATCAGTTTTCGTTAAGTAAATGAGGTATAACGGTAAACTCGAAACAAATTATTAGTAACAAAACTTAATAGGTCAAATACGTTAGTAAAATTATGCCAAGTAGCACTAATATCAAACCACTGCCAACAAAACCAACATCATAATAACTTGTAATATAAAATAAATAAAAAAAAGTTAAAAATAACGTCGAACAAAAAACATACGTAAAATTATTGAACCACACACGTCAGTCACGGCTGCTAATACAAAGAAATTAGATAGAAACGTAAAACGTAAAAAAGTAACTAATTCAATCTAAGATTCGTGCGTTGCGACAAACTTTTCAATCGAAGAAAAATAGACGTGTTGCGACTGGCCTGTTAAACGGGGAAAACAGACGAAAAACGTTCAACCCTACACGCACGTTGCTGCGTGTTGACTCGCAAAATTTAGAACGAAACATAAAACGAAAAACTTGCGAAAGATGAAAAGTATTGAGGAACCAAACTTGAAAAAAAAAATGTTGGGGTTAAATTGAAAATTGAAAAGCTTTGGGTTAAAACTAAAAATTCAAAGATATTAAAATGAGAAAGATAAAAACATTTAGGTTAAAAGTTCAAACTGTAATTTTTTTTGAAAAACTCCGATGCATATGTTACAACTACTTTAAGCAACAAAAAGTTGCTAATTTATAATTTAGAAATATTTAACCAAATAGAAAAAAAGTATTAGAAGAGTTATTCTTCTTGATTAGTTTAATATTTAACAAAATAGTTTTCTATATTTAATAACTAAAAAAGATTAACTGTAACTAAGTTACAGATTGCGTATCTTTGTAATTTTTAAAGAATCACCTTTCTTATTTAGATTTGCAAATCTAATAACATATATTTGTTTTTTAAGATCTAAAGATCATTGTTGTAAAGAGTAGTTAAATATTTATATTAGATTTGGTATTTTATTGTTTCGATGTTTATTAAATAAAATATATATTAGGTATTTTCTTGTTGATTTTAGAACTTCAAATGACAGGTTGACGTCAACTTCAATAAACAAACAAACAAACCAACCAAATAGGGTCCTAAGAAAGTGGTCGAAATCGTGGTGCAATGTTTATTTGAGTGACATGAACCTAAAAGTTACCTTTTATATCATAAAGTCATCCACTAACCCATGTTGTCTTTAAATTTTCATAAGATGAGATAGGGTTTGCTGGTGTAAACGAGTCAAACTTTGTTTGTGAATTGTTTAATGAGAAGTTCGTTTACGTTTATTTGTTTAATAAATGAATGAATATGAACAAGAAATTTTGTTTGATTAGTTTGAATGAACTAACATAAACAAATGTATCATTCCTTCAATTGTGTTCGTGAACATTCGGTAACATATTCGTTCATGTTCGTTTATTTATGTTGTTCTTTAGAGTTTTTGTACATTTATTTATTTTATCTAAAGGTTTTTCATATTTTTAATTCATATATATTTTATTACCCTATTAAATAGAATAGGAAACCTAATTCCCACCTTGTTCATGCATTGTTCCATTTTCTTGTCATTATTTATATCGATGAATACTATCGACCTCTATTCCATGATTAGGACTTCAAGTTACAGCACTTCTTCCTCCGCCATCCACCTCTAGCCTCCACGGGTTTAAGTTGTCTTTTTTTGTATTAGTGAATCATTCGTGAACACGTTCATTTCCTTAATGAATGAACACAAACATAATGTCTAGTTTGGTAAGTGTTCATAAACACAATATTTCCTTATTAAACGAACAAAGTCTTATTTATGTTTGTTCAATTTGTTTATAACCCTAGTTGCGTATTAATTGTGTTACGCGAGAATATGGGTATGAGTGACAAAATGAAAACTTCTTTGGCAAAAGTGTCAGCAATGCAAATAAAAACACTATTACATTTCATGGAAATGTGTCGCAAATTAAGTAAAATAAAATAAAACTATATTTTGTAGCAAAGTAGGAATTAAATAAATAATTAAAAAGTAACTTTTATCACAAATAAAAAATAAAAAAAAATCACCTTTTGTAAAATAAATATTTCCACAAACATGTTCCAAAAAATAAAATAATATAAAGAGTAAATTATAAATTTTCTCCTTTATAATTATATCTAATTTCACTTAGATCTTCTTTTACTATAAAATTGATGAGATTTGTGATTTATATTTTAAAATCGTGTATGATACGTCATTTTGCTCTAAGCAAGTTATGTTTTCTCGATCACCCAAAGGTATTTCAGTCTTTTTACCCATGTAGTTAAAATAGTTTACCAATAAAAACTAAATTTAAAAATGATACTAAATTAACAAAATACAATCAATTCAAATCGATAAAACCCTAGAATTTGTAATTAATTATTCCTTCACTGTCCAAACAATCACATATGTATCACGAACAACGAATAATGGATATAAATGTAGAACTTGAACATGTGAGCCTATGAATCGTGTATGTGGTGATGGAGTGAGAGTGATTTTGAGTTTAGAGAATGAGAGAAGGAGAAAGGGTTCCAATCAAACTGATGCTATGGGGTTGGGTTAAGTCTGGTCTGAATTGGAATCGAGTCATATCCACCGGTTCTTGTTAAAATTGACGACTACTATAATAGTCGACGAAAACTTGGATTTCTAGCAGGTTATAGAGTGATTGGGAGTATCTGAGGGTTTGGAAAAGTGCAAATGAGGTGTAGGAGGCTTGTTTTATACAATGGGTGAGTACGGTTTGATGTTTAATGGAGTTTAAAGGTGATTGGGGAAGAAATAGGTGGAAAAAAGGTGACTAACCCGTAGCTAGGAAACAACCATTTTCGGATTGCCAGCCTTAGCGTCACGCGAAGGCAAAGGGAGGGGGGTCGTGCGACGCGGCGCCTCTTTTGGCCACAACAGTTTGATCTTTTTTACACTTTAACCCCTGAACTTTTATAGTTGATCATTTTATGCAATAACTTTACTATATAGTATGTTTTCGAGTATGGAACGTGTTAATCAAGTATAATTCACGTATCGTGAATGTATGTATGAGTAGTTGCACAGTATCGGTTTGCAGGTAAACACGTATTTAGTGATTGATTGTATGTATAGCACGTATGGATTCCATTATGATCAAAGTCTTGAAATCCAAGGTTGGAAACGAAATACGAATACAATATGATTATAAGTTTCCAAAAATAGAAATACGAATACACATTCTAAATACGAAAAGTACAAAAATGCGGAGCGTTAAAACTAATCAGAACATCTATTGAAGATATGTTAACATTTGTTCAAGTCTTGGAACCACCGTTGAAGAATAACCAAGCGCTGATCAATGGCCAAAGCCTTGTTGAAGCAAATATCTGTTCAAGAAGACCAAAAATCTGTTTTGGCCAAACAGATGTTTGGAACAAAGCAATAGTGGTTTGAAAATCTGCAGTTTTATCAATGTAACAATATTTTGCTTGTAACAGAGTTTTAGTGTCTTGGATCAGATGTTAGATCTTCGTAGATGTTTGTTAACATCTATGGAATCTTTTCTGTTAGGAGTGTTAGATTTCACTATAAGGGTGAGGTCAGCTGATTGCAAACAAACCTTTTGTACTTAGTATAAACGGATTTCGCATGTGAGAGATCTATTCATCACTTAACATACTCTCTTTTGTACGAACAGATTTTTGTGTGATCAGGCTGAGGGGGAAATTGTATAATCATCATATTGTAAATGAAATAATTTAAATCTCAATAGAAAATAGTTGCTGATATATCTTCCAACTTGTGTGTTTATTTCATTACTTGCGTTTCAGTTTATAAGTTGTTTGTTTTGTGTTTGATTAAAATCACAAGTATTAAAAATTCAGATCCTACATTTTCAAGTTCAACCACTCCCCAGTATTTCCATTCTTTAGCTTAAAAGAAATAAAAAAAAACTATTTTCTCATGCGATTATTTTTATATGCGTATTGGTATATATTCACGTTTTGGCGTAATTTATTTTAGAAACGAGTCGGTCAATGTAATGCATTTTCTTACTTATTTTTATGTACTTTTTAAGTTGGTCTACATTTTGATATAAATAAAAAAGTGTTTTCCCATGTGTTCATTTTAATGTACGTGTCGGTATAAATTTATGTTTCAACGTAAATGATATAAATTCAGGTGTCAACATATTTTTCTTAGGAAATGAGTCTGGTCTAATATAATATAATATGTTTTTATGCTTATTTTTGTATGCATCTTTGGTTGGTCTACATTTTGATGTAAATTATGTTCGCAAATAAGTCGGGTCAAATATAACACGTTATCATTCAACGGTATAAATTTGAGTTACTATACGTTTTGACATCGCTAAGGCCTGATGCAAAGGTAAGGGTGATGTAGTGATTAGATGGAACCCTTACCATATGAACCAGCCTGGGTTCGATGTCATTCTTCTTGCAACCACAATGTTTATATAGGTTACACTGTTGAATACATCGAAACGCGCGTTTTCATATGATTAACGTATCGCAAGCTATAAACAACTAAGGCGCCGCTGCCACAACACCCGGTCTTAGGTAACAATCTAGTTAAGATACAATAAACAAGTAAAGAAATAAACAAATATATATTTATATATATTTTAAAGTTAATAATAATTATTATATTAACAATAATACTAATAATATAATTCATAAAGTTAACTTTAATGATAATTATATTTTGCAAATGTAGAAAATGCGTAGAAATTTCCTGACGCCATAATTTGGTAAAAAAATGTGTAGAAGATTACGTAGAAAACAATAATCCTACAAGGGTTTTTTTATGCCATAATTTTTTTTTTGTCGCAAATGTCAAAGTGATTTCCTACATATTTCCAATGAAATTTTGTATTGGAATACTTTCTAGCATAGTATACTACTCTCTTTTCTGTCGACTACAACTAAATGGTTTAACTTCGTTATTTTTTTTATTTTAAAATCGGATCCTAAAAAGAAAATCCTAAGAATTTTGATGACCAAGGAAGTGCCCTTCATGACCCGATTGGTCTTGTCCCTGTAGTGAACATATGGAGCGTTTAACATAATGCAAATGCTACCTATAAACGTGAAAAAAAACTCAAACCTTAATACCCAAAAGTGTGTCTATATATTCACAAACTATTAATGGTAACTTAACCAATCAAAACTTACCAATATATTTTAATTTTCAATTCCATCCCTTATACTATAAATTGTATGTATCTTAGTCGGTTTAATATTAAGATAATATTTAATTTATCATTTATTAACTTGTGTTTGTGAACTTAAAAAAATATCAAATACACATTTGTGCTTATTTTTTCTTTTATCTAACATTCCTTCGGATATAATTTCTTTTTATTGAAAATGGATTGTCCCCATGGTTGTTTTTTAACAAGGATAAAAGGGTAATTTAATATTACTTTAATAAAAAAAACCAACTCTATTAGCCATTTGGACCGTACCCGAAAGAAAAGATAAACCCTAGATTCGATAAAAAAAAAGTTAAGGACCAAAGCCAAGGTTTTGAACAAACCACATGAATCATTTATGTACCTTTTTTTTTTTTACTTTTTAAAATGAGAAATAAATTTATGAAGTAATAATTTGTGGTTAAAAGATAAAGATAAAAACCGAAATGTAAAAAATGCTTAGTCATTAAAAGTTACACACTACTCATAAGGTAATCCTTCAAATCATCATCATCATCATATTCAGTAGTTAGTAAATCCTACCAATAACAAAATTAAGGTAGAGTCTGAGAAGGGTAAAATGTAGACAACCTTACTTATACCTCGTAGAAATAGATAGGCTGCTTTCAGTGACACCTCGACCAACATAAAGCGAAATCGCATATTGTATAACACAACTATACGCTAACGAGGAAATAAAATTAAGAGGCTAAAAGCCAGGGGCGGATCTACATTGAGAACTACGGGTTCACACGAACCCACTCGGTTTCAAATTTTTAGTAGAAATATTAATATAAAATTTGGTATGAACCTATAAAAAACATCTGGGATGAACCCAGTAACCAAATTTATGGATGATAGAGTGGTTCAGTCATGTAGTTCCATGCTTGAGGTCACAGGTTCGACTCCTTCTAGGGTTAAAACTGTTTTAATTTTTTTTCAGTAAACCCACTGAAAAAAATTCTTGAATCCGCCACTCCTAAAAGCAATAGTACATGACTTAACTTGATGGTCTACACCAAAATGTCAATAATGTGATATCTAGAAAAATAAATATTACGTTGTTATAAACGTCAATAAAAGAACACAAAAAGATGATTCTGAATAGACCAGTGAAGAAAAAAAATCATCCACTTGAATGTCTTAAGAATATGAATGTATACAATGCTTTTTATAATATTTTATTAATATAACGAATTAATGGTCCACGTTGATGATTACGATGTTAAAAGAGAAAACGTACGTACGACCTTAGTAGTCAAAGAAAATGTTCCTTATTCGTTACTAAAATTTAAACGTGTAAATCAGAATATATGCTATTACTTCATAAAGTAACTTTCATTAGTTATATGTGTATATAAAATTGTGGCTTTTATATTAATACAAAAACCGAGTGATGCATATAATTGTCGTGTAGGATTTCTCATGTCTTGTTGCTAAAATAAAGCTTATAAAGTTAAAAGAGAAAACATAAAAAATATCAGGAAAAGAGTAATGGAGAAAAGAATGACCGTCCTAAGAAAAATTCCTTTTCAATAAAATATGAATATGAAAAAAACAAATATTTCCTAATCACTTTATGAGTCACTTGTTTCTCTGAAAATGATCGACATTCGTGTATATATATATATATATATATATATATATATATATATATATAGGGTGGGTTTCCAGAGTGAACACTAGTGTATTTTATCATCAAATCCTGACCATTGATTTGCACATATGTATTAATAATCATAGGCTAGGATTAGTTCACACAGTTCACTTTTAAAGGGTTGTTCACAAATGGAACTAACCCAATATATATATGGTTTAATTAAGAACCATCATAATTTGTGAGAGTCAACTTTTACTTTTTACGCGAGTTGGGCAACCACTTTTTGCACAAACGTAGATGAAGATACTATAAACATATCTGTAAAAAAAAGATTGTCGAGTCGATAGTTACGCCTAGTGTAAATTTTTGTTTACGGAGATGTAAATTTTGTTTACGCCGATATAATTTTGTTTATATCCGATGTAAATTTTTGCATGCAATATTTTTTATTTTTATTTTTTTATTAAAATAAGTGATTTTTTTATAGATTTTTGTAAATACAACTGCAAACCATGCATTAGTAAAAAGTTGCACAAAAGACAAAAGAAAAGAACAGAAAGGAAGTTCTCGGTTAATGCTACGGAATAGGACTTTTCACCATTTGTTTAATATTTGATGTTTTTAATTGGACGTTTTTAACATTTAGGGATTCTTTTATATCATTTTGGTTAAATGTTTATTTGAATTTATATGAATACATCATATCGTTTTGTTTGAATATTCGGTAGTAATACTATAGATTATTTGTATTTTTAATATTTTTAATATACTAATATATAAAAATATGTAATAATAATAATTTATTCCATGTTAAAGAAATGAGTTATTTTAGCTAGGCCTAAATTCACGGTTAACTACCCATAACTGGCCCGCCATAACCATCAAAACCGATTAATCAAAACCACCATAACCGATTGGTCGTGGTTATAGTAAGAGGTGTACAAAAACCGGTTTTAAGACCGAAACCGGATATTTTTAACCGTTTTTTAACCAGTTTCAAACCGAACCGAACCGTGGATTTGTGGACCGGTTCGTATGCTTGATCTTTGAAACCCGGTTTAAAAACCGAAATCGGTTTTAAAAAACGGGTTTAAACTGGTTAAAAACCGACCCAGACCAGTTAGACTAGTTACTGTTCTGGGTTTAAAAAACCGGTTATAAAAAAACCAGTTTTTGTCTTGGATGAAAAAAATAGGTTCGGTTAAAAACCGGATTGATTTAAAAAAACGATTTGTACACCTCTTGTTATGGTTATCCATTAACCCACATCGTGGTCATGGTTTTAGGCCAAAACCGACCCATGCACACCCCTAAAATCCTAATCCGATTAATCCTGATTAATCGCTGTCGATACCTTACCGGCCGACTAACACATAACGCTTTTTACAATTTATGTAAACCTCAGGGACTTCATGCACTAAATTTATTTATTTAAACTTCAAAAACAACATTAAGGTTTTCAGATGATTTAGCACCTTACTTCCGGCAACTAATTGCCGGAATCTTCAACAACCAAAACTAAATATATATTTTTTTACCTTAAACATGTCCGTTCAACGACATGTTACTGATGTTTTTCGACTGAAAACCGTCACATTTCCTAGTTCTGATCATATTCCGGTGGGCCAAATCTGACCCTAAATGAACACCTCAACTTGATGTTGACCGACTAGAAGTTGTTGCTGACTGTTGTACACGTATGGTGTGAAAAAAAATCTTGAAAATAGTTTTTATAATATATTTTTATTTAAGTAGTCAGTTAATTAACTTGTAAACCTTTGCAATTAGTTATTAAAATATAACTCAATTAAAAAACATCAAGTAGATTTACATATTGAAAATCACGTACATTTGGTATTTAAAAAATAAAAATATAAGTTGTGTGGTCTGGCAACCAATAAGGTGATGACACGTTAACTATAAGTTGAAAATAATATGACCGTCTTGTTTAGCTAACAATATTCTAACATTGTAAGTCCTAAATATGTTTTTCTTTCATTTTCTGATTCTTTCAATGTGACAATTTAACCCTCCATAACTCCATCCTAGTCACTTTTTATATTAAAAAAAAAAACAGATAAAAGTGGTTGAAAAAATTGACTAACTGGTTTTTGTTTTTCTCAATATATTGTTATTTTATATATTTAACCCACTAAAGATAATACGGAGCTAAAGTTAAATATAATATAAGTAGGTTAAAGCTAAGATGTCTAACTTTATCACAAAAATGATTAATAAAAGCCGAAAATATGTTAACAATCTTTTAGTTACCTTTAAAGAGTAAAGATTCTCACTTTATTTCTTTCTCATGTTTAATTAATCCCATAAATTCACACCATTTTTGTGCTATGTATTGTGGGCGATAAAGATAAGCGCATAAAAGGAATGTTTTAAAATTCAGTTGTTATACGATATCAGATTGGGTTTAGTATCGGTTAGTTGGGCGTATTGTGCGGTTCAATCGGATGTATCAGACGATTTAACTGGTTTATAAGACGGTTCAACCGGTACTACCAGCCGTTTTGAACCGGTTTTTAAAACATTACATAAAAGTCCTACAATTGACCGAGGGCGCGTAACACCGCCCCTAGGTGAAAGGGGCACCGCCCTTTTTTCCGTGGCCTTCTTCGTGAGCATGAAGGCTAATCCATCATATCACTTCGTCAATTGACCAATCTAATTCACACACCTCACACTCCTTTAAAAAAATACGAAGTCATAATTTATACCCTTCATACCACATGATACTGGGCGTAAAAAGTAAAGTCACTCATACCTATCTGAAAACACTTTATTTTTCATCCCTTCACAAAACATACTCAATGGCAGAACCCAGGGTTTTTTTGATGAGGGCAATCAGAAAGATAAACCAAAGTTTTAAACAGACAATCAAGATTTTTACCTAAAATAAAAGGGACAACTGGACAACTGCCCGCTTCCTTTTCCCTCGAGGGGCGGCTTTTTACATTTTTTATAAAGAGAACGCGTTCCATATTTTACTTCCTATATTCGATTATTTTAAATCAGTCCGACCAGTAAACCAATAAAACCAGTATTTTTCAATAAAGGACCCATTTTTATTACAACTTTCTACAAAGGCAACACGTACATAGTTCGGTTGGTGGAGATACAGCTAGGATCCATCATCAATCCATCATCTATCATCAACACCGTCCAATTGAAAACGACACTCACATTCATATTCATATACCCTGAAAAAAATGGGCTGCTAACATATCTCACCCATTTCCATTATAGCAACTTTATATACACACATATATATATATATTCATTCCTTCAGTAAAACACCAATCCTTCATGTAACCCCCAAATTCTTCACTGAAATAACAAACCCTTTGTAAAGTAAGCTGCTTTGCACTACGAAAAACATTAGGAAAACACACAGAAAGTGGGTTTTTTGGATTCTTGTTTAAAGGGTTTCTGATCAGATTTCAAATTTTTTTTATAAACCCTTTGTTCTTCTCTCTCCTCTCGTGAATGTTTGCGTAGGATAATCACAAAACAGAGTGAGAAAGAAGAGAGAGAGAGAGAGAGAATTTGAAAAGATTGAAGGTGTTGTTTGTCTTCATTTGCTCTGTTCTTTTTTCATCTTTTTCCGTTAGAATTCCCACATCTGTAAGATTCATTGCCACATGGTGAAATGCTCTTGCCACAATTTGAATATTTTTCCCTATTAAACAACACCCATCTGCTTCAATTTCACAATTCCCATCTCAATTTCTTCAATTTCAATCATGGAAATTAGGGTTTTGGAGCTTGCTGCTACTGGGTTCAATCTCACTTTACTCTTACTCTCGTTCTTGATCCTGTTTGCCAAAAAGATCACTCTTTATGTCAATCAAAACAGTGTTAGAAAAGATGATACTGATGAGAACAGAACTAGGGTTTCTGTAGGATCTGAGTTTCTGAATGTTGAAATTGTTAAACTTTATAAAGCATCAGTTTATTCCTCTTTTTATGTGCTTTTGATACAAACTGTTGTGTTATGTTACGACGTCGTTTGTTTCATCACGAAATGGGAAAAGGGTGTGAGTTTTGAGCCTCTGTTATTGCCTGCTTCACAGGTTTTAGCATGGTTTGTGTTAAGTTTTTCTGTTCTTGATTGTAAGGCTAAAACCCTTGAAAAGTTCCCATTGTTGATAAGGGTATGGTGGGTTGGATCTTTTTTGATTAATTTGTGTACCCTTTACCTCATTGGGAAAGTGTTTGCTGTTGAAGGGTTGAAATTGTTGAAAGTTGATAGTGTTTTAGGTAATCTTGCAGCCACACCGGCTTTAGGGTTTCTATGTTTTCTCGGGTTTAGGGGTGATAGTGGGATTTGTATAATTAGGGGGTCCGGTCTTCAAGAACCATTGTTGATCGAAGAAGAAGATGCAGGGTGTCTTAAAGTAACACCGTATAGTGATGCGGGTCTGTTTAGTTTAGCAACACTATCGTGGCTAAACTCGATTCTTTCGACTGGTGTGAAACGACCTCTTGAGCTTCGAGATATTCCGCTTCTTGCACGCGAAGATCGTTCCAAATTCAATTACAAGATTTTGAATTCGAATTGGGAACGATTGAAGTCCGAAAATCAACCTTCGTTAGGTTGGGCTCTCGCAAGGTCGTTTTGGAAAGAAGCTGCAAAGAACGCGGTTTTCGCAGGGTCGTACACGCTCGTGTCGTATGTGGGCCCGTATATGATTACGGATTTTGTTGATTATTTGGGCGGGATTGAGCATTACCCTCATGAAGGGTACATTCTTGCAGGTGTGTTTTTCGTAGCGAAGTTGATAGAAACGCTAACCACCCGACAATGGTATCTAGGAGTTGATATTTTGGGAATGCATGTGAGATCGGCTCTTACCGCCATGGTTTACCGAAAAGGTTTAAGACTGTCGAGTTCAGCTAGGCAAAGTCATACTAGTGGTGAAATCGTAAATTACATGGCGGTTGACGTACAAAGGGTAGGTGATTACGCGTGGTATCTCCATGACATATGGATGTTACCAATGCAAATCATTCTAGCTTTAGCAATTCTTTACAAAAGTGTCGGGCTTGCATGCATTGCGACGTTAGTCGCCACTATTTTATCTATAGTTATAACAATCCCGTTAGCAAGAGTTCAAGAACAATATCAAGATAAATTAATGGCCGCTAAGGATGATCGAATGCGAAAAACCTCTGAGTGTCTACGAAATATGAGGATTTTGAAATCACAAGCGTGGGAAGATAGGTATAAAGTACGATTAGAAGAAATGAGAATTGTCGAGTTTAAATGGCTTAAAAAGGCGTTATATTCACAAGCATTTATCACTTTCTTTTTTTGGAGCTCACCTATCTTCGTGGCGGCGGTTACTTTCGGGACTTCAATCTTGATTGGCGGTCAACTTACAGCGGGAGGGGTACTTTCGGCGTTAGCCACTTTTAGAATCCTTCAAGAACCGTTAAGGAATTTTCCCGATTTGGTTTCGATGATGGCTCAAACAAAAGTTTCTCTTGATAGAATCACGGGGTTTTTACAAGAGGAAGAGTTGCAAGAAGATGCGACGATCGTGTTGCCACGCGGGATGTCTGATGTGGCGATTGAACTTAAAGACGGTGAGTTTCAGTGGGACCCGTGTTCTCCAAGGCCGACATTGTCTAATATTCAAATGAAAGTTGAAAGAGGGATGCGTGTAGCGGTTTGTGGCAGTGTGGGGTCCGGGAAATCAAGCTTTCTTTCTTGTATTCTTGGTGAAATCCCGAAAATATCTGGTGAAGTAAGTCGTGACTTCTTACATGTAATAAACTTTTTTAAGTCTTTAATTTATTAATTGTTAACGTCATTTCTTTTGGTTTTAATTACGGTTCAGGTTCGAATTTGTGGGTCGGCAGCTTACGTATCGCAGTCAGCATGGATACAGTCCGGAAACATTGAAGAAAATATTTTATTTGGTAATCCAATGGATAAGGCTAAATACAAAAGAACACTTCAAGCATGTTCGTTGAAAAAAGATTTGGAGCTTTTTTCACACGGAGATCAAACGATTATCGGTGATCGCGGTATAAACTTGAGTGGGGGCCAAAAACAAAGGGTGCAGTTAGCAAGGGCTCTTTATCAAGATGCTGACATCTATCTACTTGATGATCCGTTTAGTGCTGTGGATGCACACACTGGATCAGAACTCTTTAAGGTGCAGATGTAGTTATTTGTCGTTTACTGAAAGTTTAGTTGTTTTAAAAGTTGATTATAACATAATATGTGACTGTAATATTTTGCAGGAATACATCATGACAGCACTAGCAACTAAAACGGTCGTTTTTGTGACTCACCAAATCGAGTTTCTGCCTGCTGCTGACTTGATTCTGGTAATAAAAAAAATTCTTTTAATATATTTTTAAATTCTTTTGGTAAAAATGACTAGATGAGGTGTGGATCTTGCAAGTTAAGAAATGTTGAAAATAAGGAAAGCAATTA
The DNA here is from genome assembly GCA_947069175.1 of Scalesia atractyloides. Taxonomy (NCBI): domain Eukaryota; kingdom Viridiplantae; phylum Streptophyta; class Magnoliopsida; order Asterales; family Asteraceae; genus Scalesia; species Scalesia atractyloides. The sequence goes on along the minus strand of CAMTDV010000002.1, from coordinate 6,331,127 downwards.
TTTGATGCATAATCAAGTAACAATAAATCAATAATGGTATATAGAACCACTAATGCTAAAATAAATGAGGTTTTTTTACTTTGAATAGAAGTGGCAATTTTGAGCCATTTACTTGTAACCGGGCCGATTTGAATTTAGTTTTACATCTAACGGGTCAAATAAGTGCATTCAAAAAATAGGGAAAAGGAAATGGGTTGAAAGTTACCCGATGTGTGTGTGTGTGTTCTTTGTTTTTTTTTAATTTACAAAATCTGCTAAATAATCTTACTTAGAATAAATGTGATTATTATTGAGATAATATGATATATGCAATCATATTTGACATTAATTATTTTAACAAAAATTGTGATTTTTGGAGAAAGGTGTTTCGTGTTAAACCAACCTCAACCGGATGTGTTTCAACCGTAACAAAGAGTATTTATAACATAAAATTGAATTAATTTCTTAAATAGAGTTGGTAACAGTTTTGTTAGGCCACACATGGAAACAACATTACCACAAATAAATAGGGTTTTTCTTGCTTGTGCCCTATGCTAAGGGGCATTTAATGCACATAAATTTCCATCAACAATATCCAGTTAATATTATTTATCTAATCTTCTTATTCTAGCAATGACAAATTCTGTAGAATTAACTAATTTGGAGGTCCTTTATCTTTTATATGCATTGACCTTATCATGTGCCTTTATGGCACAAGTTGGAAAACCCAATTAAACTAGACTGAATATATGGCAACAACATTATGTAACGCAATAATCTTATGATCATATCATGGTTAGATAGCTCAATAAATAGGGGTCATGTGATATTGTTTGGTATGCTTGATTTGATTATCAATCTAGGGTTCAGTTAAGGCGGTTAGGAGGTCTGGTTTAAAAACGAACCTACTTCTTAAAAGCAGACCATTTTTGTATTCAGAGTATATTGTCATTTTAGTCCCAGAGGTTTGGTCACTTTTGCGACTTTCATCCAAAGGTTTGTTAGTCCATATCTAGGTCCTCGTGGTTTCAAAATCTTGCCATTTTCGTCCCTGAGGTTTGGCAATTTATTGCGGCTTTCGTCCCTCGAGGTTCGGCCCTCAGGGATGAAAATGACAAGATTTTGAAACCACAGGGACCCAGATGCGGAAAAACAAACCTTTGGATGAAAGTCGCAAAATGGCGAAACCACATAAAGGGCAAAAGGGCGCGCCTAATGTAGTTCTGGGTCAAAATTGGGGCCTATAGGAGGTTCATACGTAAAAATAACCACAGGGATAAAGAAATTATGAAAGGTTTATGCGTTAAATTGGTTGATATGTAAAACAGATGATAAGAGGTGCAACATCTGGTTGTAAATAAAGCTTATTTGGTTGTACAGAGACGTGTGCCTCGGCTTTTGGGTCCGTAACGCCTCGCAGCGGCTCACGCTTTTTTAAACCAAGTTTGTTAGTATATATTTTTTATATCCAAAAAAAATATTTTCAGGTTCTTTGTTATTATTATAGTTATTTCCATATTGTAGGTTCTTAAAGAAGGTCAAATCATTCAAGCCGGTAAATACGACGAACTTCTGCAAGCAGGAACCGATTTCAACATGTTAGTTTCAGCTCACCATGAAGCAATCGAAGCAATGGATATTTATAACCACTCAGACGATGAGTCAGACGATAACAACGATTTAATTAAAAACTGCGACTCAGTCGGAAGTAGTATGAACACAACCATAAACGTCCCAATTGAAAAAGAATCCGTTTCGGGTCAAAAAGCCATAAAAGAAAAAAAGAAATCAAAACGTTCGCGAAAAAAACAACTGGTTCAAGAAGAAGAACGAGAACGTGGTAAAATCAGCATGAAAATTTACCTATCGTATATGGGTGCAGCGTATAAGGGTTTGTTAGTACCCCTTATTATTATCGCACAAACGTTATTTCAAGGTCTTCAGATTGCTAGTAATTGGTGGATGGCCTGGGCTAACCCGCAAACCGAAGGGGATATGGCTCGGGTTAGTAATTTTGTGCTGATTGCGGTTTATATGGCACTTGCGTTTGGGAGCTCGTGGTTTATATTCGTTAGGGCGGTTTTAGTGGCTACGTTTGGTTTAGCTGCTGCGCAGAAACTGTTTGTGAAAATGCTTCATAGTGTTTTTAGGGCACCGATGTCGTTCTTTGACTCTACTCCAGCAGGACGTATACTGAATCGGGTATGTTACGTATATAGAACTTTGAATACTTAATAGTTCAGATTTGCTGTTTCGGTTTTGTGTTAATCTTTATTGATATTTCAGGTATCGGTTGACCAAAGTGTTGTTGATCTTGATATTCCGTTTAGACTCGGTGGATTTGCTTCGACAACGATCCAGCTTCTTGGTATTGTTGGGGTAATGACGCAAGTGACGTGGGAAGTGTTGCTTCTTATTGTCCCGATGGCGATCACATGCTTATGGATGCAGGTGATTGTTTTTATCTTCCAATACTTTTGTATAGAGGTGGTAATTTTGACCCGTTTGCTCATGAACGGTTTGATTCGGGCAATGTTTTATCTCTTAGCAAGTTGAAATTTGCCCAAAGCGTACTTTTAACGCATTAAACCTCCTAAATCGGTGTACTAAAAATGGAAATACTACTGAAATAATATAGTTAACGTAATCATAGTTAAAACACTGCCTGTTTCTGATAATTAATCATCTGGACAAATTGTGTTCGGCTCAACCAGACCCGACCTGTTTTGACACGTACCAAAAGTTACCCGTTTTCACCCGGAAACATGTAGGTCAGGGCCTCTAATAATGTTTGATAGTATTTCAAAGTTTATTAGGAGGTTATTGGATCAGCTTGCATTCGCAAAAAGTAATGAACTAATAATAACTGGTATATGATTTCTTCATGCAGAAATACTATATGGCATCGTCAAGGGAATTGGTGCGAATTGTTAGCATCCAAAAATCTCCGATTATTAATCTTTTTGGGGAATCAATTGCTGGGGCAGCAACAATTCGAGGTTTTGGGCAAGAAAAAAGGTTTATGAAGAGGAATCTTTATCTTCTTGATTGTTTCGCCCGCCCGTTCTTTTGTAGCATTGCAGCTATCGAATGGCTTTGCTTACGCATGGAGTTGTTATCAACTTTTGTATTTGCTTTTTGTCTGGTTTTATTAGTGAGTTTTCCGCGTAAAGCCATAGACCCTAGTAAGTATTTTCGCAATTTTTTATATTTTCTTAAGTCTTGTAGTTCACGGCACATATATCTATTTATGTGATAATGGGCCCTCTTAAATAAAATTGAGATGAGACTTGTGAAAAATCTAACCAATTTTAATTACATTTTATTAGGTATGGCGGGCCTGGCTGTCACTTATGGTTTACAATTAAATGCTCGTTTGTCACGGTGGATACTTAGCTTTTGCAAGCTTGAAAACAAGATTATTTCCATAGAGAGGATTCATCAATATTGTCATATCCCGAGTGAAGCTCCACCTGTCATTGAAAATAACCGTCCCCCACCCTCATGGCCCGAGGAAGGAAAAATTGAAATTATAGATCTTAAGGTATTTTTATATAATATTTGGAAAACTGATAAACCTTTTGACATGTGTAACATCTCGTTGCATGCTAAGTTGCTAACTTTTAAATGTTGGTTAAGGAATTAACATGTGTTATTTAGCGTTAATTAGTAAAAGAGGTGAGAACAGTATTTCTTAATGTTTCCATAATTAAGAAAATTAACAAAAATCAGGGATTAGGAAAAGTGTAAGGGGATTGGTTTAGGATCAAACACAAAGTCTCCTTAAAATAAGAAGTCGTACGAAGGGTATCAAACGGACTCCGATTGACCTCATTCAAGCGGCATTGGAACCATCTCATCGAACTCTACGATACGAGATTTTAGGTTTTCACTTTTGGATTTATAGCTTGTAGATTTTAGAATTTTTGTTTATATCATTGTCTTTTTATTTAGCATTGTGTCTTTTCTATGTTTGCGTCATTGTGTCTTTTTTCCTTGACAGTGTTACATTTTTCGGCATTGTGTTATGTTTTCCGATCCATTGTCTTTGTACACTTCTTAGATTTAGAAGACTTTGTAGGATAACTTTACCCTAATAGTATTCTTGATTTGATATATGATTGTAATTTTGTTTTTTTTTTTGTAAAATTTATTTTATTTTAATGAAGATTTTGTTTGGGTCCTACAAAATTTCATATGCTCATAAGATTGATTTTCTATATCCAATAGGTTCGTTATAAGGAAAATTTGCCTGTGGTACTCCGTGGTGTGACATGTGAATTCCCGGGAGGGAAGAAAATCGGAATTGTTGGACGTACGGGAAGCGGTAAATCGACACTAATTCAAGCGTTATTTCGACTCATTGAACCTGAAAGTGGCCGAATTATTATAGATAATATCGATATTTCATCAATTGGCCTACATGATCTACGTTCTCGACTCAGTATCATACCACAAGATCCTACTTTATTTGAAGGGACGATTCGGGGCAACCTTGATCCCCTTGATGAGCATTCAGATCAAGAAATTTGGGAGGTTAGATATTTAATTTCAGATTCTTCGATTTTTAAGATGTTGATGTTAAACATCATAGGCAACTTAACTTATTAAAATATATAATTTGTAATTTTCATGAGTTTTTAAACAGAAAGTACTTCTAGCAACTATTCTTAACAAATACCAACTATGAAAATGTTGAGATATTTGGATTCAAATTAGTCATGAATTTAGTTTGATGTAATTTTGGTGCCCTGATTTTTTTTTGTTCTTTTGTTAGAAACATTTCTACATGAAAATAAATGCGTTCTTTTATGATTAGGCACTTGATAAATCTCAACTTGGAGATACGGTTCGTGAGAAGGAGCAAGGGCTTGATGCACCAGGTATGTTTTACATGATAATTTGAGCTCGAATTAAAAAGCTTTAGATAGTTTAATGTAGAGGTGAAGGAGTTTATGGGCCCCGGTGGGTTGATAACAGGTCAAAATGTTTTGTTTTTTTTTTTGTTTTTTTTTTTTGGCTAAACGGGTGAAATTGTGTTTGCTGAAAATACGTTTTGTCCAAAATTACAATTTTATAAAAATATAGTGTGTAAGGTATTACAATAGTTGTATTATTTCAATAGCACTAAGTTTTTTAAATAAATTAATTTAGGAGATTTTATGCATTAAGGGTACATGTAAGCTATAATTTCTTTCAGGTGACCCTATGATTAATATATGGTTTAGGCGTGTTGGTAACGGGTTAATTTGGGTAGATTATTTTGTTAAGGGGTCAAGCTGTGGTCTAAAATTTTATTTATATATATTAATGGTGTATAAAATATTATTATAAAAATAATCATATTTCAATAATGGTCAAGTTTTCTATAAAATAATTTAAGAGGTTGTATCATGTGCACATTAATAAGTACACTTTATGCGACTTTAAACTTGAATCAACCCGTTCATAAATGGGCTGAAAACCATTTTTGGGCAAAATATGATAGAGAATGTTTTTGAGTTTATTCTTTGTGGGGTATGCAGTGATGGAAATTTTGTTATGTGATTCTTGCAGTTTTAGAAAACGGCGACAATTGGAGTGTGGGCCAACGACAACTTGTTTCGCTTGGCAGGGCTTTACTGAAACAGGCCCGAATCCTGGTTCTGGATGAAGCAACCGCTTCAGTTGATTCAGCAACTGATAATTTAATCCAAAAGATTATTCGTCTAGAATTCAAGGATTGTACTGTGTGTACCATTGCTCACCGTATCCCTACTGTCATCGATAGTGATCTGGTCCTCGTTCTCAGTGATGGTAAGTAGATTGACTCCCATTTGGCCAACAGTAACTATATGCCCACATCATTTTAGGAAACGTAATTTTCAAAACATGTGAAAATGATCGGTTTGACCTAATTTTTTTAGTAAAGTACACGAATGGTCGGTCCCTGTGGTTTACCAAAATTTTGGATTTGCTTCCTAACTTTCCAAAAGTATACAGATGGTCCCTGTTGTTTGCACTTTGTAAAGCATTTAGTCCCCAGCCAACAAAACTAAAGGTTTTAGCATGTCCAAGTTAGGGACTAAATGCGTTACAACGTGCAAACCACAAGGACCATCTATGTAGTTTTGGAAAAAAAGCTAGGGACTAAATGCGTTACGAAGTACAAACCACAAGGAACATCTGTGTACTTTGGAAAGCTAGGGACCAAATCCAAAATTTTGGTAAACCAGAGGGACCATCTGTGTACTTCACTCTATTTTTATACAAGTTGAAATGGGCCGGGTCGAAAGCGTTACGTCTAGATTGATCATTCAAAATTTTCTTTTTCGTATTTTTTCTATTTTATAATATAATCAATACATTAAAGATGATTACAAAATTATTTATTAATATAATGATAAGTTGATAACGCTTTTTAAGGAACGATTTAGGAGGTTGTGAACACTTTGATATTTTATAATATAATCAATACATTAAAGATGATTACAAAATTATTTATTAAAATAATGATAAGTTGATAACGCTTTTTAAGGAACGATTTAGGAGGTTGTGAACACTTTGACCGGGTGACTTTTAAATTCTTACAAGTGTTCCTATCTAGAGTCTAAATCAATATCTACATGTAAACCATCCTGCAATAGTTTGCTTGTTGATCAAGAAAACTTTTATCAGATCTATAATTGCAGTGTTTTACGCGTGTTTTGTAGGGCAAGTTGCAGAATTTGATTCTCCAACACGACTATTAGAAGACAGGTCATCGATGTTCTATAAATTGGTAATGGAATACTCGTCTAGATCAAGTGGCATCCCAGATTTTTGATACAAATGGCGTGCCCGGATACGACCCTTTTATCAGGAACCGAAGAGGGGGGGTCAAACTGCGTGAATCAATCGAACTCAACCCTGCTTCTGTTTCTCGAGTTGTAGGTTAATCGAAAGTCAAAACTGGTGCCAAAGAGGTTCGTAACACGATTAACGTGCCAAAAAGGTACATGCTAGAGAGCAAAAGCTGTTATAATTGTGTGATTCACATGTTGTTGAATGTTGACATACTTTGTAACATAAATAATCTCGAACAAGAAAGACAGTCGTTATTTTTGGTAATTATTACTGAAAAGAAGCAATCGGGAACCATCTTTTTGTTGTCAAATGCAATAATTTATGCTCTTTAATATGATTTTGGTCATTTTTTTTTTCAAAATGGTCCATTATGAGGAGATTTTAAACCTAAATTGAATAGCTTGTATAGCATTGATTAATGATTATCTAACCATTTTCTGATGGTTTTGTTGACTTTTTTACTTGACTTTTGACTTTTTAAGAGGTTTTCTCCGGCCCAGAATTTGATTGAAACGATATGCCTTCATGCTTAATGATACTCGGCGGTTGGGTCATTTTGTGTTGTTTGAATGTAAATACAAGCAGATATTGTTCCCGACATTTGATGTTTTTTTGAATGCTACATTAGATGGAAATGTAGTTTTATTTGGTTATATATTTTTTCTTGTCATGTTGGTTTTTGTTAAGACTTAAAATTAAAATAGTTGCAGCGTAAGGCATGCCGTGATTTGTTCTGGGCTATATCCAATTCATATATTTAGTTTTTTTTTTTTGCGGTGAACAAGCACGCGCGCACACGCTCTATAATCTACTCCTAAAACACTCACTTTATGAAACTTGAACCTACAACACTTTCGTATAGGAGGAATAAACACCTGATGTCACTAGGCCAAGAGGGCAAGAGGCCATCGACATTTAGATAATTTTTTCGTTTCGTTTTAAAGGTAGATTATCAATACTTGCAAATAGCAAGTTTGTTTGAATGAAACTTACCACACCATCAATAGCAACATGGAATTTAATTCTGAAGATTGGCTGTGTAGCTGACTCTGATAGTCCGTTCTTGCAAGAGGGGTTTATTTTAACTAAGATTTCCTCCGCTTAATGGATAACCATTTGCTACCAATGGAGAATTGCTTCTCATCTTGAATTGAGGTGAGTGGATTTACACCAACACAGACCATAAATTTTATACACAATAAAAGGGATATTATCGATTTTTAGATAGGAAATGTAGTTGGTTTTTCCGGTCTATCCTATTTGAGTATTGATATTCGAACATTGTTCTCTTTCCTTTGTTCTAGTTCATGATCTGAACGAGTCGCATATACACCCTAGTACATGTTCCTCGACGCTGAGGACATCCCCGAAGCGCGGGGGATTTTGTGACATTTTCTAATTGGCTGTCTTGTATTTCTAATAAGTTGTTTAATCGTTGGCATGTTGAATCATATGCATAATGGGCTGGTTTAGATTGATCCATAACACTTTCCCCACCACACTTGGGAGTAGGAGGAAAGATCATATGTAAACCTCGCATTAAGATTAGGGTGCTAAATGAGTCGTGTGAACCAGAAATCTTGACACAAACTTGGATGCAACTTGAACCCAAAAGTTGTGTTATATGAACTTGAATATGGCAAAAATATTCATGGGTTGACACGAACACATGTTTAACCTGATTTTTTATTACACATATTAATTCTCTAAATTTACATTTTTACAAAAAAAATACAAATGTATATAAAAACTTACATTTTATAAAATCTTACGTCATTTTTCCGTTTGACTTTTATATTACATACATTATACAACAAAAACATACAAATGTAAAACAATTACATTTTAAAATATGCAAACAATCTAATTTATGACATAAAACATATATTAAGAAAATAAAATAAAAAGAAATGGATTAAACAGGTCAACCCGGGAGCCTATCAAGATGACATGAATCGACCATTTAGCCAAAAGTGTTCATGGTTTCGACTCAAAACTGATCCAAACCCGTTTATACTAAATCCACACCCATGAATTTCGTGTTAGGTTCAAGTCATGTTAGGTTATGTTTTTTTTACTATGATATATCTAATACTGTCTTTGGATTGATCTATTAAGAGAACTACCAAAAACCTTTTTGTTCCGTTGACGATATTAAAACGTCATTGTATCTTGAACATTTGTGGTTGTCTTTGAAAGTTCAACTTTAAACATCCGAGTGTTTTCGAGTTGCATGACACTTATTCACATTCGTCACAAATACATCTTGCCTCGAAGTCTCGAACCAGGTCTTTGATGATCTATGTACTTTGGATTTAAAACATTCTTCCATACAATGATTTAATCCTCAACTCCACATGTAACTCAACTTGTCTTTAAAATACCCCACGACATGTGAAAAAGACTATGTTTAGGTTTTGAGACTGAGGTAGGTTTATTCTTGTGATTTACTTATAATCTAGACCAAAGTCTTTATCAACTTTTTTGTTGGGCTCACTTCAAGAACTCATTACTCAAAAATGACAAGTTTGAACGTACACATCAAATGGTTTTATAAATCAGGTAGGTCGGCGTGTAAGCAGAGAACCAGGGGCGCAACATTGTGTGTGTGGGACACCCTGGACTTTTCGCTCAATAGTGTTAACTATGTAGTTTTCGATATAATTTTTTAAGTATATAGAGGGTCGGCTTAAGGGGGAGTGAAATAAAGCAAACGCTTTGGGCCATCACTTCCATAGGGCCTCAAACTCTACAAAAGAACATATTATATATATATAGGTGATCTTGGATTATGATTATTGATATTGAGATTTAGGATCTATAATTATGCATACACATAGATGATATATGAATAATAGGATCTAAAATATTTTTTTTCTTTTATGGAAAGGGCCTCAATTTTTCTATCCGCTTTGAGCCTACAATATTTTGAGCCGGCTTTGGATGTATACGTTTTCGACCCCCTAGTTTTATATTTTTTTAGGTATATAAATTTCAACCCCTAGTCGGAAATCTCAAGCTTCGCCATGCTGAGAACCCCCTCCATCGCACCAATCGTAGCCTGCCACCTCGACTACCCGCACACCACAACCCGATAACCTCTCTCACCGGCGGTGTTACCCGCCTATTATACTTGCCACCTCTCACCTCAGCATCTTTCTCTCTCTCCTCTACAAAACACGTTTGTAGCTCTCTCATCTCCTCTATTTGGTAACTATCACCCGCCTACCATACTCGCAAAGCCCTACCCGATGCACCAGCGCCGATGTTATCGATCAGGTAAGCACAACCCGCAACGACCAATCGAGAACGACCCAACCAACCTTAGGTTTAAGTACGTGTTTAACGAAACAAGACAAAACTTAAGTTTACCGCAACAACCTTTCTAAAATTTGTCTTTTAAAACATATAATAAACACGTGAGAAAAGTACTTTGTACTTTGTTTTATCGTGAAAACAAGTACCACAACAATCTAAAATTTGAGGTTGGTTTGGACTAGGGACGAGCATTTGGTTATTTTCTTATACTGATTCAGTATTCACTTTTTCGCGTCTTTGGTACCGGTATTTTATAGTTTTTTACCTTCTAATACCAGTACCGTACCAAACATTTTCGATACCAGTATTGTTACTCAATTTTGACGATTTTCAAGACCAATAGGGGTGCAGAGCTCATCCCCATAGGTCTTTAAAATCGTCAAATCTCTCGTCTTCCTCGCGTCTCTGAACCGAACACGATGCAGACCGTTTCTCGGAGATTAGCTCGTGAAAATTTGAGCTCTCGCTCATCGATTTATTCTCTCAAATCGCTTTATCCTGTTTCCGATCGCTGTAATCTGTTTATTTATCAATTTATCTATTTAGGGTTTCATTTTACTCATTTTTCAGATGTTGTTTAAATTTCATGAACTGATGCAATGCAGGTTACGGTGAGTATGATCGCCGTTATGCCTCTACGCTTACCACTAAAGGTATTGGACATCTGGTCCGCAAGGGTACTGGTGGAAGATCGTCCGTTAGGTATTCTTGTTTCTGATTTTGTTTGTTAAAAGTGTTTGTATCATTAGAACATGAGTTAATATGTGAGATTTGTGAATCTGGAGAATATAGTTTGATTTGGTGTAGTGGATGCATAATTAGGTTTGATGGATTTGAAAGGTAGTAGTGGTTTAAATGAAATGGAAGTTAGTTGTTGATATAGTTTGGATGTCGATTTTAATCGGTTGTCTTTGGAGTTGAAAGTTGAAACATAATTTGTTTGATATTTAAGTTAAGTTGCATATGTTGGAGTTGAACTGTTGTTCTTTTCTAGGTTTGTTATATGTTGTTTTTAATCGGTTTTTGCTCACTGGTTCATTTTATTTCTTGACTTAGCTGCTTAGCATCAGAAATTATACCTCCTTTTGATATGATTTTACTGTTTCAAAAACAAAATGGAAGTTAGTTGCTACTTGCTAATGTAATTCGGACGTCGTAATCTTGAGTAGTTTTTAATCTGTTGTCTTCAAAGTTAAAATATAATCTATTTGACATTCAAGTTAAGTTGCATATGCTGGAGTAAAACTGATCTTCTTTTCTAAGTTGGTACTTGGTTATACATTTTTTAAGTTGTTACGAATGTTAGTTTTTGCTCATCCGTTCATTTTAATTGTTGACTTAGCTGCTTAGGATCTGAAATTAATCAATTATGCTTTCTTTTGCTATGATTTGTATTTTCAATAATTATGAAGCAAGACACTTTAAAATAGTAAAGAAATTGGGTAAAGTTTGTGCTTTAGAAGTGATAGATAGAGATGCAGTCAATGGGATAAGTAATGCATATTCATGTTTAGATGTGCAACTTCATTGTAGTATGGCCTGGTTTTAAAAAAGCATGCCCTAGGTGTGGGACGCATCAAGGCGCAAGTGCCATTGCTTTTTCACTTAACGTCTAGAGTAAACCAAGAAGCGCCAAAAAGGCATATTTTGGGGTTTTTTCTGGCCTGAGGCGCGCACCTCTTGTACTAGGGTGTTTTTATGCAGCAAACTGTTGTACCTTAGGATTTTTGGCTTGTACATGTAGGTAAAATCATATAAAAACCTTATTTGTAGCTATTACTTAGGTAGGGGAAGCGAAAAACCTATGTGATGTGTAAAAAATATATAATCATCTTGCGCCTTGGGTACGAAAAGCCCGGCACTTTTGCGCTTTGCTCCTCGGTTTTAGACCTCATCACTTTGTGCGCTCCGCGCTTGTTTAAACCAAGAGTCTAGTTCTGTTGGAATTGTTTCGTTTCATTTGAATATTCTGTTAGTTTCCTAGTCTGAGACTTATGAACGGTGAAATTAGCTAACTACTATGTAATGCTCTTCATCACGTTGATCAATCATTCAATTTGGTATTTCTTGATTTGCAGTGGGATAGTGGCTACTGTATTCGGGGCTACTGGTTTCCTTGGGCGTTACTTGGTGCAACAGCTTGGTTAGTAGATTACTTAACTTCTGTTTACTTGTTTCAAAACTCATAGCAACATTTGTGCCCATTCATACTTGTATAAAAATGTTTTAGTGAAATTAGTTTCCCAGTTTATGCTCTATCACATCACAGAAATATCTAACAGTATATCTTAAGCTGAAGTTACTTTGTGTTTTGTGACGCCTACCGATATTAATTCTTTGTTTATCTGCAGCTAAAACGGGCTCACAAGTGCTCGTACCATTTAGAGGTTCTGAAGATTCGCCTCGTCATCTCAAACTGATGGGCGATTTGGGGCAGGTAACTTCACAATAATAGTTTTTCAAAGTTTGTTTATGTTTGATGCTAGAAATGATCACACTCTCTTTTAACTCACGTAGATTGTTCCCATGAAATATAATCCAAGAGATGAAAACTCAATCAAGGCAGTCATGGCCAAGGCAAATGTTGTGATCAATCTCATAGGTAAATGTTTAATATCTTCTCTTTGTTCGGTTTCCTACTTAGGTGTCAGTGAAACCATTTCTGACATTGTAACCGTTTTTGTCTCACAGGAAGAGAATATGAAACCAGAAATTATAGTTTTGAGGAAGTAAACCATCATATGGCTGAACAACTTGCAAAGGTAAGTTTGTACATCTATTTTTGTCAGTGTTATTGTAACCTTATTCTCGTGTTTTACTTATTTTGTTTATTTTTTTTTCGTGACAACTTTTCATATGCAGATTTCCAAAGAACATGGTGGAATCATGAGATTTATACAATTGTCTTGTTTAGGTGCATCTAAATCATCTCCATCTAGGATGCTTCAAGCTAAGGCTGCTGCAGAAGAATCCATCTTACATGAATTGCCTGAGGTGAGCCATATTTAAGTTTGTGCAAGTATGTTAAAACAACTTTATACATATTATGGTAAAATAAACTTTAATGGTTTGTTTGTCTTCAGGCCACAATACTGCGACCTGCAGTGATGGTTGGTACAGAAGATCGGATCTTGAACCCATGGGCTCAGTTTGCTAAAAAATACAACTTTCTTCCAATGATTGGCAATGGTTCTACCAAGTATGACTCAATACGCTTCCTTTTAACTTCTAAATATATTCTAACACTTGAAAGGTACCGAGTAATTTAATTGAATTATCGGATAAGTTCTTTATGTATTTGTTGTGTACAGGATTCAGCCTGTGTATGTTGCTGATGTCGCCTCTGCAGTTGTTGCGGCATTGAAAGATGACGGTAGTAGCATGGGAAAAGTGTATGAACTTGGTGGGCCTGATGTTTATACACTGCATCAATTGGTGACTCTAAACTCTATTCTTCCATTTTTTTTGCCACAACTTTCTTTTAGTTGTTCAACGTAATTGTTTAACTGAAATTTCGTGTATCTATGTTTTGCAGGCTGAACTTATGTATGAAATGATTAGAGAATGGCCTCATTATGTGAACGTTCCTTTCCCTATTGCTAAGGTATTTGAATAATAGCAACCGCATTATGTTATTAAAAATTCTTTTTTTAATACTACTATATTAAGTGAACCATCATGATAAAACTCCGTAATGCTAGGAAACCAAATCATGTGCTTCATGTCATATACTAATGTTTTATACCCAAAACAAAGGACTTAGCAATCATATATTCTAGCCATGGTCAGTTTCATATATTTATTATTCCTGGTAACTTGCGTAATATCATTTTTACCCATTCAAAATACTTGAAATTTCACATTTATCCATTTTATTCTTTACGGTTAATAATATAGCCATCATACCCTTTTTTTTACACTCTAAACGCTCATATCTTAATGCATGTTTTTAGGTAAGGGTATAAACGTCCCAAATTAAAAAATGGGTATGTTTTGATATTGTGTATGAAATTCCCTTGGCTATAACATTAGAGTAAATATCTAACGTTTCGGATGCGAGCAAACAGTATATGAGGTCATACATATTGTAGCACACTTTGGGTGTCTTATGACCGTTTTCCTTTTTAGGCAGTCTTTTTTAATCTTAGCTGTTTGAGATAAAATATAACCCAAGCTGTTGATTTTATTTTGTTTTGTATAACTGTGTATTTATCTCAGGCGATTGCAACACCTCGAGAAGTATTTCTTAATAAAGTTCCTTTCCCGTTACCGTCACCAAGTATCTTCAATCTGGATGTGATTAATGCTCTTTCTTTAGATAGTCTCGTCTCAGAAGATGGTTAGTGTTTCAAACCTAACTTTATGCAGATTTATTTCAGGAAACAAACATTGTTTTTACCTAAGTAGAGTATTAGAGTAAAATGCCGTTTCTTCCCCGAGGTTTGGCCAGCTTTGTGACTTTCATCCAAAGGTTTGTTTTTTCGCATCTGGATCCAAAAGGTTTAAAATATTGCCATTTTCATCTGTCTCGTTAACTCCATCCATTCTTCTTCGTTAAGTCAGGGTTATTTCCGTCTTTTTTGTTAACTTAAAGGGTATTTCGATCCTTTTCACTTTATGTACAAGCAGTTAGCATAATGTACATGTATTCAAATTGCCCTTTAAGTTAACAAAAAAGACGAAAACACCCCTGACTTAACGGAGAAAAATGGATGGAGTTAATGAGCCGGATGAAAATGGCAAGATTTCAAACCTTTTGGATCCAGATGCGAAAAAACAAACCTTTGAACGAAAGTCGCAAAACTGGCCAAACCTCTGGGAAGAAAACGGCATTTTACTCACTAAGAAACTATTGAAATTTTAGTTCCTTTGGTCGAAGGTAATATTCTAAGTTAACTAGTTTTTTAACTCCACACCAGCACCATAAAAGTCAACATAGTCAAAGTTACCAACACCCCAGCTGCTACCCCATCATATTTGATAATGTAAACACATCAGATAACCTTAGATCAAGTTGTTGAAAAGTTCACTGGTTGAAACAAATTTCGTTACCCTAATTAGAACATTTCATTGTTCTTTACAGCCTTCTGATATTAATATACTATGGTTGTGTTTGTAGCTCTTTCGTTCAGTGATCTGGGGCTTGTGCCACATAAGGTGAAGGGATATCCTATTGAGTACCTTATCCAGTATCGCAAGGGTGGACCCAATTACGGGTCTACAGTTAGTGAAAGGGTGACTCCAGAGCCTTATCCTTGAGTTTTTATAATTGAATGGTTCAAATATGTAAAACTTGGTGCAGGATCCTACTGGTACCTCAGAGGTATGCCCTATATTTTATTTTCCTTCCATTCGTACACTCACGTTGTTTTATACTTCCTTGATCCCATTAAAATAACGATATTCAACCCTCACATAGTTTAGGAAAAATGTGAAAATGTGTTATGGATGTTTTAGATGCCCAATGGGTCAAAATCGGTGATTCTTAATAAGGGTCATATCAAGTTGACCCCGCAACACTTTTTTTTTCTTGGTATAATAAATAAACTTCACATTAAATATATGATTGGAAAAACTATGATGTTAGTATATCATTTTTTTAAAAATAAAGCGAGTGAGAAAACCTACGCAATCAAATGCATAGTGCGCACCAATTCATTTGACTTGTTTAATCTTAACCGAGTTTTTTAGATTCTCCTATTTGACCTGTTAGAGATAACACAACCTAAACCGGCTTATATCATGTAAATTTGGATATAGTTGCTATATCTGATAACAAGTATAGGTGACATCTATGCAGTAAATGCGGTCCAAAATCAAATACCGTTCAAGGGTCGATATTTGAGATATAGGTTATTGCGGTGGAATATTGGTAATTTTGGTATCTTGCAGAATTTACATATATAAAACGAGAAACATATATGATGTTAATAGTAATATCAAAAGTCAAAACTCAAAAGTGCCACTATTTGAAACATCATTTAATCGTATGCCATGATATCTTCCTCCGAGTCCACATCAACCAAGGCATTCAAAACAACGGTCAATATCGGCCAATATTGCCATAATACCAGAATTGATAATCTGGACAGATATTTGACACCGATATTATGTAGAGTGTTGATAACCGATATTAACTGCATAGAATGACATATTTGTTTCAGTTACTTATGAATAGGTCAACATAAGTTATGATGTTATCTCTAACAGAGTAATGGGTTAAATTCAAATAAGTAGCTTATACGGAAATAGATTATCAATTTTTCAAAGTATATTTTAGTGCATACAACCCTCTTAAATAGCTATATTAAACATATTATAGTTTTGCTATCTATTTAGCAAACTGTTTGGACAAAAAGTGTTTCAGGTCAATCAACCTTGCGGTTTGCGCATGTATAAAAAATAACTGGGATGGAGGAAGTGTATGTTAAAATCGTTATTTTTTTTGTTAGAAGTACTCATTGGCATTGTAAAAAAAATCAGGTTTCCAGGTGCATTTGTTTCCCCAAGACAAACTGAGGAATAAAAAGATTCAAGTCTTTTTTCTTGAATGGTTTTGTATAATAATTTTAAATCTGTTCTTGTTTAATTTTAGAAAGAAGCATGTTCTTTGAGGACCAACTTTGCTTCATGAGTATCTGATCCTTGAATTAATTTGGAATTGTTGTATAAAATCCAGATAATAATGCTGATCAACTGTTTTTGTAACGTCAGTGGGGTGTTTGGGAAAATGCTGTTAACATAAAATCAGATAATAATACTGATCAACTCATGATTATCCTTCAAAGTTAATTTGGTGAAGAAATTTCTGTGTGGTTTATTTGTGTCAACTCAAGTTATGTAACGGTTCAAAACATGTTACTCTTATAAAACTTACTAACTTAAAATAAAACGGGTTCAGATGAGTTGGCCCATGCATGACCATTTGACGCCACAGCGTACTTGTTGGCGACTTGGCACCTTTATTGCTGGCACCATTGCAGCCGTCACTTCCAACATGTCACTATCCGTGATCAAAAATATAGTTGGCGATTTGTTTCTAACACGAGCTTATTTTGGTTTAAACCTGTTTTGACCTGGACCATATCGATATATGGTCAGCCTACGCATGGTCATTTGTCACCACCACCTGGTTGTTAACGACGCTGGCACCTTTAGTGCTGACATCACCAGCATCATTGTAACTGCCACCTTTATCATCCCACCACTTAATGGGTGAACCTATTTTGATGTGATTTGTGTAAGAAGACTTTGTTTTAACACGAACCCGGTTTTGGTTTGAACCCGTTTTGACATGGAGCAAATTGGTATTTCTTTCTAAAACGTTTAGTTTTTACTTGAAGGTACTTTGGCACCATACCCAATAACGTCTCAGGCTTAATTTTTTATAATCCCTTTTGTTTTTAGTTTTAAAAAATATTTGTCTTGACTTTCCTTTTCTTTATTTCCTTATTTATTATATTTCTTTTTAATCTTTTGGTTTCAGTATATTTTTCTTCACATTCTTTTACTTTATTTCCTTTTTTTATTATAAATTTTGATTACTATTCTTATATAATAAATAATATATGTATTTAATTCAATACTTTTATTTTTTTACTTATAACTTCCATAAGTTAGTTTTTATTTAAAAAAAACTAAATACGTGTCTAAGTTAATTTTTTTCTCGATATTCCGATATATATTATATCTAAAACGAAGTTGTATTTGAAATAATGGTACATTGACGGACTAACTTTGTACCAACCAACAACATCGGTACCGACATCGGTATTGGTTTTTATGATTTTTGACACATGTAAAAGATGACCTTATTTTTTGAGTTACATCACACAAATTGTGTAATAAAAGTTTTTATATTAATTGACTAGAACTTGTCAAAATATTAATAAAATAAAGTCTAATTATCTGGAATTTATTGTTGTAAGATGGCATAATTTTACGCATATATTTAATACTAGGTGCCCGTTGCTTTGTTTAGTTAATTAATAATGGGCCTTAGCCCAAGTTGTTTAGAGTCCAGTTCAGTATTTAGAGTCCAACTTAGTGTTTATTAGTTGGTCCAGTCAAATAGTCTCTGTGAACGTTAGTATTCTTCGCAAAAGATTAGGTCAAGGTAGTTGGGTTAGAAGTTGTTCCGATTTTATGTGTTTACGTTTGAGTCGTGTGTTTCTTTGTAGGCTATTTATAGCTATCAGCTCTTATGAATAAAATCATCAGAAATTGAGTGAAATCTGGTATCTCTTGTACTATAACAAGTGATATCAGAGCAAAATCTAGGAATCCTTTAGAGCGAGAGTGAGAGATCAATGGCAGAAGAAACAAGCAACTTCCAAGTTCCTAGTGTCCCTCGTTTTGATGGAGATTATGACCACTGGTGCATAGTCATGGAGACACTATTGAGATCTAAGGAGTACTGGGTGGCAATTGAAATTGGGTTTAAAGAACCCGCAGAAGGGGTTCATCTTACACCGACCCAGAGGACGAATTTGGAAGCAATGAGAATCAAGGATTTAAAGGCGAAGAATTACTTTTTTCAGTCCATTTACAAACAGATATTGAAGACGATTACGAAGAAGGAATCAGTCAAACAGATTTGGGAGGCCATGAAGATAAAATATCATGGGAATGCTAGAGTTAAAAGAGTCCAATTGCAAAGGCTAAGACGTGAATTCGAGATTCTAGAGATGAAAAAAGGAGTAGGGGTAACTGAATACTTCAGTAGAGTAATGGTAGTCACCAACGACATGAGAAATTGTGGAGAAGACATGCCTGATGTCAAAATTGTGGAGAAGATCCTTCGCTCCCTGACTGAAAACTTCAATTTTGTGGTATGTTCAATAGAAGAATCCAAAGATATCGATGCAATGCCAGTTGATGAATTGCAGAGTTCACTTCTAGTTCATGAGCAGACATTGAAGCGAAAGATGAATGATGATCAAGTTCTGAAAATGGAGAATGATGCAACCACCGGACGTAGCAGGGGGCGTGGTCGGACCTCGTTCGACAGAGGGCGTGTAACATCCGCCAAAAACCGGATTTACCAAGCCCGCTTCGTTTATTAACCGAACAACCAGTTAAAAATTTCGTTGCGTATTTAATGCCCAAATTAATTTTAAACGATACATAATTAATAAGTATATTAGAATATAAAATTTATTTTTGAAAATGTATTAAAAATAGTGAATTAAAAATAATATGCTGAAGCCGGGACTCGAACCCGGGTCAGCCGAGAGCCTACAAAGCATTAACACACATCTCTACAACCGCTCCGCCATTTGATCTTTTTGTGAAGTTCTGGGAAGCAATTAAATCATATCTTCAACTGAGAATCAACCTGTTGCACCAACTGAAACCGATATCGGCTTTCAAACCGACCAAGACGTTTGAGTGTTCGCGGAATCTTGATCATAACCGATAAAATCGACATCTTAAATCAATTCAGTCGTTAATGAACTTGAATTCAGATGATGTTTGGTTTTTATAACCGAAAACTTTCATTCTGGAATTACTTCAACAAAACACTCATCTCGCGATTCAATTTCATTCCCAGAGCTTCTAATTTTGTGTTTATTCTATTTTCTGGTCGTCGGAATTGCTTTCTGATCATCGCCGGAATTCTTTGCAAGTCGCCGGAAAACCGAGACTCAACTCAAAACGGTAAAATACCTCGACTTTACTGTTTCAATCAATTGTTAGAACCTTACTAACATTAACCCATCGCTCAGAATCAACCACAGACGACATTGCTGGACTTTCTGTTTTCACCGGAAAACTTCTGGATTTGTCGGAAACTCGCTGTTAACCGGTATGATCATTCAAACATACTGGCAATCATTACTCATCAGTTCAATTTCACATCTAACCCCTCCAAACTGTTAATTGATTCTAACAGCCGAAGGTCCCAAAACAGAGCCGACGAACTTCGCCGGATTTCTGAAGAAGACGACCTGTTTGGTACTTTCTTCCCCCAAACTCTTCGGTTCAATACTTTTCAATTGTTCATCTTGTTCATTAACTGAATTAATCAAGTAACAGTTAGAAAACCGTTTGTCTGAGTTTTGAACGAAGAAGACGAAGTAGTTATGTTAAAAGATTATTTAAAATCGGTATTATAAACGGGTTAGACACACAGTCCAGCGGTGGACTGTGTGCAAATAAATACATACACGTCGCGAGTTCGATTCCGGTCCCAACCTCATTCGCTGTAATAAAATGCCTTTTTTTTAAACTGAACCGGGTTAACTTCGTTAGATGTTAAGTATAATAAAAATCTGTATTTTAACCAAGTTAGACACACAGTCCAGCGGTGGACTGTGTGTAACATTAAGTCACAGGTCCCGGGTTCGAGACCTGTTGACGACACCGGTCCGATGAATTAAAACATTTTTGAAAATAAAAGAATTTTGAATAAACTGAGTTAGTATATAAATATAATTAAAAACAGAATTATTTCGGGTTAGACACGTAGCTCAGTTGGTAGAGCTGCGTGCACGCGAACGGGAGGTCTCGGGTTCGAGCCTCACCCGACGCATACACTTACACAATAAAACCGGTCAACAAGTCAACGGTCAAAAAGTCAACATTTTTTTATTATTTTTATTTATTTATTTTATTTAAAAATCAATTAAAAATACTTAAAAATAACATTTTTAAGGTTAGAAAATAGCCTAAAACTCACAAAAATATATCCAAAATCCTATTAAAGTTGTTAATAAAATCCATTTATTTACCTTACTTTTCTTTATTAATTAGGTTAGTTATTCCTCGTCGATCAATCCTCTAAACTCGTGCGCATTCATCATCATTCACCGAACGCACCCACTGTGAGTGAATCTCTACAAATTCCCCGTTTAAATCACGTTTTTGGGGTGTATCATGTGTCTTACTATTTATTACATTTAAATCATTGTGCATACATCATATCATGAATAAATGTGTATTCAGCTTGTATAAACTGTTTGTGTGGTTATTGTTTAGATTAAATTTATTATTTTCAGTACATGCAAATTTCATAGGCCGCCGCTCCCCATTACATTATGAGCGTTGAGCATGTTCCCCATTACATTATGAGCGTGAACCTGGCGTGCCAACATACGATCGGCTCCGTTTGATTGAGCCTTGATCGCACAGACATTTATCATTTTCAGTACATGCAATACGATCGGCTCCGTTTGATTGAGCCTTGATCGCACAGACATTTATCATTTTCAGTACATGCAATACGATCGGCTCCGTTTGATTGAGCCTTGATCGCACAGCTTCATTCATGTTATATATTTATGCAAGTTGATATGTTATTGTTTGCTGTTGGTTTGTTAATGTATGTTATCGTTTGTTGTTGTTTGATATGTTATTGTATGCTGTTGGTTTGTTAATGTATGTTATTGTTTGTTGTTGTTTGATATCATATGCTGATGGTTTGTTATTATATGCTATATGTTGTTATCGCATGTTTATTTACGTTTGTTCATATATGAATATTGCACAATTTTTCTATATTAAATACAACAAGAAATAAATAATAAATGTTTTCTAACAAGGTTCACTCGCCAACTTTTGTTGATCCAAAAACCATTTTTACATATGATACAGGTGGAACAGGAAGAAGCAAGGAAAACATAGGAAATTGCCTTAGAAGAAAAATAAATGAAGTTTAGAAGGATGAATAGAACATGTTGTATTTGTTTGATATGATTGTATGATCTCTTTTAAATTGAAATAATAAATATGAAACCTTATAAGAAATGTCATGAGCTTTGATGAAAACCCAATCATGCCCCGGTCACCTTTTCCGCTGTGGGTCGGGGTGGACAGGGCGCGGGCGAGTTAGAGGAAAGGGAAGATCTGACTTTGACAAGTCTTTCATGGAATGTTACAGATGTCATTAAACCGACATTTTCAATATGAATGCCCCCGAGGAGAAAGAACTGCAAATTATGCTGAATTTGATGAAGGGGAAGACCTGTTCTTGATGGCACATGCCGAAGTCAATGCAATTGAAAGAAAAGGTATATGGTTTCTAGATTCTGTGCATGTTCAAATCACATGACAGGAAAAAAGATTGGTTCATCAATCTAGAAGAGAGTTTTAAACACACTTTAAAATTGGGAAATGATGTTCGTTTGAATGTTAAGGGAATTAGTGATATCCGTTTTGAAGTTGAAGGTATAACACAGGTTAACGTTTATTTTGTTCCTAATCTTACTTCAAATTTGTTGAGCGTGGGTCAGTTACAAGAACGTGGGCTGGTTATTACTATAAGGGATGGGATTTGCAAGATACAACATCCAAAAAGGGGTTTGATCATCACCTCACACATGACAAGAAATAGGATGTTTATTGTTAGTGGCACAATGAAGCCTTTCTCAAATAATTGCTTCAAGGTTGATGAAGATGGTAATGCTCAAATCTGGCATAGGAGACTCAACCAGCTCAATCACAAGTCAATAAGAACAATGCAGTATCGACATCTTGTAAAAGGATTGCCTCGAGTGGCTGAGCAAACCATGGTATGTGAGGTGTGTAATGTGGGAAAGCAACATAGAGAAATCATGCCAAAAAGGAGTAATTGGAGGGCAACCGAACCACTTCAACTTATTCATAC
The DNA here is from genome assembly GCA_947069175.1 of Scalesia atractyloides. Lineage (NCBI taxonomy): Eukaryota > Viridiplantae > Streptophyta > Magnoliopsida > Asterales > Asteraceae > Scalesia > Scalesia atractyloides. Next base: position 6,308,398 of record CAMTDV010000002.1, on the reverse strand, counting down.
CGACTTGTTTGGTCCTATTACTCCTGCTTCACCTAGTGGAAAGAGGTACGCCCTTGTATTTATTGATGATTTCTCACGAAAGAATTGGATTTATTTTCTACCAAATAAAAGAGACAACTTTGACACATTCAAACAGTTCAAAGCCATGGTGGAAAATGAAACTGGAAGCAAGATTAAAGGGTTAAGGAGTGATCGGGGTGGTGAGTTCACTTCGAAAAATTTTAATGAATTTTGTGCATATTATGGAATCAAGAGGCAACTCACCCTTGCTTACACTCCACAACATAACGGGATTGCCGATCGTCGAAACCGCACCATAATGAACATGGTCAGGTGTCTGCTAGCTGAGAAATCAATGCCAAAATGGTTCTGGCCTGAAGCTGCAAATAGGGCCAGTTATATCATGAACAGGTGTGTAACAACAACTCTCGAAGATAAGTTACCAAAGAAGCATGCTCGAGATAAAACCAAATATGGAACACTTTAAGGTGTTCGGATGCATTAGTCATGTTCACGTTCTAACTCAGCTGAGAACTAAACTGGATGATCGTAGTCATAAATGCATATTCTTAGGAATAAGCGTGGAATCCAAAGCCTATCATATGTATGATCCCATCCAACAAAAAACTTGGGATTAGTCGTGATGTTATATTTGAAGACGAAGAACAGCGGACGTGGAAAGGACAAGAGTTAGGTGATGATAGATTAATCATACTTGCTGATGAGTGTGATGTTGGGAACTCGGAGCAGGAAACTGAAACTTCTGAACAAAATCAAGAGGTAAGTTCTGTAGCCCCTCTAAATGTTAATACTAATGAACCTACTAGTGAGTCTACATAAGGTGAAACATTCAATTTACATGAAGAATCTAGTGATGCTCCAAGCAACAGTGAAGGCAGAACAAAAAGAAACCCAAAAATGCCAGCTTGGATGTCTGATTTTCAAAGTGGGGAGGGGCTGTCAGAAGATGAAGCAGACTTTGCACTATTTAGCTCTCTTGAAGATCCAACAAAGTTTGAAGAAGCATGTAAAGAAACTAAATGGGTGAAGGCTATGGAAAGTGAGCTTAATTCCATTGAGAAAAATAACACTTGGGAACTAGTTGATGTACCAAGTGGAGTAAAACCAATTGGTGTTAAGGGTGTTTATAAGACGAAACTAAATGAACTAGGGGCGTAGACAAATATAAAACACAGTTGGTAGTAAAAGATTATGCTTAAAGGAAGGGAGTAGATTATGACGAGGTGTTTGCACCCGTGGCTCGTTGGGACACCATCAGTAACTCTCTTGGTAGTAGCGGCACAAAAGGATTGGGTTGTACACTAACTTGAAGTTAAAAGTGTAGGGCATGAGTCACAATTTTATAATAAAAATTATATAAATAAATATAAAATTTGTAAAGATACTCTCTTTACATAATTTTGGGAAATTGTAGTACCGTACCGTGTACAAATCATACAAAATTAAATATGAAATACAATATATTTAAATAAATCGATTCAAATCGTTGTCTTCAACAAGAGCCTTAACCGCGTCTTCTTGTATGGTCCGTTGTGTGGGCTTCAACGAGGTCTTGAACCACATCTTCTTATAAAATAATTTCCTAAAAAATGAACAAAACAAGTGTTGACGGTTGTGGCTGAGGCACGTGTTCAACACGCTTCCCCTAAAACAGATTTCGTGCCTCTACTAAAGATAACACGTTTGTCTCCCAGGGTACAACAGCTCCCCGAGCAGTCTCTCTAAGTATCCAACAACATCGGTATTCAAGCATCTCTTCTTTTCCAAGAACTCTCCATGAGTTCATGTGTTTTCTTGTATTACTTCTCTTGTAGTTTTCTAGCATTTTTTTCGCAAAATAAGGCACAAAGCCTACTATTTTTACAAGAGTTGAGAATAAGTGAAAAGTCTCACTTAACTAGTTATTTATTAGAGACATAAACTCTAATAATAACAAATAAATTGACATAAAAACTCTACTCAAGAGTTTAATCTTTAATTCACCATATGAAGAGTTTAATTAGTAATTATAAGTTTACTAAATTGTAATTTCACTAAATTAATATCCATTCACATTACAAAAATTTCCAACAATCCCCCACATGATTGGAGATCGTTCAAAACACATAAAATTTCCAACGGAATCTCGATAGCTGAGTATTGCTGGATAAGTAGGTGTTCCCTTTGAACTTTCCGTTGTGAAACATACTTAGTCTCCTAGCGGTTTGTAGATGTGATGTCCTCGAACAAACCCCCATTTGTGTAGATGACAATACACTTCACACAATACTCTCCTTAGCCGGGTCATCCCCTCATAGTTGTGTCTAATAATGGTCGTGGAACACTACCCTGGTTCTGCGAGAGCTCTAGGAATTGCGCCCCTAATTTTATTCGTAGCGACCCCACTTCTCTCTAACATAGGTGATTCTCCTTAAATCATTAAAAGCATCATGTTTACCATGATTACGCAAAATCATTTACCACATAATATGCTTAGCCTCGCGATATGTCACTGAATTCCATAGGAATGAACTAGGACGTATTTAAACACCCTTTTATCATTTAGGGGGTATATTTAACCATATATACTAGCTTATGCATATCAGCTATGCCCCCACAGTGACCACCCTTAGGCATATGAATTCGTTGTCCTATTGAACTTAGATCTTGGGATCTCCAGTCAACTAAGTTAAGTTTCCTTCACACACCCTTTTTCCATGGGCTTTAGTCTCATTCAACAACTTGATCTCTAATAAATCCTCAGGTTGTTCGATCCATAACATTATCTTTGTCATTGAAAAATCACTGAAGATAACTTTGCAGTTGAGATCAATTGTCATGACGTGTTCATAACTCGAAAGTTAACATTGCCTATTGTCAATTTCTAATACTATAACCTCAGTGGCCACCTGAATCTGGTTAAGATATTTTTCATAGAATGACACATTTATAATTTAAGGCAAACACATCTCCATTATGCACTATGACTTTTGTGTCTTCCACTTAGTCGTCTGTTTGCAATGTTAGATTGGATTACAAAATCCTTATTGCCAAAATATTATGGTACAAATGCAAGAGACCCCTACATTTAAGTGTCATTGGATGTAACGCCTCGCTTTTTCATACCTTTCCTTATCTAGAAAGAATTGTTGTATTTCTATCTTTGGAAGCTTGTATTCGTATTGCTTTTCTACCTTTGTAATCCGAGACTTGAATCGTAATAAAATTCATACTTGATACATACTTGTTTTACATACATTCAATCGTATATTTCATGCTTAATACCTATGTTACGTGCAAAGATTCATGCATACGAGAATTATATACTTTACATGCTTAAAAACATGCAAACATGATAATAAAACTAAGTATAAGGGCTAAAAGTGATAAAAATCAAAGAACATTCTGGAATTTACCTCCCTCGCGCCCCGCGACCGACAACCTTCTCCACTCTCGCGGCCCGCCAGACCTCTAGCGGCCCGCGACCGAGACTCCTTTACTCTCTCGCGGCCCGCGAGAGAGGCGCGATCCGGAATTATACATTTCAAACTCATGGATTGGTCATTTGTGTGTTTCTTGCAATAATTACCCTCAACTAACACCCTCCCAAACTTTACATATAAATACACCATCCCATTTCACTTTCAACTCATACCTCATTTCTCTCTTCTCTTCTCTAAAGACTCAAAGAGCTCTTCTCTCTAAATCAAGTGAGTTCTAACTCACCTTTCCCTCCTTTTTCTCTCTTTCTTTCTCATTACTTGGAGTACCTTGGAATGTCTCATAAGTCTTCCATGGAAGACTAACTTGGAACATCACCATATTTGGGAATCCGAGTGTAAGAACCTTTTGATTTTATAAATGGTATTACCCACAAGTGTTGTATCCTTCCAAGCTCGACTTGAGTTGGTAGTGTGTGATCCCTTGGAAGCCTTGGCTATCCTACTTTCGATCCACCACCTCACTTGATGTTTCCGTTTACTTTTGTCTTTCACTTTTATGTTACTCATGACCATCCTTTTCGTCCTTGTGACGAGTTGTGCATTGGTATACTAAACGAGAGGTTTAAAAGGAAGGTTATCCTCCTACCTCCATGCATGACTTCTATGATTTTACATGATGTTTATTTACTTACTACATATACTATATATATAAATACTAACCGAACTCTTGATGGTAATCACATGGTTATCCGTCATGGTACTAGGTTACATCACCTACGTACTTAATCTCTCGTTACGATTCTAATGGGTATCCTAACCCATGAAATCACATCCACCCGAATGGGTATCATAGTGTCAAAAACGAGTATTAAGTCTAGATGATTACTTTCCTGTATAAACTACTTTAACGTCTTTTCATTTCCAATCCTCCGTTTGAATACTTACCCAAACCATTCTTCCTCTTGTAGGATAACTTGGTGATCCTTCCATCTCCCAAACTCTTCACGGGACTAACAAGTGGAAGCTTGCAAAACCGTGAGTACACTTGACCCATTTCCTTATACACACTTTAGGTTGTAACATGTTAACATACGAAAACACACAAACACACACACTACATGCTTTATACACTCAATCCTTTATAAATCCTTATGTTATGCTTTGGTACATGCTAAATTCATACATGCTTATTGTCATTAACTTAGCTAGCCCCAACCTAACATATATAGCGCTATAGGAGTAGCACACCGCCCGTCGGGGTATTGTTAAGTCTTAAAGCTGATTCATTCTTGTTACATTCATACTTTAGTCTCGTTACTACGTGTGACGAGGGACACATTCATTCTTGTGGACACTTGAGTTTGAAAATTAAGTAATGCATGCTAGCTTACCATGTGGATTTGAGTAAATTCTTCTATACTTATGCTATGTATTACAAACTTGTGTACTCGCCAATACTTGTTGTATTGAACTATACTTTTAACATGTTGCATGTTAGAAATGTTGATCATGATGGAACTTGGTAGGAATGGCTTAGAAACTCATCTAGAATATTAGAGAACTTGTTGTTGTATTTCTTGTTGTACTTGACAATCTATTTTGAAATGAAACTTGGTTTATCTAATTTTTGTCGCAAATAGTGTTATGTGTGATGAACAATCTATTTCGTCTCACTCCGATGTTTCCGCCATCGGTTGGGGTGTGACAGATTGGTATTAGAGCCATAACTATAGGGAATTATGTAGAATTGCCATGTTCGACCTAGTCTATAGTTTAAGTGTCCCATTTGACCATTCTTGATCTATGCTTAAAATGTTAATTCTTCCTTTTTTGCTTCTATCTCTTCTTTTGGTCTTAATACATGCAAAATGTCTTTCCTAAGACATTTAAACAATATATACACTTGAAGACTAGAAGATACTCATACAAAAAGAGACGATCTTACCAAAATAGGGGTGAAACCCGCACTTTGGTGATCACTCTCAACCCGTGTATGTGATTTTTCACGAAATTACGCCATCAAGTTAGGAGTGATTTCCATACCTTGATGGAAATTTTCCATTTCACAGTCTAGTGGACCCTTACCAACAAGTCAGAATTTGCTCCTCATTTGGTAAGTACCAACCACACTTAGGGCACGATGTTGTCAAGTTAAGGGTGAAACTCGCACCTTGTCAACTAGTCCCACTCCTCGATTTTCAATCTCGCCAAAGTTTCGATTTTGCGATCGATTAGATACGTGTAGTAACTGGAAGGGTAAAATTCCGTTAATCGCTTCTCGACGAGACCATTTTACCTATAGGCCAAAGCACGTTCCTCTAATTTGAAAGGATCTTCGATTTACTTTGGAATAGTCAATGCCTCTCAACCCAAGGCACTCCAATATTTTTACTAAGCCTATTTTTATGTTATCTCAATTTCTATATGGTTTTAATATTTGTCACCTCGTTCATTTCAAACCCGATGCACGATTCTCACTTTTATCCCAATCAAAAACAATAATAATCCTCGCAAACCAACTAAATTTATACTCTTTACGCAATCTTACGTGTTTAAACTTTTGTGATATTTATGTGAAATTATACGTGTTATTTACATGACCAATGTGATATTTTACCTTACCCTATGATTCAAGTCTCATCCCTTCCTATCCCTTAGATGTCTTCGCAAAACTCTGGCGCAAGGTTGAAATCAAGGGCTAACTCCAACTCGATGTCGAAGAAAGATTGTATGAGATTCATGGCAAAACAAATGGCCAAAATCATACCTGACATTGTTAGCAAAGTTCAACCCCCGCCCAACGCTGAATCGCCCCATACCTCCGTCGATTTGAATGTGGAGTCACATAAGACGACGTTTACCCATAAGCAATTCTGCTCGTGTAACCCTTTACCCTTCACCGGCGAAGGGGACGCCACTCAGTTGCTTCAATGGTTTGACGCCATTGAGGTAACATTCCTACAAAGTGGATGTCCTAACCCTTGCGAACGCTCAACGCGACGGGCGTTTTCCGATCGAGAGCCCTCGATTGGTGGACCTCCGAACGCAAAGTTCGTGGGAACGACGTCGCGCACGCCCTCCCTTGGACTGATCTCAAAAAGCTGATGAGGGACGAGTTTTGTCCTCCACACGAGCTTCGAAAACTAGAGAACGAATTCTGGAATTTGAAGCAAGTGGGGAACGACAATGCTGGCCTCACTACCCGCTTCAAGCAACTAAGTGCACTTTGCTCTGGCCAAGTCGATACCCTTGACAAGGCTATCGTGAAGTACACTGAAAGCCTACCTCCAACCATCGCCGACCTAGTTGAAGCCGCCACACCCAAAACCCTAGAGAATACCTATCGCTGTAACATCCGTCAAAAACGGATTTACCAAACCCGCTCCGTTTAGCAACCGAACAGTCAGTCAAAATTTTCGTTTCGAATTAAATGTCCAAAACATTTTTAAACGATCCGTAGTCAATTATTATACGCGAATATATATTTAGTTTTTGAAAAACTGTCAAAAATCGCAAAATAAAAATTAAATACATCTGCCGGGTTTCGAACCCGGGTCTGTACCGAGTCACTAAGTGACTTAACACCTCACACACAAACCACTGCGCTACTTGTTCCGTTTGTGATATAATAGAATCAATTAATTCATAAAGTGTCTTTGCGAACTCAAAACCGGCGCCCAACGATTCAGTCGTCGGAATCCCGGATTATTCGCGAAGTCTTAACACCGATTTACGTTATAACGTAAACCTTTAATCACATATCGGTTATAACCGATGTTTGAAGTCCGCGACCAAATTCAAAACCGCCGGAAAACTTGAATTGACGAACCCAGTCCGAAATCAGACCAAATACATTTCATCTTTCCCTATAAATTCAACCACAACCGTCTACAAACACTTTCGCACAAAAATCACACCTTTTCTCGGCGTAATTCCACTCGCCGGAACCTTCCTGTTTTTCGCCGGAAAACCGAGTTTTAATTTTTGAACCTCACTGAACCTCCTAAGTTTATACCGAAGTCACCCTTACTATTTCCAAGCTTTCCGGAGACTTTCTGCTGCAAGGCACCAGACGCCGGAGTTGTTTTTCTGTCGCCGGAGTTCTGCCGGAAAACAGAGGAAACGAGTCGGTATATCTCACGCTTACTTTCCTTTCTTTTTACTTCTATATTACCAGTAATTAACCTAAAACGCTAAGAAACTGATTTAAAATCTTGAACTAGTCGAACGCCGATTCTGGTTATTTTTCAGCGAAGAAGACGACGCTCTTTCGTTATCATATAAGTATAATATAAATCAAGAAACTAATCGGGTTAGACACACAGTCCAGCGGTGGACTGTGTGCACATATAAAACGCAAAACGTCTCGAGTTCGAATCCCGTCTCACACACGCTGCCTTAATAAAATCCATTTTTTTTGTTTTACTGAACCGGATCGCCTAAGATATATGTTAAGTATATTAATAACCGAAACAATAACCAAGTTAGACACACAGTCCAGCGGTGGACTGTGTGTTTGTTTATATCACAGGTCACGAGTTCGAGTCCGGTCCTCAGCACCGACTCGGACAATTATCTTTTCTTTTAAATAAGGCAGAAAAGGAAATATCTATTTTGTATTTAAGTATAATAAAAACTGAATACTATAACATGTTGAACACACAGTCCAGCGGTGGACTGTGTGTTGGATTGAACCACAGGTCCCGGGTTCGAGACCTGTGGTGTGCATGACCGTTTCGATTAAATTGTTTTTAAGATAAAAATGATTTTCGGTTTAATCTAATTAGTGTATATATATAATTAAAATCGGATATATAACGGGTTAGACACGTAGCTCAGTTGGTAGAGCTGCGTGCACGCGTACGAGAGGTTTCTCGGGTTCGAGCCTCACTCAGCGCACAATAAACTGTCAACGAACCGGTCAACGGTCAGGTCAACGGTCAACCGGCCGGTCAACGGTCAGAAAAATAATAATTTTTTTTTATTTATTTTATTTAATTATTTTAATTAAAAATCAATTATAAATACTTAAAAATAACATTTTTAAGATTAGAAAATAGTTTCAAACTCACAAAAATACACCCAACAATCCTACTAATATAGTTTAATAAAATCCGTTTACTCACCAAACCATAATGCGATTTATCTAGGTTAAATCTCACTCGTGGTTAAAACCACTTCGCGTGCATTCATCATCATCAACCGAACGCACCCACTGTGAGTGAATCTTACAATTCCCCCTTTTAAATTACACGTTTTGGGGTGTGTCATGTGTTATGAATTTATTAATTTATTTATTTAAACTTGTGCCGTACCACATCATGACATAAACTTAGATTGATTGATTGTTGTGATTTATTTATATTTCCGTTAGTCAAATTACATGAAACTCATACATTAAGCCATCAGTTCCTCGTGGGAAACGAGTAGAACATCGCGTGCTTCAATTCAAATTCATTATTGTTTATGTGTGTTTTTCATTGATTTCATATTGTTTGTAGTTGTGTTATTCATATTATCATGTTTATGCAATTCATTCATCAGGCCCCTCAGTTCCTCGTGAGAGACGAGTTGAGCATCGCGTGCCTTTAATTGTTTCCATTATTATTCATGAGTGTTTCATTTAACATCTTATGATTGTTGATCAAGTTACATCTAATTTTATTCATGTTTGGTTGTGCACATATTTCATAATCAATTTAAATAAATTGTTCAAATGTTTTCCATAGGATTCACTCGCCAACATTATGTTGATCCAAAAACCTTTTTTACACATGATACAGGTGCACAGGTTGAAGCAAGGATAGCATAGGATATGCCTTAGAAGAGAACAAAGGAGTTAGATTGTTAGTTAGATCATGTTGTAGCAATCATTGTAAACTTTCATTTAATTTGTATTAATGAATATGAAACATTTAATAAATGTCATGAGCTTTGATGATAACCCAATCATGCCCCGATCACCTTATCCGCTGCGGGTCGGGGTGTGACAGATTGGTATCAGAGCCATGACTATAGGGATATAGGATAGGTTATTAGACCCTTAGAGCCTATACTATAGTCTGCCTAAATTTTAAATTGATTAGGTGGTTACATACAAACTTATGATATTTATTTGTTTCATATTTGTTTACATTTCAGTCAAACATACATGCTCATATACATGTTCATTATACATATATACATATTCATTATACATATATCGATGTTCATGTGTTCAATTTATTTTCATACTCTCGTTATCCAAAGATTTTATGCAATTTTCAATTCTCATCAAAGTAAGTTCTGCGACGGGCATGTAGTAACTGGAAGGGTACAAGTACCGGTAGTCGGAACGTCCTGTCTAGGCTGGCATTCGTATAAATCCAATATAACGGACCAGTTTGCCTACCTGGGGACCAACGATGAGAGTACGAAGGACCTATTAGGCCAAAGCATGCCACACCAAACATCGTTCGAACTAACCCTACTTTGAGGTGTCACCGTGTCTACACCTGGACACATTCCAAACATCACACGTTGTATACATATTTCTCGATTTTCACCGGGTTTTGTGTACGCAACCAGGCAGAAACCGTGCGAACCATATGAAAAACCGGTAATTCATGGGGGCCCACATGATTACATAAGGTAAAGTATGGCGGCATGACGGGCCTAACAGCGAGCAAAGCCAAAGACATCCTATGGATGTGGTATTTTTGTATGATTATTTTATGAATGTTCATCCCTAATGTGACCCATGATCTCAAAAGCATCCAACTCATACCCTTGTCATGTATTCATTGTAGATGTCTTCTAACCTCGCCCGTAGGAAGATGAGAGCAGGAAAAGCCCGCGAACGCATGGCTACCTTAATCGCTCAACAAATGGCTGCTGTAATACCCAATATTGTAATCCAAGTTCAACAAGCACTTACCAATAATCCTGTCAATCAAGCAAACCAAAACATTTTCAACTCTTCCCCAAACACCACTAAATGCACCTACAAGCATTTCAAATCATGCGACCCTCCGAAATATAAAGGGACTGAAGGTGTCACCGCACTCCTCCATTGGTTTGAAGAAATGGAGAATACTTTTCTGAATTGCGATTGCCCTGATGATCGCAAAGTGCGTTATGCTACCGGTCGACTATATGGGATAGCACTTACTTGGTGGAACACAGAGAAGGCAAAACGAGGTGTTGAAGATGCTATGTCCCTAACTTGGAATGAATTGAAGGAAATCATGACCAGACGATTTTGTCCAAGGAGCGAAATCAAGAAGCTAGAAGATGAATTTTACTCATTGAAGCAAGTGGAAGGAGACCACACCACCTACAACAAAAGGTTCCTCGAATTACATCAAATGGTTCCCAACATGTTTACTCCCCTCTACCGTTTGATCGAGCACTACATTCGTGGACTTCCGTCAAAGATTCAAGACCCCGTGATAAGTACCAAGCCTGCAACTTTGGAAGCAGCAATGGAGCTAGCAATAGAGCTCACCGAGAACCGAATCCGAAACAAAGACTTCGAGGAAGAGAAGAAGAAGGATAAAGAATCAACTGAAACCACCGAATCCCCTTCTCAACCCGAATCCCCTTCTCAACCCGAATCCCCTTCTCAACCCAACCCTAAGAGAAAAAGAGTCGGGCGACTTTTCGCTGCTACCCAACGAAATCAACCCGTTTTTCACGCTATAACCCATCCGAGCTGTCCCAATCACCCAAGTGGCACCCAATTCAGCTTACCCAAATAAGAAACCATATCTTGGACCTCACCCTCAATGCAACCACTGTTTTTATCATCATTCCCTTACTTTACCCTGCCGGCTATGTACAACTTGTGGACGTTATGGTCATTTGAGCAATGTTTGTCGCACCTTTCAAGACCAAACCTTTTCCCCTACTCAAAACATGGCCCAAACTTATCACCAACCCCAACACCCCATGTTCCCATATGCTCGAGCTTGCTTCAATTGTGGTGACCCTACCCACTTTAGAAACACATGCCCTCAATTGGTAAACGTTATCAACACTCAAGCCCAATCAAACCCAGTTAATCAAGTAAACCAAGAAAACCCAACCACTATGCCACCAGCAAGAGGAAGAGTCTTCAATATCAACGCCAACCCTGTCGAAGATAATGACGGCCCAAACGAAGATACTCAGCTAGTCCTTTTCGCCGAAGATCCAGATTCAACTCCTATTGTTTAGTCTTATGTTTTCTTTATCACATGTGTAGACTGTTAGAGAAATTATGGCATATTATATATTATATATTGTTTTTCAGTATATGCTTTTGCTGAGGCCGTAGCTCCCCATCCATCGAGGTTGAGTTTGATCCCCATTTTATTATGTGGTTGATCTTGGCGTGCCCGCACGATCGGCTCCGTTTGTTGAGCCTTGATCGGTTACGTAATATTTATTCTCATTTCAGTACATGCAATATGCTCGGCTCCGTTTGATTGAGCCTTGAGTACACATATTTATTCTCATTTCAGTACATGCAATATGCTCGGCTCCGTTTGATTGAGCCTTGAGTACACAGATTTATTTACATTTCAAGTTCATGCAATACGCTCGGCTCCGTTTGATTGAGCCTTGAGTACACAGATTTATTTACATTTCAAGTTCATGCAATACGCTCGGCTCCGTTTGATTGAGCCTTGAGCGCACATACAATTTCATTATCAGTATCTTGTGGTTGTGGTGTTTGTAGTAGAGTCGCATCGAACTAACCATAACCTTCGGATAAAGTCAACGAAAATTTGACAAGGATATGGTGGATACGCCGATGGTACTTCCTATATATAAGTATTCTTGTCAAATGATCGGAGGCATTATCAGGCGGTTATGAGAGGTTCCATGCATAGGCTGTTTGTGTGGTTAAGTTATTCATATTCAGGACATGCAATATGTTCGGCTCCGTTTGATTGAGCCTTGAGCACACAATTTCAATTTCAGTACATTCAATATGTTCGGCTCCGTTTGATTGAGCCTTGAGCACACAATTTCAATTTCAGTACATTCAATATGTTCGGCTCCGTTTGATTGAGCCTTGAGCACACAATTTCATTTTCAGTACATGCAATACGATCGGCTCCGTTCGATTGAGCCTTGATCGCACAGATATGTTTCATTTCAGTAATTTATGTTTGTTGTATTGATTGTAGAGTTATAGGACTAATCATAATTCACTGTTAAAACCAATGAAAATTTGACAAGAATATGGTGGATACGCCGCTGGTACTTCCTATATATAAGTATTCTTGTCAAAGGATCAGAGGCATTAACGGATGGTTATGAGAAGTTCTATGTAGGATTTATTAGTTTCTTGGTAACCAATCATAACTTGTGGATAAAACTAATGAAAATTTGGCAAGAATATGGTGGATACGCCGCTGGTACTTCCTATATATAAGTATTCTTGCCAAAGGATCAGAAGCATTATCAGACGGTTATGAGAAGTTCCATGTAGGATTTATTATTGCCTTGGTTGGAATTTGTGATACATTTATATCATCATGTTATTTAAAGAGATTGGATTGTGTTCCATTTCTACATAAATTAACCTCTCCATCATAACAAACGAGAGAGGAACTTCCATCATTCAAACATATATGGATTCAAATATTTGCTGTTGTGTTTATTCATGTTCAAATATTCGCTGATGTGTCTATTCATGTTCGAATATTGGCTATTGTGTTTATTCATTCGCTGATGTGTCTATTCATGTTCGAATTTTTGCTGTTGTGTTTATTCATGTTCAAATATTTGCTGTTGTGTTTATTCATGTTCAAATATTTGCTGATGTGTTCATTCATGTTCGAATATTTGCTGTTATGTTTATTCATGTTCAAATATTTGCTGATGTGTTCATTCATGTTTAGATATCAGCTGTTGTGTTTTTATTTATGTTCCATGTAGATTGTAGTGTTAGAAGTTTTGCCTTAGGATATAACCATATTCTTCCCAAACGTATCTAAACACATATGCATGATATCATTTTAGCAAATCATTTCTGCTTATCAATATTCATACAGTAGGCAACAAAAAGCGATTCCTGAATAGGGTACATAACCCTTACAAGGAACGTTACCGCCTCGAACAAAAACTTAAACTTTTACTTTTCTAAGCATACAACTGTCAACAAAACGTCATCATCCTTTTTAGTCAAAATATATCATTATTTAAATTTCGGGACGAAATTTCTAAAAAGCAGGGGATACTGTAACATCCGTCAAAAACGGATTTACCAAACCCGCTCCGTTTAGCAACCGAACAGTCAGTCAAAATTTTCGTTTCGAATTAAATGTCCAAAACATTTTTAAACGATCCGTAGTCAATTATTATACGCGAATATATATTTAGTTTTTGAAAAACTGTCAAAAATCGCAAAATAAAAATTAAATACATCTGCCGGTTTCGAACCCGGGTCTGTACCGAGTCACTAAGTGACTTAACACCTCACACACAAACCACTGCGCTACTTGTTCCGTTTGTGATATAATAGAATCAATTAATTCATAAAGTGTCTTTGCGAACTCAAAACCGGCGCCCAACGATTCAGTCGTCGGAATCCCGGATTATTCGCGAAGTCTTAACACCGATTTACGTTATAACGTAAACCTTTAATCACATATCGGTTATAACCGATGTTTGAAGTCCGCGACCAAATTCAAAACCGCCGGAAAACTTGAATTGACGAACCCAGTCCGAAATCAGACCAAATACATTTCATCTTTCCCTATAAATTCAACCACAACCGTCTACAAACACTTTCGCACAAAAATCACACCTTTTCTCGGCGTAATTCCACTCGCCGGAACCTTCCTGTTTTTCGCCGGAAAACCGAGTTTTAATTTTTGAACCTCACTGAACCTCCTAAGTTTATACCGAAGTCACCCTTACTATTTCCAAGCTTTCCGGAGACTTTCTGCTGCAAGGCACCAGACGCCGGAGTTGTTTTTCTGTCGCCGGAGTTCTGCCGGAAAACAGAGGAAACGAGTCGGTATATCTCACGCTTACTTTCCTTTCTTTTTACTTCTATATTACCAGTAATTAACCTAAAACGCTAAGAAACTGATTTAAAATCTTGAACTAGTCGAACGCCGATTCTGGTTATTTTTCAGCGAAGAAGACGACGCTCTTTCGTTATCATATAAGTATAATATAAATCAAGAAACTAATCGGGTTAGACACACAGTCCAGCGGTGGACTGTGTGCACATATAAAACGCAAAACGTCTCGAGTTCGAATCCCGTCTCACACACGCTGCCTTAATAAAATCCATTTTTTTTGTTTTACTGAACCGGATCGCCTAAGATATATGTTAAGTATATTAATAACCGAAACAATAACCAAGTTAGACACACAGTCCAGCGGTGGACTGTGTGTTTGTTTATATCACAGGTCACGAGTTCGAGTCCGGTCCTCAGCACCGACTCGGACAATTATCTTTTCTTTTAAATAAGGCAGAAAAGGAAATATCTATTTTGTATTTAAGTATAATAAAAACTGAATACTATAACATGTTGAACACACAGTCCAGCGGTGGACTGTGTGTTGGATTGAACCACAGGTCCCGGGTTCGAGACCTGTGGTGTGCATGACCGTTTCGATTAAATTGTTTTTAAGATAAAAATGATTTCGGTTTAATCTAATTAGTGTATATATATAATTAAAATCGGATATATAACGGGTTAGACACGTAGCTCAGTTGGTAGAGCTGCGTGCACGCGTACGAGAGGTCTCGGGTTCGAGCCTCACTCAGCGCACAATAAACTGTCAACGAACCGGTCAACGGTCAGGTCAACGGTCAACCGGCCGGTCAACGGTCAGAAAAATAATAATTTTTTTTATTTATTTTATTTAATTATTTTAATTAAAAATCAATTATAAATACTTAAAAATAACATTTTTAAGATTAGAAAATAGTTTCAAACTCACAAAAATACACCCAACAATCCTACTAATATAGTTTAATAAAATCCGTTTACTCACCAAACCATAATGCGATTTATCTAGGTTAAATCTCACTCGTGGTTAAAACCACTTCGCGTGCATTCATCATCATCAACCGAACGCACCCACTGTGAGTGAATCTTACAATTCCCCCTTTTAAATTACACGTTTTGGGGTGTGTCATGTGTTATGAATTTATTAATTTATTTATTTAAACTTGTGCCGTACCACATCATGACATAAACTTAGATTGATTGATTGTTGTGATTTATTTATATTTCCGTTAGTCAAATTACATGAAACTCATACATTAAGCCATCAGTTCCTCGTGGGAAACGAGTAGAACATCGCGTGCTTCAATTCAAATTCATTATTGTTTATGTGTGTTTTTCATTGATTTCATATTGTTTGTAGTTGTGTTATTCATATTATCATGTTTATGCAATTCATTCATCAGGCCCCTCAGTTCCTCGTGAGAGACGAGTTGAGCATCGCGTGCCTTTAATTGTTTCCATTATTATTCATGAGTGTTTCATTTAACATCTTATGATTGTTGATCAAGTTACATCTAATTTTATTCATGTTTGGTTGTGCACATATTTCATAATCAATTTAAATAAATTGTTCAAATGTTTTCCATAGGATTCACTCGCCAACATTATGTTGATCCAAAAACCTTTTTTACACATGATACAGGTGCACAGGTTGAAGCAAGGATAGCATAGGATATGCCTTAGAAGAGAACAAAGGAGTTAGATTGTTAGTTAGATCATGTTGTAGCAATCATTGTAAACTTTCATTTAATTTGTATTAATGAATATGAAACATTTAATAAATGTCATGAGCTTTGATGATAACCCAATCATGCCCCGATCACCTTATCCGCTGCGGGTCGGGGTGTGACAATCGCCTCGCCGCCAAGTTTAATAATAACCGCGTCATTCGTGAAGCCTCCAACAAACCCCCACCGAAGAACGTACACCAAGCTACCACCGAAACCACCAAAGAACCTACCTCATCCAAGCCACCTAGGAGCAATAACAAGGGTAAGAAACGGAAGGCTTCTAACCAAAGTTATGCGGTCGTCACTCCGCAAAACCCAAAACCCTTACAATCCGTTCTCACAGCCTCAACCCTAGAACCACCCAGAAGGGGCTATAGCGGCTCATGGCCCAAGTGTAACCAATGCTCCTACCACCATCCCACCAACACCCCATGTCACAAATGCGCAACCTGTAATAGGTTTGGGCATTTTCCCGACCGTTGTCGCCAAAACCTAAGACCTACCCAAGACCAACCTACCAATGCAAACCCTGCCCTAAACCTACCTCAACCTCCAGCCACTACCAATCGCACATGCTTCAAATGTGGCGATCCAAACCACTTTGCCAACGCCTGTCACCAATCCATCAATCAGCAACAGCAGCAACCGCATCAACCTCAACAAGCCCGAGGCAGAGCCTTCGTGATCACCGCCGCTCAAGCGCAAAACGTTAATGACGTCATAACCGGTACGTTTCTCATTAACAACGTTTATGCTTCTTGTCTTTTTGATACTGGCACGGATAAGTGTTTTGTATCCATTGAATTCGAACCCATGCGTAAGTGTAAACGCTCTAGATTGCCAAAATTATTCAAAGTCAAAGTTGCTAACGGAAAATCCATCACCGTCAATTCCGTCCTTTCCAATTGTTCTTTGAATCTTAATGATCATGCGTTTTCTATCAACCTCATACCCATGCAAATGGGAAGTTCCGATGTCATAGTAGGCATGGACTGGCTCAGTCGAGTTCGTGCTAAAGTCGTTTGTTCGGAGAAATTTATTCGCCTTCCTCTTCCGAATAAAGATTCCTTACACGTCTATGGCGAGAAACCCTCTAAAGGTCTCAAGCTGATGTCGTGTATCCAAGCAAACAAATACTTGCGTAAAGACTACTTTACTTTTCTTGCCCACATTGTGGAAAGAAGGACAAGGGTCCAAGCGTAAGTGATGTTCCTGTTGCTTGCGAATTTCCTGACGTTTTTCCAAAGGATCTTCCTGGTCCGCCTCCTCCTCGTTCGGTTGACTTGCGAATCGATCTCATTCCTGGCGCAACTCCTGTTGCGAAATCCCCTTATCGTCTAGCACCTTCGGAGATGCAAGAACTATCTAGCCAACTTCAAGAACTTCTTGATAAAGGCTTTATACGTCCTAGCACTTCTCCTTGGGGCGCTCCTGTCCTATTCGTAAAGAAGAAAGATGGATCATTTCGGATGTGCATCGACTATCGTGAGCTCAATAAGCTAACAGTCAAAAACCGATATCCTCTTCCTCGCATTGACGATCTCTTCGATCAACTGCAAGGCGCAACTTGCTTCTCAAAGATCGATATCCGTTCTGGTTATCTTCAACTTCGAATTCTCGAAGAAGTTATACCCAAAACTGCATTTCGTACACGTTATGGACACTACGAGTTCGTAGTCATGCCTTTTGGCTTGACCACGCACCCGCCGTGTTTATGGATTTAATGAATCGCGTGTGCAAGCCGTATCTCGATCGTTTTGTGATCGTCTTCATCGACGATATTCTTATCTATTCTAAGACACAAGGAGAGCACGAGCGACACTTGTGTCTTATCCTTCAGCTGTTGCGTACTGAACGACTTTACGCCAAATTCTCGAAGTGTGAATTTTGGTTAAAAGAAGTTCCATTTCTTGGTCACGTTGTTAATGAACTTGGTATTCATGTTGACCCTGCGAAAATCGAAGCCGTGAAGAATTGGATTGCTCCTAAGTCCCCGTCCGAAATTCGTTCGTTTCTTGGTTTAGATGGTTACAATCGTCGCTTTATCTCGAATTTCTCCAAGATTGCCGTTCCTCTCACTTCTTTGACCCAAAAAGATAAACCTTTTGTTTGGGGCCCCAAACAAGAGGAATCTTTCCAAACCCTCAAATGCATGCTTTGTAATGCTCCTATCTTAGCTCTTCCCGATGGTAACGACGACTTCGTCGTGTATTGCGATGCATCGAAACAAGGTCTTGGTTGCGTCCTCGTGCAACGAGACAAAGTTATCGCTTACGCGTCAAGACAACTCAAAATACATGAGAAAAACTATACTACCCACGACCTTGAACTTGGTGCAGTGGTTTTTGCATTGAAGATATGGCGACACTATCTTTATGGTACAAAGTGTACGGTCTTCACCGACCATAAGAGCCTACAACACATCTTTAATAAAAAAGAACTCAACATGCGTCAACGTCGTTGGATGGAGTTGTTAAACGACTACGACTGTGATATTCGCTACCACCCTAGTAAGGCGAATGTTGTGGCCGATGCATTAAGTCGAAAAACTCATGTCAAGAGTATCCGTTGCTACAAACTTTGGGAAACTTTCAAGAGTTAATTCGTGAGGCACAATACTCGACCATTAGTGAGGGTAACCTCAATAATGAGTTGAAGTGTGGTGTCGAAACCCAACTCGTAACCAAACCTAATGGCATTATGTATTTCCTTGCCCGTATTTGGATTCCGAACCGTAGCAATCTTCGAACCCTTTTGATGAATGAAGCCCATAAATCTCGATATTCTATTCACCCAGGCGCCGATAAGATGTACCATGGCCTTCGTACGTCCAATTGGTGGCCTGGTATGAAGAAGGATATTACTTTCTACGTCTCGAAATGCCTTGTTCTAAGGTAAAAGCCGAACATCAGCGTCCCTCTGGCTTACTCGAACAACCCGAGATTCCTGTTTCGAAATGGGAGAGCATTGTCATGGACTTCATTACCAAACTTCCCCGTACTTCGTCTGGTCATGATAGTATCTGGGTCATCATTGACCGTTTGACCAAATCCGCTCACTTTCTCCCTATACGTGAAGATTTCAAAGTCGAGAAATTGGCTCGTATCTACACGGATGAAATCATTTGTCGTCATGGTATCCCCATCAACATCATCTCAGACCGCGATGGTCGTTTCACCTCCCGTCTTTGGCAAACTTTTCAAAGAGCCCTTGGTACTCATCTCAATCTTAGTACTGCCTTCCATCCTCAATCTGATGGAAAAACTAAGCGTACTATCCAAACCTTAGAAGATATGCTTCGTTCTTGCGTTATCGATTTTGGTGGCAACTGGGATATGCACTTGCCTTTGATCGAATTCTCGTACAATAACAGTTATCACACGAGTATTCAAATGGCACCCTTCGAAGGATTGTATGGCCGTAAGTACTGATCGCCTATTTGTTGGCACGAGATCGGGGAAGCTCAAGTCACCGGTCCCGAGCTTATACAAGAGACGACGGACAAGATCTTACAAATTCGAGACAACTTGCTCAAAGCCAGAAGCCGACAAAAGAGTTACGCGGATAAACGGAACAAACCATTGGAATTCAACGTGGGTAATTTTGTACTTCTCAAGGTATCCCCTTGGAAGGGTGTAGTTCGATTTGGTAAGAAAGGCAAACTCGCTCCTCACTATGTAGGCCCTTTCAAAATTCTTGAAAGGATAGGCAAGGTAGCGTACCGACTGGATCTACCTCAAGAACTCAACAACGTACATCCTACGTTCCATGTTTCAAACTTGAAAAAGTGTCTAGCTGACGAAGGACTTCAGGTTTCACTTGAAGATCTTCAAATCAGCGAAACTCTTCACTTCATGGAAAAACCGGTCGAAATCATGGACCGAGGAATCAAGCAATTAAGGCGCAGTCGAATTCCCATAGTCAAGGTTCGATGGGAAGGTAAACATGGCACCGAATTTACTTGGGAACTCGAGAGTGATATGAAGACTAAGTACCCACACCTGTTCTTTACACCTTCCTCTGAATAAATTTCGGGACGAGATTTCCTAAAGGAGGGGAGACTGTAACGCCTCGCTTTTTCAAACCTTTCCTTATTTAGAAAGAATTGTTGTATTTCTATCTTTGGAAGCTTGTATTTGTATTGCTTTTCTACCTTTGTAATCCGAGACTTGAATCGTAATAAAATTCATACTTTATACATACTTGTTTTACATACATTCAATCGTATATTTCATGCTTAATACCTGTGTTACGTGCAAAGATTCATGCGTATGATAATTATATACGTTACATGCTTAAAAACATGCAAAAATGATAATAAAACTAAGTATAAGGGCTAAAAGTGATAAAAATCAAAGAACATTCTGGAATTTACCTCACTCACGCCCCGCGACCGACAACCTTCTCTACTCTCGCGGCCCGCCAGACCTCTAGCAGCCCGCGACCGAGACGCCTTTACTCTCTCGCGGCCCGCGAGAGAGGCGCGATCCGGAATTATACATTCCAAGCTCATGGATTGGTCAATTGTGTGTTTCTTGCATTAATTACCCTCAACTAACACCCTCCCAAACTTTACCTATAAATACCCCATCCCATTTCACTTTCAACTCACACCCCATTTCTCTCTTCTCTTCTCTAAAGACTCAAAACGCTCTTCTCTCTAAATCAAGTGAGTTCTAACTCACATCTCCCTCCATTTTCTCTCTTTCTTTCTTATTACTTGGAGTACCTTGGAATGTCTCCATAAGTCTTCTATGGAAGACTAACTTGGAACATGACCATATTTGGGAACCTGAGTGTTCTTAACCTTTTGATTTTATAAATGGTATTACCCACAAGTGTTGTATCCTTCCAAGCTCGACTTGAGTTGGTAGTGTGTGATCCCTTGGAAGCCTTGGCTATCCTACTTTCGATCCACCACCTCACTTGATGTTTCCGTTTACTTTTGTCTTTCACTTTTATGTTACTCATGACCATCCTTTTCGTCCTTGTGACGAGTTGTGCATTGGTATACTATACGAGAGGTTTAAAAGGAAGGTTATCATCCTACCTCCATGCATGACTTCTATGATTTTACATGATGTTTATTTACTTACTACATATACTATATATATAAATACTAACCGAACTCTTGATGGTAATCACATGGTTATCCGTCATGGTACTAGGTTACATCACCTACGTACTTAATCTCTCGTTACGATTCTAATGGGTATCCTAACCCATGAAATCACATCCACCCGAATGGGTATCATAGTGTCAAAAACGAGTATTAAGTCTAGATGATTACTTTCCTGTATAAACTACTTTAACGTCTTTTCATTTCCAATCCTCCGTTTGAATACTTACCCAAACCATTCTTCCTCTTGTAGGATAACTTGGTGATCCTTCCATCTCCCAAACTCTTCACGGGACTAACAAGTGGAAGCTTGCAAAACCATGAGTACACTTGACCCATTTCCTTATACACACTTTAGGTTGCAACATGTTAACATACGAAAACACACAAACATACACACTACATGCTTTATACACTCAATCCTTTATACATGCTTATGTTATGCTTTGTACATGCTAAATTCATACATGCTTATTGTCATTAACTTAGCTAGCCCCAACTTAACATATATAGCGCTATAGGAGTAGCACACCGCCCGTCGGGGTATTGTTAAGTCTTAAAGCTGATTCATTCTTGTTACATTCATACTTTAGTCTTGTTACTTCGTGTGACGAGGGAAACGTTCATTCTTGTGGACACTTGGGTTTGACAATTAAGTAATGCATGCTAGCTTACCTTACATACAATTGCCATGTGAATTTGAGTAAATTCTTCTATACTTATGCTATGTATTACAAACTTGTGTACTCGCAATACTTGTTGTATTGAACTATACTTTTAACATGTTACAGGTTAGAGAAGTTGATCATGATGGAACTTGGTAGGAATGGCTTAGAAACTCATCTAGAATATTAGAGAACATGTTGTTGTATTTCTTGTTGTACTTGACAATCTATTTTGAAATGAAACTTGGTTTATCTAATTATTGTCGCAAATAGTGTTATGTGTGATGAACAGTCTATTTCGTCTCACTCCGATGTTTCCGCCATCGGTTGGGGTGTGACATTGGATAACTTCCAGATTGAGTAACGAAAATCATTTCTACATACCCTTATAGGGTTGTTTTTTTTAAATGGATCCTCCCCAAATTTCTTGCCATTTGATCAACATTTACATAACTTCACTTATGACGACCTTTATACACATATGATAGAACAAGATCAACCTCATTGTATCAGTGAATTTGATCATATTGCATTAGCTTATATAAGCTTTCGAGCTGACCAAAGCAACACATGCCATTGTCATAAGTTTGTCACCAACTTAGAATAATTCTAATTTAACATCTAGAATAAGCCTAGACAATGAGTTCTCCTCATTAGCTTTTCGAACAAAATCTTCAAAAGTTACATGTCTTTTCCTTATAATGAATGAAACTCTCTCTCAACTTTGTCTATACACAAATTCTTTTTGTGTTCATAAACATTTGAATGTTTAGATTTAATTAGTATCCGACAAGACCCATAATTAACCAAGTACTAGTCTAGCATGCTTTACATTACAATAGCACGTGAACAGAAGATGCATCATTCCGAGTCTTCACAGCTCCAAGGATATCATAATATCACTTTGCAACATTCATTCATTGTGAAGACAAAATAATGAGACTTATTCATAATCATAAAACATCAATATTTAGGAAGGTCTCACAAATTATTGTATATAGCACATAGCTAAATTTTATCATTTAATTAAGGAACATAACTTGTTTACCTTTGATCTCCAACGCTTTATCATTGACTCATAAGCACTTAAACATAAGTCTTAATTCAAGTCACTTGGTGAACACACTCATCGCCAACAAGATGAATGTTCCTCGTTTACAATCACTATTATGTGGAAGATAGAGTCAACTAGATCCACACTCAACAACATGGCATTCACAATTTTGCCATAAGTGATTTGCAGACATCTATTGTTCTTCATTTGGAGATATGTATATTTAGGATGCTCTCCCAAACGAAGGTAAAAATTCCATATTCAAGTGGTAGACGCATCTACATATAAATCTCGCAAGATTACTAAAGTTATGCAATAACATATAGTACTTTTACTTTCTTATGTTAGAATTCAAACTTGTGAATTTTCCAATGATTTCTAACGAAGTATTTCGACATGAATCTCGTTTGTGTATTTCATCTCAATACACTCAGTATGTTCTTTCATTAATCTCTCATGATGTGGTTATACATTTGATGTTTCGTCTTTGACTTTTAGTCAATGCAACAACTCTCAAGTTGTTTATGTCCAAATATTTTCATGTACTATCCGTTTAAAGCCATATTATTTTAAACAATGTATAGTTGGCGTTATAATTACTTTCCACAAAAATAATTTATACGTCACAAACATTAGTGATTTATTTCTTTGTAACAAATTGCATGTGTTCTCCGAAGATATTGAACACAACACAATAAAATACATTGGAAACTAAATCATAAGTGTCAAACACTTTTGAAATTTAAACGGTAGCATAGACGATCTGTAGGCATTAAATATCAAAGTGCTTTTATCTTCAACACTTTATAATCTGACCAAAATCTTCTCAACGATATCGTCACATGACATGTCTTGAGATACTCCCTCAATAAGACTCCATGCACTTGTAAGTACAAGTTTCTCATTTCATCTTGAAACTTTAAACTTGGACAATTCTACATAAAACAACACCAAGTTGTTACAAAGACTACATTTAAGTAGTGAACTTGAACAACTATAATTGGTCACAGCAACACCAAGTCGTCTTCCACCAAATAATATCTATGAGATTGTTACTTTGTTCACTATATGCTATTTCTAACAAGAGTAGCGAACCATTTGAATTATCAATACTATGCAAAACTTTGTTTTAAAAATCACTCTAAAACAATTCTATAGTTTTCAATATACTATATTAATAATATCAACGATTTCTCATCATTTTTAATGCACACAAAGGCAATCAAATGTTTACATAAAACATTTCCATTCATTATGTCTTATATAATGAACAATCTCTAACCTTGTATTTGTGATACACTTTTTCTAACACACGTGTTAGAAAATTTAAGTAATTATATATATATAAAACATGACCATTTGGATTTAGAAATAACAAATTAAAGTTAGTGATAAATCCCATACAACAACACCATCACTTTATGGTGATTTAATTCTTAAAGCCAATTAAACATCAACTTCAATGTATGACTTTTTATTTCTAAACCATGCAAAGCATTAATGTGTTTATATTCACTAAAATCAATTCTACAACAAATTACTTATATAAAATGTTTACATAAACATTTCAAAGTATTTGTATTCTAACCATTTTTAACAAACATGTTAAAATGAAAAAAAAATCTAACGCGCACGTTAGAAATATTAACATTTCCACTAAATTTTAATTCGACTTGTTATAAACACATTTATGGTTCATATAAATAAGTCACTTCTAATAGACATGTTTAAAAATAAACAACGAAAAATTACTTTCAAACAAATACTTTTCATGAACCGTTTCTAACACGCATGTTAGAAGACAAATGATTACAAAAATCATTTGTTTTTTATAAACTGTTTCTAACACTTTTGTTAGAAATAAACAATTAAAAAATTTGTTATAAATCTTATTAATAAATATGTTCTAACATATTTGTTAGAAATAAATGATTATAGTAACCATTATGATACCCATAGGTTCTAACAAGCTCGTTAGAAATAAACGATTACCGAAATTGTTATAAAACATATCAGTTTGTATAAAGAACCCAATTCTAACACGCTCGTGTAGAAATAAATGATTAAAAAATTATTATACGGCTTATTTGTTCATATAAATCCATGGGTGGATGAAGAGTCTACTTTAAATAGAACTGAATTAGAGACATAAAACTCTAATCAAGTAACATAAAACTCTTATTTAAAGACATGAAAATTCTACTCAAGAGAATTTAACATTTACAAAAAACGTATGGTTTACACCCATAATTTCGGTCTAACACACAAGTTAGAGAAATTTAACATTTACAAAAAACGTATGGTTGACACTAATAAACCCGTTCTAACACAAAGGTTAGAAAAAATTAACGATTCCATAATCGTTTCAAAACCAAACGATTGAACCGAACTATTCGTTTTGTACCAAGGTATAGGATTTAAGATTATAACTCAATCTCAATATATCCAATCACAACAAGTTGTACTACATACATATTTCCCAAAAAAATATTTATAAGATCATAATCTCTAAAAAATATTTATTTTTATTATAAATCCTTTCATGAACCCCAAATCTTATAAATAAAGTTTTAAAATTGTAGCAACAATCTCAAGAATCTGTTTTAAGTTTGTAGGAGATGAGTCACAATTTTATAATAAAAATTATATAAATAAATATAAAATTTGTAAAGATACTATCTTTACATAATTTTGGCATAATTTTGGGAAATTGTAGTACCCGTACCATGTACAAATCAAACAAAATGAAATATGAAATACAACATATTTAAATAAATCAATTCAAATCGTTGTCTTCAACAAGAGCCTTAACTGCGTCTTCTTGTATGGTCCGTTGTGTGGGCTTCGACGAGGTCTTGAACCACATCTTCTTATACAATAATTTCCTAAAAAATGAAGAAAACAAGTGTTGACGGTTGTGGCTGAGGCACATGTTCAACACGCTTCCCTGAAAACAGATTTCGCGCCACTACTAAAGATAATGCGTTTGTCTCCCTAGGTACAACAGCTGGAGCAGTCTCTCTAAGTACCCAACACATAGGTATTCAAGTATCTCTTTTTTTCCAAGAACTCTCCATGAATTCATGTGTTTTCTTGTATTACTTCTCTTGTAGTTTTCTAGCATTTTTTTTTCACAAAATGAGACACAAAGCCTACTATTTTTACAAGAGTTGAGAATAAGTGAAAATTTTCACTTAATTAGTTATTTATTAGAGACATAAACTCTAATAATAACAAATAAATTGACATAAAAACTCTACTCAAGAGTTTAATCTTTAATTCACCATATGAAGAGTTATAATTTTACTAAATTATAATTTTTACTAAATTAACATCCATTCACACTACAAAAATTTCCAATTAGTGGTTAAAACCACTAAAACACAAAGACTCAAAACATTATAAATGAACGGTTAAGGACTACGGACGTTAAAATTTTTAATTTTGAACTCAAGTGGTTAAAACCATTAAAATACATGGACTCAAAAAGTAATTATTAAAAAACAAACATTAGGTTAGGGAAGATACATATGAGCCAAACAATACTCAATTTCTTTTAAAGCTATACCCCTTTGCGATCTCACAAACTAAATGCCACCGACGAAGAGATAGTGGCCAAAAAACAGTTTTGATAATGATACCTAGACAAAACTCCATCAACCAAACAAGAAGTTAAAACAATTATATATTTCTTTTGTTTTTCTTCCTTTTTATTTTAAACCTACACTCATTTTCAACCTCACAAACCAAACACAACTGAATAAACATGAGGGTCAAACATTAGTTTGTAATAAAAGCTAGACCCAACTCCACCAACAAAACAAGTTCAAATATTCGTACATTTTTGTTTCCTTATTTTTCTTTTAACCTTATATTGATTTACAATCTCATTAGTGAGAACCAAACGCAACCTATATAAGATAGCGCTAAACATGTTGGGTGTGAAGGCTTTTGGGCGGGTTTTATTTAGGCCCGATTTTGGTTCCTAAGTTGTGTCGTCATAATCTTGTTATTATATATATAGGGGAGGGTTTAAATGAAAATGCTAAATATCGCGAGAACCGTGAGAACGAATGAAAAACCACTAGAACTTGATAAAAAACAAGTGAAATTCAAAATTTCTTTTTACACTTGTCATTATTATTCGAATACAATTCTAGAAATTTAATTTACACATTTAATTTACATGAATTCGGAAATAAAGGAAATTTACATGTGTAAGTTTGCCATTTACACATGTGTAAATTTTTTATATTTATACATGTATAAAAAATCTAATAAGAGTGATTTTGAGAGGAGAAATGAATTATTTGATGTTGTAATTTCTTTTTTTGATGTTGTATTTTAATTAAAATGATGATTGTATTAAAAAAATGGTTTTGATTGGTTTTCTCATTCGTTCTCGCAATATTTAACGTTTTCAAGATAACCCTCCCCTATATATATATATATATATATATATATATATATATATATATATATATATATATATATATATATATATATATATATATCCTATGTTATGTAATTGAAATCTTTGGTTTTGTGGTTAATGAGAAAACTCTAGTTGCAACCTGTGAATGTGGGTTCCCCACTAGAACCAAACCACGTAAAGTTCTTGCCTCAGGTTTATTATTTTCTATATCGCGTGATTATATCGTTTGTGCACATGTGTGTTGGTTTCCGCTGCGCCGATTGATACCTAACAAAACATACCCAAAATATTAAATTGTGAAAGTATAATTGGCTTAAGCTTTAAGGTATTATGCCATTCATATTCAATTTGCCTTTCAAGAGTAAACATGGGTTGTTGACTTGTTTCAACTCATTAAAGACGCACTATATGTTTTCAGATGGAGGATCACCGACTTGTTAGTCCACGCATAATGGACACTGTAGGGACGTGAAATAGTTTGATAACGCCCCACACCATTCCTTATGGGCATTATAGGGCCATGAAGAGGGAGATACATTTATAGAATAGTGTCCAATAAGAAGAAAAAACATGGAAAGTAATAAATGAAAATGTATTTAGGGACGGTAACCATTACATGAAGTATTATGATGCAGATGTGACAAAAAATGTCCATTAGAAGACATTAATCATTACAGATGGTCTTAGTAATGGAAACCACTTTATCGACGGATTATCAGGTAATATGTTAGTTGTTAAAAGCCTTATGCCTTATGGTATAAGGTGTATCTCACACATATTGACTTTCAAGAATAGGATAGGTTGTTTCAACTTATCATAGATTCATTGCATCTATAAATAGTCAAAACCTAGTCAAATAAGAATACAAATAATCTAATTCATCATCGGCAGTCGAAATTAATAAAGAAATAAATAAATAATGAAATGGTGTTTGTGGTTGAACGCACATAATGGTCGGATCTGCATTGTAATGAGATACATGTGCAAGTGCATTTACTTCAACATCAACAAGTAATAGTTGCATAATTTTCTATCAGTAATTGAAACATTAAATAATATTAAGAATGTAATTGGTTAATCTTTAATAGCATTGTGAAAATATAAATATTAGTAATTGAAACATTAAATAATATTAAGAATGTATTTGGTTAATCTTTAATAGCATTGTGAAAATATAAATATAAAAGTAGCCAAGTAGGGGAGTATAAGTTAAGTTTGGTTTGGTTTGGTTTCAATATGATCCAAAATCGAATCTATAACCGGCATTAATTTGTAGATTCCGTAACTGATTGGTTTCAGTTACATAAATTTGGTTAATGAAAAAAAAAGTTCTATTAATTCGGTTAAGCATCACCACTTTGAAATGTTTCCATATGACGACTTTCTTGTTTTAGACCACCGTACAACCCAAATTAAAGAGCCTCGTTGCCCCGTTATGGGCATTCCTAACTGTTTTGAATATGGGAAATTTTAAGGGTGGCAATTGCTTATTGATCTTGGTATTATTTATCTAATCTATCACTTGTGGTCTAGTGGTAGGGAGGTCTGGGTTCTTCAATGAAGACCCAAGTTTAATCCTCACTTGTGTTACTTTGGTGGGTTAGATAATGATGGATAGAGTCTAGCCTTCTTGCAGAGGTACCAAGTTCTATCCTGAGCCCACCCGGGTTTTCGTCCCATTATGTGTTGCGCCAGAAAGTGTTCAGCTCTTGTGGTGGCACAACGTCTGTCAAGTGACAGTCAGCGATATGGTTACCTGAAGAAACGCCCAAGCAAACTCACGTTGACCCGGTTGAAACAACATAGTCTGACTGAAGTGAGGCAACGAGGCTCTACAATTTGGAGAGTACGGAAACCTAATACAAGAAAGGCTATGTCCCAAAAAATATATTATTTATCTACGTTTCTTATGCCGATTTATGTGAAAAAAAAATTAGAGTCCATTCAATTGAAGTTTTTTTGGGGCTATTTTGATGGTAAGAGAAAGATTCCTAGATTAAATGGAATTTGGTTATGGTAGTTTGAATGGTTTAACTTGGCATTGCTTGACAAATGGAGGTGGTGCTTTGTGGGTTAGAGTTTTAAAGAAAAAAAGGTTGGTAATGGGATTACTACTACTTTTTGGCATGATGTGTGGTTGGGAGAGGAGCCTTTTTATTTAAAGGTCCTTAAGGGTGTATAATCTTGAATGTCATATGATTGTTTTATTATTAATCGAAGGGGCCAAAGGGATGGATCTTCTTTCTAAGGGAGTGCGAGTCGCTGAAAGATAGAGATAGGATAAAGAGATGGAGAAGTTTGGCAATAGCTTAGGGTTTCTTCTTCAACCACTGGAGTTTACTCTGGAGATGATCTGCTTTACAACAGTCTCTGTTTTCTCACTCACTCACTCTCCCTCTCTTTTTATTTCTTTTGTAAAAATACATAGTGTTGCCATGTGGACCAGTAGGAGCAAGCTATTGTTCATCCTTCTTATAATTACACCAAAGGGGGAGGGTGAAGAGGTTTTTTTAAAAATTTTCTTTAATTAACTATTAATTTGATTGGTTTAAATTTGTATTTTTTCAGTAATTTATTCCTTTTCACAAAAAAAAGAACTCGCCAAATTAAATCAAAACAGAAGGTAGAATGGCAATAAGCCACGCCGTCACCCCCTTTTGAATTGCAAACCTATCCTTCCAAAGACGAACCCTGCTCCCAGGGGTTGAAAAATTACTGTGGATAACTCGTTGGACCCTGGTCAAGAAGTGGATAGCTTCTGGCGCTAGGGAGCCAAATGTATCAAAGGTAAAAGGGACAAAGACATGCTGGTCATCCACTTTCTTTGATTATGCCTTTCTTGCTGTTTGTCCAGCTACAAACCCGTTTTTCCTTAAACCAAGCAAAGGGGAAACCCCCCGTGAGGTCCACACAAGCATGTTTCCTCCCAGCCCAACAAAAGACGAGCAGATCCGTTGATCGCAGAGTAGATCTCCTTCCATAGGGTCCGTGAGGAAATTCACAAGGGCCTCTTTATTAGCAGAACTCCCAGCTCTTCTTAGGATGTCCCAAACATCCCGCGCCAAGTCATGCTGATATTTGAACATAGGGAGCTCTTTACAGTGAACTGCGTGCTCCCCGTATTTATCCATACAAGCTTTACGGCATATCGGACAGAAAGAAAAATAGATAATATGGAAGAGGTTACCATTAGAAACTCCTTCACTAATCAAAGCTAGTGGTCGCCTTCTTCAACCCACTTGTCACACCCCGACCGCAGCGGAATAAGAGTCGGGGCATAATTTGGTTATCACCAAAGCTCATGATGTTTACTAATATGTTTCATATTTATTAAATTCAAATTACATCTCAAAGTTTCAAGTCAAATTCATACAATACAAGGAAAGGAAAAATTAACTAAAACAATCCAAAATCTGAACTGGTTTATTCTTCTAGGCCGCCCTATATGTTTCTTGCTTCAACTTGATCACCTGTATCATGTGTAAAAATGGGGAATTTTGGGTCAACAAAAGTTGGCGAGTGAACCTTGTTAAAAACATTTGTTATTGATTCCTTGTTGTAATTAATAGGGAAAAATTGTGCAATAATCATACATGAACAAACAAATGTAAACAAACAATCACAAACACCTTGCATGAGTATATGATATGAATGACAATGTATATGTTGGCAACGTCTCGTTCACGCTCATAGGTAATGGGAAACGGACGGCCTATGATGATGTATGTGAGATCAAGGCTCAATCAAACGGAGCCGATCTTATGTTGGCAACGCCTCGTTCACGCTCATAGTTAATGGGGAATAGCTCACGCTCATAGGTAATGGGGAGCGGCGGCCTATGATAATGTATGTACTGAAAATGATAACTTTAATCTAAACATTAACCACACAAACAATAGATATATATTGGCAACACATTTGATCATGAATACGATGAATGCACAAGTGTTTAATTGAAATAAATAATAACGACACATGATACACCCCAAAATGTGATTAAAACGGGGAATTGGTAGAGATTCACTCACATTGGGTGCGTTCGGTGGATGATGTTGAATGCGCACGAGTTTAGAGGATTAATCGACGAGGAATAACTAACCTAATTAATAACGAAAAGGTACTGTAAATAAGTGGATTTTATTAACAATTTTAATAGGATTTCTGGATATATTTTTGTGAGTTTAGGGCTATTTTCTAACTTTAAAAACGTTATTTTTAAGTATTTTTAATTGATTTTTAAATTAAATAAATAAATAAAAATAATAAAAAAAATGTTGACTTTTGACCGTTGACCATGACTGTTGACCGTTGACCGGTTCAATTGTGAATATTATTGCACTGAGTGGACTCGAACCCGTGACCTCCCGTACGCGTGCACGCAACTCTACCAACTGAGCTGCGTGTCTAACCCGAAATATTTATGTTTTTAATTATATTTATATACTATTTAACTTAATCCGAAACTCATTTATTTATTTTTTTAAAAGGATATTAGTTGCTTTGAACCGGTTCCGTCAACCAGCCTCGAACCCGGGACGTATGAGTTAGTGTTGCACACAGTCCACCGCTGGACTGTGTGTCTAACCTGGTTAATAATCCGGTTTTTATTATATTTAACATGATTCTGTGAGTTATCCCGGTTCGGTTAAAAAGAGCATTTTTTTTATTTAAGAGAGTAAGGTTGTGATAGGAATCGAACTCGCGACGTGTATGTATTTGTTTGCACATAGTCCACCGCTGGACTGTGTGTCTAACCCGTTCATAATACTCATTTTAATTAATCTTATAACATAAACGAACTTCGTCTTCTTCGCTCAAGAACACATATAATGATAATTCAACTGTTTCATGTCCAATTCGATTAACAAGCATTATAAGCAATTGAAAGGTAATGAACGGAGAGGGTTTGGGGAAAAGATGTACCGATCAGTGTCTTTCACAGAACTCCGGCAAGGATTCGTCGGCTCTGTTTTGTGAACTTCGGCTGTTAGGATCAATTAACAGTTTGGATGGATTAGATGTGAAATTGAACTACTGAGCAACGATTATCAGTAGGTTTAAATGATCATACCGGCTCACGGCGTGATTCTGGAAATTTCAGAAGTTTTCCGGCGAAAACAGAATTTCCGACAACGTCGTCTGGGATTGATTCTGGATGGTGGATTTATGTTAGTAACGGTATAATAATGGAATGAAACAGAGAGAGTCGAGGTATTTACCGTGTTGATGTGAGTCTCGGTTTTCAGGCGAAAGTCCGGTGATGGCAGAAAAATTCCGGCGAGTGAAATTGCGTCGAGAATTTGTGTGATTGTGAGCGAAAAGATTATCAGAGGCTAGAGTGTGTATTTATAGGGAAGAATATCGATGAATTGGGTCTGATTACCGTCTTGATTCGTTGGTTAATAATTCTCCGGCTGTTATGACTGATGTAGCGGACTGAACATCGGTTATAACCGATGTAAGAGTTATTATACACGTTAAGTCACAAGAAACCGATAGTAATTGGCGAAATCGTCGGGATTTCCGACGACTGCGAATTGGGCGCGTCGGTTGACTGATTTGAAATCGAGATTTGATATTTGAATTAATTGTTTTGATATATTACTAAAGAACACAAGTGGCAGAGTGGTTTGGTGAATGAGAGTTAAGACTTGAGGTTCCCGGCTGACCCGGGTTCGACTCCCGGCAGCCGATTTTTCGTTTTAATTAATTTATTTTTACCTTTTAACAATTATTATTTATAAATTCTAATTTGTTTATTAATTATGTATCGTTTAAAATTAAAATAAGTCATAAATAAACAACAAAAATTTAAAACTGATTGTTCGATTAATAAACGAAGCGGGTTTTGAAAACCCGTTTTTCGCGGATGTTACAGTATCCCCTACTTTTAGAAATTTCGTCCCGAAATTTAAGTAGTAGCAGTTACAGGAAAAAGATGTGGGTATTTCTCGCGCATTGAGTCTTCACGTTCCCAAGTAAACTCAGGTACTCGTTTCGACTCCCAGCGTACCCTGACAATTGGAATGCGGCTTCGTCTTAAACGTTTCTCTCCGAAGTCCATAATTTCTACTGGTCTTTCAATGAAATGCATAGATTCATCGACTTGAATGTCTTCTAGGGGAATATGGAGATTTTCATCGGCGAGGCACTTCTTCAAGTTCGATATGTGGAATGTGGGATGAATTCTGTTGAGTTCCTCTGGTAGGTCAAGCTTGTATGCTACAGGTCCTACTCTTTCGAGTATCTTGAAAGGTCCTACGTAGCGTGGTGCTAGCTTGCCTTTTTGGCCAAAACGAACCACTCCCTTCCACGGCGATACTTTTAAAAGTACTTGGTCACCAATGTTAAATTCCAAGGGCTTTCGTCGTTTGTCTTCATAACTCTTTTGACGACTTTGTGCCGCTAGAAGATTGTTTCGAATTTGATGGATCTTGTCTGTTGTTTCTTGTATTAATTCTGGACCGGTGATTTGAGCTTCTCCAATTTCATGCCAACATATTGGTGATCGGCACTTACGACCATATAATGCTTCGAAAGGTGCCATGCCGATACTTGAATGATAGCTGTTGTTGTACGAAAATTCAACTAATGGTAGATGAGCGTCCCAATTCCCTTTGAAGTCTATGACACATGCTCGAAGCATGTCTTCAAGAGTTTGGATGGTGCGTTCAGATTGTCCATCAGTTTGAGGATGATAAGCGGTACTGAGGTCTAATCGTGTACCCAAAGCGGCTTGTACGGCTTGCCATGTTCGTGAAGTGAAACGACCATCACGATCTGAAATAATGCTTAACGGTACACCATGACGGCTTACGATTTCGCTGATGTAGATACGAGCTAACTTCTCATTTTTGAAGTCCTCGCGAATCGGAATGAAGTGAGCTGATTTTGTAAGACGATCAATGATTACCCATATAGTGTCATACCCACCAGAAGTGCGAGGTAACCCGGTAATGAAGTCCATGGTTATGTTTTCCCACTTCCATACAGGTATTTCAGGTTGGACTAGAAGTCCTGAGGGTCTTTGATGTTCAGCTTTCACTTTAGAACAGGTAAGGCACTTGGAAACAAAAACAGCAATATCCTTTTTCATGCCAGGCCACCAGTAGGTGTATCGAAGGTCTTGATACATGTTGTCGGCTCCTGGGTGTACAGAGTATTGTGTTTTGTGCGCCTCTTTCATAAGGGTACCACGAAGGTTATTGTGATCGAGAATCCATATGCGATCTAGATAATACAGTATGCCGTCAGATTTTGTTTCGAGTTTAAGTTCTGCTCCACAAGATAACTCATTTCATATGTCGTATTCTGTTATGGAAACATGTTGAGCTTCTCGGATTTGATCTTTAATGTTGGTTATGATTTGCGAACATAGAAGACGAATGGAGTTCGCATAACCCTTTCGACTGAGTGCATCGGCCACCACATTTGCTTTGCCAGGATGATACCGAATTTCACAGTCGTAGTCATTAAGAAGTTCGACCCATCTTCGTTGCCTCATATTCAACTCCTTTTGGTTAAAGATATGTTGGAGGCTCTTGTGGTCAGTGTAAATTTCACACTTGGTACCATAGAGGTAATGTCTCCATATCTTAAGAGCGAACACAACGGCTCCAAGTTCTAGGTCGTGGGTAGTATAGTTCTTCTCATGAGTTTCGAGTTGCCTAGAAGCATAGGCTATCACTTTTCCCCTTTGCATTAATACACAGCCCAGTCCCTGCCCTGATGCGTCGCAATATACTACAAAGTCATCGCAACCTTCGGGGAGTGTGAGGATAGGTGCGTCACAAAGCTTTTGCTTAAGGGTTTGGAAGGCTTCTTCTTGTTTAGGTCCCCATATGAAGGGTTTCCCTTTATGTGTCAAAGCCGTGAGTGGTACACCGATACGAGATAAATTTGAAATGAAACGGCGATAGTAACCAGCCAAACCAAGGAATGATCTTACTTCGGTTGGGGTACATGGCGCTTGCCATTCCTGTACTGCTTTGATCTTTGAGGGGTCGACATGTATTCCCTTGTCATTGAAGACGTGTCTAAGGAATTGTACTTCTCTTAACCAGAATTCGCATTTGGAGAATTTAGCGTAGAGCTTTTCGGTTCTTAAGAGTGTGAGGATGAGTCGAAGATGTCGTTCATGATCAGTTTTGGACTTTGAGTAAATGAGAATGTCGTCGATGAAGACTATAACAAAACGATCGAGATAGGGTTTGCAGACTCTGTTCATTAGATCCATGAAGACAGCTGGAGTGTTGGTTAGACCAAAAGGCATGACCATGAATTCATAATGACCATAACTAGTTCGGAAGGCGGTCTTTGGGACGTCTTCTTCATGTACTCTGAGTTGATGATAGCCAGAACGAAGGTCGATCTTTGAAAAACAGGTGGCACCCTGGAGTTGGTCTAGAAGATCATCGATGCGAGGTAATGGATAGCGGTTCTTGACCGTTAATTTGTTGAGTCTCTGTAATCGATACACATACAGAACGTTCCATCCTTCTTCTTTACAAACAGAACAGGTGCACCCCAAGGCAATGAGCTAGGACGTATGAATCCTTTGTCGGTCAGTTCTTGTAATTGACTGGCCAGCTCTTGCATTTCGGATGGGGCTAACCTATAAGGAGATTCTGCGACGGGTGTAGCGCCAGGTATAAGATCAATGCAGAATTCGACTTCTCTCTTGGGGGGAAGTCCTGAGATGTCGTCGGGAAAGACTTGCGGGAATTCTTTCACTACAGGTATGTCTTTGAGTTTCTTCTCCTTGTTTCCTTTCTTGACAACGTGAGTTAGAAATGCTACATAGTTCTTGCGGAGATATTTTCGGGCTTGAAGACAGGACATCAGTTTGAGTCCTTTCGAAGGGGTTTCTCCAAAGATTCGTAGGGTTTGACCGTCTGCAAGAGGAATGCGAATGAACTTTTCGCGGCAAACTACTCCAGCATGATGTTGGCTGAGCCAGTCCATACCAATTATAATGTCGAAACTTCCCAACTTCATAGGAATGAGGTCAACTGGAAAGTCGTGGTCGTTTAGAGTGAGAGTACAGTTTCGGATAATGAAGTTTAATGAGACCGGTTTTCCGTCGGCAACTTCCACCGTTATGGATTCCATGAGTTTATCACGGGTTTGGTTGAGGATGGGTTCAAATTCTAATGACACAAAACTCTTATCCGCGCCAGTATCAAATAACATGGATGCATAACTACCATTGATGAGAAACGTACCGTTAACCACGTTGTTGTCGGCCCTAGCTTGGTTGGCGTTGATGTTAAAAGCTCTTCCTCTCGCAGGTAGAGGAGCTTGGTTAGCTTGGTTCACCGGATTTGCTTGAGCTTGAGCATGTATGATGTTCACCAAGTGTGGACAAGTGTTTCTAAAGTGGTTTGGGTCTCCACAATTGTAGCAAGCCCGCATAGGTTGCATCATGGGGTAGTTGGGTTGGTAGTAGGTTTGGGCCGTATGTTGTGTAGGTGGTAGTAGTAGGGGTTGTTGGGCTTGAGCCATTATTTGATGGTGGGTTTGGGTTGTGGGTTAGTTACGGTTCATTCGCTGCAGTGAGCGGCAGGTTTGGATGGTGTGACCTGCACGGCCACAGCTTGTGCAATATTGACAGGGGTGTTCGGGAGAGTGATGGTATTGGCAACGGGTGCATTTTGGATAGGGGCCGGAGTATGGCCTTTTGTATGGTGCGGGTGAAGGGGCAACTTGAGTAATGGGTGCAGCAGGGATAGGGAAATTGGTTTGGGTGACAGCAAAATTTCTGGTATTTCGTTTCCTCTTGTTTGAAAACTTTGAGGAGGAGGTGGAATGGTTTGAAGTTTGGCCCTCAACGGGGGCTTTCTTTTTCTCTTCCTTGAATTTACCGTTTCTGATGCGGTTCTCGGTAAGTTCGGTAGCCAATTCCATAGCAGCTTCAGAGTTGCAGGCGAAGTGCTGAGGACTGAGTCTTGAATCTTCGAGGGGAGGCCTCGAATGTAGTGTTCAACCAAGCGGTACACTGGGGTGAACAAGTTAGGGACCATCTGGTTCAGCTCAAGAAATCTTTTGTTGTAGGAAGTATGGTCTCCTTCCCTTTGCTTCAGCGAGTGGAATTCGTCTTCCAACTTCTTGAGTTCGCTTCTTGGGCAAAAGCGTTTTGTCATTATTTCCCTTAACTCTTCCCACGTTAAGGCCATAGCGTCTTCAACTCCTCTCTTACCCTTCTCGGTGTTCCACCAGGTCAGGGCTACCCCAAATAATCTCCCGGTTGCATAACGTACCTTGCGATCCTCGGGACAATCGCAATTGAGGAAGGTGTTTTCCATTTCCTCAAACCAGTGAAGGAGAGCGGTGACACCTTCAGTCCCTTCATACTTTGGGGGATCGCAAGACTTGAAGTGTTTGTAGGAGCACTTCTTGGAGGAAGGGTTGTCGATGTTTTGATCCTCTTGATTGGGTGGGTTGATAGGATTTGCGGTGAGAGCTTGTTGGACTTGTATTACAATATCAGGAAGCACCGTGGCCATTTGTTTTGCAATTTGAGTGGCCAAGCGTTCGTTTGACCTTCTTGACTTTCGTCCTCCACGTAGCTGCCTAGCCGACATCTACAGGAATATACATAGGAAGATGGTGAGTTTAAGGAGTGTTTAGGTGTCATGTGTCGTTTAAAATAATAAAATAACATAACCATCAATAATGCACTACATCCATAGGATGTCTTGGGTTTGCTCATGTTTGGGCCTCCAATGTCCCCCATACCATCGCCTGTATAGTCATGTGGGGCCCCATGACTATTGGCTTAGTAGGATTCACATTGTATTTGCGGTTTAACACTCGCATCACCCGAATGAAAACCATAAAATATGTTTGCGAGATGTATGGTCGGAGGGTGTCCATGTGTAGACACAATGACAACTCAAAGTGGTGTTAGCTCACACGACGTTTGGTATAGCATGCTTTGGCCTAATAGGTCCTTCGTACTCTCATCGTTAGTCCCCAGGTAGGCAAACTGGTCCTTTATTTTGGATTTATACGAATGCCAAGCCTAGACAGGACGTTCCGACTACCGGTACTTGTACCCTTCCAGTTACTACATGCCCGTCATGAGAACTCACTTTGATGTGATTTGAAAATACGAAAATCGTTGTAAAAAATCATATGAATTGTGAGGTGTGTGCTCCCATAAATATGATATGTTATGAGAATATGATTCATGATAGGCATTGTATAATAATATGTACTTATGAACATGCTTGCAAAACATTGATTTTAACAATAAACATAAAGCATATAAACATCATGAATTTTGCATGTAACACACAAACAACTTAAAAATTCTAATCAACTATAGTATTGGCTCTAAGGGTCTAATAACCTATCCTATATCCCTATAGTCATGGATCTGATACCAATCTGTCACACCCCGACCCGCAGCGGAATAAGAGTCGGGGCATAATTGGGTTATCACCAAAGCTCATGATGTTTACTAATATGTTTCATATTTATTAAATTCAAATTACATCTCAAAGTTTCAAGTCAAATTCATACAATACAAGGAAAGGAAAAATTAACTAAAACAATCCAAAATCTAAACTGGTTTATTCTTCTAGGCCGCCCTATATGTTTCTTTCTTCAACTTGATCACCTGTATCATGTGTAAAAATGGGGAATTTTGGGTCAACAAAATGTGGCGAGTGAACCTTGTTAAAAACATTTGTTATTGATTTCTTTTGTAATTAATAGGGAAAATTGTGCAATAATCATACATGAACAAACAAATGTAAACAAACAATCACAAACACATTGCATGAGTATATGATATGAATGACAATGTATATGTTGGCAACGTCTCGTTCACGCTCATAGGTAATGGGAAACGGACGGCCTATGATGATGTATGTGAGATCAAGGCTCAATCAAACGGAGCCGATCTTATGTTGGCAACGCCTCGTTCACGCTCATAGGTAATGGGGAACAGCTCACGCTCATAGGTAATGGGGAGCGGCGGCCTATGATAATGTATGTACTGAAAATGATAACTTTAATCTAAACATTAACCACACAAACAATAGATATATATTGGCAACACATTTGATCATGAATATGATGAATGCACAAGTGTTTAATTGAAATAAATAATAGCGACACATGATACACCCCAAAATGTGATTAAAACGGGGAATTGGTAGAGATTCACTCACATTGGGTGCGTTCGGTGGATGATGTTGAATGCGCACGAGTTTAGAGGATTGATCGACGAGGAATAACTAACCTAATTAATAACGAAAAGGTACGGTAAATAAGTGGATTTTATTAACAATTTTAATAGGATTTCTGTATATATTTTTGTGAGTTTAGGGCTATTTTTAACTTTAAAAACGTTATTTTTAAGTATTTTTAATTGATTTTTAAATTAAATAAATAAATAAAAATAATAAAAAAAATGTTGACTTTTGACCGTTGACCATGACTGTTGACCGTTGACCGGTTCAATTGTGAATATTATTGCACTGAGTGGACTCGAACCCGTGACCTCCCGTACGCGTGCACGCAACTCTACCAACTGAGCTGCGTGTCTAACCCGAAATATTTATGTTTTTAATTATATTTATATACTATTTAACTTAATCCGAAACTCATTTATTTATTTTTTTAAAAGGATTTTAATTGCTTTGAACCGGTTCCGTCAACCAGCCTCGAACCCGGGACGTATGAGTTAGTGTTGCACACAGTCCACCGCTGGACTGTGTGTCTAACCTGGTTAATAATCCGGTTTTTTATTATATTTAACATGATTCTGTGAGTTATCCCGGTTCGGTTAAAAAGAGCATTTTTTTTATTTAAGAGAGTAAGGTTGTGATAGGAATCGAACTCGCGACGTGTATGTATTTGTTTGCACATAGTCCACCGCTGGACTGTGTGTCTAACCCGTTCATAATACTCATTTTAATTAATCTTATAACATAAACGAACTTCGTCTTCTTCGCTCAAGAACACATATAATGATAATTCAACTGTTTCATGTCCAATTCGATTAACAAGCATTATAAGCAATTGAAAGGTAATGAACGGAGAGGGTTTGGGGAAAAGATGTACCGATCAGTGTCTTTCACAGAACTCCGGCAAGGATTCGTCGGCTCTGTTTTGTGAACTTCGGCTGTTAGGATCAATTAACAGTTTGGATGGATTAGATGTGAAATTGAACTACTGAGCAACGATTATCAGTAGGTTTAAATGATCATACCGGCTCACGGCGTGATTCTGGAAATTTCAGAAGTTTTCCGGCGAAAACAGAATTTCCGACAACGTCGTCTGGGATTGATTCTGGATGGTGGATTTATGTTAGTAACGGTATAATAATGGAATGAAACAGAGAGAGTCGAGGTATTTACCGTGTTGATGTGAGTCTCGCTTTCCGGCGAAAGTCCGGTGATGGCAGAAAAATTTCGACGAGTGAAATTGCGTCGAGAATTTGTGTGATTGTGAGCGAAAAGATTATCAGAGGCTAGAGTGTGTATTTATAGGGAAGAATATCGATGAATTGGGTCTGATTACCGTCTTGATTCGTTGGTCAATAATTCTCCGGCGGTTATGACTGATGTCGCGGACTGGACATCGGTTATAACCGATGTAAGAGTTATTATACACGTTAAGTCACAATAAACCGACAGTAATTGGCGAAATCGTCGGGATTTCCGACAACTGCGAATTGGGCGCGTCGGTTGACTGATTTGAAATCGAGATTTGATATTTGAATTAATTGTTTTGATATATTACTAAAGAACACAAGTGGCAGAGTGGTTTGGTGAAAGAGAGTTAAGACTTGAGGTTCCCGGCTGACCCGGGTTCGACTCCCGACAACCGGTTTTTCTTTTTAATTAATTTATTTTTACTTTTTAACAATTATAATTTATAAATTCTAATTTGTTTATTAATTATGTATCGTTTAAAATTAAAATAAGTCATAAATAAACAGCAAAAATTTAAAACTGATTGTTCGATTAATAAACGAAGCGGGTTTTGAAAACCCGTTTTTTGACGGATGTTACACCACTTCCCACTATCACTATAGTGAGTCTTTACGTTTCTTCACTAGTCTAAGGTAGTGACCCCCTTATTCACTAGCTACACCAAGTAACTAGCTTCAAGTTCCTTAAAAACCACTCTATTACAATGGTGAACAATCTCCTAACACTATCTTCCTAATAGTGTTTTACAAGAATCACCAATCCATGGTGAGACCCCTTACAAATGTATCACTCAACACGCTAGTGATAACCTCATTAATACAAGATTTGAATATTTAAGTTGAACACAACTTCTTCTTTATTCTCTGGCTCTTTGATCTTCAATCTCTCCTTGGGTTAGATGTGTAATTTCAAGGAACTAGAGAGATATCGATTAGATGTTAGTTTAAAGGTATTGTGAGTAAAAAGGGTAAGTAAAAAAGGTTAGAAAAAGTTTGTATCTACAGGTAAGACCCAACAAACAAGAAAAAGCAAACTTACACATCTAAGGTCGATCCCACGGTTGATATATCAACCGTCGATCCATGGATTTCTCAGTTTTTGTCTTTGGTTTTGAATCTTGAACGTTGTGTAACGACTACAATCTACTCCCAACTTATTTTTCACCCCTATACCTTTGTGTTTTTAAAAAGCAACCATTGACATCTATCAAATTAGTTGTTTAATTTTCAAAGCATGGTGGTGGTTTGGTAAAACATATCCCTTTCTTTCCATTTATAGAAACTCCTTATCTCCCACCATGATTACATCTCACAAATCAAAAGAAACCAACTAGACACTTCTATTTTCAAAATTCAAAGGCCCTCATATTGATTATCATCTTGTTTAGTTCAATTGAGACTTATCTAGTAAGTTTTTAAAGAAAAATTAATTTGTTATCATTTAATTAAGGTTTAATTAATTTCTCTCTAATCCCTAATCGATTCCTTGATGCAGCATGCGACCTTTGTAAATAATCTTTTATTCTTGAACTTTTTAGTCCTTAAGTCTTCATCACATGTTGCTTTGGTTTTTTACCTTTGTTGCACTTGCTGATTGTTGTAATTGATAATTGTTACACTAGATAAATTGTTGCAATTTGTCATGATCATTGTAGTCTTGATGATTTCTTTTGATCCTTGCACTTTATGAGTCTTGTGTATTATGATCTTAAATCCTTAATAGTTTGTAAATCATTAAGTGTTAATTGACATGTATATAATATATGTACGTCTATAATTCAAAACAATTAGCAGAAGTTATAAATTCAAGACAATATATAAAAAAAGACATCATTTGGGATTTTAATCTTTTCATAATATTTTATTATACATTATTATCCCAATATAATATAATTATTAGTGTTGAAAGTTACTAAGTAATATAAAAAAAGAGAATTTTACATTCTTATCATTAACAACTTTTTCAAAAATTATCCTACAATCTTATCAACATGTTGAAAGGTTATTGTGACTATGTTTTTCTTATTTTTAAGAAGGTGTTATAATTCCTTATGGTGTAGAAATGCCTTACCGAAATTTGAACAAATTTAGAAATCTTTACAGCCATCTTACAATAACCTAACTAGGTGTTCAACACCTACTATAATCTCTATTAGTTGTTGAGCATGTATATTACCCTACTAAAAACTTGATATAGTGATACATGTGATAAAGTGATGTGAACTAAACATCAAATAAATCTAAACACAACGAATTTAATGAACTAAATTTATAAACAGACATGCATCTAATGTATTTATTACTAATATCAACCGTAAATTAATTTGACAAATCAATAGAATAATAAAACATGTAAAAGACGAAGAATATGCCCATCAAGCTCATAAATCTAATCCTATTATAAAATCCATATTGAAAGGTTCTTGTAACTATGTTCATCTTAATTTACAAAAAAAGGTGTTATAATTTTGTAAGCTACAAGAATGCTTTACCAAATGTTGAACAAGTTTAGCGATCTTTACCACCATCTTTCAAGAACATAACTAGGTGTCCAACATACACTACAATCGACTTTTTAAGTATGCATGTTACCCTTACTAAAAACTTGATGTAGTGATACATGTGATAATGTAATGTGAACTTGACATCAAAATAATATAAACACAATTAGTTTAATGAACCAAATTTATAAAAATACATGCATCTCATGCATTAAAAAATAATACCAACCAAAAATCAATTGAACAAATCAATAGAATAACAAAACATAGACTAAGAATATACCCATCTGTTAGGCATAGGTTTTATTAATTATGGATTATATATCCTTAAGTGTTGCCTGAATCAGTTATCCTTAGCGGATGGTGCAAAGATCCGGAGGATCAAGGATCCTTAACATTACTTATAATTTTTAACAATTGTTCTCTATGTTTTCTAATGTTCGTATGCAGGTTGTGGACGATGTGGACTAAGTCTGAGCTAGAATCTCGGGAATAGATGCTGCACATGTTGAATTCCACTAATGATCATGGACGTAGTCATCCTTGAATTTCGGACTTAGTTGTTAGCTTAATTCAAAAGTGGTTGATCAAGTGTTAGATAGAACAATTATGGTTGCACACACACACATTCGCATACATTGCAAACCAGAGCTCTCACTTTAGAAAACAATCATTGTACCACACTTGATCAACATCCAAAGTTGTAATCCTTTTGTGCAATATAGTTGGTGATCGGTAGTTTCCATCACCCGAGGTTTTTTAGGCCGGAGATCCTAAAGATCAAAGTTTTTTCCTCGTATAAATCATTGTGTCCATTGGCATTTGCATTTCATTTTTATCATACAATTGTTCAATGTTCAAACACACTACCTCACAAATCAGATTTGGTTACATTATCTTTAATCAGATTTTTTTACCAAAACACCATCAAACTCTTAAATCAATCTTATTATATTATAAAAAATCATAGTGAAAGATTATTGTAACTATGTTCTTATTTTTATGAAAGTGTTATAATGCTTTAAGGTAAAAGAATGCTTTACCGAATGTTGAACAAGTTTAGAGATCTTAACAACCATGTTCCAAGAACCCAATTAGGTGGTCTAACACATATTACAATCTCTATGAGTTGTTGATTATGTATATCACCATTACTAAAAACTTAATGTAGTGATACATATGTGATGTGAATTTAACATAAAAAATCTAAACACAACAAATCTAATGAACCAAATTAATAAATCGAGAAACTGAATAATGATACAAACAATAAATTAATTAA
The DNA here is from genome assembly GCA_947069175.1 of Scalesia atractyloides. Classification (NCBI taxonomy): domain Eukaryota; kingdom Viridiplantae; phylum Streptophyta; class Magnoliopsida; order Asterales; family Asteraceae; genus Scalesia; species Scalesia atractyloides. The sequence continues at coordinate 6,263,722 of CAMTDV010000002.1, read as the reverse complement.
ACAAATCATCATTTTAATAAAACATGTAATAAGACTAAGAATATACCCATCAAGATCATAAATCTAATCATATCATATTGAAAGGTTCGTGTAACTATGTTCTTCGTATTTTTAAGAAAGTGTATAATTCTTTAAGGTACAATAATGCTTTGCTAAATGTTGAACACGTTTAGCGATCTTTACAACCACGTTACAAGAACCTAACTAGGTGTTCAACATATATTGCAATCTCTATGAGTTGTTGAGCATGTATACCACCCTAAATTACTAGAAACTTGATTGGTGATACATGTGATAATGTATCATTTAACCTAACTTACATAAATCTAAACACAATGAATATAATAAACAAGATTTAAACATGCATCTGGTGCATTAAATACTAATAACAACCATATATCAGCTAAACAAATTAAAAGAATATAAAAACATATAAAAGACTTAGAATAAATCCATCAAACTCACAAATCTAATCATATCTTAAAAATTCATATTTTAAAGTTCTTGTAACTATGTTCTTATTTTTAAGAAATTCTTACCATTCTTTAAGGTACAAGAATGCTTTACCGAATGTTGAACAAGCTTAGTGATTTTTTCAACCATGTTACAAGAACCTAACTAGGTGTTCTAACACATACTACAATCTTTGTGAGTTTTTAGCATGTATACCACCCTTACTAAAAACTTGATGTAGTATTACATGTAATAATGTGATGTGAATTAAACATCATAAATATCTATCTATAAACAGTGAATTTAGTGAACCAAATTTATAGACAAACATTCATCCGATTCGTTAAATACTAATACCAACCATAAATCAATTAAACAAATCAATAGAATTGTTATGAATGTATTATTTATTAGTGACTATCAACATTACCAACTCCCATATCAAATTTATATTTGTATCAATGTCATAGTGCCTATATATAGTGGCCTTCATATATGATGTTTAAGATCAGTGAATAAGAATTCTCATTCTCTATATTCTTTTTCTCTACATGATCTCTATAGCCTTGTTCTCGTCTTGCTAATAGACCGTTGTTTCACAACAAGAATAATAAAACATGTAAAAGACTAAGAATATATGCATCAAACTCATAAATCAATCTAATCATATAATAAGAGATCATATATTGTAGGTAATAATGCATACCCTAATGCACCATAAATGTGTGGTGAGGGTATGGATAATACACAATCATCCACCATAACATATATCTTAAAATTAGTTTATACACATCACAACATATATCATAACAGACGATCGCTACTCTTGGGACACATAATGGGAGACATTGTGGGTTGCTCATATGGTCATGAATAGTGTCACGTTGTCATGTCACAAAGGTGTCACGTTGCGATGCGACAATGTTGTGATATGGTACCCCATATATGTATTATGTTGGGGTAGTAGATCTAAATGAAAACGTATTGCCAAGTAAATGGCCACAATGTATAAATACAACATATATCTCAAATGTCCAAGAATTAAAGTCATCGTTACATAGTAATCACAATGCTAGATAATTTTTTTCTAAAATAGCTTATGTCAATCAATTCAATATATATATTTCCATGTGGTCTTTACATACCTATATTGATATTGGTCAGCAAATTAACCACTGTAGCCCAATGAATATATATATATATATATATATATATATATATATATATATATTATTTTTAACACATATATTATGTATGTGGGCTTTTAAACAATAATTTACTTTTTGTTATAACAAAATAATAGTAATAATAATAATAACACAATAATAATAATAATAATAATAATAATAATAATACCCTCTTTATTTACTTACAATACTATTTACAAAACTGAAATGAAAAATAAATATAAATTATAATTTTATATATAAAGCTTGATTCGAACCATGTTTTTATTGAGTACTTCAACAGGTATTCTTGTAGTATGCTTAACTCGAGTCTTTACGACATTGAGTCTTCAATTTTGCATTTTTGTCTACAACATTGAACACACTAAAAGATAGCCAATTTTGGTTGAGACACGTATCCAATATGTTTCCCTTAAAATAGATTTCGAGCCTCCCTTAAGATGAATGCGTTTGTTATCCAGGGTACAACAACTGAAACAATACGTACTGCTAGAGATTGCTCTCACGCTTGAATCAGTATTGAGTAATGTGTTTTCATTTGTGAAAAAGAAAATGATGGAGTTGGTGATATCAATGAATTAGAGATCGATTCTCTCTAAGACCGTGGGGTGTGGGGCAGGGGTGTGGGTTGGGGCGGCGGTTCGGGTTCAACGTCGGCTGCTTCACTCTAGGTTGGCAGCGTTGGGTATAGTGTTGCCCCTTTGGCGTGGGGATTGTGCCTGGGGTGGGTTGGGGTGCTGGGGTGATGTGGTTGGCTTTGGTTGGTTGGTTCGATCTATGCTACCCAAAAAAATTCATATGGCTGGCCATGCCAAGCTAAGCCACGCCACACCACACCCCTAGTTTTTGAGTATTACCTTGTGGATCCCACCCTCACCACATGTCGAGCAATGCCCCCAACCTAAGCCCCTCCACACCCCATAGTCTAAATATACGAAAGTAGTTGAGCAAATGATTTCTTTAGTTCGTCTCTCTTTTCTCTTATTGAAAAAACAAGAATTGCCTCCCCGCGTTGCGGGGACGATTTTTATTAACGTGATTTGAGCATATCGAGTTTTTTTTAAGTGCTTAACGATCAAAAGGTGGACTAACGAAAAAAGTCCATAAAAATAAACACGAAAATGTATTAGATTTGACATTACTCATTAAACGTAAAGTAACTCTAATTTATAAAGTCTAAAGAAAACGTTTGTGTAAGGGTATGTACTTATAGGTTTACGTTTGTCTTGTATTTACTAGTTTTGGTTTGGTTTAGTGGTCCATGGGCTTGGTCGATGTTACATGTATGCACATAGGGGTTTGGGCTTGGCCTAGTTGTATTAGGTCATTCTATATGTTATAAATATGATGTACCTAGGTCTTGTTTTGGTTGTTGATTGTTTTGCAAAGCTTGTATCCGTGTACCAGACAATCCTTTTGAGATCGTGTGCACCTTTGATCTAATAGAATCAATTTCATCTTTGTTCTTCTACACTTTTCTTAGTTTTCCGCACTTTGATTAGTGTATTGTGTTATACGATTGGAGTTCTTGGACTTTACAATTGGTATCAGAGCCTAATAAGTCTTTCGAAAGGCTCGGTTTGTCATCGGATATTGCTTGAAGGTTGAAGAAAAGGGACTGTTTGCTGATAGAAGATTCGAAGAAGCAAAAAAGGTTGAATCTTGTTCTTTTAATCTTTTTTATATATATATTGTTCGACTGATTTTTTCTGTGTTTTCAGTGTGTTAGTAGGTTTTTGTGTTTTGAGAATTGACCAAAGTTTATTTGAAACCAAGAAGTTTTCATTAAAACAATTTATAAAAATCAAAATTTCAGAATTTTGTTAAAAGAAAACATTCATAAAATTCTTGAAGATTCTTATTAAAAACTTGGGTTTTGATCCGTTTTGGAGATATTGTCAAAGTGTATGTAGGTAGTTCGAGATTATTTGTGGAAAGAGATCAATTGGAATTTTGATTTTGATCTCCTAAGATCTCGGTAGTTTGTTACATCGAACATAATATTATTTCCAAAACTGGATTTGGAAGTGTACGGGACTATTTAAATTCAATGTGCAACGTCCAGTGTGCGGGATAATTGTGCGACAATAAGTGTGCGGATTAATTAATTGGGGGACTTCTGGTTGGTGTGCGGGCCCAATTACAAAGTGTGTGGCCCAAATTTTCATCAGTGTGTGATCCATTTAGTGGTGTGCGGTTAACATCCAAGTGTGCGGTCACTCTTTAAACAAGACACTGTTTAATTTAAGCCCAATAAAGTGTGTGGCCCAATAACTTAGTGTGCGGCCCAAAATTAAGTAGTATACGGTCCAAGAAACAAGTGTGTGACTTATAAAGGGGTGTGCGACTGGAACTGTAGAACTGTGGGTTCAAACTGATAAGTGTGCGGTTTCAGCTTTGGATTTTTTAGACTGTGCGACTTTGAGTTTTTGGACTGTGCGACCCATATTGACCTGGTGACTGTGCGACTGACTTGGATTGTTAAATTGAACCGTTTTAACTTAAAATAAAACTGAAAAATTATTAATTGCTATACAAAATTTAATTTTCAAGTATTACTTACAGTTTGATTTTTAAGCAATGAAATCCACTAACCAAGTGTCGTTGAGTGAAAAGTGGTCAAGAACAAGGATTTGGACAATGTTACTGGAACAAACAACAAGATTCCTAGGCTGCATTTGGGGGATTCTTTCTCTGAATGGAAATTTTGTTTTTCTCAATACATGAAAATAAAAGATCCTAAATCATGGAGATCCATTTGCAGAGGACTAGTAGTTATTACCTATGTGTTAGATGAAGAAAAAAGGTACAACTGTTGTAAAACCCTTATCAACTTATAGTGATGAAGATTATGAAAATGTCGAAATCGATGATAAAGCGTTGGCATGTTGCACACTACATTAGTTCTAGAAATTGATATTGGGGTTCATGAAGCAAAATCTGCCAAAGAACTGCGGGAATCTCTGTTGGCCATGTACGAAGGAAATGAAGAGATGAAAGAGGGCAAGAGGGAAATGTTGACTCAAAGGTTCAACATGTTTAATCATTTTCCTGGAGATACTCTAGAAAATCAAATTCAAAGGTTCATTGCCTTGATCAACGAAATGAGAACGCGTGATATGATGCTCGAAAACTCAATTGTAAACAAAAAGTTGTTGAATGCTCTTACAAGGAACTAGGACATAAATGTCACACTGATTAAGAGAACCAAGGATCTGACCCGTATGAGTCTTTCAGAATTGATTTCTTTGCTCAAGTCGTATGATATGGTTGACAAGCAACAGTTATACAATTATACCTTGAGCTATAACAATGCTGAGTTTCAACTAACGCAGCCTTGGTTTCACAGCAAGGGGTTGGGTCATTTCAAATGTTTCCTTCTAGTGTTCCCAAACACACCAACACTCCCAACTACTCCAATACTTAAGCTTCTATTCTGTTTCCTGCCAATTCTTCCACCTACCCTGGTTACTCGGGTTACATGACTGCTACCCCTGTTCAACAAGTGAACCCGGTTCAATCTGCACCAACTCATGCTACATCCAATGCTACTTCAAACTTCACTCCTCCCTTCAAAGTTTCTGAGGAAGTTGAAGACCATATGGCATTCATGGCAGAGGTTATGAATTGTTATAATGCTTTCGTTGCTGGCAAGCTAACTGCCAATCACATCGGGGCAGATGAGCTACATGAAGTCCATCCTGATGACATCGAAGAAATGGACATCACCTGGCAAATGGCCATGGCCGTGTTTCGTGCCAAGAACTTCGTCAAGAGAACCGACAAAAACAGTTGGGAAGCGGCAAACAAAGAACTTAGATGGAACAAATCTAAGCTCAGATGTTTCAACTGCCACAAGCCAGGGCATTTTGCTCGTGAATGCCGACAACCAAGAAGAGAGAGATCAGACTTAAATGTAGCTGTCACTGTCAGCTCAGCATCAAGACCGACACCTAATGTTGTCTCCACTTCAAATGTGACTGTCACTTGCCCAGCTAACAACTCTACTTCAAGTACATCTACTAGAAACCAAAACACTATCTCTGGATCAACTGTCACACCCCGACCCGCAGCGGGATAAGAGCCGGGGCATAATTGGGTTATCACCAAAGCTCATGATATTTACTAATATGTTTCATATTTATTAAAGTCAAAATTACATCCTCAATATTCCAAACATGTTCATACAAATACAAAGAAAGATAATCAACTAAATAATCCAAAGTCTAAACCAGTTTATTCTTCTAAGCCATCCTATGTGTTTCTTGCTGCAGCGAGATCACCTGTATCATGTGTAAAAATGGGGGTTTTGGGGTCAACATAAGTTGGTGAGTGAACCTTGTTAGAAAAACATTTATTATTGATTTCGTGTTATCTTTATCATGAAAAATTGTGCAACAATCATATGTAAGCAAACGTAACTAATCATACAATAACAATAACAACAACAAACAATAACATACGATAACAAACCAACTTGCATGAATATATAACATGAATGAAACTGTATATGTTGGCAACGTCACGTTCACGCTCATAATGTAATGGGAAACGGACGGCCTATGATAAATGTCTGTGCGATCAAGGCTCAATCAAACGGAGCCGATCGTATGTTGGCAACGCCTGGTTCACGCTCATAATGTAATGGGGAACAGCTCAACGCTCATAATGTAATGGGGAACGGCGGCCTATGATAATGTATGTACTGAAAATGATAATTTAATCTAAACAATAACCACACAAACAGTTGATACATGTTGAATACACATTTGTTCATGGATAGGATGGATGCACAATGATTTAAATATAATAAATGGTAAGACACATGATACACCCCAAAAACGTGATTAAAACGGGGAATTTGTAGAGATTCACTCACATTGGGTGCGTTCGGTTGAAGATGATGAAATGCGCACGAGTTTGGAGATTGATCGACGAGAATTAACTAACTTAAATAATAACGGAAAGTATGGTAAATGAATGGATTTTATTAATAATTTTAATAGGATTTTTAGATATATTTTTGTGAGTTTAAGGCTATTTTCTATCTTTAAAAACATTATTTTTAAGTATTTTTAATTGATTTTTAAATTAAATTAATAAATAAAAATATAAAAAAAATGTTGACTTTTGCGTTGACCATTGACCGTTGACCGGGACTGTTGACTGTTTGACCGGTTCGCTAAAGTGTAAGTGTGCGCCGGGTAAGGCTCGAACCCGAGACCTCCCGTACGCGTGCCCGCAGCTCTACCAACTGAGCTACGTGTCTAACCCGAAATAATTCTGTTTTTAGTTATATGTATATACTGTTTTAGTTTATTCAAAATTCTTTTATTTTCCAAAAAGGGTTTTAATCATCGAACCGGAATGTGCAACAGGTCTCGAACCCGGGACCTGTGGGTTAGTGTTGCACACAGTCCACCGCTGGACTGTGTGTCTAACCTGGTTAATATACCGATTTTTATTATACTTAACAACTTCAGTGACTTAATCCGGTTCAGTTAGAAAAAGAAAACATTTTTATTACAGAGCATACGATTGTGCCAAGGATCGAACTCGCGGCGGGTGATATATGTGCGCACACAGTCCACCGCTGGACTGTGTGTCTAACCCGAGATAATATCCAATTTATATTAAACTTATAAGCAAACTAACTTCATCTTCTTCGTTACAATATCACAGACAACGATTACCCTACTGTTTCTTGTTTAATTCGATTGACAAACATTCAAATGATTAAAATGAAATGGCAGAGAAGATTTTGGAAGTAAACATACCGGAGAAACGATCTTTCTCAGAATTCCGGCGAAGTCGTCGGCTCTGTTTTTATGGACTTTGTCTGAGCGGACCAATTAACAATTTTGATTACTAGATGCGGAATTGAAGTACTGAACAAGAGTTATCAGAATGTTTAAAGGTCTATACCGATTCACAGCGAGTTCTAGAAATTCTCAGAGATTTTCCGGCGAATGATGATTATCCGATATCGTCGCCTGGAACTGATTCTGATTGAAGGGTTTGAGTTAGCAAAAGCTTAACAACTGATAGACGATGAAAGAATTGAGAAACTTACTGATTTGATGGAAGACACGGTTTTCCGGCGAAAGTCCGGCGAGTTCAAAAAGCAATTCCGACGATCAGAAACTAGATTAAACGTGAGAATAGAAGTTCTGGGAATGTAATTGAGTCGCGAGATGAAGCTTTTGTTGAAGTAATTCCAGAAGTGAATGTTTTCGGTTATAAAAACCGAACATCACATGAATTCAAGTCCATTCAAGACTGAATTGATTAAAAATGTCGGTGTATCGGTTATTATCAGAAAACCGCGATCACTCAAACGTTTTGGACGTTTGGAAGCCGGTTACGGTTTTAGTTGGCGTAAACCGGTTGATTCCTGAGTGAAGTTATCTTTTAATTGTTTCCTAGAACTCACAGAAAACATCAAGTGGCGGAATGGTTATATATGTGCGTGTTAAGTCATTAGACTCACCCGGCTGACCCGGGTTCGAATCCCGGTTTTCTTTTTTTTATTTTCTTTTCACTTTTCATTAATTATAATTTTTAAATTCTAATTTGTTTATTAATTATGCATCGTTTAAAATTAAAATAAACATAAATACGCAACGAAAAATTTATAACTTGATATTCGATTACAAACGAAGCGGGTTTGGAAAACCCGTTTTTGACAAATGTTACAGTATCCCCTACTTTTAGAAATTTCGTCCCGAAATTTAAGTAGTAGTGGTAATAGGAAAAAGATGCGGGTATTTTTTACGCATTGAGTCTTCACGTTCCCAAGTAAACTCAGGTCCCCGTTTCGACTCCCAGCGTACCCTAACAATTGGAATACGACTTCGTCTTAGACGTTTTTCTCCGAAGTCCATGATCTCTACTGGTCTTTCAATGAAATGCATAGATTCATCAATCTGAATATCTTCCAGAGGAATATGGAGGTTCTCATCGGCGAGGCACTTCTTCAAGTTTGATACGTGGAATGTGGGGTGAATTCTGTTGAGTTCTTCTGGTAGATCAAGCTTGTATGCTACAGGTCCTACTCTTTCGAGTATCTTGAAAGGTCCTACGTAGCGTGGTGCTAGCTTGCCTTTCTGGCCAAAACGAACTACTCCCTTCCACGGTGATACTTTTAAAAGTACATGATCACCAATGTTAAACTCCAAAGGCTTCCGTCGTTTATCTGCATAACTCTTTTGACGACTTTGAGCCGCTAGAAGATTGTTTCGAATTTGATGGATCTTGTCTGTGGTTTCTTGAATCAATTCTGGACCGGTGATTTGAGCTTCCCCAATTGCGTGCCAACATACTGGAGATCGGCACTTACGACCATATAAAGCTTCAAAAGGTGCCATGCCGATACTTGAATGATAGCTATTGTTGTACGAAAATTCAACTAATGGTAGATGAGCGTCCCAATTTCCCTTGAAGTCTATGACACATGCTCGAAGCATATCTTCAAGAGTTTGAATGGTGCGTTCAGATTGTCCATCAGTTTGAGGATGATAAGCGGTACTGAGGTCTAATCGTGTACCCAAAGCGGCTTGTACGGCCTACCATGTTCGTGAAGTGAAACGACCATCACGATCAGAAATAATGCTTAACGGTACACCATGTCGGCTTACGATTTCGCTGATGTAGATACGAGCTAGCTTCTCGTTCTTGAAATCTTCGCGGATTGGAATAAAGTGAGCTGATTTTGTAAGACGATCAATGATTACCCATATAGTGTCATACCCACCAGAAGTGCGAGGTAACCCGGTAATGAAGTCCATGGTTATGTTTTCCCACTTCCATACAGGTATTTCAGGTTGGACCAGAAGTCCTGAGGGTCTTTGGTGTTCAGCTTTCACCTTGGAACATGTAAGGCACTTGGAAACAAAAACAACAATATCCTTTTTCATTCCAGGCCACCAGTAGGTGTTCGAAGGTCTTGATACATCTTATCGGCTCCTGGGTGTATAGAGTATTGTGTTTTTTGAGCCTCATTCATAAGAAATTCACGAAGGTTGTTGTGGTCAGGAATCCATATGCGATCTAGAATGTACAGAATACCGTCGGATTTAGTTTCAATTTTAAGTTCAGCTCCACAGGACTGCTGTCACACCCCGACCCGCAGCGGAAAAGGTGATCGGGGCATGATTGGGTTATCATCAAAGCTCATGACATTTATTAAGCGTTTCATATTCATTAATACAAATTAAATGGAAATTTACAATGATTGCTACAACATGATCTAACTAACAATCTAAACTTCTTTGTTCTCTTCTAAGGCATATCCTATGTTTTTCCTTGCTTCAACCTGTTCACCTGTATCATGTGTAAAAAGGTTTTTGGATCAACATAATGTTGGCGAGTGAATCCTATGGAAAACATTTGAACATATTTATTTAGATTGATTATGAAATATGTGCACAACCATACATGAGTAAAAATAGATGTATCTTGATCAGCAATCATAAAATATTAAATGAAACACTCATGAACAATAATGGAACAATTAGAGGCACGCGATGCTCAACTCGTCTCTCACGAGGAACTGAGGGGCCTGATGAATGAATTGCATAAACATGATAAAATGAATAACACAACTACAAACAATGTAAACTCAATGATGCACACATGGACAATAATGAATTTGATGTGAAGCACGCGATGTTCTACTCGTCTCCCACGAGGAACTGATGGGCTTAATGTATGAATTGCATAAACATGATAAAATGAATGACACAACTACAAACAATACAAACTTAATGATACACACATGAACAATAATGAATTTGATGTGAAGCACGCGATGTTCTACTCGTCTCCCACGAGGAACTGATGGGCTTAATGTATGAATTTCATATAACTTGTCAAAAGGAAATAAGTAAATCACAACAATAAAAACAATCTAAGTTTAGGTCATGATGTGGTATGGCACAAGTTTAAATAAATAAGTTAATTATTTTCATAACACATGACACACCCCAAAACGTGTAATTTAAAAGGGGGAATTGTAAGATTCACTCACAGTGGGTGCGTTCGGTTGATGACGTTGAATGCACGCGAAGTGGTTTTAACCACGAGTGAGATTTAACCTAGATAAATCGCATTATGGTTTGGTAAGTAAACGGATTTTATTAAACTATTTTAGTAGGATTGTTGGGTGCATTTTTGTGAGTTTGAGGCTATTTTCTAACCTTAAAAATGTTATTTTTAAGTATTTATAATTGATTTTTAATTAAAATAATTAAATAAAAATAATAAAAAAATATTTTATTTTTTTTGCTACAGTTGACTTTGACCATTGACTTTGACTGGCGTTGACCGGTTCGAGGCATATTGTTGTGCGCTGGGTGAGGCTCGAACCCGAGACCTCCCGTACGCGTGCACGCAGCTCTACCAACTGAGCTACGTGTCTAACCCGTTATATATCCGATTTTAATTACATATATACATTAATTAGAATTAAACAGAAATCCTTTTTATTTTAAAAACAGTTTAAACGAAACGGTCATGCACTCCACAGGTCTCGAACCCGGGACCTGTGGTTTAATCCAACACACAGTCCACCGCTGGACTGTGTGTTCAACATGTTATATCATTCGATTTTTATTATACTTAAATACTAATTAGTTATTTCCTTTTCTGCCTTAATTAAAAAGAAGAGATAATTGTCCGAGTCGGTGCTGAAGACCGGACTCGAACTCGTGACCTGTGATATAAACAAACACACAGTCCACCGCTGGACTGTGTGTCTAACTTGGTTATTATTCCGGTTATTAATATACTTAACATATATCTAAGGCGACTCCGGTTCAGTAAACAAAAAAATGGATTTTATTAAGGCAGCGTGTGTGAGACGGGAATCGAACTTGAGACGTTTTGCGTTTTATATGTGCACACAGTCCACCGCTGGACTGTGTGTCTAACCCGATTAATTTCATGATTTATATTATACTTATATGATACATAAAAACATCGTCTTCCTCGTCAAGTTTGAACCAGAAATCGGAAATCGACTGGTTAAAGATTTTTATCAGTTTATTAGTGTTTTACAGTCCATTAAGGTAAGATAAAGGTGAAAAGATAAAGAAAATAAGCGAAAGAGGTATACCGACTGGATCCTCTGTTTTCCGGCAGAACTCCGGCGACAGAATTCAACTCCGGCGACGTGTTCCGTATAGCAGCTAGTCTCCGGAAAGCTTGGAAAAGGTAAGGGTGACTTCGGTATAAACTTAGGAGGTTCAGAAAAGCTCGGCAATGGGGAAACCGGTTTTCCGGCGACGAACAGATTTATTCCGGCGAGTGGAATTACGCCGAGAAAAGGTGTGATTTTGAGCGAAAGTGTTTGTCGTGGGTTGTGGGTGAATTTATAAGGCAAATCGTCAATGCACTTGGTCTGAATTCCGACTGTGTTCGTTTATTTAAATTTTCCGGCGGTTATAGAAAGGTGTCGCGGACTTCAAACATCGGTTATAACCGATGTCTGGTTAATGTTTTACGTTATAACGTAAATTGTAGTTAAGACTCGCGAGTTTACCGGGATTCCGACGACTGAACTGTTTGGGCGCCGGTTTTGAATTCGTAAAGTCATTATATCAATTAAATGATTTCATTAGTTACCAAACAGAACAAGTGGCGCAGTGGTTTGTGTGTGTGAGTTAAGTTTGCTGAACTGACTCGGTACAGACCCGGGTTCGAAACCCGGCAGAGGTAATATATTTTTATTTTGTGATTTTTGACAGTTTTTCAAAAACTAAATATATATTCCCGTATAATAATTGATTACGGATCGTTTAAAAATATTTTGGGCATTTAATTCGCAACGAAAATTTTGACTGACTGTTCGGTTGATAAACGGAGCGGGTTTGGTAAATCCTTTTTGATGGATGTTACAACAGCTCCTTTCATACATCGTCTTCCGTTACTGAAACATGTTGGGCTTCTCGAATGTGATCTTTGATGTCGGTTATGATTTGCGAACATAGAAGACGAATGGAGTTCGCATAACCCTTTCGACTGAGTGCATCAGCCACCACATTTGCCTTGCCAGGGTGATACCGAATTTCACAGTCGTAGTCATTTAGAAGTTCGACCCATCTTCGTTGCCTCATGTTTAACTCCTTTTGGTTAAAGATATGTTGAAGCTCTTGTGGTCAGTGTATATTTCACACTTAGTGCCGTAGAGATAATGTCTCCATATCTTAAGAGCGAACACAACGGCTCCAAGTTCTAGGTCATGGGTGGTGTAGTTCTTCTCATGAGTTTTGAGTTGTCTAGAAGCATAAGCTATCACCTTTCCTCTTTGCATTATAACATAGCCTAGTCCTTGCCCTGACGCGTCGCAATAAACCATGAAGTCATCACAACCTTCAGGAAGAGTGAGGATAGGTGCATCACAGAGTTTTTGTTTAAGGGTCTGGAAGGCTTCTTCTTGTTTGGGTCCCCAAATGAAGGGTTTTCCTTTATGAGTTAAAGCCGTGAGTAGTACAGCAATGCGAGAGAAATTTGAAATGAAACGGCGATAATAACCAGCCAAACCAAGGAATGATCTTACTTCAGTTGGTGTACGTGGCGCTTGCCATTCTTGTACCGATTTGATCTTTGATGGGTCGACATGTATTCCCTTGTCATTGACTACATGTCCAAGGAATTGTACCTCTTTTAACCAGAATTCGCATTTGGAGAATTTGGCGTAAAGCTTTTCATTCTCTAAGAGTGTAAGGATGAGTCGAAGGTGCCGTTCATGATCAGACTTAGACTTTGAGTAAATGAGGATGTCGTCGATGAAGACTATAACAAAACGATCGAGATAGGGTTTGAAGACTCTGTTCATTAGATCCATGAAGACAGCTGGAGCGTTGGTTAAACCAAATGGCATGACCATGAATTCATAATGACCATAACGAGTTCGGAAGGCGGTCTTTGGGACGTCTTCTTCATGTACTCTGAGTTGAAGATAACCAGAACGAAGGTCGATTTTTGAAAAACAGCTGGCGCCTTGAAGTTGGTCAAGAAGATCATCAATGCGAGGTAATGGATAGCGGTTCTTGACCGTTAACTTGTTGAGTTCTCTGTAGTCGATGCACATGCGAAACGTTCCATCTTTCTTCTTCACAAAAAGGACAGGTGCACCCCAAGGCGAGAAGCTAGGACGTATGAATCCTTTGTCAGTCAACTCTTGCAATTGACTGGCTAGCTCTTGCATTTCGAATGGGGCTAACTTATAAGGAGACTTTGCAACTGGTGTAGCACCAGGTATAAGATCGATGCGAAATTCGACTTCTCTCACGGGAGGAAGTCCTGAGATGTCGTCAGGAAAAACTTGCGGAAAATCTTTTACTACCGGGATGTCTTCAAGTTTCTTCTCCTTGGTTCCCTTTTTGACGACATGGGTTAAAAATGCGACATAATTCTTGCGGAGATATTTTCGAGCTTGAAGACAGGACATTAATCTGAGCCCTTTCGATGGGGTTTCTCCAAAGATTCGTAGAGTCTGACCGTTTGTAAGAGGAATGCGTATAAACTTTTCGCGGCATAAAACTTCAGCCCGATGTTCGCTGAGCCAGTCCATACCAATTATAATGTCAAAGCTTCCCAACTTCATAGGAATGAGGTCAACTGGAAAATCGTGGTCGTTTAAGGTGAGAGTACAATTGCGTATAATAGAGTTTAATGAGACCGGTTTTCCGTCAGCAACTTCTACTGTTATGGATTCCATGAGCTTATCACGAATTTGGTTTAGGATGGGTTCAAACTCTAAGGACACAAAACTTTTATCCGCGCCAGTATCAAACAACATGGATGCATAACTACCATTGATAAGAAACGTACCGTTAACCACATTGCTGTCAGCTCTAGCCTGATTAGCGTTGATGTTGAAAGCTCTTCCTCTTGCAGGTGGAGGAGCTTGGTTAGCCTGATTCACCGGATTTGCTTGGGCTTGAGCATGTATAATGTTCACCAAACGTGGACAAGTGTTTCTAAAGTGGCTGGGGTCTCCACAATTGTAGCAAGCCCGCATAGGTTGCACCATGGGATAGTTGGGTCGGTAGTATGATTGGGCTAAGTGTTGGGTAGTTGGTAGTAGTAGAGGTTGTTGGGCTTGACCCATTATTTGATGGTGGGTTTGAGTTGAGGGCTGGTGGCGGTTTGTTCGCTGAGGTATACGACAGGTTTGAACAGTGTGACCTGCGCGACCACAGCCGGTGCAATGTTGGCAGGGTGTGATCAGGAAAGTGATGGTATTGGCAACGGTTGCATTTTGGTAATGGGCCAGAGTATGGCCTTTTATATGGTGCAGGTGAGGGGGCAACTTGGGTAATGGGTGCAGCAGGGATAGGGAAATTTGTTTGTGTGACAGCGAAGTTTTTGGTGTTAGGTTTCCTCTTGATAGCAAACTTAGAGGAGGAGGTGGAATGGTTTGAAGTTTGGCCCTCAACGGGGGCTTTCTTTTTCTCCTCTTTAAATTTACCGTTGCGAATTCGATTCTCGGTCAGTTCAGTAGCTAGTTCCATAGCAGCTTCAAGTGTTGCTGGCGAAGTGCTGAGAACTGAATCTTGAATTTTCAAGGGAAGACCTCGAATATAATGTTCGACTAAGCGGTAAACTGGGGTGAACAAGTTAGGGACCATCTAGTTCAACTCTAAAAACCTCTTGTTGTAGGAAGTATGATCCCCCTCCTTTTGCTTCAACGAATGAAATTCATCCTCTAACTTTTTAATCTCACTTCTAGGACAGAATCGTCTCGTCATGATTTCCCTTAACTCCGCCCACATTAAGGCCATTGCATCTTCGATTCCCCTCTTACCCTTTTCAGTATTCCACCAGGTAAAAGCTACCCCAAATAGTCTACCGGTTGCGTATCGTACCTTGCGATCCTCGGGACAATCGCAGTTGAGGAAGGTGTTTTCCATTTCCTCAAACCAGTGGAGAAGAGCAGTGACACCTTCAGTCCCTTCAAATCTCGGAGGATCGCAAGACTTGAAATGTTTATATGAGCACTTTTTGGTAGGAGGGTTGCCGATGTTCTGGTCTTCTTGCTGGGGAGGATTGGTGGGATTTGTGGCGAGAGCTTGTTGTACTTGAACCACAATGTCAGGAAGCACCACGGCCATTTGTTTTGCGATTTGAGTGGCCAAGCGTTCGTGTGACCTTCCTGATCTTCTACCCCCTCGTTGTTGCCTAGCCGACATCTACAGGAACATACATAAGAAGATTGTGAGTTTATGAAGTCTTTTTAGGTGTCATGTGTCTTAAAGAAAATAAAAATAACATAAATATCAATAATGCAACTACATCCATAGGATGTCTTGGGTTTGCTCATGTTGGGCCTCAAATGTCCCCCATACCTTCACCTGTATAGTCATGTGGGCCCCCATGACTATTGGCTTGATAGGATTCACATTAGTATTGGCGGTTTAGCACTCGCATCACCCGAATGAAAACCATGAAATATGTTTACGAGATGTATGGTCGGAATGTGTCCAGGTGTAGACACAATGACAACTCAAAGTGGGGTTAGCTCACACGACGTTTGGTATAGCATGCTTTGGCCTAATAGGTACTTCGTACTCTCATCGATAGTCCCCAGGTAGGCAAACTGGTCCTTTATTTTGGATTTATACGAATGCCAGCCTAGACAGGACGTTCCGACTACCGGTACTTGTACCCTTCCAGTTACTACATGCCCGTCATGAGAACTCACTTTGATGTGATTTGAAAATACAAAAATCATTGCAAAAACAATCATGGAAATGATGTGGTGTGTGCTCTCATTGATATGATATGTTATGAGAATATGATTCATGATAGGCATTATATAATAATATGTACTTATGAACATGCTTGCATAACATTGAATGTAACATTAAACATAAAACATATAAACATCATGAATTTTGCATGTAACACACAAAAATTTTAAAATTCTAATCAACTATAGTATAGGCTCTAAGGGTCTAATAACATATCCTATATCCCTATAGTCATGGCTCTGATACCAATCTGTCACACCCCGACCCGCAGCGGAATAAGAGTCGGGGCATAATTGGGTTATCACCAAAGCTCATGATATTTACTAATATGTTTCATATTTATTAAAGTCAAAATTACATCCTCAATATTCCAAACATGTTCATACAAATACAAAGAAAGATAATCAACTAAACAATCCAAAGTCTAAACCAGTTTGTTCTTCTAAGCCATCCTATGTGTTTCTTGCTGCAGCTGGATCACCTGTATCATGTGTAAAAATGGGGGTTTTGGGGTCAACATAAGTTGGCGAGTGAACCTTGTTAGAAAAACATTTATTATTGATTTCGTGTTATCTTTATCATGAAAAATTGTGCAACAATCATATGTAAGCAAACGTAATTAAATCATACAATAACAATAACAACAACAAACAATAACATATGATAACAAACCAACTTGCATGAATATATAACATGAATGAAACTGTATATATTGGCAACGTCACGTTCACGCTCATAATGTAATGGGAAACGGCGGCCTATGATAAATGTCTGTGCGATCAAGGCTCAATCAAACGGAGCCGATCGTATGTTGGCAATGCCTGGTTCACGCTCATAATGTAATGGGGAACAGCTCAACGCTCATAATGTAATGGGGAGCGGCGGCCTATGATAATGTATGTACTGAAAATGATAATTTAATCTAAACAATAACCACACAAACAGTTGATACATGTTGAATACACATTTGTTCATGGATAGGATGGATGCACAATGATTTAAATATAATAAATGGTAAGACACATGATACACCCCAAAAACGTGATTAAAACGGGGAATTTGTAGAGATTCACTCATATTGGGTGCGTTCGGTTGAAGATGATGAAATGCGCACTTGTTTGGAGGATTGATCGACGAGAATTAACTAACCTAAATAATAACGGAAAGTATGGTAAAGGAATGGATTTTATTAATAATTTTAATAGGATTTTTAGATATATTTTTGTGAGTTTAAGGCTATTTTATATCTTTAAAAACATTATTTTTAAGTATTTTTAATTGATTTTTAAATTAAATAAATAAATAAAAATATAAAAAAAATGTTGACTTTTGCGTTGACCATTGACCGCTGACCGGGACTGTTGACTGTTTGACCGGTTCGCTAAAGTGTAAGTGTGCGCCGGGTAAGGCTCGAACCCGAGACCTCCGTACGCGTGCCCGCAGCTCTACCAACTGAGCTACGTGTCTAACCCGAAATAATTCTGTTTTTAATTATATTTATATACTGTTTTAGTTTATTCAAAATTCTTTTATTTTCCAAAAAGGGTTTTAATCATCGAACCGGAGTGTGCAACAGGTCTCGAACCAGGGACCTGTGGGTTAGTGTTGCACACAGTCCACCGCTGGACTGTGTGTCTAACCTGGTTAATATACCGATTTTTATTATACTTAACAACTTCAGTGAGTTAATCCGGTTCAGTTAGAAAAAGAAAACATTTTTATTACAGAGCATACGATTGTGCCAAGGATCGAACTCGCGGCGTGTGATATATGTGCGCACACAGTCCACCGCTGGACTGTGTGTCTAACCCGAGATAATAAGCAAACTAACTTCATCTTCTTCGTTACAATATCACAGACAACGATTACCCTACTGTTTCTTGTTTAATTCGATTGACAAACATTCAAATGATTAAAATGAAATGGCAGAGAAGATTTTGGAAGTAAACATACCGGAGAAACGATCTATCTCAGAATTCCGGCGAAGTCGTCGGCTCTGTTTTTATGGACTTTGTCTGAGGGGACCAATTAACAATTTTGATTAGCTAGATGCGGAATTGAAGTACTGAACAAGAGTTATCAGAATGTTTAAAGGTTTATACCGATTCACAGCGAGTTCTAGAAATTCTCAGAGAATTTCCGGCGAATGATGATTATCCGATATCGTCGCCTGGAACTGATTCTGATTGAAGGGTTTGAGTTAGCAAAAGCTTAACAACTGATAGACGATGAAAGAATTGAGAAACTTACTGATTTGATGGAAGACACGGTTTTCCGGCGAAAGTCCGGCGAGTTCAAAAAGCAATTCCGACGATCAGAAACTAGAATAAACGTGAGAATAGAAGTTCTGGGAATGTAATTGAGTCGCGAGATGAAGCTTTTGTTGAAGTAATTCCAGAAGTGAATGTTTTCGGTTATAAAAACCGAACATCACATGAATTCAAGTCCATTCAAGACTGAATTGATTAAAAATGTCGGTGTATCGGTTATTATCAGAAAACCGCGATCACTCAAACGTTTTGGACATTTGGAAGCCGGTTACGGTTTTAGTTGGCGTAAACCGGTTGATTCCTGAGTGAAGTTATCTTTTAATTGTTTCCTAGAACTCACAGAAAACATCAAGTGGCGGAGTGGTTATATGTGTGCGTGTTAAGTCATTAGACTCACCCGGCTGACCCGGGTTCGAATCCCGGCATCCGGTTTTCTTTTTTTTTATTTTCTTTTCACTTTTCATTAATTATAATTTTAAATTCTAATTTGTTTATTAATTATGCATCGTTTAAAATTAAAATAAACATAAATACGCAACGAAAAATTTATAACTTGATATTCGATTACAAACGAAGCGGGTTTGGAAAACCCGTTTTTGACAAATGTTACATCAACTTCAATTGCAAACCCAAGCAATGCTTTGGTGGATCAGGAAGGGGGAGGATTTGATTGGTCAAATCAGATGGCTGACCTGCGAATCATGAAGATAATGTGTTTCACGCTCTCATGGCTCAGATGAACGACTTTACTCCTTCTGCTACTGAGGTATATGTAGATAATATTTGTTGTACTGATGCTTGTGGATAAAGTTAGTGGTTACAAAGAGTAGGCTGACTCACTCATTATGCAACTGCAATTATCCAAATCTGATTTATATCAGATTAAAAAGAAAATCAATAGATATAAGGATATGGTGGAGGCGCAAAAGCATGATATCCATCAGTTGCAAATGATCTGAGCCAAGAAAAAGTAGGCATCTTCACTTTAAAGAATTGTCATAAAAGTTAACTGTTGAACTTCATAATCTAAAATCAACTTTTGAAAATACAAAATTTAATTTTAAAAAGTTTGATGTGTCAAGTGAAAAGGTTGAGAAAATGATAAACCAACATGCATTCCTTCACCATACAATCACAATTACACTTCTATTCCTATGGCTGAGAAGGAGATAGCCAACATGCCTGACATGGAATATGGGTGGCCGAGTGATGTGAAGGTTGAACCAGTCAAGCCAAAGAAACTAAAATTCACAACGCCCGATAAAACTGAAATTAAGTTATAAAAACATGCCTTAAATAAAGCATTCATAAAACCTTCTGATGCTTCAAAACAAACTGACACTCTAAGTTTTGAGAATGATGGGTGTCGAATCCAGCAAGTAAATTTATAATTGTGAACTTACTACGTTACACACTAATATGGATAGTATGGGTGGACGTAAGGTATGTGTCTACAGGGAATGCGGATTAACAGTTTTATAGCCAAGGACGATTAAGAACGAGTATTCATAACAGGTGGGGTTTGATTAATTAACTAAAAGTTATATAAGCATAAACTAACTAATGGTAATATAAGTGAATAATATAAATAATTGACGACTGATAAGAAATAAAGCAATAAATGTAAGAAAATTAGATCTAGTAAAATAGTTTCAACACATAGGATGTTTCTTATTTTGATTCGATTTATGATTATTAATAATTATGGTGCAATGATTCTTTTCATTAAAAGGTTTGTATCAATACTAAACGTCACGTTGTTCGGACTTTCCCTCCATCTATGCCCAATTAATAGCAGTTCGTTGGTTAGAGAGCTTACGCCATTCAGATCTTAATGTGCGAGTTGCATGTGATGAAAGTATTACTTATGATTTAATATTCACGCTGTTCGGAATACTAAAACACATTGTATAATTTCTTTAACGAAGATGAATTCCTAGACAAACACAAAACCGTTAATTGTTCCTCAGGTATCAAGATTAAAATTATAGACACATTTTATCATGAAGAACGTGATTAGCATATTAACAAATTGATCAAGTTCATTAATAAACTAATTTGAACCTTTGACAAAGTCTTAGATTTAAAGTTCGATAAATTATACAAACGAAACCGTTCAACAATAAAATCACATAATTATTTCACAATAATTCGAATCAAAAGTACAAAACAGAGCCTAAGCGTTGAAACTAATGTTTAATTAGCCTAACATACTAATTAACATAATAAACATAACGAAACTAAACTTACAAAGTTGAGTCATAAGACTCGTACGTCGTTCGGGACTTCCGAGGAGTGTTAGAACATCCTCAAAACTCTTAAGACATCCCTAATGACTTATTAAGTGAAAAGGGGAAAAACTAAGAAAAGAAATAAAGTTTTTGGTGTGCTTTTGCTGAAATCCAAGGCTGCTATTTATAGGCAAATATCTAGGGTCCTTTACGGGTCGTAAGTATTTTTTACAACCCATAAAGGTTACTTTTTCAGAGATCTTGACTTTAATCCAGATTTTATGGCGATTTGTCTACCACCGACAACCTTTATGGGTCGTAAGTGTTATTTATGCCCCCGTAAAGGTTACTTTTTCAGATTTCGTGATCTTGACTCCGGGATTTTCGGAAGTTGTTGGCGCCGACGAAGACTTTGTTGCCACCGACAAACCTTTATGGGTCGTAAGTATTATTTATGATCCGTAAAGGTCTAGTCTAGGCTCCATAGGTGTCAGACCTACTATGATTCTTGTGTCAGTTCATTAATGACTTTTGTCTAGCAATCTTTACTGGCTGTAAGTATTGTTTACGACCCAAAAGGTTTGTCAGGATTTTTAATTCTTTTTATTTTCTTGTCTTGTCTTGACTTTTGACCCGTAGTCATTTCTTCTTCATTTTTCTTTTGTTTGCTCAGCATTTCTTTTTCGGACCTTGTTACTTCATTCCCTTATCGGACCTTGTGCTTCATTCCTTTGTCGGACCTGGTGCTTCATTCCCAATTTCGTTTTAATTTTTGAATTCTGAATTATGCTAGTTTTGTCATCATTTTTCGTACATTTAGACCAATTCATCGTTCAAACCTACAAATCCATGTTAAGAATAATTAAGTATCAAACCGAATGGATTTGTTATTAAAATTGTATTAAGCTGAGGATAATTGATATAAATAATGTGTATAATTTTGCACACATCAGAGAAAAATGCCAATGTTGATAAACATTTTCAAGTATTAGATAATATTGATAATATTGAGTCAACAATTTCTCAAAAACCATATGAACTGCAAAATCAAAAGGAAGAGTCTCAAAATTAATCAACAATCTTTGAGTTTGCTACGAAGAATGGTTTGGCTGAATTCATCAAAGAGTTTGAGTCTAGCAAACAAACTGAATCAACTAGTTCGTTTGATTTTTCATGTGACTCCTCGGGAACAGCTAATTGTGAAATTTCAGAATTAGTTGAACCTGTCGAGTGTAGTGATAAATCATCTGAAGAAGTTGAATTAAAACAGATGAAAATAGAATTAGAATCAACAACAGAAGCCTCTGTTCAGCCATGGAATATTATTGATTTTGAAACGGCTAAGCAAACGGTGTCACTTGAAACTGAGAGCATTGCTCTGGATTCAACTGACATTGTTTGTGAGAGAATGAACGTTACTAACCCGGTTACTTCACATGCAGAAAAAGTGATTGTTGAATATTGGGTAGATGATGATGAGGACGATGGTGTTGATTTGCTTGATTTAAAAATAAAAATTCAAAAAAACAATCGTTTAGTTTCTAAAAAGTCAAACAATATTTCAATTTCTCATGATGATTTGAATTGTGTGGGCTCTGTTTTTAAGAGCGATGGATGTTTAAATACTTGATTTGATTCAGTTTCTGATTGCTTGAATTCAGTTGTTTTGCCAAATAAATCTGATGTGTCTAAGAATCTGTTGGTCAAACAAACTAAACAGGATGGAAAAACAAAGTATATTCCACCTAAATCAAAAATGAAAAATGTGTGTGATGATCATCTAGAAACTAAAATTTCAAAAAACAAGAGGTAAACAAGCAATGTAGAAATCAAAGTAAGTTTGTTTCGTCAAGACCTCTGGATCCACACAGGTCTTCTATTTCTGAAAAGGCTGATAGATCTCCAAGCAAAGCCTCACGTGAAACGTCAAATAAGTTACACATGTGGCATTGCTGGTCACATTGCAAGAAATTGTCAGCATCGTCCTGAAAATTTCAATGAAGGAGAGCATCAGAAGGCTCCAAAAGGGAACAACAAACGAACTAAACAAGGGAAGATTGAAAAATCTAAACCTGCTAAGAGTTTGGATTCCAAGGTGAAGCCTTCTAATGAAGATTGGAACAAGGCTAAGCAATTGAACCATAAAAGTCACTTGAAATCTTCAAATTCAACATCGCAAAATACAAAAGTTTAGAAAAATAACAAGCAATTTTGGAGACCTAAAAGCCCTATTCAAACCACCCCTTTCAAATTTTCGTGTTCTACAAATGGACCTATCTATTCTAAAAACAACATGGTCTAGATGCAAGTCACTTATGTGAATGAGAAGGGTTTGCCCACCGCCACTATGGCCTGGGTACCCAAATCTAACTGATCCCGCATAATGTGCAGGAACAGCTATGGAAGGCTATCATTAGCTTTGGGTCATTGATAGTGGTTGTTCCAGGCATATGACTGGCGACTTATCCCAAATAAGTGATCTTAAAGAATTCAACAGTGGATTTGTCACTTTTGCGGGAGGGGAGAAAGGAAAGATCACCCAATGAGGCACTATAAGGAATAATGATATCTGTTTCAAGGAAGTAAACTACATTCCTGAGTTGAAGCATAGTCTGTTGAATTTCTCTAAAATCTGTGACAACGGCTACTCAACTCATTTCACCGACAAACACTGTCTAATTTTAAAACCAGGCATCGTTATTCCTGAGGACGGGATTTTGCTAAATCTTACAGAAAAGGAGACGCTTATGTAATTGACATGAACAAACCACCTACTGAAAGCGTTACCTGTTTGTTTTCAAAAATATCTGAACATGTGTCTCTTATGTAATTGACATGAACAAACCACCTACTGAAAACCGTCTTGCTAAATTGGGGTTGGTAAGGGGTCTACCTGTAAAAGACTTCATTACTTTTGAAAATGTGTCTCTTGGGTGCTAAGGGTAAACAGCATCGAAAAAGTCAGTAAACACAATTAACAGCGTGATACAGCTCCTTCACATGGATCTTTTTGGTCCTGTGAACGTGCTCAGCATCTCAGGAAAGTCTTATTGTTTGGTAAAACTGATGATTACTCACGTTTTACTTGGGTTTTCTTCTTAGCTAACAAGAGTGAGACTACAGAGTTCGTTAAACATTTTATCATTTTTATGGAGAATCAGACTAACAAGAAGGTGAAAGGAGTTCGAAGTGACAATGGCACCGAGTTCAAGAATGTAGAGCTGAATTTCTTTTGTGCTTAAAGGGGAATAGCTAGACTGTACAGTGCTGCTAGAACTCCACAACAAAATGGGGTAGCGAAAAAAGGAATAGAACCCTGATTGAAGTGGCTCGCACAATGTTGTGTGACTCTAAACTCCTAGTCTTTTTTATGGGACAAGGCGATAAATACAGCGTGTTATGTTCAAAATAAAGTTTTAATCAACAAAAGCACGCATGAAGATGCCTCACAAAGTAATGTTTGGCGAAAAACCTTCTGTCGGGCATTTTAGAGCTGTTGGGTGCCCATGTACCCTGTTACACTTAGATGCAATTTCAAAGTTTGATGCTAGGGGAGATGAGTGTTTCTTTATCGCTTATGCTGGCAAAGCTGCACATGAGAACAAGACAGCATATAGAGTGTACAACAAAAAGACAAGACAGATTGTCGAGTCGTTCGATGTCCAATGGCTTGAGGAGAACCAGACAGATGTTGTAAACGGGCCATTTACTCTCTATAATTATGCTCACCTGTTTAAATATTTTGATATTCTTGATGACTTATCTCCTGTTATTTATGTTGATAATGCAAGTCCTTCAGTTGCTACTGCATGCCCCTCAATTGTTGTGAACGTTATTGATGAAGAGGGGGATGTTGAAGCTGAGGGGGATGTTGCAGTTGTGGGGGATAGCCTCATCTTCAACAACTACACCTGAAATACAAGTAGTTTCGGATCAAATAGATTCTCTCAATGTAGAAGAGGAAGCTTCAAATTCGTCTGACGATGAAGATTTATTGAACAATCAGTATGATTTGTTTTCTAATGATCCAATTCCAAACGAGTATATTGTGGACGAATTAGTAGAGGAGTTTGTGACGGAACCCCTAGAACCTGTTGAAATAGACAATTTGAAAAATCTGCCGCCAACAGGAACAACTCCCGATTGTCGAGTCGTTCGATGTACAATGGCTTGAGGAGAACCAGACAGATGTTGTAAACGGGCCATTTACTCTCTATAATTATGCTCACCTGTTTAAATATTTTGATATTCTTGATGACTTATCTCCTGTTATTTCTGCTGATAATGCAAGTCCTTCAGTTGCTACTGCATGCCCCTCAATTGTTGTGAACGTTATTGATGAAGAGGGGGATGTTGAAGCTGAGGGGGATGTTGCAGTTGTGGGGGATAGCCTCATCTTCATCAACTACACCTGAAATACAAGTAGTTCTGGATCAAATAGATTCTCTCAATGTAGAAGAGGAAGCTTCAAATTCGTCTGACGATGAAGATTTATTGAACAATCAGTATGATTTGTTTTCTAATGATCCAATTCCAAACGAGTATATTGTGGACGAATTAGTAGAGGAGTTTGTGACGGAACCCCTAGAACCTGTTGAAATAGACAATTTGAAAAATCTGCCACCAACAGGAACAACTCCCGAATCTACTGTCCCCACTAGTGTTTAGAGGAATCACCCAGTAGAGAACGTGATTGGACCCATTGAGGCTGGATTGTTGAACAGAAGTTAGACAGGAATCATCAACACATGTTTATACTCATGTTTCATCTCAGAAATCGAGCCTAAAACTATCTCTATGGCTCTTTAAGAACCTAGTTGGGTAGAAGCTATGCAGGATGAACTGAATCAGTTTGAAAAACTGCAAGTATTAAAGCTGGTTCGTTTACCTGCTAGAAAGAAATCACTCGGAACTCGATGGGTTTATAAAAACAAACGAGATGATAGTGAAGTGATTGTAATGAACAAGGCAAGATTGGTAGTGTAGGGGTTCAGACAGATAGAAGGCCTTGACTACGTGAAGCGTATGCTCCTGTGGCTAGAATGGAAGCAATTCGAATTTTTCTGGCCTATGCATCATTTAAGGGGTTCAAGGTATATCAGATGGATGTTAAGATGGCGTTCTTGTATGGCAAAGTGAAAGAAGAGATTTAGGTATCTCAGCTGCCTGGTTTTGTTGATCCGCGGTATCCAGCTCACGTGTATGAGCTTGACAAAGCACTATATGGGTTGCATCAGGCACCTCGTGCATGGTATGCTACTTTGACTGAGCATCTGTTAGCAAATGGATACACTTGTGGAATCATCAATCAGACCCTATTTATTCGTAAGGTTGGAGAAGACAAAATCCTAGTGCAAATCTATGTGGACGACATCATCTTTGGGTCCACTAGTGATGCATTGTGCAAGGAGTTTGAAGAGGTCATGAAGAAGCACTTCGAAATGAGTGCTTTGGGAGAAATGAATTTCTTTTTGGGTTTGCAAGTTCGTCAAGACTCAAAGGGTATACTGATTTATCAGGGAAAGTGTGTTGACGATATCATTGCAAAATTCAAACTTCAGGATGCGAAGCCTGCAAACAATCCTATGGCAGAAAGACCAGTTCTGACTGAAGATCTGGAAGGAGAAGTTGTTGACGAGACATTATATCGGTCCATGATTGGCTTGTTGATGTATTTGACTGCTAGTAGACCTGATATTCTGTTTGCTGTGTGTCAGTGTGCATGCTATCAGTCCACTCCTAAACTTTCTCATCTAAATGATGTCAAGAGAATTTTTCGATATCTTAAGGGCAAGCCTAGGCTTGATCTTTTGTATTGAAGAGATTCTCCATTTGATTTATGTGCTTTCTCTGACAATAATTTTCGAGGTGCAGGTAGGGTTATGAAGTCCACATCTGCTGGATGTCAGTTCCTGGGAGATAGACTCATCTCTTGGCAATGCAAGAGGCAGCAGACTGTATCACTTTCAACTACATAGGCTGAATATGTAGTTGCTTCTGCGTGTTGCTCTCAAGTGATATGGATTCAACACCAACAGGTGGACTACGGTTTGAATTTCTCTCACACTCCTATCTATTGTGACAATGATGCAGCTATCCAAATAGTGAAAAATCTTGTGTATTTTTCTATAACTAAGCACATTGCCATCAAAATTCATTTTATTTGTGACTCATTCAATAAGGGGCTCATTTCAATAGAACAAATCCACACTGACGACAATGCCACGGATTTGTTCACCAAACCGGTTGATCGAGCACGTTTTACTGCTCTTCTTGAACTGCTAAAAATGGTCGAATTCGAGGACTGAACATGGTCACACAAAAACATTTTTCTTCATTTGTATAAATTTGTTTCTTAAAATTGTTTTTCGTTTATTGTTTTTATTTTCATTTTTAAGCAAAAATTTAGGGGGATGTAGTCTCTCAGAAAAATACAAAAACATTAAAGATCAGAAAAATACAAAAACATTAAAAAGTTAGAAAAATAACAAAAATAGTTTCTGCTAAGCCTTTTGATCTAACGTAGGAAATGAAATTAATTTTCACTATGTGGATTAAGGCTGACTCATGTAAGACCAATATTGAAATGGTCTGACTCTAGAGCGATATGTTGGTAGGCTTTATCCTGATGGCTGGAAACTTTGCCCGATTCTATGCAGAACATAAAATTATATTATGACCTCAGGAAAGAACATCACTTGGAATTAGGACACTTCTATTTGAATGCCTGTGTGATGTCCCGATACACACAATTTTGTTCTAGTTCTGAAATTTTTTCTGACCAACTCGTGTATCTCCTCTTTTTGTGTGAGCAAAGACCTGGAGGTGCTAGAAAATGTCAGCTTCTACTGCATCCAGATACATGCTGACCTAGCTGTATGTTGTCGCGCTATAGATCAATTACACCCGAAAGAGGTCCTCTAGTGCCCGGAAGAAATCCCAAAAACCTATATCAAATTGAAACATTCATTTGATTTGTATATTATATCCATCTCTCTGCAAATGATCTATTATGTTCTTTCTCAACCAAGTCCCACTCAAGGTTTCAGAATATTAGAACAGGCTTGTGAAAATATGTGGTAGGGAAACTACATGCATGATAGAGTGTTCTGATTAAAATTCCAGGAATTGATTGTGATTTGTTTGGGTGTTCATATTTAAATAAACCAAAACATGACAAATCAATAGCAGGCCGTTATATGGAAAAGGCCTAAGGAAATAAGTTCAAGTGGACAAACATACTGGCAATCGCTCGGATCACCCAAAGTAAATTAGTGTTGATAAGTGTAGTCTGCCCTGAAACACCGTGACTTGATCCCATGAGAAAAGTACTTGCAAACAAATTTGTGTGTGTGTTTGGTTATAATTTATTATTGTGTGCATATTTTTATTATTAAAAAAGGTGGCCCTGTTCAAGAATTGAGAAAGACCGTGTTTTTCTTCAAAACTCGTTTGCATGAAAAAAAAATTGAAGTTGTTTTTGGTCTCGAGACTCGAGCTGGGCCCACCGCATATTTGGTGGGACCCACAAAATCTAAAAACAAGGTAATGATGTTTGGTTTGGCCCACCGCACACTTTGTGGGCCCAATATATTGAAAAAGGTTTTCGAAAATTAATTATATTGTGTTTGACGGCTGCACAGTATCCCATCGCTTTTCAAAACATACACCGCACACTTGGTTTTCTTTCCTAATCGTCTTCTTCATCAAGTAATTGGATCATCAAAAATTTCATTACAAAATATCGAGTTCAAAAGGAAAATCAAAAGGTTAGTTATTACTGTTTGATTTAGTTTGATAACAGGTGATTAGGGTTGTTGAAATTCTTGAATCGACAAAGGAAGTAGAAGTTGATGGTGGTGGATGATGGTTTTTTTATGAAGTTTGAAAGATTTTAGGGTTGATAATCAGTTGCAGACTGATCAGAACTTTGAAACTTGGCTGGAAACTGATTTGGGATGCCGGAGAAGATGGCAGCTGACGGCGCGTGGACATACGTGCTGGGTATAGACGCTCGCACACTGAAATTTGACTATTATACCCTCGCACACCCTATAAAATGACAGATCTACCCTTGAAGGGTGTGCGGGGTGAAATATCATATTGATTCCGACCATTTTTACCCCTCGTATACTTAAACATTTGACCATATTACCCTTCGCACACTAGCTTATTACAAGTGTGCAGGTAAGAAGTGTACGTTTGACCTTTTAACTGAACCAGTGTGCGACCTATCTGTTTTACAACTTTGCCCTTACTGTTTCACTTGAAATGTCACATTTGCCCTCGCACACTAGTGTGTGGTCTGCACACTCATGTGTGGACTGCACACTGGCCTTTCTTTGGGCCTAATCTTGTGTGTTTGGGCCTACAACTTGTTTGGGCCTGCTTTTGGTGACGTATTGAACTCGGATGCATTTAAACATAATTTTGAGAGTTATATTTATTAAAATTTGTTGAAAACAGTTAACTTATTGAAACACAAAATTAATTATAAATAATTTGACCAAGGTTTGACCAAGTTTTCGGTCAAACTCGGGAACTTCCTGTTTCAAGGCTTATGACATACGTTTAACATGATCCGTTTGGTGCAGATACGGGAAAACCGGAAGCAGAAGTCCATGTTCCAAAATGGGAGAAAAGCATGAATGTTCCTTGTTATTTGGGCGAACCTCCTAAGGGGCACGGAGTATACAAGTCTATGATAGTGGGACTAAACACATGTCGACTTCCTCACGCCTTTCAAGAAAGTTCAATTATCCGTGAAGATTGGATACATGACTTATGGAACAACGCTACCGCAAATAAATGAGACACTGTGATTAGATCTACCATTCAAAACAAAGAGATCCTAATCACGGAACAAATTATTAGAGAGGTGTTATTGTTTGGAGATACTGCCGACGATCCAATAGAATATGAAAAAGAAAAGGCGATTCAAGTTCTCAACAAAATGAGCTATGAGGATCGTATCCTCCGACTACAAAGAAGCTGCTACATCCATACTGGAGATTCTTGCCGCACGTGTATCTAGTATGCATAAGTGGAAACAAGAGTGGTATAGATGTCCTAACTATTAGACAAACTTCCAGTGTGGTGTCTTTAGTTGAGGGCTGGAAGTTCAACTATTCGAAGTGCATGTTCGACGGCATGATGGCTAATGTAAAGACTTTGAACAATAAATATGGTTCAAGTTTCCGAGGTTTTTACAAATGATTCTTGAAGCTAAGTACCCTCAACTACAGCCGACTGTGAGCATTTACGACACAAAGATAATGAACCATATGGTCTTTTCATTGCTCAATCGGAATAGACAAGATGTGCAAGTGATGTATCAAATAAGAAACCTTTGAAGAAATTCGGTGCATTTCCTAAGATAACTGAACCAACTACTGCACCGGTCATTGTTGTTTGTGGCTGATGAACATGATGTACAAATTATCGATGCTCCTCCTGGATCGAGTGAGCCGATTGAGAATGTGGATCTAACTAGGGTTGAGAGTGAAGAAGAAAATGTATTTGAGGAGATGTTGATGGATGACGCAGAGTTTAATACGACGATGGGTGAAATTGGAACAGAGACTAACACAGAAAGCCTCACAGCAAACATGCCTATTGAATCACACTGAAACTGTTGAGTTTATATCTACTGAACCTGAGAATGTGACTGAGGATCCCACAGCTGATCTTCATCCTAGGAAACGAAGCAGAAGAGATCCTACGATCAGCCGTGAAACAGTTAAGGTGACAAGCACAAACCCAGAACCGACCATGCATGTCGTTACTGAACAACCACCTGTTTGTGTTTCTGGAACACCAGTGAGTGATGTGTTTATTGAATTCCTAACCAATCCAAGGGTCGTTAAGTATCTGCCTGCTGCTAAGATTGGAAAAAAAAAGTAGTGCCCCTTCAGAAACGGATCTGCCATAATTGCATCACTGTTACAACAAACAGTGAGAGACAGTGCTACTACAGAAAAATCTAATCAAAAGGAAGGTCGCGGACCTGTTAGTAGTCCAGATAGTGAGAGATGTTACATCTTTATGAACTTGAAGTGCCAAGACAACATAAACCTAGGGGGATCTTGTAAGGGCATGTACTTATAGGTTTACGTTTGTCTTGTATTTACTAGTTTTGGTTTGGTTTGGTTTAGTGGTCTATGGGCTTGGTCGATGTTACATGTACGCGCATAGGGGTTTGGGCTTGGCCCGTTATATTAGGTCATTCTATATGTTATAAATAGAATGTACCTAGGTCTTATTTTGGTTGTTGATTGTTTTGCAAAGCTTGTATCCGTGTACCAAACGATCCTTTTGAGATCGTGTGCACCTTTGATCTAATACAATCAATTTCATCTTTGTTCTTCTACACTTTTCTTGTTATTCCGCGACTTGTTTAGGTGTCTGTGATATCCGATTGTGGTTCTTGGACTTTACAGTTTGTTAAAATGTATGCCAACTGAAAATGTAAAGTAACTCTAATGGACCTGATTCGTTTCCGAACAAAATATATGTCAAAATGTAGAACAACTGAAAGCGTCCACAAAAATAAGCACAAAATGTATTATATTTGACATGACTCATTTCCGATGAAGATTACATTGAAACGTAAAACGTCAATTTATACCCGATGTGTACATAGAAATAAGCACGTAAAGCCGGGGGTATCAAAATGACATGTTTCAAAGTTTTTAGAAATTTTAGTGCATTTAAATGTTAATATTAAAAGTTGATGGTGAAATTTACAAAAAGACAAAAAGATCAAATTAAAGTTAAGCGGTAAAATTCACAAAAAGACAAAAAAAATCAAATATTGTAGCTAACAACTTGGTCTATTATATATATTATAATAATATCATAAAATTACTTTTATTCATATAGCAAAACCCGACGGCATGAAAGATTCATTTTCCATGTATCAAACCACAACATAGAGATGCATAAAAAAATTGGAACCGTAAACAAAAACCGAACCCGAGTATTAACAAACTGGGTTTTTTTGTACCTAGAAATGTACCTGGCCCTACCCAACGGGTACACATAGAGTATAGATTTCTATGTAAAAAACCGGTCCCGATTTATACCCGGGTTTTTAATACCCGGAACCGGGTTGCATCCGTACCCAGTTTTTTTATACCCGGAACCGGGTTTTCCGAATACCCGAAACTAGGTTTTCCAAGAATCTGTTTATGTTAATTGTTACATGTTTTTCTTTTTGTACTTTAGTAATGAGCTATTGTGATTTTATTTGTTAGAAAACTAATATAATTTCTTATGATATATCATGCAACAGACTTTATGATTTTGATCTTGGAGATGGTATTAGCTTTCTATATTTTAGTAATTTTGGATCATTAATTTTGGCTTTTATGTTAATTGTTACATGTTTTTCTTTTTGTACTTTAGTAATGAGCTATTGTGATTTTATTTGTTAGAAAACTAATATAATTTCTTATGATATATCATGCAACAGACTTTATGATTTTGATCTTGGAGATGGTATTAGCTTTCTAAATTTTAGTAATTTTGGATCATTAATTTTGGCTTTTAATATAAAGTTAATGTCACTAGAGATTTAGAGAAGTTAAGTCATGAATTGTTTGATCTTAAGAGACCAAAAGACAAGTGGTAGTTGGGTAATGTATAATTGTATTATCCATAAAAAAGTGTTGTATAAACATGCAACGGTAGCGGAAATTCGTACAACACTTCAAATTGAGCATGCCTCGAAACTGGTTTTTTAGTACTTAGATAGGGTTTTTTTAATCCCCGAATTACCCGGTTTTGAATAACCAGTTCCATACCCGACCTGAAACTAGGTATGGTTTTTTATACTAGGAACCGGAACCGATTCTTTCAAAAATACCCAATATAAGTGATATATGACCATACCCGGAACCGGTATTGGGAAAAAAACCCGGGTTTTATGCTAGGAAGCGGAACCGGTTTTTTCAATACTCGATATGAGTGATACCTAACCATAATTGAAACCGAATCTATAACTGAAATCGGGTATTAAAAAAATCCAGTTTGTGCAACTCTACCACAAAACATACCAACCACGGACAACAATATTCAAGTATGAACCCACAAGAGTCAATTTTCATTCCAGAAGCCAGAAAAACCGTCCCCACATCGGTAAATATAACTTTTTTCATTGCTATATAATTTCTAATTTCAGCAATATGACAAGTCAACAATTTATTAATTTTTATTATTTTTAGCCAATTTCTTCTGACGTCGTTATTCCACGTGGCCTGTAGTTTTATGGTCACCGACACCGTCCTGGGGATGCAGACATAGAAACACCCCTACACGTTATTTTACAGCTTTCCCGCTATCTTACACCGCTACCCTACGCCCCTGGTGTTCTCTTCCACTTACTAACCTACGCCCCTCATATTCTTAGTTTCACTTTGGAAGTCATTACAACCCCGAACAAATCCCTAACGCTATATACGACTCGTTACGCTAACATACGCCTTTCTCACGCTAAAGTACGCCTCACCAAGCTAACGTACGCCAATCCGGCTATTTTGTACTGACTACACAGCACGACACCAGATTATATATATATATGTATGTATAATCATCAGCTCCTCCACTTCATCAATCGGATCCTGTATCATCATCATTCACTTCATGATTCGGTAAACTTTCATTGACTCGATCCGATTGATTTTGACTTGTTGATTTCATCCAATTTCACACTGCAATCACCAGATTTCGTGCCCTAATTTCACCAATCGGCTCCAATTCATGCTTCATTTCCTGTTTCATTAAGCTTTATGTTCAATTAGCTTGATCTATATTCATCTTATTCGTTCTATTCAATCCATTCGTTCGCTCGTTTGTTTCATTGTTTGTGTGTGTGTTTGTTAGGTTACGTGTTTGTTACGTTATGTTTGTGATTTGTTGATTTAATAATCTGATGAGACGCCGTTCACCGGTGAATCTTCCAGTAGATCGTATGGAAAAGGGGAATAATAAGTCTCAACACTCTAGAATCTGTGTGTTAGGGTTACTTTGTGCCTTTTTTTGGGGTGTTTTATTGTACTTTCATTTTGTTGTTATTGGTGGTAGAACTTTTAAAGTTACTTCCATTAGTTCCGAGATTAGAACCCATGATCCTGTCCCCGTGATTCGTCCGAACCCTCCCGTTGACATCAGTCGCGTAGAGAACGATAAGAAACCCGAGCTTAGGGATATAGATGTAGATGCAGAGAATGTTATTGAACAGAAATCTGGTAATTCGATTACAGATCCGGATGAGAATTCGCAAAATTCGCAACCGGAGGTTGTAACCGAACAGAAATCTGATATTTCGGTTACAGATCCTGTAGTTGAACAGAAATCTGAGGATGTTAATAGGCCGAAAGATTTCCCTTTTATGAAGGCGTTGAAAACCGTAGAGAACAAAAGTGATCCTTGTGGTGGGAGATATGTGTATGTGCATGATCTTCCTTCGAGGTTTAACGAAGATATGCTTAAGCAGTGCAGGAGTCTTAGCAAGTGGACGAACATGTGTAAGTTCACGACGAATGCTGGACTGGGGCCTCCGTTGGAGAATACGGAAGGTGTGTTTTCGGATAATGGGTGGTTTGCGACGAATCAGTTTGCGGTGGATGTTATATTTAGTAACCGGATGAAGCAGTATGAGTGCTTGACTAAAGATTCTTCGCTTGCTGCGGCTATATTCGTCCCGTTTTATGCCGGTTTTGATATCGCGAGGTATCTTTGGGGGTATAATATATCGATGAGAGACGCCGCGTCACTTGATCTTGTTGATTGGTTACAAAAGAGGCCCGAGTGGGGGATAATGGGGGGTAAAGATCATTTTCTTGTTGCGGGTAGGATTACGTGGGATTTTAGGAGATTAAGTGAAGAAGAAACCGATTGGGGGAACAAGCTTTTGTTTTTACCCGCTGCTAAAAACATGTCGATGCTTGTTGTGGAATCGAGTCCATGGAACGCGAACGATTTTGCGATTCCGTATCCGACTTATTTTCATCCGGCGAAAGACGCTGAAGTGTTCGCTTGGCAGGATCGAATGATGAACCTAGATCGAAAATGGCTTTTCTGTTTTGCTGGAGCTCCTCGTCCCGATAATCCGAAATCGATTAGGGGTCAGATTATCGATCAGTGCAAGAGTTCAAATGTTGGAAAGCTTTTGGAATGCGATCTCGGTGAAAGCAAGTGCCATTCCCCTAGTAGTATAATGCAAATGTTTCAAACTTCGGTTTTTTGTTTACAACCGCAAGGTGATTCTTACACAAGAAGATCGGCTTTTGACTCGATGTTAGCCGGTTGTATCCCGGTTTTCTTTCATCCCGGTTCTGCATACACGCAGTACACCTGGCATCTCCCGAAAAACTACACGAAGTATTCGGTTTTCATCCCGGAAGATGATCTTCGTAAGAGAAATATCAGTATAGAAGAAAGATTAAGTCAAATCCCTCCGGATCAGGTCAAAATGATGAGGGAAGAAGTCATAAATCTGATTCCAAGGTTAATATACGCAGACCCGCGGTCAAAACTCGATTCTCATAAAGATGCTTTTGATGTATCTGTTCAAGCGATTATCGACAAAGTGACGAGAATGAGAAAAGACATTATTGAAGGCCGTACGAATGATGATTTTATTGAGGAGTTAAGTTGGAAGTATGCTTTGTTAGATGAAGGTGAATATGTGGGTGTTCATGAATGGGACCCGTTTTTCTCTAAACCAAAACCGAATGACGGAAACAGTGATTCAGACGGTTCTTCAGCGGAAGCAGCAAAAAATTCTTGGAAAAACGAGCAAAGAGAGCACTCATGAGTGGTTTAAATAGCAGCATGAAGATGTAATGGAGGTTAGTCATGTCTGGTTAAAATTAAATGTGGGTTGATACTTCATATTAGAGGTTACTTGTGGCCTGCTTATTCAGTTCTTGAAGCAGGAAACGAGAAATCATAATTTTTCCACTAATATATAGTTACTTTATTTTGGCATATTGTTGATTCTTTGTAATGATATTTATACACACATGCTTTTACATGAACTTTTGTTTATCTTTTAATAGCACTTGAAGCAAATATGCCCAAATGAAAAGTTTACATGTTTACTGCTCTTTTGAGCTCTATCAGTTTTACTTACTTTCAGATTGTCATTTAGACCATAACTTATGGGGCGTAAGGGTTGCTTATTAAAATTGCTTGTCTGCGTGTTGTGTTTTGATGCATCAATAAGTTGTTTTAAGTGTGTTTGGAATTGGTTATTGAAATAAGTTGTTTTGAATAAACAGTTTGAAGTTTATTCCAAAATGCTTATCCCGAAAAGCAATAAGTAGAAAAAAAGAAGTTTTAATAAGCGCGTTTGGCACCCACCTTTACTTAACCATTGAGGCACTCTTGAAAGATATACAAGTGCCAGAAACCCAGTCAGTTAACCGTGTTTTTAGAGTAGATATGGTATTCAAACATTTCAGGGTTTTTGATTTCGTCGGGTCATACGGGTTCAATAGTTTGTCGTGGGGTTTGGGCCTAGTTTGGCTCGAAGCGATTAACCTTCTTTCTCTGCACCGTGCCGCATAAGATATGATCAGGTTATAACAGCTCGATTTGATCGGGTTTTCTGGGTTGGACCGTTTTTGCACGCCCCTTGAAAGGAAGAGAGTATTTGTTTCGGCAGTCGAAAAAAGTCAATTTTATAGTAGCGTTTGTGTTTCAAATATTTGAAGGTTAGTTTTGGCCAATCGGACGGATCTAGAACTTTCAATCAAGGTATACGTTGACAAACAGTCACATGAACGTATTGTAATTAGCTTTTTACACCAACAAAGACCACAAATATTCTTCTTCATGACATGTTTGGGTATGGTAATGTGTGAATGAATACCATAGGCTGAATGGTGTGGTCTAGCACCCCATGCCGCCACTACATCAACCCTTTAACGCCTCAAACACCTCCCTGGTGCACCAATGAGATTGGCATGAACCGAGGATGGGGGCGCCAAAGGCCACCTCCACACCTTGCATAGTTGTAAGAATCACTAGGCGTTTGTCAGGCGGTGGGATACAGACTAGCGATTAATGGGGATTAATCGGATTGAGATTTTTATATGTGATTTTTATTTTTATACATATATATATACACACACACACACATTTATATGTAATTTTTTAAGTAGACAGGTTTTAACCCATTGTCTACCTATTTTTTAAGTATACAAGATTAGTTGTCGAAATTTACAGATTTTGGCCTGAATTTGGTCAGAATTTCACCGGAATAGCCTATTTCCTGCTGACTAGGGCCGATTATGGCCAACTGGTGATTAATTCACCGATTACCTTAAAATTAATTAGTGGCCAGCCAACTACCGATTAATCACCAACTAGTCGTTTATTAATCTCATTTTTTTCAAACACTGACACCTTGTGGCCTAATTACCAAATCCCCATGTAATTTACGTACTAAACTTCAAAATCAAACATCCTATTATGTCTCAACCACAAGTCAAACCATAAAAGTTTGAATTTGTTTCCAAATGAAAACAAAGGCTTCATGACAAGAGGTCAGGGATAAGAAGATTTTGGTACTAAAACATCAAATATTCGACAGCATTCATTAAATATTTTCAATATATAATATATATATATATATATATATATATATATATATATATATATATATATATATATATATAGGATTAGAATCATTTGTGAACAAATTCTTGAGAGTGAACTAATCTTGGCTTTTGAATTAAAAAGGTAAGATTGATATTAGTCAAGTATTTTTAATTAAAATCCTTCTATTTTCTCATCTTTTAGCTCTCTCTCTCATTTTTAATTATTTCTTTATTATTTTAATTATAAGAGATTAAAGGGCTAATGTTTATTTTTAAATAAACTCTTTTGTTCCTTTTAAAATTAAATATTCAACCTAATTAAATTATGTTTTTTATATAGGTCAGTATATACAAGAATTATACACTTGTGTATAATTACATCTTGTTCCTATAGGTTGGTATAAACCAAATTTATACACATGTGTATTATTCAAGTACATATGTGTATAAACTAACAGCTGTGTATCTTGTATAAATTGATAGTTTGCGAGACTGTACAAACGTGTATAAACTAACATTTGTATATCTTGTATAAACTAATACTATCAAGATTGTACACATGTGTATACACTAACAACTGTGTATCTTGTGTATACACTAACAACTGTGTATCTTGTATATACGGAAACTATCAAAATTTTAGGAATTTTGATTATATTGTTTAATAAAAGCAATTTAAAAAAGACGCAAATACCCTTCTGTCAATTAATTTAAAGGGAAGTTACAACATTATATTTACAATCTTGTCATTGTTTAAAAATCTCTAGATGATATAATCCAATGGCTCAGATTAGTTCATACAATTCACTCTCAACCTAGTGTTCACTCTAGAACCCTACCCTATATATATACGTATAAATATTATCAAACAAGTTGTCATTGGTGTGTTCAAATAGTAATTCAATAGATTGCTTGTCGTTGTTTAGACGTTGCAGTCATGCAGAGCATTTGCATGTGTTGAGGTACATGCACTCCCTACATAAATAAATAATTCAATAAATTGTCTGTCGGTGTACAAAAGCGATCATCTACAAGAGTACCCCATGATTCATGTCTAGTGATAATAGTGCAAGACGTATGGGTTACTTTATGTTACTATTATATGTATTGAATTTAATTAATAAATTACAAATAAAGTTGTGAGAACCTACACAATGATGTTAATACCAAAGGACTTATAGTTTAGCGCTGTCAAGTGTGTTTGATAGGTGTTCATCCATAAATGGTTGAGGATTCTAGTCTCATTGTGGATATTTCTATAGATATAGGTGTGTAGGTTTATAGTATGTGTGAGTTAGCCGTTCAAACAAGAGTTGACGATCATTGATGGGATTTGCGGATTTTGGTTCCGAGCTTAACTATCTTTTGTCGGTCAAAACAATTAAATCATGCCCACTCAGCCATTCGGGTGTTTGCATCATGTTATCGGTGTTATATGGGTTGTGCTCAAGTTACGTGGTTTTATAAGTACAACAATACCCCGTAAATATGTCATCTCTTGTGATGATGGAGCTAGACAATGTAGCTCACAGTTCAACCATGTTAATTTAAGGGTGTGTCTAAATACACCCCTTTCCCCTCATCTATTAGAGAAAAAGTTGCGGGGCTCACACGTAAGAATGTGAGAAGAGGGGCATGTAACTAGTCAGGGGGTGTATTTAGTAGCTCCCTTATTTAAACATTTGTCCTGTGATGACGGCGCCTGACTATATTGGTCCAAAGTTCAGTGGTGTTTATTTTAGCTAGGAACATTTTGAACTTAATTTATAAAATATAAGTTATGTTGTGAGTAGAATTGGAAAATTTATATAATTGATCTCTCATATATGGTGTTGAATAGATACAGTACGTAGGAATTGTAGATGGCATTGTGTTACAATTCTTTTGTTTAATTTTTTTTATATTTTATTATTAGGTATCTTAGATCTTTGACTATTTATAAGAATAAAATTTTATTGTTAGGTATCTTAGATCTTTAACTATTTATAAAAATAAAAATTGGAAGGCAACTATGTATAAGAATTAAAATTGAATTTTAAAACATTTTTTTGCAATTAACGTAGAAGTTTG
This sequence comes from Scalesia atractyloides, assembly GCA_947069175.1. Classification (NCBI taxonomy): domain Eukaryota; kingdom Viridiplantae; phylum Streptophyta; class Magnoliopsida; order Asterales; family Asteraceae; genus Scalesia; species Scalesia atractyloides. The sequence continues at coordinate 6,224,148 of CAMTDV010000002.1, read as the reverse complement.
ATTCTCACTTGGTGCAAAAAAGAGTGAGGGACTAGTGGGTAATGATAGGAGACCCAGGGAAACCTGTGTTCGATCCTTGAGTCAAACAGGTTTTACCGATAATTTCACTATCGTGCCTACGGGCGGGTGGGTTACCGGGTTTCCAGAAGTGGTGGTGGACGACTCGGGTTACTCTCGGAGTACTCCGTTTGTCCAATATGTGCTCCAAGAGTACTCGGGATTGATTTGTTAGCCGTTCAAATATATATATATATATATATACACACACATATATACCGTTAGCCCAATAGCCACATGCCCACATATGATCCAAGTTTTAAACATCAAGTCATCAAGTACATGGGCTAAAACATCTAGTGGGCTCAAGAAATCAGCCAGACATTGAGTTGAGTCTTCTTTTTTTTTCTTTTTTTAACTGCATTGAGTTGTCAAGTCTAAGCTACTCGTTTAATAAATATATTGGCCATGTTTAAACATCAACTCATCAAGTATAAAAATTGACACGTAAAACCATTTAACAAATTGGCCATGTTTTGGTTGTACTAAAATTAAAGTGATATGTCTCTTTAATGCATATACTTACATTAAGGTGTCAAACTCTTGACATGACTCGAAACACAACGCAAATCATCAACAGTCTTAGCCCTAAAACTAACGATTACCACATTAAATTAAATTCTCTATGTATATTAAAACATAATATAGTGAGGAATAGTAAGTATTTTGTCTTTTGTGTGTCTCTTTTTTTTCATAGTACATTTTATGATATTTTATTTTGTAACAAAACTTTAGTTTTTTATAATTTGTGTCACAAAAGTTAAATAAGTTTAGTTTCTTAATACCCTTTTAAAACATTTTTAATCTAATATGCTTAAAACCGTGTAACCTGAAAATTTGGTAGTAAAATGTTTGTTTAAACACGTTGGCAAGTCAAAAGATGTTGACATGGTGTTTGACAGTCACATTTGGTCCCTCAGGTTATTCTTTTATTTGGTTGCTACTTAGCAAAATGTTTGGTAGTCAATTTTGGTCTCTTAAGTTTTTTTACCCTCTCCACTTACTAATACGTATTGGTATAAGTTCGACTTCGTCTATGTTTTACCTCGCGTAAGTCATTTGATATTAGAAATTCGTGTTTTCTTAACGTTTTTCCCGGTTTTAGTCGTCGTTTGGTTGCTACTTAGCATGCTTCTACGTCCCCGTCCCTCAACACTGGTAGCATGGTTTTATACCCGTCCGCCACACAGGTGGCTTAAGACTAGTTAGAATTAAAAAATAAAATAAAATAAAATATATACGTACAACTTGTAAGTTCATAGAATTCGTTTACAATCCGTCAACATCTTTTGACTTGCCAACGTGTTTAAACAAAGAGTTTACTACCAAATTTTCAAGTTACAAGGTTTTAAGCATATTAGGTTAAAAATGTTTTTAACATGAATAAATATAGAAATCAAGTTGTATCATTTCTGGTCCGACACCATTTAATCCCCTAATTTAAACTGAAAAGACATCAAACTTGACATGAGTAAAAAGAAGAGAAAAATCTATGGAGCCTGTTAAGAAATAAATGTAGTCGTGTGACATATGTAACAATAAATGTAAAAAAAAAAAAAAAAACTTGAAATGACCAAAATAACCTCAATATATTTCCCAATAGCGTAATAAACCCATACAAAAAACATCCCGTGAAAACCAAGCTCCCTGAAGAGCCCCCACAAAATCATATCTGTATATACCAAAAGATCCTCGTGATGAAGAGCTCTTAATTTTCACGAGTTTTATCAGAGGATTTCAGACATTTGAATTGCCTCAAAACCATGCACATAAATACCCCCCTATGCACCACTTTCTTCAATATAATAAAATGCAATATAATAAAATGGCGTCCCTCATGTGTTGTACCATTTTACTCTACTCCTTGTTAACCCGGACTTTCGCTCACCAGCACCCGCCAAAAACCTACATTATCCAACTCCACCCTGACGCAATGCGTGAATCCCTTTTCCCGTCGAAACTTCACTGGCACCTTTCGGTTCTCGGAAAAACTGTAGACGACCCGTCTTCGCGTCTTTTGTATTCTTACCACTCGGCTATGGAAGGCTTTGCTGCTCGGCTCTCAGAGCCCGAGCTAGAGTTAATGCGTAAGCTACGACATGTTGTAGCGATAAGACCGGACCGGGTCCATAAACTTCACACCACTTATTCTTACAAGTTCTTGGGGTTAAGCCCGGATGATGAAAGTGGTGCGTGGGTCAAGTCCGGGTTCGGTCGAGGGTCGATTATTGGAGTGCTTGACACGGGTGTATGGCCCGAAAGCCCGAGTTTCGATGACCGGGGTATGCCACTGGTTCCTGAAAAATGGAGAGGGGTTTGCCAGCGTGGCGAAGATTTTAGCGGTGCGAATTGTAACCGAAAACTCATTGGTGCGCGCGGTTTTTTAGTAAAGGGCATAGTGTCGCCTCGTTGTCGCCGTCAGAAGATGACGTGGCGGAGTATTTGTCGCCTCGGGATTCGCACGGACATGGGACCCACACGGCGTCAACGGCAGCAGGAAGTGCGGTCCCAATGGCGAGTGTTCTCGGGAATGGAGCTGGAACCGCGAGAGGTATGGCACCGGGAGCGCATATCGCGATATATAAAGTGTGTTGGTTTAGTGGATGTTACAGCTCGGATATTTTGGCGGCGATGGATGAGGCGATTCGAGACGGGGTTGATATCCTGTCGCTATCGCTTGGCGGGTTTCCGATTCCGCTTTATGATGATAGCATTGCAATTGGAAGTTTTCGTGCCATGGAGCATAAGATATCGGTCATATGTGCTGCAGGCAATAACGGGCCTATAGCGAACTCAGTTGCCAATGTGGCTCCATGGGTTGCAACCATTGGTGCTAGCACGCTTGACCGGAAGTTCCCGGCTGTGGTTCGTATGGGGAATGGAAAGATTGTTTACGGAGAATCCGTGTACCCCGGGACCTCACACGAAAAATGGTTGGAAATCGTTTACTTAACGGGTGGAGACCGAGGAAGTAACTATTGCTTTAAGGGTTCGCTCCCGAGAAATAAAGTACAAGGAAAAATGGTGGTTTGTGATCGAGGAGTTAACGGGCGAGCGGAGAAAGGTCAAGTAGTCAAGGAGGCTGGTGGTGCCGCGATGATTCTTGCAAACACGGAGATAAACATGGAAGAAGACTCGATCGATGCACATGTTTTACCAGCCACGTTGATCGGGTATTCAGAGTCGGTTCAGTTAAAGAGTTATCTCAACTCTACAAGACGACCCACGGGCCGAATCATATTCGGTGGGACCGTGATCGGGAGAGCTAAAGGACCATCAGTGGCTCAGTTTTCATCACGGGGACCGAGTTTCATGGATCCCGTGATACCTAAACCGGATGTTATCGCTCCAGGTGTTAATATTATAGCGGCGTGGCCGCAAAACTTGGGTCCGTCAGCCCTTCCAGAAGATTCTAGAAGAGCCAACTTTACAATTATGTCTGGGACATCTATGTCATGCCCTCATGTTGGTGGGCTTGCAGCATTGATACATTCGGCACATCCGAAATGGAGCCCTGCCGCCATCAAATCCGCCTTGATGACCACCGCTGATGTGACTGATCATTACGGGAAACCGATAATGGATGGAGATAAACCGGCTGGGATTCTCGCTATGGGAGCGGGACATGTGAATCCAGTAAGAGCTATAGAACCTGGATTGATATACGACATTACGCCAAATGAATATATCATGCATTTATGTAGCATTCGGTATACAAAATCGGAGATTTTCACTATTACTCACAGGAACGTCAGTTGTCACGATATTATGAAAAAGAACAAGGGTTTTAGCCTGAATTACCCTTCGATTTCGGTGATTTTCAAATCTGGGATGACTGGCAAGATGGTCAAAAGGCGTGTGACGAATGTGGGAGAACCGAAGTCTACTTACGCAGTTAAAGTGGTTGCACCTGAAGGAGTCAAAGTACGGGTCAAACCAAGGAGGCTTTCGTTTTCGCGGTCAAATCAGAATTTGACTTACCGCGTTTGGTTCATTTTGAAGAAATCATCGGGGTCCAAACGAGGGTGGTTTAGTCAAGGACAGTTGACTTGGATGAACTTAAAGGATAACAAAGTCAAGATTCAAAGTCCTATTCTAGTCACAAAGTCAACTAGCAAGAATTGAGTTTAAGTTTAAGGCTATTTGCGTTTTAACTTTTAAAGTATTGTTGGATTCTTTATCATTTGATAAAGATTCAATATAAAGAATGTATCATTTCATATTTTCATTTCATTAGAATATTAAAAGGGGCTAATTGCACCAAAGGGTAACATACTTTCACCTTCATTTTGGAAAACAAAATTGAAACTTTATGAATTGGAATATGAATGGTCATTAGATAGTACTCACATTAGGTCTATCTATGCCGATATCTCAAATACGTCACATTTCAATGACCTAATTACAGTAACGAAATACACAAGTGCAGCAAGCGTGATCGAAAATGGTGGGTAAGGGAGAGGGTATATACATTGACTTTTTAACTTTTGACAAACTGCAAACCGTTGACATTAGCATAGCGTTCCATGAACCGCATGAACCGGTCCCAGTCCTTTGGAGTCCGCATCACATATTTCGCTTCAATCCCTGCAGGTCTACCGTTCACGAATTTTGCACTAACATCAACTGATTGAAGTGTCCCTTCATCATCAATCATGTAGAATCCGGTAATGTCTCCAACTTCACCAGACGAGTCAAACACAGATGGTTGGTCAAACCTGAATATGGCCATACCGTTTGTCCCGTCTCTTGATTTTGTTAGCTTCACGTCTGGTATTGTCTGTTCGTCTCTACCTGGTATGAATTGAATTGTTGGCTTGACCATTTGTATAGTGAGTGTAAATGCGCGAGAGGTTTTAAGTGTCCGATTCTGCCTTGAAATTGGTGTGGTCAACACTTGTCCGCTGAATGATGAACGTGAACAGTGCCAAACAGTTCCTGATTTCATCCCTGTTTACAAATAATGAAATGTGCATCAAACACAAATTCTTCAAGCCATTATCATACTACAAGATCAATTCATCCTACTAATACTTCTCGTTCACTAACACAGTCACATTTAGATCTAGAAATCCCTAAAATTCAACTAAAACAGTCCAGTATCACACTAAAATCTAGATGAACACCACGTATCGATTATCGATACTAAAAGTCTGATAATAGTTCTAGGAAAAATGAAAGAAAACACGTGACTATAACAGAAAACCATAATAATTTCAATCAGAAACTAGCAAATTGTATAGTATCATCCTCATCATTAACTCGGTATTAATCTAGGTTAACAAGAAATTAAGAAAGTATAACACAAACTATGCATGGTACTAGTTACTACATCCTCAAGCTCAGGCAGTTTGAATTTTACATACTCATGTTAACCTAGCTGAGTAATTTCAGACATAAATCGAAGCATTACAAAGATGATTGACCGAAATTGAAGCCATTAACAGTCCACAATGCAACCAACACAGTCCAGTATCACACTGAGATCTAGTTAAACATCACCTATCAGTTACCTATACGGCTATACTAAAATTCCGATAATCGTTACGAAAACATATGATTCTAACAGAGTTACAGAAACAGAGTCAAAATTCCGATCAGATGCTAGCAAACTAGTATCGCATTCTCCTCTCATGAACTCGGTACCAAATCTAGGTTAACACGAAATAACTAACGCACAACAAAAATTATGCATGTTACAACATCTTTAAGCTCTAGCGATTTGAATTTCACATACTCACGTTATCCTAGTTGAGTAATTTCGGAAAAAACGGAAGCATAACGAAGATGATTGAACGATTTTTCACAAACGCAGTCCAGTATCACATTGAGATCTAGATGAACATCACCTATCGATTATCTATACTAAATCTAGGTTAATTATACGAAACTAAATCTACATTAAAAAAACTATGCATGTTACAACATCTTCAAGCTATAACGATTTAAATTTCAAACACTCGTGTTAACCTAGTTAAGTAATTTCGATAAAAACCTACGCATTACGAAGATGATTGAACGAAATTTCACATATGCAGTCCAGTATCACATTGAGATCTAGACGAACATCACCTATCGATTATGGATACTAAAATTCGGATAATCGTTACGAAAACACACGATTTTAACAGATACACAGTAAAAATTGAGATCAGAAGCTAGCAAACTAGGTTAACACGAAACTATAAACGCATAACAAAATATATACATTTTACAACATCTTGAAGCTATAATGATGTGAATTTCACATACTCGCGTTAACCTAATCGAGTAATTTCGAAAAAAAATGAAGCATTATGAAGTATGAAGAGGATTGAAGTACGTACCTGGAATAAGACGAAGAGGCTGTTGAGGAGAATGATGAGAGAGTGGTAAAGAGAAGGCTATGGTTTGCAAGGTCGCCATTGTTGTTGCAGATACTGGAGAAACAGAGATGGTTCATGGTTTTATGGTGGTACTGCAGTTGTGTGTGTGTGTGCAAATGACAGCCATTCAGTTGGAGGGGATAAGGGTGCAGAGTGGTTGTGCTTTGTTAATGTGTACTTAATGCATTGAAGGTTTATTATACTCTTAACTCATAACCAGGGTGGACGGGCACCCTCGAGTATCTTTTTTGCGGGTTCTCGGGTACCCATGGCAACGCTGGTGTAGCCTCCTACCCGCATTTGGCATTCTTTCGGTTCCACTCTATAGGTTCTAATCACAAATACTGGTAAGAGTGTGTTTGTTACCGTTGAGCATGGAAGGGGGCAGGTAGCTCGGTAATACTAATAATGGTGGATGTAGGATTTTAACGTGCTCAAATCGGAGAGATAAGGTGTACAAGATGATTGGTTGTTGAGGGGTTTTGGTAGGTTACGCCTCATTCACCCTCAGGGCCTTTGAACTAACGGTACCAAGTTGTTTTTCTTCAAAAGGTGAGGGTTTAACCCTTTTTATGGAAAAATGTGAAGCTAATAGTAATTTTAGAAAGTGTGTGAATTAATATAGAATTCTTAATAAGACAAGCAAAAGTTTATTAAATGGTAATCGAGTAATTATGATAATTTATTAATCCAACTATTATAAAGTATAATTGTTAGCAACTTGGTATAATCGGACAGGGATGTTGGATTGGACCCGCTCACTACACAAGTTTGTTTGATAACTTTGAACCGCTCCATTTTGGATCAGTTTATTTGGTCAAGTTCGGATTGAACCAGTAAACCTGGGTTCCATCACTTCCATGGTTGAATCGAGCTCAAGACAATCAAGAATCTAGACGTTACATTGAATTCACCATTACATCCTTTACCCATACGCACCCATCTTTCTTTACGTTAATAAGTTCGAAATCCACTAACTTACGCATTATACGTTACGAGGGTTTTCTTTTAATATTTGAAGAAAGAGTTAATTGTTTTTATTTGTTCATTAAGGAATGAACATGTTCATGAACAGTTCACGAACGTTTACCGAATGAGATTTCTTGTTCGTGTTTATTTATTCAAGAAATGAGCATGTTCATGAATATTTACCGAGCACAGAAGAACGTTATATATTCATTTAAAAACACAATTTGCATTTTTAATTAGAAAGATTACCAAGATTCCACCAAAAATAAATACTTAACATAATTAACACAAAAACTAAGACGTTTGTCAAACTTTAACACAAACTGAAATTGAAATGATCGAATAGATGTTGGTGGAGGCGTATGTTATAACTATGGTTTCAGATTAAAAAGGCTAAAACCAATAAAATAGAATATAACATAAAAACCTTTAAACGAATGAAAACAAATGAACATAAATAAGCGAATATAAATAAACACATTATCGAACGTTCACGAACATAAGCTAACGAACGCATTCTTTGTTCATGTTCGTCTGTTTAATTTATCGTACGGAATTTCTTGTTCGTGGTTGTTCATTTATCAAAAAAAACGAACATAAACGAACTTTTCGTCGAACGATTTGACAAACTGTTTGCTGAACATTCAGTTCTTTTAGAGTCCTGCAACCAAGTGAAGAAACCTTGTCAACTTTAATTTATTAATTTATTTTTGTATTTTTCAAACATAAGAAAAAAAATATACTAGATAGAATATGGCGTTATTTGGTTTTAAAATCCATACGATTGTGTAGAGCAACAGGTTAATTACAGGTTTAGCCAATGTGTGGCTAACCCATTTGATAGAGGCACATGTTTTTTAGAGACGAGGTCCCAAATTCAAACATGGACAAGAGCGATTAATTTAGTATTATTGAAATATTAGAGTAGAGCAAGCGTTGACATTCAAAAAATATTACAGCTACAGTAATCACAACATTGATTGATCAATTGTTAAAAGATTATGTGTATTTCCATTTTCAATACCTACATTTTCAATGAGGGAGATAGTGTCAGGCGGCCAGACACCACCTCTTTGGTCGCTTTTTTTTGTATTCAACTTTTAAACTTTCACCTTTGCTAATACATGGGTTTCGTCCCTGTGTTTTTCAAAAAAGTTTTCTTCATATTGGTTAACTTTGTTTATATGCGTTTTTAGTCCCTCTCTACTTCAACTTTGGTATTCTACATGTTTAGTCCCTCTACTTTTATTCTTGTAAGTAATTGATTGTCGTTGCTGGCACTATTCCCCTCCATTGGTCCGGGTATATAATGATTCAAAATCACGAATTTTCCCTTGTTCAAAATTGCAATTTTGCCCCTGGTTCAAAATTACAGTATTGTCATCGCTTTAGCTTTTGGCAAATTACGATTTTACCCCAGTAAAAATACAATTTTGCCCCACTTAAAATTACAATATTGTCATCGTTTTAGTTTTTAGCAAAATTATAGAAGTGTTTTATTTCAATTGGTTGACTTAATTAATTTTTTATTCGTGTCAAGGAGTTACCTAACACTTGCTCATTAGTCCTAACAAATTACAGCTTACCCCAAGCTCAAAATTACGGTTTTGCCATTGCTTAAGTTTTTTTCTAGCAAAACTATAGTAATATTTTTTTAATTGATTAAAAAATATTTGGTCTAATGTCCCACGATACATGAAGAGCATTAACTAGTTATGAAATAGAGTTCAAACTAGTTAACAGAATAAAGTCAGTTTTGTCTAGTTAGATTTGAGTTTGACTTAACATCCAAAGTTATAATATCTTTACATCCAAGGTTATGATATTGGTGACTGGTCAGTTGGGCCGGTAATGAACCCATACTTGGATTGGGCTTAGTTTTTTCTTCAAGGCTCAAGCTTTATGTATCCCTATAACTATGGGTGGTTTTAGCTTCTTGTCTTCTTGTAAATTAACTGGGCTTAATTGGATTATTGGTCCACAATTTTATAAACAAGACCAATTACTCCCTTCCAAAAATAAGAAAAAGAAATAAAAGAATGTTTAAAAAATATTTCGTAATCCTGAAATGTAAGCATGTGAGTCACTTGTCACTATGCATACATTCTCTCTCTCTCTCCCTCTCCCTCTCTCTCACACACACACTCTATATAAAATATATATACACACGTCTCTCTCTCTCTACAAGTATACAAATCTTGACGATGGATATGAAATAAATTGTTCGTTTTTGTGACACCCATGTGACCGCATCTTCTTCTCTTAATCAATCTTCAAATTACACTCTTATTAAACACACCAAGCTCGTATATGATGCAAGACTTTGTATGTCTTATATTTTCCATATATCATTATTATAAGATCGTGATGTATATTAATAACATCCTATAATGACAATAAAACAAATATAAAACATACAAAATATTAAATATTTATGTATATATATATAAAGTGTATCGTATAATATATGTTAACATACGAAGCGTACGCAATATCAAATTCACACGTTATGTTAAAAAAATGAAAATCACATGTTAAAAAAATGAAAATCACATGTTAAAAAAATAAAATTGCATGTTTATATAAAAAACCCAATTTCGCATGTTATTAAAAAAAGAAAATTCGCATGATGATAAAAAAATACCAAAATCGCATGTTATAAACCAATTTTCGCATGTTGATACTGAATCTCGTACGCTTGTACGTTAAGACACTTTGTACAATAATCAGTCTCTCTCTCTCTCTATATATATATAGGATGAGGGTCTACAGAACGCCAACTACTGCGAAAGCAAAAAAAACAACTCTAAAACACTAAATTTTTTGTATTAAGGTTCATATTTTTAAAAATTTTTGTTTCTTACATTCATATGTGTATTTTATATACATAAAAAACCATATATTTTAACATACACATAGCCTACATATATGTTGATCATTTAACCTACACAAGTGTAGGTTATACAAGAAGTGAAAATTTTCTATATTTAATTCTAGTGTAACAAACAATAAATCTTACATTTGTAATATTTTCATTTACTTTTTAGGTTTTTAGGATTGAAAAAATAGGTGATTTATTGTGTTTTGCGTGTTTTCGCAATATTTAGTGTTCTACATAGAACATTTCCCTATATATATATATATATATATATATATATATATATATATATATATATATATATATATATATATATATATAGGGGTGGGTTAACGTACGATGCGTACAAGATGAAATTACGCATGCAATGTGTGTACAAAAGCATAAATCACTCATGTTATTATTTCATCTCACACATATTGTACGTTAAATGATATTGTATTTTACACTTTCAATATATATATATATATATATATATATTATATATATATATAATAAACTCAAAACACCATAACAATGTGCTCCATATAATACTCCCACTTAGTTGTCTATGAAATTGTTTTAAACTTCTAGTTCATATAAATTATCAGTTATTATTTCAATTATATTTCAAAATCTATAATTCACATGATTTTTATATATCTATATACTAGTTAACAATTTTCTTTACACTTTTGATAATCGGTGTATTGGGATGAGTTCAAGTAAAAACTAGTAACTCGTTCTATTTATTGGTAATACATTATACTCTCACAATTATTTACTAGTGAATAAAACGGTTTGTAGATTATTGATATTACAAGAGAAGATTTGAATAAACTAATGCAGTCTTGTCTCTCAAGTCACATGGGGATAACCTTTTGATGCCCCAAAGTGACACCCCACTCTCTTACTTTTTTATGTTTTGGTACTTAAAATATATCACATGTTAGCATGTGAGATTATGCATTTACATGTATTTGCAACCATCAATAATTCATGATCTGCCCATCAATCTTTCAATATTCTTTTTTTTAAATAAATCCTTGCAATCTACATATATATTTGAAACATTATATAATATTTATGATTTTGAGTAATATATATAATAATTTACCATAATTATTGTAATAAAATGAAGAGTTTACACCATCTTAAGGCTTAAGCACAAAATATTATCAAAATTGGGTGAGGTTTAATCCTTCATAGGGCATAGGGAGTTACTTGTATTCCTCAATTTTTCTCGTGTGGTACATTAACGTCACGTTAGTTTTTTCTCATTTTTTTTAGTTTTTTCTTTAAGTAACAGCTATATGATTGTTGAACATACTCATGCTTACTCCTGATAATCCGTGTCATCTCATCATAATTCGATGTGTGAGGAGGGGGGGGGGGGGGGGGGGGGGTTCCATGAGTTTTTGGGGCTCAACTCCAAATGGCCTAAATCCAGTTGAAAAAGTTTTTTTGCGACATATAGTTATTATTATAACAATATATATGTGTGTATAATGGTTAGTTTATGTGGGGTTGGGTATTGAGTGATTTTGACTCGTGAATCTTTGTCATAACTTGGGATATAAACATAAAGAAAGATTTAAGAAAGTTATATTTTTAAAATGAAATAATGTGTTTCCAATGATTAAACTGGTTTCATTAGCTTAGATTGTGTTGAATGGTGACCTTTACTCATAAGCAACACCAAATATATACCCACAACCCTCCATCATTTGAGAGTTAAATTAATTAGTAAAACAATTCTAGTTTTTATTTTAATAATACTTGTTTATCTTATTTCTATAAGAGTGGCCTCCGATCACATAAGTCATTTTGTTTTTAAAAACTTAAAAAAAAGTGTACAATAAAGAGCCAATTTCACAAGATCCAAAATCAACTTTAGTTTCTGGATTAAAAAGTCAGTATGTAAATAATCATCACCCTCGATTGCAATAGCCAAGAATCAAAGTAGAGAAACTTTTATATTTGCTTTACAAGATTAATATATTTCGAGGCCAACTATTTATTAAGTAATCGCTATAAGATAGGTTGTCGAGTTGATTTCCTTAACTCCTAATTATTTGGAATTGATCAAACACCGTATTGGCTGGAATCGGATCTAGTTTGTCAACTCGGGTCTAGTTTGACTTAAAAAATAAAAATAAAACATAAATCCAACGTCTATTATATTAAAGCATTAAAATCATTTTCAAGGATTGAATATCAATTTTTGAAATACTTTACCATCTGACCATGTATTTTTTTATATTGATATTCACGTATTTTGTTATGAATATTAGTAAACTTATAATATTTAACATGTATATAATTTCCCAAAAACTAATTTCTTTATAATTCTCCGCCTAAGCTGAGTACTCGCAACTCACCAATCAACCAACTTGCGAACGCCTAGCAACTTATGCAACCATGTGTATAAGCCGGGTGTATATCAAAGTAGGCATGGGATTTTGACACTACATGAACATAGCATGAAATTTATGGGTGTAGGATTAATAAAAACGAGTTTGTGTCAGTTTCAAGTCAAACTTGTAAACACGTTTAGTTAAACCAATCATGTTTGTGTTACCCAAATGAGTTCACTGGATAATCCGTTGAACCTATTCATAATTTGTCTTATTATTTAAAATAAAATATGTTTTATATCATAAACTAAAATTAACCGGATATTTTACTCCAATAATAAAAACTCAAAAGAAGAAATTATGATCAGATTTTATAAATTATAATTAACATATAATCGTTTTATATACATTTACACTTTTATTGTTAGACCTTAATTATAAAGCATTAATATACAAAAAAAAATTAGGTTAAACATGTCGTATTTATATCAACCCTTTAATATTTGTATCATGTTCAAGTTTATTCATCTAAACCGATTTTCGAGTTTGTATCGTGTTCATTTTAGATCCATCAACCCACAAACATGATCCGTCTAACACTTACTTATTCTTCAAATAAGTATATGATAAGCTAATGTTGTTTAACATCTATGCATATATGATAACCTCATTAAATTATAACCTAGTGACATCTTGGAGTGAGATAAGACTTAGGGACCACTAAGTCATGGGTTCAATTCTCACAAGGGGGTTTTCTTCCAGATTTATTGAGTTTCCTCTCGAATTTGTGTATAGTCATTGTTGTCTAGTGGAGATGAATATGATCAGATGGTTCTCTCGTAACACGATGATATTTATTGGGTTTCCTCCTGAATTTGTGTATAATCATTGTTGTCTAGTGAAGATGGAAAAGATCAGATGGTTCCCCTAATAACACGATGAAACTCCAGTAATCCAAATTTACCGTTAAAAATATATAAATATATACAAATTGAAAAATAGATATAGGGATTAGGATAGAAAACACATTCTATCCCATGTTCATGTCGGATGATTATTCAATACCTCCAAATTTCCACCATCACCTCCAATCTTTAAATAAAATTAAAATCTTACTAATCTTCCCCATGTTACCTGCTTAACTGCTACTGCTACTCTGCTTACAAATATTTTTATTCACCACTTCACTTCCATTCCTACTCTCAATCCAGATCTAAACATGATCGAAATTTAACACAAATCTTCACCACAATTCATGAAACAGAGCCACCATGATCATGTTCAAACCCCATTGTTTGTTCTCATTCATTTTCTTGATCTGTTGTTCTTCAGTGTTTGCAGAGTTGACTGAGGTCCACGATGAAGCCTCTGTTCTGCTATTGATCAAATCACACCTTCTTGATCCGTTAAATCAGCTGCAAGATTGGAAGATGAGTTCAGAACACAATGTGCATTGTAATTGGACCGGAATTGTGTGTAATTCGGTTGGGAGAATCGAAAAGATTGATCTTTCGCAGCGGAATTTGAGTGGGAGAGTTTCGGATGACATTCAACGGCTTCGGAGTCTTGCTTCGATTGATCTATGTTGTAATGGGTTCTCTTCATCGTTGCCCAGATCGCTTTCAAGTCTTACATTGCTCGAATATGTCGATTTGAGTCAAAATAACTTTGTTGGTTCGTTTCCAGAAGGTTTGGGGATGGCGATCGGGTTGAGTTTTGTTAATGTCTCCGGTAATAACTTTTCCGACGATGTTCCGGCGGAATTTGGGAATAACACGGCGTTAGAGACGTTGGATTTGAGAGGGAATTTCTTCACGGGTTCGATTCCGGTTTCGTTTAAGAATTTGAAGAAGTTAAAGTTTCTTGGGCTTTCGGGGAATAGTTTGACCGGGTCGATACCGAAGGAAATCGGTGAGCTTTCGGGTTTGGAGAGTGTCATTCTTGGGTACAATGAGTTTGCGGGTGGTATTCCTGCGGAGATTGGGAATTTGTCGAATTTGAAGTATCTTGATCTGGCGTATGGGAATCTCGGGGGTGAGATTCCTCCTGAGATCAAGAATTTGAAGTCGTTAGAAGCATTGTTCTTGTACAAGAACAATTTGAGAGGAAGGATTCCTCCAGATGTCGGGAAGATGACTTCCCTGACTCAGCTGGATCTCTCTGATAACATGTTGTCAGGAGAGATTCCAGCTGAGATATCAGAACTGAAGAGCTTACAGCTCTTCAATCTGATGTCCAACAGACTAACAGGCGGAATCCCAGTTGGGATTAGCAGCCTAAGCCAATTGGCAGTTCTCGAGCTATGGAACAATTCCCTCTCGGGTCCTCTCCCAGATGACCTCGGGCTCAATTCCCCTCTAGAATGGGTTGATGTATCGTCGAATTCCTTCACCGGGCCCATCCCCGAAACCATTTGCAATCGAGGTAATCTCACTAAACTAATTCTCTTCAATAACAAGTTTTCGGGACCAATCCCTATCGGTTTGTCTCGTTGTAACTCATTGGTTCGCGTTAGAATACAAAACAACTTCCTTTCGGGAACAATTCCCGTCGGATTCGGTAGTCTCCCGAAGCTCCAACGACTCGAATTGGCAAACAACAATCTCACCGGCCAAATCCCAAACGACATTTCATCGTCACCCTCTCTTTCATTCATTGATCTCTCTCGAAACCAACTCCAATCGACACTTCCATCATCGATTCTTTCGATCCCCAATCTTCAAAACCTCTTACTTTTCGAAAACAATTTAAGCGGGAAAATCCCATCCCTATTCCAAGATTGCCCGACCCTTTCCGTCCTTGATCTTTCATCAAACCGCTTCACCGGATCAATTCCAGCGAGCATCGCCTCGTGCCAGAAACTAGTTTACCTAAATTTACGGAACAACCGCCTCACCGGAGAAATCCCGGCAACCATTCCCATGATCGGAACCCTCTCCGTTCTCGATCTATCCAACAACTCATTAACCGGCGGCATCCCGGAAACCTTCGGAAACTCACCGGCCTTAGAATCCCTAAACGTATCCTACAACACCCTTCAAGGTCCGGTGCCGGAAAACGGTATGCTAAGAACAATAAACCCTAAAGATCTCGCCGGAAACAGAGGATTATGCGGCAATGTCTTACCTCCATGCACCGAAACCATCTACAATTCACACCACACCGGCTCCCACACAAACCACATCATCGCCGGATGGTTGATCGGAACATCGGTGATCCTCGCCGTGGTACTCACAACCTTTGCCGGAAAAGCTCTGTTTTTCAAACTAAACAAAACCGGACTCTGCTTCAAACCCCAATTCGAAATGGGCAAAACAGAGCACCCGTATCGTTTAATTTCATTCCAAAAACTCAAATTCACAAGCACAGACATCCTCAACTGTATCAAAGAATCAAACATCATTGGGATGGGCGCCACCGGAGTTGTATACAAAGCAAAGATCTCACGAACAAACGACGTCGTCGCGGTTAAAAAACTCTGGAAAAACACGAACCCCGACATCGAAATGGGCACCAGCGCCGGCGACTTCGTCGGAGAAGTTAACGTTTTGGGGAAGCTCCGGCACCGGAATATTGTTAGGTTATTGGGGTTTGTGCATAATGACAACAATGGGATGATTGTCTATGAGTATATGATAAATGGGAGTTTAGGTGATGCGTTGTACGGACCACAAGGGTTGCTTTTGGATTGGGTTTTGAGGTATAATATCGCCGTTGGTGTGGCTCAAGGCTTGGCTTATTTGCACCATGATTGTCATCCGCCGGTGATTCACAGGGATGTGAAGCCGAATAACATTTTGGTTGATGAGAATATGGAGGCTAAGATTGCCGATTTTGGGTTGGCGAGGATGATGGTGAAGAAGAATGAGACGGTTTCTATGGTGGCTGGGTCTTATGGGTATATTGCTCCAGGTGAATTTTTTATTTTCGATTACTTTTTTATTTCATAGGTGTGGATGGTTATATTATACGACCAGTTTAGAATAATCTAAGATCATAAATATTGGGTCGTATAACATTCTCTACAGGTTGTATAATATTATACGGGTCGTATATATTATATGAGATTTGAGTTCTATAATGTTGTATAGCGTATAGATGGAGACAAAAAAACAGACTTTTTTTGCAGCATTCTCTTGTACGGACCGTATAATCGCCCGGATAGATGTAGAGATGTGAAAGTAACATCTTAGAGGGTGTGAGAATAGTAGGTGTCTTTTAAAATTTTAGAGTTATGTTAAAAATTAAAACATTTGCGTTTAAAAACATGTCAATATCTCTTATTTAAAAATTTTGGTATAAAATACTCAAAGATTCACATCAAAATACATATTACGAAAAAAAAACATTGTTCAACCAGAACTCAACTTGTTTAGCTAAATGTGTTACGGGTTTAAAGCGAATTTCCTTTTTAGGTTTGTGTTTTGTTTCTGTGTTGTGTCGTAAATTTACACCGTACTAAAACATAGTTATCTTGCTTACAGAATATGGTTACACACTAAAGGTGGATGAAAAGAGTGATGTATACAGCTACGGGGTGGTTTTAATGGAACTCATAACCGGGAAACGGCCAGTGGAGCCCGAGTTTGGAGATTCAGTAGACATAGTCGAATGGGTTCGTCGGAAAATCAGAGAAAACGAACCGTTAACAAATATAATAGATAAAAATGTAGGAAACTGCAGACATGTAGAAGAAGAGATGCTTTTAGTCCTTAGAATAGCCGTGCTTTGTACCACGAAGCTTGCAAAAGATCGACCCTCCATGAGAGATGTTGTAAGCATGCTTGAGGAGGCACGGCCGCGTAGAAAAGGTGGGAGTGACGGTAACGGTGATGGATTAGATCCATCATCTGATGTTAAAGATAAGCCGGTTTTTAGCTCATCGCCTGTAACCGACCTTTTGTAAGATGGTGACCCGTGACAGATTTGAGTCGCAACAATAGGCCTGAGAAGTGTTGGTGCATACTGCATAGAGACAGTTTTCTGTTAATTATGTGTAGAGAATAATCACATTTGTAAGTTTATGAGTTCGTTAATTATGTGTAGAGCATGTTAGTATGTTGATTCTCACCGAAAATAATGTAACAATAGCATTCATTAGTTCAAATTTTTATGTACTTTTGTAGCACATAATCATTTATGCACACATCTGGTTTATGTTTATTTTTTTAGAAGATCAAGTGATGTGCTGTAAAAACATAGATCTAATTTACCAAAAAAATTTAAAAAAATACGGATTAAAAATAGCCGTATATCATTTGCATAAAAGCCGAAGTGATTGAACTTGGATGTCTATATTAAACCTTCAAATGGTGATGTAGCGTTGAGTTCTTTAACAGAATATGTTCGAATCTAGCTTTTACTGGATTTTGTTTAACTAGAAGATTACACGTCCAGCGCAAGCCAAGTAGGGTATTGATAAGAGTGCGGCGAGTTTAGAGCTAGCAAAATGTGTGGTGTTGATAGAGTACGACACGACACGTTCAACATGACTATTGAGCCTTAACGCGACACGTTTTACTAAGCGAGTCGTGCTAGGCTTCATAGTATATTAAGAGTTTAGAGCTAACAAAACGTATGGTGTTGCGTTAAACAAATAGCGCTTAACATGACATGACACGTTTAACATGACTATTGAGCCTAAACACAACACGTATAACTAAGGGTGTCATGCTGGGCTTCTTAGTATATTAAGAGTTTAGAGCTAGCAAAACATGTTGTGTTGTTAAACAAACAACGCTTGACACAACATAATACGTTTAACATGATTATTGAGTCTGAACACACACCTATAACTAAGGTATCATGCTAGGTTTCTTAGTATATTAAGAGTTTAAAGGTAACAAAACTTGTGTTGTGTTATACAAATAGCATTTGACGTTTAACATGACTATTGAGTCTGAACACAAGATGTATAACTATATTAAGTTAAACCATACACATCTTTAGTTTTACTTCGCAGGAAAGTCTGGCTTTTAAGATTTCACTGAAACATCATTGTTTTTTCTATTGGTATCATACCCCATGCATCTTAATGGCCAAAACAGCCAAATCATGAATAAATAAACAAACCTAAAGCCAGAGGGTTTGGTTTGCTTTTAAAAACTGCCAAATTGACCTTTTTACAAACCATTACCAACCTTTGTGACTCACTGTTTTCACCTGAAAACAGTTAAAACCGAACCGTAAACGCCCTTGATATAGTAAAAATAACATTGCAGGAATAGGAAAGAATGTGGGGTTCAATTAAGTCAACCCTCGCGGCTGATTTAAATTACAGGAAACAAAAACATGCATCTCTTAAATTGAAGGCAATCAATGAAGAGATAAATACCGATGTACAATAATTCTCTAACACCATAATGCAACACAGAATCACAACCCAAACATTTGTTTAAAAACCAAAACCATTATAATTAAAAGAAACAAACCCTCCAATAACTTGACCAGTTTGGCCCGTCGGCCAAAATCTAACGAAAACCGTTGCCTCTTGCGTAAGAGCCGCCACCATAACGCCCTCTTGACGCATCACCGCGCCCTCTTCCGCCAGCACTGCCTCTTCCTCCTATTCAAATAACAAAAAATATGTCAAAGACGCTTATATGGACCCGTATATAACTATTCAAATTGCAAAAAACATAAAGCAACTTGAGTAAATAAAACAGAATGAGACATACTTCCGCCACGACTAGCACCACTGCTGTTTGCTCGCCTCTCTTCAATGTAGACTTGTCGTCCTGCTAATTGAATGGGAGATGCCTAAAAACAAAAACCGAAAACTTTAAAGAAAGAAGTTGAAAATGTTTGCAGAATTAACTTAACAGGAACCATTGACCGACTTTGACCCGAGATTAAGTTGTAAGCGAAATAAAACTCTTAAGATGACCAACTGCATCTAACTACAACTTCAAAACTGATAACTTCTTTTATTTTACGGGTTTGAGCCATTAGAGATGTAACATAACGCAAATCAGCCATTCATAAGTAGGAAAATTGTTAACAAACCTCGATTGCCTTTTGAACACCCTCTAAGTCCTCAAATTCAACGAAGGCAAAACAAACACCAATATCCTACAAGTAATTCAAAGTTCAAAAATTAAGTTATACGCAGAGATAAAATACTGAAAAAAAACTAAAAATAGAAGACAACAACCACCTTACGATTCTTCAAGAATACACCATCCTGCTTGATTTTACCGAAATTCTTGAACTCTTGGAAAATTTCAAGACTCGTAACAGTAGTTGGCAAGTTTCTCACATAAACAGACTTTGAATCACCTAAAATTGCAAAAACAATACACAACAGATAATTAAAATCAAAGATTCCAACTTTTATGTGGTTTGATATGTAATCATTTTGCTCCCAAATGAAACACAAAAAAATATACAAAATAAAAGGTTATTTATTCACCTTCTTCATTAGCGTAAGATTCCTGTGGCACCTGAGTAGTAGATTCAGGCACGTAAGAAACAGGTGGCGGCTGAGCAACGGGTTCAGGAGTCTGACTCCAGTCCGAGACAGGTGTCACACTTTTATTAACCGGTGGCTGAGCTGGAACTGATGGTGAAGACTTCCCTTTCGATCTCAACTTTTATAATTCAATAGAAATAAGAGAATGTTAATAATACTATAACTGTAACAGAAATTAATTTACATAACGCAAGTGTAAAAATTGTAACTCTAGCAAGAGATGACACATAAAACTATTGATTTACATTTAAGTGAGGATTTACAAAGCAATATTAGTACGATCTGGCGAAATAATAACAAAGAACAACTCAACGTCACTTCATTTTGGCTACTGAAGTTTAAATTTGTTACCAAAACCATTTAACTTTTGAAAACCGTTATAAAACCAATCAGCCACGTTAGTGTTTTACAAGTAATTCTGGACAAATTACCCATTAGCACACAATCATATAATTAGCAAATGATAAATAAATAATTAAATTACTATTTTGGCCCTGAGGTTTAGTCAGTTTCCAAAAAGGATTTTTTTGACACATCAGACCCTGAGATTGCATTTTTGTAACGGTTTTAGTCCCTAACACTAACTCCGTTACTTTTTTATGTTAAGTGTAAGAGTTTTGAATATTCAAAACAAGTTTTATTAAATAACAATCGTAAAAGTAACAAAATAACAATAAAAGTTTAAAAATAAAAATAACAAAAACATTTTTTTAATATATAGAAAGGGTTATAAAAAAAATCAATTTACAGTGTGGTTTGGTTTTTGTTAATGTGAGTAATTACATAAATCACCCTTAAATTTAAAAACAAGTTAATTTACATAAATAACCCCTGAGATGTAAAAGTACTATAATACCCTTACACTTAACAGAGAAAAGTAACATAGTTGGTGTTAGGGGCCAAAATCGTTATAAAATACAACCTCAAGGAGCCGAAACAGTAATTTACTCTAAATAAAAATACGTACGATAGAAGCGTATGTGAATTTCACAGGCTCTTCAACAACAGAAACTGGTTCTTGAGCATATTCTACAGTGTTGTGATGCACGGGCTCTTGAGCATACTCATCAACTGTGTTTTGATGATGAATAGGTTGTTCTTGTTGTACATAATCCACTGAATGTTGGACATGTTCTTCCAGTGGTGGCTGTTCTTCATAGGATTCACTTTCGTAATCCTCTTGTTGCAGATGTTCTGGTTCGTGGGAGTTGTAGTAATCCTCTTCATTGTTTCCTTCAATATTTATCATATTGAAGTTTTCCCTTGTTTCAACCTCTAATGCATCTTCACCGGCTGAAATTAAAACATCTTACATTAACATGCTAGTTTATTGTAAAAAAAAAGAGCTTTGTTAAACTTTCATCCAATTGTAAGGAAAGTGTCAAATCGATCTAAATCGATGCAAAGCGTGCATCCAGCACAACACTTTGTTTTCATGTACCCCAAAAAGGTGGTAATTTCAACCCATTTACCTAAAATTTGTTTGGTTTGGGTTTACATTTCATCCCCAACTGGTCAAATAGTCAAACAGGTAAGTTTTTATAAGCTATCTTATAATGAAGCCAGTCAAACAGGTCACCATAGCTCACAGCATATTCAGGAGCTCATAACCTCTAGATTATTGTTTTAGTGGTATTTAGGGGCGCTCATGGGTCGGTTAGCGTAAAACCGTGACAACACCCAAATCGCTCATTAATTTGGTCTCGCGGTCGATTAAAAAATGGTTGTTTAAAAACTTTCAAACAGTACTTAACAGTTTAGTTTACGTTTACACTCGAAACTGATCTAGAAAAACCAGACTGGACCGCAGGATGTTGGGAAAATCAATAGCTATGTAACTTCTTATAATTTACTTAAGTCCTTGTATATTTTAAGTTGAACTATACAAACGTTTAGGCTTTGCTAAACAATATAATACACAAGTCGGTCTTTTAACTTTTAACTATTGGAACATTATCGCTTCGTAACTGTTAATCGTTATCGTAATTTTATGCATTTTTGTATTCCTTTGGTTTGGGTTGGTTTGGTTTAGTTCGGTCCTAATTTTCAACAATTAAGTTTTGGATTTTGTTAATTTGGCTCACAATTTGATCAAATAACCATCAAAACCGGACCCTGAACACCCATAGTAGTATAGTTTCTATGTAACTGTAAATCTGTAATCAGATTTAATACTTTAATGATTTAACAAGTAACCCGTACATGTCTGACCGGCCCATTTCCCACCCGTACAAAAAACTTCATAAAGTTGTTAACTTATATGTGAAACATGAAAACCTAACACTTTGGATAATCATAATCCCATGTAACTTAACATAACATATGAATGGGCGCAACATAAAATAAGAAAAAAGTAAGTACCTAGTAACTCAGAGGGAGTAGAACTAATGGGTTGAGAATCAACTTTGGTCTCGGCGGCCACAGGTGCTGGATGATGATGTGTAACCTCATCACTTACAAAGTGAAAGACGTCATTCATCACAAAGTAACCTTTTTCTTGTGGTGCAAGGAAAAACGTCTGAACAAACTTCCTCCAGCCATTGAAGAGTTTCGATCTCACAGAACCAGAAACCACCACAACGATGCCTTGGTTCCATGATTCAAGAGAATTGATTGTCTTGATCTCAATCGCACTAAAATGTAGCGATTGAATAAGTGTATGGATTTGCTGCGAGAAAATAGTATAATATTACAATGCTTACGATCAACATAAAAAATTAAAAATCAACTTTAAAGGCAAAACCTTTTTTGCGTATCCCACATGCAGTAAAAACCAAAAATACATGACAGATGTTAGGATTTAGATCACACACACACGATCAATAAACGAAAGCAATAAGAAAAGTAGACACGAGATTTACGTGGTTCGGTCACAGTGTGTAACCTACGTCCACGGGGGCAACTAGGGTTTGTATTTTTATTGAGTGATCATGTTTACAAGTACAAGAGATATTTATAGGCTAGAATTAGGGTTAGTCCCTTGCTAAACAAGTAACTAAACATCTGGGCCTAAAACACTTAAAGCCCATTAGGGTTAGGGCCGGCCGTACCCTTTCCCTTCTTCTCTCTAATTCTTGACTAGCCTTAATGGGTTGGGCTGAAGACAACATCTCCAACAATCTCCCACTTGGTGTCTTCGAACCTCGAACTGCACCATCTCTTCTGTACTTCTGTAAATGAAAATCCCCCTTGATCTTCAAATCTCCCTAGTTACCCCGCCTTCTCAGCATTATTCCTGAAGGCCAGCTGAAGCTATAGCTTCAGCTTATCCAGCACCACAACCTTGGTAAACATATCTGCTGGATTCTTAGCACCTGGGACATTCTTCAGACTAATTGTTCCTTCACTGATCAATCCTCTGACAAAATGATACCTCATCCCTATGTGCTTCGTCTTCCCATGATAAACGGGATTCTTTGCAAGTTTCACTGCACTTTCATTGTCACAATACAACGGGTAGTCAGCTTGATTCTTCCCTAACTCTTTCAGAAAAGCTTTCAACCATACTAGTTCTTTGCTGGCCTCAGCTGTTGCCATGTATTCAGCTTCTGTAGTAGATAAAGCCACACTTTTCTGAAGTCTAGACATCCAACTCACTGCTATTCCTCCCACTGTAAAGACATATCCTGTAGTGCTTTTAAATGTCTCTTTACAGCCACCCACCTTGAGAACCACATCTTTTCCTTTAAAACACAACCCCATCTTTGACGTACCTTTCAAATAACGAAGCACCCATTTAACTACTTCCCAGTGTTCTCTTCCCGGATTTGACATAAAGCGACTGACAACTCCAACTGCGTGTGCTATGTCAGGTCTTGTGCATACCATAACATACATTAGACTTCCTACAACAGATGCATAAGGAACTCTAGCCATATCAGCTTTTTCTTCTTCTGTTCTGGGACACTGATCTTTAGTAAGCTTGATGTGACTTCCTAAAGGCGTGTTTCTAGGCTTGGTCTTCTCACTGTTCATACCAAATCTCTACTTCTCCTGGGATAGTGTCACTGAGCCATCTTTCTTGCTTCTGGTTATACTCATCCCGAGTATCTGTTTGGCTGGACCCAAATCCTTCATCTCGAATTCTTTGGACATTTGCTTCTTTAACTTGCTTATTTCTTTCATATCCGAACCTGCAATTAACATATCATCAAAGTAAAGTAACAGTATGATATAAGAGTTGCTAAACTTCTTTAGATAGCAGCAATGGTCCATCTGACATCTCTTGTACCCTGACCTCTCCATAAAGTTATCAAAATTTAAGTACCACTGTCTAGGTGCCTGTTTAAGACCATACAAACTCTTATTCAACTTGCAGACCCAGTTCTCTTTCCTAGCAACCTTGAATCCCTCAGGTTGTGCCATATAAATGTCTTCATCTAGGTCACCATGTAGAAAAGTTGTTTTCACATCTAGTTGCTCTAGATGCAACTTCTCAGCAGCTACAATGCTAAGAACCAACCTGATGGTAATCTTCACCACCGGAGAGAAAATCTCATCATAATCAACTCCCTCTTCTGCTGAAACCCCTTGACTACTAAACGGGCTTTGTACCGTTTAGAACCATCGTGGTCTTCTTTGACCCTGAAGACCCATTTATTTTGTAAAGCTCTTTTATCTAGCGGAAGCTTAACTAAGACCCAAGTCTTATTTTTATCTAAAGAGCTCATCTCATCCTTCATTGCATGCTCCCACTAGAGAAAATCTTTCGTCTTGACTGCCTCAGAGTAGCTTTCTGGTTCACCGTTTTCTGTCAAGAGAATATAATTAACTGAAGGATTATATTTATTAGGCGGTTTACTAACTCTGGTGGATCTCCTGACCCAATTTTCTGACGGGTCAGGCTGCTGTGGAGGCTGTTCTTCTTCATGCTCTGAGCTCCCACTGTCAGAGACTTCCCCCGTCTCCTTATATCCACCTTCAAACTCTGGTCCTGCGTCATCTTCAGAATCTGATTCGGGTTCTATAACTGGTTCATTCTTTTGACCGTCGATGTCAAACTCAACCGCTTCTTTTTGAACCTCTGACTTCTCTGTATTCCTGTCTTTGTACAGCTCTGCTTCATTGAATTCGGCATGTTTGCTTCTGACTAGCTTTCTGCTTTCATGATCCCAAAGCCTGTAGCCCATTTTTTCGGACCCAAATCCAACGAGCGTGTACTTCTTTGCTCTGGCATCTAACTTGTCACCTTCAAGATCAATATCATAAGCACTACACCAGAAGATTCTCAGGTGATCATACTCAACTGCTTTACCCTTCCATTCTTCCTGAGGAATCTTGAATCCCAACGGTACTGAAGGCCCACGATTGATACGATAGGCTGCGGTGTTAACCGCATCAGCCCAGAACATTTTTGGGAGTCCTGCATTTAGTCTCATACTTCTGGCTCTCTCACACAATGTTCTGTTCATCCTCTCTGCAACCCCATTCTGTTGCGGAGTTCCTGGAACAGTCTTTATCCTCTTGATCCCTCTCTCAGCAAAATAATCTGTAAATTCTTTGCTGATGTATTCACCTCCGTTGTCAGACTTTAAGCATTTCACCTTCAAATCAGTTTCAAGTTCAACAGCAGCTTTCCATTTCTTAAATTTATCAAAAACTTCAGATTTATGTTTAAGAAAGTAAACCCATACCTTTCGTGTTGAATCGTCTATGAAAGTTACATAATAGCGAGATCCTTCAGGTGAAGCAACTGATGTCGGCCCGTACACGTCTGAGTGAATCAACTCCAATTTCTGAGCTTTTGGTGCTCTCCCTGTCTTCACAAAAGTCACCCTCTTTTTCTTGCCTAGGATGCACGGTTCACAAAACTCAGACTCGACCTTTTTCAGTTCTGGAAGCTTTCCTTTGGTAACAAGCATCTTCATCCCTTTTTCACTCATGTGGCCGAGTCGTTGATGCCATAACTTTGATAGACTCGGCCCATCAGATACTGCATTAACCCCATCGGTTGGTACCTCAACCATGTATAAAGTACCCCTCTTCTTTCCTTTAGCAATGACCATACTGCCCTTCACAACTTTCCATTGTCCTCTACCAAAGTTGACATCATATCCCTGATCATTGACCAATGGATATCAACATCCTCTTCAAACCAGGAATGACCCGAACATTCTTCAAGGTCCAAATGGTTCCCAATGTTGTTTTTAAGTCAATGTCTACAACCCCTGTAATATCAAGACTGTGATTATTAGCCAAACGAACTTTACCAAAGTTACCTGTTCGTAGATTCTTCATCTTCTTTGTGCTAGAAGTAGCATGAAACGATGCTCCTGAATCCATAATCCAATCTTCAACAATATTTTCAACACAACAAATAAAGGCATCCTCTGAATCTGAGGTTGTGGTAGCATTCACCTCCTTTTTATCTCTATGAGGTTTGGTACACTGACTTCTAAAGTGCCCATGCTCATCACAGTTCCAGCACTGTATGTCTTTTCTTGGTTTTGCTGGTCTTGACTTGCTTCTTCGTTTTGACTTTAACCTTCCTCTATTTCCACCTCTATTATTACTTCTCCCTTTCCTTCAGTACTGAGCAACGAACTTGTCTCTCCAGAATTCCTCCTCCTTGAGTCCTCATTCAATATCAAGTCACGAACTTTAGCAAAAGTGAGGGTCTCAACTGCCCCAGTGACTGCAGTAATAGTTCCTGACCAGCTGTCAGGTAATGAGGACAAGAGCAGGCATGCTTGCAATTCATCATCTATCTTGAATTTTACTGAATTCAAACGAGACAAGTGAGAATTAAATAAATTAATATGCTCAATAACATAACTTCCCTCTTTCATGCGGGTGTTGACTAACTCCCGTATCAGAAACACCTTGTTGGCAGGAGACGGCTTCTCATACATATTCGACAAAGCCTCTATGATTCCTCGTGCTGAGGTTTGTTCAGAAATATTGTAACCAACATTCATTGAAAGAGTGAGCCTGATAGTTGACATAGCCTTCTTGTCAATGGTTGTCCACTTATCCGTTACAGGTGAAGGAGGAGGCTCTAAGGCTGCATCCAGATCCTTCTGTATCAGCTAATCCTTGATTTGCATCTTCCACCATCCAAAATTCTTCCCATCAAACTTCTCAATTCTGACTTTTCCGTCATCAGTCATCTTTGCTAAATAACAGAAACTAACCAGAGAACGTGAGAGAATAAACTGAAAAACAACCCTGAAATCTGACCTCGAAAAACGTGCAGAAAACCCGAAAAATGCAGCAGCAAAAAACGATACAGAAAACCCTTCTGTTTGAGCGACGGCGGTTGGAAACCCTAATCTGGTTGGCGATGGCGGCGATTATGCGGTTCTGGCAAGGTGGTAGGCGGCGGCTAACAAAACCCTAATCTGGGTTAGGTGGCGGCGGCGATACCCGGTTACCCTAGAGTAAAGCTGCGAAACTGCAGCAAGTCGGTGGGTGTCTGCGGCGGAAAACCCTAGCGGCGGCTAGGTGACGGCGGCGAAACCCTAATTAGGGTTTGTGGCGGCGGCTGGAGGTAGGAGGTGGTAGGCGGCTGGTGTGTGTTCTTGATCAAGAGCCCGAGCTCTGATACCAGTTGTTAGGATTTAGATCACACACACACGATCAATAAACGAAAGCAATAAGAAAAGTAGACACGAGATTTACGTGGTTCGGTCACAGTGTGTAACCTACGTCCACGGGGGCAACTAGGGTTTGTATTTTTATTGAGTGATCATGTTTACAAGTACAAGAGATATATTTATAGGCTAGAATTAGGGTTAGTCCCTTGCTAAACAAGTAACTAAACATATGGGCCTAAAACACTTAAAGCCCATTATGGTTAAGGCCGTACCCTTTCCCTTCTTCTCTCTAATTCTTGACTAGCCTTAATGGGTTGGGCTGAAGACAAGATCTCCAACAATAGATTCACTTACGTATAATTAGGATTCAAGCATGCCTAGTTGATCATAAATTTCATATAGATAAGTGTCCATATCATGAAGTAAAGCTTGAATTTGAGCTTTTACAGTGATTACTGTGACATCAAAGTGACAGTTAAGTAATTTACATTTATCATAAAAAATCAGTTTTCTTTAGCAACATTTGGCTTGTTTCTTCAAAATTGATACTTTCTACTCTAAAAAATCACGATTTCAGTCAAACAAAGGTAACACTTGTGACTTGACTTCAAAACACATCCAAACATCCCCTTTATATAAGTATACTCAGAAAAGAATATATCCTCTCAACCACAAAAAACCATTACTACAGTGTATACTCCAGGTGCATAAAACAAAAAAAGAATAACAACACAAACATGCATGTACAACTACAACTAAAAAAGGAAAGATAACAAGGCATCTAATACTATCAGTTAATGCGGTAAAACATCGGATATCGATCAAGGACCGAAGATATAGGTTATCTCGATGAGATATCGGTGGGATATCAGTAATTTTAATATAAGGCAGAATTTATATATATGGCAATTTAACACCAATAATTCAGTGATATATCGGTTACATCGGTCAAATATCGGTTATATCGGTATCGATATTTGACACCGATATTTTACTAGGGGACCGATATGACCGATATTAACTGCATAGATCTAATAAGCAAAATTATATTAAATTCATCATGTCTATAACAATCGAAAGCTCTGCTATATATCCCAACAATCAAATCACATCAATTTGCACTCAGCACCCAGCGTAACAAAAACAAGATTAAGAGAATGTTTGGATGTGCATATTATTACCAACAATCACACCTAAATAACCACATTCTATCTAAAAGCAATTTGCAAATCCTATCTAAAAGCAATTATAAGTTTTTCTCAAACACTAGAACTTAAACCTGATATATGACTGGTGATTATAGAGTAAAAAGATCTAATTCAACACTAGTTCAATTCAAGCTTCAAATCAAAGAATAACGAGCTAAAAAATAAAAAAAAAAGATTTACGAATATAGCAGGTGCAGTCTCAGTAGATTCTCCATCAACTCTCACAACAGTACTGGAATCAGCATAAAACTGATGCACAAACTCCGGCTGTTGCTGAAGCACCTGGTAATACTGCTGAACAAAGTACGAACCGACCTAAATACAAATCAACAAACAATCAATCAATCACAATCATTATCAAACAACAAACACACCATAACTTCATCAATTCAACACTCTGCAAAACCTAATCCATACCTGCGATGCAGTAACTGGAAAAGAAGCGTACGAATTCGCCATCACAATTATATTTATTAAACCTCACGACTCACAGTACCTAGGGTTTCACACTTTCACAACGAACACATAGAATTATAGAAATCGTGAAATCGGTAACCGACTAACGGATTGAAGTGATGACGTAACGGATTGAAGTGATGACGTGTGGATTGAACCGATGATGTGTACGGAGGCGGATTGCGGTGGTTTGCTGGTGGTGAAAGCTGCAGAGTTTATGAGATGAGTGAGATCTGTGATGAAAAGGTAGTGTTTTTGGATTGAATCGTGGCCGTTGGGATTGGATGGTGAGTCATCGAGATGGACCGTTGGGATGTTTTCGGGTTGTGATGGTGGTGTTGGTGGTATTATTTTTTTAGGACTTCGCTTTATGTGAAATTACGGATGTGTCCCTAGAGGTTTTCCAAGGTTTGGTTTTTATTTTATTGTAAGGGAATAAAAATAATGTTTAGTGTTTTAAAAACAACATAATTTAGTTTTGAGTAAATTACACAAATTATTCTTTCTTTATATAGTAATTTATACTCTTTGTTGTTTGTCTTCAATAAGTTCATAAATTGTCTCTTATGATTATTTTTTTCATGCTCTTAAGTCTTTTATATTAATCATCATCCATTATCGTTGTTAATTAAGCTCATATACCCTCATCTAAGATGCAAAACTATCAATTTACACCCTTTGGCGGTGGGTGGTGATTGTTGCAGCACAAGGTTGCCGATGGAGAGTGAGTGGTGTCAATGGCGGAGCTTGAACGGAAACTCTTAAAAATACAAAAAAAATGGAAACCTTTTTATAAAACTAACACTACGTGCGAAAATCGGTGGAGGTTGGGACACCCCAGCCCTAATAAAGCTTTGCTAATGAGTAATGTGTTGGTGGTGATGCATGGTAGAGGGTGGGGGATATGAGGTGCAGAGGGGAAGATGGTGTTGGATGGTGATTGATGATAGACGATATGAAGGTTGGAGGTTTTTGGGGGTGTTGATTGGTGCAATTGGTGGGTGGAGTGGTGGTTTTGGGTGTAGAGGTAAAATGGGTTTTTATTAATTTTTGGGAAGACAGAAGGCTGTAAAATGGCAGTTTTGCACTTCACATGAGGGGCATATGAGCTTAGTTAAAAGAGATGACGGATGATAGAGTAAAGGATTTAGAGTGTGCAACAATTATTCATAGATTACAGTTTATGTACTTATTAAAGACAAAAGACAGATTCTGCAAATTGCTATATAAAATAAGGACAATTTATATAGCTTACTCTTTAATGTTTGTTAATCTTAAAAATATGTTAAAATTGAATTTGGTTCACTTAAAAATGTGTTAAAATTAAACTCGGTTCAATATTGAATTTTTGTATTAGGTTTTCTCATTAACTTTTTATTAATTTATTATTTTGTATTTTTGTTTAATAAATAACAAATAATTACCTATAGCATCAAGCGAAATATTATTATTTAATCTCTTAACTTTTATAAGAACATTTTACTAAAACTTGTTGCATCACACAACGATTGGGTTTTCTGTATACGATAACAAAAATATATAAAAGGTCATTTGTTATTGTGAACATTAAATAGTCTCATTAGGTATAAAAATATGTTTATATATTTATTTCAGCGAATATTATATCATAACAATAATAATCAAAGTACATTCTTGAAGCAAGATGCTAACAGGACGTAACAGGCACCAAAATCACACAAAAAAAACCTGAAAAAACAAAAATAAGACGTTGAAAACCACTCCATACCATTCACTTTTACTTTATTATGTATTCACAAAATTTCGAGTCTTGAACAACTTCAATGATCTTGTTTATTTTTTTAAATTTGTTGGAAAACACATTTTCATTCATGAATCTCCAAAACCATCAACATATGGTAAGAATGATCGCTTAAACTAGCCTTCTTTTTTTTGTCTTTGACTTTTGCAAGTTCGTGTGATAATCTAGCAGGTCTCGTACAGAGAAAACATAGATTGGGGGATTTTGCTTATGTAACTTGTAGGTGTTCATACTAGGGTGTGGTGTCGGACCAATAAGCTTCAAATAACATAATGAACCCAGAATAGTACGTTGGATCGGTTGGACCGGCTAAAACAATTAAGTTAACAAAACACACCCCAATAGACAGATTGAATTAGATGGACCCAGAGGCGCACCTAGGTGATGGTGTGGGTGAGGAGACACACCCCTTGAAAAAAAATGAGTGTATTCTACACGCAAAGATGCGCACCCTTTGAAAGATTGTTAAACTACTCCTTCGCACCCCTAGACAATATATCCAGGTCCGCCACTGGTGCCGCCTAAGACGGTTCAGTTTGACAATTTTTACTTGTTTATACCTTTTAAAACTGCTTATTTACATAAAAAGATTCAAGTGATAAACATGGTTCAATATATAGATTCATGACGTTAAGCTCCAAACCGTTAACCAAAAATCTGGTTTTCTGAATGAACTCTAACAATCACAAACTAGTTAAACTGGTAGATTTGGTTCTATTTTTAGGGTTTGGTCTTTCAACAATTTTATAAACACCCTTATTAAAATTGAGGTTAAAAAATATACACCAGATCAGATAGAATATGTTTCAGTGAACAGAGTGATCAACCCAAACCTACACGTTTCAACCAGCAGTAGAAAAGAAAATAAAATGTTTAGAAGCAACTCAAGCAAGCAATGCAAAATCCCGATACAAATCACGAAAATTTAGCAAGTTACGTATTCAAATAAAAACACGCGACCTACATTAACCTATAAGATTATCTGCTAAAAGTAATCTCCATAAAGCAAGTAACCACCTGTCGGACAAATTACTCGTGCTCTCTTTATGCCTGCAAACTAATCGGTATTTTACAGACAATAAAGATAACAGCAACCAACACATGATAGATTTTACGGTAGATTATTGGTTTGATGGCTTAATAATAGGTGCCGTAGTAGGACTGAGAAGCAACAGCTGCCGCAGGTTGCTGAGCTGGCATCAATGTCGGTGGTGGGGCCACTGCTGCTGCTGCTGCAGCATCAGGTTGTGCATAAACTTGCTGTGGGGCAGCCTGCGTGGGTTGTAAATTTTTGTTAGGTTCTAAAAGATTAACATACCAACATAAGTAAAGATTTAAGTAAGACGGAGCATTCATTTCAGGAAAGAGAAATTTACCTGGACTGGGTAGGTTGCAGGATAGGTGGCATAGGCGGCTGTTGCAGCGGCAGCTTGTGGAACAGTGGTTGGGACTTGTGGTTGAGCATAGGTGCTTCCATAAGCATTGTATGTGCCATAAGCAGCCTAAAAAGTACATCAAAATGTGAACATATGCATTTAAAAAGTAGATTTTATTTAACATGTAATTAACCCAAACTGATTGTCTGAGCCATCAAGATTGGCTTGCTAAATACTCAAACTGAGCTGAGCTTAAACAAGCTCGAGCCCAAGCTTCACATACCAATATAATAATTTATAATTTATATACAAAATATAATTATATAATAAATATTATTATTTACAAAACTATGATAGAATTAACTAAATATTATGTATTTTGTTATTTACATAAAATTACATACAAAATTATATAACTACTGATATATACGCATAAACAAAATAATAAAATACTTAATACGTTGAAAACGAGTCGAGCTCGAGCTTTAAAATTATTAATGAGTATAGCTTGAGCTTTAGAAAGAGCTCGAAACAAGCCAAGCTCTCGTAACTCAAACGAGCTGAGCTGAAGCGGGTCACATGAAAAAGAACAAATTTAATTTAAAGTTAAAGATTCGTAAGGTAATTATACTGCTGGGTATAGGTTGCAGGCCATTGTTGTCCTTGAGCTTGTGTAGCTTGTGGCCAAGCTTGAGTCTGGACTCCATAACCCGCCGGCCACTGGTTCTGTGTGCCCGGGTAGGCTGAAGGAACAGGTGAAACACCACCAGTTTTAGCAAGCTTTGCTCTATCTGAAACTAGATAACCGTCCATGTGGCGTTTCTTGGATTCCAAAGCATTTTTTTGAGGTAAAAAGAGCTTGGCATGCCTGTTGTCTGCCTTTTTGATGGTCTGTGTGTCCCCAAAAAGATCTAGAAACTGCAGAATAAACTGTCACGAGTCACGACATCTGTGCACATCACATTTTACAAGCACCATGACTAGAAATTGGGGCCGGATAATGGGTCAAAAGGGTTCACTTTTGAACAGTCAGATTTACAAGTCGGGTTGCTTTGTGACACAAATATTTTTTTGTCCAACTTAACAGTTGTTGAACTAACTCAAATGGGGTCCATCCTTGGAATTGCAGATCTATTTATATTCTTTGTGGGTAATATAATGTAAGATTGTTAAACGCTTATTGAATATAATCTTGATCAATTTGGGGAATACACATGAAAAAGCTATCAATGTTGCAGAATTATAGCCCAACTTTGCCGGCTCTAACTAAATCCCTGGACTTTTAAAACTAAACAAAAAGGTCCTTTATGTAAATTTAAAGACTTAATCATTTAGAAAACAAACTTTTCCTTGTTTTATAAAAACGTTTAGAGATTTAATCATATAAATAATGTTTTTTTATCAAGGGGCATTATTGTTAAGTTTTATAAATGTCAAGGGCTTTAATCATGCAAAAACAAAAGCATACAGAAAGCCCATAAAAGTAAACCACAAATTAATTTTACTTTTACCTCCAAGAAAATGCTAGATAACTCCTCTCTCTCAACATAGCTTGCAGGATTTAACTCATCAGGTCCAGGAGCTATGAACTTCTCAACTAGTGAGTCTAGACGATCAATTTGTTTTGGAAGTGACTGAATTGATTCCATGTGGATTAAAGCCTGTATCACCAGAGCAAAAATACTCTCAATAATTTATATAAAAAAATGAAAAACCGAAAAAATAAATTTGAACGAAAGCGGAAAAGATAAAAGACCTCTAAAAGTGGTTTTGAAAGTTGAGTACACTCCAAGGCTTGATCTAGAACCTCCCTTGCTTTTTCAACCCTTCCCAAAACCTGGCAACAAGATAAAAAGAATCACATATTTTGGTTTTCCACACAAAAAATAACAGAATAAAAAAATAAAACATCCACACGAAATATCTGAATATAAAATAGAATGACAACCGATGAGAAACTCAGGTCATCAACCATAATAGACCATGGTCGATAACAAGTCAAAAGTGTATTTTCTGTTTAATAAAACCTCCTAAACTATTTTATTCAAATGAGATCAGTAATCAATACTATAGTATTTATTTTTGTAAGTATACCTAACCAGTAATTTTGTCAATGTACAATCAAAAGTCAAGATGAATCTTCAGATAACAGCACAAAAAAGTTGAGAATAGCATAAAATGTGTGGTTAAAGAGGGCATACCATGTACAAAAATCGCGAATACTGTGCAAACAAAAATGGCAAAGCCAGTGAGTGTTCTTTCCCTTTCTCAATAGCTATTGTCTGTTCATACAAAGAGCAAGCATCTTCCAGATTCCCCTAATTATATAAAGAGGAAACCAATTAGTTCATGCAAAATGAAAATGTCACACACTAAATGTTTGGTTATAGTACTATAACTAGCGCATGTCCACCTACTGGTTCGGTTCATCATGGTCTATGTTGAGCTCGTTACACTACCAATAAATCGATATGTGTTTTAAATTAATCAGAAACGATAAAAATAACACCGGTAGCGGTTCCAATAATACACTACTTAAATGTAACTATAACTAATTATACATAAAGCCAATGGCGCAGCTTCTATAGGGCGGAAGGCGGCTGGCCCCCCCGAACTTTTCGCTCAGTAGTGGAGAGTATGTAGTTTCGTATAGAAATTTTTGGGTATATACGTTTTCGACCCCCCGGTCTTATAGAAACTTTTGGGTATATACGTTTCGACCCCCCGGTCGGAAATCTCAAGCTTCGCCACTGCATAAAGCAAAAGTTTATACAATATTAACGACATACAAAGAATTTTAAAAAGGTAATATATATATATATATATACCACTAAGTAAATGATTTAATATGTGGATTGTTCTGTAACATAGAAATCAAATTGTTAAAAAATAAAGCCTGGAAAAAAGGAAACCTTTGACCCTCCACTTAAATATAAAAACCAAGATTAGAACCAGCGCCTCTCCCCTTAGATATGAATGCTTTATCCACCAAAGAAGGTGGTTGATTATGGTATTTTGTTGAACTAAATATTATATGTACAAAGGCTGCATGGGTTGAAAACAGAATTTAATAAAAAAGACAGAAAGAAAAGAACCACCGTCCAGATCCTCCAATCAACAACCACTACTGTACACCATCGAATTTGTATTATTAGTTTACCAGGCGATGTTCCATGTTAGCATGCTTGATAATTGCTTCAAGAAGTCCGGGAGATATTTCAGCATGCACAAGCTGGTAAGATGCACGAGCACCAGCAATATCTCCACCCTGCTCTTTAAATCGAGCAGCAAACAGATGAATCTCTGGTTGCCTCTGCAAAACCAATCAGGTAGCAAAATTTTGTTAAATAACAAACTGTAAAAACAGAAGTTAGAGAAAGATTAACAATAACTAAAACATAACCTAAACAATTCATACATACTGAAAAAGGCCAAATATGGTAAGATAAACAGCCAATCATTCCTGTAGAGATTAAAGATTATGTCCCAAGACAACTAGAGTTTGTTTATTACACCGAGCATCCTTACTGTACGTTCTTACGGTATATATACACACACACAAAAACAAACACATCCACAAATATGGTGAATAAATAAAAAAATGGGTACCTTTACAAACACTTGAGTGGCACGAGCAAGGGCATTTTCGGCAAGATCCATGCTCCCGCTTGCTTCCATACACAAAACGTATCGCATCCAGTACTCAGGGTAGTTAGCACATGCGATTAAACATCTTTCGTATAACTTCACAACCTGGTTCAAAAGATTTACATCATGTTTACAAAAAAACAACAACTGTTATGTATAGATGAATCAAAATATCAGAAAACTGAGAGGGCTAAGAAGAAACACAAAAGAGATACTCGAACGGGGGCCCTCAAAATACAAAGAGGGACCCACCTTGCCTCACAGACAGATGATTAAGTAAGAACACACCTGCATAACATAACATTGCAACTTTTAACAAATAGTTTTTACCATTCAATTCAACACATGAGCAACTATGAACCCAAATCTCCACTCACAAAATTAGGGTTTGAAGTACTTAGCCTTATTATGAGACACCCATGCTTCATAGTTCATCCAACCAGTTTAGCCGATTAATCATATGAGCAGCAGATATTACTTAACTGTAAGTCAATGTATTAACAGGGACAACTAAAGGCACCAACCAAAACGTAAATATTCAAACATATGAAGATATATGAAGATCAAACACTTGACTTTTACCTTATTGAAATCATCACATCCTTCGATAAAATTAAGATAGTGATGCCAGTTTTCAAGCTCTGCGGCATTAAGTGGTCGAACATGAAAGTAAGGCCTCCTGATAGCAGTTTCGAAATCGATTATCTTCGATTCGAATTCTTTAGCCTTCATATGTAGCTCTTCTCTAATCGCAATATAACTCTCCAATTCCTCAGCTTCTGTTAAACCCGCGTTTACGGGTTTAGAAGATTGACCCACTGCGTTTGGATTGAGTTCCCCTTCATTTTCTTCATTATTAACTTCCGCTTTAGTATTTGCTGCAGCTGCAATTTCTTCAGGAGTTCTCAATTCTGATAAAGGACGACTTGCTACTAAATCCCTGAAACTGTAAATTGTAACAAAATAGTATTAATACTCTGCAAAGAAAAAAATATCTATAAGGTATATCATGTTTAATACATTTTTTATATCACCTGTTAAAATAGCGATCCAACTGCTGATTAGGATGCTCCAATATCCGTGTGTATATCATGGCTAGATTGGACCACTGCTGCTGCTGAAACTCGTATTCGATATATTTATCCCATAAGGGGAAAGATAGAAAATCAGTTCCAACATAAGCTAATGCACGTTCAAATAGCCTGAAACAACATTCGACAACTGAGCTACAATTCCTAAACCAATAAACAGAATAATATCTAACATATCCGTGAATGCAAGATAAATGCAGCAACATCAATAAAAACTAGGGCCTATTCAAAAGAAAACAAAAATATGAAATCATACAATGGAAATTGTGTTCTATTGTCGTTGAGCTAATTCTCCTTGAGTCAAAAATTCGAAACAACGAATGTTCATCTACAATCAAGTATTACCTCCTTACTGTATCAGGGTCCCCATATGTGTTTATGGCAAAAACACAATAGTGCAGCCACATGTCTACAGAATACGTTACCCCATGCACTGCGCGTTCATAAACCTCCACAACTTTGTCCATATATCCCAGGCGTGCTTCATGATCAGCATACTTCTTCCAATAACCGTAACACAACGGAAATTCGACTAAAAAGGTATCATAAACTTTTCGGATCTTCATAATATTATCCTGTTGAGAGGGGATATATAATTATTATGTATTGGCAATCAACAATCAGTCTAGAATAAATCATGTAACAAATTTGCTTCAAATTAAAGCTAAGGTTCATACTTAGAAGCTTGCATTCTGCTAGGCTTGAAGAAACAAAAGACACAAAATACATGTTAGAATAAATGATACTGGTTTGTTTCTAATTGATTTTTTTATTTTTATTTTTGCTTCAATAATACAGGGTACCTCAGCAGTTTTCTCAGTTTCGTCTATTAAGGCGGTCCAAGCATTAAACTCCGATGAATTAGCATTTACTATGCTCCATAATCGCTCTTCTTCAGGAGATAATGCAGCAACAACTACCATAAAAAGTAGATAGTTTAAAAGAGCACATTTTTCTTAAGATAAAAAAACAAATAGTGACAAAATATACCGGAACCATCCTCCAGTTGGTTTGCAGATGCAGAATTATGATCATATGACCCAACACCGTTCTCACTTATAGGTTTTCCATCAGTGACATCATTCCCATTCACAGAAGAATGGTAAGCAGCAAGCTGAGATGCATCTACGGATGTGTTTACATCACTTGAGGAAATATCCGCATGACTAGAATTCACATCAGTAAAATCAGATTTTCCAGCAGCACCTGAGCTTCCATGCGGATTGACATCATCTGCATCCATAGCAGTAGTACCAGTAGAAGTAGCCAAATTACCGTACTCGGGAGCAGATGCTTGAGCAACTACTGTTTCGTTCTCCGCCATCGGCAAAAAGAATACTGATCGTCTTAAACCTGCAATAGAAAAAAACCAGCCAAGGTAACTAAACAAATGTAAAAAATGCAGAACTGAGATCCACACATTAAAAGTGATCAATTCATCAGCCATTAAACCCTAGTTTGAGCAGGAAACCAACGAAATCGATGAAGCATAAAAAAGTTCGTAACTTTTGATCAATAACGGCTATCGGAAACCATCCTACATCATATTCCAGCAAGATAGATCTCTATGAACACATACATATTCAATGTACACCAGTTCATCATCAATTGAATACATATACACCCTTACACATAGTTAAATCACACGTAAAAAAGCACTAATAACCTAAATTTCAAAGGCACAAACGAGCAGATGAGGTCACTTCTAATTCTATTTCATCTGTCAAAATAATCCCTACTATCATCGAATAAATAACTAAATTATACCAACCGAATACGAAAATCATCTATGAATCAGTTATAGGAACAATAGGAACAGATATAGATACAGAATAAGCAGTTATAATTAAATCGAAACCCTAAGTTGGAAGATTACTCGGTGAGGTGATAATAGATGACTTCTGCCACTAGCAATGGAGGCAGAGCGACGCGCCGGAAGAGGCTTTACGACGGTAGACGACGGCGACGGTGACGAACGATAGTGCCGTAACCGGAGAGAGATGAAAGTGACGACTAGCGGCTGCAGAGAGTGCGTGTGTAAATGAATATATGCCCTAACCACATATACCGTTTCTCAATTTCTCCGTGCGCTTATTTTGTTGTTGAGGAGCATGGTAAGTGGGTTGTACTCAAAATAATTCAATAGACAATAAAATTTGTATTGTTTTTAATTAGGTTTTGCTATGCCCGTGTTGCGGGGCAATAATCCTAATATTTCTTTCTCATAACATGTATGTTTTTGTTTCGCTTACTTATTCATACTACTCATAACACGATCTAAAAGAATTATATTGAGTCAACAAATTGAAACAAAATATGCCTTACTTTTGCTAAAAAAATCTAAAACGATAGAAAAGCTACCGATTGTCACGAATAAAAAGTACATCGAGCCAACTAATTAAAACAAAACGCTACCATAGTTTTGTCAGAAAAAAAAACACTAAAACAAATTTTAAACTGAGGGCAAAAGCGTAATTTGACGGGAAAAAATGGCAAAACTATAGAGGGCAAAATCCTAATTTGGCTGGGAGAAGAAAAAAATAATGGCAAAACTGTAAATTTAAGCGGGACAAAATCGTAATTTGGTTGGACCAATTGAGAAGTGCCAAGCATTGGCTAGGATTAAAAAAACTAATGGCAAAACTGTAAATTTAAATGGTGCAAAATCGTAATTTCGAACCGATGGCAAATTGTAATTTTTAGCTGAGGCAAAAGCATAATTTTAAACTAATGGTAAAATCGTAATTTTAAAGCAGGGATAAAATCGTAAATTAGTTGGACCAATGATGTGAGTACCAAGCAACTGTCTGGCACTATTCTCCCGTTTTGTTTTTGTTGTTATAATGAGTTGTCTCGCACTATTCCCCCATTTTGTTTTTTTTTTTGTTACATTGAATGAATGAATATGTTATGACTAGAAATTAGTTGTTGTTTTTCAAAAATTCATAGGCTGACCCACTAGAGTAGTTTTATAGGTTAAGTTATGTTTGGTTTGTAAGAATCTGAAATCAATAATTGAGCAATTGAACACCGCAATTACTGCTAGGAACACGGATCAAGCTAATTCGAACAGCAGCGAACAAATTCCATGGAATTAATCCTTCATGAATCTCATGGTGTGATTGTTTAGGAGCTGCAATAATTCCGGTCTTTTCATATCTATAGACGATTAGCATTAGAGAGAGATTACAAGATTGTTGAGAAGTATCTAGGGTGCAATAATTCCGGTCTTTTCATATCTATAGGACGATTAGCATTAGAGAGAGATTACGAGATTGTTCAGAAGTATCTAGGGATGTTCATCAAACCGAATAACGAATTTTCGAATTATTTGAATCGAATATTTTAAATTTTTATTTTTTTACCTAAATTCGTATTCGATTTGATTAGTATTTGAAACTTGGATTCAAATAAATTCGATTTAATTCAGATTCACC
The DNA here is from genome assembly GCA_947069175.1 of Scalesia atractyloides. Classification (NCBI taxonomy): domain Eukaryota; kingdom Viridiplantae; phylum Streptophyta; class Magnoliopsida; order Asterales; family Asteraceae; genus Scalesia; species Scalesia atractyloides. Next base: position 6,183,541 of record CAMTDV010000002.1, on the reverse strand, counting down.
CTAAATAATAAATATTTTACTTTCATTTTTTGAAACTACTACAAACTAATTATATTCAACATAAAATATAATAATCTACAAAATTAATTAACTATCAATATGTTAAAACACCAAAATTTTGAAGATAGCTTGGTTACTGCGAGCGAGTTAAGTTATCTATAAATTTAGAAATAAGTAGTATGAGCCACTTGTCAGTAGGTTTGGTAATGTTATGAATAACAAACTTATCACTAATGGATGTGGTTCATACTTTCCAAATATATGTTTGTGTGTGTATACATATATTAAAAATTATATATAAATTGAATTCAAATTTCGAATCGAATCGAATTGAATATCATAAATTCGTATTCGATTCGAATTCGATTACTGAATACAAATCAACTCGAATTCGAACCTTATTAATCGAATTCGAATCAAGTTGAATTTTGAATTTTTCGAACTCGAATCGAATTCTAAACACCCCTAGAAGTATCACAGAGATCGGTTGTGATTGTTAGTGATCGTAGTCTTGGATTGATTGTAAACATTTAGTTCGATAATCAATAAAAACAGTTTAAAGTGAATTCGTGTTTACAGTTTTCTACAATTTTATAAGTTCATTTTATCAAGAGGATTTCGCGCTCTTGATCATGGATAATCAATCTTGTCAAGATGCGAAGGGAAATGAGACTTACAATTGGTATCAGAGCATTGGCTCTAGATTGTTTGATTTAGGATTGATATTTGTAGAAAACAAAAACAAGTTTTTTTATTTGAATAATTTGCAAGATTTCGAAATTTTGTTGAAGAACACCAAGAGCAATGTTGATCTTCAGGGAAACTAGGTGTGTGATATAATTTTTAGATTATTAGAGTGTTTGCATGAATTGTGGGATATTAGTTTGAGATACTAAATCTTACCTATTATATTTGAGATTAAGTTTCCATAAAGTTTTCCAATGAGATAAGAAGCTGATTTTTAAGTAAATTCATTAATCCCTTAAAATTTTCTTAAAGGGCTTTAGGAGATCACAAGGAGTTCACAAGGTTTGAAAAAAAAAAGAGAACACCATTTCTCTAGTTCACATAAATTAGGCGTTCTCGTGTTTTATGGGATTCTGGGTTTAAATGTCATACCCTCGGCGTAGCGGAAGCACATGTGTGTAACTATGAAAGGTAATCATTGCATCCGACTATGTAAACAATAAATATCAATGATGCCATTCATAGATAGTTGAAACATAAGTACAAAGTTTTTAGGACAAGTTCACAACATTTCCTCAAAATACATTTCAAGTTCCAAAATAACTTTAACAAAACATAGTTTGATTCTTAAATATAAAACAAGGCTTTGACTTCTATATGTCCGCACGAGGGCGATATATATAAGGCAGACCCTTCAAAAATGGCCATCGTTCCTTGTTATCCACTTTCTTGATCTTCTATCATATTATGCTTTCTTTCCTAAAATACATTTAAGTTTGTAAAGTCAACATAAAGTTGGTGAGTTCATGTGTTTATATGCTTTGTATCAAATGAATCTCAAAACATTTGAAGTTTGTATTTGTAAACCGGTATGTAAAAGCGTCTATGAAATTCAAGGATCCATCAATGTAGCTAATACATTAATATGTGTGCCACATAAGCAAGTAATCAAACATAGAAGATGATTTCAGACACTTCCAATACGGGACCACAAAAGCACTCCTAAAAGGTTAATAAACCAGGAGTGGAGCTTGCCAAAACTCAATAGATCTACACCCTTTGTACCTCGGTCATTTCGATTAATGGGTACCCTTGATAATTTTCTACTTATGCACACATGATCTAAAGTGATTTCATTCCATAGCTAACATACCATTTATAGTAACATGTATTCCCCCTTGATTGTTTATCAGTAAAACATTAAAAGTTTGAAAGGAGGGACATGAACTCACTGTTTTGCGTTATCGTAAGTAACTGTGCTACAAACTTGGGTGTCCGTATATATCGCAACCTATAAGTGTTCTCATTTCATTAGACACTTAGGTCTCGCTGGACATTATACAAGTTGCTCATCTTGAATACTTGTTAAGTATTGTATTTGTTTTATTTGGATACCCTTCTTTATATTTATATGTTGGTAGCTTATTCATTTATTTGTTACTAATATATATTTATCAAATATATATTGTCATGTATATTTGTTATGTATGATCGGGCCTTGCCCTTGATATCCTTGTATTGAGTTAATCGCATTGGATTCATCCAACCGATTGTATGCCTTTGCTTCGTATGACTTGGTCTAACCCTTGTTTCGTGCTTGTGCCTCGCACAAGTGTCATTGATATGCAATATATATATATATGTATGTATATTATGTATCTAATATATATTCATGTTCGAAGGGATCCTTGATCCGTATATATGTGTGTATCCACGCTTGAAGGGATCCTCGATCCTTGTATATATATTTATTCTAAAATACATATATGTATATCCCTTTGGATGTATTGTTAAAAATAAGTATTTTTAACATTGACTTGTTGTATGTACATGTATTGAATCCCATTGTATAGGTACACTTCATCAAGTGTATTTGTGTACATCTACATGTACTTGTATTTATACGTATTTGTATTTCATGTTTATACTTTTCTAGTATACTTTCGTTGTCGGTATTTATACGTATTTTGGTACATGTACAATACTTGAAAATTTTGCATTTTACCAAGTGTATTTTTGTACGTATTTTATACGTATTAGTATACTTGTATACTTATGTATATATACACTTAGTAATTATTCATTTAATACTTTCCGGAATTTATAGTGTTGAAATATATTTATATTTTCAATGTCTAAAAATATATTATTTTTAGAGTTTCATCGAAGGAACCGAATATATGTATTTTCGTGTCGGAAGTGACCAACCGTCCCTTGTAGTGACGATATGGCGATCGTTGCCCCTGATGACACGTTTATTTTGTTAGAGTGTTTATTTTATATTTCGCGTCGGTTTTGGATATATATTATCTCGTCAATATATATAGTCATTAAATGGTTCGTCTGATGTCCGTTTGTTCGTTGTCAACTTATCCGTTTATGGGTATAATGTAGGTGTGTCTCGTGTGTATTTTTAGTATCATCAACTCCCCAAGTATATGTGTACATGAAGGCTCATGCTTGTATTTATAGTTTTGAGTATTTGTGAGGTCTTCATGTATGAGGTATTTTGTATTTGGTTAGTATTTCCTAACTCTAATACATACACACAATACACAAGTATTATACACCTAACTTTAAGTATTCCACGTGTATATATATTTTTACCTTAATATATATTCATTCTAAGTCATGAAAATTATATTTAAGTGTTTATAAAATCCCTTGGATTGTCACACCCTGACCCGCAGCGGAAATGGTAGTTGGAGCATGATTAGGTTTTCATCAAAGCTCATGACATTTACTATAAAGTTTCATATTTATTATCTCCAATTTACAAGGATAATTTGCAACAATCACGTACACATACAAGCACAATATGTTTTACATACATCACTCATGACTTCTTTATTTTTCTTCTAAGGCAATTTCCTATGTGTTCCTTGCTTCAACTTGTCCACCTGTATCATGTGTAAAAATAGGGTTTTGGGTCAACAAAAGTTGGCGAGTGAATCTTATTTAAACATTTAAACGAATTAGTTATATTGGTTATTTAAATAAAAAATATGCATAAACCAAATATGAGTAAACACATGTAAATCTAACCACAAACCACATATTATCAATCAATGCACACACAAGCATGACAAATGAAGAATAATGAGATCAAGACTCAATCAAACGGAGCCGATCTAATGGGGCACCTGATGCTCAACTCGTCTCCAACGAGGAACTGATGGGCCTAATGAATGAATTGCACGCCACTGACAAAAATGTAAACACGCAATACAACAAACAACATTCACATCACACGTTAGATCATATAATGGTAATAGCACGACTGTTTGAATAAAAAATATATGAAACGACACAATACACCCCAAAATATGAATAAAAAGGGGAATTTGTAAGGATTCACTCACAGTGGGTGCGTTTTCTTGATTGATGAAAAGTACGCACGAGTTGAGGATTTAACCGACGAAGAAGACTAACCTAAATAATAACGCAATAATTCGATAAATATATAAAAATTAATATTTTGATTTAATACTTTTTGTTAGATTTTTAGGTTATTTTTGTGATATTTATTGGAGTTTTTAAACCTAAGAAATCGTGTTTTGGAGTGTTTTAAAATGATTTTTGATTAAAAATATATATACAAAAATAGTATAAAATAAAATAAATAAATAAAAACCTTGTCAGACCTGACAACAGGTCTGACCGGTTCGTTGACCTGTTTGACCGCGTGTGGTGAGACTCGAACGTGTGACCTCCCGTACGTGTGCACGCAGCTCTTCCAACTGAGCTACGTGTCTAACCCGAAAGGATTCTGATTTTAATTACTCTTATACACTTATTAGATTATTCAGAAATTGTTTAATTTAAAAAGATTTTTAAGTAAACGAACCGGTATGAAGTATCCTACTCGAAGGAAGGCAACGTGTGACTTCTTATGCTTCCATGTCTGATGCTGATAAGAAAATGCATGAGGCATAGAAAATAGCCTTAGCTGCCATTAACATGGCTGTTCCATACAAGATAAAGCACGCACTTCATAGGTATACCACCTCGAAGGAACTTTGGGATGCATTAGAGAAAATATATGAAGGCAATGTAAATGTAAAGAAAAATAAGGTCGATTTGTTAAAGAAATGTTACATTATTACGTATTTGGACAAATTTATATAAAGATGAACAAAATTACCCAAAATTTAATATCTAACATAAAAGTTGTTATTTATTGTAACATCCGTCAAAAAACGGATTTACCAAACCCGCTCCGTTTATTAACCGAACAATCAGTTAAAAATTTCGTTGCGTATTTAATGCCCAAATTAATTTTAAACGATACATAATTAATAAATATATTGGAATATATAATTTATATTTGAAAATGTATTAAAAATAGTGAAATAAAAATAAATTAATGCTGCCGGGTTTCGAACCCGGGTCAGCCAGCAATTTCAACAATGACTTAACTTCCAACCATCCAACCACTGCGTCACTTGTGTTTCTTGTTCATTAATGGAAACAATTAATACATATCATAAGTCTCGAATTCAAAACTGACGCGCCCAAATCTGTTGACGCCGGAAAATCCGACGATTTCGTTAAACGGCGTCGGTTACCTTTGACTCAACGTAAATATTAACAACGACGTCGGTTATAATTGATGTCCAGTCCGCGATACAAGTTATAACCGCCGGAAAATTTCTAACCGACGAATCAAGACGGAAAATGGACTAAATTCGTCGATGTCCTGCCCTATAAATAGCCCCTCTAACCTCTGTTAGCTTTTTCGCTCACAATCACACTCTTTCCCGACATAATTTCACTCGGCGGAGAATTTCTGCAACTCGCCGGAAAACCGAGCCTTTCACCTCTGAGCCTTACTGAACACCCAGAGCTCATACCGAAGCCACCCACACTCACCTCAAGCTCGCTGAAGACTCTCTGCCGCAAGACACACGTCGCCGGAATCATCTGCTGACATCGGAGTTTCGCCGGCAAAACAGAGGAGCCACTGTTCGGTATATCTAACACTTAATCTCTCATTCTTTTTATTTATCTCACATGTAATTAATCACAACACACTAAAAGAACATGATTAAATCGACGAACCAGTCGGACTCCGTTTCTGGTTGAGTCCAACGAATAAGATGAAGTTTCAATTGCATATAAGTTTAATTTAAATCAAGATATATCTCGGGTTAGACACACAGTCCAGCGGTGGACTGTGTGCAAATAAAACACGCTTACGTCCCGAGTTCGACACTTGTCCCACGCATACTCGCCTTGATAAAATGTTCCTTTTTTTAAACGAACCGGATTCACTGCAATAGATGTTAAGTTTAATAAAAACCGGAATAATAACCAAGATAGACACACAGTCCAGTGGTGGACTGTGTGAACGTTTAATCACACATCACGAGTTCGAGTCCGGACTACCGCACCGGTCCGGACAATTATCAAACTTTTTATATAAGACAGAAATGAAATAATGTAGTTTGTATATAAGTATAATAAAAATCAGATTATATAACAAGCTAGACACACAGTCCAGCGGTGGACTGTGTGTTAACCCAAACCACAGGTCCCGAGTTCGAGACCTGTGGAGAACACCGGTTCGATGCATTAAAATCGTTTTTAAATAAATGATTTACGGTTTAATTCAATAAGTATATAAATATAATTAAAAACAAAAATATTTTAGGTTAGACACGTAGCTCAGTTGGTAGAGCTGCGTGCACGCGAACGGGAGGTCTCGGGTTCGAGCCTCACCCGGCGCACGCAAATACACAGCCTGACCGGTCAACAAGTCAACGGTCAACGGTCGCAAAAAGTCAACATTTTTTATTATTTTTATTTATTTATTTTATTTAAAAATCAATTAAAAATACTTAAAAATAACATTTTTAAGGTTAGAAAATAGCCTTAAACTCACAAAAATATATCCAATCATCCTACTAAAATTGATTAATAAAATCCGCTTATTTACCAAACCATTATGTAATTATCTAGGTTAGTTTCACTCTTGGTTAAATCCAACTTCGTGTGCATTCAACAACATCAACCGAACGCACCCAATGTGAGTGGATCTTACAACTCCCCTTTTTAATTACACGTTTTGGGGTGTGTCATGTGTCACTAAAAATTAACTTGTTTATTTAAACTTGTGCCATTCCATATTGTGATCTAAACTTAGATTGTTTATAGTGTTTGTAGTTATGTATTTCATATTGTCAAGTTATATGCAAATCATTCATTAGGCCCATCAGTTCCTCGTGGGAGACGAGTTGAGTAACGCGTGCCTCAAAACAATCCATTATTGTATGTGTGTGCATTATCTAATGATTAAGTGTTTTGTGAATAAGTTTACATCTATATGTACTCATATGTGGTTGTGCACTTTATTTTATAATCAATTAAATAAACTTGTTCAAATGTTTTTCATATGATTCACTCGCCAACTTTTTGTTGATCCAAAAACCATTTTTACACATGATATAGGTGAACAGGATGAAGCAAGGAAAACATAGGAAATGCCTTAGAAGAGAACAATGAAGCCTAGAATGATGTTTAGGACATATGTAATTATGATTGTATATTTCCCATTAAATTGTAATAATGAATATGAAACGATATAATAAATGTCATGAGCTTTGATGATAACCCAATCATGCCTCGATCACCTTTTCCGCTGCGGGTCGGGGTGTGACATTTATGATCCACAAAGGATTCAAATACATTTTGTCCCACAAACACAGGTCCAAATACGCGTTTACAAAAACATGATATCACAAAATCCTGAAGACAGTTAAGCACCTGAAATACACACTAACAAGTGTCAACACATTGGTTGGTGAGTCCATAGAGTTACAAAAAAGGCAAATTTAAATCGAAGTTCTTTTTTTAAAATACTTAGACAAGTTTTCGTCTAAAGAAACTTCCTTTTAAAACATAGGCAAATCTCCCATATTCCTCTAAATGACAAAACCTCCCGATTATGCTCAAAAGCTACGTTAGACATGAAAATTAATTTAAACAACTCCTGGATTCATAAGTTTGCAAGGAATATAACACATGTTAACATCATAAGCCCATAATTAGTACGTGACAAGTTCTCTAAATATTTTGAAAGTATTTCCGGCTACTAGGACCAGCGCGACTGGTGACCACAATGGGTGGTCAAACTCGATAGATCCATCAATACTTCTTTCACCATTTTCAAGACTAATGAATATGGTGGTGGGGATAATTCCATGGAGGTGCCATCTCGACGCACAAACGTGGCCATACTTACGTCTAATATATTCCACAATAATGGTTGTCAAATTAACATATCATTTTTCAATAACATGTTTTCCCACCAAAAACGTAAATAAATTTTTATTTAAAATAGGGGTTGTGAAACTCACATTAGGGAGCATTAGTCTTAGCAATTATTTTCCAAAAAGCCCAAAAATAAAATCGATCAACTCGTGTCCTAATCACAAGAAACACTTTTAACGACCATACTAATGCTATATCTCCTAAGTTGTTCACCCAACTTATGATATTCAAACAAACGTTTTAAGCAAAATAATGTTTTTATTTAAAAAAACACATGAGCTGAACAACCCGTTGACGACCTTATTATTGGTTAAATCCATATATGGGGTCAAATTTAATATTTTACACATAAACACTTACCACCATCATTTAGCACAAAACACCATTTATAAACCACATAGTATATACACACATAATTCCACCTACAAGTCTAATACAAGACTTGCCACATAATCATACAACACACACATATATGCATACATACAATTCGGGGAATTGTATGTAGAAATCACATGCTGGTTCAGGAAATGAAATTGCGTGGACAAGGAGTCTTCACGTCATTTTTGTAAGAGATGTGTTAAATGGTAAATTCGGCATTCACATTAGACCAACAAAATACATATTTAATCCTTTTGAGCTGACACATTTTTGTACATTTGCGTGATGGGGAGGTGTAGGTTTGCTTTTTAGTTTGTAGGTAGTTTGACTTTTATCATTTAGGTACACACTATATTATTTATAATTATAGTCATTTCACCTCCTTATTTCTCACACCCTTTTTCTATTGAGATGATACAATATTATTTATTTTTATAGTCATTTCATAAAATGACAAATTTGTATAAAGTATACCGTAATATTACATTAATCTTTCTCCACACATTTGTTACGTTACGTTACATTATATTACATTTTTACAATTTAAATATATATGCAAAAACGACCCTATACATTAGCGCTATACGAAGATACATACCAATTTACAAAAAAACAAATTCATACTAATTTTTTAAGCTTTTACATATAATTGAAATTGTAACAATACATACCATAAGTAAACAACAATAATACATAACTTAAAAAACCATTTAACACTCCTCAAAATCATAGTTATAATATACATAACTCTAAAAAAAAAGAAAGAAAAAAACTTGTTACATATCATACAATAGATCCTATGGGCTACAACCTATAAATTAAGTTTTTAGTAATCTTGATGAGGGAGGCTTGGTTTTATAGGGAGAGATTAGGGTTAGGCTTTAAATGAGGTTAGTTGGGGGTTGTTAGGTGAAAATGGGTTAAATTCGTGAGATGCTAAGATTTTGCCGGCTTAAAGTACTTTACAGATCGTAAGGGACTGGTTATGGTCCGTAACTATTTTCAAATTTCACAAATTTTAGTTTTGGCCCTTTATGTTTGGTGGTTTGTTCATGTACGCCATTTCTTTGACATGTTAAGTGTTTTAAGGCATTTTTAGGGCATAATGGTCATGTGATACGCATGATGTACGTATGATGTGTATGAATAATATTCCGAACGTAATATATATATATATACCAAGTGTGATTCGGTTGCGTATATAAAATGCCAAGTATGACTCGGTGAAATGCGTAATTGTGATTGATTAACATCGTGTATGTATGAATAAACAAGTGTGAATAAAACTGTATTTCCATTATAATCAAAATCTTGAGATTACAAGGGTTGGAATGAAATTCGAATACAACTTACTAAAAATAGATAGCATAAAAATACGGATGGTTACAATTTAGTTTTTTACCTTAAAGTTCGTATGTGTTTTGCCTTCAATTTATTTGTTATTATATAAGTACGTCACAGTTCCATCGTAGTTTCCATAGCCGAGAGAAATCAAAGAGTCACAGTTAGGATTTCTACATAGGTGGTGCTTTTCCTTTTCTTGAGTGCATCTAAGTTCTCAGCTTGATTGTTGTTAGTTTTAGTTTCATTTAGTTTTAATTTATTTAAACCAAATCAAAATCTTCTTTTCTAAACCAATTCAATCAAATATTTTAAACCTTTCATAGCTATTTTTCAGAGTCTAGTTGTAGTTATTGTATGTGTCTCGTGGGTTCGATATCTAGACTTCCGTTAGGCTTTACTACATTCGATATGCACACTTGCTTGTCATTGTGATCTAGTTTACGCATTTTACAGGGTTTACCTAGAGTGTTTAGGTTGGTTTTTATTTAGAATTTAGTAGACCATACCAATCACATCACTTGGTTTATTGTACACATTGCTTTACATATCATTATGTATATGTAATTTGTAAATTGATTTACAATGATGTGGTGTTCGTGTTGCATATTGGGTCTAAGGGAAAACATGTAAGAGAGTGTTGCAATGTTAGTTTATACATGTTGTAATTTAGTTTATGAATTGTGTTTGATTTGGCATGACTTGTGGTACCGAGGTGTTGTGGATGTTGTTGTTTGGTTTATTTTTTGCGTAAAATTGATCCATATATGTTGGTTTGTAAGTATCTGTTGGGCTGAGGTGTTGTACATCTTGCTTGTTTACTTATTTAATTGCTGCAAGATTGACTTACAAATTAACATGTATATAAGTTGTGGGACTGAACGGTGCATAAAGGCTATGATGAGTTTATTTTTAATGTGCAACAACTAAGACAACTTAAAATTAAGAAATCAGTTGATGTCGCGTCTCTTAGCCTTGCCACTGATGATGTGTTTCCTCTTTTATGGTTTCTTATTTGTATTCATATTTAAGAGGTAAAAGCGATGATGGATGCGTCGTGATTGTCGCTTTGGTGGCTATGACAACCTGGAATTGGGTTCTAGTTGCAACGATGTTCATGAGCCTCTTTGTTGGATCATTATAATGAACTTCTTTTATTAAGTCTTGCATTCTTTATACGGTTATTATGTTATCTAAATTTATTTTTAAGCATGTTAGCTTCTAATGGCGATTTTAAGGTTTTGATGAGACTACAAAAATATACTTCAAGATGTTGTCGAATCTAATCCCGCAGCGAAACTGAACTATTTAACATAAAGAATTGGTGTAATCTAGATAAAACAAGTAGAGCTTCAGGTAATGGTCCATTAACGCATGGTATGGTATGAAAAACAAACTAGTTAAAAGAAATAAGAGCTCCAAGAGGGGCATGGTATGCGGTTTCAATATGCGTTTCATTAAGCTCTTTGGGATGATCTTGGGCCCGATTTTCTTGAAATTCTGAACCGATTCCATTCTGAAGGGGTCATCAACCTGGGAAGTGGATCTTCGTTCATTACACTTTAACTGAAAACTCCCGACCCGATTGATCTTCATAGTTACCGTCCGATTAATCTTATTGGAACGATTAGTAAGGTCATCTCAAAAACCCTTGCTAATTGTCTCAAGAAGGTCATTAGTGAAGTTATCTCGGATTCTCAATCTGCGTTTCTCAAAGGTAAATTTATTTTGGATGGGCCCTTAATGATTAATGAGTTGATCGCTTGGAGTAAATAATTTAAAAAGAAGAATTTTATCCTATAGGTTGATTGGAGCTACTTGTGTGACGTTATGGCTCCCCCCCCCCAGCTGGTGTAATTGGATAAAAGGAGGTTTATCCTCTGCTCGTTCTTTTATTTTGGTCAACGGGGCTCCTACATTTGAATTCCAATGCTTTAAAGGCCTTAGACAAGGAGATCTGCTCTCTCCCTTATTGTTTCTTATTGCCATGGTAGGCCTATCTTGTATGCTTGACCAAGTGGTTGAAGTGGGTATTGTTAAAGGGGTTAACACTCCTAACGATGGGCCTCGGATGTCGCACCTTCTCTTTGCGGATGATGCCATTGTGATTGGTGATTGGTCTCGGGAGAATGTATCTAATGTTATCAGAATCCTGCGTGCTTTCTTCCTTTGCTCCGGCTTTAAGATTAATCTCTCCAAGTCCAATCTCTACGGTATTGGTGTCGATTTGGATGATGTGGCTATGCTTGTGGGATGCAAAGCGGCAATTACGACTTTCAAATACTTGGGAATTTTGGTGGGTGCTAATATGAACCGGATCAACAACTGGTCTCCGGTTTATGATATATTCAAAGCGAGACTCTCCTATTGGAAAGCTAAAACTCTCTCTATGGGCGGGAGACTCACCCTCATAAAAGTTGTCCTCAAAAGCCTTCCTACTTCTCGCTCTACAAAGCCCCGCACAAGGTGTTAATTGATCTCGAAAGTATGATTAGAAGGTTCCTTTGGGGAGGTTCCGAGCTCTCCAAAAAACTTCACTGGGTGGCTTGGGACCCGTTTCCATTCCTATAAATATTGGTGGTCTTGGGTTGAGCAAGCTCTCCAACGTCAACATCGCCCTTATATTGAAATGGGGATGGCGTTTCAAGAATGAAAGCAACTCGTTATGGGTTAAAGTAATCGAAGCCATACACATTTGTCGTAACAATTTCGTCCCATAAAACTCTAAGTAGTCCTTGGTGCAATATCATTAAGGTCTTTTCTAGAACCCTTATTGAAGACCTTCCGTTGCGAAGGTTCTTTAAAGGAGAAGTCGGCAACAGAGGGTCAGTTTCTTTTCGGCTTGGCCCTTGGGCAGCAAACGAACCCCTCAAAAACTATTTTTTTTTCTTCATAATTTCTAATAATAACAAAAATATTATGTTATTTATATTTTAGTTGGGGCCAGGCCCAAAACCGAGAGAACCCTAGAAAAACATTCCACCATCATCATATAAAACCCTACAAACTCCCAAACCCTAATTTCTTCTGTAACGAGCACCAGATCACGGCGATCAACGATGTCGAAGCGAGGTAACAAATTATTATCGTTTTTCCTTCAAACCTAAACAAACATTCAACTTCAATCGTTGTTTTCAGGTCGCGGAGGTTCCGCCGGAAACAAGTTCCGGATGTCACTTGGTTTACCGGTGGCGGCGACGGTGAACTGCGCCGATAACACCGGCGCGAAGAATCTATACATCATTTCAGTGAAAGGAATCAAAGGTAGGCTTAACCGGCTACCGTCGGCCTGTGTCGGTGATATGGTTATGGCTACGGTGAAGAAAGGTAAGCCTGATTTGAGGAAGAAGGTTATGCCTGCGGTTATTGTTAGGCAACGCAAGCCGTGGAGACGAAAGGATGGTGTGTTCATGTATTTTGAAGGTTAGTTTTGTTGATTTTGTTTTGTTTTATGTTTGATTGGTGATTATTTAGATGCTGATTTGAACTGAATTGAATGATTGTTTAGTGACATGGTTATATTTATAACTAGTTGATCTGCATTGTATATACCAGTGTTGCAAGAGTCCCTAACCGGTTTGGGATTTTTGTATGTAATTTTTAGTTATATTTATACACACACTTTTTTGTATGTAGTTTTTAAAGTAGACATGTTCAACCCCTTATTGAATTATTTTTTAAGTAATTAGTAAGATTTTATAAGGTTTGGCCCAAATTTGGCAGAATAGAGCCACCATTGACCGCCTAGTGACTAATCGGCCATTAATCGGTAAACCTCTGATTAATGATTGATCGGCGGCTAATCGGAGGCTAGTTGGGATTTTTACAACTATGGTTTGTACTTTTGTTAATTGTATTTAGTTACTAGGGTGCAAACTAGCTGAGCCACCTTAGAGCTACTTTCAATATGATCAATAAAAAAATCTTGAAATTAGCCAAGTCCTATCGTGCCTGAGCCTTAAAATAAAGCTTGACTTGTTTGCACTCTATTGTTTTTGATTCATTTTGTTATGTTTGATTCAAATCTTGTTGTTACAGTTGCACATTTTTTGTATAATTTGGTTTTCTTTTATGGTTGTTTTGTTAGCTTGTAGTTTTAATCAAGAAACATAAAATCAGAACTTTGAATTAGTTTTTCAACGGCATGTTGTTTTTTAGTTAAATGTGGTACATTATTACTCGTTTATGTATTCATTTTATAAGTTTGATTGTTTTTAACATCTAACGATTTTGGTTTTCAATTCTTTAATGATTGTTTTGATTTATGTAAGTTTATCTGGCTGCTGACATGATATTAAGTAATTAATTTTTTTCTGTTACTTATGCAGACAATGCTGGTGTCATTGTAAACCCTAAGGGAGAAATGAAAGGTAAAAATGCTTATATGTATTGAAATTTCCAATAAACTATATACATTAAAAGTATTTTAGGCTTTCAACAATTTTATAAGCTATAACCGTACCGATTGAAGGCCATTTGACTGGTGTTGTGGTTTGAACCGGTTTAAAAACAATTTGGGGGGTCATGAATCATATTAAGTTTCCTAAACATTTTTTTGGTTATTGATGATAACATTGTTAATAGTTTTCTTTTGTTGAATGCAGGATCTGCCATCACGGGACCAATCGGGAAGGAGTGTGCTGATTTGTGGCCAAGGATTGCAAGTGCTGCAAATGCCATCGTCTAGGTTAAGTTCACATTTGAAGTCGAGTTTCATCTTTACTTTAAGATAGTTTTTTAGTCGGTTATGTTTTTGGTGATTGTTAATCAAATGATCTTTGATGACTTTGTTACAAGATGTATTTTGTTGAGATATTGTTTCAAATTGCAGACATGAGTAATGTTTATTGCGTGTTATAGGTGCAAGTAAGCTGCATATGAGCTACTTAAGACCAGCTCGATTGTCTGCACCATTTATTTTCTAGATTGAAGTTTAATTATGTTAATGGCGAATAACGACAAGGTATCTATCTATATACTACATAGTGAATATCTATAAATAGCAAGTATCTATCTATATGCTACATAGTGAATATCTATAAATAGCAAGCAAGGTACGCTAGAAAAGAACTAAATTTTTATACATTTATTATATTAAAATATTTTGGTATATACATGTTCTTTTACATGTATATTTAACAAAAACTTAAAATCTAGCTATTTATAGTCATATTTAATTGCTATTTTTATTAAAAAAAACTAAACTGTTGCTATTATCGCTATATAACCCTAATAGCGGGTCTAGACCCCTACACTACGTAGCGCCCTATAATGATCGCAACGCTCACTGTTGACAAGTATGATTCTATCATTTTTAGATTCAGCAATCGTTTGTCATAAACTGACTCAGGTTAATGTATCTTAGCTCAATAGTCTGGTCATTTGGATTTTAGTTTTTTTTTTATATTTTATAACTAGAGTTTGTCTTGATGGGAAACTGAGGTTGACAACTTAATTAGACTATAACCATGTATAGTGAGGAATTATTATCATGCCCCTTCTTCGGCATGAAACGACATGTGGCACTCGAGACATTATGGAATGTGAAGCTAAAAAAGGGTGTAATTGTAATGCCTTTGCAATGATGACCCAATTATTATTATTTTTTAGACAAATAAAACAAAAAACAAAAGCAAACAAGTCTATTGAGTCATTCAATTGAGAGAGGGCGTTTTAATAAACACGCATGGGACAAAAAAAATGAAGATCACGCCCTTGGGGTTTTATGGGACAACTTGACACACACTTCACCTTTCCACTACACATGATTTTATGATTTTATAAGGATAAAGTACAAAGTGTCGTTAATTTGTTTGATTTACTTTATTATTGTGTTTTTGACTAAAGTTTACAAAACTAAATTCAATTACATTTGCTTAACTTGCTATTTTATTTCTGAATTTGCTTTAGCCAGGGCTTATATGATTGAAGTTTGTTTGGCTACCTTTAAATTATAAGATTGCTCATAGGTTTTTAGTTTCTTTAAGAATTAATTACATCGTTAGTATCTTGTTTTGTCGTTTTCATACCTATTTTTTTTTTGAAAATTACACCATTAATACCAACTTTTACAAATCGTTTCATTATTAGTACCTGTAGGTAAAATCATTTGTGGAATTATTTACATGGTTAGTACCTGTGAGATACTAGTGGTGAAATAATTTGTAAAAGTTGGTACTAATGACGTAATTTTCAATAAATAGATATGAAAATAATAAAATGAGTAAACCACATGTACTCACTATGTAATTAATTCTTTTTTAGTTGCAAAATTTAAATATTGTTTTCGTTGCTAAATCTGATTTAATCTGAACTTTTCAACTATTGTTTTCGTTGCTAAATCTGAACTTTTCAAACTATTTATATATGTTTGTTTATTGATCCAAAATTCTGAAACTTTTCAAACTATTTATAATAGTTTGTTTATTGATCAAACAAGCCAATTCAAAATACGTTAGTTTTCTCTCTCATCAATCACAATGTATTTTTTACTATTTCAACCTCCAAACAAATTTGTTCGGATTAAAAGTCTTAGTTTTAACTAGCAATAATTCATTTAGTACTCAACTACATAAATGCACATCCTTAATCATGTCATTTTGTAAATATAAATCATGTTACATAATAATAAATAATAATAATAATAATAATAATAATAATAATAATAATAATAATAATAATAATAATAATTAAATCTGCATGATACCCAATTAACAATCTAGTACATCCATTGAAAGGTTTCAAACTTCCAACAACTTAATGATGTTGCATCACTAATAAAGTTGGGACCTGAGTGGACCTACCTTTGATTTTCAACTAACTAATCACATTCTATGAAACTTGTTATTAATTGACTGTTTTCTATAAACATCTTCATAATCTACTATTATTTAATATATGAACTCATAACCCAATCTCATGTTCTTGAGATACCTTTTAGAAAATTTAAATCTTGAAATAGACAACACAAGGAGTTGATCATGGCTCTAGAGAGACGAAAACGACTTTTCGACACCAATATAGATTGATCCCAACAATCCAACACATCGAATGATGGGTGGTCCCAATTTATGAGCATAAATTTTATGTCACTTTTGAGTTGTAACTCTTTAAAATCATAGGCGATAACCGGTTGGTGAACTCAACAATGTGGAGGTGGAAGAGGAGGATCCATTGCAGTGACACTGCGGTCATGTTTGCAAGTGGTCGAAGGCATGGTGGCGGTGGTGGCGGTGGTGATGTTTTGAAGCAGCTGACGTGCAGGTTCAAGTCACAGTGGAAACAAGCACTTGCATGGCAAACCACCACCGGCAACCCGCCATGGTTATGATCCTTATAGCTATTCTCAAAACTTTGATGATGGTTTCTTGTATGATCATCTCTCTCATTCATATACTTGATATGATTGGTATCTTTAGTTGAATAATACATGGTGACCCGTTTAGGCTATCGGGTCTAAAGTTGTCTATTCTGTTTTATATAATAATCTTTTTTCTAAAGTTTCATATAAACTATATAATTAAGAATTAAGTACTCTCTTGTATCAGTTTTGCTATTAAAATTAAAAATATTTTGAATGGGGTTGGACTCATTAGAAAACAATATTTTGAATATTAATTAATTCAAAGTGTTATTGAATTTAAAAGAAAATATTATATTTCACATACAAATGGTTACAATTACACATATGCACATCTCAATGCACACCTAGCCTTACATACTCATTGTATATGTGTTTAAGATGATATGGAATTTACCATGCTTACTTGAAAAACTGATTCAAAATTAATATTACCATAACTTAAAAATGATTACAATAAAAATAGGGGTGTTTAAAAATTACCAGCCAATAAAACCGATCGAACCTCTTAAACCGAAGCAAATTGATTGATTTGGCCGGCTTAAGATTTATATAGTTTGGTTCACGCTTACAATTTGAGAAACATGGTTAACGGTTTGGTTTGAAACTTAAAACCGGTCGTGGAAACTAAACCTACCATTTATGAGTATAACAAAAGTATGTACATTTTAGCCTAGTTATTGAAACTCTGTTACCTTTCTTGGTTTAAATTATTGAATATCCTTGCGTTTGAGATGTTTGTTTGGTGTTATTTTGGAGTTTGGAAAGCTTTGCTTTGTTTCTATAGTGTCATTTTGTTGTACAATATGCACATAGTTATGTTTTTTAGGGAAATTTATTGTTACTAATAGTAAGTGATCTATTCATGAGTCGCCATGTGGTCATAATGTTGTAATATTTTATTTATCATTTAAATTTATTTTTTTCTCTGACAATTTATGTTTGTAACTCATAAGAAAAAACAAATACGTACTTGTGTTTAGTTTTTCTTAATATTTCAATAGAGTTAAATGCTTGGTTGGTCCCTGTGGTTTGCAAATCTTGCAGACTTGGTCCCAGTGGTTCACTAATTACACACTTAGTCCCAGTAGTTTCAAATTTTGCACTCGGGTGGTCCTTACCACTAACCTTTGTTAGATTTCTCAGTTAAGTATATGCAAAATTACTGTATTACCCTTGAAATAATAAAAATAAAAAAATATAAACTGGCCGGCCACCACCACTTAGGTAACCGGATTTTTACCGTTTCACGATGAGAATATTATGAATCTGTACCGGAAGATTTTCAAAGCGGAGTATGAGTTTCCGTCGTGGTTCACGGCGGAGACACGAAAGCTGATTTCGAAGATATTAATGGCGGATCCGGAGCGGCGGATCTCGATTCAAGGAATCTGGCGCATGTCGTGGTACCGGCGAGGTCTGCCACGTCAGATCTCATTCCGATTGAAAAACGAATGAGTTACACTGCCGGAATCGGCGGCCGGAACGTTGAAGAAATCAACATCTTCGCCGGCGTTTTTCAACGCGTTTGAGCTGATTTCATCCATGTC
The DNA here is from genome assembly GCA_947069175.1 of Scalesia atractyloides. NCBI lineage: Eukaryota > Viridiplantae > Streptophyta > Magnoliopsida > Asterales > Asteraceae > Scalesia > Scalesia atractyloides. The sequence continues at coordinate 6,164,953 of CAMTDV010000002.1, read as the reverse complement.
GTCTGGATTCGATCTATCTACTTTGTTCGAGAGCAAGGAGAAGAAGAAGGTGGCGTCGATATTCACGTCGAAGTGTTCAGCGGCGGCGATTGTTGAGCGGATAGCGGCGGCGGCGAAGGGGCTGAGGTTTAGGGTTGAGAAGGAAGGGGATTTTAAGCGGAGGATGGAGGCGGCAGAGGTTTATATTTTTTTATTTTTATTATTTCAAGGGTAATATAGTAATTTTGCATATACTTAACTGAGAAATCTAACAAAGGTTAGTGGTAAGGACCACCCGAGTGCAAAATTTGAAACTACTGGGACCAAGTGTGTAATTAGTGAACCACTGGGACCAAGTCTGCAAGATTTGCAAACCACAGAGACCAACCAAGCATTTAACTCTATTTCAATATAAATTTTATAAAAAACGGACTTGTATTCAAAATAAAGTATTTTTATAACGTAAACTATATCAAATACCGGTGCCGTAATGAACCAAACAAATATTGACCAAATAACATTTGTACATGTGTTCCATTTTGTTGTTTTTGGTTTCGATAAGAGTAGCTTTGGTGACAAGTGCAAGTGCAGAAGCGGTATCATAGCATAAATTAACTTTGTTACTTGCAATTGTTAACTTTTATTTAGTTAGTCTAATACTATTGCAAACAATATTTTAGGTCTTATGCATATATCAAATTTTCATCGCACTGTACGAGAATTTCCACCAGTTTGGATACAAATAATAATGGTTTACGTTTTTTAACGACAATTCCTTTTAATCCCTATTGTTTGTGAGACTCGAATCCAAACCTCTCACTCCCAAATTCAGGTGTTTAAAGGATTCGTCTTTGCCAATGAATCACCTAACCGATTGGTAGTAATGGTTTACGTAATTATTGATTTTATCGTTTAGTAGTTGGAAGCTTGAAGCATTTCCAAATCACATTCTTTTCTTATTTTTCGTATGCTTCATGGATGTATTTTGTCATGGTTTCGTATATTATTATACTTATATTAGATACTAGGTTATAACCCCATGTAATTTTACTTTTGTAATACTTTAGGATCATAAAAGACAAAAGAGGAGAATAAGAATCATAACTCTTAAACTTAATAAAATAGATACAAAATAACGGTGAACTGAAATTTTATTATTAATATGATAAAGTTTAAAGAGAAAATTACTTTTCGAGGCCCTGTGTTTTAGTGGTACTTGAGTGCAAAATCAAAATTTTTATCGCTATGAGTCCCTAAACACTTATTTTGTAACTCGTTTAGTCCAAAATTTTAAAACCATCCACCAAGTATGTTAACTACGAGGGCAATTTAGTCATTTATACAAAGCACAACTCTTAGATGCACAAGAGTATAATGATCAAATCTTATATACACAATTCACTCACTGCACTTTCTCTCTTCTTCTCTCTCTAAACGTCCTACCACCACCCACACCACTGCACCACCATCATTCTCACCACCGTACCACTATCCCCCACCGCACCATCATCACCACTACACCACCATTCCCACCATCATCCCCCACCACTACACCACCGTCCCCATTATCCTCCACATAGATCCGGACCAAAATTGATGTCCATATCTGGCGGCAAAATGCACAGATTGTTGTCCAAAACTAGCGAGAGAGAGAGAGAGAGAGAAAGAGTCACGAGAGGGTTGTGGGTTGGGGCGGTAGCATCGGGTTCCGAGATTTGGTAGCACCGAGGTCAAAAAACCGAGGGAGAGAGTCCTGAGTGTTTTCTTCAAGGTTAGAACATCTGGTAGCACCGAGTTCAAGGTTGAAATGGTTTGAACAAAGCAGTACCAAAACGGGTACCATACCGAAATACCCATACATGTACCATACCAATATATTTGGTACGTATTTGGTACCGAATTTATCTCAGATTCGGTAACAGTATTTTCAGTACATGTACAGGTACCGTACCAATCCCATTCTTACCCCAACCCAAGCCCCTCCACTCTCCATAGTGTTACACTTATATTATAGTGCAAGTTTTAAACGAAAGATAAAGGCGTTAATAGTTAAAACTCATGTATATGTGATATTATAAATTTTAATTTGATAATCTTATGACCCTTACAACAAATTTTGAGAATTTTATCACTAATATGGGTATTAAGATGCGTTTCTCTATATAATAAAGTTTTAAATACAATAATTTATTTTAGATAAAATAAGTCAGTGTGCTTAGAAAATGTACATTTAATTTTGTATAGTAACAAAGATACTTAAAATTATTAGATACTTTATGGCCACATATAAGTTACATAAAAATCATGTTTAGTTTTTAAACATAGTCACGCAAAATTATTCATGTAAAAATTAGGTCACTGCATTTATTTTCTTACTTTTTTTGTTAGAAAATATTTTTTATTTAAGTATTTATAATTCTGTCTGCCTACTTTCTTGAATTCCCCATGCTTGTAGGCACGCACTATAAACACTAACCTCTTAAAAGTATTCTAACCGATAAAGAAAATATTACATCATAAAACCGAAATACTATTATATCTATTTTAAAATATTCTATTAGAACCTTTGCTAGATTATAGTCTCGTGTATTATACCCACTGAATAATGAAAATTTGTTTGTTTGCAGATCAAACATAATAAAATAAATATGTGAATCTGATAATAGGGATGAGCATTTGATATCGCTACCGAACCGTACCGGGTATATTTGGTACCGGTACTGACATTTACAGGTAAAACACTGGCACCGGTACCAAGCATCCCTATCTAATAATTACCCCACAAGCTTGCAACCTCTATAAACAATGCCTAACCCGCTTCTCATCGAAGTTATCAATTCTTTAGCAAGCTTCTTAATGCTTTTTAAATCGTTAGCTTCTTAATTACACATGCCTTCCATACTTAAAAGTTAGAATGCCAATCGTTAGCTTGTTAATAACATAGCAACTTGATTTTCATTTTGACTATCATAGTAAAGATTCAAACACACAAAGATTTCAATTTTTATAGTTAAGATGGTTTAACTTAAAGGTAAACTATTACCTTAATGGGAATGCATATAAATTTTACAACCTTTTGCAATGTTGCAAGCTAATCAAACTTGAGGATGAGAGTAGAAGGAAAGATAACTAATTCAAAACACAGTAGCAACATGAAATAAAGATTTATGAGAGGATTGTATGCAAAAACAATTAGATTTAGGTAATTTTCTATAGAAAAATCACAAGTTGAATTTACCAATATATTTTTTTTCGTAATTATAAGCTTTAAATTAGATTATATTTGAAATAAGAGCCATTTTTGGTAACGTAATTCAACATATCATTATCTAAATATGTTTTTGGTAAGGTTTAATAAAAAAAATCATTATTGTTATCAAATATAGATATGTTTGAAGTAAGGACATATTTCGTTGGAATGTTTAGCAAATTTAATCTAACAAAAAAGTATTGCTCAACTTAAATATATATTTGAACTAAGAACAAATATTATGGTAAATGTTATTATATAAGTAATGCTGATTTGAAATTCTTTTATCAAAGTTCAGTTTTGATTAAAAACGATTTTTTAGGAATGATATGGTATTGATACTTGACATTTTTTGTAATCGTTTATCAAAAGTAACATTAATATCCATAATTATTATAATTATGATAATAATTATTAATTTAATATATATACACAAGTGTCTCTTAATATTTTTTTTATAAAGACAGTGAAATATATATATATATATATATATATATATATATATATATATATATATATATATATATAGGGGCAGGATTTAGGGAAAACGTCTATGAGTGTGAAAACGGTGAGAACGCCCTTCGTCCGTTTCTATGGATTAGATTGGCGTTTCGTAAATAACATAACTTTATTTCGTGCACGGGCTTCATTAAGAGTAAAATGGTCTTTTTTACTGCTCTAATACAAAACGCTAAACTCATGAATAAAATGCCATTAAAATTCCCGCTTTAAACAACAAGCCATACACATCAGTCCCTTCCAAATCAAACGCCACCATAACATTATTTTGCCATACAAAAGTGAATTAGTTGTATTTTGCCTTCTTTATCTAAAACGTCATTCATACAAACACGCCAAACTTAATGATGGGTCGCCTTACAACTTTAACAGATAAAAGCTGAACAAACAGTAACTGAAATGATAGAAACTTTACTACTAACATTTATTATAAAAAAATTCTCGTCTAAACTACGCACCAAAAACATCTATATAAACGACGTCTCAGGACCTTCCATTGATCACACCAAAAACAAACGTCATATTTTACTAAATACCATCCAATTTATAACGCCAAAAAGTTCAAAAACCACAGACGGCAAACGTTGTTTTTTGGAGATTCAGTTTTGTTCTTAATAAAGTTTCACTAAATGGGTTGGACAACATTCTTAAAGTGAGAATTAACTCAATAGCATTTTGCTGAATGAGATGGACAAAATCTTCAAAAAGAAGAGACTGATGACAGTGAAGATTTGGATGAGAAGAATAGACCGATAATAGTGAAGAGCGGGATGAAGATAACGATGAAGACGAAGAAACGAGGGTTTAACAACAATAAAAAAAGCCACGAATCACAGATCAACCAAGCGAAAAACCCACTCACTTGTAATCGTGTCGTATTCGTGGTTCATTTCTAATTTTGTAATCCAAATCATTGATCATAATGGAAATTCATTTTATACATATATGTGTTACCTTTTATATATGTGTTATATGCGCAATCAATATTTAAATACGTGTTTATACGCAAAATCAATACCTAAATACACTTTTTATACCTAAAAACAAGCTAAAATACAAGAAAACGACATAAAATAATCTAGTTACAAAGTGCAAGGACTAAAAGTGAGCAAAACCAAAACCAAAACCTTTTCCACCTCTTTTCTCCTCCAAATACCTCTCACCTTTTTTTAAGCCAATCATATTTCACCCTTCTCCATCATCTTTTTCCTCCAATCACCTTCTACCTTTTTTTAAGCCAATCATATTTCATACTTTTCTACATCCTTTCTTCTCCGATCACCTTCCACCTTCATTAACTCCAAACCTTAATCTCTACTTATAAATACAAGCATCCACCACCTCCTAAACATTTTCCATACACAAAATCTTCTCTCAAACTCTCAAATTCTCTCAAGTCTTCCAAGCAAGGAAGAAAACTCTAAGTGTTCTAAGTGAGTTTTCACTCACTTTTCTTCGTATTTCTTCTTCATTTATTCTTTCAAACTACTTGGGCAACCTCTAAGAAGGTTTCCACAAATTTGTCATGGCAAACTAAGGTGGAACCTCACCATATTTGAGATCCAAAGTAGCATTAAATTCTGCTCTAATTTATCTTTTTGTTTCTCATATATATTTGCTTAAACTTAATGGAATCTTGTACCCACCTTGCTCCCAACTAAGCTCATAGTTGTAGGTTTGTGTTGTGGTTGATTTCCACTAAGAAACAAGCTTAAAACCTTCTTTAAATTCTACCCATATATGTTCTAAGCGATTGAAAACCATCCAAGCTTCAACCTTCGATGTTAAAAGACTTGTGCTTGAGTCATGTGTGAACTATGGAAGCTTTGGCTATCCAAATTAGTTCTACAAAATCTCACTTGTTCACACTTTTTTTTAGTAATGACATCAAATAGCTCCCAAGAATCAAAGTAACATAACCCTGCCTCGCCTCCAACATTTGTCATACTGGGTATGACAAGCCATGGTTATCCTTACTTGGCTACTTGATTAGTTATATTTTTTATTTTTCATTCATGACTAACCAATTTATCAACTACGTTGATAAACTTGTGATTGGTGAATCATACAAAGAGGTTAATCTTACCTCCATGCTTGACTTACATGATTTATATGAATATACATGATGGACTATACTATACTATATTATAATACACTATAATATATAAAATATAACATATATTTAACCGGAATCTTGATACTAACCGGATTATGGTTAGATGTCATGACCTTGGGTTATATTATCTTCGTTCTAAACTACTCGTTTGTGATTCTAGTGGGTAAACTAGAACCCATGAAAACACACGAAAACTTATTGTCCAAACGAGTATTTAGACGAGATATACTTTCGTATACATATACTTTATTACTTAAATTCGAATACAACTCCCCACAAACCCCATATACTCAAGAGCCTTCGTTTCCTCAAATATAAAGTAACTTCGGTGCTCCATCTTCACAACTCATCAACTCTTGGTTTAATCGGAAGCTTTGCAAAACCGTGAGTATACTCGATCCCATTTACCATTTTACACACTTTGGGTGCAATATGTACACAATATTACAAACTCACATACCCTCACGATTAAACTTGTTTACCTACATACTCTATCCGTAAAAAAACATGATACTTGTTATATTCTTGTTATTACATGCTATACTAATTCTTATGTTCTATATGCTCATTAACTTTGCAAGCCTCCCTTAACAATTATAGCGCTATAGTATTAACGCACCGCCCGTATTCTTGTGGTATTGTTAAGTAAACTATTTTATAACCTTGTCGTTTCGGCGACAATGGTATGCACGAATGCGGTACACTTTAGTTTGACTTATAGTTAACACATGCTAGTATGATAATGAACAATGTATGCAATTTACCATGTTGGATATGAGACAACTTTTCAATCACTATTATGCTATGTATGAAACTTGTATACTCGCCAACTTTTTGTTGATCATTATTTTAATACATGTTGTAGGAAACTAGTTAATGTTGATGAAGAACACTACTTAGGGTAGGTTAGAAACACACTTAGATTTAAACTTATGTATTTCGTTTCATGTCGTTTCATTATTTGCAACTTGTTGTACTTTCCCTTTCGAAGCAATGTATTATCATTTTAGTCAATGAAATTTTGATCTTATTAAATACTTGTTGCAAATTAGTGTTATAAAATCTCGAGCAATCTATTTCGTCTCGCTCTGATGTTTCCGTCATCGGTTGGGGTGTGACACACACACATAAAAAATCATCCACACATACGGCGTCGATCTATGTCTCTAACCATCCACTCAACCACTTCAACAATCAACAACCATAGATCACACAAAAAACAAACGCCATATTTTACTGAATGATCGGCTTCGTCTAGAGCCGGGTATCCAGCCGTGTAGGAATCGACATTTATCTAAGGAATTAAAAGGTTCCGGGGATAAAATCTTCAAGAAGAAAAGACTGATGACAATGAAGATTTGGATGAGAAGAAGAGACTGATGACAGTGAAGATTTGGATGAGGAGTTTTAATTTTTTTTTCTTTTTTGTGTGTAATTTTCTATGGTTTGTTGTGTACTTTTCCGCTAATAAAATACTTTCTTTCTCTAATTAGTTATAAAACGCGAAAATGCTACAAACGCCAAACACAAAAACTATAATAATTTTCTTTAATCACATGTTATGCACAAAAAAGTGATGTATGTTTCAAAACGTGATAAGATTATTTTGCCTTACAAAAGTTAATTAGTTGTATTTTGCCATCTTTATCTAAAAGACCATTCATACAAAACGTCAAACTTAATGATAGGACGCCTTACAGCTTTAACAGATAAAGCTGAACAGACAGTCACTACAAACAGTAACTGAAACGACGGAAACTTTATTACTAACATTTATTATAATAAATTCCCGCCTAAACTACACGCAAGAAACATCTTATATAAACAAACGCCATCATTTACTAAATACCATTCAATTTAAAACGCTAGAAAGTTCAAAAACTACACATGGCAAACGTCGTTTCTTGGAGATTCAGTTTTGTTCTAAATAAAGTTTCACTCAATGTGTTGGACAAAATTTTTAAGTGAGGATTTGTCCATCTCATTGAGCAAAATCTTATTGAGTTTATCCTCACCTATTTATTACTGAAAAATGTTCTTTTTCTTTAGCGTTTATGTGTGTGTGCGATCTTTTGTGGTTTGTTATGTACCTTTCAAATCACATGTTATGCACAAAAGTGATATATGAAGAAGACTATTGAATCATAAACGCCATTTACTTTGAAAAAAACGCCATTGAAACAAGAATAAAGAATAAAACGCCATATCTGTTGCATTATTTAGGGGAACGTGAACAACGACAATCCTGCCCCTGTATATCATTTAGCGCCCATGCCACGTGTTCGACCAGGATCCGTTCTCACCGTTTTCACACTTCCAACCGTTTCTCCTAGTCCCGTTTCTATATATATATATATATATATATGTGTGTGTATCTAAAATTATGTATAGTAATAATATAACAATGAAAGATTTTTTAAGAGCATTATGGGGCTGTTTAGTAACTTCTGAATGTTTAAGTGTTGAAACAGTAAAAAGTCTAAATCTTTAAGTGTTGAACTAGTAAGAGTTCTGAACCATTAAGAGCCATAACCGTTCAGAGACAAATATCTGACCAATTCAGATTAAATGTCTTAACTATTTAGACCTAATATAATGCTTAATCATTAAGAGTCAATTGTTTGAACCATTCAGACATCAGCTTGTGAACAAACAGTCTGAACCATTAACTGCTCAACCAAGAGATCCGAATCATTAAGAGCCTTGTGAAAAGTTAAACAAACAACCCCTAACTTATTACGAAAATTAAAAGAACAAACCTAAATAGTTTAATTTTATACTTAACGGTTCTAAGTTTTTTATGGTTTTTACTATTTACATGTAATGTGTATGATATGTACATTAGAAAACCTTTAAACTAATTGTTCCTATGTTTTTAACTTTTAAATATTGACTTGTAGGTTATATAATTTTTTTTAATTTCATGAGAAATGAATAAACATGATATTTCAATCATTGTCTTACATTTTAAAAGTTAGTAAGATAGTAAACTGAATGATCTATTTTGTTATATAACATGTGAGTATTTATATTATTGTTAATGATAAAACTATATAAAAGAATAATTTTGTATTTAACAACATCAAAACTTAATATTTAAAGGAATGGAATATGTGAGATCAATTGACGATAAACATAAGCATGTATGGTTAATGGTTGAGTAACTAATCGATCATTGGTTGATTAGACCATCTATTCAATATATTTTATTAGTTCTAACAACTGTGTATTAAATCTATCATTGGATGGTTGCAAATGCATTGTACTCAATAATGTAAGTATAAACAACTAATTATAAATATCTTTGAATTATAATAATATAAGTATAACACACTTAACAACAAATCATAACTTATACATTTTACCTAATATATTTTCACAATATGAACAAGAGAGACCGAGCTCTCGGTATAAAAGAATGCATTTTCAAGCTAATTTTTTTTACGTCGCAGTAACACGCGCGATGGATAGAATATTAGTTATAATTAATATGTCCGATCTTTAAAAATATTCAAGATCTTAAAAAAAACATTCAAGAAATTCAAGTCATGAAAAATGAATTAGTGATAACTATATAATAGTATTTAATTAGTTTATAAGTTTAAAATACTTTGGGAAACTGACAAAATTCAAAAACTGTGGATTTTAACAAACTTGATTTAATTTAATTAAACAACAAATTAGTTAATTGAATCAGATGTTTAAATTGTCTAGGGCATCTTGATTCATGATCGTGAGATCTAGAATGTTATATTTACAAGTAACACATGATTAACTAATACATTATAAAACAAATATGTTTGTATTAACGACTCGACTTGTATGCACAACAATGATTATTGATTTAATACCTGAAATTCATGGTTGTTACATGGTTTATGGTGGTGGTGACTGTTTTTGGTGGTAGCAGGTAGGGTGGTTGATGGTGGTAGTAACTGATGATAATGGTGGGTGGTGTTGGTGGTGGTGATGGTGCCACATAAAAACCATGTCAGCAAAATAATTAATTGGTCTGCAGTGGGATAAAACCCTATAAAGCCCCTATCTTATTACTTAAATTATTGAATTTAGGTTTTTAAATGAATAAACATTATATAAAAAATAAGTATCAAAACAATATAAAAGAAAACCTTTTATTAAACTAAAATAATAATTAATGATCACAACCCAACTTAATTAAAAACAATACATAGAAATTTATTTAAAACAAACGTTGTAATTGTTAAAATGGGTACACAAAATTCCCCAAGCCGAAATATGACGGAAGGTTCTGCCCTGATGTAGTTGATATTCGGTACGGGCCGCCTCAATCATTTGCTCTTTAGTTATGCCCTCTTCGTGGTTCATGGAAATGATAAAGATCCTCTCAAGAAGCCACAAGTTGCTCGTATCAAAATAAACCTTCCAGTAATGTGATTCAAGTTATGATTGTTTGCGTCATCTTGTTGACAAAAGTGCGTAAATATTGCGTTCCAAGTAGCAATATGATTTGGAGGTTTTCCCTTGCTCTCTAACATCTACCAACTGCTAGCCAAAGCGATATCCTCTTCCTCAATCCATCGGTTCGCCATAAAAATGGTTTAAAATATGATAAAGATGGTTAAAATTGTGGTGTGAATGATGGTAAGTTGTGGTAAAAAATGGTGAAGATTGGGGATTTATACGGGGGATGTGTGGATAATTTTTTTAAATTTATTACCGTTTTTAACGGTCAAAAAAACATTAAACACAAAATTGAACCGCTTGCATCGCCAACCTACTCACGATTCACTCGATAGCGCCACTTTAAAGTCAAGGCCAGTGTTGGCGCGCCATCTTGCCGAGGTGGCATGGGGTGCTACCCCACACTGTATAACCTTACATTGATTTTGTTGTTTATGTTATGTCCACATAAGTCAAAATGAATGCACTACGTCAAATATCACAAATGCGTTTTTAGGCACATTATTGTGGATGAGAGTATCCCTAGTTAAACGTGCTTATATGAGAGTGGGTTATCTCTCGCCATTTATAAGCGGACTGTAAAAGGGTTGAACTCATAATCTATATATTTTAAATTTTGTAATTGAAGTATTAAATTGGTTAACGAGTTGACCTATTTACTTTGAGTACAACTCAAGCACATATATTATTAAAAAAAGTTAGACAAGGCAATCCAAATCACCACCTGTTCATTAAGTGTATCACATTAACGAAAATATAATTTTTTGTCGTCTAATGACTTACCACCTTTGGTGTGATGTCAATAGGTAATAATACCATAAGATAAGTTAAGAATACCTTCGTGGGGCTAGTCTATTTTATAGACGTACATGTCTTTTAGAGAGAAAGTGTCAGGCTCAAATCTGAACAAGAAGGAATATATTAAGATAATTGGTGTTAAGAAGTAACATTAGTTGTTAAAAAAAAGTTACCAATGCATGACAAACAAGTAAACACCATGCAAATATATATATGTGTGTAATGGAGGGTTTGTAAAAACTACGACAACAAATATGAAAAAAAAACATTTATCCATGAATTTTGTTAAAATTCCTATATGACTATTAATATATATCATGATATGTTACATGTGGTTTTATATCATTAACACCTACACTATGAGTTTCTAATATGCACATACGCACAAAAAAGATAAAATACGAAAATTAGTTAAGTAGAGAGTGATTTTTCTTTATAATCATACAAATTTCATTTATTTTATAACAGTAAATGAACGATTCACTTTTTTTTTCTCACATGTATCACATTATATTTGGATAACGACTTACACGAATAAGTACAAAGGAAATTTTAGAATTTTAATACTCTCTACCATGTATAATGATATAAGTCTTGTAAATTTTATGTTTTATTGATGAATTTATATAAGCTAGAAAAATAACAATCAATATAGCATAATAATTCATATTTCCTTATTCAAGTAGTTTTTTTATTTACACAGTGAATTGTATTATATCTAATACATAGAAATAATATTATATCCAGTGACAGTTCTAAGATTTCTTCTACTGGCTTGGTTTTTTCCAGATGTTCGGATGTCTCTTAACCCGACATTCAAATTTTGTTTTCATCGGGTTACGACATATAAACAATGATAACTTTCCATTGCAACTGGTAAAATTAAAAGTTACAATGAAACTTTAGAGGTATATAGGTAATCATGACCATAGAAATGTAATGTATCGTTCAATAACCATTTACAAAGGTTAGTCGAAGTATTTTATCAAATCATGACCACGAAAATATAATGCATTGTTCAATTTTTTTAGCTTTTCAAATGCAACATATATGCTTTGAAAATACGTAATATACGCTACATAAAATAAAAAAAAAATGTATGGTTAGTTTTGCCGCACCTACTAGATCCGCCTACTTTTATATCTAATAAACATCCTAACACTAAAACATAGCCTATGTATTATACACATTTCATGTTCCTATTGCAATACATATTTCATGTTTCTCATATATTTCATTTTATAATCATTACAACCGAAATACCTACATATCATCCACTCTCACCTTGGTATATTCTATGTTCATGCTTTAGAATCAAATTAAAGATTTATAAGCACCATATTAAATATACCAATTTTATATAAAAAAAATATAAGAATAATACTGTTATTATAAAATGGAGACAAAGGATAAATGAATGTGGTCCCATTTGCCCCTTCGTGCAAATGAAGAAGCATTTAAATCTTAGAGCCTTATGGAACAATTATATATTCCAAATAAAGTTTCATATTCCATATGCGCTTACCCATTTCCGTGTAACGCGTCATCATCACAAACGCCATAGTAACTTTTAATAGAACTTTATAGATTTTGTTAAAATCATTCTTAAATAAAATTGTAATTAATATTTAACATTATATGGTACTAAGGTGCTCTCCGTATTAAAGAAATATTGGATTTAAATAACTTCAAACTTTCACTAATTGGTTGATAACACTTTCAACTTTTGATTTGTATACTAATACTCTCAACTTTCAAGTTATTGACTGATAATACTCCCTAACTAACTGAACCTTAACTTAGTTAGCTGATGCCAACAGCCACGTCATCAAAAACTGTCATGTTAGCTGCCATATCATCAAAACTGCCACGTCAACTGCCATATTATCAAAAATTGCCACATCAGCTGCCACGTCAGCAAAACGGCCACATCAGATGCCACGTCAGCAAAAACTAACTGAGTTAGGGTTCAGTTAGTTATATCAGCCAATAACTTGAAAGTTGGGAGTGCTGGTGTACAAATCGAAAGTTGAGAGTGCTATCGATTAACTGGTAAAAGTTGGAGCTATTTAAATCCAATATCCTATATTAAAAAGGTACAAAGTTCAAATCCTACAAGGTATAAATGTAAGAATATTTAGGACTAATTTAGTTTGATGTTAAAAAAATGAGTAAATTACTTTTTGACTTCATGTGTTTCAGTGGTTTTAACCACTTAAGTCCAAAATCAAAAAGTTTAACGCTTTGACTCTCTAACCGCTTATTTTATAACATTTTGAGTCCTTGTGTTTTAGTGGTTTTAACCACTTGAGTCCAAAATCAAAAGTAAAAGTGTTAAAAATTAGACTTAAAACGTTATAAAATAAGCGGTTAGGGACTCAGAACGTTATACTTTTTAATTTTGGATTCAAATGGTTAAAACCACTAAAACACAGATACATAAAAAGTAATTTACTCTAAAAGAATATTTATAACTAGCATAGATGAAATGTAGTAAAAGTTAAAAATAGAATGACTAGAGGATTTTTTAACTATCATACTTATTACATTTAAAAAAAAATGTTTCATGGATCTATAAAAATGATTAATGTATAGATTATAGGTATCATACATTACTAATTCATGTAGAGATTATATATATAAGATCCATAATACTATTTGGTTATGTATAATTTACATTTTTTATATAATTTAAATGCTTATTTAATAAATGGTCATGTCTAATTTACATTTTTTATAATTTAAATGCTTATTTAATAAAAAGAAATAAATTGAAAAATAAACCTTAGAGAAACGAGTTACTTGGTATAAAAGATCTTTAGAGTTAGATTTATGGAAAAAAGTTTATTATAAATATTTGAGTAAAATGTTCGGATAGCATTTGTGGTTTTGTAAAGTAATGTCACACCCCGACCCGCAGCGGAAAAGGTGATCGGGGCATAATTGGGTTATCATCAAAGCTCATGACATTTATTATATGTTTCATATTCATTAATACAATTTAATGGAAATTTACAATAAATGATACAACATGTTCTAACTATCAGTCTAAGCTTCTTGGTTCTCTTCTAAGGCATATCCTATGTTTTCCTTGCTTCAACCTGTCCACCTGTATCATGTGTAAAAAGGTTTTTGGATCAACATAATGTTGGCGAGTGAATCCTATGGAAATACATTTGAACAAGTTTATCCAATTGATTATAAATAATGTGCATACCACATATGAGTAAATGTAGATGTAAATTTATTCACACAACACATAATAGTGAATATTGAACACACAAACACCAAATGATTGTTTTGAGGCACGCGTTGTTCGACTCGTCTCCCACGAGGAACTGATGGGCCTAATGAATGAGTTTTGAGGCACGCGTTGTTCTTACGAACTGATGGGCCTAATGTATGAGTTTTGAGGCACGCGTTGTTCTCGTCTCCCACGAGGAACTGATGGGCCTAATGAATGAGTTTTGAGGCACGCGTTGTTCTTACGAACTGATGGGCCTAATGTATGAGTTTTGAGGCACGCGTTGTTCTCGTCTCCCACGAGGAACTGATGGGCCTAAATAATTTGCATACAACTTTGACAATATGTAATACATCACAACCAATAATAGTTACATTCTAGTTTAGTTCATATAATGGTATAGCACAAATTTGCATAAGAGAATTAGTTTAAACGACACATGATACACCCCAAAACATGAATAAAAAGGGGAGTTTGTAAGAATTCACTCACATTGGGTGCGTTCGGTTGATGAAGTTGAATGCACGCGAAATGGTGTTAACCACGAGTGATATTAACCTAGATAAATCGCATTATGGTTTGGTAAGTAAACGGATTTTATTAATCTATTTTAGTAGGATTGTTGGGTGTATTTTTGTGAGTTTGAGGCTATTTTCTAACCTTAAAAATGTTATTTTTAAGTATTTATAATTGATTTTTAATTAAAATAATTAAATAAAAATAATAAAAAAATATTTTATTTTTGCTACAGTTGACTTTTGACCGTTGACTTTGACTAACGTTGACCGGTTCGGAAGGCATATTATTGTGCGCTGGGTGAGGCTCGAACCCGAGACCTCTCGTACGCGTGCACGCAGCTCTACCAACTGAGCTACGTGTCTAACCCGTCATATATCCGATTTTAATTACATATATACATTAATTAGAATTAAACAGAAATCACTTTATTTTTAAAAATGAATTAAATCACAAAACCGGTGCGCGCTCCACAGGTCTCGAACCCGGGACCTGTGGGTTAGCGGACACACACTCCACCGCTGGACTGTGTGTCTCACTTGGTTATAAACTCAGTTATCAATATATTTAACATATACTTAAATCAACCCGGTTCAGTTTGCTGAAAAAAGAATTTTTATCAAGGCGGCGTGTGAGGGACAATACTCGAACTCGTGACCTTAGCGTTAAAAGTGCACACAGTCCACCGCTGGACTGTGTGTCTAACCCGGTAAATAACTTGATTTTAATTATACTTAACCATTACTGAAACGTCGTCTTCTTCACTGGTTTTTAACCGGAAGTGACGACTGACTGGTTCGAAAAGTTGATTCAAGATCCTTTAGTGTTTTATGATCAATTACAGTCGAGATAAAAGTAAAAAGGGAAGGAATTAGGCGTGAGAAGTACCGGCTGTTTCTCCTCTGTTTTCCGGCAGAACTCCGGTGGCAGCAAGTTCTTCCGGCGACGAGTCTCTTGCAGCAGAGAGTCTTCCGAAAGGTTACAAAGGTTGTGGGTGACTTCGGTAAAAGTTTAGGGGTTTCAGTAAAGCTCGGAGACTAATAATACGGTTTTCCGGCGATGTATCAAATATTTCCGGCGAGTGATTTTTTGCCGAGAAAAGGTGCGATTTGAGTGTGAAAGGTTTCTGGCGAGTTGAGGGTGTATTTATAGGGTAGTAACGAGATGCATGGGGTCTGAATTCGGTCTTAATTCGAAGTCAGCCGTTCTCCGGCGGTTATGGCTGATGTCGCGGGTTCAGACGTCGGTTATAACCGTTGTGAGAGTTAATTCTACGGTTAATTTGAGCGGAAACTTAATTAAACGGCGAAGTCGTCGGGATTTCCGACGACTGCTATTTTGGGCGCAATTTACTGAAATTGATTTCCGAACTTTAATATTTGAATTAAATGTTTCCTGTATTTATCAGAAAATCAAAGCGGCGGAGCGGTTGTTCGGCTGAGTGATAAGTGTTTGGTTTGAACCGGTACAGACCCGAGTTCGAAACCTGGCATGATTAAAACATTTTTATTTTGTTATTTTTATCAGTTTTTCAAAAACCAAATATATATCCCCGTATAATAATTGATTATGGATCGTTTAAAATTATTTTGGGCATTTAATTCGCAACGAAAAATTTGACTGACTGTTCGGTTGATAAACGGAGCGGGTTTGGTAAATCCGTTTTTGACGGATGTTACAGTATCCCCTGCTTTTTAGAAATTTCGTCCCGAAATTCAAATAGGGATATAATTGACTAAAAGAATGATGGTGTTTAGTTTGACAGTTACATACTTAGAAGAAATAAGGGTTTGGGTTTTTGTTTGAGGCGGTAACGTTCCTTGTAAAGGTTAAGTATCCTAATACAGGAATCGCTTTTTGTTGCCTACTGTATAAGTATTGTCAAGCAGGAATGATTCGCTAAAATGATATCATAAGAGTTTAGATGTGTTTGGAAAAGTATGGTTATATCCTACTGCAAAACTTCCAATACTACAATCTACACAAATAAACACAACAACTAATAATTGAATCCACATTCTGATAGTATATATGTTTGAATGGTGACAGTTCCTCTCTCGTTTGTTATGATGGAAAGGTTAGTCTATGTAGAAATGGATCACATTCCAATTTCTTTAAATAGTGAGATGATATATATATGTAACACAAATTTCAATCAAGGCAATAATAAATCCTACATGGAACATCTCATAACCGCCTGATAATGCCTCTGATCCTTTGGCAAGAATACTTATATATAGGAAGTACCAGCGGCGTATCCACCATATTCTTGTCAAATTTTCATTGGTTTTATCAGTGAATTATGATTAGTCCTATAACTCTACAACCAATACATCAACATAAAAATACTGAAATGAAGTATATCTGTGCGATCAATGCTCAATCAAACGGAGCCGATCGTATTGTATGTATTGAAAATGAAATTGTCTGTGTGCTCAAGGCTCAATCAAACGGAGCCGAACTTATTGCATGTATTGAAAATGAAATTGTCTGTGTGCTCAAGGCTCAATCAAACGGAGCCGAGCTTATTGCATGTATTGAAAATGAATAACTTAATCACACAAACAACCTATGCATGGAACCTCTCATAACCGCCTGATAATGCCTCCGATCATTTGACAAGAATACTTATATATAGGAAGTACCAGCGGCGTATCCACCATATTTTTGTCAAATTCTCATTGACTTTATCCGCAAGTTATGATTAGTTCTATGCGACTCTACAACATAAACAAACACAACAACCAGTGCTTGAGTCTTAATTCTGATAGTATCCGTGTTTGACAAAACCTCTCTCGTTTAATATGATGGAGAGGTTAGTCTATGTAGAAGTGAGGCACAACTCAACTTCTTTAAATGATGAAACTGAGATATGTCGTGAAGTATGATGATATGAATATTAAATCAATGAGTATAAAACAAACTGAACTAGTAATTTGCATTAAAAATTCTTGGATAAAATTCAAATTGGGATACGTGAAAATTGAGATAACATAAAGAAAAACATAAAAACTGAGTGGTTGGAGTTGAATCTTGATTCTTGGTGAGAGAAGACTAGTTAAGTGGTTGGTTTGGTCCGTTAACATCTTCAACAGGATTGGCGTTGATGTTATAAACTCTTCCTCTTGCTGGCGGTGGAGCTGGATTTGCTTGGTTTGCTTGGTTAACTGGGTTTGCTTGAGCTTGGGCGTTTATGATGTTAACCAAACGAGGGCACGTGTTTCTAAAATGGGTAGGGTCGCCACAATTGAAACAAGCTCGAACATATGGGTACATGGGGTATTGAGGTTGTTGATATGTTTGGATCATGGGTTGAGTAGGGGTTGAGGTTTGGTTTTGAGCGGTGCGGCAAACTTTGCTCAAATGACCGTAGCGTCCACAATTCGCACATAGTCGACAGGGTAAGGTAGATGGATGGTGATAGAAACAGGTGTTGCATTAAGGGTGAGGTCCAATGTAAGGCTTCTTGTTTGGGTAAGTTGAGTTGGGTGCTACTTGAGCGTTTGGGATAGTTTGAGGGGGTACAACTTGTGAAGCTGGTTGGTTGCGTTGGGTGACGGCGAAGATTTGCCCATCACGTTTTCTCTTAGAAGTAGGTGGTGTAAAGGATTCGGTTCGTGTGGAGTTTGAGGTTTCGGTTGATGCTTTATCCTTCTTCTTCTCC
The DNA here is from genome assembly GCA_947069175.1 of Scalesia atractyloides. Lineage (NCBI taxonomy): Eukaryota > Viridiplantae > Streptophyta > Magnoliopsida > Asterales > Asteraceae > Scalesia > Scalesia atractyloides. Next base: position 6,146,424 of record CAMTDV010000002.1, on the reverse strand, counting down.
TCTTTGAAATCTTTGTTTCGGATTCGGTTCTCAGTGAGCGCGGTTGCTAGCTCCATTGCTGCTTCCGAAGTTGCAGGCGATGTACTTATTACAGAGTCTTGAATCTTTTATGGAAGACCACGAATGTAGTGCTCGATCAAACGGTAGAGGGGAGTAAACAAATTGGGAACCATTTGATTTAATTCAAGGAATCTCTTGTTGTATGTGGTGTGGTCGCCTTCCTTTTGTTTCAAAGCATGGAACTCATCTTCCAATTTCTTGATTTCACTTCTTGGGCAAAACCGTCTTGTCATGATTCCCTTCAACTCTTCCCAAGTCAAGGTCATAGTTTCTTCAACACCTCGTTTGGTCTTCTCTGTATTCCACCATGTGAGTGCTGTTCCAAGTAAACGACCAGTAGCATAACGCACTTTGCGATCATCGGGGCAATCGCAATTTAGAAAAGTGTTCTCCATTTCTTCGAACCAGTGGAGGAGAGCGGTGACACCTTCAGTACCTTCGTATTTTGGAGGATCGCAGGATTTGAAATGTTTGTAGGTGCATTTAGTGACTGAAGGATTGATAGTGTTTTGATCTTCTTGTTGGGTTGGGTTAACGGAATTAGCGGTAAGGGCTTGTTGAACTTGAACTACGATGTTTGGTATTACGGTCGCCATTTGCTGAGCGATTTGGGTAGCCATGCGTTCACGGGCTTTTCCTGCTCTCATTTTCCTACGAGCGAGGCTAGAAGACATCTACAAGGAATACATGTCAAGAGTATAAGTTGGATGCCTTTGGGATCGTGGGTCGTGTTTTGGGAATGAACGTTCATAAAATAAATATAGAAAAATAAATCTACTACATCCATAGGATGTCTTGGGTTTTGCTCGTAATTGGGCCTTGCATGCCGCCATACTTCACCTTCGTAATCACGTGGGCCCCCATGATTACCGGGTTTTTCATATGGTTCGCATGTGTTAGCCTGGTTACGTACACTAAAACCCGGAGAAAATCGAGAAATATGTAACGTATGATATTCGGAATGTGCCCAGGCATGGACACGGTGACATCTCAAAGTGAGGTTAGTTCGAACGACGTTTGGTGTGGCATGCTTTGGCCTAATAGGTCCGTCGTACTCTCATCGTTAGTCCCCAGGTAGGCAAACTGGTCCGTTATTTTGGATTTATACGAATGCCAACCTAGACAGGACGTCCCGACTACCGGTACTTGTACCCTTCCGGTTACTACATGCCCGTCGCAGAACTTACTTTGATGGGATTTGAAAATTGCAACAAAATCCTTGAATAATGAGAGTATGAAAATGAATTGATTATATGAACATTGATATATGTATAACGAATATGTATATAAGCATGTATGTTTGACTGTAATATGAAACAAATAAATATCACAAGTTTGTATGTAACCACTTAATCAATTAAAATTTAGGCAGACTATAGTATAGGCTCTAAGGGTCTAATAACCTATCCTATATCCCTATAGTCATGGCTCTGATACCAATCTGTCACACCCCGACCCGCAGCGGAAAAGGTGATCGGGGCATAATTGGGTTATCATCAAAGCTCATGACATTTATTATATGTTTCATATTCATTAATACAATTTAATGGAAATTTACAATAAATGATACAACATGTTCTAACTATCAGTCTAAGCTTCTTGGTTCTCTTCTAAGGCATATCCTATGTTTTCCTTGCTTCAACCTGTCCACCTGTATCATGTGTAAAAAGGTTTTTGGATCAACATAATGTTGGCGAGTGAATCCTATGGAAATACATTTGAACAAGTTTATCCAATTGATTATAAATAATGTGCATACCACATATGAGTAAATGTAGATGTAAATTTATTCACACAACACATAATAGTGAATATTGAACACACAAACACCAAATGATTGTTTTGAGGCACGCGTTGTTCGACTCGTCTCCCACGAGGAACTGATGGGCCTAATGAATGAGTTTTGAGGCACGCGTTGTTCTTACGAACTGATGGGCCTAATGTATGAGTTTTGAGGCACGCGTTGTTCTCGTCTCCCACGAGGAACTGATGGGCCTAATGAATGAGTTTTGAGGCACGCGTTGTTCTTACGAACTGATGGGCCTAATGTATGAGTTTTGAGGCACGCGTTGTTCTCGTCTCCCACGAGGAACTGATGGGCCTAAATAATTTGCATACAACTTTGACAATATGTAATACATCACAACCAATAATAGTTACATTCTAGTTTAGTTCATATAATGGTATAGCACAAATTTGCATAAGAGAATTAGTTTAAACGACACATGATACACCCCAAAACATGAATAAAAAGGGGAGTTTGTAAGAATTCACTCACATTGGGTGCGTTCGGTTGATGAAGTTGAATGCACGCGAAATGGTGTTAACCACGAGTGATATTAACCTAGATAAATCGCATTATGGTTTGGTAAGTAAACGGATTTTATTAATCTATTTTAGTAGGATTGTTGGGTGTATTTTTGTGAGTTTGAGGCTATTTTCTAACCTTAAAAATGTTATTTTTAAGTATTTATAATTGATTTTTAATTAAAATAATTAAATAAAAATAATAAAAAAATATTTTATTTTTGCTACAGTTGACTTTTGACCGTTGACTTTGACTAACGTTGACCGGTTCGGAAGGCATATTATTGTGCGCTGGGTGAGGCTCGAACCCGAGACCTCTCGTACGCGTGCACGCAGCTCTACCAACTGAGCTACGTGTCTAACCCGTCATATATCCGATTTTAATTACATATATACATTAATTAGAATTAAACAGAAATCACTTTATTTTTAAAAATGAATTAAATCACAAAACCGGTGCGCGCTCCACAGGTCTCGAACCCGGGACCTGTGGGTTAGCGGACACACACTCCACCGCTGGACTGTGTGTCTCACTTGGTTATAAACTCAGTTATCAATATATTTAACATATACTTAAATCAACCCGGTTCAGTTTGCTGAAAAAAGAATTTTTATCAAGGCGGCGTGTGAGGGACAATACTCGAACTCGTGACCTTAGCGTTAAAAGTGCACACAGTCCACCGCTGGACTGTGTGTCTAACCCGGTAAATAACTTGATTTTAATTATACTTAACCATTACTGAAACGTCGTCTTCTTCACTGGTTTTTAACCGGAAGTGACGACTGACTGGTTCGAAAAGTTAATTCAAGATCCTTTAGTGTTTTATGATCAATTACAGTCGAGATAAAAGTAAAAAGGGAAGGAATTAGACGTGAGAAGTACCGGCTGTTTCTCCTCTGTTTTCCGGCAGAACTCCGGTGGCAGCAAGTTCTTCCGGCGACGAGTCTCTTGCAGCAGAGAGTCTTCCGAAAGGTTACAAAGGTTGTGGGTGACTTCGGTAAAAGTTTAGGGGTTTCAGTAAAGCTCGGAGACTAATAATACGGTTTTCCGGCGATGTATCAAATATTTCCGGCGAGTGATTTTTCGCCGAGAAAAGGTGCGATTTGAGTGTGAAAGGTTTCTGGCGAGTTGAGGGTGTATTTATAGGGTAGTAACGAGATGCATGGGGTCTGAATTCGGTCTTAATTCGAAGTCAGCCGTTCTCCGGCGGTTATGGCTGATGTCGCGGGTTCAGACGTCGGTTATAACCGTTGTGAGAGTTAATTCTACGGTTAATTTGAGCGGAAACTTAATTAAACGGCGAAGTCGTCGGGATTTCCGACGACTGCTATTTTGGGCGCAATTTACTGAAATTGATTTCCGAACTTTAATATTTGAATTAAATGTTTCCTGTATTTATCAGAAAATCAAAGCGGCGGAGCGGTTGTTCGGCTGAGTGATAAGTGTTTGGTTTGAACCGGTACAGACCCGAGTTCGAAACCCGGCATGATTAAAACATTTTTATTTTGTTATTTTTATCAGTTTTTCAAAAACTAAATATATATCCCCGTATAATAATTGATTACGGATCGTTTAAAATTATTTTGGGCATTTAATTCGCAACGAAAAATTTGACTGACTGTTCGGTTGATAAACGGAGCGGGTTTGGTAAATCCGTTTTTAACGGATGTTACAAATAACACCTATAGTCCTCAATTTTTAGAAATTACACAGGTGCTCCCTATGGTTTACTTTTTTTACTCGGATGGTCCCTACACTGGATGACAGTTAACTTATCCAGTTAAGTACATGTGAATTGACTTTTTTGCCCTTAATAATAAAAACAAAAGTAAAAGAATATAAAAACAAAATTAAATATGATAAATTAGTTACTATGGTCCACTATTTTTTATTTAACCAATAATTTTCCATCCAACCCCACCATACATCTTCTTCATCTTCATCTTAAACAAAACCCACATCTCCATTGCAACCGATCCCCACCATAATGCTATCAGCAGAATGCAACACCGGAATCACGAGTTTGACGCCCATCATCAAAAGTTCAAAACACCCATCCCATTCCCACTTTTTTCGCCGAACACTAAACTAAATCGAAACACCAAACCACGAGCTCACCACCACCAGTCACGCATCACCGCCCCACCCCATCCCATCCTCACCCCCCGGGTCCCGTATCTTGTTGTTGCCCACGATCCATGGGGTTGCGGGTTTCAACACATGGGCTTTTCTAGCGAGTTGAAGAGAAGAATGGTAGGTCTACGGTTCGGTTTTTGAAGATCTTGGTGCGTCGGTGGTTCAAGAGTTACAGTGGGTTGCTAATTTCGTTTACTTCAGCCGTTGGTGCAAAATTACAGGCTTTAAATGCGCTAATCGGCGAAAAACACAGAGGTTATAGGTTCGTCTAGGTTGGAGATTGTTGCTGGTGCCTTCAATTTAAGAAATGATGTGTTTTTGGGTGGTCGAAGTCACCGGAGCTGTTAACGGAGAAGACAGTGGGTTGGGAGTGACAAGCACAGGCGATAGTGAGGTTGAAGATGAACATGGTTGGTGGGGTCCATCTATTTGACTTTATATTTGTTAGAGTGTGTATAATATTTGTTTTTTTTTATTTTTTAAAGAGAGGGGTAAATAAGTGATTTCATATGGAGTTAACAGTGAAAACTAACGGACATCCACTCCAGGGATCATCCGAGTAACAAAAAGTAAACTACAAGGAGCACCGGTGTAATTTCCAAAAGTTGAGGACTATAGGTGTTGCTTTACAAACCACAGGGACTATCCAGACATTTTACTCTAAATATTTAAATGTTTATTTAATAAAAAGAATTAAATTGAAAAACAAACCTTTTAGAAACGAGATACTTGGTAAAAAGATCTTAAGAGTTAGATTTATGGAAAAAAGTTTATTATAAATATTCCAGATATATATAAGATGTATAGTTTATTATAAATATTCCAGAGATATATAATTTCTTTAACATAAAGATAAGAGATAAAATCATAACGAATTAACCTTTTTTTATATAAAGATAAGTGATAAAATCAAGAAATGAAAAAGCGCATATTGTACACTTATAGAGAAGAGCATCAACTAAAAAACCATGTCTTCGATAGGACATCAAGGTGGTAAATAATTAAACCTAGTAATTGTAGTTTTAAATTCTATAGGGTGTATGTGTAGTGATTTTAAGAGTAAAGTAAAGTATGTGCTCTTTGCCACTTAAAAAACATCTTATATATCATGTTTAAAATACTATCTATATACATTTACATAAAAGTGTGTAAATACACGAATAATATATATATATATATATATATATATATATATATATATATATATATATATATATATATATATATATTTAGGTTCATTTGTAAACAATTCCCTTAATAGTGAATTGTGTGAACTAATCCTAGCCATTGATTATCAATACACAAGTGTAAATCAATGGCCAGAATTTGATGATGAAAATACACTAGTGTATTTTACGATTTGATGATGTAGATCAATGACCAAGATTTGTTCACTCTAAAACCCAGACACACACTCTCTCTCTCTTTCTATATATATATACACACACATACATTGGCGGTTGTTTGCATTGGGGAGATACATAAACAAAATATAAACCATTGGGTAACAAAAATGAACAATAACAAAAGTAAAAGAGAGAGGCACAAATGTAATGTTTATTGTTTCTTACTGATCTATCATAAAATTTTCGAACTATACAAACACGTTAGTTTGATCATTCGGTTATCATATAACCTACACAACTCTCTTAAAATAAAAAGATCACCCACAAATTTGTAAGCAGTCTATATGCGTGTAAGTAAACCATACAAAAATAAACACATATGAACAAAGTAGTTTGATAATTTTAAAGTACACAATCTACACATATGTAGACAAGAAACAAAAATTTCAAGTGCAAGATTATGTGATATTAGATGTGTACACGAGCCAAGCCAAATCGAGCCCATTATATAAAAATAATTTTTATAAAAAAATATAAACAAGAAAATATTCATATAGATATATATTTAATATATTAAATAAAAATGAAAGACTCGTTTAAACTTGCAAGCCGGCTTGAGCTCGAAAAATGAAGTTTGAACTAGAGCTCATTCAAGCTCGGCTAGTTTTAAGCCTTTTCCCAGTCTCGAATAGGTCGCGAGTAGCTCATTTACACATGTAGGTGATATTGGGTAGTATCAAATACAAAATCTCTATTAAAAATAAAAAGTCGTAAGAAGGGTATCAAACAGACTCCGATTGACCTCATTTAAGTGGCCCTGAAACCATCTCATCGAACTCTACGATATTAGATTTTAAGTTTTCACTTTTGATTTTACACCTTGTGAATTTTAGAATTTTTGTTTATATCATTGTGTTTTTTATTTATCACTGTATCTTTTCTATATTTACGTCATTGTGTTTTGTTTTACGCCTCATTATGTCTTTTTTTCTCGACATCGTATTATAATTTTCGATATTATGTTATATTTTGGTTGCTGCCCTTTTACCCGGCTATATTTAAGAGTTAAAAAATGCGGTTTAAAAGGAAAACCTAGCGGAGCCGTAAGCCGTTAACCCCGTGAGTTTTCACGTGTGCACTACGCTACACATATTCCATCCAACACAACCCACGCGCCGCCGTGTGCGAGTGGGACGCACACTCACCCCTGTCTACCCACTGCTCCCACAAAGTATAAGCCAAATTGGCAGAGTCGATCACTAATCATCCTTCTGTTTATCCAGACGCCGGTGCGGGAACCAAATCGACACCGGAACCTGCGTTTTGTTAGATCTCGTAACTTTATCACTTTCGTTTGGTTTCAAACCTCCTTAGGTTTTCAGTTATAATTCGCATGATTTCAGGTAAAGTTTTCTGCTGCAATTACTAGTTTAATAGTTTAATTTTGGATTTGATTAAATATTCGTGATGTGAGTTTGAATTTTGAAGTTCTATCATGCAATTTAATAGCTGCATGGACTGTATTGTTAGAATATGTCTGTTAGGAGTTAGGGATCTCGTTGATGATTTCTGGTGCTGATTTATAGTGTTTTTATAATAATAATAATAATATTTTTTTTTGTAGAAATCTGTTTTTTTGTTGTTTACAGTTTGTGGTTGTATGATTTTGTTGTTAGTTCATATGCTGGCATTGATTTGAACTAGAACTGAAGGTATAATTATGGAAATTTGAACCTGTAGAGTGGTAGATTTTGTATACTGTAGTACTGTGAGAGTGTGAGTTTAGTGTTTTGACTAAAGCAGAAGTTTAAGCTTGATTAAGGAAGTGTACACTTCTCTGAGTGCCTTACTCCTATGGATCAGAACAACAAACCCTGCGGTTTTCCTTTGAAGTTTTCACTTCCTAGTTCCAGAATCATGTTACATTGGGGAAACACCATATGTTCTTGGTTATAAAAAGCGCGCCTAAGATTTTGCCTAGGTGCGAGCATAGTTGTCAATAGTGGCTATGGCGATCGCTATAGCGAGCTACGTAGCGAAGCGATGTAGTGTCTCTATTAGGGTTATAGCGACTGATAGCGAGAATAGCAACAGTTTATTTTTTTGTTTTTTTAATATTAATAGCAATTAAATATAGCTATAAAATAGCTGGATTATAGGTTTTTGTTAAATATACATGTAAAGTAGCATATATACCAGGGTATTTTGATATAATATACATATAAAAATTTTTAAATTTTTTCTAGTATCGCTATTTATAAAATAGTCGTCCGCTACTTATCGCTATTCGCATTGTAGCATATAGGTACCTTATCACCATTTGTCGCTATTCGCCATTAACAACTACGGGCGCGAGGCGGAAGCCTTAGAGCTTTTGACTGCTTGAGCGACGAATGTATAGGGAGGCGCAGGTAAAACATGGGAAGATTTAGTGCATCAGGATGTTGTACTTATAGCTTATTTATTTTGTAAATCATATATAGAGCTTACTTATATATAAATTATTGTGTACGTGATGCTAGAAATCCATGAGATATAAAAGAAAGTTATATAAATACCTTGCGTCTCGCATACATGGTGCGGTGCGCTTTGTGCTTCGGCTCCGAATCCTATCGCCTCTGTGCGCCTCCGTTTTTTAAAACCAAGTGTATGGTGCAGATTTCATATGTAAGGAGATACAAGGGGTTTTATTCTTGATTGACCCGTGCTTTTCATGTAGAATTATGTTTGACCTTTTTTCTACAAATAAAATGACTACTTTTAATTTGTAAAAAATGAGATTATCAACTATGTAAGCATGTAATTACCGATTAAATGTTTGACCTGAAAGGTTTCTTATGTTTATGTTGCATCAGGTACAAAGACAACATAGTAACAATGGAAGCACAACCTGCTTTGTCCTTTCAAAGACCAGGTGCTAGACAGTTTAGTACCAATGGAGCTGCAAGCGTTCGATCGTCCCTCTTGGAAGATAAACATCCCAACTTTACAAACCCTCAGCCCAATTTTACTAGCGGGCCCGTTGGACGCATATATTCATCTGTTATTACTCACACAAATCTTTCAGAAAAGGCACCTTTCATATCTCAGTCCTCAGGAATTCTTCAATCTACAGCATCAAGCCAGTACATGAAAGAAACCAACAATAGTTCATGGTGTACAGATTCACTGCCTGATTTTCTTGATTATCCCCAAAATGCCCCTATCCAGTCTACTAACTTAAAACAAAGTATCATGCCATCTGAGGATCTTCTTGATTATCCCCAAAATGCCCCTATCCAGTCTAGTAGCTTAGAACACAATATCCTGCCATCAGATGATTTCGGTAAACAAAGTGATTGGCAAGAGTGGACTGATCTCATTAATGAAGATGACTCTCTGACCTCTGATTGGAATGATATTCTAATCGATACCAATATTGTTGATCCAGAGCCAAAGGTATGCTAAACTTTTATTTGTTGCGTTAATAAAAAAATAACAGTAATCAAGTAGTCATGATATTTAGGAAAATTGGATTTTAATGATCCTAACTTTGACCTATTGGCCGGGATTAATCCCAACTTAGGAAATGTTTACATACAGTCCCAACTTTAAACATATTTTTCTTCAGCAATCCCATACTAACTGAAAGTTAACCCAGTTAGTTTTTGTGGATGTGGACTGCCACATAAGCAGTCCATGTCGGCAAAACTTTGCCACATAAGCAGTCCACGTCATTAAAACTTTGACTTATTTGCCACACAAGCAGGCCACGTCATCAAACATTGACTTTTTTGGTAACATAAGCTGTCGACATCAGCAAAAACTAACTGGGTTAACTTTTAGTTGGTATGGAATCGATGAAGGAAAATATGTTCAAAGTTGGGACTGTCAGTAAACATTTCATGAGTTGGGAATAATCCCGGCCAATAGGTCAAGTTGAGATTATTAAAATCCAATTTTCCTAATATATATGGTTGGTTGTCTGTTATCAACTTTTCATATTTAATTTCAGATGCCGTATCATGTGGGGGGGTCATCTACAAACACGATGCAAGCACAAGTACAACCACTAATTTCTCAGTCATCCGGAGAAACTTGCGTCCCGTTGACCCGACACCTTGTGCAAGTGGGTCTCAATCCAAACCACGGATGCGTTGGACTCCAGAACTTCATGAAGCGTTTGTCGAAGCGGTCAACAAACTTGGTGGAAGTGAAAGTACTCCTTTTTTCCTGCACGTGTTTTGACATTATTTGGCTAAAGGTGGCATAATGGGTGGGTTCGATTATTGGTTAAAACGGGTAATGTTTTGGTATGGGCTAAAAAGCGGTGGGTCGTCATTGCAACACTTTTGTCCATAAATAACTTTTTATTAACTACCATTGTCAAATAAAATGTTTCAAGAGGTTTAAAGGTTTATCCATCAAAATGTAAACTTTGGGCGAAACCTGTTTGGCTCATTAGAGACTTGAAATAACCCGAATTCACCTATTCATAATAAAGGATTAATTTCATATATACCCTTATAAACTTGAAAAATTTCATATATACCCAACAAAAATGAAACATATCATATATGCCTTACAAAAAATAAAAAAACATCATATATGCCCTTATAAATAGTTAAAATATCAAATATATCCAATTTATTAAGAACAATCTAATAAATAATTATTTTACACTTATTTTTTTTAACTTCTAAGTTTTCATATATGCTTATCTTTTAACTTCATATTTTTATGTAACACATTTTAAGTTTAAATTTATTTTTAACCATTTTTGTTTATATTTTTTTACTTTTTCCATAAACAGTAGTATTCTCCATAGATATAATATTTAAGCTAAATAAATTAAGCTAGAAAAGAGTAAATATAATATTTGTAGTTAAAGGTAATATATGAGATTTCAAAGTTATAGAAAAATAAAGGTAAAATTGTATCTTATTAAATTGTTTTTAATGAATTCGGTATATATGATATTTCAACTACTTTGTAAGGGTATATATGATAATTCTAACTTTGCAAGGGTATATATGATATTTTGCAAGTTTGTAGGGGTATATATGAAATTACCCCGATAATAAATGTTGCAAAACTGTGACACCTCTGATGACACTAATTCTGACCATTTTTAGCTATAACCAGAAGTGGCAAGCGGGGGTAATATTTAGGTATGGTTTGAGATCGAAACGCTTTTTTCCATAATTTTAAAAAGTCTTTATAAACAATTAGTGTGTTGAATTTGATTATATTTTTAGTTATTTCAGTAAAAATTTTGTTTTTAAGTAAAATGATATAAGAGATCTTTCGTGTGTGTCAAATATACACTGTGGACGCGTTTTACCTCATTCCTTTTAATTTATGTTTTTTCCCTTGGATGTAAAACATAGCCTTAATCCCAACCCATGTATAAGTAAACATGTCAAAATTGCCACATCTAATAGCTACACTAACTTCATCTGACTATTTTTTTAGGAGTAAATTACACGGTTTGTCCTTTTAACTTTACATCAACTTGCATCGTGTGTCCTTTATCTTTAGAAATTACACCGAGTGTCCTTTATTTGAAACTTTTGCACACCACAAGTCCTTTATACTAACCTCCATCCATTTTCATGGTTAAGACCAATCTTGTGCCCCTTACATGAGGGGCAAAACTGTCGTTTTATCATTTTCTGTATGAAATTTTGTAATTACACATATGTAAACTAGTTTTCTTACATATATGTAATTACTTACAACGCGTATATATAATTTGGTTATTACACATATGTAAATTACTCTTAACATGCATCTAATCATAAAATACATATAATAAACGATAAGAATATCATATATATATATATATAATGATTGCTTATTATGAGTTCTGAAAGGTTCTACCAAAAATTCTAAAAAACATACCAATTTTTTTAATTTTTTTATTAAATTTCTCTATTTTTGGTATATAAAAAAATAAGTACTACACGTATGCATTACAATGAAAAAACCTAACCCCCCCTCCCTAAAAACTAAACCCCCCAAAAACCTAACCCTAAAAGTCAAACTAAACCCAAAACCTAAACCCTAAGGCTAAATTGCATTTGCAACATATACATATAATATACATGTGCAGTGCTAATTTATTTACGTATTTATTTTAAAAAGTCTTTTATACATTAAAAAAGCGATTTTTAATAAAAAATAAAAAAAAAAAACAAAATTTGTGGTGTTTTTTTAGGCTTTTTTGTGTCGTTTTTTAGTTTTTCTCATTTATATGTAGTTTTCTTAAGATTATCTCCCTATATATATATGAAACTGAGATGTTTTTTAAGGATAATACTCGTAATTTAAATAAAAGGGACAATTTTGCCCCTCATGTGAGGGCACATGATTGATCTTAACCATGAAAATAGATGGAGGTTAGTATAAAGGACGTACGGTGTGCAAAAGTTTCAAATAAAGGACACTCGGTGTAATTTATAAAGATAAAGGACACACGATGCAAGTTGGTGTAAAGTTAAAGGACAAACCGTGTAATTTACTCTTTTTTTTAACTACAATGAGAGGTGGCAAACTGGGTGGGTAACAGGTTGAAATGGGTTGACATTGAAACACTTTTTTTCTAAAATTTCAAACAATTAATGTGTCAAATCTGATAATATTTTTCTGGTTATTTCAACAATAATTTAGTTTTTTTAGTAAAATTATTTAAGTGGGTTTATGCATTAAATTTTACATGTTTGGCCAGTTTTAAACAGTTTGTTTTCAGTTAGTTTTTTGCTTTCTTTGTTTTAGCTGTTTGACTAGTGAGAGATAAAACACAACCCGAAAACCCTTTCATAAGTTACTGTGTCAAATTTGTCATACCTGATAAATTTTATCTGATTATTTGATACAGGTTGGGTTTTTGTATTTCTCTACAAACAATTAGTGTGAAATATGATTATAGAACATTTATTATTATAAGAATAAGCAATTTTGATAAATGAGCTAAGAGGTTTTATGCAAATTAGTTTGATCCGTTTGGCTCAAGTCTTTCTATCTAATTTTTTTATACTATTACGTGTTCTGTCTGTTAGAGATAAAACATAACCTGAATCAACCCAATCATAAGTAAATACGTCAAAATTGCCACATCTAATAACTGCATTAATTTTATTTGTGCTTTGTTATATTTTTATCTACAGAAGCTACACCCAAGGGAGTACTGAAGCAGATGAAAGTTGAAGGCTTAACAATCTATCATGTAAAGAGTCACCTACAGGTACATTTATAGTATTTCTTAATTAATGCTAGTAATACATGTCAAGCAACTTTTTTTTCATGTAGTGCAAATTTTATTTATTTATCTTTTGCAGAAATATCGGACGGCTAGATATAAACCCGAGCCTTCATCAGAAGGTAAGCAAAATCTTGCCTCGTTTTTTATCCTTGTGACCCATTGATATTTCCTAGCATATTATTTCATCTATCTTTTGGCTACGATTATATAAATTTGTTTACGATTAATTAGGCGATCATTATTGCAGGACCTTTGGAGAAAAAAACGACTTCTGTTGAAGATTTCTCATCTTTGGAGTTGAAAACGTGAGTTATATTTATCAATTGAAACAAGAAGTTTAAGGGTGTTTGGATTTGTGTTTTAGAACTGATTATCTGACTATAACTATTTGAAGTCTCTATACTCAGTTGGTAAAACGAAATTGCTTATTTACCTTTCTTTCAACCTAATAAGACTTACTTTCATTTCATAAAAAGTGTCTTTCCTATTGACAAAAGTGTCTTCTTTGTCTATGTTATATGTTAAATTCTTAAATAATCAAACATTTTCCAAACATTTTATATTTACAATTCCATAAGAAGCACATCCAAACACTATCTTCTACGACACATTTTGTTACTGCGGATTTTTTTTATTATTCTGATTGTTCAATATCAGATAATTACTTTTCATAATGCATGTGTCCAAACACCCCGCAGGCGTTTACATTTTTGTTGTCTGCTTTGTATAGTGATTATATCAGTTCTTGATTGCTTTTAACAGGGGTTTGGAGATCACTGAAGCATTACGACTTCAAATGGAAGTTCAGAAGAGGTTGCATGAACAACTTGAGGTATGGTTTACTCTTATGTGACCTACTTATTTAAAAAACTCCAAGATATTTTACTGCCCGTTTTTCAGTTTCATAAATAATTAATATCTTACATATGATTACCAAAAACATTTATTAAAATCGATGATCCGGAGTTTTTAGAAAGAGCAAATTAGGAGGTTATAAACACTTAAAAGTATACCTCTAGTGATAATTTTTTTAGCTCACTTTTTTGTTTACCTATTTAAAGAGTTATTAAGGGGCAATTCCATATTTACCCAACTAGAAAATATTAATATGGATTATACCATTCAAAACAATTAAAATTTCAAAGTTACCTATTTTGTTAAATATAAATCTTTGATCTGACCATAATATCATTCTCCTTCTCTAAACACTTTAACTCCCATAACCTAAAACGAGCTGAAGCTAACAGAGCCTTGTTCATGTTCGTTCGTTTAGCATTGAACTTTGTTCATGAATGGTTCGCAGACACAAACGAACTTATACCATTTAAAAAAAACAACATTCTTAATCCCAAACATGAGATGCACTTGATATAATAATCATAATCATACTTATCCAAAAACAAAGGCACAAGTGAGACATAATAAGCATAATCATTATTATCCCAAAATAATGTTTGAAAGATCTATGTTTCTAATGACTGAACATAAACTACAACAACCATACCCAGTAAATCCCCCATACCCAGTGAATCCCCCAAATAGCAAAGCTAATGGTAGGGTCTGGGGAAGGTGGGATGTAGGCAAACCTTACCTTTATCCCTAGGGACAGAGAGGCCGCTTCCAGATAGACCCCCGACACTAGTAACAAGACAGACAACGACCAAATCAATCAAACTAGGAACACCCCCCCTCTCTCTCAAAAGTCCTTGAACATAAATTAAACAAAACAAAACAACTGACAATGAACGGGTGAAAACGAACATATTACTGAACGTTCACGAACATGACCTTTGTTCGTGTTCGTTCATTTATTTAGTCGAATGAATTGCTCATGTTTGTTCATTTATTAAATGAACTTTTCGCCGATGGTTTGCTGAAAGTTCGGTTCGTTTACAGCCCTATATAAGGGTGTAATGAGCTATTCGAGATCAGCTCGCTAAAAGCTCGAATTGAGCTGAGCTCAAGTGAGAACGAGGCTGAGCCTGAGCCTATCTTTGTCGTATAATAAATGAGCTTTGAGCCCTACCTTTACATACCGAGCTTGACTTGGCTTTTGAGTTGTGAGCATTTATGAATCTATTATTTGTATAAATATAATAAATCTTATTTTATATAATAAATATGTAAAATTATCAAAAGGATAACAAAATAATATATATTTTCTTATATATATCATTTTGTGTGTGTGATAAATGTGAAAATGGGTAGATTTGATATAATGATTTTTTGTTGGGTAACTATGATATTATTCAAATTTCAAGATAAATATAGCAAAGCCCAAATTATCCCATTTTTGTGCAGATTCAAAGGAACCTACAGCTGAAGATAGAAGAACAAGGCAGATATCTTCAGATGATGTTTGAAAAGCAATGCAAGTCAGGAACCGACAAGTTGACGGCTCCATCATCTGCTGAACTACCATCCTTGCAGGCTAACCCAAATGAACCCGGACCTGATCCAGTGGTTGGACTGTGATGAAGGTTCCAACAAGTCAGTTGCCGATGTCTCTCAACCCGCTAAGCGTGCAAAAGTGAACAAGTAAAAACCTATATTATCATTAAGGTTTTACAAGTTTATGATGATAAGGAATCAAAGTGTTTTGTATTTAACTGATTTTTTCTATACTCATTTTGCTTAATAAGCAGTTTAAATGATGAATGGCCCTAGAAACATAGTTTTTAAAGATGTTATTGGTCAAAGCTGCACCGACACTTGTCCACATTGCATCACTGCATTGATTGGTTGTATTGTTCATATGTCATGAACAATAGCTACTTTGATTTGCACTTTGTGAATTAACACAAGTACACAACCATGATGGTCATGATAGGATGACGTCACTTTTTGTTTAAAATCTTCTTTTTAACTTTTCCATAACGGGAGTTAGCTGGACTCACACATCCTCTAATCCTACTCTTAAATCTATACATTTGTCACATATTATGAGACTAGAACCCTCGATCACTTGGATAGAATTACTAGATACTGCTAGGATACATGCCCTTTGGTAAATCTTCTTCAAATCTTGCTAAAAGATACTTCTAGCGACCTAGATGGTGTCACCATAAACGGACATTTGACATTATGGATATTCTTGCACCTTAACGATCTTCCAAGCATATGGTTCCATTCAATTTCGAGGGTCCGTCATGGCTTACAATGACATTAACATGGCAGCTGCAAAGTAGCCGAGCTGATCGTGGATTGAACTAGCGATCGCCGCCTACTCGTCTAGTCTCCAATCATCACCAGGTGCCGGCTAAACTAAATGGTAGAGACAGTAATCGAACTTGGATCACTTAAAATATCAGGTATCTCCCTTACCACTCACCACCAACTCTAAATAATCACATAAAAAATGAAAAGTTGAGAGTTGGTAGAGGGGTCAATTTTCCAAGTCAACAAGTAATGTGTTGACTTTGCAACTCTTTATGCAATTGATCTAATATACGAATCTTTTTAACTCTTTTTAAGTACACTATTTTCCAATTTTACACCACTCAGAATCAATGCTCTGGTTTCTCTTGATTTTGCAACCAATGCTTTTGTTTTCCTTTGACTTTGCAACCAATGTTTTGTTTTCATATTGTACATTTCACTTTGCTATCATTTTCTGTTTTATTTTATGTTTGGACGCGTATAATAATTAATAAGTTGACTTTTGATGTGATAGCTACAAGAAAAGGACAATTATATAAGCCTGTTGCCTTCTTTCAGGTTGACTTTTGACTTTGACTTCAGCAATCAAGTTAGTTGGGTAAAAGTATAGCAATTTCAGTTATTGCAAGGATACGAAATTTAGTTCAAACTCAACTTTATATATAAAATTTAATTCTAAAATTACAATATTCTTTGCTATAAATGCAAATAGTTATAAATATTGTTCTTCAATTTTTAATTATATATATATATATATATATATTCTTTTGTTTTGATATTAGATTACCTCATTTTTAAGTACACTTCTAAAATTTGGCAAAAGAAGAACATCTATTTTAACTACATGTATCTTCTATGTACAATAATTTAATTTAAAAATATTGATGCTTATACTATTCTTCGAAACTTGATAACTTGTCGGGTCTGATCTTGTTCAAATGCTCGCCTACTTGGGGTTGAATACTAGCTGATAGTTCTTGAGCGACGGTGCGCATTGAAGATCTTGACTCAGGTGAAACACGAGTACACGCCAGAGCAACATTAAGTACACGCGCTACTTGTTCAGCCTCTTCATTCGTTGGAGGCGAAAGCCTTTCGTCTAGGACATCTTTCAACAACAGAACCATATCGTCTGAGGTTGAGGTAGGGTTTGATGATTGTAGAGACGTTAAAAGCTCCCCGGGATGTTTCCCCATCATAACCTCAAACGCTACGACTCCAAAGCTGTAAACGTCACATTTCTCTGTAACCTTCATCGTGAGTGCAAGTTCTAAAACATAAAGAACAACGATAACCAACATGTTAAGTAAACCTTGGTGTTTAGATACGCCTTTTTAAACTTTAAAATTTAAAAGGTTCGTATGAGGATAAATACCTGGTGCCATGTAATGTAACCGTACGATCCAGCAACGCCAGTCCAATTACTCGACTCCGGGTCCAACAACTTAGCCGTCCCAAAATCCGCCAACCGCGGGACCATATCAGCCTCGAGTAAAACGTTATTTATCGAGACGTCGCGATGCACAATCGGAGGACTACAGTCATGATGCAAGTAAGCTAAAGCATGTGCAAGATCTTGCACAATTTTAACCCTAGTAACCCAATCTTACTTCAATGTTGCTTCTACTCCATAAAGCACATTTCCCAAACTACCCTTCTCCATATATTCATACACCAAATACATCCCGCCATCTTTACAACAGTAACCATACACTTTGATAAGATTCCGGTGTCGAACTTCGGTTAATGCTCGTATTTCGTTCTCGAAACTCTTCTTGTTTTTCGTCGGAACTTCATCAGTATACGTCGTTTTCATCTGTTTCACCGCTATGATCTGTCCGGTAGGTAACTTCGCCTTGTACACACTTCCAAAGCTTCCTTTGCCAATGCAATGCTTCTCGTCGAAGTTACTCGTCGCTTTCACGATCTCACCGAACGTAAACTTACAGTCCTTCTCCCAAACAAGCGATTCGGGGTTTCTAACCGTTATATTACTTGTAGACTCTTGGTCGTTACTGTTTGATCTTCTTCGAGTAACTATACAGAAGATAGCAACCGCGGTTGCTATCAAAACGACACTGAGAAGCGGTAGGAGAAGTGTAATAATCAGTTTATCATCTCCAGATTTCCTTGGTGTGGTTTCGATGTTACAGGGAGATAATCCTTTATGGGATCCACATAAATCCGGATTTCCGATAAAGGATGCTGCTGGTGCTTGTTTGAAGACACCTGCGTCAGGAATGGGGCCTGAGAGATTGTTGTAGGAGAGATCGACTGTTTGTAAACTAATCATGGATGTAGCTATCGATTCGACCCGAGAAGTTGTTGTGTGAGAGGTTGAGGGTCTGGAGGGTGTTGAGTTTTGATAGATCTTGAGGAATTCTTCCGGAGAAAGAATTGCAGCTTAGATCTAACAGATAGTTTAATCCGAATAAGTTTCCGATCTGAGATGGTACTTCTCCTGATAAAACATTGTTGCTCAAGTTTAAGGTTGTTAACCTTGCGCAATTTCCGATTGTTGGCGGTATGCTTCCATTCAGATTGTTTGCGGATAGATTGAGATCTTGGAGACTTGTTAAGTTGCCGAAACTTTGAGGGATTCGTCCGCTTAACAGATTGTTGCTGAGATTGAGATTATACAAATTGTGTAATTTCCCAAGTTGGCTTGGGATTTCGCCCGAAAGTTGGTTCCATTCTAGACGTAGATCGCCTAACCGTTGCAAATCTCCAAGCTCGGGTGGGATTTTTCCGGAGATTCGGTTCTTCTCCAGTTGTAGAGCTAACAAGTTTTGGAAATTTCCAAACGCGGGTTTGATTTCGCCTGTGAATCGATTGTCACCGAGTATGATGTATGTAAGATTAGGATGCACACCAAATACTTGTGAAATGTCCCCATAGAACTGGTTTCCATCCAGTCTGATTCGACGTAGGCTCGTGCAGTTCTTTGTGCAGTCTGGTACTAACCCTGTGAAGTTATTGCCATTCACGGTGAAAGTTTCAAACCGGAAACCACTGCACAAACCCGAAGGTAGTTCTCCAGAGAAACTGTTGTTTGAGAAGCTAACGGTCGATAACAACGGATTGTTCTTGCCCAATTCTGCAGGAAAACCGCCTGTGAAACGATTGCTAAACACCGAAAGAAACTCCAGGTTGGAAAGACTTGAGAGAGTATGCGGCAACTCTCCGCTTAATTCGTTGGTGTTGATGTCAAGCTTTTTCAATGAAGTCAAATTTCCGATCTCAGGTGGAACAATTCCACTGAGATTATTGGAAAAAAGCTGCATAGATTCAAGGTTAACCAATTTTCCGATTGTCGCGGGCCTGAAAACCTGTTGGTTCCGAGTCTAAGCTCTTTCAACTTTGTTAGATTGTAAAAGTTTGGAGACAATTCACCTTGAAACAAGTTATCAGTGAGATTAAGGTACTCAAGATTGAGCAAATTGGTGAATAATGCTTCTGGTAAAGAGCCATTCAAACTGTTTATTGACAAATCAAGAAAAGTCAACTTGTTGGAGTGGAGAATGAATTCAGGGAATCCATTTTCAAGTTCATTGAGGTAAAGATTGAGAAAAGTCAACGCGGGCATTGATGTAAATTCAGACCAGATTGGATCAGTTAAGTAATTCCCACCAAGATTCAAGTACCATACCTTTTGAAGATTGCTTATTTGAATTGGGATGGTACCATTAAGACTATTATCATTAAGATCAAGATATCTTAATTGTGTTAGTCTTCCAATCTCGTGTAGGATCTCGCCTTCAAAACCATTCATGCTCCTCGAGAGGTTGCGAATAGCGGATGGGATCACCCCGCTAACACGGTTATTGTTTAAGTCGAAATGGGTCAGATTCGGAACGAAGAAAACTGAAAAGATGTTAATCTACCCGAAATCGATGAATCCGGGAGGCTAAGTTTGGAGTCTGTACCGCCTTCGTTGCACGTAACACCGGTCCAGTTGCAGAGATTCTGAATGTTTTTTGGCGTCATTGTAGATGGTGACGAGGATAAGGTATGCTTCCATTTAATAAGTGCTTCTGCTTGTGTTCTTGATGTTGATGTGGTCTTTAATGGCAGCAAAGAAACAAAGGCAATATAAAAGAGGAGATTCATGATGGTTTTAAATGCTGATATGATTGTTTTTAAGCTCTTTTAATGCTCAAAGTTCAAAGGTTTATAGTCAAATTTTGAGAGAAGAAGATGATGATGATTGAAGTTTGCAGAGATTGGCAGGAGATAAGGGTTGGTTGGATTCATCAAATTTAAGAGATATTTGCGGCAGAATTCAATACTTAACTACAAGTTGGAAAAAAGTGTGAGAAAACACATGTTTGAAGGATTGAGCTTTCATGGGGTTGTTTACACACATGAAGATACAGAGAAGCTAGCAGGCTGGCTTTTTATATATATATTTTTTTAATTGTTTTTTTAACAAAACAGTTGAAGTCAACTAACATATTTATAAAAAATTAACCAAGGTCATTTTGGTAACTCGAGTGTTAATATGATTTATTTATAATAAATCGGTTACAATTTAACCTTAAAGCGGTTAAAAAAAGACTCATGAATTTATCAAAACAATAAAATATTTGATTGAAAAAACAAGTAAATAAGCCAAAAGTTTTACTCGTAACTCGAGCTGGGTTGCAATCATTTCATTTTTATTATATATTAAATATGTATTTATACAAATATACTTTTTATTTATTGAATTATGATAACATAACTAAATAACATAAACACGCACATTTTTATGTTATATATAAAATTATAAAACTATTATAATTAGGATAAATTATTTTATAAATAATAAACATGTAGAGCCGAGCTTGAGCTTTATAAATAAATTCGAATCGAGCCGAGCACTAACTCTCATAAGTTAGACGAGATCGGACCGACTCGGCTCGTTTACACTTATAGCGTACAACTAAGTATTGCTCATCACAACACCCAAAGTGTTGCTAAATCAATTTCTAAAAACGATATTTTAAACAGGTAATCTGTGCACAATGAATTGAATCCCAATAAACAAAGTTTAACAACTGAATTATATAAACATACCTTCACTTAATGATAATTTATGATGGATTTTGATTTAACTGATTTTGCGGATGAAGAATAAAGCCAATTATCGTTAGTTTGAGGTCCCTCCATTCTACGGCTCGGATCACAATCCAACGGTTAATCTCCTCTTCCTACCCAAGATTAAGGTAAACAAAACTAAGATTCATTTACCCTTTATGCCTAATATATGTATATATTTTGAAATGTGTATTATAAGACCGAGCTCTTGAAAATGAGATGTTATCTGATATGTGACAGCCAGGTTGGCACGCGTTACTTCTTTTCCCGGAGAAGAAGCAATGACGGTATTTGGGGAATAAGCGTCGGTCCCAGAAATCCCTTGTTTACGTATCACTGGGAAGTGCATTAACATAAATACACAGTAAGAAGCGGCAACACAAAAGTGTGTAAACTATAAAAACAAGTCGGGTGAATTCAATAATAGACGCCTGTTGGCATTCCAGTCTTCCTTCGCCTTTCATGGTCACATATTTTTCCGACTAAGGAATGAGAAATCCTTCTCCTGTTCTATGAATCCCAAAAGTGGCGTGATGCAAAAAAGAGAGGAGTGGAGAGTGGCGCAGTGTAAAAAAGAGAGAAGTGGAAAGTGGCGTGAAAGAGTGACGTTATACATCACGTTTTATTATTATTATTATTATTATTTTATATTTAATAATTATATAAAATCTATTAAATTTAGATAAAAACATTAATATTAATCGCATAAACAACCTAAATTTAAAAAAAAACACTTCAAGAAAAACTTAAAATAAAATTACATAAACTTAAAAGTAAAATTACATAAACTTTAGTCATTGTCTTCGTTTTCATCAAGGTTGTTTCGTGAACGGTCCAAATGTGTTCAACCAAATTTGCTCGAAAGTTGTAACATGCTGTATTATATTTAATTTCATATAAGTTCGCTTCTTTCTCTTGATCACTTAATTCTATGTTGTTTGGTCGACTCGCCTCTCCATGATACTCGCAGATTGAGCGTCCCTCATCCTCCAAAATCATGTTATGTAAAATAACGCACTCGTACATCACATTTCGAATTCTAGGTTTTTCCATAATTCTGCACGACGTCTTTAAAATGTACCATCTTTTATGCAAAACCCAAAAGATTGCTTGATGCCTTTTCGTGCCGCCATTTGAGCACCATTAAACTTATGTCTCTTTTTGTCTAATGTTGTTCCCTTGTAAATGATTTTACAAACACGACATAATCTGGGTAAATACCATTCGTTAGATAATAACCGTATTTATACTCCGCACTTTTAACATAAAAGAACCTTTTGGTCTAACGTCGTTTATATAGTCATCAAAAATGGGTAATTGTTTAAGAATAATTAAAGCGTTATTTGCAGTAGGCACGCCAAAGAATGCATGCCAAATCCAAAGATCTTGAGATGCAACCGCTTCAAGCATTATAGTCGGTTTTTATGATATCCACTGGTGTGTTGCCCGCGCCACGCAGCTGAATAATTTTCCTATTCCAATTTCATCAATCTAAACTACCGATCATCCTAGGGAAACTATTTCGCTTCTCATGAGCCCCCAAAAGTTGTTGTATGTGACTAAATGTAGGTTTTCACAAATACCTTTTTAAATATAGTTCAACGACATACTCACAAAAATAATGGAGGATGTGACTAAATGTAGGTTTTCACAAATACCTTTTTAAATATAGTTCAACGACATACTCACAAAAATAATGGAGGCTTTCTGTCGTGGTACGTTCCAACATTTTTATATATTCATCCATAATGTCAGAAGCCGTCCCATAAGCCAATTGTCTAAGCACGGCCGTTTGCAAGGTGCTAAATCCTAGACAACCACACGTATCCTTTCTTTGTCGAAAAAAATCACATTTAATTGATAAATCATTTGATATTCTAAGAAATAATTCACGGCTCATACGAAATCGACGCCTAAAAGTAATATCATCATAAGTCGGGTTGGGTGAAAAATAATCACTTACCAACAAATCATGTGTAGTGATTCGGTCGCGTACTATGTATTTCCTCCTCTTGGGTTCTAAGGAGCACCCTTCGTCTTCCATTATATTTTCAACCACCTTTTGAACCGCTTTAATTATGAGGGTCGGTCCCTCGTCATCTGACGAGAATAAAAGATAGTTCTCAAGCTCAGACGACGATGAAGAAGATGAACATGATAAACTTGAGCCTTTCATTTTTTAAAAATTATGCAAAAAATGGGAGTGAATATGTAATTAGGAAGAGAGAAATTGTTTTTTAGTCAAACTAGTCATCCAATGGCTAGTTTAAACCCACCAACACAAATGTGCCACGTCGTCTCTCTTGTGCCCTCCACACTGGTGGAAATTCTATCGCCCAATGCACAGCGCCAAGCACGGGGTGGTTTGATGGGCGTGGACTGGCCTTCACGGCAGATTTCAACGACCACACCGTATGGTCTGAACCCAACCCATTTTATCATTTGTATCAAATATTTTAACCCTAACCTGCACACACACACACACATACACATAAATTTGGGTCAACTCGAACATGACCGTTAACCTCATAACAGAGCCAAGAATTTTTTACTACGGTGTAAGATTTTTTTTGATAGCCGGATTTATAATAGCCTACCGTCATGATTTTTGGATCAGGAAACATAATAAAAGTCAAAATTAAAAGTACATTATTTTTGAAAAAAAACGAGTCAAAGGTTGATAATTCTATAAGATATTATTGATGAAGTCTATAATTAAAGGTTGAAAGTAAGTTTCTTTTCTTTCTAGAAATCGTTCAAGAACCTCTAAACAATTGAAAAAAAACTAAAATTTAAAATCCAATAAGGTATCATTAAAATTAGTAACTAAACCTTAAAAGTCTAATAATGTCTACAATTGCATAAACACATTGCACATCTAATTTGAAGTATAAAATCAAACAAATACACCTAATTTCAACTTTAACCATGTCAAATTTGAATTTTAAATTCATAATCGATCGTACCCGGTACATGACTCTTCCATGTATTCGTCCTTGGCCCTTGTCTTTTGCTTACCGACTCTTACCTATCACCGATCCTGACTTGTGAGGGACTGAGGTCAAATTAGGTGGTCTTTTATTTTATTGTACTTAGGTTAAACAATTGTAATTAATTAACCAAGTCTTTAATTGGTTTTTGGGTTATAAACTTAAAAATAAGACGCAAACCTACCTTTAATAGTTTAAAGTAGACTATATATTAGATGATATTAAGTAATTTAGCTCAATAAGGTTACATGTTTTTTAATTAAATCAATGATGTTAACACAAAACACTGGTGTCGTTTAATTCTATTACCTATATTATATAACACGTGAAATAGATTTGTGTCGGATAAACTCGACCCTCTCTATGTGGCTCTTCCATTGGTTTAACCATTTATTTATAAAGAATATATAGAATTATCTTTACTTGATAATTTGGTTAAATTGTTACATTTAGGTGTGTTATGATGTTATATTGTGATCCTTGATCACATCACATGGTAGGAAACTAGGAAGCAAATAGAAGTTTCACTTTGGTTTATTTTTCATTATTTAAGACCCAACTTACAATTGTTAAACAAAATTGGGTCTATTTCCATATTCAAAGGTTCATCATAATAATAATGATTAGTTATTCGGTAACAGCTCAATGGCTGTTAATTTAACCTAACAGTTACGTGTCATGTTTGACATTTTTATCGTCTATTATTCTTTAATGTCGTTTCTTTTTGTATGTTTCTAGCTTCTGGCACGTAGTGTCGTTTCATTTTGTAATATGTTTATTCCAGTTGATGCTTGTCTTGTTCTAAGAAAAGGGCCATCATCAATGTTTTTGCCTATTATTGCGTAAGCGCTTCGAGCTTACGCGCAGTCTAATAAAGCTCGAGGTTAACGTTTCTAAAGTTATAAAGCTCGAGTCTGAGCTTGAGTCTATTCTTTTGCCATCCACTTCACCAATTAGTTGTTTTAAGTAACACCACAAACATTGTGAACTTGAAACACCATTTTTTGGTTCCACTTTCGGTTTCTCAGTTTCTTAATTTACATGCGAAAGGATCTTTGTGGATTTTAAAAGAGTTTGAGATTGTGGTATTTATATAATAACAATTCAAGAATCTTCTTATGGATAATAGCTTTTTTTCTTTTTTTATGTTTCTTGTAGTAGTTTTTTTTCTTTTCAATTTTTCCCTTGTAATGAATTTGTTTGCGTTTTACGTTAGCTTGCGGTATAAGTTCGTATTTTTCTTTGTTTATGTTTTACGTCACGACTCACGTGGCAGTATAGATTCACGTTTTTGTTTTACGATTTTTTTCGGTTTTAGTCGTTGTTTCCTTACAACTTAGCACGGTTTTACAACCCGCGTTCGCAACGCGTGGTCAACATCGGTCCTAGTACCATATTCATTTTTGTGGTTTTTAAGATATGTTTAGGAGATCATTAATATTCAAGTATGTGCATTAAGTCAACATAATTAAAAATCCAAACCAAATTATAGGGTTTATAAGATATGTTTCGCCAGAACTATGAGGAATGAAAATGCTAATAATAATTTTGCGACTCAATGAAAAAGACAAAAAATTAGCCTTCCTTTTTACCCTAATGGTTCCCCAAGATATGTATAGCATTTTGAATTATGCGTTTGAAAAATACGTATAGTTATGATTTTCAACATGCGTAATTATATTTTTAACATGCGTAATTTTATCTCGCACCCAGTGTACGTTAAGAGATATTGTAT
This sequence comes from Scalesia atractyloides, assembly GCA_947069175.1. Taxonomy (NCBI): domain Eukaryota; kingdom Viridiplantae; phylum Streptophyta; class Magnoliopsida; order Asterales; family Asteraceae; genus Scalesia; species Scalesia atractyloides. The sequence goes on along the minus strand of CAMTDV010000002.1, from coordinate 6,120,368 downwards.
TTTATACTTTCACTATATATATATAGGATTCGGTTCAATTAAGAACTACCACGAGTTGTGAGAACCATGAGAACTTCTACTTCCAGCGTGAGTTGGGCCGTCAGTTTTGCACAAACGTAGATAAAAATGTTATAAAAACATCTGTAAAAAAATAAAAACAAAAATATTTGTCGAGTCGGTAGTTACGCCTGATGTAAAAATTGTTTATGGCGATGTAATTTTTTACACCTGATGTAAATTTCTACATGTGACTTTTTTTATTTTTAGTTTTTTGCTTAAACAAGTGATTTCTTTAAAGATTTTGAGAAATTATTTTTTTGAAAAACCTTTTCAAAGACCTAGTTCTCACGGTTCTCAAAACTTAAGGTAATTCTTATTTTACCCATTTCATATATATATACATATATATATATATATATATATATATATATATATATAATGAGTGGATTATGAGAAAACTAATTTTTTTTAAGCTAATTGCCACCGTGTGTGAGAAACTGATTCACAAGTTGTTACATATATCATTGAAGTCACTATTTATGATAATACACAATAGCAATTATAGAATGGGGTATATCATGTATATCATGGTCAATTTAAGTGGGTTATTTTTCCTCATGTAACAAGAGTGATAAAATGACTAATTTGTATATTATATATCAAGAGTCAAGTTTATGTAAAAACAACCTTATCGTACAAAACCTACGAAAGGCATGACAAAGTAAAAAAAAATACGGTGACATTTTCGTAATTATTTATTCATAGGGTAATTATCAAAATTACTCTACAAATGATCTTGTAGGGTAATTTTGATCTTATAGGATACTTTACAAAATTACCTTACAAGATCAAAATTATCATACAAGTTTATTTGTAGAGTAATTATGATACTCTACAAAATTACTCTACAACACTGAGACGCTAATGCCCAGTTTTTAGACATAGCTGGCATGTGGGAGGACGATTATTATGAGAAAAGGGCTGACCAAAATTGCCACGAGAAGGCTGACCAAACATCTAACCATAAGCAGGTCTATTGAGGATAAGGGGTGCGGCGAGTGGGCTGCCCAGCGGTCCTGCTGAGGTCGATGGGTTTGGGCAGTAAAAGCCACAGTAGGTGGCGATGATTCGGAACCCAAATTTTTCACAAAGAGTTCATGACTCTCCACGCTGGCTAAAAGATCCACAAAAGTTGGAGTGGGCCGAGAAGATCAAATAGTTGTATAGAAGCTTTCAAATGATTTGCCAAGGCCACATAGAAACCAATGGAGTTGCCCAATCACGTGCGATTGATCACATATGGATTTGAATTCACAACCAAAATCTGCCACGGTTTTATCTCCTTTTTTGAGAGCACGCTCCCGTCCCGTTCCACTGAGGTATTACAAAAGGCCACTTCGAGAGCAACCCAAATGTCCCGGGCCAATGATGAACCGACGGGGCTTCCTCAGTTAATGAGGCATTGAGAGTGATTATAACTTGATGTTCTTCTTGCATCCAAGTAGTGTATTAAGGATTTATAACTTCTTTGCCATTGCTGTTAATCAATCAATTGTGGAGGCGTGGTTTTTGACCCATCAACATGAGGCAAGAGATGTTGATAGGAGAGAAGAGGTAAGATTTGCTTATGCCAATATATGTAATTTGAAGCCAAAGTTTGATGGTTATCATAGGAGCCAAGTTATTCATGGGTAAAGTTGGAGGGTGGGAAGATGGTGATGCCATAGAAGAAGAAAGATGAAACTCAACCAAGTGGCGATAGAACAATGATTTTTGTTATTATTGGATGATTGATTACAAATGGAGACTATACCCACAATAAACTAAGTACATTAAAAGACTCAAATAATAAAGATTGAGACTTTTCATATTATCTAACAGTTTTTGTATTTTTATTTTTTTATTTTTATGGACGCTTAGAAGTCTTATTTGGTAAATAAATGTAAAATAAAATCATTTGGAGACATTCAATTTTTTATCATTTTAAAGAAGCAAATTAGAGAGTTAATGTGCACTTGTGCTTTTTTGAAACACTAGTTTAATTTTGATGGAAAAAATAAACTAAAAAACAAGACATGCAAGACTTGAACTTGGAATCTATTTGTTGGAACTAATTTATTTTACGGGGTCCTTGAAAAATTTAATGTATCGATTATGCTATTTTTTTTGAAAACAATGAGATCCGTAGATCGCCACCCAATCCATACAGGTCCGCCCCTATTTGAGAAGGCTTTGATATAACATGTTAGAACTAAAGTGTAATATTAAAATAAGAAGAAATGGAATATGAAAGTAAGGTATTATCCAACTCACCCTTAATGTTAAAATAAATTACATAAAAAATGTATAAAAACAAGTGAATACTTGTGGCTAAAAATTTAGCAAAGTGATGTGTTTTAACTTTTAATCATCATGGGAAAGCAATCTCTAACCACTTAACCAAGGTTAAGACCCCATTTTCAAGCACTATTGTGTAGATATGGATTTTAACCCATAAATACACTTTTTATAACCAAATTATGTGAATGTTAAAATTGTATGTGTTACATTATATTAAAAATAAATATATTATTTGATTTTTTCGATTATGACTAGTGGAATCGTCCATTACACTTTTTATTTTCAATTATGATTGATAGAATCGTCCATTACATCTTTTATTTTTGATAATGATTGATAGAATCATCCATTTGCTTACGATATATTGAAAGGCTTAATTTACATACTAAATTTGACCTAATGGCTGAATGAGTGTGCTCAGTGTGACTAGAAAAATTGGGCCCCTAAAATATAAGCGTATACATATAAAAGAAAAGTCAATAATACGGCGATAATTGTGATAACAATAAAAAAACAAAACTATTATATCTTAAATAGTTAAATGGATCGTGAGTCTCTCCTTGTCCCGTCCCCCGTCCCCTAAACTTGATGCTGCAAACCGATTGCTCATATGAGAAGGTTAGGACAAAAGGAAGAACATGGTCGGGAAGTACGACAAAACTGAATCATCCTTGCCCCTAGCGATCGCAAGGTTTTTTTTTCCTTTGCTAATTTAATCTGCCGCTAGTTTTATTTTAATTTTTAAGTTTTTAATTTGGTTAAATTAGTTTAAATGGGTTTAATGACAAATGGTTTTAGATGGGCCAAACTAAAAAGTTATTTGGTTTGTTTTTAAAAAGGCTAATGTGTTTTAAAATGTTATCAGATTTTAAACTTTATAGAAATATATTACACAGTAAGTTTATTTATAAAATATATATACACACACATATATGCCATGTTTGGTCGCACCACTTGCACTTGTGCGTATCCGGCCCTAATGGATATGGACCATACTTTTATCATATGGACCACTTGCACTTGTGAGACATAGTTCATTTAAGCTCATCAAACAAACAAATAAACGAGCCAAGGCCAAGCGTATACCATATGTCTTGAGCTGAGCTCGAGTTAAATATAGAAGGCTCGAAACTAGCTGATATCTATCTTGAACTATATATATTAAAAAAGTTGACCTTGAGTTTTATTAGTATTGGACTTGATCGGCTCGATTAGATTAGATGACTAATCTACAAAGATCGAGATTATGCCTTTCTTTAGAACAAGAAAAACATGTTGTAAATCCAAACCACAAACATATTAATCAAGGTTTATACTTTATACAAACATAGATCATGTGTCTAAACAATCCCTTGAAAGCTCAATCCATTTTGCAACTAGTAGGGAAGCAGTCAATTCAATTCTGAAGAGTCCAAAGCACACACATATATAATTCTTATCTGCTGCCAGTCTCTCCAGACTTCAGTCACTATATTCTTCTCTCTTAAATTTGATTATAAAAAAGCTTAAAAGAACAGTCATGGCAGCATTTAAAATCATCTTGAATCTTCTCTTATATGTTGCATTTGTTTCTTTGTTGCCATTAAAGACCACATCAACGTCTAGAACACAAGCAGAAGCACTTATTAGGTGGAAGAATACCTTATCATCATCATCATCATCATCATCATCATCATCATCATCATCATCATCATCACCATCTTCAATGAATTCTTGGACGCCAAGAAACATTCAGAATCTCTGCAACTGGACCGGTATTACGTGCAATGAAGGTGGTGTAGTCTCCAAGATTAGCCTCCCAAATTCATCGCTTTCGGGTACATTAACATACTTTAAGTTTTCTTCATTTCCAAATCTTACCCATTTTGAATTAAACAATAACCATGTTGGTGGTGTGATTCCATCCGCCATTGGCAACCTCTCAAGCATTGTCTTCTTGGATTTGAGCTCAAACGTTTTTAAAGATGAAATCCCATCGGAGATTGGAAGGCTAACACAATTAAGATATCTTGATCTTAATGATAATAGCCTTAATGGTGCTATCCCAATTCTAATAAGCAATCTTCAAAATGTATGGTACTTGAATCTTGGAGGGAATTACTTGACTGATCCAAAGTGGTCTGACTTTTCATCTATGCCAGCATTGACTTCTCTCGGTCTTTACTCTAATGAGCTTAAAAATGAATTCCCTGATTTCATTCTCCAGTGCAAGAAGTTGACTTTTCTTGATTTGTCAATAAACCATTTGAATGGCTCTTTACCTAAATCAATTTACAATCTTACAAAACTAAAAGAGCTTAGACTAGGAACAACCAGTTTTCAGGTCCAATTTTGCAGGAATTAGGTTTATTACCCAAGCTTGAAGTCATTCAGTTGTTTGAAAACTCGTTTGAAGGAAGAATCCCTTCGTCTATAGGTCAGCTTCAAAATCTTCGGCACCTAGATCTCCATTCGAATCAACTCAATTCTTCAATTCCTTATGAGCTTGGATTCTGCTCTAATCTCACATTCTTGGCACTGGCTGGGAACTCGTTATCCGGCGAGTTGCCAATGTCTTTATCCAGACTGACCAGGATTACTGATCTTGGTATCTCTGAAAATAACTTTTCTGGTGAACTTTCTTCAGAATCGATCACCAATTGGACCAGATTGGTCTCTTTGCAGGTTCAAAATAATCTCTTCACCGGAACAATCCCACGGGAGATTGGTCTATTGTCAGATCTCACTTTTCTTTTTCTTTACAACAATAGTTTCACTGGCTCCATCCCTTTGGAGATTGGAAATTTAGAAAATCTTCAAAGTTTGGATATCTCTGGAAACCAGATTTCGGGTTCATTACCCGCTACAATCGGAAAATTGGCTAATCTGCAATCTATACAGCTTTTTTCCAATAATCTCAGTGGAGTAATTCCACTTGAGATCGGAAACTTGACTTCATTGACTAAACTTGACATTAACACCAACCGATTAAGCGGAGAGTTGCCGAATACTCTCTCTAATCTTTCCAACCTGGAGTTTCTTTCCGTGTTTAGCAATGATTTCACAGGAACTATTCCTGCAGCATTAGGCAAGAACAATCCGTTTCTAACAATTGTTAGCTTTTCTAACAACAATTTCTCTGGAGAACTGCCTTCAGGTTTGTGCAGTGGTTTCCGGTTTGAAAAGTTCACCTTGAATGGCAATAAGTTAACAGGGTTACCACCAGATTGCATAAGAAACTGCACGAACCTAATTCGGATTAGGCTGGATGAAATCAGTTCTACGGAGATATTTCACAAGTATTTGGTGTGCATCCTAATCTCACATACATCATACTCGGTGACAATCAATTCACAGGTGAAATCAATCCTGAGTTTGGAAATTTCAAAAACCTATTAACTCTACAATTAGAAAAGAACAGAATCTTCCGAAAAATCCCCCCTGAGCTTGGAGATTTGCAACGGTTAGGCGCTCTACGTTTAGAATGGAACCAACTTTCTGGCGAAATCCCAAGCGAACTGGGGAAGTTAAACAATTTGTATAATCTCAATCTCAGCACCAATCTGTTAAGTGGACAGATCCCTCAAAGTTTAGGCAACTTAAAAAATCTCGCAGCTCTCGATTTATCTGCAAACAATCTGAGTGGAAGCATACCAACAACAATAGGAAGCTATGCACGGTTAACAAGCTTAAACTTGAGCAACAATGATTTGTCCGAAGACTACCATCTCAAATCAGAAACTTATTCGGATTGCAGTATCTCTTAGATCTTAGCAGCAACTCATTCTCTGGAACAATTCCTCAAGATCTATCAAAACTCAACACACTCCAAGACCTCAACCTCTCACACAACAACTTCTCAGGTCAATTTCCTCAATCGCTAGCTACATCCATGATTAGCTTACAATCCATCGATCTCTCATACAACAATTTATCCGGTCCAATCCCGAACCTTGGTATATTCAAGCAAGCCCCGGCAGCATCCTTTACTGGAAATCCAAATCTGTGTGGATCCGAAAAAGGAATATCTCCGTGTAACATCAAAAGCACACCAAAGAAATCCAGAAACATTATATTGATTGTTTCAGTTCTTGTACCGGTTCTCAGTTTCGTTTTGATAGCAACGGTGATTGCTATGTTCTGTATAACTACTCGAAAAATATCAAAAGATATCGACGAAGAGACGACAGGTTCTGACAAAATCACCTTCGCTAATATCATGAAAGCTACCGAAAACTTCGACGAGATGTATTGCATTGGAAAAGGAAGCTTCGGAAGTGTGTACAAAGCCAAGTTACCTACCGGACAGATTGTGGCGGTGAAGTGGATGAAGACGATGAACACTGATGAAGTTCCGGCGAAAAACAAGCAGATCTTTGAGAATGAGATACAAGCACTAAAGGAAGTTCGTCACCGGAATATTATTAAACTGTATGGCTATTGTTGCAAAGAAGGCGAGATGTATTTGGTGTATAAATAAATATATGGAGAAAGGTAGTTTGGGAAATGTGCTTTATGGAGTAGAGGCAACATTGAATTATTGGGTTACGAGGGTTAAAATTGTTCAAGACCTTGCACACGCGTTGTCTTACTTGCATCATGACTGCATTCCTCCCATTGTTCATAGAGACGTCTCAATAAATAATGTTTTACTCGAGGCTGATATGGTTCCACGTTTGTCGGATTTTGGGATTGCCAAACTGTTGAACCCAGACTCGAGTAATTGGACTGGCGTTGCTGGATCCTACGGTTACATGGCACCAGGTATTTATATTTCTTTAAAATGTACACCCAAACATTCCTTATTGTTTGCTAAACAAGTCACTTATGTTTGTACTTTATGTTTCAGAACTTGCATTCACGATGATGGTTACAGAGAAATGTGATGTTTACAGCTTTGGGGTTGTAGCGTTTGAACTTATGATGGGGAGACATCCTGGAGAATTTTTAACGTCTCTACAATCATCAAACCCGCCCTCAACGTCCCAAAAAAGTCTAGTTTTGTTATTGAAAGATATCTTAGATCAAAGGCTTTTGCCTCCGACAGACAAAGAGACCGAACAAGTGGTAGTTGTACTCAATGTTGCTCTTGCTTGTACGAGTGTATCACCAGAGTCAAGACCTTCAATGCGCACCGTCACCCAAGATCTGTCAACTAGGGCTCAATCCTAGCTTGCTGAGCATTAGAACAACATTTGGCTAAACAAGTTATTAAGTTTCCAAATATAGAAAGAAACATCGACGTTGTTTATGTGTACATAAGTTATTTAGGCATAGACGTTGGATTCCATCCTAAACTCCTAGGCAACTGAAGGGGTTGTGAGGCCTAAAACAATCTTTGCAGTTGACGCTTATAAAAATTCCAGCACTAGTTTATTTATCTTTGTATAAAGTTTTGTTTTTAGCTTTATATCAAGCAAGTTTTATAGCTAAGTTCTTCGGTTAATACTCATTAACTAGGTTAGGCACCCGGTTAATATTTATTAACTAGCTGGTTAGGTGTATTACACGGGTTGAACAATGTAAATTATAACTCTATAAATAATCAAAATACAAAAGAAATTACATATTACATTGAATAAGGAAAAAGTTAAATTACAATTTACTATAATACCATAATTACCTGGATTTTGCTTGTGCATAGTTTCCTCAAAGAAGAAAAATAATCCCCATTTTCTTTTCAGAAATCATCTCTATTACAGAAGCAATGGACATGAGAATTTGCTTGATGCTGTTGAATTGAAAACAGTATCAAAAAATTAAATTTTAAGTATAGCAATATTATTAGCATACTATTAGAAACCCATTTATATCAAAACCAGGTCAAAATAGAAGAATCTCTCATAAAGCAAATTCAATATCATAAATTATGGAATGGATTTCTAGAAATGTTGTACCTAGTGTAGAAGATGCCTTAAACTTATCGACTCCAGGCTGATCCAGAGCCATGTTAAGTGCCTGTCGAGCTGCAAGGATGTATACTATCGTATCCTTCCTGTAGTCATATGAGGTTGTGCAATTATGGTAATTAGGATAGAAAGAAAAGTGACACAGATTAATCCTTTAGTCAATCAAAACACACACAGGTTAATCCTTTAATCAATCGGAATGCAAGCTGATAATCCTTGCTTAGAGATCTTTTACAATATGACACGTACCCCTGAAAATTGTTGATCATCTTCGTAACATTTTGCAGCGGAATTATCATGAATCATTGGTTTCATGATAGATTGTTATTTGATTAAGATTTGCAGTAACGAAGTGAGGACAATTTGGAAGTTTAGAAATTGTCTTGGTGCCAGTTATGATTCCCGCCCAGACATATATATATGCGTTCAATAAGACAGTTATAAGCGGTTGAATAAGGAGGGAATAACCACCCTTTGAACCGGTGCCATCCAACTATCACAACCACTCAAATATCTCGGTTATACATACATATAAGTATAAGTCAAATAAAACTAAATTACATACATATAATTATGTTTATATATTCTAATACACTCCCCTAAACATAATTATGTTTGTAAGAGTGCATTATTACGCTTCTATTTGCATCGTCCACAGCCACTTTTGCTCGATTAAAATCGAACTTCCTTCTTGTGTACAGCTTTCTCATTCCTTGCCAATCGTTCCCAGCATAGAATGCAAAGTGTTCTGTTTCATATCCGGCATCTTCACGGCTTCCTTTGTTCTTCTCGGTTTGATCTGCAACGGTCTTTGTCTGATTGTCTCCTTCACTTCTACTTCCTCTCGGATCAACCTTAGGCTCCTTTGTCTCTTTGTCTTCTGCTACCTCCTTTTCTTTGTTTGAGTTGTTTTGAACTTATGGTAGTAGACTAGGACATCTAGATACATAGCATACATTAATCGCATGAATTCTCCATCACAATACTCAAATCCCATATCCTTAGCAACCATGGCCCATAAGTTGTTTTCTATTATACGTCGATGCCCTCCTTCTCTCTCAACTACCATGTATAACTCTAACAGACTAACCTTTCGATTATCCGAGGCATATGCAGGAATTGGCCTCGTCATAACTTCCAGTTTCTTGGTCAGAAACCAGTCCACCATCTCATCGAATTTTGATTCTAAAATAAACTTATACTTTCGAACATAATCACCATCATTCATCGTTTCAAGTAACGCTTTACAATCCTGGAATTCTTTGAATTGCATTGCTTGAAGTATCATCATGTTCCAATCGGGTTCACTGGAAGATACATTCAGATTTTCAAAATATTCATTCAAAAATTATGTTTTATACTTCTCATATTCCGATTCTTTACTTATCATGGATTATTTTTCCAATATTCCGATCTCTTCTTCCTTAGTCATTCCAGTTAAATCACTTTTCTTGTTAATTATAGGAACACTAAACGTGGGAAATATTTTGCATTTATCTCCGATGAATTTCACCGTGAAACCTTGGGTTATTAACTGATCTAAACTTAGCACGTTCCTGTCTATATCCGGAGTGTAGAATACACTCTGAATTCGAATTTTCTCCAACCCAGACATTACTTCGACGACTCCTATACCCCTTATGAAACAAAAATGATTTTCTCTAGTTTTTGTTTCCACACCGGACATACCCTTAATTCGTTTAAACGTATCTAGACTGCCAGAAAAATGATGTTTGAAGGTTTTACTTACATACCAAATCTCTGACCAGAATCCTCCATCAGTGCCGACTACAATATACTCCATTCTCTGATCACTTTGATGATCATGATCTGTATTTTGTTGTTGCTGTATTCCAGTATCAACAACCAGACGAATCAGTTGTGTTTCCTCGTTATTTTCCTTCATCTTGCATGTTGAGATTTGGTGACCAGGTTTGTTGCAGTAATAACATCGCCTCTGCAACCATATTCGTTCTTTCTTCTCTTCAGAACAATGCCATATTCGTTCTTTCTTCTCGTCAGAACAGTGTTTACACGGTAACATGGATGAAGTTGGCCTGAGATCATCATCGCTTCGAACGTGGCTCTGATACCACTTTGTTGATCATCTTCGTAACATTTTGCAGCGGAATTATCATGAATCATTGGTTTCATGATAGATTGTTATTTGATTAAGATTTGCAGTAACGAAGTGAGGACAATTTGAAAGTTTAGAAATTGTCTTGGTGCCAGTTATGATTTCCGCCCAGATATATATATATATATATATATGTGTTCAATAAGACAGTTATAAGCGGTTGAATAAGGAGGGAATAACCACCCTTTGAACCGGTGCCATCCAACCATCACAACCACTCAAATATCTCGGATATACATATATATAAGTATAAGTCAAATAAAACTAAATTACATACATATAATTATGTTTATATATTCTAATAAAAATTGTATAACGTAACTGAATTAAAATTGAAAAAACCGCTCAATAAGACTTCATGCGATAGTAAAACACCACAATTACATATATTGGTCGACAAACAGATTTTGTGATATATATAAGCATAATGCAAAACATATTATAGTCAAACCATGAAACTTATAGAAGCTTTTGAAGCATGATGACATATATACTAAAGAAATATCTGGTAACAAGAGGCATATATGATGTGCCACCCTCTCTTGAAAAAAAAAACAAAGACACTTATGAGCACACAAATTAAATGTTGTGACAAAAATACTAGACATTCATCGTTAATCTCATTAATTGGTTTTTGATATAATCTTTTCAAAATGGAGCTCTCATCAAGTCTGCTAGTAAATCATATCACCCATTACCCAAGCTGCTCACCCTGCCATTTAGCCACATCTAAAACTATTAAAACCGTCGATACAATCTTCATATGCGAATAAGATAGCTCCATAAAAATTATATCCTATGCTAAATAAGTTTTTTTCTATCCAAATGATTAAACATGACATCTGCATATCAGAATCATCACATCTACAAATAATAGATGGAAAATCTTGTTAAATAGGTTTAGGTAAGGGATTTAGCCAAACAGGGAACATGTCAAAATGAGTTGAAAGTTCTAAATAAGGCTCTCTCGCGCTGCGCACGATCAGAAAACTTCAGGAAAAATAACCAGTTTGCCACCGCGACTATTTCGTCTGCATTTGGCCTCTTCGTGTGTCTCCAGAGTTTAGGCTAACTCCCTCGCGACGCGCGAGGGACTGTTAAGTAAAAAATCAATAATTTAAGTTCGTTTTAACCCTAGGCCGCGTTTTTACGACTTCGAGACGACCATAGCAGCGATTAGGGGTGCAAACGAACCGAGCCGATCCCGGCTCGTTTATTATCTATTAATTAAAAGATTAAGTTAAAATAATATAAATAATAGACTAGTTTAGGCTCGGGAGCTCGATAAGTGAAGCTCGGGCTCGTTTATTAAACAAGCTTATTTTTAGGTTCAGGCTTGGCTCGTAAAAAAAGTTTAAATAAGCTCGGCTCGTTTACTAGACAACTTTAAATAAGGGGTAATTTTTATTAATATAATAAAAACTAATGCTACACCAAAGCTCGAGAAGTCTCGGTGAGCTTCACATGTGAGGCTTGAGCTCTATAAATAAACGAGCTTTATTTTATGTTCAAGCTCGGGCTCGGGCTCGATAAGGCTTGGCTCATTTCGAGCTTTTTCTTGATCCGATCCCCAGTTGCTCGCGAGTCGCTTGGCTAGTTTGCACCTCTAGCAGCGATTAGGCGATTTCTAGGTGTTTTTGGAGCTGAGGTTGAAGAACGGATCCGTGGAACGAAAAATTAAAGGCTATTCGGTTTGATATTGTTTGCTTAATCGTTGAAACCCTTGAATCATGTAGAATCTGGATTTAATTGCATGTTTGGTTTTACTTTTTTTCATCATGAGTAACTAAAAACTTTAAACTAACTAGGCTTGTGATGAATACTTGAATATTGGTTATTTTCGATTTTAGGTTTGTGACTGATAAATGCCTTGGTAAAGAATTTGTTTAAAACTCGGTTTTGATACGTATGGGTACTGTGGTTGATTGATTAATATTATGGTTTTGCATGTTTCTTTGGTTAGTTTGTTGCGTATATTCTGTCTAGGGTTTCTCGGTTACTTGGTGTTTTCGATTATATCTCGTGGTTTGTTGTCTTAGTAAATCCTAAGAGCGATCGTATGAGTTCGTTAAACCTAGTATTTTGTTATTCTTGAGACCGGGAGGAGATAGAGTGTCACGTTGTCTATTCTTTAGGTGTTGGGTTAGGGTGAGACTAGGAGGTGATCCATTCCTAGCACGCCTTTAGATTCTTAGCAATTCCGAATCATTACCAATGTAGACAGATTACCCCCTTTACCAATTTAGCTCGAGCTTGGCTCGTTGGTAGTTTCTCGAGCTCGGCTCGTTGGTAGTTTCTCAAGCTCGAGCCTGGCTCGTTTATTATCTATTCATTAATATTTTAAATAAAAATAATATAAATAATAGACTCGTTTAGGCTCGCGATCTCAATAGGTGAAACTTGGGCTTGGGCTCTTTTACTAAACAAGCTTATTTTTAGGCTCGGGCTCGGCTCGCAAACAAGTTTAAATAAGTTTGGATCGGCTCGTTTACTAGACAACTTTAAATAATAGGTAGATGTTATTAAATATTAATAAAAACTAATGTTACACCAAAGCTAGATAAGGCTCAACCGGAAATATTCACATGTCAGGCTCAGCTCGGACTTGATAAATAAACGAGCTTTATTTTAGTCTTGGGCTCGATAAGGCTCGACTCGTTTCGAGCTTTTTCTTGAGTAGCTCGCGAGCCACTCGGCTCGTTTGCACCCGTACTTAGCATATTAGTTTGGTGAGGCCAGGAGGTGAATCGAACCACAACCGGGAGCTGTACACATTCCTTAGGGTTATTAGGTAGCATTAGTAAGACGGAGAGGTGATCTGGCATGTCATAGTGATTCCTTAGTGTTTGTATCTTCATAAATCTTGTTTTCAGTCATATTCCAAATTCCAAGCGTTTGCTAGTTTTCTTGTAGGATTCTTTGTCTGGGTAGTTACCTTCTCACATTTGATCTTCGACCCACTTAATCTTGCCTTAGTGTCCGTGTTAGTTTTCTTAGTTAAAATCCGTAGTTAATATAAATTAGATAAAAACTCCCCAAATATATATTTAAAATTGACTAATATTAGGTAATGCTTAATTATTAAGAGTTGCCTACATAGAGTCCTTAGGTTCGATATCTTGTCTTACCTGTTATACTACATTGCGATCGGTACACTTGCTATTCGTGTGTGGTTTTATTTGTGAGTCCTACTTTAAAACTTGTTCTGAATTTAATATACGCACTTCTCACACATCACACACACTTAGCACATGTACTCTATTTGTATTTGATTCTAACACTATCAAACATATAAATATCTTTTAAAGCGGTTGATATGTGACATGTCATGATGTGTATATACAAAGTGGTATATTTAGCCATGGTTCAAGTTTTAATATTAATAAAACACCATAAAATACTATCACACTACACTGCATGCTAAGCAATTGCACCTATGGTTGGCGTAAGATAGTGATAGTAAGATACTGAGGTCGTCCAAGGATACAATAACTTTTAGTACCGAGTCTTAGTCAACGTCCAGTCAAACCAAAAGTAATGGGTTAAAAATGGTTCAAAATATTGATAAAGAGATAAATAAAAATATTAGTTTGTAATCAATGATAGAAAAGGGGTGTTTGGGATATATTTACCTCTTGATGCTTTGTTAACTAAACTTTACCATGGATAATAAGGGCTCAATTGTCAGACAAGGAACTGTGTGTCTTAATGCATAAAGTTGTGTAGTTCTTTTCTAAGGACCCTCACATACTCAACCATATCGCTTTAAATCAGCTCGGAAACACTAATGATTCTTGAGTTTTTCTTAATGATTACATTGATTAGAGATAGTGAGTTAAAGAGAAATGTGTTGTGCAGAAGAGAGAAGAATTGAGCTAGTGAAAATGGTGGCCAACTGGGCCTATTTATAAACTGCTGGTAGCCCAGACACGCCCGTGTTTGAACTAGTTGCCCAGACAGGTCACATGTCTGGGAGGCATGGTCGTAGTCAACTCTTGTGGGCCTCACCGGACCTTAGCAAATCTTCTAAATGTCCTTGAATTTATTCGAGATGTGAGTAAAACTCAAATTGGAGAAGAATATGGTCCTTGGGTTCCTTTTATTGGAACTATGTTTCTATTTATTTTTGTTTCTAATTGGTCAGGCGCCCTTTTACCTTGGAAAATCATACAATTACCTCATGGGGAGTTAGCCGCACCCACGAATGATATAAATACTACTGTTGCTTTGGCTTTACTCACGTCAGTGGCATATTTCTATGCAGGTCTTACCAAAAAAGGATTGAGTTATTTCGGGAAATATATTCAACCAACTCCAACCATTTTGTCTTTTTCTACCAGACACGGGGCATGCCTGGGCAATTTTTGTCCGGGCTTCAAGTAGTGGTTTTTGATAGCTGGCTTTCTTCAGGTTTGTGACTTAGGGCATATCCGACTATACTTTTGAATTTTTTTTTCATAAACCTAGATGTGTAAAACACAACACACTGTTAGACAATCAACATCAAATTAAAACACAATTAAAAACACAATGGACTAAAACACAATAAAATGTGTTTTATCATTGTGTTACAAAACACAATTAAAAATGCAATAGACTAAAAACATAATAAACTGTGTGTTTATCATAATGTTAAAAACACAATAAAATGTGTTTATTCATTGTGTTATAAAACATAAAACACAATTATAAAACGAAATGGTTTAAAACATAATAAACTATGTATCATTAATGTGTTATAAAACGCAATGGAGTAAAACACATAAATGTGTTTTTATCACTGTCTTATAAACATAATTGAAAAACGCAATGATATTTCTCCAAAACTTTAGTGGCCCTAATGTAACATATCTTACCATTTAAATGATATTTCTCCAAAACGCAATTATAAAAAATATAAAAAGTTGCTTAAAACGCAATGATTAAAAATCGAAAACCCAAATGTACATATGGATAATGATTTACTGCAACTTTTTAATGGTAAAAAGTAAGAAATATTTCTTTTTTTTTTGAAAGTTAAACCTGTATACACAACAACAAACAACACAAGCTGGAAACCATACAAAAGACCAACCAAAGAACCTAGCCAATTTACATTCTAACTACAGAAATTAAATCTACACTGATCCCAATCGAACTCTAATTTGGACCTGCTTTTTATCCATAAGAAACCCATGGTACGTAGCTCATCCAAGTTGCTTTCGATATCAATTCTGCTAGATTTAAATACCACTTCATTCATGTGTTTCCATATAAGCCAACACCCAATTTTAATAATACATTGGACCAGTTTGCTTCTAACCTGATTACCAGATATTACCTTATGCATATTCCGAATATCCGCAGTTGAGAAGAGAAACGGATGGGTAAATTACACCATACCGAAATTTTCTGCCAAACTATTGTCGCCACCATATAAGCAGAAATAAATGGTCCGAAGACTCCCCCGCCTCACTATATAAGGGTCCGAAATTTCCTGCCAAACTATTGTCGCCACCAGAGCCATACGAGTTGGAAGCCTATCCAGAGCCAAACGCCAACAAAAAAAATTACTTTTTTTGGCACCCAAGAACAACATCCAGCATTGCATCCGTCTTTATTTGAAGCCGGTTTTGCCATAAGACTAGGGTGTTCAAGATCGGATTATCCGGTTTTTGGATATCTGAAAATTTCGGATAGGGAATATTGATATCCGAATTCATATCCAAAATTTCGGATACCCGGTTTTCGGATATCTGAAATTTCGGATACGGATTCGGATATCCAAATGGATTCCAAATTTATAAAAAAACCCGTTTCGTGCATAGATTAAAACTAAACTTATATTCGATTTTCCAAATTTCCAATGTTGAAAAGTAAAACCATTTATAAATCCACACCCGATTCCGATTATTTACTATTTTTTTTACTATATTTCAAACTAAATATAATTCTCATATACTATATATCTTTATAAAAAAGTATTAGCTTTCGGATATCGGATAATTGGATTATCCGAAAATTTTGAAATTCATATCCGAATCCAAATTCGAAAATTCGGATTATCCGGTTTTTAGATATTTCGGATACGGATTTTTGGATATTTCGGATTCGGTTTCGGATACGGATTTTTTTGAACACCCCTACATAAGACCCCTCAGAGATGTAATCGAGAAACCGTCCTCCGCATTTAGAGACCACTTCCAAGAGTCCATCGAGTCACTTAAAGAAATAGCGTTGAGCATGGTCATATATTTATAAAATTCATCCTACTCAGTTGAAAAAAGCGACTGTCTACTCCAGTTCCACACATAATTCACCATACTTCTTCCAATGAGGACCACCCTTTTGATTTACAAAACATTGTTTGGATTTTTCGAGATTAAAAAGAGCTGGAAAGAGATCCTTGAGACAAGAGCCATTCAACCACGAGTCCAACAAAAAACGTACGGATTCACCATTACCAACAACACTTCGAATTAATCTTCTTAAATGGATGTCTTGAAACCGAAGTTCCCCTTCCACTTTAACTATATTCTTCCATGTTCCGGACCTTCCTGTTTTTAAAGGCATAAATTCCCACCTTCTAGGCGTTTGGTGAAGAGCAAGCCCCACTCTATGCCAAAGCCTCTTTTGTTCGTTCTTGAAACACCATAACCATTTTGCTAGAAGACTTCGATCAAAATCCAAAAGAGAGCCAAGAACGAACCCGCCCTCTTTAATTGCTGCCATAATGTCTTTCCATTTTACCCATTCCATTTTATGGACTTCGTTTGATCCTCCCCAAAAGAAATTTCTTCTAAGTTGTTCCAACTTATCAATTGATCGAGGTGTCGTGCCCCGGTCAAAGATAATATTTATATGCCCGAATTACCCTTAACAATGTGTTAGTGGTAGTAAGGGGTCGAACCACGAAGAGTTTGTGGTTTGCGGTTGGATATGATTGATTTTTAAGTACAAATGTCACTTTTATGAAGTTTGCTACTATGAATGTTTCAATATTTAGTTGTTTGAAATGGACGTCGGAATGATCCGAAAAAATTGAGTTGACTACTTAATACTAACTTAATTGAATACACGAAAATTGAATTATTTGATTAAAACAAAGGTTTTGAAACAAGGTTCACACCCGGTTCAACAAATGCAACACCTAGGGTTACTAACAATTTTGACTTGATTCAATTGAATTTGTCATTAACGGTTTTGATATCACAAAGCTTAGGTGCTAATCGCTATCACGTATATGACGGACCACAACACACTTTGTTACTCCGGACAAATAATCCCTTTTGAAAGATAAGGCATAAATACACAAACTTATTTCACAAAGTCAAATTTTATCATCATTCGACAATTCGCAAATATAGTTCAAATGTAAGACAATTATCAATCAATTCAAAATACAATTCAATTTGTCACAAAAGCAACCAAAATCATAAAGTAACCCTAAATCTTACAAATGTCTACACCGGGGTGAAACCCTCAAAGATTAGCCGCTCATGACGAAGGAACTTGATCACCGGATGATTGGAGCTTGATCACGAACATCATGAAGCCTTGAAAGTGAGGATGATGATGGTTAGGGTTTGGGATGGAAGATGGAATTGGATGAAGGATGATGAAGGTGATTGCGGTAGGTTAGGGTTATGATCAATTATGATGATTTGGATGATGGAATGGATTGGATCGATTGGAAAAGGTTGTGAATGATTGGTGTTTTGTTCTTGGCTCCCAAGAGGTGTTTTCAAACTCACAAACTAGTAACTCCTCCAAAAAATGGTCAAACAAACATAAAACCCGTTCAAAATTGAGTTTCAACGACTAGCATCTAGGAGGGGCGTTGCCGACGACCTCCGGTTGGTCTGATTTTTCTCCGACGCTCTTATCCACTGTCTACGAACATTTTTGGCTGACGAGACTATCTGAGGGGCGTCGCTGACGTCCTAGGGGGCGTTGGCGACGGCCTCTCTAAATCATGTTTTCCTGTTTCATTTTTCACTCCCGGTTGACCCGTTTTCCGCCCCGATACTCCGAAACGCTCCCGAATAGCTCCTTAAACTCCGTAAACCTGTAAAACACAAATCTAATCAAAAGTAGGCTATTCGAAACTAAAAGTTACGTAAAACATTAACTTAAGCTTAATAGGAACATCGGTTTTCAACCGCGTATCACATCCCCACACTTGTCTTTTGCTTGTCCTCAAGCAAATCTATTTTTCACTTTCACGTGGGTCAAATCAGGAACACATTTCCCATTCTTGAGACATCTGTTAAGGTCAAATGTCATACTTGGTTCATAACTTTTATCATTCAAACTACTTAACATTAATATGATTAACACATACAGAAATGGTTATCCAAGATCAACCCGCCTTTGAACTCACAATTCATACATATCCCTCACAATGTTCTCTCCACTCGGCTTAGAAATTGGCTAATAAGTGATGCATTAGCACTTTTGATATAATCACACAAACCGATTAGAACACATACCGCATAAGCTTGCAACTTAATCATTCTCCACCACCGAACACAAATATTAAGCACAAGTCAAAAGGTCTTGAACGGGTTGTATTGGGGTTAGGCTAAGGGTATGGAATAGGATAATTTTTGAAAGTGGCTAAGGTAATGAAAACTCGATTTTTATTACAAAAACAACTATACTAATACAACCGACTACGAAACAATAACTAAGAGGCAAAAGTTTTCCGCCTTTTATTCAACAAACTATCAATACATACATTTCTCTTTTCTTTTCTCAATTGTATTTTTTTTTTGCAAATCCTAAAATCAAGTTTTCATCACACGGGTTAAAATATAAGGTTCAAAGGTCAAGGGCTTAATGGGTTGGTCAAATGAAAGGTTTAGGCTCAAAATTGGCGACTAAGGGATTGATTTTTTGGGTAAGGATATATAAATGGTGTCAAGTAAAAAGGTTTACCTAATGCCTCAATCATTCTTGTGCTCATATTCGGTCTATGGTCTCAAACGTATTAAAAGTTGCAAGTTCTACAATACATGACTAATGGTCCACTCAACCAAAGAAATATATACATATATGATGTATAAAAGTGGCTCAAAATCTCACGTATAAAAGGTATGGTATGCGATATGTATAAAATGTAAGTTTCTTAGGCAGATTATTCCAAAACAACCACCTGTTAAATACCCGTCATGTTATTTATTTGAACTTGACCATAACAAAAGACCACATGGGTTGTGTCATCCCTCATTAACTTAGTTACTTGTGCTTTTTAGACCGCTTTAAACAAAGACATTTTGAAAAATTTTTGAAAATTTTTTTCCATCCCCACACTTGAGGTCAACATTGTCCTCAATGTATAATGTATAAATGAACGGGTCAAAAATGAAAAACTTTATCTCCCCATCCCCACACTTGAGGTCAACATTGTCCTCAATGTGTAGAAATGGAGCTTTTAAAACGCACAAGTGATGTGACATGACTAACCCTCCCAAAATTTCACCCCGGAGAATAAAATACAAACTACAATCCACTTATTAAACAAAAAAAAAAGAACAAATCAAAGCTAAAGGAAACGTATGCACCTGGTTTTTCGCTCATTCTTTGTGTGCTCTTCAACTTCAACAAAAATGGCTATCTCGCGAACCCAATGCACTTACAAATCTCAATCTTCGTGTAGAAGCAAGCTTCTCACAACTACAAAAATTTGTTAGTTACTTAGTTTTACCATTTTTATTAAAATAATTACCAAGGCATATAATTTATTCAACTTTGATTCTTGTGGAAAAATATTTTACAACAACAAACTAAACTCACTTTAGTAAGAACCACGGTTGCATTTAGCGTATGCCACAAGCCCTTTTAAACCTTCCGATAGCTTGGAAGGACGAGTAGGTCTTGTGAGGGTTATCTAGGGAACACACCCACAAAGTTCATTTATCTACTAATAATAAACGAAACACAAAATGAATAATTACACAAAAATATACAACAACAAATAACATACCACCTCATGGTGGTCGAACGGAGTGTTTGTCGCCCACGAACTCTTCCACATCACTGACCGGTGACTCATACCATTTATTTCCAAATGGGCCAAACCTCCTTAATTCTTCATCTGTCTTCTTCTCTTGAGGTGACTTCTTCACCTTCTTCTTCTTGACCGGTTTCTTTTTTCGATTCTCCAAACCTACCAACCATAGCACATGTCTTTTTGTTCGGACTCATGTCCACCTTAGGACACTCATCCTTACCAATCGAGTTAGTAAATTTAGGAAAAACATTCAAATTTAACTCCCGGTCCCCAAATTGCATGCTTACCGTTCCCGTTGCACAATTTATTATGGCATTAGTAGTTGCCAGAAACGGTCTACCCAGTATGACTATCGGTTGTGTATCCTCAACACACCCAACATAGTCAACTACCAAAAATTCAACTGGGTAATAACAATCTTCAACCTTCACTATCACATCTTCCACCATCCCCGTTGGATGCGTGGGAGTCTGATCGGCCAACACCACAGGAGTGTCAAACTTTTTCAAAGGACCAAAATCATATTGGTCATACAGACTCCCAGGCAGTATGCTCATACAAGCTCCAAGATCTAGGAGTGCCCTCTTAATTTTAAACTTACCAATTGGGATTGGAATCAAAGGGTCTCCCGGATCTTGAGCTTTTTGGGGGAGGGCACTCGATAAAACGGCACTAACATGAGATATCAAATCAACCGGTTCGGGTAGTTTTTTGTGCCGTTTTTTGGTGCTTAACTCTTTCAAACATTCGACGTGAGCAGGATCCTTTATTATGGCATCAAGCAATGGTAAATTGATTTTTGCTTGTTTAAAAATTTCCCACCTCTCGTCCTTTGGTGGGGTTTGTTTTTTCATTGTTGATGCCTTAACTGGTTTTAATAGAGCCAATGGATATGGGATGCTTTCAAACTCCACTCCCATATCATTGGACCTAGTATGCAAATCAATTAAACAACTTTCACAAAAAGAGTTTTTAAATTTTTCTTTTTCTATTTTTGATTGTGAAATTGTTTCCTCCCCATGTTCGCATTCATCATTAAAATCCTCCACTACACCATCAACAACTTGTGGTAGTGGAGTGCCCTTAACACTATAAACATCATCATTTGAAAGAAGACTTACCGCGTTAATGTGCACATTCCTCACATTATTCGTGCTTAAACTTTGATGCTTCGGGTTCATTGTGGTGTCACTTGGGAGTCTTCCTCCACTTCCTCTCATTTGGGCCATTTCTTCGGCAAGTTGACCCACCTGCTTTTCCAATGCCTTATGCGATTTGTCACGTACCTCGAACTCTTTCTTCATCTCTTGATTCGAAGTAGTGATGGCATTTATGATTGCATCCAATTTAGAGTTCAAGGAGTCTTCACCACCCATTTGAGGGTTTGAGTTACCACCCCATTACCGCCTTGGTTGTAGCCCCGTTGGTAATTACCTTCACGATTGTAATACCCTTGGCCACCCCTTGGTTGTAGTTTCTTTGGTAACCACCCGAATTACCACTTTTGCGGTTTTGGTACGTCGAACAGCCTTGACCGTCACCTTGATTTCCCGATTGGAAATTCGGGTTCATTTGATTCGAAGCATTACCATACCAAAAATTTGGATGATTTCTCAAACTCGGATGGTAAGTGTTGGAGTTCATGTCAAACTGTTTTCTATCTCCATACACTTGGCTCACCTCTTCGGTAATGTGTGCCATACTAACTTGACAATTCTCGGTCCGGTGACCGAGGTCACCACATTCTCACGGCAAACTGTACCGCACCCACCTCTTTTTTCTTCATCTGGGCCAACTCCCGTTCTAATGTTTCAATCCGGTCCTTGGAATTTGCATCGCGGTCGGGACAAGACTTTGAGATTGGATGCTTTTTAGTTCGGTCCGCCATAGCAACGGCCTTGGAGTTCTTACTCATCCTCTCTAAGAATTCCCAATCATCTTCCTCGTGGTTGTTCAACAACGTACCGTTACTTTCCGATTGCAAGTACTTGTGATCTTCCGCATCTAATCCCCGTACGAAACACTTTAACAATTCCCATCTAGGAATTTGATGGTGAGGGCATTTTCGAACCAACTCCTTGAATCGAGCAAGTGCCTCATGTAACAATTCACCCGAAAACTGTCGAAATGATCGAATTTCGTCTCTCGCATCATCAGTCTTCGCTATCGAGTAGTATTCATCCAAAAACACTTTTTGCATCTTCGCCCAAGTGTGAATACTATTTGCCGGAAGCATGAGGAACCATTGTTTCGCCTTGTCCTTCAACGAAAACTGAAATAGCCTAAGCTTCACCTCATCGATCTCGAAATTGTGGCCCCCGATCGTGCCACATATCGGCAAAAATTCCGCTAAATGAGTGTATGGTTCATTATTAGTCGTACCACTGAAATGAGGTAGGATGTTGATGTAATTGGATTTGCACTCGAATGACCTTCTCCCTTGAGGTGTAGGCACAATTGGTGAGTCATTTTTGATGACCACCGGTCTAAATCGCCCATTAACACCTCGTGGGCCTTGTTGTTTTGGACGACGCGGACCATTAACTTCTTGATTCATCGGCCGACAATTACCTCTTCTATCACACCTCTATCACCCCCTTGGTTACCGCCTCCCACGAATTGCAGAATCCGGTTACGGTTAACATTATGATTGTTGTTGTAATTACCATCATCCCGGTTCCGTTGATTGTGGTTTCGTGGTTGACGGTTGTTTCCGTAGCCGTTGACTCTACCATAATCATAACCGTATCCTTCGTTGTTCCCCACCAAATTGGCATTTTGATGCCATCCTCTTCATAATCAAAACCCCGAGCTTGGTAAAAATTCCCTTCATTTCCGTTCCCCCAAGCGTCATCTTTGAACTGCTCATTATAATTTCCGCCGTCATCCGAGTATTCCAAATGAATACTTACATGTTCCGGTGATTGATAACCGGGAACACTATAAGGTGCATTGTCGGGAATGTTGTTTCTCAATTCGTCGAGATCGAAAAACTGAGTTTCGTTCGTGGGAATGCCATGATTTTGGTTAACTCCATGGTTGGCGTTAACATTCGGTTGTTGAGGTTGGGTGGTAATGGGTTTTGTCGGTTTTGGTTTTGAGGTGGAGGTGTGGGTGTACGTTGGCTATTGTTTTGGTTTCGGCTACGGTCTTGGAATGGTGGTGTTGGTGGTCTTGAGTTGTTACCACCCCCCGATTGATGGTTTTGGGCAGTTTGGTTTTGGGGTGGGTAGTCGTGATGTTGGTGTTGGTTGTTGGGTTGGTTAGAATTTTGGGGATCCATTGTAATGGGTCCAAAGGATGGTGTAGATGGTGAATTGGTGTTGAGTGGATTAGAAGGATTGCCTCTAACCGGTTGGCTAAATTTCTTCTAACGACCCGCTCAATTTCCGGTTCGAACACTAATGGCGAGGTCCTCCCGAAATTTCGTGTATGCATGCACTACCTGTAACCTGCACAAGTAACACACCCACGTAACATAAAAGCAAATATGGTATAAAGAAACAAGCACTTTAAACAGTTAATCACAAAATCAATTAAATCCACACGCAAAGTGCACGAACTCCCCGACAACGACGCCAAAATTTGATCGAGTTATCGCGTCCCGGTCAAAGATAATATTTATATGCCCGAATTACCCTTAACAATGTGTTAGTGGTAGTAAGGGGTTGAACCACGAAGTGTTTGTGGTTTGCGGTTGGATATGATTGATTTTTAAGTACAAATGTCACTTTTATGAAGTTTGCTACTATGAATGTTTCAATATTTAATTGTTTGAAATGGATGTCGGAATGATCAGACAAAATTGAGTTGACTACTTAATACTAACTTAACTGAATACACGAAAATTGAATTATTTGATTAAAACAAAGGTTTTGAAACAATGTTCACACCCAGTTCAACAAATGCAACACCTAGTGTTACTGACAATTTTAACTTGATTCAACTGAATTTGTCATTACAGTTTTGATATCACAAAGCTTAGGTGCTAATCGCTATCACGTATATGACCGACCACAACACACTTTGTTACTTCGGACAAATAATCCCTTTTGAAAGATAAGGTATAAATACACAAACTTATTTCACAAAGTCAAATTTTATCATCATTCGACAATTCGCAAATATAGTTCAAATGTAAGAAAATTATCAATTAATTCAAAATACAATTCAATTTGTCACAAAATCAACCAAAATCATAAAGTAACCCTAAATCTTACAAATGTCTACACCGGGGTGAAACCCTCAAAGATTAGCCGCTCATGACGAACGGAACTTGATCACCGGATGATTGGAGTTTGATCACGAATATCATGAAGCCTTGCTAGTGAGGATGATGATGGTTAGGGTTTGGGATGGAAGATGGACTTGGATGAAGGATGATGAAGGTGATTGCGGTAGGTTAGGGTTATGATCAATTATGATGATTCGGATGATGGAATGGATTGGATCGATTGGAAAAGGTTGTGAATGATTAGTGTTTTGTTCTTGGCTCCCAAGAGGTGTTTTCAAACTCACAAACTCGTAATTCCTCCAAAAAATGGTCAAACAAACATTAAAAACCCGTTCAAAATTGAGTTTCAACGACTAGCATCTAGGAGGGGCGTCGCCGACGGCCTCCGGTTGTTCTGATTTTTCCCCGACGCTCTAATTCACTGTCTACGAACATTTTTAGCCGACAGGACTATCTGAGGGGCGTCGTCGACGGCCCAAGGGGGCGTCAACGACGGCCTCTATAAATCATGTTTTCCTGTTTTTCCATTTTTCACTCCCGGTTCACCCGTTTTCTGCCCCGATACTCCGAAACGCTCCCGAATAGCTCCTTAAACTCCGTAAACCTGTAAAACACAAATCTAATCAAAAGTAGGCTATTCGAAACTAAAAGTTACGTAAAACATTAACTTAAGCTTAATAGGAACATCGGTTTTCAGCCGCGTATCATCAATCACCTTCGTCGAGGCTCGAAAATGGAAAAAAATAATAAGTGGGGAGGCTGTCAAGTACCGACTTGATGAGCGTGCCCCTTCTTCCAACCGAGAGGTTAGAGGATTTCCACTTGGTGTGCCTATTTTCAAAAGATTCAATCACCGCGCCTAGTTTATATATTTATTCATGTTAGCTCCATCTTTTATCCCAAGATAGGTGAAGGGGAAAACACCATGTTGACATGCTAATAAACCCGCCATTCTCTCAGTCTCATCCGAAGTCACACCTACCCCAAATAAGCATGATTTCTTACCATTCAATTTCAAACTAGAAACGATAGAAAAACATCGCATCAAACGCCTAATGATCAATGCATTTTGGTCCGACCATTCCCCAATCAAAAGAACATCGTCGACAAAGATTAAATGGGAAATGGTTGGCCCACCATTTGGAATTACCACCCCATGAATGAATTCGGAATTGATCGCATTGTTAACAAAAGATGAAAAAGCTTCAATTGCAAGGATGAAAAGAAATGGCGAGAGGGGATCCCCCTATCAAACCCCCCACTCATAATTAAATTCATTTGTGGGTGACCCATTAATCAAGACCGATGATCTTGATTAGAGAAGTATGCCTTTAACCCATAATCGCCATTTAAGTGGGAAGTTCATTTGGTGCAGTACCGAGTCCATAAAGTTCCATGATATGGAATCAAGAGCCTTACCATTTCAGATGTGGTGATAATGGTTGTTGTTGAGTGGTGGAACAAGGGTGGCCAGGAAGATGAAGATGTAATTCAGATCTAGATTTAAAGCATTTGAAATAAATAAAAAGACACCAAATTGCCCTTTCTTTAAATTTTTAAAAAGACACATAAATACCATATAGCTTCTTAGGCTATTGATCCTTGGCCTATGTATATATACATAATTGCTTTACTAAATCAAAAAAATGTTTTGTTTCTAATATACATAAGTGCTTACACGCCAGGGCATAAACCATTGAACACAAGCTTAACCTCATGGATATTGGCTTTGCCCATCAAATATTGCTCTGTTGTGGAAGGCTAGCTACCTACTAGTCTCAAATATACTACGGTTGTTTAAATGCTCGTGGCACAGAGTCCGATCAGATTTCATGCTCCATATTACTTGGTTCGAAACTGAGCCGACTAGTAACAAGGCGAACTGGCTTGATTTAACTCACTCGTTAGCTCTTATTTTACCTCTAATATATATATATATATATATATATATATATATATATATATATATATATATATATATATATATATAGTGGAAGATTTAAATACAAACGGCTATTAACGTGCAACGGTACGCGGACACCAATGTAACGTGCGTAATTATGCAAATAAGATGCATAATTAGGGTTAACTCAACCCATGCGTAATTTGCAAATAACGTGCGTAACTAGGGTTACCCAACCCATACGTAGTTATGCAACATTAATTACTATTGTGCCAACGTGTTCAATTGAAGGCCAAGATTAGATCAAATGTGTGGTTGAGATGCTCACGTAAACATCACACGATAAGGTGGTTTTATACATTAATCTCTGTATACAAACACACACACATATATTATAATTTTTTTTATTATTTGCTGATACATGACTTCGTCTTGCATATACATTAAAATTTTTTAGACTAATTGCCACCGAAGGCATGACACGTTTAATTACATTACGTGAGTGAGAAACTGATACACAAATTGCTGTTACCTATCACATGCATTGAAGTCGCTGTCTACCTGAAAAACAAAATAATTACAATTGTAGAATGGTGATAATTTTACTATCAAACTAGCATATGCCATGAACGGTGATAATTTTACATTGAATCATATAAGTGACTCATAATCAAATACGCTTAAAATATTGGATTGAAAACTTATTTGTTTTGTATATTTATTTCTTAAATGCATATTACCTTTCTAATGTAAAATCATTTATTTTTCACAATAAGACTTGCAATAGGAAAAATGATAGAATGGTCCTTTTTATTCTTTTCAACAAAACAAAGAGCGCTTCGAACCAACGACCATCACATTTAGAGTCAAAAGTCAAAAAGGCAGGTTTCAAACGTTCTCTCTCTTTGCATTTCTTCTTGCTTTCACAGTGTGGGATCAACTTATTGATGAGAAACGTTAAGACTTTAAAGACACTTATTTGAAGACCAATCTGTGTTTTCGATGATATATATTTTATTGAAAATGACATATTTTTTAATGAAAAAAAAGTAGAAAAGAGGAAAGGCTTCATATTTTGAGAATCCACGTCTTAAGCAATCCCACTTCGTTGTATGTTTCATCTACAAACTTTCATATTCGGGTTTTGCAGATTGGTTTCTATGCTGATGCATTACTAGAAAATCTGGGTTGTTTTTTCACGGTGAAATTTGAAAATGCGTAAAAAAGCGTAGAAAATGGCCTTTATAGACGCTTTTAAGATAGAACTGATTTTGTCGGAAAAAACTGACGCAGGAAACATAATACGACACTAATTGTTTCGACACATTTCCAAGGGTTTTTTTAGTTTTGTCAGCATAGTATCGCTAAATTAGGTTTTTGGCGTTTGTATTGTGTCAAAATAGTAGAGGTATATTGACGCTTTTTTTCCCTCGGAAATAGTTTCGTTGTTTTCTAGTAGTGTTTCAAGTCGAGAAATATGAGGAAATACATCATGCATGTGATTCGACGAAGTCAATAGTTAATTTCCAATGAGTGGCTTGAAGAAAGCAAAATCCGACAAGTCTAGGTGAAGAAGTGAATGCTACATAAACAACCAGTAATAGAAGGGTTAGGTTCTTGACGTGATCGTCGAGGCTTGGTCACACAAACATCCTGTAAACACTGTGAGAAGGTGGGTTTTGCTTGATGTAAACAAACAAATGAACCCTACATTATCCAAATTATAGCAAAGTTTTTTTGTAGGGTATGAGGTAGTTTTGATATAACATCCTAGAACTAAAATGTAATATTAAAAGAAGAAATGGAATTTGAAAGTAAGATATCATCCAACTCAACCTAAATGTTAAAATAAATTGATTATTTAAATTTAAAATTATATTAAAACTCAACCGAAATGTTAAAATACATTGATTATTTAAAATTATATTAAAGATGTGTAAAAATAAGTGAATACGTGTGGCTAGAAATTAAGCAAAGTGGTGTGTTTTACTCACCATGGAAATCATTCATAAAATTCTCTAATCACTTAACCAAGGTTAAGACCCCATTTTCAAGCACAATTGTGTAGATATGGATTTCAATCCAAGAAAGCAATTTTTATAACCAAATTATCCGAATATTAAAATTATAAGTGTTTTATTTATATTTAAAAATAAAGGTTAAAAAAATTTATTTTGATTATGACTGATGGAATCGTCCATTACACTTTTTTTCGATTATGATTAATAGAATCATCCATTATGATGTATTGAATGCGCCATTTACATATTGATTTTGACCTAGTGGCTCAATAAGTGGTTATTGTTTCAGGTTGATTTTTGCAATATACCACAAGGACGCTATTTCACTTTACTCTATATTTTTAAGAACTAATACATGTATATCACATATAAGTTATTATAAATGTAGAAATAATTGTTTCCTGATTTGTGTAATGAATAAGAATTTTTTATATGGTAATTAATAAAACTTCAAATTTAAATTCATATCTAAATTACCTCCAAACTAATTCTGGTTATTTTTTTGTAATTTATTTTATTATTTAAAATCCTTCTATATAGTTCTCCTTTAGTAACAAATTTATTATTAGATTTAATAATACGTTTAGATTGTATAAAAATGTATAAGTTAAGAAAAATATCAATTTAAAGTAATTCAATTTAAAAACTCAATTTTAAAATTTTAATAAATATGTATACTTTTCATTTCACATTGTATCATATATCAACTCAACTGAGTGCAATACACAGTATCGAAGAAGACAATTTTTGCTCCTAGTATGTTTCGCAATAAACAATAAATAAAATTCAAGAACAATCGCTATCTAAAGTTGGTTTTTTTTTAAAAAATAAGCAATGTTTCTACATGGTCTATACATGGCTTTTTCCAAAGTTATATGTATAGATGGACTTAAAATATTAAGTGTCGATATAGTCTTTGGAATAGGACATCTGATGTTGTCTACAACTTTTTTTTAAAGATTTGTAATTTGTAAATGTAACATTATGTAATTTTTCATTTACATTACATGCAATTTAATATGTAATTATTTATTATAAATGTTATTATCGCATCAGTTTTGGTCCCAACCCTGTAGTGCACTAGTTAACGATATATAATTATGTGGCTTTATTATTCTACATGGTATAAGACTTTATGGTTCGTGTTTCTTCTTTTCTTCCCCTTTCCTTTTTTCTATGCCAATTTTGTTTAGATCTTGGTTTGTCTTGTTTATGACAAATTTCCCTCTATCCTTCTCCTTATTGTCCCGCCTCAAGTATGCTTTGTACATATATAGATTATAGATCAGGTTGTTTTAATTTTCTCTTACCGTTGTAGTTGTGTCGCTACAGACGTAGTTCTTATCACCCATAGCCTTATTCTCATGTATTTCTCTTAGCCGTCTGCTGATACAGGGTATGCATGATATGAGCAATATGTTACAATCGTGACTAAAGAAACGTAATGACGAGCCACAACACATGAAATAGTCTTTGTTGCTATCCATGTAATGATGGAAAACACCGATGGTTGATTACATATATGCTCATTCACTTAGTTGGATGTGTTGGTCTTTCACTCCAAGAGTCTAACAATGCATATTGTTTTACTATGTAAGGTTGAACCTTACCCGGTAATATGTTCAATTTTATTCAATATGATACAGATACCAATACTTAAATAGATTGATATTTAACTATTGGTATCAGATTCAATAAAATTGAGCATATTACCAGGTAAAATTCTCATGACTCATTAATTGAACCTAGAATTACATGTTTGGTTGAGTGTAACTGAAATAAACAATTGAAATCAAATCAATCACCAACTCAAAAACTACAAACCTTGCAATATAGATAAACTCAAGTACAAAAGAATTCTTCTTGAAAATTATCCTTGATGTAATGAATATGGCCGGTATTGTTACTCAAGTTTTCTTCATATATTTGACTACAAGCAAATCGGTTTGACTTTTAAGAGCAAATGCAAAAATCTAGTATTTAAACCTAATAGCCCAAAATTGCTTTGAAACCTAATGGCCTCCACCAACCCTCTTCTCTTTTAGCCCAAAATAGGTTTGAAAAACACAAAACCCGGCCCACAGCAGAATAAAAGTCGGGGCATGATTGAGTTATCATCAAAGCTCATGATATTTACTAACAAGTTTCATATTTATTAAATTCAAATTAAAATTCAAATATCCAACACAAAATTTCATACAAACACAAATAATAAACCAAATGATTGTTCCAACGAAATAACTTGATTATTTTTCTAAGGCCATCATAGATGTTTCTTTCCTCAACTTGATCACCTGTATCATGCGTAAAACAGAAGAAATTTGGGTCAACAAAAGTTGACGAGTGAACCTTGGTAAAACATTTAAGTAAATGAATTTTATTGTTGTTTAAATAAGATTGCGCATAAATCATATGTGAACAAATGTATATATGTAACAACTCACAAACCACATTGCATGAACATATGACATAATAGATGATGTATGTGAGATCAAGGCTCAATCAAACGGAGCCGATCTAATGAGGCACCTGATGCTCAACCCGTATCCCACGAGAAACTGATGGGTCTAATGAAAGATTGCACGGAAATGATAAAATGTATCCACATATAAACCACATAACAAACAATACACATTTGGTCACGAAATGATGTTAGCACAAACGTTAAATAAAATAAAGAGATGGTACGACACATGATACACCCCAAAACGTGATTAAAACAGGGAATTTGTAGAGATTCACTCACCTTGGGTGCGTATTCTTGAGTGGTAATGAGAGCGCACGAGTTGTGGATTTAACCGACGGAGAAATACTAACCTAAAAATAATAACGCGATAGTTCGTAAATAAATAGATTAAAATCTTTTGTTTAAGTTTTTAGATTATTTTTGTGAGTTTTATTTATATGTTAAAACCCTTATAATTATGTGTTTTTTAAAAAAAAAATATAAACCTTTTTTTTATAAAACCTTGAAATGATAAAAGAAAAGTAAAAACAAAATAGGATAAAAATAGAAATAAACTAAAATAAATAATAATAAATAAAAAAATAAAATAATAACAAAAAACGACGGTCTGACACGTGTCAGACCGGTTTGATGGGTGTGGTAAGCATGTGTGTACATATTCGAACTCGAGACCTCATGGTTGCGTGCACGCAGCTCTTTCAACTGAGCTACGTGTCTAACCCGAAAGAATCTAGATTTTTATTATACTTATACACTTCTTAGATTTATTAAATTTTAATTAAATTTAAAAAACGATTATATTGGGTCGAACCGGTGATAACCAGGGGACTCGAACCCGAGTCTTGACGGTGTGATGCACCCAGCCCGACCAATTGGGCTGGGTGTCTAACCCGGCTATACATGCATTTATAATATACTTATATACTAGTTAAGTTATACAGAAAAGGTGAATTTCAAAAAGAGATTTAAAGTGTCCGGCCGGTGTGTGAGGAGAGTTTAGAACCGGCGCCATGTGTTTGGTTTGCACCCGGCCCAACTAGTTGGGCTGGGTACTTAACCCAATTGTAACCCACTTTGTAAAATATATAAAAACACCCCTGCACTTCATCTTCTTCATTCAAACTCTTTTACCCAGAACATCCACCCGCCTAAAACCATTCTCCAAATTCCCTTAAACGATTAAATGAGATAATTAAGATAATATTATAACAAGGTATCAAGAAATTCTACCGAATTGATTTAACGGGCGGTGACTGATTTCGGCTCTTGCTGTATTCCGGCGAACAGGGACTTCCGGCGAACAGAGGACTCCAGCGACAAAGGGGGAGGGTTATAGAGTGGAGGAACAAATTGTAAGACTGAGCGATTTTGGATGAGGGGGCTGCATTCGGTATTTATAGAGTGGTGCTTGGGTTCAGTTTTAGGAAACCGCGTTGGGTGATTGCCATTTATCGCAGAGATGACAGCTATCCTGATCGGAATTTGCCAAAAATAGTTCCCGTGCTAGTTGTCGGAGATCTCAAAAAGAAAGGAAAGGTGCGAAGTTGGATCCAGTTAGTTGCAGGTTTTTCGCTCAGTTTCAAAATATAAATTTTAAATTTCTAACTTATGCACATCTAGTGTGTGCAGTGTAGTGGTGTTGTTGATGTGTGTGTGTCCGGGGGAATCCGGGTTCGATTCCCGGTTCACCCATTTTTTTAAAAGCCATTTTTCTTTAGTTATTTTTATTATCTTTTAGAACTATTATAAATAATTATTAATTAGTTGTTTTGTTTTATTAATTATTGGATTATTAATTTGTTTTTAAACACTAAATTTATTCCTTATATAAATAAATAACTAAACGCATATACAAAAAAAATTCTTTTATTGAACAAAAAGGAGCGGGTTTTCGAAACCCATTTTACACGAGTATCCCCTACTTTTAGAAATTTCGTCCTGAAATTTAAGTAGTGGTTGCAACTGGAAAGAGATGTGGGTATTTTTCGCGCATCGAGTCTTCACATTCCCAAGTAAACTCGGGCCCTCGTTTTGACTCCCAACACACCCTCAAGATTTGAATACGACTTCGCCTTAAACGATTTTCACCGAAATCCATGATCTCTACTGGTCTTTCAACAAAGTGCATTAATTCATCAACTTAAATATCTTCTAGAGGGATATGGAGGTTTTCGTCGGCGAGGCACATTTTCAAGTTTGCTAGGTGGAATGTGGGGTGAATTCTGTTAAGTTCTTCTGGTAGGTCAAGCTTGTATGCTACAGTACCTACTCTTCCGAGTATCTTGAAAGGTCCTACGTAGCGTGGTGCTAGCTTGCCCTTTTGGCCAAAACGAACCACTCCCTTACATGGTGATACTTTCAAAAGTACTTGATCACCAACGCCAAACTCCAAGGGCTTTCGTCGTTTGTCAGCATAACTCTTTTGACGACTTTGAGCCGCTAGAAGATTGTTTCGAATTTGGAGGATTTTGTCGGTTGTTTCTTGAATCAATTCAGGTCCGGTGATTTACGCTTCACCAATTTCGTGCCAACATACTGGAGATCGGCATTTACGACCATATAAAGCTTCGAAAGGAGCCATGCCGATACTTGAATGATAGCTATTGTTGTACAAAAACTCGACTAACGGTAGATGAGCGTCTCAATTCCCTTTGAAGTCTATGACACATGCTCGAAGCATATCTTCAAGGGTTTGGATGGTGCGCTCAGATTGGCCATCCGTTTGAGGGGGAAAGGCGGTACTGAGGTCTAAACGTGTACCCAAAGCAGTCTGTACGGCTCGCCATGTGCATGAAGTGAAACGACCATCCCGGTCTGAAATAATGCTTAATGGTACACCATGGCGGCTTACGATTTCACTGATGTAGATACGAGCTAACTTCTCGTTCTTGAAGTCCTCGCGAATCGGAATGAAGTGAGCTGATTTTGTGAGACAATCAATGATTACCCATATGGTGTCATACCCACTGAAGGTGCGAGGTAACCCGGTAATGAAGTCCATGGTTATGTTTCCCACTTCCATACAGGTATCTCGGGTTGGACAAGAAGTCCCGATGGTCTTTGATGTTCAGCTTTCACTTTGGAGCATGTAAGGCACTTGGAAACAAAAACAGCGATATCCTTCTTCATGCCAGGCCACCAGTAGGTGTATCGCAAGTCCTGATACATCTTATCGGCTCCTGGATGTATAGAGTATCGTGTTTTGTGCGCCTCATTCATGAGGAAATCACGAAGGTTGTCGCGATCGGGAATCCAAATACAGTTTAAATAGTACAGAACACCATCGGATTTGGTTTCGATTTTGAGTTTAGCTCCACATGACAGCTCATCACGTACGTCATTTTCCGTTACGGAAGTATGTTGAGCTGCCCGTATTCGATCTTTGATATCGGTTACAATTTGCGAACATAGAAGATGAATAGAGTTCGCATAACCCTTTCGACTGAGCGCATCAGCCACCACGTTTGCCTTACCAGGATGATACCGAATCTCATAGTCGTAATCATTGAGAAGTTCGACCCATCTTCGTTGCCTCATATTCAACTCTTTTTGATTGAAGATATGTTGGAGACTCTTGTGGTCAGTGTATATTTCACACTTGGTACCGTAGAGATAATGTCTCCATATCTTGAGAGCGAACACGACGGCTCCAAGTTCCAGGTCATGGGTGGTGTAATTCTTCTCATGTACTTTGAGTTGCCTAGAGGCATAGGCTATCACCTTTCCTCTTTGCATCAGTACACAGCCTAAACCTTGCCCTGATGCGTCACAATAAACCACAAAGTTATCACAACCCTCAGCGAGTGTAAGGATAAGTGCGTCACAAAGCTTTTGTTTCAAAGTTTGGAAGGCCTCCTCTTGCTTGGGTCCCCAAATGAAAGGTTTTCCCTTGTGAGTCAAGGCCGTGAGCGGAACGACGATACTAGAGAAATTGGCAATGAAGCGTCGATAATAACCATCCAAGCCAAGAAATGACCTAACTTTAGTAGGGGTACGTGGCGCTTGCCATTCTTGTACTGCCTTGATTTTCGAAGGATCAGCATGAATCCCTTTGTCATTGACAACGTGACCAAGAAATTGTACCTCTCTTAACCAGAATTCGCATTTTGAGAACTTAGCGTAAAGCTTTTCAGTCCTTAAGAGTGTAAGAATGAGTCGAAGATGTCGCTCATGATCGGATTTTGACTTGGAGTAGATAAGAATATCGTCGATGAAGACTATGACGAAAAGGTCGAGATAGGGTTTGCATACCCTATTTATCAAATCCATAAAGACAGCGGGGGCGTTGGTTAATCCAAAAGGCATAACCATGAACTCGTAATGACCATAACGAGTTTGAAAGGCAGTTTTTGGAATATCTTCTTCGCGCACCCTAAGCTGATGATAACCAGAACGAATGTCGATTTTGGAAAAACAGGTGGCGCCTTGAAGTTGATCTAGCAGGTCATAAATACGAGGCAAAGGATAGTGATTCTTAACGGTCAACTTGTTGAGTTCTCTATAGTCAATGCACATGCGAAACGTTCCATCTTTCTTCTTCACAAAAAGAACAGGTGCACCCGAAGGCGACGAGCTAGGACGTATGAATCCTTTGTCAGTCAGCTCTTGCAGCTGACTGGCCAACTCTTGCATTTCGGATGGGGCTGAGATTTTACGACTGGTGTAGCGGCAGGCACAAGATCGATTCGAAATTCGACTTCTCGCACGGGGGAAGTCCTGAAACGTCATCGGGAAAAACTTGCGGGAATCCTTTCATGAATGGGATATCTTCGAGCTTCCTTTCTTTGCCTTCCTTCTTGACGTTGTGGGCTAGAAATGCGATGTAATCCTTGCGAAGATATCTTCGAGCTTGAAGGTAGCACATCAATTTGAGTCCTTTCGAAGGAGTTTCTCCAAAGATACGTAGAGTCTGACCATTGACGAGAGGAATACGAATGAACTTTTCATGGCACACCACTTCAGCGTGATGATGGCTGAGCCAGTCCATACCGATGATAACATCGAAACTTCCCAATTTCATAGGAATGAGGTCAATCGAGAAGTTGTGATCATTTAGGGTAAGAGTGCAATTACGTATGATAAAATTTAACGAAATGGGTTCTCCGTCAGCAACTTCCACCGTGAGAGATTCAGCGAGACTAACACGAAGTAGGTCGAGAATAGATTCAAATTCTAAGGATACAAAGCTCTTATCCGCACCAGTATCGAATAATATGGATGCATAACTACCATTTATGAGAAACGTACCGTTGACCACATTGTTGTCAGTCCTTGCTTGGTTGGCATTGATATTGAAAGCCCTTCCTCTCGCAGGTGGAGGAACTTGATTAGCTTGGTTCACCGGGTCTGCTTGGGCTTGGGCATTAATGATATAGCATGGGCAAGTATTCCTGAAGTGGTTTGGGTCGCCACAATTAAAACAAGCTCTTATGGGTTGCATCATTGGGTAGTTGGGTTGATAGTAAGGTTGGGCTATGGGTTGTGCAGGTGGTAGAAGTAAGGGTTGTTGGGCTTGGCCCACCATTTGGTTTTGGGTTTGGGTTGGAGGCTGATTGCGGTTTGATCGCTGAAGTGTACGGCAGGTTTGGATAGTGTGACCAGCACGACCACAACTTGTGCAATGTTGGCAAGGGTTCTCAGGGGGGTGATGGTATTGATAGCGGTTACACTTTGGGTGTGGGCCAGTGTATGGCCTTTTGAATGGTGCGGCTGGAGGGGCGACTTGGGTGATTGGGGCAGCAGTGATGGGAGAGTTGGTTTGGGTGACGACAAAATTCTTGCCATTTCGCTTCCTCTTACCAGCAAACTTAGAGGAGGAACCTGAGTGGGTTGAAGGTGGGGTCTCAACGGGCGTTTTCTTCTTCTCATCTTTAAAATCGCCATTTCAAATGCGATTTTCAGTAAGTTCAGTGGCTAACTCCATTGCGGCTTCGAGTGTTGTAGGAGAAGTGCTTAAAACCGAATCTTGGATTTTCGAGGGGAGGCCTCGAATATAGTGCTCGATTGAGCGGTATAATGGGGTGAACAGATTGGGAACCATCTGGTTCAATTCAAGAAACCTCTTGTTGTAGGAGGTGTGATCCCCTTCCTTTTGCTTTAGAAAATATAATTCGTCTTCAAGCTTTTTGATCTCGCTTCTAGGACAGAAGCGTCTTGTCATTATTTCCCTCAATTCCTCCCATGACAAGGCCATGGCATCTTCTACACCCCGCTTACCTTTTTCCGTGTTCCACCAGGTAAGGGCTACCCCAAACAATCTTCCAGTGGCGTAACGTACCTTACGATCCCCAGGACAGTCACAGTTGAGAAAGGTGTTTTCCATCTCCTCAAACCAGTGGAGGAGAGCGGTGACACCTTCAGTCCCTTCATATTTTGGGGGATCGCAGGACTTGAAGTGTTTGTAGGTGCATTTAGTGGTTTTGGGAGGAGGGTTGGCGACGTTTTGGTCTTCTTGGTTCGGTGGGTTGATGGGATTTGCGGTGAGAGCTTGTTGAACTTGTAGCACGATGTCAGGAAGTACTGCGGCCATTTGTTGAGCAATTTGCGTGGCCAAGCGTTCGCTCGACTTTCTTGACCTTCTACCTCCTTGTAAGTGTCTAGCAGACATCTACAGGAATATATGTAGGGAGATTGTGAGTTTGAGAATTTTCTAGGTGTCATGTGTCGTAAAAAGGAATGAAAACAACATTTATAAATAATTGAAAACAACTTAACTACATCCATGGGATGTCTTGGGCTTGCTCATGTTTGGGCCTCTAAATGTCTCCCATACCATAGCCTGTATAGTCATGTGGGCCCCCATGACTATTGGGCTTGGTAGGGTTCACATTGGTGTCGGCTGGTTAACACTCGCATCACCCGAATGAAAATCGTAAAACATGATTGCGAGATGTAAGGTCGGAGGGTGTCCAGGTGTAGACACAATGACAACTCAAAGTGGGGTTAGTTCACACGACGTTTGGTATAGCATGCTTTGGCCTAATAGGTCCTTTGTACTCTCATCGTTAGTCCCCAGGTAGGCAAACTGGTCCTTTATTTTGGATTTATACAAATGCCAAGCCTAGATAGGACGTTTCGACTACCGGTACTCGTACCCTTCCAGTTACTACATGCCCGTCGTGAAAACTCACTTTGATGTGATTTGAAAAATATGAAAACATTGCAAAAATCTTTGAAAAGAAATCATGGAAATTGGGAAAATCATGAGGTGTGTGCTTTCATAGATATGATATGTTATGAGGATATGAACTATGATGAGCATTGCATATTAACATGTACTTGTGAGAGTGCTTGCATAATATTGTGTGTGAAAATAAACATGAAACATATAAACATCATGAATTTTGCATGTAACACATAGACAATTAAAAATCTAATCAACTATAGTATAGGCTCTAAGGGTCTAATAACCTATCCTATATCCCTATAGTCACAAGCTCTGACACCAATCTGTCACACCCCGACCCGCAGCGGAATAAAAGTCGGGGCATGATTGGGTTATCACTAAAGCTCATGATATTTACTAACAAGTTTCATATTTATTAAATTCAAATTAAAATTCAAATATCCAACACAAAATTTCATATAAACACAAATAATAACCAAAATGATTGTTCCAACGAAATAACTTAATTATTCTTCTAAGGCCATCCTAGGTGTTTCTTTCCTCAACTTGATCACCTGTGTCATGCGTAAAACAGAAGAAATTTGGGTCAACAAAAGTTGGCGAGTGAACCTTGGTAAAACATTTAAGCAAATGAATTTTATTGTTGTTTAAATAAGATTGTGCATAAATCACATGTGAACAAATGTATATATGTAATAAATCACAAACCACATTGAATGAACATATGACATAATGGATGATGTATGTGAGATCAAGACTCAATCAAACGGAGCCGATCTAATGAGGCACCTGATGCTCAACCCGTATCCCACGAGGAACTGATGGGCCTAATGAAATGATTGCACGGAAATAATAAAATGTATCCACATATAAACCACATAACAAACAATACACATTTGGTCAGGAGATGATGTTAGCACAAACGTTAAATAAAATAAAGAGATGGTACGACACATGATACACCCCAAAACGTGATTAAAACGAAGAATTTGTAGAGATTCACTCACCTTAGGTGCGTATTCTTGAGTGGTAATGAGAGCGCACGAGTTGTGGATTTAACCGACGGAGAAATACTAACCTAAAAATAATAACGCGATGGTTCGTAAATAAATAGGTTAAAATCTTTTGTTTAAGTTTTTAGATTATTTTTGTGAGTTTTATTTATATGTTAAAACCCTTATAATTATGTGTTTTTTTTTTTAAAATACAAACCCCTTTTTTAATAAAACCTTGAAATGATAAAAGAAAAGTAAAAACAAAATAGGATAAAAATAGAAATAAACTAAAATAAATAATAATAAAATAAAATAATAAAATAATAACAAAAAATGACGGTCTGACACGTGTTAGACCGGTTCGATGGGTGTGGTAAGCATGCGTGTGTACAGATTCGAACTCGAGGCCTTACGGTTGCGTGCACGCAACTCTTCCAACTGAGCTACGTGTCTAACCCGAAAGAAGCTAGATTTTTATTATACTTATACACTTCTTAGATTTATTAAATTTTAATTAAATTTAAAAAACGATTAATTGGGTCGAACCGGTGATAACCAGGGGACTCGAACCCGAGTCTTGACGGTGTGATGCACCCAGCCCGACCAACTGGGCTGGGTGTCTAACCCGGCTATACATGCATTTATAATATACTTATATACTAGTTAAGTTATACAGAAAAAGTGAATTTCAAAAAGAGAGTTAAAGTGTCCGGCCGGTGTGTGAGGAGAGTTTCGAACCGGCGCCATGTGTTTGGTTTGCACCCGGCCCAACCAGTTTGGCTGGGTGCTTAACCCCATTGTAACCCACTTTGTAAAATATATATAAACACCTCTGCACTTCATCTTCTTCATTCAAACTCTTTTACCCAGAACATCCACCCGCCTAAAACCATTCTCCAAATTCTCTTAAACGATTAAATGAGATAATTAAGATAATATTATAACAAGGTATCAAGAAATTCTACCGAATTGATTTAACCGGCAGTGACTGATTTCGGCTCTTGCTGTATTCCGGCGAACAGGGACTTCCGGCGAACAGAGGATTCCGGCGACAGAGGGGGAGGGTTATAGAGTGGAGGAACGAATTGTAAGACTGAGCGATTTTGGATGAGGGGGCTGCTTTCGGTATTTATAGAGTGGTGCTTGGGTTCGGTTTTAGGAAACCGCGTTGGGTGATTGCCATTTATCGCAGAGATGACAGCTATCCTGATCAGAATTTGCCAAAAATAGTTCCCGTGCTAGTTGTCGGAGATCTCGAAAAGAAAGGAAAGGCGCGGAGTTGGATCCAGTTAGTTGCAGGTTTTTCGCTCAGTTTCAAAATAAGTTTTAAATTTCTAACTTATGCACATCTAGTGTGTGCAGTGTAGTGGTGTTGGTGGTGTGTGTGTGTCCGGGGGAACCGGGTTCGATTCCCGGTTCACCCATTTTTTTAAAAGCCGTTTTTCTTTAGTTATTTTTATTATCTTTTAGAACTATTATAAATAATTATTAATAAGTTGTTTTGTTTTATTAATTATTGGATTATTAATTTGTTTTTAAACACTAAATTTATTCCTTATATAAATAAATAACTAAACGCATATAAAAAAAAATTCTTTTATTGAACAAAAAGGAGCGGGTTTTCGAAACCTGTTTTACACGGATGTTCATATTAGGTTTGGGTTTTTTAAATCGAAGGGCCCAACCACATATAACTACTAATATTTAAATCTAATTGGCCTTTCTCAAACTTCATGCAAGTAAAGTAGAAAGCTTGCTATTAGTCGATAATATAGTATTTAATTTATGTACTTTTGTGCAATTCTTTATTCTTGTAGGCCCTTCTCTTGTAATCTCTTTATGTATTTATAGGGCTTTTTTCCTTTTATAATTCATTAATTAAATAGGTCATACATGGTATCATCCTTTTCATATTAAGCAACCCCAAACCTCTTAAATTCCTTTCCTTTCCCATTCTCTCGCCGACCTCCAATTTTGTCTTAACTTTTGCTCTTATCTGCTTCGTCCCATGGCGTCTTCATCCACTCCCATGTCCATGAATGGTCTTGCTCTTACGTTATCCATCAAGTTAACCTCCACAAACTACCTCAATTGGAAAACCCAAATGATACCACTGTTTTCCTATCAACAACTACTCCTTCATATTGATGGCACTAAACTTCCTCCTTAAAAAACCACCACCCTCAATGACAAAGCTTTGATAAAAGTATATTTGACATAATATGAAGTAATCTTAGTTGTATTATTATCTAGGCAATTATTTATAATAGAGGATTGTTCTTTATCTAAAACCAAATAAGGAATTCCTTTAATTTTTCTATTGGTAAAACTTTCTTCTAAAAATCTAGCACGAAACAAAATGTTTTCTAGAATTTCGGGAGAAGTGGAAGTGATACTACCTCTTTGATTAACGAGAAATACTTACCTTTGTCTTCTCTTTTACCTTGGTGACGGATGACTTGCTTCTCTTCTTGAAACACTTTGTTCTTGCATTAATTGGTTGTTGATGTGAT
Organism: Scalesia atractyloides; assembly: GCA_947069175.1. Lineage (NCBI taxonomy): Eukaryota > Viridiplantae > Streptophyta > Magnoliopsida > Asterales > Asteraceae > Scalesia > Scalesia atractyloides. The sequence continues at coordinate 6,078,750 of CAMTDV010000002.1, read as the reverse complement.
ACCCAACAATTAACCGCTTAATCCGTATGCCTAATTAATCATGTTTAGCATTAATTACATACATTTAGACTTAATAATGATTAAATTTAGTCTATAAAAGTCTAGCAAGACACATATAAATGCATAGGTTTGCATTCGATAAATACTAGTTTCTATGATATCGTGTAGCTGTATTAATATACGAAACGAACGTTGGTGATAACTTGGTGAATTTCAATAATTGGAATTGTTTCAATATGCCTAGAATATTAGATTATTGGCAATTATTATGTGACTTGGTGCAAATTTGTGTGAAAGCGTATAAACTGATATATAACATTTTACTGCATGATTTCGTGTGTTATCGTTAATTTATTAACCAATTAATATCCTTACATCCTAACTAACCTTAAATAATGTGTAATTACTTATTTAACAAGTATCTTATGTATAAATTCAGATATAAGGCTTAAAACAACACAATAATTTAGCCTAAACTAATCCTAATTAACCTCCTAAGTACACTAGAACTCATCCTAAGGAGCTAGAATCCAAAACCCCCATGACACCAACCCCACATTTCCCTAATTCAGCTGATTCAAAGCAGCCCCATACCCTTGTCACTTTTTTCTTTGCTTGAAGACTTGTTTGCATGTCTTGGAAATGCAAAAGGCCATGATTAGGTTGCAAGACTTCACCATATTACCATGTATTCTTTTCATTTGAAAACAAAACAACACAAACATATCTCTCTCTCAAAAACCTGCATCAAAACGTCCCCACATCACAAAAAAACAGACTCCTTTCAAAAAAAGCATTAGATTTACCTTCAAGTTCCTTTGAATTCTTCATTCCCGAATTTGGCAGATTCGTACACCCAACTTTGAAAGGCCATATCTAACATTTCTTAGTCTTTATGAGTGACTCTTTTTCTAGAGTAAAGTTTTATCTAATCCAAAACAATCCCCACCTATTTCACTTAATTATATTGGGTAATTGACCTCCAAATGGCTCACAAACATGTCTGCCCTGAAATGGAGCTGCTGCGCTATCTGTTTTTAATTGTGATCTTTGAAGGAGCTGCACACTTCAGGATTCGAAGATTCTTTTTGCTATCTCCTTGGACTTCATTTTTCTTTACATTCGAGAAACGTTCCAGAACCATAGGCCCCGAAAACCAAGTTCTCTCTCCTCAAGAACCTACAGCTCTAAGAACACGAAACCCATCTCCATTCTATTTCATTAAAATCACGCATGCAAGCTTAGAATCGATATGTTTTGAGGTGTTATGGATGGCTAGGAGCAAAACATGGAGCTTACACCTCAAAACCCTTGTTAAAAACCTTCATAGATTCATGTTCATCTTCCTAGCCTAGTGCTAGTGGTAATCTCTAATCCATTCTTTTGTTATTTCATTTTTATGTGCAAGATGGAATCACCTAATTAGATGTTTATAAATCGTTTATTAAACAAAGGATTTTCTAAATGAAAAGAGTTTTAAAATGGATTCTTATATGTATATGTATACCCGTACATATGTGTGTATACATGCATGTTTGTTGTGATTGTTTATTACTTGAAAGATTTGTTGAAATATGTGTTGTTTGGAATAATGATGAACATGCATGTAAAGACCTTGTTAAAACAGTACATAACTTGCATTTTAATCATATTTTTTGTATTAAAATGGTTCATAAAAGTTGATGATCTTATGTGTGTTGTTGATGATGTATTTGTTGTATTTTGGTGTCTTAAATGTGTGTATAATTAGGGATTTGTGCATGCAATAAAGAGATGATTTACAAACTGATTTTAATAATTTTTTGATATGGTTTTATGAGTGATATATTCTGGTCATAAAAGTTTTACAAGAGTTTTGGAGATTTCATAAAGTTCGGGTGTTGTTTCGGTATTAAAGTGAAGTTAAAACGATGATTTAAAGCATGATTAGGATGAATAACCTACGTCTGGAAATATGGTCTTTTTATGATTATATAAAGAGTAAAACTCAGGTCTTAAAGTGTTTAAGTGTTCATGGCACTTAGGTGCGTTTATTTGATGTTTCGATAGGCTTAAAAGCCGAAAAATGGACGTTTTCGACTAGAAAAATAAGTATATGTTTAAAAGTGATCAAGAACAGAAAAATATAGCATATTTTATCTAGGAAATTTATAAATTAAAGTGCATGATTGTTTGGTAACTTTATTGGGTGTTCGTAATGATTTTCGGTGTGTACTTTTCGGCTAAGTTTTCAACAATTAAAAATATAACTTTTTAAAACTGTTTTGAAATAGAATTATATACCATGTTTTATGTAGAAAATATGTGGACTAAAATGTATATTTGGTTTACAACTTGTACGGGTGATTAAATCGATGTTGTATGCTTGTTATGGTGCCTTTTCGGGTAAATTTCGGTGTCTAATATGATGATTTCATGAATCCATTTTAGAACAATAAATTAAAGTTCATTTTATGGTATACAAACAAGTCCTAAATGGTATAATAAGTATATGATATGCTAGAATGTTCATATGACATAATTGTTATGTAAAAAGTCATTAAAATGCTCGTAAATGACTAATATTTGGTAGAGTTTTAACTAAGTTAAGGTTTTTATATGATGATTTTATGATAAATTGGTTATGTTATGATGTTAATAACAAGATTTAGTTATTTAGTGTCCAAAAATATTATTTTCATACACTAAAGTTTCCAAACATATAAGTATGGTTTATTGAAAAATCTATCATTTTATGTTAAAATGGTATTTTTCATCGAAATCCAAGTCTTTGATGTTTTGATATAGAATTACATACAATACATTTTGGACTTAGAATGTATTTCTGATATAAACATGTATTTTCAAGGTCTTGGTGTATAAGTTGTTTAATCATAAAACCCGGAAAGTCGAACAAATGATATTCCGGTAACTTTACTTGAAAACGGTAAAATTATATACATTTATATAACTTTATAGATTCTGGACTTAAAACATATTTTTGATGTATACTTTAAAGTTTTAGAATAATTATTATTCAAGAACAAATTCCGGATAGTCGAATGTACGACTATTCGTAAACATACTCAAAGAACGGTAAATTCATAGACGATTGTATGAATATAAATATTGATATGTCTAAGGTGTTAAAGTTTACTTATTTGGTTTATGTGACGGATTATATTGTTGTTATACATATGTTAGATGATATTGTTATGAAAATATGCATATTTATTCTAAGAAATAAATATGATATATGATTTTAGATTAACATGGATTATTAATTAGGTTTCGGGATAAGATCCCGGTGTTATATGAAATTATGTATTATTATATATTGTGTGTTAATATATAAAGGAAAACACCGGAATAATTCATCAACAACGGTTCATTAAGTTAAACGTTTTTCATAAAGATAAACATCTTATTGAGTCTAACAAGTCGGGTGATCAACATGCCATATAGACACATTCTAAGATCATTAGTGTCTTATACACATTAAGAAACATGTAGGTTGAATATCCTTCAAGGACATAATTTAATTGCTAACATTTGCACAGAATCAAGGTGAGTCACAGCCCCCTTTTTACTTTACTTGTTTTATATATTCGGGGGAGAAGCATGCTTACTTTACAAATTTTCCAAGTGGTTTCATGACCCCTTTTAAATGATGATTTCCATTTAAGAGAAGTTATATATTGTTTATTAAGTATGACAATTAGACAATACTTTTAATTGTGACCTTGTGATGACCTTGAGTAATTGTAGTATATACTCGTGGATTTAATACACGGAGGCCCATTTGCATCCATAATCATTAATCGTTAGACCTCAGATTGAGATTGTATTGGTAGATCTATCGGGTTTGACAACCCACTCTCGCTACCAGTCGCCCTGGTTTCCAAGACAAGGGAGTATGTATTTAAAAATGTTTTAGGGAATATCAAGTTTTGGTTTTGTTATGGGCTCTTGGTAGTGTTCTTGTCGTAGTTCCTTGCCTAGTCTACGATAGTCTTACTTGTTATATTGAATTGTTATACTTCTCAAATAAAAACTTATACTAAAAAGTTTGTCAGAACTTATATCAAATACTCCAAGGAATGTCTCACATGAATTCCGAGGGATTCGTTTCTAATACAATTTTTCCAAAGAAATGTTTATCAAAGTAGAACTTTTACCGACATTTTGATAGAATTTTATACCAAATATTCCAAGGAATGTCTTACATGAATTCCAAGGGATTCATTTCTAATACAAATTTTCCAAAGAAATGTTTATCAAAGTTAATTTCTAAATAGAAAAAAATTTACAAATTTTATTGTCAAAACCTGTGTACTCGCCAACTTTATGTTAACATTTTTAAGCATGTCTTCTCAGGTTATAGCTTTAGGCAATGGAATGAGAAGGATCATTAGGGTTTCGAAAACCCAAGAAGACTATTAGATTATTATTAGAATGGCGTTCATTATGTATAAAGCAATCTTTGTAGAATACCTTGTATTTCAGAGTAATTTGCTTATTATTTAATACTTCCGATGTACAATGAAGATACCAATTAGTTTACCCCGGGTTTTGGGGGTGTGACAGTTGATACACGCCCTGTGGTAATTTCTAGCCATGAGGTCTCTTGATCCATGCTTTCCACTTACTAATTGTCAAGGCACGGCACGACCCGTGGTAAGTTCTAAGCAGCAAGGATATTCCTTAAAATCTACAAGAAATTCGTTAGTTTCACTTACTTTTTCGCATGAGTAGATGCGTTTAATTGAGTCTTTCGTCTCTTGTTCTTTGGATACGTGTTCTATTATCAGCTCTTCCTCCTTTGGTATTTTTCTTCCAATATTAACTCCTTGTTCTTGTATTCCATAGCCATTTGTTCTTTGGCTAACATTATGCGTATCTGGAATTTGAGATTTCGTGGGGCTCGCTTTATGCCTTCGTCAACTACGAGCTCTAGTTCCACTTGTGGACGGTCTAGTACTAAAAGTGGATTGCTAGCAAAAACGTAACAACATTGTTCCGTAGGCCGCTGCCCACATATCATACAATGGTAGTCATCTGAACTTAAATAAAAAACCATATTATTTATTTAGTTTTTGTTATTATTTTTTTTTCCAAAAATTAAATTTTTCTGCAATGGGCTCGAGGCACGACCCGTGTTATCAACACACGGCCATGTCTAGGTTCCAAGGAGGTATTTGTGAAACTGAAGTTTAGTGTTTTTGCATCTGGGCTTGAGGCACAACCCGTGTTGTCACAACATGGGGCGTGTTTGGGTCCACATAAGACTTTTGAAAAACGTTTTTAGATTAGGTTGTTAGCTTGGATTTTTCCCCAAATCTTTGTATCCCTTGTAACGGCGCCAAAAAACTTGTCGTATGTCGGTGTGGTTATAAAAAAGATGTTATTTTTAGGTTGTTTTATGCACTAGTTTAAGTTTTAATATTTATAAAAATACTGTATACTACTACCACTCTACGACTCATGTCGGGAAAGTGCACCAATCGTTGGCGTAATATAGCGATGGTAAGATACCGTGGTCGTCCAAGGATATAGGAGTTTTAGTACCGAGTCGTTGTTAACGTTTAGTCGAGTCTAAAAGTTGAGCTTTTTTTTTAAGAAGAACAATATATAAAAAAAGAAAAGAAAAGAATTGGCTCAAGAAGAACATAAAAAGACAGCAATCAATGATAGGAAAAGGCGGTGTTTAGGATCAACATACCTCTTGAAGCTTTGTTAATTAGATCTTACCATGGGGTAACAAGGGCTTGATTGTTAGACGAGGAAGTATGCGTGTTAATGCATAATGTTGTGTAGTATCTGGGTCGGAATCCTACACACTCGATCCTTCCACTTTGAATTAGTAGGGAAACGCAACTCGAGGCTGGAATATAGTATTAATTAATTATATAGTTTAAGGAGTTTATCTTACTTGTCCATATTTATTCCGTCAGTGAGTTGTCAATTCCCATAAGGTGGTTACTTTTATATAAACTAAGTCCTTTACACTTTAGTGTTATCTCCGCACAAAGGCAAGAGCTTACCTAACCTGAAGTCCCATTCAAAACCTTTAACCTCCACTAAGAATGTCAACAAGCTTTGACTTTACATAGACATAGAAAACATGAACAACCCAAGGCAGAAACGCTAAAGACCCAAGTTAATGGAGACACTATTATTTCACTGACTTTAAATAAACTATGTTAATTAGTTAAAGTCATAAAACACACACACACCTTGTTCACCCATGATCTTCCTTAGTTACCTTAACATTAAGGGGGTAAGTTTCCCCTGGTCACCTTCAAGAATCTAGCCAAGAATGACCATGGAAGAAGATATGATCAAACTTGAAAATATTATATAAATCATCAAAAGCTTGTTTACACTTAATGATTCTTGATTTTTTCTAATGATTATAATGAGTAGAGAGAGTGGGAAAGAAAAGAAGTGTGTAGTGGAGAAAACCGGTGGAAATGGCCTCTATTTATAGGCTAGCTAGGGCCAAGCACGGGACGTGCCTGGCTAAATGACTGGTTATTCCCGGTTTTCGAGGCACGAGGCGTGCCTAGAGGCGTGGTTAACTTTGTGGGCCCCACAGGATTTTCCAAATCTTCCCAAAGCTTTCCTTTGTCTTGTATAGCCGAGGCACGGGGCGTGCCTGGCGTTCTTCACCTGATCTTGCCATGGTGGGCTTCTAAAGGTGTCTGGTGGTTCTCGAATCCATGGAATGGGGTATGTTTGGTGAGGCATGGGGCGTGTCAGGACATTTTCTTCCATTGTATTCTGTTTTTTACTCGGTTTTGCTTCCTTTGTTATTTTTGGGTAATTTTTATCCCAAAATTCAATATAAACCAATTTAAGCCTATTTTGAACATTTCATTAACAAAATATATTAAAAAGAGGTTATAATTTGATATAAAAACATTTACATTTTAGCTCATATCACTTTTTAATGCTAAAATTTCTACACCCTTTTGGGGGTTGATGCCTTTTCACTAGCAATTTACATAATTAATCAGTTACACCCATTCTTGATGAAAAACCCCCATTTGAACTTTTATATCATCAACCATCCATTTATACTCCCATGTGAACCTTTGGATGTCCGGTGTATCCATGCTTGCGGGACTATGCTAAAAACAAGCTTGCTCCGTGAAGTATACCTTGTTTTTTAGGGTATCGTCCTAAATACAAAGGGTACCGATGTTTAGACCCTTGCACCAACAATATTTACATCACTCGTCATGCTCAATTTGACGAAACTTATATTCCTTTTGATGAAAATACCATGACCAAACCCATTACCACCCACGATTTAACCACCTTCCTAGATGTCTTATATGACAATCGTCCTAACAAACCCATTTTTTACCTCCAAATTCTGCACTAGCAACATTACCCCAAAACATCACCACTCCACATCCACCTAACCCTCTTGCCGCCTTCTAGCCCAACACCAACTCCGCCTAGCACTCTTTTCACCTCAGCCCCAACTTCTGACAGCCAAATTCCACCCAAACATCATTGTCACCTCATTCCTCGACAACCTCTCCCCTCACCAAAACCTACAACAATCGTTTCTACACCTCCACCCCCACCGCCTCCTCCTTCACATCCCATGATTACCCGTGCAAAAAGCTAGGATTTTTAAACTCACAGACACACACCATCCCTCTTCACCAAGACTTATTTGCCGTTACGGATCCTAAAACTTACAAAACCGCTTCCAAAGATCGAAACTGGGTCAATACCTTACCAGATGAATTAATGCTCTTCATAACAACAACATATGGTCATTAGTGCCAATACTATCCAATTGTAGGGTTGTGGGCTCCAAATGGCTCTATCGTACTAAATTTCATTCTTATGGCACCACTGAGCATCATAAAGCGCACCACGTTGCTCAAGTTTTAGTTAAATCCTTAGCATTGATTTTTTTCAAACTTCAGCCTGGTTGTTAAAGCTACCCTTGTGCATACAAGTTTAGCTTTTACGGTCATTAATGAATGGAAACTACACCAACTCAATGTCAACAATACTTTCCTTCATGGTTATCTTAATGAATATGTTTATATGGAACAACCACCTGGGTTCATAAACCCCACTTCTCCTAATCATGTGTATAAACTAAACAAAGCCATTTTACAGGTTAAGTTCCCCCTTACTCAATATGGCTTTATTTGTAGTTGTGCTGACCTGTCTCTATCCATTTTTAAAAACTGATTGTATCTTCTTGTATATGTTGATGATCTTATTCTAACCGGTAATCAACCTAATGCTCTCACCACCATCATAAAGTACCTTGATAAGGAATTTGCGATTAAGGATTTGGGGGAACTTAAGTACTTTCTTGGGCTTGAGGTTGCCTAAACACCAAATGGACTAATTTTGGATCAATCTAAATATGCCTTGGATATTCTAACTCGTGCAAAGATGTTCGAAGCCAAACCGGCTCACACCTTTAAGCACAGATGTTTCCTTTGTGTCTACAGGTGAACCATTTTCAGATTTTACACATTTTCGCCCAATTGTTGGGGCGCTTCAATGCCTGTCAATCATGCGGCCTGACATATCTTATGAAGTCAATCAAGGGTTAATCACTATCAAGAGGTTAAACAACTTCTTTGGTATCTAAAAGGTGCCCTTGCTTACGACCTCAACTACAGTCCACCTAGTCGCAGTGCTCTTCTTGGAGACTCTGATGCTGACTGGGCTAGATGTTTAGAGACTCGTCAATCTACCTACGGTTACTAAATATTCTTAGGTGGGAATCCCATTTCTTGGAGTGCTAAGAAACAACCCACCATTGCTCGATCTAGTTGTGAATCTAAATATCGGACGAGGGCTAATACTGCAGCATATATTTTTTGGATTACTCATTTGTTACAGGAATTACATGCTTTACCTTTTGAGCGACCAACTATTCCCTGTGACAATCAAGCGCCTGGTTTCTCACTCAACATAGTATCTCATAAACGTGCAAAGCATATTGATCTTGACTATTATTTCATTTGTGAGCTTGTTTCCTCTGGATAGTTACATACACGATTTGTTCCAACCACGCTCCAAGTGGTTGACATCTTTACAAAGAGCCTACCTAGTCCGCTGTTCACTCACTGTCATCAGTACTTCGTATCGATCCGTCACCGTTTCGCTTGAGGGGGGATATAAGTCAATAATATAGTATCTAATTTATGTACTTTTTGTGCAATTCTTTGTTCTTGTAGGTCCATCTCTTGTAATCTCTGTGTGTATTTATAGTGCCCGTTTCCTTTTGTAATTCATCAATTCAATAGATCATATACTTGCAACTTCTACATCTTTCAAAATTTTATATCGAGAAAAGAAGATTCACCAGAGAACGAAAGTGTGATAAATGAAATAAAACTAGCATCCCACGTCATAATTATAACCTGTTGCAACCCATGTTTAGTTTATTTGTATAGAAAGTTAATCGCTTGATAAGATTTTACATATTTCAATCTCTTAGCTGAATAGTTTTTTTTTCGCAGCCTACATATTTTTTTCCATAAAACTTTACTAGCATGAATATATCATATATGTATATGCTTTTTATTGACAAGCTCATAGTGAGACCAAAATAAACTAACTGAGTTACCGCCCGCCACAACGCGTGGGATTGATCCCACTGTGGTATCCTTGACGAGAAGAGAAATTAGTATTACATCCATATTATGTCCTTTATGCGGTAATACTCTAGAAGAGGCGGAATGGTGGATCATATGCTCATCAAAAGTAAGGAGGCAGATCGCATCGCACTCTGGTGTAAAATTCCACAACTTGATGTAGGTATTTCGTGTGATCTTTCTAACATCAAGATCAAGGTGAATTTTGTGGGCAAGAAATGATGAAAGTTATCAAAAACAAGGAGGTATGTTCCAAAAGCATCATGTAACTATGTCTTTTTATCTATTTATTTTTTTACCGGGCTTCTGTACAATTGGTGTGCGGCACGACAAGCCAAGAGAAAACTACTTAGTTGAAAATCCTCTAACCAATTGGGCTATACCATCTTAGCAAACATTGTCTTTTTATGGGTAAAAAATACGGTGAGCTATCTTTGTATGTGAAAATTTTAGTGTAAAAATTAGGTGGTGTTAATTCCACATGTAGTGTGAAACTTATATTTGGTAGGGCTGCAAATGAAACATACATTCAATGAAGGAAGTTCGTTTGTGATCATTTGTTTAACAAATGAACTAACAAAACAAGATTTTTTGTCATTTAGTTTAGTTAAATGAACGAACATGAAAAGAAGCCGCGTTTGTTTATGTTCGTGAATGTTCGGTAACACGTCTATAGTTCATTTGTGTTTTTAAATATTTTAGATGATATTTTTAAATATTTCAAAATTCCGACAAATAAAATATTTAATACGTATTAGTGTATTATATGTTTTGTTAATAAACACTTGTTTGTGTTCGTTTATTTTCATTTGTGTTCGTTTATATTCATTAGTGTTGATGAAAGTTTGCATTCCTTACCTAAAATAAACAAGCGAACACGAATACGTTCATTTTTTTAATAAATGAACACGAACATAAAATCTAGTTCAATAAGTATTTATGAACAGTTCATAAACACGTATTTTCTTTAACAAATGAACACGAACAAGATGGTGTGCATGTTGGTTCAGTTCGTTTACAGCCCTACCCACCACCACCCTATCCACCACCCACCACCACCATCAGCTACCATTCTCCACCCTGAGTACACACATCAGTATTTGGTGTATTTTCTATTTTGGGTTTCTTGCATCTTGCTAGTTCCTACTTTATATACATTTCGAGAGTTCTATCACCACAAAAAAATAAACCAAAATTATATACATGTGAACAATAAGTCTTTTTTTATTATTACTTTCCCACTATTTAGTGAAATAAATATAAATAATTCAAATTCAATTAGATGACTAGCTTTTTCAAATATATAACTTGTCTTATATTCATAATGATAATTAAAAGAATTATAAAATTATAAAATATGATAACTAACCTGCTTGCTTCTCTGTATCTTCCACAGTCAACTCTTGACTCTTCCAGTGTGTAAACAGTCCCTCGAAATTTCAATCCAGAAAAAATTTGGTTTCTCACACTATCTGCAATTTGTAGGGAAGCTGTCAATTCTGATGAATCCAACACACCTATTTGTAAAATTTGTGTATATCAGGTTTTGAAAACCCGCTCCAATTTTATCGATCTGAGGTTATTTATTTATGTCGGGTGATTTATACTTTTTGTTTATTTTTTTATTAAAATAAGAATATTTTTTATATATAATAACAATATTACTTATATAATTCAATGTTTAAAAAATAAATTAATAAATAAGTTTAAAGAAATAATATAATACAATACATTAATTAAGTAAAATAAATCAACTAATTAATAATTTCTTATTCAAAAAGGTAGTTAAAGAAAAGCGGTTTTAAAATAAAAGGGGTGAACCGGGATCGAACCTGGGTTCCCCAGTTGCACACACACCACCAAGACCACTAGACTACACGCACAAATTGTAACAGATCCCACATATCATTATATATATATATATATTCACACACACTCGGGTGGGGAGAACCTGCAACTAACCGGATCCTTGCAACACGCCTTTCCTTTTCTTTTTGAACCTTCCAATAGCTGGCTTGTGATTATTTTGGCAAATTTCAATCATGATAGCTGGCATTCCGCGGCTAATTGGCAATCAATCGAATTCGGTTTCCTAAAACCGAACCCAAACTTCACTCTATATATACCAAAGGAAATCCTCAGTTCAAAATTGTTCATTTTATCCTGTACTACTCGCTTTACTCCTCTGCTCTCGCCCCCCTGTTCGCCGGAAAATTCTGTCAACCGCCGGAACACCACCGCCGGAAATCGTGACCCTCCATTTCAGTATTCGGTAGACTCTCATTCTTTACTTTTGAATTTTATGTAAAAACCTTAACATACACTAGGTTTATCAGAATTAAAATGGGTTAATTTGGGCGGGTATTCAATCGGTTCAAATGTGAAATGAAGAAGACGATGTCAGAATGTTGTTATAATTATTAAAATACGAATCTTGAACGGGTTAAGAACCCAGCCCAACTGGTTGGGCCGGGTGCAAACAAGACCCGGGGTCGTCGGTTGGATTCCACGCACACACACCGGTTCAATTGATTTAAACCCCTTTAATTTATCATTTCTGTATAAACCTATTCAGTATATAAATATAATTGAATTTCAAGTATTAGCGGGTTAGACACCCAACCAGTTGGTTGGGCTGGGTGCAAGTTACAGCAGAGGTCTCGGGTTCGAAACCCTTAGTGCGCGTCCGGTTCGATCCAATAAAACCTTTTTGAATTTATTTAAAATTGGATAAACCTAAAGTGTATATAAGAATAATTAAAATCCAGATTCTTTCGGGTTAGACACGTAGCTCAGTTGGAAGAGCTGCGTGCACACAACCGAGAGGTCACGGGTTCGAGCCTCACCACACGCATGCTTAAAATTCGATTAAACCGGCCACTCACAGCCTTGTCAGTCTGGCAAGATTTTTTTATTTTATTTTTGTTTTTATTCTTTTATTTTATTGTATGACTCATTAATTAAAAATCAATTAAAATGATTTAAGTATATATTTTTAAAGGCATAATTATATCAATACAAATCATAAAATTAACCTAAAAATCTAAACAAAGCTTTTTAACCAAAATATTAGTTTATCTATTTACCGAATTATCGCATTATTATTTTTAGGTTAGTACTTCTTCGCCGGTAAAACCCGCGACTCGTGCGCTCTCATTTCCACTCAAGAATACGCACCCAATGTGAGTGAATCTCTACAAATTCCCCGTTTAAATCATGTTTTAGGGTGTATCATGTGTTGTACAATTTCTTTTATTTTATTTAAACACTTGTGCTAATATCATTTGATCAAATGTGTAAAATTGTTACGTGGGTTGTTTGTGGATACAATTTATCATTTCAGTGCAATCATTTCACTAGGCCCATCAGTTCCTCGTGGGATACGGATTGAGCATCAGGTGCCTCATCAGATCGGCTCCGTTTGATTGAGCCTTGATCTCAATTACATCATTCAATATATCATGTGTTCATTCAATGTGGTTTGTGATTGGTTATATATATACATCTGTTTCACATATGACTCATGCACAATTTTATTTAAACAACAATATAATTCAATTATTCAAATATTTTATCAAGGTTCACTCACCAACTTTTGTTGACCCAAAACTTTCTGTTTTACGCATGATACAGGTGAACAAGCGGAGGAAAGAAACACATATGATGACCTTAGAAGAAAAAACAATTTATTTCATTTGGAACAATCGTTTGATTTATTATTTGTGTTTATATGATATTTGTGTTGGATATTTGAAGTTAATTTGAATTTAATAAATATGAAACTTATTAGTAAATATCATGAGCTTTGGTGATAACCCAATCATGCCCCGAGTTATTCCGCTACGGGTCGAGGTGTGACAGATTGGTATCAGAGCTTGTGACTATAGGGATATAGAATATGTTATTAGACCCTTAGAGCCTATACTATAGTGATTAGATTTTAAATGTTTATGTGTTACGTGTAAAATTCATGATGTTTATATGTTTCATGTTTATTTTCACACACAACATTATGCAAGCACTCTCACAAGTACATGTTAATACGCAATGCTCATCATAGTTCATATCTCCATAACATATCATACCTATGAAAGCACACACCTCACGATTTCACAATTTCCATGATTTCTTTTCAAAGACTTTTGCAATGTTTTCATATTTTTCAAATCACATCAAAGTGAGTTTTCACGACGGGCATGTAGTAACTGGAAGGGTATGAGTACCGGTAGTCGGGACGTCCTGTCTAGGCTTGGCATTCGTATAAATCCAAAATAGAGGACCGGTTTGCCTACCTGGGGACTAACAATGAGAGTACGAAGGACCTATTAGGCCAAAGCATGCTATACCAAACGTCGTGTGAATTAACCTCACTTTGAGTTGTCATTGTGTCTACACCTGGACACCCTCCGACCTTACATCTCGCAATCATGTTTTACGATTTTCATTTGGGTAATGCGAGTGTTAACCAGCCGACACCAATGTGAACCCTACCAAGCCCAATAGTCATGCGGGCCCACATGACTATACAGTCTATGGTATGGGAGACATTTGGAGGCCCAAACATGAGCAAGCCCAAGACATCCAATGGATGTAGTTAAGTTATTTTCAATTATTTATGAATGTTGTTTTCATTCTTTTTACGACACATGACACCTAGAAAATTCTCAAACGCACAATCTCCCTACATATATTCCTGTAGATGTCTGCTAGACACTTACGAGGAGGTAGAAGGTCAGGAAAGTCGAGCGAACGCTTGGCCACGCAAATTGCTTAACAAATGCGCAGTACTTCCTGACATCGTACTACAAGTTCAACAAGCTCTCGCCGTGAATCCCATCAACCCTCCGAACCAAGAAGGCCAAAACGTCGTGAACCCTCATCCCAAAACCACTAAATGCACCTACAAACACTTTAAGTCTTGCGATCCCCCAAAATATGAAGGGACTGAAGGTGTCACCGCTCTCCTCCATTGGTTTGAGGAGATGGAAAACACCTTTCTCATTGCGACTGTCTGAGGATCACAAGGTACATTACGCTACTGGACGTTTGTTTGGGGTAGCCCTTACCTGGTGGAACACGGAAAAAGGTAAGCGGGGTGTGGAAGATGCCATGGCCTTATCATGGGAGGAATTAAGAGAAATCATGACAAGACGCTTCTGCCCTAGAAGAGAGATTAAAAAGCTTGAAGACGAATTGTATTCCCTAAAACAAAAGGAAGGGGATCACACCTCCTACAACAAGAGGTTTCTTGAATTAAACCAGATGGTTCCCAACCTGTTCACTCCGTTATACCGCTTGATCGAGCACTATATTCGAGGCCTCCCCTCGAAAATCCAAGATTCAGTTTTAAGCACTTTTCCCACAACACTCGAAGCTGCCATGGAGCTAGCCATGGAACTTACTGAAAATCGCATTCGAAATGGCGATTTTAAAGATGAGAAGAAGAAAACGACTGTTGAAACCCCAACTCCAACCCAATCAGGCTCATCCTCAAAGTTTGCTGGTAAGAGGAAGCGAAATGGTAAGAACTTCGCCTTCACCTAAACCAACCCTCCCATCACTGTTGCTCCAATCACACAAGTCGCCCCTCCAGCCACACCATTCAAAAAGCCATACACTGGCCCACACCCAAAGTGTAACCGCTGCCAATACCATCACCCTCCTGAGAACCCTTGCCAGTACTGCACAAGCTGTGGCCGTGCACGCCACACTATCCAAACTTGTCGTACACTTCAACGATCGAACCGCAATCAGCCTCCAGCCCAAACCCAAAACCAAATGGTGGGCCAAGCCCAACAACCCTTACTTCTACCACCTGCCCAACCCATAGCACAACCTTACTACCAACCCAACTACCCCATGACCCAACCCATAAGAGCCTGCTTCAACTGTGGTGATCCAAACACTTCAGAAATACTTGCCCACACCTGGTGAACATCATCTATGCCCAAGCCTAAGCAAACCCGGTGAACCAAGCTAACCAAGCTCATCCACCTGCTAGAGGAAGGGATTTCAATATCAACGCCAACCAAGCAAGGGCTGACAACAATGTGGTCAACGGTACGTTTTTCGTAAATGGTAGTTATGCATCCATATTATTCGATACTGGTGCGGATAAGAGCTTTGTATCTTTAGAATTCGAATATATTCTCGACCTACCGCGTGTTAGTCTCGCCGAATCAATCACAGTGGAAGTTGCTGACTGAGAACCCATTTCGTTAAATTCTATTATACGTGATTGTACTCTTACTCTAAATGATCACAATTTCTCGATTGACCTCATCCCTATGAAATTAGGAAGTTTCGATGCTATCATCGGTATGGACTGGCTCAGCCAGCATCACGCCGAAGTGGTGTGCCATGAAAAGTTCATTTGTATTCCTCTCACCGACGGTCAAACACTGCGTATCTTTGGAGAAACTCCCTCAAAAGGGCTCAAATTGATGTCATGCCTTAAAGCTCGAAGATATCTTCGCAAGGATTACATCGCATTTCTAGCTCACATCGCCAAGAAGGAAGGCAAGGAAGGGAAACTCGAAGATATTCCAATCGTGAAATAATTTCCTCAAGTATTTCCCGACGACGTTTCAGGACTTCCTCCTGTGCGAGAAGTCGAATTTCGAATCGATCTTGTGCCTGGTGCTACACCAGTCGCAAAATCTCCTTATAGATTAGCCCCATCAGAAATGCAAGAGTTGGCCAGTCAGCTGCAAGAGCTGACTGACAAAGGATTCATACGTCCTAGCTCGTCGCCTTGGGGTGCACCTGTTCTTTTTGTGAAGAAGAAAGATGGAACATTTCGCATGTGCATTGACTATAGGGAACTAAACAAGTTGACTGTTAAGAATCGCTATCCATTGCCTCGTATTGATGACCTGCTAGACCAACTTCAAGGCGCCACATGTTTCTCAAAAATCGACCTTCGTTCTGGTTATCATCAGCTTAGGGTGTGCGAAGAAGACATTCCAAAAACTGCCTTTCGAACTCGATATGGTCATTACGAGTTCATGGTTATGCCTTTCGGATTAACCAACGCCCCTGCTGTCTTCATGGATTTGATGAATAGGGTATGCAAGCCCTATCTCGACCGTTTTTTCATAGTCTTCATCAATGACATCCTTATCTACTCCAAGTCAAAATCTGATCATGAGCGACACCTTCGACTTATTCTTACACTCTTGAGAACTGAAAAGCTTTACGCTAAGTTCTCAAAGTGCGAATTCTGGTTAAGAGAGGTATAATTTCTTGGTCATGTCGTTAGTGACAAAGGGATTCATGTCGATACTTCGAAAATCAAGGCAGTACAAGAATGACAAGCGCCACGTACCCCTACCGAAGTTAGGTCATTTCTTGGCTTGGCTGGCTATTATCGACGCTTCATTGCCAATTTCTCTCGTATCGCCGTTCCACTCACGGCATTGACTCACAAGGGAAACCCATTATTTGGGGACCAAGCAAGAGGAGGCCTTCGAAACTTTGAAGCAAAAGCTTTGTGATGCATCTATCCTTACACTCCCTGAGGCTGCGAAGACTTTGTGGTTTATTGCGATGCGTCAGGGTAAGGGTTAGGCTGTGTTCTGATGCAAAGAGGAAAGGTGATAGCCTATGCCTCTAGGCAACTCAAAGTACATGAGAAGAACTATACCACTCACGACCTAGAGCTTGGAGCACTCGTGTTCGCTTTAAAGATATGGAGACATTATCTCTATGGTACCAAGTGTGAAATATACACTCACCACAAGAGTCTCCAACAAATCTTCAATCAAAAAGAGTTGAACATGAGGCAACGACGATAAGTCGAACTTCTCAATGATTATGACTGTGTAAATTGGGTTTTGAAAACCCACCCCAATTTTATCGATCTGAGGGTATTTATTTATGTCTGGTGATTTATACTTTTTGTTTATTGTTTATTAAAATAAGAATATTTTTTATATATAATAACAATATTACTTATATAATTCAATGTTTAAAAAATAAATTAATAAATAAAGTTTAAAGAAATAATATAATACAATACATTAATTAAGTAAAATAAATCAACTAATTAATAATTACTTATTCAAAAAGGTAGTTAAAGAAAAGCGGTTTTAAAATAAAAGGGGTGAACCGGGATCGAACCCGGGTTCCCCCGGTTGCACATACACCACCAACACCACTAGACTACACGCACACATTGTAACAGATCCCAATATCATTATATATATATTCACACATACTCGGGTGGGGAGAACCTGCAACCAACCGGATCCTTGCAACGCGCCTTTCCTTTTCTTTTTGAACCTTCCAACAGCTGGCTTGTGATTATTTTGGCAAATTTCAATCATGATAGCTGGCATTTCCGCGGCTAATTGGCAATCAATCGAATTCGGTTTCCTAAAACCGAACCCAAACTTCACTCTATATATACCAAAGGAAATCCTCAGTTCAAAATTGTTCATTTTATCCTGTACTACTCGCTTTACTCCTCTGCTCTCGCCCCCCTGTTCGTTGGAAAATTCTGTCAACAGCCGGAACACCACCGCCGGAAATCGTGACCCTCCATTTCAGTATTCGGTAGACTCTCATTCTTTACTTTTGAATTTTATGTAAATACCTTAACATACATTAGGTTTATTAGAATTAAAATGGGTTAATTTGGGCGGGTATTCAGTCGGTTCAAATGTGAAATGAAGAAGACGATGTCAGAATGTTGTTATAATTATTAAAATACGAATCTTGAACGGGTTAAGCACCCAGCCCAACTGGTTGGGCCGGGTGCAAACAAGACCCGGGGTCGTCGGTTGGATTCCACGCACACACACCAGTTCAATTGATTTAAACCCCTTTTTAAGTTATCATTTCTGTATAAACCTACTCAGTATATAAATATAATTGAATTTCAAGTATTAGCGGGTTAGACACCCAGCCCAGTTGGTTGGGCTGGGTGCAAGTTACAGCAGAGGTCTCGAGTTCAAAACCCTTAGTGCGCGTCCGGTTCGATCCAATAAAACCTTTTTGAATTTAATTAAAATTGGATAAACCTAAAGTGTATATAAGAATAATTAAAATCTAGATTCTTTCGGGTTAGACACGTAGCTCAGTTGAAAGAGCTGCGTACACACAACCGAGAGGT
Source organism: Scalesia atractyloides (assembly GCA_947069175.1). NCBI lineage: Eukaryota > Viridiplantae > Streptophyta > Magnoliopsida > Asterales > Asteraceae > Scalesia > Scalesia atractyloides. The sequence goes on along the minus strand of CAMTDV010000002.1, from coordinate 6,060,009 downwards.
CACGGGTTCGAGCCTCACCACACGCATGCTTAAAATTCGATTAAACCGGCCACTGACAGCCTTGTCAGTCTGGTAAGATTTTTTATTTTATTTTTATTCTTTTATTTTATTGTATGACTCATTAATTAAAAATCAACTAAAATGATTTAAGTATATATTTTTAAAGGCATAATTATATCAATAGAAATCATAAAATTAACCTAAAAATCTAAACAAAGGTTTTTAACCAAAATATTAGTTTATCTATTTACCGAGTTATCGCATTATTATTTTTAGGTTAATACTTCTTCGCCGGTAAAACCCGCGACTCGTGCGCTCTCATTTCTATTCAAGAATACGCACTCAATGTGAGTGAATCTCTACAAATTCCCTGTTTAAATCATGTTTTGGGGTGTATCATGTGTCATACAATTTCTTTTATTTTATTTAAACACTGGTGCTAATATCATTTCGGGATCAAATGTGTATAATTGTTACGTGGGTTGTTTGTGGATACATTTTATCATTTCAGTGCAATCATTTCATTAGGCCCATCAGTTACTCGTGGGATACGGGTTGAACATCAAGTGCCTCATTAGATCGGCTTCGTTTGATTGAGCCTTGATCTCAATTACATCATTCATCATATCATGTGTTCATTCAATGTGGTTTGTGATTGGTTATATATATACATCTGTTCACATATGATTCATGCACAATTTTATTTAAACAACAACATAATTCAATTATTCAAATGTTTTATCAAGATTCACTCGCCAACTTTTGTTGACCCAAAACTTTCTGTTTTACGCATGACACAGGTGAACAAGCGGAGGAAAGAAACACATAGGATGGCCTTAGAAGAATAAACAATTTATTTTGTTTGGAACAATCGTTTGATTTATTATTTGTGTTTGTATGATATTTGTGTTGGATATTTGAAGTTAATTTGAATTTAATAAATATGAAACTTATTAGTAAATATCATGAACTTTGGTGATAACCCAATCATGCCCCGACTTTTATTCCATTGTGGGTCGGGGTGTGACATTTGTAACCGGTGCTTTCAACCACTTGTGTTGATTTCTTTGTAAACATTTATTATATTTGAATTATTTGTCGTTTATCAAGCATATTGGCAATTTCTTGCATTGTTAGTGGGTTGGTAAATTGGTGAGTAATTTATATAATTTAACGGATTGTTAGGTAGTTATGGTTATTATTAAAAATTGTCCCTAATAATTAATCAAAATCATTATTCCAAGGCCATGTCTATGTGGTGTTTGAATCAGTAAAAGGGTTTTTTGTTAAACTGGTATTCGGGATTCCGGGTGGGGGTTACTTCTTCTCATTCTAATAACACTTTTCTCAATAATTTGCGTTTTCTCTCAATCAAACAAACAAACCCCATATTTAGATAGTGATAATTATTTTGTTAGTTACTAAACACTGACCACAAATTCCATGTGGATACCCGTACTAGTTTTGGTATTTAAGTTAAGAATATTTTCTTTTAAATAACCCACGACAGTTACATCACATATAACTAACCATCCTTTAAATTTTATTTTTTGATTAAACTAAAACAAAAACAAAAAACAACAAAAACATTTGATTGGTGCAATTTGCATGGACCCCACCTAATTTAGCCTCCAAGGGCATTACCACACTAACAAAGAAGGTGTTGTGGCCTTTGGCAACCCTCGTGATGTGGTTTAACTAGCTTTTGGGTGGTGGTGTGGCCATTGGTACCACCCCTATAACGCCCCACAATGGGGAGCCTAAAGTTTCTTCCTCATTCACAAACAACATGTTTAAAACGTGTTGGTGTTATTTAATGTCGCTCACTCTTGATAAGCTACAACGTCTTTTTTTTACTCGATCGATGATCGATGTGGCTTTTTTCTAGTTGACCCGTCATGAACTTTCTACACTTAATAACGTTTGCCGTGTCATCCTCGTCATATTGGGTGATTTGGGTAAACATGAGTTGGTGACGGGACTTGTAATGACACAAAGTTAAATAAGATCAATGTATATCAATGTATGTATGTTGACTTGCTTTATCATGTATATCTCGATATCTGGGCACATAATGTCTTCAGTGAATTTGATTAGGGATGGGCTAAACATACCCCCTTTGTTAGTTGTCATACCTCTCCCATTAAAAGTCATTTAAAAAGTTGTCAAATTTCTCCCCTATAAAATTCCTTATTTTTTTAAAGTTAACAAGACTATTTTACTTTCAACGAACAACATATAGAATTCGGTTTGCACAATATCCAAAAACAAAAGTATTTGTTATGGAAGACCCAAACACATTTTAACCATAAAAACGCAACGGAAATACAAGTCTTAAAATTTCTTTCTTTAAAACGTCTTAACATACTTGAAAGTCCATTTTAAAATAACTCTTTTACAATAAATACATCCTTCGTTCTCATATATGAAATAAAACATAACTTATGTTTACTAAATTACATAATCACATATTCCCGTACAATCTATCTTATGACTAGATCCTCGACCGCTTACACCTCATGATGATGATCCATGATTTCGTACAACTTGCATTCATCACATACATTCACATCATTAGTACTTGGTGACATTATATATAATCTAAGTAGGATCACGTCACGGTCTATCCTCATATACATTCCATTCGGTTATCTTTCTGAATTCAAGCATTTCGTCTCGGTGTTTAACCTTCAATGAGTCAACAATAATATACCTTCATTTCATTTAATTCTCAAAGGCCGATAATAATCCCAACTCAGTTATTTGCGATAATAATCTGAACTGGTCAATTTTGGTTGTAAAATAATCCGCCGTTAAAATAGCTTAACGGAGTTAAGTTCTTTTCCGAATTACAAACCGATGTTTTAAGGCTTTTAATTAAAATGAGGATACGAGTCGACTGATGTAAACTTACCTCGAATTGCCCCAACCCATGAAAATGGTGCTTCAATTCGGGTGTTTAAACATCCAATTAACAAAAATCAAGCCATTTCGAGCAGAATTTCGAGGTAAGTTTTACATCAATCGACTCGTATCCTCGTTCTGGTCAAAAGCCCTAAAACATCGGTTTGTAATTCGGAAAAAAAACTTAACTTCGTTAAGCTATTTTAATGGCGGACTATTTTACAAAAAAAAATGGACGAGTTCGGATTATTATCAGCTAATAACTGACTTGGGATTATTATCGGTCAAAGTTAAAAAGGTAGGATTATTTATTTGCAATTTGGGTTAAACAAGTTATGTTTAGGCTAACCTAAATTTATGTATGTGCTTGTTAGGATTGAATCTTTCACACGAATCAAAATATGAGTTGGGTTCGGGCTGCGCATTGCAACCCACCAACGAAACACGATTTTGCATGGCTGGTATTATTACTGGTTCGAGCCAGATTTGCTAGAATGATTCTTTTGACAGCCACTCATAAGTCGAGGTATACAATTAACCATTAACCAAAGTAAATATATTAAATCATTGTACAACATCCAATAATAAAAAATATAAAAGTAACATTTAAGAACCAATAAACATCATGAACAAACTTTCTGAACTCTCATCAAAGTAGCTTCTTTATGCAAGCTTTCTGCCAAATTACCTCCTCACCCTTCTATACCCATGAACATACCACTAGATTGGTTTGTTCAACAAAGAAAGATACATCAAATCCAAAAGAAATGTAAAAATACATTCCACAAATTACCTTTTTACCCATTGAACTCTCAAGTAGTAGTGATATCAAGCTCAGTTGTTGTAACATGCAACCCTTTTGTTATTTCTTGTGATTTTCTCAGAAGAAACCAACCAGTTTGATAGACTGGCATTTACTGCTGTTTCTTGATTTTTATTATCGGGTTCGCGCGATTTCAAATTCTCCTTTTGCCCATTGAAAGTCAACGGTTTTCGTGTTGACCCGTTTGATTTCAATGCTTTCCATTGTGATAGATTTTCCACAGGTTTCAACACAGATGAGATATAACCATTTCTATCGCGCGCAATCCTGTTTAACTCCATTGATGGAACCGAAACTTCATCATGATCATCAATATTATCATCAAAACGTTCTTCATCTTCCAAATCATAATCTTCATCATCACCATCAAAATCATAGTCTTCATGCTCTAAATCATCGATTTCATCGTCACTTTCGACACAATTTCCATACCTATAATTTGGTATGCTCGAAACAACTGAATCGGGCTCGGATGATTTGGGAAAAGTCTCGCCTTTTTCGTTTTTTTCCAACAAAGATTCTGTGCTATCATACACTTGAATGGGCTCATAGGTTGTGACATTTGCATCAAATTTTACTTTTTTTCGCCTCTTCAAGCTCAATGGTACCTCAGTCTTCTCTCTACATCCGAATAACATGTTAAAATCTTCGTAGAAACGAATCGAAAAATCAAATTCAAGAAAGCATTACCTTGAATTTGAAACTTGATTGGATAATCTTTCTCTAATGCTCTGATCCAATGATGCATCAACTTTTAAAATGTCCTGAATTCTAGGTTTCTGCAGCAAAATTATGCATACATGAACCGATCAATTCAAGATTCCGACTTTAAATTAAGGTAATTTGAAACCAACTTGCTTACTAAATGGTTCGATTTGGTTTGAAATTTAACTCAAAATCTTGAAATGATACAACTTTAGTTAAAAAAAAAACCTAGGTATTCATGAACTGATCTATTCAAGATTCTGATTTTAAATTAAGGTTCTTTATAGTCATAATTAAAACCAATTTACTTACTAAACGGATCAACCAGGGTCAAACTTTAAGTCAAAATCTTGAATTCATCACACAATTTGAGAAAAAGTACAGGCATTCTAAAACTGATCAATTCAAGAATCTGACTTTCAATTATGGTAATTGAGGTTCTTTAGAGTCGTAGCTGAAACCGATTTGCTTACTAAACGATTCGATTTGTAACAAAAAAAATTATCTCAAAATCTTGAATTCATCATATAACTTGAGTAAAAATATAGGCATTCATGAACTGACCAATTCAAGATTCTGACTTTAAATTAAGATAATTGGGATTCTTTAGAGTCAAATTCTAACCAATCTGCTTACAAAACGGGTCGGTTCGAATTAAATTTAACTCGCCATTTTGAATTTATCGTACAATTTCGCTACAAAACAGGGGAATCTTTCAGTTTCTTGGGTATCAAAACGATTCGATTCGGGTCAAAATTTAACTCAAAATCTTGAATTTATCATACAATTTAGCTAAAGAAAACAGGGGAATCTTTCACTTTCTATAAGTTTCTTGTGTATCAAACAGTAAAATGAGACACTAAACTGTAAAGGGTGTGTGTTAAAACTTACTTGATCTCTAGGAATAACCTTGTACCTCTGTTTTTTACGTTTTCGATCAACCGAAGAACCGAAACATCCAAGAAAACAACCCATTGGAGATGGATTAGTGTGTGTGTATGTGTTCTTTATTTGTAAAGATTTTTTTGTGGGTGTTCTAGTAGGTGTTAAAGGGTGTTCATAGTATAAGAAGAAAGCAGAAAAAACGGTCAAATGTTTGAGCTTTTTTGGTTTTGGGGGTAAAGAATGGTTAGGGTTTAGGTTTTTGAAAAGGGTAAGTGACCGTTGGGTTCGGTGTCAATGGGTCAGGTGATGGGCCTGGGGTGGGGATGGGACCATTTGTTAATTATTACGGATAACGGTGGAATTTTTGTTTCATGAATTGTCTGCTTGTCTTTATTGAAAGTAAATTTATTATATAATTTATTTAAATTTAATTTAAATATTATAAATTAGCAACTTCTATGTGTCTATAGGTTTTGATCTTAATGCTTGGTAAGTTTTTTAACAAAAAAATGTTTTTTTTTATCCAAAACTATTTAAATTTTTTTACTTTTAACTCAAAACTTTTTATCGTTTTCAATTTAATCTCACAACTTTTTTACTTTCAACTTTGATCTCATGTACTTTTCATCATTCGCAAATTTTTGGTTTTACGATTCGTTCTAAATTTTAAGAGTTAACACGACGCAGCGTACGTGTGTGGTTCAACGCTTTTTATGTTTCTTATAAGTTTTACGAGTTAATACGACGTAACGTCCGTGGGTGGTTCAACGTTTTTACTCATCTATTTTTCCCGTTTGATATTTCCGTCATAACGTGCGGGTCCTAAATCGACTTAGTTATTATTTTCTATGTTTTACATGTTGGTATAATTTCTTCGCATTAAGACGCCGCATATTCAGTGTTGGTATTGATTTGGTGGTCGATCGTGACAGTGTGACATTGATTTTATCTGGCATGGTTTTATGCATCCGTCACAACGCAGGGGTGCTTAACACTAGTTTATACACTATAAATTATCAACTTTTTTGTGCATTAGGAGTTGTACATCATGTTTGGGGAGTTTTTCAAAAAAAAAGTTGATGTTATACTTTTAGTCCAAAAGCATTTGATGTATTATTTTTAACCCAAAACTATTTGGGTTATAACTTTTAACCCAAAACTTTTCATCTTTTCAGTTTAACTTAATAACTTTTTTTATTTTTAACTTTGGTCCCTTATACTTTTCATAATCCGCAAATTTTTCGTTTTACGCTTCGTTCTAAATTTTGCGAGTTAACACGGCGCAACGTGCGTGTGTGGTTCAACGTTTTTACGTTCTGTTTTACGCTTTGTTCTAAGTTTTGCGAGTTAATACGATACAATGTACGTGTGTAGTTCAACGTTATTACGTCGTCTATCTTTTTCCTGTTTGACAAATTTGTCATAACGTGCGCGTCCTAAATCGACTTAGTTATTATTTTCTATGTTTTACGTTTCAGTCTAATTTTTTCGCCGCTAATTCAGTATTAGTGAATTTTTCACTCACGGTGGTATGACATTGATGCTATTTGACACTATTTTATGCCCCGTCGCAATGCGGGGGTGCTGAATACTAGTAATAATATTAATAATCATAATAATAATAGTTGTAAACGTCTATTTGATCAAATACCAAGTCTGTTAAGAACACATATATTTCATAACAAAAGTAAGAATTTGGTCAAAAATAATTCGAATTTAAATTTTGAAACACTTATCATTGTTATTCGAATACAATATTAGAATATAAATTTCTATGTTTAAATTTAAATGTCTTTGCAAATAAAAAAAAATGACACATGTGTAAGTTTGTTATTTACACATGTGTAAATTTATTATATATGTATAAAAGAATCATTAAAGATGATTTTGATAGGAAGGATGAATTAGTAAAAAGTAAATTTTTTTTTTAATATTATATTTACTTTTAGCTGACGCTTCTGAATTGTATTGTTTTTGTGGACATTCACCTATCTTTCTTGCAAACAAACAGTTATATACTTTATATATGTTTTATTTGTTTGCTAAGTAAATGTAAACTTACATTGTTATGGATAGAAGTGTAGCAGCTTTCATATGAGTAAATGTGTGGTTTCGAAGATCTGAGAGTCTCAGAACTTCAATTGTGATTTGAACGGAGGTCTTAGCATTGCTTTGTTTTTCTCTCTTTTCCTATCAGTGAATTCCGACCCTTTTGTTCGAAATTTCTTCGTCGTACCGAACTGCTTGCAGAATCAAATCCTGTTCCACAAGATCCTATATCAGTTATATGCTATAACAACGCATTCACATACAATCGACAAATTCTCAAAAAGCGAAACCGATTAAACGTAATGAAAATTACCTTCATATTGCAGATGTGGAAACAACACCGAGCATGTGTGTGGCCTTGTAAAGGTCTTATCTTCTATATCCAACACAAATCCATCCTGAATACATGAAAGTCGAAACCTCGGCCTCATATTTTTTTCCTACTTGAGTTCTGGAACTGGGAAAAATTCTAGATGACAAGGAAAAGCTCTGTTTGGATGTATTTGAGTGAAGAAGAAGATGAGAGTAACTGAAACCGCTTTTTGGAATTGTGAATTCGAGACGACAAGGAAAAGCTCCATTTGGATGGAACAGTGAGATATAAACGGAAAAAAAGTGAATGCTAATATGGCAGCGGTTTCAGAGATCTGATGGCTAATCATCTGTACACGTGTAACCTCTGATGGATAATGGATGACAGTTGTTAGAGAAACCGCTGCTGGAAACCAGCAGTGGTTGAGAACAGTGGTGACTTTACTCTATAAGAGGATAGATATCAGTGGATAAGACAAACAATTAATTAGCCCAAGCAGTGGATGAAAACAGTGGAGATGATAGCAGAGGTTACATTTATCAGTGGATAGACAATTAAGCCAAACAGAGGTTTTTAGAGAAACAGTGGTTTAAAACAGACTTTTAGGATTATTGAAAATTTCAATTTAAGCTAATTTTTAAGGATGTTTTTTTTTATTTTCTGAAAACATTTTAATGCTTTTTATTCATGGAAAACAAAATTTTGCTTTTAATCCATGTTAATCATGCCAATTCTAGAGATCAAGCTTTCAAAAGTAGATGTATGTAACGCATTTGTTAGAACATCTGCTAGCTGATCCTTAGGTGGAACATGATGCAGAGAAATCAGACTTTTTTCATAGCAATTCCTCACAAAGTGATGTCTGATGTTAATGTGCTTGGTTGTTTAATGTGAGACTGGATTTTTAATGATGTTTTCATTTGCTTGACTATCTAACGAGTCTTTAGAGCAGTTACACCAAAATTCAGCAATTGATAAGCCATAAGAGTTGAGTAGTGCAACTTGTAGCAGCAGTATATTCAGCCTCATCTGTTGAGGTTGAAACTGCAGCTTGCTTTTTGCTTTGCCAAGAAACTAAGCAATTGCCTAGAATTTGACAACCTCCTGATATGGACTTCCTTGTTGCATGGCATCCAACAAAGTCACTATCTGAGTAACCTAAAAGCTTAATATTCCCATTAGCAGGATACCAGATACCAAGTGTGAGAGCACCTTTTATATATCTGAATATCCTTTACAGCAATAAGATTTGACTTCCTAGTTGCTGACTGGGATCTGGCACAAACACATGTTGCAAACATGATATCTGGCTTAGATGCAGTTAGGTACAATAAAAACCCAATCATGCTTATATAAAGAGTTTGATCAACCAAGTCATCTTTGTCATCAATAGTGACCAGCTTTGATGCGATCGTGGGTGTACTACATGGTTTACAATCATTCATATCAAATTTTGTAAGTAGTTCTTTGACATACGTACTTTGATGAATGAAAGTACCATTTTGCAATTACTTAACTTGGAGACCAAGAAATCATTGAAGTTCACCCATAACACTCATTTCAAACTCTGTTGTCATGAGTTCTCTAAACTCTTCACATATAGTATTGCATGCGGATCCAAAAATGATGTCATCCATATAAATTTGGACAATCATCAAATCTTTTCCTCTCCATTTTAAAAACAAGGTTTTATCAATTTTACCTTTTGTAAAGCCTATGGATAAGAGAAAGGTGGAAAAAGTTTCATACCAGGCTCTAGGTGCTTATTTCAAGCATATAAAACTCTGTTTAGCTTATAAACATGATCTGGATAAATAGCATCTTCAAAACCAGGGGGTTGGCATATATATACCTCTTCCTTGATCTTCCCATATAAGAATGCACACTTGATATCCATTTAATACATCTTGATGTTGTGGTTGGCATCAAAGGCTAAGAACAGTCTGATGGCCTCCAATTTTGCAACTGGAGCAACTGTTTCATCATAGTCAATGCCCTCTTCTTGTCTGTAGCCTTGAACCACAAGCCTGGCTTTGTTCTTGACAACAATGTCCCTTTCATCTGTTTTGTTTTTGAAGACCCATTTTGTGCCTATGGGACATACATCCTGAGGGAATGGTACAAGTTCCCATACTTGTTGTCTTTTGAACTGTAGGAGCTCCTCTTACATGGACTATACCCAACTATTGTCTTTTAGTGCCTCTTGGTACTTGACAGGTTGTGTGAGTGATAGAAAACCAGCAAAAACACAAATGTTTTGAGATTGACTTCTTGTGAGAACCCCTTCATTGATGTTGCCAATAATTTGGTCAGATGGATGGTTTTTAAGGTAGATCAGATCTCCCTTATATGTAACAATGACATTTTGAGGTGAAGGCTGCATATGGGAATCATCTAAGCTAATATCTGTTGGCAATTTTGAAGAGCCAACATCTGTATGGAATTGAGGTGGAGGTATGGGTGGAATAGGGGTAAAGATGGGTTGACTTTTGTTCATATAGAATGGACTTTTGTCAACAGAGGTTTGACTAGTGAGCTAGCAGAGGTTTGAGGATCAACAACTATTGATCTAGCAGTGGTAGAGTTTTCACAGTTGTTAGTAACATCTTTCTCTCTGGTGGATGCAATGACTTTATATTGTGGAATCACAATGTCATATCCATAATCTTGATGTGAAGACTGTGGTGTACCTACATGGTTAGTCTTGATAGACACATCTTCAAAAGTAAATTAATCTAAACAAAAAGTTTAGCAGGATTTGCTGGGATTTTTAATGAAAAAAGTTCATTGAACTTTACATTCAAGGTCTCTTCCACACATCTAGTCCTTGAATTAAAGACTCTGTAGGCTTTAACAGTGGTTGAGTATCCCAGAAGATAACCACAATCCACTTTGGCTGCAAATTTTGAAACTAAATCTTTTAAGTTTAAAATGAAACATGGGCAGCCAAAGATTTTGAAATATGAGATCAGAGGTTGAATCTTCTACAGAATTTCATAAGTAGTCTTTTGATCCTGTGGTTAACTAAAACTCTATTTTGTACATAGCAAGCAGTGTTTACAGCCTCCGCCCAAAAAGACAAAGGTAAACTTGAGTTTGCAAGCATTGTTCTAGCAGCTTCAATCAAAGTTCTATTTTTCCTTTCAACCTCCCCATTTTGTTCTGGTATCCTTCGGATGCTGTATTGCCTAACAATCCCTTTTGACACATAGAAATCATCAAACTTTTTATTTTTAAACTCTGTCCCATTGTCACTCTTAAAGACTTTTACTTGCAGGTCAAATTGCTTTTCAACTTGTTTTACAAAATTTTGCAAAATACCTTCATTCTCCTCTTTGGAGTGCATGAAGTAGGTCTATGTAAACCTTGAAAAATCATCAATTATGACAAGACAATATCTCTCCTTTTTTAAGCTCATGATTTTTACAGGGTCAAACAAGTCTATGTGTAGCAATTGCAAATACTGACTTGTTTTGGACGCTTCTATTGATTTGTATGAACTTTTATGTTGTCTACCTTTTAAATAGGAAACACAACGTTCATCACAGGTGAATTGTTTTGATGAGAGACCTCTTACAAGACCTTGTTTGGAGAGTTTAGTGATAGTTTTAATATTTGTGTGACCAAGTCTTCTATGCCATAGTTCTATCTCTTTGTTAGAAGCAACTGAGAACAGACATGCGTTGGACATTGGACTATCTTTCAACATATCAACTACATACACATTTCCACTCATGTGAGCAACAAGCTGTGCTTTGCTCTCATATATGATTTGATCAATCTTTTCAACCACTTCTGGCCCAACAATCTGACAAGTTTTCTTAGTGAAGAATGACCGATAGCCTTTGTCACTCATTTGAGATACACAAAGAAGATTAAATTTCAGATTGTCAATAAGATTGATATGTTCAAATTTGAGTTTCCCGACCTAGACTGTCCCTGACCCTAACACCTTCCCTTTTAAATTGTTACCAAAGGATATATCACCCCTCCATGTGCCATGAAATCTTTGAGTAGGGCTCTATATCATGTCATGTGTCTGGAGCCTCCACTATCTATATACCATAAACTATCAAGGCAAGTAGAAACTCTCTGCACATTAGTAAACAATTAGTTTAGGTGAGTTTCCAAAGCCAAGATGACTTTGGATGGGGTCAAAGACATTTCAGCCTCAAGTCCAAGAATATGGTTAGTGATTTGAACAGATTTTGATAACAACTGTTGTGAACCATTTCCTATCAACTTATCATAACCATGAGGATGTCTGTTAACTCTTGGTTTAGATGGTCTTTTGTAAACCTCATAGCCAAGTGGTACACCCTTGTAAGCAGGTTGGTCATATCCTCTTGGAAATTTATTAGCTGGTGGTGCATCTGTTACCTGAACCTTTCTTGGAGCAGAGGTTATATTCAATTATTTGGTAACAGATGTTTGGACAGGGACAAAAGTCTGTTTGGTCTTTTCATTTCTTAAACTCTCTAGTGTTATAGATTTATATCATTTCTTTTATCATCAATTTTTTTTAGATAAACACACTCTTGAGTTTTGTAGTTTGTTCTGCCACAAATGGTGCAATTTGGTGAATCAATGGTCAGACTTGTTTTGTTTATATCATAAGCTTTTAGAAGAAAACAGTTTTTAGTGACATGATTCTTCTTTTCACAGAAATCACAAAACAAGTTTGATATTTTCTCTCTTTTCTTCTATTTTTCTGACTTTTTGTCAGCAGATGTATGTAACATCTGCTGGAAGATCTTTTAAGGGAATGATCTTGACTTTTGGTGCTTTTACACCTTCAATCGTTGAAAAATCCATTGGCTTAAAGTTGTCAAGAATGTCACACTCATCTGACCATGTAGGTTTAAATTGATATTTTTCAATTTCCTCAAAAGTTGAGGATCTTGCTGGTCTTTCTAAAATAATTTTCTTACCATTTGGTTCAGTGACTTTAATTTCTTAACCAGCCAAATTTGTTGGAATAATTTCAACCAACTCACAATCATTTACAGCAGTGTTTTGAGAAACTTGGTCATGTTTTCTAAAACCCACACCAAATATTACATTGCTTTTGATTTGTGATTCTAACATCTGCTCATAACCTTTGCAGGATTCTACCCATTTTTCACAAGTAATTTGGGTAGATTCAAGCTCCTTTTTACAACTTTGATTTTCTATCGTAGTTTGGAGTTGATCCTTGGTTATGCTAGACTCATGTTTGAGGCTACTGATTTCAAACTCTTTTTCAAACAGGTTAGATTTTAACTCTTTTGCATGTTTTTTAAACTGAATTTCATCATCTAAAATTTTGTTTCTAAGGTTTTCATTTACCTCTTTTATGTTAGCAAAAGAAATAATACATTTGTCTGAACATAGGTCTTTAAGAACTTGAGGTGATACCTTAGCAGCAGCCATCATGGCACAGTCACATTCTCTTTCACAAACACTGGTTTCCCATGGGTCTGACACTGAGATCACAGTTTCTTCACCAACCTTCTCTTCTTAAAAAACCAGCCACAACATTTTTACGAACATCATTAGAATTTAACACTACTTCATCATACTCATCCCCTTCAAGTATTGTGTCTAGTGCCATAAAACAAAAATCATCATGTTTCTTTTCAGTGTTAGCAACTAGAGAAAAATTCTCATCAGTCAGTTCTTCAGGTAAGCTACTCCAATTAGCAAAACCTTGTGTAAAGAAGCTCTGTTGACTGGTCTCTACAGGAGTAGAGGTTTGTGTAACTTGTGGTACAGGTTGCACTTGAACCTAAGGACTTAGGGCTTGAACATACTGTATCTGAGGAACAGTGGTTTGGACAAACTGAACTGGAACAGTGGTTACAGGGTGTATAAAATGAGCAGTGTTTTGCATATGAGGAGCAAGGATATATTGGGAATAATGGACAGTGTTTTGTGTGTTTTGAGGTCTAGGACTTGGGTGTGTGATAATTGGACATTTGTTTGACTGCTATACTCCGTAGCAAAATGACCTAACCTGTTACACTTTTAACATTTAATCTTTGACTTATCCAACCCAACTTTTAACCCTCCTTGCAACCCTAGGAATTTTCTACCAGTTCTTTTATAGAACTTGCTGGTCCTAACACTCAACAATGTCAGTTGGTGTAATATGTTCATTTCTTCTAAATTAGTTGGATCAAAATGTTGAAGATCATTAAGTTCAAAGGATAAGTTGTCAGAAACTTGGTTTTCCCTTTGCTGCAAAAGCAAAATTGGGTGAGCAAGAATCAGAGTTGAAATTCCCACCAGATGTTATGACATAAAATGATTATAACTCTGTTCCTTGCTACTACCAGAGGTTTCTACTTGACCAAAAAGTGTTGTACTACCAAAAGAATAGTCATCAGCCACTTTTCCTGATTCTTATAGCTTCTTTTTCTGGTTAAGCTCTCTCTTATAAGTGAGAAGCCTACCATGAAGTTGAGTCAAACTCATCTTTTTAAACCCAACAGAATTTTTGGTTACAAAGGCATTAGTGTCCCATTTATCTAGTAGTGATCTAAGAAATCGGTTATTCAAAGTAGAATTTGCAAAATTAACATCTACCAGTTTTAACTCACTAATTAGACAACTAAACCTTTCAAATTGTCGAGTTAATGATTCTCCTTTCAAATGACAAAATGTTTCATACTGTTGGTTCAAAACTTCTTTGTTATTTTCAATAACACTTACAGTGCCACCAAATTGTTCTTTCAGAGTATCCCATAACTCCTCTGCATTGCTGTAGTGCAGCAGGCCAGCATAGATATCATTAGGCAAAGCAGTTGCCACGATACTAAATGCCTTTGTATCTAGCTCAATTTTCTGAAAATCTTGCTTAGAGTAATGTTCAAGACTCTTTGGAACTTGAACTTTTGGATCTTTGGCACTCGGTATCATCGGAACATGTTTTCCGAAGATAACCGATTTCCAACAACCCACATTCTGTTGTGCAAGTATGTGACCCATCCGACGTTGCCAGATATTGTACTCTGATCTGACAAGTATCGGAGGTTTGTACATGGTGCCAGTATTGTGTGGATCTTGTGGATTTGAGACATTCTGATTGTTTATAAACAGGTTTTTGTTTAAAAACTTTGAACGTGAATAAACATTTACTCTGTTTTCAATACAAACGAACAAACGAATTAGCAGTGAGAGCTGACTAGTTTATATCAAATTGATTGTTAAATCAAATTTGAACGACCAAGCTCTCATACCAATTGTTAGGATCTGAGTTTGATATTGTTGTGAATGTTTAAGTGAAATCAATGGAAGAAGATAAACAAGTATGAATTATGCAGTGGAAATAGTAAACTTTGAAATCATAACAATAGAAAGATTGTTTTCATTGACATTCTTTTGTAATTATAATCACGTATGCATGCAAACTCTCCCTCAGCCTAAGATCACTCTAATTTGTTCGTACAGAATGTGTAGAAGAAAGTGATGGATAGAACAGTACATGCACTATTCTATTTATAGTACATTACAAACCACTGAGCATCTTTGGTTGACGTCACTATGAAAGTGACATTTAACAAACTAACAAACTCTGACCTCTGCTAGACCTAAACACTGTTTCATTAAAATATAATATAAACTCTGATAATAACAACTGTTGAGATATCCTATGTTGGGTTTCATCATTTGTTAGTCTTTAGTAGACTTTATCTTTATCAGAGGTTCTCATCATCAGACCTTAGTTTCCAGCAGATCTTAGCCGTTAATCAGATCTTGTGAACAGTTTTTAAATCCCAACAGAGTTTAGAGCAGCAGATCTTTATTATAAAGGATCAGATATTAGAGATTATTTTAGCTTTTCAATTATCTATTATTTTGTAGGATTCAATAGATCCAACAAATGTGAAAATTGGTTGGGAAAGAGGGCCCTCAAATTTCAAAATTAATAAACCATAACTTTATTTCGTTCCCTTTCATTATGAATGCAACAGATAAAGATACTTAACACATGAATTCAAATTAAAGCAATCCATTTTAAAATCTAAAGCATGTGATATTGTGATTCTCTCAAAGATTTTGGGAGAGGAATAGAAGAATCAAAGTAGCGACATGAAACGAAAGTTGATGCAGGTCTAAAAGTGGTGGGGGGGGGGGGGTTGCCCAAGTTTGAGTCCAAAAAAACGCATTCCAGTAGAACTTACGAACGCTTTTATATTTTTCTTCATGTTTTATGCATTTTGTTTTTGTTTTGTGTTTGTGTTTGGCCTATCGCCTTTTGTGACCCATTTCAAATTTATGTTCTTATTTAAGTCCTCATTTAATTAGGATGGTCATTTATCAATTTGGCAATACACATCCTATCATTTCATATTCTCTGCCTTTTAGGACGAATTTGAGGGTTTGAAGAAGATTATCACATGTATTCTTATAATCAACGTGATTAATTCTTCGTTACAATTTTACACACTACATCAAAAGTGGAAAAGATTGGTGTTCTGGTGTATGGGGAAAATGCACGTTACAATGTATTTTGAAACCTATCAACATGTTGGTCGTGGTGCTTGCGAAATTACTCACTCCCAATTTCATATTGATGTTTGGAACCATAAGTCTAATATTAGTTCTTGTACTTATTTACTTTAAATTGATTTTGTAAACAACCACACACATATACATACACACGCATATTCCAAATCATGGGACTAAAAGGTATAGAACTAAATTAAGCAAAGTTTAAGTATTGTCTAACTATTTTTTCAGAGTAAAATGAAACAATTACAAAGGAAACTTTAACCAATCATGGTTCTTCTTTTAAAGATAATTACAATAAATCCTAACTGTATAACAAATTCTAATTGATATATTATATATAATCTATATCTATACTTACTATAAAATAAACTAAACCTATGGGGTACATGTGTCGTATTAGTATGCATCCTCAAAAAATTTTTCCCACCTTTTTCTTACTCTAATTTAGTTAATATCTAAGTGATAATACATAATTATAGATATGTTTTATTTTTTTTATTTTACGTATTCTTTATGTTTAAATTTTTTAAAATATTCCTTAACAGATAAATGATAAGCTATAATTATAGATAGGGTTTTTTTTATTTTACGTATTTTGAGGTTCAAATATTATTTATATATTTTTAACCGAATTCATTTGATTACTGTATAAATTTAATTATATTATTAATTTATAAATTCAATAATATTATTAAAATTCTTAAGGTTATGTTTTTCTTTTCCATTCCAACTAAATAAAATTCAACTCATTCATTTTATTATTATTATTATTATTATTATTATTATTATTATTATTATTATTATTATTATTATTATTATTATTATTATTATTATGTCGTCGTTGTTATTATTAGTATTATCATTTCAGTCATACGTTATAATTTAGTTAGTCGATGATTTATTTCCCCTCTTATTTCACTCTCTTTTAGATTTTGTTATTCAAATTTAATATTTTATTTATAAAAATCCATAATATCTTATCACAAAAACTGTTTGATAGTATTTTAATCTTTATTATTAAGTATATTTATTTTATTCAACCGTCTAATAAACGGAGTTCTAACATAATTTTAATTAATATATAATAAACAATGTCTCTTTTCTCTTTGTGAATTTCCTTTTTGAAAATTGCTTTTTTTTTTGGCGTATAACTATTGAAAATTGCTTCTTCTTTTTTTGTGTGTATAACTAGGTTCCGTTCTAAAAAAAGGGTTTACTAGTAATTATTATTCCATAATAACATTGTATAGTTAAATGGAACACGAAACTAGCCCTTTTCACGCCGTCTTTGCGAAAATGGTCCACTGACACGGCTTAAAGAGCCGTTTCCGTTAACGGAAGCGGCTCAACACTAGTCTTCATCGATAACCAATGGCAAATTGACACGTGTCCGACAACCCTGAAACGGCTTTGAGCCGTGTCGGGTAAGGAAACGTCTCAGCCGAGCCGTTTCACGTGGAGCTGACATCGAAGCCGGGTAAGGACCCGGCTCGTCCCTTAGCCGGGTACCTTCCAACGAGCCGAGGTGGGTTGAGGCGGCTCAGAGCCGTTTCCTTACATGTTGATGCGGCTTAAAACCACTATTTAGGCGGCTCAGAGCCGTTTCAAGTCACTGTTCAAGCCGTTTCAGTACGAATATAAGCCGGTTTACGATTACGTGCATAGGTTATTTATTTACAATTAGTTTAAGGCGTTTTACGTTTAAAGTAAAATTAGATTTTTGCAACATGAAGCTTTGTTTTGTTGTATACAGCGGTGGAAAGTGGCAGATTGTTAATGGAAACTTGGAGTATGTTGCTGATGCCGATGCAGGTAGACGTGGTTTGGAAATTGAAACCATCTTTCGTACATTGGTCTTTTAAGTAATGTTTCTAAGTTGTGTGGAATTCCAAACATTAAAAATCTATCGTACCGGATGTCTTCGTTTACTGATTCGATCGATATAACTAATGATGGTGATCTCGCTTTTTTATTTAATTTTGCCATGCAAAATCCTTTTGAATTATATAAGTTGTACGTCATTCAGGAGTCGTGTGTTGGGTCATCTAGTTTTCCTTCCGATCAAGATACATTTAAAGTTCCTGATTTAAATGTTCCTTTTAATGAAGTTAATGATAATGTTTTAAAGGACTATACAACGACTTTCGATAATTTACATGGTACAACACAAACACTGTCTCCATCAATTAAGTTTGAGCCAGGCTACGTATTCATTAACAAAGAAGAAATGAAACTTGAGCTAGGAAAAAAATGTTTGTTAGAACATTTTGAGTTTAAAGTAGATAGATCGTCTAAAACCAGGTTTGATGTGTCATGTTTGGTGGATGGGTGCGCATGGCGTTTTAGGGCATGTAGTATTGCTGGTTGTGCCATGTTTGTTGTGAAGTATAAGAACGATAAACACACATGCTCAAAGACGCTAACGTACCCCCATCTTCGTCAGGCAAACCCAATGGTTGTGGCTCACTATTTAAAGGAATCACTAAAAGATAGTGGTAGAAAATATCGGTCCACAGATATTGTCAAAGATTTTAAACAAAGATTCCAAGTGGACATAAGTTATAGTCAAGCTTGGCGTGAAAAAAGTCACGCGCTAGAGATTCTACAAGGAACAAGCACAGATTCCTTTGTTGAACTACCGTTTTACTGCTACAATTTAGAGCGGGCAAACCCCAGTACTGTCACTCGCATCAAGACTGACGAAGAGAATCGGTTTGAGATGGTCTTTGTTGCCATCGGTGCTGCTGTAAGTTATGCATTTTACCTTTTATGTAGTTATCTAAAATTAAAACGCGGTTGACCTCTTACGAATTTTTACTTTCAGATTCGTGCCTTTATGTGTAATCTCAGGCTGGTGGTTATCATCAATGCAGCACACCTAAAAGGTGAATTTAAAGGTACGCTGTTTTTAGCAGTTGGCATGGATGGGAACAACCATATTTTACCAGTTTCCTATGGAATAGGAAAATCAGAGGATGGAGAATCCTGGACATGGTTTCTTTCTAAGCTTAGAGAGTGTGTTGGTGAAATACCCGATATGACGATAATATCGGATATGGCGAATTCTATACACTTAGCTGTTAGTAACGTCTTTCCACGTGCTTATCACGGGTTATGTTGTCGTCATTTAGTGATGAACTTACGTTTACTGTCAAATAAAAAAAGAATACGAGAGTATGTGGTGGAAGACATGCAAATCTTACCGGATGTCTGATTTTAATGAGTCATTCAATGCTCTTTGTCTTGCCATTCCCAGGGTACGTCAAATTCTAACAAGTATTGGGTTCGGTAGATGGGCAAGAGCACATTGCCCCAGTAATCGATATTGTAACATCCGTCAAAAACCGGGTTATCCAAACCCGCTTCGTTTATTAAACCGAATAATCAGTTATAAATTTTGTTGCGTATTTAATGCTCAAATTAATTTTAAACAATACACAATTAATAAATATATTAGAATTTAAAAATCATAATTTAAAATTTCAAATAAATAATGGATAAAAAAATAAAGGCAGACGCCGGGTTTCGAACCTGGGTCGCCACAAGCCAAACACGCTAACACACCACTGCTCTACACACACTTATGTGCTATAAATCCGAAACCATTAAACTTTATTTAGAATCCACAGCTAAAACTGAAAATCTCAAAGCTTCGACAAATCTGTAACCGCCGGCATTACTCGTAATCGTGAATTAACCAAGGAAAACCGACGATTTTAATCATGCCTTTAACCAAACAAATCGGTTATCAATCATTTGAACCAATCAAAAACATAACTGAAAGTTAAATTAAATCTCTTGACCGAACTGTTGAACATGTTAGCTATCAAGACCAAATCTCGTTCAATTCATAGCCCAACCCTCACCACATTGTGAAAACAAGTCTCTGTTTCACCGGAGTTCACCGGAAATCGCCGGAATTCTCTGCGAGTTGACCGAGAGTTATCGCCGGAAAACCGAAGAAACTATCCCACTGTTGCCTTACTTTATAAACAGGACATTTAGAGCTCATACCGAAATCACCCACACTCACCTTAAACTCCCTGTAGAATCTCTGTCGCAAGAAATACATCGCCGGAATTCTCTGCAAGTTGCCGGAAAACCGAATCCATTTCATCCCTTCTGCTTACTCTAAAATAAGACCTCTAGAGCTCAGACAGAAAGCACCACACTCACCTCAAACTCTCTGTAGATCCTCTGTCACAAGTTACACTTCGCCGGAATAATATGCTATCGTCGGAAGTCAATCGGAATCTTCTATCGGAGTTAAACCGAAAGGTCTAACACCTCGCCCAATCGTACAAACATTTAATTTTCTTCAATACTGTTTATATGCATTTGTTTAAACTGGGAATCAAAATTATGTGGGCTAACAGTCGGGATTGGGAGTTCTGGGTTGTTTTAACGAAGAAGATGAAGTTTAGGTTGTGTATATATTTAATATAAATCGGGTTATATCTCGGGTTAGACACAAAGTCCAGCGGTGGACTGTGTGCATTTGAAACATAGAGATACCGAGTTCGAGTCTGTCCTTGTTCCGATTCGTCACAATATTCAAACCTTTTTATAAAACCCAAATACGGAACCTTTCAGTTAGTATATAAGATTAATAAAAACAAGTATTTTAACCAGGTTAGACACACAGTCCAGCGGTGGACTGTGTGCAAAGTTAAACCACAGGTCACGGGTTTGAAACTCATCATGCGCACCGGTTCGACTAGTTTAAAAACCTTTTTAAATAAATGATTTCCGGATAAATCTAAATAGTATATAAGTATAATTAAAAACAGAAATATTTCGGGTTAGACACGTAGCTCAGTTGGTAGAGCTGCATGCACGCGTACGAGAGGTCTCGGGTTCGAACCTCACTCAGTGCAAACAAACACAAAGTCCGAACCGGTCAAACAGTCAAAGTCAACTGGTCAAAAAGTCAAAATTTTTATATATATTTTTTATTTATTTATTTAATTTAAAAATCAATTAAAAATACTTAAAAATAATATTTTTAAAGTTAGAAAGTGTCCTTAAACTCACAAAAATAAATCTAGAAATCATATTAAGGTTATGAATTAAAATTATTAATCTCAAATAAAATCCTTTTATTTACCGAACCACTATGTTATTATTTAGGTTAGTTCCTCTCGTGGTTAAATCCAAATTCGTGCGCAATCATCATCAATCCAAGAAACGCAACCACTGTGAGTGAATTCTTACAAATTCCCCTTTTTATTCATGTTTTGGGGTGTATCATGTGTCGCTTAAATTAATTCGCTTATTCAAACTCGTGCTATACCATTATATGATCTAAACTTAGAATGTAAATATCGTTTGTTGTTATGTATTACATATTGTCAAGTTGTATGCAAATTATTTATTAGGCCCATCAGTTCCTCGTGGGAAACGAGTTGAACAACGCGTGCCTCAAAACTCATTCATTAGGCCCATCAGTTCCTCGTGGGAGACGAGTTGAACAACTCGTGCCTCAAAACAATCATTTGTTGTATGTGTGTGCAATATTTAATATTATGTGTTTTGCGAATAAATTTACATCTATATTTACTCATATGTGGTTATGCACTTTATTTTATAATCAATACAATAAACACGTTTAAATGTTTTCATAGGATTCACTCGCCAACTTTTTTGACCCAAAAACCATTTTTACACATGATACAGGTGGACAGGATGAAGCAAGGAACACATAGGAAAGTGCCTTAGAAGAAAAATAATGAAGTCTAGAAAGATGTATAGAACATGTTGTACTTGTATGATTTGATTGTATGATCTTCTTTAAAATTGTAATAATAAATATGAAACATTATAATAAATGTCATGAGCTTTGATGAAAACCCAATCATGCCCCGGTCACCTTTTTCCGCTGCGGGTCGGGGTGTGACAGATATCATTATATGACATCTAACAGCGCGGAGTCCATTAATGCTCTTTCTAGACACCAGCGCAAAATACCGATAGCACAAGTTATAGAATTCTTTCGTCAGTCCGTACAACAATGGTTTTATGAACGCGGCTTGCAGGGTATTCAGGAAACACACCTACTTACACAGTGGGCTCAAAAGAAAATTTAAAAAAAAAATCAAGCGTCTAGAACGTGGACTGTTGCTGGTGTTGGTTTAAACACTTATGATGTTCAAGACGGGGGCAAGGGCGGTTTTGTTGATTTATATAATCGAACATGTAGCTGTCGAGTTTGGCAAGTTTCTGGCCTACCATGTGGGCATGTGATTTCGGTTTCAAAATTTTTAGATGAAACCGATTGCAGTCAGTATTCCTTCCCGTGTTACTCAAACGAAATCTATAAAAGAACTTATGAAGAAGCGATTAATCCTCTTCCTCATAAGTCTGAATGGGAGACTCTAGAAGATCTTATAAATCTTCAACCGCCGCATATTACAAAGCGTCAGGCGGGTCATCCTCGAGATAACAACTGGATCTTATCCCTCGGGGAAGAACCCACTCTGCCGTATTGTTCCCGGTGTAAATCATACGGTCATCATCGTGATTTGTGTTCACAGCCGATGCCGTCACAAATTGGTACTAGCAAACGACTGGGAAAGGGAAAGATAAAGAAAGCTGGGGCGATCATGACCAGTTTACACAATTTCCGTCCTATAACCTGGGAGACTTTTAACAGTATCTATTTTTTTAGTATTTGGAGTAATAAAATTACGCAGGAAATATTTCATTACAATTTTTTATTGTTTGATTTTATGTGTATACACAAAGCATCAAAAATTAACTCGTGTGAAGCGTCTGACATAGAGTTCATTTGTCATGTACCGTCTATATCTAAAACAAGCATCCTGAAGGTTTCCTTCCCTCCATGTTAACGAGCGCTTGCGAACAAGGTTTTCCATTAGCATACATATGATGACTCCTGAATTTCGGCCAATACGATCTCTTTGATCAGGCCAGACGACATCCCCTACTATTCCCATGGCATCCGTCTCGTCTACTTCAGCGTGTTGCCAATACCCGGTACGACCCAGAAACCACAAGAATAGAGACTCAAACTCCATCACAGTTTGATGAATTCTTCTGTGCACGCAAATGAATCTCCGCAGTTATTCATGTCACAAGTATTTGTAAAATAAACAGTTATCTCTAGTGACTTTAGATTTATATTTAGAAGTAACCATTGTTGTTCCTTTACCGCTATAGGAATGTAAGCCTGTGTCAAAAAAAGAAAAGTATATAACATCCGGTTAAAATTATTATGTTAAAGATCAGTCCAAATAAACATGTTTAAGATCTTATTACATATAGAACCCCCACAATATAAAATAAATAAAAAATGAATGTACTGTATCTATTTCCCAAAATGGAGGGTATGTAGTTGAAGACCCATCTGCGTATATGTTTGCCACATTATCTTGTTCATTTAACATGTTGACAAAATTTGGTGGTAGAACCGTCCAACGAAAATCCTTTGAAGCCGTCGTCCTTGCGCATCTTTCAACCTCTCGTTGATACATGAGTTTGTTACACCATGCTTTCACGTGCTATAACAGAATGGTAAAGATTTATTTATTTTTTAAATAATAGCCTAATTATTAAAGGAAATGATTTGTTATTAAGGTACCGTTTTCTTGAACATGGCCATCTCCACTAAATCCAAGTAGTCCACCCCACCAGTCTTTCCCGAGTGGTGTTATCCCCATGTATGAGGAAAAGCAACTTGGACTATCGCTGGCATAATAAAAGTCAAGAACATTTGACGACCAACTCCGGTTTGACATTGTGGATCTATCTGAGTAACATGTGTTTCCATAATGGTAGCGCACACATATATATACACACAAAGAGT
The DNA here is from genome assembly GCA_947069175.1 of Scalesia atractyloides. NCBI lineage: Eukaryota > Viridiplantae > Streptophyta > Magnoliopsida > Asterales > Asteraceae > Scalesia > Scalesia atractyloides. The sequence continues at coordinate 6,036,009 of CAMTDV010000002.1, read as the reverse complement.
ACACAGGTATCTATAACATAATACAAATAAAATATATAAATAACCATTCTATACATAATAAGATTTTTACAACATTTTCTGCATTTTTACAATTATCTTCCAAATAAAACTTCGTCATCTTCGACGTTGTCTTCTATATCCTCGGGTAGTACCGAGTAAAAAAAAAAGTATAGCTAGTTTACGTCTCATTTTGTATGCAGTTAACACAGTATCTTCACCATCGTTCAATTGTTGTTTATTTATCAACTTTTGTAGATATATGCAAACCCAAACTCCACAGTCTCCCAAAACTCCGGACTGTTGAGTAGCATCGCTTGCATAAATAATGCGGAAGGGAAAATGTAACGGTAACGGCTTGTCAGCATGATAACCATTAATCCGTAGCCCGTGGTCAAAAACAAAATTTATATGACAGACCACCTCCGTTCTTCCCTTTTCCAAAGTTTTTAATCCTAATAAACTATAATCACCAAAAAATAAGAACAATTAACAGCATAATATTAAAGTGTTAATTTATTAAATCGGGAAATATACCTATCGTATATCGTAAGTGTGTAATTAATAAGATTGAAAACTCCTAAAAACCAATGTACGCCTGGTATGTACAACGGTACGTACACCTACATAATAAGTAAGTTAGTGGTTCGTTAATAAATTACAAAAAATAAATATGTAACAACTAACTAATTGGAATGCTCTGTAATACCTCGTCAAATGTACTTATTGGTGGAAAGGGGTCCACCGCCCCGGTGAAATAACCCTTGAACGTGTGGTCGTACCCACCCGAGTTAAAAAGATTCATCTGAAAATAAGGTGGTAAAATACTCCAACGTTCTCTTACATATCTTGAGTGATACAAGTGGATCATCCACCCAAATATTTGCTGTAAAAAAAGTAAATTTAGTGTGAAAATAAATATATTTTTTTTACTAAAGTAAATTTAGTGTGAAAAAAATATTTTTTTTACTATGTTGATAGTGAAGGCTTACATCATCGCTTAACCAGTCACTACCGTCCTTGCCCAGCAATGACGCCCAGAAATCAGGACCGGCACACCCACCCGCTAGTAGTGAAAGATATTTATTGCCACTACCTGGATACCACTGCTCGATTAATGTAATTTGTCTATCCTCATTATTTGAGTGTCTTGTTTGTTTTGGTTTTAACCTTTTATAAGCTACAAATGGGGATAGCAAAGCTGCATCGGGCTTCACAAGTCTTTACGATCGTCTCATTTTTATAATATCAGGATTCTCATTCTACAAAAATGCTTATGCGCAAGAGTTGACATTTCGTACTCGTAAAATAACAACTAACTGTTATGCTAAAACATGTAAAAACGTACAGATCCATCATTTATAATCGGGGTCATAGAGACATGGTAGACATTGTCGTAGTTGATAAAAGAATCAGCAACAGCCTACATGAAATGTTAAACGGTCATTATTATAGATTGTATTTAAATTTATAAAAAAATTAATTGCCAAATTTAAACATTACATTATCACTCTCCCTTTGTGATGTTCGCCGCGTTGGCTGGTGTACCGACAGGGGCCGCACGATGCGTATGCAACACCTCTGACAAGATCATGTCGGTCAGTTTCCGGTTGTTCTCGTCCAACAGTGATTTAAACCGGTCATAATCAACTCCACACATGGACTGACCGGTAGCAAAATTCTGTTGCGGTACTTTCTGTCGGGCCGGTGAAGGCTTAAAACCTTGATTTATGGCATCGTCACCAAACAAATTGTTCATAAGTGACTGCATTTGTTGTGGGTCAACGACGGTAGGGGACTGCATAGGCGGTGGCATTGGACCCGGGAATTCCGTACGTGCATGTTGTTCGTCGACAACCGGTATTTCACCCGGCATTGCGTTAGCATACATCTGTCCTTCAGCGTCTAAATAATCTGAACTAGATAATACCATGGGCACATAGCTTCATTATTCATGGCCGATATAAACGAAAGCGGCCTGTATTCACGTTTCTGCGATTTTAAAGGCAATAAATTTTTAAAAATAATAAAAATAACACACATTCATATTTTTAATTTAATATAACTATTTTACCTTTGCCGCCTTTTTAAGCATACGGTCCACAATAACCTTCATGAACTTACGTCCTTCCCTCCATCCCAAAAATCTGGGAATTGTCTCAGATTCAAACCATTCGTTTGAACCCTTGAATTCTGGGAACACCTCCAAAATCCACATCTGTAAAATGGATGTTTTAAAAATTTTATCTAAAAATTTAGGAATGTATAATAAGGGGAAGAGATCACGCGTACCTTGAAGGGCCATACGAATCCCGATAGCGAAAAACCGATTGTGTCGTCTTTTTGACATATGTGCAAATTATAAATAGCATTATATGTACTATCCCAAAAATAATTACCCCATGGATATTGTCTAAAAGCTTCCAGATCATCTACAAGGTGTAAAAGAAAATTATCAAAAATATTGGTTTTTTGCAACCCCAAAAAACCTTGACCTATAAGCATTAGAAGACATATTCTTGTGCCGTCTTCATCGTTATATGTTGTTACGTTATTAAATAAATCAATAATTTTTGAAAAACTAACTCAAGATCGGCCTGGAAAAAATCTACTTTTAAAAGAATTTTGGTAATCTACAGGTGCCCAAGAACTGTGGCCAAACCGTAACCCGGTTATTAAACAAAATTGTTTAGGTGTAAACGTAAATATTTCACCTCCTAATAAATACGAAATACCAAGACGGGGATTATTATTAGGTAACTGAAGTTGTGCAACCCTGATTAAAACAAGACTATCACATAACGTGCACCCATTATCTAAATACGGTCCAAAGCACGTTTGCCTATGGCGGTCTCAATTCCCGGAGTCATTATCTGCTTCAAGTATTTTAAAACCAGCCACTTTTGTCTTACTTTAATCGTCGGCATCTAAACAATACAAAAACACGTGCGTTTAAGAAATAAAGTTTATAAAGTTTAAAAAAAAAACTATGAACAACATTACTTATTACCGGAAAAAGGGATGGGTCGGTTGAACAATCTTGCATCACGTGCTCGTTTTGCATGTTCACGTGTGGTTTGAAGTTTCCAAACTTTCAAGTGATCACGTGTGGGTTGAAGTTTCCGAACTTTCAAGTGGTCCCTGAACGTGATTTGTGGTCCCAAACAGCTATCGTTTTCTTCAGACCTTGAACGGGTTTATGTTTTCAAAGCTCTAACAAAACCAAATGCATTCAAGTGACTTGAGATGCACATGGAGGTGCAACCGGCTTAACCACGCGTCTGGTTTGGGTAAACGCTGAAACATGTAAGATGAAACGGCTTTGGACGCTGAAACACGTTACTGAAACGGCTTAAAACATGTGTTGAAACGGCTCAAAAATACTAAACGGCTCAAAAGTCTGAAACGTCAGTTGTCTCGGCTCGTTAAGCCGTGTCAGTCTGAAACGACTCTGGTTGATGTCCGCCTGAAACGGCTCTGGACGACGTCTTAAACGGCTTAAAAAGTCTAAAACGGCTCAAAATTACTGAAACGGCTCAAAAAGTCTGAAAAGTCTGAAACGTCAGTTGTCACGGCTCTGGTCAATGTCCGTCTGAAACGGCTTTAGTTGATAAAAAATATTATTAAATAAAATAAAATAAGAAAAAAATTTGAAAACCTTGTCAGACTGACAAGGGGAGGGTCTGACCAGTTTAAGCATGTTATTGGCAGCGTGTGATGTGATTCGAACTCGTGACCTCTAGTTTGCGTGCATGCAGCTCTTCCGAATGAGCTACGTGTCTAACCCGTTAGATGATGGATTTTTATTATACATATATACTCATTAAGTAAATCCTGATTTAATTAAAAAACGGTTTCCAATTTTTTTTTAAACTCAACAAACCGGCGATATACAAACGATTTTTATTAAATTTATACTTTTACAGAATCTGAATATATATGAGTATTAAAAAAAGGGGTTGGTATACTTTATGAAATTGGTTGATAAAAAATATTATTAAAGAAAATAAAATAATAAAAAATTTTAAAAACCTTGTCAGGCTGACAAGGGGAGGGGTCTGACCGGTTTAAGCATGTTATTGGCAGCGTGTGATAGGATTCGAACTCGTGACCTCTCGCTTGCGTGCACGCAGCTCTTCCAACTAAGCTACGTGTCTAACTCGTTAGACGCTGGATTTTTATCATACATATATACTCATTAAGTAAATCAGGACGCTGTCAGTCTGAAACGGCTCGGCTTTGACTGAAACGGCTCGGATTTAATTTTTGTCCTTTTTTCCTACTTAAATACGGAGAGATACAGGTCGCTTGTAAATTTGTTCACCTAAATTCAAAAATCTTAGAAGAAAAGAAACGCAGAATGTCTGACAAAACTAACAGTGGCGTATACTCCTCTCAACCAATTAACAAAGCATCATCGTGGATACTAAAGAAATGGAGAGCACCTAAACAGACGGATGACGGTTCGTCGTCCGAAGCCTCGCGACCCCAGGAGTCAGAAAAATAAACTTTTTTAACAATAGGCAAAGTTTACACCAGAACAGAGAAGGTAGATGGGCGATTCCAGACGACGAAACTGAAAATTGGTCGAAGATCTTGTCACGTTTTACAATAATGGGGACTCCCCATTCTGTTATTCGGCAGTTTTCACAGGCCCAGTAAGCTGGACCAAAAATTTTGGGGAACCCTGTTAGGTGTTCGTTGTAACGGCTACCTAATTAGTTTCTTAAACGTTTTACCAAACATATTATTTATTTTTTTAATATTAAAATAATATATTATAAACAGCATATTGAAGTATGGGTTGGCAGACTAATGGCTTGGAGAAGTAGAAAACTACAAAAGGATCCCACATTAAATTTGCGGTGGACAATTCTTCCACCACAATTCTATGACATGCTACTTGACTCCGTACCTAAGAACGTTGTTGGTTATGTAAATGGTAAGTAAACCCATATACTTCCATTTTCGACATAGATTTCGTGTTTTTTTCCGCTGCCGCTTGAAAATAACTTATGGATTTTGGCACGCCTTGAGTTGGTGTCTCAGATTTTAATTTTTTATCCCTTTGAAAACGTTTGTGAGGGGAACAAATTTAGATCTGTTATTCTACCAAGGTTGACAAAGGCCAAAGTCTATTTAGTAGCTTTGTTGGTGCATTTGCGGTACTGGAAAAAGACGGGGAAACCGGAAAAAACCATAACCCATAAGCTTAATGACGACTATGTGATTTCAAACCAGTCAATCGCCAGTAATGAAGCTGTCTATCTTTGCATACTTATGGAGCATCTCGTTACGGACAAACCATGAGACAAATTTGTTTTTCATATAGACGATTCATGGCTGATAAACTGTATTTTTGGCGTTGTTTGCCACGACATAATGTTAAATAATTATATTATCAAACTGTTACAAGTTTGCGTATGACTTAAACTTTTATTATTATTTGTTTATTGACGTGAATGTGTTGCAATTCTCATCAGCTGCCACATTGGAACTGCCTAACGTAATGATGTTTAAAACATCATCTTCCGGACACCGTTGATTTTAAAGCTAAGAAAAACGTCGTTATGATAGCCGCCTCTGCATTACACTTGAACATAATATCACTCTGGCCCAGCTTACATGCATGGATATACGGGATTAATTTGGAACACATTTTGCTATGTTTTCGTGTTTGAGATAGAATTGAAACACAGACCACTTAAATATTTATATTAGGTTAGAACATGATGGAAACGGCTTGAACAGGATTGAAACGGCTTGAACAGGATGGAAACGGCTGTGGAAATGGCTTTAGCAGGCCAGGGTACGAAAACGGCTCTAAGCCGCCTTAAAAAAAGGTTTCATCCGGAAACGGCTTTATTGGAATTTTAAACCTATTTAATTAAAAAACGGTTTCCATTTTTTTAAACTCAACAAACTGGCGATATACAAACGATTTTTATTAAATTTATACTCTTACAAAATCTGAATATATGTGAGTATTAAAAAAAGGGGTTGGTATAATTTATGAAATTGGTTGATTATTAAACAAAATAAAATAATAAAAAAATTTAAACACCTTGTCGGACTGACAAGGGGAAGGGACTGACCGGTTTAAGCATGGCAGCGTGTGAGATTCGAACTCGTGACCTCTAGTTTGCGTGCACACAGCTCTTCCAACTGAGCTACGTGTCTAACCCGTTAGATGCTGGATTTTTATTATACATATACACACATTAAGTAAATCCTGATTTAATTAAAAAACGGTTTTCATTTTTTTTAAACTCAACAAACCGGCGATATATAAACGATTTTTATTAAATTTATACTCTTACAGAATCTGAATATATATGAGTATTAGAAAAAGGGGTTGGTATAATTTATGAAATTGGTTGATTATTAAACAAAATAAAATAATAAAAAAATTCAAAAAACCTTGTTGGACTGACAAGTTTAAGCATGTTATTGGCAGCGTGTGATGGGATTCGAACTCGTGACCTCTCGTTTGCGTGCACGCAGCTCTTCCAACTGAGCTACGTGTCTAACCTGTTAGATGCTGGATTTTTATTATACATATACACACATTAAGTAAATCCGGATTTAATTAAAAAACGGTTTTCATTTTTTTTAAACTCAGCAAACCGGCGATATACAAACGATTTTTATTAAATTTATACTCTTACAGAATCTGAATACTTATGAGTATTAAAAAAAGTGGTTGGTATAATTTATGAAATTGGTTGATTATTAAACAAAATAAAATAATAAAAAAATTTAAAAACCTTGTCAAACTGACAAGAGGAGGGGTCTGACCGGTTTAAGCATGTTATTGGTAGCGAGTGATGGGATTCGAACTCGTGACCTCTAGTTTGCGTGCACGCAGCTCTTTCAACTGAGCTACGTGTCTAACCCGTTAGATGCTGGATTTTTTTATACATATACACACATTAAGTAAATCCTGATTTAATTAAAAAACGGTTTCATTTTTTTTAAACTCAGGGATATACAAAAGATTTTTATTAAATTTATACTCTTACAGAATCTGAATACATGTGAGTATTAAAAAAAAGTGGTTGGTATAATTTATGAAATTGGTTGATTATTAAACAAAATAAAATAATAAAAAAATTTAAAAACCTTGTCAGACTGACAAGGGGAGGGGTCTGACCGGTTTAAGCATGTTATTGGCAGCGAGTGATGGGATTCGAACTCGTGACCTCTAGTTTGCGTGCACGCAGCTCTTCCAACTGAGCTACGTGTCTAACCCGTTAGATGCTGGATTTTTATTATACATATATACTCATTAAGTAAATCCTGATTTAATTAAAAAACGATTTCCATTTTTTTTAAACTCAACAAACCGGCGATATACAAACGATTTTTATTAGATTTATACTCTTACAGAATCTGAATACATGTGAGTATTAAAAAAGGGGTTGGTATAATTTATGAAATTGGTTGATAGAAAATATTATTAAATAAAATAAAATAATAGAAAAATTTAAAAACCTTGTCAGACTGACAAGGGGAGGGGTCTGACCGGTTTAAGCCTGTTATTGGCAGCGTGTGATGGGATTCGAACTCGTGACCTCTCGTTTGCGTGCACGCAGCTCTTCCAACTGAGCTACGTGTCTAACCCGTTAGATGCTGGATTTTTACTATACATATACACACATTAAGTAAATCCTGACTTAATTAAAAAACGGTTTCCATTTTTTTTTAAACTCAACAAACCGGCGTGCATCCACGGACTCGAACCCGCGACTGAATATATGTTAGTATAAAAAAAGGGGGTTATGAAGTCGTCTTTATTAAATAGATTTATAACACAAACATAAACACATAATTTATACTAATATAAACAAAATTACATGAAAACTAAAATAAACAGAAAAAAAACTACGCATCTAAAAAAAGTCTAATGGTGTCCCACCCCGTCACGTGTGTGAAATCACGCCCATATTCGTGGCGGTAGTTGATGAGGGCAACTTACCTAACGTCATCCTCGCCAAGGTCCCCCCTAGTAGCTCCACGGCGTGGTAGATACGCTCAAACCTTTCACAGTCCAAGCGAATCACCCGAAATCTAGAAGACAGGGCATGCACGGTTCTGTTGTTGTCAACACCACGAAGCTGCGAGTATTAACGCTGAACTCAAACCCACAGGCCACGCTAACCTCGACGGCGTGGTTCACACGCTGCTTCGTATTTGCCTCACTTAAGGCAATGTCTTCAACCTCGGTCCATGGAATAGAATTGGAAGCCATTGATCAAAGAATGCAAACATGGGGTCTGTGCAACGCCGGGCAGTAAAAATGGCGTGGGTTTAGTGTGTGTTTAGGTTAACCGCATGGAATGCTTATGCTTATTTATAGGGGGGTGAACTTTTGGGGTGGGGGTGAATGATTTATAAGAGGGAAAAAGCCGGTGTTAAATTATATTAGATTTTTGCATGTAAAATTGATACATCCACTAAAGTTTAATATTATTGAATACAAAAAAATAGAATACAACATAAAATACGAAGATTCAACATTTAAACTAGAATATACCAAGTAACTTTTTATACAAAAACTAATCGGTACAATTCGACGATTCTGCATCAAAACACATAGCAATGATAAAGGTGCGTCTTAAACTGGTAACTTCCATCTACACTCAGTAGATGGAGCAATTCGTAACAATTCGATGATTCTGCAGCTTCGGTGATGTTTGGTCAGATCTAGCTAACACTTTGTTGTGTTGCTATTCTCATCAACCACCCAAAAGCGTTAGAATCATCGAAGGTTTCGGCAGTGGAGCTGCCTATCGTAATAATGATAAAAACATCATCTTCGCTGTCACACCCCGACCCACAGCGGAATAAGAGTCGGGGCATAATTGGGTTATCACCAAAGCCCATGATATTTACTAATATGTTTCATATTTATTAAAGTCAAAATTACATTCCCAATAATCCAAACATGTCCACACAATACAAAGAAAATAACCAAACAAAACAATTCCAAACTCTAAATCATTTTATTCTTCTAGTCCAATCCTATGTGTTTCTTGCTGCAGCTGGTTCACCTGTATCATGTGTAAAAATGGGGGTTTTTGGGTCAACATAAGTTGGCGAGTGAACCTTGTTAGATAAACATTTATTATTTATTTTCTTGTTAGTTTATCAATGAAAAATTGTGCATAATCATAAATGAGCAAATGTAAATAATCAAACAGCAGCAATAGCAGTCACAACTATAACATACAATAACATATGATAGCATACATTAATATACCAACGTCATACAATAAATAACATGAATGAAACTGTGCGATCAAGGCTCAATCAAACGGAGCCGATCGTATTGCATGTACTGAAAATGAAAAATGTCTGTGCGATCAAGGCTCAATCAAACGGAGCCGATCGTATGTTGGCACGCCAGGTTCACGCTCATAATGTAATGGGGAACTTGCTCAACGCTCATAATGTAATGGGGAGCGGCGGCCTATGAAATTGCATGTACTGAAAATAATAAATTGAATCTAACAATAACCACACAAACAGTGGAAACAAACTGAATACACTTTTGTTCATGACATGATGTATGCACAATGATTTAAATATAATATATAGCAAAACACATGATACACCCCAAAAACGTGATTAAAACGGGGAATTTGTAAAGATTCACTCACATTGGGTGTTTTGATTGGAGATGGCGAGATGCGCACGAGTTGTAAGAGCGGAACAACGAGAAATTAACTAACCTAAATAATAACGGAAAATATAGTAAATGAGCGGATTTTATTAAGGATTTTAATAGAATTTTTTGATATATTTTTACGAGTTTAAGGCTATTTCCTATCTTTAAAAACATTATTTTTAAGTATTTTTAATTGATTTTTAAATTAAATTAAATAAATAAAAATATAAAAAGATGTTGCCTTTTTGCGACCGCTGACCGTTGACTTGTTGACCGATTTATTGTGTGACTGAAATGCGCTGGGTGAGGCTCGAACCCGAGACCTCCCGTACGCGTGCACGCAGCTCTACCAACTGAGCTACGTGTCTAACCTGAAATAATTCTGTTTTTAATTATATTTATATACTAATTAGATTAATCCGAAAATCATTTATTTTAAAAAGATTCCACGTAACGACTCGGTGTACTCCACAGGTCTCGAACCCGGGACCTGTGGTTTAACGTGACACACAGTCCACCGCTGGACTGTGTGTCTAACTTGGTTAATATACAACTTTTTATTATACTTAACAACTAACTTGAATTAACCCGGTTCAGTTAGAAAAATAAAACGTTTTTATTACATAGAGGGTGCGTGTATCAGGGATCGAACTCGGGACGTATGCGTGTTTTTGTTCGCACACAGTCCACCGCTGGACTGTGTGTCTAACCCGTTCAAAATACAAATTTTAATTATTCTTATATTGTTAGCGCAGTTCATCTTCTTCGTTAGATTTTACAGGCAGTAGATTACACCGTTATATCTTGTTTAGTTCGATTGATAAACATTGTACAATCTAATATGAAATGCCAGAAACGATAGTTAGAAGTAAACATACCGATGAACGGTTTATTTCAGAATTCCGGCAAGGTGTCGGTCTCTGTTTTTGTGCACTTCAACTGAACAAGACAATTAACCGTTTTGATTAGCTAATCTTGGAATTGAAGTGATAAACAAACGTTAACAGAGTGTTTGAATGTCCTTACCGATTCACAGATGAAAATAAAGATTTCCAGAACTTTTCCGGCGAACTGGTATTATCCGATAGTAGCGTCCGAATTCGATTTCAAGTGAAAGGTTTGAGTTAGAAATAGCTTAACAATTGTTAGACTACGACGGTATTGAAGGACTTACCGTTTTGAGGAAGAATACGGTTTTCCGGCGAACTTGCAGAAATTTCCGGCGAGTAAATAAACTTCTCCGGTGGACTGTAAAGTGTGTGGAAATGTAATTGGAGGTTTGTGGAATGTTTCTGAGTCGCGAGAAGATCTTTGATTGCAGTAATTCAGGTTATGAGATATTTTCGGTTATAAAACCCATCATCATCAGAATTGAAGTCAATTCAAGTCTGAATTGATTAGAATCATCGGTGCATCGGTTATAAACCTGAATTCGCGATTATTCAAACGTTTAGACGGTTGAATAGCCGATTTCGGTTTTCAGTTGGCTCAACCGGTTCATCTAGGTTTGTATATAAGACTTATTTGTTTCCTAGAGTTGACAGAAAACAAACAAGTGGCGGAGTGGTTATGCGTGTGAGTGTTAAATCTTTGGAGTTACAACCCGGCTGACCCGGGTTCGAGTCCCGGCAGCCCCATTTTTATTTTAATTGTTTTATTTATACATTTTGTCAATTATAACTTTTATGGTTTAGTTTGTTTATTAATTATGTATCATTAAAAATTAAAATAAGCATAAATAGGCAACGAACATTTATAACTTGATATTCGATTACAAAATGGAGCGGGTTTGGTAAAACCCGTTTTCGACAAATGTTACAGTATCCCCTACTTTTAGGAATTTCGTCCCGAAATTTAAGTAGTAGAAGTAGTAGGAAAAAGATGCGGGTATTTTTCACGCATTGAGTCTTCACGTTCCCAAGTAAACTCAGGTCCCCGTTTCGACTCCCAGCGTACCCTAACAATTGGAATGCGACTTCGTCGTAGACGTTTTTCTCCGAAATCCATGATCTCTACTGGTCTTTCAATAAAATGCATAGATTCATCAATCTGAATATCTTCCAGAGGAATGTGGAGGTTTTCATCAGCGAGGCACTTCTTCAAGTTTGATACGTGGAATGTGGGATGAATCCTGTTGAGTTCTTCTGGTAGATCAAGCTTGTATGCTACAGGTCCTACTCTTTTGAGTATCTTGAAAGGTCCTACGTAGCGTGGTGCTAGCTTGCCTTTTTGACCAAAATGAACTACTCCCTTCCACGGTGATACTTTTAGAAGTACATGATCACCAATGTTAAACTCTAAAGGCTTCCGTCGTTTATCTGCATAACTCTTTTGACGACTTTGAGCCGCTAGAAGATTGTTTCTAATTTGATGGATCTTGTCTGTGGTTTCTTGAATCAATTCCGGACCAGTGATTTGAGCTTCCCCAATTTCGTGCCAACATACTGGAGATCGGCACTTACGACCATATAAGGCTTCAAAAGGTGCCATGCCGATGCTTGAATGATAGCTGTTGTTGTACGAAAGTTCGACTAATGGTAGATGAGCGTCCCAATTTCCCTTGAAGTCTATGACACATGCTCGAAGCATATCTTCAAGAGTTTGAATGGTACGTTCAGATTGACCATCAGTTTGAGGATGATAGGCGGTACTGAGATCTAATCGCGTACCCATAGCGGCTTGTACTGCTTGCCATGTTCGTGAAGTGAAACGACCATCACGATCAGAAATAATGCTTAACGGTACACCATGTCGGCTTAAGATTTCGCTGATATAAATACGAGCTAGCTTTTCGTTCTTGAAATCTTCGCGGATAGGAATAAAGTGAGCTGATTTTGTAAGTCGGTCAATTATTACCCATATAGTGTCATACCCACCAGAAGTGCAAGGTAACCCGGTAATGAAGTCCATGGTTATATTTTCCCACTTCCATACAGGTATTTCAGGTTGGACCAGAAGTCCTGAGGGTCTTTGGTGTTCAGCTTTCACCTTGGAACATGTAAGGCACTTAGAAACAAAAACAGCAATATCCTTTTTCATTCCAGGCCACCACCAATAGGTATATCGTAGATCTTGATACATCTTATCGGCTCCTGGGTGTATAGAGTATCGCGTTTTGTAAGCTTCATTCATAAGGATTTCACGAAGATTGTTGTGGTCAGGAATCCAGATACGATCTAGGTAGTACAGAATACCGTCAGATTTAGTTTCAATTTTAAGTTCAGCTCCACAGGACATCTCCTTTCGTACATCATCTTCCGTTACTGAAACAAGTTGGGCTTCTCGAATTTGATCTTTAATGTCAGTTATGATTTGCGAACATAGAAGACGAATGGAGTTTGCATAACCCTTTCGACTAAGTGCATCAGCCACCACATTTGCTTTGCCAGGGTGATACCGAATTTCACAGTCGTAGTCATTTAGAAGTTCAACCCATCTTTGTTGCCTCATGTTTAACTCTTGTTGATTGAAGATATGTTGAAGACTCTTGTGGTCAGTGTATATTTCACACTTAGTACCATAGAGATAATGTCTCCATATCTTAAGAGCGAACACAACAGCTCCAAGTTCTAGGTCATGGGTGGTGTAGTTCTTCTCATGTGTCTTGAGTTGTCTCGAAGCATAAGCTATAACTTTTCCTCTTTGCATCAAAACGCAGCCTAATCCTTGCCCTGTCGCGTCTCAATAGACCATGAAATCATCACAACCTTCAGGAAGAGTGAGGATTGGTGCATCACAGAGTTTTTGTTTAAGGGTTTGGAAGGCTTCTTCTTGCTTGGGTCCCCATATGAAAGGTTTTCCCTTATGAGTTAAAGTCGTGAGTGGTACAGCAATGCGAGAGAAGTTTGAAATGAAACGACGATAATAACCAGCCAAACCAAGAAAAGATCTTACTTCAGTTGGTGTACGTGGAGCTTGCCATTCTTGTACCGCTTTGATCTTTGAGGGGTCGACATGTATTCCCTTGTCATTGACTACATGTCCGAGGAATTGCACCTCTTTTAACCAGAATTCGCATTTGGAGAATTTGGCGTAAAGCTTTTCATTCTCTAGAAGTGTAAGGATGAGTCGAAGATGACGCTCATGATCAGACTTAGACTTTGAATAAATAAGAATGTCGTCGATGAAGACTATAACAAATCGATCAAGATAAGGTTTGCAGACTCTGTTCATTAGGTCCATGAAGACTGCTGGAGCGTTGGTTAAACCAAATGGCATGACCATGAATTCATAATGGCCATAACGAGTTCGGAATGCGGTCTTTGGGACGTCTTCTTCATGTACTCTAAGTTGATGATAACCAGATCGAAGGTCGATTTTTGAAAAGCAGCTGGCACCTTGAAGTTGGTCAAGAAGATCATCAATGCGAGGTAATGGATAGCGATTCTTGATTGTTAATTTGTTGAGCTCTCTGTAGTCGATACACATACGAAACGATCCGTCTTTCTTCTTTACAAAAAGGACAGGTGCACCCCAAGGCGAGGAGCTAGGACGTATGAATCCCTTGTCAGTCAACTCTTGTAATTGACTGGCTAGCTCTTGCATTTCAGAGGGGGCTAACCTATAAGGAGATTTTGCAACTGGTGTAGCACCAGGTATAAGATCAATACGGAATTCGACTTCTCTAACTGGAGGAAGTCCTGAAATGTCGTCAGGAAAAACTTGCGGGAAATCTTTTACTACCGGAATGTCTTCGAGTTTCTTCTCCATGGTTCCCATTTTGATGATATGAGCTAAAAACGCAACATAATTCTTGCGAAGATATTTTTGAGCTTGAAGACAAGACATTAAGTTGAGCCCTTTCGACGAGGTTTCTCCAAAGATTCGAAGAGTCTGACCGTTTGAAAGAGGAATACGTATAAATTTTTCTCGACATACAACTTCTGCCTGATGTTGACTGAGCCAGTCCATACCAATTATGATGTCAAAACTTCCTAACTTCATAGGAATAAGGTGAACTGAAAAGTCGTGGTCGTTTAAGGTGAGTGTACAGTTGCGTATAATAGAGTTTAATGAAACCGGTTTCCCGTCAGCAACTTCTACCGTTATGGATTCCATGAGCTTATCACGATTTTGGTTTAGGATAGGTTCAAATTCTAAGGACACAAAACTTCTATCCGCACCAGTATCAAACAACATGGATGCATATCTACCATTTATAAGGAACGTACCGTTAACCACATTGCCGTCAGCTCTAGCCTGATTAGCGTTGATATTGAAAGCTCTTCCTCTTGCAGGTGGAGGAGCTTGGTTCGCTTGATTCACCGGGTTGGCTTGGGCCTGAGCATGAATAATGTTTACCAACCTTGGACACGTGTTTCTGAAATGGCTTGGGTCTCCGCAATTGTAGCAAGCCCGCATAGGTTGAACCGTAGGATAATTGGGTTGGTAATATGTTTGGGCTAAATGTTGGGTGGGTGGTAATAGTAGGGGTTGTTGGGCTTGACCCATTATTTGTTGGTGGGTTTGGGTTGAGGGCTGGTGGCGGTTTGTTCGCTGAGGCATGCGGCAGGTTTGAACAGTATGACCTGCGCGACCACAGCCGATGCAATGTTGGCAAGGATAATCAGGAGAATGGTGATATTGGCAGCGGTTGCATTTTGGTAACGGGCCAGAGTAGGGTCTTTTGTATGGTGTAGGTGAAGGGGCGACTTGGGTAATAGGTGCAGCAGGAATAGGGAAATTGGTTTGAGTAACGGCGAAGTTTCTGGTGTTGCGCTTCCTCTTGTTAGCAAACTTAGAGGAGGAGATGGAATGGTTTGAAATTTGTCCCTCAACAGGGGCTTTCTTTTTTCTCTTCTTTAAACTTACCGTTGGGAATTCGATTCTCGGTCAGTTCAGTGGCTAGTTCCATAGCAGCTTCAAGTGTTGTTGGTGAAGTGCTGAGAACTGAATCTTGAATTTTCGAGGGAAGTCCTCGAATATAATGCTCGATCAAACGATAAGTTGGGGTGAACAAATTTGGGACCATTTGGTTCAACTCTAAGAACCTCTTGTTATAGGTGGTATGATCACCCTCCTTTTGCTTTAAAGAATGAAATTCGTCCTCCAACTTTTTAATTTCACTCCTAGGACAGAAACGCCTAGTCATGATTTCTTTTAATTCATCCCAAGTTAAGGCCATTGCATCCTCAATTCCCCTCTTCCCCTTTTCAGTATTCCACCAGGTGAGAGCTACTCCAAATAGTCTCCCGGTGGCGTATCGAACCTTGCGATCCTCAGGACAGTCGCAGTTGAGGAAGGTGTTTTCCATTTCCTCAAACCAATGGAGGAGAGCAGTGACACCTTCAGTCCCTTCAAATTTAGGAGGATCACAGGACTTGAAATGTTTGTATGAGCACTTGCTGGTAGGAGGGTTGTCGATGTTCTGGTCATGTTGTTGGGGAGGATTAGTGGGATTTGTGGCGAGAGCTTGTTGTACTTGAACCACAATGTCAGGAAGCACCACGGCCATTTGTTTCGCGATTTGTGTGGCCAAGCGTTCGTGAGACCTTCCTGATCTTTTACCCCCTCGTTGTTGTCTAGACGACATCTACAGAAACATACATAAGAAGATTGTGAGTTAATGGAGTCTTTTTAGGTGTCATGTGTCTTTAAGAAAATGAAAATAACATAAATATCAATAATGCAACTACATCCATAGGATGTCTTGGGTTTGCTCATATTGGGCCTCAAATGTCCCCCATACCTTCACCTGTATAGTCATGTGGGCCCCCATGACTATTGACTTGGTAGGATTCACATTAGTATTGGCGATTTAACACTCGCATCACCCGAATGCAAACCACAAAATATGTTTACGAGATGTATGGTCGGAATGTGTCCAGGTGTAGACACAATGACAACTCAAAGTGGGGTTAGCTCACACGGCGTTTGGTATAGCATGCTTTGGCCTAATAGGTACTTCGTACTCTCATCGTTAGTCCCCAGGTAGGCAAACTGGTCCTTTATTTTGGATTTATATGAATGCCAGCCTAGACAGGACGTTCCGACTACCGGTACTGGTACCCTTCCAGTTACTACATGCCCGTCATGAGAACTCACTTTGATGAGATTTGAAAACACAAAAATCATTGTAAAAGCAATCATGATGTGGTGTGTGCTTTCATGGATATGATATGTTATGAGAATATGATTCATGATAAGCATTATATGATAATATATACTTATGAACATGCTTGCATAACATTGAATGTAACATTTAACTTAAAACATATAAACATCATGAAATTTGGCATGTAACAC
The DNA here is from genome assembly GCA_947069175.1 of Scalesia atractyloides. Classification (NCBI taxonomy): domain Eukaryota; kingdom Viridiplantae; phylum Streptophyta; class Magnoliopsida; order Asterales; family Asteraceae; genus Scalesia; species Scalesia atractyloides. Next base: position 6,019,097 of record CAMTDV010000002.1, on the reverse strand, counting down.
ACAAAAATCTTAAAAATTTCTAATCAACTATAGTATAGGCTCTAAGGGTCTAATAACCTATCATATATCCCTATAGTCATGGCTCTGATACCAATTTGTCACACCCCGACCCGCAGCGGAATAAGAGTCGGGGCATAATTGGGTTATCACCAAAGCCCATGATATTTACTAATATGTTTCATATTTATTAAAGTCAAAATTACATTCCCAATAATCCAAACATGTCCACACAATACAAAGAAAATAACCAAACAAAACAATTCCAAACTCTAAATCATTTTGTTCTTCTAGTCCAATCCTATGTGTTTCTTGCTGCAGCTGGTTCACCTGTATCATGTGTAAAAATGGGGGTTTTTGGGTCAACATAAGTTGGCGAGTGAACCTTGTTAGATAAACATTTATTATTTATTTTCTTGTTAGTTTATCAATGAAAAATTGTGCATAATCATAAATGAGCAAATGTAAATAATCAAACAGCAGCAATAGCAGTCACAACTATAACATACAATAACATATGATAGCATACATTAATATACCAACATCATACAATAAATAATATGAATGAAACTGTGCGATCAAGGCTCAATCAAACGGAGCCGATCGTATTGCATGTACTGAAAATGAAAAATGTCTGTGCGATCAAGGCTCAATCAAACTGAGCCGATCGTATGTTGGCACGCCAGGTTCACGCTCATAATGTAATGGGGAGCGGCGGCCTATGAAATTGCATGTACTGAAAATAATAAATTGAATCTAACAATAACCACACAAACAGTGGAAACAAACTGAATACACTTTTGTTCATGACATGATGTATGCACAATGATTTAAATATAATATATAGCAAAACACATGATACACCCCAAAAACGTGATTAAAACGGGGAATTTGTAAAGATTCACTCACATTGGGTGTGTTTGATTGGAGATGGCGAGATGCGCACGAGTTGTAAGAGCGGAACAACGAGAAATTAACTAACCTAAATAATAACGGAAAATATAGTAAATGAGCGGATTTTATTAAGGATTTTAATAGAATTTTTAGATATATTTTTACGAGTTTAAGGCTATTTCCTATCTTTAAAAACATTATTTTTAAGTATTTTTAATTGATTTTTAAATTAAATTAAATAAATAAAAATATAAAAAGATGTTGACTTTTTGCGACCGTTGACCGTTGACTTGTTGACTTGTTGACCGATTTATTGTGTGACTGAAATGCGCTGGGTGAGGCTCGAACCCGAGACCTCCCGTACGCGTGCACGCAGCTCTACCAACTGAGCTACGTGTCTAACATGAAATAATTCTGTTTTTAATTATATTTATATACTAATTAGATTAATCCGAAAATCATTTATTTTAAAAAGATTCCACGTAACGACTCGGTGTACTCCACAGGTCTCGAACCCGGGACCTGTGGTTTAACGTGACACACAGTCCACCGCTGGACTGTGTGTCTAACTTGGTTAATATACAACTTTTTATTATACTTAACAACTAACTTGAATTAACCCGGTTCAGTTAGAAAAATAAAACGTTTTTATTACATAGAGGGTGCGTGTATCAGGGATCGAACTCGGGACGTATGCGTGTTTTTGTTCGCACACAGTCCACCGCTGGACTGTGTGTCTAACCCGTTCAAAATACAAATTTTAATTATTCTTATATTGTTAGCGCAGTTCATCTTCTTCGTTAGATTTTACAGGCAGTAGATTACACCGTTATATCTTGTTTAGTTCGATTGATAAACATTGTACAATCTAATATGAAATGCCAGAAACGATAGTTAGAAGTAAACATACCGATGAACGGTTTATTTCAGAATTCCGGCAAGGTGTCGGTCTCTGTTTTTGTGCACTTCAACTGAACAAGACAATTAACCGTTTTGATTAGCTAATCTTGGAATTGAAGTGATAAACAAACGTTAACAGAGTGTTTGAATGTCCTTACCGATTCACAGATGAAAATAAAGATTTCCAGAACTTTTCCGGCGAACTGGTATTATCCGATAGTAGCGTCTGAATTCGATTTCAAGTGAAAGGTTTGAGTTAGAAATAGCTTAACAATTGTTAGACTACGACGGTATTGAAGGACTTACCGTTTTGAGGAAGAATACGGTTTTCCGGCGAACTTGCAGAAATTTCCGGCGAGTAAAATAAACTTCTCCGGTGGACTGTAAAGTGTGTGGAAATGTAATTGGAGGTTTGTGGAATGTTTCTGAGTCGCGAGAAGATCTTTGATTGCAGTAATTCAGGTTATGAGATATTTTCGGTTATAAAACCCATCATCATCAGAATTGAAGTCAATTCAAGTCTGAATTGATTAGAATTGTCGGTGCATCGGTTATAAACCTGAATTCGCGATTATTCAAACGTTTAGACGGTTGAATAGCCGATTTCGGTTTTCAGTTGGCGCAACCGGTTCATCTAGGTTTGTATATAAGTCTTATTTGTTTCCTAGAGTTGACAGAAAACAAACAAGTGGCGGAGTGGTTATGCGTGTGAGTGTTAAATCTTTGGAGTTACAACCCGGTTGACCCGGGTTCGAGTCCCGGCAGCCCCATTTTATTTTTAATTGTTTTATTTATACTTTTTATCAATTATAACTTTTATGGTTTAGTTTGTTTATTAATTATGTATCATTAAAAATTAAAATAAGCATAAATAGGCAACGAACATTTATAACTTGATATTCGATTACAAAATGGAGCGGGTTTGGTAAAACCCGTTTTCGACAAATGTTACATTCGCTGGTTCAAACCGGACACCATTGATTTTAAAGCTAAGAAAAACGTCGTTATGATAGCCACCTCTGCATCACACTTGAACATAATATCCCTCTGGCCCAGCTTACATGCATGGATATACGGGATGAATTTGGAACACATTTTGCTTTGTTTTCGTGTTTGAGATAGAATTGAAACACAGACCACTTAAATATCTATACTAGGTTAGATGGTACGGAAACGGCTTGAACAGTGTATGGAACCGGCTATAAGCCACGTCAACAGGTCACGGTACGGAAACGGCTCTAAGCCGCCTCAAAAGTGGTTCTAAGTCGCGTCAACAATACCGGAAACGGCTCTAAGCCGCCTAAACATGCTTTATAAGCCGCGTCAACAGGTGAAACGGCTCTAAGCCGCGTCAATAGTTGAAACGGCTCAAAGCCGCCTAAACATACGTTCTAAGCCGCGTCAACAGGTGACCGTACGGAAACGGCTCTAAGCCGCCTAGATAAAGGCTTTAAGCCGCGTCAACATATAAGGTAACAGCTCTGAGCCGCGTCAATTAAAAAACGGTTTTCATTTTTTTTAAACTCAACAAACCGGCAATATACAAACGATTTTTATTAAATTTATACTCTTACAGAATCTGAATATATGTGAGTATTAAAAAAAGGGGTTGGTATAATTAATGAAATTGGTTGATAAAAAAATATTATTAAACAAAATAAAATAATAAAAAAATTTAAAAACCTTGTCGGACTGACAAGGGGGGGGGGGGCGACTGACCGGTTTAAGCATGTTATTGGCAGCGTGTGATGGGATTCGAACTCGTGACCTCTAGTTTGCGTGCACGCAGCTCTTCCAACTGAGCTACGTGTCTAACCCGTTAGATGCTGGATTTTTATTATACATATATACTCATTAAGCAAATCCTGAGTTAATTAAAAAACTGTTTTTATTTTTTTTAAACTCAACAAACCGGCGATATACAAACGATTTTTATTAAATTTATACTCTTACAGAATCTGAATACATGTGAGTATTAAAAAAAAGAGTTGGTATAATTTATGAAATTGGTTGAATAAAAAATATTATTAAACAAAATAAAATAATAAAAAAATTTAGAAACCTTGTCAAACTGACAAGGGGAGGGTCTGACCGGTTTAAGCATGTTATTGGCAGCGTGTGATGGGATTCGAACTCGTGACCTCTAGTTTGCGTGCACGCAGCTCTTCCAACTGAGCTACGTGTCTAACCCGTTTGATGTTGGATTTTTATTATACATATATACTCATTAAGTAAAGCCTTATTTAATTAAAAAACGGTTTTCATTTTTTGTTAAACTCAACATACCGGCGATATACAAACGTTTTTTATTAAATTTATACTCTTACAGAATCTGAATACATGTGAGTATTAAAAAAAGGGGTTGGTATAATTTATGAAATTGGTTGATAAAAAATATTATTAAACAAAATAAAATAATAAAAAAAATTTAAACCTTGTCAGACTGACAATAGGAGGGGTCTGACCGGTTTAAGCATGTTATTGGCAGCGTGTGATGGGATTCGAACTCGTGACCTCTAGTTTGCGTGCACGCAGCTCTTCCAACTGAGCTACGTGTCTAACCCGTTGGATGCTGGATTTTTATTATACATATATACTCATTAAGTAAATCCTGATTTAATTAAAAAACGGTTTTTATTTTTTTTAAACTCAACAAACCGTACGGAAACGACTCTAAGCCGCCTAGATAAAGGCTTTAAGCCGCGTCAACATGTAAGGTAACGGCTCTGAGCCGCGTCAACCCAGCTAAGGGACAAGCCGGGTCCTTAACCGGCTAAGGAACGAGTCGGCTCCTTACACGGCTTCGATGTCAGCTCCACGTGAAACGGCTCGGCTGAGAGCTTTCCTTACCCGACACGTCTCAGAGCCGTTTCAGGGTTGTCGGACACGTGTCAACTTCCCATTGGTTATCGGTGAAGACTGGTGTTGAGCCGCTTCCGTTAACGGAAACGGCTCGTTAAGCCGTGTCAGTGGGCCATTTTCGCAAAAATAGTGTGACAAGGGGCTAGTTTCGTGATTTGCCCAATGGAAAAGTGCTTCATTTATTTACCTAAACTTGTTATTTTGATGTAAAAAATATATTAAATTTAAATTAAGAGGATATTTGGTTGGTGAGATTTCATGTGATATCATGAGATTTGAAATGACGTGTGTATCATTTGTGGTTGGTAAATGAAAGGATTCATGAATCATGACTTGATACGTGTAATGTGATCGCTCTAGCACTCACACAAGCAGATCAAACGCTCATACAAACTTGGTCACATGCTCAAACTCCCAACATGTGTATTATACACTATCGCTCAAGTCCTCAAGCGACCATGTCGTCAAACGCTCAAAACTCCCCACACGTGTAATGACATACGATTGCTCAAACCCTCCCACGACGAGGTCAACTCCGCGACCAACTAGCGAATTTGTGTTACTTATAATCGCAAGACACGTTTTCTTAAATGAGGGTTGTCTGGCAACTTCTGAATGGTTAAGTGCTGAACCAGTAAGATGTCTGAACCATTAAGTGTTGAACCGGTAAGAGATCTGAACTATTACGAGTCAGTATAATTGCTTAACCGTTCAGAGGCAAATGTCTGACCAATTCAGATTATAGGTCTTAACCATTCATACTCATTATAATGCTTAATCATTCAGAGGCAAAAGTCTGAACCATTCAGACATCTGCTCACGAAACAAACAGTTTGAATCATTAAGTGTTAAACCAATAAAAGATCTAAACCATTAAAGACCTCATTAAGAGCTAAACAAACATCCCTTAAATCCAATTTATACACCAACGTTGTATTACTCGACCTAAATTTCCGTACATGTCAAGTCCATTATGCCATCTTCGTTCTAGGCCTAAAATAAGTGAAAGTTAGTTCAAACCTGAAACCTCTGCTAGAGAACTCAAACGCTTATCACTGCACCACCGCATGGTTTTGTTTAAGGGGCGTTGACCCCACTGTTGTAATGTAGTTTAACATAACAATCAATCTCCACAACTTAACGCCATATTTTCATCAAGTGCATGGTACATACATCTCCAAACAATGAAATATAATGAAAAAACCTCATATCAACAACAAAATGCAAGCTATCTAAAAGGCTCGATTGGCTCGGTTTCCTCAAGAATGCTAGCAGCCTCAAAACAATTGGCAGCTTCCCGTATGAACATTGGGCCATCTTCTTTGTAAAATAAGCCCAGATTGTACCAAGCCGAAGAGTTAAGCCTGTCTAGTCGTAATGCTTCTGTTAAGAAGCTTTTGGCTGCTGCCGCAGGCTTGACTCCAGCCCGTTGGATAATCACAGCCAATGAAACTAAACTTGCCACATGACCCGGGTCCATGTCTAATGCAAGCTCATAAGCCTTTTGAGCTTCTTTATCGAGACCCTTTGCTTCATAGAGTAAACCTATAAAAGTTGGAAAACAAGTTCTGATTTCAAAGTGGTATGGGTTCAAACGGGTCAAGTTGGGTCAACCCGAAATTATAAAAGTTGGAAAACAACTTTATGATTTCAAGCTGGTATGGGTTCAAACAGGTCAGGTTGGGTCAACCCAAAATTCTTGTACAAAAATTTAATTTTTCATAATAAGTATCTAGTATTAAGTACCCCCCGCGTTGCGGCGGGGGCGTAAAACAATGCCACATCACCGTCAACATTCACCAACACTGAAGTTGCGACGTGTTAATGCGACAAGTTAGACTGAAGCGTAAAACATAGAAAATAATAACAAAGTCGATCTAGGACCCGCACGTTACAACGAACTTGTCAAATAGGAAAAATAGATGACATAAAAATGTTGAACCACACACGCATGTTGCGTCGTGTTCACTCGCAAAATTTAGAGCTAAGCGTAAAACGAAACGTAAAAACGTTGAACCACACGCGCACGTTGGACTGTATTAACTCGGAAAATTTAGAAAAAGTGTAAAACGAAAAATTTGCGAAAGATGAAAAGTATAGGTGATCAAAGTTGAAGGTAAAAAAGGTGTGAGTTCAAATTTCAAAAGATGAAAAGTTTTGGGTTAAAAGTAAACAAATTAAATAGTTTTGGGTGGAAAGTAATTTATCACATACTTGTGGATTAAAAGTATAAAAGTACAACACTAATATGCATAAAGGTGTTGATAATTTATAGTGTTTAAATTTAAATAAACGTGTCACATACAGTTACAAACATGAGTTTGAGAACATAAAAAAATGATTTCGGAAGTTTTATGCACTAAAAATATTCTAAGAATTGAAACAAGTACTTGTTTCTTTTTTTAGCTAATTTCCAATGGACAAAGACGAATAATTTTCCTCAAAGAAACGACTAAAACTTGAAAAGAAAACCACAAATGAAAAAAACATACCGGTGATATGCAATCGAGAAGCCGAGTAGTAATCGATACTCTCCGATTTCAAAAGACACGCCTCGGCATCACCCCATTGTGATAATTTCATATAAACCATAGCCAGATCATGCCATGTTTCCATTTCTAAACTTTTAAGATGTTTTCCACCAATCTAGCATATAAAAAAATTACAAAAATTTAACATTTTTTCTTACCAAGATCAAATTTCTAGTCAAAGATAACAGGCAAAAACCAGCTTTGGGGAACCAACTTTTTTCACCCAGAAAAGCCCTCCAACTTTGACTTAAAGTCAAAGTCAACCTAGTCAAAGTTACTAAAACTTCTGCCCTACGTCATCATTTTTTAGCAATTAGCAGTAAATCTGATTACCCAAAGTCAATTTTTGAGAAAATTGAGGTTTTTTATCGAAATTTCTTAAAAAAGTTGCCCAAAAGTAAAAAAACTTACCTCGTGATTCTTTTTCTGAGATCGGAAACTTTTACCCTGAACTTGAAGAACCGCAAGAATCTGCGTATACGTCTGAATAGCGTTCTTTATTTCACCCTGTGCAACTTGAAGCCGAGCTTTAGTTCTCAACAATTCTCCCTGGTCCCATTTCCCGGTTTGTTCTAAAGCAGCATTAATTACCGTTTCACCCTCCGAAAACCGTTTCTGGCCCGATAATATTCTAGCCAATAAAATCCACCCTTTAACACTTGACCCGCCTTCCAATTTAACCAAACGTTTCGCATAACTAAGCGCAACGTCCAATTTCCTCTGTTCGGCATTTTCCAAACTCAAATTGTATACGATTCTCGAATCGTTCATTCCCGTAAATTTCCCACCGGTTTCTAAACACTGAATCACCTCCGTTTGTTTCTCGACTCGTTCAAGATCACTAATTGCCGATCTACAATGGCCTGAAATCGAAATTCCTAATAAATAATAAGCGATTCCGACCATCTCATCGCAATTATCTTCCAATGCCCGAATGGCCCGTTTAGCGCTACTTGCACCCTCTTCGAAAAAACTTAAATTTTCGCCACAAATTTTAGACGCCAGCAGTAATGCGGACCCACAGTGTGGATCATCATGTTTGTATATATTTTTAAGTAAATGTAAAGCTGATAAATCATCACCTTGCCCATGATAACATAGAGCTAAAAGGATATACCGTTCGTTATTGTCGATAATTCCCGGAGGTAATTCTTCTAACTGTGCACACAACGCTCCGAGTCCATTAGAAATGGATAATGCGTAAGAAAGATGATCTAAAATCAACGGGTCCCACTTGATCATCTGTAATGAAACTTTTCTTAATAAAATCATTAGAAGTAAAATAGCTTCTTCGATGTTGTTTTTGGGTACGAATGAAGTGTCCATTTGGGATCGTAAATTAGGGGGGACGGCTTCTTCACCTCCGTTATAAAGAAGAAAATAGGCGAAATCTTTTTGAATTTTTGCAGTTGTTTCTGCATTTAGGGTTTGGTGATGAAGTAAGGCTCGTCTGAACGACAAAACCGCTTCTTGGGGTGAGCCTGCGAGTTTCCATAACTCGGGAAGTAACTCGATTGCGTTGTTTAACGTTTCTTGCAACTTACAATCGCTACCGAAGTTTTCGGGTAAGCCTTCGGGTAACGACGATTCGATAATGTCGAGAATAACTTTGCATGATTGAGCAGCTTCTGCAAATATTTGGATGAACATTTAATTTTGAATCACTTCTTTATGCGCTTATATGAGTTCTAAACTAAACAGACTGTTTGTTACAAGATCAAGTAAATACAAAAAGAAGTAACCATAAATAGAAGAAAGAGAGTACCTTTATACCTCTGAAGCATTTGCAATGATTTCGACTTCAAATAAATTGCTTCAAGAAGTAATCCAACCGCATGTGTAGACAATGGCAAATCGCCGTAATTATGCGAAACTATTTTACGGGATTCGCTTCTTTGGGTTAAACTAGTTTTCATCTTGGGAATAACGGTGGCTAAATCTATCCCTTCAAACACATGAAGAGCGGCTTCTATGTTCCCCTTTTGATATTCATATCTCCCTAACAATGCTCTTGCTTCCTATATTATATTAATATGTGATCATATAGATGTTAACTGTAAGAAAGATCAATATCACATCATAATTGTTTGATGTTTGATTGTTGAAAATTATAAACTAGCATTTAATCAGATTAAGTGTTTGTTTGGATGTGTGTTTTCAATTTGAATATTGAGACTTGTAGAATCAAGATTAGATTATTAATTAAATTGGTTGATTAACTGGATGTGTTTCATATTAAGTGTTTGTTTGCATTAATCACTTTAGACACACACCAAAACACCCCTTATATTGAATCAAACGTAACTTAATGCCAACGATACAAGGTTATGAACAAGCGTTTTAGGATTAAGAGGATTAAAGACATATGCAAAAATGTCCAAGGTTTAAAGAAACTACCTCATAGTTTAAAGAACCGTTTTCACGAAGAGATGATTCCGCTTCTTCAATGTTACCCGTATCTATCTTCTTATCGTTTTCCCCCGTTACTTGAGAAGAATAATCATTAGCATCGGAAGAATAATCATTCACTGCAAGTGATTCTGATGAACGAATCATCTCGTTTTCTAGCTTCATCTACTAACTTCTCGCCTTACGAGTACAATTTTACGCCTCACAGTCTTAATCTACAAAACCAAAACAAGAAAACCGATCACAATATGCTACAAACAGAAAAAGGAAGCCCTACTAACACACAGTCACACACACACACAAGCATTTGTAAGAAATATTAGATCTTGCCCGAAAACAGTTTTGCAAATTATCAATTTTCATACATGTGTGTTATAAGGAAAAGGTGGATCACACATGAAATATGATGTTTCATGAATTAAAACCATAATCATGTGACATATGAAGCTGTTTATCATCATTTTAACATAATTCAGCACCAAAATTTGAAATTGATCAAAAAGTATATTGCAACTTTGAATTGGTACAAACATATACTTTTTAGAACAGTCCCAATTCACCAATCCAACTGGTAATTGTTTAAAACATTAATCACCAAATCCACCCAATTTCAAACCCTAAAATAAAAAACATAAATCAACTCCAAAAACCCAAATCAGAAACACAATTCACATAAACCCCCAAATTCAAAACCCGAAAACAAAATCAATGATCCAAATCATCCAAGAAACTCATAAAACCCCAAATCAAACACATAATTCAAGATTATAACCAAAACCCACATTTGAAAACATACACCCATTACAAATTCTGCAACAAAAACTAAAGAAATTACCTTTATTTATGGCGACTTAAATTGGGGAAACACATCCGACCCACTTCCTATTTTAGTCAAAAGTGTTTCATCGACAAAGAATCAAGTAAAGTTTGAAGCTTTTGCAATGTTTATCAATAACAGAATCAAATAGTGTACCTAATTGCATATGGGTTGATGGATCTGAAGTTAAAGATTGAAATTTGAAGTCATATGGGGGGTTTTGGAATTTTGTTTTCCATGTGAATTAGATGGCGTCATAAACAATATTATTATTGTTATTGTTATTTATTATTATTGTTCAAGAAAGTAAGATCGGGCCGTCTAAGCAATGAAGGATTACCTGTCACAAAGAAGTTAGATGTGGGCATGTTCCTAGCTACCAAATATATATTAATCTAACAATAACAATAATGTTAATAATAATGGTAATAATAATAATAATAATATGAATGTTATTTATGTGTTTTTTATAGTGGTATAACATTTTTGGTATGATCTAATTGTTTTGGTCCTTCATTCTGATGTTTACTTTGATATCCAATCTATTAATGAACATTGATGAGGCGATATACAACTCGTCGAATCGAACACAACATTACATAAGTCGAACCTACATGCTCCGATCTAAAAGGAGCGTTCGGTCTAAGGAATCTTTATAACTAACTGTGGGTGCCACCCCCATAACTACCTGATAATGACCGGCCCGGTCATAACAAACTTTGTCACGTCAAATTATCCACAAGTATAAATATCCGACTCCAAACTCCAAAATGGGTAAGGTGTACTTTCTCTCTCCATCTCCCCTATCTCTCTCACTGAATTATCCTCTGTACTCCCTGTACTTATTCTCACGCCCGAGCTTGGTCACAGTGAGGCCCCCCCTCCCTGTGACGAGGCTAACGGTGTCTTCATTTGTTGTGATCTTTGTAGGTTACGGTTCAACTTTGAGACTCTCTTCTGAATAGCTCGCACTACCAATTTTTGAGTCTTCAGTGGCGCCATCCTCCCGAATTCACTAAACTTTCTCCAGTTTTTCTCATTTGATTATGGCTTCTCCTTTCCCGTCTTACGATGACATCGCGACTGGAAACACCACCACTGCTACAGTACCTCTGCAATCCATGTAGATTCTAAAGTTTCACAGGGTTCGTAGATTGTTCCACCTACAGTAAGCTCAGTAGTCTCCACCACAATCACTCCCCCCCATTTCTTCAGCCACGTTTGAGTTCGATGATGCTTTCTTACAGCGTAACACGGAGCTTCTACGGCATCTCAATCAGCAGCAGCAACATGACGAAATGTTGTAGAACTTGCGCACTAATTTGTTCGGAAGCTCTCACCCAAGATCCAATCCCATGACAATGGGAATTTTCTCCTCTGGACCACTGGTAAGTTCTACTACTATCACCACTTCCACGTCGTTACAGGCTTCACAGGGTTTTACTCCCTCGTATGAAACCTTTAATAATGGCCTGAATGGCTTGATTCGCCAGGGATCCTTGGGTTTAAATCCCCAAGATGAGGAGCTAACTATGACGTACTAGCCGATCTCCATGTCTTCTCAATCTAAGTTTACCTTTAGAATTGCAAACGCTCATCTCCCTTCAAAAATTGAAGATGCCGCCTTCACTAAAGTAAAACGACGGAAATCCGACTCGGATGATCACATGTTCTCTTTCGCCAAAGCTGCTAAAGTCGAACAGTGGCCCATGCCAGCATGGTGCCACATGTTTGCCCAAACACTCATTGGTTCGGCTAGAGTCTGGTTCGATGGTCTACCAGAAGGTTCGATTAGCCACTTCGAAGATTTCCGACATCTATTTCTCCGTAATTTTTGTCAACAAAGACGTTGTTCCAAAGATATCACGGAGGTGCACCATATTAAATGACGTGATGGAGAGTCTGTAGAATATTTCCTTGACCGTTTCAACAAGGAGAGCATGCAGATCAGCGTAGCAGTTGACCAATTGCGGGTATATGGGTTCTATCACGGGGTCCGGAATAATCAGTTGGTAGAAAAGCTTCATGAAAATCTACCTAAAACCATGGAAGTTCTTATGGAAAGAGCACGAGCCTTTGTTCGGGGTAAAAGTGCCCGTGGACAACCGAATGATGTAGCGGTAAAAAATGCAAAAGCTTAAACCTCCTCATGGAGACGGAATGTTTCACCACCGAAAGATCGAAGCAGCAACTAGAATAGAAATCGAAACCTGTACCACAAGCCAGACCAAAGCAACCATCAAACAGGGCAAGTACGTTTCAATACCTTCTCCGAGCTATCAAAATCTCCAAATGAGATCTTAAGCACGTAAAACACACGATTCCTAACTCCTTCGAAGCAACGACCAACGTCTGATAAAAACGCCAAAAAGTATTGTGAATACCACTGAGATAAAGGGCACAACACCGATGAATGTTGGGCGTTAAAATAAGACATCAAAAAAGTCGTACGATTCGGCAAGCTTTCGCACCTCATTAAAGAAGTCAAGGAAGGTAAAAAGGCGGCAGCGGCTGCTGATAACCCAAACAACGAAGTCGGAATCAATATGATCCGAGCAACTCAATCCCGGGGAATTAGACGGTCGAACCAGCATATGGTCGCTTGGATGCAGCCGCCCACTTATTTTTCGGCAATCGATCCCAAAGACGCACGAGACGGACCTATCAATATTTCGACATCATGTCAGGCGAATATACGTCGATGGAGGAAGCGCCTTCGAGATAATGTATATGCAATGTTTCCAGCAACTTGTGGAACAGACAAAGCAAAAGCTCATCAAAGTTGCTACTCCCTTGGTGAGTTTTTCGGGAGAAATAGTCCAGTCGGTTGGCCAAATCACTCTCCCTGTTACGCTTAGAAGATGACAAATCTCGAACTGTACAGCTTACATTTGTGGTCGTCGGATCCAAATCCACCCACAACATCATACTTGGACAACCGGGCGTGCGTGCCCTCGGAGCCGTTAGTTCCACAATCCATGGAGCTATAAAATTTCCCACTGAATCGGGAATTGGCACAATTTACTCTGAATCAACCCAATGTGTTGCCGAAGTGCGACAAGCCACGGCAACAAATTCCAAAACGTCAGGACCACCTACGGAGCTTTGGTCGATCAATCCAGAATTCCCCGAACAACAGATAGCAATCGGTGCCCAACTGCCCGAACGAACCAAGAAGCTTTTGTGGAATATGCTCACTAACTCCATTGATGTCTTTTCATGGCAGCATTCCGACATGCACGGTGTTCCCAGATCTATGGCGCAACACCATTTAAATGTAAAGGAGTCGGTAAAACCGATAACACAAAGAACGAGGCACATGGCCCCCGATCGAGCCAAGTCGATCGTAAAAGATGTGCGTAGCCTCTTGGATGCATGAGTATTCGAGAAGTACAGTACCAAACTTGGGTATCTAACCCAGTTATGATTCAGAAAAAAGATAATTCATGGAGAATGTGCGTCGATTACACCGACCTGAACAATGCCTGCCCAACGGATTGTTTCCCGCTACCCGAGATTGACGAAAAAATCGATTCCGTCGCTACGTTTCGATTGAAATGCTTTCTGGATGCATATAAAGGTTACCATCAAATCCAAATGGCCATCAAAGACGAAGATAAGACGACGTTCGTAACAGACAAAGGAATCTATTGCTTCACTAAAATGCCCTTCGGTTTGAAAAATGTCAGGGCCACGTACCAATGTTTAATGAACAAAGCCTTTAAAGACTAGATCGAATAAAACCTTAAAGTCTACATCAATGATATTGTAATCAAAAGTAACAGCGAGAACATCATCTTAAAGGATATCCTCAAAACTTTCACCCGACTCCTAAGCATAAACATGAAGTTAAACCCTAAAAAGTATACGTTCAGTGTAGAGGAAAGAAAGTTCTTAGGAGTAATGGTTAGATCAAACGGTTTACGAGCTAATCCAGATAAGATCGATGCATTACTAACCATGAAACCACCAGCCTCCATCAAGGAAATCCAATCCCTAAACGGACGACTCGCTGCACTCCATCGTTTCTTGACTAAAGCTGCGGATAAATCACTACCATTCATGGATGTTCGTGGTAAGAGTTTTAGAGCAGATTTCAAATGGTCAAATGAAGCAGCACGAGCCTTCAAAGAATTAAAAACCTGCTTAAGCACATTGCCAGCTCTAACACTCCCGATGGAAGGGGAAGTTCTAACAGTATATCTAGCTGCATCACAGGGAGCGATCAGTGTGGTCTTGGTAGCACACTGAACCGGCTCCCAAATCCAGATTTAATATGTCAGCCGAACCTTAAAAGAATACGAAACAAGGTACCCCAGTCTAGAAAAACTTGCACTAGCTTTGGTGCATGCTTCTCGAAGGCTGCGACGATATTTCCAAGCTCACCCAATCGAAGTCCAAACGGATCAAAGGATTCAGCATGTTCTACGAAAGCAAGAAGTGTCTGGTCGAATGGCAAAATGGGTTATCGAGCTCGGTGCTTTCGATATCACCTTCAGAACAAAAGGACCATTAAAAGGACAAGTGATTGCCGATTTATTGGTCGAAATGCCCGAAGATAGCAATAAAGCAATTAGCCAAGAGCCCACCCTAGAAACACCATGGAAGTTATACACGGATGGAGCTTCAAGCACCAAAGGGGCAGGAGCCTGTTTAATTCTAACCGATCCAGAAGGGTCGGATGTAACCTATGTGCTGCGTCTCGAGTTCAAAAGCTCGAACAACGAAGTAGAATACGAAGCATTGCTTGCTAGGCTCCGACTTGCCGAAAGGGTAGGAGCCAAAGCTGTGGTCACACACGTCGATTCTTTGCTCGTAGCAAACTAAGTGAATGGAGAGTACGAAGCAAGAGAGCTGAGCATGATTAAATACTTAGAACAAGTCAAACGAGAAATCGAAGCATTCGATTCATTTAAGATATTGAGCACGTACCATGAAGTAAAAACAAAAAAGCAGACGCACTAAGCAAACTAGCTTCGTCTCATTCAGCCACCTAGCAAAGGAAGTATGGGTTGAAGTTCTAACCACACCTTCAATCATCGTACCAAACGTCCTACAAATCGAACCATACTAGCAATCGTGGATGACCCCGATTTGTAATTATTTAGTACATGACATTTTGCCTAATGATAAAGCCCAAGCTAGAAAGATTCAAGTTAATTCTCTACAGTATCAGATGCAAGATGAAGCCTTATACCGAAAACCTTCATGGGTCCACTGTTAAAATGTCTCGACCCCGAGCAAGCCAGTTACATAATAAGGGAAATACACTAAGGCATATGTGGAATCCATGCGGGTCCAAAGATGGTGGTGACGAAGGTAAAAAATGCAGGCTATTACTGGCCCGGAATGCACGAAAGCACCGCAAAGAACTTTAGCAATGCGAAGAATGCCAGTGACACACAACAATAAGTCTTCAGGCCAAAAACAAAATGATCCCGGTAACGGCCGCTTGGCCCTTTCAAAAATGGGGGGTCGATATAGTCGGACCATTTCCCAGGTCGAGTGGAAGTGCTCTAGGTGCTATCGACTACTTCACCAAGTGGGTGGAAGCAAAACCGTTTACAATAATCTCAGGATACAACGTGACCAGATTCTTTTGGGAATAGATTGTATGCCGATTCGGCTTACTGCTATACATTATAAGCAACAATGCAAAGCAATTCACAGAAAACCCTTTCAAAAGATGGTGCAAGAACTTAAAGATCACCCTAGTATTCTCATCTGTCGCTCACCCTCAAGGGAACGGGCAAGTCGAACAGATAAATCGCCGAATCGTTGATGGAATCAAGCGTAGGCTAGGTGCTGAAGGAAAAGGTTGGGCTGATGATTGCCAAACGCCCTATGGGCACATCGAACCATGCACAAAACTAGCAACTGTGAAACCCCGTTTAGCTTAACTTATGGCACCGAAGCAGTCGTACCTACTGAGATCGGACTGCCAAACCAACGAATCAAGGACAACGATGAAAACGAACAAGAGCTCCGTTCAAACCTTGATCTTCTGGAAGAATGAAGGCATGTTGCGTCAATCAAGGAAGCTCGATACAAGGAGAAATTAGAAAAATTCTATAATGCTCGAGCTAAAGTATACAAATTCAAAATCGGAGACTACGTGCTCGGAAACAATGAAGCAAGTCGGACAGAGCCACCCAGAAAACTGGCACCAAATTGCGAAGGTCCGTATCGTATCAAACAAGCCAGCGACAAGGGTTCGTACGTTTTGGGGACGGTAGCCAGAGCCCCGATCCCTCGTACTTGGAACATTGTGCATTTAAAACGATGCTTTATGTGATACACCGGAAACCGCCGTACTAAGATCACTTGTTTTGTTTTATATCCATTGTACGCTGAGAGGGTGTGCCTCGGCAATTTCTAGAATAAGTCTTTTGTATATTCCGAGAGGGTATGACTCGAAAGTTTAAAAAGATTGTATTCAACTTTTATGGGTTTCAATAAAAAAGGGTCGAATGTTGGACAACATGATAGCAGTTATTCTCCTTTTTACTGTTTTTTGTAACATCTGTCGTAAAACGGGTCCTAAAACCCGCTCCATTTTGCAATCAATTATACGATCTTTTGTTTAGAATATTATGTTAATCGTTTAAATGGAGTTCGGTGTATTAATAATAAAAATAATAAAAAAGAAAATAAAAATAATAAATATAAATAATATATAATAATAAAAGGTAAAGAATAAATAAAAGTTAAAAAATAATATAAAACATGTGCTGACCGCGGGACTTGAACCCAGGTCGCACGGATATAAACACACACCACACACCACTACAACACACGCACAACATCTGTCATACCCGAACCAAATAATCTGTTATACTCTCGTTACCTTTGAAACTGGTTCAGAGTCCCGCCCAGTAACGAGTGAAATCATCTCGGCAATCAATCAAATTGCCGTTTTTTCCTTTCAATTAACTACTGAAACTGCTTCTAATCACAAGTCTTAACTCAACCATGAGTCAAACACAATCAATTTCGATCTGCAAATCATTCGCCCATCATTGATTCTGACCGAACATTTCGAAACTGAAAATTCAATCCAAGTTACTGGCCTCACCTATAAATAGTGATCCCTTGAACCCATTTAGAACACACACACACTCTCGCTAAACTCTCCACAAGTCTCTGTTATCAAGATCTTCTCGTCGGAAATACTTTCACCCGCCAGAATCCTCGCCAGAGAACCAAAAGCATCACCGTCGGTACACAAATCATCTATTACCTTTTGTTTTTATTAACATCTTATAAATCAGTGGAAATTATGATCACAATTTGGTTAAATCAGATTCAGTTTATCTGTTGAAATGAAGAAGCTGGAATGGGTTTATGCATAAAAGGAATTAAATTGGTGTTTAAACCTGGTTAGACACACATTCCAGTTGGATGAACTGTGTGCACATGAAGTTAAGCTCCCGGGTTCGAGTCTCTCTACGTTGCCGATCCACTATATATTACAAAACCTTTTTATAACCCACTCATGAAACTACTCAGTAAGTATATAAGATTAATTAAAATCTTATATCCTTCGGGTTAGACACACAGCCCAATTGGTCGGGCTGTGTGCACATGAAGCATCAGACGCGGGTTCGAATCCGGTTCATTACGCGGTCCTTTTAGTACACCAAACCTTTTTAAATTAATCAAAATATGGTTTGATCCAGAAAGTGTATAAATGTAACTAAAATTCTATATACTCCGGGTTAGACACGCAGCCCAGTTGGTCGGGCTGCGTGCACGTAAATAAGAGGTCACGAGTTCGATCCCCACACGCTGCAACTGTCCGGCCGGTTCAATTCGAAGGAAAACACATTTTTTAATTAAACTTTTAATTATTTTGCATAAAAACTATAATATTATAATCAAATGATATTATTTTAAGCAAAAAGAAATATAGTAAAAATTATCTAAAATATCTAATAAAATGTGTAATAATAAATTAAGTAAAAATACTAAATTTAAATAAAAGAACATATTTATCTAAATTATTATGCGAATATTTAGGTTAGCCTTATCGTCACTTGGTCGGGCTGCGTGCACGTAAATGAGAGGTCACGAGTTTGATCTTCACACGCTGCAACTGTCCGGCCGGTTCAATTTGAAGGAAAACACGTTTTTTTTAATTAAACTTTTAATTATTTTCCATAAAAACTATAATATTATAATCAAATGATATTATTTTAAGCAAAAAAGAAATATAGTAAAAACTATCTAAAATATCTAATAAAATGTGTAAATAATAAACTAAGGAAAAATACTAAATTTAACTAAAAGAATATATTTATCTAAATTATTATGTGAATATTTAGGTTAGCCTTATCGTCGCTTGGTATCTCAATCGTGCGCAATCTTCATCAAATCATAAACGCACCCATTGTGAGTGAATTTTACAACTTCCCTTTTAATTCACGTTTTTGTGGTGTATCATGCGTCACTTTTGTTTATCTCACTATTTCAAATCCCGTGCTATTACCATTATATGATCTAACGTGCTATGTGATATTGTAGTTTATTGCTGTTTTGTGTTTATATTTCTCATTACAGTCAAGCTCTCACATTAAGCCCATGTGTTCCCCGTTACTTACGGGTAGAGCGTCGTGTTGCCTAATATATAAGATCGGCTCCGTTTGATTGAGCCTAGATCTCGCAGCATATCGCTTATCGTGCTCACATGTACATTATTAGTTGATTGTGTGGTTTGTGATTTAGATTACATATACGTTTCTCATATTTGGTTAATGCACATTTTATTAAAATACTAAACATATCATTTTTGTTAATGATAAAATAGGATTCACTCGCCAACTTATGTTGACCAAAAACTCTATTTTACACATGATACAGGTGAACAGGTTTGAAGCAGGATCACCTAGGACATGGGCCTTAAAAGAAAATAAAACGTTACTTGCAAGCTTTGTTTGGAACATTTTATGTTTGTATGAATTATGTGTTGATTGGAATGTTATATTTTAAATTTGAAATAATAAATATGAAACTTTCATAATAGTAAATGTCATGAGCTTTGATGAAAACCCAATCATGCCCCGACTACCATATCCGCTGCGGGTCAGGGTGTGACATATTGGTATCAGAACGAGTGACTATAGGGATATAGGATAGGTTATTAGACCCTTAGAGCCTATACTATAGTCAATTAGAATTTAATTGCTTACGTGTTAAGTTGGTTACATGCAAACTTATGACATTTACTTGTTTTACACTCCTCTCACACAGTTACTTGTGAGCACTTTAATTGCTATATGATTTTGGGTGACATTCAATGTGTTATAAATATTGTCAATATAACATGCATATATATACGCATATATTATCGTCTTAATGCACGTCTTGATTTTCACATATTTAAACATTTTTCTTGCTTTTCTTTCATTTGTGATGTTTTCATTTCTCAATCTCATCAAAGTGAGTTCTACGATGGGCATGTAGTAACTGGAAGGTACAAGTACTGGTAGTCGAAACGTCCTGTCTAGTATTGACATTCGTATAAATCCAAAATAATGGACCAGTTTGCCTACCTGGGGACTAACGATGAGAGTACGAATGACCTATTAGGCCAAAGCATGCCACACCAAACGTCATGTGAACTAACCCCACTTTGAGTTGTCACTGTGTCTACACCAAGACACCTTCCGACCTTACACCTCGCAATCATGTTTTACGATGTTCATTCGGGTGGTGCGAGTGTTAACAGACCAAAACCAATGTGAACCCTACAAAGGCCCAAGACATCCTATGGATGTAATGGATTTATTTTTCTCATTTGTTTTGTGGATGTTTAATTTTTTGTGACACACATGACACCTATACCCCAAACTCATAATCTCGTTACGTATTTCCTGTAGATGTCTTCTAGGCACTCTCGTGGAGGTAGGAGATCAGGAAGATCGGTGAGCGCATGGCTGCTCAAATAGCCCAACAAATGGCCGCCGTGATTCCCGATATTGTAATTCAAGTTCAGCAAGCTCTTGCCGCTAACCCTGTCAACCCAATCAACCAAGAGGGACAAAACTCTGCCAACCCTACCGCAGACACCACTAAGTGCACTTACAAGCACTTCAACTCATGTGACCCTCCAAAGTACGAAGGAACTGAAGGGGTCACTGCTCTCTTCGATGGTTTGAAGAAATGGAGAGTACCTTTCTCAATTGTGACTGTCCTAACAACCGTAAGGTTCGTTATGCTACTGGTCACTATATGGGGTAGCACTTACTTGGTGGAATGCCGAAAAGGGCAGAAGAGGCGCTGAAGCCGCAGTAGCCCTAACTTGGGAACAACTTCGAGAGCTCATGACCAGACGTTTTTGTCCAAGAAGCGAAAATAAAAAGCTGGAGGATGAGTTCTATTTTCTGAAACAAAAAGAGGGAGATCATATAACCTACAACAAGAGGTTTCTTGAGTTGAACCAAATGGTTCCAAACTTGTTCACTCCCCTCTATCGTCTGATTGAGCACTACATTCGGGGTCTTCCTTCAAAGATTCAGGACTCTGTAATGAGTACTGTGCCTGCAACTCTGGAAGTAGCCATGGAGCTAGCTACTGAGCTCACCGAAAACTGTAACATTTGTCAAAAACGGGTTTTCCAAACCCGCTCCGTTTGTAATCGAATACAAGTTATAAATGTTTCGTTGTGTATTTATGTCCATTTTAATTTTTAATGATGCATAATTAATAAACAAACTAGAATATAAAAATTATAATTGTTAAAAAGTAAAAATAAAATAATTAAAAAGAAAATTTGGCTGCCGGGACTCGAACCCGGGTCAGCCGGGTTTAAACTCAAAGCCTTATCACACACACACTTAACCACTCCGCCACTTGTTGTTTTCTGTCAACTCTAGGAAACAAATAAATTTTATAGTCAATCGTAAATCAAGCTGGTTACGGCAACTGTAACCGAAATCGGTCACCAAACGTCCAAAGACGTCTGATTGATCGCGGTTTACTGAGTTTAACCGATACACCGACACCTCCAATCAATTTTGCTTTGAATGAACTTGAATTCAAGAGTGGATCGGTTTTAATAACCGAAAACTTTCAATTCCTGAATTACTTCAATCATAGACCCCTCTCGCGACTCAAACACATCTGCAGACCTTCGAATTTCACTTTCGCAATACTTTCAGTTCGCCGGAGAAGCTAATTGAACTCGCCGGACTTTCGCCGGAAAACCGTGTTTTCCATCAAATCAACGTCGATATTAGATAACTCACTCTCGCCGGAAAACTTCTGAAAATCCTTATCTTCAGCTGTAAAACGTCGAAATCCGTAAAAAACAGAGCCGACGACTTGCCGGAATTCTGAGATAAATCGTTCTCTGGTATGTTTACTTCTAAAAATCGTCTCTGCCATTTCATATTAGTCTGTTGAATGTTTGTCAATCGAATTAAACAAGAAACAATAGAGAAATCGTAAACTGTAATTCGGTAACGAAGAAGACGAAGTAGGTTGATTATAAGTTTAATAAAATCTGGATATTATCTCGGGTTAGACACACAGTCCAGCGGTGGACTGTGTGCACATACATATACACACGCCGCGGGTTCGATCCTTGACACACGTATGCTCTGTAATAACAATGTTTTATTTTTCTAACTGAACCGGATCCTTTCGCCGTTAGATGTTAAGTATAATAAAAATCTGTATATTAACCAAGTAGACACACAGTCCAGCGGTGGACTGTGTGTAACGTTAAAGCACAGGTCCCGGGTTCGAGACCTGTTGACAGCACCGGGTTGATAATTAAAATCCTTTTTAAAAATAAATGAATTTTGAATAAACTGAGTTAGTATATAAATATAATTAAAAACAAAATTATTTCGGGTTAGACACGTAGCTCAGTTGGTAGAGCTGCGTGCACGCGAACGGGAGGTCTCGGGTTCGAGTCCTGCCCGGCGCATACATTTATACAATAAAACCGGTCAAACAGTCAATGGTCAACGGTCAACGCAAAAGTCAACATATTTTTATATTTTTATTTATTTAATTTAATTTAAAAATCAATTAAAAAACTTAAAAATAATGTTTTTAAAGATAGGAAATAGCCTTAAACTCACAAAAATATATCTAAAAATCCTATTAAAATTATTAATAAAATCCACTCATTTGCTATATCTTCCGTTATTATTTAGGTTAGTCAATCCTCGTTGTTAAATCCTTCCAACTCGTGCGCATCTCATCACCTCCAACCAAACGCACCCAATGTGGGTGAATCTCTACAAAATTCCCCGTTTTAATTACGTTTTTGGGGTGTATCATGTGTCTTATCATTTATTATATTTAAATCATTGTGCATACATCATATCATGAACAAATGTGTATTCAGCTTGTATCAACTGTTGTGTGGTTATTGTTTAGATTTAATTTATTATTTTCAGTACATGCAATTTCATAGGCCGCCGCTCCCCATTACATTATGAGCGTGAACCTTGCGTGCCAACATACGATCGGCTCCGTTTGATTGAGCCTTGATCGCACAGACATTTATCATTTTCAGTACATACATTTATCATAGGCCGTTCGTTCCCCATTTTTGTTATTGTATGTTATAGTTTGTGGTTGTTATTGCTACTGTTTGATTATTTACATTTGCTCACTTATGATTATTGCACAATTTTTCCTTGATAAAATAACAAGAAAATCAATAATAAATGTTTATCTAACAAGGTTCACTCGTCAACTTATGTTGACCCAAAAACCCCCATTTTTACACATACAGGTGAACTAGCTGCAGCAAGAAACACATAGGATTGGCTTAGAAGAATAAACTGGTTTAGAGCTTGGATTGTTTAGTTGGTTAAATTTCTTTGTATTGTATGGACATGTTTGGATTATTGAGAATGTAATTTTGACTTTAATAAATATGAAACATATTAGTAAATATCATGAGCTTTGGTGATAACCCAATTATGCCCCGACTATTATTCCGCTGCGGGTCGGGATGTGACAAAAACCATATCAGGAATGGGGATTTCAAAGATGAGAATAAGAAAGATAAAACACATACCAGAACCCCTAACCTAATGCAAGCTGGATCCTCTTCTCGATTCACTAGCAAGAGAAAGCAAAATGGGAAGAATTTTGCTGTCACCCAAACCAATCAACCAACTCTATACAACCAACCCATTGCAGCCGCTCCCATCACCCAAGTTGCTCCCCGTACCGCTCCATTTAAGAAGCAATACACAGGACCTCACCCAAACTGTAATCAATGCCAATACCATGACTCTCTTGAGAACCCATGTCTCCACTGCACAGGGTGAGGCCGTGTAGGCCATACAATCCAAACATGTCGTTCACTTCAAAGACAAGCCCGCAACCAACCTCAAGCCCAACCCAACAACCAAATGGTGGGCCAAGTGCCTTACCAACAACCTCTACTATTACCATCTGCTCTGCCCTTAGCCCAACCTTTCTACCAACCTAATTACCCCATGATGCCGCACGTCAGAGCTTGCTTTATTTGTGGTGATCCAACACATTTTCGCAACACCTGCCCGCGTTTAGTGAACATCATCAACGCGCAAGCCCAAGCTAATCCTGTGAACCAAGCCAATCAAGCCAATCTGCCAGCAAGAGGAAGAGCTTTTAACATCAACGCCAATAAGGCTAGAGCGGATAACAACGTGGTTAACGGTACGTTTCTCATTAATGATAGCTATGCATCTATTCTTTTTACACTGGCGCAGATAAGAGTTTTGTGTCCCTAGAGTTCGAATCTATTTTTGGTTTATCTCACGTTAGTCTAGCCGAATCATTTACAGTGGAAGTAGCAGACGGTGAACCTATTACGTTGGATTCTATCATTCACGACTGCTCTTACTCTTAATGATCATGATTTTCCAATCGATCTCATTCCCATGAAATTGGGAAGCTTCAACGTCATCATTGGTATGGACTAGCTCAGTCAGCATCATGCCGAGGTGGTATCTTATGAAAAATTCATTCGAATTCCACTCGCCGACGGCCAAACACTTCGTATTTTTGGTGAAACCCATCCAAAGGACTCAAGTTAATGTCGTGTCTTCAAGCCCGAAAGTATCTTCGTAAGGATTACATAGCATTCTTAGCCCACATCATCAAGAAAGAAGGCAAGGAGAAGAAACTTGAAGATATTCCGATTGTTAGAGATTTTCCTCAAGTCTTTCCAGACAACGTCTCAGGACTTCCTCCTATGCGAGAAGTCGAATTTCGAATCGATCTTGTACCTGGTGCCACTCCAGTTGAAAAATCTCCATATCGGTTAGCCCCGTCTGAAATGCAAGAGCTGGCCAGTTGCAAAATCTCCATATCAAAGATATTCCAGTTGTGAAAGAATTCCCACAAGTCTTTCCCGACGACATTTCAGGACTCCCTCCTGTGAGAGAAGTCGAATTCCGCATCGATCTTGTACCTGGCGCTACACCAGTTGCAAAATCTCCTTATAGGTTAGCCCCATCTGAAATGCAAGAGCTGGCCAGTCAACTGCAAGAGCTGACTGACAAAGGATTCATACGTCCTAGCTCCTTGCCTTGGGGTGCACCTGTTCTCTTTGTGAAAAAGAAAGATGGAACGTTTCGCATGTGCATTGATTATAGAGAACTCAACAAGCTGACGGTTAAAAATCGCTATCCACTACCTCGCATCGATGACCTCCTAGACCAACTTCAAGGCGCCACCTGCTTTTCAAAAATCGACCTTCGTTCTGGTTATCAACAACTCAGAGTACATGAAGAAGATATCCCAAAGACCGCTTTCCGGACTCGTTATGGTCATTACGAATTCATGGTCATGCCATTCGGTTTAACCAACGCCCCCGCTGTCTTCATGGATCTAATGAATAGGGTATGCAAACCCTACCTCGACCGTTTCATCATAGTCTTCATCGACGATATTCTTATCTACTCCAAGTCTAAATCCGATCATGAGCGACACCTTCGACTCATCCTTACACTTTTAAGGACTGAAAAGCTCTACGCTAAGTTCTCAAAATGCGAATTCTGGTTAAGAGAAGTACAATTCCTTGGACATGTCATCAATGACAAGGGAATACATGACGATCCTTCAAAAATCAAGGCAGTACAGAATGGCAAGCGCCACGTACCCATACCGAAGTAAGGTCATTTCTTGGTTTGGATGGTTACTATCGACGCTTCATTGCAAATTTTTCCCGTATTGCTGTACCACTCACGGCTTTGACTCATAAAGGAAAACCCTTCATATGGGGACCTAAACAAGAAGAAGCCTTCCAAACTCTAAAGCAAAAACTTTGTGACGCACCTATCCTCACACTCCCTGAGGGTTACGATGACTTTGTAGTATATTGCGACGCATCAGGGCAAGGGCTAGGCTGTGTATTAATGCAAAGAGGAAAAGTGATAGCCTATGCTTCTAGACAACTCAAAGTTCATGAGAAGAACTACACCACCCACGACCTGGAACTTGGAGCCGTTGTGTTCGCTCTCAAGATATGGAGACATTACCTCTATGGTACCAAGTGTGAAATATACACTGACCACAAAAGTCTCCAACATATCTTCAACCAAAAGGAGTTGAATATGAGGCAATGAAGATGGGTCGAACTTCTCAACGACTACGACTGTGAAATTCGGTATCATCCTGGCAAGGCAAACGTAGTGGCCGATGCACTCAGTCGAAAAGGTTATGCGAACTCCATTCGTCTTCTCTGTTCGCAAATCATAACCGACATCAAAGATCGAATCCGAGCAGCTCAACATGTTTCTGTAACAGAAAATGACGTACGCGATGAGCTGTCATGTGGAGCTGAACTCAAAATCGAAACCAAATCCGACGGTATTCTATACTATTTAAATCGCATATGGATTCCCGATCGCGATAACCTTCGTGATTTCCTCATGAATGAGGCGCACAAAACACGATACTCTGTACACCCAGGAGCCGACAAGATGTATCAAGACCTACGATACACCTACTGGTGGCCTGGCATGAAAAAGGATATCGCTGTTTTTGTTACCAAGTACCTTACCTGTTCCAAAGTAAAAGCTGAACATCAAAGACCTTCAGGACTTCTAGTCCAGCCCGAAATACCTGTATGGAAGTGGGAATACATAACCATGGATTTCATTACCGGGTTACCTCGCACCTCCAGTGGGTATGACACTATATGGGTAATAATCGATCGTCTTACAAAGTCATCTCATTTCATTTCGATTCGCAAGGACTTCAAGAACGAGAAGTTAGCTCGTATCTACATCAGCGAGATCGTAAGCCGTCATGGTGTACCTTTAAGCATCATTTCAGACCGTGATGGTCGTTTCACCTCACGAACATGGCGAGCCGTACAAACCGCCTTGGGTACACGATTAGACCTCAGTACCTCTTTTCATCCTCAAACTGATGGAAAATCTGAACGCACCATCCAAACTCTTGAAGACATGCTTCGAGCATGTGTCATAGACTTCAAAGGGAATTGGGACGCTCATCTACCATTAGTTGAATTTTCGTACAACAATAGCTATCATTCAAGTATCGGCATGGCTCCTTTCGAAGCTTTATATGGTCGTAAGTGCCGATCTCCAGTATGTTGGCACGAAATTGGGGAATCACAAATCACCTGTCCAGAGTTAATTCAAGAAACAACCGACAAGGTCATTCAAATTTGAAACAATCTTCTAGCGGCTCAAAGTCGTCAAAAGAGTTATGCAGACAAACGACGAAAGCCCTTGGAGTTTGACATTGGGGATCAAGTACTTTTAAAAGTATCACCGTGGAAGGGAGTGGTTCGTTTTGGCCAGAAGGGCAAGCTAGCACCACGCTACGTAGGACCTTTCAAGATACTCGAAAGAGTAGGTCCTGTAGCATACAAGCTTGACCTACCAGAAGAGCTCAACAGAATTCATCCCACATTCCACGTATCAAACTTGAAGAAGTGCCTCGCCGATGAAAACCTCCATATTCCTATAGAAGACATTCAGATCGATGAATCTATGCACTTCATTGAAAGACCAGTAGAAATCATGGACTTCGGAGAGAAGCGTTTAAGACGAAGTCGTAGTCCAATTGTCAGGG
Organism: Scalesia atractyloides; assembly: GCA_947069175.1. Taxonomy (NCBI): domain Eukaryota; kingdom Viridiplantae; phylum Streptophyta; class Magnoliopsida; order Asterales; family Asteraceae; genus Scalesia; species Scalesia atractyloides. The sequence continues at coordinate 5,991,626 of CAMTDV010000002.1, read as the reverse complement.
TGCGTTGGGAGTCAAAACGAGGACCTGAGTTTACTTGGGAACGTGAAGACTCAATGCGCGAGAAATACCCGCATCTTTTTCCTATTACCACTACTACTTAAATTTCGGGACGAAATTTCTAAAAGTAGGGGATACTGTAACATTCGTTGAAAAACGGGTTTTCAAAACCCGCTTCGTTTATTAATCAAATATTCAGTTATAATTTTTCGTTGCGTATTTATTGCTCAAATAAATTTTAAACAATACATAATTAATAAATATATTAGAATTTAAAAACCATAATTTATAAATAATAATAAATCATGAGAAAAAAATAAAACGGAGACGCCGGGTTTCGAACCCGGGTCACCCACAAACCCAAACACACAACACACCGCTCCGCCACACTGTCTTTGTGATAAACAGTAAAACAAATAACACATATAATAAAACTGAAAGTCAAATCCGGTAATCAACGCGCCAGAACTTGCAATCACCAGAAAATCCGGCAATCCGTGATTTTGGCCAAATTCCTTTTGACTGAACCGCACAAATTGATGTCGACGTCGGTTATAACCGTTCCCGGCAATCAATTTCAGTCATAACCGACGGAAATCTTCAATCGCGAACCTTGACTCAATTCAAACCCAATTCAGCCTGTTTCCACTATAAATACCCACTTGAACACTCTGGGAATCCTTTCGCTCAGAACCACGATCGTTTCCGAAGCTTGATTCATCCCAAAACACGTCGCCGAAGATATTTTGCATTCGCCGGACTTTCACCGGAAAACCGAGGCTTACTTCAAATCGGTAAAATTCTCGACTCTTTTGTTTGTAATCCATTATTCGGCATGTCTTAACTTTAATCATTCAACCAGAACCTGTCTCAGACTACGCCGCCGGAAAAACCTACACTCACCGGAATATCACTGAAAATCCGAAGTCTCACTGTCGATCGGTATAATCAACTAAACCCTCTTGATATCTCTTGCTCAGTAACTTAATTTCATAACAAAAGGATCTAAACTATCAAACAATTCACTCAGCCGAGAGTCACAAATCAGAGCCGACGACTCTTGCCGGAAATTTGAAGTAAACGCTCTGTTTTGGTACATTCTATTCCTTGATTTCGTTATCTATTTCATTCCAACCAATTATAAGTTTTGATGATCGATTTAAACAGAACAGTCGGATTTCACTATTCTGTGTTCTTGTAAACGAAGAAGATGAAGTCGAGTATATGTATAAATATAATTAAAACTGGTTATTCGAACGGGTTAGACACACAGTCCAGCGGTAGACTGTGTGTACAAACAATACACACGTCCCGGGTTCGAATCGCACACGTTACCGACTTGCAGAAATAAAACCAACATTTTTAAAACTTAATCAGATCAAGCCACAGAATGTTTATAAGAGTAATATAATCCATAAGTTAAACAGATTAGACACACAGCCCAACTGGTTGGGCTGTGCGCACTCGAACCGAAGGACCCGAGTTCGACTCCGGGTCCCTGCAACCGGTTCGGCCATATAAATCATTTTTAATAAAAAACCAAATAAGTTTAAAATTAATTAGTATATAAATATAATTAAAACAGAGAATATTTCGGGTTAGACAAGTAGCTCAGTTGGTAGAGCTGCGTGCACGTATACGAGAGGTCCCGAGTTCGAACCTCACCCAGCGCATATAAAAACACAGTCCGACCGGTCAAGACCCGGTCAACGGTCAAAAGTCAACTTTTTTTTATTTTCTTTTTATTTTTTAATTGAAAAATCATTTAAAAATACTTAAAAATAAGATTTTTAAAGTTAGAAAAATTCCTTAGACTCACAAAAATAAATCTAAAAATCCCATTAAGATTACTAATTAAAAATATTAATCTCAAATAAAATCCATTTATTTACCGAATCATTCCGTTATTATTTTAGGTTAGTTTTTCCCTCGTCGATCAAATCCTAAAATTCGTGCGCATCCAACGTCATCAAAGAACGCACCCAATGTGAGTGAATCTCTACCAATTCCCCGTTTTAATCATGTTTTGGGGTGTATCATGTGTCGTATAATTCTTTTATTATATATATAAACACTTGTGCATTCATCATATCCGTGATCAAATGTGTATCAAATGTTGTGTGGATTATATGTAGATTGGATTTATCATTTTCAGTGCACGCATTTAGTTATGCCCATCAGTTCCCCGTGGGAGACGGGTTGAGCATCAGGTGCCTCATAAGATCGGCTCCGTTAGATTGAGCCTTGATCTCACATTCATCATCATTCATATCATATACTCATTCAAAGTGGTTTGTGTTGGTTTATTTATATATGTTTGCTCACATTTGATATTTGCCCAAATTTTCATTATTAAATAAAATAAGAAATTAGTAATAATGTTTTATCAAGGTTCACTCGCCAACTTTTGTTGACCCAAAATATCCCCCGTTTTACACATGATACAGGTGATCCAGCTGAGACAAGAAACACATAGGAAGGCCTAGAAGAATAAACAAGTTTAAGTCTTGGAATAATTATGTAGTTTCATTTTCTTGTAATTGTATGAACTTTGTTTTGAATATTTAAGTTGTAATTTTAATATAATAAATATGAAACATTTTAGTAAACATCATGAGCTTTGGTGATAACCCAATTATGCCCCGACTCTTATTCCGCTGCGGGTCGGGGTGTGACAGATCATTCCTCGGCTTACCTGGTTATTATCGACGTTTCATCGCCAATTTCTCCCGTATTGACTTACCACTCACAGTCTTGACTCATAAGGGCAAGCCCTTCGTGTGGGGGCCCAAACAGGAAGAGGCTTTCCAAACCTTGAAACAGAGACTTTGTGATGCACCTATTCTCACTCTCCCTGACGAGTGTGAAGACTTTGTGGTCTATTGTGACGTATCAGGGCAGGGATTAGGGTGTGTCTTAATGCAAAGAGAAAAGGTGATAGCCTACGCCTCAAGGCAACTCAAAGTCTATGAGAAGAATTATACCACTCATGACCTAGAACTCGGGGCAGTCGTGTTCGCTTTAAAGAATGGAGACATTATATCTATGGTACCAAGTGTGAAATTTACACTAACCACAAGAGCCTTTAACATATGTTCAATCAGAAAGAGTTAAACATGAGGCAACGACGATGGGTCAAACTCTTAAATGATTATGATTGCGAAATTCTTTATCATCCTGGTAAAGCCAATGTCGTAGCAGATGCTCTTAGTCGAAGAGAATATGCTAACTCCATCCACCTTTTGTGCTCTCAAATCGTAACTGACCTTCAAATACGTATTCCCGAAGCTCAACATACCTCTGTCACGGAAAATGACTTGCGTGATGAGTTATCTTGTGGACCTGAAACTAGGATGGAATCGAAATCCGATGGCATTCTTTATTATCTAAATCGTATTTGGGTACCTGATCGTGACAACCTCCGCACATTTCTCATGAATAAGGCCCACAAAACATGATACTCCATGCATCCGGGGCTGATAAGATGTATCAAGATTTACGATATTGTACTGGTGGCCTGGAATGAAAAAGGATATCGCCATTTTTGTCTCCAAGTACCTCACATGTCCGAAAGTTAAAGCCGAACATCAAAGACCCTCAGGATTACTTGTTCAACCCGAAATACCCGTTTGGAAGTGGGAAAACATAACCATGGATTTTATTACCGGGTTACCTCGCACCTCCAGTGGGCATGAAATGATTGGGGTTATTATCGGTTGTCTTACCAAATCCGCTCATTTTATTCTGATCCGTGAAGACTATAAGAACGAGAAGTTAGCTCGTATCTACATCGATGAAATTGTAAGTCGACACGGTGTGCCTTTGATCTCAGCACCGCCTTCCATCCTCAAACTGATGGTCAATCTGAGCGCACCATACAGACTCTTAAAGACATGTTACGATCATGTGTTATCGACTTTAAGGGCAATTGGGATACTCATCTACCATTGGTCGAGTTCTTATACAATAATAGTTATCACTCTAGCATCGGTATGGCCCCTTTTGAAGCACTATACGGTCGTAAATGCCGATCACCTGTATGTTGGCACGAAATCGGTGAAGCACAGATCACCAGACAGGAATTAATTGAAGAAACAACCGATAAGATTCTCCAAATCCGTAACAATCTTCTAGCAGCTCAGAGTCGTCAAAAGAGTTACGCTGACAAACGACGAAAGCCACTCGAGTTTTGCGTTGGCGATCAAGTACTTTTGAAAGTATCACCATGAGTTGTTCGGTTTGGATAAAAAGGCAAGCTAGCACCTCTCTATGTTTGACCTTTTAAAATACTCGAGAGAGTTGGTCTTGTAGCCTATAAGCTTGACTTACCTGAAGAACTCAACAAGATTCATCCGGCGTTCCATGTCTCTAACTTGAAAAAGTGCCTTGCCGACGAAAACCTTCATATACCGTTAGAAGATATTCAAATTGACGAGTCAATGCATTTTGTAGAGCGTCCTATAGAAATCATGGACTTCGGAGAGAAAAGTTTAAAAACGAAGTTGAATTCCGATAGTCAGGGTACGTTGGGAATCGAAACGAGGACCCGAGTTTACTTGGGAACGTGAAGACTCAATGCGCGAAAAATTCCCTCATCTCTTCCATGACAAATTTACTACTACTTAAATTTCGGGACGAAATTTCTAAAAGTAGGGGATACTGTAACATCTGTCATAAAACAGTTCCTAAAACTCGCTCCATTTTGTAATCAATTATACGATCTTTTGTTTAGAATATTATGTTAATCGTTTAAATGGATTTCGGTATATTAATATTATAAATAATAAAAAAATATAAATAATATATATAATACTAAAAGGTTAAGAATAAATAAAAGTTAAAAAAATAAAATAAAATATGTGCTGACCGCGGGACTCGAACCCGGGTCGCGCGGATATAAACACACACCACTACAACACACGCACAACATCTATCATACCTGAACCAAATAATCTGTTATACTCTCGTTACCTTTGAAACTGGTTCAGAGTCCCGCCCAGTAACGAGTGAAATCATCTCGGCAATCAATCAAATTGCCGTTTTTCCTTTCAATTAACTACTGAAACCGCTTCTAATCACAAGTCTTAACTCAATCATGAGTCAAACACAATCAATTTTGATCTGCAAATCATTCGCCCATCATTGATTCTGACCGAAAATTCAATCCAAGTTACTGGCCTCACCTATAAATAGTGATCCCTTGAACCCATTTAGAGCACACACACACTCTCGCTAAACCCTCTACAAGTCTCTGTTATCAAGATCTTCTCGTCGGAAATACTTTCACCCGCCGAAATCCTCGCCGGAGAACCAAAAGCATCATCGTCGGTACACAAATCATCTATTACCTTTTGTTTTTATTAACATCTTATAAATTAGTGGAAATTATGATCACAATTTGGTTAAATCAGATTTAGTTATGCTATGACATGAAGAAGCTAAAGTGGGTTTATGCATAAAAGGAATTAAATTGGTGTTTAAACCGGGTTAGACACACAGTCCAGTTGGATGGACTGTGAGCACATAAAGTTAAGCTCCCGGGTTCGACTCTGTCTACGTTTCCGATCCGCTAAATATTACAAAACCTTTTTATAACCCACTCATGAAACTACTCAGTAAGTATATAAGATTAATTAAAATATTATATCCTTCGGGTTAGACACACAGCCCAATTGATCGGGCTGTGTGCACACGAAGCATCAGACGCGGGTTCGAATCCGGTTCATTACGCGGTCCTTATAGTATACCCAAACCTTTTTAAATTAATCAAAATATGGTTTGATCCAGAAAGTGTATAAATGTAATTAAAATTCTATATACTCCGGGTTAGACACGCAGCCCAGTTGGTCGGCTACGTGCACGTAAATGAGAGATCACGAGTTTGATCCCCACACGCTGCAACTGTCCGGCTGGTTCAATTCCAAGGAAAACACATTTTTTAATTGAACTTTTAATTATTTTCCATAAAAACTATAATATTATAATCAAATGATATTATTTTAAGCAAAAAGAAATATAGTAAAAATTATCTAAAATATCTAATAAAATGTGTAAATAATAAATTAAGTAAAAATACTAAATTTAACTAAAAGAATATATTTATCTAAATTATTATGTGGATATTTAGGTTAGCCTTATCGTCGCTTGGTATCTCAATCGTGCGCAATCTTCATCAAATCATAAATGCACCCACTGTGAATGAATCTTACAACTTCCCTTTTTATTCACGTTTTTGGGGTGTATCATACGTCGCTTTTGTTTATCTCACTATTTCAAATCTCGTGCTATTACCATTATGTGATCTAACGTGCTATGTGATATTGTAGTTTATTGTTGTTTTGTGTTTATATTTCTCATTACAGTCAAGCTCCCACATTAGGCCCATTTGTTCCTCGTTACCTACGTGTAGAGCGTCGTGTTGCCTAATATATAAGATCGGCTCCGTTTGATTGAGCCTAGATCTCGCAGCACATCGCTTATCATGCTCACATGTACATTACTAGTTGATTGTGTGGTTTGTGATTTAGATTACATATACGTTTCTCATATTTGGTTAATGCACATTTTATTAAACTACTAAACATATCATTTTTCTTAATGATAAAATAGGATTCACTCGCCAACTTATGTTGACCCAAAATTCTATTTTACACATGATACAGGTGAACAGGTTTGAAGCATGGATCACCTAGGACATGGGCCTTAGAAGAAAATAAAACGTTGCTTGCAAGCTTTGTTTGGAACATTTTGTGTTTGTATGAATTGTGTGTTGATTGGAATGTCATATTTTAAATTTGAAATAATAAATACGAAACTTTTATAATAGTAAATGTCATGAGCTTTGATGAAAACCCAATCATGCCCCGACTACCATATCCGCTGCGGGTCAGGGTGTGACATATTTAACATTTCAATTTACTCAAAAAAGTATGAAAAAAATGCACTACAGGCCTCGATCCATGCCTCATGCCGATCGAGAAGATTCATTAGTTTCCTAAAACTATAGAATAATATGGCTCCAATACAAGCCAAAATGATTAATCTTATGATGTCTGATCAAACATCTTAAAGAAACAACTAGCTCGGGTTAAAACCCGAAATAGTAAGGGTTCAAATTATTTACATTCCTCATTGCTCCTGCAACATAAAAAGGTTTCTAACTAAGCACGAACGCATGTTAAGCTCAAACCAAAAGCACAAAGCAATCAAAAGTTAAACAAACACAAAGGAAATTGGCAAGATAGCTAATATACCATTCACAAAAACAAAACGGAAGGTAGTTAAAGTCATATTACAGCAGTACGTTTATACAAAACAATATTACGAAGCAATCATATTAGCATAAATGATCAAGAGTCTTCTCCTATGGTTGGAAGATGGTTGGGCTCTTGAATTCTCGATAAAAGCTCATTCACAAAGGCGACCAACTTTGGAAGACACGAGATGCTCAACTTGTCGAAGGCATTGATAGCAGCATCTAAAGCAGCCTTGGAATCTTTATCATATTCTAGCACTTCGTTAACTGGTACATTCGAAGTCTTGGCTGCATGATACCCTTGCTTAATCCCTTTTGTTCACTCCCTAAGTATTCACCGCGTTGGTGATATCGGGAACCACCTTCTCAAGCTCTGGGCTTTTATGGATCAACCGAACTATCCACTGAGCCCCTTCGATAAAGAACCACTGCTTGGTCAGAAGAAGTTCTGATACAAGGCTATAAAGCTCAGACACTTCACTGCCATAATGAGCTATACGTTCCGTTGAGTGAGGCAAAACATCCTGATGAATTTTTAAAATTCTATCCCTCGCCCTTACCATCCTTATCTATAAAGGAAAGTCTGAGGTTAACAATGAAGAAAGAAAGTCAAAGAAGCTCAATAGCAAAGGAATAAAGATTCTACCATTCTCAAGCTTCACATGATTGGCCAACAATTTGCCATATGCCTGCTGCATCTCGTTGCGTTCGGTCTTCCATTCTCCTTCGATCTCCGCAAGCTTCGACTCAGTTTCACTAAGCTTTAAACCCGTCACTTCCAAATCTTGCATAGCCTTATCTCTTGCCTCATACGCAGCAAGAGTCAAAGCTTGAGAAGCTTTGCAGTAACACCCTGTAAAAATCGTGTCCAATAATATAGTGACACATGTTGTATTTTTATATTTAGTCTATTAAAGACTAATATGGACTAAAAGTGACAACATGCTCAAACTGAGCCTCTGAATGACTTTCTGATGTCATCATGCATAAACCTAGCCTCTAAATGACCATTAGTGTCGTCATGCATCAAACGTAGCCTCTGAACTACCATTAGTGTCGTTATGCATAAAACATAGCCTCTGAACGACCATTAGTGTCGTCATGCTTAAACTTGGCCTTTGAGTGACCGTTGTGTCAACATGCCTAGCTTCTGAGTGACATCGGAGTCAACATGCTTATACTGAGCCTCTGAGTGATCCTTTACGTAGTCCTAACTCTCATATGTCCTGTTTGTTGGACGAGAGTGATTAAATCCAATATTATATGAAAATTAGATAATGGAGGGATTAAAAGTGTCAACATGCTAATATGTACCTCTGAGTGACCTTTTAACGAACCGAGAGCTCGAAAATGTCCGGGCATAATCCCGGGTATGCCAAGTATTGGCTACGGAGGGCTAAAAGTGCCAAAAAGGTGTTTTAAAAGGTTTTTCGAAGCTTTATAAAGTTAAGGGGTTAAAGTGTCAATTTTTTAAACTGGCCAAGGGGCGGTCGCGGGCCGCGAGAGACCAGGCCTGGGTCTTTCGCGGGGCGCGAGAAGCCCTCTGCTACAGAAAGTTTTGCTTGGTCTCCAAACAAAACTCCAAAAACCATTTGATCGAAACTATGGCTTCCCAAACTGCTATGCCACGTTTTTGGACACTTGTAAGCTTCCTCTTACACCCCTAAACACCTGGCTTCACCTCCTTTGAGTTCTCCAACTATAAATAGGTGCTTAAGTTCACCATTCCAACTTGTACCTTTCTTATTCATACTCTTCTCCATCCTCTGGAAGTTCCTAAGTGAAAGGAGCATCCAACATAGTTCTTTTGCACTCTAGGAATCACTGGTAAGTGTTCCCTCTTCGTGCATTTTCGTTTATAGGCTTTTATAGCCAAAAGTCAAGCGTTTTTCGGAAAACGCCTTGACTTTCGGTTAAGACCATTATGGTCCAACCATTGTTCATATTGAACATGGCTAAGTGATCGTAATAAGGTAGGTGTTAATCCCTATAAAGGGCACCTCCTAAAGATCACGTTTGCTAGACCAATTAACGGGTCAAAATTTATATATTAAAAAGTCAAACATGTCATTTTTCGGAAAAATTATAAATTGATCTTATATATGTTATGAAACCTGTTTTGACACTTAAACAAGTTGGTAATAATTATTAGAACATGTATGAACATGTTCGGCTCATCAATTTCAGTTCTAGGGTCGGTTCGCAACCGAAAGTCGCGAAGTTTGACTTCTGCTTTGACTTTCGATTCTGACTCGATTTAGATTAGTTAGCTACTGATCTAAAGTCGCATTATGATCAAAATATTATGTAGCATAACCCTCTGAGGTTATATTACATGATCATAATCAGCTGCTGAGTTTATGCGCAAGTTCCGTAATTATGCCATTATGACTAAAATGCCCTTTTCGCATAAAACAAGGTTTTAATGATAATAAACTTGAAAACAAGTTTCCTACTGATGTAATATTATAATTAGGATTATTTGGGATGTTAAACCAAGTTATAAACTGAGTTTTCAAGCAGGTCCTTAAACTATGTCGATAAATGACGGTTTTAGTCCTTGTAGCTCATAAAATAGTTTTAATCAAATCTTTTCAAGATAAATCAATTACCTACTGATATGTTATATTAAATAACATATTTAAAATATTTTAATCTAACCTTAACATCAGTTTTCATAAATATCGCATGGACGTCATTTTACGACATAAGCGCCGTCTCGACGCATAGTATGGTTTTAAACCATACTTAAGGACCAAGACTTGTTACCTACTGATATTAAAACTTATTTTAAATATTTTTATAGTAGGTTTACAATATAAACTCAGAATCCCAAATAATTTATATACTATGTGTGAAATGACCAAAATGCCTCTTCGGTGCATAGTTTGGTCATAAAAGGTAATTTACACACATAATTAATATCCTACTGATATTATATCATAAATAAATTATTTTTCCAGAATACTTATGATTATAAAATTAAATCATATTCAAGTTCCTTTTATACGGTATGTAATTACCAAAATGCCCGTATAAGGCATAGTTTCGTTTTAAAAATCTTATTGGGCATATAAGTTGATATCTTATTGATATTATAACTTACTTAAAACATAATGGCATATAGAACTTGTCCATGACTTATCCAGTTACCCGATATCGCTTTTATGCGTACGACTAAGTATATATATCAATTTTATGAAAATTAACCGAAACGGGTTTAACCTTATCATTTAAGTTCAAAATACATAATGTTTATAGTTTACCCGTATTATACAAGTCAAGTACTTGTCGGGTTAAACCACATTCTATCCGATCATCGTTTAATCAAGCGTTATACATATTGATCATGTACAATATTCGGTCTAAGTCTATGACTTAAATAAAGACCAATAGTATTTAATTGGTTAGCTTATGCCATAATCCAGACTAAAGCCTTGCTGGTAAATGCTATCTGCACTTAAGTACTTTTGTATACGGCTGAGTTATTAAAAATAAAAGAAGAAGACTAGCGACTTATTTTCCCTATACGGGCTTGGGATACGGTAAATTATTACCGCTTGGTCCAAAATGGGGTCAATCGAATGCCCCTTGTAGCTAGTAAACCCGCATATTCTGTTTTAATCAGTTTTGTTTGATAACTTAAACATCGGAGGTTAAATTACCGTGTCCTGGATATCCTCGGCTCAATACATTAGTTATTGGCCACGACCTTAGCGCGGGGTGTAGGCATACACCTGACATACGTTCATATGCAAATTACCCAAGACGTTGGGGATAACTCTTTCGTGAGTTCTAAGTGGTGTGTATTTAATCATGTCTCGGTTTCTGTACCGAGCCCTGTATGTATTGACAAACATGTGAATCTGATACAAGGTTGCAAAGTCAACTTTCCCAAGTTAATAAAAGATTTTGTGTCGTTTTGCACTTAAATCATTTTTAAAGTTTTCAAAATGAGTCAGTTGGGTGTATTTACTAGCGTAAGCTGACGTATCGTCCAAAGGCTAAGTTGCAGATACAATACAAAATAGGCCGGAAGCTGCTCGGTAGTGATAAGAGGATCTTGCAAATCCTTAGATCTGCCCTAAAGTTTGTTTTATATTCTTTCTTGTACATTTTATGATCCGCCTGTGGATCTTCTATTACGAGCCTGTATATTATTTTTTATTTCAAACAATTCGGTTTGTAATAGTAATTTTACTCCAAGACTTCCGCTGTGCTTTGTTTAATTGACAATGATGTTATCAACTTACGTCACGATACTCCCCGCCCGGGCCCACCGGTGTATGGATTTCGGGTTGGAAATCCGGGGTGTGACACTTGCTGAACTCCTTAGTCTCCAAAACTTAGTTCTACAATGACTAACACTCGCATGCAAGGACACAATTTCTTGTTTCACCTTCTCACTCATGCCTTCTTGTTTCTTCAACGATGCCACCTCCCCCCCCCCCCACGAATCTCCTGTAGTTTGACTCGGCCTCGACCCACCTCCTGTATGCCTCAACTATTAAAGAATTCGATTGAGCCTGATTCAACATCAAAGCATTCCCAAGCTCGGGGCCACTCATTTCCTGTAATAAAAATGCTCTGCATGAGTCCCAATATGGAACAGAGACATCTTCGCCGATAAAACATCAACAATCCTATCCTTGTTCGCCAACAACCACTCGGGAACATACCTCTCCTAAGCTTTGGTAGAGTCCACATCCATAGCAAACACTCGAGCTACCTAATTCCCAACACACAAGTACAACTTCAGTCTCGTACCACAAAGGGGAAGATGAGGCACTATCTCCACTATCCGCCGGATGGGACGAGGTCGAGAGGCATTGAACGAGTCAATGCAGGTGATGTTTTTACTAGGAGGAGATGGTGCAACATTTTTCGGTGGTAGAGGACCAAACGTATCAACACCCTCATCAGCAACAACTCTTGTATCAGCATTACCAAAGGAAAAGGAAAGAGGACTCGAAACATGATAAGGTCGATCCCGGGGAGTTTTACCCTCCGTCAAATGAGAGGCAAGGTTATCAAGCAAACGACCAGATGCCGAAAAAGCAGGACGACTCTGATCCAAGTCTTCATTAGTAATAACCACAGGACGGGCCATAGAGGTGGATTTCAACTTTTTAAGTAATTGTGGATTCGGATTAACCTTAGAAGTTTGCTTCCGACGGCGTTTCAAAGATTCGTTTGGCTGAAGTATCGTTTCGTCCTCACCAAGAACCTGACCTTCGTCTTCAATTGATAAGTGCTCACTACCATAGAAAACAACCTTACTAGCTGAACCACTCCCCGCATGCAAGCCTTAAACACCGGAAGCTTCCACGTTTTCCTTTCCTTTATCGCCCGCTAAAATAGATACACTCCTAATAGGAGATGCGTTCACCACGTTTTTCGGGGGACTGAACCTGAACCACCCTGGCCGTCAACAGGAGTCGGATCACGGATCGGGTACAAATTCTCATTCACCGAATCTATGTACGGTTTGTCGTCTTTCTTCCTCGTCGCTCAAATCTCGAACTACGAAACATCAAAAGACTTTAGTCTCAAAGCGTCTTTCAAACCCATAACTGCATCAAAGAAATAATATATTTCATTTTAATTTTTTGAGGAAACAAGCGATGCACATAAAGTAAAAAGGTAACCAGCTCCGTTCCAACGATCTTTGGATAGTACTCCGGTTTGGGCTACATCGTACTTATCTTTTCCATGACCAGGATATGTTCCAGAAGTTTTGGATCTGACCGGCCTCTTTAATTAAGGAAGTATATAAAGCTTTGTCATAAGAAAAATCTTTCGGAAGAGACCCGAGAAGCGCCGATCTTTTTAACCTCCAGGGCATCTCGGTATGAATGCACCAGTCATCAATAAAAAAGAAGCGGTCTTTCCAATCCTTCATGCTCCTCGTAATCCAAGAAAAACATGTAGCATTTTTATTCCAAACCTCGAAGGTATACCGGTTACCGCTTTGATTAAGCTCATAGAAAGCTCGAAACACATCCAGATTAGGGTCCAAACCGAGGGCTCGACACGACAACTCAAAATGATTCACCTGGGCTAAACCAAAGGGTCCATCTGATATATGTGAACTTGATGAAACGTGAGCACATCTATTAAAAATTTGGTAAACGAGATCCTATAATTACAGTATTCAAAAAAATTTGTGTATAATGAGATCTTTCCAGCAGCAAAGGGGTACGTCGGAGTATCTTTTTCCGGAAGAATAAGATTGAGAGCTAAAGGGATTTGATACTTCTCAACAATCTAATCTAGCCCCGATTGAGTTAAAACATTAAAGCTGGAGCTCAGATTATCCTTATTCGCCATTCGAAAAGAGAAATCACAAACCTTGGTTAAACGAAGCAGCTCAAAGATTTAAAGCAGCAATGAAGAGGATTAATTGGTAATTCAAGTTTCAAGATCATGGTTTGAAATGCAACATTAACAGAACTCCTACCATCAATAACCAAATAACATACGTGCACTAGGTACGAAAAATGGCTTTTTGTTGGAGGTTTTACTCCTTAATGGTAGTCATGTGAAGGGCTCTTCTCACAAGCAAACAAATGCCTTCATCAGGACCTATCTCTACTCACAACACCTATCCAAACGTTCTTCATCATAGAAAGGCTTATCAAAAGCTTCATAATCTGCAATAATGACTACCTGATTGTTTGGTCATTCGAAAGCAATATTGCCTAGACCATGGTAATGAAAGCATCAACCTGGGCTCTCAAGAGAAGGGGGTTAGATGTTTTCGATTTTGATATAGGTTTTGTGAAGCCATGTTTTGGGGAAGAACGATAAGGCATGGATGTGGGTACCAATGCTGATATTATGGTTGCAATCCTCTTAGATACATCATGAGGGTCTGTAAGTCGTCTTCGTTCAAATCACTCTTCATAAGAAGGTGTTCAAACTATTTTTCAACGATTCTTGTACCTTGCTTGATAAATTGAAGTTTGTATATAACCTTATTGGATATAATACATGGGCTTGAACTTCTGCTTGAGTAACTTCTTCATTTTGGTCCAATTTTTTATCTTTTCATTCTCTATTCTTTCTTTTTTTAGCAGACGTTCGCCCGCCAATTAGAAGCATACTTTCACAAATTTATAACCACGATTTTACCTTCCTGTTTTTCGAGGTCCGTTTGTAGTCCATAGTCTGGATCCATTCAATGAACTTGTCTGTATCAAGTCTCCATCATACTCGAGATAATGACCTTGATATCATTTAAGTGTCAAGGGTGTGATTACATTCTTCGCATTTTCGTGTATAGATTGCGGGGGAGTGAAATCTCCTCTTTGTCTTCAAACCACAAGGGCCAATTCTCAAAGTTGATCCTGCCTAAACTTTATTTGCTACTCCATTTTGCATTTTAATAGCAAGAAGGGTTATCAAATCCAAGTTCTTATTGTTCGTCATCAAGAGTGGGATAATCAAGTCAATTATCATGTGAGGAATTTTGGCTTTGATAGTGACCTATCAAGATGTGTATAAAAATATAGATATTTTAGGCCGGTGTTTTATATGAAATCAAGATTTAAATTCATAAACAAGGTAAAATACAATCACTTCTACAACATGTTAGGGCAAGTGCAACCACCGTTAGCATAGTATAGCGAAGGTAAGATACCGAGGTCATCCAAGGATACAAGAACTTTTAATACGGAGTGTTGTTAACGTCTAGTCAAACCAAAAGTAAGTTTGTGAAAATGTTTTAAACATACAAGCAATAAAAATTAAACGAAAGCAATAACAAGAAGAATCATTTAGATCCGAGTCCCCTTTAATGTCTGTATTAACATATTTGGTTACGGACTTTTCAAGAGATCATTATACAAAAAAACTATGTCTCTTCGGTGTATTCTTTCGGGTGCTCTGCAAAAGAATACACCTAAATTCATTCTATGAAGAGAATGGATTTGTATGTTGTTAATACCAAAACGTGGTAGATCTCATTGGTTGGGCATGCGTTACCCTCGACTATATTGGTCAGAAGCAGCAATGTGACCATCCACAAAGTCGGATAAAGTATTAAATAAGTTTTGGTTATAAAGGATTAGACCCATTATCTACTTTAACTCCCTTGATTTGGTTCTATCTCCTCGAGGGTAGTGGGAATGTGAAAAACCAAGTCCTTGCACCTCAAGTATACCACATCTCTATTCAAAACAAGAACTTAACCTAAACCAAACTTCTAATCCCCTTCCAGGTAGCTAACATGAATTTATAAAGATATAATAACACAAATGTTTGAATCAACAAACACATGGCAACAGATGAATTAAATCTTACTTTCAACAAAACAAAATCATATTTAAAGTCAATGACATACACCAAATGAAAAGTCCAAAATTAAGAAACTAAAAAGGCAAACGTCTTCACCAAATGATTCAAGAACTTTAGCCATGAATGGCCATAATGATGAACATCATCAAGCTTGTGTGAATAAACATGTTAATCAACAAGATTGAATTGTTATAAATGGAAGTTCTAACAATAATGGATCCTAAGACAAACCAGACTCTATACAATATGGAAATGTGTTGGATAGTGGTGGATAAAAGTGGTGAGTGAGAGAGAGGGGGTGCCAAAGGATGAGGAGAATGACAATGCAAGAAATCTATTTATAGGTTGATTCTCAAGGAGGACATCTCTATGTCATATTGACACGTCTCCGTATGAGTGATCTGCTAACTTCATTTTATCTTTTTTGGTCAGTTTGTACATAGACACGGGGGCGTGTGAGGTGGAGAACGACCCAAGTCAACTTTGCGGTCCAAAAAATTCAAGATCTCCAAATCTTTTAAAGATAGATTTGGAGGGCCTTGACACAGGGTGTGCCAAGTAGGCATAACCCGTGCTTGGTAGCCTATTTTGTCATGTTTTGCTGCAAGAATGACACAGGGGCGTGCCAAGTAGGCACGACCCCGTGTCAGAAGTCATCGTTTGCCTTTTCTAGGAGATGAAGCATGGTGGCGTGTGGGAGGAGCACGAGAGTGTGTTATCCTTGAATAATGTATTCTAAATGTCCATAGTCGATCAGATTCATGGGAATCAATCCGAACTAAGACTATTATGAATGATTGGTTGTTCATGTGATGAAAAATCAGGTGTTGAGAACCAATAGTCGTAGGCATGCATTAGAGAAAGATATCGAATATAACTTACTTCAAAACTATCTTAATGGATCTTAGTTATAAGATGTTTTGAAACTGGTATGATCCTTCTATCCTTAGACCTAAGGGTCATACTTGAACTAACTTTCACTAAAGGTTGTTCTTTGATCTTACCTAACTTTCTTCCTAGATAATACAATTATAAGAGTACTTGATTGGGAATAAATCTGAAGCTATGTGGGAGTTTTATGTTTCCAAAGAAGTGATGTTCTCCTTTAAGAAAGGAGTTGGACATTTGGTGCCCTCGTTGATGCGAACTGGTGCAAAACCATGGCCACGCTCAAACTGAGAGTAGTTTGTTAGACCACTTCAATTCAAATATGTGAACAAGAATGGTTAAACAATATACGAGAATGTATACTGATTTCTATCTCATGTTTAACGGATGTTCTTTACAGAAAGGATAACGGATAAGGTTACCATGCCTATAGTACTTGATCACGCAAGGAATTACTTGAACACAAAAGAACCAGTTGACAAATATGATTCGCCATACCTTGCTAGGGGCTGTGAGATGCAGCTACATGTCTACCAATATCTACCTTAACTTTGTTAACCGATTAATTGTCCAAGTGAGAGCTTGTTGGATATGTGATGTTCGGTGATCGATTAATTAATGTTGCTAATGAGGTATGATCCAAAGGGTTACACTTTGGACAAAAAGAAGTAAAGAATATTAAGCGTTAAATATTATGTTCGAGAATTATGGTTTAGCGAAATGCTATGAAATTATTATTAATTTCTTTGTTTATTAATTATTTGAGAAGTAATAAATATATAAAGGTGAAATATTATTTAATGGATAAATAGTATTTATTATATTTATGAGATAAATATAAGTGGGTTAAGTGTTTGTATACAACTACAATGGATTGGACCTATGGGGTTAGTATAAATACATGGGTTTTTTAGTTAAAAGGTTAGACCATAATTTTATTAGACAAAATCATAACCACACAACCCATTAGCACCACCGGCCGATCTCCACACCGGAACTACCACCTTTGGCCGACTGCTTTTCTCTGATAACGTCACACCGCCTGCCGCCGATCTCTATCCACTGCAACCCACCAAGCTACCACCATTCGATGACCGGACCATGCCGACCACCCCACTGCTTCTGGCCAGTTTGATACCGAAAACTTGGTTTTCTGGCGAGCTCGCATCCAACCGGTTCAAAGTGTGAAGGTGTTTTGGTTCACATTTTCAGGTTTTGGTGTTTGATTCAAGTGTTGATTTGGGTATCCCGGGTTCCGTGAACACGTCAACAAGCTTGATATTTGTGAGTTGATGATCGTGTTTTTCCGAGGTGTTCGTCAAAAGGTACGTAATGCTAAAACACCCTATGGTTGTGAATAATTGTTTAAGCAAATTGCAATTGGATCACTGATGAGAATTTTAATCGGAAATAAAAACGTGTACCCGCTTATGTTGCGCAACTAATATGAGATATTAAGAACCAATAAAATTGGATTTTATTAAATTAAAATTGTACATTGATTCCCAACAATACCTTAGGCACATAGATCTAACATGTAATTATTTCCAATATTACCATTTGTGACAACTTTAAAAATCCCGGTAAACCCTAATCATTGCTAGTCCGCGAAAACCGGAAACGATGTGTACATGATGAAATTTGTTATGATTTGAGAATAGAAACATGTTATAATAGGAATTCCAGAATGTACTATATGTATAGTAATTAGCAAAAAGGCACAGAAAAACCCTAATTTGACGCAGTGCGTCGTTTGCGTAACGACGTAGTCGTGAATATATTGACGACTCTGGAAACACAAATGGGTTAACACATGACCTACAATGTATAACAGAGGTACGTGACAACCCTGATGAAGTCAGGTACACCCTAGCTATGCCAAACCCTAATTGTGCCCAAAACCCTAACTATGCCAAACCCTAATTATGCCCAAAACCCTAATACACGAAATATATTAAGTGTGGGGCCCTAGAACCGCCTTTGACCAGGTTAAAGGGGTCTAGAACCCCCATGAAGCTTCTTTTGGCGGTTTTAGGCTTTAAAAAGCTATTTTTCTTTTTTTAATTTCATTTCCACACCTTAAGGACACCTTCTAACACACACACATACTGAAATCTGTTGGAAACTACTAAGAACAATTAGAGTTTCAAAGGTATAAACCCTTTTAATCATGTTTTCATGTGGATTAATGCCTAAAAACATGAAATTTTACAAAAAAAAAACCCTAATTGTAAACCATGAATTCAAAGGGTTTTAAAGATTCAAGGGCTGATCTAATAAGGGTTTACGGTAACAAGGTTCCACATGATGTTTGGTGATGCTAAACATCGGATTATGATACCAAAACACAAGCTATTCGACAAGAAACGAACATAACAAACCGTAATCGAAAAAGAATGGATGTAAGGCTTGATTGACATGGGTTTATGCATATTTGGGTTGTTTATGGTGTATAGGTACTGAACATAAGGATATTTCACTTTTGGAAGCACAAGGGTTGCTTGAAAACGTCAGAACCGCTAGGACTGAAGTAGTTGCAAACTTCCATTGTGTGATAGTTGTGCATTGCTTATCCGGTGAGTTTCATTACCCCGCTTTCAATTTTTTTCATGTTTTACATAGGGTGAAATACATGTTACATACGTTCATACGTGCACATATATACATGAATTGATGCGAACTATCTGAATACACACTAGTACTTGAAAAGTCCCCAGAGACCCAAGTGATTAACCGTTGGCCCGTGGATGTGTAAATAGTACTAATGTCCGACAAACCCAATTGCGATGGCTAGGAATGCCATGAGATACATACATGATGTGCTAAAAGTGGTCTAATAAAAACTAACTAATTTTAACCTAAACTAGACACACTAAGTTTTAAATTTATAAAACTAAGACTCTCTAAAACCTAGACCACACAACCAACAAGTGTACCGATCAATGCAGTATAGCCTAAGTAAGTCCGAGTATCGAACCCACGAGACTCTACTAATTACGAACACTAGACTCAACTAACTTATCTAAGACTGATGCAACTATTTTGTTTTATTGTTTGGGGGGGTTCTAATAACCTAATGCAATTAATTAAAATTAAATATAGCTAACTACAGCGGACGGAGACACAAACTAAGACTGGGGACGAATTCAGATGATGAAAAAGACTACCTAGACTGGAATCCTGGATTGTACTAGTAATGATATTATTAGGATGTTAATTTGCAACCGGGATCTTTTAATGCTAAACCTATCGAGACACCGAACAAGACCCTCCACCCTTCTCAGGAAGACACTTATGGAGCTCTAAAGGCTGTTATGGACACCGGTTAGTCTAGACTCCTCACGGGTTATCTAAGTGGTTTATGAAAGTACCCTAATTCGGTCTACTCCCTCACATGCTATAAACCTAGTATAAACTTGGGTTCTCAATTTAACTTGTTAAACAACGGCCAATAGGGAAACTAGTTCAGACTTCTCACGAAGCTCCTACCTAGCAATTTAATTACTTAGAACTAACAATAACCTCACACCTCACAGCTATTGAGATTAGTAGAACACTTTGACTTATCTAACTATCAATAATCGCTTCTAAGGTATATCGGGCGATTAACCAAAAAGATCACAATATAATATTATAATCTAGCAGGAACATATTATGTGAAAGACATCCACCAAGACCCATACGAAGCAATAAATAACAATTAAACAAATTTAAGCATGCATATACATCAAACAGATAATCAAGTCGACTACTTTAACATAAAAAATCCATAAAATAATTAAACATCCATAATAAAAATCAAAACTTTAACATCTGATCATCCTAGTCTAGGTAGTATAAATTATTTAGCCAAAAAACATAGTAAACAACAATATATAAATCTAAACGGAGTAGCAAAACATGTTTATTAGTTTCAAATAATATAACGATATAAAAATTAAAACTGACACATTTACGAACCCAAAGTAAATCTTTGTTCTCTCTCGAGAAACTTGATCAAAAAACTCTTTCCACCTTTAAAATCGTCCTCCTCTTATTCTTTCGTTACCTCCTGCCGTATGGTCCCCACTAATAATAAATCTCCTCTATGCAATATATATATATATATACATATATAATATGGCAGCCTCCCAAAATTATATTCTGTTACGTATCACCAGCCGCCTTTCGCATATTATGTCTTCTATTTTGTTTCTCCCCAATTACAATTGGTATCAATTATGTTCAAGCTAGGCTTTAGGCAGCAACATTGAATGGGCCTCCACTCTAATAATCTTGAAAAACATGTGAGCCTACTCCATACAAGTCTTCCCTTTCACCTTATAACATTTTTAGACCCTCGAAATTAGTCTCAACTCTCGGTTATTCGTTTATTTATTATTTAAGCTCGTTTTTATCTTTTTTCACCCGGGACCTGTAATAATGTAAAATAATAAAATATACAATAACACTAATAAAAATGATTTTATATCAATTCTAAATTATACAAAATACAACGGATAAAAGCATGTGTCTTGTAACATATCAATACGCAATTGTCATGTTCAAGCATAGGTTATGGGGTACTAGCCATAGCTACACATGGGCAGTGCCGTGGTGGTGGACCACAGGGTTGAGTTGATACAGATACAGTCAAGGCTTCACTTGTGGGCTCAGTATATATTCAGTCAAATGTGCAAATACATGATTTACGTTTACGTTGAATGATACAAACAAAACTTATGAAACTCACCAACTATATGTAGTTGACATTTTCCAAACTTAACATGTTTTTCAAGTAACTTGACACTCGCGTGATACTTGTGCTTGCTATTATGAGATTTGCCTTGCAGACAATTACGTGTATAGAAGCATGCAGATTAGAAGATTATTGTGGTTCGCAGGAACATACTGTTGTAGCATACATGTAGTATGTAATCAACGATGAAATTAACATACGATAAAATACAATGTAGTATCTTTATACAATGTGCTTGTACCAGAGGTGTTCGTAGCATCCTGTGGTTTGCTTCCGTTGTAGGTCGGGGTGTGACACCATTCTTTTAATCGAATAATGAAGAACATCATTATAATTATTGACATTTGTGCTAAGCACTAGAGAGATTGAGATAAAAGAAGTTATATGCAAGATTCTTAAGCAACAATCTGTTAGAGATATTAAATACATAATAGCTAAATGAACAAATAAAGTACAAGGATATATCCATCAATCTCAAGTAATTTTAACAAACATATCTTAGTTTTACATATGGCTTCAAATCCAAATGTATCATAAATATATAATTGGGTGTTGGAACCATACAACCATCCATTAAAACACACAACGTAAAATACCTTAAAATCCACCCATACGTCTTCTATCAAAACCCACATCATGATGATTAAATGTTAGCAAGGAATACAAACAATACAAAGATCATGGACCGATAATATTGGTACAAATAGCTTCACTAGGACATGACTACGTGTTGTGTATTTGGTTCTACAAAGATTCTTTAAAAATGTCACAAAAGAGTCATTGCTTGGTGGGATCAGTTTCGAGTGGCCATATAATTTTGACATGCCATGCATACGTTTTTTGGTCATATTATGTGGTGCAAACTCGGATCAACAAATGACTCCATGTGGTCATTCCCATAATTCGTAGTCGGGGGGACAAGCAGATGCATCAAGATGCTTGTTTACTCGTGTTCGAAGACCTAACATAGTAACATGATTGTGCCTCAACAACCATTTATCCTCGTTTATTTTTTAGTCCATATTCCCATGTTTGAGTTATGTGTCTAGCTACTTGTGTGTGTTTTTAATTTTTAGTTAAGCTCAACCCATAAGTAGAGGTCATGGGTTAGTAGGTTGTTTTGTTGTTTTTTCTTTTTCCAAGTTTCTCCTCTTCTTTAATCAAATCTATTTAAAGACGAAGGAAGGTAATGGAAAGTAGATTACGAGAATTGATAGTTGTTCATTACCTCACAATTTTGTTAAGTTAATTGTTTGTTCTATGCTAGCTCAAATATGGCACGTTAGATGGTAATCTTAGACTTTATCTCCTAACCATATGTGGGGATCCTATTGTTACGACTTGATATCACAGCTTTATTATTTTGTCTGGTGGTTTTTAGGTATCTAAACTAGTCATAGAAATACCATAAATTTGACTGTTTGATTTGAATCAAATGTTGTTTTAGCTTGTCTACAACATATGGTATCTTTTGTGTAAAATCCAACATATATTTTATATCAGATAGAGTGCGTTTTTACCGTTTTCCTTTTATTAATTTTAGAAATAATTCGTTTACTCTTGATTTTCGGAGTTAAAAATGCATAAACGACAAAAGAAGCAAACTCACGAGGAAAAACAAGTCGTTTACAAGAAACAGGAAAGTCACACGCCACTATGTTTCATCCTCCCATAAAAGACAAAAGATGACTTCTAACACGGGGTCGTGCTTACTTGACACGCCCCGTGTCACTACTGCAGCAGAACAAGACAAAATAGGCTACTACAGACGGGTCTTCCTTACTTGGCACACCCCTGTGTCAAGACTCTCCAGATCAGGAAAAAATAAACCATCACACACTGGGTTGTGCCTACTTGGCACACCCCGTGCCATATCGTTAGAAGATTGGGAGATCTTGGATTATGGGGACCCACAAAATTGACTTGGGTCATGCCTCACCTCACACACCCCCGTGTCTATGTACGAACTCATCAGACTAGACAAAATGAGCTCAACAGATCACTCAATGAGGTCCTATCAATATGACACGAGGTAGCAATTCTCCTATAAATAGAGTGATAGGGTTGTCATTCTCCTCATCCTTCGACATCCACTCTCTCTCAATCACTACCATTATCCACCACTTTCCCCACTATCCACCACAATTTCCATATTGAATAGAGTTTAGTTTGTCTTAGGATCCAAGATTGTAAAAACTTCCATTTATAACAGTTCAATCTTGTTGATTAACATGTTTATTCATACAAGCTTGATGATATTCATCATTATGGCCATTCTTGGCTAAAGTTCTGTAACACCCTGTAAAATCATGTCCAATAGTATAGTGACACGTGTTGTATTTTTTAAATAAAGTCTATTATAGACTAGTAAGGACTAAAGGCGTCAACATGCTCAAACTGAGCCTCTGAGTGACGGTCCGATGACAACATGCATAAATAACAGCCTCTGAGTGACTGATATGTCAACATGCTTAAAATTTGGCCTCTGAGTGACTGATATGTCAACATGCCCAGCCTCTGAGTGACATCGAAATCAACATGCTTATCATAAGCATCTGAGTGATCCTTTGTGAAGTCCTAAACTCTCTTACGTGCCATTTCTTGGACGAGAGGGTTCAATTTTGTAAATATGTGAAAGTTGGATAATGGAGGGATTAAAAGTGTCAACATGTTAATTTATACCTCTGAGTGACCTTTTAACGAACCGAGAGCTCGACAATGTCCGGGCATAATCCCGGGTATGCCAAGTATTGGCTACGGAGGGCTAAAAGTGCCAAAATGGTGTTTAAATAGGTTTTTATAAGCTTTTATAAATTAAAGGGTTAAAAGTGTCAAAAGTTGAAACTGGCCAAGGGGCGGTCGCGGGCCGCGAGAGACCAGGCCTGGGTCTCTCGCAGGGCGCGAGAAAGGCTCTGCAGCAGAAAGTTTTGTTTGGAGACCAAGCAAAACTCCAAAACCATTAATTCAAAACCATGGCTTCTCTAAACTGCTATGCCGCGTTTTGGGACACTTGTAAGCTTCTTCTTACACCCCTAAACACCTAGCTTCACCTCCTTTGAGCTCTCCAACTATAAATAGGTGCTTAAGTTCACCATTTCAACTTGCACCTTTCTCATTCACTCTTCTCCCTCCTCTGGAAGTTCCTAACTAAAAGGAGCAATCCAACATAGTTCTTTTGCATCTAGGAATCACTGGTAAGTGTTCTTTCTTTGTGCATTTCCGTTTCTAGGCTTTTATAGACAAAAGTCAAGCGTTTTACGGAAAACGCTTTGACTTTCGGTTAAGACCATTATGGTCCAGCCATTGTTCGAAATGAACATGGCTAAGTGATCGTAATAAGGTAGGTGTTAGTCCTTATAAAGGGCACCTCCTGAAGATCCCGTTTGCTAGACCAATTGACGGGTCAAAGTTATGATATTAAAAAGTCAGACAGGTCATTTTTTGGAAAAATCATAAATTGATCTTATATATGTTATGAAAACTATTTTGACACTTAAACAAGTTGGTAATAATTATTAGAACATGTAAGAGCATGTTCAGCTCATCAATTTCAGTTCTAGAGTCGGTTCGCAACCGAAAGTCGTGAAGTTTGACTTCTACTTTGACTTTCGATTCTGACCCGATTTAGATTAGTTACTGATCTAAAGTTGCATTATGATCATAATATAATGTAGCATAACCCTCTGAGGTTATATTACATGATCATAATCAGAATCCAAGTTTATGCGCAAGTTCCATAATTATGCCATTTTGACCAAAATGTCCTTTTTGCATAAAACAAGGTTTTAAATAGTAATGAACTTGAAAATGAGTTTATAATGATGTAATATTATAAGTAGGGTTATTTGGGATGATAAACCAAGTTATAAACTAAGTTTTCAAACAGGTCCCTAAACTATGTCGATAATTGATGATTTTAGCCCCTGTGGCTTATAAAATAGTTTTAATCAAATATTTTCAAGGTAAATCATTTATCTACTGATATGTTATATTAAATAACATATTTTAAATATTTTAATCTGACCCTAAGGTCAGTTTTCATTAAACATCGCATAAAACGTCATTTTACGACATAAGCGCCGTTTCGGCGCATAACATGGTTTTAAACCATATTAATGGACCAAGAATTGTTACCTACTGATTTTAAAACTTATTTTAAACATATATACAGTAGGTACATGTTATAAACTCAGAATCCCAAATAATTTTTTAAACTATGTGTAAAATTACCAAATTGCCCTTGTGAGGCATAATTTCGTTTTAAAACCTTAACGGGCATATAAGTTGATATCCTACTGATATCTTAACTTATTTAAAATATAATGGCATATAGAACTTGTCCATGACTTATCCGGTTACCCGATATCGCTATTATGCACACAGTTACGTATGTGTAACTATTTTACGGGATTTAACCGAAACGGGTTTAACCTTGTCATTTAAGTTTCAAAATCCAGAGTGTTTATAGTTTACCCGTATTATACAATTCAATTACTTGTCGGGTTTAAACTACATTCTATCCGATCATTGTTTAATCAAGTGTTATACGTAATGATCATGTACACTATTCGGTTTATAAGACCGTCAGTATTTAATTGGCTAGCTTATGCCATAATCCAGACTAGAGCCTTATCGGTAAATGCTATATGAACTTGGTACTTTTGTATACGGCTGAGTTATTTAAAAAATAAAAGAAGAAGACTAGCTCAGGTAAATACTCTCAACTTATTTTCCCTATACGGGATTGGGTACAGTAAATTATTACCGCTTGGTCCAAAATGGGGTCAATTGAATGCCCGCTTGTGGCTAGTAAACCCGCATATTTCATTTTAATCAGTTTTGTTTGATAACTTAAACATCAGGGGTTAAATTACCGTGTCCTGGATATCCTGGGCTCAATACATTAGTTATTGGCCACGACCTTAGCATGGGGTGTAGGCATACACCTTTTGATGCTCATATGCAATGTTCCCAAGACGTTGGGGATGACTCCTTCGTGAGTCCTGAGTGGTGTGTATTTAATCATGTCTCGGTTTCTGTACTGGGCCCTGTATGTATTGACAAACATGTGAATCTGATACAAGGTTGCAAGGTCAACTTTCCCAAGTTAATAAAAGATTTTGTGCCGTTTTGCACTTAAAACCATTTTAAAGTTTTCAAAATGAGTCAGTTGGGTGTATTTACCAGCGTAAGCTGACGTATCGTCCAAAGGCTAAACTACAGGTACAATACGAAATAGGCCGGAAGCTGCTTGGTAGTAATAGAGGGTCTTGCAAATCCTAAATCTGCCTAAAGTCTGTTTTGTATTCTTTCCATGTACATTTTATGATCCGTCTGTGGATCTTCTATTACAAGCTTGTATATTATTTTGTATTTTCAAACATTCAGTTTGTAATAGTAATTTTACTCCAAGACTTCCGCTGTGCCGTGTTTAATTGACTATGATGATTATCAATTGATGTCAAGATACTCCCCACCCAGGCCCACCGGTGTATGGATTTCGGGGTTGGAAATCCGGGGTGTGACAGGGTTGGTAACGTTTGAGAGAATTAAACACTAGCCCTTTGTGTTTAGTCTCAAACTTACACGAGCACATTCCTTAGACTTCCGAGTCTAGGCATTGACCTAGGATTACTCATTTCATTATTAAGTTATTAGTATTGTTTTTGAATTGATTTTTAACCGGAAAATGCCGCCACGTGTGAGAGGACAAAGTGGACGAGGAAAAGGTCCAATGAGAGGAGGACCATTGAGACGCGTTCCCCCGCAACCTCATAACTCATATGCATAACAAGAATCAGGAGATTCGTCTCCATGGCAACCAGCCAGACGTTCCGTCTCTAATAGACACTCGCCCTCACATTCCCAAAATTCTTACCACTCACACAACTCCTACCATTCTCATCATTCCCATTCTCATCACTCCTACCGTGAAGAATTTAACCCCAACTATTATTCTAACACGCCTCCAGCCAATCAAAATCAGTTGGACCAACCACACCCTATGGACGAGGACTCCGACCGGAGATGCCGCCGTCGGGATCAAATGTGCATCCCATTGAAATTTCGATCGATTCAAACTCATATGTCGGATCGCCCTACCAAGGTCCTAATGAGTGGGACCAATACTGGAACTAATTTACTTTCGCCCACACTCCTTCTCACCACTCTCAACCACCTCCTGTTCAAGAAGGTGTCCACATGGAACCCGTGGACCAACCTCAACCACCACCTGAACCACCAAGAAGGAAGCGTGGAGCACGTATGTCGGTACGTGTCGGACAAAGGTCGGGATCGCTACCACCTTTGCCCAACTCCTACCCCACAATTCAAGAGGACCCACAAATGGGTGACCCTCTAATGTTCCACCTATAGTGGAGCCAACACCAACACCTGCTGTTCAACCACCACCAACGGGTTATACTAACCCAATTCCCACGTACCCAGACACATCTGGATATGATCCTTTTAACTTGTCTACGCCGGTAGACTATCAAGCGTGGTCGCAAGACCCATACATGCAGGCGGTTATGCACAATGCACTTTACCCGTCTCCTTTCCCACCTACTTATCCACCGACTGGATATCCAACTTATGGGTACCAGTATCCGGTTATGCCACAACCTCAACCACAACCTCCGCCACCACTAGAGGCCATTAATGAGGCCTTAGAAAGGATGAAAGAGATGCAGCAGCAGGCGGAGAAAACAGAGAAGAAGACGAATAAGTTCTTTAAGAAACTCTCCAAATTGGTCAAGGGAAAGAAGTACGAGTGAAGTTTCTTCTAATTATATGTAGTCCCTGCGAGGACATTGTTATTTCTTTTAGTCCCTGTGTGGACATGTTTATTTCTTTAAAGTCCTTGCATGGACAAGTTTATTTCATTTTCCTAGTATTGTAATTTCTTATGGAAGTTTAATGAAGTATTTTGGAATTATATATATATATATATATATTCATCCTCTTGAAAACGAGCGTCTCGATTATACTCGAAATTTATGCTCTGCTATATAATTCCAAAAGATATTAATGGTTTTGATTTGCCAAGTGGCACAGACCACATATTTGGCCAAATATAAATGATAGTTAAGAACGGAAGGGTCTTCTATCATGATAGTTAAGGGAAGTTATCCTTCTATCTAGAGGTGGTGGACTAAGTTCAAGCCTCCAAGTCATTAAGGTCAATGCGACCAGGACTAATGATCAACTATTAAGGTCCTCTTATGTTAACATTCATTAAGATCCTCTTATGTTAACATTCAAGTAATGTGCATACTCATGGTTATGTGACTTGAGGAATCACACTAACCTTCAAGGTTATGGACTATGTCCTAACCCTATAAATAGCCCTTGTGATCTGTTTGATCCCGGCTAAATAACCCTTGTGATCTGTTTTGATCCCGGCTAATATCACCAGTGCGGTGATTAAACATCCATTAGAGATGTATTTTATATAACCCTTGTGATCTATTTGATCCCGGTTAAATAGCCCTTGTGATCTATTTAATCCTGGCTAAATAGCCCTTGTGATCTGTTTGATCTCGGCTAATATCACCAGTGCGGTGATTAAACATCCATTAGAGATGTATTTTATATAACCCTTGTGATCTATTTGATCCCGGTTAAATAGCCCTTGTGATCTATTTGATCCCGGCTAATAGCCCTTGTGATCTGTTTGATCCCGGCTAATATCACCAGTGCGGTGATTAAACATCCATTAGAGATGTATTTTATATAACCCTTGTGATCTATTTAATCCCGGTTAAATAGCCCTTGTGATCTATTTGATCCCGGCTAAATAGCCCTTGTGATCTGTTCGATCCCGGCTAATATCATCAGTGAGATGATAAATAAAACATCCATTAGTGATGTATTACCCTTTCGGGTTATGATCTATTCTATATAGCCATGTGATCTATCCTGATCCCGGCTAATATCACAAGTGCGGTGACTAAACATCCATTAGTGATGTAGTGCCTATGTGTCATATCCTATGTCCATTAGTGACAGGCCTATGTGCCATATCCTATGTCCATTAGTGACAGGCCTATATGCCATATTTCGATGTCCTTTGTAACAAGCCCATGTGCTATAAAATTGTCAAATATGAAAATGACAGTTGTGACATTGTGGTCCCCTGTCTATAATAAATGGACTATGTCTAGATTATGATGGTCCTATTAAGACCTAGGCCAAAATATAGTTATATTAAGACTAAGAGTTGTGATGTTATTCACACTAGTATAGGCAATGGATTTTTATATCCAATATTGAAAGCCGATATGGTTAATGCGCCATGGCTAAATGAAGTTTTATTGGTATATAGAAACCAAGACTTTAAGATAGCTAACTCAAACGAAGCACAAAGTAGCCACAGGAATGCTGAATCTAATAAAGCTGAAAATAAAAACATAGATGATGAAAATTTTCAAGCTCGCATTGATGCGGCTGTGGAAAGGGCCATGAGTAAGGCCATAGAAAAGCTAAGAGAGTCGAGTGCCACTCGCTCTAGACCTCTATCTATTCCACCATCCTCAACTCATAAGGAGAGTTTTGTTCACTCATCAAATGCGAAGAGTGAACCTAAGAGGATAGACTATGCTGATAGGTCCCGTTCTTCTAAGGATGGATGCACCTACAAGTACTTTGTCTCCTATAAACCCCGAGACTTTAATGGGGAAAAAGGAGCCGTAGAAGCCCTAAAGTGGCTGGACGAGATGGAGACCACAGTAGACATCAGCGGCTGTGCTGATAAGGATGTGGTCAAGTATGTATCACAATCCTTCAAGGGTGATGCCCTAACATGGTGGAAGGCCATGATTCAATCAACAGGTAAAGTATACATGTATAATCTGGGATGGTCCAAGTTTGTGGACCTTATTAAGGAAACCTACTGCCCACCACATGAGGTGGAGAAAATAGAGACAGACTTCTTGTCTCTATTAATGAAAAACCTAGACTGTCGGAAGTATGTTTCCGATTTCAATTCCCTATCTAGGTTAGTTTCCTATTTAATTACCCCTGAATCCAAACGCATTGCATTTTACTAATGGGTTAGCGCCCGAAATAAAGGGCTTGGTAAAGGCTGCACAGCCTACTACCTATAGGTCTGCTGTAGACCTATCTCTTTCTCTCACCCTTGATCTAGTGAGACAAAGTCAGTTAAGTCTGAAACTGACTGGAAAAGAAAGAGGGAAGATGACAACTCCCATAAGTTTAATAAGAAAAATAAAGGGAGATTTGGGTTCAAAGAGAACCAAGGCAAGTCGGCTATAATGCCATTTTGCAAGACTTGCAACCGCAAACACTAGGGACAGTGTAGTCCTGATTCACAAGCTAGGCCTTGTGGTATTTGTTAAAGGAGAGGGCATAAGACCCTAGATTGTAAAGATCTTAAGGATGCCGTTTGCTACATCTGCAACGAAAAGGGCACATTGTAACTAACTTCCCCAAGAATCCAAATAATAATAATCCGAAACCTGGAGAGGCCAAGAAAGGGAATGCACGCGCCTTTCGGCTGACTGCTAACGAAGCTGTTAATGACAATAATGTCATAACAGGTACTTTCCCCATTAATGATATTTATGCTAGAGTTCTTTTCGATTCGGGTGCGGATAAATCATTTGTTGATCATAAGTTTAGTAAACTATTAAATTTACCCATAAGAACTCTAGATAAAATTTATGAGATAGAACTCGCCGATGGAACCTTAGAAACTGCTTCTTCCATACTTGATGGTTGTTCTATATCCATTAAAAATCATTCCATCCCTATCTCTCTTTTGCCAATGAAATTGGCGGGCTTCGATGTTGTCTTAGGCATGGATTGGTTATCTCATAACCAATCCCGCATTGCCTGTGATAAAAAGCTCATCGAGATTAAGACCCCATCTGGTGAAATGATCACCATCCCTGGAGACTCACACTATGTATTGCCAGACAAGGTGTCGTTATTTAAGGCATCCAAGTGTTTGAGAAGAGGCTGTGTCATCTATATGGCACAAGTTACCATAAATGAACCAAAGCCGAACCTTGAAGATCAACCAGTTATCTCGGAGTATCCCGATGTTTTCCGTGAAGAATTACCAAGCCTGCCTCCAGATAGGCAAGTGGAGTTCAGAATAGACATCATACCAGGAGCAGCACCCGTAGCTAGAGCTCCATATAGGCTAGCTCCAACCAAAATGAATGAGCTAAGACTTCAATTGGACGAACTCTTGGAGAAAGGCTTTATCCAGCCTAGTTCCTCACCTTGGGGAGCTCCTATTCTGTTTGTAAAGAAGAAAGACGATTCGATGCGAATGTGCATCGACTACCGGGAGCTGAACAAGCTAACCATTAAGAATAGATATCCTCTCCCCAGGATTGATGATTTATTCAACCAAAATCAAGGAGCTAGTTACTTTTCTAAAATAGATTTGAGATCAGGATATCATCAACTGAAGGATAGAAATGAAGATGTTCCTAAGATAGCCTTCAGGACCCGCTATGGTCATTTTGAATTCTTAGTGATGCCTTTTGGGCTCACAAATGCACCAACAGCATTCATGGATCTCATGAATAGAGTCTGCAAACCGTATGTAGATAAGTTTGTCATTGTCTTCAAAGACGACATACTTATCTACGTAATCAAGCTGATCACGAGAAACATCTTTGGTGCATCCTAGAATTATTAAGGCAGGAGAAACTTTATGCAAAGTTCTCTAAATGCGAATTTTGGCTTAGAGAAGTCCAATTTCTTGGACATATGGTAAGTGAGCATGGTATCCAAGTGGATCCCGCCAAAATTGAGGCCATAATGAATTGGGAAGTGCCCAAGACCCCAACGGAAGTTCGTAGTTTCTTAGGATTGGCTGGTTACTATAGGAGGTTCATTGAGAACTTTTCAAGGATAGCCACTCCTTTAACTTCCTTGATCCATAAGAATATTAAGCATAATTGGGGTCCAAAGCAACAAGAATCTTTTGAGATTCTTAAACACAAGTTGAGCAACGCTCCTGTGTTATCTCTACCTAAGGGTCTTGAGGAATTTATAGTTTATTGTGATGCATCACACACCGGTATGGGCTGTGTGCTAATGCAAAATGACAAGGTAATTGCCTATGCATCACGAAAATTAAAAGTGCATGAAAAGAATTACACCACCCATGATTTGGAGCTGGGTGCCGTTGTATTTGCACTAAAACTGTGGAGACATTACTTGTATGGCACAAAGTGTGTTATATACACAGACCATAAAAGTCTCCAGCATCTGTTTAATCAGAAAGAATTGAACATGCGACAACGTCGTTGGATGGAAACTCTTACTGATTATGATTGCGAGATTCGCTACCATCCGGGCAAGGCAAATGTAGTTACCGATGCCTTAAGTCGCAAGGAAAAGGTCAAACCTATAAGGATTAACGCTAAGAGCATTGAGCTCAGAAATAGCTTAAATGAGAAGCTACTAGATGCACAAAAGCAAGCCTTATTAGAGGCTAATATCCCTAATGAGGGATTAGGCGGAACTGTTGATCAGTTAGCGCCTGGAAATGATGGAATCTAAGATTTAATGATAGAATTTGGGTTCCGATCTTTGGAGGACTTAGAGATCTAATCCTCCAAGAAGCGCACAATTCAAGATACTCGGTTCATCCAGGAGGTGACAAGATGTATCAAGACTTGAAGAAAAATTATTGGTGGATGGGTTTGAAGAAATCCATAGCCACTTATGTAGATAAGTGTCTGACGTGTTCGCAAATTAAGGCTGAACATCAGAAACCGTCAGGACTACTACAACAATTAGAAATTCCCACTTGGAAATGGGAAATGGTAACTATGGATTTAATTACCAAGTTACCTAAAACCAAATGTGGTAATGACACTATTTGGGTCATAGTGGATAGGCTGACTAAGTCAGCACACTTCTTGCCAATAAAAGAAATGTATAATTCAGATAAATTGGCTAAGTTGTATGTGGACAAGATAGTGTCCCTACACGGTGTGCCAGTATCTAGTGTATCTGATAGAGATACTAGATACATATCTCACTTTTGGAAAAGTTTCCAACAATCTTTAGGCACACGATTAAACTTTAGTACGGCTTACCATCCGCAGACTGATGGTCAAAGTGAGCGTACTATTCAGACTTTGGAAGACATGCTTCGGGCATGTGTGATTGATTTAGGCGGAAGCTGGGATGACCACTTACCCCTAATAGAATTCTCCTACAATAATAGTTATCATACTAGCATCAAGGCTGCTCCTTTTGAGGCCTTGTATGGGAGAAAATGTAGAACGCCCGTATGTTGGGCAGAAGTTGGGGAGGCCCAACTATCAGGACCAGATATTGTCCTGGAGACCACGGAAAAGATTATGCAAATCCGTGATCGTCTCAAAGCTGCCAGGGATAGGCAGAAGAGCTATGCTGACAAGAGGCGTAAACCTCTCAAGTTCCAAATAGGGGACAAAGTCATGCTGAAGGTATCACCATGGAAAGGTGTGATGCGTTTTGGAAAGAAGGGCAAGTTGAGCCCAAGATATATAGGACTCTTCGAGATAATCGAATGTGTCGGCACTGTGGCTTATAAGCTCAAATTGCTAGAGGAGCTTAGTGGAATCCATGATGTATTCCACATATCTAATCTTAAGAAATGTCTAGCCGATGAGTAGCTAGCAATGTCGCACAAAGATGTGCAGATAGATGAAAACCTGAGGTTCGTTGAGAAACCAATTTCGATCGAGGATCGAAAGGTTAAGAAGCTCCGAAGAAAAATGATACCTATAGTAAAGGTTAAGTAGGACGCTTTTAGAGGTCCCGAGTATACATGGGAGGTTGAGTCCACTATGCGACAAAAGTACCCCCATCTTTTTGAATAAATTCTCGAGGTCGGGATTTCTTTTAAGGGGGTGAGGATGTAACACCCTATAAAATCGTGTCCAATAGTATAGTGACACGTGTTTTATTTTTTAAATAAAGTCTATTATAGACCAGTAAGGACTAAAGGCGTCAACATGCTCAAACCGAGCCTCTGAGTGACGGTCCGATGTCAACATGCATAAATAACAGCCTCTGAGTGACTGATATGTCAACATGCTTAAAATTTGGCCTCTGAGTGACTGATATGTCAACATGCCCAGCCTCTGAGTGACATCGGAATTTACATGCTTATCATAAGCCTCTGAGTGATCCTTTGTGAAGTCCTAAACTCTCTTACATGCCATTTGTTCGATGAGAGGGTTCAATTTTGTAAATATGTGAAAGTTGGATAATGGAGGGATTAAAAGTGTCAACATGTTAATTTATACCTCTGAGTGACCTTTTAACGAACCGAGAGCTCGACAATGTCCGGGCATAATCCCGGGTATGCCAAGTATTGGCTACGGAGGGCTAAAAGTGCCAAAATGGTGTTTAAATAGGTTTTTATAAGCTTTTATAAATTAAAGGGTTAAAAGTGTCAAAAGTTGAAACTGGCCAAGGGGCGGTCGCGGGCCGCGAGAGACCAGGCCTGGGTCTCTCGCAGGGCGCGAGAAAGGCTCTGCAGCAGAAAGTTTTGTTTGGAGACCAAGCAAAACTCCAAAACCATTAATTCAAAACCATGGCTTCTCTAAACTGCTATGCCGCGTTTTGGGACACTTGTAAGCTTCTTCTTACACCCCTAAACACCTAGCTTCACCTCCTTTGAGCTCTCCAACTATAAATAGGTGCTTAAGTTCACCATTTCAACTTGCACCTTTCTCATTCACTCTTCTCCCTCCTCTGGAAGTTCCTAACTAAAAGGAGCAATCCAACATAGTTCTTTTGCATCTAGGAATCACTGGTAAGTGTTCTTTCTTTGTGCATTTCCGTTTCTAGGCTTTTATAGCCAAAAGTCAAGTGTTTTACGGAAAACGCTTTGACTTTCGGTTAAGACCATTATGGTCCAGCCATTGTTCGAAATGAACATGGCTAAGTGATCGTAATAAGGTAGGTGTTAGTCCTTATAAAGGGCACCTCCTGAAGATCACGTTTGCTAGACCAATTGACGGGTCAAAGTTATGATATTAAAAAGTCAAACAGGCCATTTTTCGGAAAAATCATAAATTGATCTTATATATGTTATGAAAACTGTTTTGACGCTTAAACAAGTTGGTAATAATTATTAGAACATGTAAGAGCATGTTCAGCTCGTCAATTTCAGTTCTAGGGTCGGTTCGCAACCGAAAGTCTCGAAGTTTAACTTCTTCTTTGACTTTCGATTCTGACCCGATTTAGATTAGTTACTTACTGATCTAAAGTTGCATTATGATCATAATATAATGTAGCATAACCCTCTAAGGTTATATTACATGATCATAATCATAATCCAAGTTTATGCGCAAGTTCCATAATTATGCCATTTTGACCAAAATGCCCTTTTTGCATAAAACAAGGTTTTAAATAGTAATGAACTTGAAAATGAGTTTATAATGATGTAATATTATAAGTAGGGTTATTTGGGATGATAAACCAAGTTATAAACTAAGTTTTCAAACAGTTCCTTAAACTATGTCGATAATTGACGATTTTAGCCCTTGTGGCTTATAAAATAGTTTTAATCAAATCTTTTCAAGGTAAATCATTTATCTACTGATATATTATATTAAATAACATATTTTAAACATTTAAATCTGACCCTAAGGTCAGTTTTCATTAAACATCGCATAAAACACAAATTTACGACATAAGCGTCGTTTCGGCGCATAACTTGGTTTTAAACCATATTAATGGACCAAGAATTGTTACCTACTGATTTTAGAACTTATTTTAAACATATTTATAGTAGGTACATGTTATAAACTCAGAATCCCAAATAATTTATAAACTATGTGTAAAATTACCAAATTGCCCTTGTGAGGCATAATTTCGTTTTAAAACCTTAACGGGCATATAAGTTGATATCCTACTGATATCTTAACTATTTTAAAATATAATGGCATATAGAGCTTGTCCATGACTTATCCGGTTACCCGATATCGCTATTATGCACACAGTTATGTATATGTAACTATTTTACGGAATTTAACCGAAACGGGTTTAACCTTGTCATTTAAGTTTCAAAATCCAGAATGTTTATAGTTTACCCATATTATACAATTCAATTACTTGTCGTGTTTAAACTACATTCTATCCAATCATTGTTTAATCAAGCGTTATACGTAATAATCATGTACACTATTCGGTTTATAAGACCGTTAGTATTTAATTGGCTAGCTTATGCCATAATCCAGACTAGAGCCTTATCGGTAAATGCTATATGCACTTGGTACTTTTGTATACGGCTGAGTTATTTAAAAAATAAAAGAAGAAGACTAGCTCAGGTAAATACTCTCAACTTATGTTCCCTATACGGGATTGGGTACGGTAAATTATTACCGCTTGGTCCAAAATGGGGTCAATCGAATGCCCGCTTGCGGCTAGTAAACCCGCATATTTCGTTTTAATCAGTTTTGTTTGATAACTTAAATATCGGGGGTAAAATTACCGTGTCCTGGATATCCTGGGCTCAATACATTAGTTATTGGCCACGACCTTAGCATGGGGTGTAGGCATACACCTTTTGATGCTCATATGCAATGTTCCCAAGACGTTGGGGATGACTCCTTCATGAGTCCTGAGTGGTGTGTATTTAATCAGGTCTCGGTTTCTGTACTGGGCTCTGTATGTATTGACAAACATGTGAATCTGATACAAGGTTGCAAGGTCAACTTTCCTAAGTTAATAAAAGATTTTGTGCCGTTTTGCACTTAAAACCATTTTAAAGTTTTCAAAATGAGTCAGTTGGGTGTATTTACCAGTGTAAGCTGACGTATCGTCAAAGGCTAAACTGCAGGTAAAATACGAAATAGGCCGGAAGCTGCTTGGTAGTAATAGAGGATCTTGCAAATCCTAAATCTGCCTAAAGTCTGTTTTGTATTCTTTCCATGTACATTTTATGATCCGCCTGTGGATCTTCTATTACAAGCTTGTATATTATTTTGTATTTTCAAACATTCAGTTTGTAATAGTAATTTTACTCCAAGACTTCCGTTATGCCGTGTTTAATTGACTATGATGATTATCAATTGATGTCACGATACTCCCCACCCGGGCCCACCGGTGTATGGATTCCAGGGTTGGAAATCCGGGGTGTGACAAGGTCTTGCATCATTGGGCGCAGACAAACCTCTAATGTATTTTTAGTTTCTTAGTTTTGGACTTTTCATTTGGCGTGTGCTAATGACTTTAAATATGGTTTTGTTGTATTGAAAGTGAGCTTTAATTCATCCATTACTTTGTGTTTGTTGATTCAAACATTCGTGTTTTTATATCTTTATAAATACACTAAAGAAGAGGAAGACGAAATGAGTTGAGTTTGTGTTCACTTGGCCCATGAGAAGGGTAGTACGTGTAAATTAGTCCTTCAAAACAATAATAAAAAATTGAGTACGATTCAAATAAAACATTATTATAGAGATAACATTTCTAAATGAAAATAACTTTTTTAGTAATCTATGGTACATAAAGGATATCTGATAGACGAAAAGCTTTATTTGGCGAAAAAATGTGAGGAACTATATAAAGGATTGTGAGTCCCTTACCATTACCAACATGCAATAAATCATTACCACAATATACTTCTAAGTTGTACAAACTTGCAAAATTAGGTGTGACATGTCTGTTGCTTTTGTGTATGGAAACCATGTTGTGGAAGAAGCACATTTGGGCTGCCTATGAGAAGGATCTGAACAAAAGGATCTAGAAACTAGTTAGAGTTTTCTATATATGGCTAACCTTGATAATTTGTAAATCCTTATGTTCGTGGTTCAATCTTGGCACTAGTCTAGAAACCCTAAGTCATAAGAATCCATATCAATACTAGCTTTATTGGATTAGGTCTAAAGGTGTGTTTATAGCCTTAAACATAGTTTAATGGGTTAATATAAGTCGGTATTAATCCATTTTAACACCTCATACGCTATTATCAAAGTTAAGTTTTGAAATAGTTTAATGAGTATCATTTGTCATCAATCTAGTCAGACTTTGTTAATTCAAGTCTTAGATAATGATATTGACTTGACCCTTGATCATCTTTCATAGTTAATCAAAGTATTAGTATTATTGGTATTAAAGTTTGATTATTAGTAGATTGCATATTAAGTGATAAATCTTGTACTAATAGCTTTTGTGTCCTAGGATTGATACTTGATAACTTACCTGAACTATACTATACTATGATAGGTATGCTTGCTTGTTACGTGTGTAATTAGTATTTATTAGGTCTTTTACCATAAATCTGGTATGTGCGTGTTTCATATTTCGTTAGTTACTATATAAGCACGTCAAGTTTTTGGCGCCATTGACATGGACATGGTACTTTTAGGTAAGATTTTGATTTCGTAGTGTAGTTATTTATTTGCTTTTATTTATTGTTTTAGTACTTCAGGATTTTATTTGGTTTTACGCATTTTGCGTAAAACCCAATATGGTAAATTAGTAGAACCACTACCTGAACCTAAGCGATCATTACGTAACAATAAGAAGAAGATAGAACCTATGAGGATTCAACTGGAGTCTACACCTGAAGCTGCCAAGATTATATGCGGCTTCGCCAAGATCTTTTATTATGAAACATTTTCCAAACCAAAATTTAACGTCCTTTAACATAGGAACATTGTTTCAAATGAGCAATGTTATCTACATATAAAATCAATAATGTAATAAAGCTCCCACTTGCCTTCGTGTAAGCACACGACTCATCTTCGTTCTTGATAAATCAAACTCTTTGATTTTCTGATCAAAATGGAGCTTCTAGCTTCGAGATGCTTGTTTTAATCCATAAATAGCTATATTTAACTTGTATACCTTATTAGGATGCTTTGTATATACAAAACCTTCAGGTTGAACCATAAAGACATCTTTTAGTAAAGGAATGCGGTTTTGACATCCGTTTGTGCAGCAATGGCAAGCAGGATCCTAACATGACTACCGGTTAGAATGAATCCTTATCATCAATTCCTTGAGTCTGAAAAAAACCCTTCGCCACCAACCTTGCTTTAAACGTTTGCATGTTACCATCCATGTCAGTTTTCCTCTTGAAAACCAATTTATTTCTTACTATCCGACTCTCAGGACGAAGATCGACAAAGTCCCAAACTTGGTTGTCATACGTGGATTGCATCTTAGTGTTCATTGCTTCAAGCCACTTCTTAGATTCTGAATCATCGATTATAGTGTTATAAGTGTTAGGCTCAGCTTGATTAACTATCAGGATGTTGTTAGTCTCGTGAAGTCTGATATACGTATCAGAGTCATTACAATCTCTAGTACTTCTATGAACATTCGGTGTTGCAACCGCCTCTTGAATCCTCTTAGGATCAAGTTCAAGAACTCTTTGTTGACTGATTAATTCGACTTGTGGTTTGGTTACTCATGGCATCCGGGTCTTATCATATGCTAGTAGGTCTACCCACAACAGTTTCGACACTAAAAGGCTCCTCAATCTTTCTAGCTACTCTATGTAGGGGCCACAGAACTTTTATTAGCCCTAGAGTCAAATAGTACCAAACCAGGAACATCATTAACAAGCAATGTACCTGAAAAATCATAGGGGCCAGTCTTTGCTTCGGATTTAGTCATCGTGAAAGCCCTTGCTTTGGCTTTCGGTTTTACCTTTGAACAGGACCCTTGCTTGACCCCCCGTCCCTGTTGCCCTTGCATTATTTAGGAACATGAACCGTCACTAAATGCCTAAAGCTAGCAAGCAACCCCTCAATGTAGAGCTTCTTCCACCTCTCGTCATTTCCTACCAATTGTGGCACCAGATGTGCCATCTCTATGAACTTGGATGTATACTCCCGATGTGACAACTTTCCCATCTTAAAGTTGAAAAATTCGTTCTCCACCTTCTCGATCTCTTTCGTAGCACATAATTTCTTCCTCACCATTGCCTTCAACTATTCCCATCTCAAGTTATTTGACTTTGGAGCATTTTTCCTTTCTCGAACTACACTCCATATGTGTAGTGCCTCCGTGATGAACGAGTGGGCAACGAATATCCCCGCTTGATCGTCGCAACACTCATTGATGGAGATTACCGCTTCCATCTCAGAAATCCAGTGATAAGTCACCACTACATCGTTACCTCCATCCAAACGAGGTGGGTCACACCTCTTACAGGTTGCGTAATTACAACCTCCCTGGACATCCTTGCCCAAACCATCCTCCTCACCATCAGAATCATCATCGGACGCCTTCTTCTTAGTTCTGATATCCTTCAACATGTCATCCTTCATTGAATCCAAAGCCCCTTTCACAATATTTGGTGGAAACCCATGAATCATTCCGAGAATTTCGACCCCTAATCACTTGACAGACCACCGGTTCTAACACGAACTTCTTGGTTTGCTGTGAGGGCTCTATATGATGAGAAGGCGTAGTGCTTCTGGTATGATCTGACTCCTCATTAACATGCTCAACAATCTTGTTGTTCTTGCGGTTATTCTTGGCAGCTCTATCGTTAGCTGGTTTCTTTCCACGAGCTATCTATGAGTTACTAAAATAAAACACCAAATGGAACAATTCAGGTACAATTTAAAACACTATGAATAAAACAATTAGTTAATGACAGTGGTCAGTTGCCACTCCCTCTCACCTTGATTTTCGTGTTTTAAAACCCCTGTGTCGTACATCATTGGCATTTTGCCCCTATATTAACCTACTAAAACCGTCTACACACACTTGGCACTCCCAGCTTCAAGTTACCCATGTAGGCATTCCCACTCGTGGTCCCATTCTCAATCTAAGTCCATGCACCGGGGATGCTCAGATCTCTCAAATTACGGCTCTGATACCAACTTATTAAGCCCCAAAACTCAAAGGCCCTACCAGACCCAAAATTCAAACCAAATGCAACAGAAAATAATGTTAAAGTGTGAATCAAAGATTCATATTCAAATCTACAGTAAAACACAAAACATTGTTCAACACGGGAATGCCATAAACCTCGAAGGAAGGCATGTAAACGTCACCAATAGCCATTGAGCCGTCATCCAAACTCAACATGTTAACTAACCTAAAATACATGATAACACGAGTGAGTTCTATAGTAATAAGTTATAAAACAACATTTTAGTTCAAAACAGTTGGACCTATTTCAGTTCTAATAAAACAAACTCGCATATTATCATTTAACAATTGGCATAACTGCAGTGACTATATGCCTAGGTCACTTAACGCGACCTAAAATAATTTGTTGCCACCTCAAAGGTAACAACTACAAGGACATGTTGACTCTGCCACTTAGATCGAAACCCCCCCCCCCCCCATAATCAACCACCACCCTGAAGGTAATGACTATTGAGTCACGCTGACACCATCACGTGGACTAGCGGCTCCCATCCTACGCAACCCCCCCCCCCCCCCAAAAAAAAAAAAAAAGAAGAAGCAATGACTAAAGGGCTTTAGCACAAAACACACGTATGCCTACTTATTTATAAAAAAACACTTAAGCACGCATCTCACCCCAAAACAATAATAGAACAAAAACGTAAAAGTTTGGCAATAAAACTCACCTTAACAAAGTGTGCAAGTTAACAAAAGTCAATGAAACGAGCCCTAAAATGAGCTCAACGACCTACATGTTTACAATTGTATAAACATAACCTAATCATTCCATACCTAGCTTCCACCAAAACTATCAGATAATTTATGGTTTCCATGCATAACCCTTTTTTGTCATGCATAATGTTTTCTAGGCATAACACACTACCTTTATGGATTTACATAGATAACATACTCCATGATCCATACTCAACGATTTAGTTAATTAGCAAGTTTTCATGTGACTTATCATCATTATTATTATGGTATTATCATCATACTAAAACAACCTACTACCCCCATTATCAGTTTTCATGCTCAATAATATAGATAAATCCATGCACATGAGCCATTATGCATGTACACCATCATCACGGTGACCTTCCCATCCATGCCCCAACTGATTATTATTTTTTTCCTAAGCCATGCAAAGTAGGTTCCCTCCTAATCAAACCTGTAACCATACCCGGAACCATGCGCTAACCGTTAGACCATCTACCATAACGAACCCAAAGATCCTTCTAAATCGTGAATAGAGGAAGGAATACCGTACCTAAAATGCGGGTGAGTTGAAGATTCCACAACCGAACTTCTTGAACCAAAAGCCTCAACTGATGAGATTGGAGAAGGGTAGTTGGTGAACCAAGACTGCCGCATGCACCGCAATGACCCTAATCGAGAAGAACCCGCGTTAATCGCCATTCCTGATTAAAACTAAGCCATGAAACGAAGCCCAGCCATAAACGTACCTGGGAGCGATGATTAGACGTCGTTACTTTTGCCTTGACCGAATCTAGTTTATTTAGTTCCTTCCTAATCGGTTTTGCTACTTGAAAAAATGGACAAGATTCCCAATACCCTTTTCGTACACTTCAACTTTTTTATGGTATTTTATTCTATGAGATAAAATGTGCTTTTGGACAAAAGGTTAAACAATTGAAAAGGTGGTCGATACCTGCTAGTATTCATCTTGATTGAAACTAACAACTTGTTGCTAAGAAAATCATGATTTTGGATAGCCACAAAGCAAGAGAGAATTCTAATAAAACTAATGTGCAGATGTTGGCTGATAAACTTGAAAAGTCGCATATTTAATTCTTCATTTATCCCCCATTCGCCGTATTTTTTTGTTTTATTCGCTTTATTTTGTTACTTATTAAATCTCTTGGTGAATTTGTAGTTATTGAAAACAAGAGATATTGGAAATAATCCGAGCATAAATTGGAGTTAGAAAGAAGAAGAATCAAGTCAATCAAAATATGTTATTGACGTTCCAAACGGTCCGCCTGGAACAGCAAGGGTTCTCCTACACTGTCAATAAGCAATTGTCAATAGTTGGCATGCAGAGAACTTAGATGATGTTCCAAGCGGACCACCCAGAGTGGCAAGCGGTCTATTTGCACTGTCAAAACGCAGCTGCTACTTATCTAAGCCATGTGGCCGTTTTTTCTTTAATCCATCCCCACAAAATGCTGCTTAAACCTCGGGGAAGCATTGGGACTTACAAGGGGAGTGCGGGTGAAGACCGGTGATCGTTCGGTTGGTCTTAGTTTACGTTTTCACTCGTTTTAACTAGTTTTTTTTGTTTAAACACTTATATTATGATTACTATGTTGAGATCAAATTTGTTTACTTGTTCATTGATGATGATTGGCTAGATCTTTAGGTGGTTTCGATATGGGATGATCATTGTTGACTTGTATTTTGGGATAAAGTTTGAATCTTTGTAAAATTCTGATCTTTATTGTTTTGTGATGCAATTTTTATGTAGGTCTAGTTTGGTTTACTATTATCTTTGTCATATGCATTGAGATTTTCATGACTTGGTGTTTTGATGAGTGAAAATGCATGTTGAGTTATTTCTCGTTATCTTGGTGATTGTGGGATTGGTTTGGTGAGTTGGTTTACCAACTTAGGACTTAGGTTTGTATGTTAGTTAGATCTTGATTGTTTGCCGCCCTTGAGACCGAGAGGAGATAGATTGTGGGTTTACTTGGGATGTTTGAGTTTAG
The DNA here is from genome assembly GCA_947069175.1 of Scalesia atractyloides. Taxonomy (NCBI): domain Eukaryota; kingdom Viridiplantae; phylum Streptophyta; class Magnoliopsida; order Asterales; family Asteraceae; genus Scalesia; species Scalesia atractyloides. The sequence goes on along the minus strand of CAMTDV010000002.1, from coordinate 5,947,861 downwards.
GATTAGAGGTTGCTCAATCGAGAGAGAGAATCTTTGTTTCCCATTTCACCCTAGGTCTCAGTTTTCTCAATTGCTTGACAATTAGATTTGGATTCGTCACTTGTACCTTTTTAGGTGGATTCTTACTAGTGAAACTGAAAGGAGAGCTAGTTTTGAGAACTTAGATTTATTAGATTAGTGAGACCAAGAGGTGAACCTTTTCTATCCCGGTGTCCTTATTCTCCATTAGGGGTATTTTGGTGGGGCTGAGATGTGATCTAGGGTGCCCTTATTATTCCCGAAATAGTTACCTTTGTTAACTAACCAGTTAGCCACTTTATTCGTCCTTCCCAAACTTAGTCAACATCTTCAATAGGCTTCCCTATCCAAGTAATCACTTTTCACGTCTTGATTCTTCTACTGAGCGCAATAGTATGTGGATCTTCTCATTTCTTTCTTTTCTTATTTCGCAACAATTTCTCTTTCTTTCTCTATTTACTGCTTGGATTACCTCCAAAGGAGGTGGATGCATGTGTACCTCAGGTGATAGTGATCTATCCATATCGGACATGTGAGTAGAATGGGTGTCCTCAGAGTTGTAATCTGGACCCATGTGTTGTCGAACTGATAGCACCAGACGACGAAGCCATCTGTACAAAAATAGTATCAATAACATGATCAAATTAACCTAGACAGGGAGGGTACGACCCGTGCCCTATAAATAGGGTACGATGTGTATTGTTCTTCATCTGGAAGGAAGTTCTAGGGTTTGAATTGGTACAACCCATACTAATTCTAAGCAGATACGAGTCATACGCGTTTTTGTAATGCGGTTCCTCAAAAACAATGAATTAACCAAGGGATCTAGCCTAGTTTGTCTATAAAAGGTCCGATATACTCAATTTCACAAGTTGCGTTTATCAATTTCGACACATCATCTCACAAATTTAGTCCAAAGATCGAGTTTTAAACCTAGACTAAAGATTGTAATGTTTACCATAAAAAAAAATTGGATGTAAGATATGATGAGACCAGCGTGTCACGAGGCTTGGTTGCACTTCACTTCGAGCTCCAGAGCGAAATTTTGAGAGTGTTTGATGTGTGTGTGTGTGTTGCAAATAAGAGGCGGCGGCAGCTTTAGCTGCCACTTTAAAACGGGTACGAGCCATGCCCAATTTGGTGCGGTATAGTTCATACTTTCATCGGGCATGGTATTACAGGCTATGCAGTAAAATAAACAGTATGGAATGAATAAAGTTGGCAGAAAACATAGTTTGAAGGACAAAAAGACTTTGGGTCGCCTCCTGGTAACGCTAAGTTTGCAATTAGTCTTAAGTTAAACTATTTTCTTTTGAAAGTCATTATCAGTCTATGGTTAACGCCGTCTATGGTTAACGTCTGAAGCACACAATCAGATGGCTTCTCCTTCATGTTTTCCACGACTACTCACTAAGAATGGTGTACACGTTTCCATGCAGAACCAATTCGGTATGAACAACTTTTTTAATACCCCATTGCTTATCTAACTCAAATGAGGCTTTATGAACTTTAACCATTCTCTTGCATTTCAACCTTGCAACTATCAGCTCCCATGGGGGATTAACTCGAGTGATGATCATATCTAGTTCAATTCCAATGTAGATTACGATATGGCCCTCATGTTTTAGCTTACTATCCCCACACTTATTTGTTAGGATAGCACATTCTTCCACTACTTCCACCAATTTAACATTTTCGGTTTATAAATCAAGGGTTTTCCATGAATTAACCATTCAAGTTCCTCTATGTCTTTTTTGTGATCAATGTCAATTTGATTGCCAATTACCACAGGTAGATGAGACAATTCCTCTTTAAACTTATTTTCCCAAGACATATAAGATGGAACTTCCTCTATGGTGTGAATCATAGAAGCTACTGCTTTTTGTGAGTCTTGTTGATTATTGAAGCGCTTTTTGATATAAAGTACAATTTTATCATCTTTAACTCAAAGAGTTGACTTACCTTTGAAAACTTCAACCAAAGCTCTAGCTGTGGCTAGACATGGACGTCCTAGAATTATAGGAATTTTAGAATTCACATCCATGTCTAAGATGACGAAATCTGCAAGGTATACAAATTTACCTATCTTAACTAGCACATTTTCCACAATACCACGAGTGTACTTAACTAACTTTTCAGCTAACTGAAGACTCATACGCGTGGGTGATGGTTCACCCTGTCACACCCTGACCCGCAGCGGAAATGGTAGTCGAGGCATGATTGGGTTTTCATCAAAGCTCATGACATTTACTATAAAGTTCCATATTTATTATTTCTTTTTAAAGAATAAAATTAATAAACATATAAGTACAACATGTTCAACTACATTTTTCATGACTTCTTTATTTTTCTTCTAAGACAATTTCCTATGTGTTCTTTGCTTCAACCTGTCCACCTGTATCATGTGTAAAAATAGGGTTTGGGGTCAACAAAAGTTGGCGAGTGAATCTTATGAAAACATTTGAACGAAATTTGATTTATTGGTTATAAAAAGGTGCATAACCACATATGAGTATACATATATGTAAATTTCATCACAATACACATAATATCAATTAATGCACACGCACACACCAAATGATGAACAATGAGATCAAGGCTCAATCAAAGGGAGCCGATCTAATGAGGCACGCGATGTTCAACTCGTCTCCAACGAGGAACTGATGGGCCTAATGAATGATTTGCATGCAACTTGACAAAATGTAAACACACATCACAACAAACAACATTTACATCACACGTTTAGATCATATAATGGTAATAGCACAAGTTTGAATAAACGAAATAAATAAAGCGACACATGATACACCCCAAAACATGATAAAAAGGCGAATTTGTAAGAATTCACTCACAGTGAGTGCATTTTCCTTGGTGATAATGAATGCGTACGATTTAAGATTCAACCGACGAGAGAAACTAACCTAATTAATCACATAAATAATTCGATAAATATATATAGCTTTCATTTGAAATTAATATTTCTAATTAATACCTTTTATTAGATTTTTAGATTTGTTTTTATTGTATTTATTACGAATTAAAACCCCTTTTAAAAAAATCTTACTTTTTAGGTATTTTAAAGGATTTTTGATTAAACTAAATAAAGAAAATAGTTATAAAAAATATACCTTTAACAGGTTTACCGGGTCGAACCGGTTTGACTTCTAGAATTATTGGCAGCGTGTGAGGTCTACCAACTGAGCTACGTGTCTAACCCGACATATCTCTGAATTTAATTACTTATATATACTAACTAGGTTCAAATTATTTTGCTTATATATTAAAAAGATTTGGATAAATTCCAGTATCGTGACCAACCGGATTCGAACCCACGTCTGCCGCTACATGTGCACACAGCCCGACCATTTGGGTTGTGTGTCTAACCTAGTGGATACAAGATTTTAAATAAATCTCATATACATGCTGAGCTGACCTATAACCGGGTCATAAAAAGAGTTTGTTTATTTGGCGAAACCGGTAACGTATAGACTCGAACCCATGACCTTTTTGTTAAAATGCACACGGTCCACCGCTGGACTGTGTGTCTAACCTGGTTTAAACACCGGTTTTTATTTCTTTTAAACATGCTTCCGGTTCATCTTCTTCATTTCAATATGATACATACACCGATTCTTACTTAATCCGATTAATTCGATTACCACATAACTTTTAAACATAAACAGATGCGAAAACAAAAGAATGAAGAGAATTAGGTGAAGTGGTATACCGAGACAATGGTGTTTTTCCGACCTCCGGTGTTGATTCCGGCGACTGAACCAAATTCCGGCGATGTATAACTTGCGACGGAAGAGGCTCTACAGGGAGTTTGAGGTGAGTGTGGGTGATTTCTGTTTGAGCTCTAGAAGTCCTATTTATAGAGTAAGGCAATAATGGAATGGATTCTTCGGTTTCATAAGTTTCGGCCGAACTTGATTTCCGGAATTGATTTTTTAACTGATCGATCGTTATGGACTCAATGATTGAGTCTGATTACTTGATTGAAAAATGGTTTTAGCATTTTGATCGCAAAGAGGAAGAAAAGAAACGGATGTTTGATGATTTCCTGATTTCAAGCTTGATTGTTACAAGGCAGTTGTTCAAAATTCGATTTCGAGACCTTGTATTAATATTGTTTAGTTTAGAACGTTAATAGATAAATGTGTGTGGTACGGTGGTGTGTTGTGTGTTTCATTTGGGTGGAGACCCGGGTTCGAAACCCGCGGTCTACACTTATTGGATATTTTGTTTTTTTTATTATTTATCTTTTATTATTTCAGTATACATATTAATATATATATATATACATTATTTTTTTATTATTTTTTTAAACCTTTTATATTGAATTATTAATTAATGAATTTAACATAGCGTATTTGTACGATTATCATAATTTACATAACGAAACCTCATATCATATATTGAATTATTCAACGGAGCGGGTTTTAGAACCCGTTTTACTACGAATGTTACACACCCAAACCTAGCTTGGCTTTTATTATTTCAGTATACATATTAATATATATATATATATATATATATATACATTATTTTTTTATTATTTTTTTTAAACCTTTTATATTGATTTATTAATTAATGAATTTAACATAGCGTATTTGTACGATTATCATAATTTACATAACGAAACCTCATATCATTTATTGAATTATTCAACGGAGCGGGTTTTAGAACCCGTTTTACCACGAATGTTACACACCCAAACCTAGCTTGGCGAAAATTGAATAGGGCATCAAATTTATAATTGCACATTGTTTGCAGATAGTTTACCAATTTCACAAGGAAAGCCAAGTCCGAGCTTTTCCGATAAACGAGAATGGAAATACACGCAATGATCGTGTCGGGCGAAATTCCATTGATTTTGAAAGTGTCACGGACTACATGTCAATGTGAGCATTAGGATCTTCATCCTCTAAGCCATAAACTGGCAACTTGTTTGGATTAGTGTGATGATTAGGGGTGGAATTTGGGAAGTCTCTGCATGAGTAGCAGGACGAGTGATACTAAAGGGAAGAGTAGTAGATGGTCGAATGTGATGCGAAATGGATTGTTCTGTTTCTCCCATGTCAGCTAAAACTTCAAGCTCTTCTATCTTGGCAGCTTCAAGTGTAGACACCAGTTGAATCCTCACAGGTTCTATCTGCTTCTTCTTCTTCTTCTTCTTCTTCTTCTTAGAATTCTTATGCAATGATCGCTCGGGTCCAGGAAGTGGTTCTACTAATTTACCAGATCGTGTTTTACGCATAAACAAAAAATCATGTTGTACTAAAACAGTAATAAAAGCAAATAAATGATTACACTACTAAATCAAAATCTTTCCTAATACCGTGTCCCCGTCAACAACGCCAAAAACTTGACGTGCTTAGATAGTAACTAATAAAATATGAAACACGCACAGACCAATTTTAAGGTAAAAGACCTAACAAATACTAACTACACAATTAACAAGCAAGCATACCTATCATAGTATAGTATAATATGGTATGGTATGGTATGGTATGGTATGGAATGGTATGGTATGGTATAGTATGGTATAGTTCACGTAAGTTATCGGGTATTAATCCTATGACACAAAAGCTATCAGTACCAAATTTATCACTTAATATGCAATCTACTAATAATCAAACTTTAAAACCAATTATACTAATACTTTAATTAACTAAGAAAGATGATCAAGGGTCAACACAGTATCACTATCCAAGACTCGAATTAATGAAGACTTACTAGATTGATGACAAATGATACTTATTAAACTATTTCAAGACTTAACTTTGACAATAGTGTATGAGGTGCTAAAATGGATTAATACCGACTAAGGTTAATCCCATTAAACTATGGTTAAGGTTATAGACACACATTAAGCCTAATCCAATGAAGCTAGTATTGATATCGGTTCTCATGACTTAGGGTTTCTAGACTAATGCCAAGATTGAATCGTGAACATAACGATTTACAAACTATCAAGGTTAGCCATATATAGAAAACTTTAACTAGTTTTTAGATCTTTTTATTCAGATCTTTCTCATAGGCAGCCCACATGTGCTTCTTCCACAACATGGTTTCCATACACAAGAGCAACAGACATATCACACCTAATTTCACAAGTTTGGACAACTTAGAAGTATATCGTGGTAATGATTTATTGCATGTTGGTAATGGCAAGGGACTCACTATCCTTTATATAGCTCCTCACAAATTTTTTCGCCAAATAAAACTTTTCGTCTGTTTGATATCCTTTACGTACCATAGATTACCAAAAAATTTATTTTCATTTAGAAATGTTGTCATGATAATAATGTTTTATTTGAGTCGTACTCGAGTTTTTATTATTGTTGTGAAGGACTAATCTACATGTACTACCCTTCTCACTGCCCAGTGAACACAACCTCTACTCATTTCGTCTTCCTCTTCTTCATCCGGTTTAAAAAATCTACTTTTTGTAGATCGTGACCCCTATACCAATTGGCATAGGCAGCTTGGTTATCTATATTATCATTTTTTACAATTCTATAATTCTTAATTTCTCTCTACAACTAGATCTTTACCACTTTAATGTTATTAGGGTTAATGGGTAAATCCACAAAACTACCTTTACGTATTTCTAATTTCCAAAGTAATATATTATCGATTTGGTTTATTGTGACGTTTGGGGGCTCACACCTCCTTTATCTTATGAAGGTCATCACTACTTTATGTAGTGTGTTGATCATCTTTCTTGATACATATGGGTTTATCCTTTGGTTTATAATTCAGACGTCTACAACACTTTTACAACTTCTATCACAATAAACTCAAAGACAATTTTGTACCAAACAATTCGGGCACTTTGCTTTCGACACAATAGTCATTCTATCTAATCGCAAGCCATCTTGTATATCGTAGTGGCGGATCTAGAAAATTCTTATAGGGGTAACGTTTCAAAAAAAGGGTAACGAAATCGAAAAACGTCAAAATTTTCTAAAATTTACACTACCACCAGGCTATCCCTTATTGTAAGGTAGGTCCGCCCCATCGGCCAACAAGTTGCCTTTTGAACATTTCCTCAAACGATCCCCTGGATACTTTTTATTTCAAGTTTCAGTTACCAATGTTTTCCATTCTTCGTCCATATAATCACCACAAAATATATTTTTCGATCATCTATGTGTGTTTGTTATGGTTACAACCATCTCCATCATCATTATAGATTCTTTGACTTGTCAACTGACCAACTATACATTGTTCATCATGTTCGTTTCAATGAAACACAGTTTCCTTTTACCATAACTACTAATCCACCCTCACCATCACACTCACTCTGTCTATACACCTCTTTCGCACAACCTACTGTGGTAACCGAAACTACACCACCACCCCACCCATTCTCGTACCATCCAATTCTCCGTCATTCCCATTATCTACATTTCACCCTCCCCAACATGACAGTCACAACCACCTGTGTCCCCTAACTTCTCGACCTCCCCACCCCCACATAACCCACCACCCCCGCCCCCATCTCATTTGTGCTCTTCTTATCTACATCAAACCCTAAACAACGGGTTCCTAGTCAACCTTCAACTCTCCATGGCACTACCAATTCATAACGACCAAATGAGCCAACCTCCTTGACTATTGCCAGTAAATCTAATAAATCTTCAGAGTGGTGTCAAGCCATAGCAAGAAAGTAAACTCTCTTGTCAAAAACAGAATGTGGACTCTTGTTTGACGTTTGCTTAATACTAATGTTTGTTCATTGTAACTCGTTTAAAGGTTAAAGCGAGACCTAATGCATTATTAATTAATTAATACACAATCGTTTATTCATAAATTAACTCGAGCCGAATGATAATAATAGCTTTCTCAACACACTATTTTTTTTGAACGGCAAACTAAATCACTGGATAAGCATCCTGGGATGCCCTCAATCAAGCAAATGTATCCCCTCCTCCATAACGGTCAGAGTTGGATGCATACCCAAGCCACCAGTTCCGGGGAAAACCCGCCCGCCCGAAGGCCTACTACGGTAAAACCCGGTTCGGCTCGGTTTCGAACTAGGAACCTCCAAAGAGGCCTAGTTCTAAACTTTATTGTCACTATCAATGTCCTTCAAAGTGATGCTAGGGGAAGTTGAACTTGAGACCTAAAAAAACCAAGTAAATAACCACTAGACCAACTTGTTTTGAATTCCTAAACACACTACAATTTTTATTAGAGATGGCACTTTGAGTCCTAATTAATAACCTCCACGATATTATAATGAATGTCCAGATTGAAGTTTAAGCAACAACCTCTTTCTTTGTACTTGTTACCTAATTCGATGCATTCATTTTTAACTCAAAACTGTTAAAACTAAATTAAATAACTAAAAACAACACTTGCATGACAGAATTTAATAATTATTATTTTAAGTGTCCAAACTAAAGTAAAACGAAACACCCTCCTCAAAATCTACAAAATTAAATATCTGTAAATTCATTAACAAACAAATTTAAATTGCAAAAAAAAAAACTAAGCATAGCCAATTGTACTGTACAACATTTTAAAGCAAGGGCAATTTCAAACCACATAATAACTTGTAACTGATTCATTGAAGATTCAAAAACCGGGTTAACTGGGTCGGGTTAACAATGCCGGGTATATGCACTCCATTTTTACCCATGAGAATACCCGACACTTGCGCGTAGCTTTCAAACTTTCTTTTATCACCCGGCTTCGGCTCAGCCGGCTTACCCTTTTGGCTAACACTCTGTTTCATCGGCTTCCTAAGATCGGCTAAATGAGCCGCGCTAGAAACAGGCACTACATCGGCTCGAGCCGGGTCCCACGGCTGGCCAAACAAGGTTCCTTTGGTTAGGTACTCATGAGCCAGATACCCAGCCATGAGCTTACTATCGCTTGGTGGTCGAGCCGGCTTGATTGGATCCGCGGCTCGTGGTATAACCGGCTTGGCTAGCTTAGGTATTGTTGACGGCTTGAGAAAATCAAACGTTTTATTATCGCTGGCTTTTGTCTTATTTGAAGCCGTTAATTGTCGTGGCGCGTGGCTCATCGTGGCTTGCATGAGCGCGTGAGTAACTACCGTATCCGAACTTTACGTAAATGCCCCCAATTTGACGGATTAAGAAAGAACAACCAGTTAAAAAATCCAGGGGTAAATTCGTAATTTACGACCATAAATTTTTGGATCACAACTGAAAAAGGTTGTTACAAAAACGAGTGGATCTGCGTACAAATCGGAGCACGGCGGCGCGTGGTGGAGGAGTGGGCGGCGCACCGGCGGAGATAGAGAGAAAATAGATGAAGAAAAGGTGTGGGAGAGAATAAGATGTGGTGGGTTGTTTATATAGGGAAAAAGTTAGCATCTTGCCCACGATATTACTGATAATTACGAGAGAACCAGTTGGGTGAAAAGACGGAAAAGCCCTTATTAAGTTTAGTCATTTAAACCCTTGAAGAAATGAGTATGGTTATTCTATACCCTTAACTGAGGGCTTGTAGGAATGTTTGGGGAACATATGGGGGCTGATTGTAATTAGTTCATTGTTTGGGGGTTTAATTGTTCATAGACGGTATATCATCAAACACAACACTTGTTGGATGATCTAATTAATTTTTACACTTTTTTTCTGTTTTTATTTAAAGTGTAATTCCATTTTTTTAAATAATTTTAGTAGATATTATTGCATAAAATTTCGTATACACCATTTTACAATTATTTATTTTTATATATATCTTGATATTATTTTATCTTGAGTAAATGCATCTCCTCCTTCAGAAAGAAAGTTAAACGTTAACACTATAATCTAACTAAATACATAACAACAAAAATAAAGAATTCAATATCTAATTAAATACAGAACAACAAAAATAAAGAATTCAGTATAGACGTATTAAAGAGTGTATTTATTAATTACTAGGAAAGACATATGAACCTAATTTTTGAAATATTTGGGACGAGTAATCGAACATTAGACTGGCATTGGACAAATGGTATTAATTTTTAAAATTTTCGTAGGGTTGAGACGGTAGGGTTTAGACGGGTATGATATTAAGTGAATTTAATTATTCAAAACATGGATGTATATCTAATCCAAAACATAAACATGTTCTTTCGGTCTTTGTTTTCTTTTGTAGTCGATAATAGGATAATCTATTATTTATAGCTTTTACATGTTTAGTTTTTGTAGGTAATAAAATTATCTGAAAATTAGAAAGTAAGAAATATATTTATGAATCTCAACGTAAAGTTTCAACAAATTAACTGGTGTACTCGATTGGTGATTACTTGACACATACCAATGATCTAGTGGTCAAATGATATGGTTTTTGTCTCTAAAAATGATGTAAGTTCAAATATTTATAAATGCAATGTTAAATGATATTTAGGTGTAAAAATAGTTAGAAAAACTACTTAACACAAACCCGATAAATATTAGAGCACTGCTTCGAGGTAAGCTTTACATGACTACACTCGTATCCTCGTACTGATCAAAGTCGAAAAACAACAGTTTGTAATTTGAAAAAAAACTTAACTTCGTTATGTTTTTTAACGGCGGACTATTTTACAAACAAAATGGAAGAGTTCGGTTTATTGTGGGTAATTAACTGAGTTTGGATTATTATCGGCTAAAAAGAGTAAGTTCGGATTATTAAAATCCAATTTGCCAAATAGTAATTCTACAAATAACAAGCTAACAATGGATCAATTATGTTGATATTATATATAAGTGTAATTTACAACATACATAACTTTGGCTTTAGACCTTTGTTGTGTATGAGTTGTTGTATGTTGTGCTTATTTCATTGTAAGATTTGGGACCTTTGAATTTTTAATTTACAACATACTTAGGCTCTACCCACTTGTAACTTGGGCTTTAGACCTTTATTGCGTATGAGTTAGTTGTACGTTGTGCTTATTTCATAGTAAGATTTGGTACCTTTGAATTTTTTTGTTTTTAGTGTTGTCTCTATGTTTTTGATCATTTTCCAACCTAACTGTTTTTTTTTTTTTACTTTTTCAAAAACTTACGTCTATTTTGATGACGAGTTTTGTTTTGATTGCTAAACTTGGGCCTATTTGGCTTGGGTTGCTAAATTTACAATTGTTTTTGTCATTGCACATTCCAGATACATGTGCCCAGTTTAATAGTGACAATGGCCATGTTAACCCTGTTAATTCAATATATAACATGGTTGGTACATTGGAGAAGACATGGGGACGCGGATCAAACCTGGAAAGACAACATTTGTCAAGTTTGCCCTATTAATTTGCATGGTCTCATGCCCGACGACTTCAAGATTAAGGTTGACCTGAGGATGCCTCTTACACATGTTAGTTTCCCTACTTGTGGCTTCATAACTGGCCTTGGTGCACCATGGAAGGAAGTCGCGGTCTCTTTAAGAGTTCCGTTGCGGTTTTTGGCCTTGGTGTTGGTGGTCTTGGGATACGTACTTTGATATGTAAACAATCAACAACCGTGTATATATTTCGATACTCTAAGTTTGTTTCGTAATTTACGTTTGTTTGCAAAAAAGTTGACCAAAATTTAACAATACATCTTAAAGCCCCATCACATCGCGACGAGTCACGCATGTAAAATAATAACATTCTTTCGTTAGTAACACTATGAAAAGTTAGTTTGTGAGGGTAATCTATTACACGGGTATTTTTTAATGATAAGTTGATGCCATCAATATACTATGCTCTATATAGCTCTTCGTTACTATGAATATCTAAAGTATTTGATGTTGTTACGTCATATAACAAATAAACTATTTTACTTTCTAAAATAGTATTAAGTTAAATAAATATTAAATAGTTAAAGTAAATTTCATGATAAGATATGAAAATACCATACCAAGATGTCAATCGTTGATGTGGACAGCACCTCTAAATAAAAACAAAAAACTATTAGGTCACCTTGGCTTAGTTCACCTTTACAAAGTTAAATATTAGCTATAACATAAAGTAGATTATTTGTAGCAGATTAAGTACTAAAGATAACTTATTGTAATTTTATTAAAGAAATACCTAGAGGCGCAACCGGCGCTACAAACATAGGGTATGTGGTATGCATACGAGAAGTGGGAGGGTGTGGTAGCGGTGGGATTGTGGGAACACCCTCTTTACCCTCTTAATCGTGGATTTTTTCTCAACGCGGTGTCCCTTGCCACCAACAATCAAGATGCCGTTAAAAAATAGCCGTTTAGCACAGAAAAGAGAGATTAAATCAACCCTAATCTCTTATATATACCAACTCAATTTTTTAAGTCATTCTCAAATCACTCTCAAATTTCAACCCATGCATTATTCCATGGGTCTCTTCAAAATGCATAACGATAAAGCTTTAGATGTGAATATTTGTATCTTTCAATATCTCATTAGAATTTTTCTAGCATATCGCTACACATGGCCGTTCCAAGCTTTTTAGAGGCCCAATGCGAAATGAAATTTTGAGACCCTTTTTTCTTCTTTGGTTATTATAAACGATACTCCAGTGTTTGAAACTAAACAAAAATCTAAAACAACTATAACACATAGTGTTTGCTTGTGTAAGTAATCAAACGAATCTTAAACAATAAGTTCGCACTAATATATAGTTAGCATATTACTTTTCTTTTAAGTGGAGACTCTATCTTTTTGGAGGCCCTAGGCCCAAGCATAGGTTAATTATACTATATGTTCGGCCATGTCGCTATATCATGTTGTTGAAGATATTGTAAGGTCATGAGTTCATGTACCTAGAAATCGTGAAGCCACATATGACCGCCTCATGCAATATTACCTTGTTGATGATCCACTATTTGGAGACGAGATGTGTAGAAGTAGGTTTTTGAATGCAAACGAAACTATTCTTAAAAATAAATTGTGATCTTCAAAAAATGGTTGGGTTGATAGATACAAAAAGGTTTTCCTTCGCTACAAAAGTTGGCATTGGCTATACGTCAACTAGCATACGGAAATGCTTCTGATGGTATAATGAGTACTTGAATATCTTCGAAAGAACTTCACGTGAAAGTCCTTAATACTTTTATGAATGTGTTATTAAGTTTTATGGAGAAGAATATTATTGTAGACTAACTTCCAACAGCATACAACTTTTGTACGCGACACACTAAAAAACATGGATTTCTTGGAATGCCATGTAGCACTAGTTGTACACATTAGACTTGAAAGAACTGCCCAACAAAATGGTGAGGGCAATACATGATAGGTGATCACAATTCATAGGTACAAGAGAATTATGCTCTAAATGTAGTCTACCAAGATTTATGGCTTTGGCATGCATTCTATGGTGTCGTTGATTCTAAAAACGACCACAACGTCTTCTATGAACCGGTATTATCCAATGAGGTTTTACATGCATCTGTGCACCAGTGTCCATCTGAGGTAAACGAAGTACGATACAAGTATGTGTATTATCTTGTTGCTGAGATATACCCAGGTGGCAACTTTTATCAAATAATATGCCTATCCATGCAATGGTAACGAAAAAAGTTCAAGGAAACACAAGAATTGGCAAGAAAGGACGTAGAATAAGGTTTAGGCGTCTTAAAAAGCTTGCTGGGTTGTATTTCGACTACATACATGGGCAATGCACAATCCAAAATTAGTAATATAAAGTACGTTTACGGTATATTTCACAATGAAAGATAATGGTGCAAAGTCCTACCAATGAAGAAGTATGCAATGATATTCTTATGGAATTGCATTGACGATAAACCGACAATGCCCTTCAATTGAATCTTGTGGAACATATTGCAAACACCCACATACATAGTCTAGAAGATCTAGAGAACAAGTTGTATTTTTATACGTTTTTATTTAGACTTGTATTTATTTTTATTATTGGATATTTTTATACTTTTTTGTATTTTAACGTAAAAATATTGAACCATGCACGTGCGTTACGGCAATTTAACTCGCAAAAATTATAACGAGACGTAAAATATAGAAAAGAATATCAAGTCGGGTAGCACCCGTTAGAAAATAGACATAAAAATGTTGATCCAAACACGCGTGTTAACTCACAAAATTTAATCTGAAATATAAAAGGATAAATTTATAAAAGATGAAAGGTATAAGAGATCAAAGTTGAAAGTGAAAAAAAATGTTGAGGTTTAAAATAAAGAATGATTGTGACAACTTTATAAAAGATAATCCTATAAGAGTTAAAAGTAAAGTAAGTTAAATAGTGTGATTTTGTGAGTGAAGAGAATGTTATTAGTTAATTTTTATTTAGTTTAAAATATACTCGTTAGAATTTTTAAACACTTGAAATTTGATAAGTTTAACACGTAACAATTTATTTTTTATAGGTACATATATTTTAGAGTGTGGTTACCATATAAGAGAACTTTTTGTACGAAGATCTTTCTTTTTTGATCTCCCAAGATCAATGGCAAAAATAAAGCGGTGGCATTTTGGTAAATCTAAGGTTCAAACAATTGAAAAACACAAATATAGAAATGGTATTCTGGTTTTTTCTCACTTGAACTCCTTTCCCCTTAATTTTCAAACAGCTATAATTTTTTCATACGTTAATATTTAAAAAAAATTACAACGTATTAATGCATTTCATTCTCTTTAATTCGAGCAGACTATTGCTATAGTTTTTTATAAATTACAATATTTTGAATACCCATTACGTGATTATGTGATTTTGAATACCTAGTACGTGACTACGTGATTTTGAATACCCATTACGTGACTACGTGATCTCATTATATAATTTAATGTGAAACCTCAATAAGTAATTACGTAATTATGTAATAATAGTTGACTATGTATTATTATGTGACTACGTGATTTTAAATACCCAATTTGTGATTTCATGATTTCATTATAGTATTTATGTGAAAAACCACCGAGTGATTACATAATTACGTAAAAATAAAACATTTAATACATAATATTTCATATGGAATACTTAATATTTTTCAGGTCTAATCACATATTAAGAATAAATTATATACAAAACACAAGCCAAATCAGCCTCTAATAACCACATAATATCGTATGTTAGATATTTAATCTTGTAATAGAACATAAACAGTCAAGTTCTTATTATTGAATGTGTAATCACGTAATTGATTTATATTGATTGTGTAATCACGTAATGATTCAATTGAATGTGTATTCAAAATCACGTAGTCATTATTGGGTATTCAAACACGTAATCACGTAACGGGTATTCAAAATCCTGTAATTTTTTATGAAAACTATAGCAATAGGCTGTTCAAATTAAAGAAAATAAAATGCTTGTTAATACAATGTAATTTAAAGAAATATATTAACGTATGAAAAGTTATAGTCGATCGAAAATAAGAGAGAAACTAGTTCACTTGAGAAAAAAAACTAAATTAACCTTCCAGCCTTAGATTGAAAATGAGACTTGTCAAGCTATGATTCTCATGTAGACTTCACACACAATTTCTCTTTTGTACTTCATCCTTTCTCATATTTTATAATAAGTTTAGACACTTCAATGTATCTATATAGTTTGATCAATTTTATCACTTTTATAAAATATGAGGTTTTTATTTTTAGTGTGTATTTTCAGGTGATTTTATACAATATAATTTTGACAACTAACCACTCATTTTTATTCTATTCTATTCTATATCTTAAGTTTACAAACTACTTGTATAGTAAATTTCATTTTTTTTCTTTGTCTTTTGTCTTTTTTGTTTTGCTTTTTCAATTTTTTTGTCTTTTTTGTATATATTTTTGTATACTTATACCTTTCAGTTTTCAGTGTTAACAACTACAACCCGTTAACTTTCTAATAACTCTGTAATTGAGTTTTACGTGTTTATTTTAGATATGTATTGGTATAAATTCAAATTCATTAACGTTTAGACGTAAACTTTTCTCATATAATATGTTTTTATACTTATTATTCTATACGTTTTCAGTTGTTCTACGTTTTGACGCAAATTTTTTTCTTCTGAAAATGAGTCGGGTCAAATATAATACATTTTCTTGCTTATTTTTATGTAAGTTTTTAGTCGTCTACGTTTTGACGTAAATTTTATTCGGAAACGAGTTGGGGCAAATATAATATGTTTTCATTAGACGGTATAAATTCTGGTTACTTTACATTCCTACCGCTGCAACGCATCGTAAATGTTTTCTTATGTGCTTATTTTTATGCATGTGTTAGTATATATTTAAGTTGGTCGATGTTTTGACGTAAATTACAATTAGTAAGTTGTGTGAATAGTGCTTACATCCTATTTGCTTTTTTGTTTCTTTCTTGATTTTTTTTTATTTTTCTTTATATTTAGTATTTTAGTTTAAGGTTCCTTTTTCATTAAAATTATATTTAAGATAGAATTTACAATTCCATTGACAATTAATTTAAAATCGGTCTATTTCGCTGTCCAATTTAAATTTATTTTCATTGTTTTCGGTCGATGTAAAAAAAATTTATATTCTTTTAAGCATATTTCTTCTGGTTTCTATATGAAACCAATATAGATATCGATCGAAACCCCGCTGCATAGCGCGGGTAATCTTACTAGTTATGTATAAATGCATTTAACTATTCCATTTAAAATACCAAAAAGTTAAAAGAACTTTTTTTAGTTTAATGTATAAGGTACAATTTAAAATAATGGTAAATTACTTTTTCAAATACCAATTACGTTTTAGTCACTTCATCTTAATTACACTATGATCTCTCATCTTTAACCAAATTATAGTTAGTTAATTAATTAGTATATATATATATATATATATATATATATATATATATATTAGCCCCCCTCTCTGTAAAAAGACTAACTAGTACATGATTTTAAATGACCATAACTTTTTTGTATATTAATACTTAAAAAAAACATGTCACAAAAATGAGCATTTATTCTCTATAGTTTGAGTATAGCATCGCTACATATTTTAATTAAAAATTTTTATGGTACATGATTAACAACGTCTACAGGTGAGCAATAATTGAATCGTTAACAGAAACTAAGATGAAGACAGACTAAACCAAATCGAAATCAACCACAAGCTGGTAACCAAAAAATGAATTAACCAAAAACCGATTATTATTTTTTTTACCCTTGTTTAACCAAAATTAATCAAACTGAACCATTCATATTTCTATCTTTTATACCTTCAGTTCAAGCATTTCATATTTTACACCTCCATTTCATATATTTATACTTCTATTTTATGTGTTTTTAAACAAAAGTCTTAGCCAAAGTTTGGTTTTGGCAATTAACCAAAATAAAGCGAACCCAACTAAAAACCGTCAATCTAACCGAATAAACCAAACTGTTTAACCAAAAACTACTAGATTAATAAAATAGACTAACCGAAAATTACGGTTTCGACTTCGGTTGAAGATAATAATCAAGCCGACCGAACATGCTCACGCTGATAGTGTTTGTATTTCCTGCCACATCACTCAAACATCCTTCTAGTAATTTATAAATGGATATCTTTAAATTTCAATTTATTTCTTTTAATTACTTAGCATAGTTCTTCTTTATTTCCGTAACCACCTAAAAAATTAAAATCCATGCATATCAAAATAAATATATTTTCCACGACATTTATGGAATTAAGTTGAAGTTGCTGCGTTGACTTTTGTGGGATTTCATTTGACTCGACTTTATACCTTATTTTATCATAAAGACTAAACATAAAGTTAATATTTCTCAAAAAGGCTGAAAATAAAATTTACTTAGCCAAAAACTGGGTATGGAAGCAGGGGTCAACCTATTCGTAGAGGGCAAAGGTCCCGGGACCTCAATTTTTTTTAAAAAGTAGTAGAAATGATGTTGAAATTTTTTAAAGAACCCCGTAAAAATATTTATAGAGACCTTATAGTATCAAACTCAAGCTTATTGCAGCGGCAAACTTTTTCCTATTTAAACCAAAAGTTATGGGTTTGAGACCCATCACCTACAATAGTTCTTTTTTTTAAATTCCCTATTCCCATATTAATTTTCAGATTTTGAGTTGTTTGTTTCTCTATACTAGTGATGAGTAGTTAATTAGTTTTGGTAACTTTCAATATTTAACTGAAAGTGAACTTAGTGTGAAAGATAATTAATAGGACACACATTTTTAAATTTTAAATTTGTAACCGTAAATTTGAAGTAACATATTTTTTCATATAAATTTCTTTTAAGACTAAATTACTATCACGTTATCATACACTTAAGGATTTAAACTTAAGCTATTGTTAGATTGTAATTCTTTTAAAAGTAAATACAAATTTCTAACTGATATGTCCCTTTAGTTAAAAATTCTCAACTTTATTATTTATTTTTATTAGCTTTAACTTTTAATTCTTCCATGTAAATCTAGTTAGCCACTTGAAATGGTCCATGTATATCCCACCGAAAATTGTACAAACAATTAAATATAGTGTACACATTTATATTAGGAACGTTTACAAAAAAAGAGATATATTCTTCAACATGAATAAGACTTATATATTTATTCGTGTTGTACCGTCACAATATTTGATCCTATTTACTAGTTTTATTTTAAATTCAAAGTAACGTCTCACGTTTTAGGAGTATATTACTTACGTAGGCTGCGAAGTATGTGATTATTGCTAATGTTATTTTTTGTCGTTAAACTCCCGGATCCAATGTCTACAATAGTGTTGACATTACTCTAATTTTTCTGAATTAATTAAAAAATATAAACACGACTAACAACAAAATCGTGAAAAATAAGTTACAAATAATGTTTTTTAAATCAAACTTATTTAATCATTAGGCACTTCTGATGGTATTATAGGTTTAAGAACTAGTTGGTCGTAGCACCCTGACACGAACGACAACCGACCCGAAAATTCTAACGTTACGATGTGAAAAATCTAGACATCGAAAAAAGTGGACCCCATTAAAAAAATCATGGGTCCGCCACTGTATGCACGTTACACAATTTTTTGACCTTGCCTTAATGGTAGATGGTCTTCACTTATGTTTATTAATCAATGTGGGATAAAGTTACAATGAAATGGATGAACTTTATGAGAAAAAAAAATGTTTCTTATTCAATGTGGGATGAGTAAAAATTCCAAAAAGTTAGACGATTTTAAGGGTTTTGAAGACTTTAAAAGACTATAACATGTGTTTTAATACATGTAATTACTTTTAACTCTTATTTAAATTTTTGTAAACTTATTTTTGTACTCCTCACGCATACACATATATATACATGTGTGTGAAGGTTCCTTAGGGAACTAAAAAGAATCAGAAATCGGAGCCACTAGTTTTACATGTAAACATTCATTAAAAAAACATTTTTACATAGAAGTAAAGGTTCCTTAGGGAACTACAAAAAATTTAGGAATCGAGAGCCACTAGTGACACATGTAAAACATTCATTAAAAATCAATTTTACAAAAAGAAATAGAAAACATTTTTACCTAATTTTTTTAAGCTTTTGCATACAAACAAATATAGAAGTCGTTTAAATAAAAACAAATAAATTAAAATATTGTCTAAAAACAACTAAAAAAGGTAAGGATTTTTTAACAGTTTTTTCAGATATTTATATTTCAAAGTTTCAAAAAATTATATAAAATTAAGTTTTTTCTAACTTTTTTACACGGATTTTACATGTAAAACTAATAATTTCCACGTTCCTCACCTTTTGTTGGTTTCCTAATGAACCAATATTATATAATTCAACAATGTGTATATGTTTATGGAAAACATTATTACCAATTAAAGGTTCAAGAAAAAAAATTGAAACACCAAACATGTGGTGAAGCGCATTCATATCCCCTGGATTTTGTCCAACATGTTGATATTCTTAACGTTGTTTGTACCACAATATTTTCAACATCCTAAACCACCAACGTGATAAATTAATTAATTAATTTTTTTTTATCAAAATACCTCATTCATCACACAAGAATACTCATTAGCTTATATCACGTACTATAGTCTATAATTAATTAATTTATTTTTTTGTTTCATGTTTTGTGGTTCAATTTTTATTATGGAGGTGTTGGAATATTATATCATGTGTTGTATAATTCCACCAATTAAGTGGAATATTGCTGCGGGTTAATAGAATATGACAGTTCACATTCGCTTATTATTTTAATATTCTCATAAAAAATGCTTTTAAACCAAAAACGTGAATTTTGATATGAAAAACGTGAATTTTCATATTCGACTATTCATATACGACCCTTCATATTTATCTAAATGAGTTCTCTATATTGTATGGAGTGGTTGTGAGTGGAATAGAAACAAACTTTACTGTTTATCACTAAATTGGGCAAGACACTGTTTATCATCTATATTTTTTAATATTTTTTAAAGTGATTGTAAGTGAAGGAGAAAAAATATTGATGATAAAAGTATAAAAAAAATATTATTATTGAAAAAGAAAGAGAAAATATAATGATTTTTAGTGTACTTATAAAGATCCAGACTTGATTGTGAATGCTCTTAGAACGGTGTTTAAAAGGTCAGTGTATGCAAACATATGAAATCTAATCAAACAAGGAATGATTATAAGTGTATGATAGGGATGTGTATGAATTAGTTTGGGTTGGTTTTGGATTAAAACAATAACTATAATCGAAATGAATATGCTAACCATAACCAATTGGTTATGGCAGTTTCGGTTAATCAGTTATGATGGTTATCACAGTCAGTTATGAGTCGATTAACCATGAAATAGAATTGGTCTTGAAATGCAAAATGATATAATCTTTGTAAAAAGATAAACCCTAATAATAATGAAGATCAACAAGCTGTATATTGCCTACATGGATTTAAAATTATGCAACATTGAAAAAAAGTACAAACAACAGTGAACAAGTGACATGATTACCAAATACTATCGTTTCTTAAATCAAACTTTAGAGCCAACTGAAGAAAACTTTAGAGAGTCAACTGTAGAAGAAAACTAAATCAAATACTATCAAGAAACCACCTTATTCATGTGATTTAGTTCACCTTAGAAGCATCAATTTAATTAATGTATACTCAATATAAAGCTTTTAAAAATTCAACATATGATAAATTCATATTTGTGATTTAAGTTTAGCAGAACAACATCAATTATATTTATCATTCATACAACAAGTCACTATATTAAGAATTCTACACATTACAAAATAAAAAATCAAACCGAGACTCATATATACAAAAAATATTCATAATAATTAATGTAATACCTAGAACAATGGTGATAAGACTTCTATTCGAAAATCAAACATCAAAACGTTATTTAACCAAAGGTTTAGTAAAACTCAGTTGGGTTCGGTTATAAAAACATTGTTAATCATAACTGGCTAACTATTGTCAGTTTTCAGAAAATCATTAATCTATTGTAACACCCCGTTTTGTAGACAATATATATATATAGTGCAATTATGGGCTAAAGTGTGAGAAGCGTAAGAAGTGTTTTAAACCATTAGATCTTTAATCTAATGGTTGAGATCAACATGGACCAAATTGTAAATTTTGTTTTAATTATTTGGGCCGATTTGAAAATTGTAAGGGTAATAATGTCTTTTTATATGTTTCAAATAAGGTAATCTCTCCTAAATTCCAGCGATCCTTGTTCATCTTTATTCTACGAATCTGGAAACATGTAACTGCTACCAGAAAATATAACACTATATAACACTATACATCTATCATAGACCTGCTACAAGAAATATATAACACTATAACATTATATATCCATCATAGACCTGCTACCGAAAATATATAACACTATAACACTATATAACACTATACATCCATCATAGACCTGCAACTAGAAATATATAACACTATATAACACTATACATCCATCATACCTGTTACAGAATACATAACACTATACATCCATCATAGACCTGCTACCAGAAATATATAACACTAAATACACGATACATCCATTATAGACCTGTTACAGAATACATAACACTACAACACTATACATCCATCGTAGACATGTCACAAAGAAAATAACAGTATACATCCATTATAGACCTGTTACAGAATATATAACACTGTATAAAAACCTTCATTCTGCAACCATCACTATATAACAATCTATAAAACCTTCATTCTGCGATCTTCATAAAATATAATTGATGAACATTAACTCACATAGTCTTAACGGATCTTAAAACAAAATACAAACTCGTATTCCTATAATAACGGGTGGTGGTTATGGAAGGTTATCAATTAACTGAATCAATGAGAAAATTACTTGTTTACCATTTTGAATTAATTTAGATGGAGGACACATGTCATCTTCACGGTATTTCTTACACTTAAGGCCCTTTTTACAGGATCCTCACACTATATATATAGGATTAGGTTCAAGAGTGAACACAAGTGTATTTGCGAATTAAGTGAACTAATCCTAGCCTTACACGTGTGTAAATCAATGTCCAGGATTTGATGATAAAATACATTAGTGTGTTTTATGATTTGATGATGAAATCCTGGCCTTACATGTGTAACTCAATGGCCAGGATTAGTTCGCTCAGTTCGCAAATACATTAGTGTTCATTCTAGAACCCTACCCTATACATATATGTATATATATAATTTATATTTCATATATTGCTGAACGAGTAAGCAACAAATAAGATGATCATTTGAATTAGGTAGTATTTAGATGAGTATTTGTTATTATAAGAGACGGTATAATAATAAAATATATATTATATTTAGACCATATTAGTATTAGTGTTATTATTTTTAGGTATTAGGGTTATTATTATGGGGTATTAAGTAGTCTAGCCATAATTAGGCATGAACTGATCAACTATAGTTAAACAAGGTAGTGTTAACTAGTATCCAATCATAATAATGACTAGTTAGGTGTACCATTATATAACCTAGGATTATGTAATTGTGTCAGGACCTTGAGATATTGCCTGATCATATTAGCAGTTGTTAAGTAGGTGAATTGTCATGATTTTTTATAAAACACTGATTGTATACTCGTTTCGACTGAACTGGTAATAATATATGAATATTGTAATGTGTAATTATCGGTAGGGGCATATTGGGATCCTTATATGCTTAATGGGATGTGTTAGAGCTAGCTGAAAAGAGGATATGGTTCCTCGTATGCATCACAACACTACAATACCTATGTTATGGTTTGGTCATGAATGGTGCGGTTGCCCTCGGCCCACAATAACACAACCCATGTTGCATGCATGTCAATTGTGTTTTGTAACATGTATAAAATGAGCTCACCAGCATATAACTGACATTGTTTGAGTATAAATCTCACAAGTAATCATGGAGACAACCTTAGGAATTAAGGGAAGACAAGTTAGGCCTGAAGATCTAGAAGTTCCTAGATGCTGAATATTGTAAATAAGTAATGTGTTATACTCGGACCATTATAAGTCTTAATGAAAGTTAGTTTACTTCCGCAGTAAGTGTATCAATTGTACAAATCACCCAAGTTAGGGGTGGGGTGTTATAGTTGGTATCAAAGCTTGATGTTTTAACGAATTAGGCATTGCACCAAGAATACCTAGGCTTTAACCGTGTAACATCCGTCGAAAAACGGGTTTCCAAAACCCGCTTCGTTTATCAGTCAAACATTCAGTTATAAAGTTCGTTGCGTATTTTTGGTTCATATTAATTTTAAACAATACATAATTAATAAATATATTAGAATTTAAAATATATAATTGAAAATTAATAATAAATAATGAATAAAAAAATAAAAGGAGACGCCGGGTTTCGAACCCGGGTCACCCGGATGAACAAACGCACAACACACCACTCCGCCACACACGATTTTGTGATACACAAGGAAACAAATAACATATATACAAAAACTAGAAAATCAAAATCCGGAAATCAGCACGCCCAATCCGCAGTCGCCGGAAAAACCGACGATTTCGCAAATCATGACTGTTTTCTTTGACTGAAACGCGTGAACTAAATTCGACATCGGTTATAACCGATGTCTAACCCTCAAATTCAGTCGTAACCGCCGGAAAAACTTTGATCACGAATTCAAGACCAAATTCAGACCCAATACATCCTGTTCTACCCTATAAATACCCCCCTCAACCTTCCGGGAACCCTTTCGCTCAAGACCGCACACTTTTTCGTAATTGAAGTTCTCGGAAGCTCGTCGCCGGAGATTTCCAATTTCGCCGGAACATCGCCGGAAATCCTTGATCAGAAAACCGTATTCATTCCTCAACCGGTATATCTATCTAAAACTTCTCTGCTATCTCTTAATTCATACTTTAATCGTTCAAATCAATAATCAAAACTGCTAAACAGTTCATACAGCCGGACATCGCAAATCGGAGCCGACGACACTTGCCGGAAAACCGAAGCAAACCCGCTGTTCTGGTACATCATATCATTTAATTTCTCTGTTCATTTCAATCAAGTTTAAATCGTGAACGACCAAACAAGAACAGTCGGAATTCACTGTTCTGTGTTCTTTAACGAAGAAGATGAAGTCGCATATAAGTATAAGTATAACTAAAATCAGATATTCGAATGGGTTAGACACACAGTCCAGCGGTGGACTGTGTGCACAAACAATGCACACGTCCCGGGTTCGAATCGCACACGTTACCGAATTTCAAAAATAAAACCAATCCTTTTTAGACCTATTCAGATCACATTTCAACATGTATATAAATATAATATAATTCAGTAATTAAACAAGTTAAGCACACAGCCCAACTGGTTGGGCTGTGCGTACTCGAACCGAACGTCTCGAGTTCGACTCCGGGTCACTGAAGTCGATTCGGCCATTTAAAACCATTTTAAATAAAACCAAATAAGTTTAAAACTAATAAGTATATAAATATAATTAAAATCAGAAATATTTCGGGTGAGACACGTAGCTCAGTTGGTAGAGCTGCGTGCACAGAGGTCCCGAGTTCGAACCTCACTCAGCGCATATAATTAAAACAGTCCGACCGGTCAACGGTCAATGGTCAACAGTCAACAGAGTCAAAAAGTCAACATTTTTTTGTTATTTATTTTTTTTATTTATTTAATCAGAAAATTATTTAAAAACACTTAAAAATAATATTTTTAAAGTTAAGACTTGATTACATTAGTTGTCGGGGTGTGACAAACCGGATCATCTTAGATTCTTAGGACTAGGATGACTAAGTCTTACACATTAAGACTTGATTACATTAGTTGTCCTAAGAATACTTAAGTATGAATAATGGATTCCTTAGGATTGCCTACTTTGATTCTAATTACTAAGCAACAATGGGGCTTAATAGACAAGTTGGTAAGAATATTGTCAGAGGTCAATATAACTAGCTTGTACTTGGCTAACAAGAATGATTTAAAGTCTTTGATATTGGTCCAAGGTTAACGTGAGTGGTGTGATAAAATTTGAATCGTGAAAGTATAAATATGCATATAAAGTAAAGATGAAACTAAGAACAAGTATTATTGTATATGACAAAATTGTGCACTTAAGTTGTGGCTACACTGAGAGCATATAGATGAGTATGACGTGACAATGTATTTGAAACATGGTGGCTTTATCTCCAACATACACATATGTATTATGTGGTTGAACAATAAAAGTAACCTATGTACTAACTTATATAAGACATCAGATAAAACGTTATGTTTGGAAATAAATGTGAACAATGTTAATACTAGAAACAAAGGTCATCTTAAAACTAAAACCCCATCTTAGATCAGGGAAGCATAAAAGTAGAGTTAGATGAGGGGTAATACATAAGGTTACCCGAGAGGTAGCCAAAATTATAGTTGCCACTTAATCAAAGATTAATTTGGAGAAACCGAAAAATTAGCGGAAACAAGTTTCTCGTCATCCACAATTAAGATTGTAGACAAAGGAACTGAGAAAAGGGAAAACTAAGTACTAGGAGCGTACTTACAAAACCTTCATGTCTTGTAACCCCTTATTCCATTGATGGTAAAAAGGGAGCGATAGATGCGCACAATTGGTTAAGCCTAATGGAATATGTCTTAGATATTTGTGACAACATTGAAAGCAATAAGGTACGAATGGTGGTGCTCCTGTTCAGTCTAAAGTATTGCATTGGTGGATTGCTTAGATCCTTATCAAGTAAAAATCATGTGTACCGGAAAGATAACACGACTTAGGTTGCTTAACAACAAGAAACTAGCCGTATCTAGAAACCAAATTGAAATGATGAAGAACATCATGATAACCTGAGCCCGCAAACTCAGATTCTTTGTTAAGGAGGAAATTAATGTTCACAATAAATAAGGTAATATCGAAACAATGGTAATAAGACTCCTATTCGAAAATCAAAACACCAAATCTTTATTTAACCATTGGTTTAGTAAAAATCGGTTGGGTTCGGTTATGAAAACCTTGTTAGCCATAACAGGCCCACTATTGTTGGTTTTCAGAAAATCACTAATCAAGTGTAACACCCCGTTTTGTAGACACACACACACACACACACACATATATATATATATATGATTAGGATAATTTGTAAACAACTTCTTGAAAATGAACTGACTAAACTAATCTTGACCATTGATTATTTTTTAGATTAAAAGGGTAAGGTTGACATTAGCTCTCTCTCTTAATTAAAATCCCTTAATTTTCTCATCTATATATTCTCTCCCTCTCTCTCACATTTTTAATTATTTCTCCATTATTTTAAACTCGTGTAGAATCAGTTGCTAATAACGTATATGAAACACATAACGAAATTAGGTACTAGACACCAACTGTCCCTCCCGGATTCAAACCGTATATGAAACTCCTAACGGAACTAGGTCGTGGACTACAAAATACACAGATGTATCAAAAGTCTGTACACATTTGTATAAACTAACAACTGTGTATCTTGTATAAACTGATAATTAGCGAGACTGTACACATGTGTATAAACTAACAACGTTGTATCTTGTATAAATTGATAGTTCGCGAGACTGTACACATGTGTATAAACTAACATCTGTGTATCTTGTGTAAACTGATACTATCGAGACTGTACACATGTGTATACACTAACAATTATGTATCTTGTATATACGGAAACTAGCAAGATTTTAGGAATTTTGATTATATTGTTTAATAAATGCAATTTACAAAAGACGCAAATACACTTCTGTCAATTAATTTAAAGGGAAGTTACAACATTATAATTACAATCTTGCCATTGTTTAAAAATCTCTAGATGATATAATCAAATGGCTCAGATTACTTCACACAGTTCACTCTCAACCTAGTGTTCAATCTAGAACCCTACCCTATATATATATATATATATATATAATATATATACATATATATATATAAATTTATATTTCATATATTGTCGAACGAGTAAGCAACAAATAAAATGGTCATTTAAACTAGGTAGTATTTAAACGAGTATTTGGTATAATAATAATAATAATAATAATAATAATAATAAGTTATATTGTATTTCAACCATACTCTGTTTATAATTAAACTTAGGTTAAAATATAGAGAAAACTGAACTTGTTTTGTTAACATATTTTTAATTTTATAAAATATTATATTTTACAAATTATAAAAAAAAACAAGTTAAGGAATTGAATTAATTATGATATATAAATCATAATCTATGAATTGAAACGTAAGTTATCTACGCGGCCAAGCAAGCTAGCATGACAATTAATCCCACATTGATTCTATAGGAAAGTCAATGGCCAACATCCATTATAAATAGAGCCTATAGCAACTCATTTAGGTATTTAGTTTTTTTATAGGGAACGCAATCTTTAGTATGGAGTATCTATTTTAGGTGCTGCTACTAGTAGTTTTTTTAGCACAATTAGCAAAACTTTATATCAACTTGTAATTGTAATAGATAGTTTTAAGCATGGTCGTGAAAGTTGTCAGACACTCACTAGTCGGAGATGAGAGTACTCAACCTAAATAGAGAGTACTCGCGGAGTACTTGGGCCTCAGCAACCTATCTGGTAGCGAGTACTTGGGAAGTACTCGCTCTCCGAGACCTTGTTTTACAACCATACTTTTAAGGTATATTCTCGTTTAAGTTTATGTCTACTAATTTAATATAAGTATTATTAGTATTAGTGTTATCATTTTTTAGGTATCAGGGTTATTATTAGGGGTGGGTATTGGGTAGCCTACCCTTACTTAGGCATGGACAGATCAACCATACTTAAACAAGGCAATATTAACTAATATCCAATCATGATAATGACTAGTTAGGTGTACCATCACCTACCCTATGATTATGTAATTGTGTTAGGACCCTGAGATATTACTCAATCGTACTAGCAACTATTAAACAAGTGGTTTATCATGTTTATTTATATTGTATACTCGTTTTGTATGAACTGGTATTAATATAAGAATAACGTAATGTGCAATTATTAATAAGGGTATATTGGGATCCTTATATGTTTAATGGAATTTGTCGGTACTAGCTAAAAAGAGGACAAGGTTCCTCGTATGCATCACGACACTATCATACTTATGCGATAGCTTGGGGGGGGGGGGGTAGGGTTGACAAGCCCATGGCTTGTGGTTGTGAAAATGTCATGAATGGCATGGTTACCCTTGGCCCAAGATATCATAGCCAATGTTGCATGCATGTTAATTATATTTTGTAAACTGATAACATGAGCTCACAGTCATATAGTTGATGTGGTCTTGAATATACATGTGATAAGTAATCAGTGAGATAACCTTGGCTATAAAAGGAAGGCAAGTGAGACCTCAAGATCTAGAAGTTCCTAGATGCTAATTATTGTAAATAAATAATGTGTTGTACTCAGATTATAATAAGTTTTAATGAAAGCTTGCTTCCGCTGTAACTATATCAATTATACATAATCACTCGAGTTAGAGGTGGAATGTTACACATACCCATCAAATTTTTTTTTGGTATGGTTCAGTTATATCAATTAGCTTTTATTGGTTAATTCAGATTTAAACACCCCTAAACTATATGATGAGTATCGAAAGAGCACATAATCATATGAAAACATAAAATGTTTATTGCGTTAGTTAAAAACTTTAATTATGGAAATGACAAATTCTTAGTTTTGAATCGTGTTGAAGCAACTATATAAATTACATATAGTTGTATCAAAATGATGAAAAGAGACCTATATCATATAAACTATTACCTGTTTTATATAATCTATACTACTATAGTTCAACATTATGGCATGTATTGTATTCTAGCTATTTAATATTCGTTAATAAACATCTAACAACAACAACAATCATACTAATAAAATCTTGATCATAGGATAACTACCTGATGATGGATGTAATGAGGGAACAAATCTTACCTGTATCACTTTAGCTCCTAACATAACCTCTATTCATTAACAAAGCAACTAAAAAACCAAAGTTAATAACTAAAAACTATAAACATATTTAAAAGCCCACTTATATAGGATGAAGACCATCTTGAGTTGAGTAAACCCATGAAAACCTTGTGTAACAATACATTTATTTTCCAAATAACTTATGTTATTGAAAACGTTTTAAAAAAAACTGTAGCAAATTGTTACACGTGTATCAACATGTTATTATCGCATGTGTAACCTGTATAACAACATTTTATTATACATTGTGTAACAATTTGCTAAAATTTTTAAAGTTTTTTTAATAACTACAATAATATATATATATTATTGTATATATATATTACATATTTTTTACTGCTTGATAGGTTTTCATGAGTTTTTTCAACTCAGATGAGTTTTCATAACAACAATTCCTTATATATACATACATATGGATTAGTTTCTTACGAAAACCACTAAAAACTTGAAAAACGAGAAAACTACTACTTACCATATTGTAAATAAAAAACATTGTTAGGTCCTAGAAGTGTGAGACTGACACATCAAATACATGCAACGGACTATGGTTACAAACTGAAATTAACTGGGTTAGTTTATATTAGGTTTTGGACCTTGTATAGGTTATTTGGGCATGTCTAAGGCCATGTGGGCCAGGCAAGCCCAAGGAGAGTGGGCTAACCCTAGGTATATAAGCTAATGTTATATAGCCTTTAGATAGCACCTTTGAGAGAGCCTCCATTGATAGAATTCCCCTAGAGAGAGAGAGAGAGATGTGAAGAACTTATATCAGATAGTTTTGCTAATTGTTAGTAATAGAATCATATGCAAGTTTGAAAGTGATTCGCGTGTTATTCTACTCATCTCGATCTTTTTATTTTTTGGTTTTCTTGGATCTCACCAAGTTTGGATTCCGTCCATCCTTGGTGATTATTTTATATCATTGTTAGATCCGGTTGATTCGAGACTTACAATTAAAAAAGTATATGTAGATTGACGAGCTACATATACGTAGCTTGTGAATTAAATATATGAGGTGGGTGTGTGTATATATATTTGAGAGTTTAAATGAGAAGAAAATTTTGGTAAAAATGGAATAAACTTTAAACCAATAGAATGATCCATTTAATTCAAGGCAACCTAATTTATGGGCAACAACAACTTTCGATATGTATAGGATAAAGTGTGTGATAAATTTCGATATGTGTATGATACATTTCGATATGTGTCGGATATACGTAAAATAAGTTTTCATTTGTGTAGGATAAATTTTGAAATATGTAGGATAAAATGTTTTTGACTAATTAATAAGAGAAAATAGAGATTGGTTATTGTACAAGAGAGTAATTTTGGACGAAGTATAAAAGAGGAAGGTGTATTAGAAAGATTCAATATTGTTGACTCATAAATTCACTTCTCTCGTAATTCAAATGACCATAACTTTTTCATACGATAATATTTTCTAACAAAATTACACCGAATTAACGATTATTTCATTTTCGTAATTTTAGTTGGCTATTGCTATAGTTTTTCTTAATTCATTTAAAGAATACTTGATTGCACATTCATTATAAATCATTACATGATTAGACATTCAATATGTTATTACACTTACTCTTGTTATGTGATTACACATTCAATAATCAGAACTTAGGTGTTCATGCTTTATTAATCTGTAATATACCACATTACGTTGTTGATAGGTTGATTGGTTGATGTTTTGTATTGCATTGCTTTTATACTTAACTCATGATTAGACCTAAAATATTAGCCTATATATTATGTGTTTTGTTTTTTTATTACAATATTACGTAATCACTTAGTTAGTATTTATATAAATACTATAATGAAATCACGTAATGAGTATTCAAAATGATGTAATTGTGCAGCAATGATGCACAATCAACTATTATTACGTAATTATGTACTAATACATAATCACGTAACATTACATTTGTTTCATGAATAAAACACATATTACGTAAATACGTGCTGGAACATAATCATGTAACATTACAAAATCACGTAAAGTTATAGCTTGTAAAATATAAAAAATAAAAATTAAGAAAACTATAGGAATAGCCTACTCATATTAAAGATACTGAAATGGTCGTTAATACGGTGTAATTTTTTTAAAATATATTATCATATAAAAAGTTAATATTGAAAACTATGGGGGAAATAGGTTTATGAGTATCCAATATTGGATATTTCTATCTTGCAGTTCTCCACTTATTTCACTTGTTTTCTCTTATGTAATTTATAAAATTTGGATATTTTGAAAATTGTGAGGGAAGTAGGTTTATGAGTATCCAATATTGAATATTTCTATCTTGCCTTTCTCCACTTATTTCACTTGTTTTCTCTTATGTAATTTATAAAATTTGGGGACCACTCAATCTCAACCATTAAAATCGTTTGATCAAAGGCCAAAACTCTCTTACACTTCATACGAATTATGTCTCTTGTACATGATCCTTTATCACATTGCTTATTTATATTATTTACCTTAATATCCACCTTTACTTCAAATATATCTTTTAAGTTGACCAATTTTTTACGTTGGATTAGATCCGCTAAACCTTCCCACAAATCCGTCCTTATTTAAATATATTTTTAATTTATAATTTATTGATATTTTTGAACTAATCCTTATAAAATACATATTTTTATAAATCTTTTTTATGTTAGATTTATAATGATAATATTTTTTTTGAATTAAATAACAAAATTTGTGTTCATGTTTACTATGTCGTAAAGATTATCATAGGCTTCAATATATGGTTCATATAATCATGAATCGTTTTACATTATTTACAAAACAAATGGTTTTGATGGATATATCTGTCCAAATATGATCTGTGTATAGCTTTTGGATACCGAAATCTTATAATTAATGCAAGGATGCAATAAATTCAAATAGTATTTGATAAAAGGTAATTCACTACTTCATTGGCTAACCATGTAAACATAACTAAACAAGCTTCCTAAATAACGGATTACTGCAATGAGAGCTGCTACACGCTTTAGAAGCGAAAACGAGTTGAGCATTGATCATTATGAGCAACAGATACCAGGCTTATGAGATAATTATCAGATATTTGTCTTATTATCCTCTACAAACAAACAATTTTCGTTATTTAATCCGTATAACACACACAAAACTATAACATAGTAAATTAATAAAAATTGACCCCTAGCCCAATTTATATCAACAATCAACTTAACTGAAAGTCAAACGGTCCAAGAAATATGGCCCATAATTTCAGCCCAGGTCCAGCCAGCCCAACTAAAAACTGTCATATAACTGTAAAGTGATAAATATCAATATCAAACATAAACCTCAAAAATCAACAATGGCCTTAAACCCTAACCCCCAATTTCACCTTTTCCCCCAATTATCAACCCACAACAATTCAATCATTCATTTCATTCATCACCCTGTATCCATCTCAAAATTCAATCTCACTGTCACCCCCAAACGCCAAATCCCACTAGCAGTTTCTAACAATTCCAATTCAACCCCCAAAAACGATAGAAACCCTCAAAAAACCCCCAAATCAAGAACAAAATCATCCACTGAAAACACCAAAAGTTCGAAACTTGATGACGAAAAACCGTTTCCAACAACAATTTCCAAAAAACCCAGACGCGGAAGGAGAAGTGAAGCAGCTGCAGTGGAAAATTTCATGAGGAGTTCATTAGAGGAGACGTTTTCGGCTATTCGGGAGCAGAATTCGGGTGTTTTGGATGGTGTGATGAAGGATAGAGTTGATGTTGATGATGAGGGAATTGAAGATGGTGAGGGGGATGAGAAGAAGAAGGGGATGGTGGTGGAAGAAGAGGACCCGAATTGGCCGGTGGATGCGGAAGTCGGGTGGGGGATTCGGGCTTCGGAGTATTTCGAAAAGCATCCGATAAAGAATGTGATTGGGGAAGATGGGGTTGAGATTGATTGGGAAGGGGAGTTGGATGATTGTTTGGTTAAGGAGATTAATTGTTTGGAGTGGGAGAGTTTCGCTTTTCATCCGAGTCCGTTAATTGTGCTCGTTTTTGAACGGTACAACCGGTGAGTCTTCCTGCCCTTTTTGCGCATTATGTTTGATCTAATGTACATACGAAATATTTGTTTATGCCTTGGTATGTTAGACTTATAAGCTATGTAGTTAATATCCCGATATATCTGATATATCGGTTATCGGTCCCCTACCGAGATATAAGTGCAAAATATCAGTCCAATTATCGGTACCGATAATATTGGCGATATTGACCAATGTATCTCTATTTTCCCGATATCAGTACCTTTCTTCCTAGTTCTACCATTCGTCTTTCTTCTTATTGTTGCTATTAGTGTTTTAAGTCTTAATTGTTAGTTGTTAGTGTTAAATGCTAGTGCTTTAAGTCTTAGCAGTTCCTACTTGCTACAATTGTTAGTGTTTTGCAAGTTGCAAAAGGTTAATTTGTTAATGGTAGAAAAGTATACTGAATTGTTAGTGTTAAATTGCTATATATATAAATTTAGCATGATACTAAAATGACCGATAGCCCACTGATATCCCACCGCGATAACCGATATCTCAAATATCAGTCCTTGACCGATATCCCATATTTTACGCATTAACTACTTAGCTTATAAGTAGAAATGGTTAAAGTGGTATAACTGGCGGTTATGACAGTTATTTGTATATGTTTAGGTTTCTGTTTAAGCGGGTTATTGCGGGTTCAAATTGGAAGATTATGTTTGGAGGGTTTAGTTGGAACTGGTTTAGGTTTTAGTTTGATTATCTAGTGCTAACATAATTAAATTTGAATAAGGCGGTTATGTAACAACAGAAATACCTCCCTATCTTTCTTCCACTATATGAGTCAGTATTGCATATAAGTATATGCAGTTCTCTATCTTAGTTAAAGGCTGAAGGCGCAAACGTTGAGCCTGTCGCTTATGCGTAAGGTGCTTAAAAAGTGCATGCTCAAGACAAGCAAGGAACACATCGGGTCTTGGCCACTTTTAGCTGTTTTATACTTGTTTTCTGCTGATTAAGACTGGTTTAGAATGCATTTAGGCTGAATTTTGGTTAATTTCAATAACTGGTTCGGTTAACCAAACCAGCGGTTCTTTTCTTGTTTTTGCTTTAACCGGTTATCACTTTACTCGGTTCGGTTATTCACTTAAATCAGTTCGGTTAATAAACGGTTTTTCCCCCTTGTTTTCTTTTTCTTTTTCTTTTCCGGTTAACCATTAATCCGTTTTAAAACCGGTTAAATAAACGGTTACAATCCAAATATTCACTAACCGGTTAGGAACTGGCGGTCATAACTAAATTCAAACCGGTTACCAGCTGACTGTTTATTAACCGGTTCCAGTTGATAAACTACTTTGGCCGGTTAAGACAGGTTTTTTGCCGGTCTAGAGCCTACACCGGTTTTTCTTTTGGTTCAGTGCGTTTGGGCGTGCATCTTTGGCGCTTTTAACTACACACAGTTCTCTATTTAAATTTGGGGCTCATATTGATACTCTTTTAACTTTTATCATATGATCATGTTTGTCTGCATTCAAGAGGTGTTTACTGTTGATTATTGCGACTTAGAAAACAAGGATCGGATTTATTGTTTTAGTTCTGCAGCATCTAACACCTACTTGATGTATTAACATATTAATGCCGATTTGAGTTGTATTATTACGGATATGCTTCGTGGGTTTTACAGGGCAAGTGAAAACTGGAGGGCCTTAAAGGAGTTAGAGAAGGCTGCTAAGGTGTATTGGAGTGCAAAAGATCGGCTACCACCTCGGGTATGCTCTAAAGTTATAACCACTCATGACAACACAAGTGGGTCAAAACGGGTCACTTTTATACAAGTTAAAACGTTTTGGGCTTACCCACAAACGAATCTTTATTTGACCCGTTAGAAATAAATTTAACCCTTGTTCAACTCATACGTAGTTCATGCTGTTTTAACGTTACTTGTTTCTGAATGTAGACGGTAAAGCTTGACATGAACCTCGAGACAGACCTCGCGTACGCTCTCAAGGTTCGCGAATGCCCGCAAGTTCTGTTTTTACGAGGAAACAGAATCATTTACCGGGAAACACGTAAGAATGTTGTTAGTCATTTACTAATACTCCATAAGCAACAATCATTATCTGACTGTAATTCTGATTTGTGACCTGCAGAATCACGAACAGCCGACGAGTTGGTGCAGCTTATAGCACACTTCTACTATAAAGCCAAAAAACCTTCATGGATGAAAGATAAAAAACTGTATACATAATTTACTGTAAAACGTCAAGATTAATTATTTTATTTATTTATATAATTTCATGTATTGGTACAATGATTACAAAACCTGCAATTTCCGATTAATCGGAAAATTTCCCTTTCTCCAATGCCTGACATATTTTCTTCGATAACAAATGGCTGTCGATTCTATAGTAATCATTGGATTTACGCCAAGAGCCGTTGGTTGTAAACTGCCATCGCAGACGAACAACCCTTTTGCTTCCCAGCTCTCTCCGTTTACATCCACGCCGCCTTCGTCTTCGTTGCATCCCATTCTACAGCTCCCCATCTGATGGGCCGAGCAATATACCGTCCATTTTTCAACTCTTGATTTCGGTCCGCCAGGGGCTGTCACAGTGTCGAGAAACTCTCCCAAATCCGTACTATTGATGCCTTTTCTTTTTATCCGTTGACCGTCGTTCCTGAATGTTCTGACTTCTTCAGCTCCGGCGGCAATGAGAATACTCAACGCTTGTCGTAAACCGACTCTCATATTATCTTTATCAATATCGTTTAGCCTGTAGGTGATTTTCCCCTCCTCTCGAATATGGCCGGAGCTTTGATCTCGAACTAACGAGAAAAGCTTTGTGATTCTTGGGTATTTGAGCAAATCGTTCTTCATGTCAGCGCCGTTGACCCATGGAAATAATGCCGTGAATGATGCGGGTCCCAAAGAGGCGGCTTCTACTATTGCGCGGTTTGATGGTTTCCGGCTGATTTAACTTTATGAAGGGAAGTGATGATTCCCCCTTCGTAGCACTTCCCGCTGGGTGTTCCTGGAACCGGCGGGAAATATCCCCACACGAGTAAAACGGGATGAATGTGTAAGTTTCGACCGATGTGGCGGTTCGTGAGCCCGCTAGAAACCATCAATGGTGGTGTCAAGAGGGATCCGGCGGCGGAAACCGTCACTCGCGCTTTGATCCGGAGTTTTCTTGTGATGGAACTACTTTCTGCAGCAGCAATCACGCCCCGACATCTTTTCCGACCGCCGTTTTCTTCGAATACAAATCTTTCCGCTTTGCAACCGGTGAAGATCACAGCTCGGTTTTCAACCGCGTCCACAAGCCAAGTAGAATCAGTGCCTTTTTTTATCCCCCGTTTTACAACCGTAACAACACGAACCACAGTAATGGTTTTCCGTCGCGTTCTGTGGAATCGTCTCCACCATCAACCCGAGATTCTCACACCCTCGCCGAAGTACATTGTTCTGAAATCCTTCTTTACAGTTTTACGTAACACCGATTCTCTCGCACACAACTTCCATCGCTGATCGATAATCCGAGGTCCCAAACATAGGAATCTTTTTATCCACTGCCCATTCCTTGAGCACATCATCCGGTGTCTTGATGGCAGCGGACCAATTCACCGATGAGCCACCACCAACAGTCGATCCAGCAAATATCGTAATCTTCCCGTCTAAAGTCGATAATAACCCACCATTTTCGTATAATTCATTCATCGATGGCCCCTCGAGAAGCGAGTAATCCTCAGGAACATAGTAATGACCTTTTTCGACCACCACCACCTTGTGGCCCGCACTAGAAAGAACCGCAGCCGCAACACCACCGCCACAACCCGAACCGACAATCACAACATCACATTTGATGTCATAAAAGCCATCTTCACTATCTTTAACTTCAAGACCTTTGCTTTTCACCAACTCCATGAATGTTGCATCACTTTCTTTCTCTGTTTCCACAACACCCTTATCGAGCGGTCTCTCTTTTCGTGGCTTAACCGGACCATCATTCGGCCATTTGACATCGTACCCGATCGCTTCCCATGACGGATTTTCTGAGTTTTCATCAGTCTAACAAGAAAAATGTATTATTTCATAACAAATAATGTATATTAATAAGCAATTGGGGGGGGGGGGGGGGGGGGTGATTGTTTACACAAAACGAAATTTGCAGGCTTGAGTGTTGTATAAACGAGTTTGGGTCACTTTAGTGTTGAAGTTCGAACACGTTTACCTAAATGAGTCGTGTTTGGGTCGACCTGACGTGTTCACAAGTTTGATCCTTTAACTATTTTTTGGTAATATTTTATGTCATAACTTTAACTTGCAGGTAATTTTATGCCAATTTTTTTTTAAATGAAGAGAAATAAACTTAAAAAAACTAGAAGAGATATGAGTTTATTAAATTGTGTTGACACTCGAGATCTCATGTCATGTTCAGATTCATGTTGGGTTTTGTTTGTAAATCTGCTAACACGACTCATTTTAACACCCTTAAATTTTTATAAAAAAATAAAAATAAATAGTAAATTGAATCTTTGTAGCACTTACCAAAGAGAAAAGGATGAAGAAGCACATAAGCTTGACCATCACAAACACAACCCTCATTGGAATAAGAGATTTGTGGGTATTTGACCATCTTTGAAGAATCTTTTCTCTCTTGTTAACATCCAAATCAGAAAAAACTATGAATAAATGGCCATTTGGTGTCCAAACAAACAAATCCACATATTAAAAGGGTTCCCAATTTAGTGGATAGTAATATCAGAATAACTCTTAGGAAGAACACTGGATCTGCTGGGTATCTCTTCACCATTCTCTCTGCTACCTATCCAAAACAACAATAATAAGCATATGCCGGATAGCGCATATGGTACCGTCACACATCTAAGCTTATATAAAGTATCATTAATAAACCTTGTAATTTTAGTTGATATAGGTTAAAAGTATATCATGTTAGTTAAAACCTATAAGCTACATATATTACTATGCGCAACCTACCCAAAACAACAATAATAAGCGGATATCAGACACTGAGTATCGTACTGTCACACATCTAAGCTTATATAAAGTATCTCTAATAGATGATGTAATTTTAGTTAATATAGGTTAAAAGTATATCATGTTAGTTTTTCACAATTAATAAATTTTAAAGTTTAATTTTAATATAATGTACTTTTATATTTTGTGTAAATGTAGGTATAATAAATTTGTCTTATACTACTAAAGTACCAATATAGCCACAAAATAAATTAATTTTAAATAAACAAATATGATATACTTAGCTTATAATATAAGGTAGTTTATACATTTAAAGAATTTGAAAGTGGAGTTGTAATCTTTTTGTTATGTATCAACAATATGTGCATTTTTAACAAGATTGTAGAAAATATTAAATATCAATAATATGACATTTTGTGAGTTTCGTGTCTTGCTTGTTAAAAAAACTTTATTTTATATTTGTTATACGTAAATATATTTTTAAATAATTTATTTTTAAAATTTAAGTATATATTTTGTTATCTGTATGTATCTTATTTTTATACTCATTTATTTCTAGAAATATATATTCATAAAACCATACACAATGATACGTGACTTTTCTGTATTGTCATGTTTCTATAGAGTAGCCCATTAAACACGACACAAAAATCAGATTCACGTATCTATATTATTCACGAAATTGAGCTTGTGTAACTTATAGCTCACGCACGCACGTTAAGGTGTGTTAACTCACAAAAATTAGACCGAAAAACTAAAATATAGAAAATAATAACTAATTCGGCTTAGGACCCGCGAGTTTCGAATGATCCGTTAAACCGTAAAAAAATAGACGTAAAAAACATTGAACCACACGCGCGCATTGTAGCATGTTAACTTACAAAATCTAGAACGAACCATGAAATGACAAATTTGTAAAAGATGTAAAGTACAGGGGACTAAAGTTGAAAGTGAAAATGCGTTGATATTAAAAATTAAAAAATTTTGTGACAAATATGTAAAAGATGAAAACTATAAAGTTAAAAGTGTAAAAAATAAAAATTATGATAGTTATGTAAATAAATATATGATGGTTATGCAAATGAAAACTATTGGGTTAAAAATATAAAAGATAAAAAGTAAAAGAGCTAAAAAGAAAAAAGAAAAAAAGAATTATGTTTTTGTGATGGAAGAAATTTTTATAATTTAATACAGAGTAAATAAGTAAATATCATTAATTAATGATATTCTATCACCATTAAAAAAAGTAGTATAAACTAAATAATCCAGATTTGTATTTAAAATAACCAACAAAATGTCTATTAGTTTCGTGATTTGACATTAATTTCAACACGTTAAATTGAAATTAAAAAGTTGTGTCATACGTTCATTCAATTCAATGTTAGTTGTAAATCAACATCCAAACAATTATGTGCATCTACTCTAAGTTCTTTTTCGTTTTAAAATTGTTTAAGATACTAAAAACGACAATTTTTAAATAATTATTTTTTTGAATGGCTAATGTCTTCTTTACACCAACAATGCTAAATTATTATCCTTATTTAGGTCTGAACTTGAGATCTTTATTTAAGAGACATGCGTCTCTATCAAATGACTAATTATGTTAAAAGAATCGGTTAAAAAACATTGCTTAAGTTCTATTTCTTTTTATAAAATCCTGAGTTGTATGGTTAACATAAATGAACAATAAATGCTATTAAAACCCACCTTATGTTCTTTTATTGTCTATAAATAACATTAAATAAATCTGTCAGAAAAGTAAGGTCAGATCTATTTAAAATAACATACTACATGTTTATTATAACCAATTAGATTTACTGATGTAAAAATTGATGTAAATTATAATAAAGATAGCATTTGCCATTCTAAACAACCATAATCACATAAATGCATCCACCGAAATAATATAATGAAAATAATTAGAGGAGGAAGAAACAGATGTGTTTATCTGATCGTTATGGGCATTACGTTTAAGACAATATAAAAATACGTAAGCATTTATTAAAATTCTTTACTAATTGGTTGTATTTTTAAATAACAATTAACTGTTCGTGACCCTTTATTGGTGATTTGACCCACACTAAAGCTCAAACTATCCTAATCAAGGGCAACCTCTATTGGGGCCGGTGTCGATTTTTCGCTTGTTGTGTTAATTTAACTGATATATTATTTTTTGTAGTGTAAAATAAAAGTCCGGCCTTCATCTATTTAGATTTTGAGAGTTTGGCCCTCGAATTTTCGTTCAACCTCCGTCATGATCCCAATAACAAAATCATCTATCACATATGAAAATTTAACATGTTTATTTTAACTAATACCCAAACTGACTAATACTATAAGTAAAACCATCCACAAAATTTACCTTCACTAATAAAAACAAAATTAAAAAAAAAGTCATAATTTATAAAGCGTTAGTAGTTTAGCTGTATTAGAGCACGTGGTAAATGTATTTTATCCTGTCTTGGTCTAGTGGTCAAAACGTCTGTCCTCCCTAGTGGAGACGCATGTTCCATTCTCGCTTGAGCCATTTTTATGGGACATATGTGTGAAGAGACGAATTAGGGTTTTGATCATGTATTCAAACCTGACGGGGACGAGAGTTTACGGATTCCATCTGGTTGCCGCGCATTAGGGGCAGGTCTCACACCGATCGAGAAGTCGACCTTGACATAGCCTCAAGCAAGCAAGGTGT
The DNA here is from genome assembly GCA_947069175.1 of Scalesia atractyloides. Taxonomy (NCBI): domain Eukaryota; kingdom Viridiplantae; phylum Streptophyta; class Magnoliopsida; order Asterales; family Asteraceae; genus Scalesia; species Scalesia atractyloides. The sequence continues at coordinate 5,906,856 of CAMTDV010000002.1, read as the reverse complement.
GTTTACATGTAAAATTCTTAGCAGTAAAAAAATGTGTTTTTTCTATGTGGTTAAAGGTTCTAGCGCTTGGAGACACATTAGCGTAAGATAAAAAGTAAAATTTAGAGGGTGTGTGAATAATGCGTTATAAAAAAGATAAACCATGTGAAGAGAAAGACAAACCTCTTGAGGAATAGGATACTGAGATCCAGAAGCCGAGTAGAACGAGCGAACCGCGTGGTTCGGGTCCGGTTTCAGGTTCGGATTGGGAGGAATCGGAGGGATAAGAGCTTCGCAGATGGCGGCCAGTGAACGGATCTGAGACGAGGAGAAGCCATGGTGGTACTTCCTCTGCTTGGTTCCTCTCAACAATGGATGACCTCCTCCTCCTTGAGCCATAGTTGAGAACAGAACAGAAGATATGGCAAAACTTGAGTTTGTTACGAGGATCATTGGGGGTTTATATATATAATATAAAATGTATTAATGAAGACAAGGACGCATTTATTTCTGGGCCCATCTCATCTTATCTGACGTAACTATGGACGCATCTACCTTAGGGGAAAGCCTTCGCTACCCCTTAGCGATCCAGCGATAGTATAAATTTTGGAAAAATTTGACCTTTTTTTTTGACTTTTTTGATTTTGTTACCCTTTTTTTATAAAGGTTACCACTACGGAGATTTTCTAGATCGACGCAACATAATTACTTTAGTTTAGATTATCTACTAGCTTAGGTTAAAAAAACAACTTAGGTAAAATAGAAAAGTGATTAGTGAATAGGAATCAGATTTTATATGATTAGCCTCTTTAATAGAGACATATGTATTTTTTAGAGATGTGTTAAGTTCAATTCTGACCAAAGATGAATAATTTAGAATCATCCAAATCTAATCGAATCTTCTAAAATATTAATAAAATATTTCTATTAATGCTACATGGTAATCTCTTCTTCAGTCTTATAATTTTACTTTTATTTTATTTAAAAATAAAGTTTATATTATTATTTATTATAAATTCTCTTAATTTTAATTTTAATATTATCTAAGCTCTAATAAACCATTTCAATAAATGCATATGGAAATTCCTTATGCTACCAAAATATTATATTAATTTATATTCCATTTTTATGTTTAAAATACTTTACGGATAACAAATTTAAAAATATTATATTAGCTAATTAAAAATATTATATGGATGATTACATTTAATATATTTTACTACAAGTAACTTCTATTATCACATAACAATTTTTCATTCAATTTTGTTATCATTAACAAATAAATATATTTTACTACAATTAAAAATATATTCTATTTTGTTTAATTGTTCTTATGTTTAACTACAATTACCACATGATAATTTTTCGTTCATTTTTATTATCATTGACAAATATATATCTATACTATACATATAAGAAGCTATATAAGGGACACATGAAAATCTATTGATTGATCTCAATTGTTTTTCACACCTAAATAAATAAATAAATATTGTGACTATTAATTAATTTAAAGTTATCCATAAGTTAGTTACACAAATTTTTAGGGATAACGAATGACCCATATGTATTATTTTAATCAAATAAATTTTATATTTTTATCTTTACCTTTTGTTTTTAATATTTATTTATCCTGTACAATACACATATCTTGACGATTGTATATCTTAACCGATTATATTATATTTAACCCGTGCAATACACATGCTTTCAAAGATATAATTGTTTTCTTATTTACTTAAAATATAAAATTATACGTATTCAGAATTATATAGTATGCATTCAATTTACAACATTTATGTACAAATACTTATTATCGTTATAACTAAATTTTCATATAATTTAATTATCTGTTATAATTTTTCAGTTTGCAACATTTATGTACAAATAATTATATGGTAGTTATAATTAAATTTTCAAGGTGCTAAGTTCAACATATGTTCATTTTATTATCACATGTGACAACTTTTATATAATGGAAGTCACGTGTTTGCTTTGTAAGCCATCTAAAATTTGATTTTACTGTTTCTTCCGTACATTAAATATTAGATGTAACGTGTCAACTTCTAATGAACAATAGATTTTAAGAACTATATGACATATTATTAAAAATTATTTAACCTGTGTAATACACAGGTCCATAACCTAGTATATATATATATATATATATAATGACAACATTTACTCCAATTCTATTACCTTAATATTAGTACAATTAAAAATATTAAGGTAATAGATTAGGAGTAAGTGTTGTCATTATATACATATATAAATTCAAACTTGAATAAAAGGTAAAAGGGAAGAATTTTTTTTGCTAAGTTATAACTAACTTTTGTAAGTGTTCTATTTAACTAAAGTAAGAATTTTTTTCTTTTGCTAAGTAGTAGTTAAATTTCATATTTTAAAAAATGCATCAACACTGGTTCATTATATCATTTTTAATGGTTACGTTTACTCTTATTCTATTACACCAATAATTTTAATTATTCATCCTTGTCCAGGATTGAATCTGAGACTGCTCCTCTAATAGGCATATACTGTATCAAATGGGCTAGCCCCACGTTGACCACTAAGTACCTTAACTAGATCAGTACGATCTTATCTCTTTATATAATTGCCATAAAAACTGCTTATATACAATGGCGGCTATGATGATGTGCACGAAGGATCTCCGCACAAGGCCCATGATTTCGAGGGGCACGTGATTTTTAAAAAAATCTGATATATTTATGTTATTTTTTTAGAAAGTAAACACTTATCAATTCCAATCTAGGCCCATTTACAAATCATTTTTATGGTTTAGAATTTAGCCCACTTGACATTAGATTTATTGAGCCCAATACTAATTTATTTTTAAAAAATAAAAATAATTAAGCATTTGAATACTATGATTTTCTCATTTCTTGTAATTGCTTTATTGAATAATACGATTTTGTAATTTTCGTAGTTGAATTGTTTATTGTTAAGGCATAAGGGCACATTTTTCGAGCTCGAATAGGGTACATGAATTCTCAAAGATGTCACTGATTATATATATTAATTAATTTATTTATTTCATCATAATAAATGAATAAAACATTAACACTGTATTATATATAGTTTGTTTTATTTATTATATTTTCTTGTACTTTATGCTATTAAATTTTTTTGTCTAATGTTAGATTAGATGAACGTTAACAAAAGGATTATGATAATAGGTTTACGTGATGACCCAAAACAGGTATAATTCGTATAAGGTGACAAAATCAAATTATTGATGATTTAAATATAAAAAAGATTTAAGAAATAATTTAATAAGTTAGCAAATCGTCATCCTCCATAACTAATTTAAATTATCTAATGATTGTATGTTAAAACTAATTATGTTTACTAAGAATTTAATTTTTTATTTACTTTGATGATGATACAACATGAGGATATCTATAAATTATCATAATAGAGGTGGAGTAGGGTTTAAAAACCCTAAAAGTAGAAAATTGTATTGCAGAGAACAAAAGAGAGCACGAGGTGTCACCGACAGACAACTTGAACCATTCAGATCAAAATCAAAAGCGCAAACACAACCAACACACATAAAAAACACAAAACACTGTTTAAATCTTTTGTTATCAGATCAAAATCAAAAGCGCAAACACAACCAATACACACAAAAACACAAAACACTGTTTAAATCTTTTGGTTATTATTAAATAGGAGAATTTTTATTAAATTCGTCTTATCATATTGGTCTTATTGTATTTTCTTTCTTGTTTATAAAGTCGTATCTGTGTGAAACAATGGTCTATTAGCAACTAATATATATGTATAAACATGAGAGCTAGACTATGAAATCATGTAGAGAATAGAACATAGAGAATTCTTATTCATTCATCTAACATCATATACAAATGCCATTATATATAGGCACTCACATTAGTACAATAGTTATAAGAGAAAGAGGTTATACATGTGGAAAGTCACTACATAATGGATGCATTCATAGATATGGGTTATACACATGGAAAGTCACTACATAATGGATGCATTCATAACACTCCCCCTTGACTATCCACATGATGGAATACTATTCTTTAATACGCTTAATGATGTTGCCTCATTAAAAACCTTGCTAGGAAAACCCAATGGGACAAAACCTCAGCTAAGGGAAAAAGAGTGCAACGCGTATTGTCTCCCCCTGATACTCTGGACCAGGTACGTTGTCTTAAAAAAACTTTACTAAGAAAATCCAATTGGATAAAACTTAGTGAAGGGCAAAGAGTGCAATTTATGTAAAACTCTCCCTCAATATAATATGTATCATTTCAAGTAACAAGTGCCAATATTCTATGAAAGTTGTTGAAAAACTTTTGTAGTGAGTGATTTGTCGCTTGATGTGCAATCTATTAATGAACTTGATGTATGATCTTCATGTAAAACTTTAGTTACCTCCTCTTGTAAGTAGATACCATAAGATCCATGAATGTGTTTTGTTATAATCCCTGCATTTACAAAACTAACCAAACTTGTTGATGGGTTAGTAAAATATGAACCCATACCTTTCGTACCTTAAGGGTATAGAAAATAAATGTTTTACTCATTACACTATCCCCTCATCGTACACGAGTTAAATCTTGCCAATGAATTTAATGGTATATGTTCGTGTATAGCTAGCAAGATATATTAATACAATTTGTATTGAATTATGGTACTTCATGACCAAGGATCTTTGCTTCTTTGATAGAAGATGATAAAAGTCATTTTTATCTATATCAAATATTTGAACATCATTAAATGTACTTACACCAAAAGCTTTGTCATATGAAAATGTCCAACATTTTCTAGATGGATTATAATATAAACATATGTCCTACGTATCGAGCCATAAATTTGCAATATTGTATTTCAGTTGCAAATTCTTACTTAAATGTTTGAGCTCTTTTTTTTCTCTTCGGGAGAATCAATGACATCATCAACATATATTTCAATACTTGTAAACCTCATATCGTGCTTTTAGCATTATCAATCCATGAGGGAATTCGTTCCATCTTATCCATATATGCATGTGCTTTCACTCTTCAGGAGTTTTGCTATATAAATTTGCCCATTTAACACATAGATATCTATATCATGTAAAAGTGTCATGAACACTTGCTTTTATCTCCAAAATCCATATTGTACCATGCGTGTACACTATTTATTGAGATATCACAGTCACTGGGTACAAGTTTTCAATGTATGTTTATTGGTGCACAAGAATTACATCGTTAAGATGTTATGATTCACTTTTAAAGAACTCAATTGCTTTAAGAAACTCATCATGAGTTCAATCGTATTCAAAAATGAATCTGTATACAACGATTATATTGTTCTCGAGAACTTACTTTACATGAATTACATAATTTAAATCCTTCAAGGACTTGCATGTAAACTTTAGTATCTAAATGATACATAACATTTATAAGATGCATATCAATTCTCTCTTTATATTACCAGACTAATTAAATACTGGAAAGCTATTGCATCCACCATTGGAGAATACGTCTCCTCATAATTAACACGAAATCCTTGTGCCATCAATTGTTGATCCACATAAAAGACCTATTATATTAAATATATTTTACAACTTCTTCTTTTTTTATATGGACTACTAGCCCGTAAGCTTTCCATTTCAATAGAGAATTCAACTCTGCCTCATTTGCGTTGTTCTATTTTGGCCAATCATTTCTTTGTATTTATTCATAGGCAGATTTTAAATCTTGATCCTCACCATTTCATCTTTTCAAGCGCTATATATACAAAAGTATAACAACGTCGATTTTATTTCGATTCCATACACTTCTAGACATGATATAATTTACTAAGAGCTCTTTATTTTCAGGTACCTGAGGTTCTTCCAAAACCATCATGTCTAATGTCTCTTCAAGAAACCTTTTTTTTACTATAACCTTGACTTGACCATCTTCTTCATTACTTGCTCCAATATTTCGAGGAATTTTTATTTTCTTGGAATCGACTAGACTACCATGCTTCAGGCGTGCAATAGACTCATTAGTATATGGTTTGCCCTACTAGGACAATTAACTTAATTGGAGCATTGGCAGTTGACTACGTGACTTACTTAGTCACTGTATTTAGGTCAGTTAACATGTCTGGTGATTGATTCTTTAATCTAGGTAACGGATTATCTTTTGAACTTCTTGTTCACACAATTTCGTTTGAGGATCAATGATAATTCATGCATACCCATTTCTTTTTCAACTGCTATTAATCTCCCCCTAATGTTGAAAATGTTATTTTACTTAAAGTAAGATTTAACAAGCCATAAATAAATCTCTCGTTAATTGCTCTAAGTATGTAATCATAAATAGTATATTCATCCAACATATATTCCCAACATTATTTGAGTTTCAATCTTTATGCATTGTGGTGGATCAATTCCAATGTATACCGCACAATAAAAGGTTTGATGAGAAATATTTGGTTCCTGACCAAAACCAACTAAAATGGTGAGAAACTATTACAACATGTTGGCTTGATGTGAAAATGTTACCGCATGTAAAATCACATGTGCTCAAATATGAACTTTTGCTCTCTTGATTATTGGCTTTGCAATCAATTTGTAGACGTTTGATCATCGTCTTCAACAAAAGCAATTTGTATCTTAAGCATTTAGAAAGTTTAATACTTATTCCAATAATCATTAGTAACATGGATACTAAATTCAATGTTATAACCACCATAAATATGGTAATATAATATGCTTGCTATCTCATTAGCTAAGCTACACGCAACTTTAAGTTGTAAATTTGATGACCATTTAGACGATGCATCGATTTAAAAACACTAAACGCTATCATGTTTGGATATATACATTCTTCATTCATTCCATAATATTTCAGGGATTTATACCATTAATTGGCAAATAAATAATTTCCCTTAAGAGCAAACATAATATGCTATCAACTAGAAGAATCTTCAAGTTTTTCATTATATTTCACATCATCATTGACTCGGTGTAGTCTAACCGGTCATACCAATAAAGTAAATAATCATGATCCATAAACTTATGGTTTCTGATATTGTATATGTATTACTTGCACGTATGTAATACAAAACATAAGATATGAAAGAATGGATTATAACTTCAAAGTTCAAACCATCGTGTTATGTAATCACTAGTTTACCACTTTTGGTGGTCGATCTCATCATGACTATCATTATAATATTGATATTCGATCTCATTATTAGCTTGACTATCTTATAATTTCTGATAGTTTGATCTCTTATTAACATGATGATTGTTGCACTTCTGATGGCCAAACTCATTATTAATATGATCAAGATTACAACTTTCTCAATGATGCCAATGATCAATATATATTCACTTCATGCATCAGAGTAAAACCATACAATTTTTACGATCCATTATTTTCTCGAACATATAGATATACAGTCGTTTCAAACCGTTCATACCCTTTAAATGATATTGCTACTTCAGGAGTATATTTGAGGTTTGACAAACAAAATTTGTTTTATCCGATTTCCCTTATAAATAAACTTCTCTTCGTATAATGTCAATTGAGAAGTAATTATATGTCCGAGTCATATAATATTTATACTTGATAATGAGATAAAAGGAGTATAACACTTTGGGTGTCAAATCGAAGCAAACTCATATAATAAGCAAACGCATATAATTTATGTAATAACTTATTATGGTATAACTAAACATAATATCTTATATATTTTGAACACTTACTTTAAAATTTAAACATATATCTCTTTCAAGTTCTCAGATCATTTATTACTTGTATTTGAAAATTTTATTTGAAAATTGTAATACTGATGAATTACATAACATACTCATTTTTTTCTTCTCAAATATTGATATTTAAACAACTAATGACATCATATAAGCAATCTATACATTGTACATATGAAACAATAGCAATAGTCACTATTTTATACCAGCAATAGTAATAGTTAATATGCAAATAAATTGTTAAACATTATGACATGACATAATGAATGCATGAGAGGTACCAACATCGCTAGAAAATGTTTCTCTAAAAACAACTAATGATATCTAGCAATATTAATCTATTATATGAATTTCTTATATGCAAAATTTGTTATAGCATTAACCTTAGTATACGTACCAAACGATATTTGCATAATCATGTTATAACAATAATAATAATAATATATTGCATTATAAGTTGTATAGTGTATTTAAAACATAATCAATTGATATTTATAAACAGATGATTAATATCCAATGAGCATTACTCACATAACTCATTTATATCTAATTATGTAAAAGTCTTTTGACATGCTATGTATTAACAATGACTAAAAAAACAATTAATTATAGAATTCATATCCATTTAAATTATAAACTATACAAAATGAAAATCTAGTACATACATCATGTATATATTACCACCAATACAAACATATATACCTAATATAATTGAATTGTTTAGTTCGTAAATATTAAGTTTCATACTTTGTAATATTGAATATTGAATTTAATTGTTTTTCATGAATTCTAAAAGCACATATAATATTCTCTAGATTGCAAATTAACTTTTTCAAATCAAAATAATTCAACAATTGTATTTACAACTTAACAAGGTTAATAAAGAAGCATAAATATATGATTATGGTGGCTCAAAAAATATGTAGATGAGCATCACTAGATTGTAAGAGTCCTAAACAACATATATTAAATTAACTAATTAAATGATAATCCAGCCAATTTAGAATAATAGAAGGAATCATTTGTAAAAGAGAAAAATAAAATAAATATTCGTAATATCGTCGTCGTCAACGAAAACTAAAATTATTCAATTAATAATGAGTATTAGAAAACGATGAATTAGTCAATTGTAACGTCATAATTTATGATATAACATCTAAATCCTGATGAATACCAACATGCTAATATATATATATATATATTCTAAAAGAAAATGACAAAAAAATACATAGATAAGAGTTCAATCATGAGACTACATCCTAGAATTTATAGTAATGATCAGTTTAAGTTTATATATGTATATTAATAAGTGTCACCAGTAAGATTGATGTATCATCATCAAATATAATATGAAATAATCATACGAAGAATCATACCTTTATTAGTAAAGATTGCAGATCCGAAGATCCAACGTTTTGTCAGCAGTGGCTACGCATCTATGGTTTCCAACATTCCATCGCATAAGAAACTCATCTTTCATCATTTTGGATAATTATTGGGTTGTGTACTCAACGTGCGAGATTGAGTTAGGCTAGAAAATAATGCACATCAAAGGCAAGGAGAAAGGGATACCAAGGGTGGCAAAACACATAGAGCAAGTTCGTGCTGATAATGTGTTGTGAAACAACGGTCTATTAGCAACTAATATATATGTATAAACATGAGAGCTAGACTATGAAATCATGTAGAGAATAGAACATGGAGAATTCTTATTCATTCATCTAACATCATATACAAATGCCATTATATATAGACACTCACATTAGTACAATAGTAAATAAGAGAAAGAGGTTATACATGTGGAAAGTCACTACATAATGGATGCATTCATAGATAGAGGTTATACATGTGAAAAGTCACTACATAATAGATGCATTCATAACAGTATCATAATTATTTCTTTTTTCCATTTATTTTGATGATGAGATCAGATCTCTTAATTTTTTTTCCAAAACTTAAAAACAAAACAGTTAATTCTCTTTTATCAAAGGCTAACACTCTTTATAATAACATAATGGAATAGTAAAGTAATTTCACAGAATATTAAGTACAATGGTTCAAAATAGTAAGGGTAGATAGTAATTGCTCCCCCTGGTCATTTATAACCTTTTATCTTACTAAGATCGACTATAGTGAACGTTTTGTCCAACCACATCACCATCCATCATCATAAGGCGCGCTAATGTGTTAAGTTGGAGTGCCAAGGGGATCATGTCCTCTTCCTTTGTTAACCTAGTAATGAGTGTGATGAGTTACATTAACGAAGTTCATCGTATTTTCATCAATTACAAGCAAGCCCACTTTATAGTTTTTTTTAATTTATATACAAGTTTAACTACTACACATACCTTAGTGGGTTAATGAGTGAAAACCCCACTGCCTAAGTGGCAGCCTATGTAACTGTGACGTGACTTGCATTTTTTTCACTCATTAACACCAAGACTATGACGTGACTTGCATATTTTTTTCACTCATTAACACCAGCCATTACACTTGGTCTAAGAGCATCCATAATAAAAAAACCTAAAAAATACCAAAACAATTACCAAGCTAAATGTCAAATTAGAAAAACACTCATCTTTTAAAAATATAAAAAAACATATCCAATAACAAAACACGAAAAAACATCCCACATCATCACCACCTTCATTAAAATTTTAACCACTTATTTCCACCACTCATCTTCTTTTCATATATCAAGAGACCATTTGGTAACCTCTAAATGATTCCATTAAGATGTTACCATTGAGTCAACAAAGGTAGAGTGTGTTTGGTTCACTTAAAAGCCACTTCGTAATGGTTCATGGAACCTCTTACGTCTTAATAGGTACGTTTTAGAACCAGGTGGAGTGATTCAGAGCCCAACTCTTAATCAATCAAGTCTCTTAATGGTTCAGTACAAGATTACTAAACAACCCCTAAATGTATTAAAAGTACATGAGGCCCACACAAGTTGGTTTTCGAGTTCTCGTGAAAAACCCACCACCAAAACCATTCCTCAAAAACAACTCCCATAACAATTCCCAAAACAATGAAAAACTAATGATGTGTAAAAAAAAAGGTTAAAAGCATCCCTTAAAAATGACTATTAGAGATAGACTCTCGGTATTTTACGACGGCTACACACAATCTCTGATTTTCACTATTTCAGCAATTTTGTTGATTATATATCTAGGCAACTTAACATACAAAGAGTTCTAAACTTGTAAAGCATACAAAGCCACCATGATGTTACATGTGTCACCGGGTAAAAGTATCTTGGTCCGTGCCATAAATAGTCGTAAGCATAGATAATTATGCAACTTATATAATAATTACGCAAGCTATGCTATAATTACACGTATTGATATGCATATAAATATACCTATTTTGTTGATTATATATCTAGGAAAGTTAACATACAAAGAGTTCTAAACCTGTAAAGCATACAAAGCCACGTGTAACCGGGTTAAAAGTATCTTCGCCTGTGCCATAAATAGGCATATGTATAGATAATTATGCAACTTATATAATAATTACGCAAGCTATGCTATAAATACACGCATTGATATGCGTATAAATATACCTATTTTTCGTGTCGAAATAAACCCACTTTTTAATGATTTTCTTAGGAATATATTTGAATAAGTTTACTTTAGTTTTTTTTAAAGACAAATAGGGACCAAGACGGACAAACTCAACAACTCCGGGCGAAAAACTAAAGAATTGTTGAGAAGGAAGCGAGACATGACCTGACCCTGAAGGCATTCCCCGTGCCTTAATCCCAAAATGACAAAAATATTTTCATAAGACTTTGAAGATCCAGAGGGACCCACAAGAGCGGACCACACCTCGTGCCTTAGTACCACGCCCGTGCCTCGCTGCCAGAATCTACCGATAAATTGAAGTTTCTTCTTCTCATTTCCATTGCTCAATTCTTCTCTTCACCTCCTTGATACTCTCTAATTCTACCCACTTTATCTTGGGTTTTTGTAATCATTAAGAATTGTTAGAACAATATTAAGTAATTATCAAACTTGTGATGATGAATATAATCTCTTCAAGTTTGTTAAGATCTATCTCTAAAACCATGAGTGGCTAAGATTCTTGTAGGTATTTGGAGAAAACAACACTTTGATGGGGAGTTAACTAAATAGGCTATGGACTAACAAGGATCATAAAACCAACCCGAATCTGGACGATCGTACTAGTGTGCATCATCTTCATGGGAGATTGTTTGCTATTGCATGAGGAGTTATGAATCCCCCACCCTATAAACGCCTTAAGAGCAACAAACTTTCTCACACATCACTTTTTTTTCTAGAAATCATTAAAACTGCTTGCTCTAAATGCCTAAGACACGCTATATAATGACATGACAAACAACTCCATGATCTTCTAAGGAGAAAGAGCATGTTAACACCAATCCCAATATGATAAAGATATGCTGAACATAAATAACATTAAGGCTTTTCCTTTAATTAATTAATATGTTTATAGTACTTATCCAAGATAAGTGAGGTGATATTATCTATACTAGGTTATAGACCCGTGCATTACACGAAGTTATATAATAGAAATGATATATTTTAATATATAAAACACTTCATATAACTTGTGTATATTTATTCTTACTAACAATTCACATATCTAACTTGAATTTATCACAAAACTGGCCTATTTTAATAAGTAACACTGAAATACTATAATAGCTCGTGTATTACACAAGTTGAATACTCAAACACATGTTAAGATTCCTGTAGGTATTTGGAGAAAAACAACACTTTGATGGGGAGTTAACTAAACAAGCTAGCGACTAACAAGGATCATAAAACCAACCCGTATCTGGACGATCGTACTAGTGTGCATCATCTTCTTAGAAGATTGTTTGCTATTGCATGAGGAGTTATGAATCCCCCACCCTATAAATGCCTTAAGAGCAACAACCATTCTCACACATCACTTTGTTTTTCAAGAAATCATTTTCTTATATTTTTTGTATATATAAACATATCATATGTTGATTATTGATGCAATACTTGTAAAATATGGTTATTCAAAGCGATGGATTTCGTACGAATGAACCAGGTCAAAATGATAAAAATGATAAAGGTTTGGTTGAATAAAGCGATGGATTTCGCTAAGGCAACCCAAACGGGTCAAAATGATAAAAAAATAAAGGTTTTGGTGAATAAAAGCGATGGATTTCGCTAAAATGATACAAAGAATAAAGGTTTGGTTGAATAAAAGCGATGGATTTCGCTATGGCAACCAAACGGGTCAAAACTAAGTTGTGACATATACTAGGATGGTGTGTGAACGACTACTTGGGTTTTAAACCCGTTAAAAAGGGTAAAATCGGAATATAAGCGTAAACCGAGTAACGGGAACACGATAAGTCAAGGGAGAATTCGTAAAAAGAATTCGGAATAAGTAAGTTCAATAAATATAAAGTTGAACGGGTCGAATAAGCGTGGTTGCGTACCGGATAACGGATACGTAAAACACAAGAAGGTTACCCCGATGATTTTGATAAAAAAGATGTGCTTAAATAAGTTTGTTTGCCAAAGTGTAAAAACATGTCAAAACTATTAGAATTACGAACTTAGAATTGAGTAGTATAAATACTCGCAATAAAGGTATTACGAAAATGAAAACAGGAAATACTATTTTACGAACGTTTTCTGCAAGTCCCAAGTCATGTTTTAATGTACGAAACTTGAAACGGGTTAAACGAACAAGTAAAATAATACAGCAGCAAAAGCGCTGCAGTAAGCAACGTCGCCAACGCCTAGTTAGGTCGTCGCCGACGCAGTAAAATTTCCTGACGTTTAAACTACTGCCTACGAACTTAGAATCAAGTAGTATAAATACTCGCAACAAAGGTATTACGAAAATGAAAACAGGAAATACTATTTTACGAACGTTTTCTGCAAGTCCCGAGTCATGTTTTAATGTACGGAACTTGAAACGAGTCAAATGAACATGTAAAATAATACAACAGCAAAAGCTGGAGTAAGCAACATCGCCGACGTAGTAAAATTTCCTGACGTTTTAAACTACCGCCTACGGTAGTAAAGCTCCGACGCAACATTAGAAAAGGTTTCGCCGTCACCACCTCAGAATTTTAAATTTTCGGAATTTTAAATTTTTTTAATAAGTTATATTGTATATTTCCCTTATCCAGAATATTATTAACAAGTTGTAATCTTTTAGAAAAAGGAGAACATAAGCATCCATGGATGAAGATCAAATCGTGACAAAGAACCGAACATATCTAAATTTCAAGCTTCCGTTTTGCTTTGTTCATTTGATGTATTAACGATAGTTAAAATCTCTTAAGGTTTATTTTAAAATACTTAATATTTAAAAAAAATTGGTATTTTGAATGTAGGTTGATAATTCATTTCTTTAATTCAAATGCAAATTTTGTATATATATATATATAGTAAGCATGGGTCTTACACTACACGTACTATATAATTTTTTTTTTGAAAAATTGATTTTTTAGGATTTTTGATATTTTTTCTGGAAAAACCTTTTTTAGTCGAGTTCTCATAACTCAAGGGAATTTTCATATTACCCTAACCGTATATATATAGGGTTAGGTTCATTTATAAACAACCCCCTTGATAGTGAACTGTGTGAACTAATCCTAGCCCTTGATTATCAATACACAAGTATAAATCAATGGCCAATATTATTTGATGAAAATACGCTAGTGAATTTTATGATTTGATGATGTAAATTAATTGTCAGGATTTGTTCACCCAGTACACAAGAATTAGGACATTAAATATACATATTTTTAAATGTTCTGAGCCAAAAAATTCAAAAAGCGTCAAGTATGTATTAAAAAAAATTACTCGGCACTCTTTGGGTTTTCTAGATCAAAACGTTATCACATGCCCTAATTTTTTTATAGAAATAGATAATTTGTTACATGAGGTTTTTAGAAGTTTTCGCAAGTCAATGATTTGTTATGGTTGTAATTCTTAAAATATATTATGAAGTACATGGTAGGTTTTGTAATAAAGTTTTCTAGTACATCTATCTTAGTACATGGTAGGTTTTGTAATAAAGTTATCTAGTATATCTATGTTATGCTATGTAATGAAGTACATGGTAGGTTTTGTAATAAGGTTTTCTAGTACATCAATGTAATGCTATGTTACATAATAATTCACACCGTGAATCTAGCTTTACTCACAAAACTCTTCTTTTGTTTATTATAGTTACAATGGTTGTGACAATACAATAACGTGACTCTATTATGGATATTTGACTACATCAGATCATTCATATTTATATTATTACACTAAAAATTATTATTTTTTTATCTTTTTAATTAAATAATATTTTTATATCTTTATTATTATTTTTTTCTCTTATTCACTCACAACCACTTTTTTAAAATATTAAAAAAATTTATAATAGGTAAACATTGTTTCCTATATATTTACATATGAATGGTATTATTCCTGTATATTTTTTTTCTTCTACACTCAAATCCAATCCTTATAATATATATATAACCCACTCATATAGATATAAAAGATCCATTATAAATGCTCTAAGAATTTGTCTGATGGATTAACCAAAAAATATAAAAGTTCATATCAGACCAGTGCCACGTAGATATAAGGTTTTAACAAAAAAAAATATGGATGTGGCTTGATGTGATACGCTGTTTGATGTGTTTTTTTAGTGATGTCGTGGTGGACGTTAACCTACTACAACTACGCCTAGTCTAATGTGAATGGAAAGTGATTAATGACATTTATATTTTTTTAGAACGGCAATGGCATTTCACATTTGCTTGGTTTCTTCTTTTCTTTTGATGTTATATTCATGTAAAGTACATGAAGAATAACCAACTCCCATATACATGCTGTTTCTTTATGTTTGTGTTTATCGGTTGGTATTTAAAATGCATACAAGAGGATTGAGTGTAAGGTTTTCAGATGTGTCATTCTATCAGTCCACTAGTCCAACCAGTTTAAAAAACCAAATAACATGATAACTATATGTTATAAGATTAAATATATTATTTATAATATTTAATTATGTAGCCATTATAATCATTTATATTATATTAGATCAAAATATATTAATCATATTATATAATTAGTTGGTAATTGTTGATGGACCATATTACCCTTATTAATTAATTAGGGTTTCCTTCTGGGTGTATATAAGGAGATGATTAGAGAGGTTTAAGGTTAGACTCTTACACTAACATCATAGCCGCCACCCATCTCTCTCTCCACAACCTAAACCGAATTCATCCCTAGTTCGGTTCTTACCATCATAATCTTACACCCTAAGGAGGAACCAGATCACACTGACAAGGATGTCGAACTCCGTGGCTGTGTCTCTAACTGGATTCTCTGCTGGTGCCGTCACAGGTATTTCAATATGTTTTCCATTATGTTTAACAGAACTGATCAACATATGGTATCAGAGCATATGTTGATAAATCAGTTCTGTTTTTTAATCCATTATTCTGGGATTATAAAAATCTGGAAAATAGAATTTTGAAAAACCTAATAATAATCCGAAATCACATAATCTGTGAATTAATAATTCGGATCTGATGTTTTAATGGTTATAATTAATGTTCCGAAATCAAATGGTTAATTTTACTGTTCCGAAATCATCATAATGATCTTAAAATCCCGGATTTCAGATTCAATATTTTGAGTTTATGTTTTTAGGGTTCATCATTTGTTCTTATGAAATTCGAAAAAAAATCTTATATTTTGAAGTTAAATGCGGATCATTAAGTGTTTTCCCAGTTTTGATCTATTTTTATTTAACAAAATTTTTGAAATCTGTTATAAGATAAACGGATATTATTTTTGAAATATTTTGATATATTTAGATCAGTATTAAAATAGGAAAACTGTTCCCATAATCTCTAAAATTTCGGATTTCAAAACTTATCACAACTAACTGCCATCATTGGAGATTTTGAAATCTTACAGGATAAGTTTCGGACTCATCAGAGTCTTATCCGAAATGAGCAATTCGGACTCATCGGAGTCTTATCCGAAATGCCTAATCCGAGATGACCATTTCGGACTAACTTGGGTCTCATCCGAAATGCCCATTTCGGACTAACTTGGGTCTCATCCGAAATGCCCATCTCGGACTAATCCGGAACTCATCCGAAATGCCCATTTCGGACTAACTTGGGTCTCATCCAAAATACCTATCTCGGACTAATCCGGAACTCATTCGAAATGCCTATCTCGGAGTAATCCGGAACTCATTCGAGATGCCCATCTCGGACTAATCCGAGTTTCATCCGAAATCCAAGATTTTATCCGAAATCTCATTACTAAATTAGGCTAATTTTTGTGAACTAAATTCAGCTCGGGGCTCCTAGTTCAATCCGCGCTAACAGGGGGTTTGCTGTAAAATAAATGGTTTTGTAAATACTTAATTAATTATATAACTTTTTACAAACCAAGTAGCTTAACTTGAATTAACTTCTGATGTATCACTTCTGCCCAAAGGTGATTGATGCATCTATTTATTGTTCAAGTATTACAAAAGCTATGTTAATTGTGCATTATATACGTGAATGTCTTATTTCTGGCCAAAGTTGATCTAATTCATTCATGTCTAGCATACTTAACAAGTGCATAATTAAAGTGGTTGTCTCATTTATGGCCAAAGCTGATTTGTCACAATTACTTTGCACACATACTTAGATGATTACACTTCTGGCCAAAGCTGATTTGTCTTCATTTAAGTAGAATTTTTACTAAGTCTATTATTTTGATGTTAGTAATGGACAATATCACAGCTTCATAACTAAAATGGTCATTATTATGCCTGCCTTAGAATAACTTGCCCTTAGATCACATTAAGACTTCTTTTCTTAGTATCATAATTTGCTCATATTATTTCCACTATCAACGCCCAATTGCGGGATTCCACCATTGACTGGTGATAACTTTGCTGCATGGAAAGACTCTCTCATGCTAACTCTTGCTTTGTTGGATTTTGACTACGCCCTAAGAGAGAAAAAGCCTGAAGACCTTACTCCTCAGAGTACCGTTGCGGAGCAGCTGGCTCATGAAAAATAGACTAGGTGTAACCGCATGTCTCTCATGTTCATGAAGCAATCCATAAGCAATGCAATTCGAGGAGCCATTCCTGATTCTGAAGATGCTAAAACCTACTTGGCTTCTGTGGAGGAGCAGTTCAAGGGAAGGTCTAAAGCACACGCTAGTACTTTTATCCTCAAGCTGGTGACGACTAAGTATGACGGGAGGAGTGGCATCCGTGAACACATCATGATGTTGAACGACCTGGCCCATAAGCTCAAGGGATTAGACACGGCGACTAGTGATGGTTTTCTTGTTCATTTCATCATGACTTCGCTTCCTTCGTCCTATGAAGCATTCAAGATAAATTACAACACTATGAAAGAGAAATGGTCGATGAGTGAGCTGATCGCTATGTGCGTGCAGGAGGAGGAGCGTATGAAGATGGATCGAACTACTGATATTGACCTCCAGCTCTAAGAAAAGGAAGAACACTTATCCAAGGAGGGATGTTTCTAAAGTCCAAAAGCCCAATCCTAATACAAGTGCGCCTTCCAGCTCTAAGAACTCCTTAGGCAAACCGTACTGCAAGTTCTGTAAAAAGACAGGACATAAGCAAAAGGAATGCCCTGACTTTAAGGAGTGGCTGGCTAAGAAAGGTGTCACACCCCAACCCGCAGCGGAAATGGTGATCGGGGCATGATTGGGTTTTCATCAAAGCTCATGACATTTACTACAAAGTTTCATATTTATTATTTCTTTTTATATTACAATAAACATACAAGTACAACATGTTCAAATACATATTTCATGGCTTCATTATTTTTCTTCTAAGGCAATTTCCTATGTGTTCCTTGCTTCAACCTGTCCACCTGTATCATGTGTAAAATAGGGTTTTTGGGTCAACAAAAAGTTGGCGAGTGAATCTTATTTAAACATTTGAAAGGATTAGTTATGTTGGTTATTTGAATAAAATTGTGCATAACCAAATATGAGTAAACGTAAATGTAAATTTAATCACAAAGCACATAATATCAAATAATGCACACGCACACACCAAATGATGAACAATGAGATCAAGGCTCAATCAAACGGAGCCGATCGAATGAGGCACGCGATGTTCAACTCGTCTCCCACGAGGAACTGATGGGCCTAATGAATGATTTGCACACAACTTGACAAAAATATAAACACACATCACAACCAACAACATAAACACATAATATCAATTAATGCACAAGCACACACCAAATGATGAACAATGAGGCACCTGATGCTCAACCCGTCTCCAACGAGGAACTGATGGGCCTAATGAATGATTTGCACGCAACTTGACAAAATGTAAACACGCATCACAACAAATAATATTTACATCTCGAGTTTAGATCATATAATGGTAAAAGCACGTGTTTAAATAAATGGAATAATTAAAGCGACACATGATACACCCCAAAACATGAATAAAAAGGGGAATTTGTAAGGATTCACTCACAGTGGGTGCGTTTCCTGGATGACGATGAATGTGCACGAATTTTAGGATTTGATCGACGAGGAAAACTAACCTAGAATAATAACGAAATGGTTCAGTAAATAAATGGATTTTATTTGAGATTAATAATTTTAATTCATAACCTTAATAGGATTTTTAGATATATTTTTGTGAGTTTAAGGACATTTTCTAACTTTAAAAATATTATTTTTAAGTATTTTTAAATATTTTTCTGATTAAATAAATTAAAAAAAGAAATAAAAAAATGTTGACTTTTGACCATGTTGACCGTTGACCGTTGACCGGTCGAACTGTGTTTATTCTATGCGCTGAGTGAGGTTCGAACTTGTGACCTCCCGTATACGTGCACGCAGCTCTACCAACTGAGCTACGTGTCTAACCCGAAATATTTCGGATTTTAATTATATTTATATACTATTTAGATTATTCAGAATTCTATTTAATTAAAAAGGTTTTTAAAATCATTGAACTGGTGTGAGAGCCTAGACTCGAACCCGCGCCCATAGCCTTGTATTGCACACAGCCCGACCAACTGGGCTGTGTGACTAACCCGAATGATATGCGATTTTAATTACATTTATATACTATCTGCGTCTTAATATATATAAGTATTAAAAATGGTTGGAAATTTGTAAGAATCGGGCAGCGTGTTAAGACTCGAACTCGGGACCATGATTTAAATTTGCACACAGTCCACCACTGGACTGTGTGTCTAACCCGGTATATTTACCGGTTTTAATTTCCTTTAAATACATTTCAAACTTCATCTTCTTCAATTTATGAAACCAGAGGATCAACCCGACTGTTTAATCAATCATTCTTATTGAATTATTTGATTGATTATTACTGATAACGAAAATAATTTAAACAGAAAAGGATTTAAGGATGTTGTACCGAACAGTTGCTTTTTCTCAGATTTCCGGCAAGAGGCGTCGGCTCTGATTGGTGATCTCCATCTGAGTGAATCAATTAACGGTTTTGATCAATGAGTTGTGCAATTAAGGTACTAAACAAGGGATATCAGGGGGTTTAGATGATTGTACCGATTCACAGCGAGACTTCGGAATTTTCAGTGATTTTCCGGCGAGTGTAGGAATTCCCGGCAACGTTGTCTGAGACGGATTCTGGTTGAACGATTTATGTTAATACTTGTCTAATAATGGATTGCAAACAAAAGAGTCGAGAATTTTACCGATTTGGTGTAAGTCTCGGTTTTCCGGTGAAAGTCCGGCGAATGGAGAATATCTCCGGCGAGTGCTAAAGCTTCGAGAGATTGTGCGATTTTGAGCGAAAAGGTTACCAGAGGTTTGGGTGGGTATTTATAAGGAAGAAACAGAATGTATTGAGTTCGAATTTGGTATTGATTCGTGGTCAAAACTTTTCCGGCGGTTACGACTGGAATTGGGGGTTAGACATCGGTTATAACCGATGTCGAAGTTAGTTCACGCGTTTCAGTCAAAGAAAAACCGTCGTGATTTGCGAAATCGTCGGTCTTTTCGGCGACTGCGGATTGGGCGCGCTGATTTCCGGATTTTGATTTCGAGTTTTAATTTAAGTATTATTTGTTTCAGTATATTAACAAAGAAGGCAAGTGGCGGAGCGGTGTTTTGTGCGTTTGTTCATCCGGGTGACCCGGGTTCGAAACCCGGCGTCTCCTTTTATTTTTTTATTCATTGTTTATTATTAATTTTCAATTATAGATTTTAAATTCTAATTTATTTATTAATTATGTATTGTTTAAAATTAATATGAACCAAAAATACGCAACGAACTTTATAACTGAATGTTTGACTGATTAAACGAGGCGGGTTTTGGAAACCCGTTTTTCGACGGATGTTACAAAAGGTAACGATTTTTTCATGATACTTGAGTCCTATAATATTAATGTTCCTGCTAATTCTTGGTGGTTTGATTCTGGTGCTATGACTCATGTCACTAACTCTACTCAGGGATTCCTTACAATCCGGAGGCTGGGAAGAAACCAAAGAACACTTAAAGTGGGGGATGATAGAGAATTAGAAGTGAAGGCCATAGGAACTTTACAATTGTTTTTGAAAACTGGTTTATGCATTAAACTTTATGATACCTTATATGTTCCCGAGGTGACTCGGAACCTTGTATCAGGACCAAAGTTAGACATAGACAGTTTTGATATTACTCATGGTCATCGCAAACTCTCTATTCTCTATGATTCTGTGGTTTATGGTACTGACATTCTGGATGGTGGTCTCTATAGATTAGAACTAGATGATGACTTTTCCAAATTTTTGTTGTCATATAATATTAATGAATCACTCACAAAGATGAAACAAAATCGATACTTAGAGACTTAATCCATGTTGAGGGATCAACGTTTAGGCCACATCTCAAGAGAACGATTAAATCGGCTCGTAAAGGATGAAGTCTTACCTCCTCTCGATTTTACTAATTTTGGAACATGTGTCAAATGTCTTAAAGGTAAAATGACATTAGCGACTAAGAAAGGTGCCACTAGGAGCTCTAATTTATTAGAATTCATTCATACTGACATTAGTGGTCCTTACCAAATCGCTGGCATAACTGTACATACTTCATTTATCACTTTCATTGATGATTATTCTCGTTACATGTACTTGTATCTAATTAAGGAAAAATCTGAATCTCTTACAACTTTAAAGATTATAAAACTGAAGTTGAAAAACAACTAGATCGTAAAATTAAAGTTGTGAGATCAGATAGAGGCGGTGAATATTATGGAAGACATACTGATGTGGGTCAAGCTCCTGGTCCATTTTATGAGTTTTGTAAAGGCCAGGGTGTAACACCCCAACCGATGGCGGAAACATCGGGATGAGACGAAAACGAGATTGCTCATTGCTCACAACATTATTAAGTGACAATAATTAATTAAACCATATTTCATTTCATAAGAATTGTCAAATACATCAATGTAACAAAACAAAGAACAACATAACATTTGCAAAGTCATAACAAAATTGATACATCGACATTAAACCTAACGTCTAATTTGTGTGTATCTAGTCCTTGCTATATTGTTTTCATAGCATCATCTCCTTCAACCTGTAACATGTTTTAAAATAATGTCAATGCGAAAGCAAAGGCGAGTACACAAGTTTAGGCATAGCATACGTATACGAATAAGTTTAAACAATCCACATGGCAACCAAATCTATACAAGAGCAATATCAAGGCATGCAATACTAATAATCAAACCCTTAACGTAATCACGATGTTTTAACATGACCTCACGAATAACACGATGGAGGTGGATGCGTGAATTCCTATAGTGCTAAGCATGTCAAACGAAGGCTAAAAATAGTTAATGACTAAAGCATAGCAATACGAATATCCAAGACAAGCATCAAGTATAAGATTCAAGCTTTCATGTATATGGGATCGTTTGTGTGTTTCATAAAGTTTAAGTGTTCGTGATTTTGTATATGGAAACATGTTACACCCGAAAAGTGTTATAAACAAAGTGGGTCGAGTGTACTCACGGTTTTGCTAAGTCTTTTCTACACTTGACAATCCGTGAAGACGTTGGTTCGAGGATGACGCCGAATTATCCTACAAGAGGAAACGAGGCGTATGAATATAGAGTTTCAACGGGAGATTAAGAGTATTCGAGCATGATTAAAAATAAGTTTGATAAAGTATTATGATACGAAAGTATTCACTAAGATGTAACACTCGTTCTTGACACTATAGTAACTCTTACGAGTTGGGTGTGATTTCATAGGTTCGGGGCCTATTAGAATCGTGACGAGGAATTACATACTTTAGTGTTAAACTTAATAACTTGATAGGTGATTATAAGTTCAGTATCAAGGTTTCGGTTTTAGAATTATAATATAGTTGTATATATATCATTAGAATCATGTAGGAGGTGGGAGGATGAACCATCCACTTTGTAACCTCTAGTGTCATGTATGTCAAGTATGAGGTGAGAGGTTAAACCATCCACTTTGAACCTCGGATTATGTTCACCACTACACAAGTTATCATTGGTAACAAGGAGGGTACAAGAACTATATACTATACAAGAATGTAAAGACAAGAATGATAAGGTGTCATCTAGATACCAAGTAGCCAAGTATTCAACAACCCGAGGAGCACATGAGGACAATCGTCAACGGCTTTGTGGGGTTGTGCAATTTAAGTCTAGCAAACTATCTTGGGATCTTGATGAAAAATCATCACGTGATGTGTGGTCTCAAGTTAGGATAGCCCAAGCTTCCTTGGTGGACACACATGAACAAGTTTAAGAACTTGCATCACTTGTGAGCTCAATGCTCTTCAAAAACAGAAAGTTTGGAGTGATTAAACACTCCTATTTACAAGTTTAACAACCTAGGTTAGTCCCCATAATCATACATGTGATTAGGAGTTCAAGAACACTAGGATGAATGAGAAAAGTAAGAGATTAAACAAGTTTATGAGAACATAAAGTAAAACAGTCCACTTTGGAACCTTTTTCTGGTCATTCCAGAGCTTGGTTTTCCATGGAAAACCAATGGAAATGATCCTTAGGTTAATCCAAGCAAGTGGGAAAAAGAATGGAAGGATTTTGTTAAGAAATGAGTGAGTTACACTCACTTTAGTGAAGATGAGTAATTCTGCTCGAACTTGTAATTTTGCAGCTGATTTGGAAGGTTTTGAGAGAGATTTGAGGGAGATTAAAGTGTAAAAGTGCTTGGATTAGAGGTGGGTTTTATAGGGGAAGGATTAGGGTTAGTTAGGTGGGGTTTAAGTGGGTTATTAAGTGAAAAAAATTGATAAAAAAACTGAAAAACCAACCCAATCCCGCCCAAAACCCGCTGCTGTCCGCCCCCTTGTTCGCGCCCAGCTCAGCCGGAAACAAAGCTTAAAAGCTTTGTTGTCCTGGTTTATTCCAGATATGGGCGCGTGGCGGAGTGGTTAGGCGCTTGTTTGTTTGAACCGGGGATCCCGAGTTCGAGTCTCGCGGATCCCGGTTTGTTTGTTTATTATTATTTCTTTTTATTTTAATAAAAAACTCAATAATTTAGTTTCACAATTGGCAGGAAAGGCCCCTGTAGTTCAAGAATTCAGTAATTACACATTAGACCTTGGACTTATTTAAAGAAAGATATATATGTATTAATATATAGTCCTAAATGTTAATATATTTATAAAATAGCATTTTAATTTTTGTAAAAAGTAAATTAATTAATTTTATTAACTAATTTAATTTATTAATTTAATTAATTAATTTAATTAAATAATTAATTTATTTGTATTAGTTAACTTAATAAATGAATAGGTAATTGTATTTTTTCGCAACGAATTAAGTTTAACGATTAAAAATTTCACGTTTGAGTCTCGTTTACGCAATACAAACCAAGTTTGCGAGTTATCACACGTTTACGATTGAGAGTACCACGAATACGTTTATACGTTTAAAGTATGAACAAGTATAAGTGTAACATGACTATAATTAACATAATATTGTTAAAATACGAGTTTCTCATTACAATCCAAGTCTCGGTTTACAACATTTACAACGAAAGACGAATGCAAGATACAACGCTTACTAAAAATAGAAGTACGATACAAGGTTTCCAAATATAGAAAGTATAGAAACGCGGAGCGTTACAGTCTCCCCTCCTTTAGAAAATTTCGTCTCGAAATTTAGGAAGATGTAACGAAGAGATGTGGATACTTAGTCTTCATATCACTTTCAAGTTCCCAAGTGAATTCGGCGCCACGTTTACCTTCCCATCGAACCTTGACAATAGGAATATGACTGCGCCTCAGTTGCTTGGTTCCTCGGTCCATGATTTCGACCGGTTTCTCCACAAAGTGCAAAGTATGTTGATCTGAAGATCTTCGAGTGGAACTTGAAGTCCTTCTTCGGCTAGACACTTCTTCAACTTCGAAACATGAAACACAGGATGAACATTGTTGAGCGTTTGAGGTAGATCCGGTCGATACGCTACCTTGCCTATCCTTTCGAGAATCTTGAAAGGACCCACATAGCGAGGAGCGAGTTTGCCTTTCTTACCAAAACGAACAACACCTTTCCAAGGTGCAACCTTGAGAAGTACGTGGTCACCTATGTCAAATTCCAAAGGTTTGCGTCTTCTATCAGCATAGCTCTTTTGTCGGCTTCGAGCTTTGAGCAAGTTGTCACGAATCTGTAGGATCTTGTCCGTCGTCTCTTGTATAAGTTCGGGACCGGTGAGTTGTACGTCTCCGATCTCGTGCCAACAAATAGGCGAACGACATTTGCGACCATACAGTGCTTCAAATGGAGCCATTTGAATACTTGCATGATAGCTGTTGTTGTACGAGAATTCTACCAAGGGTAAGTGCAAATCCCAGTTGCCGCCAAAATCGATTACGCATGATCGAATCATATCCTCTAGAGTTTGAATAGTACGCTCGGTCTGACCGTCAGATTGAGGATGAAAAGCGGTGCTAAGATTCAAACGAGTGCCAAGGGCGGATTGGAAAGTTTGCCAAAGGCGAGAAGTGAAACGAGCATCACGATCAGAAATAATATCAAGAGGAGTACCGTGACGACTAATGATTTCACTCGTGTAGATACGAGCCAATTTCTCGACTTTGTAATCTTCACGAATGGCGAGGAAGTGTGCGGGTTTGGTCAAACGATCGATGATAACCCAAATGCTGTCGTGACCAGACGAGGTACGAGGCAATTTCGTGATGAAATCCATGGATATGCTCTCCCATTTCCAGACCGGAATTTCTGGTTGTTCGAGCAAACCGGAGGGACGTTGATGTTCTGCCTTGACTTTGGAACACGTAAGGCATGTGGAGACGTAGAGAGCGATATCACGTTTCATTCCAAGCCACCAATAGGATGCGAGCAAGTCATGATACATCTTATCAGCTCCAGGATGAATGTAGTATCGGGATTTGTGAGCTTCGTCCATCAAAGTAGTCCGAAGATTGAGACGATCGGGAATCCAAATGCGACTATGGTAGTAAAGAATACCATCAGGCTTAGCTTCGAGTGGGTTTTCGATTCCACAATTCAACTCGTTATCGAGGTTACCCTCGTTAATGACGGCAAATTGTGCTTGTCGAATTAACTCATTGAGTTTTCCCACGATTTGGTAGCAACGAGCACTCTTGACATGAGTCTTACGACTAAGTGCATCGGCCACGACATTCGCCTTACCAGGGTGGTAGCGGATATCGCAGTCGTAGTCGTTTAACAATTCTACCCAACGACGTTGACGCATGTTGAGTTCCTTTTGATCAAATATGTGTTGGAGGCTCTTATGGTCGGTAAAGACCGTACACTTTGTACCATAAAGGTAGTGTCGCCAAATCTTTAATGGAAAAACAACTGCACCAAGTTCAAGGTCGTGAGTAGTATAGTTTTTCTCATGAATTTTGAGTTGTCTCGACGCGTAAGCGATTACTTTGTCCGTTGCATGAGAACGCAACCAAGACCCTGGTTAGAGGCATCGCAATACACGACGAAATCGTCATTCCCATCGGGGAGAGTGAGAATAGGAGCATTACAAAGCATGTCCTTGAGCGTTTAGAAAGATTCTTCTTGTTTGGGACCCCAAACAAAAGGTTTATCTTTTTGAGTCAACGAAGTCAAAGGAACGGCAATCTTCGAGAAGTTCGAGATGAAATGGCGATAATACCCAGCTAGGCCAAGAAACGAACGAATTTCAGAGGGCG
This sequence comes from Scalesia atractyloides, assembly GCA_947069175.1. Classification (NCBI taxonomy): domain Eukaryota; kingdom Viridiplantae; phylum Streptophyta; class Magnoliopsida; order Asterales; family Asteraceae; genus Scalesia; species Scalesia atractyloides. The sequence continues at coordinate 5,879,906 of CAMTDV010000002.1, read as the reverse complement.
ACTTAGGTGCAATCCAATTCTTCACAGCTTCTATCTTTGCAGGGTCAACATGAATACCAAGTTCATTGACGGTGTGACCTAAGAATTGAACCTCTTTTAGCCAAAATTCACATTTGGAGAATTTGGCATAAAGACATTCGGTTTGCAAAAGCTGAAGAATAAGACGCAAATGTCGTCCATGTTCTCTTTCGTCTTGGAGTAGATTAGGATATCGTCGATGAATACAATGACGAAATGATCGAGAAAAGGCTTACACACACGGTTCATGAGATCCATAAACACTGCAGGAGCGTTGGTCAAACCAAAAGGCATGACCACGAACTCGTAGTGTCCATAACGTGTGCGAAATGCGGTTTTGGGTACATCTTCCTCGGAAACCCGAAGTGGATGATAGCCAGAACGGAGGTCAACCTTTGAAAAGCACTTCGCGCCTTGCAATTGATCGAAGAGATCGTCAATACGAGGAAGTGAGTATCGGTTTTTTACTGTAAGTTTATTAAGCTCACGATAATCAATGCACATCCGAAAAGACCCATCTTTCTTCTTGACGAACAACACGGGAGCGCCCCAAGGGGAAGTACTAGGGCGTATAAAGCCTTTATCAAGAAGCTCTTGAAGTTGGCTTGATAGCTCTTGCATCTCTGAGGGTGCTAAACGATAGGGAGCCTTCGCAACAGGAGTTGCGCCAGGAATGAGGTCAATACGAAAATCGACAGCTCGAGGAGGCGGAGGACTAGGGAGATCCTCGGCGAAAACAGAAGGGAACTCACAAACGACAGGAACATCACTTATGCTAGGACCTTGTCTTTCTTTTCCACGACGTGGGCGAGAAAGGCAAAGTGATGCACGACATAATACCTCATAACGAAGGCACGTCAAACACTCAGAACTAAGACACCGCTGAACCTGATAATCAACTCAGGAGGTCATCCAGGCAAAGAAGGCCTACTAATTGGGATGATTATGTTACCTACCTGACTGAAATGGATGCTGGAAAGCTCAATGATCTTATATCTTATAATGAAGCCATTAGCAGTGATCAGTCTTCTAAATGGAATAAAGCAATGAATGATGAGCTTGAATCCATGAAGAAAAATGACGTTTGGGATTTGGTAGAATTACCCAACGGTGTTAAACCCGTAGGATGTAAATGTGTCACACCCCGGATTTCCAACCTGAAATCCAAACACCGGTGGGCCCGGGTGGGGAGTATCGTGACGTAAGTTGATAACATCAGTGTCAATTAAACATAGCACAGTGGAAGTCTTGGAGTAAAATTACTATTACAAACCGAAATATTCGAAATCTAAAATAATATACAGGCTCGTAATAGAAGATCCACAGGCGGATCGTAAAATATACAAGAAAGAATATAAAACAGACTTTAGGCAGATCTAAGTATTTGCAAGATCCTCTTATTCTCTACCGAGCAGCTTCCGGCCTATTTCGTATTATACATGCAGATTAGTCTTTGGAAGATACGTCAGCTTACGCTGGTAAATACACCCAACAGACTCATTTGAAAACATTAAAAATGATTTTAAGTGCAAACGACACAAAATCTTTTTTTAACTTAGGAAGGTTAACCTTGCAATGGACCATGCAATAATAATTTACCGTATCCCAAGCCCTTATAGGGAAAATAAGTCGAGAGTATTTACCTGAGCTAGTCTTCTTCTTTTATTTTTAAATAACTCAGTCGTATACAAAAGTACCAAGTGCAGATAGCATTTACCGGCAAGGCTCTAGTCTGGATTATGGCATAAGCTAGCCAATTAAATACTAACGGTCTTATAAACCGAAGAGTGTACATGGTCAATACGTATAACGCTTGATTAAACGATGATCGGATAGAATGTAGTTTAAACCCGACAAGTACTTGACTTGTATAATATGGGTAAACTATAAACATTTTGGATTTTGAAATTAAAATGACAAGGTTAAACCCGTTTCGATTAGTTTATGAAAAATAGTTACGTATACGTAACCGTGCACATATTAGCGATAACGGGTAACTGGATAAGTCATGGACAAGTTCTATATGCCATTATACTTTAAATAAGTTAATACATCGGTAGGATATCAACTTATATGCCCGTTAAGGTTTTAAAACGAAATTATGCCTCATAAGGGCAATTTGGTAATTTTTACATATCGTTTATAAATTATTTGGGATTTTATAACATGTACCTACTGTAAATATGTTTAGAATAAATTTTAAAATTAGTAGGTAACAAGTCTTGGTCCATTAATATGGTTTAAAACCATACTATGCGCTGAAACGGCGCTTATGTCGTAATATGGCGTCTTTAAGCGATGTTTATGAAAACTGATATTTGGATCAGATTAAAATGTTTAAAATATGTTATTTAATATAACATATCAGTAGGTAAGCGATTTATCTTGAAAAGATTTGATTAAAACTATTTTATAAGCCACATGGGCTTAAATCGTCATTTATCGACATAGTTTAAGGACTTGTTTAAAAACTCAGTTTATAACTTGGTTTAACATCCCAAATAATCCTACTTATGATATTACATCAGTAGAAATTCATTTTTAAGTTCATTACCATTTAAAACCTTGTTTTATCCAAAAATGGCATTTTGGTCAAAGATGGCATAATTATGGAACTTGCGCATAAACTTGGATTCTGATTATGATCATGTAATAAAACCTCAGAGGGTTATGCTACATTATATTATGATCATAATGCAACTTTAGACCAGTAGGTAACTAATCTAAATCGGGTCAGAATCAAAAGTCAAAGCAGAAGTCAAACTTCGCGATTTTCGGTTGCGAACCGACCGTAGAACTGAAATTGACGAGCCGAACATGTTCATACATGTTCTAATAATTATTAACAACTTGTTTAAGTGTCAAAACAGGTTTCATAACATATATAAGATCAATTATGATTTTTCCGAAAAATGGCATGTTTGACTTTTTAATATCGTAACTTTGACCCGTCAATTGGTCTAGCAAACGTGATCTTCAGTAGGTGCCCTTTATAGGGACTAACACCTACCTTACTATGATCCCTTAGCCATGTTCATTTCGAACAATGGCTGGACCATAATGGTCTTAACCGAAAGTCAAAGTGTTTGCCGTAAAATGCTTGACTTTTGGCTATAAAAGCCTATAAACGAAAATGCACAAAGAAGGAACACTTACCAGTGATTCCTAGATGCAAAAGAACTATGTTTGATTGCTCCTTTTAGTTAGGAACTTCCAGAGGAGGGAGAAGAGATGAAATGAGAAGGTGCAAGTTGGAATGGTGAACTAATGCACCTATTTATAGTTGGAGAGCTTAAAGGGGGTGAAGCCAGGTGTTTAGGGGTGTAAGAAGAAGCTTACAAGTGTCCTAAAACGTGGCATAGCAGTTTAGAGAAGCTATGGTTTCGGATTAAATGGTTTTGGAGTTTTGCTTGGAGACTAAATAAACTTTCTGCAGTAGAGCCTGTCTCGCGGGGCGCGAGAGACTCAGGCCAGGTCTCTTGCGGCCCGCGACCACCCCTCGGCCAGATTTAAAAATTGACACTTTAACCCCTTAACTTATAAAAGTTTATAAAAACCTATTTAAACACCATTTTGGCACTTTTAGCCCTCCGTAGCCAAACTTGGCATACCCAGGATTATGCCCGGACATTGTCGAGCTCTCGGTTCGTTAAAAGGTCACTCAGAGCTCTAAATTAACATGTTGACACTTTTAATCCCTCCATTATCCAATTTTCACATATTTACAAAATTGAACTCTCTCGTCCAACAAACGGCACGCATGAGAGTTAGGACTTCACAAAGGATCACTCAGAGGATTATTACAAGCATGTTGATTCCAATGTCACTCAGAGGCTAGGCATGTTGACATATCAGTCACTCAGAGGCCAAGTTTCAAGCATGTTGACGTATTAGTCACTCAGAGGCTAATGATTTAAGCATGTTCGCTCAACTTGAGCATGTTGACGCCTTTAGTCCTTATTGGTCTTTAATAGACTATATTAAAAATACAACACGTGTCACTATACTATTGGACACAATTTTACAGGGTGTTACATCCTCACCCCCTTAAAAGAAATCTCGACCTCGAGATTTTATTCAAAAAGATGGGGGTATTTTTGTCGCATAGTGGACTCAACCTCCCATGTATACTCAGGACCTCTAAAAGCGTCCCACTTAACCTTTACTATAGGTATCATCTTTCTTCGGAGCTTCTTAACCTGTCGATCCTCGATCGAAATTGGTTTCTCAATGAACATCAGGTTTTCATCAATTTACACCTCATTGTGCGACATTGCTAGCGACTCATCGGCTATACATTTCTTAAGATTAGATATGTGGAATACATCATGGATTCCATTAAGCTCCTCTGGCAACCTGAGCTTATAAGCTACAGTGCCGACACATTCGATTATCTCGAAGGGTCCTATATATCTTGGGCTTAACTTGCCCTTCTTTCCAAAACGCATCACTCCTTTCCAGGGTGATACTTTTAGCATAACTTTGTCCCCTATTTGGAACTGAAGAGGTTTACGCCTCTTGTCAGCATAGCTTTTCTGCCTATCCTTGGCAGCTTTGAGACGATCATGGATTCGCACAATCTTTTCCGTGGTATCCAGGACAATCTCAGGTCCTGTTAGTTGGGCTTCCCCAACTTTTGCCCAGCATACGGGCGTTCTACATTTTCTCCCATATAAGGCCTCAAAAGGAGCAGCCTTAATGCTAGTATGATAGCTATTATTGTAGGAGAATTCTATTAGGGATAAGTGGTCATCCCAACTTCCGCCTAAATCAATCACACATGCCCTGAGCATGTCTTTTAGAGTCTGTATAGTACGTTCACTTTGACCATCAGTCTGCGGATGGTAAGCCGTACTAAAGTTTAGTCATGTGCCTAAACATTGTAGGAAACTTTTCCAAAAGTGAGATGTGTATCTAGTATCTCTATCGGATACAATAGATACTGGCACACCGTGTAGGGACACTATCTTATCCACATACAACTTAGCCAATTTATCTAAATTATACGTTTCTTTAATTCCCATTTCCAAGTGGGAATTTCTAATTGTTGTAGTAGTCCTGATGGTTTCTGATGTTCAGCCTTAACTTGCGAACACGTCAGACACTTAGCTACATAAGTGGCTATGGACTTCTTCAAACCCATCCACCAATAATTCTTCTTCAAATCTTGATACATCTTCTCACCACCCGGGTAAAAAGAGTATCTTGAATTATGCGCTTCCTGTAGGATTAGATTCCTAAGTCCTCCAAAGATCGGAACCCAAATTCTATCATTAAATCTTAGGATTCCATCCTTCCAAGTATTAGTTGATCAATGGTTCCGCCTAATCCCTCATTAGGGATGTTAGCCTCTAACAAGGCTTGCTTCTGCGCATCTAATAGCTTCTCACTCAAGCTATTTTTGAGCTCAATGCTCTTAGCGTTAATCCTTATAGGTTTAACCTTCTCCTTGCGACTTAAGGCATCGGCAACTACATTTGCCTTGCCTGGATGGTAGCGAATCTCGCACTCATAATCATTAAGAGTTTCCATCCAACGGCGTTGTCGCATTTTAATTCTTTCTGATTGAATAGATGCTGGAGACTTTTATGGTCTGTGTATATCACACACTTTGTGCCATACGAGAAATGTCTCCATAGTTTTAGTGCAAATACAACGGCACCCAATTCCAAATCGTGGGTGGTGTAATTCTTTTCATGCACCTTTAATTGTCGTGATGCATAGGCAGTCACCTTGCCTTTTTGCATTAGCACACAACCCATGCCAGTGTGCGATGTATCACAGTAGACTACAAATTCCTCAAAACTCTCAGGTAGAGATAACACAGGAGCTTTGCTCAACTTGTGTTTAAGAACCTCAAAAGATTCATGTTGCTTTGGACCCCAATTATACTTAATATTCTTACGGGTCAAAGAAGTTAAAGGAGTGGCTATCCTTGAAAATTTCTCAATGAACCTCCTATAGTAACCAGCCAGTCCTAAGAAACTACGAACTTCTGTTGGGGTCTTGGGCACTTTCCAATTTATTATAGCCTCAATTTTGGCGGGATCCACTTGGATACCATGCTCACTTACCATGTGTCCAAGAAATTGGACTTATCTAAGCCAAAATTCGCATTTTAGAGAACTTCGCATAAAGTTTCTCCTGCCTTAATAATTCTAGGATGCACCGAAGATGTTTCTCGTGATCATCTTGATTACGAGAATAGATAAGTATGTCGTCTATGAAGACAATGACAAACTTATCCAAATATGGCTTGCAGACTCTATTCATGAGATCCATGAATGCTGCTGGTGTATTTGTGAGCCCAAAAGGCATTACTAAGAATTCAAAATGACCATAGCGGGTCCTGAAGGCTGTCTTAGGAACATCTTCACTTCTAGCCTTCAGCTGATGATATCCTGATCTCAAATCTATTTTAGAAAAGTAACTAGCCCCTTGAAGTTGGTCGAATAAATCATCGATCCTGGGGAGAGGATATCTATTCTTAATGGTTAGCTTGTTCAGCTCCCGATAGTCGATGCACATTCGCATCGAACCGTCTTTCTTCTTTACAAACAGAATAGGAGCTCCCCAAGGTGAGGAACTAGGCTGAATAAAGCCTTTTTCTAAAAGTTCATCTAATTGCGTCCTCAATTCCTTCATTTCCGTCGGTGCTAACCTATACGGAGCTCTAGCAACAGGTGCTGCTCCTGGTAGGGCGGTAACACCTTCGGTCCCTTCATATTTTGGGGGATCGCAGGATTTGAAGTGTTTGTAGGTGCACTTGGGGGTTTTGGAAGGAGGGTTGGCGACGCTCTGGTCTTCTTGGTTGGGAGGGTTGATGGGATTAGCGGTGAGAGCTTGTTGAACTTGAAGCACGATGTCAGGAAGTACAGCGGCCATTTGTTTAGCGATTTGTGTGGCCAAGCGTTCGTTTGTCTTTCCTGACTTTCTACCTCCACGTAATTGCCTAGCCGACATCTACAGGAACATATATAGGAAAATTGTTTTTTTTTTTATTAACCGAACCGGAGTCATACTGGTATATGTTAAGTATATTAATAACTGGAATAATAACCAAGTTAGACACACAGTCCAGCGGTGCACTGTGTGTATGTTTATATCACAGGTCACGAGTTCGAGTCCGGGCTACTGCACCGACTCGGACAATTATCTATTTTTTTAAACTAAGACAGAAAAGAAAATAATTAATTTGTGTTTAAGTATAATAAAAATCAGTTAAATTAACAAGTTGTACACACAGTCCAGCGGTGGACTGTGTGTTATCATAACCCACAGGTCCCGGGTTTGAGACCTGTGGAGCGCACCGTCCGATTCGCTTAAATTGTTTTTAAAATAAAAGGATTTTCTGTTTAACATAATTAATATATAAATATAATTAAAAACAGATATATGACGGGTTAGACACGTAGCTCAGTTGGTAGAGCTGCGTGCACGCGTACGGGAGGTCTCGGGTTCGAGCCTCACTCATCGCACAACAATAGGCATTCGAACCGGTCAACAGTCAGTCAAAGTCAACGGTCAAAGTCAACGGTCAATGGTCAAAAAAGTCAATTTTTTTATAATTTTTATTTATTTATTTTAATTAAAAATCAATTAAAAATACTTAAAAATGACATTTTTAAGGTTAGAAAATAGCCTTAAACTCACAAAAATACACCCAACCATCCTACTAAAATAGATTAATAAAAATCCGTTTACTTACCAAACCATAATGCAATTTATCTAGGTTAATCTCACTTGTGGTTAAAACCACTTCGCGTGCATTCAACATCATCAACCGAACGCACCCACTGTGAGTGAATCTTACAACTCCCCCTTTTAAATTACACGTTTTGGGGTGTGTCATGTGTTATAAAAATAATTAACTTGTTTATTTAAACTTGTGCCATACCACATCATGATCTAAACTTAGATTGTTATATTGTTGTGATTACTTATTTCCTTTTGTCAAATTATATGAAACTCATTCATTAAGCCCATCAGTTCCTCGTAGGAGACGAGTTGAACAACGCGTGCCTCAAATCAAATTCATTATTGTTCATGTGTGTATCATTGAGTTTATATTGTTTGCAGTTGTGTCATTCATATTATCATGTTTATGCAATTCATTCATTAGGCCCCTCAGTTCCTCGTGAGAGACGAGTTGAGCATCGCGTGCCTCTAAATGTTCCATTATTGTTCATGTGTGTTTTATTTAATATCTTATGATTGTTGAATAAGTTTACATCTATTTTTTACTCATGTTTGGTTGTGCACATATTTCATAATCAATTTAAATAAACTTGTTCAAACGTTTTCCATAGGATTCACTCGCCAACATTATGTTGATCCAAAACCTTTTTACACATGATACATGTGAACAGGTCGAAGCAAAGAAAACCTAGGAAATGCCTTAGAAGAGAACAAAGAAGCTTAGATTGATAGTTAGAATATGTTGTAACAATTATTGTAAATTTCCATTAAATTGTATTTAATGAATATGAAACGCATAATAAATGTCATGAGCTTTGATGATAACCCAATCATGCCCCGATCACCTTTTCCGCTGCGGGTCGGGGTGTGACAGATTGGTATCAGAGCCATGACTATAGGGATATAAGATAGGTTATTAGACCCTTAGAGCCTATACTATAGTCTTCCTAAATTTTAATTGATTAGGTGGTTACATACAAACTTGTGATATTTATTTGTTTCATATTTGTTTACATTTACAGTCAAACATACATGCTTATATACATATTCATTATACATATATCGATGTTCATGTATTCAATTTATTTTCATACTCTCATTATCCAAAGATTTTGTGCAATTTTCAAATCTCATCAAAGTAAGTTCTGCGACGGGCATGTAGTAACTGGAAGGGTACAAGTACCGGTAGTCGGAACGTCCTGTCTAGGTTGGCATTCGTATAAATCCAATATAACGGACCAGTTTGCCTACCTGGGGACCAACGATGAGAGTACGAAGGACCTATTAGGCCAAAGCATGCCACACCAAACGTCGTTCGAACTAACCTACTTTGAGGTGTCACTGTGTCTACACCTGGACACATTCCGAATATCACACGTTGTATACATATTTCTCGATTTTCTCCGGGTTTTTGTGTACGCAACCTGGCAAACCCGTGCGAACCATATGAAAAACCGGTATTCATGGGGGCCCACATGATTACACAGGTAAAGTATGGCGGCATGTAGGGCCTAACGGCGAGCAAAGCCCAAGACATCCTATGGATGTAGTAGATTTATTTTTCTATAATTATTTTATGAATGTTCATTCCTAATGCGGCCCATGAACCCAAATCGCTCAACAAATGGCTGCCGTAATACCCAACATTGTAATCCAAGTACAACAAGCACTCACCGATAATCCTGTCAATCAAGCAAACCAAAACGTTATCAACTTTTCTCCAAATACCACTAAATGCACCTACAAGCATTTCTAATCATGCGACCCTCCGAAATACAAAGGGACTGAAGGTGTCACCGCACTCCTCCATTGGTTTGAAGAAATGGAGAACACTTTTCTAAATTGCGATTGCCCTGACGATCGCAAAGTGCGATATGCTACCGGTCGACTATATGGGATAGCACTTACTTGGTGGAATACAGAGAAGTCCAAACGAGGTGTTGAAGATGCTATGACCTTAACTTGGAACGAATTGAAGGAAATCATGACCAGACGATTTTGCCCAAGGAGCGAAATCAAGAAATTAGAAGATGAATTTTATTCGTTAAAGCAAAAGGAAGGAGACCACACCACATACAATAAAAGATTCCTCGAATTACATCAAATGGTTCCCAACATGTTCACTCCTCTATACCGTTTGATCGAGCACTACATTCGTGGTCTTCCGTCAAAGATTCAAGACCCTGTAATAAGTACCAAGCCTGCAACCTTGGAAGCAGCAATGGAGTTAGCAACAGAGCTTACCGAGAACCGAATCCGAAATAAAGACTTCAAGGAGGAGAAGAAGAAGGATAAAGAATTGACTGAAACCTCCGACTCCACCCAAACCGAATCCCTTTCTCAACCCAAGTCTAAGAGAAGAAGAGACGGGCAACTTTTCGCTGCTACCCAACGAAATCAACCAGTTTTACACGCCATACCCCTCCAAGCTATCCCAATCACTCAAGTGGCACCCAACTCAACTTACCCAAATAAGAAACCATATCTTGGACCTCACCCTCGTTGCAACAACTGTTTCTATCACCATCCCCTTACCTTACCTTGTCGACTATGTACAACTTGTGGACGCTATGGTCATTTGAGCAAGGTTTGTCGCACCTTCCAAAACCAAACTTTTTCCTCTACTCAAAACATGGCCCAAACTTATCATCAACCCCAATACCCCATGTTCCCATATGCTCGAGCTTGTTTCAATTGTGGCGACCCTACCCACTTTAGAAACACATGCCCTCAATTGGTTAATGTCATCAACACTCAAGCCCAATCAAACCCAGTTAACCAAGTAAACCAAGAAAACCCAACCACTAGGCCGCCAGCAAGAGGAAGAGTCTTCAACATCAACGCCAATCTTGTCGAAGATAATGGCGGCCCAAACGAAGATACCCAACTAGTCCTCTTCGCCGAAGATCCAGATTCAACTCCTATCGTTTAGTTTTATGTTTTTCTTTATCACATCAAACCAATCATAACTTAAGGATAAAGCCAATGAAACTTTGACAAGAGTACGGTGGATACGCCGCTGGTACTTCCTATATATAAGTATTCTTGTCAAAGGATCAGAAGCATTATCTGGCGGTTATGAGAGGTTTCATGTGTAGACTGTTAGAATAATTATTGTTTATTATTTTCAGTATATGCATTTGCCGAGGCCGCAGCCCCCCCATTTATGAGGTTGAGCTTGATCCCCGTTTTATTATGCGGCTGATCAGTGGCGTGCCCGCACGATCGGCTCCATTTGATTGAGCCTTGATCGGTCATTTCATTTTACATTTCAATACATGCAATACGATCGGCTCCGTTTGATTGAGACTTGATCGCACAGTTCAATTTACATTTCCAGTTCATGCAATACGTTCGGCTCCGTTTGATTAGGCCTTGAGCGCACAGACAATTTCATTATCAGTATCTTGTGGTTGTTGTGTTTGTTGTAGAGTCGCATAGAACTAATCATAACTTGCGGATAAAGTCAATGAGAATTTGACAAGAATATGGTGGATACGCCGCTGGTACTTCCTATATATAAGTATTCTTGTCAAATGATCGGAGGCATTATCAGGCGGTTATGAGAGGTTCCATGCATAGGTTGTTTGTGTGATTAAGTTATTCATTTTCAGTACATGCAATACGCTCGGCTCCGTTTGATTGAGCCTTGAGCACACAGACAGTTTCATTTTCAGTACATTCAATACGTTCGGCTCCGTTTGATTGAGCCTTGAGCGCACAGACATTTCATTTTCAGTACATGCAATACGATCGGCTCCGTTTGATTGAGCCTTGATCGCACAGATATATTTCATTTCAGTATTTTATGTTTGTTGTATTGGTTGTAGAGTTATAGGACTAATCATAATTCACTGATAAAGCCAATGAAAATTTGACAAGAATATGGTGGATACGCCGCTGGTACTTCCTATATATAAGTATTCTTGTCAAAGGATCAGAGGCATTGTCGGACGGTTATGAGAAGTTCTATGTAGGATTTATTAGTTTCTTGGTAACTAATCATAACTTGTGGATAAAACTAATGAAAATTTGGCAAGAATATGGTGGATACGCCGCTGGTACTTCCTATATATAAGTATTCTTGCCAAAGGATCAGAGGCATTATCAGGCGGTTATGAGAAGTTCCATGTAGGATTTAGTATTGCCTTGGTTGGAATTTGTGTTACATTTATATCATCTTGCTATTTAAAGAGATTGGATTGTGTTCCATTTCTACATAAACTAACCTCTCCATCATAACAAACGAGAGAGGAACTTCCACCATTCAAACATATATGCTATCAGAATGTGGATTCAAATATTAGCCGTTGTGCTTATTTATGTTCAAATATTAGCTGTTGTGTTTAATTATGTTCAAATATCAGCTGTTGTGTTTTATTTATGTTTCCATGTAGGTTGTAGTGTTAGAAGTTTTGCCTTAGGATATAACCATACTTTTCCAAACGTACCTAAACTCTTATGCATGATATAATTTTTAGCGAATCATTCCTGCTTATCAATACTTATACAGTAGGCAACAAAAAGCGATTCCTGTAATAGGGTACTTAACCCTTACAAGGAACGTTACCGCCTCAAACAAAACTTAAACCCTTACTTTTTCTAAGCAAGTAACGGACAAACTAAACACCATCATTCTTTTAGTCAAATATATCACTATTTAAATTTCGGGACGAAATTTCTAAAAAGCAGGGGATTCTGTAACATCCGTCAAAAACGGATTTACCAAACCCGCCCCGTTTATCAACCGAACAGTCAATTAAAATTTTAGTTGCGAATTAAATGCCCAAAATAATTTTAAACGATACATAATCAATTATTATACGGGAATATATAATTAGTTTTTGAAAAACTGTTAAAAATCGCAAAATAAAAATACATTGGTTCTGCCGGGTTTCGAACCCGGGTCAGTACCGGTCAACAAACAAACTTAACACACCACATTTGAACCACTGCGCCACTGATACTACTTGTTAAATATTAGAATCATTTAATTGATATCATGACGTTACGAATTCAAAACCGGCGCCCAAAAGTTCAGTCGTCGGAAATCCCGGCAATCTCGCGAGTTTTAACGACAACTTCCGTTATAACGTAAATCATAAACGCCATATCGGTTATAACCGATGTTTGAGTCCGCGACCAAAGTCATAACCGCCGGAGAAATTCAAACCAATGAATCCAGTTGGAAATCAGGCCAAATACATCTCGGTTTCTCCCTATAAATTCACCCACAACCCACCGCAAACTTTTTCGCTCAAACCCACACCTTTACCGGACGTAATTCCACTCGCCGGAATATCTCTGCTCATCGCCGGAAAACCGGTTTCCCCATTTCTGAGCCTTACTAAACCTTTTGAACTTATACCGAAGTCATCCATACCTTTTTCAAACTTTCTGGAGACTCGCTGCTGCAAGACACCTGACGCCGGAGCTTATTGCTGTCGCCGGAGTTCTGCCGGAAGACAGAGGAAGATAGTCGGTATACCTCACGCTAATTTTCCTTTCTTTTGCACTTATATCTCATCTATAATTAACCTAAAACGCTAAAGAACACGTTTTAATCATCGAACCAGTCGATTTCCGATTCTGGTTAAAACCAGTGAAGAAGACGATGACCGCTGTAATGTTTAAGTATAATTAAAAACAAGATATTACTCGGGTTAGACACACAGTCCAGCGGTGGACTGTGTGCACAATAAACACGCAAAGGTCTCGAGTTCGAATCTTGTTCCACACACGTCGCCTTAATAAAAATGTTTTTTTTTATTAACCGAACCGGAGTCATACTGGTATATGTTAAGTATATTAATAACTGGAATAATAACCAAGTTAGACACACAGTCCAGCGGTGGACTGTGTGTATGTTTATATCACAGGTCACGAGTTCGAGTCCGGGCTACTGCACCGACTCGGACAATTATCTATTTTTTTAAACTAAGACAGAAAAGAAAATAATTAATTTGTGTTTAAGTATAATAAAAATCAGTTAAATTAACAAGTTGTACACACAGTCCAGCGGTGGACTGTGTGTTATCATAACCCACAGGCCCCGGGTTCGAGACCTGTGGAGCGCACCGTCCGATTCGCTTAAATTGTTTTTAAAATAAAAGGATTTTCTGTTTAACATAATTAATATATAAATATAATTAAAAACAGATATATGACGGGTTAGACACGTAGCTCAGTTGGTAGAGCTGCGTGCACGCGTACGGAAGGTCTCGGGTTCGAGCCTCACTCAGCGCACAACAATATGCATTCGAACCGGTCAACAGTCAGTCAAAGTCAACGGTCAATGGTCAAAAAAAGTCAAATTTTTATAATTTTTATTTATTTATTTTAATTAAAAATCAATTAAAAATACTTAAAAATGACATTTTTAAGGTTAGAAAATAGCCTTAAACTCACAAAAATACACCCAACCATCTTACTAAAATAGATTAATAAAAATCCGTTTACTTACCAAACCATAATGCAATTTATCTAGGTTAATCTCACTTGTGGTTAAAACCACTTCGCGTGCATTCAACATCATCAACCGAACGCACCCACTGTGAGTGAATCTTACAACTCCCCCTTTTAAATTACACGTTTTGGGGTGTGTCATGTTTTATATAAAATAATTAACTTGTTTATTTAAACTTGTGCCATACCACATCATGATCTAAACTTAGATTGTTATATTGTTGTGATTACTTATTTCCTTTTGTCAAATTATATGAAACTCATTCATTAAGCCCATCAGTTCCTCGTGGGAGACGAGTTGAACAACGCGTGCCTCAAATCAAATTCATTATTGTTCATGTGTGTATCATTGAGTTTATATTGTTTGCAGTTGTGTCATTCATATTATCATGTTTATGCAATTCATTCATTAGGCCCCTCAGTTCCTCGTGAGAGACGAGTTGAGCATCGCGTGCCTCTAAATGTTCCATTATTGTTCATGTGTGTTTTATTTAATATCTTATGATTGTTGAATAAGTTTACATCTATTTTTTACTCATGTTTGGTTGTGCACATATTTCATAATCAATTTAAATAAACTTGTTCAAACGTTTTCCATAGGATTCACTCGCCAACACTATGTTGATCCAAAACCTTTTTACACATGATACATGTGAACGGGTCGAAGCAAAGAAAACCTAGGAAATGCCTTAGAAGAGAACAAAGAAGCTTAGATTGATAGTTAGAATATGTTGTAACAATTATTGTAAATTTCCATTAAATTGTATTTAATGAATATGAAACGCATAATAAATGTCATGAGCTTTGGTGATAACCCAATCATGCCCCGATCACCTTTTCCGCTGCGGGTCGGGGTGTGACAGGGAGGGTGTCCAGGTGTAGACACAATGACTGCTCAAAGTGGGGTTAGTTCACACGACGTTTGGTATAGCATGCTTTGGCCTAATAGGTCCTTCGTACTCTTATCGTTAGTCCCCAGGTAGGCAAACTGGTCCTTTATTTTAGATTTATACGAATGCCAAGCCTAGACAGGACGTTCCGACTACCGGTACTCGTACCCTTCCAGTTACTACATGCCCATCGTGAAAACTCACTTTGATGTGATTTGAAAAATACAAAATCATTGCAAAAATCATGGAAATCGTGAGGTGTGTGCTCTCATAGATATGATATGTTATGAGGATATGAATTATGATGAGCATTGCATAATAACATGTATTTGTGAGCGTGCTTGCATAACATTGGGTGTGAAAATAAACATGAAACATATAAACATCATGAATTTTGCATGTAACGCATAAACAATTAAAAATTTAATCAACTATAGTATAGGCTCTAAGGGTCTAATAACCTATCCTATATCCCTATAGTCACAAGCTCTGATACCAATCTGTCACACCCCGACCCGCAGCGGAATAAAAGTCGGGGCATAATTGGGTTATCACCAAAGCTCATGATATTTACTAAGATGTTTCATATTTATTAAATTCAAATTACAAACTTAAATATCCAAAAACAAAATTCATACAATTACAAAGGAAAATAAAACTATATATTTATTCCAAAGCATAAACTTGTTTATTCTTCTAGGCCATCCTAAGTGTTTCCTGTCTCGGCTGGATCACCTGTATCATGTGTAAAACTGGGGGATTTTGGGTCAACAAAAGTTGGCGAGTGAACCTTGATAATAAATTTTAACTAATTTCTTGTTTTATTTATAAAGGAAAATTCGTGCATTAATCACATGTGAGCAAACATATATATGTAAACAATCACAAACCACTTTGGATGAGTATATGACATGAATGATGATGTATTTGAGATCAAGGCTCAATCAAACGGAGCCGATCTAATGAGGCTCCTGATGCTCAACCCGTATCCCACGGAGAACTGATGGGTCTAATGAAATGCGTGCACTGAAAAGATAAATTTAATAATTCACACAACAATCAATCACATTTGATCACGGATATGATGTATGCACAAGTGTTTAAATAAAATAAAAGAATAGTACGACACATGATACACCCCAAAACATGATTAAAACGGGGAATTGGTAGACATTCACTCACAGTGGGTGCGTTTCTTGATTATGATGAATGCGCACGAATTTATGATTCAACCGACGAGGGAAAACTAACCTAAATAATAACGAAATAATTCGATAAATAAATAAATTTTATTTGAGATTAATATTTTTAATTAGTGCTCTTAATGAGATTTTTAGATTTATTTTTATGAGTTTATTGCAAATTTTTAACCTTAGGAATCTTATTTTTAAGTATTTTTAAATACTTTTTAAACTTTGATAAGTAAAAATAAGAAAACAGATTTTTTCTAAAAAATGTTGACCTTGTCAGGTCTGACTGGTCGGATAGCATGAAATTCAGGCGACGAGTGAGGTTCGAACCCGTGACCTCTCGTATACGTGCACGCAGCTCTACCAACTGAGCTACGTGTCTAACCCGAAATATTCTCTGTTTTAATTATATATATATACCAACTAGCTTTAACCTTATTTAGTTTTTATTAAAAAGGATTTAATATGACCGAATCTGGATACAGAACCCGGACTCGAACTCGGGATCTACGGTTCGAGTGCACACAGCCCAACCAGTTGGGCTGTGTGTCTAATCTGCATAAACATTGGATTATATTCATTATATATATATATATATATATATATATATATATATATATATATATATATATATATATATATATATATACTGTGAATTGATCTGAATAAGTTTAAAATGTGTTGGCTTTATTTCAGAAAATCGGAAAACATGTGCGACTCGAACTCGGGACGTGTGCTTTGAAATTGCACACAGTCCACCGCTGGACTGTGTGTCTAACCCGGTTAAATACCCGTTTTTAATTATATTAGTATACAACTTAAGCTTCATCTTCTTCACCAAGAAAAAAAAACACAGAACAGTGATCCCGACTGTTTTGCTTAATTGACCAACAAACTTATATTAGATTGAATAAAAAGATTAAGTAACATGATATACCAAAACAGAGAGTTTCTTCAGATTTCCGGCAAAGTTTTCGTCGACCCTGATTTGCGATTTCCGGCGAGAGTTTCCGGCTGGCGCAGCTGCTTTCTGGCGGTCAAGACTTCGATCAGAGGTAAATATCGTGAGTTTTCGAAAAGATTGAGCGAGTCTTTCGTCGGTATTTATAGTGAATCCTAATCATAGGATTTCCATTTCGAAGCTTGATTTACGGGTTGATGATTTCAACTTTGAACGGTTTGGAGTTTTAATTCGATTTTGATTTCGAAATCGTAACTGTTTTCCGTTCTAAAAACAGACATTGCTTGATTGAAGTTGGCGGTTATAGTCGCGTTTCAAACAGGTGATATGCGAATCTTTATATAAGACTTAATTGTTTTCAGTTTTAATCACAAATGTGTGTGTAGTGTAGTGATGAAGTCTGTGTGTGTATAAGTGGGAGACCCGGGTTCGAGACCCGGCTTCCCTTATTATTTTTTTATTTTTTTGATTTATTATTAGTGATTAATTTAACTTACTTTTTTGTTTTATTTATTAATTATGGTTTTTAAATTCTAAAATATTTATTAACTAAGAGATATTTAAAATAACCGGAAAAATAAATATGCAACGAACTTTTAACTGAATATTTGATTATTAAACGAAGCGGGTTTTGAAACCCGTTTTACGACGAATGTTACAGAGCTCTCCTTATGAGCTGAGGATGGTGGAATTGATAATGGCTTAGAGCGAGTAGCACTCGACTCTCTTAATTTTTCTATGTCCTTACCCATGCCCTTTTCTACAGCCGCATCAATGCGAGCTTTGAAATCATTATTATCTATGGTTATATTTTTGGCGTCTTTGACGTTCCGATGGCTACTTTGTGCTTCATTAGAATTAGCCCTCTTTTAAGTCTTGGTTTCTATACAGCAATTAAAATTTTGTTTAGTCATGGTATATCAACCATATCGGCTTTTAACATTGGATATAACAATCCATTGCCTATACTTAGTGTGAATAACATCACAACTCTTAGGCTTATTATATCTATATTTGGCCTAGGTCTTAATAGGACCATCATAGGCAAATTATAATTTGGACGTAGTCCATTTATTATTAGACAGGGGATCACAATGTCACAACTGTCATTGTCATATTTGACAATTATATATAGCACATAGATTTGTCACAAAGGACATCAAATATGGCACAAAGGGCCTGTCATTAATGGACATAGGATATGGCACTTAGGCCTGTCACTAATGGATATATAATAGGGAACCTAGGCACAACATTGCTAATGGATGTTCAATTATCATTGCACTGATGATAGTGGCCGGGATCAAATAGATCACATGGGCTTTATAGAATAGATCGTATCCCGAAAAGGGTAATACGTCGCTAAGGGATGTTTAATCACTGCACTGGTGATATTAGCCGGGATCAAAACAGATCACAAGGGCTATATAACAGGGATCAAATAGATCACAAGGGTTATATAAAATACATCTTTAACGGATGTTTAAATCACCGCATTGGTGATATTAGCCGGGATCACACATATCACAAGGGCTTATTTAGCCGGGATCAAACAGATCACAAAGGCTATATAACCGGGATCAAACAGATCACAAGGGTTATATAAAATACATCTCTAATGGATGTTTAATCACCGCACTAGTGATATTAGCCGGGATCACACAGATCACAAGGGCTTATTTAGCCGAGATCAAACAGATCACAAGGGCTTATTTAGCCGGGATCAAATAGATCACAAAGGCTATATAATCGGGATCAAATAGATCACAAGGGTTATATAAAATACATCTCTAATGGATGTTTAATCACCGCACTGGTGATATTAGCCAGGATCACACAGATCACAAGGGCTTATTTAGCAGGGATCAAACAGATCACAAAGGCTTTTAGCCGGGATCACATAGATCACAAAGGCTATATCACCGGGATCAAATAGATCACAAAGGTTATATAAAATACATCTCTAATGGATGTTTAATCACCGCACTGGTGATTTTAGCCGGGATCAAACATATCACAAAGGCTATTTAGCCGGGATCAAATAGATCACAAGGGCTATATATAAGGTTAGGACATAGTCCATTACCTTGAAGGTTAGTGTGATTCCTCAAGTCACACAACCAAGAGTATGCACATTATTTGAATGGTAACATAAGAGGATCTTAATGGTTGATGATAAGTCCCGGTCACATTGACCTTAATGACTTGGAGGCTTGAACTTAGTCCACCACCTCTAGATCAAGGGATAACTTCCCTTAACTATCATATATATATATTTGGCAAAATATGTGGTCTGTGCCACTTGGCAAATCAAAACCATTAAGATCTTTTTGGAATTATATAGCAGAGCATAAATTCGAGTAAAATTGAGACGCTCGTTTTCAGAAGGATGAATATATATATATATATATATATATATATATATATAATTCCAAAGTACTTCATTAAATTTGCATAAGAAATTGCAATACTTGAAACAAATAAATGAAACTGATTGTCCATGCAAGGACTAAAAGAAACAAAATGTCCACGTAGGGACTAAAGAAATAACAATGTTCACGCAGGGACTACATACAATAGAAAAGACTTCACTCGTCTTTCTTTCCCTTGACTAGCTTGGAGAGTTTCTTGAAGAACTTATTTGTCTTCTTCTCCATTTTCTCCGCCTACTGCTGCATCTCTTTCATTCTTTCTAAGGCATCATTAATGGCCTCTAGTGGTGGCGGAGGTTGTGGTTGAGGTTGTGGCATAACCGGATACTGGTACCCATAAGTTGGATATCCAGTAGGTGGGAAAGGAGACGGGTAAAGTGCGTTGTGCATAACCGCCTGCATGTACGGGTCTTGCGACCACGCTTGATAGTCTACCGGCGTAGACGGATTAAATAGATCATATCCAGACGTGTCTGGGTACGTGGGAATTGGGTTAGTATAACCCGTTGGTGGTGGTTGAAAAGCAGGTGTTGGTGTTGGTTCCACTATAGGTGGAACATTAGAGGGTCCACCCATTTATAGTTGGAATGGTGAACTAATGCACCTATTTATAGTTGGAGAGCTCAAAGGAGGTGAAGCCAGGTGTTTAGGGGTGTAAGAAGAAGCTTACAAGTGTCCCAAAACGTGGCATAGCAGTTTAGAGAAGCCATGGTTTCGGATTAAATGGTTTTGGAGTTTTGCTTGGAGACCAAATAAACTTTCTGCAGCAGAGCCTGTCTCGCGGGGCGCGAGAGACTCAGGCCAGGTCTCTCGCGGCCCACGACCTCCCTCGGCCAGATTTAAAAATTGACACTTTAACCCCTTAACTTATAAAAGTTTATAAAAACCTATTTAAACACCATTTTGGCACTTTTAGCCCTTCGTAGCCAAAACTTGGCATACCCGGGATTATGCCCGGACATTTTCGAGCTCTTGGTTCGTTAACAGGTCACTCAGAGGTATAAATTAACATATTGACACTTTTAATCCCTCCATTATCCAATTTTCACATATTTACAAAATTGAACTCTCTCGACCAACAAACGGCACGTATGAGAGTTAGGACTTCACAAAGGATCACTCAGAGGATTATTACAAGCATGTTGATTCCGATGTCACTCAGAGGCTGGGCATGTTGACATATTAGTCACTCAGAGGCCAAGTTTCAAGCATGTTGACGTATTAGTCACTCAGAGGCTAATGATTTAAGCATGTTCGCTCAACTTGAGCATGTTGACGCCTTTAGTCCTTATTGGTCTTTAATAGACTATATTAAAATACAACACGTGTCACTATACTATTGGACATGATTTTACAGGGTGTTACAAAATGGGCATTCAAAACAAAGCTAGATCCGAATGGGAACGTTGAACGCTATAAAGCGAGATTGGTTGCAAAGGGATACACTCAGAAAGAGGGAATTGATTATCAAGAGACATTTCACCTGTCTCTGGTAAAGATTCATTAAGGATCGTTATGGCCCTAGTAGCTCATTTTGATTTAGAGCTGCATCAGATGGACGTTAAAACCGCTTTCCTTAACGGAGACTTGGACGAAGATGTTTACATGAAACAACCTGAAGGCTTTAAACCTGAAGGTTAGGAGCATCTAGTCTATAAGTTGAAGAAATCCATTTACGGGTTAAAACAAGTATCACGTCAATGGTACCTTAAGTTTGATGAAGTCATGAAGAGGCAAGGTTTTATAAAGAATCAAGTGGATCAATGCACCTACCTCAAGATGAGTGGGAACAACTTTACTATACTTGTCCTTTACGTAGATGATATTCTATTGGCAAGTAATAGTTTAGACATGTTGCATGAGTCGAAGCGGTTACTTTCGCATAACTTCGACACGAAGGATCTCGGAGATGCTTCTTACGTTATTGGCATCGAAATTCACCGAGAAAGACACAAAGGGATCTTAGGATTGTCTCAAAAGGCTTACATAGATCTTGTCCTTACTCGTTATAACATGCAGCAGTGCAAACCCTCAGTCGCTCCAGTAGTTAAGGGAGATGTTTTCGGTTCATTCCAATGTCCGACAACAGAGGATGAAAAGGAGCAGATGAGCCAGATACCTTATGCGTCAGTAGTCAGGAGCCTAATGTATGCTCAAGTCTGTACTCGCCCAGATATCGCTTATATTGCTGAAATGCTAGGCCGTTATCAGACTAATCATGGCCTAGATCACTGGAAAGCAGCTAAGAAAGTACTTAGATATCTGCAAGGGACGAAAGACTATAAACTGACTTATAGAAAAAGTGATCATTTAGAAGTGGTAGGCTATTCTGATTCTGACTTTGCTAAATGCAAAGATGACAAGAAATCCACTTCGGGCTATATCTTTATGTTAGCAGGCAGACCTATCTCATGGAAGAGTCATAAACAACAGTTTAACTACAACTTCCACAACGATGGCAGAATACATTGCTATTTATAACGCAACCTGTCATGGAATGTTGCTTAGAAATCTGATACTGGACTCAAAATCGTTAATTCCATTTCTAGACCATTGAAGCTTTACTGTGATAACTCAGCTGCCGTAGTTTCTCGAACAGTAACAGTTCGATTGGAGCTGGTTTATATCTCGATACAAAATACTTGTTCGTACGTGAACGAGTTGAGGAAAATAATTTTGTATTGAGTACATTAGTACTAAAAATATGCTTGTGGATCCGATGACTAAAGGTCTCCCACCTAAAGTTTTCGAAGAACATATTTCGAATATGGGATTTACGAAAGACCTTATTTAATAGCATATTGTACTTACTTATGTTTTAAGTAATGAAATTTCCTCAGTTTGATTTTGTATGTCTCTAACATATGTTCTGCTGGTATAATGACATATAGACAAATATAAATACAATTCAAACGCTAAAGGGCTTATTTACATATTTTGATCATAACTGTTAGGTTTTAAATTGAGGCTGTAGTATGACTAATGGGGGTCATGAGTCGAATGATGATTCAACGACTGTATTTTTCTGCTACGGTTCTTGGTTTAAAGCTAAAATGAGTGTTAACTCCTGATCAGGCTTATTCTAATACTCATGATAAATGATTACTCGGCTAAGTGGGAGAATGTAAGATTAAATATATTATTTATAATATTTAATCATGTAGCCATTATAATCATTTATATTATATTGGATCAAAATATATTAATCCTATTATATAATTAGTTGGTAATTGTTGATGGACCATATTACCCTTATTAACTAATTAGGGTTTCCTTCTGGGTGTATATAAGGAGATGATTAGAGAGGTTTAGGGTTAGACTCTTACACTAACATCATAGCCGCCACCCACCTCTCTTTCCATAACCTAAACCGAATTCATCCCTAGTTCGGTTCTTACCATCATAATCTTACACCCTAAGGAGGAACCGGATCACACTGACAAGGATGTCGAACTCCGTGGCTGCGTCTCTGATTGGATTCTCTGCTGGCCTGTCTGCCGTCACAGGTATTTCAATATGTTTTCCATTATGTTTAAACAGAACTGATCAACATATGTTACACATATACTAGAGAATAAATGTTATTTTAAAAAAAAGCTATATCGTACTCAAATTAAAGAGAATAAAATGTATGTAATTTTTTTTATCTAAAGATATTAACATTTGTAAAAGTTATGGTCGTTTAAAAATCGTAATGATCATTGGTTTAAAAGATTATACCACATGTTTTACAAGTTGTAATTGCTATATTATATTATAATACATATATGTCTGTGTGTGTAAAATTACTTTATCTTTTGGTATGGATTTACAACACTAATAAAATATGAAGTCGCAATTGGTAAATGAGTTGGCAAATGTGATTCAACAAGGAAAACCTAAATCTTGAAAATTCAACCACGATGCGCGTTCAAAGAACACCAATCAATGTCATAACCGCAAGTAAAGACGGTTCAAAGCTACTCAACTAGAAATTGTGTAGATGGTTCCTGGTCTGAGTATCTAGTCCAGTTATAAAAACAATGATTCATGGGGTGTAAGCGTTCTTGCATAAGAAATTTGTTTAACGTTATTCCATGCAAGTCGGCTATCGGTGGGATTATTTGCCTAGTGGCATCTTGGGGGTGGGAGGTTGGCGTTGACACCCGCACATACGCTACTGCATCATTCTATTTATGATTCCTAAGGCTGATATGGAACATATGTATAACTAGGATTAAGGCCTCAGCGTTTTGGCGGGGGAGTAAAACCATGCAAAGTAGCACCAATGCCACACCACTGCCAGCGACGAATGCCGAAAAACTCGTAAAAACATAATATATAGAAAACGAGAAAATAAAATTGAATGAAAAGTAGATGTAAAAACGTTGAACCACACTAGAGCGTGTTAATGCAAAAAATTTAGGTTGAAACGTAAAACAAAGAAAAATACCTAAGTCGATCTAGAACCCGCGCGTCGCGACGAACTTCTCAAACGGGAAAAAATAGACGAAAAAACTTTGAACCACACACGCACGTTGCGGCGTGTTAACTCGCAAAAATTTGAACGAAACGTAAACAAAATAATTGCGAAAGATGAAAACTATGGGGGCAAAGCTGAAAGTAAAAAAAATGTTATGGTTAAATTGCAAAAGATGAAAAACTTTGTGTTAAAAGTAAAAAAACCAAAGAGACTAAATTGCAAAGATGAGATATTTTGGGTTAGAATTAAAAAATATTTAAAACTTTTTTGAAATAACCCCTAAACATATGGTACAACAACATAAAGCATATAAATATTGTTATTTATAGTATAAAAACGACATGGGTTTTTTTATTATATAAAAAAGTAAAAAATAGTTTGTTTTATAATTCAAAAAGATAATTTATTTCTTTCTTCAAGTCTAAATGAATGTCATATTTTATGAGAATGGTGATGATGCTCACAGGGACAATGATTAAGTTCTTATTGGTCCTCCATATATCTAGGTTTTACCTGTTTATATTAGTGAGTTCTTGTTTACATTGCTTATTTGCTTAGTCGTCATTAATTGTTCATGCTTGAGTAGTCAAATGATTATTCGGACTCTCATGTGCCCTTTGATGGTTATTGTTAGGCAATGCCATATGCACTTGATGGTTATTACTTCTTTTTGCAGCAAATTTGAATCACTGACGAACTACTAGAGTATTATCGTGTTATCAGCAGAACTACCCGATCATATTCATCTCCACTAGGTAATAATGATCATACATCAATTCAGGAGAAAACCCAATAAATCTGGTAAAAACTCCCCTTTGTAAAATTAAATCAGGACCTAATGGTATCAAAGGCTTATCTCACCCCTAAAATGCTATTAGGCTATAAAATCGAATGCAACTTTTCACCACAGACAACATATTTATAACTAGATTAACTTTTATAACTAACATTTTTATGAATTGATTATACTAAATACAAGTTTCCACCAAAGCCACCACTTTTCATCATGTTCCCACAGCCACATCCACAACCATCAACACACTAAATGACTTGCTAGTCAGTGCAATAATAGATTGTCAGATCTTTTTAATATGAAATTGAGTCTAATTAACTGTCAGGTCTGGTAAACAGCACCTTCTGAACTTTAAGGGTCCATAAATAATCCATCAAAGACCACTTCACGTTAATAAAATTAAGTGCTTGAATCTAGTATGATGAAATTTGTTTTTGTGGGAGCCCATATGTTGATTTTTTCTTGAATTATTAATTTTATTTGTTTATTCCATTTCATCAGCCATGACACATTTGATATTCCACATAGCATTAACAATATAAAGAGCTATCAAACACATGATCATGTATAATCTGCTGCCTAGTAAAAACCCAGGGCTGGCCCAGAGCAAGTGCTGGGTGGACGACTGCTCTGGGCTAAATTGAAATAGGCCTGAAAAATCTTATATATGTATATATATTAATAAAAATCTGTATGTTTTAAGAAAAACTCTTAAAGGTCTAAATTTATGAACCAAAAACGTTTTTAGGCTTTTTCAGAATTTTGGATTGTGATTTTGTGGTCCAATTTGCCAATGTTTAGATATTAATGTTTAGACTTTGATTATTTGAATGTATGAAAATTTGCGAATAGGGCCCAAATTTTTTATCTTGCACAGGATCAATTTTTTTTTTTTTTTTTGTGATTTTCGAAGACAACCATGTAAAAAAACCTATATTACGTAAGATAGGAAGGACAAATGAGTGACCTTAGAGAGGAAAAAAAGAGTGACTAGAGAAACAAGAATAAGCTTGGATAATATTGTGTAAAGTCTTGGTAACAAAATCTGTTATACCAAACCCAATGTAATTCAATGCATTTGAGATGTAATTGTGATATGGATGATGAGTTGGAGAATAGAGAGAAAATAAAAAGAGGATGAAAATGTTCTTGACTAAGTGCATGCATTTGTAGAGAGAGGGTGAGGTTTGTGAGTATTGAGGTCTTAAATGAATAAAGAGAAAGATAAAAGATAGTGAATAAGGAGATAATGTGGCAAAAGTTTTTATAAGAATTTTCATGTTACATTGGAGATAGTATTAAAAAAAACTACAATATTAAAGTTTTAAGAAACTCAATTTTTAAGTTTTACAAAATTGAAGTTTTAAGAAACTCAATTTTAAGTTTAAATGACATGGTTTTTTTTTATTAAGAGCTAAAATTTGTATTACACACGCACACGGCAGTACGGCACTAATAAAAATTCGATAAATGTATTGACAACAACAAAGGTTCAACTTTAGGGATTTGAGTAGAGAATAAGGTTAATTGCAGGATGATCATTTAATATGTTTAATTTTATAATTCTTTTTGCCAAAATTATGTTTATGTTATATAACTTAAACTGATTGCCTATCTTATTTCAACTTTAAAAAATAAAAAAGAAACAAGTATTTAGTTTTAAAGATTAGTTATGTATATTTAAACTTTTAATTGTAAGTCTATAATTTTAAAAAATTACCAAGTAAAAATTAGGGGTTAAATGGGTTATGTTCATGTTAATTTCTAAAAACTCATATCATGTTCATACTCGTATGTTTGACTTGATTTTTGGGTTTGTGTTGATTTGTCAACTTTCTGACTTCGTACAGGTTTCGTCCATTAACCCGTAAACACGACCTAGTTCACACTCTTAGCAATGATATCGCACCCCCTTCCTATTTATGTACGCACAAGAGAGCACACACAACCAATTTGTGTAGTTTAAAATAGACTTGATATTTATCTATCAATAATAAATATTACGAAAATAAATATCCAAATTTTTTACATGTGAGAAATGTGTTTTAATTAAAGTTGGGCAAAACACCCTCCAAAACAGTTTTACCAAATGTTTGAATAATGTCATTTGTTGGGAATACACGCATACCTAAAGATGTAAAATGCTAGCTTGTACTATTTAAAAATGTGCCTAACACTACCGAACACACCGATAACCTATTAATTCTCATTCATGTTTCATACTTGTTTTCTAATCATAATGATACCACAATAGGGGAAGGTTCAAAATAAATAAGAAACTTAAATATTATGAGAACTATGAGTTTAAATGAAAAAAAAATCATAAGAATTTATAAGAAAAACAATTTAAATTAAAAAAATACAATTATTATTATTATTATTATTATTATTATTCGAATACGATGTTAGAAATTAAATTTACACATTAAAATTTGTGTGAAATCGTAAATAAAGAAAATTACACATGTGTAAATATGTTATATTTTCATATGTGTACAAAATCTAATAAGAGTGATTTTGATAGAAGAAATAAACTATTTGATGTTGTAAATTCTTTTTTTGATGTTATATTTTAATTACAATAAGGTTTGTATTAACAAAAATTGTTTTTTTCATTTGTTATTACGGTTCTCGCGATATTTAGCGTTCTCAAGACAACCTTCCCCAACCGCCACAATAGTATAAAGACGTTGCCTTCATCACTAGGGAACAAGAACATGAGATCATTGAAAATTTTTCTTCTCTACCGTGGTCTACGGGACCTCTTAGACCCATGGTTATGCCCCTTGTTGTTATGTTATTTTGCATATGAAACATCTATATCTATATATACTATATAATAAAGTAAATCAATATGCGACACGTGTCATTCATTGGAGCGATCTAATTTTCTTTTTTCCGCCTCTTTTTAATAATTCTTTTATATTAATTAAATTATAAATAAATATTAAATCTTATCCTACTTTGAATTTGAAATAGAATCCTTCTAATTTTAATAAAATATTATCTTCAATTTAAAATAAGATACTTTTAAATAAACTGAAAACTAAACTTAAGATTGTTGGATAAATATAACATCCATGGGGTAATATACCAATCAAAATTAAAAGAATATTAACATAACATTATGTAAACTAATATTTCATATGCGTTAATATTAATATAACATTAACATTAAATTGATAGTTTGATGATGATATTATATTAATATAATAAACATGATATTATACCAGCTCTTCTCAGTCAGCCGTTATAACCTTTGCGAAAGACATATTTATTTGATTGAGTTTTGTTTACAAAAACGAACCTAGTTTTTAACCTTTTTATTATTTGATATGTAAAATTACATTTATTCAACCGTATAATACACGAGTTTTTTTTAAATATAACTTTTTATTATTATTTAGTATACAAAATTATATTTATTCAACTCGTGTAATACACAATGTTTTTTATAGATATATTTTTTTTATTATTTGGTATACAAAACTACATTTATTCAACCAGAGTAATATACGGGGGTTTTAAAGATATAACTTTTTTATTATTTAATATGTAAAATTACATTTATTCAACACGTGTGATAAACAAGACTTTTAAAGATATATTGTTTTTTTATTTAATATATAAACTTACATTTATTCAAACCGTATACACGGGATTCTAACATAGTATATATTATACTACAATAGTATTTCATTTTTTGTGACTTTTTGTTGATTCTGAGATTAAAGAGCGAATATGATATTTTATATACATCTTTTAACTTGAAAATTCTATTCTTTTAAAAGCTATTTATAGATTAATGTAACACCTCAAAATATTAAATTGTAAAAAAATAATAATAACTAGAAAACATTAACCTAGTTAATGTTGAGTTGTTAAGTAATAAAAGATAACAATAACATTGATACTTTTAGAATAAATTAAACATGAGGGACTAAATAAGCCAAATGTATGAAACTTGATATAATAATAAATAGATAAAAAACAAAACACAGATGTATGTATTTGTGTGTGTGCGACCCAGACAAGAAGAACTCAAAGGAAACCCTCAATCGACCTAATTGATCAAAATTGAAGGAAGGTTTGAGTCAAAGTTCATGCATGAATTGAAAATAGTGATCACCTAATCAAAGGGATCATAAGGTATGTTCAAATTCTTAGATTGGTGAAGTATGATTGATAGAGAAGAATCATGAATCTAAATTCTGGAATAGATTATAGATCTTATGGTAGGATTCATGACAAATAACTGTTTAAACCCATAATACTTGTTAAACTAGAGGAGACTTTAGCATAATTCATATGTTAGGGTTTATATATGATTGAATGGGTAAGTGGGTTTTGATGTTTACCATAAAAGAAACAAAATTGTTAAATTGGATTAGCTTGACATGAGGCTTTTAAATAGATATGCTACATTAGGGATTAAATTCTATGATAATAGATTCATAATAATATGAGATGTTTGACAAACAACTTTAATGAAAGATTTGACATTGTTAATATATGAAATTATAGAAGAGAACTTGTGATTGATCGTTGGCAAGTTTACATGCCATAGACTTAAATTACGAGTTCCTAATAATTGGGTTGCACTATTTAGGCGACTCGAGTGGAGCTAAGGAAGGTCAAACCAAGTCTGATACACGCTTAAAAGGAAAACTTTAAGGTACGTGGTTTATAGCTTCTTATGATTTTATTTATGATCCTTGTATGATTGGATAAAAGAGTTAAGTTGCATAAATTTGGTTCATTCATAAGTGATGGATTTCACATGAATGAATTGAATAAATGATATTACTAAAAAGGTTTGGTCGAATAAAGCGATGGATTTCGCTAAAGAAACCAAACGGGTCAAAATAATAGATTAGATAAAGGTTTGGTCGAATAAAGCGATGGATTTCGCTAAAGAAACCAAATGGATCAAACTAGTGGATTAGATAAAGGTTTGGTCGAATAAAGCGATGGATTTCGCTAAAGAAACCAAACGGGTCAAAATAATGGATTAGATAAAGGTTTGGTCGAATAAAGCGATGGATTTCGCTAAAGAAACCAAACGGATCAAAATAGTGGATTAGATAAAGGTTTGGTCGAATAAAGCGATAGATTTCGCTAAAGAAACCCAACGGGTCAAAATAATGGATTAGATAAAGGTTTGGTCGAATAAAGCGAGGGATTTCGCTAAAGAAACCAAACGGATCAAAATAGTGGATTAGATAAAGGTTTGGTCGAATAAAGCGATGGATTTCGCTAAAGAACCCAAACGGGTCAAAATAATGAATTAGATAAAGGTTTGGTCGAATAAAGCGATGGATTTCGCTAAAGAAATCAAACGGATCAAAATATTGGATTAGATAAAGGTTTGGTCAAAATAAAGCGATGGACTTCGCTAAAGAAACCAAACGGATCAAAATAGTGGATTAGATAAAGGTTTGGTCGAAATAAGCGATGGATTTCGCTAAAGAAACCAAACGGATCAAAATAGTGGATTAGATATAGGTTTGGTCGAATAAAGCAATGGGTTTCGCTAAAGAAACCAAACGGATCAAAATAGTGGATTAGATAAAGGTTTTGTCGAATAAAGCGATGGGCTTCCCTAAAGAAACTAAACGGGTCAAAATAATGGATTAGATAAAGGTTTGGTCGAACAAAGCGATGGATTTCGCTAGAGAAACCAAATGAGTCAACTAGTAATTTAAATAGAAGTTTGGTCAAAATAAGCGATGGATTCCGCTAAAGTAATCAAACGGGTCAGTATAACGAAATAGATAAAGACTTAGTTGGTTGAAGCGACAGATCTTGCCAAAACAACTTGAATGCCCTAAATGAAATTAAAAGAGTACCGGAAAGAATTTACCAAGCTTCGATTTAATTATGATCAAGGGGTAAAATTGGAAAAGAAAATATATACGTAAGAACTAAGTAGTGGACATATAAATTATAAGTCTTTATTACGAAATATGAGAATACGGTATGCTTAGTAATTCAGTAGGAAGAAGATGGGTTCAGCGAGTTCGTTGGCTGAAATATAGTAAATGGGTTAAATTACAAAATATAGGAAAAATCATAATTTAAGTGTTGTAATCATTCGTGATGACGGCACCACAACTATGAAAGCAAAGAATATCAATTTACGGACAAATTTCCAAAAGTTTCAAGTCATATAACGATGTACGGAACGCGAAACGGGTCGAACGGGCGAATATATAATACTGCAGCAAAATGTCTGCAGCAGGTTCCGTCGGCGACGCCACTTCTGGCCGTCGCCGACGCATTGTGTATTACCCGACGCCTTATGTTACTGTCTATGGTGGTCTTGACCCTACGCACAATTCTATATGGCATCGCCGACGCGGTATGATGTTGTCGCCGAAGCCATTCAGTAAATTGGAAATTTAAATTTTTATTATTTGTTAAGTTATTATATCATATTCTTCTCATTTAAGCATATTACTGATAAGATATAAAATTTTCAGTCTTTAAGGAGATCACAAGTCAAGCTTCGACGAAGATCAAGCCATGCTAAAGTACCGAACATGTCTGAAATTCAAGCTTCCATTTTTGTTTTGTCTGGTTATGTATTAACAGTATCATATGATGTAAAATGATATTTTAATACTTTAACAACTTAACTATTTTGGGATATTAATGTAAGTAGTATTATATAAAAAAAATAAATAATATAAGGGTGTTTCAATTAAAGATCATATGTTATGTAATAAAAGGAAAACATATTTTTTACAAACATATAAAAAGTAAAAAGAAAAAATAAAAAGACTTTCTTTCATTTGATTTTTTTAAAAAGTAAAAACATAAAACTTTCCTTCATTTAATTTTTTTAAACAATATTCTTTTAATCTATGTCATATGTGTTGGACTTGAAACCTAAAACCTCACTCTCTTCCAAACCCAGGTGATTAAACTTGATATGCGAACTAAACATGCAAACGTGAAATTTCGGTTTTAAAATACACACATGTCATTCTCATTGCAACAATCAAACCTAAAATGGATGTCATCATGAAAGGTGTGGGACGCAACCTGTTATTCACCGAATTACATATGGAGATTTGAATTTATACACCATGTACTTTGGGAATCTATTTAAGTTTTGATGTGTTTATGGTTTTTGCAGAGGGGACTGTTAACAGTTGACGACCATGTAAATTTTAGTTTACACCCTTTTATTTGTTTTTGCATGAACCAAAGTAAACTGTAGTTTACTATTATAATAAAGTGTAGTTTAACTAAACAATAAAACTTAATAAACTAACCTTTTCATATACATCATTACAAGTAATTTTTTATTATATAAATTATTTATTACAACAATAACAACTATACACAGTATATCTCACAAATATCAAAGCTATTCGTAAAGTCTGAAAGGTAAGATGTAAACAAACTTTACCTCTAATCGTGTGGGTAGAGAGACTATTTGCAGAGAGACTCTCGACTCGTAAACTATTTATTATTTATATTGATTTTTTATTTTTAATATTATAATTATTTAAAAATTGTTATTTGTTTTTTGTTGTATATTCACTATTTATATTTATATTTTTTATTATTTATAAATATTAGTTATTGTTTATTTCTATAATAATAAGAACAAAAAATAAAAAAATAGCACTTTGTTACGATAACTTAATCATTTGATTTACATATAAAGTTTTAATCTGTCTTTACATATGCAACTGGTTGTAATATGTAATTTTTATACATATTTTGACGTGATTCGAATATATTTACCCAGCCAGTTGTACACCTTTCTCTCTTGAGTGTCCATAGGTTGTTTGTTTTAGCAATTATATAATCTCCATGCAATTATACCGTTATGAAATGACTATCATTCATGTGTGCAATTGTAATTACCTTTTTATGTGGGAATTGGTCAAAGCCTCTCCATAGCGAGAAGCGTATTGAACTGTTTCTCCTCTCTTCAGATATAAAATGAACAATTACATATTGCTTGTTCTCAATCAAAAACCATGACTCTAGCATAATCATCACGTGTTTTTTGGTGTAATACCCGACCCCGACCAACACAGTTACGTAAAGCAATCTTTGAATGAGCCACAAAAATCCTTTGTATACTCATTTTTAAACTCCAACAGCTCTTCCATCAGTGCTCTCCAGACTAATAGCCATTAATCTTAGGGTTATGCAAAGGGTCAGAACTGAACTGACCTGACCCGGACCCACCAAAACCGAATACCCTTTTATTGATGAAATCAAAAACCACGAACCAAATTTTAGAAGGCTATGTGGTTCCGGGTCCTAGAGGTTCTGATGGGTCGGGTAAAGGGTCTAATGGGCCAGAACCATTTTATGTAATAGGGCCTTTGAAGGGTTATATCTTCCCATTCTTTTAACATGTTCGTCAAAGAATTCCTCGATATGGTTCCAACGATAGCCCATGAGCTTTTTTTAAGTCACTCTTTGTTCCCCGACTTATGTTTTAGTAACGGTTTTGTCATTCTCATCACTCAAAACACTATGTGAATCCATTATGTATACATCAGAAAACAATGATACATGTATCTATACATCAATTTATGTCCCACCCCCTGGCGCGTTGCGGCGGGGTCGTAAAGCCATGACAAATAGCATCAATGCCACACCATCGCGAGTGACCACCAACACTGAAGTTGCGGCGTGTTAATGCGGAGAAATTAGACCGAGACGTAAAACATGGAAAATAGTAACTAAGTTGATTAAGGACCCGTGCATTGCGACAGGCCTGTCAAACTTGGAACTAATAGATGACGTAAAAACGTTGAACTACACACGCACGTTACACCATGTTAACTTGCAAAATATAGAATGGAGCGTAAAATAAAACGTAAAAAACATTGAACCACACACAAATATTGCGTCATGTTAACTCGTAAAATTTAGAACAAAAGGTAAAACGAAATTTATGCGAAATATGAAAAGTATAGGGGACCAAATTTGAAAGTAAAAAAATTGTGAGGTTAAATTGGAAAAAAAACAAAAACTTTTGGGACTAAAAGTATAACATCATAATTTTTTTTAAATACCTTTATGCATCAAAATGTTGCTTATTTACAATAGATAAATTACCCTGTTTCAATAAACAAATGAAAATGAAATGGTCAAACAAAATGAATGGCTAGAATTTAGTTCATTTAGTTTACAATTGGAAATTCATAGCATTATAGACCAGTGACATATTAAACATAATATAAGACTTAAAAACTATTAGATGTTAGGTTCGATTCAACCCACGTACAATAAATCCAAAAAGTTTCATTAATTAAACTTGACATGTAAAGTGAACATGCAAATATGAAACTTCTGTTTTGAAAGACAATCTCATTATCATTATCACTATAATTCTGTACCAATCAAACCTAAAATGGATTTCATGATGAAACATGTGGGACCAACTAGTTATCACCGAATCAAATACACACGTACATCAAAGCGGTAAATGTGTAATTTGAAGGAAAAACTTTTATACATATATAATGTGAGGATGCGGTACAAAGTGCAAATATTGTGGGAACTCAGAAATCACAACAATATAACACATGTTAATAAACATATGGACATATTCACTTGATAGAAGTGAGTTTAAAGCATCTACAACGTGGATGGTTTTTAAGAAGTCCAACATTGTGGGGAGGAGTTTGCAGTCAGTTTAATTTTTTTATAAATTCGGTCTCCATATATCCTTACAGGGTCACATATACACACGTGTATGTATATATACAGGTAAGAGTTTCTTTACAAATGGTTAAATTTTTAAAAACGCTAAGAAGTTATATGAATTGAAAATGTGACAACCATTAAAATTCAAGGTGGATGGTATAAGAATAATTCAAACAAATTAGTCTAATATGGGTAAAACACCATGTAACTGCAAATAAAACACTATATACCCGCTACAAATAAAACACTGCATAATAAACACTTTGTTACTTTACAAAATAAAACACCAATTAACCTGCTATAACTAAAAAATCATTGTATGAATAGCACCAAAATACCATGAACTAAAAACACTTCGTCGAAACATAATTTATATATATATATATATATATATATATATATATATATATATATATATAGCAATATGATACTAATATTAAAGATTAACTACACTCGTTATTATGGTTTATTTTTTGTTTAACGAAAATACATATATAAGAGTTATTGGTGTTTAAAAAAGACGGGGAGAACTTATATGCGTATTGTATATGAGTTTCTGAACTTAAGAAATGCTGAAATTACATTTTTACCCCCATACTATCAAATAAATATTTAAAAATAAAACATAATTCACAAAAATGCTACTAATCAATCTCATCTATCGAAAATTACAATCTAATGGTCCATAATGTATCTTTAGCCTTTTTAGAAAAAAAACCCTCTGTAGCCTAACTCTACTATATATATATTTGTGGAGGTTTGTATGTTGTGAGAAAAGTAAGGGTTCTTTACGAAATTTTGAAAATATGATGTGACACTGAGGTGAGAGTTAGTGGAGTATGTACATTGTGGATGCTTTTAATGGGAAGGTCTTAGGTTTGATACATAGGCAGGCATGGAGCAATTTAGGAAATGTGAAGTAGTGGAGGCGTAGTGTAGATTTAAAGTTGTATTTGTCAATTAAAAAAACAAGAATATGACACATGTACTTCAAGTCAGTGGTATTCGTTATTATGGTTTTCGATCTATATAAAACACGTGTTAATTAATATCCTTTTGGATATATCACGAGTTTATCTTTTGAGTTTTCTTTTTCGATTACTATAATAAGTGTCGAGATCATAACAACTCAAATCGATACTGAACGTCCGCCGTATATGATTCATAAATCCACTAGTTTTTTTTGTATTTAAAACAACCAATATTACATGCATTTCATATCCTTTTAAGGGCCCCCTCCATCTTTGCAAAATTTAGGTGGATCATTGAATTCCCATTAGGCCTTGATCTAGGATGTCTTTTATTTGTTCTTAAAATTCAAATCGGACCCTCTTTCTTGCGTCTCCCAATGTCTATTTCGAACATGCTTTTGCAAGCAGAGAGGTTTGGTTAAAAGGGCTGTCAACTTTTGTTTTAAGATATACTCATTCAATGGTTAAATTTTTTTTTTTTTTTGTATGGGATATACTCGCTCCTCATGTGACAACTTCACAAAGGGTGTTATTGACTAAATATTTGGCAACCCTAAAGACCCCATGTAGGTTTGTAGATATGTTGTCAACTCAACTGGAAAGTGGCTTAGAAACATGGCGGATCTATGAACAAAGATCGGGTTTCTAGGAAAGAATTGAACTGTTCCAGTGGTGTGGCGCTTCCTTTTAAAGCGATAGTTCCCGAGTTCGATTTAGAACTATTTCCTTAATTCTTTTTGATGTGTTTCTTCTAAATTTTATTTTAATGTAAAACGGTAAAACCCATATTACTGATTTAGGGTTAAACTCAGACATCACTCATAAGACTGCCCCACCTGCCTTAACCTCCGGCCGCTGGTTGTGGATATAAAAATAAAGCATCCAAAATCCTATAATAATAAGTATGTTTGTGGATATGATTTACGAAACCCTAGTTTTGTTACTATCTATGCCTTTGTTCATCGCCATATTGAAATTACTTATTTCATGATTATGATTATACAAATAAAGCAGATGACACCTCTTGCCCTTTTATTAAGTCTCATCTGTTATTGTAAGACTTTCCCCATGTTTTCCTTGAAAGAATTGGATGTGTTGTGCATCAAAGATTATGGGGATGAAAGTTTAACATGTTACCCACATATTGTGACTTTTTATCAGTCTTTTATGCAATAGCACATCTGCACAATTTGATCTTGTTTAATGAG
The DNA here is from genome assembly GCA_947069175.1 of Scalesia atractyloides. Classification (NCBI taxonomy): domain Eukaryota; kingdom Viridiplantae; phylum Streptophyta; class Magnoliopsida; order Asterales; family Asteraceae; genus Scalesia; species Scalesia atractyloides. The sequence goes on along the minus strand of CAMTDV010000002.1, from coordinate 5,843,134 downwards.
TGTAGGCCTCATCAAAGAGGTAATTGTTTCAACTTTACTTTGAAATTGAGGTAATTTCTTTTATTTTTTGTTTTTGACTCGACTCAATATATAATGGAACTAGATATGAACGTTACTTGTAGTTGTGATTTGTCGTTTATATAGTATAGTTATTTTATATCAACTTGTGATTTGATATGAACTTTAGGTCTTTATCAATTCTTGTTTTTTTAAACTTGAATTTAAGGCCTAATGCTAATAGGAAATTTGATATGAAATTTTTATGTTTCGTGACCCGCCTAACCCGACCCGACTCAGCCCGAAAACTCAACGTATGGTTGTGAAATATTGATCACTAAAAAAGTGAACCCATAGGAAAAAAATTTTAGATCCGCCCTTGCTTAGAAGAGCAAGAGATTATTAAACCATTTGACAGCCACATACTTCCTCTATATATTTATTTACAAAAAAAAGTGAGAGATCACAAAACTATTTGGCGATCACTCCAAACCTAGTATTGATTAGTGATGAACATTTGGTATTGGGTACCGGTACTGTACCGTGTATCTTCGATATCGATATCCATTTTCCGTGTTTTTAGATACTGGCATTTACGGATAAAACACCGATACTAGTATCATTTTTTCTCGTTTTCAGTACCCGATACCAGTTCGGTACCAAACAGATACCATACTCATCCCTAGCATTGATAACTTGCACACCTAATTGACAAGGCTACTTGGGGGGCCTTAGAGGTCGCCAAAAAGTCACACTTCCAAGTTTTTGACCCATTTGATGAATGTTGAATGGGTGTATCCTAAATAAAAATAAAAAAAGAAAGACGAATGAAAGATAGGTAATAAGAGAGAGATAAGTAAAAGAATTTTTTAAGGTTTCGAGATAAAAGGTTTCAACTTTTTTCTATCATTTAGGAAAGAATAGACAAATAATATAATTGAAAAAAAAACAGGACATACAAAATGAGTTTATTGTCTAGCTTCTTGCTTTTCATTTTTAATAAAACTAGAATTAAGCTTTCTGCGTTGTGAGAGGGCGTAAAACTATACCGAATAGCACCAATACCACATCACCGCTAGCAACCATCAACACTGAGTCGATCTAGAAATCACGTGTTGCGACGAAACTGTCAAACGGGAAAAAATAAACGTAAAAACATTGAACCACACATGCATGCTACACCGTGTTAACTCGCAAAAATTTGAACTAGACGTAAAGCGAAACATAAAAATCGTTGAACTACACACGCACATTGAACAATGTTAACTCGCAAAATTTTGAACTAAACGTAACGCGAAACGTAAAAACGTTGAACGACACACGCACGTTGCGACGTGTTAACTTGCAAAATTTAGAACGAAAGTAAAACAAAAATTTACCAAAAATGAAAAGTATAAGGGACCAAAGTTGAAAGTAAAAAAGTTGTGCGGTTAAATTTCAAATAATAAAAACTTTTAGGTTAAAACTGAAAAAAAAAATTGTGAGGCTAAAATTAAAAAAGATGAAAAGCTTTTAGGTTAAAAGTAAAAAAAAAATTTTAAAATCCTAAAGTATGAGGTATAACAGCATCATGTACCAAAATGTTATGGTATATAAATTTTAGCCGTTCTAAAAAACTTATAAAATGAGTTTTTTCTTTCAATCTTACATGAGTAAGGTGTTGCTATGGGTATAAACGAGTCGAGCTAAGATCAAGTACGAACTCGTTTAACTTATGAGAGCTCGAGCTCGAGTTGCAGCCTCATATGGTTCGAGGTTTGTTTCTAGTGTTCGAGCTCTGTTGTTTATTAGTTATTATTTAAATTCTATTAGTTAGAATTATTGTTTTATAAAAATTATATATAACAAAATATATGTATCATAACTCAATGAATAAAGCATAGGTATAATCAAACTCTGTACAAACAAATTGAATACTAACCGTGTAAGGGAAATCATATTTGATAAATAGGATTAGGTTTGAGAGTGAACAACTTTTTGAGAGTGAATCGAGAGAACGAATTTTAGCCCTTAATCATTTTTTAGCTTAAAAGGGTAAGACTGACATTAACCAAGTATGTTTATTAATATCTCTTAGTTTTCTCATCTCTTAACTCCCTCTTTCTCATTTTTAATTATTTCTTTATTATTTTAATTATAAGAAATTGAAGGGCTTTAAATTTTGATAGATCATCATAGATTATGACATTATTATTCTACATCTCCAGCTCATATATTAAAGTTGATTAATGAATATTGCATGTATTCTTATAACTCAAAAAGATGATAAAGACAAAACTATTAATTTTTCAAATTTATTTTAGAAATATTATGTTTACAAATTATTTAATTTCTAAATATTCGTAGCACTAATTTCTTTATCCATAGATTTTGTTTTAATTTTAACTTGAATATTGTTTTTCTTTTATTATCCGTATATATAGATATCATAATATATTGTTTTTACCTTTTTATAATTTTCAATAAATATTGAAAAATTTCTCTAAGATTGAAATTGTAATTATTTTTGGACATTAACTTTTTCTGAATATGTGATGAGTTATTTATTTTTGCTACTTGTTTCGATTTCATTAATTTCATAATTTTTATATGAATCTACTCGTGTGCATGCATAATATACTATATGTTGTTAATATACACATATCTAACCATTTTTTTGAATATAATACATAGATGTATAAAAGTCTGTACACATGTGTATAAACTAACAGTTGTGTATCTTGTATAAACTGATAGTTAGTGAGACTGTACACATGTGTATAAACTAATAGTTGTGTATCTTGTATAAACTGATAATTAACGAGACTGTACACATGTGTATACATTAACAGCTGTGTAACTTGTATATACGGAAACTAGCGAGATTTTATGGATTTTGATTATATTGTTTAATAAGTGCAATTTACAAAAGACGCAAATACCCTTCTTTCAATTTTTTAAAGGGAAGTTACAACATTATAATAACAATCTTGACATTGTTTAAAAATCTCTAGATGATGTAATCCAATGATCCAGATTAGTTCACACAGTTCACTCTCAACCTACTGTTCATTCTAGAACCCTACCCTTGAGAAATAATGCTTAGTAATTATTATTATTATTATTATTTATTATTATTATTACTTAAACATGAATTTAATATATAAAATAAAATAAATAACAAGCTCGTTCAGGCTCGTAAGACAGCTCGAACTTAATAAATAAAGCTTTGGCCGAGACTCGTTTACTAAATAAACTTATTTTTAATCTCGGGCTCGAAGCTTGAGCTCAACTTGGTTTAGTTATTTTCGAGCTGATCTCGAATAGCTTAGCTCGTTTACACGTTAGGTGTTCAGGTGTTGTGTTGTTGGCTAGCACTTAGAATTAAAGCTTTTAGTTATATTTCCCAACCACCGGTCCACCTAAGAGTGTTGGCTAGTATTAGAATTAAAGCTTTTAGCTATATTTTTTTAACGATCCTATGTTTCGTTTTTTTTGTCTTTCTCGTAACAATTATTTACTTCTTATAACACCTTTTTAAAGTTAAGTTTTAGAAATATGCTATGTTAACTAACCTGCATTTGATCTTGATGATTCGTTTATGTTGTGTTTCAAATAATTAAAACAGAACAACCTGGTGTTTGGAAACATTATCGAGCCGTTGGAAAACATTTTTGATAGTGTTGTCAATTATTTTTTCTTGTGGTTTGCAAATAGGAACCGTCAATTATTATTTCTTGTGGGTTGCAAATACCTCTTTACTTACTTTTATATGATACATTATACATCTTAGTTGCATTTTGTACATATCTTGACTCCAGAACTATTAATTATATATCTCATATATAGTTATTATTGATTTGGAGGTCTCGTTAAGAGCAACCACTCTAATTCTCGAAATAGAGATAAGGTTTGTTTTTATCTTATCCTCTTCATACCCCAACCCCTACAGCCTACAAATGAAACTTTAGTGGGTTTGTTTTTTTACGACAACAACCATACTTAGTACAATCTCAATCATAGCTAAGATTTTGGTATAGTTTGCGAAGGGTGAAATATATGCAAACTTTACTTCCAACTCAGAGGATAAAGATGCTGCATTCAGTAATATCTCCAGGTTCGAGCTCATATTTAGACAGACATAAGAGCAAATCAAAACATACATAGCTACTCGAAAAATCTACACCAAAAAAACATAGAATACTAAAATAGACTTAGAAAGCTACTAATAACATGAAAACGTAAATTATGGACATATAACACATCGTATAGACACATCCAAAAGATAACATGCAACGGCTATCAAAATGAACTTAAAAACTAAGTTTCTAAAGTAAGAATCTAATACAAATCTGCATTATCAAAATGAACTTAAAAACTAAGTTTCTAAAGTAAGAATCTAATACAAATCTGCATTATCCTCCTAAAAGTGTTCAACCGTAATCTTATTACAAACTCTTATCCTTTATCGTGTCTTTAAAGAGATGCAACTTTAACAAATTATGCTAATCCACTCTTTCAAGTCACTTTTGATTTGCCTAGACTGAAAATATATTGTTTGTTTGTTATATTTAATTAAATTTACTATATCCAAATTCTGAAAAAGACAACGTATTCATTTCTCTCCGTTTCTACACTTTTTTATCTAAAAAATAGTGAAACTTGTTAGGAAAATTATAAATAATGATTATATTCAGTAAACTATGGTTTTATCTCCCTAAGCTTTGGGGGCGAAAACAGGTTTATCCCTTATTTTCAAAATATTGTGCTTTACACCCCAACGTTTCCTGATTACATCAATGTTCACCTCTGAGAGCATAAACCCATATAAGAGGTAAACTTGATTCCGCCCCAATACCTCAGGGGGTAAAACTGTAGTTTACTCAATTATATTTGTGATTAATACAATTATTAGTTAATTATAAGCTAAGATGAATGAGACATCTAAGCTTTAATGTTATGGAAAATTGTGTTTGTCCCACATTAGTAGAGAGATAATTCATTCATTGGTTTTATAAGTAGAATTTTTTACAAAAATACTGAAAAATAAGAAAAGTGGATACCAGTATCAAATATACCAGTTCAGTACCGGTATGTATTGATGTTTTACCCGTAAATACCGATACCAAATGCTCATCTCTATTCTTATGTAATTACTCACACTTAGTGGTAGCCAAGTCGCCTTTACTATATTTTGGGTGCGACTTGGGTGTAGGTTGGCTCTTGATTTCTCACTGGATGGGTCTGATCAAGTTCTAGAAGTAATGAAAGTAAAGATAAACTCATTACAATTAAAATCTAAATTAAACTCAGACTTTAATTTACTAGACCTTTAAGTTCATATATACTAGACTCTGTGTCTTGTGGAAAACACACAGAAAATCAGTGGTTTCGTATGGTCCGGATATCACCCACAAACACTAACGAATTCCCTAATTTTGCTTTGTTTCACGCTCTTGTTTCAGGTAGTTTTTCAAGTGCTTGGCTATCCCTGGCAGTATAATCTGCTTTGGGCGTTGTACTAGAAACAGACGGGTTTACCTGGATGGCCTGAAATCTGATTTAAGGGAAGTGTGTTCTTCATATGCCTCGGTCACATTTATTCTATGTATTTTATTTATTTCGTTATAATCTGTTCTTAGTCTTGGTTTAGATTTTGTATTTTATTTTATTTCAATTTAGCTCCTTTTTCATTTATATACTCTAATCCGAATATGGCCTAACAAAAGTTATTTTATTTTATTTCTGAGCGGTTTTCCTGCCAAACTATCATATCTCTTAGGGGCCGTCTCAGGCCCGACTTCGGCCGACGACGCCCCTAACAGCGCGCCGGGTGGCTCGTTGGCGTCGCAGGCATCGGCCTGCAGCCGATGGGGACGATGCTGTATCTCTCCTTCTCTACACACACCTATACATACATACATATATATATATTTTTAGCCCGTCCTCTATTTCCTAGGTTCATCCCCTTTAGGCCCGTCCTCACACCCATTCTACGTGGCACTGACATGGCGGGTCGTCCTCCAAGAAGGCCCGTCACCTACATTTAGTAGCCTTATAAGGCATGGAAACTCATTATTTTATTCTGAATTATCTTTTGGTGAGACGGAGAACAAATCTTATCTATGTGTGGCCTATCAAACTTATTTTAGAGCCTCATGTTAAATTTACTTACGGTAATTTCCATAAAATAATCCACATGAAGTTTATGTTTTCGTTGTTATATCATACAAATTGTTTTGTATTATTATTAATGATTTCTTCCTATTTTTTTCTTCAATATAACTATTATCACATTTCACTAAAAAACTTGCAAGGTTACATCAAAACAGAAGGTAGATGATCAACAAGCTGCGCCGCCACCCCTTTCTTTTCTATGAATCTATAAATCAAAATAGAAAAATTGTAAAATTCAAACAAATAAAAAAATTCATTCCATAGCAATGAGGAAAAAAAAGGGGTGACTTACTTTTCTAGAACACTATAGATGTGGTCCTAGTTTTTGCTTTCATCTCTTTTCATTTTGTTACTCTATAGGTGCCCAAAAATCCCTTTCCATCTATTACCCGCTCTTTCTAATGGCAGTGGCGGACTCAAGAATTATTTACTGGGGGTACGAATGAAGTGTTCAATCATATTTTCGAGGGGTGCAGTCGGGTTTTTTTTGCCTAAAATATACACTGTTTTTTTCAAGGGGTGCGGCCCCTTTCTTTCGCTCTAGCGGCTTTGGGCTGCATTATAAATCTAGCATTGACGTCGATCTAATCTCTAGGCTCAAGCTTCTATGACCACGAGAAGAACCGTGACTATCACCTTTCGATATCGCTATCTATAGTTGACTTTCGGGAAAGGTACCGTCAATGGACTTAAAAGAACAAAATATGTTGTTTTTAGGTGATGTTGAAGCAACATGGAAGCAAGGGGACAAGAGAGGCGTGAGTTAACAATTCGAATTATACGATGATGCAATGTAAGCTGTTAGACTACACAGTATGGCATGTGTTGTTTTGGCGTGGTGGCGGCATGGAGGGGGCGGCAAGATTTCCACCGGCGTGGAGGGACGTTGATGTGTGATGTGGCAGCGTTTCATCGGTGAGTGGTATTTGGGTTAGTTTTAATTGGTTATTATTAGTTTATTTTATTTACTTTTAAAACGCCTTCTTTCAAGCCCTTTCCACCCCCGTGTTTGTTTTTTACCACGCTCCAGGCTTACGTGACTACCACGTGGCGCTTCATGTCCCTCCATACTGTAAAGTGTTATCGTGATGTAATTGTGAAACGTGACAAAAACATTGACACTATCGTGGTAGTGTTTATGGAAATGGGAAAAGGTAAATATCATTTTTCATCATGCAAAGTGAATTTCCAATTTGGACGTCATTATCATTTTAAATTTTAAATTTGTAAACAATAAAACCTAAAAACGGATGCTATCATGAAACGTGTGAGCCCAGCCTTAAACCGGTGCCTATCTACATGTAGAGGTGCGAATAAAAACCAGTTACAATAACCAAAACCAAATCCGGTTCATAATCTGAGCAATCGGTTTAGGTTAGAAAAAAAATCATAGGTTAGGGACTGATCATGAGATTAAGAGTGAGAACTGGTTAGAAACCAAAATAACTAGTTATCTGGCTATTACCGTTGCAAAAAAAAAAAAAAAAAAAAAAAAAAAAAAAAAAAACTCACAAACTCTTAAATATTAAAAAAACGTCTCAAATAGTCAAATGGCATCTAAAAGCATTAATTGGTGTTGTATCTTTGTCAAGCGACATAACAGTTGTGTAAGTTTTAACGACAACAATTATCTGGAAATTGGGTCATATTTTGATCTATACGAATTGTCGAACAAGTTAAAATTAGCTCGATGCAAGAAATGTGATGGATTTTACGATCATGCATCTAACACGCTTTGGTTGAGTAACCATATAGATGGAACTTGGAAGCTGGTGGATAATGTCCCGGCTAAGAGTCAAGCAATACTTAACTTATATAATACATTAAAAATACTAAACAAAATACGTTCTCACTCCGATTAAACCGATAATTAGTTTTGTTTGTTCATTAAACCAACTGAACGATTGGACTTTATGGATTAGTTTAAAAATGTTAGTATCAAATTGGATGGGACCGTTTTCTTAATCCTATAATATAGTAAATTTAATAATATTGTTAAAATATTACATAGTTGGATTAGTTTAAAAATGTTAGTATCAAATTGGATATATGGATGGGACCGTTCTCTTAGTCATATAATATAGTAAATTTGATGCTAATATGTTGATACATAGTTCCAAAAGTCCATTTGACTCTACAAAATGACTTTTTTCTCCTTATTTTAAAATGTTTGGGTATTTTATGTCAAAACTTAAAAGTTTAAAATTAATTGGTATATTCATACATAATTCCGAATAAAAATAACACACATATTTAAAATTTTCAAGTAAATATGTAGTGTTCATGTCAACCCGTGAATATATTGACGTTTTTAGGTTCGTGTCGAGTTTGACCTGCCCACCTGCAAACCCGACCCATCTAACAGACCCAATAGCCAAACACTGAAACTGTAGTAACAAATTAGTTTGGGTAAATTCCAAATTTTCAATAATTTGGTAAAGCCAGGCTTACAAGTATAATGTGATAACTTTTTGCAATAAGAGTAAAAGAGTGAGTTGGTCATATATTACATAAAAGAATGGTATAAATGGCAAAAAAAAGGAGCATGAAACTTGTTTCCCAAGTTTCATACAGCAACAATGGGTGACTGGCTAAATTAAAAAAAAAACACTTAAAACACCAAATGGATACCTTTCAGGTTATTTTTCTGCATCGGAGTGTGCAGATGCTTGCGAATTAACATCGTCCTGCGGTTTCTTTTTCCGATTCCTTTTTGGGAGTTCTGGCAATGACTCGTTCTCAGCGCGACGACCCTCAGCGCCCCTAGTGTGGTGTCGTCTCGGCTGCCTTGATTTGGTTTGAGAATCAGGGTCTGGTGCATTTTCCACTGAACGATGACGCCGATGTCTACGTTCTCTTCGGGACATTTTTTGGCCTGCATCTGCAACAATGGGTTAAAACTTTAAATACATGATTTCTATTACAAAAAATACTTAGCAAACAAGTTGAAAGTTGTTCCTATAAAACAGAAGAATTATAAATCTCTAAAATAATAGATAGAAATACCACTAATAGAGAAGTGTGTTTTTATTTCTAACAACCTTCTACATTGTAAATAATTTGAAAAATTACATTGTTATCACAATAATATACTTCTTGTAATAATCATATATGACACACGTAAAATATTTATACATAAAATGAGCACATACAATCATACATGTCTGTTTCCACATTTTGCCAATATGTATAGGTTATAAAAAAATCATTATTAGATAGGATTTGATGATTATTATCATTATAATCAGTGGCGCCTTTGATGGTGTGCGCGGAGGACCTCCGCACAAGGCCCGTGATTTCAAGGGGCACGCGATTTTTTAAAAAATCCGATATATATATGTTATTATTATTATTTTTAAATCTTAAACACATACCAATTCCGATATAGGCACATTTACAAAGATTTTTTATGGTTTTAGAATTTAGCCTACTTGGCATTAGGTTCATTGAGCCCAATACTAATTTGATTTTTTTTATAAAAAATAATAATAAAACGTATGTGAATTCTCAGAGACGCCTCTGATTATAATGACATTTATTGTAGCATTTTGCATTGATTCAGGCATTATAATTAAAAGTTTGAATTATCTAACCTTCAGACACCCAATCAGGACCATCCTGACTTGAGGCTTCGGATCCGTTCGATGATGCAGGTGTACCAAACCCTTCATCTGAACCCGAACGAGATAAAGGATCAAATTTGGATTATCGAAACAAATGATACAATAACAGTTTAACACCATGGTGAGAAACATGAAACATGAAACATACCCAGCTGGGAGATTCTTGGGCCTGTCCATCGCATCCGAAATGAGCGACATGCTTCACGTCCGTTGGACCGCCAATCTGTATTTCTTGTTTTTTCTCTTCTTCTGCGGAAAACGGATCACAGAACGCGTTAATATAAACATGTGCATTGACATTGATTATGGGTTAATGAAGAGGAAGGAGAAAAAGGGCTGACCAAAAACTTGAGAGATGTATCTAAGGCCTTTAAGAAGTCCTTTCACCTTATGAGCATTCATCTTCAAAGGAATTATGGTTTGGATCAGGAGGGGGTCTTTTGACCCCATAAAATGCAGAAACCAATTTAGGTAAATAAAATCAAACAGATTGATGCATAAGAATGGGGTATGAGAAAGAAACAGAAAGGAAACGAGACATAGAAATAATAATAATGGTAAAAAAAAAAGATATCAACAAAATGAAAGGGTGCTACCAAAATAGCCATTGACATATTTTTTGCTTGAAATATTTAGGTCATATCTGGTGCCAAATTTGTCATAATTTGAGCCATTGACATTATCTTTACGCGAGTAGCGCATTTTGATTAGATGTGATCGTTTGCAACAGTCGTTATAACCTTTTTTAAAAAAAAGTTGATGCTATTTGGATAATATGTTTAGTCGAAAAGGCTATTTATATGATTTGCCTTTTTTACCAGCCTAAGCAAGTAGTGAAAAATATATAGATGTGAATGAGAGGTGATTGAGAAGGAGAGAGAATACCCTTCCCCTTGGCATCATGGCGTGTACTCTATGCATGTATAGTTGTTTTTTTATACTGGTCACATTGGTTAGCAGTATACTGGTGGTGACCCGCGAGTTTTCCAGTGACGGGTTCTCACGGTTATAAATAAGACGTCATATACACATTCTGAGTCTAACCAAAGAGATTATAATATTATATAGATGTTAATTATAAGTTTAACAGATTGTGGAAAAAAGAAAGGGTACACATAAGAGTTTAGTTTCTTGTTCATAGGACATCTTGAGGCTTAACGAGTGTAGCAGATAACCAATAGTTCTTTCTGTTCATTACTATGCTTTCATATCATCCAGACCAAGGCCAGCCTGCCAAACAGAATCACATAAATTAATTGACGTAAATTAATTTAAGGGAAACAAATCATACCAAATGTGTACTAATACTAAGCATGATGATCTCACCAAGAATTTGTGGTTCTCCTGTAGAATCGGCGTGAATGTTGCACAGAATTTTTCAATATCAGAACCGATGTCACCATTTCCAGCCACAACATCCATGAACTTCTTCCTGTCTGGAGCAAGCTTCATTGCAACCTGTGTATCCATTTTGGGATTATAAACAAGCAAATAATGTATAGAGTAAACCTCAATTTACAACCTTGTGGTAAGGGGCAAAAATCACCCCCAAGGAACTTAATGCCATCTACAACTTCAACGTTTGAAATTGACTGGTATCTTTGTATTACCTTGATAGACCATACAATTAAGTTACAGATTAGTTTTATATATCATTATATTTAGTGGTACTAAAGTGTATCTTTATGTTCTATATCTAGGACATTCTTGTAATCATTATTCAAATAATTAATACAATCTTTACGTTCTATTATACCCACAGGGGCATTATTGTCTTTTAACCCCCACCCAAACCCTCTTTGTCCAAATAAAACCTTATCATTTTTCCACACACCTCATTTTACAACCCTGCATTATACCAAAAATATTTTCCTTCCAAATTCAAATCCGTATAACCATATTGTTCGGGTGTTCATATGGTTATATAGGTTATATAGGGTGTTCGTATGATTACACAGATTTGAATTTGGAAGGAAAATATTTTTGGTAAAATGCAGGGTTGTGATATGAGAATAAGTTTAAATCATAGGTACGTGTATTGATATGAATCAAGGGGAAAATAGTCTTTGTACCAGTCAACGTGACGGTCAACTAACAGAAGGTTGTAGATGGCAATAAGTTCCTTAGGGGTGTTTATAGTAATTTTTGCCCCTTACCACAAGGTTGTAAATTGAGGTCTACTCTAATATTAAAAGAAAAATAGAAAATGAAGGTATAATAATGAAAAGAAATACTAACTGTAAAAGTTGAACTGGCCAACCAGCCATGGTATTTCTTCAGTGTTTTAGTATAGGCTTCAGTACAAACTTGCGACATGGCCCAGTCTTCATGCTCCATTAAGTTACGGAATAACTCTAGTATGAAATCCATTGCCCTGAAAATGTAAACACTTGTGTGCATGAAGGGTATTTTGGATTTGATTATTTGTGTTAACTTTTAGAGAAGTGTTGATTATCCTCACCTAGTTAACCATAGTAGACCGTTGGTGCAACTTGATGAACCTTCTGCTGTCTTAGCTGCAACCTCCACTTGAACCATACTGTATAGGTTCTGAAATTCTGCTGGGTTGGACAGATATTTTTTCTCCAACCTCTATAGGACGAGATGATCATACACAGCTAAGTTAGGTTTGATAAAATAAATTGAGAGCATAATGCCATTTTCGTCCCTGATGCTTAGCCCGTTTTGCAATTTTCGTCTAAAGGTTTGTTTTTTCGCATCTAGATCCAAAAGGTTTGAAATCTTGCCATTTTCATCCGGCTCGTTAACTCCGTCCATTTTTCTCCGTTAAGTCAGGGGTATTTTCGGTTTTTATGTTAACTTAAAGGGCAACTTGGTCTTTTTCACTTTATGTACAGGCATTTAGCATAATGTACATGTATTCAGAATACCCTTACTAAAAAAAAGACGCAAATACCCCTAACTTAACGGAGAAAAATGGATGGAGTTAAGGACTCAACAGTGAAGATTGAAGGGCTATATCATGAAGAGGTTGAACAGCATATATCCATTCCCTCAACAGTAAATAAAATGCAAATTCATGACTGGAAAACTAATTTGGCATCAAGGTTGACAGAGTCTATTCATTCCCATATACAAGAACAATGCAAATTCATGACCATAGATATCATCGGCCATCAAAATGAAGGGAAAGGAAGAGTGCTTACTGTTATATTACCACCAACGTCAGTCTTGACAAGCGCCATGGCTGCTCCGAATTTGTCTAGCATCGAGTAAGAAAAATAAATCATAAGATGTTGCATGACTAACAGGAAAAGATGCCTAAATTTCTTATTGGATATTGGAGTTTATGGGATCAATTAAAATGCCATTTGTCTTGTATTTCCTCTAGTAATAAAATTTACAACTTAGGGTGCTTCTTCCAACAAGACTGAAAGTGCCATTACTTAGCTGGTAGCTATTCAATTTACAGATAAGTTTATAGATATAATGCAAGGCCATACCAATAACAGGCAATATCTGTTTGCAGACATCTAAGAAAGGCTTGGTAAGCATTTCTCCTTCTTCAGACTTGACATGCTTCATTCCTTCTAAAGCAGGAGCTAACACTGTCCCTTCCGCAGTAGCTAACACTGTCCCTTCCATATTGATGGTTAAGATTACTGCAACAGTAAACAATATCAAATTTACAAATCAGCCTAAATGCTCAAGTTCGGTCCGTTCTACCTTATACAACTGGAAACATAAACAAAAACTAAAAAAATCATCAACAAAACATTGTATAATCCTGTCTAGCACACAAGCTTTATCTATATGCTTCCAGAGAGTTGATGGATGTCAAAATTATAACTAAAAGGTTACAATGTTACATTGTCACGGTCACTAATACTTATGTCACTACTGAGAGTAATCCATTGTAACAACATCAACAAACCACAAGCTACAGATCAGGAAACTCTTAGATCCAACGCTCACAACAACTTTGGATCAGTCAATTCACATTTAACAAAATCAATATCACCTAACAAAAATTAACTCATCCGATCCGATAATCGACATCTAAATCTAACTATATCACCAAACGAATTACTGAATTAAGGTGAAAACACATGCAGAACATTCTAGAACACAATCAGCAAACATGACAACGATATTAAACAAAAATTGCACAGATCATCATAATAGGTATGCGTATAAGTTAAAATCTGATCCATAAACCCTAGATTCAGAGTAATTACGAACTAAACTTCAAATTTACAGAAGAAATGCGAAGTAGATCTGATTTCAATCGATTAATCAACACAAACGTAAACCTAAATCGTCATTACATGAATAAATAAATTGAGAACAAAGATATGAAGTTCGAATTAACCGTTTTTACGTTGCAGGTGTTGTAGCTGAAGTTCGCTTTCAATGGACGCTGATATTTTCAGTGAAGGGTCGTAACAGTCAATAGAGATTCTACTTTTATATAGGAAACCGACTAGAGGATAAGAGTATTATATAGCCCCTCTAGTTTACTAATTTGACACCTAGACCCCTAAATTTCCTGCTAGAACTTTTTAGAACTATCATAAACGCTTTATCAATTATCATACTTCTTAATCTACACCATTGTCCACGGTTTATCTCGAATCATCAACCTAATAGAGAGGGGCGTCACTATGTACATACTACATATGTCTGTATAACTCGGATACGAGCCCCTTAGCGATCACTCAAGTGTAGGGTTAGTTTGATAGCGATGTAAACGCAAGCGAATCATTATGAGATAATTATATATGAGAAATTGGATTATGATAATCCCTAGTAAGCGTTATTGGCTATTGGCAGTCCTACTTTTTTGTGGTAGTCCCACCTTTCAAATATTTTGCCTCCACCAGTCCTCAGTTAAAAAAACTTAACTTAGTAAAGTTTTTTTCCGAATTACAAACTGATGTTTTAGGGATTTTGATCAGACGAGGATACGAATCGATTGATGTAAACTTACCTCGAAACGATGCTCTAAACAGCATAATTTTTGTTAATCGGAAGTTTAAACACCCGAATTGAAGCACCGTTTTTGTTGTTTGGAGCACCGTTTCGAGGTAAGTTTTACATCAGTTGACTCGTATCCTCATTCTGATCAAAAGCCCTAAAACATCAATTTGTAAGGTGAAAAAACTTAACTCTGTTAAGCTTTTAACAGATGACCGGTGAGGGCAAAATAATTGAAAGGTGAGACTGCCAGTAAGAATACACAAAAGTGGACTGTCAATGACCAGTAACGTCTATAAAGGATCATTATAATCCAATTTCCCATTATATACTAGTGTAATATTCATTTTTCACTTTTTAATAATGTACTTATAATTTTATTATGTTACATGAAGTTTGATTATGTATTAGAATACGTCGCAAACGAAGCTATGTCATATATGCATCGAGTTTGCCTACGAATATGCAAGGATGCACCGCATGCCTCTCTCCCCCTCCTCTTACAACCTTTGTCCTCGGTCATCCATTATCTCATATTTCTTTCTTTCTCTTTTTTACTCTCTTCTCCACGTCAGCTTCACATATTTCTTATAGACAACTTATTGAATTTCAATGCTCTTATGACCATAATGATATGATAGTATAGTCTCTACATGAATTATTAAAAAAACCCTTAGAAACAAGATGAAAAAAACACACCCATACTTGTATCTCTAACAATTGTCACGTAATCAAGATGTTTAAAATAATTGTTTCCATTAAATACTTGTACTTTTGTTCTAAGATATAGTACATGTACCCATTTTGATGTTAGAGATGACACCTAAACATTCAATTGTTCTGTTATGATACGACTTACCATATTGAGAGGTTTATTTATTTATTGGAGTTCACTTGTAATGAGGGGTTTACAGTTTCCTTTTTCCTTTTGGAAGTGTGTGTATTTCGGTGTTTAAAAACCGTTTGAAACCAACCAAAACGTACGTAACAAGTCGACTACTTTGGCAACCAGTATGAGATCTAAATGGTTTAGTTCACGGTGTAACAGTTTTTGATCCGGTTTAAAATTTGAATCCAAGTTAAACCAATTTGGCCGCTTAACTTTTGCCATAACTATTACAATCATGATTAATTAATACTACAAAATTTTAATACAAAGTAATAATCTAAAAAAATCAGTTCAAGCTGTCAAACCATTAAACCAACCCTTATACCACCAAACTCGTAAACCAGCCGGTCCAGCAGACCCACCAACCTGTTGGTTTGCTTTATCATTTTCTAAAACTATGGCAAGCGATTCGATGCAAAAGTTTTATCAAAACCAAAACCGAAGCACACCTGCTTGTTTCAACATATGGTGTGTTGTGGGATTAGACTAAAGCCACTTGCCACCACACAAAGTACCAATTGTTCAAGAGTGTCAAGCTTTAGCTGGTCAATAACAAATAACAAGACTATAAAGGGGTCCATGTGTCATTTTAATAGTTACGAAACATACTTTCTCATTTTACATGAAAAAATGTGATGAGGCAAGGAAGAGGCATTATACATATACACAATGATACAAAGAATTACACGGTTTTTGAGTTGCTTCAATCTCATACGGACCCAATATCCGTGACCCATGTGGGTCAATTCCACACGAGGCGTATGTGGGTCCCACGTGTTGGTCCAGCTACAATATGCTAACTCAGGGAAAACTTAAGCACCGAAGGAAGATCTAATGGACATATATAGAGGTCAAGAATCACACAAGAAGAAAAGAATTGGTTACATAGCTGCCTGGAGAATACTTAACTTTCATCAATTTCTTGCCTGAAATCGAAACCAGAAGTGCCCAACGTTAGATATATAGAATGAATTACCACACGTATTAGAGGTTATGTGTTATTTCTAACGGGTAAAATAAAAAAACCGCTTTAAAGAAAATGGGTCAAATACTCAAATAGTCAAACGGGTCGACCCGCGCATTTTTCCACCTCTTAACATGTACATTAGAAAAACTAGTTTAAGACTAAGATGTAATGCTTGCCTTGTTCATATACTTTTTGTGAATTTTTAGTGCTTCTGTCAAAGCCTTTTTTGCATCCAAGCTTCCGGTTATATCACCCATTATCTGGAACAAGAAACGACTATAAATTTCAAGATACCAAAAGGATAAAAGACTAGACTCAAGAGGTTCAAACCATCTACTTATGAGTTATGAATGGGTAGATACTACATGGTGTAGTTTATATCCAATGGTAAAAAAAGTAAATAGAAAAAATTTTGGTTGAATGAAACATGTCAAATAGGCCATAAAATCTCCTAAATCATTTTATTCAAGAGCGATGCAGTTAATGCGGTAAAAAATTGGATATCCGTCAAGGACCGATATTTGAGATATTGGTTATCGCGGTGAGATATCGGTAATTTTAATATCATGCTGAATTTATATATATAGAAATTTAACACTAACAATTTAGTATACTCTCATACCATTAACAAATTAACCTTTTGCAACTTGCAAAACACTAACAATTGTAGCAAGTAAGAACTGATTAAGACTTAAAACACTAACAATTAACAATTAAGACTCAAAACACTAATAGCACCAATAAGAAGAAAGACAATTGGTAGAACTAAGAAGAAAGGTACTGATATCGGGAAAATCGGTGATATATCGGTCAAATATCCGTCCAATATCGGTCAATATCGCTGATAATATGGGTAATGATATTTTGACCGATATTTGCACCGGTATCTCACCATGGGACCGATAACCTATAATCAGCGATATTAACTGCATAGTTCAAGAGTTAAATCACAATTGAAATATATAAATTTTATGACCATATTAGCTAGCTAAATTTTATTAAAAAAATTTTAACAAATCTTTGCGTCAAACCTGGGCAACATCATCTAGGCCTTTAGCCTCGTTCAGGAGTTTTTTGTTTTTGGTCTCGAGAACACCCGCCACTAAAAAAACAGCAAGAAGACTTTTTTGGTCCGTTCGTCCATTTTCCACGTTTTTTCTCTCGTATTTTCCATACTGCTGTAGTACTTTACTGCTTAATTTTGTTGCTACAACTTCATGTGAACCATTTGAAGCGTAATCAGCAACCATATTTGGATTATACTCCATGGCCCACATAACCTGATTTCACATTTAGAAAGAATAACAAGATATTTTTTAAATTCGGGGACATTAGAGAACAAAGTTATTATAATTGCAGGTAGATATAATATTAAATATGTGGTGTTTTTTTTACCTCCCATAAATATAAGGCGTCTATGAAGGAAAATTCCCTTCGGAAAAGTACCATTAGCATACGGATAGCAAATAAATATTCTCCACCGTCCAAGCCCTCTGATTAAGTAAAACAAACAAGAAGTATTCAATTAGTGTAAAGTTGTCAAATTCAATGGTCAACCTATTTGCTTATGAATGGGTCAATTTGGAATATGTAATACCTCTTAACAGGTCAAATGGACAGAAAAAAAATAGTTAAAAAGAAAACAACTCAAATGGGTCGAAAGTATAAATTTAATGCCAGCAACCTCCTAAATCAGTTTATGCAAAATATAAATCAGTATTGTAGTTTTCTATATTTTGTAACCAGAAGGGCAATTCGGTCTTTTTCACTTTATGCACAAGCATTTAGCATAATGTACAAGTATTCAAAAGACCACATTGCCCTTTAAGTTAACAAAAAAGACGAAAATACCCCTGACTTAACAGAGAAAAATGGATGGAGTTCACGAACGGGGTGAAAATGGCAATATTTCAAACCTTTTGGATCTAGGTGCGGAAAAACAAACCTTTGGACGAAGCAAAACTGGCCAAACCTCAAGGACGAAAATGGCATTTTACTCTAAATTTAGTAACCAATTTTATGATTCAAATGAGTGTCATAAAAAGTGCTTTTCATCAAAATTTAGTAATACAACAACTAAAGAGTTATAACTAGTAGGTTCAACTTACCAAGGTGTTCATGAAGCTTTGGGTCAACAACTCTCATAACTTGTGAAAGTATTCCAAGTTGTGCTTGTACTCCCATAGAAGTTGCATTAGACCTGAAGTTTTCCCTCTTCAAAAAGGAAACGACAGTTGTATAAAGAGTTGTATATAGTGAATTATGAATCTACTATTTATTTCTGTTATAAAGAAATAAAGGCATACCACTCTACGCATTGCATGCTCAAAGCACCAAAAGGCATCTGCTTCATCCTTCAAAAGAATTACCATTGGGGAACATATATCATTCATGCCTGCTTAAAATTAGTATATAATAAGCATATGAATCAACTGATATGCTACTTTACGCCCTATAGTTTTAATAACAGGAATGGAGTTTTTCACCTTGAACATAACCAATATCGTCATCAACCCAAGTATATATGGCAAGAAGATCCCAAAGTTTGGCCCGGTTAGCTTCATTTTCGTAAAAAATAAGAGCACGATCTGTGCGTACAACATCCAAACCTGCAAAACATGACAAATGGATAAAATAAAAACAAAACATTAGCTTAAAAAGGAAGTGGATCAGACATGTCAAACAGGTTGAAATTTACCAAATTGTGATTCTTATGCATAAAACCTTCTACATCATTTTATAAAAAAAATTTAGACTATGATTAAAATAATATTATTTTGTGATCGCTCTTCTGTCTGATGCATAGCTGTCAATAGCGAAAGGTTACCTATATACTACGTAGCGACGAAATAACCCACTATTTCATGTTTAGCGATAAAGGGGTAGAAAAAAAAAACATAAAAACCATATTTAACAGACCAATAAGAGTAAAATGCCATTTTTGTCCCTGAGGTTTGGCCAGTTTTGCGACTTTCGTCCAAAGGTTTGTTTTTTCGCATATGGATCCAAAAGGTTTGAAATAATGTCATTTTCATCCGGCTAGTTAATTCCATCCATTTTTCTCCATTAAATCAAGGGTATTTCTGTCTTTTTTGCTAACTTAAAGAGCAATTCGGTCGATTTCACTCTTTGTAAAAAGGCGAAAAACCCCTGAAAAAGACCGAATTGCCCTTTAAGTTAACAAAAAAGGCGGAAATACCCCTGACTTAACGGAGAAAATGGATGGAGTTAACAAGGCGGATGAAAATAGCAAGATTTCATACCTTTTGGATCCAGATGCGGAAAAACAAACCTTTGGACGAAAGTCGCAAAACTGGCTCAGGGATGGAAATGGCATTTTACTCGACCAATTATGTATAGAAGGGTTAAAAATGCGCTAAAATACGCTATCACTTATCATCTACATAAAAAAAGTAAGTTAAAAATCCGCTATTTATCGCTACAAGGTTAGTAGCAACTCTCCACCTATACGCTTCGCTATTCGCTATAGCGGGCGCTATTGACAACTATGATCTGATGCAAGCTGAGCTGAGTTAACCAACCTATCTGATGCAAGCTAAGTTTCCACTGGGATATTTTCTTGTCTGACTCATCATCTGAGTTTGGCTCAAGAATTCCATTAGTTTCTACCAGTTCTCCATCCTCAGACTCTATAGGTGCCATGACAAAGTTCCCTGTACCAATAATGGGTGCAATCTTTTTGCATTCCTCTTTCCATGAATTATACTGTTCCCTAACAACAGAACAATGAAGTAGTTGGTTAACAAGTTTCCAGTAATACAAAGAAGACATTTTTTGTAGTTTTATGTATGAGTAGTACTATTAAGAAGAGTAAAGTACATGGATAGTCTCTGTGGTTTTTCAAAATTTTGAATTTGGTCCTTAGCTTTTGGAAAGTACGGGATGGTCATTATGGTTTGCACTTTGTAACATATTTCGTCCCCAGCCAATAAGTCTAAAGGTTTCAGAAGGTCAAATTAAGGACGGAATGAGTTACAAAGTGCAAGCCACAGGGACCATCCATGTACTTTTCGCAAAAGTTGGGGACTAAATGTGTTACAAAGTGCAAACCACTTGGACCATCCGTGTGCTTTTAAAAAGCAAGGGACCAAATCCAAAATTTTGGAAAACCACAGGGACTATCCGTGTACTTTACTCAACTAAGAAAGATGAAATTATATAATTATTACAATAAAATAGAGAATAATATCAGAGATAAATGGTCTAACTAGTTAACGCATTCTAATATTATCGATGAAGATTCGGTTGAGAATACCACCTCCTCTTTTTCCTGAGGTTTTCTCGTTCCTCGAAGGTACTGTTGGGATCATAACAACCCAACAAAAATTCCCAGACTGCCCCTTTAATCGATGGATGAATGCCCTATAATCATCAAGAATTATATCATTAGTTTATTTTGCTCCTTGCTGTTGTAAAAAGCTGATGTCCCGTGTAATCATTGCCCCTCAAGGAATAGCAAAGGTTAAGAATTATGATTGGAAAGTATTACACAAGTAAAAAAATGAACAGATAAAAACAGAAGGTAACGACTAACAATATTGTACAAGTATAAACTTCAAATATTCAGATAAAACAAAAGGTAACCCTTGGACCGACGGTTGTTTTTATACAAAACTGACCAAATCAACACAGCAATACACCATAACACACGATTATGTGGACTCGAAGTTCCATTACTCAGATATATTGAAATTTGATTGTTATCCTATCGTTGGTTTTAAAAAGCGAGAAGCGCCCCGAGGCAACAGGATTTAAAACTGAAGCGCAAAGTGCAAAAGCGTACCGCTTTTCGTACAGGAGGCGCAATTTAAAATATAAATTTTTATATATTGTATATTTTCTACAGGTTTCTAACATCATTTACTCAACATTTAGACACAAATAAGCTCTACATGTGGTTTATATATTTAGATATAGTTTAATATCTAAATAACCTATATGTACAACCTAAGAAGCCTGTTGTACAACATCCTGATGCACCAAAATTTGCCATGTACATGAGGAGCGCGCCTCAGCTGCACCTTTTGTACAACCTTCGCCTTGTCTACACAAAAGCGACAGCCCCTCCCTAGGCCCGCCTCAGGCGCGCTTTTTAAAACCGAGATCCTATCAATCCGTCCATCATAGTGTTTGTTACAGTTAAAATACGAATGATATGGAGACGTGCATAAAAGTTAACCATATTAGGCATAATGGTGTATTGATCTGGTAAGAAACTAATCCATCTAAAAACATAACACGCAGGAAATCAACTAGATAATGTCACTCATCCAACTAAGTTCAGTTTCCCAACATATATATGGGTGCAAGGTTCAGAACCTTCAATCATCATATCTTTTAAAATAGGAAGGTATAAATTTATAAGAAATACAAACAATGAGCACATACATAACTTGCGTAACAAAAACACAAAATCAAAAACCATACCCCTCGTTGTATCCTCCTAAGCACGGCTGCTATATCCAAACGACCGTCTTTATCAAACGCAGCATTCCATCTTCTCTCACTTAAAGTTTTCCCAACCTAAAACAGTTGAACAATCACCAAGTTTCCATGTACATCATCACAGTTCAATCATTTATAAAACTAAAAAAATATGAGACGGAAACCATTTTTCACACACCTTAGGTTTAAATCTGGTCTTAGGAACATGTTGGCAATCTGGCCTAATCGGAAAAAAAGATTCCATATCGGCATTTTGCTTATTACTCCTACGACCAATTATACTCTTCAACATAACACACAGCTGCAGCTAACACGTCCAATAATCAATCACCCTGCCAATGTAAAACCTATAAACCCTAAATCAGTAATTTACTTTCATAATCAAATTCAAGTATCCGTACAAAAAACTCAAAACATTCCAATTGTGCAATTTCAATCAAATAACTTATCAATTAAGGATGCGATTATACTCAACTAACATTGAATTTTGAAAGAAAACACAGGATTCATGGACCAGTGCAAACCTATGAACCCTAATCAGTAATTTATTTCCATATTCAAATTCAAGCATGTGTACAAGCAACACAAAACATTGCAATTGTGCATCAATTAAGGATGCTATTATACTCATCTATTATTGAATTTTGAAAGAAACAACAGGATTCATTCACCTGTACAAACCCTATGCATTTATAGTAGGGATGAGCACGGTAGCCGTTCGGTACCGGTACCTACCGGTACCGAAAAACGGGGAAAAGTGGTACCGGTACTTACCGGTGTTTTACCCGTAAATACCGGTACCGGTACCGAAAAACAGGGAAAACGGGAACTGGTACTGGTACTGTATATACCCGGTACGGTTCGGTATCGGTTCGGTACCGGTAACCGGTACCAAATGCTCATCCCTATCATTTTATAGCAGTCAAGAATCAAATAGCGGTCAAGGGCCGATATTTGAGATATAGGTTATCGCGGTGGGATATCGGTAATTTTATATCATGCAGAATTTATATATACACATATATAAAATATATAACGTATATAATATTAATAGTAATATCAAAATTCGAAACTCAAAAGTACCAGGATTTGAAACATGATCCAATCAGTAGCCATGAAATCTTCCTCTGAGTCCACATCAACCAAGGCATTTAAAATTACGGTCAAATAGCAGTCAATAGCGCCGATAATAGCGGTCCGCTATTCTAGACCGCTATTTTGGAAGGCCCGATAACCGCTATCCCACCACTATTGGCTACTTGGTACAAAATTATAAGCCCTAATTCAGTAATTTACTTTCATATTAAAATCAAAGCATAGGTACAAGCAACTCAAAACATTCCAATTGTGCAATTTCAATCAAATAACTTATCAATTAAGTATGCTATTACACTCAACTTTTATTAAATTTCGAACGAAACAACAGGATTCATTCACCTGTACAAACCTATAAACCTTAAATCAGTAATTTACTTGCATATTCAAATTCACACATCTGTACAAACAACTCAAAACATTCCAATTGTGAATTCCAATCAAATAACTAATCAATTGTGCGATTAAACTCAACTATTATTAAATATTGAAAGGAACAACAGAATTCATGCATCTGTACAAACTATAAACCCTAAATCAGTAATTTACTTGCATATTCAAATGCAAGCATCCGTACAAACACCTCAAAACATTCCAATGGTGCAATATCAATCAAATAACTTATCAATTGTGCAATTATGCTCAACTATTATGGAATTTGAATGAAATAACAGGATTCATGCACCTTATTTCAAAATAAATCGGAATCTGTGAGGATATAACAAAGCCAGCGATGTATGACGTGATTTTCCGACGAGAAACGGAAATGTTGGTGGATTTGACCGGCGATTGATGAATCAGCAACGAGAGATTGAACGAATCAAAGATATAGATACAGATCAAAGTGTATGTATATATTCGGATTATTTGAATCTTTTTTGGTTGTTTTTGAGAAAGATAATCGATATTTTGTGCGTGCGTGCGTGTGTGTGTTTTCTTTGTCTTTGGGCCCCTTCAATTATGAAGAAAATCAAGTTGGCCCCTTGAAGTATGTGATTTCATGAACATAGCATTCTAACATATATCTAGTGAAATATACCCACGTGTTGTGGCGGGTCCTTTTCTCCGTAAACTCAATGTGTGGGTCCTTTTCTCCATAAAATCTATGTGAGAGGAAATCGAGCTTAAAGGATCATGCATAGTAATGTTATGACTTCGAGATTTATGAGTATAGTTTTTAAGAGACTTAGGTGCAGTTTGGTTTTTAAGAGAAAATATTTGCAGTTTGTAGATCACATCTGCAGTCATCTTTAAAAGAAGAGGTGAACCAGATCTTCAGTCTGCAAGAAGAAGGTTGTTTGTTTTTTAATGTATGTAGACTTCTAAAGTAAACTGGTGGTTGTGGACGGTGATGGTGTGTGGTGGACGTGGGTGGTGGTGGACGGTTGTGGGTGGTAGAAGGTGGTGGTGTTTAACCCTCCGCAGACCGTAGAAGATCTTAAAAATGGTTGGGCCAAGTCTGCACCAAAAAGAGGTCGCATTGATATTTTTTAATGAAACATCTTCTTCGGAAAAACAAACAGTCTACAGATGACAATGTCTGCGCGGCGCAGATCTTTTTTAGAAAATAAACACCACCTTAGTTTTGCTATTTAAAAAGATGATAGCAGCACAACTTATTACCCGTTTACCTTTTATCTTAATGTAATTTCCATTTGAAAACTTCTTTATTTCAAAAATGTAGATAAAAGAAAAACCTCCTAATGGAAAAAATTATTATTTAATGCAAATTAGTTTTGTTCAAATGTACAAAATATTTAGCAAAGATTCTGTTTGATATAATCTAAAATGATCTTTAGACTGGCCTGGGCAACTTTGTTCTGATTTATTGTTTTAAGTTTTTAGTTATTTCGATATTAAGAATTCAGATTGTAAAATTCATTTAGCAGGATGCCACCAAGTTAGAAAAGTCTTTTACTTTGAAATTAAAAGGTTTTAAATATTTAAAAGTTTAATAATTAATTTCTTATTAAATTCATTTGGTTAATGATATAATAACTCTCTTTAATTAAAAAATAAGTATCCATCATTAAGTAGGAGATAGATAAAGGAAAATCGAAGGTAGAAGGCGCAAATAGATGACACGTGTCTCTCGTAGTTATCTCGTTAAGATAAGATAATAAAACAATTATAATAATAAGAATAAAGATAAAGATCCTGAACACATAAATCACATATGTCTTGTGGACGTCGACAATGATTAATTGATTTCGTCAAGTCCTTAATTTCACTTAACGTTTTTCAGGCAGTTGTATTATTTGTAATTTGGAGTTTGTGGCGTTGAAAGTGTTCTGTACATATATGATCTTTGAGATCAAAAGGATTTCTTATAGTTGGATTGCAAACCCGGCTTTTTTTGATAAAGGAGACGATACCCTGATAAATATTTTTTAATAAAAATAAAAGACTAAGATGAAACATGAAATTAATGTTAAATGTACTTGACATATGAAGCCAACATAACATTATAACGTTCTACCCATTTCTACTTAACATATGACTATTATATACAAATTCATTATATTCTTCTTCTTCTTCTTCTGTGATATTACTAGAATGAAAAATGAGATTAATGTTGAGGGCATAGTTGTCTTATCAGCCTGAAGATGTAGAGACAAAGAAGGTAAAGATTTTGAACCAAATGGAGCAAAAAATGTCTCATCCCACCACGTAAAAAATATCATTGGATTGTAACATCGACTATGCGGGATAAGGCATTGTTCATGAACAAAGTGTAGTGTACATTTGTGGAAAGTAGATCATGCTGCAAACCTCCTTTCCAGAAACTATAGAAAAGTTGTCGTATTCCAATTGATTTCGAACCTATACCATTTGTGGCTCATCCAGGCCTTTGTGCGTTCAACGTCATCCTCTCGTTTTTTTGGTCTTTTGTAATAGAAGAATGATATATGGACATATTGTAGTCAAATATTTCCATATTTTGTGCAAATGGCTAAAAGTTTATATATTTACTTGTAACGGGGTATTCAATATGTAAGTTGAATAATTAAGTATACACTTCGGAAATGTTTATTCGAAGACAAATACCTTGATCATAGCCGTACCTTTAGTCCTCTTGAAAAAAATAACCGAGTAGTTGTAGAAACAAACGAGATTGTATGTATGATGTCGAATGCTTGTATGACTCTTTGATGAGTTCCCTCTCAAAAAATCTTGAACATGTTGCTTATCGGTTTCACAACCTCGGTAGGTTGTTGCATACTAGCATATCTCCATCCCTGTTGCTGGCAAGATTCACCACTCTGTGACAATACTAAAAGATAGAACAAAACGTTTAGTATTATGAGACATCTTCAAAGGTTAAGTAATTTAGAGACGTTCTAACCACCTTATATAGTATATGCGTACTCTCACCCTCACATGTTACAACCATATAATAGTATCACATCACATATAGAATGGTATGACAAAAATTATACCCTCTTACGGCCACATGTTCCATGCATTCTCTTATCACATGTAACACATGCATAAAGTTACATATGGCATATTGTCACGTCCCGCTGAAAAATCAGATCGTTTCACTGTGTTTTCAGAACCTTCTGGGCCATTCAAGACATGTTAGGGGCTGCTGGAACACTCCGGAAAGTGCTACAAAATTATGGTCTAAACAAGGCAGAATGGACCCTTCTAGATCAGCCTTGAACCACCTTGAAAAGACAAGATATTTGCAAGGAAAATACCAGAAACATGGACCAAGAGTGCTGCCAAAAGAGGGCTCTAGAACAACCCTAAAATCTGCCATAATGCTGGATAGTTTATAGGAACTCTTTAGAAATCAAGACATAAAATATCATCTATGGAACTATCTTTAGAATTGGATCATTCTAGATCTGATCCAACTAGTATAAATAGGAATGAATGCTCTCATTTTAATCACCCAAAAGTTTTTTTTTTCGTCACATCACATGTTTTACATACATTTAACTCATTCTCGCAGATTCAAACCTTAGCGATAGATGGTAGTTTATGATTATTACCGCAAAAAGTAACAGTATTTGTTCAGAAAAAAGTTGTTACTGAATTCTCTCACAAGATACTTCAAAACACATGTTTATTGCATATTATATATCTCTGTCTTTTTTAATCCTATATGGTGATTATTTATATAATTTTATTAGTAGATTCATACGATGGACATTTTTAGCCAAAAACTTATATGACTCGATTAATCTTGATTTTCTTTACACGACAAAAACATTAATTGATTACCAAGATTGAACCCATTTTTGATGTGCTTTTACACGCATACAAACAAATCTACCAATAAAAAAAGCAAAGTTTTATTAAAAGACATTTTATATTATATATTTAAATAATTCATCTGTTTCTGTGCCTGATGTCTTTTTTTTTATTTTTATAATCGAGTTATTTTATAGTTTTTTTTTAAGGATAGTGAGACAAACCGAAATGAAGGAACCCTTTATTTAACACAATTCATTTAGTCTGCTAACTTGATTTTAATAACGTTAAAAAATATCAGCAACAGGTTTGCACACTTTCACAGTGTTTTTCTTTGTTTTTTTTTTGTAATTATAATTTTAAACTTTTGAGCATATTTTGCTAACACACCCTAGTTCTAAAGCAGGTCATAGAAACAATCCAAACACAGCTTGGTTATAAACCAGCAAACATGTAAGTTCAAAATTGAATAGAACAGTTCTAACCATCCCCTTAATCTCTTGTGAAAAGTGAAACATAAACTCCTAAGAAGCAACACAGGTCTACTCAACAATAATTCAAATAAAGTGCACCAAAATCTCAACATTCATACAAATTAAGCAGTCTCCTTCTTTAGCTTGGCTATCTCTTGCCTAACAACTCCCGCTTTCTGCAGAATCACACAAGAAAGACACATTAGGACTAAGTTATTGATGGTTAAAAACCTAACATTGGTATATAAAAAAGACAAAATAAAATTAAAAGCATTTACCATGTGTATTAGTTAGAACTAAAAAAATGATACTTATGAAATGGTTTTATGTGACAAATATTACAGATGGGTCAATTTCAACCCATTTCTAACAAATGAACCAATGGTGTGACCTAAGTTTAGAAAAACATAAGGCATGCGTCTATGTACAACCCAAATATTTACAACCAAAAACAGTATTTATCCTTTCTGTTTTACTTAAAAACCTATTTATTAAATATACTTTTAAAATACTCGGCAACCATTGGGTTGAAATCTAAAAGTCTGCCAAAAAGATTTAATTAAGTTGATCACTTTAAAAAATATTTTATATTTTATTATTGTGATAATATAGTTTTTTAAGTCATATTAATAAGATCTCATATAAAAACTTCCAATGGGAAAAAGATTGTTTGCAAGCCAACCTATCATGACCTGATCGATTTCGACCCATTTGACCAATTAAACATGTCTGACAAACCCGATTTGTCATCAACGATACCAAATTAGAGAAGATAGATTCTTGTTATAATATAAGAAAGAAAAAAATGGATTGTTGCTGACCTTGATCTTAGCCAACATGATCTTGAACCTGTCAAAATCGTTAAGTGAGGCTCTCTTCTTTTGAACAATGAGTTTCCTTCCCCATGAGCTGTTTTCCCATTTGTTCTTGACATCTACAGATCATTAAAAAAAGTGACTAAACCAGAAACAAGCATGGCATGTAACATTAAACATTACACAAAGGCAGTACATACCAGCAGCCTCCATAGCAGCAATAAGAGTCTTCTTGTTTGGAACTCTTTTGATGTCAATTTTGATGTCGGTAAGTGTTAGCCTCTTGAAGTTCATTTGACCTCTCACCATGTCAGGAGAATCAACAAGAGCCTGCCAATCAAAGAGTAACCAACACAGTTTTAATCAAATCAAACACTAATTCCTCACTACGAACAAAAGCTAATGCTGCAAAACAGTATGCAATCATCAAGAATAAACAAACAGGTTGTCGATCTTATGCAATATAACATTATGTAGATATTATACACTCCTCACAAACTAAACATTCCATATGAACTATACAAAAGTTGTAACACATGGGGGTGCATTAATGTGTTTTGTAAATTGAATACAAACAATAAGAGAATGAAATCCAATGTCAAATCAATTTTGCATTTCTCTAACAAACGAGTAGCATGACACAACTTCTTATAGTCCATTTCACCAAATCCAACTATTTTGACATAAATAACCATAGAACAATAGTCTTAATTGGATAACTAACTAACCACTGCTACCAATTCACTCAAAACACCACATAATTTGTTAGGCTACATAAGCTGCTAACAGGCTGATAACCAGTACCAACTCATAGAAATCCATCAGTACATTTATATTTCTAATTTTGAAACTCAAAATCATACTTTTTAAAAACAAAATGACCTAAGACATCAAACAGTATATTAACATTACTACTTTTTAAAATCAAAACAACCTAAATCACCAAACACTCCCTATATCCACTATCCAGTCCCCTTCAAATCCAAAACAATCAAATTAACCCTTAATCAAGCATTTAACTAACCTAAAACCACACATACAAACACAAAGCATACAACAGTCATCAATAATCAAATCAAACTAAAAACACAACAAAATTACCCTGTTTTGGTCGATAACATCGACGATCACAACGAGCTTTCCGTAATCCTTTCCATAGTTAACGAGGGCAATTCTTCCGATCTCAACGTACCTCTTGAACGGCTATAAAAATCAAATTATATGCACATTTGTTAGGATATGATTACTTACAAACAGTTGTATACGTATAATGTTGGAATTAGGGTTCCGATGTACCATTTTTGCAGGCGAGTAGTTGCAGAGCGGCGAGGGGGATTGAGGGTGTGGCGGTTGAGATGGTGGAAATTAGGGTTTTGATAGGGTGTGTGTTTAATAGGAGGAGATATTGATTGGGCCTGTGTTCTTGTTTGAATTATCATGAGTTCAGCCCAAAGTCATGATAAGCCCAGCCCAAACTAGTTTTGGGCTCGAGATTTTGGGTGAATTAACTATGTTTATAGTTATGGACTTATGGCTAAAATTATGATGTTAGTAAAATTGATTATTGTTATGTGTTTATGTTATGTAAATGAACTGAATGAACACGTACTAAGAAAAATGTCTTTATGAATATTTACCGAACGAGATTTTGTTTGTGTTCGTTCATTAAGGATATGAACATGTTCATGAACACAAACGAAATTAGCGAAGGCTAGAAATGAATGTCGGACGGAGCAACATTGTAACTTGAAGTTCTAATAGTGGAATGGAGGTTGATGTATTCATCGATGTGAATGATGAGGAAGTAAAGTGGAATGGTGGAAAAAGAAGGTAGGAATAGAATTTTCTATTTTAATTGTTAGGGTAATAAATTAAATGATATAGGGGATGTATGTTTACCTCTTAACGGGACTCTTAGTGGTTCATACCTCTTACTGGTTCAGCACTTAATGGCTCAGACTGTTTGTTTCGTGAGCAGATGTCTGAATGGTTTAGACATTTGTCTCTGAATGGTTAAGCATTATACTAAGTCTGAATGGTTAAGACCTATAATCTGAATTGGTCAGACATTTGTCTCTAAACGGTTAAGTATTATATTGGCTCTTAATGGTTCAGACCTCTTACTGGTTCAGCACTTAACCAATTAGAAGTTGTCAAACAGCCCCATAAATGTACACAAATCTTTTATGAATAACATAAACAAAGGAAAATGAATGATCGTAAATGAACAAACATTCATTAACAAACTACCCAACATTCACGAACACAATCAAACGGACGAGAGTTTTGTTCATGTCCGTTCATTTAACTAATCGAACGAAATTTCTTGTTCATGTTCATTCATTTAACTAATCGAACGAAATTTCTTGTTGTTCATGTTCATTCATTTAACTAATCGAACGAAATTTCTTGTTCATGTTCGTTCAATTATTAAATGAGTGAGCATAAACGAGCTTCCCGCCAAAACGTTCAGGAACTGTTCGCTGAACATTCAGTTCGTTTACAGCTTAGGTATGCTTGAAATTACCAACTCAATCATAGATATAATATATGCCATCCAGACTGGAACATCTAACTTTACCTGATGGAACATATGATGTTATGTTAACTAACATCTTACAACATGGTACAAGTAGATGTTTAAACTTGACTACTTTACAAGTTTGACCTTAATCAAACTAAGAGTTGCTAAATACAATACAAGTACATAAGGAAATCGAAATGTTTTTCTACAAAATTGTTACGAAACATCAAGCAAACGAGTTCGATAAAGAGAACAAGAAGAACAGTTAAGACGAGAAGGGTAAAACCCAATTCAATTCATCGATGTCCATTCAACTTTCATCATATGTTTTAACTACATTGAGCTACTTAACTATTTGACCCCTGAACTATTACACTATTACATTCTTGGCCCTTCTACTATTTGTACCCTAACACAAATCCTGTACAAAAGATTTTGTACCAAACATGCTAGGTGTCCGATTCCCAATCCAACCGATCATGGGTTTTCTAACATTGTTGAGTAAGTTGTCTTCACCGGAGAAACAAGACCCGAGAGACATGCCTTCAACAACAAGAGATTGAGAGATCTTGAGTAATTAGGGCACAATGAACTCATAGCAGTGTGGTTGGTTTTACTTAATTTTGCCTTTTTTGTGTACATGTTTACTTGATGTTACCTTCATTATATCGGCTTTTGACTCGAGCAAGCTCTTATCGGCTCAAACTCAAACTTGAAAATTTACACACAATCTGACTTGAGTCGAATTAACTCAAATTGAATTTATTCGAGCAAGTTACAAGTCACGAGGTTGATGAACAATCATTATGAAAGAATGCAAAATCTACATCATTACTAGCATTTTAAAAGTCGTATATGAAACTTTAACTATGACACTTTGAAGTTGATTTTCGAAACTTATGAAAATTAGGAATAACCAAATTGTCAGTCCAAAAACACGCAAACTCAAGATAATAATAAGCATCGTATTTCAAACGTAACATTACAAATAGTATCGATAACCATAATTAATACACGAGTCATTTGCGACCCGAAACTCTGGAAAAAAGATGAGAAGAAAGCCGAAAAGAACACAAAAGCTAAAAGCTTTTACGTTTATTTCCTGATTTGGAGAAACTCAAAGCTTCTAAGCGGGTCTTCTCGACCAACCCTTGTGGCACGACCGAACCCTGACGATTTGGTCTCAGAGCCCATTGGTCTATGAGTAGATGTGCGGGGCCCAATGATTGAGACAACCCGGCTTGACGGGCCTTCTGTAGGTTCACCTGATGAGCTTGGTCTGGTTCCCGAGTGACCCGCATACCTTGACGTGCCTCCGTTTCGAGATGATCGGACTTTTTCCGAATCAGCTTGCTGTAGATGAGATTTGACGACCCAATTTACAAATGGGTCGACGTGGGTTATGCTTTTATCTCTCATGGGTCAAACAAGAAAAAATTAAAATTACTCTACATCTTAAAATGCATGGTTGGTGGACCATTCATTTTAAGATTCACCACCAACTTTAGACATTTTACACATATGACCCTCATCTTTTGGTAAGTTACACCTTGACTCTTTAACTTTTGATAATTGACAAATTTGACCCCCCCCCCCCCCCCATTTTTTATACTTAATAACCTGACACCTCATTTTCTCCAACATTTCAATTCTTTTTGTTTAAATTACTTTTATGACTTCACACTGTATCGTGCGAGACATTGTATTCTTCTTTATCTATGCCTAACCATGTTAATGTCACGAATGTAACATGCGTGACAAGTAAAAAACGAGTCACGTCACACGCGAGCATCACAAGTTAATGTCATCATCGTAACGCTGTAACGAAGTCGAAACACAAGGATGCCGCCACAATGTGCGGCACGGGTCAAAAATCTGGTAATAGCTTAAATGAAAACAGGCTGAGTTGCCAAAATGTATTTTTAATCTAAATAATAGACTCGTTTAACTGGCCTAAGCGAGCTCGGTATATGAAATTTAGGCTCGAGGTCGTTTAATAAATGAGGTCCAAGTTGCGCTCAACCCTGGGTTAGGCTCGAGTTGAGTCAAGCTCGACTACCTTACACACCTAATTGCTTTTGACATGTTACGCAACCAGCCCGACCCGACCATTTTTCCCTCTAATATAACCTTACCACTTCCTTTGACGAAGGCAAATCTTCCGAAGTGCGGTGTCGTGTATGTTCGTAACGGCCACCTGTTCCCGGGTTTCTTCTCGGGAACGCGTCTAATGCACGGGAATCCTGTTCACCTGTTTAACGACACGTGGCACATCTATACATGTATATGTGTATCTATATAATACCAATAGTTTAAAACTATAGTTATAAGCAATACCTGGGCTTCTTCCATGCCTTTCGGCCCCTGTTACAGTATTTAATCCTGCGTTACCGCTAGTAGGCTGCAAATCAACATGAGATTATTATACAACCTTCAAAAAGAAATATATGCAGAATAATAATAAAAAAAAGATAATAATACTATATAAACTAGTGGGTTACTACCCGCGCCCCGCAGTAAGAAAATCGCGAGAGTTTAAGTTGTTTGATGTTTTAGTTAAGGGGTAAACATGTCAGTATTAAAGTTGTTTAAGGGGCTAAACATGTCATAATTTAAGTATTAAAGTTGAGGGGCTAAAGATGTTTATTATTAAAGTTGAGGGGCTAAAGTTGTTTTAGTTAAGGGGCTAAACATGTCATTACCAAAGTTGAGAGGGTAAACATGTCATTATTAAAGTTGAGGGGCTAGAGTTGGTTAATGCCAAAGTTTAGGGGCCAAAGTTGGTTAATGTGACAAAATAGCATGTTTATAGTATATATAATGTATGTGTGTGTGTCTATATATATGCACAGACCCGTCCTTTGATCTGAGGATACTTCAATACAGTCCAGTCAAATATATAATCAAATTGATAGCCTGAAATATGAACATAGAGGGTAAATTGGTCATTATTATGGCAAATTTATAAAAAAAACCAATATATGGAAACTGATGGGATCACCTTCACGAATGAATAAATCGCGGAAAAGCCTCTTCAAGTATGAATAGTCGGGTTTATCCTCGAACCTTAGTGATCGACAATAGTGAAAGTATGATATGAATTCCGATGGATATGATTTGCATAGTACCTACAAAAACATTAGTAAACGTTAAAAAACCAAATATTCAAATCCTAGTTTAAGTGGTACGAACACCAACATACACTAAGGTATATAGATACACACACACACATATGTATATATATATACTATACCTCTACTGGAGTCAACACTTTCTTTTCACTAATTCTGTCATATTTCTGCTTCTTGTTTCCTGCTTTGAGTCCCTGCCACGGAAGGCTAATGCAAAAGCATGAACGAAATTAGAGGACAACAAAAAATAAAAATAAAATTAATATAATATAAGTGAAAAAAATAATAATTTCATATGCTCACCTTCCTCTTATAAAATACATAAGAATATAACCGAGAGACTCAAGATCATCCCGCCTACTTTGTTCTGCATTTCCACAAAACAATTAACAAATAAATAAATAAATGAATAAATATTAAATATAGAAGCAGAGCTATAAACCTGCTTTTATAAGAAGAATAATTAAAATATTGGAAGTTATAAAACCGCTTACCGACACCAAGGTGTGTGTTGACACTAGCATAGCGAGCTGTGCCTGTGAGATTCTTGTTTTCCCTATTTTCAAATGAATTCACAATCAAAAGAAATGCACAAGAAAGAACGCTGCGGAAATAAAAGTTACCTATAGGGTATGTGTTTATGAGTTTGAAGATCCCTATATTTTTTTGCAAGCCCAAAATCAATCGCGTACACCTGTCATGACAATTTAAAAAAAAAATCAAAACTACAATGGCCATGCACCAAAAGTAAAAATAAAATACTAAACATTTATGAAAATTACCTGATTAGCCTTGCGACCGAGGCCCATAAGAAAATTGTCAGGCTTCAAGTCACGGTGAAGAAAACTCCGTGCATGCATGTACTCAACTCTGTTTAACTGCAAGATATCATAACATGTTAACATAAACCGAAAGTGATTTAAAAGTTGACGTATCTTTTATAGAATAGTGGTCGAGAAGTTAAAAACACTTACTAATTGATCTGCAAGCATTAAGACGGTTTTCAAGGTGAATTTTCGATTGCAATAGTTAAAAAGATCTTCGAGGCTTGGTCCAAGAAGGTCAATGACCATGATGTTGTACTCTCCGTCAACACCAAACCACTTGAGGCTTGGTATTCCCGCTTTAGTCACAAGATAAACAAATGATTTGATTAACTGGTGAAAGTTGACTAGTTGACTTAAATATATAACCTTCTGAAACTTATATGAATACGTATTTATAAATAATTAATTTGGGTTATGCTTTATCCATAAAGGGTCCAATGGGTTAAAAAAGGTATAGCTAGCCCGAAGTGTATTTTAATGCATACAACCTCCTAACTCACGTTATTTAAAATGTTATTTTATTACTAGGATAATATAGTTTTTCTATTCATATTATAAAGAAAATTATAAAAGTGGGCGAAAAGTGTTATGGGTCAACCTAACCCGTTTCGACCCGAACTAAAAACCCTAGGTGTCAATAGCGAATAGCGGACCACAGCAACAAGCTACCGATCGCGATGAAATAACGGGCGCTATCATATGTTTAGCGATACACTTGAAGAAAATTTTAGAAATATTTTATATTCTATCAAAAAACGCTTTTTTTTTCATCTAAATACGCAATTTATATTAAATAGTTATATTAACACAGAAATAAAGCCTAAAAATCCCGCTATTTATATTAAAACAAATAAAAAAAACCTGAAATCCCGCTATTTTCACGCTATGCAGTCGCTAACAATCAGATTGCGAGATAGGGTTGCTCCGCTATGAAGCACGCTATAGCGATTGCTATTATCGCTATTGACAACCGTGCTAAAAACCAACCCACATTGACCAAAATATGTTTTTAACATGTGAACTAACCCACCCTTTGACGCCTCTATCAAATAAGTTTAGTGTTTGGCAAAAACTAATTATGATCTTGATTCTCTGATTTTTTAAGGTTAAAATAGTCTATATTTACATGTAAGAAGTAGTTGTAAGAAAATAAATTATTGAGATAGATGTAAAAACAAGAGAGAGAGAGAGAGAGAGAGGCTCACTTCCTCCTTGTAGAAGCCGATATATTTTTGATTCATAATGAAGTTGAGGATGCCTCGTCTTGACTGGTTCCTAAATAGTGAAAATTTATGTGCATGATGCATAATTACAAAAGGTAAAAAATATGTGATGTTAGTGCCACGGGCAGAGGGGACAGAAATGATAACGTCTAATAGAGAAAGTGCTTACAACATGTTCTCAAAAACATGTTTCCTATACTGGAGATACGAGTGGCCCGTTTGTTTCTTTTTTATTATAGTAACCAAATAATATATATATAACAAAAATTCAGTTTTATGTGAATTATGCCTAACTATAACTTCAAACTTTGAAATGTAGTACATGAAGATGAAAGTTTCATATCAACAAGACAAGAATCATCACTCTGTTTGTGACTTCTAATTAGAACAAGTATCAAGAAAGTGGACATAAGTGCATCAACAAGATGAGTATCCATATATAATCTTGAACAGAAATGTATCAACAAGATGATATATAAAAGAACCATGATTAGCACAAAAAATGCATGAAATATTTAAATGTACCACTATAATCTTGAACAGAAATGACATTACTGTCCAACTACTATTAGTGAATTATATTTTTACTATTCTAATTTACATTTTTCACTGGTGTGTCCATTGGAAACCTACCCAATTGTATGCAAGATGAGCAGTTTTGGACAAACAATGACACCATAAATGCAAATTGTAGTTTTTTCTTGCCTTTTTGGCAGAAAAAGTTATTTTTTTATAAAGAAAAAGACAAGAATAAACTCAAAATTAATCAAAAAATAAAAAAGGACCAAAACCCATCAAGAATGAAAATGAATAATACCAGTTTAACAGCAACTTCTTCACCACTATGAACATTGACACCTGCAAATATCATCAAACAACAAGATCATCATCATTCATCAACAAAACACAAAAACACACATTTCCATAACACATATAATACATATTAACAAAAAAAAATTAAAAAAATCCCAAATATTAACATAATATACCTAAATAAAGTTCACCAAAGGATCCACTCCCAATTTTCCTTCCAAGCTTAAACTTCCCACCAACAATATTATCCATAATATTATTTCTTCAATCACCTTAATAATAATCCCACCTCAGATCTATACCCACCTCAATTAGGGCCTCAAAAAGATCAACCCCATTTCACAATATCATCAAAAATATCCAAATTCAACATCCCCAATTCCAAAACAAGAATATGAGCAAACCCTAATCTTGATTCAACAAAAACTACATAATTATCAATCTTTAGCCATAATTCTTCAATACCCACTAGAATTCAATGCCATTTTCAATATCTAATGGGGAAGAATGCAAAAATTCACCCAATTTCTTTGTCTTTTTTCATTGAGAAGGATAAAGATTGGAATTTTATTGGAAATAATATGATAGAATTATGAAAAATTTAATCTTGGAATGAATATAATGTGTGTATGTGTTTAAAGATTGAAGAAATGTGAAGAATTGGGGAGAGAGAGAAAGAGATGGGTGAACAAAGAACGATGGATATGTGAGGAGGATGTTGACGAAGAAGAAAAGCAGGCGTCAATATTTTTGCTTTTTTTTTTTTTTTCTTTCGTCGTTTTTTTCACTTTTCTTTTTTTAACTTTTCTTTTTTTAACTTTTTGTCTCCATAAATTTAGATATATTTTTTAGAGTTAATTTATAGGTCATGGAATGTTTTTTTTTTAATTTTAGTAAAATGTATTTTTTAAGTTTTTGTCATATTACATGTCTAGTAATCAAACTATTACAAGACATAAATAACTAAAATAATTGTTTTTTTTTTTAATTTTAGATAGAAAACTAACAAAAATTAAAATAGGTAAATACCTAAAATCAAAGAAAACCAAATCTACCTCAGCTTAAATTTTCCTTGGCCTCATTTTATGCCATCAACAACTGTGGTCACACACTCAATAATACCCTATTATATACTTTTAACGACTAATGTTGCTTTTTTGTAGATAATTGTCACACCACCTCAGCCTTGATGGCACTTACACCCATCCTTTTTCCATCATCGCTCTCTAAGTATCTTTCACTTTGCTTTTAATTTCTACACCAGTTGAAATAACGGGGATTTTTAAACTCAAATAATGATAATATAATACGACAGTTTAGTAAATGTCTTAAGTGAGAAAACGAATGTTACAGAGGTTAATAAGTAAGTCATGTATTTATTAAAAAAATAAAATAAAAATTAGAACAAAATATACATACAACAGAATTTCAGTTATCATTAAAAAACTTACTATTTAAATAGAACAAAGTATGTGTACAATAGAATTTTAGTTATCATTAAAAAAACTTGTTATTTAAAGTTAATATGAACATAATATAATTTCAAAACTTATATCTAATTTAAAATATCGAAAAAGTTAAAGAATTTAGTAAATTTGAATTTAAAAAATTATGAATTTAAAAAAAATTATAAGAGAAATTAAGAAATGAGTTATTTTAAGACTTTAGTTAGAGCAAAAGTATTTTAAACCGTTTTGACTGGCTCAACTAGGTTTGACCCAAGTCAACCCAATTGACTCACCAATTTATATTCAATTAAATGAGGGTTATATTGTCACAGATTATTTCATTAAATGATCATGTTGAATAGTATGATTTATTAAAACACATCAACATATTGGTAAATCTAATTTCTCGATATATACACACACATAATAATTAATACAAATTTAAAATAAAAACTTATACTTCATGATGTTTGTTTTAGTTTTTAATGATATCTTAACGTTCAGACCCTGTATTGGTTCTTTTTTTAATAATTCAGACTGCTTGTTTCGCGAGTAGATGTCTGGATGGCTCAAACATTTGACTCTGAATGGTTAAACATTATACTGAGTCTGAATAGTTAACATCTCTTATCTGAATCGGTCAGACATTTGCATCTGAATGGTTAAGTATTATACTGCTTTTTAATGGTTCAGACCTCATACAAGTTCAACACTTAATTGTTCAGACCACTTATATTTTTAACAGTTACCTATTCAGAAGTCGCTAAATAGCCCATATATATTATTGTGGTTTTGTTCATTCAAAAATAATTGCCTGCACTTTATAAAATGATGGTGATAAACAATCTCGTGGGATTGTATAAGCTGTTACAAAACTTAAAAATTTGCTAAACAATAAAATATGACGTGTGATCAAAATCTCAAATCAATAAAAATTTCGCATAGGTTGAACACGATAAACCGCACATTGCTACTAAACGATCCAATTAAGTAAAGTGATATAAAATCCCGCAACATTATCAAACCACAACGCGAATCTAAGCACAACACCAATTTTAAACACGAAGCTCGTATATTTATTTTTTAACAACAATTTTTTACACCTATTATTTCTTTTTAATCTTACACATGTAACGATTTAAACTTATACTATGGAAGTAAATATCATACCACTAGTTTATACTACTAGTTTATGGGTGTAAGTGATATTCATGCTAGTCAATATCTTTAAGATACAAAATTCTGTATCTCTATTTATTGTAGTGCGGATTTCTGATGGGGTCTTATTTGGCTTCTCAATTATTGTTGTTTGAATTGTAGCTTGACTTTGATAAATCCTCTGACCATCTTATTCATTCAACTCTCGTGCACTTCGTAAGTCATGTGATTCAATTATTCAAGTACATTTTGACTTGTGTCGAATATGGGAACACTTGTACTTCATGAAATATAATGCTTAATCAGCAAAAGGTAAGGTAAGTACTAAATTAGTAAAAGATGTGAACCATTAAGTGATGAATCATTAGAAGTTGGTATAATGTTTAATCATTTAGAGTCAAATGTCTCACCAATTTAAATAAGAGGTCTTAACCATTCAGACTCAGTATAATGCTTAACCATTCAGAGGCAAATGTATGAACCATTCAGACATCTGCTCGGGAAACAAACACTTTTAACTATTAAGTGTTGAACCAGTAAAATGTCTGAACCATTAAGATCTGAAACAAGCAACCCCTAACTAGTACAAATTAAAGCGTGTTGCAATATGATATACTATTGGACTAATGATAAAGTCTCGTATATAAGTTAGGTAATTGGAATAACCCGGATTCACATATATGTTAGTATAACACAAAGTTAGAGGGTTACTTTTGATACTATAGCAAAGTTTGGGGTAGAATGGGTTAAAAGTTACATTAAAGCATAGACAAACTCGAATTTATACCAACACGTCCATAAAAACAAAAAGAAAAAAAATAGTTTTATGGTAAGTTTTAAACTTTAGAGGCATGAGGGGCGTGAAATTGACATTTACAAAGTTAGAAGGTTACCTTCAACATAAAAGCAAAGTTTGGGGGGTAGAATGGGTTGCATGTCAAAAGTTTGAGTGTTAAAAAGAAGTTAGAAAGTATGAGGGCCTTTTTTGTGAAGTTAGAAATTTAAGGTGAGAAAGTTATGTTTAAACATAGATGAACTCAAATTTATGCCGACGCATCCATAAAAATAAAGATGTGAGAAAATAGGTTTAGGTGAGCTCAAAACTTTAGAAACGTGAGAGGGTGAAAGTGATATTTACAAAGTTAGAGGGTTACCTTTAATATAATAGCAAAGTCTGAGGGTAGATTAGGTTACATGACAAAAGTATGAGTGTTAAAGAGAAATCAGAAAATATGAAGGTCTATTTATTAAGTAGAAAATAGAGGGGTCATATTTGTCAATCAATAATTGAATTTTGTCAAACTTAAGAAAGTTAGGAGATTTTTGACAAATAAGAGTCATGGTCAC
Organism: Scalesia atractyloides; assembly: GCA_947069175.1. NCBI lineage: Eukaryota > Viridiplantae > Streptophyta > Magnoliopsida > Asterales > Asteraceae > Scalesia > Scalesia atractyloides. The sequence goes on along the minus strand of CAMTDV010000002.1, from coordinate 5,802,041 downwards.
CGACCATACTCTTTAATATATAGATAATTATAGGCAAACCCACGTATACGAACATAAGAAAATACACACTAAGTACCAGTTGCGTGTTTAAGGCACATTTGGTTGCGTGTTTAAGGCATATTTGGTTGTACATAAATGAAATTACAAAATGGGCACCTCTTGAGACGTCTCTAGTCATTCAACAAAAAAATTTACGAGTTAAAAGCGAATAATATTGGTTGATTTGAAGGCCATATGACACAAATGGTATCCAAGCAACTCGTTTTTTTTTGGTACGATGATGGGACGATGCTCATTTAGGAAGATGACTCCAAGGAAGGAGTATCTCTGATACCTTAAGCACTTGCATTTTATTTCACACTGTTCATGTTAGGTTATTTAGAAAGCATAAAAGATATAAAGCGTTCTTTTAACCGTTTAAAAATCTCACCATGGCTGCATTTGCGATAATAAAAAGATAAACATACAAGGATGTTTAGTTTAGAAGCATGGGCGGACCTACCTTGACGGGTGGGTGAGTGGCGGGCGCATCCGGTGAAAAAAAAATAGTGTATTTTTAGGCAAAAAATCCGATCGCACTCTTTGAAAATATGGTTGAACCCTTTATCCGCACCTCAAGAAAAAAAATCACCAGTCTGTCACTGTTTAGAAGCAACAACTTTGAAGCATAGGCTAGATAATTTATAAATTATAATAGTGGATGGGACAAATCATGTGTTTAGAAGCAACGACTTTGAAGCATAGGCTAGACAATTTATAAATTATAATAGTGGATGGAACACATCATGTGTTTCCCTCTATAATGTTATAATGTATCCACAACAAGAGATCTTTGGAACAATTGATGGTAGCCTCAGCCTAATTCGTCATGATGAGGATGCGGCTATGCTAAGAAGCCCTTTCTTACTATCACTACAAAGCACATATGCAACTAGTATGAAAAACACTTAAAAACTTTGGTAATCATCTCTTATCACTTTCGAGAGCTTATGGAAGTTTTTCTTTTGTGTTTTCTTTGGTTAGCAAACCAAAATACAACTCTTACTGCCCTGTTAGACCACATGGTGTGGACGTTCAAAAATGGTGTTGTCGCTGCTCAACGTCGTTCACACTGTCCCGTCCACGGCGTTTATCACGACGTTATTGTTTGGGCGGGGGAATCTCCACCGGCGTTGAAGAGATTTTGCAGTTGACGTGGCACGCGGTTAATGGGCGTGAATGTTGGCCGTTTAACCACAACGGTGTGTGACGATAGGTGTGTGACACGTATCGGAAAAACCATATTTCCACGCCCCGGGCCTCACCGTCCGTTTTAACACCACACACCCTTCTGACACGTGGTCCACGTGTCGCATAATGCCCCATCTTTATACCCATTCACACCGTGTTATCTTAAGGTGAAAAAATTTGAAGGATAGAATAGACAAGGATATCTCATGAGGATACGTATGGCCTGGAGTATCCAATATGTTAAACATAAAAATATTTCCAAACATGTTTTCTTATATAATATAAGCATATTTTTGTACTTAGTAGGCATGGGAACATAACGCTACTCGGTGTGGGTGATGAGCCTCTCTCCAGGACGACCCGCTACGTCAGCAACGCGTCAGAGAGCTTGGAGGACGCCTCTCCAGGGATGGAAGCTTGAAAATGGGTGACGACCCGACCCCACCTAATTTTTTTATTTTTCTTTATTAATTAAACTAGTTTTTTAACATTTACTTATATAAATAAAATCATTTTATATTAAAAAACACACATTACATAACCTAAAAAAAGTAAAAAATAAAAAATAAACCGAAAAAATAATAAACATAACCTAAAAAAAACCTATGAACTCCACTTTTTTGCGATTTTTTCCTTCATTCTTCGCAAAATCGGCCGATCTTCTTCAGGATACGCGTTTATGTCGGCTGTCATGATCTCCCACTCTTTAAACTCGACCTCGCGTTCCTTCGCTTTCACCTTTTGAGCCGTGACCTCGGTGAACACTCTGAACTGATTCATAAGCTCGTCCATTTGGAACTGGCCCCCGGCGCGGCATGTTTTTTTCCAGCTGCCGCCCTTTTTGATTTGTCCCTGCCCGGGGGACGTTCCTCCTCTCTAACCACAAACTCTTCATCATCGAATTCGGGCTCGTCGTTTATATTTATTTGACAACGGGCGTCCGAGCCTCCACCCGCGCTGTAACTACCGGTCTCCGAGGTTTTTGTTCGTTTGGCCGTTGTAACCTCATTTGGGACCGGCGCCCACTTGTTGCTGGTTCGCAAAATTTCCCAAGCACATATGTGGGGGAAAACGGTTCCATGCGTATCTTCGTATCGACGCATCGGCTCTTTAAACGTCTTCATCACTCATCCCACTACGACGACCAGTATACAAGTTATTGTAAATCGCTGAAAACCGGTTCACGACCGGATGCATCTTCCTCCACTTGGAAGAGACGGAATCGATGTCGCGGTAATGACCTTGTTCCATTATCGCAAGAAACTTCAATAATACTTCCTTCCAAAACCCGTCGCCGGTTTGGTTGTTACCTATATTTTAAATTGTAGCAAAAGTTATATTAAAAAAAGTTTAGTGTATCAATTTTTGGTATATTTTATAAAAGTTTAGTTATGTACCAATAATGAGGCTTTTGGAAGTGCTAACCAACGCCTTGGCTAAGGCCTCCTCCTCCGTCTTCGTCCAGAGTTTCGCCTTCCCTCTCGAAGGTTGTTCTGAAACAACCATAGTTTGTTTCCCTTTTTTTCATTTCGACGATTGAGGTTGGGTCTCCGGAACAAATTCTTGGACGTCCTCTTCGGGTTGTGGTTGTGAATTGAAAGGGTTTCGCATTATCATTTGTTGAACCGACTGCATTTGTTGCACTTGGCTCATTTGCGAAAACGCGTTTGGGCTTTGTTGAAAACCCCCAAAAGCGTTGAATGAAAATTGTGACGATGACCAACTCGGCTCCATACTAGGATAGTAGCCGGGTACGGAGAAAATGTTTTGGTTTGGGTTTGGGTTCGTGTTTGGATTTGGGTTCGGGTTGCTCGGGTTGTATGGATCTATGACGAAAGTTGAAGATTTTAAAAAAGGTTAGAGTTATAAAAAGATGGGAATGGTTTTATATATTTGAGAGAAAGAGGTGAATAAAGTGTGTAAAAATGGGATGGTATTGGGGTATTTATAGGTAAAATTATTAATTAAAATTTTTTATTATAACTAGCCGTTGATAACGGCTATATATTTAAAATATATATACACACTCCGTCTCACACGTCCGCAAGGAAACCTCAAAGACGACGACGTGCCACCCGTCGTGGTGTTGGGGCCGTCATCGCCCAGCGACGAGGCTAAGACGGCCCCACACGGAGTGGCCTAAAACAAACGAGCTGGTCCTACATAGACGCTTTTAAACCATATGGTAGAAACAGAGGAGGCTATACCCCAACATAATAATCAAAAGTATAAAAGTCCCATTTTTTATCATTTATCTTGTTCCATATGAATTTATGTAGATTCTTTCAATGATTATAAATGGAATGCACAATGTGTAACACTGTATTATATTATCATGCTAGTAAAACATGATGAGGGGGTAATGCCATCGCAGTCATGTTGCAAACATCGAATTGATTTGTCTAAGCGTTATGTGATCTATTAATCGTATGCAAACGGGTGTTTTAATGTATTTAATCTAACTCAATGTAACGTATATAAGTATTATGGTTGGATAAAAAAGTAAAGCAAATCAAATATATTGTACAAAAGAAAAGGAATCGAACTTGGTTTGGTTCGTTTAGTAGGGTTTCACCTAACCATTACACCACCCTTACCTTTGCATCAAGACTTAGCGGCGTCAAAACGTATGGTAGCTCGAATTTATACCGGTGAATGAAAACATATTATATTTGACTTGACTTGTTACTAAACAAAAATTATGTCAAAATGTTGACCAACTGAAAACGTACATAGAAATAAGCATGAAAACGTGCTATATTTGACCAACACTTTTCTAGAAAAAAAAAATACATCGAAACGTGAATTTATACCGTTTACTTCGAAATGTGAAATTATACCGACATGTACATAAAAATAAGCACACCAAAAATAGTATTTTTTTTAATAAAGGTCAAAATATAGACCAACTGAAAAATACATAAAAATGAGCATGAAAACATATTATATTTGACCTGACTCGTTTTCGAAAAAATACTTCGAAACGTAAATTAATAACGTTCACGTCAAAACGTGAATTTATACCAACACATCCATAATAATAAGCATGTGAGAAAATAGTGTTTTTGTATTAAGGTAAAAAATGAGAATACAGGGGAATGGTATGTCGATGCTAGAAGTTGAGTGGTTGAAGTGAATATTTCTAAACTTTAGTGACTCTAGTTATGAATTGGTTATTTTATGACTGTTAATCTCCATTCAAGAATCATGATAAAGGTTTTTATTATGTCTTATTATTTTTATGAGTAAACTGCAATTTATCATCCTATGGTTTGCCCCAGCTTGCACTTTGACACCCTATTTTCCACTTATTGTAGTTTAGCTCCCCGTGGTTGCATTTTATTGCAGTTTGACACCCCCGTTAGTCAAACGTTTGTTTGGTTGTTTTCTTCAAGGGCAAATTTGTAACATTCGTCGTAAAACGGGTCCCAAAACCCGCTCCGTTTAAAATACATGCATTTATTAAAAGTTTCGTTACGCAATTATTATTTTTTCTTTAGTTAATAAATAAATTATATAATTAATTAAGATCTATAAAAAAAGATATATATCTTTTAATAAATGCATCGGAGCGGGTTTTGGGACCCGTTTTACGACGAATGTTAAAGTATCCCCTACTTTTAGAAATTTCTCCCGAAATTTAGGTAGAAGTTGAAATAGGGAAAAGGTACGGGCATTTAGTCTTCGCGTTCCCAAGTGAACTTAGGTTCTTGTTTTGACTCCTAACATATTCCGACTAGAATCTGAATATTTCTTAGCAGAAAAGAAAGGTATGATGTTTGGAGTTGATGATTACATAACCAGTGAAGTGTGAAGTTTTAAATTTTGATTGTGGTGGTAACGTTCCTAGGAAGGGTTGAATACCCTGCTGTAGGAATCGCTCTTTGATGCCTGAGATGATAAGCGTTGATACACATGGTTGGTTGACTGGATATGATCTCATGCATAAGAGTTTCGAGAGGATTGATGCGTTGAAAAGAAAAACTTTAACCATGGAAATATTAAAACCTACACGAAACTTCTCATAACCGCCTGACAATGCTTTTGATCCTTTGACAAGAATACTTATATATAGGAAGTACCAGCGGCGTATCCACCATATTCTTGTCAAATTTTCATTGGCTTTGTCAGTAAGTTATTATTAGTTCTATGTGACTCTAAAACATAAACAAACACAACAGCCAAAGCTTGAGTCTCAAATCTAAAAGAATACATGACTGAATGACGACAGTACCTCTCTCGTTTGTTCTGATGAAGGGGTCAGTCTATGAAAAAGTGAGACACGACCCAACTTCTTTAAATGATGAGAACGAGATACGTCGGGATGTATGATGATATGAAAATTGAATCAATAAGTAAAGATACGAAATAAAACAGTAATATCAATTTGCATTTAAAATTCTTGGATACATAAATTTCCAAATTAAAACAAGGATACAAAGATTGAGAAAAACGTTAAGAACTAGACAGTTGGAGCTGAGTCTTGACTCTTGGTGATGGAAGACTAGTTAGGTTGTTCGTTTGTGCCGTTATTAAATTGGATTTGCATTGATGTTGTATGCTCTTCCTCTCGCTGGTGGTGGAGCTGGGTTTGCTTGATTTGCTTGGTTAACTGGGTTTGCTTGAGCTTGTGCGTTAATGATGTTAACCAACCTAGGGCACGTGTTTCTAAAATGGGTATGGTCGCCACAATTAAAGCAAGCTCGAATATATGGAACTATGGGGTTTTAGGGTTGTTGGTAGGGTTGAATCATGTTTTGGGTAGGGGTGAAGCTTGGTTTTGAGGGGTACGACAAGTTTTGCTCAAATGACCATAACGCCCACATTAGCACACAGTCGACAAGGTATGGTAGGTGGATGGTGATAAAAACAGGTGTTGCATTGAGGGTGATGTCCAATGTAAGGTTTCTTATTTGGGTAAGTAGGGTTGGGTGCTACTTGAGTGATTGGGATAGCTTGGAGGGGTACGGCTTGTGGAGCTGGATGACTGGTTTGAGTGACAGCGAAATTTTGTCCGTCTCGTTTTCTTTTAGTAGTGGGTTGAGAAGAGGATTCAGTTCGGGTTGAGTTTGAGGTTTCGGTTGTTGCTTTATCCTTCTTCTTCTCCTCCTTGAAGTCTCCATTCCTAATATGGTTTTCGGTGAGCTGTGTAGCTAACTCCATTGCTGCTTCCAAAGTTGCAGGGGTGGTACTTATTACAGGGTCCTGAATATTTGAAGGAAGACCCTGAACGTAGTGTTCAATCAAACGGTAGAGGGGAGTGAACAAGTTGGGGACCATTTGATTCAACTCAAGGAATCTCTTGTTGTGTGTGGTGTGGTCGCCCTCCTTTTGTTTCAAAGAGTAGAACTCATCTTCTAATTTCTTGATTTCATTTCTTGGACAGAAACGTCTTGTCATGATCTCCCTCAACTCTTCCCAAGTCAAAGTCATAGCATCCTCAGCACCTCGCTTGCCCTTCTCTGTGTTCCACCATGTAAGTCCTACTCCGAACAAACGACCAGTAGCATATCGCACCTTGCGATCGGGGCAGTCGCAATTGAGAAAAGTCTTTTCCATCTCCTCGAACCAATGGAGGAGAGCGATGACACCTTCAGTCCCTTTGTATTTTGGGGGATCGTAGGATTTGAAATGCTTGCAGGTGCATTTAGTGGTGTTGAGAGGAAGGTTGGCAATATTTTGGCCTTCTTGATTGATTGGGTTGATGGGATTAGCGGTAAGGGCTTGTTGGACTTGAACTACGATGTTGGGTATTATGGCGGCCATTTGTTGTGCGATTTGGGCAGCCATGCGCTCGCGGGATTTTCCTGATCTCCTACCTCTACGAGAGTGACTAGAAGACATCTACAAGGAATACGTATCGAGAGTATGAGTTTGGCATATAGGTGTCATGTGTCATATAAAATGAATATCCACAAAAATAATTGAAGAAAAAATAAATTTGCTACATCCATCGGTTGTCTTGGGCTTTGCTCATGTTTGGGCCCCCATATGTCCCCATTCTTGGCCTTGGTAGTCATGTGGGCCCCCATGACTACTAGGCTCTGGTAGGGTTCACATTGGTGTTGGCCTATTAACGCTCGCGCTACCTAAATGAAAATCGTAAAACATGATTGCAAAGTATAAGGTCGGAGGGTGTCCTGGTATAGACACAATGACAACTCAAAGTGTGGTTAGTTCGAACGACGTTTGGTGTGGCATGCTTTGGCCTAATAGGTCCTTCGTACTCTCATCGTTAGTCCCAGGTAGGCAAACTAGTCCATTATATTGGATTTATACGAATGCCAACCTAGACAGGAAGTATTGACTACCGGTACTTGTACCCTTCCAGTTACTACATGCCCGTCGTAGAACTCACTTTGATGAGATTGAAAAATGAAAACATCACAAAATCTTGAATAAGGAAATATGAGAATGTTTTGAATATGTTATAACTTAAACGTGCGTGATGAATGTACATGTAAGCATGTTACATTTGACAATATGTATAACTCGTTAAGTATCAAACAAAATGTTAGTTGAAGTGCTTGCATGTATTTGTGTGTAACAAAAATAAAACAAATAAACATCATAAGTTTGCATGTAACCACATAAGCAATTAAAATCTAATCAACTATAGTATAGGCTCTAAGGGTCTAATAACCTATCCTATATCCCTATAGGCAAAAGCTCTGATACCAATATGTCACACCCTGACCCGCAGCGGAAATGGTAGTCGGGGCATGATTGGGTTTTCATCAAAGCTTATTACATTTACTATAAAGTTTCATATTTATTATTTCAAATTTAAAGGAGAAAGTACAATAAACATACAAGCACAACATGTTCAAAACACAACATTCATGAACTCTTTATTTTTCTTCTAAGGCCAATTCTTATGTGTTCCTTGCTTCAACCTGTTCACCTGTATAATGTGTAAAAAAATAGGGTTTTGGGTCAACAAAAGTTGGCGAGTGAATCCTATTTAAACATTTGAACGAATTAGTTATATTGGTTATTTAATTAAAAATGTGCATAAACCAAATATGAGTATACGCGTATGCAAATTTAACCATAAATCACATAATATCAATTAATGCGCACACACACACATATCAAATGATGAGCAATGAGATCAAGGCTCAATCAAACGGAGCCGATCTAATGAGGCACCTGATGCTCAACTCGTCTCCCACGAGGAACTGATGGGCCTAATGAATGATTTGCACGCAATTGACAAAAATGTAAGCACACAATACAACAAGTAATATTTACATCACACGTTAGATCATATAATGGTAATAGCACAAGTGTTTGAATAAACGTAATAAATGAAACGACACATGATACACCCCAAAGCATGAATAAAAAGAGGAATTTGTAAGGATTCACTCACATTGGGTGCGTTCCTTGCTTGAAAATGAATGCGCACGAAAAGAGGATTTGATCGACGAACGAATACTAACCGAAAATAATAACGCGATAATTCGATAAATAAAAACGATTTAATATCTTGATTTAATACTTTTTGTTAGGTTTTTAGGTTATTTTTGTGATATTTATTGGATTTTTTTAAACCTCCAAAATCATGTATTTAAGTGTTTTTAATAATTTTTAAGTGAAATATATATATATATATATATATATATCACACACACACACAAAAGTAATATTAAAATAATAAATAAATAATAAATAAATAAAATAAAAAAATAAAAACCTTGTCAGACCTGACAAGGTGGTCTGACCGGCCCGTTGACTATTTGACTGCGTGTGGTGAGGTTCGAACTTGTGACCTCTCGTTTACGTGCACGCAGCTCTTCCAACTGAGTTACGTGTATAACCCGTAAGGAATCCATTTTTAATTATTCTTATATACTTGTTATAATATTTCAGAAATTACTTAAATTAAAAAGATTTTAAAAATCCACAGAACCGGCGCATAGATTACGTATCAAACCCGTGACCATCAACTTGATTTGCACCCAGCCCAACCAACTGGGCTCGGTGTCTAACCCGAGATATAAGTGATTTTTATTGAATTTATACACTTACCGAATCTGAGTATATGTGAGTATTAAAAAGGGTTGGTATAATTTATGAAATCGGAACCGTGTGCATGATTCGAACCCGAGTCTGCTTGTTTAAAATGCACACAGTCCACCACTGGACTGTGTCTCTAACCCGGTTAAACATAAAATTTTAATTAGATTTATACTCTATATCGACTTCATCTTCTTCACTATTAAAAACCCACTCTCAAAACCCCCTGAGGTGCCTACGGTGTTCAAAGATTCAAGTCGTCGGAATTGTTGATTGATCGTCGGAAGAACCACCAGAGGATCAAATAGTCTTCAAATCGGTATAAATCATACTTCTTTTATCTAATCTTTCTGGTATACGTGAATTAATAAAATCAAATTCAGTAAAGTCTCATAATTAAGCAGCTTGTTTCAATCAGTGGGTTTTTAATAGTGAAGAAGATGAAGTCGATATAGAGTATAAATCTAATTAAAATTTTATATTTAACCGGGTTAGACACACCGTCCAGTGATGGACTGTGTGCATTTTAAACAAGCAGACTCGGGTTCGAATCATGCACACGATTCCGATTTCATAAATTATACCAACCCTTTTAATACTCACATATATTCAGATTCGGTAAGTGTATAAATTCAATAAAAATCACTTATATATCGGGTTAGACACCCAGCCCATTTGGTTGGGCTGGGTGCAAATCAAGTTGATGGTCACGGGTTCGATACGTAATCTATGCGCCGGTTCTGTGGATTTTGAAAATCTTTTTAATTTAAGTAATTTCTGAAATATTATAACAAGTATATAAGAATAATTAAAAATGGATTCCTTGCGGGTTAGACACGTAACTCAGTTGGAAGAGCTGCGTGCACGTAAACGGGAGGTCACAAGTTCGAACATCACCACACGTAGTCAAATAGTCAACGGGCCAGTCAGACCACCTTGTCAGGTCTGACAAGGTTTTTATTTTTTTATTTTATTTATTTATTATTTTTTATTACTTTAATATTACTTTTGTATATATATATATTTCACTTAAAAATTTATTAAAAACCCTTAAATACATGATTTTGGAGGTTTAAAAAAAATCCAATAAATACCACAAAAATAACCTAAAAACCTAACAAAAAGTATTAAATCAAGATATTAAATCGTTTTTATTTATCGAATTATCGCGTTATTATTTTAGGTTAGTATTCGTTAGTCGATCAAATCCTCTTTTCGTGCGCATTCATTTTCAAGCAAGGAACGCACCCAATATGAGTGAATCCTTACAAATTCCTCTTTTTGTTCATGCTTCGGGGTGTATCATGTGTCGTTTCATTTATTACGTTTATTCAAAGACTCGTGCTATTACCATTATATGATCTAACGTGTGATGTAAATATTACTTGTTGTATTGTGTGCTTACATTTTTGTCAGTTGCGTGCAAATCATTCATTAGGCCCATCAGTTCCTCGTGGGAGACGAGTTGAGCAACAGGTGCCTCATTAGATCGGCTCCGTTTGATTGAGCCTTGATCTCATTGTTCATCATTTGATATGTGTGTGTGTGCATTAATTGATATTATGTGGTTTGTGGTTAAATTTGCATACGCGTATACTCATATTTGGTTTATGCACATTTTTAATTAAATAACCAATATAACTAATTCGTTCAAATGTTTAAATAAGATTCACTCGCCAACTTTTGTTGACCCAAAACCCTATTTTTTACACATGATACAGGTGGACAGGTTGAAGCAAGGAACACATAGGAATTGGCCTTAGAAGAAAAATAAAGAGTTCATGAATGTTGTGTTTTGAACATGTTGTGCTTGTATGTTTATTGTACTTTCTCCTTTAAATTTGAAATAATAAATATGAAACTTTATAGTAATTGTAATGAGCTTTGATGAAAACCCAATCATGCCCGACTACCATTTCCGCTGCGGGTCAGGGTGTGACAGAAATAATAATCTCTCACCCAAACCATTCATACCCTATCCTTGTATTCGCGTTTCATTTCAATCTTTGTAATATCGAGACTTTGATCATAATAGAAATCGTATTTTATATCAACCTTATTTAATCATACACGTATAATACGTAATCAATCGCGAAATACACGTTTTAATTAAAAACCGAGACATACGATTCATACATGATTTATACTTATAACATACTTGCATACACATTAAAATGCTAAAAACATACAAAACAATGAGTTTATAGCATAATATAACCAACAATGCAAGTGTAAGGACTAAAAATGAAAATTTCTATCTCCCAACCACTTTCTTTAAGGGTAATGGTATCTAGACATCCTCCAAAATTTTTGTATATCCCTCAATATGAAATGTATAGCCCAATACACTTCCCATAGGGTTTAAACGCATTAAATGCGACACCAATAGGAATCGTAAAGGGCAATACGCTTCCTATTAGTACGATGTACCTACTCTCTGACATGCACGTAGTTCAAAACTGAAAAAAGGTATGAAAAATGACCCAATAGGAAGCGTATGGGGCAATATGATTCCCATAGGTTTGAAAAGGTTTGGGAGTCGTATAGGAAACGTATAGGGCAATACGGTTCCCTTGTCACTAAAGTATAGGAAGCGTATAGGGCAATACGGTTCCCCTGGTCCTCTAATCTGTTATCGAGCTTATCCCTATATACATATACACCTATCTAGGGCTGTTCAAATTTCTCGACGCTCAAGTCGTTCGATGCTCCATCGAAAAATGTTCGGAATTTGCTCGTTTGATAAACTCGATTGAAAAAAGAACTCGGTTCGGATCGATTCAGTTTGAAACGAACCGAGCATGAGCAAAGGTCCGCTCAATTTGGTTCGACTTGATTCGGTTGGCTTGAAATATTTTTAATACATATATATATATGTATAGATATGTGTGTGTGTGTGTATATATATGTATGTATATAACATTAATAATGTTTGGTCCAGGATCCAACTAGAGCCCATTTAATTATAGGCTGAGCAGGAGGGCATGCAGGATGATGTTGAGGTCCCGCCTCAGCGTGAACAAGGGGATCATCAGCATCCATAGAAAGTTTATCGTGCAGTTAGGTTGCCTCGGTCAACCAACCGACTTCTTCTAGGTAGGATTTTGCGTAACTTGGATGAGCAGATGCCGCTTCTGACACTATCAGGTGCATGATAACATGGGGTGGCTGATGACTGGCATGGGTGAAATGTATAAGTATATGGGTATATTGGTTCCACCCCGTCCACCACCATAAGTTTATTCGGACCCGGGCCCGTTCTATACGCAGCAGCCCCGCCCGTCCATGCCATCCTTTAACCAGCCCATGACGATCTTTACTCAACCCATCTCGCCCTTGCAGGCATGTTATCTTATTTTTATTTCATTTATTTACGAGCAATTTAATGTTATGTAATAGGTATTTTGTTTAAATTCTTATAAGCTTCCGGCCCGTCCTATACTCAACCCGAACTTTCCATGCCTCATTTTGCTCAGTCTAGCCAGACCATGCCACTCTTTCCTCTATCCGACCTTTCCATGCATGTATGTTATTTTGTTTTTATTTCATTAATTTTAATGTTATGTAATGAATAATTTGTTTAAATTTTTTATAGGCTCGAGGCACGTCCTATACGTTGCACAGCCCGTCACCCTCTATTAGGCGTGGCCCGAACTTTACGGAGGAGGAGCTCACGGAGTCTAATGAGGATTGATGACGATAGTGGTTTATGTTATTTTTATATGACGTAGTACTGTATGAACAATTTAATTTTTATGTTTTGATGTATGAACAATTTAATTTTCAGTATTTGTAATATTTATTAATTTGGATATGTTTGTTTTGATAAGTTATAATGTATAGATATGTTTAGTTTGTTTGGATTGCTTAATTTCACCACGTCTTTTATAAAATTTATAACAAAAAAACCAACATAATTTTATAACAAAGAAAAACCAAATTAATTATTTTTTTTAAAATAACGTCTAAAAAGATACTAAATAAAAAAAATTCATAATCATTAGCTGACCATCTTCTGAAAAGTTTGTACTTCAAGTACATATATAGGAAGTGTATTGCTCAATACACTTGGACCCAGAGGAACCGTGTTGCCCTATACGCTTCCTATAAGGTTCAAGCGGATTGCTCCTCTGATATGACTTTACCAATAATCCGCTTGAGACGATTAACCAAAACCTTCGATATAACCTTATTTATACATCCAATAAGACTGATAGGCCGAAAGTCCGAAGGTCTCAACGGATCTTTTAATTTCGGAATCAGAGCAATAAAAGAAGTACAACTTCTTTTAATAGCTGGATTATTAAAAAAATCATTAAGTACCTTAACGAAATCCACCTCCAAACCAATCCAGCCGCATTTGATGAATTTAAAGTCGAATCCATCGTGCCCCCGAGCACGGTCTCCGTCACAATCCCACACCGCATCCTTTATCTCTGTCAAGGAAAACAGACAAATAAGAGAGCTAGCATCAACCGACAATAGAACCGAAAGGTTTGGGCATGCGATAGATGGTCTTGTAGGCATAGGTTCAGAAAAAATATTTTCAAAGAATTCAAAAAATTGTTGTTTAACATTTACCGGGTTCCTCACCCACTCACCATTCTTCAAAACTCCGTTAATTCTGTTCGAGCTTATGTTCCCATTTACGACTCTATGATAATATCCCGTATTCTCATCTCCTTCTATCGCCCATCGTACCCGCGACTTTTGTTTCGTCTCTCATTCTTTCAGCCGCTCAAATTCCATAATAAACTGTTTGTCACTTATTCTCGTCTCCGATTTCGATTGGTTTAGTGATCTATCCCCCGCCGCATTTTCCAGGAAAGCTACCCGATTTTTCCTGAACCTATACATCTCTTCCTTCTTACGCCTTTCCTCTTGAATTCACTCCTTAATCCTATTTTTCAACCATCTTAAGTTTGCTGCCAACGCTAAATCAGCCGAGCCTTCAAACGAAAAAGACCTGCATTTCTGAAGGACAAAATAAAAACTCTAGATAACTCAAACAAACAATTATAGAACCTGAATGGTATGTGGCCATAGTCAGAAGAGACCATAGAGAGAAGTAAAGGTCTGTGATCGGAGTAGGCTCTGTCGAGGGCTTCAACGGATGCGGCTGGCTAGTCCTCAACGAAACCAATACAAACCAAGAACCGATCAAGTTTACTTAATTTGTCCCCCCGGTCAGACGTATAAGTAAACTTCGTGCCACCCATTGCTAATTCATGCAAGGCCGCTGAAAGAATAAAGTTATCAAAGGCATCAGATTTCGAGGCAACATATTCAGAGTTGAACTGCTCCTCCGGGCTCTTGACGTCGTTGAAGTCTCCCATGAAAACCCATAACCCCTGCCTCGAATTCCTAAGGCCAAGAAGATGTGCCCATAATTCATGCATGATCGCCTGGTCATTGGGCGCATAGACGTTTACAAGGTTTAAGCGAATACCAGATGCCACTATAACTCCACCGACAGACAAAAACTTCCTGTCCCTGGTAATCTCAGTGCACCTGAACAGAGTTGGATTCCACATAGAGACTAAACCCCCTAACCTCCCATGAGATTCGACCACTGCCCGCTCAAAAATTGACCGTCCCCACAGAGAATTAAAATGAAAATCAGATGAATCTTTCGATTTCGACTCTTGAATTGCAAGAAAATGAACCTTATTGCTTGTCTTTAGACCATGGACCCAGTCTAACTTTCGGGTATTCCCGACCACCCTTAGATTGACTGAAAGAATATTTATTGGAAATCGACTTCAATATCCTCACCAATAATCAATTCTCTTGTATCTTTCTCGAACCCTGCCAAGTTAATGCCAACAATATCGCCAACTGCAGCAGTGATCTCAGCTTCGAGCTCCACTTGAATATCTTCAACAAAGTGGGAACCAAATTCCTCCCCTTCGCTAATACCAACTGGCGAATTACTGTCGGCCTGGACCGGACCAGGGGTGTCATCGGCAGAGTATCCACAATTGACTGTGATGTCTGTCGTGAAGAACATATAAAAACCAACTAAACTATGTAGATAGGATAAGTCGGGTATCGAATCGGAGGGGGATTGTGGAAAGTGTCACAATGTTAAGTATTACTTATCTATTAATGAAAAAGAAAACTTGATTGTAGATTTGGTTGATTATCTAAATTACACAAACTAAAATTGAAACTTTTATCAATAGGAGAACAATGGTTCCTCCGAATTTCAGATTTGCGGATAGATTCAATTATGTGTTTGATCTGAACACTTACATAGACATAAGTGTTAACCTAATTAGCCAATTGTGATGTTCACAGACTAAGTACTCCGGTCAATACATAGCGAAATGTTATCAAATGAACATCAATCACAATTACTAACCCTAATCCCACCTCAGATATATCCCGATTACTAGAACTCTCGGGAATTAAATGATTAAAGATTAAAGTTTAATAAAATGTAATCGGTTATAATCAGTTAATCAAATCAAAGGTGAAAAGCATCGAATGCTTCGATCACTAAGTTTGTACAATTGTCAAAAACACATAAAAGTATCTAACTTACACAAATCCTCTATCCGGAGGAAACCATAAGAAAACTAGCCTCTCATCTCGCACAAACGGTCTTAAAAAACTTGAGAGAGCGATGAGTTCATGATTGCAAGGATGGATTTAGCGAAGAACGTGATGATAATGAATGAAAAGTTCCCAACTTGATGCCCTAGATGCTCTCTTGGTAGTCCTTAGAATTGATGATAATAGTTCCCATTCAGAGAAACCATAATATACCTCCAAACCCTTAAACGCGTGTTTTTCCATCAATGGACCGTAAGCTACGATCTGGGACCATAAGCTACGGTCCTGAAGTTCTGTTTCAATTGCACACTTGACCGTAACCTACGGTAGGTACCGTAAGCTACGGTCCAAAGGTTCTAGACAAGTTGTTGCTAAGTAAACATGGTCGTAACCTACGGTCGGTAGAGCGTAAGCTACGACGGCTTCACACCTGCATTTTCTTCACAACTTAAACTTATATCAAATGACAATGTAGTCCCTCGACTTTATTTCTCCACGTCTCTATCACCTTTAGCCATGATCCAACTTCCGGGTATTTACCAAAGGCCCCTTGAACTTCATTCTCTCTTATTTCTTGCAATCTCCAAGTTATTTTTCTCACTCGAACAAGTCCCGGTTAGCACCGTTTACTTCATGGATCATTCCTAAATGCTCCATATCATCTCTAACATTCATAACTCCACCGAATTAAACCATTAACCTGCACAACAACGATTTCACATAAAACGGATATAAAACTCAATGTTTAAGCACATTAAAGCTCGGGTTTCACCCTCTCCATCAGACTGCGAGGTATTTTTCACATGAAGAAGCCAGACAATTGCGGTCGATAGCACCAGAATCCCTCTGAGAGGGTCCAAAATTAGCTTTAACTTGTGGGCCCTGTGTAGAACCAACCGATGGTGGACTCCTCAAAGCCCTGGCATGTTTCCGCAAATAAGGTTGTGGAGTTGGGCCTAATTGCTTACTTAGCCCAGTGGAGTTTGCAACATCTTGTTCGTTATCCACACGACAGGACCCACCAAGTAATCCCTCTGAACCAGTATTGGGAGTTGAGTTAAAATCACAATTATTATTCAAGTTACTTGTCTAAATGTGTTCAGGGTGCCAGTTTCACTACGGGGCGGGAAGGTGTTTGATGACATCGGTGGTCATTATGGAGATGTAGTTGGTCGATCAGAGTTTTCTTGGGATGAGATGAACAATGCCTTTGGGAGAGTTACGGTTCTTGCTCAACTCATGGGTTTAATCGATGAAGAGATTGAGTTAATCTGGAAATGGAGAAAGTTTAGAATCTAGATAGTCGAGGATTCGAAGAGGTGGACGACAGCCATTGATGATTTAATTCAGAAAGTCGGCGTCCAAACGGCTGCAAATAAGTTCCCAGATTTGAATGCTCAGTGTCAAATTTCCATGGAGGGGGAGGGGATCGACGTAGAAGGGGTTGTGATGGATGATGTAGGGATGACAACGAGGCACGATGGGCCTGAGGATCGAGGTAGTGGAGACGAGGAGGTTGTGAATATAAATAGTGCGGACGTCTTAGATCAAACAGTAGTTGAGCAGGAGGTTTCAGCGACGGTCCTGGTAAATGGTCTTGTTGGAATCTAGTTAGATGGTTTTGTGGTTGAGGTCAGAACGGAGATATGTGGAGAAGGGGATAGCCATGTTCCACAATGAATTTTATTTCGGTGATTGTTAGGGGGCGGGTAGCACCGGTAAAGCAGCTTGGGTCCGGGGCTTGAAGTTGAGTCACGGGGTCTCTTTTGTGAGTGTGCAAGAATCGCAGATGTCTAATCCGCCAATATGGGTCCTTGGGAATTATTGGGGCAGAGCTATCTTTGATTATGGGTTTGTGAATTCGATAGGGAGGTCTGGTGGATTATGGTGTATCTGGAATCTGAGCGACTTCAGGATGAGCAGTGTCATCAGGTCGAGGCATTGTTTGATAGTCTCTGGGGTGATTGTAGCTTTTGGGGTAGAGTTAAATATTGTAAATGTTCATACGCCTAATGATGCTTCAGATCGTAGAAGATTCTGGTAGGAGTTGTTGCTTTACCGTCATTCGGTTTAAGGTCTTTGGGCATTCATGGGTGATTTTAATGATGTTAGGGGTCCGAATGAAAGGATGAATTCAGAGTTTGTGGCGTCTCATTTGGGGCACCTAATGACTTTATACAGGAGGCGGAGCTTGAAAAGTATAATATGGGTGGCCATTTGTTCACGTATATTTCGGACTCGGGAGACAAATTAAGTAAACTTGACCGGTTCTTAGTTTGTCGATACTTCCTTAGTATGTGGATGGAGGCGTCTTCGGTGGCTTTGGACAGGGAGTATTAAGACCATTCTGCTTTTATTTTGAACACGATCCCATCTGATTTCGGTCACATTCCCTTCAAGGTGTTTAATTCGTGGCTCGAGATCCCGGGTTTTTCGGATTATGTTAATACCTTGTGTAGGAGTTTTGTGTTTTCTGGTCCTACAGATTTGGCGTTGGCTACAAAATTGAAGTGGATGAAAAATCGGATTAAACTATGGATAAATGCGGACAAAAGAAGGAGGGACGAAAGTGTGGTGAAGTTGAAACAAAAAATTTGTAGTCTTGAAACCATCGCGGAATCAAGACAATTAATGGAGGACGAGCTAGGGTTAAGAATCGAGGCAAACAAGATTTTGATTGAAGCTGAAAGACTACGGTCAATGGATGCCAAGCAAAAGTCACGGATTAGATGGGCAATTGACGGTGATGAGAATAGCTTGTTCTTTCACAGTGTGATCAGTGCACATATGGGGAATAATCGTATTAATGGATTGCTCGTTGATGGGAATTGGGTTGTGAATCCTCTTATTCTTAAGGAGACAGTGGCGAGTTTCTTCACCAAAAATTTTCTAAACTGTTACAGGCCCGACCTAAAATCTTGTGTCCTAATTTACTGGCTCTTTCGGACACAAATTCAGGTAACCAGGTGGTACCGTTTACATTGGAGGAAATAAAGGAGTCGGTATGGGAGTGTGAAGGGGACCACGCTCCCGGTCTCGATGGGTTCAACTTTAAGTTCTTGAAGAAGTTTCGGGTTGGGCTGGAACATGATTTTAAAAGGCTTTTTGTTGAATTTTTCGTTAGTGGCTCTCTGAATCATGGCTGTTTTTCATCCTTTATAGCCTTAATTACAAAGGTTAGAGACCCTATGAGAGTCTCAGAGTTTAGACCAATCAGTTTGGTGGGTTGCTTTAATAAGATTTTGTCAAAAGTTTTGGCTAATCGATTAAAGGGTGTCATTGGTAAATTGGTTTCGGAGGAGCAAACAACTTTTGTGGCAGGAAGAAGTATTTTGGATTGCCACTTATTTTAAACGAAGTGATTTCATTGATGATGCAAAACAAGAGAGAAGGTTTTTTATTCAAAGCGGAAATTGATAAGGCTTATGATTCCTTGAACTGGGGTTTTGTGGAAGATATTATGATCCAAATGAATTTTCATCTGAAACAGAGAAGGTGGATTATGTCTCTTATTTCGTTCGCTCGTGTGTCGGTGTTATTAAACGGCTCCTACTCAGGAATTTGATTGTTCCCATGGATTAAGGCTTAATCCATGGCGATCCATTATCCCCATTTATATTTATTTTAGCAATGGAGGTATTAACCGGAATAATGAAACGAGCGGCATCGGTTGGTTTGTTTTGAGGGATTAAATGTAACGCTAATGGTTTAGTCTTTAACAATTTTTTATACGCGGATGGTGTGATTTTTTTAGGGGAGTGGTCGGTTCGAATGCTAGTAATTTGAAGCGAATTTTAAGGGGTTTCTATCTGGTGTCTGGGTTAAAAATCAACTTATCCAAATGTAGCCTTTATGCCATTGTGGTTAGTGATGCGGAGTCGATTGAGATGGCTACTTTACTTCAGTGTAGGTTGGGGTCTTTTCCGTTTACACATCTTGGCCTCCCCGTTGGGGCAAATATGAAGTCGGAAAAAAAATTGGAAACCCATAATCGACAAGTTTCGGAGTAGATTGTCATTATGAAAGGCGAGAAATTTATCATACGGAGGGCGGATAACTCTTTTAAAGTCCGTGCTTAATGCTTTACCAACCTACTACTTTTCCATATATTGGGCGCCGGTCAAGGTCCTAGAGTGTCTTGATCGAATGAGGAGGATCTTCTTTTGGGGAGGCTGTGATGAGAAGGTGAAACTAAATTAGGTAGCATGGCAGAAAATTTAGGTCCGATAGAAGGAGGTGGCCTTGGGTTTGGCTTGTTAAAAGACACGAATTTATCCATGTTAGCTAAGTGGTGGTCGAGGTTCAAAGAAGATAGGGATAGTTTGTGGCGTAAGGTGATTTGGACAATCCATAGTTCATCTCGAGCATGGAATACTATTCCGGCTAAAGTGTCTAGTACAGGTCCGTGGAAAACAATCATAAGAGTGGGTATTGATTTAAAAAAAAGTCATTAAAGGGAAATTGGGGTGTCGATCTGGCATTTTCTTTTGGCTGGATGTCTGGGTGGGTCAAGAGTCGTGGCTTCAAGATTTTCGAATCTATTTGAGCTTGAAAAGATCAAATAGTGTTGTGTCGCGGACAGGGTAAGAATAGGCGCGGTGGGAATTGTCTTTAATTGGGCTTGGCGAAGACACATGTTGAGTAGCGTTGAAGTTCAGGAGCTTAGCGAGTTGTGTCATATGTTACAAGTTGTAAATATCGAGCCGTCTACTGATAAATGGATTTGGACTTGGGGGATTTGGGGACTTTTTCTGTGGCCAGCATTAAGAAACATTTACAGCAACAATTGATTGTTCCGAACTAGCCCCAGTTTACTTAGAATAACTGGGTTCCAAAGAAAGTGGGAGTAGTAGTTGGAGGGCTGGCCTTAACTGGTTACCAACGGTTGATTCGCTACGCAGGAGGAACATAGTGTTGGAAATTTATGTCCGGTTCGATAAGTCAACGCTACCGACTTGGTCTTGACCCGTAAGAGTTACACCGTGGGCAATGAACTTAAATCCACTTAACTAATTTAACTGGTAATTACGAACGATACGCGGGTATTAAATTGAGAGACGGGTACATGTACCGGGTAAGACAAGAACACTCCTCTACGCCACTTGTCGCGCATGCACTTTTGCATCGCCACTTGTCGCGCACCGAAAGTCTTGGCCAATGGCATCGCATGCATTTTGCATGGCCGCCACTTGGCACACATGCAAAGATGTCCATGCTCTATAAAAGGGAGTGTTGGGGTCTTGTGTTTGTTGTTGTTGCAAGAACAAAATTGCTCTTAATAACACCACACCCACAACCGGCCACAACCGCCTCGGCCACCCTGCCGCCGCCACCGACGCCGCCGCCGACCCACCCTGCAGCCGCCGCTGCTATTGCTGCCGGTCACCGCCGCCCGCCGCCGGTCACTGCCGCCCGCCGCCGGTCACCGCCGCCACTACACGGCTCTCATGATACCCACAACCACAACCGACACCGCCGCCGGCCTCTGCGGTCGCCGCCACCGTCGCCACTCCGCCGGTAGTCGCCGTTGCTGTCCGCCGCCACCGTCGCCGTTCCGCCACCCCGCCGGCTGCCGGCCTCTGTGCCGCCGATAACGCCGGCCACCGCCGCCGCTACTCGTGCTATACCCGCGTTACGTTTGTTCATTCACTAGCATGTGTTCGTTGAACCTCGGTGTCTCGACCGGTTAGTCACTAACCGAGGTATATCTTTCTCATCGATAGTTAGATGTTTTTATTACTGTACTCGCATTTGCATGTAACCGGATCTTGTCGAGTTTCGTTTATTGTTGATCACTTGTTTATTTCCGCTGCGTTTTTATTAATTAACTCGCTTGATTAATTGACTATTATTTATTGAACCGGGTTTTAATAAATAAAACTTATAAATGATCACCATGGAAACCCAACAGCGGTATCAGAGCCTTGGTTACAGCATACGAGTCGGTACCGGTCTTTTAACCGGAAATAGAACACAAACTTTAATTATTTTGAAAGTTTCTGACCTATATGATTTTAAGGGCAACTTTATTTTGGTCAATATTTTATTTGTTTTGCTTGACCAAAACATTGCCTAGATTATTTTGTGATTGTTATGAAATATGTAAATTTGGCCCGACCTTGTTTTGTGGTTGTATATTTTATTCGGTTTTGTAATTATATTTTATGGCCATCTAGATGGTTCAAAGTTGTAATAGATAGGGTTTCTTCCTTTATTATATTTTGTAAAATATTGTAATAGACGAAGACCCGGAGAGAAAACCGAGGACGCTAAAACAAGAGTCATGAAGTCAGTGGGAGTTGCTCGAGATGACTGGATGCACTCAAGTCCATCCTTGTGGTTGTTTGTGTGTTGTGACCCCGTGACCCGTTTGATCTTGCTATTAGGCTCTAGCAAGATCGAACAATTTTTCGCCATATAGATTTACATATTTATCTTGCTATTGTGGTTGCTTTTATCTTATAAGTTGTTATAACATAACCAACCTAAATACCAACATGATTTTAAAAGAAGTTTTAAAATATTAAAAACAATCACATTATAACAAGTTCTAAATTGTTTTACAACTTGTTAAAACTTTATTATAAAACAAAGGTTGTTTTAAACAAACACATAACCAATTAAGTTTTGCAAATTAAATTAGATTTAATTTTCAAAACTATTAACTTAATAGTTTTCTATTAACTTATAATTGGTTATTTCAAGTTGCGACAAATTTAGTTTTAATAGGATATTTAAAACTAAGTGTCCTGAGAGATGAAAGGGTTCATCAAGATGTCACGCCTAAAATATTACTAAAATTGGCTCTCTCGACCCTATTTGGTAAAAATTAAAATTAACCCATAATTAAAATCAATGGTCGATGCCATCCTACTACTAGTAACACTTGGGGCATAATGCGAACCATCAGTGTTGGAGCCACAGCACAACACTTGGTGTCTAGTTTATCCTTCCAAGGTGCAAGGGCTTCGTCGACACATCCGACCCTTCCACATGTGACCGTTTTAGGACGACTATTACTTTTCTTCTCGTGTTACGTGCTACAGCTGTCTCGAGAACAAAAGTGGCATAGATGAGGCTAAACGTATCAATACATAGACAAGAGTTGTCTTAGCGGCCTCATACCCGAGAGTTGTGCTCTTCTCACAATTGACAATCGTTGTCAGTCCGCTTGAACCCCTTGCTAATGTTGCGTGCTACAGCTGCCTTTAGAAAGAGCTTATAACCGGATTCTCATTCCTTGTTACAATTACTGTAATGGGTCATTAATTAAATAAGGAAATATACATCGAAAATACTAATTGAATTACTTGCTTATATAATAGATGTCTAAGGAAAACAACTCCTCCATTCTCAAGTCTGTACTTGAAAAGGAAAATTGAATAACACCAACTTTCTCGAATGGCACCGCAATCTGAGAATAGTTCTCAAGATGGCGAAAAGCTATGTATCTTAGATGGCCCAGTCCCTACCGAGCCTGAAAGTAACACTACTGCTGCTCGCAAGGCACTGGAAAAGCATAATGCCGTTGAGGTAGCCTACCTTATGCAAAGCCACAGTGTCTCCTGAACTTCAGAAGTACATGGAAGATAAAGATGCTTATGACATGATCTAGCGACTAAAAGGCATGTTTCAGAAACAAGCCTGACAGGAGTGATATGACACCATAAAATAGCTCATAAGCTATAAAATGCTGGAAGGATCATGTGTCAGTACTCATGTGCTTAAGATGAAAGGATACATTGACCAAATGAACAAACTTTGTTATCCCCTGCAAGAGAAATTGCAGCAGAATTCATCTTGAACTCTTTCCCTAGCTCATATGACCAGTTCATTATGAACTATGAAAGGAATGCGTGGGTGAAGACTGTGCCTAAGCTACATGGTATGCTCAAAATGGCCAAGATGAACATACCACATAAAACCAACCAAGTTCTAATGGTCAAGTCTGGTGGTGTAAAGAAGACCAACAACAAGAAAAGAGATCATAAGAGCAAAGGCAAGAGAAAGGTTGTTGTTGCTGCCAGATATGCCACCAACGACGTTCTAGCCAAGCTGAAAATGAACAATGGCCAATATCATTGGCAATTCTTCTAGTATTCTCATTTATGTTATTGAACTTTTCACTATTTCTAGCAACACATGGTATTTGATACCAGATGTGGTTATCACATCGTTAATGTCTTGCAAGAACTTGAAAAGTGGAAGAAACTGAAACAAGGCGACATGGAATTCATAGTTGATGATGGAAAGAGAGTTCCAATTCTGGCAACTGGAACATTTTGTTTTTCATGTCCTTCTGGCCTTGTAGTTACTTTAAATAACTGTTTGTTTGCATCTGGTTTAACCAGAAACACTATTTCAGTTTCTTCACTGTTTGAACAAGGATTCAAGTACGTTCTAATGGAATTTCCATTTCTTCCTACTTGAATAATTCTTTTGTTTTGAGGCTAAACCTCAAAATGGTATTGATGTTCAAATAAATAATAACATATATCATCTTTCTAAGCGTAACAAAGCTGGTATAAATGAAACATAATTTTGGCATTGTAGACTTGGCCACATAAGTAAGACACGCATAAAATAGGTCCAGTCCGAAGGGATTCTTGAATCCGTTAGACAGGACTCCTTAGATGATTGCGAATCTTGCTTAGCTGGCAAACTCACAAAGCACCCCTTCACCGGTATTGGTGAATGGGCCAATGGTCTTCTAGTACTCACTCACACTGATGTATGTGGCCCTTGCAGAACCACGACTAGAAACCATGAAGGATACTTCGTTACTTTTATCGACGATTATAGTCGATATGCTTATGTTTACATTATGAAACATAAGCACGAAACTTTTGAAAAGTTCAAAGAATTTCAAAAACGAAGTAGTAAACCAGCTTTCTAGAACGATAAAAGTACTTCGATCAGATCGAGGTGGTGAATACCTCAGCTTAGAATTTCTCGATTATCTAAAGGAACGTGGAATAGTTTCACAACCCACTCCACCAAGCAAACCCCACTTAATGGCGTGAGTGAAAGGAGAAATCGAACCCTAATTAATACGGTTCGATCGTTGATGTGTAGAACTAACTTGCCTCACTTATTTTAAGGTCATGCTCTTATGATCGCTGCCCGCATTGTCAGTTCAGCTCCGACTAAGAAGGTAAACAAAACACCATATGAGATATGGCATGGGCGTAAACCCGATTTGGAATACCTTAGAGTATAGGGATATTAAGCATACATCACAAGTGATTCTGATGATAAGCCCGATCCTTGAGGCGAAAAGTAGTTTTCGTCAGATACTATAAAAGGCAGATATTATTTCTACCATCCTAATGCAAATGTGATTTCCATCAAACCGAAGGGACACTTTCTCGAGGAAAAACTCCTTAATCGAGAAACTAGAAATAATATTGTTGGTCTTGAAGAAATTTGAGAACCACAAATAACCGCTAATGACGTCGGACCGTCTGATCAACAAGTAGTTGTTGCCTATGAATCAGACATAAACACAAACGTTCGCAGAAGTAGGAGAATTCGCAAAGAACCCGATAGATACCTATGGCATCTAAATGGTCCCGAAGTCTTATTAGTAGCTGAGTCTAATGACGAACCTGCTAACTAAAAATCTGCTCTCTCAGATCCAGAATCTGGGAAATGGCAAGAAGCCATGAACGTCGAGATGCAATCTATGCATAACAATCAAGTATGGGACTTGATTAAGCTACCCCCCGATTGTCGGGCAGTAGGGAGCAAATGGATTTTCAAGAGAAAAACCGATATGCATGGAAATGTCCACACCTATAAATCACGGCTACTTGTGAAGGGTTTCACTCAAACTCAAGGTATTGACTTTGATGAGACCTTCTCGCCCGTTGCTATGATTAAATCAATTAGGATATTCCTTTCCATTGTTACGTACTATGATTACGAAATATGGCAAGTGGATGTCGAAACCGCTTTTCTTAATGGACATCTCTCTAAAGATGTCTACATGGTTTAGCCTGTAGGTTTTGTCGATCCAAAATATCCAACTAAGGTGTACAAACTAAATAAGTCCATTTATGGACTCAAGTAAGCATCTCATGGCTGGAACCTTCGTTTTGACCAGAAGATCAAAGAGTTTGGTTTTGTCAAGAATGAAGATGAGCCTTGTGTTTACAGAAAGGCTAGTGGGAGCACCATATCATTCCTCATCTTGTATGCGGATGATATACTAATAATTGGAAACAACATCCCTATGCTTAACGAGGTTAAACACTGTTTGGGATCTTGCTTCACAATGAAAGATCTTGGAGAAGCTGCTTACATTCTGGAAATCAAGATCTATAGAGCTAGATCTAAGCGGCTTCTAGGGCTAAGTCAAAGTACTCACATAGATGAAATGATGACACACTTTAAGTTGTAAAACTCCAAGAAAGAAGGTGTTCTGGTGATTGGAGGAATGGAAGAAGAGCTCACTGTAAGGTGTTACACTGATGCTAGCTTCCAAAATGACCGAGATGATTATCGCTCATAATCAGGATTCGTATTCACTCTCAATGGAGGATCTGTTTGTTTGAAAAGCTCCAAACAGAGTGTAGTGGCGGATTTAACCACTGAATCTGAATATATTGCTGCATCGGATGCTGCAAAAGAAGCTGCTTGGATGAAGGAGTTCATCACCGACCTTAATGTGGTTTCGAATATTCAAAACCAATCGAGGTGTCCTGTGATAACACAGAAGCTATTGCTCAAACCAAGGAGCCCATATCTCATCACAGGGCCAAGCACATTCTAAGAAAGTTCCACTATATATGGGAAATACTGGAACAAGGAGGCATCTTAATAAGCAAATTAGACACAGATCAAAACCTAGTAGACCGGTTCACTAAACCGATAACTCAGGACAAGCATAACCAACATAGGAATGCTATCGGTCTTAGATTAGCTGGCCATTTGTTTTGATTTAGTATTTGATGTACGAACAATCAAACAGTTGTACCTTTTGAATTCACCTTTGATTTACTGGTTAAATGCAAAGTTTGAATCTTACAATTGTGTTCGATTTTAATACGTTTAATCCATGAATCTTGTATTCTAAATTATCCGTAGTCGGTCAGACTCATGGGAACGACTCTGAATTAAGACTATTCTGACTTTGGACTCAAGGAGTTGACTTCCAAACTCACAGACCTCATTATGAATGACGTTGGATGTAACTCGCATCAAATCATCTTCATGGATCTTAGTCATAAGATGTATTTGATTTTGGTATACTCATTTAGTATCCTCTGATCTGAGATACATACTAGAACTATCGTTTACTAAAGGCTATTCTTTGATCAGTGTCAACCGCTGTCGCGTAACTGCCATTCATAAAGGCATTGGTTGGGAGTAGTTCTGAAGTTCAGTGGGAGTTGTATGTAGTCAAGATGGGATTCTGTACTCTTACAATACATGTAACAGTTAGACATATGGGTGCCCTCGTTGATTCAAACTGGTGAAGTGTAAGGCCTTACCCAAACTTACTGTGTGTTTGATTGGACCACTTTGATCATGAATGAGAACGATAATGATTGAACGCCATGTGAGATTGAATCTGATCCATGTCTCATTGTTCAATTGATGTCTTTTACAGAAAGGATAAATGACGATGATTACCATAAGTCTATTGTCTTGAAGTAGCAAGCTGTTGCTAAAAGGAAGATACCTTGGTTAGTGACTTTAAAGTGTCATGACCTGTTGTGGGCAACTATGTGTAACTAGAGCACCGCTGGCTGTCTGCGTTGAGATCTTATCAGAGACCGTCCAAGTGGGAGCTATTGGAAATTTATGTCCGGTTCGACAAGTCAACGCTACCGACCGGGTCTTGACCCGTAAGAGTTACACCGTGGGCAACGAACTTAAATCCACTTAACTAATTTAACTGGTAATTACAAACGATACGTGGGTATTAAATTGAGAGACGGGTACGTGTACCGGGTAAGACAAAAACACTCATCTACGCCAATTGTCGCGCATGCACTCTTGCATCGCCACTTGTCGCGCACCGAAAGTCTTGGCCAATGGCATCGCATGCATTTTGCATGGCCGCCACTTGGCACATATGCAAAGATGTCCATGCTCTATAAAAGGGAGTGTTGGGGTCTTGTGTTTGTTGTTGTTGCAAGAACAAAATTGCTCTCAATAACACCACACCCACAACCGGCCACAACCGCCTCGGCCACCCTGTCGCCGTCGCCGCCGCCGGCCCACCTTGCAGTCGCCGCTGCTGTTGCTGCCGTCACCGCCGGTCACCGCCGCCACTACACGGCTCTCATGATACCCACAACCACAACCGACACCGCCGTCGGCCTCTGCGGCCGCCGCCACCGTCGCCACTCCACCGGTAGTCGCCGTTGCTGTCCGCCGCCACCGTCGCCGCCCCGCCGTCTGCCGGCCTCTGTGCCGCCGATAACGCCGGCCACCGCCGCCGCTACTCGTGCTATACCCGCGTTACGTTTGTTCATTCACTAGCATGTGTTCGTTGAACCTCGGTGTCTCGACCGGTTAGTCACTAACCGAGGTATATCTTTCTCATCGATAGTTAGATGTTTTTATCACTGTACTCGCATTTGCATGTAACCGGATCCTGTCGGGTTTCGTTTATTGTTGATCACTTGTTTATTTCCGCTGCGTTTTTATTAATTAACTCGTTTTTTAAGGAAAACCAGCTGCGATGGCGAGTGTGATAGAAGAAATAAAAGTGGTAAGCTATCTGTGGATTAAAAACCAGTCGAGAAACACGGCTTTGATGTGGGAGAAGTGTAAACTGTTTGATTTAGCTGGGGTGGGTTGAAGTCTGTTTGTGGCTTTTGTATGTTTTGTTTTATGGCTTTGGTTTTTTTGGTGTATTTGGTGTATTGTATAGTCTGCTACTTGCAGATTGTTAAATGATGAAATAAAAGTTTGGTTTCGCTTTTCAAGAAAAATAATAAAAAAAATAACCATATGGGAGGAGCATTTAATACGCGTATTAATACCATTAAATTAAATTACATTACAATACCTTCAATAACCAATGGTATAGTTGTTGGTAAGTGCAGATTTTAGATTTATCAACAAATTAAACACAATTAAAATACAAATTTAGCAATGATATTAACAATCGTTGGTAATATTGCGTCGACTAGAGAATGAATGAATTATCGTGCATTCATTGCAAATGTCATTGCTAACGACAATTGCCAGCAAAAATTGATTGTTTAATAATGACATGTCTTTGATGATGGAAGTTTTCTTATAAAAAGTCTTTCGGTAATGTTTTACAAAATTAGTTTAGAGTTACACCAACGTATAGTTTGTTTCGAAAACCGTCGGTGAATGCGGGTAGCGACGGTAAGACATCCAAAAAAACTAAGGGATTGATCACCGATGGATATTCAGCGACAGATTGCCCACGGATAGTAGCAACTGTCGTCATAACAACCACGTAGAGTAAGCGACTGTTGTGATACCAAAGGTTCACCAGCATAACATTCAAAGATAGTACCGGCATCGATTGCCGACCGTCAACAAGAAGTTCTCATGAAAGACGACTAGATGTGGACTTGCCCGCGTCGAGTGTCTGTTTGCGGTGTTTGGTTTTCCCCAAGAGGTTTGATCCGTCATTAATCAACCACAAAATACAAACGACTTTTAAAATTTCACTTATTTTATTTTTCCGTTAATTTTATAATGTCCTTTGGTAATTTTTCATAACTGATACTCATTTGTGTAGCCGTACCAAAGATGGATTTCATATTAAAAAAAAACTATAAAACTAGGTAATAAATAAAATGTTCAACCACAACTAATATTCAACACAATTAAACTTCTTATCTTGAAACATGACAAGTCCAAGCAGAAGCAGTGTACAAAGCAGTCTCTTTCCACCCTAACCTAAGTGTCCCATCTTCTTGGACCAGATTATAACCATGTGTTGGTGGAAACATGTTAAGAATTAACTGAGCTTGTGCTAATGAGTTACTACTCATTGGCACTTGCAAGAATCCATTTCTTCCGAGTTCACTTCTCCAAACCCTAAATTTATCATCACCACTCCTCCCAGGCCCTCCAACAGCAAGTATGTTGTTGATCTCTCTATGGATCAACGAGTGTTCGACACGATGGCGGTTGTTGTCGTCTATAGGGAGGAATGCCCCAAGAGAATCGAATATCGCGGAGTAGTAATGGAGAGAACTAACGAATCGGTCCAAGAATAAGCCTCCATGCGATATGTCTTGTTCGACTAGAGTGATGATTCGAGGGTTAAGTTCTTGGAGGAGTCTCATGGTCTTCCAGTCGGTCCCCGTGGCATCATAAAGTGAATGTTGAAGCCAATGTATCGCTATCGCGTCCCCTCTTCGGATTTGTAGCACAGAGAGATCAACTACATCCCCAATCTTTTTCGCCACAGGATGGAACTCAAATGACATCCCGAGGCGTTTTGCGAAGTTGGAAAGTTGTTTTCCTGTTTCTACTAGAAGTTCCATAGAGGTGCCCATGCCGGTCATCCTGACATAGGGTGGGCCCTCTATTCGCGTGGCCAGTATGTGAAACAATGCTGGCCACTGCAAACCCTGCATGATGTCAAGGTCCAGTATATGGACCCTGTCTCGATGCTGAAAAGCCTCGAGAATGGCTTGGTTAGAGGTGAAGTGAGCAAACTTGACAAATGGAGATATGTTGTTAAAGACTTGAAACCCACCATGAATAAGCTTGTGATTAGTCAAAGGTGAGCAAAACCCTAGCCATGAGTTCATAACCCTACTAGCCATAGCTTTTGCAAAGTAAGCAACAATTCTTTCACCACAAGATGGAGAATAAGGAGAAGCCATTTGGGTTAACTCAAGAACCATCCTATGAGCCTCACCCAAATTATCAACCGAAACAGCTACCGCACACTCGAATAGAACCGCAATCAAACTCAACCCTTTATTACCTTGATCACCAAATCGAACCTCGTCCGACCAATCCCCCCTTGACATCTTCCGTGGTCTTGTTTCGCACATCCGAGGTGAAACATCAGCATAAGTTGGCATGTTTGCATCGGTTTGGAAACTCTCTTCAGGGGTGGATTCAGGCAAGTCTTCAATGAGGGTCTTGGTGACATGTTCTACCCATTCAGAGAGCTCATTTGGTCTCTCTAAGTTCACAGCCGGCTTCGAACCGTAAGCACTAAAACCACTAGCAGAGCTAGAAGTTGTTGGTGTTGTATTTGTAGTAACATAAGCACCAAGACTATTGTTGAAGTTCCATTGTTCATGGGGCTGGATCAAGTCAAGAGCACCTTGACCAACCTCAAAGCCTGCTCTCATTTTGATTACAAGAATATTAAGAGGAATTATGAGAGAGTAGAGAGAGAGAGAGTAATTAAGGGTTTGAAGAGAGGTTTATAGGGTTGTAGACCAAATAAGAGTGTGTGTATGTGTGTATATACATGTAATATATATATATATATCATATATAAAGAATTGATTAGAAATGAAATGGTCGTTAGTGAAGCATTAGTTTAATAAGGAATGGAAGTAATTAAAGAGCAGCCATGGCCGGCAAAGTTTAGAGTTGAGACATACAGAAGATGATGAGTTGCTAATGGACAAACACTCCACGTTGGTTTTGGTAGTGATTTATTAATTTTTATAACTTTATTTAATTATGATAATGATTTTATTAATTCATAAGTATATAAATGTTAACAACCCAATTCTTGAACTTAGACCTGTTCGTTTGATTTTGTCATCATTTTCAATATGTTGTTGACTACCAAAAGCTCCGCTTCTTACTTGTGGTTTTTACTTTTTAGGGTCTTGCCAAAAAGAAGTTTATTTGTCAATACATGTATTTTATATATGTTATGTAAAACATCAGAGCTAACTGTTTATATTTATGTGGTTTCAGTTTATAAATTTTTTCTTTGTCCATATATGGTTTCAATATGTTGTTATTTCATTCATAAACACTTACTCCATTTAACAAAAGGGTGTAAAGAGTCACTTTATCATAGCACATGTTAATATGCAAAAGGTACAGAGTCTATATATAAAAAGTAGTAGATATACAGTAATAAAAAAAAAACCCTCTCTAGCCACCATCGCAAACCGTTACTGCTCCTACCTGTGAGTCTGTGACCATACACACTTAACCTAGCTTCTTCACACCGACTCATGTAGTATATGAACATACTAGTGAAGGACTTGGGATTTCAATCCCTCAATGTCACTTGTAGACGTAGTACTTACTTTAGCCATACTAGTCATAAGAAAATAGTCCGGTGGGTATTATTTAATTGTAGATAAATGATTTAACAATGTTAGTTACTCGTGAATCCCAGATTAACCGAATTCAGCCAAATTGTAGTACAATAGTCCGAATTGGAGAATTATCTGACTGAACTAAATAACCAAATATGAATTCGGTTTTGTTATCCGTTGAAACCAGATTAACCAAATTCAGCCAAATCAGTTTTTTCCTTGTTTTAGAACCTGTTTATGACACAACACAATTGTAAACACTTCAAGAAGTACACCATTCAACACAAAACTAAAACTAAGAGTTTGAACCCGTACTAAAATGTACACAACCCGAAGTAGTATGAAACAAAAGCACAAACTTCAAATGACTCTAAAATAAAAAATAGTCATAGCATAACTTTCAAGTTCAGACGATTAAGAACATATATACATAATTATATAAACTTTAAAATTAAAATGGGCTAAAGCCTAAGACCAAGAGGGTAGGAACAAATATATATGTACGTATATATTAGAAGGGTGCTCGCGCGATATGACGAAAACACAGACATTGTTATGGTGTGCATGGTTCGGTCAGTTTGGTTATTATCCTCAACTGAAGTCACCGGTTACTCTATTTTATTAATCATATTTGTATTCGATTAGATTGACGGTTTTTGGTTCGGTTCGTTTAACTTTGGTTGATAGCCAAAACCAAACTTGGCTAAAATTTCTGTTTAGAAATATATGAAATTGAGGTATCAATACATGAAATGGATGTATAAATACATGAAAGGTATAAAATATGAAATATATGAACCGGAGATACAAAGCTAGAAATATATGAAATATCAATGGTTTGGTTCAATTAATTTTGGTTAAAAAACAGTACAAAAATTGATAACCGGTTTTTAGTTAATTTGGTTTCAATTTATTTAGTTTTTTGTTGATTTCGTTTTCGTCTGTTTTCAGTTTGATTTTGGTTAACAAATTATTGCTAATCCCGAACACTGTTAATCATATAACATATATTAACATTTTTAACTAAAAAACTATAGTAATACTATACTCAAATTAAAGAGATTAAACTGCTCATTTTTGTGGTGTAATTTAAAAAAAAAAGACTTTAACATACGAAAAAGTTATGCCGTTTAAAAATCATGGGGTAGTTAGTTTCTTATAAGTGATAAAGCGTAACTACTAATTAATTAACCAGAATTTGGTTAAGGATAATAGGTTAAAGTGTAATCAAGATGAGCAAATTAAATTAAAATATAATTAATGTTTAAAATACTACTCTACAATCATTTTATTGTAATACCTTATGCATTAAACAAAAAAAATTCTTAACTTTTGGGTATTTTAAAATGACATTCTCAGATGCATTATAATATAATATAAATATATTTAAATAATATCTTAAAACTATAATGGGTAATTTGGTTAATTTAGTTAAACCGAATAACCGAATATTCAATTGTGGTTACAAAACGAACAAAATAACCAAACTTTTATTCGGTTTTATTATTTGGGTTTCGAATTCGGTTATAATCGATTAACTAACCCCCCACCAACACGGAGTAATAACGTATTACATTAAATTTGTAATACTCTCTTGTGTTCATACCTTAAGTAAGGTTTTTCTATGCATGACAAATGTTAATTCTACTTTACACTAATAATTCTAAAATACTTATTTACCCAAGTTGGATCTGAGGCAGGGAGGAAGGGGCACCCATAACTAGACTACAACTAATCACAATCTAACACCTTATTTAACCTGATTCTATCACACCATCACTAAATCACCTGGAGCACCCATCAAATTCCATAACTTGATTTTTTTTAAAATTAAATATAAACTAAAAATCAACATTTTTAAAATACATAAAATTAAATATGAAAGTCCAATTAAAACAAAATAAAACAACCTACGAGAAAAAAACAACCTATATTTCAAAACTAAAATCAAATTAAAAAAGCTCTTTGTCGAAATCAGGAAAATGGAGATTTAAAGCACCCATGTTTCCGTTAGATCATATCATAGCCGAAAGTGGGTGTTTTCATCCCGCAACTCCAAAACAATATCACTAGGAATGGCTACCTGGGTCGGAAGGTCCATCACATAGTTTGGTGATAATGTGTTCCCCTCATCCTTTTAGATCATAGTATGTAATATGATACATGCGTACACCAACTCCGTATTTTCAATTGCTTCATTGTACGTACTGGTCAATTAATTGCACCCCTTCTAGCTTTCGAAACACCAAACGCTCGCTTAACATCTTTTCTCGCTGATTCATACAACTTCTTGAACGGTTTCTATTTGTTGTCGGTTGGATATGAATAAGCTTTTACAAAAATAGACCAAGTCGGGTAAATGCAATCAACAAGATAGTAGCCACGTCTGTAATGTCTCTTATTGACCACAAACGAACAAGTGGTGTGGTTCCATGTGTTTCATTATTGAATAACGGGGATTGATGTAGAACATTAATATCATTGTTTGAACCGAGAACACCAAAGTACGCATGCCAAATATATAACGATCTGGCAACGTCGAATGGCACATATTCTAGCTCAACAAAACACTGGATGTTGGAAGGCTGTTATACTCGGACTACATGTTCTAATGATACCAAGTACCAAAGATCCAAAAGTTGAAGAGCCAAAGATGTCACAACCTCAAATTCCATATGCGGAGTTCTACCGCGAGGCATGTGACAAACCATGATCACGGTCATTAGTCGTATCGAACGACCACTATATGAGTTTAATTTGTTTTTTTCCTATTTGTTCATTCATGAGAAAATATTGATTACACAATTGAGTTGTGGAAGCGTAGATAATTAAAAAATCAAATAGCTAATGTAACTAAAGTTGGGTCTAAATGTTTGATGAAATCAATGCGACTCCATGATGGATCTTATGTAACATTCGTTGTAAAATGGGTTCTAAAACCCGCTCTATAAATAATTCAAATATATGATATGAGGTTTCGTTACGTATTGATCGTTCAAATTCGTTGTATAATAATAAAAAAATTAAAAGAGTTAAAATATTAAATAAAAAAACTAATAATAATATTAATAAATAAAGCTGAAAATAATAAAAATAAATATAAAGGGGTGACCGGGTTTCGAACCCGGGTCCCCATCGAATCAACACACACACCACACCACTACACCACACACACATAGCTGAAATAATCCTAAAACAAATAAACTTTATATCAAAACAAACCTCTGAAATCATTTTTTTGTAAACTGCTGTAACTTCCATTTCACCATCAAATCTTCGTTTCAATTTCGATTTAAACCAAAGAAACTTTTATTAATTGGGTGTTAACCACAATTATTGAGTCAACAATGATCCAAATCAGTTATGTAATCATGATGACATTTAAATCCTTTGACCAAGATCTTTTGAAACCGAAACCAAAACTCAAGCCAGCAATTGCTTATAAATAGTGATCATTGAACCACTGTAGAACTCGCTCATTCTCGCAAACAAAACTATTTGAACTCGCTGTAAACTCTGCACTTAAATTCTCGCTTCACCGGAAAATTTGCTTGTTGCCGGAGAATCAAAGATCACCCCTGTTCGGTATAAACTTCCCTTGAATCTTTCTCACTTGCTTATTATTATTTATTCAGTAATTATATTAAGATTTTATCAGATTAGCAAACGGGTTATGTTCTGTGTTGTTATAAAATAAAGAAGACGAAGTGGAATAGTATATATGTATAACTAAAATTAGAGATTTAACCGGGTAAGACACACAGTCCAGTGGTGGACTGTGTGCATTACAAACAGAGTTGCCCTGGTTTGAATCCTATCATGCTGCCAATCACCGAATTAAACCAAAGCTTTTTAATACTACTATATATTAACACTTAGTAAGTATATAAAGCTAATATAAATCTGGGATATTACGGGTTAGCCACGCAGCCCAGTTAGCCGGGCTGCGTGCACACGAAACAACAGGTCGCGTGTTCGAGCCGGTTCTGTAACCAGTTTTTGCAAATATACAATTCTTTTTTAAATAAAAACAAAACATAGTTTAGGCTAGTTAGTATATATATAAATCTAGATAATGTCGGGTTAGACACGTAGCTCAGTTGGTAGAGCTGCGTGCACGTATACGGGAGGTCTCGAGTTCGATCCTTACACGATGCCAATAATTCACATAGTTCGGCCAGTTGACCCGGTTCAGCCCTGAAAAAGGGTAATTTTTTTTTATTAATTTTCCCTTTATTTTTCTCCAAAAATCCTTAAAAATATAATAAAAATAAGACTTTTCAAGCATAAAACTTGTAATAAATACTATAAAAATAATCTAAAAAGCCTAAAAAGGTATTAAATAAAAAAATTAATTACAAATAAAAGATGTGTATTTATCGAATTATTGCGTGTTTATTTAGGTTAGCTTTCTCGTCGGTTGAAATCTTAAATCGTGCGCATTCATCATCAATTCAAGAAACGTACCCACTGTGAGTGAATTCCTACAAACTCCCCTTTTTATTCATGTTTTGGGGTGTATCATGTGTCGTTTATTAATAATTTTTATTCAAACACTTGTGCTATTACCATTATATGAACTAATGTGCTATGTGATATTTGGTTCATTGTTATTTGTGGTTATGTTTTCTCATTTCAGTCAAGCATTCACATTAGGCCCATCAGTTCCCTGTATAGACGGGTAGAGCGCCGCGTGCCTAATTAGATCGGCTCCGTTTGATTGAGCCTTGATCTCACAGTTCATCATTTATCATGTTTACGTGTACATTGCTAGATGTTTATGTGGTTTGTGGATAGTTCATACATATGTTTGCTCATATTCGGCTTATGCACATTTTTGTTAAATTAATCAACATAATTATTTCTTTCAAATGATTAAACGGGATTCACTCGCCAACTTTTGTTGACCCAAATTTCTATTACACATGATACAGTTGATCAGGTTGAAGTAAGGAACACATAGGATTGGGCCTTAGAAGAAGAATAAAACGTTACTTGAATGTCTTGTTTAGAACAATTTGTGCTTGTATGATTTAAGTGATTGTTGGAATTTTCCCTTTTAATTTGGATTAATAAATATGAAATTTTATAATAGTAAATGTCATGAGCTTTGATGAAAACCCAATCATGCCCCGACTACCATTTCCGCTGCGGGTCAGGGTGTGACATCTTAGTCTTGATGTGTGAAACCTTAGCGACCAAAGAAAGACATGCGAGAACAAGTGTCAACACAAAAGCAAAGCTGGTGAGTTCAGAGGTTTTAACATATAGTAAAGAGTTTTCAGAGTTTTAGTCATTAGTAGCAATGTTATATCAGTAGGTAGCTAACCTAAGCGTCATGTCACTAGGTGTTCGCAACCGAAGCTGACGGTGTTATGCATTGTTTGCCTTGTTACCATGTCTACCACTGACAATGGTGGAGTCTTAGGCCAATTTTACACCCGATCGACCTTACCGATCTGGTTAGTGCGACTAACCCAGGTTGGGTTTACCAAACCCAGTAATACTACTAAAAATTCCCTCGCTGTCCAATACTAACGGTTCAAAATGTAATCACTTAATTTGTGATATGTGGCACTTTCGTGACCATAACTGATATAACAAAACTATAAATTTTAAGACATTAACTTACTATAATAATGTGGCATTACTTTACCATGATAATATTTGCATGCTTTCTCCCTCGAGTTAAGAATAAATTTAAAAGAGTATATGGGCCATGAAATCACCTTAGAGTGCTTAGCAAATAGTTAAGTAACTACGGGTAGTTATGGGTCAATCACTTCCTGATATGTTTACCATTTTATTGTTAGTTAAGTTACTAGGAAATCATAGTGTTTTCATGTAGGCATTCATAACACATACATGTACACATACTATCAATTCTCATGTTTCACATGTATATCACCATGCACATCATCCTAATCAGCAATCAAAGACAAAGTCACGTATATACATTCATACATACCAGTGGTTATGTGCACCTGTTCATTTCCTGTCAACACATTATTATCAATCCATTTTCATGCACACACATTTACAGATTACTCATGCATACTTACACATATATACGAAACACATACATATCACATAACATGTTTATGTGACATTTATTTAGGTTCCACATTCCAATGACACCTTGCATAACCAAACAGATACACTCTTTAATGTCAACACAAAGTTTCAGCAGTTTCAGTTCAACGTCATTTTTTAGCCGGTTTGTGAATTTTATTTACAATACTAAACAGTGCATAAAAATCATGAATATTTTATGAGATGTGGTAAATAGTCCATTTGAACTTGTGTAATTTTCTTAGGGTCTAAATGTGTAAACAAAATACACTAAAATCATACGATACCAAAAGGTCAAAATTATCATTTTCTAGTGAAAGTTCACCGTTTAATTTATAGAAAAATCTACGTTGATCCAATTGACACAATTCCAGATGGAGTGTCTCATGAACACCTATGGTTATTTACTGTACAAATTTAATGTCCTAACTCTAAATATTGACCAAGTTATCGCCCTCATCATGAACCCCATTTTCTGATCAGAAAAGTCAGCTTTGACCTTTGGTTTCGTTTTAAACTTTTGAATGACCAAAACACAATTTAAAAAACGTAAAACCAATTGGGTGTAAATTCTTTGAACTTGACTTTAGACTCAAAAACCATGCAGTTTCATTATGATTTGGCTGAGATATGGTCTTCATAATTCGACACACAAAAATCCTGATCAGAACTTGTTAACCTAATGCACTTAACAAAAACGTGTACGAAGTCATCATTAACATAATTCAACCATTCTAGCATCATAAGCCCTTGTGGGTCAAATTTAACGGATATCCTATCATCATCTTGCTTTCTATACAAACCCTAGTCTCTATACATGCATACATATTTTCGGTTTTATACACATAACAACCATACATGCTCAATTTTCACCACAAACATACAACCATATCACTATACCTATGTGAAGAAACCCTAGATCAACTAGACCGGAGTCAAAGTAGATCTATGGAATGGGCTCTGCATAAAAGGGTTAACCCTTTGTTTGGTTTCACGATGGATACTGAATAGAACAATATTCCGGCTGATCCTGCAAAACAGAACACCGTTAGCTCGCCACGGGAGAAAGGGGGTTCTCTCCGTGACCACCCCCGGCGTGAGAATAAGTATAGGTAGTCGGAAGTAAGTATTGTAAGTGAGAGAGTAGTTGAGAGTGAATACCTTTCCTTGAACTCCAAGTTACTTATTTATAGCCGGTGTTTGGCGCCAAAAAGAGAGATTGTTAACTTTAACAGAATCTTTTGTTATTCCGTTAACGTTTGTTTGCAATCCGTTAGTGCACACGGATCGTGAGCTCATCAGCGGTTAGGGAGGTGTCACGTGTCAACATGAGATCACTACATCTTATAAATGTGAGCATGCCATCACCGTGATCTTCCTCAGCCGTCCAGATGCTGCCATGTGGCAATTGGTTATAACCGAAAAGATGCTGGGTGTTAATGGCTTCTAGAAGGTTTCACAGCTGTTACCCATCTATTATTCGCCACGTGTACATTCTGTTACAACAGAAAAGATTCCCTTTGCTTCTGCACCAAGTCAAGGATTTTGCTAAGGGAAAGTTTCTCAGGATTTACTGTTTCCTTGCGCGAGAAGCGCTTAGTTAACTGATCTTCCTTCTTCTCCTTGCTGCTTAGCGCAACGTTTGGTGGATGCTTGCTTTGATATAAATATCTGCGCAAGGTTTGTGCATGGAGCATTATCAAACAAGAATGTTCAAGGTTAACTTTGAACCTTGCGCGAGCCCGCGCAAGATAGTTAAATGAAGCATTATCAAACAAGAATGTTCAAGGTTAACTTTGAACCTTGCGCGAGCCCGCGCAAGGTAGTTAAATGAAGCATTATCAAACAAGAATATTCAAGGTTAACTTTGAACCTTGCGCGAGCCCACGCAAGGTAGTTAAATGAAACATTTATCCAAAGAGAGTGTTCAAGGTTAACTTTGAACCTTGCACGAGCCCGCGTAAGGTAGTTAAATGACGCTTTCCTCTCTTGGATATTTGGCGCAGAGTTCTAATAGATCTTATTTTGGGAAAGAAGTCTGCGCCCAGTTTTCTTAGAAGTTATTAATGAGTATGGTTTCCTTGATTGGCACAAGGTTTTTGGGACCATACCCCTTCAAGTCCCCCAGTCCCGTGTTGCTCCTATGTAAGAATAAAAAGTAGGTAGAGCACTGGACTTAAGATAAATGTGCTGTGCTAGGTAAGGACTAGCTTTTTGTTGCTTTATGCATCTTGATGACGTGTCGTAAGTGAATTTTGAAAAAGTATTTGAATTCAAATATACTTAGACATGTCACTTATCTGGATGGTGTAGTTGGTGACAACGCACGTTCTTGAGACGTGGTGGTACTGTTGACAGGCTGTCAACAGTACATGTCTTACCGTATTTAATGCTTTTGGGCGACACTCGCGCGCGTGGAGCGGTTACTGTTCCCCACTCGCCCCTGCGGTTACTTGGGGATATGTGACGGTCGCAAAAGTCGCTGCAGTCAAATCGTGCATTAATTGCGGTTAGTATATATAGGAATCAACGATCCATTTGCTTCCTCACCCAATTATAACTTGAGAGAAATTTGTGTTCAAAAATTCCGGCGACCTTCAAAGTTTTCTAAGTTTTCTTCAAAGTTCGAGTTATGGCTACCGGTGCAAGTTCTGCTGAGATGTCGTCGTCAAGTTTGCCACCGCTAAAGTGGTCGAAGAAAGATTTCGATAATCTTGCCACCAACTTCCTTTTCGCTCCGTCCTGGAAAGCGTTTTTTTCCGGCGGCGAATGCCACGGCGGCCGGCTACATTGCATTATTTTACGATTATTTTGTTAAAGGGAACTTCCGGCTGCCGGTGACCCATTTCTTGCTGGAAATTCTTGATTTTTACAAGATTCATATTTCTCAGTTGAGCCCGATGGGAATGGTGAGGATCCGGCATTTTGAGTTCGTTTGCCGATCAATGCAGATCGTGCCGTCGGTCGAGAAGTTTAGAGTTTTCTACCAGCTGCACTGCTCGTTGGGTTTTTATTTGTTCCAACAGTGTGTGCAAGCTAAATGATTGCTGTTGGTGCCGCCGAAGTCTTACCACGACTGGAAGCATAAGTTCTTCTTTATCAAGGCGGCGGTGATCCCGATGAAGATGACATTCTGGGCCAGAACCCATTGACACCTCATCTCTTCCTGCTGCGAACCCAGATGATCCTTTGGAAGTACCTTCTAGCCCGGAAGAGGCGTTGAAGCGCACTTCTAAGAAGAGGAAGGAGGCGGAGACTAAAACTCCTGCGCCAACCAAAGTTGCGCGCCCGCACATTGGTAAGAAGGGCAATCTGGATGCCTTTGCAAAGAAGTTCTCACCTGGTACATTTAGTTTGTTGCGCATTTCTGTCATAAAAGTTGCGCGGAATCTTATACTTGGTATTTGTTAATATTTTTTGTAGAGAAAATGGTGAAGGCTGCCGGCCACCTCATCTGCTATACCATCGCCGCGCAGGCCTGAGAACGTTGAAGAGGGAGATGCGCGGCAAGAAACTCTTGTTCTTGATGCTGACCCCATCATCCCGAAAAATATTAAGAAAGTGGCTCCAGAAGAAGAGCCCAAAAATTTTGATGCTGAGAATCCTGCTGGCGAGCAGGTTAAAGATACGGCTACAGATGTTGGGGAACCGTCAAAGTTGATATCCAAGGGAGCCGGACCTTCAACACAAAGTGAAGGCTTTGTGTTTGTTGAGGATTCGGAAGAGTCGTCTATTCGCCCAAAGGAGACGCCTGGGGACTATTATTATCGCTCTTATTCTGAGAGGCGGGCCTCTGCGATTCATCAGCCCATGTGGAAAGTTAAGCAGGGTGATGTTTTCACTGATTGGCACTCCTGCAAGGAGTGGTATAAGGGCATCTTCCCGCCGGCGGAGGTGAAGCGCCATGAAGAAAAAGACCACGAGGCTACCTACAAGTCGTATTTGCAAGAGTCTGACCTTGCCTCTTCCACCATAAACAGGATTGTGCGTGAATGGCGCAGCATGAACAAAGAATGGGATGAGGTTGTGCTTGAGAAGGCAAAGGCCAAACTTGAGAAGGAGAAGACGTTGAAAATGCTCGTCGATTTTGAGGCGGAAAGGGCCAAGTTTGAGGAAGAGAAGAAGACTGAAGAGTGGGTTGCGCTGTCTTGGAAGTGCAAGTGTGAGGCGTCTGCTGCGCAATATGCGGACGAGCGCAAGCGCTTTGTAGAGGCTTACGAGTGTGACAATAAAGAAAAAATTTCTCTGCGCAACGAGATTGAGAAACTCAAAAAGGAGAAAGCTGATGCAGTTGCGGCAGCAGAAGAAGCGCGCTCACACAGAGAAAGGAGCGAGCAAAATGAGGTATCAACCAAAATGACTCTCCTTCTTAAGAATAAAGAAATTGATGATCTAACTGCTATGCTATTTGACCAGGCGCGGCTGCAAGATGAGGTTGATAGTTTGAAAAAAGATGTCAACCTTCACCGAATAGAAAAAGCCGAGTTGATCCGCCGTTTGACTGAAGGCGAACAAAAATTAACGGCACGAAGGTCGCTCGCGCTACAGCAGAAAGCCTCACCGAATCCCTCATGAACCAGCTTACTTGGTTGCGGCGCACAATGACGGTCATGCCGAGGGCTATAGAGAATGCACTTTGCACGTGGCCCATGCACTGGAGACCGAATGGGATACTAGTCATGCTGCCTCGCATGGGCTAAATACTGCCGCCATTTATTCTGCTGCCAAAGAAAAATATGATCAATTGCAAATTCCGGTTATGGACCTTGTGGACGCTGCGCTGCAACAAGACGAGTTTGTTGATAAGCTAAAGGAGATCTTTTCTTCAGCAGAGAAGCAGGCGGGAACCAAGTCCATAGAATAGGAAATTTGTAATTTTTTACTGTATGATAACTTATAACGTTGCGCTTCTGCGCAAGTATTGTGAATATAATATATTTCAGTTTTACAATGTTTGCATGGAACCAATTACTTGTGTAGGATAGACAAATGAACAATTTCTTTTCTCATGTGTGAGCGTAAGTATTAAATTAGCTTGTGGCTCATGAGTTTGTGGTTTTGTTTATCCAAAGGAATTGCATGCATTTGTAAATGAACAAATATAAGATTGTAAGTAGTGGCAAAGTATTTTATTCATACTGACAAAGCGCAAGGCTATGGCTGCCACTAAGATTGCATAACAAAATAAAGTAAGCAGTCTCGTTACACAACGCTCAGAAGTTGCTTAGAGGACTGAGATTACATATAACATCGGCGTAGTTGTTGGGCGTTCCAGGTTCGAGGAACGCTGGATCCGTCCATACGCTTCAGAGCGTACGTGCCTTTTCCCAATACTTCATTTATCACGTACGGACCTTCCCATCGTGGGGCTAACTTCCCCGGTTTTTTGGTGTTCGACGCTTCATTATCGCGAAGAACAAAGTCACCAGGCAAAAAGGAACAGATGCGCACCCTTTTGTTGTAATACTTTTCAAGCCGGGACTTGTATTTAGCTTCGCGAATAGCTGCATTTTCTCGTCGTTCTTCCAATAAGTCTAGGTCGATGCGCCTTTGTTCTTCGTTATCTTGTTTTTCCAAAGCTAGTATTCTTGGAGATGGTAACCCAATTTCGGCAGGAATCACAGCTTCCGTGCCGTACACAAGGCTAAAAGGAGTTTCTCCAGTGCTAGTCTTGGGCATAGTTCGGTGTGCCCACAAGATGCTAGGCAATTCGTCAACCCACCCCCACCGTGTCGTGCCGAGGCGGGCCTTGATACCGTCGACCAACTGTTTGTTTATGCTTTTAACTTGACCATTTGCTTGTGGGTGTGCAACAGAAGCGAAAACATGTTGGATTCCCATTTCGGTCATCCATGTTTGCAATTCTTCAGCTATTAAATTTGGACCGTTGTCTGTAATAATGCGCATGGGCAGACCAAAACGGAAAATAATGTATTCCCAGATGAATTTGTGAATTACCATCGCTGTGGTAGAAGCTAAAGGTTTGGCTTCAACCCATTTAGTGAAGTAATCGACCGCAACGATGATAAACTTTACTGCGCCAGGCGCATCTGGAAATGGTCCCACTAAATCAATGGCCCATTGTTGAAATGGCCAAGCTGTTGTGACGGGTACCAAAGGATTCTTTGGGCGCAACGTTTTAGGGGCATGCCTTTGGCAGGACATGCACTTGCGCAAGATCTCTACCGCGTCAACGTACATTCCTGGCCAATAATACCCTGCGTTTTTCGCTTTGGCTACTACCATGCGTGGCCCAGAATGTATACCGCATTGCCCTCATGAACCTCCCTGATCAGGTATTGTGCATCATGTTTGTCAACACAGCGGAGCGAAGGACCCATGTAAGAGCGTCGGTATAAAATACCGTCAATCATTTCATAATTGAGGGCTTTGCATCGTAACTTTCGTGCTTGCGCTCTATCTTTTGGTAAAGAACCATGCAACAGATACATCATTATTGGAGACATCCATGATGGATGTCCTACTTCGACCATTGTCACTTGCCTGAGAGGGACTGATGGATTACTTAAAACCTCGATGCAAACCTCTTTTGCCAAATGCTTGAAACTAGTTGCAGCAAGCTTACTTAGAGCGTCAGCATGTTTGTTTTCGCTTCGCTTGACGTGTGTGATTTTAAATTGTTGGAATTGTACTATAAGAGCCTTGGCTTGCACCAAGTATAGAGCCGTGATATCTCCCTTTGCATCGTACGTTCCAACTACTTGCTCAGCAACTAGTAATGAATCAATATGGGCTTCTAAATTTGTTGCACCCATTTTGATAGCGAGGCGTAAGCCTGCTAGGAAAGCTTCATATTCAGCC
This sequence comes from Scalesia atractyloides, assembly GCA_947069175.1. Taxonomy (NCBI): domain Eukaryota; kingdom Viridiplantae; phylum Streptophyta; class Magnoliopsida; order Asterales; family Asteraceae; genus Scalesia; species Scalesia atractyloides. The sequence goes on along the minus strand of CAMTDV010000002.1, from coordinate 5,757,087 downwards.
TCATTGTTGGTGCTTTTAAAATCCAATCGAATTGCATATGTGAATTCTGCTCCCTCTGGACTCATTAATCGAAGACCTGCTCCAGCCCCATCATTGTTTGATGCGCCATCTGTAAACAATGTCCAGGCTCTATTGTCGATGACTGGGAATGGGTTTTGGATTGCTTGGCATTCTTCAAGTTTATCGGCGGGAATTTCAGCGATGAATCTGCCAAAACTTGGCCTTTGATAGCTGGTCTAGGTTTATAACAGATGTTATAACCTCTCAATTCTATTGCCCATTTCGCAAGTCGTCCGGAAACATCTGGTTTGGCCAGGACTTGGCCAATGTGAAAGTTTGTTAAAACTGTCATAACATGTCCTGAAAAGTATCTTCGCAGCCTGCGCGAAGCATGGACCAATGCTAAAACTAATTTCTCCATGATTGAATACCTTGTATCTGGATCGTTCAACATCTTGCTGATATAATAAATTGGAGACTTGACCCCTTCGCGTTCTACCAACAAGACAGCACCTACTGCTACCTCAGATGCAGCAAGATATAAGACCATGGGTTCTTTTTCTCGAGGAGCAGTAAGTGTGGGAAGTTGAACTAAACAATCTTTCATCTGCTGGAAAGCATGATCAGCTTCAGGAGTCCATGCGAACTCTTTGCTTTTTGTACAGTTGCGCAAGGTTCGAATAAATGGATAAGATTTTGCAGCATGATTGCGAGGAAGCGGTTTAGCGCAGCTAACCTTCCAGCCAAACGTTGCATCTCTTTGATGGTAGTAGGAGAAGACATTTTTTGTATTGCATCGACCTTTTCGGGATTAAATTTAAAACCGTCTTTGGTGACGATGAAACCCAAAAATTTGCCCTCCTCCATGCCGAAGGAACATTTGATGGGATTTAACTTTAGATTTACTTCGCGCAGAGAATCAAAAGTTCTTTGGATGTTGTCTAGCATAGTGTCTTCTGAATTACTCATAATGACCAAATCATCAATGTAGACTTCCACAGTTTTCCCAATGTCATCTCCAAACACTGTATCCATCAATCTTTGTATAAGTAGCTCCCGCATTGCGGAGACCAAAAGACATCTTGGTATAACAAAAATGCCCTTCTCCGTGCGAAAAGCGGTTTTATCTTCGTCTTCTTTTTTCATCAAGACTTGATGATAACCTTTATAACAATCTAGAAAACATTTCCAGCGAAAGGAAGCTAATGAGTCAACCTTTATGTCAATCTCAGGAAGAGAATAACAATCTTTCGGACACGCCTTGTTTAGATCTTTAAAATCTACGCACATCCGCCATCCGCCATTATGTTTCTTTACCATGACTGGGTTTGCCACCCAGGTCTGGTATTTGAATTCGCACAGAATACCAGCATTTAATAATTCGGTGACTTGTTCGTTCATTGCCTCTGTCTTTTCTGACCCGAGGCTGTGCTTTTTCTGCACAACTGGTTCTGCTGATGGAAATACATTCAGGCAATGTTCCGCAACGTCGCGCGGGACACCAACCATGTCGGCAGGTGTCCATGCGAAAATGTCTTTGTTGTGAAACAACAGTAGTTTAAGCTTTGCGCGAATTTCAATACTGACTGCGGGCCCTAATAAGATTGTCTGCTCAGGGTACTTATTGTTGAGTACCCACTTTTCTGGTTCGTTGCTTGGCAATGTCTTGCCAGCCTTCATAACTGGTTCCTCAATTGACATGATTTATTTCCGTGCATAAAGTATAGCTACGCCATTTGGTGTCGGAAACTACAAGCAGCATGCGGAGCGGAGGTAATCATACTAAAATCACATTGCGCGCGGCGTCCCAATAGTACATCGTGACGGGAATTTGCCGGCATCACCATGAAGTTGACATTACTCGTTCGAGAACACCTCCCATCAGATAAAGTAACAGAAAAGAGGATTTGTCCTAGAGGAAAGACAACCTCATTGCAGAACCCAGTTAATGGAAAATCAACTGGTTCCAAGCGTACCTTATCCTTAGGATCTAGTTGTTTGAAGCACTGCTCATACATGATATCCATGGAACTACCCGGATCTATAAACATATAATCTGTTTGGTAGTGCCCAAAGATACCGGTGATAACTATTGGCCGGTCTTCTTGAGGACCTCCTGGAACGATAGGAAAAATGACTTGCTGTTCGCGCCAAGTGTTGTTTTGAAAATGTTGAAGGCTACGCTTGCGCGATGATCCACCTTGAATCATGGAAACGTGCTGTTTCATTTTCTTGTTGCTAGGCCCTTCGTTCTCGCGCGTAATCTGCTTAATCTCTTTGCGCACATTCTGGACTAGATGTGTAAGCTTCCCACTTTTTAATGCTTTTTCAATCTCCTTGCGCAGACTGATGCAGTTATCTGTTGTGTGGCCTGTGTCTCTATGATAGTCACAGAACAAATTTGGGTCTTGCCCTTTTTTTGTTTTTCATTGGTTGCGGCTGTTTAAACTAATAATTCTCAGTGCTAAGAACCTCAGCCGAAGATTTTGTTAAGGGAGTCCACTGACGTTCCCTATTCTCCTACTTAATCGCTTTTTGAGTTATAATCTTGTTGATTGTTGCTCGCGCATCAATTGGTGAATAAGGAGAATACGAATTCTAACTTGACTCTTTCCAAGTTCTCTTATACTTGCGACTACCTCTACTCAAGTCTTGCGGACGATTCTGAGGCAGAGGTGGCCGGTTAGAACTTAAGTTGCGCTCAGTCTGGGCGTAGACCTTGGCTGCCGCCATGGGTTTATCCCAGTTTTTTGGAAGGCCAGTTGTACCGGACAACACTTTAATCATTTCATCGCACCTTACCGCATACTTGAACTGCGCGCGTATAAGGTCTTCATGGGCATCTCCAATCTCCAACACCTCTTTATTGTAACGCGTTATAAAATCTTCGAGGCTTTCATCATCCCTCCGCCAGATGTTCATTACATCAGAGGAGTCGCGCACGTATCGCCGTTGCTGGCTAAAGTGTGTAAGAAATTTCTCTTTTAAGTCGTTCCAAGAGGAAAGTTTACCTGCCGACAAATTATCAAACCAAAGGCGCGCAGCGCCGGTAAGGGTCTGTACAAATAGGTGACACCACATTGGCAAAGTCCAGCACCCAAGTAACCCTGCACCGGTAAAGAGGCGCATGTGATTATCAGGATCGGTCAAACCGTTAAACTTTCCAACGTTGGATGGTAATTTCGCTCGCTCCAACGGAGCCAGTGCTATCTCTCTGGTAAACTTTGATTGTTCAGCTGCTTCGGTTAAGCAATACACCAAATTGTAATCATGCTCAGCTTCTGGATTGTATACTGCGCATACTTTTGGCTTGTAACTAGCATGATCTGCAGATATTCGATTAAAAATACTTGCACTATCCCCTTCCTCATAGGTTCTATCGAGCTCATCGTGTTGGGTGTCCCGTTTCTACGAAGACTGCAGGCCCAAACGAGAGTGGACAGATGCGTGACGCCAAACGTTGTCTTCTTGCCTTCTATTACCAGAATGAACAGGATCATTCCTGGTTTTAGAATACATTTCTGTTCCATCTTCAGGCATGCGCGAAGGGGAACGAGCACGACTTTGAGTATTATAACTCAAAACTCGAGGTGCCGGCGAAGCACGGACCTGAGGAGCGTTTACCGGAGCTTGAAAAGCTGGAGTTCCGGTTTTGGAACATAACTGAGCATACATAGCATTTAGAGTCGCTTGAGATTTGATTAACCACGATAATGGAGTCTCTCCAGGTGGTAAAATCGACGTAACATCAACCTGAGGAGCCGCCGGCATTACAGGAATAGTCGCATGATTAGCATCATACTGAGCATTAGCTTCGCCGGAAGAATCCTCAACTATTTGTCCGTCGACCTGAGGTCCGACAACAACGCGTCGAATCCCTGATCGAGGACCTTGAAAAGATGATCCGTCAGCCATGACGCTGCAGATCTAAGTGAAACAAAACGAAAGGTGAGAGAATCGAAATCAGTGGGCACCAATGAAGAAACCCTAGATCAACTAGACCGGAGTCAAAGTAGATCTATGGAATGGGCTCTGCATAAAAGGGTTAACCCTCCGTTTGGTTTCACGATGGATACTGAATAGAACAATATTCCGGCTGATCCTGCAAAACAGAACATCGTTAGCTCGCCACAGGGAGAAGGGGGGGTTCTCTCCGTGACCACCCTCCGGCGTGAGAATAAGTACAGGTAGTCGGAAGTAAGTATTGTAAGTGAGAGAGTAGTTGAGAGTGAATACCTTTCCTTGAACTCCAAGTTACTTATTTATAGCCGGTGTTTGGCGCCAAAAGAGAGATTGTTAACTTTAACGGAATCTTTTGTTATTCTGTTAACGTTTGTTGGCAATCCGTTAGTGCAAACGGATCGTGAGCTCATCAGCGGTTAGGGAGGTGCCACGTGTCAACATGAGATCACTACATCTTATAAATGTGAGCATGCCATCACCGTGAGCCGTCCAGATGCTGCCATGTGGCAATTGGTTATAACCGAAAAGATGCTTGCACGATTGGGTGTTAATGGCTTCTAGAAGGTTTCACAGCTGTTACCCATCTATTATTCGCCATGTGTACATTCTGTTACAACAAAAAAGATTCCCTTTGCTTCTGCACCAAGTCAAGGATTTTGCTAAGGGAAAGTTTCTCAGGATTTACTGTTTCCTTGCCCGAGAAGCGCAAGTTAGTTAACTGATTTTCCTTCTTCTCCTTGCTGCTTAGCGCAACGTTTGGTGGATGCTTGCTTTTCTATAAATATCTGCGCAAGGTTTGGTGGATGCTTGCATATCCAATTAATACACATACATATGATTTCATACAAAACATAGCATTACAACGCAGATAACAATACAGATATCCTCTACATCGCAAATAACAATACATATATGAGTGAGAACTTGGGTTTACTGAGAGAGAGATTTGAGTGTGTGTGTGTGTATTTAGGAGAAAAATAGAGATGGAGGCTAGGGTTTTGTGTTTGAGTGGAAAAGAATAAGAGGAGAAGAATAGGATGTTTAATAGTTAAGGTTTGGTTTAGAGGAGTTACGTGGGTGCGGAGTAGGACGCGTATACGAACCCGATCCTCGTCTTATATCTCACGTTAAAATAAACCTTTCGAATAAACAATCGAATAATATGTCATTTAAATTTAATTACTAATTAATCAAAATGAATATATGTAACTTATATATATACACACACGCCTGCATAAAAATATATGTATTGAATTTGTGGTGAGGCGTCACTTTGATAGTCAATTAAATAATGTGTTCTCTCGTTATAGGTTATTATCATTTACTAAATAATAACACATAGTATTTACACGAATAAATTTTTATAATTAACCAGGGTTGGAAATACGGGTTGTCACAAAAGAAACAAGAAAAGTATTCCGAGCAGGATTTTCAAAAATTTGAGTTAGATGCAAAAAGCATACAGTACTGTTGCTATATCTCTACTAAATGAAATGCTAGACTATTACACGTAATAGTGCTAAGGATACGTGGGTTGCTTTAAAAGAACAATTTGGTGGAACAGAGGATGTAATTGAAAATAACCATGAAATTCTCAATCAACAGTATGAGACCTTTAGTCATGTAAAGGGAGAAACTCTAACTCGGTAATTTGAGAGATTCAATTGCTTGATTAGTGAATTAAAATTGGCAGGTAAAGAGTTTCCAAATAACACTTTGACATGCCGCGTGCCTCGCTAGATGGGTGTGTGTGTTAATGATTTTAATTAATTAACATAGTTTATTGAAAGTGAGTGAAATAATAGTGTCATCATTAACTTGGGTCACTAGAGTCAACTTGGGTCACTAGAGTTTCCACCTAATCCTTAAAATCTACCAACATTGTGACGTCATTTACTTGGGTCCTTCAAGTTTTGTATGTCTATGTAGAGTCAAAGATATTAATGCTCTTGGCAGAGGTTAAAGGTTTTAGATGGACTTCAGGTTGGGTAAGCTCTTGCCTTTGCGCGGAGATAACATCAAAGTGTAAAGGACTTAGTTTATATAAAAGTAACTACCTTAGGAGAATTGACAACTCACCGATGGACTAAATAAGGACAAGTAATATGAACTCCTTAAACTATCTAATTAATTAATACTATATTCAGGCCTCGAGTTGCGTATCCTTGTTGATTCAAAGCGGAAGGATAGAGTGTGTTAGGATTCCGACCCAGATACTCCACAACAGTATGCATTAACACACATAGCTTCTCATCTGGCAATTGAGCCCTTGTTACCCGATGTTAAGATCTAGTTAATAAAGCATCAAGAAATATATTGATCCTAGTTGCCCCTTTTCCCGTCATTGATTACTTCTTTTCATTATGCTCTTGAGCCATTTATTTTCTTTTTGTTTTTTAAAACTCAACTTTTGGATTTGACTAGACGTTAACAATAACTCGGTATCTTACCATCACTGTGTTACACCAACAATGGGTACACTTTCCCAACTTGAGTTGTAGTGTGATTGTATTATTTTGTGTTTTTTTTATAAATATTAAAACTTGAACTAGTGCATAAAATAACCTAAAAGTAACCATCATTTTATAAGTACACGCATGACGTCACAGTGATAGATACAAGATCGGTCATAGGAAACTTTGATTTTATTTTTTCTTGATCTTGATTAGTGTAGCTTACTTGAAATTTAAAATTGAACATGATTGAAGTTGATTTTGAACATTTGTAGCCAACATTAGGGTCAACGGTACCCTAACCCACCTCGTATTTCACTTGAAGGTGATAGTGAAGTTCTTGAACAACATGAACTTCAAATTCTGCTTTGAAGTAGAAATGGAGGATACAATAGAGTAATTTAGATGTCTAATTATCTTATTATTTGTATATGCTTTAGTATGATTTGATATCTAATTATGTTAAACCTAACATCTAATCACAATAGTTGTGATGCCTAATTATCTAGGTTAATTTGTAAGTGGTTTGGATTATCATGTTCAATATTTGAAGATGGTTTGGTTTGTTTGAGGTATAAGGTTGTATATGGTTTGGTTTGTTTGAGGAATAAGGTTTTATATGGTTTGATTAGTCGGGTAAAATGGTTTGGTTTGTCAAATGGTTATGTTTGTTTGTAGTATAAGGTTATATATGGTATAGTTGGTTTGAGGAATATGGTTATATATGGTTTGGTTGGTCTAGGCAAATGGTTTGGAATGTCGGGTCAAATGGTTTGGTTTGTTTGAGGCATAAGGTTATATATGGTTTTGATTATTTGAGGTATAAGGGTACATATGGTTTGATTGGTTTGAGGTATAAGGTTATATATGGTCTGGTTGGTCGAACCAAATGGTTTTGTTCTAATATTGGTTTGGTATATGGTATTTGAAGCTTTACAACTTTTGGGTATGGATTGGAATTCATAGCGAATTGGTTCAAATGGGTATGATTTCATCCAATGGTGCAAGGCTGATTCATGCATGGATTTTGTAGGGAATGTGTTAGTTAAAATGTTTGGATAATGTTAAAAGCACAGGGACACATATCAATAATAAAGGGGCGGATTGCTCTTTTCACCAACTTTTTAATTGAAATCCAACGTCTGTTAGCGAGAGGGACGCAAACAGTTACTTCTTTAAACCACAAAGACATAGGCAACAAAAACAAAAGGTTGGGGGACTTAAGTTAATCTCGCCACTAAACTAAATGGATGCAAACTGGACTTTACTCTATTATTTAACACACAATAAGGCCGCATATGAGCTGTTGCGCCATGAGGTACACAAGAACGGTTTGTTAAAAGCTAAAATCAAGCCAGACTTAAACGAGCTCAATCTAGAGTTTTATATATATTGTGTTTAACTAGGCTCACTAGAAACCATATAAATTATATTTATGTAGATTGAACATTTGTTTAATATAATAGATATATCATTATTCCTTAAAATAAATATTAAAATACATATAACTATGATAAAAATAACTCATTTACATTTGTAAATAACTAAAATTGCTGATAACAAATGACAAACGCTTTGAGCCCGAGCTTGAAAATTTTATGACGAGATAAGCCGAGCAACAACTTTAGCGATAGAGCTCAAAATGAGTCATGCTCGAGCTCTCAATTTAAACGAGCGGAACACAAGCTTAGACCAGCTCACGATCGAATAGGGGCATTTATGTGTAATGGGTATATCCGTTAACATCGCATGCCGGATATATACTTCACATGCTAGTGTAAAGGGCAGGGGCGGACCTAGCATGTTACTAGGGGTAACCTCCGCTACCCCTTGAAGCTCCGGCGGTAGTGTAAATTTTTTAAAATTTTGACGTTTTTTCGATTTTGTTACCCCTTTTTATATGAACCGTTGCCCTATAAAGATTTTCTGAACTGAATCCGCCACTGGCTAAAGGGGTTGGAAACCTTGTTCTATTCCTTCACGACTCCGATGAAACATTATTAACATATTAACCTCTTTTATAAGCTGGATTATGTTAGAGGGAAATATTTTGTATTGTCTAGTAGTGAGTTTATTTAAACGTAGTTCTAGTTGATGTCTGATTTTTCAAGGTCGGCTTTTTGATGTTGGGCTTATTAGGGTTGGGTTGCTGATGGGCTCCAGTCTACAATCATTACCAAGAAATCGAGTTCTCTTCCTTTACAGACCATCGAATACAACGTTAGAACCCATCTTTCTTTTTTATTATTCAACCCAAGATTATATAAACTATTAGTATACCCGTAACTCGCCCAGTGGACGGGTTTCTCAGTGTTTTAATGACAAAAGTTTTTAGTTACATTAATATTATATAACGACAAAAGTTTTTATTTACATTAATATTATATAAAATGAACTAATCCAATAAGTTCACAGTGACATATATAATATGGATAAAAATAAAAAAAGGTTAGAGATAAAACATTAAGTTTACTCATACTACTCATGAGCCATAAAACATTACACAATCAACCTGTCATATTAACTAATTGGGTCAATCTTATTGTTCCACTTGAAAGAATTAAAAAGATACTTAGTGTTAAACTTTTTCTGAGCATGACCCGTATCAATCTAAATTCCGTCTCCACAAATCATAAAAAGATTTTTGGCCCTGTGCGAGATAAAAGTTTTAGGCCTTATTCACAAATTTCTATGTATTATAAACTCATCATTTATTTAATTACTAAAATTTATGTAAAAGTAATTTAAATAGTTATTTTTAGCTAAGTTTAGGTAGTAATTTATTAATTAAAGTGAACGATGTAGTTGACAAAATTAGGCATTAAATGTCACGTGCAGCTAACAAAAAAACCAAAAAATAAGCTAAAATAGAGAATTTTGAGACGCCAGGATTACAAGCCGCGTCTCCTTATTATTTAAGTAAGACAGTAACCACCTCAACAAGAGCTTGTTTATATCATTTATCGATTCAGCGTATATATATTCTAGCTTATACAACGTAAATTATATACAAAATTAAAAAGATTTGGTCCCTAGAGGGTTTGGACCCTGTGTCGTCACCCATCCCACACTCGTTCGGGCTGGCCTTAAATCTAATAGTAACCTACAAAAGAGATACTTGGGTTAAACTTATCTTATCATGACTTGATAGCAACTCCAATGACAACCCAGAAAAGAGATACTTGGGTTAAACTTGATCCTCACTTTAAATGAAGAAATAGACAAAATATTGAAATTAAATAAAGAGGAACTAACTAAATAAAATCAATAAAATCAAAAGTGTTGTAGCTCAAAAGAATGGGTAAGATGATATTTATATGTAACACTTATCGTATTCGTTTTTAAAGATTTTCGACGTGTAGAAACAAATTCTTTTAAAACAGTTTGGATTCGAAATAGCGTAGTATGGTTGGTGCCCTTAGTTATATAACTATAATGTTTGGACTTTGGTTAGGGTAAATTGAAAACTTTTATTGGTTGTGAGAACTTAGAGAACTCAGCGTTACGAAAGCTTTTTCAATTTTTTTTACCAAAAATCCTAAAAAATCAACTTTTCCAAAAAATTATTTTATATACAGCAACCATAAATGCTGTAAAAAGTTGATGTTATGTCGATGTTATCAGTTTTTTACAGCTGCCGTAAGGGGTCGAAACACCACTTCGATTTTTTTTACAGCCGTCTTTGTAACCTTTTAATCCAGGGGTGTGAAAAAAATAAAGGCAAAACTCGCATGAAAATGCCGAGTTCTTAAGTTCTCACAACTCGTAAGAGCTTTCTCTTGATCCCGATCCTTGCTGTAAAAATAAAAAAGAAGAGGGATGAAATTGCCCTTTTCACATCAACATATTATAAATACATAAACGCTAATCCCTTAGGGTAGAAGGGGCACCATTCGGTGACCCCTCTGTTTGCCGATCGGGGAGACGCCCCCTTCATATTTTCGGTGAGTGGTGAATGGTGAACACGGTGACTACTCACCAATGTGGGGAAGAGAAAAGATAGAGGAGAGAGAGGGGTTAATAATGGGCTTTACTCTATTCCAACCAATCACGTATATATTTATTTTTTATTTTTTAAAATTTGTTTACCACTCCCCACGTGGGGAGCAACCTTAGTGTTTGAGTGCAATATGAAAAGTATAGAGGAAAGTTGACATGACATGATATTATTGGTTAGAGAAAAAGTTTACCACTTTCCATTTAAGGAACACCCTTCGTTGCAATATCGAAGCCCCTGCGATACAAGTTTTTATTATTTTTCCTCTTTCATTTCTTCTTCAGCTATATGATTCTGTTGTGTGCTTGCTCTAGATCGTATAATCAATTTCATTCAATGCGTATACAAGATTGACTAGCTTGTGCGTTGTGGATGTAACAGATTGTTTAGAGCCAACATGTATCTCCAGTTTACATATTGACTAGCTTGTGCGTTGTCGATTCATTAGTTTATTTTATTGTCCCGGTACAGTTGAGCCCGGTACAAATAAGGTTTCGGTACAGTCCTCAAACCGCCGGTATATGTTTGGTAATACTGGTTCATACCGGCCTACCGGTTTAATCCCATGTTAAAATTTTGAGTTTTAATTAGCGATGGTAATGAGTTTCATGTTTTACGCGATTGTGAAATTGAAGCTTTCAACACTCAAATGCGATAAACCTGTTATAGTCTTTTATTTAATAAAACTTTGTTGAAAAAGATATTTTTGATTATGAATCATTTAGTTTTTGATTATTTTTTGGTTGAAATTGTTTTTTTATATGGAATTATAGTGTTAACTAGTCAACGTGATTAAACTGTTTCTAAGCCTAACCTGATACAATTAAAAACCGGTATTGAGTAGATTACAATTGCTACTCTTAATTCTCATCTATGTTTAGGTACTTTTGTAGCACCACTTGTTTACATGCAAGTGGTTGCACACTCTTCATCCTCAGTAGAAGTATTGGTACATTCAATCTGCAAAATGGAGCATGCTATTAGAAGATGAAATTCATAGCTATAATTTGGTTCGCAATAGTGTTGGGTTGATGGGTTTGGGTTGGCTTGTTAAAGTTAATTAATACGAATATTACATCATATATCTAAAGTGGACAACAAAGCTAGCGCTTGTTGTCATCTTGTTCTCAGAATTGCACTTCCATATGTTGATGCACATTTTAACCACATTGCTATTGGTGCACTTGGTGTTAGGGGGCGTTTGAAAGCCGTTGACACTGACCGAACCGTCTAACTAGAAGCGAGTCAGCTAGTTTGATTAAATGGTTGGTTAATGGTTATTTTTGGTGAGTTTATGGTGTAGCAGTTTGGTCTGGTTGTGTAAATCGAACTGACTGTTTGGCCTTTATACTTTTTTTCCTCATATTTTTTGAATATATATATATATATATGTATTATAATCATGAACCATTTTTATTGTTTTATTAATGAAAACCGGCTAAATCAGACCATAAACAGCTTTGCTTAGCGGTCAATCCATAGTTTGGCTGTAAGATTGGTCGCGCTTTTTTTTGTTTGTAGTTTTACCATTTTTTGGGGCGTTATGCTTATAATGTTTGGAGGATAGATTCTTAACTAATATATAATGAGTCGGGACATTTTTTATATTGGTATTCACCCCGCAAAAAAAAATCACAATATTTCGGTATATAATGAACCTTGTTGAAGTCGACCGATGAGTAGGAAGCGTGAAGAGAAGATGGGTCTAGGGTTTGAGAGCAAGAAGAAGCGAATAAGGAAGTCTGAATTAGTTTAGGGTTTTATCTCAGTTCGGGTCGGGTAACTCAAATCGGGGCTTCCCTAATGAGAATAATAACACGAAAATTTTCCCGCCAAATCACCATCCAGGAAGCTCTAATCTAGTAACACCTAGCCTTAATTATTTTCATATCCAGGAAGCTCTAATCTAGTGACACCTAGCCTAATTATTTTCATTTATTATAGCTAATAGATAATAGATTATCTAATACCCCCTTCAAGCGAATAGGTGGGGGACCAACACGAAGTAATGTTCGAAAGTGTTCAAAGAGAGGTCTTGGAAGACTTTTAGTGAAGATGTACATCGACCACCACCTAGAGCTTGGTTGGAACATAGAGAGTGAGCAAGCGTCCTGAGAAGACAGTTCTCTAACGAAATGATAATCAATGTCAATATGTTTGATTTATTTATGTGAAACGGGATTTTGACTAAGGAACGAGACACTTCGATTATCATATATTAGAGTAGGGCGATCAAGGGGAGTGCACGAACTTCTCTAAGGTGGTAAGCCATATGATTTCAGCAGTGGTGTTCGCCATAGACCAGTATTCATACTCACAACTTGAGCGGGAAACCGTAGGTTGCTTTTTGGAACTCTGGACACAAGATGTTCTCCTAGGGAATTGATTCGCCATATCTTGAGCATCTAGTCTCAATGTATCTAGCCCATACGGCATTTGAATAATCTACCAACCTAGTTTTTGATAGTTTGTCAAATGTGAGACCATAAAAATTATACCTTTAACATAACAAATGATACGCTTGACTGGCTGAAAATGAGCATCAGTTGGTGAGTGAGTGAAGAAACTGTCTGGCTTGATTTGCTGCATAAGCAAGATTCGACTGAGTAATGGTAAGGTATTGAAGAGCTCCCACTAAAGAACGATATAAAGTTGGGTCATGAAACGGATTACCTTTGGAGATGAATGTTTTTTTTGTAACCGAAGGGGAACCAATTGGTTTCACATCAAGGAGACCCGCTCGATCTAAAACATCATATACATACTTAGCTTGGCTAAGAAAGAGACCATTGGGTGTATATGAAACTTCAAGGCCCAAAAAATAATTTAAGCGTTCCAAGTCATTTATAGCTAATTTTGTATGTAACTGTGTCATGAACTTTTGAACGACAACCTCATCATTCTCGGAAAGAATTATATCATCCACATAGACTAGTAAGTAACTGAGAACTTTGTTTTGTTTGAAAATGAATAGAGAAGTGTTAGCCCAACTGCATTGAAATTCAAACTGACCAAGAAACGTGCTTCGACGTTGAAACCAAGCTCCAGGAGCTTGTTTAAGGCCATATAAAGCCTTATGTAGCCAACATACATGATGTGGAACGAAGCCTTGAGGTTGTTCCATGTACATAGTTTCATTGAGATTTCCATTAGGGAATGCATTTTTAATATCTAGTTGATGAAAATGCCAACGATTAATTGTGGTGATAGCTAGAACAACCCTAGCCATATAAGCCTTAACAACTTAACTAAAAGTAAGAGAGTAGTCCAACCTGGGTATTTGAGTGAAACCCTGAGCCACTACATGGACTTTATATCAGTTATTGGAACAATCAGTATGAAATTTTGTTTGATAAAGCCACTTGGAGCCAACTACATTTGCATGTTCGGGTCGGGGAACAAGATCCTAAATGCGATTCCATTGCGATGCAGCCATTTCATCGTGCATGGTTGCCACCCATTTAGAGCTTTTAGAAACTATTTTAAACCCTTTAGGATCATGGATGGTAAATAGATCTTGATAAAGTGAATTGGTGGAGAGAGTTGCCAAGTCAGCGATGTGTGTTGGCTTGAAGATACCAACTTTCGAACAAGTTGTCATGGGGTGTGTCGACGAGGAAGCCGGTATATTGGTGGTGGTAGATGAGAGTGGTGGTGGGTGGCGGTATCATGGTGGTGATAATATGTGGTTGATTATCGTTGATGGTAGTATATGGTGGTGATGAGGAAACAAGTGTTGTGGTGGTGGTAAATGGTGGTTGTGTACCAATAGTGGTAAGTTGGACATGTGGTGAGGCCGAGGATGCATTCTTTGGGGAGGGTGAAGTGGGATGCATGGTTTGCATGTCAAAATTTATGGTGGATAAGGTTACAGGTGGTGGTAACAAAGTGTGCACGGCTGAGTATAATGATGTTCACAAGTAGGTGTAGGGGAGTGGAGATGAACCTGATCGGGTAAAACGTTCACAGAAGTAAGAGATTCATCAAAGTCTGAAAATACCCAATTTAGCTGCATAACCTGAGGGACAACCCCACAGAATGGAAAAGTATCTTTATCGAATTCTACATGAAAAGTGACATATACTTGTGAAGTTTTTAGATCTAAGCGTTGATAAACTTTGTGTTTAGGGCCAAAGCCAATGAAAACACAAGAAATGCTTCAAGGAGATTACTTGTGACGAGTGTAATCACGAAGGTATGGAAATACTCTACACATGAACTTTCAAAGACGTGCTTAAGATGGCGTTCGATCAAAAAGAGGCCGAAACGTAGACTATTTTGTAAGAACCTTGGTGATATGTCTATGTTGTCTTTCCACACACCCATTTTGCTCCAACATGTAAGGACATGACAAGCGGTGATGAGTACATGAACTCTATGAGTTGTGAAGTCAGTGCCACGATTACTTTGAAAACATTTCACTTTGCAATCAAAATGAGTGTGCACAAACAATAAGAAAGCCGCAAGCATATTATAAAATTCATTAGGGGATAGAACCAAGTAAAACGTGAAAAATCATCAACAAACACAACATAATATAGATAACCATCCACGAACGTAAGTGGAGCAGGGCCCAATAAATCGCAATGAATCAATCCAAAACATGTAAAGAGCACTTAGGATTTCACATAAATGGTAACCGATGCATTTTAGACACCTTACAAGAAGAACACATGCCCGGTTTTGGTAAAAGAGAAGTAACTCACAACTAATCAAGTTTATTCAAAAAAGAGTAAATTACAAGTTTTGTCTTTTATTTATATACTTTTTTTAGCCGGTGTCCTTTAGCGCAAAACTTGACAGGCTCTGTACTTAATGTTTCAAAATCTTACACGATATGTCTTTTGAGCCCAACCCAGTTATATATATTTTTTTGTTAAGTATGATCATATGTGTTACACATGAGGGCAAATATCATTTCATCTCCCCTGGGACTATTGTGTAAAACAAATTATATCAAAAGGCTATTATGTAAAAAAAATTAGACTTTAAATAAAAAAATTTTTGCACATTTCTCTCTGTCTAAACTCCCCTCTCCCCTCTCTCTAAATCACACACTTAAATGGTGAACCTACAGTTAAAATAAACTTAGACATCAATGGGGAAAGATGATTTTGAATTAGGTGTTCTACTTCTGTTATGCATTATTTTTCTTTTTTCCAAAAGCACTTTCAAATCTTGCTTTGTTCTTAAGGTTGTTAGGGGCGGCAGAGGTATTGAGGTGGGTGGCTGGCGGTGGAGATGGTGTTAGGGGTGGTTGCAGGTGGTGGTGGCCAGAGACCATGGTTGTAAAAATCCTGACTAGGTGTCGATTAGTCACCGATTAAACAAATTAATACCGATTAATCCCCATTAATTCCGATTAATCGCTAGTCCTCACCTTGCCGCCCAACTAGCGATTTGATGGCCAATTCGCATTTGGTAGTTTGCGGCGGAGGTATTGAGGTGGGTGGTAGGTGGCTGGAGGTGCGGCAGCGGAGGTGGTGTTAGGGGTTGTTGCTGGTGGCGGTGGCCGGAGACTCATTGATGGCCGGATTCGTATTTGGTAGAGTTGTTTTTGGGGTTTTGGAGATTTTTGGGGGTTCTTAGGTTATTGAGTTGATTTGGAGATGGTGGTGGAAGGTGATGGTAATAGTGGTTGTAGATGATGACCTGTGGTGGCGATCGTGTCGGTGAAGGGTGGTGGTGGTTATATATTATATTAAAATATATATAGGTTGTCGAGTTAATGCCACTTTATAGGTTGTCGAGTCACCAAACATACATCAGGTGGATCAACATGGAAAGAGGGAGCCTTCGCTACCGATTGACCCTCAAACGGTAATGTAAATTCTAGAAAAATTTAAGGTATTTTCGATTTCGTTACCTTTTTTTTATAAAACGTTACTCATACGAAAGTTTTCTAGATTCGTCACTGCATACATGATGCCACAATATTGCCTTAGTGTAACTATTTTCTTCATGCGCTATCTTTCAAGTTTATCAATTTTGTGCGGGTGGAAAGTATAGCGTACTTCATTTACGCTGCATCGAGCAGGTAAACCCACTAGTTATATAAAATTTAAATTCGTTGAAAAATAAATAGATTCAAAGCGTATACGCCATAAATGCTATTAAGGGTGAAACTTAAATGAAATGAAAAAAAAAGGATATATTTTAATATAAAATAAGTTGGATCCATTTTAATATTTATCTTATCCCACCAGGGTTTATTGCTTATATGGGTCACCCATGCGTGTCTGTTTTTTTGAAAGTTTGGGTTAAGGTACCACTAAACAAGAATGATTACAATTCCCTTGTCAAACTCATATGTCTTTTTCCATTCTCAGACCAAGATCTTCAAATCTCAACCAACTTTCATCACCAGAAACAGGCAAAATGATACCATCATTGCAGCTCCAAACGAATCAAGAAACTTACCTTCAAAGCTGTCTTTACTAGAAAAAATAATTAACAAGGCTATCATCAAGTTTCTTGATCCTACTCCTCACTTGTCGGTCGACCCAAGCTATACACTCACTGATAACTTCGCACCAGTTGATGAGCTGAGTCCTACCAAATGTGAGGTTGTATACGGGTCACTCCCTTCATGCCTGGATGGCGTGTACATACGCAACGGACCCAACCCACAGTTTATCTCCAGCGGTCCACAACACTACCTCGATGGGGATGGGATGGTTCACTCCATCAGGATCTCTCAAGGTTGTGCCACTTTCTGCAGCCGATACATCAAGACCAACAAGTACCTGTATGAAAACCAAGTTGGATCCTCCATTGTCCCAAATTTTATTGGTGGTATGAAAGGACTTGGTCCTTTTGTCGCGCGTGCAGCATTGTTCGGTGCAAGAATTGTTTTGGGCAAGTATGATATTCACAAAGGGATTGGTGTTGCAAACACCAACTTAGCGTTTTTTGGGGGCAGCTTGTACGCGCTATGCGAATCTGATCTTCCATATGCACTCAAAGTCGAGGACAATGGCGACATAATAACTTTACATCAGCATGATTTCAAAGGAAAGCTCTTTGTGAACATGACCGCTCACCCGAAGATTGATCCCAAGACTAAGGAGGCGTTTGCTTTTCGTTATTGGGTAACATATCCTTATATAACTTATTTTCGATTCGATGCTAATGGAAACAAGCACACCGATGTACCTATTTTCTCCATGAAGGAACCCTCTTTAACTCATGATTTGGCAATCACTCAAAAGTATGCAATCATTTGTGATATTCAACTCGGAGCTCATCCAATGAACCTGATCCGTAGAGGAAGCCTTGTAAGTGTTGACAAAATGAAAGTTCCAAGAATCGGTGTTCTTCCACGATATGCAAAGGATGAATCAGAGATCAAGTGGTTTGAGGTGCCTGGGCTCAATATGCTTCATGCAGTTAATGCGTGGGATGAGACCGATGAATATGGAAATGAGGTCTTGGTGTTGGTGGCACCCAATATATTGTCGCTTGAGCACTTCCTCGATCGGATGGATCTGATCCAAGCATCCATGGAAAAAGTGACTATTCATTTTGGGACGGGGGTTGTGTTACGGCAAACTTTGTCTGCTGATAACATGGAGCTTCCAGTTATCAATCCATCATATATATCAAAAAAGAACAAGTAAGAAAAACACTGACTTAGTCTTGCTATTCAAAAAAGAGTAGCGGCGCAGTTTGTTGCCCGTTTACCTTCTATCTCGATGTAATTTTTTATTTAACTGATAATGCATAAGCAATATATGTCTTATCTAACGCGAACAAACCCTAATAATGCAGGTTCGTTTACACGGCAATTTTTGAGAAAACGGCCGAAAAAATCAAGGATGATAAGGACAATAGGAGTGGCAAAGCTTGACATTGCCGCATCAGAAAGAACCAAAGAACGACAGGAGTACACAATGGCAAGTCGGATGTATGGAGATAATTGCTTCGGGGGTGAACCATTTTTCGTTGCAAGAGACTCAAGTGTAGAGGAGGAGGATGGGTATTTGGTGTCTTATGTGCATGATGAAAACTCGGGTGAGTCAAGGTTCTTGGTGATGGATGCCCGATCGCCAAATCTTGATGTGGTGGCCACGGTCAAGCTGCCACAACGCGTGCCGTATGGTTTACATGGTCTGTTCATTAAAGAACAGGACTTGAGTGCAATGTGACAATCCAACAATATTGTATGTTACCATTGTATTTTCAAACAAAAATACATATACTGCTATGATAAATAAAATTGTGATATTTTACAAATACATTGAATGATTAAAAACCATATACAGCCTAGTAATCTTTATAATAAAAGTTATATCAGTTAAAAGGAAACTGAAAAAAAATTATATATTTTGTTATTAATCAAATGTTGATGACGTGATTGAGTGCGGTTATAATTTTTAATATATTTTTGGCACTTTTTACTCGTAGATCAAGCTTTAAATCTATAAAACACGATACAATACTACCATTCTACACATGTTAAGGCAAGTGCACCCATCGTAGACATAGTATAAACAGAGGTCGTCCAAGGACACAAGAGTTTTTTGTACCGGCTTATCGTTAACGTCTAACCTAAGCAAATTTTTTAAAAAAGTTTTGAAAAGTAAAAGTAGAAACGTAAATAAAAAGGAAAACAAATAGACAAAAAAGAATCACTTGATTCTGACTCCTCTTTTACATATTCTTTGATGATTTCCACACTTAGGGTATTTTAAAGATTATCTTAGTTATATTAGTATGCCCCTCTTGTGAAGGCGACGTTACCCTCAACCTATTGGTCTGAGTCAGCAGGGATAAAGTCCCGCAAGGTCGGAATATTGGAAGATAATTAAGTAAGTTATTAATGCAAAAAGTGGTAGGCCTCTTTTGTGAAGGCGACGTTACCCTTGGCCATATTGGTCTGAGTTAGCAAGAATACAGTCCCGCAAGGCCGGATAAAGTTTTCCTAGTAGTTTATTTAAAAGGGCTCAAGCCGTTCTTACTTCCCCCGATTTGATGCTATCTGTCTCAAGGTAAGTCCTGATAACCTTGAACCAAGTCCTCACATGATCTATACACTGAACGAGGCAAGAACTTTACCCAGACACCCTTCTAACCCCCTTCCAGGTAGTTAACGTGCTTTATATAGACCGTAAAAACACGAATGAGTGAATCAACGAAACATGAAGAAATGTTTAAATAAAGTTCACTTTAAATATAAAAAAACTAGTTATTAATGTCATTAATATATACCCAAATAAAAAGTTGCCAAAGATTGAAATCAAAAGTAATATATAAAAAATTTGCCTTCACCAAGCAACACAAGAGATTTAGCCAAGCATGCCTTTGTTTGACAAGAACTCTTACGATCAATCTTGGATCCCGAGACTACTACACACTCTAAAAGATTAAAGATGGATGATAGTGGTTGGTTTGATGTTGTAGTGGTGGTGGACTGATGGCAAGTGTGAGAGAAGTGGTTTACCGAGGGATGTCTTTCTCATGAACCAAACACCTCTATTTATAGCTGGAAACAGAAGGCGACCACAGCCCCATGCCTCCCGGCATGGCCCCGTGGTAGACTTTTTTTCTCCCTTCATTAATTGCAGATGTCAAGTCGTTGTACCAACACGCCCTGTGGTTACAGAACACAGCCCCGTGGTCAGTGTACTTGCTATACTATCCTAGTGTGAATCTTAAAGTTGACCACGACCCATGTTGACTTGGCACGGCCCCGTGTTGGTTGTCTATTGCTGTTTTCTTTTTCTGCAGAGAATCTTTGACTGGGCAAGACCCCATGCCTGGTGGGCAAGGTCCCGTGCCTAAGCTTCTGTATTCGTTATTTTTGTTGTCTTAGATGTGAATGGGTGTTTGGCAAGTTGTGTCAATCCTCATTCTTTATATTTGTGTTGGTTTTGGCTGTTAATTTACTTCTTTTGTTTGTTTAAACTCTTTTGATCTTGTAATTTAAAAGTAACAAAGAAACATGTTTTTTCTAACACTAATACCGAAAAAGATTAATTTTATGTATTATTTAATGTAACATATTGGTACATTAGAACTGCAGCTAATGTACTATTGCATATTGTTGGTTGTCATTGGCTCATATGGGTATTTCCACAACTTCTGAGAGCGATGGAGAAATGTCAAATGAAAGTCAAGTTTCAACAACCTCGTCATCAGACAGTGAGAACAATGAAGACAAAGTTAAAGATAAACATCATCCTAACAAGAAGAAAGTCAAAGATTCAAACCATGTTACATCATCAGACTCCTCAAGCAGCTCCAGAATCTCATCACATACATCATCTTCGCACTCAGCACCCAGGAAGAAAAGATCGAACTGCAAACAATGCTTTCGCTGTGGTCATTTAGGACATACTGTGAAACATTGCAAAAGCAAGAAATTTTCTAAACCTAGTCAAGATCTTGTTAAAAGTTTTACTGACCAATTTGACAATCTAAAGAAATCAGTAAAATGCATTGTTGACTCAACTTGTTTTTGGAAAAGAAAAGAAAATTCTATCGCTCAAAATCATGACAGATCTAATGTAAAGCAAGTCTGGGTTCCAAAAGCTAGCTAATCGGTACATATTTTTTTGTTGTTGTTGTATAACAGAATAAAATTCAGAAATAACTTCGGATGCTCATGGAATATATCTGGCATGTTGACAGCGGCTGCTCCAGGCATATGACCGGGTTAAAGGATCTGCTTACAAACTTTTGAGTTATCGATGGTGATTTTGTGTTCTTTACCGGAGACGAAAAGGGAGGAAAGATCGTAGGAATGGGTGACGTCGTGTCGGAAGCACTTACTTTAGAAAATGTGAACTATATTCCAGAATTGTGTTACAATCTCATGAGTGTTTCACAAGTTTGTGACAAAGGAATTGCGATGCTGTTCAATGATACGGAGTGCTTATTCCTCAAACCCGAATACTCCGTCCCTGAAGAAACAACCATGCTTAGAGCTCCCCGCCAAAATAATACTTACGTGCTGAATATGAAAAATGCCAAATCAAACGAGCAAATGACATGTCTCATTTCAAAAGCATCTGAATCGGAATCACTGTTGTGGCACAGGCGTTTTGGGCATGTGAATTTTAAGAACATAAATAAACTTTCTAAATTAAATCTAGTAAGAGGTTTACCTATGAAAGATTTTCCTTTTTCAGAAAAGTGCATCGCATGTGCCCAAGGAAAACAACATAAAAAGCCTCATAAGTCCAAAGCAGTGAATACAATATCTGCCCCACTGCAATTACTTCACATGGATCTTTTCGGCCCCATTAGTGTTAAAAGTTTAGCTAAAAGATCTTATTGTTTGGTGATTACTAATGATTTCTCACGGTTTTCATGGGTATTCTTTCTTGAAGCCAAAAGCGAAATAGTATCCATTTTGAAAAGCTTCATCCCATGATTGAAAACGTGATCAAGCTGAAGGTCAAATCCATCAGAAGTGACAACGGAACTGAATTTAAAAATCACACGTTTGTCACCTTCTGTGAAGAAAAGGGAATTCGCTTCCAATACAGTGATGCCAGAACTCCTCAGCAAAATGGGGTAGCGGGACGCAAAAACAGAACTCTCATCGAAGCTGCAAAAACTATGCTTGTTGACTCTAAGCTATCCATTTTGAAAAGCTTCATCCCATGATTGAAAACGTGATCAAGCTGAAGGTCAAATCCATCAGAAGTGACAACGGAACTGAATTTAAAAATCACACGTTTGTCACCTTCTGTGAAGAAAAGGGAATTCGCTTCCAATACAGTGATGCCAGAACTCCTCAGCAAAATGGGGTAGCGGGACGCAAAAACAGAACTCTCATCGAAGCTGCAAAAACTATGCTTGTTGACTCTAAGCTTCCAATAATCTTCTTGGCCGAAGCGGTCAACACAACATGCTAAGTTTTGAATCGTGTTCTCATTGTCAAACCTCACAGAAAGACAACTTATGAACTTCTTTTCAAAAGAAAGCCTCTGATAGATTTCTTCAGACCGTTCGGAAGTTCATGCACACTTCTCAACACTGAAGACAATCTCATCAAGTTTGAAGCAGTCGATGACGTGTGCTACTTCATGGGCTATTCATCTTCTCAAAAGGCATATCGAGTCTACAACAAACGGACCAAGATGGTGATTGAATCGTACTACGTCGATTTTCAAGAAGGAAACTCCAGTAACACTGGGAGCGCTCCAAATGGTTCTATGACGTAGACATCGTATTTAACACTTTCGACATTGCTGAACCCGTCACTGAGTCCGAGCCTGCAGAATCCACTCCATTGGAGCCATTGTTTGATCCTTCAGACATTGGTTTCACTCCTTTTACAACCCATTTCACCCCTGCCTCTGCCTCTCCTACTCCTCCTGTTATCGAAGTAAATGGTGACACATCTGCTGAGAATGCATCCGCACATGATGATTCTTCTTCACAGCAGGCTGTGGATGAACCTTCTAAAGAAGGCGAAACTCCAATTATCTACGTCGATGAACACTTCACCAATCTGCCTCAACAAGTGGAAACTCACACCAACGTAGGGTACAAGACCAATCGAAACCATCCAATTGAAAATGTCATCGGTTCTGTTGAAGATGGAGTTCGAACACGCGGACAAACACATACCATCAACACAGGACTGTATGCAGCTTTTCTCTCGCAGTCTGTCCCAAGAGATATCGAAGAAGCAATTCAAGACTCCAGCTGGGTACAAGCAATGCAAGAAGAATTAGCCTAATTTTGGAAACTTAAAGTCTGGGAACTTGTTGATTTACCAGATGGAAAGTATCCAATTGGTACCAAGTGGGTGTTTCGAAATAAGATGGATGACCATGGTGTAGTTATCAAAAATAAGGCAAGATTGGTGGTTCAAGGTTTTCGGCAGGAGGAGGGGATTGACTATGAGGAAGTTTTTGCACCAGTTGCACGCTTAGAAGCTATCAGAATCTTCTTAGCCTATGCTTCGTTCAAAAACTTTAAGGTGTTTCAAATGGATGTAAAGATGTTGTTCTGTATGGGAAAGTGAAAAAAGAAGTCTATGTCTGTCAACCTCCAGGTTTTGAAGATCCTCACTTCCCCACGAAATACTACAAGCTTGACAAAGCTCTCTATGGTCTTCACCAAGCTCCTCGAGCATGGTACGAGAGTTTGTCAACATATCTTCTGGAATGTGGATACTCAAGAGGGAAAATTGGTATGACTCTTTTCACAAAGCAGATCGGAGATGATGTAATGCTCGTGCAGATCTACGTAGACGATATCATCTTTGGGTCAACTGATGAAACCCTTTGCAGAGAGTTCGAAAAGGTCATGAAAGCAAAATTCGAGATGAGCATGATGGGAAAACTCACGTTTTTCTTATATTAGAAGTGAAGCAGAGAAAGGATGGCATCCTCATTCATCAGGCTAAGTACATCAGAGATATTCTTTCCAAGTACAACATGAATGATTGCAAATCTGCCAGCACCCCTTTTGCTGCTCAGACGGAACTCACTTCAGATCTTCAAGGAAAGCCAGTGAACAAATCTTTCTATCGCTCAATCATTGGCTCGTTAATGTATCTGACCGCTGCGTACGCCTGACATAATGTGGGTTGTCTGTCTCTGTGCCCGCTTTCAGACGAATCCCAAAGAATCGCATGATGCTGTCGTCAAGATAATCTTTCGCTATCTCAAAGGAACTCCAAAGCTTGGTTTGTGGTATCCTAAAGATAGTAATTTTGATCTAATTACTTACTCTGACAGTGATCATGTAGGTTGCAAAGTAGACGGAAAATCTATCTCCGGAGGCTGCCAATTCTTAGGAAATCGTCTCATTTCGTGGCAAAGCTAGAAGCAGACGACAGTCTCTACATCTACCGCTCAAGTTGAATACACGGCAACCCTTTGGATACATAATCAATTGTTGGATTATGGGATCAACATCATGAAGACTCCAATATTCATCGACAATGAAGCGTGTCTGGGAATTGTGAAGAATTCGATCCACCACTCCAGAACGAAACACATCGAAATACTCATTCATGCGATTAGAGATGCGTACGAGAAAGGATACATCCAAGTGGTGCCAGTGGATTCAGTGCAACAAAAGGCTGATACATTTACGAAAGCCTTCGATAAAGCTCGCTTCAACCAGTTGGTAACCTGGTTGGAAATGGTGAACTTCCTTGAATGGAATTGACCTTTGGTGATAAAAAATGGTTTTTATAATAAATAATAATCTCATAAAATGTGCCCAACAAAAAATTTTCTGCAAGGTTAAAATTTCTTTTCAAGCAATGGATTCTCGAAAATAAAATTTTAAGGGGGGAAGTTTTCCAGAAAATATTGTTGAGACAGAATTCTTTATTTGGCACCTGCATGAGAAATAATAGAAAAACTGCTAACACCTTGTTTTGATCTTAAAAACAGAAAAAGTTTGAGGCCTCAAGCAGTGACGTGTCAGTAGATTCAACAATACCTTGAAATACTGCGAAAATGAGACAAACTCTAATGATCACACAAGAATTCTGAATACCCACAATGTTGTGCAACTTGCGGGTAACACGTTGTGGCGTATGGCTTAATTGTCTTAAATCTTGCGTTGATAGATTGCCAAACTCTGAGATTTTGGGTCTTTATATTGACTAATCATTCGGGGATATCAAAGTTGCTCTTCTGCTGCATCCAGATATATGCTGACCTAGACACAACTATGATATCTTTTCAAAAAGAGCCTATGCGGCCAAAACCCTACACAAATGAAGCTCTCATTGAGAATCATTAAAGTGCTTAAATCGTACCGTATTTGGTATCTGTCATAGCCCTTGTTAGACTTTGGTCTCTTTGCTGTACGGAAGTACTGACCTGAACACCAATTGTAACATTTGTCGAAAAACGGGTTCTAAAACCCGCATCATATTTTTTTATCAAGTTTATATTATGGTCCTTTCGTTACAAATTTACGTTAATCATTTCAGAGATTCGTTATACTAATAATATAAATAAAGATAATATATATATATGTATATATATATATATATATATATATATAACAGTTATACAAAAAAAATAAAAAAATATATAGAAAGGGGTAGACCGCGGGAATCGAACCTGGGTCTCACCCCTAACCAAACACACAACACACCGTTACACCACTCACAAAACATATGAAATAACCAAACCAATAAATCTTTTAAATCATATTATCTCTTTGAATCCGAATTCAAAGAATGCCGCCCTGTAACGGCACGCAAACAATCCGGAAATCATCAAGATTTCCTTTTCTCTGCAATTGACTGAAGAATACGTTCCAAATCGTGAATCTAGACGCAAATCAAGCTAAATCACGTTCAATTAGATTCGCAGACAACTCGCCCATAACCGTTTTGACTGAAAACTTCAACTCAAAACCGAAATCAACAATTGGTTACTGCTCACCCTATAAATACCTATCAAACCCACTCCTCCCTGCGTGCACACTCACTCAATCACCTAAAAATTCATGTGGAGTCTTGCTCTGTGTTGGTCTGTCGGAGTAATTCGCTAAATCGCCGGAAAACTTTCGCCGGAGTTTATCACCTGGGTCTCGATTGCTTTCGGTATGAATTCTTAATCCTTTCTGTCAGTTCTATTCGATTCATTTGTTTAATCTAAAACAGTAGATCAGTAAAATCAAAATGTTTAACAAATCTGTTTTTCGGTTCTGAGTTAATGAAGAAGATGAACATCGAGTCGTTTATAAATATAATTAAAATCAGCATTTTAAATGGGTTAGACACACAGTCCAGTGGTGGACTGTGTGCATTTTATACTATCGATACCGAGTTCGATCCTTGACACAACACCTATCCACTGTAATAAAATGTTTTTTTTTTTAAAACCGAAACCATATTAACTCGCTGTAAGATGTTAAGTATAATTAAAATCAGTACTTTAACCGGGTTATACACACAGTCCAGCGGTGGACTGTGTGCAATTACAAAGCATACATCCCGGGTTCGAGCCACACATGTTTCGACTTTCTGAAATAAAACCAATCTTTTTAAAACCTATTCAGATCATCCTTCAACATGTATATAAATATAGTATAATTCCGGATATTGATGGGTTAGACACCCAGCACAGTTGGTCGGGCTGGGTGCAAGTTACAGCCAAGGTCTCGGGTTCGAGATATGTGGTACGTGTCCGGTTCAAGCCAGTATAAACCTTTTTAATTAACTAAATTCCAGATTTAAACCAGTAAGTATATAAATATAATTAAAATCAGAAATATTTCGGGTTAGACACGTAGCTCAGTTGGTAGAGCTGCGTGCACGTATACGAAAGGTCCCGAGTTTGAACCTCACTCAGCGCATATAAAAACACAGTTCGACCGGTCAACGGTCAACGGTCAAAAAGTCAACTTTTTTTATTTCTTTTTATTTATTTATTTAATTGGAAAATTATTTAAAAACACTTAAAAATAAGATTATTAAAGTTAGAAAATTTCCTTAAACTCACAAAAAATAAATCTAACAATCCCATTAAGAGCACTAATTAAAAATATTAATTATTTATTTACCGAATCATTTCGTTATTATTTAGGTTAGTTTTTCCCTCGTCGGTTGAATCATAATATTCGTGCGCATTCATCGTCATCAAGGAACGCACCCACTGTGAGTGAATCCTTACAAATTCCCCTTTTTACTCATGTTTTGGGGTGTATCATGTGTCTCTTTAATTATTTCGTTTATTCAAACTTGTGCCATTACCATTATATGACCTAAACTTGTGATGTAAATATTGTTTGTTGTGATGCGTGTTTACATTCTTGTCAAGTTGCGTGCAAATCATTCATTAGGCCCATCAGTTCCTCGTGGGAGACGAGTTGAGCATCAGGTGCCTCATTAGATCGGCTCCGTTTGATTGAGCCTTGATCTCATTGTTCATCATTTGTTGTGTGTGCTTGTGCATTAATTGATATTATGTGTTTTGTGATTAAATTTACATTTACGTTTACTCATATGGGTTATGCACCTTTTTATAACCAATATAATAAATTCGTTCAAATGTTTTCATAAGATTCACTCGCCAACTTATGTTGACCCAAAAACCCTATTTTTACACATGATACAGGTGATCCAGTTGAGAAAAGAAACACATAGGATGGCCTAGAAGAATAAACAAGTTAATGCTTTGGAACGGACATTTAGTTTAGTTTCCCTTTGTAATTGTATGATTTTTGTTTAATACTTTAGTTTGTAATGAAAGTGTATTTGAACATGTTATGCTTGTATGTCTATTGTAACTTCTTCTTTAAAGAGAAATAATAAATATGAAACTTTATAGTAAATGTCATAAGCTTTGATGAAAACCCAATCATGCCCCGACTACCATTTCCGCTGCGGGTCGGGGTGTGACACCAATTGTCTAACGTTGAAATTTCAAATACGAATGAGGTCAATATACTCACCTACTATGAGGAATCTTTGCGCATACCTTGATCGCGGGGATATGTCCTGATGTGGGACTCACGGGCACAACATTCTGACTGTTTCAGCATGAGTGGGGGAACATTGAATTTCTTGTCAATATTACCGCAACATGATAAAAAGGCTCTCCGATCGCATGTTGAAAGATAGGTGCATGGATTTAAAAGGACAAACATACTGACAGTTTTTCTTGTGCCTTAATTATTTAAAATATCTAATATCTTATCTTCAATTAACAAAATGTTACCAGTATGATCTTTTGCAGGAAAGTCACAGGATTCATGTCAATAAGCATAAATTTTGTGTGAAAAAAGAGGCTTCCTGACCCCAAAAACAACTTTCAGGATCCAGATTGCAATTTTTTCATTTTTCTTAAGCTTATTTTTAAATTCTTGCACTATTTTTAATCAAAAGGGGGCACGTTTTTCGAGAAAGGTTAAAATTTTCGAGCGTATTTGTTTCTAAGTTTTCTTAAAGTTGAAGATATCTTACAAATATATCAACGCGGCGTATTTACCGTTCCAGTGTATTTAATAAATACGCTGGAAGGCAAGTATGTATATATACTTCAATTTCACTTTTCTGCAAGTTTTTTTTCAAATAGTCTCAGCTTTATCTTCTTCTTATCACTCGTAAAACCCACATCCATTTTCAATCTTCTCTTGGTGAATCTGAAAGGAATCAATATCGGTATGGTTTCGATATTCAAATGTCCATTGTTTTATGTTTGAATGTGTTTAAATCATAGATTTCGGTCAATGTTGTTGAATATAGTTTCATTTGAATATGGTTTTCCGGTTTTAATTGGTTTATCAAGAAATCTTTGAAGCCAGTGTATTTATTATTAATGCAGCGTAGATAATTTGAAATTGGCTTAATTATCCCAAACCCCCCGAGTCAGCGGATTTAAGTCTTGAGCGCGAGTTCAAGCAACCGGCGTAATTGACATTTACGCCGGTAAACCAGCGTAGATAATTATCTTCGCTGGATTCTTTCTCGAGTCAAAGTCTAAATCCGCGACTTTTGTGCAGCGTAAATAATACTCAGTCAGCTTATTTATCTTTGAGTCTCGTGTACAATCGTGTGTCCGGCGAACTTAGTTGTTTTGTCTAGCGTAAATATTAGCGGATTTATAAGTTAATTTTGTATATATCTCTTTATCATTATTATTATTATATACTTATATATACCTATATAATATATATATATATATATATATATATATATATATATATATATGTACATAAATCTAACTTAACTCGTTTTCGATTTCAGAAATGGTGAAGGAAATCATCGAAATCATCTGGGATAAAAAAACGAAAGCAAATCAGCCGTGCAAACTGGTTCACCTCCAAGTGATTTTGAAGATGTAGCGGAGTGGATAAACTCAAGCAGGATTAGCTATGCTGTTCAAGCTGATCCGATCATCTACAACATCCACATGGAAGAGTTTTGAAAAACCGCCAAGGTGTCAACAGTAAACGAAGTTAAGAGAATCACGGCTACAGTGAGGAACAAGAAGATCGTAGTAACAGAGGAAAATGTACGAAGAGTCCTTAGTCTTGGAGACAAGCACAATAATCCGCTCAGAATTAAGAAGGATGACGAAAGCGAGGAAGATGAGGTGGACAGGATGAGATGCCAGCTCGATTTGTTTAATGGGGCTTGGAAGAAGATATTGTTTATGAAACTGTGATTAACAGTGTATAGGAGTGACTAATAACTGAATCGTTGACCAAAATTGAACCGAAATAAAATTAACCAAAAACTAATTAACCACAAACCAATTAATCGAAACTTCAATTAAACGAAAATTGGTTATTGGTTTTATTTTTGTGTCCTCGGCTAACCAAACCTAACCGAACCAAACCATTCATATTTTCATATATTTCTAAGTTTTATAACTCTATATCATACATTTCATGTTTTATACAACCATTTCATATAGTTACACCTTCAATTTCATGTATATTCTAAGCAAGAATTTTAGCCCAAATTTAATTTTAGTTATTAACGTTGGGATTCACCAGTTTACAATTTTGATATTTTATTAAAACTCATTTTATTTATTAGTAATTAATATATCATATAAGTTGACGTGTTCATGAACCACAATCCCGAATCAACAACTTGAGACGAATCTTGAAACCTGAATACCCGAATGCAAGACCTGAGAACACTTTAAAGTCAAAAAATCAACCCCCGGATCTAGAGTCAAACCTGGTCAACTGAGTCAAGCGCTTAAGAAAACCCAGTGTCTGACGGTGGAGCGGCGGGGCGACCAGTGCTGCGGTGGTGGCTCGGTGCGGTAGGGTTCAGCTGGCGAAGAAAGTGGGAGGCAGAGGTGGGGTGTTTGGTGTTTTATGACGTGTAACCTATAACCCTTGTGAAGTCTTGTATATATAGGTACCCTACCTATTGTACTTGAACTCAAACAGTCACTGTTTTAGATATTATAATCTAATTCTAATACCTATAATATTTATCTCATAAATATAATATTATATTTTAGCTAATATAATTGTCTTCTTATATTATCTAATAAATAAAATTTATTAATATCATTTATCTAATAAATAATATTTCCACCTTTTATTAAATTAACATATTTATATGTTAATTAGAGAACTGAATCAATAGTAGAATGAAACGATTGGTTTAGACTAACGATGGGTTCAATGTGTTTAAAGATTGCCTGCCCACGCGTCTCATTGTTTCAAGCCCAACGTATAAAACTGTAGAAAGAGAGAGACCGGGTGGTGCTTGTATGTATCATTTTGATAATGTAGTTGAATTTGTATGTATTTAACTGAATACATAACTTTCGTATGAATTTTAATTTGTTTATTACAAACATATAATGTATTTCCCTTGGGATTGTGCATACTAATTAAGCTATGTATAATTGTTTTTTAATTTGAATTTTATAAGTGTATACGGCCACGAATCACAGTGAACCGAATCAGACCTCCGCTAATCCCAAGCTCAACACGCCGGGTTGGGAGCACTAGATTAATTTAATTAACAACTAACTAATTAATCATCCACAAATAATTAATTTACTAAACGTTTCTCTAAACATTCGAGCCACATTACCGTTGCAAGACACGTAGCACATGAGAACAATAACATATATCTCATAAATATTATTTGTTGGTTTGTTGTCCAAAGCGTAATTCTTTGGGTTGTACCCCGTTAGTAATGTTCGTGAATCGGACATCTCATATCCAACAATCACTCACTTGAACGAGCCATCAATTAACTAATTGTAGACAGTAGTGGACGCCTAATTGCATCTCACGACCCCTAACTAGGTATGACAAATCATATTTGTCAACTGGTTCCTTGCGTTGAAGTAACTCTTTACTTAACCAAAAAATGATGCCACAGTAACCTTATCCGTTACCCATTCTGTTTAGAATACCGGTTAAACATGAGGCGTAGATCAACATTCATTCTAAGATGTTGTTTAACTATTCTTATTCTCGTCTCTTATTTGAAGTGGTCTAGCAAACTACTCTTAGTTTGAGCGTGGGCACGCGTTTACACCAGTTCGCATCAACAAGGACGCCAAAATATTCAACTCCCTTTTGCAAAGGAGAACAAAATCCCTTTGCCAACATACAACGCCTTACATAGGTATAACGTTAAATAAGATCAAATAACTAAAGTTAGTTCTAACATGTTCCTCAGGTCTAAGGATAGAGGGATCATGCTAGCTTCAAAACATCTTATGATTATGATCCATGATGATCGTTTTGAAGCGAGTTACGTCCGATATCATTCTCTAATGAATATATATGAAAATTGATCAGATTGTCAAGGTAAAGTCAATGGTAGAGTTAAAAAGAGTTCCTTGGTACCTTTAGCTAGATAGCTGGTGGTTAGAAGGATGTCGAACCACAAAAAGTTTGTGGTTGATGTTTAGGCTTAGTTGATTAATATGTCACTTATGAAAATGGTATTTCTATGAAGCTTGCTAATTTTCTTTTAAACAATTGTTTTGAAAGGTGAATCACAAAATTTATTTGTGTTTTATTTGGTGATTAAAAAAACGATTAACTAATATGAGTTATGAACAATAGTGTAAAAACAATCATACCCTGGTTTGGATTAACAAGTAACTACGGTCAATTCACACAAATGGTTTAATTAATTGAGAATTCTAATGATCTCATGGGTTGGTGAAAAGATAATCCATAATCTTAGACGTCAACAATTTGACAAAAATATGTTTCATGAATCTAGATAAATCCCATACAAACCCTAATACAAACCAAAATCAATAGCCATTATCTTTTCTCAATGTTTTTGATGCAAGAAAACCACTAACAATCATGATTTCATAACCAAACTAACAAGTGAGTTGCACCAATCTTACAATCAAAAGACTACATAAATGTTTCTTCTATCTACTCAAAGCATAACGCTTTATATAAGTTAGTGACTCAGAGATTAAATTTTTATTTTAGGGACGCGAGTTGACACAAATTACGTTTTACTCAAAATTCATTAAAAAAGGCAATAGACTATTTTTTTGGTGATGATGTGTAATGATAGAAAATATGAGGAATGAAATTGCAATTAAGCAAAAAGTAAGGTCTAGTATTTTCACATCATGAGATTATGAGTACATAAACCCCTAAACCCTAGAGCACTAAACCTTGCAAAATCGAAGCCATTTTCTCCGGCGGTTCCTCATACTCTGGCCACTGGCCCACTGCAATACAAGGTTATTATGAACTGATTTTTTGCTAAATTGATTTGATTTATTTCAAATTTTTGTTATAATTTGGAGGTTTTGTCTGCAATATTGACCAGTTTGTGCTTTGTGGTTGTACCAGATTGTTTAGAGCCTGCCAAAATGTATCTCCAGTTTTACATAAATGACACCAAGGTTTGTTCCCATAGTCATACATTACTGATTGTTTGCATTTGTTTGTATCTTTTTTTTTGTATGAAGGGCATATGCTTTGTGTTTTGTTTACTCCAAATCTTTTTTTTTTCGTGGAAGTCACGGACCTAAAAATTTCTAAAAAACCGGGGGTCGAATACGTATATACCCAAAAAATTCTGTACGAAAAAAAACTACGTACACTACACTACTAAGCAAAAAGTTCGGGGGTCGGCCGCCCCTACTTAAGTTGCGCCCATGGTTGTAAGAGACCTGCCCTTTTATCGATTTGTGTGGCTTTGACACAAGATTTGGAGCATTTTGGACTAGCTTTTTCAAGATATTTTGTATCTATACTTGCTACATAAGTGTATTATTTTGACTTATAGTGTGCTTATGCAACATTTGTTAATAATATTATTGGTCAATGTTTACATGTAAATAGATGGTTTAGGCAATTGATCAATTCATGTTTTCTGTTCTGTCATACTTGCAGAAGGAATCACCTCATGGTCTGGCCACACAATCTGCTCATCCTGGTATGTTACTTGTGTGCTTCAAGTCACTATGTTTGTCCATCGTACAAACAAAATGGATTTATTTTATTTCATTCTGATTACTGTTTGGAGACATATCGGTTAGCAACATTATCGAACTTAAATATTCAGAGTTTAAGGTCAACGCTGATAGCGATAAGGTATATGCTACATAGCGAATAGCGATAAATAGTGATACACTAGAAAAAAATTATTTTTTTATATGTATATTATATCGAAATACCCTGGTATAGGATCAAGATCAAGGGAAAACCCTTCCGAGTTGTGAGAACTTAGAGAACTCGGTCTTCCCGTGCGAGTTTTGCCCCCATTTTTTTCACACCTCTAGATTAAAATGTTAGAAAAGACTGCCGTAAATATTTTTTTGAAGTGGTGTTTTTCAGCCTCTTACAATAGCTGTAAAAAGCTAATGACATAAGCATGACATCACTTTTTACAGCATTTACGGCTGCCGTAAATGAAAAAAAAATAGTTTTCTCTTTTGGAAAAGTTGATTTTTCTTTTGGGATTTTTGGTAATTTTTTTTTGAAGAAACCTTTCGTAAGGCCGAATTCTCTAAGTTCTTACAACTCATATAAGTTTTCATTTTACCCTAACCCCTTGGTATGTACACCATTTTACATGTATATTTAACAAAAACCTAAAATCTAGCTATTTTATAGCTATATTTAACTGATATATATATATATATATATGGTGAGGTTATTGTAAGAAAATATAAAAGTGTGAGAATGATAAGAAAGATCTAAACCATTAGATATTTAATCTAATGGTTGAGATCATAGTGGCAATTCTGTAAATAGTGTTGACTATTAAACTAACTAATTTTCTAGATTAAAGGTATAAAGGTATATTTAACATTTTTAAATTAAAAAACTAACATTAATGTATAATTGAATCTGAATTCCTTGATTTCTATTGATGAAGAAGAGAACAATATATAATACAAGAACCTAACTAACTCCTAACTAATTCAGGGATAATTCCTAACTAATTTAGGGATAAACTATAAACCGGATATACATAAAAAATACATAGATATACATAAACTATAAAACGGATATACATCCGCTAATACGCCCCCGCAGTCGTAGCAGTAGGTCTTCCGATGCATAGACTGGACCGAAATCGTTGAAACAACTGGCGTGGAAGACCCTTGGTGAATATGTCAGCGTATTGATAGTCTGCTGGAACATGAAGAACTTTGACAGAACCCATACGAACCTTCTCGCGAACAAAATGAATGTCAATCTCGATATGTTTGGATCGTTGATGTTGGACCGGATTCTGAGATAAGTAGACAGCAGAGATATTGTCACAGTATACAACTGTGGCCCGGGTAATTGGAAGATGGAGTTCGAGAAGCAGGTTTCTGAGCCATGTTGTTTCTGCAACAGTGTTGGCCACACCTCTGTATTCAGCCTCGACACTGGAACGTGAGATAATCGCCTGACGCTTTGAGGACCAATAAACTAGATTATCACCGAGGAAGACACAGTAACCTGAAGTAGACCGTCGTGAATCAGGGCAGCCTCCCCAATCCGCATCAGAATAGGCTGTGATATGAGCTGATTTGGATGGTAAAATAGAGATTCCATAGTCTAGTGTACCCTTGAGGTATCGAAGGAGCCGTTTCATGAACTGGAAATGAGGATCTC
This sequence comes from Scalesia atractyloides, assembly GCA_947069175.1. Taxonomy (NCBI): domain Eukaryota; kingdom Viridiplantae; phylum Streptophyta; class Magnoliopsida; order Asterales; family Asteraceae; genus Scalesia; species Scalesia atractyloides. Next base: position 5,722,158 of record CAMTDV010000002.1, on the reverse strand, counting down.
GAGGGGAGTGCATAAATAAACATAGTTGTTGCACCGCATATGATATATCAGGTCGTGTGAAGGTTAAATACTGCAGTGCACCAGCAAGGCTACGATATAAGGCACCATCTAAGAAGGGTTCTCCAGCAGTTGCACTTAGCTTAGAATTAGTGTCAGTAGGTGTGGCACATGGTTTACAATTTTCCATTTTAGCACGAGCTAAGATCTCTGCTGCATATGTGGTCTGAGATAAGAACAGGCCACCATTTCGTCGGGTTACCGCAATCCCGAGAAAGTGATGTAGTGGTCCGAGATCAGACATGGCAAATTCCCTGGAAAGAGTGGCAATGAAGTGCTGCAAAAGTGTCGGATTGGAGGCTGTCAAGATGATGTCGTCTACATAGAGAAGTAAATATGCCATTTGATCACCCTGTTTGTAGACGAACAAAGAAGTATCACTCGTGGTAGATCGAAAACCACACTTTTGTATATAGGAAGCAAATCTGAGGTACCACGCACGTGGAGCTTGTTTTAGCCCATATAAAGACTTTTGAAGTCGACAAACATGCTTTGGATGTTTACTGTCAACAAACCCAGGTGGCTGAAACATGTAAACAGTTTCGTTAAGGTCCCCGTGTAGGAAAGCGTTCTTGACATCCAGTTGATGAATGGGCCAAGAACGTGAAGTTGCTAAGCTGAGGACAGTACGAATCGTAGTGGGCTTAACCACTGGGCTGAATGTCTCGTCACAATCAACACCCACCTGTTGAGATTTGCCATTTACAACCAAACGCGCTTTGTAGCGCTGTAATGTACCATTGGCATGGTATTTGTGGCGAAATAGCCACATACATCTGATAATATGAGCATCTGCAGGTCTTGGCACAAGCTCCCATGTATTATTAGCTATTAATGCCTGGTATTCGTCGGTCATAGCCGAGTGCCAGTTCTGGTCGGTCAAGGCCTGGGTGTGGGATTTGGGTAGTGGGGAAATATTATGCTCGGAGGTGGCTAAGAGGGTGGGATCTGTTGAGGGTAGGGAACCCGTTTTAGACCGGGTCTGCATATGGTGGGTAGAGGGTGGCGGTGTCAGGTTAGATTGTGACGGAGCTAGGGTGGTATGTGCATGTTCTGGGAAGAAAACAGGTCTGGATGCAGTAGAATCAGATCTGTTTCCGCGGCTGTAAGTGTGGGTAAGGGGTGGGGAATGTGGCTGTGAGACCGTGGGGGTGGGGGTTGGTGTGGAAGCATGGGCTGGAAAAAAAATGGGTCTGGATGTTGCTGGGTCAGACCTGTTTCGTCGGCTGTAGGTGTGGGTTATGGGTGGTTTAGATGGTTTGGAAGTAGTAGTGGTGTCGGTTGTGGGAGGAGAGGAGGTGAAATGAAACGGGGTACTCATGGGTGAAGGTTCCGAATCAGGGTGAGAGCTTGGGTTGATATGAGGTGTAGGTGGGGTAGAGAAAGGATAAGTGGATTCGTCAAAGGTGACGTGACGTGATAAATAGACACGTCCAGTTGAGGGGTCTAAGCATCGGTATCCACGATAATTCATTGGATATCCGAGAAAGATGCATGGTGTAGAACGGCGGGCTAGTTTGTGGGGTCGAGTGGCATTGTGATTTGGAAAACAAGCACACCCGAAGGTGCGAAGGTGAGTGTAGGTGGGATGCCGGTGATAGAGTTTGTATGTGGGGGTTAGAAAGTTATGGAGTTTGGTAGGAAGAATGTTATGTAAATAGACGGCAGTGTGAAGTGCTTCAACCCAGAAATGGGAAGGTAGGGAAGAATGGGTAAGGAGGGACATAATGATGTCATTAATTCGTCGGATCATACGTTCCGCCTTACCATTTTGTTGTGAAGTTTGGGGACATGAAAATCGAAATTGAGGCCGTGAGTGACAGCGAATGATTGAAATTTGGAATTATCAAACTCACCACCCATGTCACACTGAAAAGTTTTGATATATTTATTAAATTGGGTTTGGACAAGGCGGTGAAATTGAGTAAATTTGGTGAAGGTTTCGGATTTATATTTGAGTGGATAAGCCCAAACAAATTGGGTGTGGTCGTCAATGAGGACCATGTAATATTTGTAAACTGTGTTGCTGGGTATAGGTGAAGTCCACAAGTCACAATGTATGATGTCAAAAGGTTGAAAAGTAACGGAATCAGAATCATGAAATGGTAAACGCTTATGTTTAGCAATTTGACAAGAGTTGCAAAAGAAATTGTTCTTAGATTTATTACAAGAAATTAAATTACGAGAAACTAAGAAATCCATAATAAAATTGCCAGGATGGCCAAGGCGATCATGCCAAACATTAGAGAGCGAAGAAGTAAGCAAAGCAGAAGCAGGTTGGTTGGTTTTGGTGTTGAAGGAGTACAGTGGGCCGGTACTATTGTGGCGGCTCAGGAGCGTTCCATTCTTGTAGTCCTTCACAGAAAAGCCAAAAGGGTCAAAAGACATGGAAACCATATTGTCAGTAGTGAATTTACGAACTGAAACAAGGTTTCGGATAATATTTGGGGTGTAAAGGACATTTTTAAGGGTGTAGGGGCGGACCCGGGAATTGGGTGATTGAATGGTTGTATGACCGGACCCATGAATTGGCACACGGTTACCATTTCCAACAAATACAGAATTAATAGTAGTAGTACAAGGAGTGTGAATATTACCTGGTTCGTGTGTCAAATGATCAGAGGCACCGGTGTCAGCAACCCAACTGTCATCTCCCGAGTTCAGTGCCATCGCCTGGAAAGCTGCCCCTAATTCTGATGGTTCCAGTGGGTTTACATCTGCCAAGTGGGCCTGAGCAGGTGGAGTGGACCAGGGCTGGTGCTGTCGTGAAGTTGGGCCAGTGGCCTGTGGAGGCTGACCAGGAACAATCGGCCAAGATGGGTCTGCCCAACTGGGCTGAGTTGGGTAGGGACATGGTGGGGCCGCAGCCCACCATGGTAGCCAGTAGGGGGATGGACCTGGGCTCCAGACATTGGGTCGGACCAATTGATGCTGGGCCGAAGACTGAAAAGAACCACGAGGCTGGTTGCGGTTAGAGGGCTGCTGATTACCGCGACCTGTGCGATGTTGCTGTTGACCGAATGACTGCTGAGGCCTGTGAAATTGACGTCTTGGCTGCTGTCGGTTGTTGTTGCGATAATGAGGGGGGTCCCGGCGGGCCGTAGGTGGCTCGCGAGACACTTGGGCAACAACAGCCGGGTTGGAGGCAATAGAGTCCCGTGCTTGTTGGCGACGCAGATCTGAGTCGAGCATGTCGCAGGCATCTTCCCATGAGGGAAGGGTGTTATTGATGATAGAGGCTTGAACATCGAATTCCGGTGGTAAGCCTCGAACCAGCTGCAGGACAAGGCGATCTTCTGTGACTGGTTGCTCAACAGCTTTCAGTTGGTCAGCGAGATACTTAAGACGCTGACAGTAGTCTTGGAGGCTGGGCATGGAGCGCAGGGTAAGATTGACAAACTCTGTTTCAAGGGCTGCTGCACGGGCGCCCTTGTTGTTCAGAAAGATTTTCCGAATCCGGGTCCATGCGCCATAAGCTGTTGTTTCCTCATCAAGAATACGTGCCAGCAGGTCATCTGAAAGTGTCCCATAGATCCACTGAAGCACAAGAGAGTCAATTTTGGCCCAGTTGGCATAGTCCGGATCTGTTTTGGCAGGCGGTTCAGTGCCATCAATGTGGTGTAGCACCTCGTAACCGCGTGCATGCAGGGTGAACAGCTTGACCCATGATGCATAGGTGACTTTGGAACCATCCAAAACACGAACTTTGTGCTGGATGTTAGTCACCGAATAAGCAGGGTGAAGGCTGTCAGTGTGCTTGGAGGATTCTGGTTTGTCTGACATCGAGATGAACAAAAGAAGGAAAAAAAAAGAATCGGCTGCAGGGTCCGTGGACAGGGGCTGCTGCGGATGAACTAAAGAAGGAAAAAGAATCGGCTGCAGGGTCCGTGGACAGGGGCTGCTGGACAGGGGCTGCTGCGGATGAACAAAAGAAGGAAAAAGAATCGGCTGCAGGGTCCGTGGACAGGGGCTGCTGCGGATTTGTTTTAGGTCAGAGCAGTAGGCTCTGATACCATATAATTGAATCTGAATTCCTTGATTTCTATTGATGAAGAAGAGAACAATATATAATACAAGAACCTAACTAACTCCTAACTAATTCAGGGATAATTCCTAACTAATTTAGGGATAAACTATAAACCGGATATACATAAGAAATACATAGATATACATAAACTATAAAACGGATATACATCCGCTAATATAATGCACATGCAAAGTTCCCCCCTTCTTTTTTAAACGTCAATAACTTTTTATACATAACTCTTTTTTTAAAAAAAATTACACCATAATAACGAGTGTTTTTTTATCTTTAATATGAGTACCATATTGATATACTTATGTAGAGAAAAAAATTTCGTCTCGATTGGATGTTTTAGTCCATGGTGTTTTTTCTATGTTCATACAATGGTGTTTTAATTGTAGGGTGTTATTTCTGTTATATTTCTGCTCTTCATAAGATGTATGCCTTCAATATACATGCTGTGGTGTTTTTATGAGTTAGGGTGTTATTCCTGTTATATTTAATCTGAGGACAAATGTCCTTGCATTGCTATGGTTTCTGGTGGCTTCAGCATGTTTTTGTTGCCTTCAAAGAGTTAGGGTGTTATTTCTGTTTTTATTTATTTAGGGTGTTATTTGACTGGTGTTATATTAGGGTGTTATTTATGTTATATTCAATGTTAGAGTATTCTTTATAAGATGTGTGCCTTCAATATAACTACTGTGGTGTTTTTATGAGTTATGGTGTTATTTTTGTTATATTTCTGTTCTTTATAAGATGTATGCCTTCAATATACATGTTGTGGTGTTTTTTATGAATTAGGGTGTTATTTCAAATTCGAAAATCCTACAATAAATGCCAAAAATCGGTTGCATATATTCATTTCATAATTAGATTTTATTAGTTAAATTACACTTATACCCTTAAACTACAAAAATAAAAAGGGACACATGTCACCTCCAAAATCTTTCTTATCCTTCTCACACTTTTAAATTTTCTTACATGGACCTCTACATATATATATATAGGGTGAGGTTATTGTGAGAAAATTTAAAAGTGTGAGAATGATAACAAAGAATCTAAATCATTAGATACTTAATCTAATGGTTGAGATCATAGTGGCAATTCTGTAAATAATGTTGACTATTAAACTAACTAATTTTCTAGATTAAGGGTATAAAGGTAAATTTAATATAAGAAACTAATATTAATACACATGCAAAGTTCCCCCCTTCTTTTTTAAACATCAATAACGTTTTATACTTAACTCTTTTTTTTTTAAATTACACCATAACAATGAGTGTTTTTTTATCTTTAATATGAGTATCATATTGATATACTTATGTAGAGTTATTTCTGTTTTTATATATTTAGGGTGTTATATCTGTTTTGATTCTGATTAAAGTGTTGACTGGTGTTATATTAGGGTGTTATTTCTGTTATATTCAATGTTAAGGTGTTCTTTACAAGATGTGTGCCTTCAATATAACTGTTGTTGTGTTTTTATGAGTTATGGTGTTATTTTTGTTATACTTCTGTTCTTTATAAGATGTATGCCTTCAATATACATGTTGTGGTGTTTTTATGAGTTAGGGTATTTTTATTAGTTAGGGTGTTTTTATGAGTTATATTTATGTTCTTCATAAGATGTATGCCTTCAATGTACATGCTGTGGTGTTTTTATGAGTTAGGGTGTTATTTCAAATTCGAAAATCCCTACAATAACTGCCAAAAATTGGTTGCATATATTCATTCCATAATTAGATTTTATTAGTTAAATTACACTTATACCCTTAAACTACCAAAATAAAAAGGGACACATGTCACCTCTAGAATCTTTCTTATCCTTTTCACACTTTTAAATTTTCTTACATGAACCTTTACCTATATATATATATATATATATATATATATATATATAACTGAAATCCCGCTATTTAGGTTACATACCCTGTAGCGACCTTTGACCTGTACGCTATTCGCTGTAGCGACCATAGTCACCGCTATTGATAACTATGTTTGGAGGTGGTTTTGAATTTGATTACTAGTTTTCTGTGATGAATGCACATCCATTGCAATTAGAACTGATTATCAATGAGTGATATAAAACCATCCTACTTAACTCCTTTGAACCCTCCTTGAAAGACTTTTACTCTAGTTTTACATGATAACACCATGTTTTTTGTGAGGCTTTTTTCCCTGTCATTTTACATACCATTTCTTAAACACTTGAATTAATCATATTATTATCACATGTATTACAAAGGAGACTTCTGAACATCATTGCTTGTAACTTTTATGTATTTTGTATCACATCTGATTATAGCGTTATGATTACTCACATCGCATAATTTTTCTTTAACTTCCAGCTCGGTTTTCACCCGATGACAAGTTTTCGAGGCAGAGAGTTCTCTTGAAGAAGCGTTTTGGACTACTGCCAACCCAGAAACCTCCCAGGAAGTATTGAGTAGATTTACAATTGCTACTCTTAATTCTCATGTATGCCTAGGTACTTTTTTAGCACCACTTGTTTACATGCAAGTGGTTGCACACTTTTCTTCCTCAAAAATACTGGTATTTGTAACCTACTTAACGGAACATGCTATTTTGAAAATGAAATTCATTGCTATTATTTTGTTGACAATAGTGTTCGGTTGTCGGGTTTGGATTGGCTTGTTAAAGTTTATTAACCCGAATATGACCTCATATATATAAAGTCGACAACAAAGCTAGTGTTTGTTGTCATCTTGTTCTTAGAATTGCACTTCCATACGTTGATGCACATTTTAACCACATTGCTACTAGTGCACTTGGTGTTAAGGGTGTTTGAAATTGAAAGCCGTTGACACCGATTAAACCGTCTACCTAGAAGCAAGTTAACTAGTTTGATTAAACGGTTGGTTCATGGTTCGTTTTTTGTGGGTTTATGGTTTAATCGTTTGGTCTGGTTTGAAACTTGAAACCGGTTGTGTAAATCAAACCGACCGTTTAGCCTTTATACTTTATTTATTTTCTCATATTTTTTGAATATGTAGTTGTGTATATGTATTATAATCATGAACCATTTTTATCATTTTATTTGTGAAAACCGGCCGAATCAGACCATAATCACCTTTGCTTAGCGGTCGATCCATGGTTCGGCTTTAAGATTGGCCGTGCTTCTTTTGTTTGTAGTTTTACCAATCTTTTTGTGGTGCTATTGTAAGTCCCAAAAATCCGGATCTAACGACGATATCACACAATCATCAAGGATGGGCAAAATCCAAACTTGGTGATGATCCAAGAAAACCGAAAAAATGAAAGAACAACACGAATCAACTTTAACACCTTGCACACGATTCTATTACTTAAACAAGCAAAACCGTCTGGTATAAGATGAAGGCTTTCTAGAGAAATCGTAAAAGTCTAACTCTAAAAATGACATAAGCTTAGCTAATATACCTAGGGTAAGGGCATGCCCCTCATGGGCTTGCCTATTGGCTTGCCCGGCCCACATGGCCTATGACATGCCTAAATGACCTATAAAGGTCCAAATCTAATACAAACTAACTCAGTTAATACCAGTTAACTATTATAGACCGTTGCGTACATTTGATGCGTCAGTCTCACACTTATAGGACCTAACAGTTATGCTTATAATGTTAGATGATAGATTATTTAGATGTGATTACATTAGTAACTTTAAGGCTATATTACCCGCACGTTGCGAGAAGGGTGTTAAAATTTGTAAGGCTCGGTCGGTTTTGACAATTTCTACAATCTACACTACTATCATTGATAAAATAATCACGTCATATGTCATTAATAATAAGGACAACGGCATTTTAAACAGAGGGTTTTGCGCTAATATTGCAATTAGTTTTACTTTTAACTATTTTGCAAAATTATGATGATATGCACAGTTGCAAGCAGAGTGATTTGGTGACTTTATTTATATTCCCTATTGAGCCTTTGGGCCTGTTAGACCCAAGTCTAATGCGTTGGGCCTAAAGAGCAAAAGGTGGGTGTGGCCCATGTCCTAAAAGCCCAAAAATTACGCGCGTAATATATACAAATACTACAAAATGAAATACGTCAAATGGATGGTGGTCGGGCTGATTACACGGGCCAAATGGCTACATCACTCTAATTTTTTATAAAGAACTTTCATAATCATTAATATTTTTATTAAAAATAATATAACATGTCTTGATTTTCTAGATACGACATTGTGCTGTGTATTTTAGATATTACAACTTTCTTTCTTAGAGAAATTAATATGAATAACTGAAAATACATATGTAAAAATGCTCGTTTATATGGCAAATGATCTTAAAACTAATAAGATCACACGCATTGAATGGGTGCTTTTCATCAAACTTTTGTTAGCTAATATATCCATCTTATAAAAATTCTCACGTTTTTCCATATATTCTCGTTAACGATTGAAAAACTAAAAAGGACAACAAGCTGAATTGCAACATTCTAATAAACTATTATATTTTTTAAACACCTAAATAATATATTAAAACAAACCTTATCATATCACATAAACATACCTGATATATTATTTTAACCCAATTAAAAACAAAAAAAATAAACATAGTTAACCATTTTATCAAACATTTTCCAAAACCAAAATAACAAAAACAGTTCCAAACAAAACCTTACACAAAAACACCCATTTTCGTACGGAACTCAAAACCCTAACTTCGCAAAACCCTACCAGAACAGAACATATATCGATCCAATACTCTACATTCGAATGGAAACCAGCAACAATCCATCAACATCACGAAAAAGAAGCAGATCAGAAGACAATTCGACCACTGAATCACACGAATCCAATCAATCTCATTCACTAGGTCAATTTCCCCCCTTTTCACCCTCAAATTTTCGTCAAATTTGATCAATTAGGGCAAATTATATGCATAATTCATAAATTTCTGATCATAAATGTATTATATCGATGATGTAGAGGATAATCTCATATTCAGCGACACCATGGTTGCTCTCCAAATGATGCGTGCACAATTTCCTCATATTGATAAAGTAAATTTTTGTAATTTTGTTGACTTTGACTTTAATTTTGACTTTGACTTTTGACCTTTGACTTTTTGTAGGTTAGTGTTGAGCCTTTTATATTGCAATCTCAGTTGTATAGTAGTGTGAAGGATAGGACACAGGTTGATAGAGAATTAGAGGTGTGTAATGTGTTGTGTTTTGATTGTTGAGATTGTTAATTTGTTATGCATGGTTTAAATTGTGTTTGTGATCGGATTTGTGCGTTGAAACAGTTGTTGAGGAGGGAGAAGGTTTTGCGCGTTTTTAAGTTGAATACGGGACAGGATGATCATGCGTTAATGTTTATGGAAGATTATTTGAAGCAGGCTAGTTGTCTCATTTGGTGGAGTTATATAATACTTTGTTTAGAGTGTGTTTGCGACTCTTTGGTGGATACCTTGGTTTAAAAAAGCGCGTCTTATGCGCGCTTAAGTGCAAAGCAACCCTAGGTGCAAAGAGCTGCACCTTGTGTGACATAAGGCAAGCTCTGTACAAAAAGCGCACAAAAACAAGCTTCTTGTATAGAAGGTGTTTTTACGCTTTGAATTGTTATACATGTAGCTAAAATGGTTGTACATTTAAGTGATTTATACATCGAATCATATTTAAACCTCTTATAACTATATTTTGGTAAGGGGTGCTAAATAAAAAAATAAATGTAAGCACCTTGCGCCTCGCATACGAAAAGCTCTCCGCTTTTGCGATTTGCGCTTTGACTTTAGACCTTGTTGCTTTTGTGTGCTTCACGCTTTTTAAACCAAGGTGGATACTGTTTTCCTTGGAAATCCATCTTTATTTATGAGCTAATAAGGTTGATTAATCAGTGTGTTAAAAGAGTTGTACGTTTCGTTATTGTTACATAAATAATGGACTGTCACTTTGATTATAGATGAAACGAGCTGTGAAAAGCATGGAAATGAAGAAGCAAGGTGTTCTTGCAGTTTTCGAGTGGTTTGAAGTTCATGTCATTCATGGCAAGCCTGAACCTAGTATTGGTCATCAAGAACTAGTGAGTTATCAAAGATGATTAAATCTTTTTTGCATTAAACTAAGTACACAATTCAATAAGTATAATGAATAGGGAGAAACAAAAACATACGCATATATCATAAATTCATTAAGATGGTTCACTTTATGAATGTTTATCTATGGTGTCTTCAATATGTATAGGATATTGATTATCGTTTTTGACAACCGTTAGTTGTGCTGCATTGTAGTTATCATTATTATCACTAGGAGGAAAGGTGAAAGATGAAGACATCTCTCTTTTGATAAATGCTGGTCTATTGGTAAGTTCTCACTTTTTGTAGTTGTTTAACGAAGTGATTTAGGTTGTTAAGAATCAAAAGACGTTACACGTTGATTCTTAAGAACTAAAATACATTACATTTCAGTTCTTGGGAAGTAAAATATACTAAATTCTTTCATTTTTTTAATAGCAAGGAATAATTTTATTAATCATCACCAAAAAAACATTACAAGCTGAATGATACCAGTGAGATATTTCATGAGAACTAACATACATTAGATATTTTTCTTTCTTGAAAATTAAAATAAATTCAATATTGGTAACTATTCAATTAGGTTGATTATTAAGAATCTGAAATGAACTGGATATTGGTAGCGATGCAATTAACAAGATGATTAGCATAATGGTATAACTTTATATTGTTAATGTATTATTTGTTATGGTAGGTTTAACTTTATATTGTTAAGTAGTCTTTTGTTCTACTTTTTTGGACTTTGATTTAAAAGGAAGTTATATTACGGTTTTTTGTTAATAAAATCAGTAATTATTTGCGCCAGTATTTATATATATAACTTGTATTTTTCTAGTATTGCTCATTTCTTGCATTGATCATGCGCTTTTTTGTGCCCTCTTTTTGGATATGTGTAGTATAATTTATAATTTCGGTAAAAGATCTAATATATATGAACTTTGAACTCTGATGGTGCTACCATTTACAGACTCGCCAGCTTATTGATTCTGAGATGTACTGGTTTGCAATTCCAAATATTGGTTCTGTGCTGAAAGGCCTTACACAGGTATGTGCATATATGATTCTACAAATGAAAATTGTTATATCTGTATCATACATGATTACTTGTATACTTTGGCACAACATTGCACATGATGTTATCTTTATAGTATGTTCTTTTAGGAAGTTATTTCATTATAGATTATGGGCCATGGTATTTTTAGGGAAGAAAGGAGCTACTGTCTCTCCTAAATCGTAAAAAATACAAAGAAATGATGTTGGCTATTCTCGAGAAAAAACGTTTGCGTCTGTCCCCTTTGGATATAAGATTTCATCTTCGTGATCTGCTCGGTTCGGGTCACCTCAAAACCATCCAAACGCCAAGTGGTTTAGTCATTCGAGTCATGAAGAATTAAAATCAGGTAAACAAAATACTCTACGCCTTCTACACTTCTACATTTGCACTCTTTTCCTTTTAAGCAAGTATAATTATTCTGCACGGTTTTATATATCTTTTAATCCTAATGCTTTTATATTGCTTTTCGTCTGTGACCGTCTTTTGTGAGTTTTGTTGCCCTTTTCCTCAATTCATGTTGATATTCTTGTCTTTTGTCTTTACCGACGTAAAAGGAATGTTGCATCTTTTGTTGAAACAACTTAAAAAGAAAAACTGTTATGTTTGTTTCTGGGATGAAATGAGTACAACTTTTTTTGATATCGACCTGAAAAATTAGCTGATCAGTTCATGTACGAATTAAGATGAATCCTTGTTTGTATGTACTTGCGAGGTGGCAACATGGGTTGGTTGGGTTACAAGTGAAAATGGGTTAGGGTAGAAACGAGTCATTTTTTATGTTCGGGTGGAGACGGCCTCGCCATGTTGGGCTGATCCATAAACACTTCTTTTCCCATACTAAGAATATAATAATAATAATTTAAACCTTTGAACAACTTTCGTGCCGTTTGACCCATACCCAGTTTTGCTAAGATTTTTAGTTTGACCCGTTAGAGAGTAAATATTAAATCAACTCATTCGCAAGTAATTGTGTCAAAGTTACCTGGGATTAGAAATGATTCAATGCTGTTAAATTTCACTATGCAGGGGGTGTTGAAGGGCTTGATTTGTCAATACAGGATTATCAGAAAATCTACCATGGGATGTTATGTATTGTTACTTATTTTCTGTTTTCTATTTCATAGAATGGAAAACAATTCTTATTAAATTTTATCTTCTTTTTCATAGAAATGAAAACAATTGTTACTGAATTTTATCATCTTTTTAACAGAAATGACAACTATTCTTACTGAATTCAATGAAACTGAAAACCAAATTTTGTTATATGTTTGTTTCATTGTTTGTTATATGTTTGTTTCGTTGTTTCTACGTGATATATGTTTGGACAATCAGGGTTTTTTTTTTCAAGTGAAAGAGTTCAAAAATTTATTTCGTATAACGAAAGAATTCAACAAAAGGATTGGAACTGCGCCTCATTCACCGCCAACCTTGTTGTCACCATCGCCACCACATTCAGTCATCTTTAACAAATTAACAAACCAAACATGATTATTCTTTCAACTAAACACATAACTCATAGATTACACTTCCTTTGACATATTCTTGTCCCATCAAAACAATTCTTACTTGAATTCAATGAAGTTGAAATCTGAATTTTGTTTTATGTTTGGTTATTACGTGATATATGTTTGGACAATTAGGTTTCCTCAAGTGAAGGAGTTCCAATTTTCTTTCGTATAACGAAAGAATTCAACAAAAGAATTGGAATGTGCCTCTCATTCACACCGCCAACCTTGTCACCACAGTCACTACATTCAGTCATCTTTAACAAATTTACAAACCAAACATGATTATTCTTGCAACCGAACAAATAACTCATAGATTACACTTCCTTTGAAATATTCTTGTTCCATCAATTCTATGTACTTTGAAAATAATAATAATTTGAATTCCTTTTGAAACTTTTCATTTTTATTCTTAGAAATAATTGATCATAAGCATTCAATGAGAAAATACGGTTTGGCAATTTTTAATCAATGGCATTGATAAGTTGTAATGATGAGCCTGAAGTCATGGTCCAAATTATTGGTATGATGTAGTGATGAGGATGGGGACTCTAATATATCATATATCAATGTCAAAACATGGAAAAGACAATAAATAACACCAATGGTAGTACGAACTATTTATGAATATTGGATTCAAACGAAACTGAATTAATGACATGAGAAAAGTTCTGCGAGTGTATGTTCCTAGCTACTAAAGAAGAAACAACGCATACTATGTTAGTTGTATTTTATGAGGGTTTAAGTTATATAATGCTATTTTACTTTTTTATATTGTATCATTGGCTATTTTATGTTTATTGTCCATGTTATCATTCAAATTTTATATTCTATATCAATATCCTTGTTTATATGTCAATGAACTGGTTAAAAACTTATATACCAATATGCTTAAATGTTTAGATGTTAATTGAACCGGTTAAAAACTTAAAAAGTCTTTTTTATTGTGGAGTTCAAATATACGTAATCGAATGAAACGAATTTGAATTGAACCAACTTAATTTTTATTAGGGTTCATCACCCTTTGATTGTATTCAAGCTTCGGGTCATGTACCGATATTCTAGACTGATGTGTCCACACGAACCGACACAACCCTAAGTACTTAACGACGTCTATTGGTAGTTACCAAGTCTACATATTTACAACAATGACCCCTAGATTGATACAAATACATAGTAGATTTGAACTACGACTTTCTAGTATTTACAACTCTGACCTGAACTTTTATTTCTCCATGTGTATTAAACTCGGTCAAATAATTAAGGCCAACACCCGACACGCCCGTGCGGGTACACACCCTTCTCTTCTCTACAAACCCTCTCTAGGTACCTCCCACCACTCTTGCCATTGCCTGCCTTCCCTCTTGTTAACATTACACTCCCATCTTCGGTTTGGGTTTTGGGTTGATTCTACTAGTGTGTATGTTTGAAAGGTTTGTTCTTGGAAGTGTGTGTTTGCATTCTTTAGGAAACTAATGTGTTCTTAGCGAAATCAAGTTTAAGGATTTATATGTTGATTACATATTTGTTCTTGATTTGAAGATTCGCTCTTGGAAGTGTGTTTTATTCGAGTTGTATATTTGAAAGTGTGCGTTCTTGCTAAAATCAGTCAATTCGAGTTGCAGATCTGAAATGGATTTTGTGGTGATGGTAGGAGGGTGGAGGGTGTTAGCATTGGTTATTATGCAAATAATGATTAATTGGGAACAAATATAACATTTTCGAACTCTATGAATAGAAATAACAAAACTATCATTAACATATGTCATTAAAACAGCAACTTTTTATTAGAACGGCAAACAAGCCTACTAAACTAGCTCACAATGAGTTGAGCCCTGACAAACACCTTGATATCAATGGGCTATAAATTCTTTGGTAATTACAACATTAACTAATGTTAATTACTAATTAAGATCAATATACAAATAAACTATAAAACTGGAGTAAATAAATATATACTTAGATTTATAGAAGCCAAGTATTTTTTATTTTATTTTTTATGACAACTTCGTAAAAACCGCTACTTAGATTTGACGAATGTACAAGTTTTTATTTTATTTATTTTTAACAAATAAAGGACATATATAATACGAAGTAACCCAAAATTCCAATGAGAATATTAGTAGCAAAAAAGTAAAGTGAGATACATTAAGAGAAGTAAGATATTAATTATATAGCCTAAAACCCTAAATATCCAATGAATCACATCTTTTTGCAGGAGAAAGTATATATTGTGGTTGTCTTTCAAACACGAAGTTGTAATAACCAGAGGAAAAATGCTGGCAGTTTGAAAATCCCATTTAGTTAAGAATATGTTTAAATGACCAAAAAATACATTTGATTGAAGTCTGCATTTAATGAAACGAAAATGCAAAGGCTTAAAAAGGGGGGATTTGTAATTTTCTTGATAATCATATAACAGTTATATGAACCCTAAATAACCATATAATCATATTAGAATTATTTATCTAAACATGATTAAAATAGTTATTATGATTTCAAACCATAAACTCAAACATTAAACTTGTGGTTACACAGGGTAAAAAAGAACAAATGATATGAAACAGGTTGTTGTCATTAAACCGTGTCTTATTCGTTTGATGTAAGTCTATAATAAAAGCCAACAAATTTTTGGAATCTTGGACAAAATGTGACCGTAGGCTGTTTTGGTAATTATGTAACCTAATTATTCAGGTGTCCCACAGTTCTAAATACATCCATATTCCCAATATAATATGCTGCAAACATTTGGCCATTATGGCCATCTCATGTGGTACATTCTGATTGTGTTTTTTTGCCATGAGTGTTGAGAATGACATGATCATGTGGGTTGGAAGGCTTGGCAAATTAAACGGCATGGTGTAATGGTTATGAACTGAACCATTACACCACGTCAACTTATAAAAATGATACCAAGTTTTCTATAACTCCTTTCCAACGAAATTCACCTGACTATGCAAATTCAGTCGTTAATGTTGTAATGGTGATTCCGATTTCAAAAGTCATTTGCCATCAGGGTTTAAGTTCATGATCGTTTTTGTAGCGTTGATAATGCTTGGATATGCGTATTCCATTAGACTTTTCGACTTAAAAAAACAAAACTAGGTGTATTAGTATCTGGCTTAAATTTTAAAGAGTTTGGAACAATTAGTTTGATGTTTATCCAAAGTAGAGAAGTTGTTATGTGTCATATAGATAATGTTAGATAATGTCCACTAATGACTAGGGTTTTTGGTGATACAAGAAGACTAGAGTACTTGAGTGTCTCATAGTAAGATAGTATCAAAGTCTCTATGTCTAGGGCATCTCCATTATTGTAATACGATGAGAGATCGAGGGGCCAGGCTTGGGCCGAACTGACGTAACGTGTCATTTCTTCATTCGTTTTCGTTAAATTTGACCATCAATCTATGATTGTTGTTTAGGCATCTTATCCCAACAAGATACTCGTTTGATTGAAGATAATGAATAGTTAGGCAATCTGAACACCTAAAATCAGCTTTATTTCAACATACTTTTTTGCTCTATGTGCACAAGAGGTCAATATTATAATCATTTGGGTCAAGATTACCAAACTAATGCATGAAAGTGTGAATATAAAGAAAAAAACTTTGAATTTTGATCTCCAACATTTAACTTTAACACACTCAAACCATTGAGAACCATTATCGAAATCGACAGATTCATATGTGGTCATGCAATATAGGGGCCATGGAATTTGTTTGAGCTTAGGATGAGTCAAGTCTATGTCACACTATAGAAGCCGTAAGTATATATGTATGACCCCTTGCTGGTTTCCATGTGTTGTCCATGTCTCTGATGGCGTTTCTTGTTCTATTAATGTTTATTCTTTTGGATGATTGTTTGGTGTACAAAATACAGATGGCTTTATCTTGTAAACTTTTTAATAAATCATTTGATGGTTTATAAGGAGTACATTCAGAGATAAACATGAGTTGTCATCTAATAATTCTGGTGTTGTTATAACTTCTGAGTTGGTCTTTGAAAATGAATATAGAGTTTATGAATTCACCTACTAGGAAAATGATTCCAAGGAATCCTTAATTTATGTGTATGTTTAAATTTCTATAACTTAACTTCCAGAGATTTAAAAAAATAAATAACTTTTAACGTTGCAACTACTTGGACTTGTACAGGGTCAACGGAGTGAAGTGGAGTCCAAGGAGGGCTCGATGTCCACGGCCCCACGTAGGAATACACCGTCCCTCGGATCGGGCGCATTAGCTGTGGAGCAGATGGAAATTTCCATTTAAGCATGTTTAGATTGGAGTAGTACCGGATGGATGACCTCATGGGAAGTCTCTACCTGGCAACCAAAAACAAACCTGTGAGTTCTTGGATGAGCAACCCATTGTGGGCAAAACATACAATATTGGTGATACTAGAGGGTGGATGTAACAAATGGTATTGGAGCCACTCCTATGCCGTTTGGGATGGTGAGACAAACCTCATCAAGGATGATGAGTCCCCATGTGTGGGGGGGGGGGGGATTTGTAATGGTATAGAGAAGATTTACATGGACAATTGTAACACCCTAGGCAAATCCTACATAGCCAGTGGTCATGAGAGATTCATGGTTCAAAAGGAATTCCATGTCTATTAAAAACATTAACACATTTTGGGCGCATTGGCTGTGGAGCAGATGAATTATAGTTAAGAATGCTAAGATAGGAGTAGTACTAGGATAAGTGACCTCCTGGGAAGTCTCCACTTGGGCAACAAAAAACATATCCATAAGTTCCTGAATCGACAAGCAATTGGGCAAAGCAGACAATATTGGTGGTATAAGATCTGTATGTTATAATAATGATTGGGCATGGCAAAAATACTCAAGCCCGACAGTTATACCCGAAACCTGAAACAGGTATACTTGATGGGTATTTGATTGGAATAACATATTTCATGAGTATGAGATGGTTACGGAATTAGGTGATACCCGCCCTAATTACGCAAAACTATATACCTGTTTACCCGAACCATATACCTTAAATATATTTCGTTTTTATTTTTAATTTTTGTTAACCCTTTTTTAGAAATGCTTCATTCTAATAGCTTTATTACTTGGAAAATAAATTTTTATGTTATGGATACAAAATTACCAATTGAAATTCATATTATCATAATAGTTACGTATTTGGGATGTGTCAAATATTATACAATCATAACGATGTGTATGTAATGTATTTTATTTTTATTTATAAAGACATAAAAGTAAGAAAAAATATATTTGAAAATCATAATGAGTATTTTCTAAAGTACTAATGGGTATAACCGACATCTGACGCATAATTACCTCATGAATATCCGACAGGCTTTAGGCTAGGTATAAGATATGGTTTTACAATCAGGTATAGGTATAAGATTAGCCATATCCGTCCCATGCTCAATCCATTGTGTAGACCGTTCCAAGAATGTTAAAAAATTTGGGACCTCGACGAGATAAAAATCCGGGCCATATCTACCCTATAATATAAACTCATTGATCACATATATAAAAAGTAAAAATCCCCTAATACGAGGATAATTTGTATATAATATTTTATTTGGGTTTGTTTGTTTGGAATTAGTGCATTTTAAAACGTGAGTCATTTTACCATCAGTTATTTAGTTTGAGTTTAAACTTTGGACCTTTTAAAGCAGTTGTAACTTCAAGTAGTAACCAGATTGGCCTAGTTAAAAGTAATTAGAGAGGTTGTTTTTTCACACACACGCACACACACATATATATATATATAGAGAGAGAGAGATAGAGAGTTAGGTTCCGAGAAATGAAGGAATTTTATTTTGAATATTTTCTCATATTATTATGCACGTATTTTAATTCTAAAATCTAAAAGAAAAATCGTGTTTTTACACTAGTAGAGTAATTATATAATTACTCTACTACAGTAAATTCATGATATTTTTTATTTATAATTTTTACATTTTTCAATTAAACATCATACTTCAATAGATGAGGAAAAAATTTTTTCTCCTTCACTTCTCACATTAAACCCAATTTGTATATTAAGACCCATTTCTATTTGATCCTTACACTATATATATATATATATATAAGAAAATGGTAAAATGAGAACAACATTGAGTTGTGAGAACCATAAGAACTAGGCATTCTAAAAGGTTTTTCAAAAAATAAAATCTCAAAAATCTTTTAAAAAATCACTTGTTCCTGTGTAAATAATAATAATAAAAAAAAGTCTCATTCATAAATTTACATTGGGTGTAAATTTTTTTTTTATTGGTGATGTAAAGCAATTTACATCGCTATAAAAAAAATTTACATCAGGAGCGACTACTGACTTAACATATTTTTTTTTTGTTCTTTTACACATGTATTTATGACATTTTAAGGTACGTTTGTGCAACAAATAATAACCCTACTTAAGTTTTTGGCTATGAGCTGTCGCCCACACAACCCATGCTAAGAGCCGGCCTTGCCATTGCCATCCCTAATAATGCCCCAGTTGAAGACAACCATACCCATAGACAAACAAGCATTACATATCATAGGACTTTTACACGCGTCAAGATCCATTGCTTATCCTTCTATGACCATAGCGTTCGTTGGTGAAAGTCCGTGGGATGTCTGGACTTGTGTAAAGCTTGACATGCGAATCAAAGTTATTTAAATAAAGTTAAAAAAATAAATATCGAGGATTTCTTGTAAACTGAAACAAAGCATTCCCCATAAATAAAAAAATTTGTAAACTAAATGTACCTAGAAAATATATCATTTCAAGTTTATTCCGCAGGTAAGAGTTATTTAACTAAAGTTAAAAATAAATATCGAGGTTTTCCTATAAACAGAAATAAAGCATTACACATAAATAAAAAAAGTCCCGTAAACTAAAAGTACATTCAAAAAGTGTAGTAATAAACAAAATATATTCATAATAACAAATTATCTTTCTAAGGTGGCGTAAGGTGGCGTATTCACGCATAAATGCGCTAATTGCTCACTCGTCAACTAAGTTCACACATTCATCAACTAAGTTCACAACTAACTTGGCCCGGTGTGGCTAAAGGTCTATAACATGCTTCTATTCAGCCTCTAGCTACGCCTTGAGGTCTACAATATGTTTAGGTTTAGTGTCCCACCACGCCTTTAGGAGTTTCTTCCATGCTTGCCAATCCCTTTACAACACACTCAAATTTTCTTATAAGACAATAATCTACCAACATCAAATGCTATACAAATAATCAGATGGTTAAATTGTAATGTCCTATAAGAACCATACACCACACAGGCTTGTAGCCTACCAATTCCAAGGTGTATTGTATATGTCTCCCTACCATAAGGTTGAGGAATTAAGTCTAATAGTGAATAAAAATGTGTATACGTAGGAATATGATTAGTGAGTGAGCGTTAGTTCTTTATAAGAATATAATAAAATAAGAAACATACCTCTATAGTAGGACTAGATGCGTAATTGGGATCCTGAGTGTGTTGATCAGTTCTGTTTAAACATAATGGAAAACATAAAGAAATACATGTGACGGCAGACAAGCCAGCAGAGAATCCAGTCAGAGACGTAGCCATAGAGTTTGACATCTTTGTCAATATGATCTGGTTCCTCCTTAGGGTGTAAGATTATGATGGTAAGAAGCGAACTAGGGATGAATTCGGTTTAGGTTATGGAGAGAGAGGTGGGTGGCGGTTTTGATGATAATGATGTTATTGTGAATGTCTAACCCTAAACCTCTCTAATCATCTCCTTATATATACACCCAGAAGGAAACCCTAATTAGTTAATAAGGGTAATATGGTCCATCAACAATTACCAACTAATATATAATAGGATTAACACATTTTGATCTAATATAATATAAATGATTATAATGGCTACATGATTAAATATTATAAATAATATATTTAATCTTACATTCTCCCACTTAGCCGAGTAATCATCATGAGTACTAGAATAAGCCTGATCAGGAGTTAACACTCATCTTAGCTTTAAACCAAGAACCATAGCAGAGAAATACAGCCGTTGAATCATCATTCGACTCAGGACCCTCATTAGTCATACTGTAGCCTCAATTTAAAACCTAACAGTTATGATCAAAATATGCAAATAAGCCCTTTAGTGTTTGAGTTGTATTTATATTTGTCTATATGTCATTACACCGGCAGAACATATGTTAGAGACATACAAAATTAAACTGAGGAAATTTCATTAATTCAAACATAAGTAAGGACAATATGCTATTAAATAAGGTCTTTAGTAAATCCCATATTCGAAACATGTTCTTTGAAAAATTTAGGTGGGAGACCTTTAGTCATCGGATCCGAAAGCATATTTTTTAGTACTAATATACTCAATACAAAGATTATTTTCCTCAACTCGTTCACGTACGAACAAGTACTTTGTATCGAGATATAAATCAGCTCCAGTCGAACTGTTATTGTTCGAGACACTAATGACAACTGAGTTATCATAGTAAAGCTTCAATGGTCTAGAAATGGAATTAACGATTTTGAGTCCAGTGATCAGATTTCTAAGCAACATTCCATGACAGGTTGCGTTATAAACAGCAATGTATTTTGCCATCATTGTGGAAGTTGAAGTTAACTGTTGTTTATGATCTTCCATGAGATAGGTCCGCCTGCTAACATAAAGATATAGCCCGAAGTGGATTTCTTATCATCGTTGCATTTGGAAAAGTCAGAATCAGAATGGCCTACCACTTCTAAATGATTGCTTCTTCTATAAGTCAGTTTATAGTCTTTCGTCCCATGCAAATATCTAAGTACTTTCTTAGCTGCTTTCCAGTGATCTAGACCAGGATTAGTCTGATAACGGCCTAGCATTCCAGCAATATAAACGATATCTGGCGAGTACAGACTTGAACATACATCAGGCTCCCGACTACTGACGCGTAAGATATTTGGCTCATCTACTCCTTTTCAACCTCTGTTGTCGGACATCGGAATGAATCGAAAACATCTCCCTTAACTACTGGAGCGGCTAAGGGTTTGCACTGTTGCATGTTATAACGCGTAAGGACACGATCTATGTAAGCCTTTTGGGACAATCCTAAGATCCCTTTGTGTCTGTCTCGGTGAATTTCGATGCCAGTAACGTAAGAAGCATCTCCGAGATCCTTCATGTTGAAATTATGCGAGAGTAATCGCTTCGACTCATGCAACATGTCTAAGCTATTACTTGAGGTAGGTGCATTGATCCACCTGATTCTTTATAAAACCTTGCCTCTTCATGACTTCATCAAACTTAAGGTACCATTGACGTGATGCTTGTTTCAACCCGTAAATGGATTTCTTCAACTTACAGACTAGATGCTCCTGACCTTCAGGTTTAAAGCCTTCAGGTTGTTTCATGTAAACATCTTCGTCTAAGTGTCCGTTAAGGAAAGCGGTTTTAACGTCCATCTGATGCAGCTCTAAATCAAAATGAGCTACTAGGGCCATAACGATCCTTAATTAATATTTACGAGAGACAGGTGAAAACGTCTCTTGATAATCAATTCCCTCTTTCTGAGTGTAGCCCTTTGCAACCAATCTCGCTTTATAGTGTTCAACGTTCCCATTCGAATCTAGTTTTGTTTTGAATACCCATTTACATCCTATGGGTTTGACACCGTTGGGTAATTTTACCAAATCCCAAACGTCATTTTTCTTCATGGATTCAAGCTCATCATTTATTGCTTTATTCCATTCAGAAGACTGATCACTGCTAATGGCTTCATTATAAGAGATATGATCATTGAGCTTTCCGGCATCCATTTCAGTCAGGTAGGTAACATAATCATCCCAATTAGTGGGCCTTCGTTGCCTGGATTAGTTGATTATCGGGTTCAGCGGTGTCTTGGTTTTGAGCGTTTGATGTGCCTTCGTTATGAGGTATAATGGGTTCTGGTTGTGGAGGTAAATTTGAAGTTGGTGCAGTAGCTTCAGGTGCAGTTGTTGCATTGGGTACAAGAGGAGTAAACGGAGTAATGGTAAGCGACGAGTCTCTCCCCCTCGCGTCTTGTACTTCTTGCAATTCTTCGTAAGGGTTGGTACTACTCCCACTGACCTTAAAATCCTCCAGGAACGTGGCACGCTTGATTTCAACAATACGGGTGACATGGGAAGGACAATAGAAACGATAACCCTTAGAGTGATCAGGATACCCGATAAAGAAGCAGGTAACTGTTTTAGGGTTAAGTTTCTTTAGAAAAGGATTGTAAAGTTTTGCTTCAGCAATGTAGCCCCATACTTTCATATATTTAAGACTCGGTTTCCTTCCTGTCCAAAGTTCGTAAGGAGTTTTAGGGACAGACTTAGAAGGAGCTCTATTGAGTATATGAATGGCTGCTTTTAACGCTTTAGTCCAGAAGAATAATGGTAAATTAGTGTTGGCTAACATACTGCGTGTAACATTCGTGTAAAACGGGTTTCAAAAACCCGCTTCGTTTATCAATCAAGTATTTGTTTATATGTTCGTTGCGTATTTCTAGCATCAGTTATTTTTATTAATAAAGGTTGTAGAATTAAATTTATAATTAATAAATAATAATAATAATAATAATAATAAGTGAATTAAAATAAACTTAAAAATAATAAAACAAAAATAAAGGAGAAAACCGGGTTACGAACCCGGGTCTCCCGTGTATACACCCACACCAAACACTACTACAGTACACACACTTTGGTGATTAAATCGGAAACAGATAAACCTGCAAATCCAGTTTCAAACTCCGAATCACTCGTCAAGATCAATTCACGGAATTAATGGGGAGTAACGGTTTCTGTTTGATTGCAAACGGATATAACTGATGGTAACCGAAAACTCAAATCAATTTCATTCATAACTGTGATTTCATAACCGAAACTTTAAATCACCTCTGCCTATAAATACTTCTTACCAATCATTCTAAGCTTGCACACTTTCAATCAGTACTCGAGATCGCTGTTCAAATCCTCTGTTCTTGTCGGAATTCGATTCTGTTTGTCGGAACTAAAGTTTTGCTCGCCGTAATCCATCGCCGGAACTCTACGATCGTCGGTAAACCTTCTAGTATTCTTGTAGATTATTAATAACATGTTTAATGTATAATCAGCACAATAACAACATCATTTTAATCAGTCAAGATCGAGTTCAGTACTGGGTTTATTTTAGAGGAAGATGATGAAGTTTCGAGTTTGTGTATAAATATATTTAAAATCTGGTTACAACCGGGTTAGACACACAGTCTAGTGGTGGACTGTGTCCACAATTAATATACACGTCCCAAGTTCGAGTATTGATAAAGCCCTTGTTGTCAAAATAAAAACCGGTTTTTCTTTTTAAACAAATACGGTAACTTCCAGTAAGTGGTTAAGTGTAATAAGAATTCTGTTTTGAGCGGGTTAGACACCCAATCCAACTGGTTGGGCTGGGTGCAATCCAACCTGGGGTCGTGGGTTCGAGTCGGAGACTCCACACCGGTTAGATCATTTAAAAACCTTTTTAAATTAACTAATTCTGGTCTTAACTCAACAAGGGTATAAGAGGAATTAAAATAGGATTCCTTTCAGGTTAGACACGTAGCTCAGTTGGAAGAGCTGCGTGCACACGTACGAGAGGTCTCAAGTTCGAATCCCGCCCATGTTGCCTATACTCCCATGCGAACCGGTCAGATTCTGACAAGCCTGACAAGGCCCAAAATTTTATTTTATTTTTATTATTTAATTATTTTATTTAATTATTACTTCTCTTATTATAATATTCTCAATTATAACAAGATTAAAATTCCATTAAATATCATAAAAATAATCTAAAAATCAAATAAAAAGTAGTAAATTGAAATATTAACTTTTATTTATTTATCGAATTGTCACGCTATTATTTAAGTTAGTTTACTTCGTCGGCTAAATCTTAAATTCGTGCGCACTCTTAATCAATCAAGGAAACGCACCCATTGTGAGTGAATCCTTACAAATTCCCATTTTAATCTTGTTTTGGGGTGTATCATGTGTCGTACATGTTTTACTTAAACACTTGTGCTAACATCATTTCGTGATCAAATGTGTATATTTGTTTGTGTGGTTATATGTGGTTACATTTTATCATTTCAGTGAAATTATTCATTTAAGGCCCATCAGTTCCTCGTGGGATACGAGTTGAGCATCATGTGCCTCATTAGATGGGCTCCGTTTGATTGAGCCTTGATATCAAGTTCATCATTCATCATGTCATGTATTCATTATGGTTATTATGTGGTTTGTGATTGTTCATATATAGACATATGCTCACTTATGATTCATGCACAAATTTTATTTAAATAACTAATATAACAATTGTTTAAATGTTTTACTTAGATTCACTTGCTAACTTTTGTTGACCCAAACCTTTGTTTTATGCATGATACAGGTGGACATGCTGAGGAGAGAAACACATAGGAATGGCCTTAGAAGATTAATCAAATATGTTTTGTTTAGAACAATGTTTACTTGAGCTTGTATGTTCCTTGTGTTTGAATATTTGAAGTTTTAATTTCAATTTAATAAATATGAAACCTATTAGTAAATGTTATGAGCTTTGGTGATAACCCAATTATGCCCCGACTTTTGTTTCCGCTGCGGGTCGGGGTGTGACAGATTGGTATCAGAGCTTTTGACTATAGGGATATAGGATATATTATTAGACCTTAGAGCCTATACTATGATTGATTAGATTTTAATTGTTTATGTGTTACATGCGAAACTCATGATATGTTTCATGTTTATTTCACACACAAATGCATGCAAGCACTTCCACTAATACATGTTAATGCGTGATGTTCATTATAGTTCATATATTGATAACATAACCTGCCTACTCAAGCACACACATCACGATATCACAATTTTCATGATTTCTTCTCAAAGATTTTTGCAATGTTTTCATGTTTTTCAATCACATCAAAGTGAGTTCTACGGCGAGCATGTAGTAACTGGAAGGGTACGAGTACCGGTAGTCGGAACGTCCTGTCTAGGCTTGGCATTCGTATAAATCCAAATAATGGACTAGTTTGCCTACCTGGGGACTAACGATGAGAGTACGAAGGACCTATTAGGCCAAAGCATGCCACATCAAACGTCGTGTGAACTAATCCCACTTTGAGTTGTCATTGTGTCTACACCTGGACACCCTCTGACCTTTTATCTTCAATTATGTTTCACAATTTTCATTCGGGTGATGCAAGCATTAAAAGGCCAACACCAATGTAAACCCTACCAAGCCCAGTAGTCATGGGGGCCTACGTGACTACTTAGGCCGAAGTATGGGAGACATTTGGAGGCCCAATCTTGAGCAAGCCTAAGAGATCCTATGGATGTAGTTAATTTCTTGTTTTCAATTATTTGAATGATGTTTTCACCTTTTACGACACATGACACCTAAAAACGTTCAATTCATAATCTCACTACGTATTTCCTCTAGATGTCTGCTAGACACTCTCGAGGCGGTAGAATGTCAGGAAGATTTAGCGAACATATGGCTACTCAAATCGTTCAACAGATGGCTGCCGTACTTCATGATATCGTTGTGCAAGTTCAACAAGCACTTGCCGCCAATCCCATCCACCCCACCAATCCCGAAGGTCAAAATATCGCCAACCCTCCTCCTAACACCCCTAAATGCACCTACAAGCATTTCAAGTCCTGCGATCCCCCGCAGTATGAAGGGACTGAAGGTGTCACCGCTCTCCTCCGTTGGTTGGAGGAAATGGAAAGCACTTTTCTTAATTGCGATTGTCCCGATGATCGCAAGGTGAGATATGTTACTGGTTGTTTGTTTGGAGTAGCACTTGCCTGGTGGAACACAAAGAAGGGTAAGCGAGGTGCTGAAGCTGCTATGGCCTTGACTTGGAAAGAGTTGAGGGAAGTCATGACAAGACCCTTCTGTCCAAGAAGCGAAATCAAGAAACTGGAAGATGAGTTTTATGCTTTGAAACAAAAGGAGGGAGACCACACCACCTACAACAAAAGATTTCTCGAGTTGAATCAGATGGTCCCCAACCTGTTCACTCCGCTTCTATCATCTGATCGAGCATTACATTCGAGGTCTTCCCTCGAAAATTCAAGATTCTGTGTTAAGTACCACACTGCAACACTTGAAGCTGCCATGGAGCTGGCTACTGAGCTCATGGAAAATCGCATCCGAAATGGCGATTTTAAAGATGAAAAGAAAAAGGACAAGACACCTGTTGAAACCCCAACCCCAACCCAAACAGGTGCGTCTTCTAAGTTTGATGGTAAGAGGAAACGCAATGGCAAAAATTTCGCCGTTACCCAAACTAATTCCCCTATCACTGCTGCTCCTATCACTCAAGTCACTCCTCCTGTTGCCCCATTCAAGAAGCCATACACCGGTCCTCACCCAAAATGCAACCGATGTCAATATCATCACCCCCCTGAGAATCCATGCCAATACTGCACAAGTTGTGGACGTGCAGGTCACACAATTCAAACCTGTCGCATCCTCCAAAAGCCAAACCGCAATCAACCTCAAGCCCAAACCAATAATAAAGTGGTGGGCCAAGCCCAACACCAACAACCTTTACTTTCACCACCTGCTCAACCCATGGCCCAACCCTACAACCAACCCAATTACCCAATGATGCAACCTGTAAGAGCATGTTTCAACTATGGCGATCCAACCCATTTTCGAAAAACTTGCCCACGCTTGGTGAACATCATAAATGCCCAAGCTCAAGCCAATCCGGTGAATCAATCCAACCAAGCTAATACACTTGCTAGAGGAAGAGCTTTCAACATCAACGCCAACCAAGCTATGGCAGATAATAATGTGGTCAATGGTATGTTTCTTATAAACGGTAGTTATGCATCCATACTGTTTGATACTGGTGCGGATAAGAGTTTCGTGTCTTTGGAGTTCGAATCCATTCTTGATTTACCTCGCGTTAGTCTTGCTGAATCATTCACGGTGGAAGTTGCTGATGGTGAACCTATTACGTTAGATTCGATTATTCGTAATTGTACTCTTCCCCTTAATGATCACGATTTTTCAATTGATCTTATTCCAATGAAATTGGGTAGTTTTGACATTATCATCAGTATGGAATGGCTTAGTCATCATCACGCTGAAGTTATTTGCTACCAGAAGTTTATTCGAATTCCCCTCGCTGACGGTCAAACTTTGCGTATATTCAGTGAAACTCCTTCTAAAGGGCTCAAATTGATGTCATGCCTCCAAGCTCGTAGATACCTTCGCAAAAACTATATCGCGTTCCTAGCTCATATCGTCAAGAAGGAAGGCAAGGAAAGGAAGCTCGAAGATATTCCAATCGTTAAAGAATTCCCTCAAGTGTTTCCTGACAATGTTTTAGGACTTCCTCCTGTGCGAGAAGTCAAATTCCAAATCGGTCTTGTACCTGGTGCTACACCGGTCACAAAATCTCCATATAGGTTAGGCCCATCTGAGATGCAAGAATTAGCTAGTCAGCTGCAAGAGTTGACTGATAAGGGATTTATACGTCCTAGCTCGTCGCCCTGGGGTGCACCTGTTCTTTTCGTGAAGAAGAAAGATGGAACTTTCCGCATGTGTATCAATTATAGAGAGCTCAACAAGCTGACCTTCAAGAATCGCTATCCATTACCTCGTATTGATGATCTTCTAGATCAACTTCAAGGTGCCACCTGTTTTCAAAGATCGACCTTCGTTCTTGTTATCATCAACTACGTGAAGAGGATATTCCAAAGACTGCTTTTCGAACTCGTTATGGTCACTATGAATTCATGGTTATGCCTTTTGGGTTGACCAATGCTCCTGCTGTCTTCATGGATTTGATGAATAGGATGTGCAAACCCTACCTCGATCGTTTTGTCATAGTTTTCATTGATGATATTCTTATCTACTCCAAGACCCAATCCGATCATGAGCGGCATCTACGACTTATTCTAACACTCTTGAGGACCGAAAAGCTTTATGCTAAGTTCTCAAAATGCGTGTTTTGGTTAAAAGACGTACAATTTCTTGGTCATGTTATTAATGACAAAGGTATTCATGTCGACCCTGCGAAGATCAAAGCGGTGCAAGAGTGGCAAGCGCCAAGTACTCCTACCGAAGTTAGATCATTTCTTGGCCTAGCTGGTTATTATCGTCGCTTCATCACAAATTTTTCTTGTATCGTTGTCCCGCTCACAGCCTTGACTCACAAGGGCAAGCCCTTTGTTTGAGGGCCTAAGCAAGAAGAGGCTTTCCAAACCTTGAAGAAAAAACTTTATGATGCACCTATCCTTACACTTCCTGATGGCTGTGAAGATTTTGTGGTTTATTGTGATGCGTCAGGGCAAGGTTTAGGTTGTGTTCTAATGCAAAGAGGAAAGGTGATAGCCTATGCCTCAAGGCAACTCAAAGTGCATGAAAAGAACTATACCACTCATGACCTAGAACTTGGAGCAGTCGTGTTCGCTCTTAAGATATGGAGACATTATCTCTATGGTACCAAGTGTGAAATCTACACTGAGCACAAGAGCCTCCAACATATCTTCAATCAGAAAGAGTTGAACATGAGGCAACATCGATGGGCCGAACTCCTAAATGACTATGATTGTGAAATTCGATATCATCCTGGCAAGGCTAATGTTGTGGCTGACGCCCTCAGTCGAAAAGAGTATGCAAACTCTATCCGTCTTTTGTGTTCCCAAATTGTGACCGATCTTCAAAACCGAATTAGAACAGCTCAACATATTCCTGTCACGGAAAATGACGTACGAGATGAACGGTCTTGTGGAGCTGAAACCAAATTAGAATCCAAGTCAGATGGTATTCTCTATTACTTAAATCGTATTTGGGTACCTAATCGTGATGACCTTCGTGCTTTTCTCATGAACGAGGCTCATAAAACACGGTACTCTATACATCCAGGAGCCGATAAAATGTACCAAGATCTACGATACTCCTATTGGTGGCCTGTATGAAGAAAGATATCGCTATATTTGTTTCAAGTGCCTTACATGTTCCAAAGTGAAAGCTGAACATCAAAGACCTTCAGGACTTCTTGTCCAACCCGAAATACATGTATGGAAGTGGGAAAATATAACCATGGATTTCATTACCGGGTTACCTCGCACCTCCAGTGGGTATGACACGATTTGGGATATCATTGATCGTCTCACTAAATCAGCTCATTTCATTCCAATCCGCAAAGACTTCAAGAACGAGAAGTTAGCTCGTATTTATATCAATGAAATCGTAAGCCGTCATGGTGTACCCTTAAGTATCATTTCAGATCGAGAGAACCGTTTTACTTCACGAACATGGCAAGCCGTACAATCCGCTTTGGGTACACGTCTAGATCTCAGCACTGCTTTTCACCCTCAAACTGATGGTCAATCTGAGCGCACCATACAAACCGTTGAAGACATGTTGCAAGCATGTGTCATAGACTTCAAGGGTAATTGGGACACTCATATACCATTAGTTGAATTTTCGTACAACAATAGCTATCATTCAAGCATTGGCATGGCTCCTTTTGAAGCCTTATAGGGTCGTAAGTGTCGATCTCCTGTATGTTGGCACAAAGTTGGTGAAGCGCAAATCACTAGACCTGAGTTTATTCAAGAAACGACTGATAAAATTCTTCAGATTCGCAATAATCTTCTTACAGCTCAAAGTCGTCGAAAGAGTTACGCTGATAAATGACGAAAGCCATTGGAGTTTTGTGTTGGTGATCAAGTACTTTTGAAAGTATCACCGTGGAAGGGAGTGGTTCGTTTTGGTCAAAAAGGCAAGCTAGCACCACGCTATGTGGGACCATTCAAGATACTCGAAAGAGTAGGTCCTATAGCATACAAGCTTAACCTACCAGAAGAACTCAACAGAATTCATCCCACATTTCACGTATCAAACTTGAAAAAGTGTCTTGCCGACGAAAATCTTCATATTCCTTTAGAAGATATTCAAATTGACGAATCTATGCATTTTGTTGAAAGACCTGTTGAAAACATGGACTTCGGTGAAAAGCGTTTGAGACGAAGTCGTATTCCAATAGTCAGGGTGCGTTGGGAGTGAAAGCGAGGACCTGAGTTTACTTACTTGGGAAAGTGAATACTCAATGCCCGAGAAATACCCGCATCTTTTTTCAGTTACAGCTACTACTTAAATTTCGGGACGGAATTTATAAAAGTAGGGGATACTGTAACATTCGTGTAAAACGGGTTTCAAAAACCCGCTTCGTTTATCAATCAAGTATTTGTTTATATTGTTCGTTGCGTATTTCTAGCATCAGTTATTTTTATTAATAAAGGTTGTAGGATTAAATTTATAATTAATAAATAAGAATAATAATTATAAGTGAATTAAAATAAACTTAAAAATAATAAAACAAAAATAAAGGAGAAAACCGGGTTTCAAACCTGGGTCGCCCGTGTATACACCCACACTAAACACCACTACACTACACACACTTTGGTGATTAAATCGGAAATAGATAACTTATAAAGAAGAGTTAGTAAATAAACCTGCAAATCCAGTTTCAAACTCTGAATCACTCGTCAAGATCAATTCGCGGAATTCATGGGGAGTAACGGTTTCTGTTTGATTGCAAACGGATATAACTGATGGTAAACATCAGTTATAACCGAAAACTCAAATCAATTTCATTCATAACTGTGATTTCATAACCGAAACTTTAGATCACCTCTGCCTATAAATACTTCTTACCAATTATTCTAACCTCGCACACTTTCAATCATTACTCGAGTTCGTTGTTCAAATCCTCTGTTCTTATCGGAATTCGATTCTGTTCGCCGGAACTAAAGTTTTGCTCGCCGGAATCCATCGCCGGAACTCTACGATCGTCGGTAAACCTTCTAGTATTCTTGTAGATTATTAATAACATGTTTAATGTATAATTAGCACAATAACAACATCATTTTAATCAGTCAAGATCGAGTTCAGTACTAGGTTTATTTTAGAGGAAGATGATGAAGTTTCGAGTTTGTGTATAAATATATTTAAAATCGGGTTACAACCGGGTTAGACACACAGTCCAGTGGTTGACTGTGTGCACAATTAATATACACGTACCAAGTTCGAGTATTGATAAAGCCCTTGTCAAAATAAAAATCGGTTTTTCTTTTTAAACAAATACGGTAACTTCCAGTAAGTGGTTAAGTGTAATAAGAATTCTGTTTTGAGCGGGTTAGACACCCAGCCCAACTGGTTGGGCTGGGTGCAAACCAACCCGGGGTTGCGGGTTCGAGTCGGAGACTCCACACCGGTTAGATCATTTAAAAACCTTTTTAAATTAACTAATTCTGGTCTTAACTCAACAAGTGTATAAGAGGAATTAAAATAGGATTCCTTTCGGGTTAGACACGTAGCTCAGTTGGAAGAGCTGCGTGCACACGTACGAGAGGTCTCAAGTTCGAATCCCGCCCACGTTGCCTATACTCCCGCACACGTACGAGAGCTCCTAGTGGCACCTTTCTTATTCACTAATGTCATTTTACCTTTAAGACATTTGACACATGTTCCAAAATCAGTAAAATCGAGAGGAGGTAAGACTTCATCCTTTACGAGTCGATTTAATCGTTCTCGTGAGATGTGGCCTAAACGTTGATGCCACAACATGGATGAAGTCTCTAAGTCTCGATTTTGTTTCATCTTTGTGAGTGATTCATTAATATTATATGACAACAAAGATTTGGAAAAGTCATCATCAAGTTCTAATCTATAGAGACCACCATCCAAATTGCCGGTACCATAAACCACAAAATCATAGAGAATAGAGAGTTTGCGATGATCATGAGTAATAACAAAACCGTCTATGTCTAACTTTGGTGCTGATACAAGGTTCTGAGTTACCTCAGGAACATATAAGGTTTCATAAAGTTTAGTGCATAAACCAGTTTTCATAAACAATTGTAAAGTTCCAATGGTCCTCACTTCTAATTCTCTATCACCCCCCACTTTAAGTGTTCTTTGGTTTCTTCCCAGCCTCCGGATTGTAGGGAATCCCTGAGTAGAGTTAGTGACATGAGTCATAGCACCAGAATCAAACCACCAAGAATTAGCAGGAACATTAATATTCTAGGACTCAAGTATCATGAAAAAAATAGTTACCTTTCTTAGCCAGCCACTCCTTAAATTCAGGGCATTCCTTCTGCTTATGTCTAGTCTTTTTACAGAACTTGCAGTAAGGTTTGCCTAAGGAGTTCTTAGAGCTGGAAGGCACACTTGTATTAGGATTGGGCTTTTGGACTTTAGAAACATCCTTCCTTGGATAAGTGCTCTTCCTCTTCTTAGAGCTGGAGGTAGTAAAGTGTGCAACATCAGTAGTTCTATCCTTCCTCATACGCTCCTCCTCTTGCACGCACATGGCGATCAGCTCACTCATCGACCATTTCTCTTTCTGAGTGTTGTAATTGATCTTGAATGCTTTATAGGACGAAGGAAGCAAAGTCATGATGAAATGAACAAGAAAACCATCACTAATCCCTTGAGCTTATGGGCCATGTCGTTCATCATCATGATGTGTTCACGGATGCCGCTCCTCCCGTCATACTTAGTAGTCACCAGCTTGAGAATTCGAGTACTAGCGTGTGCTTTAGACATTCTCTTAAACTGCTCCTCCACATAAGCCAAGTAGGTTTTAACATCTTCAAAATTAGGAATGGCTCCTCGAATTGCATTGCTTATGGACTGCTTCATGAACATGAACATGAGAGACATGCGGTTACACCTTGTCCATTTTTCATGAGCCAGCTGCTCAGCAGCGGTACTCTGAGGAGTAAGGTCTTCAGGCTTATTTTCTCTTAGAGCGTAATCGAAATCCAGCAAAGCAAGAGTAAGCATGAGAGAGTCATTCCATGCAGCAAAGTTATCACCAGTCAATGGTAGAATCCCGCAATTGGGCGCTGATAGTAGAAATAATATGAGCAAAATTATGATACTAAGAAAAGAAGTCTTAATGTGATCTAAGGGCAAGTTACACTAAGGCAGGCATAAGTAATGACCATTTTAATTATGAAGCTATGATATTGTCTATTACTAACATCAAAATAATAGAGTTAGTTAAAATTCTACTTAAATGAAGACAAATCAGCTTTGGCCAGAAGTGAAAACATCTAAGTATGTGTGCAAAGTAATCGTGACAAATCATCTTTGGCCAGAAATGAGACAACCACTTAATTATGCACTTGTTAAGTATGATAGACATGAATGAATTAGATCAGCTTTGGCCAGAAATAAAACATTCACGTTTATAATGCATAATTAACATAGCCTTTTATAATACTTGAACAATAAATAAATGCATCAAATCACCTTTGGGCAGAAGTGATACATCAGAAGCTCATTCAAGTCAAGCTATTTGGTTTTGCAAAAAAAGTTATCTTATTATAATTAATTAAGTGTTTACAAAACCATTTACTTAATACAAACCCCCAGTTAGCACGGAGCCTCGAGCTAAAATTTAGTTCACAATAATAGCCTAATTTAGTAATGAGATTTCGGATAAAATCTTGTATTTCAGATAAAATCTTGTATCTCGGATGAGTATCCGATTAGTCCGAGATAGGCATCTCGAATGAGTTTCGGATTAGTCCGAGATGGGCATCTCGGATGAGACTCAAAATTAGTCCGAGATGGGCATCTCAAATAAGACTCGAATTAGTCCGAGATAGGCATCTTTGATGAGTCTTGAATTAGTCCAAGATGGGCATCTCAGATAAGTTTCGGATTAGTCTGAGTTGGGTATCTCGGATGAGGCTCTGATTAGTCCGAAATTGTCATCTCGGATGAGACTGATTAGTCCGAGTTGGTCATCTCGGATGAGACTCTGATTAGTCCGAGATATGCATCTCGGATGAGACTCAAGTTAGTTCGAGATATACATTTCGGATGAGACTCAAGTTAGTCTGAAACTTATCTTGCAAGATTTCAAAATCTCTAATGATGGCAGTTAGTTGTGATAAGTTTTGAAATTCGAAAATTAAGGGATTATGAGATCAGTTTTCCTATTTTAATGCTAATCTAAATATATCAAAATATTTTGAAAATAATATCCGTTTATTTTATAACAGATTTCAAAAATTTAATTTAATAAAAAATAGATCAAAGCTGAGAAAACACTTAATAATCCGCATTTAACTCCAAAATATTGGATTTTTTTTCGAATTTTATAAGAACATAATGATGAACCCTAAAAAAATATAAACTTAAATTCTGGAATAATAATCTGAACTCTATGATTTTAATGATTTCGAAACAGTAATTTAACCATTAAAACACTAGATCCGAATTTTAATTTATAAAACATGTAATTTTGGAACAGTTATTTTATAAGGTTTTATAAATTTCGTTTTCCAGATTTGGATCCCAGAATAATGGATTCAAAATAGAACTGATTTATCAACATATGCTCTGATA
Source organism: Scalesia atractyloides (assembly GCA_947069175.1). Classification (NCBI taxonomy): domain Eukaryota; kingdom Viridiplantae; phylum Streptophyta; class Magnoliopsida; order Asterales; family Asteraceae; genus Scalesia; species Scalesia atractyloides. Next base: position 5,687,110 of record CAMTDV010000002.1, on the reverse strand, counting down.
CCACATGTTGATCAGTTCTGTTTAAACCTAATGGAAAACATAAAGAAATACCTGTGATGGCAGACATGCCAGTAGAGAATCCGGTCAGAGACGCAACCATAGAGTTTGACATCTTTGTCAATATGATCTGGTTCCTCCTTAGGGTGTAAGATTATGATGGTAAGAAGCGAACTAGGGATGAATTCGGTTTAGGTTATGGAGAGAGAGGTGGGTGGCGGCTTTGATAATAATGATGTTATTGTGAATGTCTAACCCTAAACCTCTCTAATCATCTCCTTATATATACACCCAGAAGGAAACCCTAATTAGTTAATAAGGGTAATATGATTCATCAACAATTACCAACTAATATATAATAAAATTAATATATTTTGATCTAATATAATATAAATGATTATAATAGCTACATAACTAAATATCATAAATAATACATTTAATCTTACAGAATAGTTTCAAAACCAAAGATGAAAGCTCCTACGAACACATATGAAAGGATGCACAGCTATATATGACAATTTTCTAAACGGAGACCGCCCATTCCAACAAGCATTAGGTGATATTAACAAACATTACCAACAAAGAGAGATTGAGAGTAAAGAATATGAAAATCAGAGAGCTCTCAGAAATATATATCATAAACAACTTTATAGGTTCAACGCTAAACAGAATGTCAGAAACTTACAGCTACTTACAAATACCAAAAAGAATCGAAAGCGAGCATATTTAAAATCTTTTATTACTATTTTTTTTCAAGTTTTGAGACGGAGCACTGATGTACAACTCTACGTGACACGGCAATACTTGTCAATTATACATTTAACAATTCAATTATACATTTAACAATTCAAGAAGTTGATTAATTCATATAGACACTACTAGATACTTTCATAAATAAGAGCCTCAAATACTTCGAAGCAAAAAAAAAAAAAAACGTATTTGACAAATTTGAATGGCCAAACATAGTTTAATGCTTACTACTTACAAGAACATGTAGTTTGTTGTAAGTTTAGATTATAGGGTCAGATATTATATTATATTATACTATACATACAAAATCAATGGCTGAAAATAGTGATGCGCTGTAATTGGTGAAAAAGGGCAGTTGCCCAATTGTTGAAATCCACTCAAGTAATATTTTTTGTGTTCCCACGAGAAAAAGTTGCTTTATATAAATTTGGTAATAGATTGTAACACAAATGAAGGAAGTGGTGGAGTGGAAAAAACACTAGCTGTTAAATCACTAGACCCAGGTTTGAATCTCGCCTATAGCTTTTTGTTGTTATTTTTATTACTAAATTAAGAGTGTTTAACTAGAACCCTTAACTTTATGATTTACCTTAATACCCTTAATTTTTAGTAATTTAAACCTTAAACTTTAAAATTTACTTTATAGTTGTCAATGTTAAAATATTAAAAAGACATTCCCTCCCATATTTCCCTTTGTTTTTTACATTTCAAAGACTTTAATAAAGCTTAGATTTAATAAAGTTTAGATGTATCGTACAATCATCGAAATGAACTAAATCGATATTGAAAAATGCAAAAAATTTATGTAAAATATGGCGGAGCAGCGTGCTCGAATAAAGTTTGGATGTATCGTACTAGTATCGTAATAAACTAATTGATAATAAAAAAATGCAAAAATTATATGTCAAATACGGCGCCGCAACACGCGCCAGCTAACAACTAATTTAACTACATATCTTAACTTTTTTCTTGTTGTAAATGCCTTCTATTTGTAACACCCTGTAAAATCGTGTCCAAAAATAAAGCTACACGTGTTATATTTTTATTTGTAGTCTATTAAAGACTAACATGGACTAAAAGTGCCAACATGCTCAAACTAAGTCTCTGGATGATCTTCTGATGTCAACATGCATAAACCAAGCCTCTAAGTGATCGTTGTGTCAACATGCTTAAAATATAGCCTCTGAGTGACCATTAATGTCAACATGCCCAGCCTCTGAGTGACATCGGGGTCAACATGCTTATAATAAGCCTCTAAGTGATCTTTTGCGAAGTCCTAACTGTCATATGTTTCATTTGTGGACGAGAGGGATTAAATCCGTAATTTTATAAAAGTTGGACATTGGAGGGATTAAAAGTGTCAACATGTTAATTTATACCTCTCAGTGACCTTTTAACGAAACGAGAGCTCGACAATGTCCGGGTATAATCCCGGGTATGCCAAATATTGGCTACGGAGGGCTAAATATGCTAAAAAGGTGTTTTAGAAGATTAAAAAGGGGTTTAATAAGTTGAGGGGTTGAATGTGGCAAATTTTGAAATCTGACATAGGGCGCTCGCGGGGCCCGAAAGGCTAAGTCCTGGCCTCTCACGGGGCGCGAGAGGCCTGTGTCTGCTGAAAATTTCCTTGGCCACCACACAGAGGTGCCAAAAACCATTTTCTCGAAACCATGGCTTCCCAAACAGCTATGCCACGTTTTGGGACACTTGTAAGCTTCCTCTTATACCCCTTAACACCTGGCATCACCTCCTTTGAGCTCTCCAACTATAAATAGGTGTAAAGGTTCAACCTTTGAACTTGCACCTTTCTCATTTTCAACTCTTCTCCCTCCTCTGGAAGTTCCTAACTAAAAGTAACATCCAACTAAGTTCTATTGCATTCTAGGAACCTCTTGTTAGTGTTGCTTGCTCTTGCATTTTCGTTTATAGGTTTCTATAGCCAAAAGTCAAGCGTTTTACGAAAAACGCCTTGACTTTCGGTTAAGACCATTATGGTCCAGCCATTGTTTGAAATGAACATGGCTAAGTGATCGTAATAAGGTAGGTATTAGTCCCTATAAAAGGCACCTCCTGAAGATCACGTTTGCTAGACCAATTGACCAGTCAAAGTTATGATATTAAAAAGTCAAACAGGCTATTTTTCGGAAAAATCATAAATTGATCTTATATATGTTATGAAACCTGTTTTGACACTTAAACAAGTTGGTAATAATTATTAGAGCATGTAAGAGCATGTTCGGCTCGTCAATTTCAATTCAAGGGTCGGTTCGTAACCAAAAGTCGCAAAGTTTGACTTCTACTTTGACTCTTGAATCTGACCCGATCTAGATTAGTTAGCTCCTGATCTAAAGTTGCATTATGATTGTAATATAATGTAGCATAACCCTCTGAGGTTTTATTACATGATCATAATCAGAATCTGAGTTTATGCACAAGTTCCGTAATTATGCCATTTTGACTAAAATGCCCTTTTTGCATAAAATAAGGTTTAAAAGATAATGAACTTGAAAATAAGTTTCCTACTGATGTAAAATTATAAGTAGGATTATTTGGGATGTTAAATCAGATTATAAACTGAGTATGAACAAGTCCTTGTAATATGTCGGTAAATGATGATAAAGCCCTTATGGCTTATAAAATGGTTTTAATCATATCTTTTCAAGGTAAATCTTTACCTACTGATATGTTATATTAAATAACATATCTAAGAGTTTTTAATCTGGCCTTAACATCAGTTTCATTAAACATCACATAAATCGTCATTTTACGACACAAGCGTCGTTTCGGCGTATATTATGGTTTTAAACCATAACTATCAACCAAGACTTGTTACCTACTGATTTTAAAACTTATTTTAAATATTTATACAGTAGGTATATGATATGAACTCAGAATCCCAAATATATTGTAAACTATGTGAAAAATGACCAAAATGCCCTTTCGGTGCATAGTTTGGTCATAAAATATAAATACACATATAATTGATATCCTACTGATATTATATCATAAATAAAATATTTTTCCAGAATATTTATAATTATAACATTTAGTTATATTCAAGTTCCTTTTATACGGTATGAAATTACCAAAATGCCCTAATGAGACATAGTTCATTTTAAAACCTTAACGGGCATATAAGTTGATATCTTATTGATATTACAACTTAATTAAAGTATAATGGTATATAGAACTTGTCCATGACTTATCTGGTTACCCATTATCGCTTATAAGCGTACAGTTAATTATACGTAACTAGTTTACGGAATTTATCCAAAATGGGTTTAACCTCATCATTTTACACTCAAAATCCAGAATGTTAATTGTTTACCCATTTTATACAAGTCAAGGTACTTCTTGGGTTTAAACTACATTCTATCCGGTCATCATTTAATCAAGCATTATACATTTTAATCCTGCACTACTCGGTCTAAGTCTACGACTTAAATAAGACCTTTAGTATTTAATTGGTTAGCTTATGTCATAATCCAGACTAGAGCCTTCCGGTAAATGCTATATGCACTTAGATCATTTTGGATACGGTTGAGATATTAAATCTTGCATTTTTAAATAAAGACTAGCTCAGGTAAATGCTCTTGACTTATTTTCCCTATACGGGCTTGGGATACGGTAAATTATTACCGCTTGGTCGGAAATGGGATCAATCGAATGCCGGATTGTGGCTAGTAAATCCGCATATTCCATTTTAATCAGTTTTGTTTGATAACTTAAACATCAAGGGTTAAATTACCGTGTCCTGAAAATCCTCGGCTCATTACATTAGATAATGGCCACGACCTTAGTGCGGGGTGTAGGCATACACCTGACAGACGCTCAAATGCAAATTACCCAAGACGTTGGGGATAACTCCTCTATGAGTTCTAAGTGGTGTGTATTTAGTCATGTCTCGATCTCTGTACTGGGCCCTGTATGTATAGACAAACATGTGAACTGTTAACAAGGTTACAAAGTAACTTTCCCAAGTTATAAAAGATTTGTGCCCTGTGCACTTAAATCTAATTTAAAAATATTTTCAAAATGAGTCAGTCGGGTGTATTTACCAGAGAAAGCTGGCGTATTTTCAAAAGACTAAGCTTGAAGGGACAATCGAAATAGGCCGGAAGCTGCTCGGTAGTGAAATAAGAGGATCTTGCAAATCCTTAGATCTGCCCTAAAGTCTGTTTTATATTCTTTCTTTGTACATTTTATGATCCGCATGTGGATCTTCTATTACGAGACTGTATATTATTTTATTTCGAACATTTGGTTTGTAATAGTAATTTACTCCAAGACTTCCGCTGTGCCGTGTTAAATTGACTATGATGTTATCAACTGACGTCATGAAAATCCCCACCCCGGCCCACCGGTGTATGGATTTGGATTGAAAATCCGGGGTGTTACAGGTTGGTATCAGAGCCAACGTTTGAGAGAATCAAACACTATCCTTCTTGTGTTTAATCTCAAACTTACACGAGTACATTCCTTAGACTTCCGAGTCCACGCATTGACCTAGGATTACTAATTTCATTATTAAATTATTAGTATTGTTTTTGAATTGATTTTTAATAGGAAAATGCAGCCACGTGTACGAGGAAGAGGAAAAGGACCAATGAGGGGAGGACCTTTAGGACATATTCCTCCACATCCACATCACCCGAACCCCTATGAAGATTCGGGAGATTCATGGCCATTTGCCCAACATTCTCCTACCCACACTCAAAGTTCTTACCACTCGTACCATTCGCACCACTCTCACCGCTCCCATCACTCTCATCATTCTTAGTATGATGAGTTTAATCCAAACCAATATTTAAATACACCTCCAGCCGATCAAAATCAGTTGGACCAACCAAACCCCATGGACGAAGACTCCGACCCGGAGATGCCACCGTCGGGATCGCATAATCATCCCATTGAAATGTCAAGCGATTCGAACTTCTATGCCGGATCCCCCTACCAAGGTCCTAATGAGTGGGACTAATATTGGAACCAATTTACCTTCACCAATACTCTTTCCCATCACTCCCAACCACCTCCCGTGCAAGAAGACGTCCACATGGAACCGGTGGGCCAACCTCAACCACCACCTGAACCACCAAGGAGGAAAAGTGGAGCACGTATGTCGGTACGTGCAGGACAAAGGTCGGGATCGCTGCTACCTTTGCCCAACCCTTACCCCACCATTCAAGAGGACCCACAAATGGGTGGACCCTCTTAACACCTCACCTGTGGTGGAACCAACACCAACACCTACAGTTCAACCAACACCATCGGGTTATAGTAACCCTATCCCAACATATCCGGATACGTCTGGATATGATCCTTTTAACCCATCGACACTTGTTGATTACCATGTATGGTCGCATGACCCTTACATGCAAGCGGTCATGCATAATGCACTTTACTCATCTCCTTTCCCACCTACTGGATATCCAACTTACGGGTACCAGTATCTGGTTATGCCACAACCATAATCACAACCTCAGCCACCACTTAAGGCGATTAATGAAGCCTTAGAGCGAATGAAAGAAATGCAACAACAAGCGGAGAAAACGGTGAAGAAGACGAACAAGTTCTTCAAGAAACTCTTCAAACTGGTTAAGGGAAGAAGGACGAGTGAAGTCTCTTCTAATATATGTTAGTCCCTGCGAGGACATTGTTATTTCTTTAGTCCCTGCGTGGACATTTTGTTTCTATAGTCCTTGCATGGACAACTTATTTCATTTTGTTTCTAGTATTGTAATTTCTATTTGGAATTTAATGAAGTATTTTTGGAATTATATATATATGTATTCATCCTCTTCAAGCGAGCGTCTCAGTTTTACTCGAAATTTGTGCTCTGCTATATAATTCAAAAAAGATCTTAATGGTTTTGATTAGCCAAGTGGCATAGACCACATAATTGGCCAGCATTATAAATGATAGTTAAGAATAAAAGGGCCTTCTATCATGATAGTTAAGGGAAGTTATCCTTCTATCCAGAGGTAGTGGACTTAAGTTCAAGCCTCCAAGTCGTTAAGGTCAATGCGACCGGGACTATTAATCAACCATTAAGGTAATCTTATGTTAACATTCAGGAATGTTCATACTCCTGGTAGTGTGACTTGAGGAACCACACTAGCCTTCAAGGTAATGGACTATGTACTAACCTTATATAGCTTACGTGATCAAATTTGATTCCGGCTAATATCATCAGTGCGATGATTAAACATCCATTAGTGATGTATTGCCCTTTGGGCTATGATAAAACATTCATTAGTGATGTATTGCTCTTGGGGCTATGATTAAACATCCATTAGTGATGTATTGCCCCTGGGGTTATGATTAAACATCCATTAGTGATGTATTGCCCTTGGGGCTATGATTAAACATCCATTAGTGATGTATTGCCCTTGGGGCTATGATAAAACATCCATTAGTGATGTATTGTCCTTGGGGCTATGATAAAACATCCACTAGTGATGTATTGCCCTTGGGGCTATGATTAAACATCCATTAGTGATGTATTGCCCTTGGCGTATGATTAAACATTTGTTAGTAATGTATTGCCCTTGGGGCTATGATTAAACATCTATTAGTGATGTAATGCCTTCGGGCCATAATTTGATACAGGCCAATGTGCCTTATTTTATGTCCATTAGTGACAGGCCAATGTGCCATATTTTATGTCCATTAGTGAATGGCCAATGTGCCATATTTTATGTCTTTAGTGACAGGCTTATGTGCCATATTTTATGTCCATTAGTAATAGGCCTATGTGCCATAAATTTTATGTCCTTCGTGACAAGCTTATGAGCTAAATATATTTGTCAATTATGACAATGACAGTTGTGACAATGCGATCCACTGTCCAATATCATATATGTCCAAATTGTAATTTGCCTTTGATGGTCCTTTTGAGACCTAGGCAAAAAAAAATAGATATAATAAGTCTAAGAGTTGTGATGTTATTCACACTAGCATGATTAGGCAATGGATTTTCATATCCAATGTTTAAAGCCAATGTGGTTATTTATACCATGGCTAAGAAAGAATTTTATTTGGTATTTGGAACCAAGCTTTAAAGAAATGGCTAACTCGGATGAAGCACAAAGTAGTGTAAGACCCCAATACAAAATAAGTATTTTACTAATAAATTACTAGTTGACTTGGTTTTATAATATTTTAGTTTACTAAGATTACAAAACACATTAGACAAAGTTGATATAAATTTTTAACAAGACTAGCGGAAACTTGAAGATTTAAAACGTTCGGTCCTTCTTTACTTCACTTGATCTTCGTCACAAAAGCTGGAGTCTTCGATTTTCCTACTGAATTCACAATTATTTAGTATTTTAATTAATAATAATGATTAATACATATCTAACTTAACAAAAATTTAAAATTTGATTCAGGGGTAATTTACATTGCGTCGGCGACGGCAGAAGACTGCGTCGGCGACACTCTCCTTAAAGTTGCGTCGGAGTTGACCTACCGTAGACAGTAGGTTAGAACGTCGGACTTGAACCTTACGTCGGCGACAACCAAACTGGTTGCCGGCGACGCGTCCTTCTGCAACACTTTTGCTGCAGAGTCATTTTGTTCGTCCGTTCGATCATTCTAAATTCCGAACAACAGAATATACTTCGGAACTGGCGGAAAAGTAAACATAAAATATTGTTTCTCGTTTCTACTTCTGTAATACATTAGACACAGGAGTTTTAAACTCTGTTATTCTCGATTCGCAAAAGTATAACTTTTGACCCGTTTATACAATAAGTATACAAGTTTGTTAAACTCCAATATCTTGCAGGTCTATTAATTTCATAAATATTTATGTCATACTTTTGAGATGTTTACACTATAATTTATATGCTTGCTAATCAATTACGCAAAGTTTCCAGAATTACCCTTTTATCACTTAGCAACCAAAAAGATTATTCATCGAATTTGAATCCATATGTATCAAAATTTTCTTTCTTTAATTGATTGTACCGTTTGGTAGGTTTAGCGAGATAACACTCACTTAGAATAACCAAACCTTCCTATATTTAACATTTTAACCCGTTTGGTTATTTTAGCGAAATCCATCGCTTTGATTAACCAAACTTTCTTAGTTAACATTTTGACCCGTTTGGTCATATTGGCGAAATCTATCGCTTTTATTAACCAAACCTTTCTAAATTAACATTTAGACCCGTTTGGTTATTTTAGCGAAATCCATCGCTTTGATTAACCAAACCTTTCTTAGTTAACATTTTGACCCGTTTGGTCATATTGGCGAAATCCATCGCTTTGATTAACCAAACCTTTCTAAATTAACATTTTGACCCGTTTGGTTATATTGGCGATGTAACATCCGTCGAAAAACGGGTTTTCAAAACCCGCTTCGTTTATTAATCGAACAATCAGTTTTAAATTTTCGTTGCTTATTTATGACATATTTTAATTTTAAACGATACATAATTAATAAACAAATTAGAATTTATAAATTATAATTGTTAAAAAGTAAAAATAAATTAATTAAAAAGAAAAACCGGCTGCCGGGAGTCGAACCCGGGTCGGCCGGGAACCTCAAGTCTTAACTCACATCCACCAAACCACTCCGCCTCTTGTGTTACTTGGTGAAATACTTAAACAATTAATACTTAATATAAAACTCGAAGTCAAAATCTGTTACTCAGCGCGCCCAAATCACTCTCGCCGGAAAACCCGACGAATTCGTCAATCATTGACGTTTTCTTTTGTCATAACGGATGCATTTACACCAACGCCGGTTATAACTGAAAAACCTTAATGTCACTCATTCAAATCATCAAGCCGTAACCGAAAAATGTTGAATTCGAAACCGGAAATGCAATTAAATCTGAGTTATGCCTTATTTATCAGTTGAGCTCGCGAGTTTATCAAAATTACACTCTCCATTTCGCTCAGAAAACCTCGCCGCAGTCGCCGAATCCTCTGCAAATTAACCGGAAATTATCGCCGAAAAACCAAATTCATTCCATCCTCTCTGCTTACTCTAAAATAAGATTTTTAGAGCTCATACCGACATCACCCACACTCACCTTAAACTCCCTGAAGAATCTCTGTCGCAAGAAATACATCGCCGGAATTCTCTGCAAGTCGACGGAAAACCGAACACCTCAAAACGGTAAATACCTTGACTCTTTCTGTTTCAATCCGTAGTTAGACTATTACTAACTTCAATCCATCACCCAGAATCAATCCCAGACGACGTTGCCGAATATTCAGCTTTCGCCGGAAAACTTCTGGAATTTCCAGAATCACGTTGTGAATCGGTATAGTCACCTAAACCTTCTGTTTTCATTGTTTAGTAACTCAATTTCACGTCTAAGCAATCAAAACTGTTAATTGAACCGAACAGACGGAGTGCACAAAACAGAGCCGACAAATCCTTGCCGGAGTTCTGAGAAAGACACCTGTTCGGTACATTCTTTCCCCAAACCCTCACTGTTCATTACCTCTCAATTGCTTATAATATTCGTTAATCGAATTTAATCAAGAAACAGTTGGTTAACCGTTGTCTGTGTTTTGAACGAAGAAGATGAGTTCGAACTAGTGTATAAGATTAATTAAAATTAGAATAATAAACGGGTTAGACACACAGTCCAGCGGTGGACTGTGTGCACACAATGAACATACGTCTCGAGTTCGATCCCTATCACGACCCTATTCTCGGAAATAAAAATGTTTTTTTAGAACTGAACCGGATCTACTCGCAGTTAGATGATAAGTATAATAAAAATCAGAATATTAATCAGGTTAGACACACAGTCCAGCGGTGGACTGTGTGCAACACTAATCACAGGTCCCGGGTTCGAGACCTGTTGACGGCACCGGTTCGATAGAATTAAATCCTTTTTAAATAAATGATTTTCGGATTAAATTAAATAGTGTATAAATATAATTAAAAACAGAAATATTTCGGGTTAGACACGTAGCTCAGTTGGTAGAGCTGCGTGCACGCGTACGTGAGGTCACGGGTTCGAGTCTCACTCAGTGCAATGATATTCACAACTGAACCGGTCAACGGTCAACGGGCAACAGTCATGGTCAACGGTCAAAAGTCAACATTTTTTTATTATTTTTATTTATTTATTTAATTTAAAAATCAATTAAAAATACTTAAAAATAACGTTTTTAAAGTTAGAAAATAGCCTTAAACTCACAAAAATATATCCAAAAATCCTATTAGAATTATTAATAAAATCTACTTATTTACCGTACCTTTTCGTTATTAATTAGGTTAGTTATTCCTCGTCGATCAATCCTCTAAACTCGTGCGCATTCAACATCATCAACCGAACGCACCCAATGTGAGTGTATCTCTACAAATTCCCCGTTTTAATCACGTTTTTGGGGTGTATCATGTGTCTTATTATTTATTACATTTAAACTATTGTGCATCTATCATATCCATGAACAAATGTGTATTCAACATGTATCAACTGTTTGTGTGGTTATTGTTTAGATAAAATTTATCATTTTCAGTACATACATTATCATAGGCCGCCGCTCCCCATTACATTATGAGCGTGAACCAGGTGTTGCCAACATACGATCGACTCCGTTTGATTGAGCCTTGATCACACAGACATTTATCATAGGCCGTCCGTTCCCCATTACCTATGAGCGTGAACGTGACGTTGCCAACATATACAGTTTCATTCATGTTATATATTCATGCAAGTTGGTTTGTTATTGTATGTTATTGATTGTTTGTTATGGTTATTGTTATTGTATGTTATTGATTGTTTGTTATGGTTATTGTTATTGTATGTTTATTTACGTTTGTTCACATATGATTATTGCACAATTTTTCCATATTAAATACAACAAGAAATAAATAATAAATGTTTTCGAACAAGGTTCACTCGCCAACTTTTGTTGACCCAAAAACCATTTTTACACATGATACAGGTGGACAGGATGAAGCAAGGATCACATAGGAAAATGCCTTAGAAGAAAAATAATGAAGTCTAGAAAGATGTATAGGACATGTTGTACTTGTTTGATTTGATTGTGTGATCTTCTTTAATATTGTAATAATAAATATGAAACATTATAATAAATGTCATGAGCTTTGATGAAAACCCAATCATGCCCCGATCACCTTTTTCCGCTGCGGGTCGGGGTGTGACAGATTGGTATCAGAGCTTTTGACTATAGGGATATAGGATAGGTTATTAGACCCTTAGAGCCTATACTATAGTTGATTAGATTTTAATTGTTTATGTGGTTACATACAAACTCATGATGTTTATTTCTTTCATATTTATTACATACACAAATGCATGCAAACACTTCCAATATTACATTTTGTGATACATAGTGAATTATACTTACAGTCAAACATACATACTTACATACATATTCATCATACATATTTCAATGTTCACATATTCAAATCATCTTCATACTTCCGTTATTCAAGATTTTGTCGCATTTTTCATTTTTCAAATCTCATCAAAGTGAGTTCTGCGACGGGCATGTAGTAACTGTAAGGGTACCAGTACCGGTAGTCGGAACGTCCTGTGTAGGTTGGCATTCGTATAAATCCAATATAACGGACCAGTTTGCCTACCTGGGGACTAACGATGAGAGTACGAAGGACCTATTAGGCCAAAGCATGCCACACCAAACGTCGTTCGAACTAACCCCACTTTGAAGTGTCACCGTGTCCACACCTGGATACATTCCGAATATCATACGTTACATACATATTTCTCGATTTTCTCTGGGTTTTAGTGTACGTAACCAGGCTAACACATGCGAACCATATGAAAAACCCGGTAATCATGGGGGCCCACATGATTACGAAGGTGAAGTATGGCGGCATGCAAGGCCCAATTACGAGCAAAGCCCAAGACATCCTATGGATGTAGTAGATTTGTTATTTTATATTTATTTAATGAATGTTCATTCCTAAATACGACACATGATCCCTAAAACATCCAACTCATACTCTTGATATGTATTCCTTGTAGATGTCTTCTAATTCCGCTCGTAGGAAGATGAGAGCAGGAAAAGCTCGCGAGCGCATGGCTGCCCAAATCGCTCAACAAGTGGCTGCCGTAATACCCAACATTGTAGTTCAAGTTCAACAAGCCCTTACCGCTAATCCCGTCAATCAAGAAGATCAAAATGTCGTCAACCCTCCCCCAATTACCACTAAATGCACCTTCAAGCATTTCAAAGCCTGCGACCCTCCAAAATACGAGGGGACTGAAGGTGTCACCGCTCTCCTCCATTGGTTTGAGGAAATGGAAAACACTTTTCTAAATTGCGATTGCCCCGATGATCGCAAAGTGCGATGTGCTACCGGTCGTTTACTTGGAATAGCACTTACATGGTGGAATACAGATAAGGCCAAACGAGGTGTTGAAGATGCTATGACTTTGACTTGGGAAGAGTTGAAGGAAATCATGACAAAACGGTTTTGCCCAAGAAGCGAAATCAAGAAATTGAAGGATGAGTTCTATTCTTTGAAACAAAAGGAAGGCGACCACACCACATACAACAAGAGATTCCTCGAATTAAATCAAATGGTTCCCAACTTGTTCACTCCTCTTTACCGTTTGATCGAGCACTACATTCGAGGTCTTCCTTCAAAAATTCAAGACTCTGTAATAAGTACCACACCTGCAACTTTGGAAGCAGCAATGGAGTTAGCTACAGAGCTCACCGAGAACCGCATTCGGAATAAAGACTTCAAGGAGGAGAAGAAGAAGGATAAAGCATCAACTGAAACCTCAAACTCCACCCAAACCGAATCCCCTTCTCAACCCATTTCTAAGAGAAAACGAGATGGGCAACTTTTCGCTGTCACCCAACACAATCAACTAACTTCACAAGCCATACCCCTCCAAGCTATCCCAATCACTCAAGTAGCACCCAACTCAACTTACCCAAATAAGAAACCTTACTTTGGACCTCACCCTCAATGCAATACCTGTTCTTATTACCATCCATTTACCTTACCTTGTCGACTATGTGCGAATTGTGGACGCTATGGTCATTCGAGCAAGGTTTGCCGCACCTCTCAAAACCAAACCTTACCACCTACTCAAAACATGATCCAAACATATCAACAACCTCAATACCCCATGCTCCCATATGTTCGAGCTTGTTTCAATTGTGGCGACCCTACCCACTTTAGAAACACGTGCCCTCGATTGGTTAACATCATAAACGCCCAAGCTCAAGCAAACCCAGTTAACCAAGCAAATGAAGAAAACCTAACCACTAGGCCACCAGCAAGAGGAAGGGTTTACAACATCAACGCCAATCCTGATGAAGATAATGACGGCCCAAACGAACCACCCAACTAGTTTCTTCACCAAAATCAAGAATTCAACTCCAACCGTTTAGTGTTTATGTATTATTTATGTTTATCTCAATCTTCACGTATCTCATTTATAAATTGGAAATTGAATCCAAGAATCTTAATGCGAATTACTATCTCAATTTTGTTTTATACTCATTGATTTAACATTCATATCATCAGGCATCTCGACGTACCCCGACCTCATCATTTAAAGAAGTTGGGTTGTGTCTCACTTTTACATAGACTAACCCCTTCATCATAACAAACGAGAGAGGTATCGTCATCATTCAGTCATGTATCCTTTCAGAATTGAGACTCAAGCTTTGGTTGTTGTGGTTACTTATGTTTTAGAGTCACATAGAACTAATCATAACTTACTGACAAAACCGATGAAAATTTGACAAGAATATGGTGGATACGCCGCTGGTACTTCCTATATATAAATATTCTTGCCAAAGGATCAGAGGCATTGTCAGGCGGTTATGAGAAGTTCCATATAGGATTTAGTAATGTCTTGGTTGAAGTTTGTTTTATACTCACTGATTTAGCATTCATATCATTTGAATCTCATCATTTAAAGAAGTTGGGCTGTGTCTCACTTCTACCTAGACTAACCTCTCCATCATAACAAACGAGAGAGGTACTGTCACCATTCAAACATGTATACTATCAGAATTAGAACTCAGGCTTTGGTTGTTGTGTTTGTTTATGTTCTAGAGTCACATCATAGAACCAATCATAACTTACTGATAAAACCAATGAAAATTTGACAAGAATATGGTGGATACGCCGCTGGTACTTCCTATATATATGTATTCTTGCCAAAGGATCAGAGGCATTGTCAGGCGGTTATGAGAGGTTCCATGTAGGTTTTAGTAGTAGAAGTTTTGTTTTAGGATATAACCTTATCTTTCCAAACGTATCAAAACTCTTGTGCATAAAATCATACTTAGTCAATCAACTCTGTTTATCAATATTCTTTATCGTACGCAACAAAAAGCGATTCCTGTAGCAGGGTATTCAACCCTTACAAGGAACGTTACCGCCTCAAACACAATTTAAACTCTTACTCCTTTCTAAGTATGCAATTGTCAAATTAAAACACCATCCTTTTGAGACAAACATGCCACTACTTAAATTTCGGGACGAAATTTCTAAAAGTAGGGGATACTGTAACATCCGTCGAAAAACGGGTTTTCAAAACCCGCTTCGTTTATTAATCGAACAATCAGTTTTAAATTTTCGTTGCTTATTTATGACATATTTTAATTTTAAACGATACATAATTAATAAAAAAATTAGAATTTATAAATTATAATTGTTAAAAAGTAAAAATAAATTAATAAAAAAGAAAAACCGGCTGCCAGGAGTCGAACCCGGGTCAGCCGGGAACCTCAAGTCTTAACTCACATCCACCAAACCACTCCGCCACTTGTGTTACTTGGTGAAATACTGAAACAATTAATACTTAATATAAAACTCGAAGTCAAAATCTGTTACTCAGCGCGCCCAAATCACTCTCGCCGGAAATCCCGACGAATTCGTCAATCATTGACGTTTTCTTTTGTCATAACGGATGCATTTACACCAACGCCGGTTATAACTGAAAAACCTTAATGTCACTCATTCAAATCATCAAGCCGTAACCGAAAAATGTTGAATTCGAAACCAGAAATGCAATTAAATCTGAGTTATGCCTTATTCATCAGTTGAGCTCGCGAGTTTATCAAAATTACACTCTCCATTTCGCTCAGAAAACCTCGCCGCAGTCGCCGGAATCCTCTGCAAATTAACCGGAAATTATCGCCGAAAAACCGAATTCATTCCATCCTTTCTGCTTACTCTAAAATAAGATTTTTAGAGCTCATACCGACATCACCCACACTCACCTTAAACTCCCTGAAGAATCTCTGTCGCAAGAAATACATCGCCGGAATTCTCTGCAAGTCGACGGAAAATTGAGACTCACCTCAAAACGGTAAATACCTCGGCTCTTTCTGTTTCAATCCGTAGTTAGACTATTACTAACTTCAATCCATCACCCAGAATCAATCCTAGACGACGTTGCCGAATATTCAGCTTTCGCCGGAAAACTTCTGGAATTTCCAGAATCACGTTGTGAATCGGTATAGTCACCTAAACCTTCTGTTTATCATTGTTTAGTAACTCAATTTCACGTCTAAGCAATCAAAACTGTTAATTGAACCGAACTGACGGAGTGCACAAAACAGAGCCGACAAATCCTTGCCGGAGTTCTGAGAAAGACACCTGTTCGGTACATTCTTTCCCCAAACCCTCACTGTTCATTACCTTTCAATTGCTTATAATATTCGTTAATCGAATTTAATCAAGAAACAGTTGGTTAACCGTTGTCTGTGTTTTGAACGAAGAAGATGAGTTCGAACTAGTGTATAAGATTAATTAAAATCAGAATAATAAACGAGTTGGACACACAGTCCAGCGGTGGACTGTGTGCACACAATGAACATACGTCTCGAGTTCGATCCCTATCACGACCCTATTCTCGGAAATAAAAATGTTTTTTTTAGAACTGAACCGGATCTACTCGTAGTTAGATGATAAGTATAATAAAAATCAGAATATTAATCAGGTTAGACACGCAGTCCAGCGGTGGACTGTGTGCAACACTAATCACAGGTCCCGGGTTCGAGACCTGTTGACGGCACCGGTTCGATACAATTAAATCCTTTTTAAATAAATGATTTTCGGATTAAATTAAATAGTGTATAAATATAATTAAAAACAGAAATATTTCGGGTTAGACACGTAGCTCAGTTGGTAGAGCTGCGTGCACGCGTACGTGAGGTCACGGGTTCGAGTCTCACTCAGTGCAATGATATTCACAACTGAACCGGTCAACGGTCAACGGTCAACAGTCATGGTCAACGGTCAAAAGTCAACATTTTTTATTATTTTTATTTATTTATTTAATTTAAAAATCAATTAAAAATACTTAAAAATAACGTTTTTAAAGTTAGAAAATAGCCTTAAACTCACAAAAATATATCCAAAATCCTATTAGAATTATTAATAAAATCCACTTATTTACCGTACCTTTTCGTTATTAATTAGGTTAGTTATTCCTCGTCGATCAATCCTCTAAACTCGTGCGCATTCAACATCATCAACCGAACGCACCCAATGTGAGTGAATCTCTACAAATTCCCCGTTTTAATCACGTTTTTGGGGTGTATCATGTGTCTTATTATTTATTACATTTAAACTATTGTGCATCTATCATATCCATGAACAAATGTGTATTCAACATGTATCAACTGTTTGTGTGGTTATTGTTTAGATTAAATTTATCATTTTAAGTACATACATTATCATAGGCCGCCGCTCCCCATTACATATGAGCGTTGAGCTGTTCCCCATTACATTATGAGCGTGAACCAGGTGTTGCCAACATACGATCGACTCCGTTTGATTGAGCCTTGATCGCACAGACATTTATCATAGGCCGTCCGTTCCCCATTACCTATGAGCGTGAACGTGACGTTGCCAACATATACAGTTTCATTCATGTTATATATTCATGCAAGTTGGTTTGTTATTGTATGTTATTGATTGTTTGTTATGGTTATTGTTATTGTATGTTATTGATTGTTTGTTATGGTTATTGTTATTGTATGTTTATTTACGTTTGTTCACATATGATTATTGCACAATTTTTCCATATTAAATACAACAAGAAATAAATAATAAATGTTTTCGAACAAGGTTCACTCGCCAACTTTTGTTGACCCAAAAACCATTTTTACACATGATACAGGTGGACAGGATGAAGCAAGGATCACATAGGAAAATGCCTTAGAAGAAAAATAATGAAGTCTAGAAAGATGTATAGGACATGTTGTACTTGTTTGATTTGATTGTGTGATCTTCTTTAATATTGTAATAATAAATATGAAACATTATAATAAATGTCATGAGCTTTGATGAAAACCCAATCATGCCCCGATCACCTTTTTCCGCTGCGGGTCGGGGTGTGACAGGCGAATCCATCGCTTAGATTAACCAAACCTTTCTTAATTAACATTTTAACCCGTTTGGTCATATTGGCGAAATCCATCGCTTTGATTAACCAAACCTTTTTATATTTAAACTTCTTATTCTACCAAATTAGAAGTTAAAATCTTATGAAGTATTAACCCACGTACCTTAAAGCTTTCCATTCAATCGTGTATCCACTCCGGCTTGGTCACTTGTGGTTTCGCCCAATTTGCCTATATAATTCAATCTGATTTTTCATTTCGACTTTATATGTTTATCAAATTTTCATTTACATAATTCTTTCATGTTCTTGAACAGATTTATGATTATCCAAGCATAGTATCAAACATCTTATAACTAGATGTTACACTACCCTTATCACGACTACAATTTTGCCATCAACTATGTAACGACCTACTTTCAAGTTTCTATGTCTAACATGCGAAATCAACATCAATAATCTGGCATATTAGCATCATTTACTACAATTTTTTTCTACTACCATTTATGTGTTCATCAATTTCATATAACCTACTTAACACAAATATTGTTAATCATCTAAACATTCGAATCATAGCATTTAATCAATAATTCTTCATCAAGGACTTGTTCTTAAACTCATGTACACTACAATTTCCGTCACAATTATAATCAATATAAATCTCATGATGCTCACATGGTTTCATAACATTATAAATCATCAAAATTTGACATACCTTATGATTCCTTTGTCTAAATGATTGCAAATTTATGTTCATGCAAGGATTTCAGGCCTAATTTCTCCTTTGATTTTGAAGAAATGATGAATACTAGGGTTTGTAAGTTTTCCCCCTTTCCCTTCTTGTCTGCTCGACCTAAAACACATGAGTTTTAAACCCTTATTTATACCCACCAGTTTACCGTATGTCCAATTAAGTCCTCTACGTTTTGGTTTATTATTCAAAGGCACTATCCAAGGGCTTTATTAGTTATTAACAAGTAACTAATTAGGTTTTTAAATTCCTTATATTAATAGGAGTTCCATTAACTAGGTTAAATGTCCCTGACTATTTAAATAATTTTAATATATTTTGGGTGTTACAAGTAGCCACCGGGATTTTGACGCTAATAATGCTGAAAACAGAGCCATTAATAATGACGATTTCCAAGCTCGCATTGACGCAACCGTTGAAAAGGACATGGTAAAGGCCATATAAAAGCTTAAAGAGTCGAGTGCTACTCGCTCTAAACCATTATCGATTACCCCATCCTTAGCTCGTAAGGAGAGCTCAGTTCACTCTTCGAATGCGAAGAGTGAACCAAAGAAAATTTGTTTTTCTGATAAGTCCCGTTCTTTTAAAGACGGATGTACCTATAAGTATTTCGTCTCCTGCAAGCCCCGAGACTTTAATGGGGAGTAAGGAGATGTGGAAGCCTTAAAGTGGCAGGATGAGATGGAGACAATCGTAGATATCAGCGACTGTGCTGATAAGGTTGTGGTCAAAGATGTATCACAGTCCTTTAAGGGCGATGCCCTAATATGGTGGAAAGCTATGATCCAATCTACAGGTAAAGTCCACTTGTACAACTTAGGATGGTCTAAGTTTGTCGAATTAGTCAAGGAAACTTACTGCCTACCTCATGAGGTGGAGAAACTAGAGACAGACTTGTTGTCTCTTTCAATGAAGAACCTAGATTGTCGGAAGTATGTTTCCGATTTCAATTCTCTATCTAGGTTAGTTTCCTATCTGATCACCCCTGAAACCAAACGCTTGCGCGTTTTATCAATGGGTTAGCTCCTGAAATTAAGGGTATGGTAAAGGCTGCTCAGTTTAGTACCTATAGGTCCGTTGTTGACCTATCCCTATCCCTTACCCTTGATCTAGTAAGGCAAAAGTCAGTTAAGTCTGAAACTGACGGGAAAAGAAAGAGAGAAGATGACAACTCCCAAAGGATTAATAAGAAGAATAATGGGAGATTCGGGTTCAAAAGGAACCAAGACAAGTCGGCTGTGACGCCAACATGCAAGACTTGCAACCGCAGACACTGGGGACAGTGTAATTATGTTCCCCAAACCAAACCCTGTGGTATTTGTAAGTGAAAGGGACATAAGACCCTAGAATGCAAGGATATTAAGGATGTCGTTTGCTATGTCTGCAATGAAAAAGGGCATATTAAGACTAACTGCCCTAAGAATCTTAGAGTAATAATGCAAAGCCTGGAGAGGCCAAGAAGGGGAATGCTCGTGCTTTTCAGATGACTGCAAGAGAGGCTGTTAATGACAACAATGTCCTAACATGTACCTTCCTCATTAACGATATTTATGCTAGAGTTCTGTTCGATTCGGGTATAAATAAATCTTTTGTTGATCATAAGTTTAGTAAACTATTAAACTTACCAATAAGAACTCTAGACAAAACTTATGAGATAGAATTTGCTGATGGAAGTTTAGAAACAGCATCTTCCATTCTTGATGGAGGTTTCATATCCATTAAGAATCATTCCATTCCTATCTCTCTTTTGCCAATAAAATTGGCGGGGTTCGATGTAGTTTTAGGCATGGATTGGTTATCTCATAACCAAGCCCGCATTGCCTGCGATAAGAAACTCATCGAAATTAAAACCCATTTGGTGAAATGATCACCATCATTGGAGACTCACACTACAGATTGCCAGACAAGGTGTCGTTATTTAAGCACCCAAGTGTTTGAGGAAAGGTTGTGTCATTTACATGGCACAAGTTTCTATTAATGAGCCTAAGCCAAATATTAAAGACCTGCCATTTATCTCGGAGTATCCTGATGTTTTCCGCAAGGAATTACTAGGCATACCTCCAGATAGGCAAGTGGAGTTTAGAATTGATATCATACCTGGAGCAGCACCCGAAGCTAGGGCCCCATATCGCCTAGCTCCAACGGAAATGAAGGAGTTGAGGAAACAATTATATGAACTCTTAGAGAAAGGTTTTATTCAGCCTAGTTCCTCACCTTGGGGAGCTCCAATTCTTTTTGTTAACAAGAAGGACGGTTCAATGCGAATGTGAATTGATTACTGTGAGCTAAACAAATTAACAATCAAGAATCGATATCCTCTGCCCAGGATCGATGATTTATTCGACCAACTTCAAGGGGCTAGTTACTTCTCCAAGATCGATCTAAGATCTGGATATCATCAGCTCAAGATTGGGAGTGAGAATGTTCCTAAGACTGCCTTCAGGACCCGATATGGTCATTTTGAAATTTCTAGTAATGCCAATTGGGCTCACAAATGCACCTGCAGCATTCATGGATCTCATTAATAGAGTCTGCAAACCGTACTTGGATAAGTTTGTCATTTTCTTTATAGACGACATACTTATTTACTCTCGTAATCAAGTTGATCACGAGAAACATCTTTGGTGCATCCTAGAACTGCTAAGGAAAGAGAAGCTTTATGCAAAGTTCTCTAAGTGTGTGAGTTTTGGCTTAGAGAAGTCCAATTCCTTGGACACATTGTAAGTGAGCATGGTATCCAAGTGGATCCCGTCAAAATTGAGGCCATAATGAATTGGGAAGTGCCCAAGACCCTGTCAGAAATACGTAGCTTCTTAGGATTGGCTGGTTATTATAGAAGGTTCATTGATAACTATTCAAGAATAGCCACTCCCTTGACTACCTTGACCCGTAAAAATGTTAAGTTTAATTGGGGTCCAAAAAAACAAGAATCTTTTGAGATTCTGAAACACAAGTTGAGAAATGCTCCTGTGTTATCTCTACCTGAGGGTATTGAGGATTTTTTAGTCCATTGTGATGCTTCGCACACTGGCATGGGCTGTGTGCTAATGCAAAAAGGCAAAGTGATTGCCTATGCATCACGACAGTTAAAGGTGCACGAAAGGAATTACACCACCCATGATTTGGAATTGGGTGTCGTTGTATTTGCACTAAAGCTATGGAGACATTAATTATATGGCACAAAGTGTATTATATACACTGACCATAAGAGTCTCCAACATCTGTTCAATCAGAAAGAATTGAACATGCGACAGCGCCGTTGGATGGAAACACTTAATGATTATGATTGTGAAATTCGCTACCATCCTAGCAAGGCATATGTAGTTGTTGATGCCTTAAGTTGCAAAGAACGAGTTAAGCCTATAAGGATTAATGCGAAGAGCATTGAGCTCAGAATAGCTTGAATGAGAAGCTATTTGATACGCAAAAACAAGCCCTACTAGAGGCTAACATTCCTAATGAGGGATTAGGCGGAACTGTTGATCAGATAGCGCCTGGGAAAGATGGAATCCTTAGATTTAATGGAAGGATCTGGATTCCAGTCTTTGGGGGACTTAGAGATCTAATCTTCCAGGAAGCACATAATTCAAGATACTCAGTTCACCCTGGAGGTGACAAGATGTATCAGGATCTGAAAAAGAATTATTGGTGGATGGGTTTGAAGAAATTCATAGTCACTTATGTAGCTAAATGTCTGACGTGTTCGCAAGTTAAGGCCAAACATAAAAAACCGTCAGGACTTCTACAACAGCTTGAAATTCCCACTTGGAAATGGGAAATGGTAACTATGGACTTGATTACTAAGTTACCTAAGACCAAAAGTGGAAATGACACTATTTGGGCTATTCTGGATAGGCTGAATAAGTCAGCACATTTCTTGCCAATAAAGGAAACGTATAATTCAGACAAATTGGCTAAATTGTATGTGGACAAGATTGTGTCCCTACATGGTGTGCCAATATCTATTGTATCTGATAGAGATATTAGATATACCTCTCATTTTTGGAAAAGTTTTCAACAATCTTTAGGCAAAAGATTAAACTTTATTACGGCTTACGATTCGCAGACTGATGGTCAAAGTGAGCGTACTATTCAAACTTTGGAAGACATGCTTAGAGCATGTGTGATTGATCTAGCTGGAAGTTGGGATGACCACTTACCCATGATAGAATTCTCATACAATAATAGTTATCATACGAGTATCAAGGCTGCTACTTAAAAGGCCTTGTATGGGAGAAAATGTCGAGCGCCCGTGTGCTGGGCAGAACTTCGGGAAGCCCAACTATCAGGACCAGAGATTGTCCTAGAGACCGCGGAAAAGATTGTGCAAATCCATGATCGTCTCAAAGCTGCCAGTGATAGGCAGAAGAGCTATGCTGACAAGAGGCGTAAACCTCTTAAGTTCCAAGTAGGGGACAAAGTCATGCTGAAGGTATCACCCTGGAAAGGTGTGATGCGCTTCGGAAAGAAAGGCAAGTTAAGCCCAAGATATATTGGACCATTCGAGGTAATCGAATGTGTCGGTTCTGTAGCTTATAAGCTTAGGCTACCCAAGGAGCTAAGTGGAATTCATGATGTGTTCCACATCAGTAACCTTAAGAAATGTCTAGCCGATGAGTCGCTAGCAATGTCGCACAAAGATGTGCAAATAGATGAAAACCTAAGGTTCGTTAGAAACCAATTTCAATCAAAGATCGGCAGGTTAAGAAGCTCCGAAGGAAATTAATACCTATAGTAAAGGTTAAAGGTTTATGCTTGTCACCCCCATCTTATTTAATAAAATCTCGAGGTCGAGATTTCTTCTAAGGGGGTGAGGATGTAACACCCTGTAAAATCGTGTCCAATAATGTAGCGACACATGTTATATTTTTATTTTTAGTCTATCAAAGACTAACAGGGACTAAAAGCGTCAACATGCGCAATCTAAGTCTCTAAGTGATCTTCTGATGTCAACAAGCATAAACCAAGCCTCTGAGTGACTGTTGTGTCAGCATACTTAAAATATAGCTCTGAGTGACCATTAGTGTCAACATGCCCAGCCTCTGAGTGACTCGGGGTCAACATGCTTATAATGAGCCTCTGAGTGATCTTTTGCGAAGTCCTAACTCTCATATGTTCCATTTGTGGACGAGAGGGATTAAATCCGTAATTTTATAAAAGTTGGACATTGGAGGGAGTAAAAGTGTCAACATGTTAATTTATACCTCTCAGTGACCTTTTAACGAAACGAGAGCTCGACAATGTCCAGGCATAATCCCAGGTATGCCGAATATTGGCTACGGAGGGCTAAATATGCTAAAAAGGTGTTTAGAAGGTTAAAAAGGGGTTTAATAAGTTGAGGGGTTAAATGTGGCAAATTTTGAAATCTGACATAGGGCGCTCGCGGGGCGCGAGAGGCCTGTGTCTGCAGAAAAGTTCCTTGGCCACCACACAAAGGTGCCAAAAACCATTTTCTCGAAACCATGACTTCCCAAACAGCTATACCACATTTTGGGACACTTGTAAGCTTCCTCTTACACCCCTTAACACCTGGCATCACATCTTTTGAGCTCTCCAACTATAAATAGGTGCAAAGGTTCAACCTTTGAACTTGCACCTTTCTCATTTTCAACTCTTCTCCCTCCTCTGGAAGTTCCTAACTAAAAGTAACATCCAACTAAGTTCTATTGCATTCTAGGAACCTCTTGTTAGTGTTGCTTGCTCTTGCATTTTCGTTTATAGGTTTCTATAGCCAAAAGTCAAGCGTTTTACGAAAAACGCCTTGACTTTCGGTTAAGACCATTATGGTCCAGCCATTGTTTGAAATGAACATGGCTAAGTGATCGTAATAAGGTAGGTATTAGTCTCTATAGAGGGCACCTCCTGAAGATCACGTTTGCTAGACCAATTGACCAGTCAAAGTTATGATATTAAAAAGTCAAACAGGCCATTTTTCGGAAAAATCATAAATTGATCTTATATATGTTATGAAACCTGTTTTGACACTTAAACAATTTGCTAATAATTATTAGAGTATGTAAAAGCATGTTCGGCTCGTCAATTTCAATTCTAGGGTCGGTTCGCAACCGAAAGTCGCAAAGTTTGACTTCTGCTTTGACTTTTAAATCTAACCCGATTTAGATTAGTTAGCTACTGATCTAAAGTTGCATTATAAGTGTAATATAATGTAGCATAACCCTCTGAGGTTATATTACATGATCATAATCAGAATCTGAGTTTATGCACAAGTTCCGTAATTATGCCATTTTGACTAAAATGCCCTTTTGCATAAAATAAGGTTTAAAAGATACTGAACTTGAAAATAAGTTTCCTACTGATGTAATATTATAAGTAGGATTATTTGGGATGTTAAATCAGATTATAAACTGAGTTTATGCACAAGTCCTTGTAATATGTCGGTAAATGACGATAAAGCCCTTATGCTTAGAAAATGGTTTTAATTATATCTTTTCAAGGTAAATCTTTTACCTAGAAAAGATATATTATATTAAATAAAATTCTAAGACATTTTAATCTGGCCTTAACATCAGTTTTCATTAAACATCGCATAAATCGTCATTTTACGACATAAGTGTCGTTTCGGCGCATAGTATGGTTTTAAACCATAACTATCAACCAAGACTTGTTACCTATTGATTATAAAACTTATTTTAAATATTTATATAGTAGGTATTTGATATGAACTCAGAATCCCAAATAAATTGTAAACTATGTGAAAAATAACCAAAATGCCCTTTCGGTACATAGTTTGGTCATAAAATATAAATTACATATATAATTGATATCCTACTGATATTATATCATAAATAAAATATTTTTCCAGAATATTTATAATTATAACATTTAATTATATTAAAGTTCCTTTTATACGGTATGAAATTACCAAAATGCCCCAATGAGGCATAGTTTCATTTTAAAACCTTAACGGGCATATAAGTTGATATATTTAACCAAAACGGGTTTAACCTCATCATTTTACACTCAAAATCCAGAATGTTAATTGTTTACACATTTTATACAAGTCAAGGTACTTGTTGGGTTTAAACTACATTCTATCCGGTCATCGTTTAATCAAGCGTTATACGTTTTGATCCTGTACACTACTCGGTCTAAGTCTACGACTTAAATAAGATCGTTAGTATTTAATTGGTTAGCTTATGCCATAATCCAGACTAGAGCCTTCCGATAAATGCTATCTGCACTTAGATCATTTTGGATACGGCTGAGATATTAAATCTTGCATTTTTAAATCAAGACTAGCTCAGGTAAATACTCTTGACTTATTTTCCCTATACGGGCTCGGGATACGGTAAATTATTACTGCTTGGTCGGAAATGGGATCAATCGAATGCCGGATTGTGGCTAGTAAATCCGCATATTCTGTTTTAATCAGTTTTGTTTGATAACTTAAACATCAGAGGTTAAATTACCGTGTCCTGGATATCCTCGGCTCATTACATTAGATAATGGCCACGACCTAAGCGCGGGGTGTAGGCATACACCTGACAGAAGCTCAAATGCAAATTACCCAAGACGTTGGGGATAACTCCTCTGTGAGTTATAAGTGGTGTGTATTTAATCATGTCTCGGTCTCTGTACTAGGCCCTGTATGTATGGACAAACATGTGAATCTGTTAACAAGGTTACAAAGTAACTTTCCCAAGTTATAATAGATTTGTGCCCTATGCACTTTAATCTAATTTAAAAATATTTTTAAAATGAGTCAGTCGGGTGTATTTACCAGAGAAAGCTGGCGTATTTTCAAAAGACTAAGCTTGCAGTACAATACGAAATAGGCCGGAAGCTGCTCGGTAGTGAAATAAGAGGATCTTGCAAATCCTTATATTTGCCCACAAGTCTGTTTTATATTCTTTCTTTGTCATTTTATGATCCGCCTGTGGATCTTCTATTACGAGCCTGTATATTATTTTATTTCGAACATTTGGTTTGTAATAGTAATTTTACTCCAAGACTTCCATTGTGCCGTGTTAAATTGACTATGATGTTATCAACTGACGTCACGATACTCCTCACCCGGCCTACCGGTGTATGGATTTGGATTGAAAATCCGGGGTGTGACACTATTTATTTTTGAATTTAGAAATCCTTATTTTATAGTTTCTTTTAATTAAATTTATCCTATAAAGTCTTCTAAAATTAGAAAATAGTACAAAATTAAAATGGATTGAAAAATACTTCACAATGTTGAGAAATATAACACAATGCTGAGAAGAAAAGACAAAATGAATCCCAAAAAGACAGAATAACGAAAAAAACACTACCAAATAAAAAGTCACAATTATCTAAAAAATTCTAAAATTTCCCATTTGAAAATCGAAAAACAAAAACCTAAGATCATAGAGTTCGACAAGACGGTTCTAATATCGCTATTATAAAAGTTCAACTGAAGTACATTTAATACTCTTCCTACGACTTTCTATTTTTAGAAGATTATGTGTTTCAACCTTTTCCTAAAAAAGTGTACTCTTTTGAATCATACCAAAACATAGATGAAAATGTTAAATAAAATATCCAAAGTCATGTCATTTTAATTTAAATAAGAAGCTCATCTATTCTCCTGGCTTATCTAAACTACATTCGAGTTTTGTAAATCTATCTATATTACTATATAAAACATTTTCTTAAAATATAGTTGTAATTTCTCAATTTTTATAAGACACATGTTACAACATTTGAAGCATAAAATACAACTACTCTACGTAATAGTTACTAATTTGCTCCTATTTAATAAACTTATCTTAATCAATATATTATTTAATATATATGAAATTATATACTATTTAATAAACTTATCTTAATTTGCCCCTTTATTTTATATATATTTATTACTAAATACTATTTAAACTAAGTATTTTAAGTATATAATTACTAAATATTTAAATATAATTATTATTATTATTATTACCCAAGTATAATCAATTTTTAAGGCAAATTGAGTTATCTTTACGTTCATCAAATATTTTCATTAATATCATAAAAGGGACAAAATTGTAAATTAAACTATTTTATAAAACAAACACTCTCAGATCCATCAGTATTTAAATCCAGTTGTGTTTATGACAAAATTGCACTCATTCCTAAACCCACTTGTGTTTATGATCATGTGTTTATTATCACTATTTGTTTGGATTTCTAAATTGATTAAATTGTTTTATAAAACACACACACTAACAAACAGTCTCAGATCCAATACTATTAAAACTAGTGCTATTTTCCTCGCGCTTTGCAGCGGAAATTCTAGGTATCTGTTCGGTTTGTTATGTATCGACATTCGCTATAGTTATTGAAAGAAAAAACCTTATATGGATTGAAAACACTAAAATCGAATATGGCTACCGATGTTTTTCAATTGATATTGATTAAGTTGGTTTGCATTCTATGCTTAATTTTTCAACATTGTCCTACCAAACCAAATCGACACCGACTGAGTTGTTCGGTACCGTTATTTATTTTTATTTTTTGTTTTGCTTTCGATAAGCTAACATCTTATCGCTACCATATCATACCGAAACGAACAACATCGATTCGGTACCGATATTTATTTTTGGTGACTTTTATTTCGATAAATTGACTTTGCATCGCTTGCGTACAATGCCAAAAAAATATTTGTACCGATACCTGTATACGTTTTATGGTTTTCACTTTCAGTTATTATTTCATTTATACAACTTTGTCTATAAATAGTACCATAACAATTTAAACTGAACGACACCGTTCGAACAATATCGGTGTCGATACTGGTATTTGTTTTAATCGTTTTCGATTGATGTAAAATACGTGTTAACTTCTATATTGAGTGCATGAGTCGTACCGGTACTGTAATGAACAAAAGCGAAACCAAATTGATTGCTACACCAAAATACTACTAATAAAAAACAAATACTTAAGAATTATTAGTTACTATTTATTAAAAAAATCAAACTAGAACAAATAAAATATTAAAAAAATCAAATATGTAATATATTGCAATTACTATTCATCAGAAGTATGTATATTGTCGTGAAGAAAAAGTTTAAATACAACTACTTATTCAACTTTAAAAAAACCTTAAAAGAATAAAATTGATAAAGAAATACAACTATTTATCAATAAATAATGTCAATAATTAATTTAATATAATATACTAAATTTTTATCACTTATAATTATAAAAATTATTAAATGTTCATCACTTAATAGAATAATAAAAAAATTTTAAAACACAATTCATGGCAAGTTTCGATTAATATATAAAATATAATATAATTAAATGATATTTTATAATAATATAATAATAACAATAATAATAATTATAATTATAATAGTAATGCTATTTTCGTACATAAGATTTGGTCACTTTTGCGACTTTCATCTAAATGGTTTTTTTCATCCGAAAAGTTTTGAATCTTGCCATTTGCATCTGTGAGGGTCAAATTTCGAGAGATAAAAGTCGCACTAATTTGCGAAACCTCAAGGATGAAATTGGCAAAAAAAAAACCAAAGATAAAGTACTGAAATACACAAAAAGTTATTTTGGATGGAACAAACAATTATGCCAAACCTCAGGTACGATTTTGGCATTTTACTCTAATAATAATACTAATAAGTGTTTAAGACAAGTCGGGTCAGATTGTGTTTTCTAAAAGATCATTAGTGACATCTGCTGTGTTGTATGAACCAACACACTAGTCTCTCTCTCGGGGTGGGTGTGTGTATAGGGTGGGGTTCTAGAGTGAACACTAGTGTATTTGTGAACTGAGTGACCAAATCCTGGCCATTGATTTACACACGTGTATGGACTAGTGTATTTGTGAACTGAGTGAACAAGTCCTGGCCATTGATTTACACACGTGTATGGCTAGGATTTTATCATCAAATCATAAAATACACTAGTGTATTTTATCATCAAATTCTGACCATTGATTTACATATGTGTATAGCCAAAATTAGTTTGCTCAGTTTACAAATACACTAGTGTTCATTCTTGAACCTAATCTCCTCTCTCTCACTCTCTCTATATATATATATAAAAGCAAAATGTACGAGAAGTGAAGAGGTTTTTTAGTGCCAAGGGGGCTGAGTGTAGTTAAGAGAAGTTGAGGGGCTAACGATTTGTTTAAATGAGTAAACGAAATTGCTTGTTGCTCAGGATTTGTCAAAAGGTAACTGACGCAAGGTGTAGGGACTGGTATATTTTGCTTTATCCTGTTGGGGCAACAAAGTCAAAACCTATGGAAATTGTGTGTTATCTTTTTATGACAAATATATTCCTTCTTAAAAAAGCCTTTAAAAGTGTTATCGGTCTTATTTATTACACACAATTATACCATTTAAAAATAGGTAGTGTTTTTTTGGTTATATAGAATTTTAAAGACTGTGTTTTTAAATATTAGATGTATTTGACTTGTAAATATATGAATATAACTAGGAGACAAACAATATTAATCGAGATAAACATAGTGGACCTTTAGAGCAAATTTGATGTAAAACATCATAAATTTGTGTCTGGTAATATACTGACATGTGTTCATACTTTCAATTGTGCCTAATATTGGTCGAGAGGGACTATTTTTGTCAATAAATGAATATATGAATCTGGAGGGACTAAAGGTGTCAACATGCTGAAACTATGCCTTTGAGTGACCCTTTATGGCGTGCGTACTCTCAGATGAGCCACTTGTTAGACGAGAGGGACCATTTGTGAATTTATATAAAAGCTAAACATTACAATGACTGATAGAAAAAACTGATGATAACCATTATTATATGCTAAACATTACAAGGACTGGTAGAAAATACTGAAGCTAACCACTACTATACGCTAAACATTACAAGGACTGATAGAAAACACAGATGATACATCCTCTATTGATCTTCAGTAGAGCTTTGTCTTCAACAGAGCTTAGCTATAGCAGACTTGGAAATTTAGATTTCAGCTGAGCTTTATCTTTAACAGAGCTTAGCTATAGCAGACCTTGGACATATAGACTTCAGCAGAGCTTTACTTGGGCAGATGTTATAGTATATTTTGGTTTGTTGCCCAAACAAAAACCAAGGGCTTCAAGACTGCTATGCCACGTTCTAGGACACTTGTCCTCACTCTCTAACTTCTGCTAACACCTGGAACCATCTCATTCAAGCTCCAACACTATAAATATAAGTGTTTGCAACACTTTAATCTTTCACCTTCTTAAAAAATATATACCCCTCTCATCACTTCTGGAGGTTCTTGGTTCTTAAGAGCTTCCCATTCAAGTTAATTTTCATCTGAGGATCACTTGTAAGTGCTTCTTTCAGCTACATTTTCGTTTATTAGGCTTTTAAAGCCAAAAGTCAAGCAATTTCGATAATTGCTTTGACTTTTGATTTGGACCCGATTTAGATTAGTTTGCTACTGATTTAAGGTTGCATTATGATTGTAATTTAATGTAACATAACCCTCTGAGGTTATAATACGTGATCATAATCGTATTCTGAGTTTTTAAACAAGTTTCGATATTATGCCATACTTTGAAGAAAATGCCCTTTTTGCAAGAAATAAGGTTTTAATCAATAACAAACTGGCAAATGACTTATATACTGATATGTTAATGTAATTACATAGTTTGATGTTATTAAACTGGTCATAAACTGAATTTTATATAAGATCGTAAATTGTGTTATTGAAGGACCAAAACGCCCTTTTGGCGCATAGTATGGCTTTTAACCATAACTATCAATCAAAACTTATTACCTACTGATATATAACATAATTAAACTGTTTTCACATAAGGTACTTGATCAAAACCCATATTTTTATGCAAGTTCGTAAATATGTCACTTAATGACTAAAATGCCTTTGTGGTGCATATTTTGATTTTAAAACCTTAATGGTCATATAAGTTGATAACCTACTGATGTTACAACCTATTTAAAGTATATTGGCATATAGAACTTGTTCATAACTCACCAGACTACCCGATATCTCTTATATGCGTACGGTTAGGCTTATGTAACCAATTTACGTAAGTTTATCGAAACGTGTTCAAATTCTAGAATGTATATTGCTTACCCATATTATATAAGTCTTAGTACTTGTTGGATTTAAACTACATTCTATTCCGGTCTTCGCTTAATCAAGCGTATAGTACCGTTTTCGTTAATTTAAGTTAACCGGTCCAAGTCTACGACTTAAAAAGGACCCGTTGACATTCTAATTGGTTATTTAAACCATTCATTCCAGACTAGGGCCTTCCGGTAAATTGCAACCAACCTTAGTTAATTGATTACGGTTGAGCTATTTATGATTCTTGCATATTAAGATGAGTTTTAGCCCAAGTAAATACTCTTAACCTATTCTCCCTATACGGGCTTGGGATACGGTAAATTATTACCGCTTGGTCGGGTATGGGATCATATGTCAGATTGTGACTAGAAAATCCGCATAACCCGTTTTAATCTATTTTGTCTGATAACTTAAACATTGGGGGTTAAAGCGACCGTGTCATGGATATCCTCGGCTCATTTAAGTTACTAATGGCCACGACTAAGCACGGGGTGTAAGCATACACCTGACAGATGCTAATGTTATTTTAAAATGTTTCTTACCCATATTGGGGATACCCCTTTGTGGGTTAAAGTGGTGTCTCGTTTGATCATGTTATTCGGTTTCTACACCGGACCCCATATGTATTGACAGGCATATAAAACTGTATACAAGATTATTATAATTGTCCAAGTTATTTATGAAAATATATGTACCATTGTGTACATAAAATGATTTTAAAATATTTTTAAATTGTGTCGGTTATTTATATTTACCAAAGAAAACTGACGTATCTTCAAAAGACTAAGTGTAGGTTGCAAAGAACGTAAATAGGTTGGAAGCTGCCCGGTAAATGCTTAAGTGGAATTTGAAACTCCCTTGCATTGAAGCCTATAGTCTGTTAATTCATTTTGTAACTTTTCAATCCGCTTGTGGATCTTTTCATATACTATCCGTTTGCATAATATTTTAAACTATTGGTCCTATTAGGAGCTTAAACACCTTGGCATTTAATATCCTTCTACAAACTAGAGGTTCTAAAATGTGCCAAACTAGAATAAAGCCTCATGAGTTGCGGTGGATTTAGTGTGTGTGGTGTGTGTTTTTTTTTATAAAACAGATAGTCATATTGACAATTCAATCAAACAATAATTAACAAACGCATCAAGCTATCACAATTGACTTTAGGAATGATTGAAAATAATTCATATTGAATTCAAATGATATAATACAATTACAAGGTACAACAGTACTCCCCATCACAAGGTGAGTATACTCTCACTTAGTTTTTATGCTTTACGCTCTAAGTGTTAATGCATTACAAAGAACAAACAAAACTATATATAGGAGGTGTGAGCTGCTGGTGACGTCATGTTGAAAGCAATCCTTAACAACTTCAATGTAATTGCCAGTAGTTGTGAAACTGCTGGATTGTTACACTATTACATTAAACTGTTGCTCTTTTGTAAGTTAAGAGAGAACAGCTGGATTTCACAGAACTACTGGTTGGAAATCAACACCTTCTGGAAATCCTAAACTTCTGTCTTTGACTTTGGTTGACCTTGATTGTTGACCAGCACTTTAGCCACCAATACTTGCTCTTTTAAACTTGATTCTTTGAGGGCTGTAGTTTTATGCAGCAATAGTTGGGACATCTATTTTGAGAAGCTTTCAAGGGGTGAGAAACTGCTTGACTTTTAGACTGTATTTTAACTTATTTAGGCAAGGATGATGGACCCTTTGAGCTTTTTGTTTTTATCATCAACAGATCTTATATAACCCAACACACTGTGGCGGAGGTGTAAAACCGTGCTAAATAACACGAAGTTGTGGCGTGCTAAACCAAGAAATTAGACCGAAACTTAAAATAAAAAGAATAACTAAGTTAATCTAAGACCCACACATTACGATGAACGTGTCAAACGGGAAAAAATAGATGTAAAACACTGAATCTCCCATGCACGTTGCGCCATGTTAACTCGCATATTTTTGAACGAAACATAAAGCGAAACGTAGAAACGTTGAACCACAAACGCACGCTGCACCGTGTTAACTCGTAAATGTAAAACAAAACGTAAAACAAAAATTTGCCAAAGATGAAAAGTATAGGAGACCAAAGTTAAAAGTAAAAAAAAAGTTGTGGGGTTAAATTGCAAATAATGAAAAGTTATGGGTTATTTAAGAAAATAAACAAATTTTGTGAGTTTAACTTTGTGAATGATAAAAAGCTTGGGTTAAAAGTATAAAATCAATATTTTTTTTTGAAAAAGCCCCAAAGAAAAAGGTATAACATCATAATGCATGTAAATGTTGTTAATTAGTAGTATGTAAATGAGAAAACAAAAATAGCAAATATAATCCGTTTGAGAACAGTTTTTTTACTAATAAACCCAATGTCTGACTATTACAATGAATGAACAACATATGAAGAACACTGTAGTACAGGCAGTATTTAAAACCACTCTTGTTTTATATTCTTACTATAAGGAATAATGCATCAGAATATATAGGCATACTGATTGTAAGGCCCTATTACATTTTAAGCGAAAAGACGAAGTGGAAATCAGACCTTAAGATTTCTTTCGTTATAAACATTCTAGCATACTTGAATATAACATTTAAAATGACTCTTTAACAATATTTACCTTCTTCATGCTCATTTAAGAAATTAAACATGATATACGTTACTAACAACATGACCACACAGTCCCGTACAATATGGGTTATGACTTGATCTTCAATCGCTTACATTCCATGGTGATGATCCGTGACTCTGTGTAACCTGCAGTCACCATATACATTCAACGAGTGGCCATTAGTGTCAACATGCTTAAACTTAGCCTCTGAGTGACCATTAGTGTCAACATGCTTAAACTTGGCCTCTGAGTGACCATTAGTGTCAACATGCCCAGCCTCTGAGTGACATCGGGGTCAACATGCTTATCTGAGCCTCTGAGTGATCCTTTACGAAGTCCTAACTCTCATATGAGCTACTAGTTGGACAATGGAGGGGTTATGTAATACCTCGTAAAAAATTCGTGTTCGGTAATATACCGACACGTATACATACCCTCGGATCATACCTCAACGACCTAGCCACTTAAACATGTTCAAAAATTTCAAAAAATTCATAAAACTAACCGTAACCTACGGTCTAGGACCGTAGGCTACTGTCTAAGGCTGCTGATTCATTTTTATACTGACTTTATTATTTTCATGTTACTTGTTTAAGCAAGTTGTTTCTTGACCCAAACGTCTCTCGGTTGAGGCGATATATTTTTATTTACCATCCTCGAGCATTCCGCTCTTTTACCAAACCTTTAGCTTTATTAATTTAGGTAAATTAGCCTTTAAAACCATAAGTATTCATATCATCACGTTTAAGCTAGTAAACACTTTTAAGTCGTAAAGACACCTAGTGTGACACCCGTTAACGTTCGGTTATTCGTACCCTTCTTCAATACATCTCGTATTGAACGTAAAGACTAAGTTGTATCAATATGTCATTGGATATAAGTCAAGGGACAATTCATGACATTTAACAAAACTATTTTTAGGGACTAAATGTGTCAAAAACTCCAAATCTTTGTAAGGAAGCCACCTAGCCTGCAAATTGCCACACTTCACCAGCTCTTGACACCTAATTGGACACATGCAATGATCCTACAACACACCTAACACATGGCTCCATCTCCTTGCACTTCTTACACTATAAATAGCCACTTAAGTTTACTCATTCTTTGCTCATTCACTTGTTCTCCTCTCTATTACACTCTTGAAAGTTCCTGACCATTTGGGAGCTTCCCTTTGAGTTCTAAGTTTCTCTTGGATCACTTGTAAGTGCTCCATCTCTGTTCTTTTCTTTTTATAGGCTTTTAATAGCTAAAAGTCAAGCATTTTCGACAAATGCCTTAACTTTCGGTTAAGAACATTATGCTCCAGCCATTGTTCGAAATGAACATGGCTAAGTGATTGTAATTAGGAGGGTATTAACCCCTTAAAGGGGCACCTCCCAAACATCACGTTACTAGGCCAATTGACGGGTCAAAGTTTATGTTCTAAAAAGTCAAACGGGTCAGATTTCATAATATTATAATCTGAGTTTATATATGTTATAAACATGTTTTCGACACTTAAACAAGTTGGTAATAATTATTAGAACATGTGGGAACATGTTCGATCCGTCAATTTCAATCCTAGAGTCAGTTCGTAACCGAAAGTCGCGAAGTTTGACTTCTGCTTTGACTTTCGATTCTGACCCGACTTAGATTAGTTAACTTCTGAATTAAGGTCACATTATGATCGTAATGCAATGTTGCATAACCCTCTGAGGTTATATTACATGATCATAATCATAATCTGAGTTTATGCACAAGTTCCGTAAAATGTCAAAATTTGACTAAAATGCCTTTTTTACATAAAACAAGGTTTTAATAAACAATGGACTTGCAAATGAATTACCTACTGATATGTTAATGTAATTAACATATTATGATGTTAATATTCTGATCGTAAACTGATTTTAGTATAATATCGTAAACTATACTTTTAAATGACCAAAATGCCCCTTTGGTACATAGTTTGGTCTTAAACAATAAACCACACCTATGTGTGTTATCGTACTGATAATATATCACAAATTAAGTATTTTTCCAGAATGTTTATGTCATAACATCAGAATACATGCAAGTTCTTTTTATACGACATATAATTACCAAAACGCCCTTATGAGGCATAATTTCATTTTAAAATCGGGCATGTAAGTTGATATCCTACTGATATTACAACTTATTTAAAGTATAATGACATTTAGAACTTGTTCATGACTTATCCGGTTACCCGATATCGCTTATATGCATACGGTTAAGTATATGTAACTAGTTTACGAAATTAACCGAAACGGGTTTAACCTTATCATTTTAATCTCAAATTCCAGAATGTTAATTGTTTACCCATATTATACAAGTGTTAAGTACTTGTCGGGTTTAAACTACATTCTATCCGGTCATCGCTTAATCTAGCGTATGGTACCATTTTTGATCCATTACGCTAGTCGGTCTAAGTCTTTGACTTAAATTAAGACCGATAGCATTTTAATTGGTTAGCTTATGCCATAATCCAGACTAGAGCCTTTCGGTAAATGCTATCTGCAATTAAGTACTTTTGTATACGGCTGAGTTATTGAAATTAAAAGAAGACTAGCTCAGGTAAATACTCTTGACTTATTTTCCCTATACGGGCTTGGGATACGATAAATAATTACCGCTTGGTCGGAAATGGGATCAATCAATGCCGATTAGTGGCTAGTAAATTCACATATTCTGTTTTAATCAATTTTGTTTGATAACTTAAACATCGGGGGTTAACTACCGTGTCCTGGATATCCTCGGCTCATTACATTAGATAATGGCCACGACCTTAGCGCGAGGTGTAGGCATACCCCTAACAGACGCTCAAATGCAACTACCCATACTTGTTGCGGATAACCCCTTCATGAGTTCATAAGTGGTGTGTACGTTAATCATGTCTCGGTTTTTGTACTCGGCCCTGTATGTATGGACAAACATGTGAATCTGTTAACAAGGTTGCAAGGTCAACTTTCCCAAGTTATAAAAGATTTGTGCCCTGTGCACTTAAATCAAAATTTTGAAATATTTTCAAAATGAGTCAGTCGGGTGTATTTACCAGCGAAAGCTGACGTATTTTCAAAAGACTAAGATGCATGTACAATACGAAATAGGCTGGAAGCTGCTCGATAGTGATATAAGAGGATCTTGCAAATCCTTAGATCTGCATAAAGTCTGTTATACATTTTTGTACATTTTACGATCCGCCTGTGGATCTTTCTTTACAAGCCGCCTGTATATTATTTTTCGTACTTTGAACATTTGGTTGTAATAGTAATTCTAACTCCAAGACTTCCGCTGTGCTGTGTTTAATTGACTATGATGATATCAACTTACGTCACGACATTCCCCACCCGGACCCACCGGTGTTTGGTTGGAAAATACGGGGTGTGACAGGTTGGTATCGGAGCCAACGTTTGAGAGAGTTAAACACTAGCCTTCTTGTGCTTAATCTCAAACTTACACAAAGCACATTCCTTAGACTTCAGAGTCTAGGCTTTGACCTAGGATTACTCATCTCATTATTAAGTTATTAGTATTTTTTTAAATTTGATTTTTAACAGGAAAATGCCGCCAAGAGTAAGAGGACAAAGTGGAAGAGGAAAACGTCCGATGAGGGGAGGACCATCGGGGCACATCCCTTCACAACCTCATAACTCAGATTCCTACCAAGAATCAGGAGATTCGTCTCCTTGGCAACCAGCGAGACACTCTGTCTCTCATACACACTCGCCCCCACATTTCCAAAATTCTTACCACTCTCACCACTCCTATCATTCACACCATTCTCACCATTCCCATCATTCCCATTCACACTCTTACCATGAAGAATTTAACCCTAATTACTATTTTAACACACCTCCAGCTGACCAAAATCAGTTGGACCAACCGAACCCAATGGACGAAGACTCTGACCCGAAGATGCCACCGTCAGGATCGAACATGCATCCTATTGAAATCCCGAGCGATTCCAACTCCTATGCCGGATCGCCATATCAAGTAACTAATGAGTGGGACCAATATTGGAGTCAATTTGCCTTTGCTAATACTCCTTACCATCACTCTCAACCACCTCTCATACAGGAAGATGTCCACATGGAACCCATGGACCAACCCCAACCTCCACCTGAGCCACCAAGGAGAAAAAGAGGAGAACGTATGTCGGTACGTGCGGGCCAACGGTCGGGATCGCTGCCACCTTTGCCCAAACCTTACCCAACCATTCAAGAGGATCCATAAATGGGTGGACCCTCCAATGCTTCACCTGTGGTGGAACCAACACCAACACCTGCAGTTCAACCACCACCATCAGGTTATAGTAACCCAATCCCCACATATCCAGACACGTCTAGATATGATCCTTTTAACCCGTCTACACCGGTAGACTATCAAGCACTCTCGCATGACCCTTATATGCAAGCGGTCATGCATAACGCACTTTACCCATCTCCTTTCCCACCTGCTTATCCACCTGCTGGATATCCAACTTATGGGTACCAGTATCCTATGTTGCCACAACCACAACCTCCGCCACAACTCGAGGCCATTAATGAGGCCTTAGAACGAATAAAGGAAATGCAACAACCAGCAGAGAAGACGGAAAAGAAAACGAATAAGTTCTTCAAGAAACTCTCCAAGTTGGTTAAGGGAAAGAAGGACGAGTGAAGTCTTTTCTTTTATTATATTTAGTCCCTACATGGACATTTTTATTTTCTTAGTCCATATGTGGACAAGTTGTTTCTTTTAGTCCTTGCATGGACAAGTTGTTTCTTTTAGTCCTTACATGGACAATTGGTTTCATTTATTTATTTTAAGTATTGTACTTTCTATTATCATTTAATGAAGTATTTTGGAATTATATATATGTATTCATCCTCTTCAAACGAGCGTCTCGATTTACTCGAAATTTATGCTCTGCGATATAATTCCAAAAAGATCTTAATGGTTGGGATTGCCAAGTGGCACATACCACACATTTGGCCAATTTATAAATGATAGTTAAGTACGAAGGGGTCTTCTATCATGATAGTTAAGGGAAGTTATCCTTCTATCCAGAGGTGGTGGACTTAAGTTCAAGCCTCCAAGTCGTTAAGGTCAATGCGACCGGGACTATTAATCAACCATTAAGATACTCTTATGTTAACATTCAAGAATGTTCATACTCTTGGTAGTGTGACTTGAGGAATCACACTAGCCTTCTAGGTAATGGACTATGTCCTAACCTTATATAGCCTATGTGATTAAATTTGATCCCGGCTAATATCATCAGTGCGATGATTAAACATCCATTAGTGATGTAATTACCTTGGGGCTATAATTAAACATCCATTAGTGATGTATTGCCTTTGAGGCTATGATTAAACATTCATTAGTGATGTATTGCCCTTGGGGCTATAATTAAACATCCATTAGTGATGTATTGCCCTTGGGGCTATGATTAAACATCCATTAGTGATGTATTGCCCTTGGGGCTATAATTAAACATCCATTAGTGATGTATTGCCCTTGGGGCTATGATTAAACATCCATTAGTGATGTATTGCCTATGTGCCATATTTCATGTCCATTAGTGACAGGCCAATGTGCCATATTTTTATGTCCATTAGTGACAGGCCAATGTGCCATAGTTAATGTCCATTAGTGACAAGCCTATGTGCCATAATCAAATGTCCTTTATGACAAGCCTATGTGCTATATACAATTGTCCAAGTGACAATGACAATTGTGACATTACGATCCACTGTCTAATAATATGTGGACGATGTCCAAATCATAGTTTGCCTTTGATGGTCCTTTTGTGACCTAGGCCAAATATAGATAACATTCATTTAAAATGTAAAACCTGACAGTTGTGATTCCATGCACACTAGTTCAAATAGGCAATGGATTTATATATCCAAACTTTATAGCCTATATGGTTATTAATACCATGGCTAATATAAAATTTAATTTGGTATATCGTACCCAAACATCAGAGATGGCTAACTCAGATGGGGCGCAAAGTAATCGCCGTAATAATAGTGCTGACGAAGCTGAAAATATAGCCATCAATAATGATGATTTCCAAACTCGCATTGATGCAGCTGTCGGAAAAGCCATGGAAAAAGCCATGGAGAAATTTAAGGAAGTGAGCGCAACGCGCTCCAAACCTTTATCTATTCCACCATCATCAGCTCGAAAGGAAGCTCTGTCCACTCTTCAAATGCGAAGAGTGAACCAAAGAAACTAGAATTCAATGATAGGTCGCGTACTTCTAAGGACAGATGTACCTATAAATACTTTGTCTCCTGTAAGCCCCGAGATTTTAATGGAGAAAAGGGAGCAGTAGAAGCCTTGAGATGGCTTGATGAGATGGAAATTATTGTAGATATCAGCGGATGTGCTAATAAAGATGTAGTGAAGTTTATATCCCAATCCTTCAAGAGCGATGCCCTAATATGGTGGAAGGCCATGGTCCAGTCAACAGGAAAAGTACACCTGTATAACTTGGGATGGACCAAGTTTATGGACCTTGTTAAGGAAACGTACTGCCCACCTCATGAGGTAGATAAATTAGAGAAAGACTTCTTTTCTCTTTCGATGAAAAACCTAGATTTTCGGAAGTACGTCTCCGATTTCAATTCCTTATCTAGGTTAGTTTCCTATATAATCACCCCTGAGACCAAACGCATTGCGCGTTTTATTAATGGGTTAGCGCCCGAGATTAAGGGCATGGTAAAGGCTGTTCAGCCTAGTACCTATAGGTCTGCTGTTGACCTATCTCTCTCCCTCACCCTTGATCTAGTGAGGCAAAAGTCAGTCAAGTCTGAGACTGACGGGAAAAGAAAGCGGGAGGATGATAACTCCCAAAGGTTTAAAAAGAAAGAAAATTTTGGGTTCAAGAAAAACCAGCACAGGTATGAAGATAGACCTTTGTGCAAAACCTGTAACCGCAGGCATTGGGGGCAATGCAATGCCGACCCCAGATTAAACCCTGTGGTATTTACAAGAGGAAAGGGCATAAAACCCACGAGTGCAAAAATCTTTAAGATGCCGTCTGTTTTGGCTGTAATGAGAAAGGGTATATTAAGCCTAATTGCCCAAAGAATCCCAGAACTAATGAGGCAAAGCCTGGAGAAGCCAAGAAAGGAAATGCTCGTGCCTTCCAGATGAATGCTAAGGAGGCCGTTAATGACAATAATGTCATAACATGTACTTTCCTCATTAATGACATATTTGCTAGAGTTCTTTTTGATTCGGTGCGGATAAGTCATTTGTGGACTTTAAGTTTACCAAACTATTAAACCTAACCATAAGAACTCTAGACATAACGTATGAACTAGAACTTGCTGACGGAACCTTAGAAACAACATCTTCCATTCTTGATGGATGTTTTATATCCATTAAGAATCATTCAATTCCTATCTCTCTTCTTCCAATGACATTGGCGGGGTTCGATGTAGTCTTAGGCATGGATTGGTTATCCCATATCCAAGCCCGCATTTCCTGTGATAAGAAACTCATCGAAATAAAAACCCCATCTGGTGAAATGCTCACCATCTTTGGAGATTCACACTATGGATTGCCAGATAAAGTGTCATTATTTAAAGCATCCAAGTGTCTAGGGAAAGGTTGTGTCATTTACATGGCACAAGTCACTATAAACGAGCCTAAGCCAAATGTTGAAGACTTACCAGTTATCTTGGAGTATCCCGATGTATTCCCAGAAGAATTACCAGGCGTACCTCCAGACAGGCAAGTGGAGTTCAGGATTGATATTATACCAGGGTCAGCACCCGTAACTAGAGCTCCATATAGGCTCCGAAATGAATGAATTAAGAGTTCAATTGGATGAACTCTTGGAGAAGGGCTTTATTCAACCTAGTTCCTCACCTTGGGGAGCTCCTATCCTTTTTGTTAAAAAGAAGGTTAATTGCGAATGTGCATCGACTACCGAGAGCTGAACAAGTTAACAATCAAGAATAGATATCCTCTGCCCAGGATCTACGATTTATTTGACCAACTTCAAGGGGCTAGTTACTTCTCCAAGATCGACTTAAGATCAGGATATCATCAATTGAAGGTTAGAAGTGAGGATGTCGCCAAGACTGCCTTCAGGACTCGTTATCATCATTATGAATTTCTGGTGAAGCCTTTTGGGCTCACAAATGCACCTGCAGCATTCATGGATCTCATGAATAGAGTCTGCAAGCCGTACCTAGATAAGTTTGTCATTGTCTTCATAGACGACATACTTATCTACTCTCATAATCAAGTTGATCACATCCTAGAATTGCTAAGGCAAGAAAAGCTTTATGCTAAGTTCTCGAAGTGCGAGCTTTGGCAGAAGTCCAATTTCTTGGACATGTTGTAAGTGAGCGTGGTATCCAAGTGGATCCCGCTAAGACTGAAGCCATAATGAATTGGGAAGTACCAAAAACTCCATCGGAGATTCGTAGTTTCTTAGGATTGGTTGGTTATTATAGGAGGTTCATTGAGAACTTTTCGAGGATAGCCACTCCTTTAACTACCCTAACCCGTAAGAATGTTAAATTTAATTGGGTCCAAAACAACAAGAATCCTTTGAGATTCTTAAACACAAGTTGAGCAATGCTCTTGTGTTATCTCTACCTGAGGGTATTGAGGATTTTGTCGTATACTGTGATGCCTCACACACTGGCATGAGCTGTGTGCTAATGCAAAAGGCAAAGTGATTGCTTATGCATCACGACAATTAAAGGTGCACGAAAGGAATTACACCACCCACAATTTGGAATTGGGTGCTGTTGTATTTGCACTAAAATTGTGGAGACATTACTTGTATGGCACAAAGTGTATTATATACACTGACCGTAATAGTCTCCAACATCTGTTCAATCAGAAGGAATTGAACATGCGACAGCGTCGTTGGATGGAAACACTTAATGATTATGATTGCGAAATTCGCTACCATCAAGGCAAGGCAAATGTAGTTGCTGATGCCTTAAGTCACAAAGAACGAGTTAAACCTATAAGAATTAATGCCAAGAGCATTGAGCTCAGAAATAGCT
The DNA here is from genome assembly GCA_947069175.1 of Scalesia atractyloides. Classification (NCBI taxonomy): domain Eukaryota; kingdom Viridiplantae; phylum Streptophyta; class Magnoliopsida; order Asterales; family Asteraceae; genus Scalesia; species Scalesia atractyloides. Next base: position 5,643,588 of record CAMTDV010000002.1, on the reverse strand, counting down.
TAAATGAGAAGCTATAGATGCGCAAAAGCAAGCCCTATTAGAGACTAATGCTCCTAAGGAGGGATTAGGCGGAACTGTGGATCAGTTAGCGCCTGGAAAGGATGGAATCCTTAGATTCAATGGAAGAATCTGGGTTCCAATCTTTGGGGGACTTAGAGATCTAATCCTCCGAGAAGCGCATAGTTCGAGATACTCAGTCCACCCGGGAGGTGACAAGATGTATCAAGATCTAAAGAAGAATTATTGGTGGATGGGTTTGAAGAAATCCATAGCCACTTATGTAGCCAAATGTCTGACGTGTTCGCAAGTTAAAGCCGAACATCAGAAACCGTTAGGACTCCTACAACAACTTGAGATTCCCACCTGGAAATGGGAAATGGTAACTATGGATTTGATTACCAAGTTACCTAAGACCAAACATGAAAATGACACGATTTGAGTCATTGTGGACAGGTTGACTAAGTCAGCACATTTCTTGCCAATTAAAGAGACTTATAGTTCTGATAAGTTGGCAAAGCTATATGTGGACAAGATTGTGTCACTACACGGTGTGCCGGTATCTATTGTATCTGATAGAGATACTAGATACACGTCTCACTTTTGGAAAAGTTTCCAACAATCATTAGGCACACGATTAAATTTTAGTATGGCTTACTATCCGTAGACTAATGGTCAGAGTGAGCGTACTATCCAGGCATTGGAAGACATGCTTAGGGCATGTGTGATTGATTTAGGTGGAAGCTGGGATGACCACTTACCCCTAATAGAATTCTCATACAATAACAGTTATCATACGAGCATCAAGGTTGCTCCTTTTGAGGCCTTGTATGGGAGAAAATGCAGAACGCTAGTGTGCTGGGCAGAAGTTGGGGAAGCCCAACTATCAGGACCAAAGATTGTCCTGGAGACCACGGATAATATTGTGCAAATCCGTGATCGTCTCAAAGCTGCCAGGGATAGGCAGAAGAGCTATGCTGACAAGAGGCGTAAACCTCTTAAGTTCCAAGTAGGGGACAAGGTCATGCTGAAGGTATCACCCTGGAAAGGTGTGAAGCGTTTTGGAAAGAAGGGCAAGTTAAGCCCAAGATATATTGGACCATTCGAGATAGTCGAATGTGTTGGCACTGTAGCTTATAAGCTCAGGCTGCCAGAGGAGCCTAGTGGAATTCATGACGTATTCCACATATCTAACCTTAAGAACTGTCTAGCCGATGAGTCGCTAGCGATGTCACACAAAGATGTGCAAATAGATGAAAACCTGAGGTTTATTGAGAAACCAATTTCGATCGAGGATCGACAGGTTAAGAAGCTCCGAAGGAAAATGATACCTATAGTAAAGGTTAAGTGGGATGCTTTTAGAGGTCCCGAGTATACATGGGAGGTTGAGTCCACTATGCGACAAAAGTACCCCATCTTTTTGAATAAAATCTCGAGGTCGAGATTTCTTTTAAGGGGGTGAGGATGTAACACCTCGTAAAATCGTGTCCAATAATATAGTGACACGTGTTATATATTTTCTTTACAAGTCTATTAAAGACTAACAGGGACTGAAGGTGTCAACATGCTCAAACTAAGTCTCTGAGTGACCTTTTGATGTCAACATGCATAAACTTAGCCTCTGAGTGACCATTAGTGTCAACATGCTTAAACTTAGCCTCTGAGTGACCATTAGTGTCAACATGCTTAAACTTGGCCTCTGAGTGACCAGTAGTGTCAACATGCCCAACCTCTGAGTGACATCGGGGTCAACATGCTTATACTGAGCCTCTGAGTGATCCTTTACGAAGTCCTAACTCTCATATGAGCCACTAGTTGGACAATGGAGGGGTTATGTAATACCTTGTAAAAAATTCGTGTTCGGTAATATACCGACACGTATACATACCCTCGGATCATACCTCAACGAGCTAGACACTTAAACATGTTCAAAAATCTCAAAAAATTCATAAAACTAACCGTAACCTACCGTCTAGGACCGTAGGCTACGGTCTAAGGCTGCGGATTCATTTTTATACTGACCGTAAGCTACTGTCTAGTGACCGTAGCCTACGGCGAGGCTTGAAAGCCTCTATATTTTCAATATTTTGACTTCCAGTAAATGACCCAAACGCCCCTAGACTTTATTATTTTCATGTTACTTATTTAAACAAGTTGTTTCTAGACCCGAACGTCTCTCGGTTGAGACGATATATTTTTATTTACCATCCTCGAGCATTCCGCTCTTTTACCAAACCTTTAACTTTTTTAATTTAGGTAAATTAGCCTTTAAAACCATAAGTATTCATATCATCACGTTTAAGCTAGTAAACACTTTTAAGTCGTAAAGACACCTAGTGTGACACCCGTTAACGTTCGGTTATTCGTACCCTTCTTCAATACATCTCGTATTGAACATAAAGACTAAGTTGTATCATTATGTCTTTGGATATAAGTCAAGGGACAATTCATGACATTTAACAAAACTATTTTTGAGGGACTAAATGTGTCAAAAACTCCAAATCTTTGTAAGGAAGCCACCTAGCCTGCAAATTGCCACACTTCACCAGCTCTTGACACCTAATTGGACACATGCAATGATCCTACAACATACCTAACACATGGCTCCATCTCCTTGCACTTCTTACACTATAAATAGCCACTTAAGTTTACTCATTCTTTGCTCATTCACTTGTTCTCCTCTCTATTACACTCTTGGAAGTTCCTGACCATTTGGGAGCTTCCCTTTGAGTTCTAAGTTTTTCTTGGATCACTTGTAAGTGCTCCATCTCTGCTCTTTTCTTTTTATAGGCTTTTAATAGCTAAAAGTCAAGCATTTTTGACAAATGCCTTGACTTTCGGTTAAGACCATTATGCTCCAGCCATTGTTCAAAATAAACATGGCTAAGTGATTGTAATTAGGAGGGTATTAACCCCTTAAAGGGGCACCTCCTAAAGATCAAGTTTACTAGGCCAATTGACGGGTCAAAGTTTATGTTCTAAAAAGTCAAACGGGTCAGATTTCATAAATATTATAATCTCAGTTTATATATGTTATAAACATGTTTTTGACTCTTAAACAAATTGGTAATAATTATAGAACATGTGGGAACATGTTCGATCCGTCAATTTCAGTCCTAGAGTCAGTTCGCAACCGAAAGTCGCGAAGTTTGACTTCTGCTTTGACTTTCGATTCTGACCCGACTTAGATTAGTTAACTTCTGAATTAAGGTCACATTATGATCGTAATGCAATGTTGCATAACCCTCTGAGGTTATATTACATGATCATAATCATAATTTGAGTTTATGCACAAGATTCGTAAAATGTCAAAATTTGACTAAAATGCTTTTTTTACATAAAGCAAGGTTTTAATCAACAATGGACTTGCAAATGAATTACCTACTGATATGTTAATGTAATTAACATATTATGATGTTAATATTCTGATCATAAACTGATTTTAGTATAATATCGTAAACTATACTTTTAAATGACCAAAATGCCCTTTCGGTACATAGTTTGGTCTTAAACAATAAACCACACCTATGTGTGTTATCGTACTGATAATATATCACAAATTAAGTATTTTTCCAGAATGTTTATGTCATAACATCAGAATACATGCAAGTTCTTTTTATAAGACATATAATTACCAAAACGCCCTTATGAGGCATAATTTCGTTTTAAAACCTTTTCGGGCATATAAGTTGATATCCTACTGATATTACAACTTATTTAAAGTATAATGACATTTAGAACTTGTTCATGACTTATCCGGTTACCCGATATCGCTTATATGCATACAGTTAAGTATATGTAACTAGTTTACGAAAATTAACCGAAACGGGTTTAACCTTATCATTTTAATCTCAAATTCCAGAATTTTAATTGTTTACCCATATTATACAAGTGTTAAGTACTTGTCGGGTTTAAACTACATTCTATCTGGTCATCGCTTAATCTAGCGTATGGTACCGTTTTTTGATCCATGACGCTAGTCGGTCTAAGTCTATGACTTAAATTAAGACCGATAGCATTTTAATTGGTTAGCTTATGCCATAATCCAGACTAGAGCCTTTCGGTAAATGCTTTCTGCAATTAAGTACTTTCGTATACGGCTGAGTTATTGAAATTAAAAAAAGACTAGCTCAAGTAAATACTCTTGACTTATTTTCCCTATACGGGCTTGGGATACGGTAAATTATTACCGCTTGGTCGGAAATGGGATCAATCAATGCCGAATAGGTACAATTGAAATAGGCCGAAAGCTGTTCGGTAGTGATATAAGAGGATCTTGCAAATCCTTAGATCTGCCCAAAGTCTGTTATACATTTTTGTACATTTTACGATCCGCCTGTGGATCTTTCTTTACAAGCCGTCTGTATATTATTTTTTGTACTTTGAACATTTGGTTTGTAATAGTAATTTTAACTCCAAGACTTCCGCTGTGCTGTGTTTAATTGACTATGATGATATCAACTTACGTCACGATATTCCCCACCCAGGCCCACCGGTGTTTGGTTGGAAAATACGGGGTGTGACAAAAATCTTAGTCATATACATCCATACATACAAAATACAAACATACACACATATAAGAAAGTTCGTCTACTTAAATACAACTTGATCTGGTATATATATACATGCGCACCAACAAACCTATATTATCCTTTTGCTTGCTTAAATACAAGTCCCATACTCACACGTACCTTACACAACTAATTTTCATGTAGTACAAGCAAATCATGTTTATTCGGTTTGAGCCATTTGATTCATGACCCATTTACCTTTATTGGATGTAATCCAAGTTAACAGGTTGGCCATATACTCTAAAGGGTTTTCTATAAACGATACAAGTGTGTAATAACTCTTATAATTGCTAAAATTCTCAACCTTGCTCATAAATATAAATTTTGGGACAAAACAACGAAACAACCATGTCAATATTCCACCCAACTTCAACACGGCCGTGTACATCTGAGAATCTTTATTACTTTAGACATTTTGTAGACTAGGGCATACTTTTTTCCACAACTAATACTTGATCCCCCAATAAGTTAATCTATACATAAAAACCATTATGTGTGTGGGTCGACACCCAAAAGAAGGAGAAAAAGGCAAGGCTCAAAATTGTTGTAATTAGCCCAAATTGAAGAAGGATTTAAGCCCTATTCTAATGCATGAACTCGATTTCTTGATGATCTAGTACTAACAATCATAGGGTAAGTTGTAGAATTTGATTTGATGATTTTGTATGAAGTGGGTTTATCATCAATCAATGAATTAATATGAAATTAAGCATGAATATGTGTTAGAATCATCACATGGAACATGAGTTTTGCATGATTTTGAGTAATTTGGTGTTTAGGGTGAAACCCACTTGTAGTAGTAAGGATAAGGATATGTGTAAATCACCCATGTCCAATTCTTGTGCAATGTTGATGTATATGATAAATTCTTGTTAGATAAATTGAGTATGATATGAACTGATTGATGTTTAGTTGTTTTGATTAATGAAAGCAAGAAGTGGGAAGTAAAGCATGAAATACTTGTACGGTATGCTTAGATAGTGGTACGTATACCAATTGTTTGATAAAATGTCTAAGTGAAAGTAATATGTGAAATTGTATGCAAGTAATGGGTAAATATGTGTAGATAGTGCTAAGGATGTATTTGATAGTGAACTAACATGAGAAGTGTGTTTTAGATATAGTTCATTTACAAGATTTGATTTGTTAGTATGATGGTAGAAGTATGCTTTAGGACTAGTACCTTATGCTTGAATGATGTAATCTACACGATGTGATTATGGAGTAATTGTGAAGAATGTAAATGTATTTGGAAGGAGCAATGTTAGAATGATGAGCTGGGTTAGCTAATCATGGGTTATAATGCTACATGTAGGATTATGAAAATACTATTATGAATGGAAGTTGTTTATGAGCGTGCGTATAATCTAGGTGATCATGTGGTAGTACTATTGATGCATATGTCTCTTGCCTACGTCTTGATGTAACAGGATGTAGAAGCTAGTTTTTGATGTAATGTACATTACTTTGTACGAAGTAGCTACCTTCGTACAAATGTAGATTACCTTCGTACAAAGGTATATTACCTCTGCGTGAAGATAGATCTACCTTTGCACGAATCTACCTTCTCACGAAGCTACCTTTGCATGAAGGTGAATGTCTATATATAGGTGTGTGTGCTCATTGAGTTGGGAGAGTTTTTTGGTGAACTGTGAGGTGAAGGGCTGTCAAAATTGTACCAGGACTGTGAAGTTAATAGAAAACATTGAAAAGTGTGAAATCTTGTGTTTCTACCTATTTCTGATGGATTCCGCACATCTGACTTAGGTTTAGATATCTCCGTATACATTGACATCGATCCGCAAACTAGACCTACAAGTGATATCAGAGCCAGAGGCTGATATCTACTAAAACTACAAGATTTGGACAGAAAAAGATTCTTTCTACTCAATTTTCTTTGTTTTTCATAGATTTCACAGTTAAAAAGGACTGATTTTTCAAGGATTGTAAAAAAACTCAGTTTTGAACAACATACTGAAAAATCAACTTAAAATTCAAACGTTTTCATGCCAAAATTCTCAAAAAATGTGAAAAACTTGTTTTGTTTACTTCGTATGAAGGTAGTTAACTTCGTAAGGTAGGTAGCTACCTTCGCACGAAGAGGTTACTTCTCATGAAGAGGTTACCTTCTCACGAGGGCTACCTTCACATGAGGATACATTTGAAGTGTTGTTTTGAAAATTTTAGTTTGCACCTCCGCACGAACATAACTTTTGAGTTTTAGTTCGCACAAGGGTGTATACGTTCGTTTGAATTTGCTTCATCCACACAAGGATAAGTACATCCTCAAAAATTAGTTACCTTTACACAAAGGAGTTTGCTTGGCACGAACGAACTTTAAAAATTGTTTGGTTGCCAAGTGAGAATTTGTGAAAATGAAGACTAAAACTGTTGAAAAATACAGAATACAAGAGGCGTTAAGAGATATATTCGAAAATTTAAAATTCAAAGACGATAAATCGATGAAAGTGGGATTTGAAAGATATACAAAATTACTTCTAGAAATGGACAAATTTAATGTGTATAAAACTCCTAAACAGAAGAATGAAAATTTAATAGAATATTTATCTTCGGATTGGGATGAGGTGCTGACGAAATTTAAAAGTGAATGTGACTATAGGTACATTGATGGGTATAATTTCATCAATGAGATGAAATACCAGATACCAAGAGTTGAAGAGAAAAAATATAAGAGGTTAGATTTGGAGAGAAGAATAATGATGGGGAATAACTGTGAAGATAAAGATTCAAGTACATATACAAATGAGGCTTCAAGTTTTAAACCAATCTGCTCAAATTATAACGAAAATTTGAAATATAATTGGCAAGATCATGTCAAACTCATGAATAATTTGGAGAGTTTGACATTAGAAAATAAAAATTTTAAAAAAATGAAAAAGAATTTCAAAACAAAATAAAATGTTTAGAAAACGAAAAAATACAAATTGAAAAGATTTTAAAAATCAAATAAATATAAAATGAAAAATTGGTTTTGAATAAAAATAATTTTGAAAACAAAATCATAATAAATTCCCATCTTGAGAAAATAACTCAACTTGAAAACGATGTTGAGGTTGGTAAAAATAAAATCGATGATTTAGAAAATAACTTGAAAGGTTTTGTTACCTCGTCCTTAATGCTAGATCATATGGTTCCAAACCGATCGATAAAAATAAAGAGACTGGGGAAGATGAATATGAATTTTTGTGTTCATGGTATTGGATATAAATCGCTTTCCGTTGAAATACCAATAAGTGACAATGTCACAAATTATGACGATGTCATAATTGAATATTGTGAGGATTATACCGATGATGAAAATGATAAAAATGAAATATTTTTGAAAGTAAAAGAAAATTTTGAAGAAACTGTTCCATAATCTGCTGAAAAAGGTGAATGTTCAACGCAAAAACCTTCTATGCAGAATGGGGAACAAAAACAAAAGCAAAAACAAAATTATAAAAATTTTCAAAATAACAATACAGGATCATCAGTTCAATTATCCAATCATTTTAAAAATTTACAAAAATTTGAAAATCAAAAATAAAAAAAATTTGATAAAAAGTGGTGCAGGATTGATCAAAGTGCTCAAAAGAATAATCAATTTTTACAAGAAAATGGAATGAAAACTATACTACATTAAATCAGTGTTATGATTTGAGTGTATGGATTGATAGAGAGGAGTGATGCGATAATAGGGTGTGTTTTAACTGTGGAATCAGTGGACACATTGCTGTAAATTGTTTAAAGCAGAGATTTGATACGAGAAGATGCTATAACTGCCAAATCAATGAGATCAAAGAGAGAATCGCTGGACAAATCTCACAAGAAATTTAAGGAAAATGATAAAGAGAAGAGGAAAATTGAAAAAAGTAGAAGAAAAACCCAAATAACAAAAGGTCAAGGTATCGCAAGGGCAAAAAGATAGATTGAGAAAAAAGAGCAAGAAAGTTAGAATATTTGAAGAAAATTTTGTCCTCGGATACTAAAAATGATTCAGATAATAGTTCTGAAGAATTGTTACTCTTTAAAGAGTGATGATAAGTCGAGTAAAACGAATTCACCAGATACAAATACAAGGACAGAAGAGAGAACAGTGGAAAATAAAGTAACTAATCAAACAGTTGCTAAAAAGCAAGCTAGATTTTCAGATGATATATCTATCAAATTGTTTGATGATAAAAGAGATTGTGAATGGACGGTGGTTTCATGTGTAGATGAATTTGGTCAACCTAAATCCTTTATGGATTGGGTTCCAATTCAAAACTGATTAAAGTTCATTTGTATGTGTAGGATAACTAGGCTTCAAGCAAACATCTATTTAGAGCCACTGGTTGTTCGTACAGAGTTTGAAGAGATGGATAATGAGACAGAAATTAAAGTTTTTGAATTCCACACAAACAAAATGATAGTTTCGCGTTCACATTCGTAAAAATTCGTTAAACGGTTAAAATGGAAGATATTTATTTTCTATTTCGAAAAGATGTTTTCAATTTTTTGGGGAGAAAAAATTTTAAAAGTTTGTATCCAAAATTTTTGTAAAATTGAAAAACATCACTTTAAAGAATTGTAGTGGACTATTAGTGCATGCTAGACTAGTAGTTTTGCGAAAAAGAAAAATGAAAAACATCAGATAGATAAAATTTTTCAAAAAGCCAACAACAATTATAGAAAATCTCAAAATGTCAAAAACATTGAAAAATGAAAAATGAGATTACTTGTGCGAATAGAGGAAATGATAGTACATCAGTGGACTATTAGTGCATGCTAAAGAATTGTAGTGTTTAAAATGGTTAAACAATCTCACTAAAGATGTGTTGGTAGGCTCAGCTAGACTAGTAGTTTTGCGAAAAAGATACAAACTTAAAAGAAAATGCCTAGTTCTAGTGGGAAACGCGATTGAAAGCATAGTACTTAGTTTTGTCCTTTGTGACTGTGTACTTACTCGATAATCGCTAAATGCTACAAAGCATAAAAAACGTTCAGCTTGTGAACTTTCACAACTTACTGAAAAAGTCACTTTGATTGTGAATTTTATTTTCAAAAGATTTAAACTTGTTTTATTTCTTTATTTCGTTTAAGCATTGGACATCCTCTGTGTATACGAAAGTATCAAACTGGATGTTAGTGCCTAAACGTTTCTGCTTTATTTTACTTGGTGTTTCGTTTAAATCTTGGATCACCTCTGTGCATATGAGAATATGGAACTGGTGGTTAAGATCTAAACAATTTCAACTTGTTTTTATTTCTTGTTTTGTTTAAACATTGGACTTTCTCTGCGTATCGAAAGATTGACCTAATTGTTTAGTGTTTAGACATTCTATGTTATTTTTGCATAAATCATAGTTGATGAAAGTTTAAAGGCATTACTTGAGTTAGTGCATTACATGATGAGGGGATATGCTAAGATCGTGGGGTCCATAAGAACTTAGTGCAAATTATTGTACTTTAAATGTATCAGTAAGCATTACGAAAGTGTTTAGATTGAGTTTAAGTGAACAGCAATACCGACAATCCACGTGAATTGGTTACATTAAATGTTTCTTAGATCAACAGTGCAACTGATATGTCTTAGTAAAACTGATATGATTCTTTGGTACATTTTCTCACAAAAAATATAAAATGTAAATATTACGTTTTAGTTTGTTTACATTTTCGCATTCAAAATTCAAAAGTCAAAAAGATTTTCTTTCACAAATCTTCCATTATAATCGAATAATGTTAACTGTGTTCCAGAAAAACGAGATTGCTAAGAAATTGTTTGTGTAAGAATATGTGAATGTGTACATTCTCGTCAAATCTTAAATATTCAAAGCATTATTTAAGGGGGATTTTGTAGCTGTGAAGATTTTTTTCAGAACAAATCAAAACCTAGCATTAAGATATCTAAGTTCAAAAGGTAGAGTGTTAATACATATGTTCATAGCTAAGAAATCTTGACAGCAAGTTTTGAAGACTCTGGAATATAGATTAAGTTTGAAGATCAAGAGTACGACAACATCCAACGGGGTGACTGTTGATGCATATGTCTGTTGCCTACATCTTGATGTAACAGGATGTATAAGTTAGTTTTTGATGTAATGTACATTACTTAGTAAGAAATAGCTACCTTCGTACAAAGGTAGATTACTTTCGTACGAAGGTAGATTACCTTTGCACGAAAATAGATCTACCTTTGCACGAAGATAGTTTTGCACAAAGCTACCTTTGCGCGAAGCTACCTTTGCACGAAGTTGAATGTCTATATATAGGTGTGTGTGTTCATTGAGTTGAGAGAGTTTTTTGGTGAACTGTGAGGCGAAGCGCTGTCAAAATTGTACCAGGACTGTGAAGTTAATAGAGAATATTGAAAATTGTGAAATCTTGTGTTTCTACCTATTTCTGATGGATTCCGCACATCTGACTTAGGGTTAGATATCTCCGTATATATGGACATCGATCCGCAAACCGGACCTACAAGTACGTGTCTTAAAATATGAGTATGAAATGTATACAGTGTCATTAGTATGATCTATTACATCAATATGGATATATGTTCCTAAGATGGAAGTTGGTATGCTTAATCATTGACTTTCCTAAAAAGTCAATGAATACGTGGATAGGATGGTTTGACTTACAAATAAGATTGTAAAATTAAGGAATGATCGCGTGATATGTGTTAGACCAATGATGTGTTATGCATGATGAATTGATTTACGTGGATGTTGAACAATGCGATTGTCAATTCATGTCTTATGCATGTTAATAATTGACTAATGAAAGTCAATGCATACTAACCATGTTATGGACATGATAGCATGAAAGGATAGGAACCACATTAACATGGACTCAAGAATGGAAAGCTAACGGGTCAAAAAGAGACGAGGATGCAAGCACGAACATAGACTCTTAAGGTAATTGATTCCCGAGCTCAACTTATGTTTATGTGAATAAAGAATGGGAATCATGGAATGATGGTTAGTTAATAGTGGTTCCAAGGCATGGAAAGTGGTAATAAATATATAGTGGTTTAACTATGAATGGACCACTTGTTGGGAGTAAACTAGTGAAACTTGGAATATGTTTATCACAAGGATTGAGTTTTGAAATACTCATTTGAAAGGATATAATAATGGTTCTTATGTATTGATTAACTTATTGGGGGATCAATTATTAGTTGTGGGAAAAAGGATGCCCAAGTCTACAAAATGTGTAAAGTAATAAAGATGTCCAGATGATACGCGACCGTGTTGAAGATGTGTTGAATTCTCACATGGTCGTTTCGCTGTTCTGTCCCAAGATTTATATTTATAGGCAAGGTTGAGAATTTAAACACTTTTAAGGGTCATTACTCACTTGTATCGTTTATACAAAACCCTTGAGAGTATTTGACCCACGCGATAACTTGGATTACACCCAATAAAGGTAAATGGAACATAAACCAAATGGCTCAAACCAAATAAACATGGAATAATAATCATTTTAATGCACTTTAGGGTTGTCCAATAGACCACCCGTCACATCCCCACACTTAAATGTTGCTTGCCCCAAGCAACACATCACAAACGTTTTCAAACTTAAAAATGATCATCATGTAATCCAAACAGAAACAAATCATCCCATTGTCAACTTACCGCATACTACATAACACACCCCTCACTATACTCTCCTCTCGGTGACAAAAAATGGTACTAGCAAGATTGTGCTAGATCACTCAATGCAAGTGTGTAAATGTGCGACAATAAGCTTGGATAATAATCAAGTCTCCACCTACGATTTACCTAACATGCTTATAAATCAAAAAGACTTCCGGGTTGTAACAAGACTATGTGTAAGGGTGAGAATTGGTGGGATATATGCATGTAGCTCACTTAATCGACCCGTTTATTATTACAACAAACAAAAGAAATAACCAACACTATTTGTACACTAACTTTTTTTTCTTCTTTTCTTCTCTCTCTCTTTTTTTTAAATATAGCAATCACAATATAGGAAGGAAGAACGCATACATAACAATATCAACTAAACTAAGCTCTTAAACCGGATCGATCAACGGGTAGAATTTTTGTAGGACATGCGCTTGGGTAACAATTGAATGGTTAAAAGCTCAAATTTGGCTACTAATGTCCGAACCCCCGTCCCGCTCACTACCAAGCTCATATATGTAACTTATGAGGTCCAACCCCCCAAACCCACACTCAACACACATCTAGACGAGGCTACCTAAATGCCTTCATCATATTCACAAGCATGTTACTCCTAGGTTTCGACAAGCATATATTACACAAGTTCTATTAACACAAATCACACATTGCCACTCAACCAAAGAATTAATTTCTAAAAAAAACATCCATGTGGCCCAAAAACTCACCAAGAAAGGATAAAAAGGGATAATGATGTGTCATATGGATTAAGGTAACATATTCAAATTGGACAATTGTTTGACTTGGCTTAAAAATTTATCCCCACACTTGAGATACATTGACCCCAATGTATGGTTTTGAAGGAAACGATCACTAAAACTACTTCAACCTCATCTTGAGCTCCACTCTTAAATCCCAACTTTCCTTTTTTTAGTTATAAACACATAAACACCACCAATATACCACCAACACATAACATGAATACCAATTAAAATACGCCCCCTTCTCTCCCAACCATAAACAAAACAAAACACAATAATGTACAAGGAAAGAATAACACCACCTTACGTATTCAAGGTGGTTCAAATGAACCATTGCTTTCCCATTTCTGTCCATATTCCATCCAATTTCTTGGAAAGTTTGCAGTTTCACGCCAATTTGGGTCAAATTCAACCCCATCACCCCATCTAATCCCACCATCGGGTGGTTTTCCTTTGCCGGCTCTCCTGATCACACTCGCCTTCTTCCTTGCCTGATTTTCACCATTCTTGAACTCAGACCTATACACATCAACACCACTCGTAGTTGACCTGACTGTGCTAACACTTGAAACATGTTCGTTAGTAGCAACTGTGTGATTCAAGTCATTAACAAGATCGTAATAAATGGATTTTAAAAACACATTAAAGTACAACTTACGATTCTCGTAGTTCATGGTGACCATTCCGTTTCTGCAATCGATTTGAGCGTTTGCCGTATGCAAGAATGGACGACCCAACACTACCTACGGCTGCTCGTAAGTCTTCGACGGTGCGTAGTCGATCACCATAAAATCCACCGAGTAGTAAAACTCGCCCAATTGTATCACTACGTCTTTCACAATCCCTCGAGGTTGCTTCCAACTTGCAACTGCGAACACCGCCATGCTATCAATCTAGTGTAACGGACCAAAGTCGTACTGGTCGTACAGGCTACCCGGGAGAACGTTCATCCCTGCTCCATAATCCAACAATGCTTTGTGTATCTTGAACTTCCCAACTTGAATTGGGATAACTGGTTCCCTTGCATAACTTCCACCTCTCTCGACACTTGTTTCGTTCACACCTGCAGTCACATGAACAATAAAAGCAGTTAAACATTTATCAGTTTTAGGAACGAAACTTACCCCGCTGATCGATATGTTCCTTGTGTTCTTCGGGTTAGTTTGCATATCACTAGGAAGTTTACCATTTTGTTGCTTTAATGTCGCTACCTCACTAGCCAGCTGCCCCATCTGTGTGGTTAGTGATTGGATGGCTTTGTCCCGAATCTTATCCTTTTGTGCCCGAACGTCATCCAGTTGATTCCTCCTTTGCATATCTTGTTGCATCATCCGGAGCATATCCATAACTTCATTCCCACTTGCTGAAGTTTGACCTTGATTGTATTGTTGGCGTGGAACGAAAGTTCTTCGAGCTCCTTGGAAATTTGGATTCGCCGGGTTCCCATAACGAAAATTAGAATGATTGCTTAACCCGGGGTGGTATGTGTTGGAGTTCATATTGAAATTATGACCACCCCCTTGAATAACATTCACCTCTTCTACTTGACCTTCACCCACACCCACCAAACGCATCTGCCGCATGACCCAATTCATTACAATTAGTACAAACATTATATACCTGATTAGTTGCTTGGCCCCTCCATCCTCTACCGCATACACTTGGGGTCTTGCGATGACATGCCTCGCCCGCCTTGAAGATTGTGCTTTCCTTTTTGATGTAACCGCCATTTGCTCCAAGAATGCCCAATCGTCTTGTTCAAAGTTTGTACCGAATGTACCATTGGTGATGGACATCAAATCACGAGCATCTTCCGAGCTCAACCCCTCGTGAAAAGCATTCAACAATTCCCACAATGCAATACCACGATGAGGACAATTCTTTAGCATCATATTAAATCTTTCAAACGCCTCATGAAACATTTCTCCCGGTTGTTGTTGAAAACTTCGTAAGCTCCGCCTAGCTTCATTTGTCTTTTGGGCCGTAAAAAATTCTTCTAGAAATCTTTGTTGCATATCGCCCCAAGTGTAAATCGATGCGGACGGTAGAGTATGAAACCACCTCATTGCCTTATCTTCCAAAACAATACCAATTTAACATCATCCGCAGAAAAACCTTGCCCCCCGATGGTGTTGCAAATGGAATCATATGTTTCCAAATGGAAGTACGGTTCCTCCATTGCTAGACCTTTGTACTTCAGCAAGCTTTGTAATGCGGTCGTCCTAACCTCAAATGTCCTTCCATCTGGGCATTGTGGTATCACTACCGGAGAAGGATTGGTAGTAATAACCGGATGAAAATGTGCTTCAACCCCCCGCACTGCCTCTCGATGATGTCTTCGTGGAACACCTAAGGTACTATTGGTCGACCCGCGTGACCCTGTCGTAACCCTTGAGGTACGAATTGTTGTTGATGTTGGGGTTGATGCATCGGTCTTTGGAATTGAGGTTGTTGGTGTTTACCTTAGACTTGTTGTAAAGGCATTGGTTGTTGGAATGGTGGTCCTTGAGGATGAATTTGTTGCACCCCCATAGGTTGCCTAACCATTTCTTGTACTTGTTCCAATTGTTGCCTTTGTGGGTAACCCATTCCCCCTTGCAGTCCCAAGTTACCTCCATCACCCCCATAGTAATAACCTTCTTCATCATACCCTCCAAATTCTTCTTCATAAGCATCATCAAACCCGACTCCCCCTACACCCGACGATTACACAAACTGCGGGGAAGGATATTGAAAACCAGGTTAGGTTGGTGGTTGAAATGTGGAGGAGGTATGGATAATGGTTGAAGTTGGTAAAGTTTGACTTGGTAATGGTTGTTGGGTGGATGATGATTGACCGGATGTTGGGAAAAAAGATGAGAATGGTGGTACCATCGAGGCGGCATTAGATGGGTTAACTTCATGTGTTGAAGTTGGGTGGGTGGTAGGAATTGGTGGAGGTGTAGATGGTGATGTTTGGCTTGTGGTAGTAGGTAATGGTTCCATGGTGTTGAGTGGTGATATTGGTGTAGTAGGTGTAGTTGGGGAACCACTAATCTTGTTTTCTCGTAACAAAACCCTGTTGCGTTGTAAAGTTCGCTCAATCTCCGGATCAAATACCAATGGTGATAGCCTGTTAGAGCCTCTAGTATGCATGCACCTATAAGAACCTACACACTAACACAACTAGCGTAAACCCGAAAAATAACAAACTAAACTAACTCAAAATAACACACGTTGCGCACTACTCCCCGGCAAGGGCGCCAAAATTTGACGTGATTGTCGTAGTCTCACGTAAATTTAATCCCAATACTACTAAAATATAGCGGTAAGTGGGTATCGAACACAGGGAGTTTGTGGAATATGTGCTATCTAAAGTTTGTAATCCTTTGACTAATTTACCTATATTGTAAGAAATTAAATTCAGAGGTTTTAGATTGTGGTTTTAGATTTTAACTAATAGCAAATCAAGTTGGTTGTTTAACAGATTAAAAGAGAATGACCATCTCAAGTTTCCGGTTTAAATTAACGCATGTGTTTCAAATTCAACTAGAAAGAGTCACATAGACATGACTCGTGTTTGATTACTTGTTAGTGATAAAAGGGAACTAAGTACTCGGATTGTTACAATGCGAGGTTGTTACCCGATAACCAATTGACTAATATCCAACCCGTAAACCTCCCCGTGATATCTCGATTGTCAATGACAGCAAGAACGTACGATTAAGGCAATGATTCAAACATCAATCAACAATTTACTAACAAGGATCCAAACACCATAACAACTACACATATAGCAAGTTATTATTCTAGAAATGAGAATCTAAAACACAATTGTTCAAACAAACCTTCCACCCAAGATGGTCACAAAGAGTTCTAGCCACTCATGGTCTTGTAATTCATCACACCTTCAATATTGTTGTTCATAGGAATCAAAAACACCAAAGCAATGTTTTGAAATTGTTTAAAACCCACAAGAACACTCAAAAATCACCCCTAAGCTCTGTAAAACGTTCCCCAATGATTGGTATCTGAAAAGGCTCCTCCAATTCAAGTTAAAATGGGCAGTTACAACTTTTCTGTAGCTCGCCACCGTAAGCTACGGTGTCCATCGTAGCTTACGGTGGGCAAAATTCTTCTTATGGTGGTAAGCCACTGTCTTACGGTGCTTCTTGAAGGAGGACTCCACCGTAAGCTACGGCGCCCACCGTAGCTTACGGTGGTCAGCAGGTTTTCCCATTTTACCCCTCGTTCATTCTCTTGAGTCCTCATCTTCAACTAGCCACTTGCAAATCCCCGACAAGGCACGTTTAAACTCCCTCGTTATGCTCTTCTGTACCTGCAAAACAATACACACCGTAGACATCAAATCGTAACAATTAACCCATTTAAACGTGGAATAATAATAATTTTAATGCACTTTAGGGTTGTCCAATAGACCACCCGTCAGTTATTACTCACTTGTGTCGTTTATACAAAACCCTTGAGAGTATTTGACCCACGCGATAACTTGGATTACACCCAATAAAGGTAAATGGAACATAAACCAAACGGCTCAAACCAAATAAACATGATATACATGTAGTACATGAAAATAGTTGTGTAAGGTACGCGTGAGTATAGGACTCATATTGAAGCATGTAAAAGGATAAAATAGGTTTGATGGTGTGCATGTACACACACACGCATATATATATATATATATATATATATATATATATATATATATATGAGATTAAATGTATGTAAGTAGACAGATTATTATGTGTGCGGGTATGTATGGATGGATGTATGTGACTAGGATTTGGTGGTATGAATGTATTCGTATATAAGTTGTATGTATGTGTATGGATTGAAAGCCGTGTATGCATGAATTTGAATTTTGTATATACGAACTAATGGGAATTGTATTTGTGGTTTTAATATGCATAGTATTAGCGATGCTAACCATATTACATTTGAGAATAGAATGAAAGTGCAGGCATGTTATTGTGGGCCTTATGAAGTTTCGATACCGGAATGCAAAGATTGAATTCGGAGAGATATCCGAATAGATGAGTATATGTAGAAAGAATGAGATGTGGTCGCTTAATTATGTTTGTTTAGATTACGTATAATGTCACCAAATACTAAAAATGTGAATGTATGTAGTGACTGTAGGTTGCACGGAATCACGGCGTCATCATTATGGAATGTAAGCGATTGAAAATTGGGTCATAACCTAGATTGCATGGGAGTGTGTAGTCATGTACTAGTAACATACGTCATGTTTTATTCTTAAATGAGAACGATGTTTGTAAATATTGTTAAAGAGTCATTTTATAGGGATGCTCAAGTATGCTAGAATGTTCATAACGAAAGAAATTTTAAGGTTCGTATTTACGCTGCGTCTTTTCGCTTAAAATGTGTTAGGGCCTTATAAAATCAACATGCTTCACCAAACAACCACCATTTCTTTAAAAGCTAAACATCGATCTTGATAGATGTCGAATAGTTTCTTAGAAAAGTAAAAGAACCAGAGGTACGGGTGTAAAAAGGTGTTGGGGGCAGATTATAGTTGTACACAACATTCAAGATTCAAAATGAAGTGAAGACAAAAACTGGGAGATCCACGATCGATACATTGACTATGGGACTGACCTTGGATATGTCTGTTTGCGTTTTTACTTTTTTGTTATGTCTTTCCTATTAATACAATCATTATCCAAGCTTTTCCATTCACCCCTTTTTCTCATAAAACTTTCAAATACATATCTAGTTTATATATCTCTAGTTCCCTTGAGATTTACATATCCAATCAAAGAAATACTCAAGATTAAAGATAAAGAGCAAAAAGAAGAAGTTGTGCTTCAACTTAAATACACGTATTCGTGAGGATATCACTAGCGTGTTGAGTGATAGTTTTGTAAGGGGTCCCATAATTGGTGGTGATATTGTAAAATACTATTAGCAAGATAATGTTGGGAGATTATTCACCATTGTGATAAAATGATGTTCAAGAAACGAAAAGCTAGCTACTTGGTGTAGCTAGTGAAGAATGTGATCACTACCTTGGACTAATGAAGAAACATAAAGATACACTACAATGGTAGTCGGTTAAAGAAGGTGATCACTACATTGGATTAGTGGAGGAGTTTGGAGTTTATACTAGTGATGTGTTCTGTCTAAGAGATGGATTTTTTAGTGATGAAACTCTTTATTGGAGAATTGAGAAGATGTCGTAGAGTCAATTATTTAACATCTACTTAAACCTATATAAACTAATTTATCTTTCTAACCCTAACTCTCAACATTCATTATCTAATTGTATTATTAGGTTTCAACAATTATAAACCAATAAATTAGTGATAAATCAAAGAAAAACTAAAAAAATATGTTCTACAAAGACATATATATATATACATTATAACAAATATCCAACTAAAGTACAATAAATGGTTTTCATCTTCAAGCTTCATCTTCGTTGTTTTGAGAGATGCATTACAATTGTTCAATGACCATAATAAACATGGAAAATCAGAATAAAACAACAAAACATACGTAGGCTAGCTAAATGTCTCCAATTTGATTCATGTAAAAGGATAAGAGTTTGGAAATGAAGTAGTTCGAATAAAAGAAAACCAAGGTTTATTAAATTATATATAAACCTATTTTGTTAAAATATAAAAGGAGAGCTTTTATTATAGGATTTGTATATTACGGAATAATTTTTTAACTAGAGTTGGTACTTGAACAATGCCCAAGTCGTTGTCGAAAGCTCCCTTGAAACTTAGGATATATGTGACGAAAAATGAATAATTATTATTTCAATCATTCATATTTTTGATTATACATATGACCTTGAGTAGGTGATAAAGAAGAATCGTTAAGATCAAATATGACGTATAGTTTACGTATAACTTAGCATATCAATTTTGAATTTGGAATCTCAACTTTAAAAAAAATAGTTGAACTAAAATTTTCTAAAAATTAGTTTTTGTCAATCTTGTAATTTTTTAGAACATGGAATGTGTTTGAGGAGGTGATGTAGTTTTGTCCCTTTGTTTGAAAGTTGTTTTGAGATTTAGTGGTATGAAGATAAGCTAACAAATCAAGCAATTGAGGTAGTGGAACACAGTTAGATAGCCAAGGCGTCCATGGTTCACACTTTCACCAAAACACAAGTCCTACCATATTGAAGATGACAAACTTGGATGGTCTCAACACTTGTAGATTGCTTGGAAACTTGTTATAACAGAAAGTTTAGGAGGGTTTTGGACCTCTAAACTTGTGGGAATCAACCCTATTCAAGCCCCATAACCATAGGTTTGGTTAGAAGTAAGATAGGTGTAGGATTCTTACAAGAACAAGATGAACATGAACTTGTTATGAAAGGATCTATTCAAAACAGAAAGTTTTAACCACTTGGGACACCATTTCTAGAGTTGTACCACCTTGTTACACCATGGTGAACCTTCGATAACAATCCTAGAGATTATCTAAGTGGTTTAATAGAAGCAAGCAAGAAGAAAATGTAGAAAGAAGTGAGTTAGAACTCACTTTGAACACTAGTGAGTTTTCTGCGTAAACTTGGGAATTTCTTGATGTTTTTGGTGTGTTTGAGAGTAATTTGGAGTTGTAGAAAGTGAAAATGTGTTAGAGGAGGCCTGTTTTTATAGGAGAAAATTAGGGTTTGTGTTTTAAATAAGTTATGAGGTGAATGGAGGAAAATGGAGGTGGAAAATGTTGAAACCCGGTTGGGCAAATCTGGATGATGTAGATTAACCTGATCGCGCCACGCGACCAACTATTCTTCCCCTTCGTGTGGCGCAACAGGCAAAGGTTTTCGAAACTTTGTTTATTGTTCAACTTTGGTCCTTGTACTTTGTGATTAGGTTATTTTATGTCGTTTCTTGTATTTTGGCTCGTTTTCAAGTATATAATGCGTTTGTAAACATGCGATAAGTACTGTGTATGTATAAACGATGATTCAAGAGTATAATAAGTCTCACTTTACACATAAATATGTATTCGATAATTGTTTACATATAACACAAGTATAACATGTATGAGTATAAAATGAATTTCCATTATGATCAAAGTCTCGGATTACTAGATTGGAAATGAAATACGAATACGATACGAATACAAGTTTCTAAAATAGAAATGTGATTACATCTTTCTAAATAAGAAAAGTACAGAAATGCGAAGTGTTACATAGTATGACCGCTTGGTAGGAAATGCAACAAGTGTTTCTGTAAGAGTATTATACAATGAATATCACTACCGATGCTCAGGAGGCCTTTAGATATTTTCAGCAACATGGAACAAAGGCATTTTATGAAGCCTTTACAAGGTTTAAGGAGTTTCTCAGAAAATGTCCACATCATGACAATCACATGTGGGAACTAATCAAGGCATTTTATGATGGGTTGCTTCCCGAGGATGTCTGGGATCTTCTATCCACCACTGACGATACATTTTTACTAATCATGAAGATGTGGATTGGGAGTATCTGGAACAGATCAGTGCTACTACCAAGCGATGAGCACAATCTCAAAGGAAGGTTAATTCTGGGTCAATAAAGACAAAGGTAGTTAATTATGAAGTAGAAAGAAGGATTAAAAGGCTAGAGCAACAAATAGCACAATTGGCACTACTAAGAGGTTATGAAACAGAAAGAAGGATTAAGAGGCTAAACCAACAACTGTAGTTTGCACATACTGCGGTGAACTAAGGCATCAGGCTCTAGATTATCCTACACAATTAGGGATGAGTGAAGTAGTTAATCAGTTTTATGCTCAACGTAAATAGTTCAATATGAACTCGAACATGTATCACCCAGGTTTGCATAATCATCCTAATTTTAAATATTGTAATGCTTTTAATTAGTTAAATCCTAATTTTTATGTTTTTACTAGGGAGCACAGTAGCACCGATCTCGCCCGTAAGGAAATTAAGGAAACTACCAAAGAGGATCATATAATCAAGGCTCCGAAGGTAATTATCAAAATAATTGGCAAGGTCAAGGGTATCGACAAGAAAATTGACCAAGTTGGATGATATTCGGTCAAATATTGAGCTGACAAGTTTGATCAAAGGAATATTTTAGAAAAAGAAACTTTAACAAAAGGATCACCAAGCCTTAGCAAAGCGAGTTAGGAAATTGGATGATGAGGTAGCCGCTATAAGAAGATATCCAGGTAAGTTACTTAGTATTACTATTGACAATCCAACACATTAATCATCAAGTTAAAAGAATGGTAGAAATGTGAATGTTAGCCAGGTTGGTTACTTTCATAGTAGTAAAGTTTATGAAAACAAAGTTTTCACTCCACCACAAGTCTTAGAAGGTGTGGTGAAGGATGTTGAGGAAAAAAATGACATTGAGTTGGAACATGTTAGCCCTGAAAAGATAAAAAAAATCATAACTTTTCAAGAACCTATCAATAGGTTAATAGATAATGACTTCGAAAAACTAAAGGAAAAGAGGGTGGAGGTTAATACCATCTTGTTTACTAAGGCTTTGGAAAATCCTGAAACAAAAACTGGAAAAACATAAAAAAGGGTCCACAACACGAAAAAATGTGGGAAATTTTTTAGAAAAGTAAAAATCAATATCTCTTACTAGAATCCATTAAACAAGTTCCAGCTTATGCTAAGTATCTAAAGGATCTTTGTTCCCAAAAAAAGACACAACAAATTTCCAAAGAAAATTTACTTAACAAAAAGTGTTAGTGCCATTTTTTCGAGTGATCCTTTGATTTCCATTCAAGTGGGTGATTTTAAGATGATTCGAGCATTACTGGATCTGGGAGCAAGTGTTAGTATCATACCTTCTACTTTATATGAACAATATGATTTTGAACCATTACAAAAGCCAACACCACTGTGGTGTTGGTCACTCTGACCCTAATACTACCTCGCTGGATTGTGTATGACGTCATTGTCAAGGTTGAGGATTCTTATTGTCTAGTTTATTTGTTAGTGTTATACTATATATACCAATTAACAAAACTAAACAGCCTAATGTCATACTTGGTAGACCGTTTTAGAAACAACAAACACTTTAATAGATTGTAGGAACGAGACAATAGATAAGTCATTTGGAAATAGGAAGGTGGTTTAAATATTTTTTCCAATACATCTTATTCTCTGGTCAATAATAATTATTATTTGGTGGATATTACTAACAGGTGACATCCAAGAAAACACCATAGAGGTGTGTGCTATTTGTGATTGGTTTGGCTTGTAGATGCATGAAGAGTTGGAAAAGCTAGAAGTAGAGTTGGAGGTGATGGCTATAAGGGACGGGAAACCCACCTAGACCCGCCATGTGGAAAGTTTACCTGGACACATTGACACCCACCTTAAGCCATCATTGGAATCACCTCCTCAGTTGGAACATAAAGAGCTACCAAAACATTTGAAGATTCATGGGAGACATTGATACCCTCCCAGTGATCATTACGTCTACTTTGATGCAAGGTCAAGAACAAGCGTTGATGGGAGCTCTCATTGAACAAAGAGTGGCTATTGGATAGATTATTGTAGATCTGAAGAGAATTAGTCCATCCATTGTGATGCACAAGATCATCACCGAAAAACAGCCAAGCCAGATAGGGATACTCAACGAAGATTGAACCCGATTATACAGGATGTGGTGAAGAGAGAAGTTCTGAGGTGGCTAGATGCAGGAATCATTTACCCCATCTCTAACAACACTTAGATATGCTCGACCCATAAAGTACCAAAGAAGGTACGTATTTAGATTATCAAATGTGAAACACGTGAAGAAATTGCCACCCGACCAATAACCGGGTGTCGTATTTTCATTAATTATAGGAAATTGAATGCTGCAACTTCCAAATATCACTTTCTATTGCCTTTATTTATCAGATGGTTAAGAAGCTTACAAGTTTACAGTTTTATTCTTTTTAGACGGGTATTTAAGTTACAATCATATAGGTATATATCCATTCGATCAATAAAATACTAATTTTGCATGTCTGTCTGATACTTTAGCATTCAAGAAAATGCCATACTGATTGTGTAATGCCCAGACCACCATCCAAAAGTGCATGACAAATATCTCCCCAGACATGGTTGGGAATCTTTGGAGCTTTTATAAATGATTTTTCTATATTTGATACATCATTTAATTCATGTTTAGAACAATCAACAAGAGTTTTAAAAATATTTGTCGAAATGAATTTGGTACTAAGTTGGGAAAATAGCCATTTTATGTTTTAAGAGGGAATCGTGTTAGGACACATAATTTCAAGTAAGGGGATTGAGGAAGATCATGCTAAAATTAAAGTCATTTCATCTTTACCTCCACCTACTAATATTAAAGGTGTCTGTTCCTTTCTAGGACACGCCGAGTTTTATTGACGGTTTATTAAAGGATTTTCAGTTATTAGTAAACCGCTATGTAACCTTCTTGTAAAAGATGTCCTATTTGTTTTTGATGAAAAATGTTCAAAAGCTTTTAATACTTTAAAATAAAAATTAATTTTAGCCCCTAATTTGTAATCACTAGATTAGGCTCTCCCTTTAATCATGTGTGATGCAAGCGACTATGCAATTGGGGTGGTTTTGGGACAACGGGTCGACAAGAAACCAGTAGCTATTTATTATGCAAGCAAGACTCTTTCTGATGCTCAGTTAAATTATACCACAACTGAAAAGGAATTGTTTGTAGTTGTTTATGTGTTGGATAAGTTTAGATCTCATCTTTTGGATAGCAAAGTTATCATTTATTCTGATCATAGTACTGGGGTACCTCATAGAGAAGAAGGATGCTAAACCAAGGTTGATAAGATGGATTTTGTTATTACGGGAATTTGATCTTGAAATTTGTGACAATAAGGGAAGCAAGAATGTGGTGGCGGATTACTTATCTCAAGGTGATTCATGAAATTGATGAACTAGATGCTTATATTAAAGAAACATTTCCAGATGAGTATTTATCAGTTGTTTCAACTATACCATGGTGTGCTATTTTTTCCAATTATGCAGCTTAAGGCATTATTCTAGAGTTTTGGTCAAAGAAGAAAAGGCGACAATTTGTGGCTGAAGCTAAATACTATATCCGGCATGAGTTGGATTTTTTCAAAGTTGGAGTGGATAAGTAATTCGAAGATGTATACCTAAGGAGGAAATTCTATGTGTTTTGGAAATGCTACACGCATCTGCATATGAAGGACATTTTAGCGGACAGAAAATAGGGTTTAAGATTTTAGCATGTGGCCTTTATTGGCTTTGTATTTTTAGAGATTCCTATGAATTCGTGAGGAATTGTGTGCATTGCCAAAAGATGAGTAGTATTTCGAAATAGATGGAAATACCTATGCAAGCGATTCCAGTAATTGATATTTTTGATGTATGGGGAATCGACTTCATTGGCCCATTTCCGATTTCATTTGGCAATTTATACCCTCTTGGTGGCAGTCAATTATGTGTCTAAATGGATTGAAGCAATTGTCACCAACACAAATGACCATAAGGTTGTTTGAAAGTTTGTCCAAACAAACATATTCTTATGATTTGGATTCCCTCTTGTGATCTTAAGTGATAGGGGGGTCACATTTGAAAAACTTTCAGTTTAGCAAACTTCTTAAACATTACGACGTAGACCACCGAATTGTAACACCTATCACCCACAAATGGGTGAGCAAGTTGAGGTATCCAATAAGCAAATCAAAGAGAATTTACAAAAAAAAAAAGAAACAGTTCGGCCCGATTGCAAGGATTGGTTTACTAAACTGGATGACGCCTTCTAAATGTATTATACTACTCACAAACCGCTTAATGGTACCATACCTTATCTGTTGGTCTATAAATGGGATGCCATTTACCTATTGATTTATTGATCATGCTTTATGGGTTGTGAAAGAAGTTAACATGAATTATGAGATTGTAGGTAAAATAAGAAAGTTGGCCTTAGATTAATTGGAATAGCTAAGGGATAAAGCATATGAATGCGTTTGCTTATAAGGATAAGCAGATGAAAACGGTGCACAATACTACGTTGAGGCTACAAAAGTTTGAGGTTAGTTAGAAAGTATGGTTATTCAATTCTAGGCAGAAGTTGTTTCGTAGAAAGCTGAAAAGAAAATGGATGGGCCTTTATCTCATTATGTGGGTTGGGAATTATGAAGACATTGAGAATGAAGACTTTGATGACTACCAAAGGCAAGTTGTGAATGGAAATCTGTTGAAACCATTTCTAGAAGCAAATGATATCAATGTACGAGACAAACCATCTGATAGCTTTATGTTACACACTTTGGTTCATGACGAGGAATAACCATGATCAGGTATGAAGTCTGGCTGAATACTAATAAACTTAGTGCTTTCGGGAGTGAGCCCGAGAATGTAGATTAGTGTTTTGTTTTGCGTGTGTGTTCTTGCTAGTTAGCAAGTATTAATAATCTCCATGGATGGGTTTCCCAAGAGTGGGGATGTTTGGTGAATCACGGGTACGTTTTAAATGCAATTGAAGATAATGTATAGGCAAGTGTAAGTATAAGTGTTCAAGAATATAAATGAGTAAGAAACACACGAACACATGCATTTTGTTTGGATATATAATATATATATATATATATATATATATATATATATATAATATATATCAATATTGTAAAACAACGTCTCGGAGGCCGAGTACTCCCCGAGTAATTGCTACAAGGTAGGCTGTCGAGGCCTAAGTACTCTCAACTTCGACTGCGGAGCGCCAAGCGACTTTTGAGACCACATAGGAAGTCAGCGTCGGCTTGGGTCGTTCTTGCGTTGTCTCACATTGGTTCTCAAACCCTTCTGACTTGCACCACAAACCACCATCTCCATACGCTGATAGCAACTCGGAGCTGCGTTGGTTGTGCCATTCCCTACGTCACTTTGCGTTGTCTTGTAGCCAACTCTCACCTAGCCCGCCAGCGCACACTAACTCTCTTCCAACTTCGACTTGCCCAACAACAGCTAAATCCGACCCGCATAATGGTTTATAACCCACTAAATCACCTTTAAAACCTGACTTGCCCCATCATAAAAACCCATTTCATATCATTAATTCACCCATCACTTGGGTTTTTAAGACCTAAGGTCTGGGAATTTCCAAGATCGTCCTTGAGGTTTAGGCACTTTTCTCACTTTCATTCAAAATATAATTTTTATTGTCATTTCCATCCAAATCACCAAGTGAGTTAAACTGTATCGTTAACTCATGGACGACTTTTGCCATTCCCAAAGCTCAGAGATGATTTTAACAATTTATCCATTTATTCTTTTATTTTTTCATTTTTATTTTTTATCTTTGAATAAAAACAATTATAAATATAATATATATACATAAACACACACACACACACATATATATATATATACACACACACACACACTTATTTTTTAAAGTTACCTTTAAATAAAAAATCATAATAAACTTATTTTAATATATATATACATAGGCACACACGTTTATAACTATATACACACACAATACACACTCTCTTTTTCTATCATTCTCTCTTATCCACCTCCATCATCGCCATCATCACCACCAACACCACCACCACCCCATCTATCTCGACACTTGTACCTTTACTCCCCTCATTGACCCATCGTACCATACATCAGTACCACCACATCTGTCTCTCCCGTCGTACCAAACATAATTAATTTATTATTTTTTTATCCAAAGGTAAAAAAGAAAAAAATAATAAGTTTGTATATATAAATGTGTGGTATATGTGTGTGTATATATATATATATAATATTTATTGGTTTTCAATAAAGATAAAAAAGAAAAAAAATCAAAAATTAAAAAGCAAAAGAATAAATAAGTAAATTGCCAAAATTGCTCATAAGGTTTGGGAATTGCTTAAATCATTTACAAGAGTTAGCGATAAATTTTAATAAATCAGTGATTTAGATAAAAATACCAACGAAAAATAAATGTTGGGGAACCCATTAAAAATATTCTTATTTTAGATGAAAGTGAAAAAAATGTCATAACCATATGGACAATTTTAGTATTCAACTCTTTCTAAAGTATTAAATATTAATTCAATATAAATAAATTATTAAAATAAGTGTTTAAAAGGATAGATCAGTTATTTCACTTGGATGATTCTAAAGCTCAGATATTCATAAACCCTTTTTCAGTTTAAAAAATTTAACAACTCCTGAGAAAATGTACAAATTTAATATCATAAAATTCAACTTAGAAATTTAAAGATTAAGGATTCTTAAAAAACAAATATTGGAGCCTACGTTTCGTGGCAGGGTTGTAGAAGAGTGTTGGCAGGGATGTATTTGTTACATGATATATTAATAAGTTATTATAGAGCATGCAATCTTTAATCTGAACGACGGTAGAAATAAGCAATAAACCTAGTTATGTAAACATCTCTAGAGTTTAAAGTTAGCTTTTTACCATAATAAGGGAAATAAAAGAAATTAAATTTGCTGCCTCGTATATTGAAGAGTTAATATAGATCATGTAGACTTTATTCAAAATGACGGTAAAAATTAGCAAGCAACACAGTTAAGTAAATATATCTAGAGTTAAAAGTTGACTTTACTTATAATAAGTTAAATAACAAAAGAATTAAACTTATAAAAAAATAAAAGAACAAATATCTGTATAAAACAAATAAAATACCTTTTTTAAAAACTTTAAAGGCCATATGATAACTTTATTGAAGTTGGGGATTGAAACGTAAATCATTTATTAGAAAAACAATTACTATTAAACTTTCGTATGATAAATATATTAAAGATCAGAGTATAAATGTAAATTGTTTAAAAAAAGTAATTATTAGAATTCAGAGGTTTTATAATAACTCTATTAAAGCTTAAGATTATAAATCTATAAAGTTTAAGATTATAAATGTACATTAATTTAAAATAAAAAAATACATAAATAATATTATAACATAGATTACTTTGTAATTGTATAGAACTAGTAAACTTTTCCATGCGTTGCGGAGAGTCTAAATGTAAAGTTACTCAGATTTGTACCGTCAAGACCCGAATTGTTTCTGAACAAAAGTTACGTCAAAATGTAGATAAACTGAAGATTTACATAAAAATAAGCACGAAAATATATTATATTTGACCCGACTTATTTGCGAAAGAAATTTATATGAACACCAACTTGTGCTTATACCGACACGTACATAAAAATAAGTACAAAATTATGTTTTTTAAGTCAAAATGGTAACGTGCGATCGAAACGTAAAGTAAGTCGAATTTGTACAATCTAACGAAAACGTATTATATTTGAACCAACTTGTTTTAAAACAAAATTTATGTCAACGTAGATCAATTGAAAACGTACATAAAAAACAGAAAAAACATATTATATTTGATCTACCCATTTTCTAAGAAACGTAATCAACTTGAATTTATATCGACACGTACATAAAAATAAACACATAAAAAATGATTATAAAGTTTTAAAAAGTTGAAAGGTTGTAAGTGTTAAGACCAAATGTTGAAGGATAAAGATTAAAAACAAATACATACTACAACAAAAAAAGAAAAATAGCCCAGGTGAGTTACTCTATATGCAACATCTTGTTGTAACTATATTTAATGTAATACTTTACTAGAATACTTAAAAAAATAGCCCAGGTGAGTTCATCTTATTGTAACTATATGTAATGTAATACTTTACTATAATACTTAAAAAATAGCCCAGGTGAGTTACTCTATATGAAACTTCTTGTTGTAACTATATGTAATATTTTACTAGAAAAAAATGTTTGTACTTCATTTTGTACAATACATAAAATAAGTATTCAAATTTTCAAGAAGTATAGCAAATTGCAATATACCAAAATAAGCGAGATTTTAAATATACTTGCAGGCATAAACTTGTCACTAACTCAACGCATTTGTTATTTTAACTGTATTTGTTATAATAACTAAAGAGATAGCATAAAAATATATAAATTAATTATTTTATGATAATAATATATTTATATATCCTTTTTAATATTTGTTAAAAATATAATATAATCTATATAATAAAGTAAACCCACGGAAGACACGTGTCGTATTACAATGCATTCTCATAATTGTTTTCCGCCTTTTTTATCTAATTTAGTTAAATATCCTTAAATTACATATGATCTTTTATTTTTTTAAATAACTAATTCCTTTTGCCATTTTTTTAATCTATTTTAGTTGATATCCTTAAATTACTAATGATTTTTTTATTTTTTTTTAAATAACTAACTATTTTTCCACAAAATGAGCATAGATAACTTTTATTTTTCATTTTACGTATTCTTTATATTTACATATTATTTATATATTTCATAACTAATAAGCAATAATTATAGATAACTTTTTTTTATTTTACAAATTCCTTAGGTTCAGATATTATTTTTATTTACGTATTCTTTAGGCCTAAATATATTTATATATTTCCTAACTAATAAGTGATAAGCCATAATTATGGATAAGTTTTTAGTGATAATCGTAGATAAGTTTTTAGTGATAATCGTAGATAACTTTTATTTTTTATTACGTCTTTTTTAGGTTTAAATATTATTTATATATTATCTAAGTTATAAGTGATAAGCCATATTTTATTTTACGTATTTTTTAGGTTCAAATATTATTTTTTTATTTTACCTATTCTTTAAGTTTAAACATTTTTTGAGTATTTCTAACTAATAAGTATTAAGCAATAATTATAGATAAGTTTTATTTTTTCGTTTTACGTATTCTTTAGATTCAAATATTATTTATATATTTATTAATATTCTTAAGGTTTTGTTTTTCTTTTATATTCAATTCATTCATGATTTGTTTATTATTATTATTATTATTATTTGGTTTTATAATAAGGGTATCACACAAATGAAACTACATAAAAGATAACCGGCTTATGACTTAGCGCTATCATGACGTGTGATAAATGTGTTCCCACAAATTATCTACCAAACTGAATAAACTACATTTATTATTGTTGTTGTTATTATTTTTATCATTTTGCGTCATATGTTATAATTTAATTATCGAAGATTTGTTTCTTCTCTTTCAGATTCTACATTCAATTTTAAAATTTAAATTAATAAATCAATAATATTTTATCACAAAAATTGTTTTATAATATTTCAATCTTTATTATTAACTATATAATATAATATAATATAATATAATATAATATAATATAATATAATATAATATAATATAATATAATAATATGTATTTATATACGTAATAGGTTGGCATATCTGATCAAAGTTGTAAAATGCAAAATTCATTTAAGTTATAGGTAACCCAAAAGATCATCACCATCCTTTATGTTAACGTCATGTCACCTCATCCTCATTCACTACCCTAATCCACCATCCTATATAGTGCGGACCATAACCTCCACTATCCTTTACACCAATCAAAATCCACTAACTAACTGAAAAAAAGGGTCATAATTGACATGGATTAAACCATGCGAACCACCATGATTTACATAGGGGGTGATGTAGTGGTGATTTCATAATCCTACGTAACAATCTATGACGGAAACCATTATCTCTTACCCCATAGCCTTATAGGCTTCGCATCTGCTCAAACTTGCATATCAAGTGGCTTAAAATATATATATGTGTGAAACTTAGATTTGAAAATAAATTAATGTAAACACCAATGTTTTAGTAACCCTTATAACAAACATAACCAAAATAATGCACTAATCAAAATTCAAACTTCGAATCTTTTAATGGTTCAAAACAAACATCAGTGGGATAAATTAAAATATAAATGAAATAACTTATGAGATGTCAGCGTGTTGTTTTTTTTATAAATATTTGTTGGAAACAGATAAAAAGTAACGAGAAGATCACAAGTTATTTCCTATAAAGCATATAGATAAATGTCGCATAGAATTCTTTGGCCACCTTTATGTCACTTTTAATGCTATTACCTTTTCATGGAGATGCCTTGTTCTACAAGTTAAAATACATAAAGATATTTGATTATTTTTATGTTGGGATACTACAGTATTAATACTAGGTTCATTTAATCAATACATATACCCATATTATATAAACGAGAGTTTATGATTCGTAGGGTTTTTTCTATTTTTTTTTCTTTTTTATAAATCAGTAAGTATAATTTCTTTCGATAATGTTGCAAAAGTTGGGATCAGATCGAACAATGCACAAGTCGTTGAAAGCTCCCTTGAAACTAAGCATGAGAATATCTTCAATTAGTGATATGAATTATTAACGATACTGAGATGTTGATAAAGAAAAATTATTAAGTACACTTTGAGGTATAGCTAGTTTACTTGCAAATATTAGAGTTTCAGTTTCACAGAAAACAATTAACGCGACATTTTTTTCAAAAAGATGTTTGTTGATCATCTTCATTGTTAGAACTAGAGCAACTGTAAAAGAAATTTATTTATTTATTTGTTAGAACTAGAACAACTGTAAAGAAATTTATTTAATTATTTTGATTTTTATAGAAGTACTAAACAAATTAGTATACTTAAAACATTGATGATTATAATACATCAGCTTAAACTTGTGACTTTAAAAACCTCTTTTATAAAACCCATAGATGAAATTATCTAGCAATATAAAATGATTTCGTAGATTATCATAGCATTCGCTATTTTCCTATTTATGTGTTTATTTACCTAGAATAAATCTAATTCCGTTTATTTATGCCAAAACGGATTCACTTTCATATGTTTAGTTAAATAAAATTCATTTGGCAATGTGAATATAGCTCACTTGTTAGAGGCTCTTAGTTCTTAGTAAGAGGTTTTGAATTCAATTCCAAACAAAATTTAGTTTATGAATAATTTGATATAATTTAAAAAAGAATAACCTTTGTCATTTAAAAAAATCACTCATTTTACTTTTTCATATGTACTATTGTACTTTTTAGCGTCACTTTAAAGAAAACAACAAATTATATATTTCATATACTACCTAATAAATTTACTATCTAATAAATGAATGTAAACTTGGACATGTGTTAATGTCATATTTCACCTCATCAATTTATTTCTGTCTAAATTACTCATGACCCTAAACAAAGAAATATTTTATCAAGTAAGGAAGAGTAATTAACCTTATTTTAATATTATTAATTTTTTTACTCATTTATAACATAATAAATTAACCATTAACTAGGAAAAACAGTGTTCAACATATATAGATAGTTAACTTATAAGATAATTTTATAATAACTAAATATTAATTATATGTACTTAATTATTAATAAGAATAAAAAAATCTTATTTATGAGATACCAAAAAAACTATTTTCATTCACTTTAAATAAAGTTATATTTGAAAGAACATAAAAACAAAATTAGTATTATTTAATACATTATTATATGTAATGTTATGTAATTTTAGTCATATAGATAATTTATATATAGGAGAAGGATCCGTTAGAAACCACTCTTTATTGCGAGAACTACCAGAATTAATATAAACAGAACTAAAAATACCTAAAAATAATCTAAATAACACACATTTTTTTAATATTAAAAAAAAAACTCTACATTTTGTCACTAAAAATATATTTTTTGAGTAACAAGACACATATGCACATGTATTGTTTCTTTGACAAATTCCGTAATACATTACTAGTATTAGGCAATCGCACTTTAATTTACACTACTATCCGTAATACACTCCTTTTTACATTACCAATATTAGAAATGCACATGTACATCTGTATGTATGAACATAATGTAACGTGTTTTGATACACTACTTTAAATACACTTTCTCTTTCATCTATCATACCATCCATAATACACTACCATTATCTTATACCATCCATAATACAATACCATTACCTCCTACCACCCGCAATACAACGCCGTTACCTGTATAATATTTTCCTTTATGCACATGTACATCAACACCCTTCATACCATTCAAACAACATATTACATCATAAAGTGACAAAATATAACCAAACCATCAACCATTAGATATAATTAACTAAAAACTTGTATATGGGTCTACTTAATCATTCAAAATCACAAACTTTTTGTATCCAAACATGTAATATCATGGTTATACATAATGATGCACATGTGCATTTTTAATATTAGTAATGTAAAAAGTAGTGTATTACGGATTATAGTGTAAATGAAAGTGCAATTGTATAATACTGGTATTTATTACGGAATTTGTCAAAGAAATTATATATATATATATGCACATGTGTATCGATAATTGTTACTCGATTTTTTTGTTTGTGGCGAAATATAGCTATTTTTTTAAAAAATATTAAAAAGAATTTGTGTGTTTTTTAGGTATTTTTTATGTTAACATTGGTTCTCGTGGTTCTTGCAATAAGAGTGGTTCTCAAATGAACACTATATATATATATATACATATATAAAACATATTTTCAGTATTCAACCTATGTAATACATGGGCTCCTAAGGTATTTTAGTATTAGTAATTAACATAGGCCAAGCTAGTTGTGTCAATTGTCATATGGAATAATAAATATGTTATATGAATTTTTTACATATTATATATTATATGGTTATAATGTTTCTATTGTATAACTCTTTGTAATACACGAGTTTATAAGTTAATGCTTATATAGACGCATACGTACATACATGGGTGTTGTATGGTACAAAGAGACTTTAGCTTACGAAGTGTGCGAAGAATTATAAGAATCATGCTGCTAAAAACTGAATTACTGTTATTGTTATAATTACACTGTAATTTTCAGTTATTATATTACAACAAACGAATTAACGTAATTATTGTTACGCTACTTGAAAACTAAAATATAATAATAATTACCCTATTTTGTTGTAGTGTAATTACATTATTTACAAAACATAACCATGTATTTTATCATTTTCTTCATATGCTTTGCATCGTAAAATCTATTTATATTTGATCATAACACTAAATATACACACTATATAAGATTAATTACAGAACACTAATTATTGCGAAAACAAAAACATATATCTTACTCGTTTCATATTTTGATCAATGGTTTTATATTTAAAAGGTTGGGATTCTTATATACGAGTGTGAATGTTTACATATAAGCTTTCAAACAAATTTGTTTGTAATATATGTACATAAACTCATAAATATGTATGTATGGTATGTGTATATAGCAGTTCTAGTACTAAGCAGATGTGTTTCCTCTTTGAAGTTCTTTAATCATTAGTGAGTGTAGAAGTAGGTTGCCTTTGTGATTGTGTTTTGAGGAGTAGTGTGGTGTTGGAATAACCCTAGATAAATCACATTGGGATGTGAGGCACATCTCTTATGGATCTCAACAGTGCAAAAAATATCACCAATAATGTTGCATTATTCTCTTCCAAAGAATAAATTATTTTCTAACCAACATCAGAAATTTGCTGGTAAAACCATTTGTTGAATTATGTGGTTCTCTTTGTTTTTTCAGAAGCAAACCTTGCACGCAACTGCTTGATCTTAACCTTGAATTAGAGTAGGGTTAAGGTCTAAAATGATTGTTAAAACATATTTTAGAAAAACCGACTTTGATACAACTTCTCAAGATTAGATGATCACCTATCCTCTAAAACTTTAGTAGAGTTTGTTAGGAATAATTCGAAAATGCTTGGATAAATCTAAAGTCGTGTAATTACTATCTGATCAAACAATTGGAGTGGCTACCAATCTTTGATCGGATAAAATCATAAAAATTCTGGATTTTTGTATGGCAATTTTTGATTGTGAGATTTTGGGGATTCGTATCAAAAAAAAAAAAAAAATTTCGTCCAGGGTTTTCCCTAAAAAAATTGGGAGCGTATTTTCAGTTTTTCACAATCTGCCCCTTGGACCCCGCCAGGGGGCTGCTGCCCCTTGGACCCTGCTCCCAGGAGCGCTGCCCCCGGACCCCCGCCAAGGGGGTGCTGCCCCCTTGGATCCCTCATTAGTCCCGATGACATTCAAATAAGTGTGCACTCTTATTTGAACGTCACACGCAATCTCAAATTACACTAAAATATCCAACATACCTCCCCATTTTAGTGTAATCAAGAATTACCTAACTTGTTCACAGCAATCAAACAAACTAATGCATAAATGAAATGTCGTGACGATTGAATTTCATATTAGTATATTACGCATTCCAAATATTCGAATTTAAGGGTGTCTCTAAGGATTGAACCCTTAATATCCATACTGAGTACATGAAGATAATATACACATTAGTTTACATACATAGATCTAACTTGACACTATCTTTTACTAGCCTATGTCCCTATCCTTCATAAGCATATCAAAGCCAAGTCCAAGCTTCTTGAAGTAGCTAAACTTCATGCTCATATAGGTAGCTCTTTTACTCTTGCACCTGCAAATGCAATTTTTCAAAAGAGCTATTAAGAAGATATACCTCAACCTTACTTAACTTGCAGATCTAAACACATACCTTTGGGATAATTTTAATGTTGTGTTCCAAACTCCAGATGTTAAGCTTTCCACATTGAATTATGCACCTAACGTCATATTAGGTGGGAATTGGGTATCTTAACATGAGAGTTTTCAGATGGACTTTAACCCTAATCCCACAGCTGATCCTTTCACGAGATCTCTAGTTAACCCTTTGGTTAAGTGATCAGCTAAGTTATGTTGAGTTCTCACATACTCAACCGAAATCGCACCATGCATGAGCTCATGAACCATGCTATGTCTCACACCTAAGTGTCTTGACTTGCCATTATACACTTGACTATACGCCTTAGCAAGTGTAGCTTCACTATCACACCTTATAGAAATGGGAGCCATTGGTTTTGGCCACAATGGAATCTCATAAATCAAGTCTCTTAGCCACGCTTCTTTGCCAGCTGCGGCTAATGCTACAAACTCATACTCCATTGTTGAATCAGTTATGTAAGTCTGTTTCTTTGAAGCCCAAGAAATGGCACCTCCCCCAAGTAGGAATACCCAACCACTTGTGGAAGAATGATCTTCCTTATTGTTTATCCAACTTGCATCTGAATATCCTTCAATCACCGAAGGAAATCCAATGTAAGTTAGACCATAATCCATGGTTCCTTTCAAGTATTTGCCAGTGATGAGTACTAGGATTGCTAGTAAACCTACTAAGTTTTCCAACAGCATACGCTATATCTGGTCTGGTGCAGATCATAGCGTACATAAGTGATCCAATCGCTCTTGAGTACTCAAGTGGAGATACTGCAATGTCTTTATTAGGTAATAGCTTCAGACTAGGATCAACAGGAGTACTTGCGGGAGAACAATCCTTGAAATTGAACTTGTTCAAGATCTTCTCAATATAGTGTGATTGAGAGATTGAAATGCCCATGTTCTCACGTTTGATTTTAATACCTAAAATCACCTCAGCCTCCCCCATATCTTTCATAGCAAACATAGATGATAAAAATTCTTTTGTTCTATTGACTTGATCTTGGTTAGTGCCAAAAATCAACATATCATCTACATACAAACAGATCAAGACTCCGTTTCCAGAAGCATCAAACTTGCTATAAACACATTTATCTGCTTGGTTTAAAGCAAAACCATTAGACAATACAATCTCATCAAACTTTTGATGCCACTGTTTGGGTGCTTGCTTCAAACCATAAAGAGATTTAATTAGTTTACACACCTTGTTTTCACTTCCATGCATAACAAACCATTCTGGCTGTTTCATGTAAATCTCCTCATCTAATTCACCATTTAGAAATGCAGTTTTCATATCCATTTGGTGAATTACAAGATTATGTATAGCAGCAAGTGCTAATAATAATCCAATGGTGGATATCCTTGCTACAGGAGCATATGTATCAAGAAAGTCAATACCCTCCTTTTATCTAAACCCTTGGATTACTAATCTGGCTTTGAACTTATCAATAGTACCATCCACCTTCATCTTCCTCTTGAAGATCCATTTACTTCCCAATGTTTACAACCAGGAGGTAAATCCACCAATTTCCAAGTGTTATTTTGCAAAATAGAGTCCATTTCATCTTGGATGGCTTCTTTCCAAAATGAAACATCCCTTGAAGCTATTGCTTCACTATATGTCTTTAGATCCTCATCAACATTGAAACAATATTGATATTGAAAATTAATATCAATCCTAGATCCTTCAACTAAGTACAGTTGAAAATCGTCACCATAAGACTTGGCCTTTCTTTCTCTTGAACTCCTTCTTGGTTCAGTGCTAGTTGAAGGCATAATTTCTTTTCCACTAGAAATCTGGAGAGATGGATTCATATCCTTTGGCCTAGGTATAGATGTGAATCTTTCTTCATCATATTCTACATTTCCACTTCTTGTCTCAATAACCGTATGTACTGAAACGTGGTCATTTGGTTCTATTACATAGAACCTGTGAGCAAATGAGTGCTCAGCATATCCAATGAAAATGCATTCTATACCTCTTTCCCCTAAGTTTCTTATCTTAGGATCATTGAGCCTAACCACGGCTCTACAACCCCAAACTCTTAGTTTTTGCAACTCGGGTGGCTTTTATACCAAAGCTCAAAAGGGGTTGTTTTGCTCCTTTTATTAGGAACCCGGTTTAACAAATAACAGGCTGTCAACATAGCCTCTCCCCAAAACCCATTATTTAAACCCGAATGGGACAGCATGGTATTAACCATCTCTTTTAGCGTCCTATTCTTCCTTTCCGCCACACCATTTTGTTCCAGTGTGTAAGGAGCTATGGTAAGATGTATTATTCCAGTTGATTGGAAATATTCCAGATCAAAATACTCACCACCTCTATCGGTATGTAGGGTTTTGATCAATTCACTTTGATGAAGCTCTACTTCTTGTTTATAGATTTTAAACTTTTCCAAAGCTTCATCTTTTGCATGTAACAAGTAAACGTAACAGAACCTAGTAGCATTATCTATAAAGGTTACAACATACTTCT
This sequence comes from Scalesia atractyloides, assembly GCA_947069175.1. Classification (NCBI taxonomy): domain Eukaryota; kingdom Viridiplantae; phylum Streptophyta; class Magnoliopsida; order Asterales; family Asteraceae; genus Scalesia; species Scalesia atractyloides. The sequence continues at coordinate 5,604,779 of CAMTDV010000002.1, read as the reverse complement.
TGTTACCTAATGATGGTGTACCATGAGAATCACATAGATCACTATGTATCAAATCTAACAATTTACTTTCTCTATTAACATGTTGCAAGAATGGTTTTTTAGTTATTTTATTCAACTTGCAGATATGGCACTTTTCATTTGTTAAATTAACTGCCGGAATTAAGCACATCTTAAACATTTCCATAAGTCGTTTATAATGTACATGTCCTAATCTAGCATGCCATAATTCAGATTTTGACGAATTTACACTAGATGACGAATCAATCATACAAACAGAATTATCACTAAACGACAATCATACCATTACATAAATAACCAAATCCGATAAAAGAACCATGTCTTGACAAGATATATGTCACACCCCGACCCGCAGCGGAATAAAAGTCGGGGCATAATTGGGTTATCAACAAAGCTCATGATATTTACTAAGATGTTTCATATTTATTAAATTCAAATTACAAACTTGAATATCCAAAAACAAAATCCATACAATTTCAAAGAAAAATGAAACTATATATTTATTCCAAAGCATAAACTTGTTTATTCTTCTAGGCCATCTTAAATGTTTCCTGTCTCGGCTGGATCACCTGTATCATGTGTAAAACAGGGGAGATTTTGGGTCAACAAAAGTTGGCGAGTGAACCTTGATAAAACATTTTAACTAATTTCTTATTTTATTTATTAAAAAAAATTCGTGCATTAATCACATGTGAGCAAACATATATATGTAACCAATCACAAACCACTTTGGATGAGTATATGACATGAATGATGATGTATTGAGATCAAGGCTCAATCAAACGGAGCCGATCTAATGAGGCTCCTAATGCTCAACCCGTATCCCACGGGGAACTGATGGGCCTAATGAAATGCGTGCACTGAAATGATAAATTCAATCTACCTATAATTCACACAACAATCAATACACATTTGATCACGGATATGATGTATGCACAAGTGTTTAAATAAAATAAAAGAATAGTACGACACATGATACACCCCAAAACATGATTAAAACGGGGAATTGGTAGAGGTTCACTCACAGTGGGTGCGTTCCTTGATAAAGATGAATGCGCACGAATTTTAGGATTCAACCGACGAGGGAAATACTAACCTAAATAATAACGAAATAATTCGATAAATAAATAATTTTATTTGATATTAATATTTTTAATTAGTGCTCTTAATGAGATTTTTAGATTTATTTAGGAGTTTATTGCAAATTTTTAATCTTAGGAATCTTATTTTTAAGTATTTTTTTAAATAATTTCTAAACTTTAATAAGTAAAAATGAGAAAACAAAATTTTAAAAAAAATGTGTTGACCTTGTCAGGTCTGACCGGGTCTGACCGGTCGGACAGCATGAAATTCAGGCGGCGAGTGAGGTTCGAACCCGTGACCTCCTGTATACGTGCACGCAGCTCTACCAACTGAGCTACGTGTCTAACCCGAAATATTCTCTGTTTTAATTATATATGTATACTAACTAGCTTTAACCTTATTTAGTTTTTATTAAAAAGGTTTTAATATGGCCGAAACTGATTACAGAACCCGGACTCGAACTCGGGATCTGTGGTTCGAGTGCACACAGCCCAACACGTTGGGCTGTGTGTCTAATCTGCATAAACACTGGATTATATTTATTTTATATATATATACTGTGAATTGATCTGAATAGGTTTAAAAAGTGTTGGCTTTATTACAGAAAATCGGAAACATGTTCGATTCGAACTCGGGACGTGTGCTTTGTAATTGCACACAGTCCACCGCTGGACTGTGTGTCTAACCCGGTTAAATACCCGTTTTTATTTATATTTAAACACTAACTTAACTTCATCGTTTTCACCATTCAAAATCCCAATAATGATTCCGACCGAATAAGCTGATTAATCAGTTTTGATTACTGTTTTGAGCTAATAAATTACAAATCAAGAGATAGCAAGGAGGTTTAGATAATTATGTCGGTTTGCAGATCAACTACGGTTTTCTGATCAGTGATTCCGGCGATATTCCGGCGAGTGCGAAAGTTTCCGGCAACGTGCTTTGAAAGGAATAAAGTTTCAGGAAGATAGTGCGGTTCTGAGCGAAATGTTTACAAGGAATTTGGGTGGGTATTTATAAGGTGGACAGGCTTGCTCGATTTCGATTTAGGGGCCAAATTTTCCGGTCAATGATTCCAATTTTCAAAAGAAACGGTTTGACTCAATTGAGTGTTAAGCAACGGTTATAACTGATGTCGAAATCAGTTTACGCGTTTCAGACAAGGGAAAGTAGCAACATTTGCGGAGTCTTCGTTCTTGCCGGCGATTTCGGGTTCTGGGTTTTGCTGAGTTACAGGTTTGATTTTCGGCTTTACCATAAGTATTATTTGTTTAAGTATTAAACATAAATATGTGGGTGGCGGAGTGGTGTGATGTGGTGTGTGTCTACGCGGTAGACCCGGGTTCGAGACCCGGCTACCCTGTTTGTTCTTTTATTTAATTTTATTATTATTATTTATTAATTATGGTTTTTAAACTCTAAAATATTTATTAATTATGTATTATTTAAAATAACCGGCACAATAAATATGCAACGAACTTATAACTGATTATTTGATTATAAAATGAAGCAGGTTTTGAAACCCGTTTTACGACGAATGTTACAGTATCCCCTACTTTTAGAAATTTCGTCCCGAAATTTAAGCAGTAGTGGTAACCGGAAAAAGATGTGGGTATTTTTCGCGCATTGAGTCTTCACGTTTCCAAGTAAACTCGGGTCCTCGCTTTGACTCCCAACGTACCCTGACAATTGGAATACAACTTCGCCTTAAACGCTTCTCTCCGAAATCCATGATTTCCATGGGTCTTTCAACGAAGTGCATCGATTCATCAACTTGAATGTCTTCTAAAGGAATATGGAGGTTTTCATCGGCGAGGCACTTTTTCAAGTTTGATACATGGAATGTGGGATGAATTCTGTTGAGCTCTTCTGGTAGGTCAAGCTTGTATGCTACAGGACCTACTCTCTCGAGTATCTTGAAAGGTCCTACGTAGCGTGGTGTTAGCTTGCCCTTCTGGCCAAAACGAACCACTCCCTTCCACGATGATACTTTTAAAAGTACTTGATCACCAATGTCAAACTCCAAGGGTTTTCGTCGTTTGTCAGCATAACTCTTTTGACGACTTTGAGCCGCTAGAAGATTGTTTCGAATTTGAAGGATCTTGTCGGTTTGTTTCTTGAATTAATTCTGGTACGGTGATTTGCGCTTCCCCAATTTCGTGCCAACATACTGGAGATCGGCACTTACGACCATATAAAGCTTCGAAAGGAGCCATGCCGATACTTGAATGATAGTTATTGTTGTACGAAAATTCAACTAATGGTAGGTGAGCGTCCCAGTTCCCTTTGAAGTCTATGACACATGCTCGCAGCATGTCTTCAAGGGTTTGGATGGTGCGTTCAGATTGACCATCAGTTTGAGGATGAAAAGCGGTACTGAGGTCTAATCGTGTACCCAAAGCGGTTTGTACGGCTCGCCATGTTTGTGAAGTGAAACGACCATCACGGTCTGAAATGATGCTTAATGGTACACCATGACGGCTTACGATCTCGCTGATGTAGAAACGAGCTAACTTCTCGTTCTTGAAGTCCTCGCGAATCGGAATGAAGTGAGATGACTTTGTAAGACGATCGATTATTACCCATATGGTGTCATACCCACTAGAGGTGCGAGGTAACCCGGTAATGAAATCCATGGTTATGTTTTCCCACTTCCATACAAGTATTTCGGGTTGGACTAGGAGTCCTGAAGGTCTTTGATGTTCAGCTTTTACTTTGGAACAGGTAAGCCACTTGGAAACAAAAACAGCGATATCCTTTTTCATGCCAGGCCACCAGTAGGTGTATCGTAGGTCTTGATACATCTTGTCGGCTACTGGGTATACAGAGTATCGTGTTTTGTGCGCCTCATCCATGAGGAAATCACGAAGGTTATCGCGATCAGGAATCCATATACGGTTTACATAGTATAGAATACCGTCGGATTTGGTTTCGATTTTGAGTTCGGCTCCACATGACAGCTCATCGCATACGTCATTTTCTGTTACAGAAACATGTTGAGCTGCCCGGATTCAATCTTTGATGTCGGTTATGATTTGCGAACATAGAAGACGAATGGAGTTCGCATAACCTTTTCGACTGAGCGCATCGGCAACCACGTTTGCCTTGCCACGATGATACCGAATTTCACAGTCGTAGTCGTTGAGAAGTTTGACCCATCTTCGTTGCCTCATATTCAACTCTTTCTGGTTGAAGATATGTTGGAGACTCTTGTGGTCAGTGTATATTTCATACTTAGTACCGTAGAGATAATGTCTCCATATCTTGAGAGCGAACACAACGGCTCCAAGTTCCAGGTCGTGGGTGGTGTAATTCTTCTCATGAACTTTGAGTTGCCTAGAGGCATAGGCTATCACTTTTCCTCTTTGTATCAATACACAGCTTAGCCCTTGCCCTGATGTGTCGCAATATACCACAAAGTCATCGCAACACTCAGGGAGTGTGATGATAGGTGCGTCACAAAGTTTTTGCTTTAGAGTTTGGAAGGCCTCTTCTTGCTTAGGTCCCCAAATGAAGGGTTTTCCTTTATGAGTCAAGGCCGTGAGTGGTACAGCGATACGGGAGAAGTTGGCAATGAAGCGTCGATAGTAACCAGCCAAACCAAGAAATGACCTAACTTCGGTAGGGGTACGTGGCGCTTGCCATTCCCGTACTGCCTTGATTTTTGAAGGATCGACATGAATCCCCTTGTCATTAACGACATGTCCAAGGAATTGTACTTCTCCTAACCAGAATTCGCATTTTGAGAACTTAGTGTAGAGCTTTTCAGTCCTTAAGAGTGTAAGAATGAGTCGAAGGTGTCGCTCATGATCAGATTTAGACTTGGAGTAGATAAGGATGTCGTCGATGAAGACTATGACGAAACGGTCGAGGTAGGGTTTGCATACCCTATTCATCAAATCCATGAAGACAGCGGGGGCATTGGTTAACCGAAGGGCATGACCATGAACTCGTAATGACCATAACGAGTCCGGAAGACGGTTTTTGGGATATCTTCTTCGCGCACTCTAAGCTGATGATAACCAGAACGAAGGTCGATTTTTGAAAAGTAGGTGGCGCCTTGAAGTTGGTCTAGGAGGTCATCAATGCGAGGCAGTTAGTAGCGATTTTTTAACCGTTAACTTGTTGAGTTCTCTATAATCAATGCACATGCGAAACGTTCCATCTTTCTTCTTCACAAAAAGAACAGGTGCACCCCAAGGCGATGAGCTAGGACGTATGAATCCTTTGTCAGTCAGCTCTTGCTGTTGACTGGCCAGCTCTTGCATTTCGGATGGGGCTAACCGATAAGGAGATTTTGCGACTGGTGTAGCGCCAGGTACAAGAACGATGCAAAATTCGACTTCTCTCACAGGAGGAAGTCCTGAAATGTCGTCGGGAAAGACTTGTGGGAATTCCTTCACAATTGGGATATCTTCGAGTTTCCTCTCCTTGTTTCCCTTCTTGACGACGTGAGTTAGGAATGCGACATAGTTCTTGCGGAGATATCTTCGGGCTTGAAGGCAGGACATTAATTTGAGTCCTTTCGAAGGGGTTTCCCCAAAAATACGTAGTGTCTGACCGTCTGCAAGAGGAATGCGAATGAATTTTTCGTGGCACACCACCTCAGCGCGATGCTGGCTGAGCCAGTCCATACCGATTATAACATCGAAACTTCCCAACTTCATAGGGATGAGGTCAATTGGAAAATCGTGATCGTTTAGGGTGAGAGTACAATTGCGTATAATAGAATTTAATGAAACGGGTTTTCCGTCAGCAACTTCCACCGTTAGAGATTCCATGAGATTAACACGAGGTTGGTCGAGGATAGGTTCGAATTCTAAGGACACAAAGCTCTTATCCGCACCAGTATCGAATAATATGGATGCATAACTATCATTGATGAGAAACGTACCGTTGACCACGTTGTTGTCAGCCCTGGCTTGGTTGGCATTGATATTGAAAGCTCTTCCTCTGGCAGGTGGAGGAGCTTGGTTAGCTTGGTTTACCGGGTTCGCTTGAGCTCGGGCATGGATGATGTTCACTAGGCGTGGACAAGTGTTCCTGAACTGGTTTGGGTCCCCACAGTTGAAACAAGCTCGCATGGGTTGCATCATGGGGTAGTTGGGTTGGTAGTAAGGTTGGGCTGCGTGCTGTGCAGGTGGTAGAAGTAAGGGTTGTTGGGCTTGGCCCACTATCTGATTTTGGGTTTGGGTTGGAGGTTGATTGTGGTTCATTCGTTGAAGGGTACGGCAGGTTTGGATGGTGTGACCCGCACGGCCACAACTTGTGCAATGTTGGTAGGGGTTTTCGAGAGGGTGATGGTATTGACAGCGGTTGCACTTTGGGTGTGGGCCAGTGTATGGCTTTTTGAATGGTGCGAATGGAGGAGCAACTTGGGTGATTGGTGCAGCAGTGATGGGAGGGTTGGTTTGAGTGACAGCAAAATTCTTGCCATTTCGCTTCCTCTTACCAGCAAACTTCGAGGATGAGACTGGGTGGTTTGGAGTTGGGGTCTCAATGGTTGCTTTCTTCTTCTCATCTCTGAACTTGCCATTTCGAATGGGATTCTCAGTGAGTTCTGTGGCTAACTCCATTGCAGCTTCAAGTGTTGCAGGCGAAGTGCTTAAAACCGAATCTTGGATTTTCGAGGGGAGGCCTCGAATGTAGTGTTCGACTAAGCGGTACAAGGGGGTGAACATATTGGGGATCGTCTGGTTCAACTCTAGAAATCTCTTATTATATGAAGTGTGGTCTCCTTCCTTTTGTTTTAGTGCGTGGAATTCGTCTTCCAGCTTTTTGATTTCGCTTCTTGGACAGAAGCGTCTTGTCATGAGTTCCCTTAACTCTTCCCATGTTAAGGCCATGGCATCTTCAACTCCTCGCTTACCCTTTTCCGTGTTCCACCAGGTAAGGGCTACCCCAAACAGTCTTACCTTACGGTCCTCGGGACAATCGCAATTGAGGAAAGTGTTTTCCATTTCTTCAAACCAGTGAAGGAGGGCGGTAACACCTTCGGGCCCTTCATATTTTGGGGGATTGCAGGATTTGAAGTGTTTGTAGGTGCACTTGGGGGTTTTGGAAGGAGGGTTTGGCGACGCTCTGGTCTTCTTGGTTGGGAGGGTTGATGGGATTAGCGGTGAGAGCTTGTTGAACTTGAAGCACGATGTCAGGAAGCACTGCGGCCATTTGTTTAGCAATTTGTGTGGCCAAGCGTTCGCTTGACTTTCCTGACTTTCTACCTCCACGTAGTTGCCTAGCCGACATCTACAGGAACATATATAGGAAGATTGTGATTTTAAGAATTTTCTAGGTGTCATGTGTCGTAAAAAGAATGAAAAACAACATAACTAACAATAATTTAACTACATCCATAGGATGTCTTGGGTTGCTCATGTTTGGGCCTCCAAATGTCCCCCATACCATTGCCTGTGTAGTCATGTGGGCCCCCATGACTATTGGGCTTGGTAGGATTCACATTGGTGTCGGCGGGTTAACACTCGCACCACCCGAATGAAAATCGTAAAATATGATTGCGAGATGTATGGTAGGAGGGTGTCTAGGTGTAGACACAATGACAACTCAAAGTGGGGTTAGCTCACACGACGTTTGGTATAGCATGCTTTGGCCTAATAGGTCCTTCGTACTCTCATCGTTAGTCCCCAGGTAGGCAAACTGGTCCTTTAATTTGGATTTATACGAATGCCAAGCCTAGACAGGACGTTCCGACTACCGGTACTCGTACCCTTCCAGTTACTACATGCCCGTCGTGAGAACTCACTTTGATGTGATTTGAAAATGCAAAATCATTGCAAAAATCATGGAAATCGTGAGGTGTGTGCTCTCATAGATATGATATGTTATGAGGATATGAATTATGATAAGCGTTGCATAATAACATGTATTTGTGAGCGTGCTTGCATAATATTGGGTGTGAAAATAAACATGAAACATATAAACATCATGAATTTTGCATGTAACGCATAAACAATTAAAATTTAATCAACTATAGTATAGGCTCTAAGGGTCTAATAACCTATCCTGTATCCCTATAGTCACAAGCTCTGATACCAATCTGTCACACCCCGACCCGCAGCGGAATAAAAGTCGGGGCATAATTAGGCTATCATCAAAGCTCATGATATTTACTAAGATGTTTCATGTTTATTAAATTCAAATTACAAACTTGAATATCCAAAAACAAAATCCATACAATTTCAAAGGAAAATGAAACTATATATTTATTCCAAAGCATAAACTTGTTTATTCTTCTAGGCCATCCTAAGTGTATCCGGTCTCGGCTGGATCACCTGTATCATGTGTAAAACAGGGGAGATTTTGGGTCAACAAAAGTTGGCGAGTGAACCTTGATAAAACATTTTAACTAATTTCTTATTTTATTTATTAAAAAAAATTCGTGCATTAATCACATGTGAGCAAACATATATATGTAAACAATCACAAACCACTTTGGATGAGTATATGACATGAATGATGATGTATTTGAGATCAAGGCTCAATCAAACGGAGCCGATCTAATGAGGCTCCTGATGCTCAACCCGTATCCCACGGGGAACTGATGGGCCTAATGAAATGCGTGCACTGAAATGATAAATTCAATCTACCTATAATTCACACAACAATCAATACACATTTGATCACGGATATGATGTATGCACAAGTGTTTAAATAAAATAAAAGAATAGTACGACACATGATACACCCCAAAACATGATTAAAACGGGGAATTGGTAGAGGTTCACTCACAGTGGGTGCGTTCCTTGATAAAGATGAATGCACACGAATTTTAGGATTCAACCGACGAGGGAAATACTAACCTAAATAATAACGAAATAATCTAAATAAATAATTTTATTTGAGATTAATATTTTTTAATTAGTGTTCTTAACGAGATTTTTAGATTTATTTTTAGGAGTTTATTGCAAATTTTTAATCTTAGGAATCTTATTTTTAAGTATTTTTTTAAATAATTTCTAAACTTTAATAAGTAAAAATGAGAAAACAAAATTTTAAAAAAAATGTGTTGACCTTGTCAGGTCTGACCGGGTCTGACCGGTCGGACAACATGAAATTCAGGCGGCGAGTGAGGTTCGAACCCGTGACCTCCCGTATACGTGCACGCAGCTCTACCAACTGAGCTACGTGTCTAACCCGAAATATTCTCTGTTCTAATTATATATATATACTAACTAGCTTTAACCTTATTTAGTTTTTATTAAAAAGTTTTAATATGGCCGAAACTGATTACAGAACCCGGACTTGAAACCCGTTTTACGACGAATGTTACAATATACTTGTCACATTCTAACACTTGTTTGTACCCGCAATTATTTAATACGATACCGGATAACAAGTTTTTCCGAATGCCGGTTACATACAATACATTACTTAAACTTAGAGTTTTTCCAGAAGTAAATACTAGTACTACACTTCCAATTCCGTGGATTGGCTCGGTTGCAACGTTTTCCATCTTTAAAACAGATCCATCTTCAATTAATGTAAGGTCCTTCAACCATCTTCGATCCTTACATACGTGACTTGTTGCTCCCGAGTCATACCACCAAGCAACATAATCATCATGCACAAAAAATGTTTCAGAAATTAGTGAAACATAATTCACATCCGAATTATAATTAAAGTTTAATTTCTGACCTTGTTGCTTTGGATCCTTAGAGGATCCACCAGTGTCAGCTTCATTCTTGGCTTTACCAACACGACAATCTCTCTTGAAGTGTCCTAGTTTACCACACTTCCAACAGCCTTGATCATTGGTCTGTTTTGCATACTTCACAGCCTTGTTCTTCTTGTTAAACCCACTTTGATACTTTCTTTTGTTGTTTCCCTTGTTAGAATTTTTGAGACTAGGATCACTTTCTTCCACCATGTTAACAGAAGACCCACCAACGTGTTTGTCTTTGTTAATATTTTCCATGGCCCGACAAGACTCCTCAATTCGAAAACAACTTCCAAGTTCAACTAGATTCATTTCCTCCTACTTATGTTTTAAAGTATGTTTAAAATCTTTTCATGAAGGAGGAAGTTTATCAATGATAGATGGAACAGAAATAGCTTCATCCATCTTTAAACCATGTTGTTCGAATTGACCCAGAATTCTTAGACATTCATTGTATTGTTCCATGATGGGTCTACCATCAACCATTTTATAATTTATAAAATCACTGACCAAGCATTTCTTACTAGATGTATCTTCAGCCATTTATTTGGCCTCTAGTAATTCCCACAGTTCTTTTGCAGATTCAACATTTTGATAAATATCGAAAAGAGAGTCACACATACCATTCAGAATATGCCCACGACAGATGTAATCAGCATTCAACCACTTTCCACGCTTCCTAGTTTGTTCCAGCGGTTCATCCACCACTTCCTCGGGCATTGGGGTACTCAGAACGTACACCACTTTCAAAGTCGTCAACAGAAAATGCATCTTCTTTTGCCAGCGACGAAAGTCTTGCCCTTTCAAACTTGTCCAATTTCGCAAATTTGTTCGTCATAGCCTTCGAAGATTCACCACCGCTTGTCATCTTCACTGAAATTGTTTGATCTTTGTTAGGAATAATTCGAAAATGCTTGGATAAATCTGAAGTCGTGTAATCACTATCAGATCAAACAATTGGAATGGCTACCAATCTTTGATCGGATAAAATCAGAAAAATTCTGGATTTTTGTATGGCAATTTTTGATTGTGAGATTTTGGGGATTCGTATCAAAAAAAAATTCGTCCAGGGTTTTCCCTAAAAAAATTGAGAGCGTATTTTCAGTTTTTCACAACTGCTTGCAGTTTCAATTTTTGCACAAAAACACCTTTAGTCCCTTAAGTTTCCAAAAGTGCATATTTAGCTCGACCCCAGCCAGGGCTCTGCCCCTTGGACCCTGCTCCCAGGAGCGCTGCCCCCGGACCCCCGCCAAGGGGGCGCTGCCCCCTTGGATCCCCCGTTAGTCCCGATGACATTCAAATAAGCGTGCACTCTTATTTGAACGTCACACGCAATCTCAAATTACACTAAAATATCCAACAGAGTTTCTAGATTAAATATACGAAGATGTATGCAATAGAAGAACAATAACAAACACTAATTAGGTTTTAAAGGAAGCTACAAACATAGGTATTCCCAAATAATTTTTCATTCTCGTTCACTAGATTAACAAACAATTACATTTGGTTAAACTATCGATACAGAGATAGATGTTCTCCTTCATCTAATCAACGTTGGCATTCATGTATGATTGACAGAAAGAAATACACATTACGAGGTAGTTCTTTCTCAATCACACTTCTAAATACGCAGTTTCCAACGTTTACATGCTGTAAAGACAATGGAATGATTGAATAAATCTTTGCTAACATCACTTGATAGTGTCTAATAACATCCTTTAACCAGCTGAAAGTGATATTTCGGTAGAACTTTTCCGTAGAGGGAAGTTCTTCTTACCAAGAATCGTCTCCAGCAAGAACAAGAATCTCGCTACCAACATGAACTAGTGTGGACTTTGTTTCATTCTCAGCAGAAGTGGAAACTCACATTAGTAGTAAGTAGTCTTAGTAGTAAACTGACCTTATTTGTTTCATTCTCAGCAGAAGTAGAAACTCACATTAGTAGAAAGAAGTCTGGGCAACATTGTTATTACTTTTTTCTATTGGAAGGATGATACAAAGTTATAAGCCTTAATCAATAGTACATTGATACGTGAGTATGTAAGGCTACAATTTTTCAAAGATTAAAACATGAACCTTAATTCCTAGTGATGAGGTCGAATTTGGCAAATCATACCTTGATTCTTAGTGATAAGGTGGAATTTGGCAAATCATATTTGGTCAAACTTAGTTGATTTGGATCAAAATTGTTCCCTAATCAAAGATGGAACTGGTAGTGTCACGTAATACATTGTGTAGACTTTTATATTTTATTAGAAAAACATATATGCTTGCAAAAATACACATTATAGCGATGCATACACTCTTTGAGAGTTTAATCTAAGGGAACCGATGATCCAAGCTTATGTCATGGTGGCAAATAGCCAATAGCTCAATGTTGTATATCTGATAAGCAAATCAATATTATCAATGAAAGAAATAAGAGGCAATGTAGGCCCAAATCTCTAGCGTGAAATTTTTTTTTGTAAAAAAATTATTAAAGACTCAAATATTGATGGTAGCCATCCCAACTAGTCCGTATCTTGCCAAACCTAGTATTTACGCCATATGTTTCATCCAAAAACCAATTGGTTATAATTATCTGGGGTGTCCCACATTGGCTTATGTGTTTACTTTAAGATCTATCATAGGGAACCTAGGTTTACGCCCAATAAACCTACTTTAATACACTAATGGAATACTACCACTTCAGAGGTATTCTATACTGGATATGCGGATGGTCGGCTAATTTATAAGTTAAATAATATATTAAAGATAATTATTGTTGTATCTTGAAATAAAAATAGAAAGATTTCATCTATTTTCCTTTAAACTTGTAAAATTTCATAACAAAGATATATTTTTCACGTTTAAAGTGATATATAATTATCTAATTGCTCCTTATAAATGTTATACAACATCACGGTCTATATCTAGGACAAGATGAAGTTGGTATTTCCCCATAAAGTTAACGGGACTAGAATAATGCGTTTTATAACAATATTCATTTATACAATATTTTATAAATACCAGGTTATAAACCTGTAATAGGGCTAAATAAAAAAAATATATATAACATGAGTAAGAGATGATCAACACCATGTAAAAATTTCTAAACTCATCTATACAAGTAAAATGTTAATTTCTTTTTTTAAAATTTAAAGAAAAATAGAATAATTCTGAAAATAAATTTACACAATATAAGGGCCAATATATGATAATTATTGTTAATTATCATTCTATTATCCTTCTATTAAAAACCAAACGTTAGGAATAGTGCTTGGCATGTGCTAACACTAGGTTATTGGACCACTCTTGGTCTTATGACACATGTAAAGAATGATAGATGTGGCACTTGCAATGCCTTTCTTCAGCAACAAACAAAAGTGAATTTTAATTAAATACATAAGTTAAAATTTACGATTTACAAAACATGAATTATAATTATCCTTCTATTAAAAACCAAACGTTAGGAATAGTGCTTGGCATGTGCTAACACTAGGTTATTGGACCATTCCTGGTCTTATGACACATGTAAAGAAGGATAGATGTGGCACTTGCAGTGCCTTTCTATTAAAAACATGAATTATAATTATCCTTTTATTAAAAACCAAACGTTAGGAATAGTGCTTGGCATGTGCTAACACTAGGTTATTGGACCACTCTTGGTCTTATGACAAATGTAAAGAATGATAGATGTGGCACTTGCATTGCCTTTCTTCAGCAACAAACACAAGTGAATTTTAATTAAATACATAAGTTAAAATTTACGATTTACAAAACATGAATTATAATTATCCTTCTATTAAAAACCAAACGTTAGAAATAGTGCTTGGCATGTGCTAACACTAGGTTATTAGACCATTCCTGGTCTTATGACACATGTAAAGAAGGATAGATGTGGCACTTGCAGTGCCTTTCTATTAAAAACATGAATTATAATTATCTTCTATTAAAAACCAAACGTTAGAATAGTGCTTGGCATGTGCTAACACTAGGTTATTGGACCAATCCTAGTCTTATGACATCATGTAAAGAAGGATAGATGTGGCACTTGCAGTGCCTTTCTACTAAAAAACATGAATTATAATTATCCTTCTATTAAAAACAAAACGTTAGGAATAGTGCTTGGCATGTTCTAACACTAGGTTATTTATCCTTCTATTAAAAACCAAACTTAGGAATAGTGCTTGGCATGTGCTAACACTAGGTTATTGGACCACTCCTGGTCTTATGACACATGTAAAGAAGGATAGATGTGGCACTTGCAGTGCCTTTCTTCAGCAACAAACACAAGTGAATTTTAATTAAATACATAAGTTAAAATTTACGATTTACAAAACATGAATCATAATTATAAATAATTTGAAATAGAAAGTTAAAATGAAAAATCTTCTTATACTACTAAATCTTAAACATTATCTTGCGAACAGATTTTATTAATTGATTTTCAATTTAATATCATGTTTTGTTTATAGTAATGTTTTAAACTTTTTTAGATGATCATGAATTTTAATATTCTAAAGTTTAACAACTTTATTTCTTTATTTTTTTTTCTTTCACTTGCTATTTTAAGTGTTTGTATCGTATCAGTATCGTAACAATTGACATCAATCGAAATCGAGTTTCCGCCGCATTGCACGAAGGATTTTAGCAACGCTCAAATGTAAACTTAAGGATCAAAGTAAATTTCTTCTTCAATAAAGAGAAATAACTTAACTATTATTGATCTTAAACTACAACTATAAATTAAAACATACTTTAATAACTATATAAAAATTAATTTTATTTTAATAGTATGTAGAGTAAATGTCAATTTACATCCCTGAAGGTTACACCAAAACGCAACAACAACCTTCATTTGAAAAAACGCAACAATCAAGTCCCTGTGATTGTCGATTACGTTCAATAACATCCCTCTTTATATTTTCCAATTATTAAACTTTATTTAATTAATAACTTAAAAGGCAAAATGGTAAATTCACCCAAAAGTCAGACCGACCTTCCCATATTAATCCACAAGCTTCTTTTAGAAGCTCATTTTCAATCCCTCACCCTTCTTCCACACTTGTTACCTCATCGGATATAAATTCCGTCCAAGAACAGACGTGATTCCGACCACGATGAGGCAATACTCGGTGATCTTGTTTACCCCCACGTGATCGGTACAACATTTGTCTTAATTTTGAATTTAATCTGTGGTTTCAATATACCTGCCTGTCGTATAATCTGAAATGTGGGTTGGTTTTCTTTGAATTCTAGTCGGAATTTGAGTGCAGGTCACTCAACGACTCATTAGGATCCAATTCAGGTCCTTTTGAGGGGTGAAAGAGGGTTTAGGATTGAGCTCTGTTTTAGCCGCCGACCATGACTCTGATGGTGGTTGGTTGGCTGTACATATTATATATGTAACTATTAGGATAACTATAAGGGTTAATTTTGTTACTGATCCTGATCATTTTTGGAATTTTTATGTTTATGATCAGGGTTTACCATTCTTTTGTATAACTATTAACTTAAACTTTTATGATCATTGTGTTATAATGGATATTTGTCTTAGTTGTTGTGCATTAGGTTATGTTTCAATTGTTGGTGTTTGAACAGATTAGCATTAGATTCAGTTTCATTGTTATTTGAACAAATTATAAGTTGTGCATTAGCTTCAGGTTCATTTTGACTTGTTGTTTGAACAGATTATAAGCTGCTTGTTGCATTCAGTTCAGATTGTAAGTTGAACAGGTATCATAAGCTTGCTGCAATCAGATTGTTGCATTCACTTGTTGCATTCAAATTGTAAGTTCAGATTGTTGCATTCAGTTCAGACTATAGGTTCACATGTGCTTTCAGTTCAGATTGTTCATGTTGTTGCTGCAGTCATATTGTTCATGTTGTTGCAGTCAGTTCGGATAGTTCATGTTGTTGCTGTTGTTCTTGCACATATTTTTTGTTCATGTTGTTGCTGCAATCAGTTCATTATGAACAAATATTGAAGTGGTTGATTTGTTGTTGTTGTGGTTGCTGATCAATTACTTGATTGGGGTGATTGGTAATAAGATTTGGAAACCTTTTGAATATGGAGGGAACTTAAGAAATTTACAACAGGGACAGAGTGGTCATGAAATTTTTAGGATAATTTAGTCTTTTTACAATATTTAAACCGGTAAAATATAAGGAGAGACGTTATTGAACGCAATCGACAACCACAAGGACTTGATTGTTGCATTTTTTTCAAATGAGGGTTGTTCCTGCGTTTTGATGTAAACCTAGGGACGTAAATTGACATTTACACTAGTATATATTTGTTACTTCTCCAACCTTCGATAACTAATTCAACAATAATTTATATTTATTTGTTACAATAGTAATAATAATTAGATATACAATATATATATATAATAATTAAATTTATATAATATCTTATGATTCGTAAAGAATATGAAGTAAATTCTTAAATCTCATTCTTATCTAGAAGATGAGACGAAGTAAAAAAAAACTAATAACACATAAATGTTTTCTTTTCTAAAGTTGGGATGATAATGAGAAAGCTTTTAAATCTTAATTGAGATGGAGTTGGTAACCGTAAATGTTGGTGATGTAGATAAATTGTGGTGATATATCTAATTCTAATGTAATATTTTAATCATATAGTATTCTCTTTTAAATTTTGTTTGAATTAACAGATTTAATAGATAAATTCATCACAAAACTATTTAGTTAAAATAATGACTTCACGTTACTATTTCTAATATATAAACTCAAATCTGAGTGTTATTATTTTATATATTTTTTGTAGTGTTGATGTGAAATATTAATACTCATATTAAAGAAAAATGCCATTTTTAATTATATAACACTATGTTTCTTAAAGAATAGCAATTATTTATTTTCAAAGTTAAACATATCATTTAATTATATTTATACTGATTAGTAAACAATAAGTAAATCAAACTATATGTTTATCCATTTTAAGAAGTAATAAATCATAGGTTTTTAAAATTATGGATAATTTGTATATTTTTTAATCTTAAACTAGAATTAGATATTAATTAATTCAAATATCATTAATAAATTAATAGAGAAAATATCATATGATATTATATAGATAATAAATTAAAAAATAATAATGTCATGTGCCATTATTTGGATTCTTTATTAAAATTAGAAGATGCTAAGTAGATACTTTTATGGAATACCAAATTAATTTACACGAACTTAGTTATTTTTATATATTACTTCAAGCCAAGTAGATACTTTAACTAAAGTTATATATTAACATTTTTATTTAATAGTAATGCATATGCTAACTTATAAAAAATGGGTTAAAAGGATAAACTAGTTTTTACAGAATTAAATATAGTATTCTCTATATTAAAAAAATCGTACGGTTTTCTTTAAACTTTCGTCTATATTCAAAGGTGAACATTCCTCCATAGGTTTTTATAAAACTCCAAATTTAAAGAAAAGAAGAATTTAATAGCCATTACTGAAGATGTTTCTTATGCATATTATCTATTTAAATTTTTATTGGTATTGCAAATTAAAAATAAAATAATAATCAATATATAAAAAGTGATTGCCGGTAATCCATATATGGCGAAAATTCCCATGTGTTCTCACCTGTTCGCAAAATGAGAAGCTAATCTATCCCTTAGAATATCTGTAGTGGAAGTTTTCTGACGTTTTTCCTAAAAAAAAAGCCTAACCAAGCCTCGAAACCGTCCTTTCGACGTTTTTTTTTTTCAAAAAAACCCAAGCTTGCTTTTAAAAACGCCCAAAACTTTTTCTTTGGCCAATCATGCCCTTCCACGGTCACTTAACATTATTTTTAATTAAAATAAAAAAATTAATAATTATTAGGTAATCATTAATGTGCATTATACCACTACACCATTTAATAAAAAACACTCAATAAAGCCCCGTTGCTGACTGAATGTCACATGACGCCAAAACGTCTAAGGGTGGAGGATTTGTTTTACCCTCCCACTACACATGGTATTATGACTAATAAACAATTGGTCATGTGTTATAATTTTTATAAGACCAAAATTTTCTTTTCTCACCTTTTTTATTTCATTATTGTATTTAATTTCATTATTTTAAAAAATGTTACCTAAAAAAGTAAAAGTAATAAAACATTATATATTAAGTTATATTATTTTATAGTTATTTATCCTTATTACTAATTAACTATTTATAACTTTTTTCTAATTTATCCTTTGTAATACAAAAGTTTCTAACCTAATTAATAATATATATATATAAACTTTTTTTCTAAATATTATTCTTGTACAGTAGAAGAGTAATGAATAAAACATATGCGTACACATATACCAGGCAATTTATTATTAATAACATAAGTTTAAAATAATCGAAGTGTTTGTCTCTGGACCACATTGATATTTACAGACAACAATTTTAAGGACGGAAGTTAGGTGATATTCAAAACCCTAATGATAAAGGTGTATATGGGTGTTTATGAGTCGAATTCAAACCCTAGTACATGAAAAAACATGACACTAGAGGAAATTTAGAGGGACTTGACTATAATAGTACATGACTACATGTTAAAAAAGTTAAAGCTACAAATAATGATTTCATTAACTCCTTGCAATTATGCTTCCATGTAAGGGCTAGAGACTATGTATGTAACAATTTCTTTGTGCTTTTATAACTTTTAGCTTTTTAAAGTTTCATCCTTTTCTAATTCTTGTAATTAGATAAATATTGTTTTTTGTTTCATTTAATTTGATGGTATTTTCTTAGTGAAACTCTACCAGATTTTAGTTTTTTTAACAAGGTATTTCTATTCCAATTTTTATCCGCTTCCTAAGTTTAGCATAGATCAATACATAAAATTTTACTATTTTTTTTTTCTTTTAAGTTGAGCGATGAAGCTACCGTGTATTTTTTTTGAACGGTGAATTTCTTTTATTCTATTTTGTCTGTTGGATCTGAACTCAATACCACTTTTCTCAAATTCAGGTGTTATTAGATTTTGCTTGCAATGGACCATCACACTATTAGTTGCTAGTGTGCAGTGACGAAGCTTGAGATTTCTGATTGGATGGTCGAAAACGTATATACCAAAAAATTTCTATAGAAAAGGGGGTTGAAAACGTATATACCTAAAAATTTTTATATGAAAACTACATACTCTGCACTATAACCGGTTGAATTTTATAGGTATTTTTATCAGATCATCTATAATAATTGTAATTTATATTAGACTTTAATATTTTTTTTATTGGTTCGTATTTATACATTACATAAAACCTAGCTGCATACCTAACGTCATCTCATGTCCATCACCATCACTCAGAAACACCTTCCCACCTAGTTAGGGTTTTTAGATTTCCACTTTACAAATTTTGATTTTGCAGTTTGCAGGTTTTAAGGTTTTGGTTTGTAGATCCTAAATTAGGATTTCGATTTTCAGATTTCACAGGCTTTGGTGTTTCACTCAAATTCTGTTTTGGATTTTTCACGTTTTAACTGAATATGTGTTTGTTTGTGCGTGTACGTTCATCGGAGTTTGGATGGTATCCATTGATTGATGGTGACAATGGATTCGTTTTAATGGAAGCGGTGACCAAAGACGAATGTCTAAGAGGTGGCAGTGGTGGTTGGTGATGGTTCAAGGAGAGGCCAAAGGTGTTTGGTGATGGTTGTTGATGATGTTTATGGTTAGACTATTGAAAGAACACATGAATGTAATTATTTTTTCTAAAATTCACAAAATATTTAAGATTTTAAAAATGCATGAAAATGAATGATCTCATTCTCACGTCATTTTCGTATCATTAATGGTAGGGTTGCTATCATGTGACCAGAATGTCATGGGTTGAGTTGTGAAACAATCACTTGCAAGAATACAATGTAAGAAAGCGAACATCAGAAATATATTGGTTCAACATCCCTGCTGGGCCATGCCTTCTTTTATAACAATATGAAAATTTACTAAAATTTTTGCATAGTATATCTTGAAACACTTAAATTAATACTTCTGTGGTGATATTAAATTGATATTAAAGACTGTAACTAAGATACTCCATTTTTTTATGTTCTCTTTTAATTTTTAGAAACAACTTTCCTATTGATTTTTTTTTGGTTTCAAAAGAAAGATGGATATGTCGTCAAAAGTAAAATTGTACCATACTCGTCTTTTTCTTGAAGTCAATAAATCTTCCTTGTGAATATAAGGTGTATGGTGTTCCGTGACCTTGTGGAATTGTAGGGGATAAGTGTCCCCATGGAGATATAAGATAGCCCATAACTTATGGAAGTGGATCACATCATCCAAATAGACACGTACTTTCACCGCGTTTTATAATTTTATTCTATAGCTTTCATAGTTGAACGTTTTCGGACGTCGTACCCATCCAAAACGTCTCATAGCGTCTAGGAACACCGCCCCCAAGACACTATGGCTTGATATTATGGAAGCTCGCTATGGTGACAGCGGCACTACACATTTGTTTTCCCTTACACACACACACACACATATATATACACATAGTATAACCCCACATCTATATAACCCCTACTATAAACTCAAGTTATAAAGGGTCCATGGGACCCTATCACTACACATGGCCTAAGAATAAGGGAGGCAAAGGTAGACCAAATTTGAGACACACACACACACACACACAATATATATATATATGATGAGAATCATTATAGAACACTAACTATTACCAGAACAAAATACCGACTCTAAATCACTAAATTTTGGGATTTAAGGTTCATACTTTTTAAAAATTACGTTTCTTACATTCATATGTATATACATAAAAGAACATATATTTTCATCTACAATAGCCTATATACATGTAGGTAATTTAATCTACACAAAACCTACATATGTATAAGTTATATAAAAACAAAAATTTTCCATATTTTGTTTTAAATTATAGTGTGGGGAACAATAAGTCGTACATTAGTAACATTTTCATCTACGTCTTAGATTTCTAGAATTGGAAAAATGGTGATTTATTTTGTTTTGCGTGTTTCTTGCAATATTAAGTGTTCTCTACAGAAAAACCACAAGCCGTCGCATACGTAACATACAATGAATAACAATCATCAAGGCTTGGGAATATCATGTCTATTTTTGGCTTTATCTCTTCACTAACGTCGGGAAAACCGGTTTTCGGGCAAAAACTTTCATTCGAAGAAACACCCTCGTCTAAAAAAACATTATCGATAAAAACGCCATTAATTAAATATAAACAATAGGAATAACTGATGTTACTTTCTTAATAAAACATACTGACGAAAACACCATAATGAATGAGCCATAACGAAAACATCATTCGTTGAGTAATAATCAATATGAAGAATTGGTAATATAGTCTTCCTGAGACATGTTAATAAAAACGCCATAAGTTGAATAATCAACAAATAGTAAGAACCAATGTATACAAATGAACGCCAATATCTCCCAATAATCAGATGTACGTAACCAATTGTAACACGCCATTGATCGTAAATAAATAAGCATATATTAGATCCCAAAAGACAATTAACATTAATAATGTAAACGCCAAAATATTGAATATAGGAAGAACAACATTAAAAAAACGCCATTTTCAAATATTACTTTAAGAAAAAAAAAACTCCATTGAAACAACCATAAAGAACGAAACGCCATATCTGTTACATGATCTGTTGTAAACAAATATGAAAACATCAGAAATTACTTTGTAGAACACTCCACATTACACGCCATAGATTTCGAAAAGGTTGGAGAGGAGGTAACAGCTAATACGAAAATTTTTGGAATTTTATTTTGAAACAAAATTAAAACGCCTTATATTGGGCGGAAACTACACAATGACAATCGTACCCTGCATATTATTTAGCGTCCCCTGCCACGTGTTCGACTAGAATCCCTTCTCACCATTTTCACACTTCCAATCATTTTCTTCTGATCTCGTTTACATATATATATATATATATATATATATATATATATATGAGAATATAACCTTAATTAGGATTTATTAGTTTCAAGTGTAACAACCTATGATCAATTATATTATAGAGTCTTAAACCTTATACTAAGATGCTCAACATATATATATATATATATATATGAGAATATAACCTTAATTAGGATTTATTAGTTTCAAGTGTAACAACCTATGATCAATTATATTATAGAGTCTTAAACCTTATACTAAGATGCTCAACAATTCAATAAATAGTTCTACAATTTTCCTAAGCATATACTTCACTAAATGCATTTATAAGTTCATATATGAAATAAATGTGAGTTTTTCAATTGCGGATATTACTAAGAAATAATATCACAATAAGAATTAGTAACATAATTTATATATATGTATTACTATAGATTTTATGAGTAATATTTGATGTTTCTAATAATTCATCTAATAATTTCTAATAACAAGAATCTTATAACATCCTATATGGAATATCATTTAATCCAAATAATTATTTTATAATAATTAAAATTAGTCTTTTTTTGTATAAAAAAGATATAACTAATTTTACAATTTATTTAATCTACCTATTATAAACCATTATAAAATTAAATTAAAAATTTATTATTAACCTTCCACGACTAATTTATCTACTGATAATCAAAATATATATATTTTGGGATATAATATTTTGAGAAATTAGTATTTTTCCATGAATTTCTAAACTAATATAACATGTTAAATTGTCCAATAAATCCATACAATGTCCAATAATAATCAAAGTTTTTAAAATCTAATCTAATATAATATTGACAATTTACCATGTTCAATTTAATAAACACATCAATCTAAGTCAAAAAGCCTTAAATTCCATTGTTCAAGAACCCCAGAATCACAATAAATCAAATTCGAATTCATAATACCCTATATCTTAGAAATTGATAAAGATGATTGTAGAGCACAAAATATTAATCAGGTTATGCTCTGGAAATAACTGATTTGGTAAAGAAATGAAGGAGATATCATGAAATTAAGTTCTAAGGGCTAACTTTGATCCATGGTTCCCGAATTGGAATGATAATTTATAAGTGTTGTGAATAGAGATTGATAGAAAATATATGAGGATTCGTTTGGTATCTTTTTTATGAATTATGGAAGTCAAATTTGGTAAAACCGATTGTATGCTTGCTAGGTGATAATGATACTTTAATGGTCCTATGAATTGGGTTTATGAAATTAAATTGAAGGTATTAAAGGCCAATTAAAGATGTATTGATGGTTCTCTCCATCATGGCATATGGTTTGAAGCTGATGTGAAGGCTAAACGACATAGGACATCACGAAACTGATCGAGTCGGCATGGCCGTGGGCGGGTCGGTTTGCGCTGGACGGGTGAAGAAGACAGGAGGCTAGGAATGCAGGCGCATCAGGTTTGGGCTTAGGTTTTATACCAACCGAGTCGGGTTTCATCACCAACTATGATGTAGCTTAGTTGGTATGCGTGTTGTTTGTTGTTAGGACCTAGGTTCGAGTCCCGCTCGACTCCAACCTTTTTATTTCTTTTATTATAACTTGTTAAATTTGTGTTCCTGGGTGTTGGGCACGGGCGTGCCCATAGCTTGGCACGGCCATGCCTATCTAGCCATTCGCTGATTTCCTTGGAATCTTCGAATTTTGTCTTGTGTTTGCTCGTTTTTACTACCTTTCATCCTGAGACCTTAGAAACCTGCATTTAACAAATAGGAATGATTTAGGTAGTATTTTCAACAAGAAAGTCATAGAAGTACTTAGAATTAGGACGTAATTATGCACTAAAAATAGATGGCACATCATTAACTTCTTAATGGGGTGTTAAGAGATTGAATGAATTGTAGAGTAAACTACAAATTAAGTCCCTATGGTAAACATCCAATGGCATGTTGAGTCCCTATTTTCCAAAACTGAAGTCACGTCCTCTTGCTTGTCGATTTGGATCAATAAGGTTCGTGCTAACATTTCATGTTAGTCAGCCATTAGTTGACTAGGACAAGAAGTCTCTTACCATCTGATTCAAAGGGTACTTTTGCCATTTCATTTATTATATTCTTAATTGCACAAATCATCCTCCATAAACCCAATTCCAAACCCACCCACCTTCACAAAGATCATACACCTCCCTTACCACCACCCACTGCACCACCATCGCACCATCACCGCCCTACTGCACCGCCAGCACCACCACCGCACTCCACCGCCTCTATTGCACTGCCATCACCCCCATCGCACCACCACCACACAGATCCACCCCATTACTTCATTACATGAAAAACTTATCCTATGTCGCATTGCATACGCCTAACCGTTTGTTAAACAGTATCTAACCCCTCTTCGAAATCAATGGTTGCCTTTACTTTAGGTCAGATTTGACTACTTTAGAAAAAAAGGCATTTTTTTGTAACACTCGACTCGTTGAAAACAATATTAAAATACTTTGCGTAAATAGGCCCAGATTTTTTTATCTTACTTAATATAGGTTATTATTCCATAAAAATATTAATCCACATATTTTGATTAATAAAACATTTACAAATGCTCATTTAGAAAAAACAACCATTCCTTACGAACACAAAACCTGCTTAATAACCAAAGGTTTTTTTATAAAACAAACAAAACCCATTACCACATTGACATACTAGCATTGCGCTAAAATAACCGTTGGACTTAAGCTCCAAAACACAAATAATTAAGTCTAATTGGCCCAATAAGGAAACCCATATACTTAATGAACAAAATATCACTAAGTCCTCCTATCGTTGACCCGCTTCCAAGACTTGATAATTTTCGCCTTTCTACCACCATATTCTGTCATATAACATTACCATATCATTAGTTTCGTCCGAGAAACCACAGTAAGCATAATAATAACTAATATATTGATTGAACCGGTTATTGGTGAACGATGTGTGAGCTCTTTTCTTCTTTCATGATTCCGGTTCAAGCCACACCGTTGATTCTCATGACTTATCACCTACATTGAAAACACAAAAAAAAAGCTTTTGTTAAGTGAGGACTCATAATATGATTTTGTATCAAGTTTTCAATGCATATAACGCCCAACGAAACAATGTCGAGCCACCACTCCATTATCTTGAGTCACATATTTCGTGACTTTATCCAATCTAATCCGGGCGCCCTCTTTTTATCCATATCTCTTGTTTATCCCTGCTAATATAGAATCAAGGACACTTCACACTAAACTATTATCAAACCGCTTTGATCAATATAAATAAAACGGTAAACCCCCTCATAACTATGTTGTAATTCATTAGACAACACATACGATTATCAACAATCATTATTACCCAACACACTCTTAATAATTCATACATGTATTCATAACATAGTCAAATCGGTAATATAGTCTTAACGACATAAGTGTCATTCATTCATAAGAACTACTAAATGAACACATGTTTTTGTACATATAGGTTACAACACCCATGACTTCGTAATCTAGCATACGCATCCCATATTCAAGAAATCACTCACTTCAACTAATGTAAATATATATAACAACATTGAGGTTTAAAACAACAACATAATTACATCCGAATGGTTCCTTATAAATTCCCCAAGATTATGCAAGTACTATAAAATTTATGTTTTTTACTCAGCTTTAAGCAGCTGTAGTAATTCAGCATTTTACCTCTTTACCGGGAGTACTTCACTTCAAACTAAACTTCTTAGTAATGGGGACTCAGAGACCTTTCCGTGGATATAAAACACGCCCGAACGGACATTCGTTTGATTTTCTATGAATTTTTAAAGACTAACAAAAATCTGGAAATAAGCTGAATTTTCAGCACTTGGGTATCTCGACCCATTAACAATTTGCACCCTTTTTGATGGGTTTAAACCCCAAAAACATCACCAAAACAATACGTTATTGTTAAATCAAACCCCATTCAATAACTTGTGTTAAAACATCCACCTGAACTATAAACTTTCAAGTCAACAAGAATACTATTTAATTTAATACGAATCCAAACATATTTGAGTCACTCACCTTCGCCCGTAGGGTGTTGTTGCTTTAAAACGCCTTTACCCGTTGCGTCCATACATTATCTCGCCTATCTTGACAACAAATCAAACTTGCAAATCATTAGAACATATAACGTAGGCATTCATCTCATAATACTTAGTATTTATCCACCACCCATCATCAAACATGTGTTCTAAATCTTTCTTTTTACCCAAACTTGTTAGTTGGTTTATTACAATTCATTTGACCCGTTACCACCCTTTTTGTATATCCACAAGTCACGAGTTAATATTACCATATTAAGATTTTAAAGCATACTTAAATTCACAAATTAATAATAACATTTAAGTTATTGTTCTAAACGGAACCATATAAATCCATTTACCCAAATGACCCATTTGGTCGATTAATCCACTCTTTGTCATAGCAAATTCATATATGTCATTATAATAATATATAATAAACCAAGTCACCAACTAGGTTTATCATACACTTACACCCGCTAATTAACTCTTGATTATTAACATATCATTTCATTTAGTAAACATGACAAATCTTTCAAAATTTCACTTTTATTTTGGTTTAAGCATTTAATCAAACACTTTGTGTGCATAAACTATATTTCCCCATTTTTACGCTTATATGAACTCTCATACACCTAATTCATCATCAAAGATGTCTACTTTCTTTGTAATTCTCAAATAGTATCATCTTTTATGTTTTTAACAAAATTATCGTTGTTTTAGGATCGTCAGTTTCTACTCAGGTTTTGGACAGCAACTTCACACATTGTTTCCATATATCTGTACCTTAATCATCAAATCATGAATTTAAACCCAAATCATAACATGCAACATGAATTCATAACTCAAAAGTGACAATCAATCAATTTATCATAAAGATTATAGTTGTTCGACACCAAAATCACACACAATTACACCCAATTTCGTGGGTTTAAACAAAATCATGAAAAACACTACTTTAAATTTCATCAAAATAACATAAGAAATTACTTACTAGAGCCTTAGAATCAAGCAAGAAGGCATAATCGAGACTTCAACCCTCCAATTTCGTGATCCTCATGGGAAATCAATCTCTCCCTCCTTTTCCCTTGTCTGCATTGCACAGGGGTGACCTCCTGGTCACGCCCTTCATCTTTTCTCCTTTCTTTTTTTTTGTTTTTATTTATCTAAGGTTCTAGTATATTCACTTTTGACCCTTATGTTTTGGTTAGTTACCCAGTTTGGTTAATGCACTATTTTCACTAATAATAACTAACATTTTAACTAGGTTCAATATACCTAGTTACAATAATTCATGTTGATATCATAATGAAACATGATAATCGAAATTGAGTATTTTAGGGGTGTTATAAATTACTATTCCCACTGATACAAACTTACTTGAAAGATTATACATATTAAATCATATAAAAATCAGGATGTTACATTTTTCTTCTATGAATTAGTGAACTGTGACGATGAACTAGTGACTAGTAATTCCAATTAATAGTAGTCATGTACAGTACATGCTTTTAATCAACAAGGAATTGCTATGAACTTTAAAAAAATAGAGCAGGCAGACCTTTTGTGGGGATGATTAGATGGTTTGTTTTTCTAAAAAATATTTGTATAGATTCTTATGTCTACGCCGCACAGACCATCTGTTTTCGAATACGTTCATTAAAAAAGTCTGCGCGAGCTCTTCTTGGTGCAGACTTGGTCCATCCACTTCTAAAATCATTTAAAGTCTGCAGAGGGATAAACACCACCACCCACCACCATCGGTCACCACCACCACTACCGTGCACCACCCACCACCGTCTACCACCATTGTCCATCACCACCATCACCCACCACCCACCACACACCAACATCATCCACCGTCCACCACCACCATTATCCGTACATCACCACCGGAGTCACACCCTCAAAATCCACATGCGGAGTTTTACCGCGAGGCGTACGACTGACCAGGATCTAGCCACTAATCATGTTGAACCAACCATTTAAATTATAAAAGCATCACTATCATCATGATTAACGATAAAGTTTAAATGTCCAAAACACAGTTTATGTTGCAGCGGAAAAAAAATAAAGCAAAACCCATCGAAACTTAAAACCACAAGTTTAATAAACGATCGAAACATAAAGCGTTAACAAACCACACACTCCAGCCGATTGCAAAGCCCGCCCATAGCTTTACCTAAAGACCTGCAAAGCATGTAATAGTATGTCAACATAAAGTTGGCGAGGTCACGGTTTTTTCATTATTGTTTTCAAAAAGAACTTAGGTTGTTAAATTACTTAATTTATAAAACATGTCAGGGGGAGCTACCCCATCTTTAAGCTACTAAACTATGTGGTACCGAAACTTTGACTGTTTAAGTTGTTTGTGCCCAGGTCAATGTCTATCATCATTGACCAGTTGCCAAGGCATAAAAGTTCACGTCCGTCCTCCCAAGTACGGTGTGAGGTCTGCCAAACCTAATAGCGCTATCAACTAATATCCCGTTCGCCAGGCCCCGGCGGTTAATCGGTATAATGTGTGGGGACTTTCAGATAGAGTTTGTTTAGTTCGCTAAAGACATGAAATATAAATAGCATTTAACAGTATTCCATCACCAGGAATACTAGGCAATCCCCTAACCAGGAAAAGTGAAGTTAACAGTATCCCATACCAGAAATACTAAGGCAATCCCATACACGGGAAAGTGAGGTTCCCAACCACCGGGAATACATGCTTTTAGTAAAGGTGTGAACTCACATTTGTTTTGCTCGGTAAGAAATAAAGTACAAATAGTAACGAAGATGATCAACCACCTCCTAAGATGGTTAGTGGTAACATTAAGGGTCGTTTATGTAATTCACGCAAGCCTTACACTCATCTAACAATTATCATGCAAACAAGTTGTCACAACGTAATACGAGTAGCTTTCAAGCATAGATTCATAAGGTACACTATGACATGCCATTCATCAACTATACAATTATCATGCACGTGCGGACACTAAAAGTAGCAAATTCACCACTTAACAACTTAAAGCCATGCATAGGTAAAATCACTGAAAACATACTGTTTTGGGAAGCTCGTTTTACATACTTACGATGCTGCAATATATTTTTATATAGCGTACCCCTCGGAAGGTTTGGCCTTGTGTTAAAATTTTAGAATCTAACTCCTAAAAAAAAATTTAATAAAAATCATTTACTAAGCAACAATCAGATTCATCACTTTCTGACTGCAGCTTACTGAAAAATTCATTTAAAAATCGTCAGTTATCCGATTGACGTAATTCCAGTTGGAGATTTTTGTGACCTCCTGGAACTACCTACAGTAAAAATTTGAGATCATAAATCAATTCCTACATTTAGTTATGACATTCTTAATGGACTGCAAATTCTGCCAGAAAACGCAGCCTGAACCTTCGATACGGAAAAATTCATAAAACATTCAATTTCGTCGAAAAAATGCAATTCTAGTGGGGTTCGGAAGGTATTTCCTGGAAGCACATCATGGACTCAAGAGACAACACTTTTTTTTTAACTTTTGACCCGGTTACAGCTGATTAAAGTCGGATGTAACGTTCTGGACAGATTCCGTTTTATCACCCAAACCTCACAAACGATTATCTAATGCACCCAACGACCTAAAATCTTTAATCATAGCAGATTATCAGACTAAATTAAATCATATAACAATTAGTTCATCACAACCACAAGATCCAACCCATAATCAAAACCCTAGCGGCTTTAACCGAACACATAAGCAATCTAATCATCGACTAACATGATTTCTAACACCAAAACTACAAGTTATCATCAAAGATCATCAAGAATCATGAACAAACCTAGAAAACGAAGCCAATATACGAAGAATTATACAATAATAAAAAACTAATTTTAAGGATTGCCGAGTTAGGAGTGATGTGAGTTGTTAGGGACTTGAAAACCGAAAAGCTTGAGGCTTCTTGCTTGCAGTTCGTCGACCAAGAGAGAAGAGAGGAGGCAGATGTTTGTTTTGTAGATTAGGGTTTTGTTGTAGGGATTAAGTTATTATAATAACACAAGTTTAATAATTGTCACACTATACCCTTGAATTCCAACAAGGGCACTTTTAGTCCCTTAAGTTTCAAACTCTTGAAACTTGCAAAGAAAGTTACAAAATTCAAGTTAACTTGCTACACAACAAGTCCCTCAAGTTTCAGTTAGTTGCAATTTGTGCACAAAGTTAAACAAATTAACTTTGGTGTAAGATACAAGACTAATCCCACTAGTTTATATCAATTTCGTGTGTTCGTGTGTTCATAACTTGTACGTATAATAAATGCATGTATGACATTCAATAAATCCTAAATATTTAACCGAGAAAAGTTAACGGTGTTAACTTGGAAATGTGAGTTGTCACATCATCCCCAAGTTGAAAGAAATTCCGTAAGCAGTCAGTGAAAAAATCAAAGCGTTTGAGGAATTTTCTCGGGTATCACAACCGGTTTATTTTAGAAGTCTATATACGTTAAAAATAAACAACCTTCTTTTTGCAGAATACAGAGGTTTGGTCCTCTTCTTTTTCTACAGATATCTGCAGATGTGGTGCATAGACTGTACCTTAGAGTCTATAAGATTTATGTTTAGAAATCAAAGTTTTAGAAATTGGGATAAACACAACTACATACCCTACATCTAGTGCATGACCAAGTGTTGGATTTTCCATTCAAGTTGACACAGTGAGTCGCATAAGTCTAATTACCCTTTTAATCTCATCTAGATATATGAAGCCTCTAAAGTAAATTTCTTTTGTCATTTGATGTTTTTGTTGAATCATCTGTTCAGGTCGGTGGAATCATTGAACTGCAAAAGTTACCAGACCTATTTTAGGAATTAAGTTTGCACTTGATCAATCTGTGTTGAAATATGAATTTATAAATTGAACATTCATTTTTATTTATGTTCTGATTTAGTTGCTGAATTTTAGAGTGTTGAAGGGTAGATGGTGGTGGATAGGGCTGTAAACGAACCGAACGAACACGAACAAGGCCATGTTCGTGTTCGTTCGTTAATGTTCGCGAACTGTTCACGAACGCATACCGAAAATAAGTTTATGTTCGCGTTCGTTCGTTAAGGAAATTCAGTTGTTCGCGAACAGTTCATGAACATTGGTCTCAAACACAAACGAACACAAGCAAATAAAAACGAACGCAAACGAATATTTAACTTCAAAATAAAAACATTGTTATCCTTAAACATTTGATATAAGTAGTTAAATACAATCATCAAATAATAAATCAAAACACAGGAAGTCAACTACACCACCAAACGATGAATCAAGTTTAACTAACTTAGACATAATTGTCTCCAATAATGTCTTAGAATGTCCAAATTTTAGCTAACTTAGAAAAAATATGGTTTTAAGTTTTCAATATGTTTAGATAAAGGTTTATTATTATTATTTTTTAATATAAGCAAACGAACACGAATGAATGTAACCAAACATATTACCGAAAGTTCACGAACGCAATCGAACGAATGAGACTTGTGTTCGTGTTCGTTCGCTAAGCTAACCGAACGGAATTTTTTGTTCGTGTTCGTTCGCTAAGCTAATCGAACGAACATAAACGAACTTCCCGCCGAACGGTTCACGAACTGTTCGCTGAACGTTCGGTTCGTTTACAGCCCTAGTGGTGGATGATGGTAGTGGGCAACGAAGAGGATGTTGGTGGAGGTCAGAACACATGGTCTTGGGATTGTGATTGCAAATTGTGGCATGAGGTTGACTATGATGTTAATAAAGATTTTTAAATTTTTTAAGGTGAAATATAATAAGATAAGGGTATTTTAGACTTTTCATTGGTCAAATAATGGTTGACTAATGGATTATGTCAAGAGGGATCTTATTGATCCAAATCGACAACCACATATACTTGATTGTTCAATGTGTCATTTGGTGTTTACCACATGGATTCAAATAATAGTTTACTCTTAATTGTATTTCCTTTTTGGAACAAAAAAACACTAAAAATGGTCTTAGATGTAATTAACGAGATTAAACCATTTTCTTGATGAAAGGTGAAATGAATGGATGAATGGTCGATGATGTGCCACCTAAGTGGAGTTGAGGAATGCAAAGTATACACCAAGGCATAAGTGCCCATTGGTGAAAATATGTCATCCTCGACCATCCACGATTATCTTTTGCCAGCTTACATGAGGATGTAATGGTTTTCTCCTTATTTGTTTATAAAGCAACGTTAAGTAATAGGGATGGAGTGTCCACACTACCCTTTGATGTGTCTTGATTTTTGGTTGATGTGGGTAATGGAGATGGTTTGGGATTGGTTATTTGAGTTTTGTGTTTTAGGAGTTTTGGTGAATACTATGTGTGGATAGGGCTTTAAACGAACCAAATAAACACGATAAAACCTTATTCGTGTTCGTCTGTTAAGAAATATACGTGTTCACGAACGGTTCATGAATACTTACCGAACGAGATTTTATGTTCTTGTTCGTTTGTTAAGGAAATCAACTTATTTATGTTCGTTTGTGCATGTTTGTTAATTTTAAGTAGCGAACATTGATGAACACAAATGAGAGCAAACTAAAGTTCATGAACGCAAATGAAAACAAACAAGCGTTCATGAACAGAATAGATAATACACTGACACTTATTAAATATTTTTATGTGTTGTAATTTTGAAGTTTTTAAATAAGATATAAAAACTAAAAACATTAATAAAATTCCAAATACAAACGAACACATTACAAAACCTTCACGAACATAAATGAACGAGCGCAACCTTTGTTAATGTCTGTTTATTTAACTAAACAAACAATTTTTTTATTTGTTTTGTTTCTTTAATAAAGAAACAAACACAAACGAATTTTCCACAAACACTTTATCCACCGTTTGTCAAACGTTTGATTTGCTTGCAGCCCTATATGTGGATGCTATAAAAACATTCTAAATGCCGAAATCCTTGCCCAAAGATTCCTAACTTTAAATATTGGATAAACGATATTTCAAAACGAGTTTGGGGTCATTAGTGTTTTAAAATCATCGGGAGCGACTTGGTATAGCAAATTCATGAAAGAAATTTGAATTTATGATTGTGTGAGGATATAAATAAATGAGATAAGAGTTGAAAAAGGACATCGAGAAGAGTTGGAGATATGAAAGATAAAATTTAAAGAGAAAGGGGTATTCTTGGGTAAATATGATAGGCCTGATCAACTGTCATTCGACATATTAAAAAGTGCATCAAGTACCCATTAACTAGCAAGTGGTGATGACGTCTACCCTAGCCGCAAATTTTATTTTTTTTATTTTTAATTTAAATAATGACAAATGTTAATATAAAAAATAAACCTCATTAAAGTGAAAATAAAAATACATAATTGAAATTAAACTAAAAACCGGAAAACAAATAAAAAACGACAATTTTTTTAGTAGGAGGAGGTTGTGGCATATACCCTTCACCACCAAAAACTACACCTCGGCTCGGCTCGACTCGACGCCTCTTTTACTGGAACCGGCTCCTCATTTGCTTGAACCGGTTACTCGTTTGCTTGGACCGACACCTCTAGATTTTTTTTGAGAATCCATTGTAGAGAATTAATATAGGGTTTTGGTAAGAAAGAATTTTTAGAGTGCGTATGTTTAAATTATTTGGATGAACGATATATATAGTTTTAAAAAAAGTTTTTTTATTTATGAATATGACAGTTGAACAACGATCGGATTTCTCAAAATCAACACAACTCACACGGGTTTCTCTCCTGACTTCACCAACTCGCCCGGGTGGCAACAGTATGTTGGCACGGGTTAGAACCCGCTGACGGCTACCCGGACAATGCCCTGTCCCCTAGAGAACATTTGCATTTATTAAAGAAAATTAAGGGGACTTTATAGTTTCAGAAATTTGTAGTAAATAGGGGAAATTTGATGGTTAGAATATATAAAAAATATGAATTTTTAAACTTTATAAGTCCTTTAGTTTTATTAAATTGCTTTATAAATACTGAATCTAACAAACTCTTAAATTTTATATAAATTCTTAAAAATAACTTCTTAAAACCTTAACAAACACAACTTATATTTTTAATAAAAAAGGAAATGAAAAAAAAACTAACATTAGAGGTAGTCATTGTCGTGTGTGTAACCCGTCTAAGAGCATTACACTAAAAACATCTATATTTTCTTTCTTATCTTAATTAAATATTTTTTTTATATTTTCTCTTTCATCCAGTCACACACACTTTCAAAAATATATTAAAAAGTTATAGAGGATGAACAGTATTTCTCAGGTATATATATGAACAATAATATTTTCTTTCTCTTTCATTTATAATCAGTTACAAGAATTTTTTATAATTTAAAAACCACTCTTGTACAATTTGATGAAAGGGATGTGAATCCTCTAAACCAACAAACACACAAGCCAAACACCCCAAAACAAAGCCTCATAACTTAATGTCCATGAGATTGCCCTCCATCAATGCTCCATGGCTATGTGTGATCTCCACAATATGGATGATTTTAGCTAGACCATTAAACTGTTTAATGTGTTATATATATGTAAATGAAATACAAATGACATTGCATATTTTCAAACGATGATACGATATTTAAAAGATATAGTAAGACAGTGGTGGATTTTATAGTTGTTTATAAACTTTGAGCATGAGCTAGTAAAAACATTAATTGTTTATGTGGTACCATTGTCTATATTTCTCATGTTAATAGCTAGATATTTGACTACAGAAACATGCCAGCACCAATATAAAAAAGAACTTTCATACGTGGGATTATAATCTCCCATATTTTCTTTGTTTTATGTTCGTGTTTTCTATCGAATAAAATTAATAAGGTAACATATTCATTTTCTGACGTTTATGTTTTCTTATTTTCTTTTTGTTTGAAACGTGTGAGAGATATATACTAAAAGGCTTGTCCTGTTCCATTTTCTAGTATCTTGCTTGGGTGGTTTCTATTACATAAGAGTTATGTTTGAGTAGTGTGGTTTAAATTTATGATCGAGTAATATAGTTTTGATTTTGTAATAAGTTCGGGTTCAAACATTGTGTTTTGTTAAAGAGTAAGTTACGTTTGTTAAAATACTTTTTTACCCATGCTATTAAAAAACAAAAACAAATAAATAAAAGCCCCCCTCCCCCACACCCAAAAAAAGAAAGAAAAAAAAAATCTAATTCATAATTCTTAACCCACCATGGTCCATGGATATATATGTGTTTTTTGTATTTGTGTATGAATAGACACACACATACCATTTCTTTAGAATTCTTAATTCACGGGTTTGGATAGAATCAATCAGATTGCGAGTATCAAGATTACATGCATGAACTTGGCTTATTTTCAGTACTAATTAATTAATCACCATAATTAAAATGTCTATATTAGTTACTAAAGTGTTCTCTTTCGCACATATAAACTAATGTAAAAAGATGTGATTTTTGTAAAAATATGTAAAGCAGTTATTTAATTGTTATTTTAAGACGGTTGGCGTGGGGCTTCAATCACCTCAGGACACCGCCCCCTAACCTGGCGTGGAGGTGGTGTTGACATGGTGGTGTGGGTTTTTTTCACTTGCGTGGGGATGATGGAGCATGCGATTGGTGTGTGGTGTTTGGATTTGTTTTAATTGGTTAGTTGGATTTTTTTGTATATTTTATTTTTTTAAAATGTCCCTTTCAAGCCACTTTCACCCTCTGCCTTTTTTACCACGCCCCCTGCTAACGTAGTTGCCATGTGGCGCTGCATGCACCTACACAACGTTCGGTCTAATGTTATACTAATGTTATTTTTTAAACGACCATTTATTACGAACACTTGCCGGAGGCTAGAAGCAAAGATTATAGTTAGATAAAAGGACATGCTTAGAAATTGAAATTACACCAATGATCCCACTTCAAAGATGGTAGTTTTGATCTATTTTACACAAGAGGAAACCTAGTGTTTTGATCTCCCCGACCATAATAGATGGAATCACCTTCTTTTTTTTAGAATACCACATTGTTTCGAGTCTTCCAATTCATCCAGCATGTGCGTAATATTATTGCTTGCACCAATGTTTTTTTAACCTACGGTCCAGAGACTTGATTATGGATGAGGAAGAGATCCATTGTTAGGAAAGCGAAGATTGGAGGAATTGTGCACCATGTCGATATCCCTTGCCACACCACGCTAGCTACATAGAATCCGACCAGAAGGTGACCAAGCAACTCATTAGCCAACCCACAAAACTTGCAAACTCTTGATGGAATTGAGAGTCTTTTGTGTTCCAATGCCATGAGTGTAGGAAGACAATCCATGCTAGCCCTTCAACCGCTAATGTTCACCATTTTAGGGAGCCAAGAAATCCAATCAAAGATTTGGTTCAAGGGAGCCCATCCCAGATCTGACTATAAATGCTTCAGTCTTGACCTTTGTTGACTTGACTGTTGACTTGTTGACCATCACTTTCACAATCCAGCACTTCTACTTCTGTTCTCATTTCTTTGGTGCAACAATTCTGTTTCGGCACTTTTGGTGGTTGTTTGTCAAGCTTTAAAGGGGGGAAACTTCTGACATTAGTTTGTACTTCAACTTATTCCATTAGGCAAGGAAGATGGTTCCCTTAGGTTTAGGCTTTCATCATCAGTAGATCTTCCATAACCTAACACAACTTAAACAACATTGGTGAAGTTCCTATGGATAGGAAAGATTCTAGGTTCATAATGAATTCCATGTCTTTGATATCACTAATGCGTTTTGGGCTTAATGATAGTGGATGAACTGAGAACTCCATTGTTAAGCGTGCTTAGGTAAGAGTAGTACCATGATGGCTGGTGTGACAACCCGTAATTTCAGGTTAATACTTTAACCTAACCGAAGTTAACTTAGACACATTCATAGCATTGCATTTAACTGGGGTTAGTTAAATGAATATACATTGGTAGTTCAAGAAATTACCAGAACACACACACAAGTTAATTCTCTAAACGTTGGTGACTAACACGAATAATAATTATAAACGGACAGTTTATACAAAACTTATACGTTGCATGATAAGACGTGAATTATATGCCTTAATTGTAAATTACAAGATGTTAAATGATTTGTGTGAAAGTAAATTAGTTAAGGGTGTTTAGAGTTAATTGTGAAACTCTAATAAACTCCTACATAACCTTAAAACTCCCCACAACTTCACTGTACGGCAGTTTTTAATCATTTCTCTAATCATTCTCTGATCACTTTGGCTACACATCACAACTCTCGAATGATCAATTCGTGAGCTCTCAACTCTTCAAGAACAAACCCTAAATCAATCTTTTTCTTGTTGATTCCATGCAAAACCCTAAACATCCAAACAATCTGTGATTAGTTTTTCATACCTTGATGAATATGTGATTGTTGTTAGAATGAATGAATGCATGATTACTGCTAGACATTGGAATTTCTATTGACATGCTAAGAATGCTAAACCGTTGTTCTGATTCGTGAAACTGTTGATTGTTGAGATTAGGGTTTAGACATAGAACTCTTACACTTTGTTGTTGATTCCTAAAAACATATTAGTCCGACTTTGTGAAGTCACAGAAGTCCGAGTTTATCTATACATTGAATCCGAATTCGTTGAGTTGATGATGTTCAAATATGTTATACATGATGATGACCGAATTTGTTAAGTTAATGAAAGTCCGAACTTGTTTAAATGGGATGAGTCCGAACTTGTGAGCTCTAGGAGTCCGAGTTTAGGTAATGCGTGTATGGAGTCCGAACTTGTATGATAAGCAGCATGTTCCGAATTTATATATATGTGAGTAGTCCAAATTTATATGAATAGACATGGATTGTCTGAATTTATCTATATATGCATTGGTAGTTCGAATTTAAGCATAGGGGTCCGAGTTTAGTTGTGGTAGTTGATGTTCGAACTTAACTCTATAGTCCGAATATACGATTACTTGAATCCGAGTTTGTTATAATCTGAGTTTTGCTATGGTCCGAGTTACATTATGGGATATGAGTCCGAGTTTCGTGTAAATGGATTTGGAGGTCCGAGTTTAATGATGTTGGATGTTTGTCCGAGTTTAAATGTTGAATGTTTTTCAGAGTTTAGCTTTTCAGAGTTTATGTTTTTAAGAGTTTATATTGGGTATATGTTTGTTAGAGTTTAACTTTCCAGAGTTTATGTTTTTCGGAGTTTATCTTGGGTGTATGTTTGTCAGAGTTTATCTTGGGTATGCTTGTCAGAGCTTATCTTGGGTATGCTTTTCAGAGTTTAATGTGTTTACATAGGGTATGCTTTTCATAGTTTAATGTGTTTACATATGCAAGGTCCAAATTTAAATGCATGACTATGTTGGTTCCGAGTTTAATAAACCAAGTTAGAATATACTTGTGTTTAATTGTCAGAGTTATGTACCTAGGTATGTGACGTCGTGTTTCCTAAAATCACATTAAATGTCACCAACTTATATCACCAACTAAAGAATCCATTGTGTGTTACTGTATGACAAACATGTTAACCTGATCACATGAACACTGGGTTGTTTGGACAAATAGGATATTGCAAACCCTACTCGTATACATACATACATTCATTGTACATAAGGTCGCCTATAACAGACCTAACACTTTATTAACGCATGGAAGCACGCAAATACTTACTGAGCAAATTAAGGTAAGTTCACTACTCTTTTACATGCATGCATCCCGAAGGGGGGGGGGGCAAAATATTCCTGGGAGAATACTTTTATATGTTGTAGTTTAAATTCGATGTTAGTTAATAAAATCAAACTCTATCATGAAAGTCCCTATTTACTACCGAGCTAGTTCCCTGGGAGGCAGCGGGGTATTAGTTAATAGAGCTATTAGGTTTGACAAACCTCACACCGTGCCGAGAGGCAACAATGAACTAACGACCTTAAACACTTTGATCAATGCTGATAGACATTGATGAGGACACAACAAACAAAACAGTCATATCGGTACCGAGTTTATTATTCTTAACATGTTTATAAACTAACATTTAATGATTTACGTTGAACTAAAACTGTGAACTCGCCAGCGTTATGCTGGTATACTTTTCTGCATGCTTGTAGGTCGTTAGGTACATCATGCATGGGAACTTGCTGTCTGAGGAGCTAGAAGTGTCATGGGCGTGCTACTTGATGCAAACATTTGATACTTTGCATCTTAAAATATTTTGGTTTTGATTGTTTGAAATAGTTGCATTTGCTTCCGCTGAACATATACTTTGTTTGAAATGTTTAATTGGAAACACACTATTCATGTTGGACATGATGATTATGTTTTATGTTATTTACTATTAGTTCGACATGATTAGTGGCTAGATCCTAGTACGACACACGCCTCGCGGTAAAACCTTGCAGGTGGTAATTTGGGGGTGTGACAGTTGGCTTCATAGGAAGTCTCATCTCAACCTATCAAAAACAAAATCTGTCAGCTCTTAATAGGCTAATCAGGCAATATTGGTGGTCCGAGAGGTCAAATGTTAGTTATGGTATTAGAGTCACTCTTGTGCCATTCGGGATGGTGGGGCAAACCTCATTGAGGATGATGAGTCCTTGGGGGTGTTTAAGAGGATACCTTAGGAAAATCCCATACCACTGGTGGGATGGTTGGGCAAACCTCATTTAGGACGATGAGTCCAAAAGGGGGAGGGATAGGTGATTGTAACACCCTTGGAAAATCCCACTCTGGTTATGGACAAAAGAGATTCTTGGTTCATAAGTAATGTCTTACCTCTTAAATCACCAACGTGATTTAGGAGTAGATGAGACGAGAACTCCATAGTTAACGTGCTCAGATGATAGTAGTACCAAGATGGATGACCTCTTGAGAAGTCTGCACTAGAGCAACCAAACACAAATCCATGAATTATTAACGGGAAAACAGAAAATATTAATGGTACGAGAGGTGGAATGTTACATGATATTTTACTTCACATATTTATATATCGCGGGTTTAGTAGTTCAATATCTAGATAGCTTTTTGAGTCATGTTTTGAATCACTTCCATATTAAAAGAAACATTGTCTGTAAATGAAAATGATAATCGAATGAGAGATACAGTTTTTTTTTTTTTGCAAGAATATTGTGTTACTTTTCTATGAAATCAAAATTGAAAAATGAAGTATTTAGAAGAACATATATTTTATTTTATATAGTGGTCAAGCTATCACAACGCATTTATCATATGTTTGAAACAATATTATAAGAAAGGAGGCAACACTCAAGAAAGACAACAACCACTTAAGTCGGCTCATGAAGGCTCGGTAGGAAACGGGAATGATGTGCAATTTTGGATAGGTACCTGGGCATCAAATATATTATTCCATTACCTTCTTCTAATTCTATTCGCCTTAGAAAAATACAAGGGGTGTATGGTAAACAATAGACACAGAGCATCGGGTCCGGTGGATAGAATCGAGTGGCAATGGCATCGAGCACCTTCAACAAACGCAGAAATGACAAAGCAGAATGGGATTATCGCTACCTTGACACAAATTTCTATCACAAATCAAGGAGACAAACGCATATGGCAAGCCGAAGATTTGGGGACTTTCACAGTTAAATCGGTACGAAAGACTAGATCAGATATTAATGTGGTTCCTTGTGATATCATTTTTTATTGGAATAGATGGATTTTAACATTTGTGATATCAATGAAAATACGACGAGTTCTCGCATAAACGAGGCATATTTGACGTTTAAAAGATGTATAAATTCTTATACATCAAACATCTGTTCACATCATGTTTCGTTTGCTCAATAGTTTGGCAGATGATATCATCTTGATTATCAATTCCATCTATTTATGCATACACAATCAGTGACATGCTTGGATTGCACAAAGGAATTTTTGGGTCAAGCGTGAAGAAAGGATCATCCATGCTATTATGGTAATAGCATATTGGGGTATCTGGAAACTTCGTAATGAGGTTGTCTTTTCAAGCAAGAGAATCCATATAGCAAAGCTTATGACTGATATCAAGGCATTTAGTTATTTTTGGGTAAAAAATAGAACATTTTTTTTAGTAGAATGGGTAAATTGGTTAGCCTTTGATTTCGTATACATTTGTATGTTTTGTTGTATAATTTTCTTGTGTTTAATATAATACGTCATTCAAAAAATAGGGTTTAACCTAAGTACGATATTTCTTTTTCTTACAAATCATGCATAGACACAAATTACAGCAAAAAATTAAAGCAAATTAGATGAAGAACCATAATAACTAGACCTAAGTAGAGATTTAAGTTTTTATAAGGTTTATAATAAGAAATTAGTGTGGGGGTTTAATCTTTAATTTTATCTTTCATTACCTTGATTTGTTTCAAGTTAAATATCTAAAATAAATTGATGTATAACAAGAAAGGGACATATTAGCAATATATATGAAATAACAAATAAAAAATAAAAGAAAATTTAACAAAGTACATTGTGGTGTCTTTTTCTCAATTTCTTTTAGCTAGTATGTTACATTGATATAATAATTAAGATTTTTTACGCTTGGCAATAGATTTGCAGGTGTTATCAGTTCAGTTCGTTACAATATTAGTTTAGCATGTTACAATACTAGAATGATATCAATATTTTGTATAGCAATCGAAAGAGATAAGTCCAAGGGAATATTGACACGTGTTTTATATGGATTGGAAAACCACAAAAGCAAATACTGACATCGGAAACAATGTTATTTGCCTCGAATCAGTTCGATTCAGTATGGTACCGATGTTGTTCGGTACGTCGAGAAACCATTAAAAAAGGTTACGCCACCGATACTAATTTTCGAATGGTATTAATTCAATTTTCATGGTAGAGAACAAAAAAACTATAATTGACTCGTTCGATTAAAACCATTATCAAATCATAGATAAAAATAAGCACGTCGTGACGTATATCCAAAAATTCATAAAATGTTATATTATACTGCAATATAACTTTACAAAGAAACTTAAATTGTGGCGTAAATTTGATGGCATGTACGTTTGTGCCGTCACTCACACATTACTTTTCACAACTCAGTTTTAAGTAACATTTATATATAGACATAGATAAAAATAAGC
The DNA here is from genome assembly GCA_947069175.1 of Scalesia atractyloides. NCBI lineage: Eukaryota > Viridiplantae > Streptophyta > Magnoliopsida > Asterales > Asteraceae > Scalesia > Scalesia atractyloides. The sequence continues at coordinate 5,562,968 of CAMTDV010000002.1, read as the reverse complement.
ACGTTATAACGAAATACTCAAAATATTATAAACATCGTATTCTAAAAGATACAAGCAAAAAATAAAGATGTTAAAAGTAACTCTAAAAATAAAATATTATACTAATTACACATGTATAAATTTTATAAATATTTGAAAAATGCTATACTAGCATAGACATAACTTTTTAATATGTTATACAATATGAGCATACAAATTAAAATTAATTGTTATGTATCATACCAAAATGTACCTTGCATGATTGTAAACTAAGGTATGTGTGGAATTATTTTGTTACAGTAATCATTGGGCCTAGAAAGAATTGAGTGATCATGTTATAAACATTTGGTGGTACCTCATTTTTTTATATAAGTAAGTACTTCACTAATTGATAAGAATCAAATAAGTTATCAAAGAAGATGTATGTATAGGATTATTAGCTTAATTAAAAGTTGTATGTTACATGTGTCATTAACCATGCATACTTTTTTTTCTAAAGTAAATGATTCGAACCAGAGTAGCATGGCACTACAAGGAAATGGGGTTTTAGCGACAATAATAGACACCGCTAAAAGTGCCCAGAGTCTCCACTAAAAGCAATAGCGCCGCTATAAGTGGTCCTTAATGGACAAAAAGTCGTCGCTAACGCTCAAGTCGCGGGCTATTGCTAGTTGATCATTAGCGGCGACACGTGGCCATTATCAAAGCCGCTAATAGAGTCGTCGCTAAAGCCCGTCGATCATTGGCGGTGACAATGTCGCAGCTAATATATATTTTTTTTAGTTTCGAATAATTTTCAATTTTTTTACAAATACCATACCTGCCAATTTCCAGTTTTACGACACACACAAACTATATATATATATATATATATATAATAAATATGATAAATCATTCATTTTATACATAAAACATCCTAAAATTATTACTTAAAATGTAAAAAGCTACAACATTTTATCAGCCGTCACCTTAATCATCGTCCCCATCTTTCCCTTAATAGTCAAAGTCACAAAGTTGTTGAGTTAATCTCTAAATACTACATTCCACTAACTTAGCTAGCTTTTATAAATCAATTTCAAAAAACCCAATTACACTTCTATCTATACACATAACAAATTCCATATCATTTAGAAAGTACACTCCTACACATTGTTATTTCTACCTACATACCTTCATAGGCATTATTACATCTACCCAAATAATTTATTCTACCTACGCACTATTATACTTACACAACTATAGTTTTGCTTATACACCTACACATAACAAGATTTCACATGATTTAAAAACTACACAACATTAATACAATCCTATATGAACAACAATGGCTTACACTAAGCTACAAAAACACCTACACAATAAGTTTTGTATTTTTCAAATAACACTATATTAAAATCATTTATAATATATATATATATAGGGCTCGGTTCAAATGAGAACTACCACGAGTTGCGAGAACCGTGATAACTTTTTGTTCCCGCACGTGTTGGGTCAAAATATCTTTACACAAACGTATATGAAAATATTATAAACATATCTGTAAAAAAAGTTAAAAAATTGTCGAATCAGTAGTTTTGACTGACGCAAGTCTTTTTCACGCGCTGGAGTAAATTTTTCATGAAAATAAATATTTTTTACGCCTCATATAAATGTGGGTATGTGTCATTTTAAAAAAAATGCTGAAACAAGTTATCTTTTTTATGACTTTTGAGAAAAAAAATCAGTAAAACCTTTTGGATGACCTAGTTCTCACAACTAAATGAGATTCTCATTTTAACTCATCCCTATATATATCACTAGTGTTTTTTATAACTCAAATTAAAATTAAAGAATCCAACCTGTGTTTGATAATTTGTATGGTAAAACAAATTAAGTGTTTATATATATATATATATATATATATATATATATATATATATAAAAGATGAGAGATACTAGGATAAGTTATAATGTTATAGGAGAAATATTAAGAAAAATTGATTAAGTGGAGGCCACATCAAATTTGACACATATACCCCTACATTAACTAAAATTAGGTGAATATTTTATTTAATTTATAATACTGCCACTATTTGATTATGAAGATTAATTGTATTAAAACTATGGGTAAGGTTCTTCGTTTTGTTTTCACACTAAATTATCTTCTAAAATGATTGATCATAATATATATATATATATATGATCCAGTTCAAATGAAAATACTTTTAGTTGTAAGAATCATGAAAACTTTTACCTCCTGTGTGAGTTTTGTCACCATTTTTTGCACAAAGGTAGATGAAAATGTCGCTAACACTTCTATAAAAAAGGTTGTCGAGCCGGTATTTATTCTCCATTTACATTTATGTAAAAAATTACAAGGTTGAAGTAATCAGTTTTGTAAAACAAATTTACATTAATGTAAATGGAGAATAAATACAGACTTGGCAAGTTTTTTTATAGATTGTGGTTATGACATTTTCATCTACCTTTGTGTAAAAAATGTTAACAAAACTCACACAGGAAATACAAGTTCTTATAGTTCTCACAACACAAGATGGTTATTATTTTACCCTTTTCCTGTATAAATATATATATAACGTACTAAAAACTAACAGTAGATATATACCAAATTTCACAAACTACCAACATATATATACCAAATTTACCAATTTACAAACATATATATAGCAAATTTACGAAACTACTAAGTAACCCAATTCGCAAACTATACCAATGTAAACGTAATTTACCAATTTACTAACAATTATGGATTCTACTAAGATTTACTAGACTACTAACATATAACGATTCTACTAAACTAATATTTCCACAAAAAAACAACATTAATCAACGCAATAAAGCAAACGTTAACATAATTTGCAAACTAACATAACTCAACAAAATCTCACAAAGACGGTGGTCAGATTTCCCCAAAAGTCACTCTGGGAGATGAGAAGCTAACAAGAAGATAAAGTGAAAACCGAGGGAAAGGAAAAGAGGTTGTACGGCTAGAAAATATTCCTGCTCAGGTCAATAACAGTGATTTGTCGCACCATTGTTGTCGCCGCTATTTCTCAATCGTGCGATAGAACCCTAGCCGTTAGATCTACTTTTCGACGAACCGCCCGATCTAATTAATTTAATATGAGACGCGAATCTGGGCAATTATAGTGACTTATTACATGATGCCACTAATGAGTAGTCGATATTGACAGCATTTCTTGTAATGTGGTTATTTTATAACTAGTAAATTGTCGTGTGTGTTACCACAATGTTCCGTAAATAAATTTTCATTAAAACGTAGAACAACTGAAAACATAAATAGAAATTAGCATGAAAACATATTATATTTTATCAATTTTTCAGAAAATTTACATCGAAATATTAATCAACTTGAATTTATATCCACACGTACATAAAAAACGTAAAACTCGATTACAAATCTATAGAAAGTTAAGAGCTTATAAATGGTAAAACATAATTTTGAGGAGTAAAAGTATATAAAGAAATGAAAAATAGATGAAAATACTATTCAAAAAGGTTGATAATTGTGTCATATATAATATATGGATAATGTGTAGTTTTGAATTTATTTATAAATAGTTTATTGTGTTTGTATGATTTAATCATAAGGTGAGGTTTACATCAGAGTATTGAGAAAACAAGCTAGCTTAAACTCTTTAATTTTCCTTTGCTTATCATTCATATTATATAAAAAATTAATTTTTTATATATAATTGCCTATGTTATATAAGTATAAAAGTTAAATTGATTTTTTCATATATTTTTAACCTTTAAATGTTTATCTACGTATGATGTGCACATGTGTAGATTTGTATAAACGCTAAATATGTTCTTAAATACTGGGGAGGACTAACTAAAAATTCATTTGAGTTAAAAAAGAATAAAAAACCGTGAATACCCTATGTAACAAACCTTTTTTATATTTTAAGGCGTGTAAGATACATATTTTCAATCGTTTTAAGCCAAAATAAAAATAAAATGCACCAAGTGGAAGGCTATGTTACATATATGTAACAAAATGCGTTGTTTAGTGTTACACACACGTTACGTTAAAAGTTTTTATTGTTCTCTAAATCACTCGTGTTTTTTGAATTATTTTTTTCTTAAAACACTCGAAAATATGCATACTACATGACTAGAAACTATTATAAAAAAATTCAGTTTTTTCTCAACTCAAATGAGTTTTCTTTTTATCCTTTCATCATATATATATATATATATATATATATATATATATATAAAGAAAAGATGATCTTCAATCATTTTTTAAGGTTAAAAAAATAATAATTTACTTTGTTATTCATGTTCTCTCGAGAAAAAACCCTACTTGTTTCGCTTCCGCATAAAATACTCCCCTTAAACTCATATTGTTTTATATAAAGATTCATGCTGGCAGTCCATGACATCATTATCTAGAGACATCTTAGAGGTGAGATATGACTTAGAGACCATTAGAAATTTGGTTCGATTCTCATAAGAAGGCTTTAACCTAGATATTTGGGTTTCCTCCAGAGTTAGTGTATACATATTATTGCCAAGTGAAGATAGATATAACTGGATGGTTCTACTGGTGACACAATAACATTCTAGTAGTCCGTTAGTGATCCAAATTTATCATTAAAAAAAAGGTTCATGCTTGCAGCTAGATACATTTACACGTTTAATACCTGAATCAAGCGTTCAATATATGCAATCTTAAAACATAATTTACACGGTTTATATACTTAATACAATGTATTCAAATATCATTTAAATAATTACGAGTTACTTGTTACTGAAATCTCTTATTTTAGTGACAAATGGCGTTGTGTTATCTATATATACTTGTAGAAAGGTCATTATCACTGGTTGTTCATTAGCAAGACCCACATGAATTGTTTATAATTCCATCCCAATCACCATCATTCAAATTATCCATTTCATGGGTATAATTAGAAATTAGACGTGAAAAGACTTTTCTTAAAACTATGATTAACATCCCCTCTCTCTCCCTCTTTCTCTCTCTCAAGTGAATCTTTGTGTTGTTTGACATTTAGTGCAACATTTATACTTATTAGCTCACTAATTCCAACGCCAATCCACCAACATAATCATCAACTTCTTCCTTATTCCACATCAGGGTTTGTTCTACACATAGATCTTGTTTGTATATTTGCTAAGCAACGATATTAAAATACTGTTAACTTATAGTCAAATTTATGTAAAAGAATATTTAAACTTATTATACTTATAGGTCTAAAAACCATGAGGTCTAAATGTATATCTGGTTTCACTACCAATAAGAAATTAATCCACCCAAGTTAATTAGATTGAAGAATACAAAATAAAGACAAAAGAAAAGTTGCTAAATTCAAAATAAGTGTTTTATTTTCAACTTAATAGATAAGCTAAAAAAGAAATAATACATACTTGAACAACATTTATCGAAACCATGTAGTTAAAAAGTATCCATAGAAAAATTTGTGGGAATAATACTACTAATTTTAGCGTAGGAATTATAGGTGGCAAAGTACCTTCCCCAGTGAGTTTTCTCACATTATTCCAACTGTACAATATGGAATATAATTTAGATATATAAAAAGAAAAACATAATGTGTATTCTTTATTTATATGAAAAGCTCAACTGAAAAATGGACTACAAATGTCGGTCTCAATGTATGTGGGTGGCAATTTAAATTGGCAAAAAAATTTCATTTGTTTTAAACTAGTAATTATCACGGCGTTTCGAAAAAGCCCGATAGACCAACCAAAGTGTACATAAAATAAGCACGAAACATGTTATATTTTGACCGGACTTATTTCTAAAAAAAATTACGTCAATACGTAAACTAACCGAAAACGTATATAATAATAAGCATAAGAGCATATTATATTTGACCCGACTAATTTCCGGAAAAAAACTTTACGTCGAAAAGTAAGTCAACTTGAATTTATACCCACGTGTGTATAAAAATAAACACGTAAAACTCGATCACAAAGTCTTTAAGAATTTAAAGGGTTATAAGTATCAATACTAAAAATTAAGGGATAAAGCATAAAAAAGAAAAAAAAGAAAAAAAACTCATGTCACGGTTCATCCAAATTAGAAATTGTATTATCTATAATAGAATGTTTTGAAATTACTAAAAAAAAAATTGAAACCAACGACATAGTCATCTTAGTTACTACTTGCTTCCGTAGGGGCTTGTAATCTAGTGCTAAAGTGTGTATAATGATGTTTTCCTATAAGTGGTTGAAGATTTTTTTTGTTTCATGATAATTGAAAAAGGTGTAGATTATGGTTAGAAAGAGCATGAGTTAGCTATTTAAAAAAATTATGTTCTTAAATTTTATATTTTTATGTAAAAGAAAACAGAAAAAGAACATTTAAATTATTTGTAGAGACGACATGTTGAAGATTTTTAAGGGTTTCTAATTCAAAAAATATTAATCAAACTTATGTGAATTTTCTTCCATCTATGTAAGGTAAGCTAGTTTAAAAAGTAAAAAAGTCCGTGTCATTCTAATATGATTGTGCGATGTGGCATGGCGCTATCCGCCACCTCATCTCATTAATGCTGGTAACACCGGCAGGGGGCATGCGTGACAAGGCGAGATATTAAGCTGAGGACCACCAACAAATAGCCAATCAAATTTCATTTTAATCTTTAATTAAAATGTCTTGTATTGGTTAAAGATTGGTCAAATAATAAAGCCTTTTGTTTATGTGTCGTTGACAGGTTAAAATGTTATGTTAAACCACACCGTCCAGCTTAAGAATTTATTCTTGTATTGCAACAGCATATTCTAATCTTAGTTATTATTCTAACGTATTGGATATATTAGTTATTAATCTAATCTATCACTATATTTTTAATTTAATCTTATAACACAAGACGTCTCACTTATACAATTAAAAGAAAATCATTTTTATTTAACAGATGAAGTAACAAGTACAGAGGATTCCTTGTGACCTTGGTTTTTCTTGGAAGTTCCACCACAATAACCATAACTCGCTGTAGAAGCATCATCATAAACAGTTAGAATAATATTGTTATTTATTGTTAAGAAGTGGGAAGTTACCTCTCAACCCCTATATACATACACATATACACGTACATACATATATCTATCTATATATAACTCACAAACCCTTCTTCAATGATATTACATACATTTAAATCCACATTAGCGACAAATACTTTATAAAGCTTTAGATTGGATCATATTAGTATCCCCTCTTCATCAATTGCCAGAGCTTGCTTGCACTGAGATATATATACACATGATATATTATAGCTTTTTCAGGCACAATATTTTATAGGATTCTGAGCAATAATTGACTCCTCTTGGGAAAAAAAGAGTCTTGATCAGGATGGGTTTAAATGATATAGGAGCAAAGTTGCCACCAGGCTTTAGATTCTACCCAAGTGATGAAGAGTTGGTGTGCCACTATCTTTACAAGAAGATTGCAAATGAAGACGTGTTAAAGGGTACACTAATGGAAATTGATCTTCATACTTGTGAGCCATGGCAACTTCCTGGTATATCTTCTGTCCCTTTGATTGTTCATAGTTCTTAATATCTCCTTGTCACCACTCTCTTAACAAATTCATGTTTGTGTAATTAGTTATTTTGGTAACCATTAAAAGAAGACAAATTCGTGATCGTATGGAGAAATGATCGATGCTGCTAGTAACACAGATCTTGACTACAACAATATATATGGTTGATCTAGTTGCTAGTAGCAGTTTCTCCATCATATATAGTCTTGGAAATCAAATGACATAGTCATCCACCATCTTTTTACTAGTTGTATCGCCATATTCTCGGTTACATCCATATCATCGAAGACTTTAATGATCTGAGACTGTGATATTTTTCTTGGGCAATCTTTAGTTAGATGCTTGATATGTTTTTCCAGATATACCATCAGAATAAAGATTAAATCTAGAGTTAGATAAAGTGATAATGCTTTCTAGGCATATCTAAATAACCTATCTTTATTTGAAATCAAAGAATCTTGATTCTTTTACCATTACCGCCTCTTCTTAATCTTTTAACGGAATATAGATATAGATACATATATATATGTGTGTGTGTATGTGTGTGTGTGTAAGATGGCCTTCTTGAATTGGCAATTAAGATTTTTGTCTTCAGTCCTTCCCCTCTCCCTTCTAATAGTAGTTTGTATTTTCAAGATGGATGTTATTCTTGGTTTGGAAAAGGTAAAGTTGTAGAACTTCTAAAGCTATGGTACACGTTATTGCAGAAAGCCAGCATATACCTAGTCCGTTAACAAAATATAATATATGAATATGATACATAAACATTCTCTCACACGCATAAATGTTACTATGCTAATAAAGACATTTTAGAATAGACAATAAACCAAATTGCATCTTTTTTAGTCATTGATTTGAATCCTCTTGAGCAAAACTGGAAATACTTGCATTATTAATACATCTACAATATTCATGTCATTTTGGGCATTGATTGAGTTTACTTTAAGGTATATCATAAACTCTAATGATAGCTATATTTGAATTTCCATCTAATAAGTTTCTTATGGGTTAAGCTCTTAGAATTTTTTGATCTTTTGTTTTTGTTTTTGTTTTGAAGAGGTGGCGAAACTCAATTCAAGTGAGTGGTATTTCTTCAGTTTCCATGATCGCAAGTATGCTACAGGATTTCGAACCAACAGGGCCACGAAAACCGGATACTGGAAGGCTACTGGGAAAGATAGAACGTTTGTTGATCCGAACACTGGCGTCCTCGCAGGGATGAGAAAGACTTTAGTGTTTTACAAAAACCGAGCTCCGAATGGGATTAAAACTGGTTGGATCATGCACGAGTTTCGTCTAGAAAACCCTCATATTCCTCCCAAGGTTTGTATCAATCCTTCATTTTAACACACACACAAGAGAGGGGCTAGTATCTGCCACTTAGATTTTCTTAGTTACCAAAGTTATATGAATAACTTAATATGATTTCATACAGTAAAGGATTGGTATTCAAAATTAAAAAATATAATCAATTTGCAAACTTTTATCCTTGCCAGCTTTGCATTGCACCAACAGTCCCGATACAATATAGATGCATCAATATATACTACATGTTTGATGTCCAAGACTATGTTTATCTGTAAATGTGCATAAGAAACTGATTAAATTAATAAAGTCCTAACATACTTTATTGTTGAATTATAATTGACAGGAAGATTGGGTGTTATGTAGAGTATTTTACAAAGCAAAAGGAGATAATAGCCATGAAATTAACTCACAATACGAAATAACTCATGTTACTTCACCAAGTTCAGACTCATATTCTCTTCATACAAACAACGTTGGACCACAGTTGTGTGGTTGCTACCATCAAAATAACTCCTCCTACCAAACTACACCTATCTGCGACCACCCTCACCAAATCGATTATAACAACCCTGATTTATCACAACTGTGTTACAACACCGCCACCGGCCTGGAGGAATCAACAAACCTAATGATGGTATACTCAAACAGCAAGAGTCAAGATCATGAATCTGGTTTGTTTTCTGATTTTGGTTTCGATTTTAGCATCCCTTCCCCTGTGGATTTTGTCAATGGTGATAACGAGGATAATGGCATAGTGTTCTTCTAGTTGTACTTGATTATGTTGATCAAGTATATTTGGTAAAGAAAAAACATTAAAGATTGCCATTTGATATCTTGTGATACATATTGTGTTTGCTCTTCAAGTTAAAACTTATGTCTCGTTGTATATTCCTAGGATAGATGTAAGAGTGGGTTTGTAATTATTGTTCATTGTATTTAATGTATACATAATGAACTTTATATGTTGATTTAATACGCTTATGTATGCTTAGAATTGTTTACTTTATTGCTTGAGCTGAGAGATTGGAGTATTGTTTCAATCTTAAAGCTTAAGTATGGCCGTATATACGTCTAGTAATGTTATATATAAGCTCTATTGGAGTCTTGGACCTTTTATCCATGTAACTGAACTAATTAATCTTAGTGTTTTTGCCATTTTTAGTGGTATATTTGTTGGAAGCAACAACTATATATCTTTGACGAGGTGCTTATATCAATATATCATAGACCAATGGAATAACTTTTTAATGGGGGCTAAATATTATGTTTGCCTTTTCATAACCCTTTTGTTATCAAAATACACGTATTGAGTATGAAGTTTGTGATATTTCTCAACTCATAGAGGTGACACGTATTGAGTATAACTTTGTGATATTTCTCAACTCATGACGGAATAGGCTAATAGCATAGTTGGATTCTCGACACTTCCATGGTGTTCGCTGTTTGTTGCATCTCTCATTTGGAGTCTTTTGGCGCATAACATTTTCAACTCATCTATCAAATGCCTTCTTGGGAAAACAGCAATGTCCTTTCAAGGTGATTTAGGGCAGGTAATTAGCAAAGTCAGCATGAAAGAAGACACTCCCATACATAACCACCGTGGTGCATTGTCGACACTACCGGAAACATACTGTAACACTGATTCATGTTACTAAACGGATCAAATCCATCAGCAGCTGAACCAAGCGAACGTTCCTAGGTTCTTTAGCAAAATCATGATCTCTTATCAAGTTCTTGTCATGCCTTCCCATTAACCGGATGATTCATTATACTATTTATTGAGCCACTAGTATTATGTTGGATCATATATTTTCTCGTGAACCTAAAATTTTACATTCGTCGATGCCGGGAAGTTAAAGAAAGTAGCTAGCACAACACTTTTTTGGTACTTTCTACCCGTTTGTGTTTTTTTTTTCAACTAATGTGCCATCAATTATACATATTTTTCGTACACATTTGCCCCATTATAGGGTACTCTTTGAGGTACTTTCATTGGAAACATTACTTAAGTCGTTAATTTATTTTATAATTGCATGGTTTTGGACACTCCGGACGAAAAGAAGCGAAAAATAATGAAAAACAAAGCAAAAACTGGAAATATGAAGACTTACCTCGGCAATGAACATTCTGAGCTTGGTCATACTTCTGTACTTGAAGAAACATGAAGAAAACTCATAAGCATGCTTCTGCTCGCACTCGAGCATGGTCGTGCATCACCGTCAAATCAAACAAGAAGTCAACATTGAAGCACATCCGTGGCATGTCCAGACAAACAGAAGGAGGTTCTTGAACATAAAAAACTAAAGAAAATATATTCTTTTCGGGACAAGTGTCACAGGTACGACCGTGCTATAGTATAAGCACACCCATTCTCTAGTACAAGAAAGATCCCCTGTCGGGACAGGTGTTACAAGCACGTCCATGCTTTAGTACAAAAGCATATTTCTATCGGACATGTGGCACAAGCACAACCATGCTCAAGTACAAGGAAGGGTGTGCTAACGTACGACTAGGGGACAAACTGTAGAAAAGGACGATTCATGTTAGATAACTGACCTACGCATGACCGTGCACAAGTACAAGCGCGACTGTCTTGAGCATTAGAAGACCCCTATAAATAGAGGAGCTTGCATTCAGTTTCTCCATCCGATTCCACATATCTTATTCATTACTCTCGTCTAGAGCATCTGCTTACCCACCCCTTGGAGCTTGTGATCACTCCAAAACACCTTGTAATACCCACCAAAGAGAGAGAGAACCCATTTCACTCAAAATAAGAAGCTTTCTATCATTACACGTGTTCATCATGTTCAATCACTATTTGTAAATAAGGTTGTATAACCATTCTTGGCTAAATTTCTCGTATTTGTTGGTTGAAGATGAAGCTTTGTATAAAATTACTGTTTTATGTAATATTTTTCTTCTTTTTTGATGGAATATTTTTCTTCTTTTATGGTCTTTGATATCGTTAATGTTCTTGATATAAGTAGGGGTTAATATACTTGTGGTGTTGAAAAACTGACATCTAGTGAAATCCCTATTTTATCAAACTTCACTTAAATAATGTACCATCGATATACTAGGCTTCGGTGTTAAGCCAACCCTTAGTACGCTTGCAAAGACTGCATGGTCTTTATGCATGGGTTTGGCGCAGACCAAGATTCGGTGAACGCACAATGAGAGTAATACATATTTATTATTTCCATTACTACATTGCCTCCCGTTGAGTAAAGATCAATCACAAATATTAGTAAGAACAAGTGTTCCAACAAAGGTAGAGTGATCCTAACCGGGAGGACTGCCTTTGTCATATCCGCAATATCTTTGTTATGTGTTATTCGCCTCAACAGATCCTAACCTGGACCATGTCCGATTATGAACAAGCAGTAGAGGTATTGTAGAAGAACGGATAGATTGATGCCTATAATCCAGACCTAGCGGAGACTTAATCAAGAAGTTTTCCCAGAGGTTGAGGGTTAAGGTAACCTGACAAGAATCCCTTCCAAAATAACATCAAATAACTTATCAATTCACTTACTATCAAGAGCCAACAACCTGACCTGGACGTGGGAATTTGTAGTTTTTCACACCGCCAAGTTGTTAATTAAATGTTAATCTATCCCAAGTGAATTCCATCCAAGAAATACCTTGTGTGATACGATATTCTCCACTCATTTATTATTACTTTTATTATTTTGTTATTAATTTCATTTCCTTACAAACCAACAAAATCAACAAACTAATCGACTATCTACTATCAAAAAATTGAGTAGTAAAAGTCATATCCTTTAGGTTCAATACTTGGTTCTTACCTAACCTTTACTACATTACATATGCACACTTTCCTATTGTGTGTGGTTAGCCTAAGTAAAAGTCATTTCTTGTGAATTCTAAACCTTGATAACATGTTCAAAGTATCACTTAAAAATCACTACTAAAACACACACATCATGAAGCCATGTACTCTCATTACAAACCCGACAACTTTGCATTAAGAATTCTCCTTCCAAAACAGAGCATAGTCATTAATGCAATCCTGGATAGATTAGTAACCTAACACAATCTTTCTTAGTTTCTCGTTAACTTCATAGTGTGAGGTTGGAATTTTATTTTCTTTCGGGGATGTAACTCTTTAAAACTCTAAAAGTTGGTCAAACGATCTTTCTGTCCATTTATTGATGACTCTAATATGCAACAAAATTTGCAAGAAAGTTTAGGGAAGCTATCCAACAATTGGGAGTATAAGTCGGTATAGAGCTCAAGAAACCTGACCATTTTAATCTATATTTTCTTCATATATATTGTGCTCTACCATAACATCATCAAGGGCATCAAACATCTCATTATTTATTGTTGGAGTGTGTGTTTTTTTAGCCCATAACTCTTTAATATTTGAAGCATTAGGATATTTCTCACCATAATAAATCTGGATCTGTATATCGGCATAAACCATATATAAGTCCTGCTAATACACATAGAAACATTTGTTACACGGGCAAAATATTTTGCCTTCACTGTCAACATGGATCCTCGTAATCTTTATAAAGTTGTGAAGACCTTTTAAAATTTTGAAGCTCTCCGATCTCGTAATTTGTTCCAACTTTTATCAATTGTCATAATTGTTTCATTATTAAGAGTTTCTAACTATGTAGAAATCGTATTCTTTATTTAAAAACTTGTACTTCTCTAATAAAATAACTATCTGTTAAGTTTCACAATTACCTTCATTAATGGATTTCACATGACCTAGTAAGCAATTAATATCAACTAAACAAAATTACACATTACCATTCTTATAAGAGAAAAATATTAATGGATGTAATTTCAAACATTCAATATGGTCACGATAAAGACAAATAAATTACTGATACACACATACGTATACATACAAACATATATATGCATATATATAAACACACATACAAAAAAACACATATAGATAAATATGAACATCATATATATATATATATATATATATCCACATCTGCATACATATACTGATCATTAAAGGCAAAGTAAATATTTCAAACTAGAAGTGAATACTTGGTGTAATAAAATAATGTCATTGCCTTAATCACTTAACCACTTTATTAGCTTTCATCTTATGGTTTTTGACCAAAGAAAATCATATCAATAGCTCTTGAACTTGTATTGCCTTAGACTTGCTTTTGGTCAAAATCTGCAAAAGAATAAGATGCAAAATAGGGATCATGTTGGGTTATATAAGATCTACTGATGATAAAAGTCAATCCCTTGCCTGTAATAAGGTTGAAACATTAATCAAAGTACTAGAAGTTCCCCACTTGAAAGCTTCACAAACAACTAACTAAAACAGCTGGGAAAGAACATTTGGAATCAAAGAGCTGGAAACTAAGTCAAAGAGCGGGATTGTTAAAGTACAAGTCAACAAGTCAACAGCTGAAGACAAAGTGTTGAGTCAACTAGTCAAAACTAAAGATAAGTTGCCTGACGTAGGCGTTGCCATTAAACGTCGGTCAAATTTGTCAGTTATAGGTCTTAAACGCGAATTAACGAACCCACATTAGACGTAGGCGTTGCCAACACGAGTTTTCGCGTCGTCGATGCCAGCCACTTTTTCCAAACGCTGATTCTTGTTGTCTATAGTTTTAGAGGAGGTCAGCTGATGTGTACGGCGTCAGCGAGCCGCTGGCAGGTCCCATCGTCGTGTTTCGCTCCCTCGCTTCTTTTCGCACTCCCAGTTCATCTGTATTTAATCCTAATGCTCTGGAAAACCTCCTAAACACACCTTAAACCTACTAAGGCCTGTAAAACACAAACTATCTTAAAGTGGTGAAGTTCAAAAGTTTATTTCACACAATTTGGTAGAATTATACCGGTTAAGACTTGAACTTTTACCAACCCATCACCCGTAGTTTTAAGGGTAGTTTGGTATTTGTGGGAATTTGGTTGGAATAAAGTACCGCAATTATCCGATCCGGCCTAACTATTACAAATAACAAAACAAACAAAATGACTAACCAGAACATCTCACTTTCTTTTTTTTCTTTTCTCTTCTTTCAAAGTACTAAAAACATTTATTCTCATTCTTTTTGCTTTTCTCATCATAATTTTTTTTCTTTTACTAAACGTAATACATAGCCAGTAAACATAAATCCACACTAAATATAAGAGAACTACTAGGCCGGATCATCTCAAAAGGGTAGCAATTTGTAGGAAAGAAGCGTGGGATGTCAAACAATAGCCAATAAGCTCAACAATAGCATCTAATGGACCAAACCCCCGCCCTCTCGTTACCATGCTTATATGTATATTGTATGAGGCCCAACCCCCAGATTCTCACACTCGCACACATCTAGATGAGGCTAACCTAATGCCTTTATCATTTTCACATGCATATTAGGCTAAGGCCTCGAGACGCATCTATTGCACAAGTTCTATTGTACTACCACACACTGCCACACTCTAAAGAAATGACACTAGCACAACGAAAATACAAGGCTCAATCGCTCACAATGTGGGGATAAATTGTCGGTATGTTGTGTAGGTACAATGTTAAGCATTCAACTCAGAGGGGCACCCTCAAACTTTCATTTTTTTAATATTTTTTTTTGAAAATTTTCTGAAAAAAATCTTCTATCCCCACACTTGTGATACATTGTCCCCAATGTGTGATTTTTGAAGATGTGAAAACTACAAAACAATTTTTTTTCAACGAAATAAGAGCACACAAACTAACTACCAGCATTTCAAAGCTAAGAAACATAAAAAAGACTAAGGAATGAGTACATGAACCTGGTGAAGTCTGGTACAACAGATGTTGTGGATGTTCTGACTCCCTACCACCACCTTCACACAAATATCCCCACATCTTCCCCACACTTAATGTGTTGCTATGGCCCTGAAACACAGAAAACAAAAGAATACAAAAAAATAGTGCAAAATCCCGGGTTGCCTTCCGAGCAACACTAAGTTTTCGGGTCTTCAGCCAGTTCGTGCCACCCCCATTTATGGTGGCTCAAACAAACGGTTCCAGCCATCTCCATCACTGCATTGTGCCATTGGGTAAAATGCATCCATCACATGCCCAATAGGTGGGTAATCAAACACACACATGCTTGAATCCTTATACTTTTCTTTACAATCCAGTGGGTTATTTGTTTTCATGCTTAGACACACACGTTTCATATGATCACTGGACTCACCACCCTTCTCCTCAACAGACTCATAACTAATCACCCTAGCTAAACATCAAAGGACAACTTACAGTTCTTTTTGGTCATAGTAATGATCCCGTCTCTACAGTTGATTTGAGCATTTGTTGTGTATAGAAACGGTCGACCTAAGATTACTCTTTGTTGTGCTGCCACTTTGGTAGAAGCATATTCTAAAGCCAGAAAATCCACCGGATATTCAAATTCTCTAATCGA
Organism: Scalesia atractyloides; assembly: GCA_947069175.1. NCBI lineage: Eukaryota > Viridiplantae > Streptophyta > Magnoliopsida > Asterales > Asteraceae > Scalesia > Scalesia atractyloides. Next base: position 5,546,725 of record CAMTDV010000002.1, on the reverse strand, counting down.
AACATAACATTCTTTAACAATCCCTGTGGACGCCTCCAACTTTCATCTACCAAGCTCACTATGGCGTCTATATCGTGCAATGGACCAAAGTCATACATGTCATATAAGTCACCTGGTAGCACACTCATGGCAGTCCTGTAGTCCAACAATGCTTGAGAAATTTTAATTTTCCCACTCGGATAGGCATGATTGGTGCTCCTTGCTCTTTGTCATCTTCTACCTTGGCATATTTTCCTATACCTGCACTCACTTGACACGAAGACGTTAGAAATGTTTCATTAAATTCACTATTATGAACGGTGCTTACCACATTAATGTTCTCGCTTTTGATGTTCTTGGGATTTGTCATTGTGTTTCTTGGTAATTGACCGTTGTTCTTTTTCAAAAGTGCCACCTCACTTGCAAGTTGACCCATTTGGGTGGTCAAAGACTGAATCTCCTTGTCACGGATTTCATTTTTATAAGACGAGCATCATCCATTTGATTTCCTCTTTGCATCTCTAATTTCATCGTCTTGAGCAAATCCATGACTTCATTTCCACTTGAATTGGATAGTCCCGACATCCCGGTTTGCTCATTGTTTGGTGGTTGATATTGTCTTTGATAACCTTGATTTGTAAATTGTTGACAACGAACATAATTTGCTTGAGGAGCCCCTTGAAAGTTTAGATTGGCTTGATTCGCCGGATTTCCATAACGGAAATTTGGGTGATTTCTCAAACCGGGGTGGTAGGTGTTCAAATTCATGTTAAAGTTCCTACCACCTCCCCATTGGTCTTGAATTGCATTCACTTTTTCAAAATGTTCTTGAACTCCCAAACAATTATCGACCAAAGGACCCAGTTCATTGCAATTGATACACACATCATAAATGGGATTATTAGGTTGAACTCCCCCATCATCTACGACATGCACTTGCGGTCTCGTGATAACCGGCCTTGCTCGTCATGAAGATTGTGCCGTCCTCTTCGATGTGACTGATATTTGTTTCAAAAACGCCCAATCGTCTTGCTCATAACTGGTACCAAATGTACCATTAGTAATAGACGTCAAATTACGAGCATCTTCCGAATTCAGCCCCTCGTGAAAAGCGTTCAACAATTCCCAAAGCTCAATGCCATGATGAGGGCAATTTTTAATCATCATGTTAAATCTTTCAAACGCTTCATGAAACATCTCACCGACTATTGTTGGAAGCTTCTTAGACTAGGTCGTGCATCATTAGTCTTTTGAGCGGTGAAGAACTCTTCCAAAAACCATTGTTGCATTTCAGCCCAAATATAAATAGAGGCGGAAGGCAACGTATAAAACCACCTCTTCACTTTATCTTCCAAAGAAAATTGGAAAAGCACCAATTTAACATCATCAGACCAAAAACCTTGCCCTCCAATAGTGTTGCAAATGGAGTCATAGGCTTCCAAATGGAAGTACGGCTCTTCCGTGGCCAATCCCTTGTACTTTGGCAAACTTTAGAGTGAGTTGGTTCTAACCTCAAACGTTCTTCTCTCGTGATTTTGAGGAATCACCACCGGAGAAGGGTTATTAGTAATGACCGGTCTGAAGTGAGCTTCTATTCCCCTAACTACCTCGCGGTTATGTCTTCTTGAAACACCCAATCGTACTCTTGGTTATTGACATTCTTGCCTTGGCATTTGCCTTTGAGGTGCATACGGTTGAGGTGGCTGTTAAGGAATTTGTTTTTGGGGCATTTGCCTTTGAAATTGTTTTCTTTGTTGTTGCATTTGCGGTTGAAAAACTTACAGTTGCGGTCTAACAAACTCTTGACTAGGTTCCGGTTGTTGCCTTTGCGCATATACAAACCCACCTTGAGTTCCCATTTGAGTCCCATCACCCCCGTGAAGTATCCTTCCTCTTCACACCCTTCGAATTCATCCTCAAAACCATTATCATACCCAACCCGATGTGTCCCCGTTGATGGTATAAACGGAGGTTGTTGATATTTAAATCTTTGTTGTGGTGGTTGTTGAGGTGTCGGGCTGGTATGGATTATGGGTGGGTTTTGTTGGAAAGGAGGTGGTTGGTTTTGTTAGGAACATGAGTCACCGGAAGTTGGGAAAAAATGGCTAAATGGTGGAACGATTGATGATGGTTGGTAAAAGAATGTATGTTGTGTGCTCATGGGAATTGTGGTGTGGGTGGGTTTCACCTTACTCGATGATGTGGAAACTGTTGTAAAAATTGGAGGAGGGGTGGTTGCAATTGTTTGACCCGTAGAGGGAGTTGGTGGATCCATTGTGCTTTTTGGTGTAGTAGGAGACCCAACAATCTTTTTCTCCCAAAGTAAAACTCGATTCCTTCTAAGTGTCCATTCAATTTCACAATCAAAAGCTAGTGGTGATGACTTGCGAGCGCCTCTAGTATGCAGACACCTGTAGGTACCTGCACACTAACACAACAAGCGTAAACCCAAAAATAACAAACAAAAACTACTAAAGAAAATACACGTTGCACACTACTCGCAGGCAACGACGCCAAAATTTGACGTGATGTCGAAGTCTAACTCAAAAATAAACCTAATACACTAAATAGATAGTGGTAAATGGGTATCGAACACAGAGAGTGTGTGGAAAATGTGCTTGCTAAGTAGTTTGTGAATTACGACTAATTAAATTAAAATTGCAGAAAAATAATCTCAAAGTTTGGTTGTTTGGTTTGTAGAACTAAAAATAACTAAATATCACTAACAAGATTTGATTCAGAAATGAGAAGAAATCTTCTCCCTTATTTTCAGGTTTCTACGAATGATAATGTTAAAGTTTAACTGGGATGAACTACATAGACATAGTTCGTGAATGTGTGTTTGATTGTGATAAAAAGGGACCAAGTACTTGGATTACAAGAATGCAAGGTGGTCACCCGATAACCAATTTCATATAGCCAACCCTGAATCCCTCCCATTAAATCCTGACTGCCTATCGCACTAAGAACTGAAGGTTTAGAAGACGAAATTTAACAATACAAACAATTACGAATCAAACTCACAATCACCATAGCAATACAATCAAAATGATCAAATTACTATCCTACAAATAACATAAACAATAACAATCATTCATTACGAAACCTTACAATCCGAGGGAAAACATAAAGGAAACTAGTCGCACATTGTTTGGTTGATCATCATCACTTCAATCCCGTTGTTCATATGAATCAAAGATCAAATAGCAATGATAGACACACCCAAAATATTGTTTTGCAACCCTAATTTCACTCCTAACAAGTTCTGAAACGAGAATAATGAAAAGGATAATCAAAGGTCACTCCACACCAACTATTTTAAAGAAAACAAGAATTTGTGTCTGGCCTCCACCATATGCTACGGTGGCTACCATAGCTTACGGTAGCATTTAAATTGCTACAGTGGGAAGCTACTGTACTATGGTGCACAACTTTTGTCAGGGTCTACCATAGCTTATGGTGGCTACCGTAAGCTATGGTAGGTTGCAGCTAACTAATTTTGTTTTCTTCTTAACTTTCTCGTTTCAACTCCGTTTTCTTCATTGTTTTTGCAAACGTTCTCGTAATTCATCCTTTATCATGTTATCTTTTTAATTATTCAATTCCAATAAGTTATTTTTTCATCTATGCTCCGTATTCCTTCCATTTTAAGCTCCCGTTTATGCCATGCTTCTTCTTTGCACCTCCTTAGCTCTTTTAACCTGGAATCATCAAGTTTGTCGTAGTCATCTAGATTCACCAATTTAAACATCAAAAATATCAATTTATTTCTTATTTAATCAATTTCAATACCTCCTACGGTTCACCCGTTAGGTGTACTAGGCTTAGTAGCATGTATTGATGGATGCTTGGGTCAGTATAAACTAGTTGTTATTGACGGCGGGAAGTGGTTGACAATAACTTAGTATCTACCAAAGGTCCGGTTGGTTTCAATGGCTAACTTCTAATTGACATGTTAAGCTACTACTTATTGTCGATGTGATGATCTTTCGCGCCTAATTCACAATGAATGAACAGATAGTCATGATGGTTTACCACATGGCAACGATTCAATTCCCATTTAATTATGTTGGTATCTAATTGTAGGGTTCCAAGCATGAATCGCGCGCTTTTGAAAGGATGTGTCGACGGCTATCTAGTAGCAGTAGCAATGGCAATGGCAGTCAAAGTGGCAGTAGCAATAGAAGTAGCAGTAGGTAATAGTTGACATGTTAAGCTACTACTTATTGTCGATGTGATGATCATTCGCGCCTAATTCACAATGAATGAACAGATAGTCGTGATGGTTTACAACATGGCAACGATTCGATTGCCATTTAATTATGTTGGTATCTAATTGTAGGGTTCCAAGCAAGAATCACGCGTTTTTGAAAAGATGTGTCGAGGGCTATATAGTGGTAGTGATAGTGGTAGTAGTATGAATGAACAGATAGTCTTGATGGTTTACAACTGAAGATGATTGTAGAACTTCAGAAATGTATATTGTTGAGGTCTTATTTCAATATTACTTCCTTAAGAATAAGAAAGAGGTTGGGGCACAAAAGTTTTGTATCATTTCCGGGCAGGGGCGGACCTACCTTAGGAATAGGGGTAGCCTCCGCTACCCTTGGCGCTCTGGCGGTAGTGTAAATTTTGGAAAAATTTGACATTTTTTGACGTTTTTTCGATTTCGTTGCCCTTTTTATAAAACGTTACCCCTACGAAAATTTTTTAAATCCGCCACTAAGTCCGGGCGAGCTGCCTTTGTATTTGTGTATGTTAGTTCAATGTCAATTGGAAGTTGGTTGGTACAACAACCTCTATCACAACTACTAATGGATGGAACTAGCCAGTAAGAACTTGGTTCCTAATGATGGGCCAAGTTTGTGTTGATGGTTCACGTCCTACTAACATGTGAAGTTAGTGCCAACAGAAGTGGTTACGTCACACCTAGTTCATAAAGAACGAACAAATAGTCGCGAGGGTTTGCAACTTAGCATCTCATCCATGTAGAATCAAACATTAGCAACGGTTTAATTGATTATTAATAATGTTGGTGTGTGTTTGAAGGGTTTCTAGAACAAAATACAAATTGTTTGAAGCCATGTCTAGATGACTATAGACAAAACCCTTGAATCCTTCATTTTTGGTTAAAAAATGTAACATTGGGTGTGACAAAAAATTTGTTGCCTTTTATGTATGAGAAGTATAAATACTTTATCCCAATAGATGCAAAGAATTTCTATCTAGAAATACTTTTTAGTAATCGTTAATTAACCTGGTTATCATCTCTACATTCAAGGGTTGGATACCATTTTCATATGTTTGTTATTGTAGCTTTCGAGTCAATTAGCCAATAACTTGTTGCGTGTTATTGTTAGAGAGCATGCGAAATTAATTCAAGGGTAGAGAGAACTTGCCTTGGAATAATTAGTAGCAAAACTTTTGATACCCTAAAAACAACAGTCTTCAAGCAATTTTCAGCAAACTGGAGTCAGAGAATCTACATCATATATCATGTGACATAGTCAAGTTGGAACACTTCCATGGTGGGGTTGGTGTCAATTGTTGGCAAAAGAAGATGCAATCTCTTTACGTTACACTCAATGTGTCTTATGTTTTCACCAAACCGTATCCCGTGGAGAATGAAATAGAAAAAACATTAGCACCCCCATGGTCGTATCAATTTTTAGAATAATTACTTCATATGTTGAGGCCATATCTCGAATGCAATATTGGATACACTATTTGATGTTTATCAAAACAATGGAATAACAAGGTAACTTTGAAATACTATCAAGGATAGAGATATACTTTAATAAAGACACAACAAGAAATTTGTTGTCTCTAATTACATCCCATTATGGACAAATGTATGAGATTAAATAGCTCAAATTGTGCCCTTAATTAAAAAGATGTGAAGAAATATCTTAAACATCCTAAGAACGACATGACCTTAAAAGATCTTGGGAACTCTATTCTCGTTGAAGAGCAACATCGTTTGCAAGAACCAAACAAACGAGAAAACTTTCAAGGTTTATGTTAACAAAGAGAATGAATGATCTTCCAAACATGGTCAGATGAGTTAACTCTTTCAAAAGGAAAAGAAGAGTTCGAAAACAACCAGAAAAATGTGATATGTTACCACCGTAACAAGTCAAGACATTACAAGTGGGATTGTCGTTAATTGAAAATGAAAGGAAACCTATGAAGGACCAAGAAAAAGAAAAGGGTAAAAACTTTATTTCAGTGATATCCAAGACTTTCTCCCTCGTAGAAACTATATATTTATAAGATTTTTAACATAAGAGGTCTGCATGCTTGCTATGTATGTCTATTAGATTACATTATTTATTATTTTGTACCTATAGTAATTCATCCATTCTTGTATCTCTTATGTGGATATATCCTCCTTTATTTGAAGAGTATCCAGAGCCAAATTACATTTGTTATAATGTCCAACATGAATGCTCCACAGAGTATAAGGTTTCGTGCTTGATATCTCTAACAACATTTTGGTGATTTTAATGTCATTAAGCTATTTTAGGTAATTGGGATTCATTTAGAGACCACCTATAAAATTTCAGCATACATTGATACAAGTAAGGAGTTTTGGAGTACACACTTATCCAAGTCAATTGTAGAGGTCCATGACCTAGGTGGGTTACTAAGTTGCCGATGCTCTAAGTTAGGTATTTTTTTCCTATAACATCGGCAACATAACAGGATCATAACTCTATAGTTTAATAGGATCAAAGTTGGCAGGCATATAACCTAGGTAACCACCTTTAGATTATAAAATTTGAGAGTTTATGAATTAATACGGAGGTCATATGTTATTTGAATTTTAGTCGAGTTGAAATGAAGTCTTCTAGAAAAAAATTAAGTTTATTTAAAAAAGTTTATAATGTGATTTTGGAATCATGAGACATGAGTCATGACCCTCATTGAATATGTTAACTCCTTCAGAATCCTTTTCGATTATTTGTAAATCAAAATACGACATATTTAGTGTACTATTATTATCATTCTATATTAATAAATAAAAATTCTTTTTGAACACGTGTCATCTCATTTTGCTTTCTCATCTTATTTTCTTATTTATCTTCCATATTAAATAATAATAATAATTTTAAACAAAAAAATTGGATAAGAATATAGATTTATTTTCCTACAAATAATTTTAAACAAAAATTTAGATAAGGATAAATATTTAATATTCATTTTACTATAAATAATTTTACACAAAATTTAGATAAGGATAACATTTGTTGTTTTATGTAATCATAAAGTTATATCTCGAGTATTATGAGATATATATACTTCAGTGGTTGAAATTATGGTAAATTGAGAATCAATTGTTCTCGTTTGACATATACTTAATAATCGTATTATTGTTCTATGTCTGGGGCACATGCTTCTATCAAGTTATAAGTGTTTTTAGATGAATTGCTATAATGGTTTGGACTCACCATTATAGTCGCAAAATTCTTTTAAATGTCAAATATAAACAACTTAGTTTCACCTTTTTAATATTAGGCGTACTGCTATAATTGGTTTAAACCCATCATTTATCGTATATTACATCAACATTTGGAAAGAACATCATTGTTAAATATAACAATTATATACTCCATTTAAAGAGAAATTAATTCTCAGTTTTATGGTATAATTACTAAAAATGATGAAATATATAAAAACGTGGGGATCGATCTCCATCTTTTTGTACCATAAACTCTCTGAATACAAATGTGAAACGAGTGTTTTATGAATGAAATAAACAAATAAGCAAGAAGGTGTATAAAACTTACTAAAATCATTGTATCTCGTAATTCAAATGTATAATAAAACAGGATTCAACCACATATAATACATGAGTTTTTAACCTAATGATAATAATAATAATAATAATAATAATAATAATAATAATAATGATAATAATTAATAAATAAATACAAAACAAAGTAAAATGTTATAATAAGTAAATAGTAATCAAAGTTCATTCTTATAAGATAAATCTTGACGACCGTATGTGTTAACGTATGGCATTATATTTTATTCAACACGTGCAATATACGAGTTTTTTAAAAATATTTTTTTATTATTTATTACATAAAATTACATTTATACAACCATGTTATACACGTGATTCTAACCTAGTTATTATTTATTACATTTATGTGTTTTTATGGAGAACAAAATTTCAGCAATCCTTATTCTATCTCTTAAGTCGATGAAGTAAACCAAATCATTCCTGTTTTGATATTTTTTTCTGTCTTTTATGTGCATTATATTTTTAGCTTGAGTAGACATTTAGGTTTTGAGATTTGGGCTGCAAAAAATGATTTCAAGTTCCAACTTCCAACGTCATTTTGGTATACTTATTAATTTTGGGCTGAAGTTCATATTATTTTAGACTGCATACATCATATAAATTTATATATTGGGCTTGACAATTATGAATATTTTATCATAATGTATTAATTTTTCCCGTTTAAAAAACTAACAATTTATAAAATATTAAAAAACTATATAATCCAAGCATTTCGAATATTGCTTGAAAACAAATTTATATACATGAAAACTCTAAAGAATTCCAATAATCATTTAAAAAAACAACACATATTAATTAGTGATTTAACAATAGGAGTGGATCCGATGAAACTAAAGTTATAAAATATCCTGCGGCTAAGGCCCGGTGGGTAGCGGAAGGGTTGGGTGGAAGCCGGCGGTTTGTGTGTGTGTCTATGAGATAGTTTTGTGTATAGAGAAAGTGATGAAAAATGATGGGTTTCATGTTTTAGGCTAGTGGTTTCACTAAATTGGGTAGTTTAGAGTAGTTGATGGTTTAAGTGATATGACGCAACAGGATTGGCAAGGGTTAGGGTACCCCCCCCCCCCCCCACAAAACCATATTACATACAAGTCTATTGTATAATGACATGCTTTACAAAACTAAATTTATCTTTTCATAAAGGTAATTGTTGAAACAAAATGGATAAAAATAAAAAGATAATGGTTGAAACTAAATGTATAAAAGATTATAGGTAATTGTTAAAACCAAATGTATAAAAATTATTAAGAGTATGAAATCCATAGACACTTAAAGTTAAACAAGTGACCTCATGACTTACTGAGTATAAATTTTTTTCACTACACAAGATTCATAAGTTGGTAGAATTCAAATTGTTACATTCATTTTCTGGTTTAACCGACAAACATATAATTTAAGTAAACTAATCGTATTTTGGACATCTTGATGGGTTGACCCGTCTTTTAAACATTTTCTAATAGGTTTCATGCCTACGTTAAATATGGTTGTGTATGCGTGTTAGAATTTAGAAGTTAAAAGATGTAGGGCACTGTGATAAATTACTGAATTTAATCGATATATATATATATATATATATGTGTGTGTGTGTGGGGGGGGGGCACATATAATGTATATATGTGTGCGCGCTCGGGGGCAAAAGTGAAAGTGCACTAATTTTAACGTTATTTTACTAATTTCGTGAAAATAACGTTAAAAGAGGGGTACATGCACTAATCGGCATTTGTCTCAATTGCTGAGTTATATATGCCTTATGTCCAAGGTTTGATGCAAAACTACTATCGAGCCGGAGTTTCACTGGAAGCAGTCTCTCTATTCCTACGGGATAGAGGTAAGGCTATCTACATCTTACCCTCATCAGACCCTACCTTAGCTTTACTATTAATGAAATTTACTGAGTATGATATATATATATATATATATATATATATAAAGGATAATTCGAAAACCTACTTTAATTAAAAAAACATAGAAAACTTCATCCCCACCATCAATCTCTTGTGATCATTTGTTGATATTAAAAAGGTAAAAAAATTACTTTTTCAGACAATGTTCCAGTCTGTCCAACAAAAAATTTAACAACTTTACACTTTTCTCTCTCATCTCTTCTCCTCATCTAACACAAAAAAAGTGTTGTAGCTGCACTTTTATATAAAAATCTCGTTGTAAAAAATGTAACATGTTGTTTACGTATTACAAAATAGAACTTCGTATAATATAAGTTCTAAAATTCATACACTACATATAATCTAAAACATTGTTGTAAAAAACAATAAAAAGTGAAACATGTGAGTTACAAAAAAAATGTGAACCATACATTTGGGTGTTTCAGAGATTTTGTAACTCATATTGTATTTCTCCCTATAATTCACCTATATATATATATATATATATATATATAGTGAGATGAGTTAAAATGAGAAACAACTTAAGTTATAAGAACCGTGATAACTAGACAATCCAAAAGGTTTTTCAAATTTTTTTTTCCCAAAAGTTATAAAAAAAGATCACTTGTTTCAGAAAAGAATTTACAAAAAATTGCCGCATACCCACATTTACATGAGGCATAAAAAATTTATTTATCTTTATGCAAAATTTACGCCGGCGCGTAAAAAAAACTTGCATCAGTCAAACCTACCTAATCGACAATTTTTATATGCCTTATGTCCAAGGCTTGATGCAAAATTACTATCGAGCCGGGGTTTCACTGAAAGCAGTCTCTCTATTCCTACAAGATAGAGGTAAGGTTATCTACATCTTACCCTCATCAAACCCTACCCTAGCTTTACTATTGATGGGATTTACTGAGTATGATATATATATATATATATATATAATGGATAATTCAAAAACCTATTTTAATTAAAAAAATATAGAAAACTTCATCCCCACCATCAATCTCTTGTGATCAATTGTTGATAGTAAAAAGGTATAAAAAATACTTTTTCAGACAATGTTTCAGTCTATCCAACAAAAAATTTAATAACTTTGCACTTTTCTCTCTTATCTCTTCTCCTCATCTAACACAAAAAAGTGTTGTAGCTGCATTTTTATATAAAAATCTCGTTGTAAAAAAATGTAACATGTTGTTTACGCATATTACAAAATATAACTTCGTATAATATAAGTTCTAAAATTCATACACTACATATAATCTAAAACACTGATGTAAAAAACAATAAAAAGTGAAACATGTGAGTTACAAAAAAAATGTGAACCATACATTTGGGTGTTTCAGAGATTTTGTAACTCATATGGTATTTCTCCCTATAATTCACCTATATATATATATATATATATATATATATATATATATATATATATATATATAGTGAGATGAGTTAAAATGAGAAACAACTTAAGTTATAAGAACCGTGAGAACTAAACAATCCAAAAGGTTTTTCGAAATTTTTTTTCCTCAAAAGTCATAAAAAAGATCACTTGTTTCAGCAAAAAAAATTACAAAAAAAATGTCGCATGCCCACATTTATATGAGGCATAAAAAATTATTTATCTTTATGCAAAATTTTTCCCGGCGCGTAAAAAAAACTTGCATCAGTCAAAACTACCTAATCGATAATTTTTATATGCCTTATGTCGAAGGCTTGATGCAAAACTACTATCGAGCCGGGGTTTCACTGGAAGCAGCCTCTCTATTCCTAAAATATAGAGGTAAGACTATCTACATCTTACCCTCATCAGACCATATCCTAGCTTTACTATTGATGGGATTTACTGAGTATGATATATATATATATATAGAGAGAGAGAGAGAGAGATATAAAGGATAATTCAAAAACCTATTTAATTAAAAAAAATATAGAAAACTTATCCCCACCATCAATCTCTTGTGATCAATTGTTGATATTAAAAAGGTATAAAAAATACTTTTTCAGACAATGTTTCAGTCTATCCAACAAAAAAATAATAACTTTGCACTTTTCTCTCTTATCTCTTCTCCTCATCTAACACAAAAAAGTGTTGTAGCTGCATTTTTATATAAAAATCTCGTTGTAAAAAAATGTAACATGTTGTTTACGCATATTACAAAATATAACTTAGTATAATATAAGTTCTAAAATACATGCACTATACATAATCTAAAACACTGTTGTAAAAAACAATAAAAAGTGAAACATGTGAGTTACAAAAAAAATGTGAACCATACATTTGGGTGTTTTAGAGATTTTGTAACTCATATGGTATTTCTCCCTATAATTCACACACACACATATATATATATATATATATATATATATATTGAGATGAATTAAAATGAGAAACTACTTAAGTTATAAGAACCGTGAAAACTAGACAATTCAAAAGGTTTTTCAAATTTTTTTTCCTCAAAAGTCATAAAAAAGATCACTTGTTTCAGTAAAAAAATTTACAAAAAAAATATCGCATACCCACATTTACATGAGACATAAAACAATTGTTTATCTTTATGCAAAATTTACGCCGGCGCGTAAAAAAACTTGCATGAATCAAAACTACCTAATCGACAATTTTTATATGCCTTATGTCCAAGGCTTGATGCAAAACTACTATCGAGCCGGGGTTTCACTGGAAGCAGCCTCTAAATTCCTATATGATAGAGGTAAGGCTATCTACATCTTACCCTTATTAGACCCTACTCTAGCTTTACTATTGATGGGATTTACTGAGTATGATATATATATATATATAAAGGATAATTCGAAAACCTATTTTAATTAAAAAACATAGAAAACTTCATCCCCACCATCAATCTCTTGTGATCATTTGTTGATATTAAAAAGGTAAAAAATTACTGTTTCAGACAATGTTCCAGTCTGTCCAACAAAAAATTTAACAACTTTACACTTTTCTCTCTCATCTCTTTCCTCATCTAACACAAAAAAAAGTATTGTAGCTGCATTTTTATATAAAAATCTAGTTGTAAAAAATGTAACATGTTGTTTACGCATATTACAAAATAGAACTTCGTATAATATAAGTTCTAAAATTCATACACTACATATAATTTAAAACACTGTTGTAAAAAACAATAAAAAGTGAAACATGTGAGTTAAAAAAAATGTGAACCATACATTTGGGTGTTTTAGAGATATTGTAACTCATATGGTATTTCTCCCTATAATTCACTTATATATATATATATATATAATATATATATATATATATATATATATATATAGTGAGATGAGTTAAAATGAGAAACAACTTGAGTTATGAGAACCATGAGAATTAGGCAGTTCAAAATGTTTTTTGAAATTTTTTTTCTCAAAAGTCATAAAAAGATCACTTGTTTCAGCAAAAAAATTTATTTATCTTTATGCAAAATTTACGATTCTCACAAAAGACATAAAAAAATTATTTATCTTTATGCAAAATTTACGCCGGCGCGTAAAAAAAACTTGAATGAATCAAAAACTTGCACGGAAATAAAACGTTTTCACGATTCTCACAACTCGTGGTGGCTCTTCTCTATATATATATATTGGAAGAACCATGAGAAAGAATAAGAAAATCAATCAAAAGTATTTTTTATTACAATCATTATTTTAACTAAAATAACATTAATAAAAGAAATTACAACATCAAATAATTTATTTCTCCTCTCAAAATCACTCTTATTAATTTTTTTACACATGTGTAAATATAACAAATTTACACATGTGTAAATGGCAAACTTACACATGTGTAAATTTTATTTATTTCCAAATTCACTTAAATTTAAATGTGTAAATTAAATTTCCAGAATTGTATTCGAATAATAATGACTAATGTAAAAAAGAAATTTTGAATTTCACTTGTTTTTTACCAAGTTCTAGTGGTTTTTCATTCCTGGTTCTCGCGATATTTAGCGTTCTTATTTAAACCCTCCCATATATATATAGAGGATCATGAGAACCCTACATATATATGCGAAAACTAAAAAAACTAACTAAAAAGCCTAAAAAACATGCCAATTTTTTTACAATTTTTTTATAAAATTTCGCTACTTATTATGTATAAAAAAAACTCTTTTTTCAAAAAAAACTTGTACTATACATGCGCATTATATGTGTACAGCAAATGTGCATTATATGCTTAAAGTTAGCATTTGAGTTTAGTTTAGCTTTTAGGGTTAGGTTTTTTAGAGGTTTAGGATTAGAATTAAGTTTTTGGATGCCGGGAAGAGGGTTTAGGTTATTGGGGGGTGCAGGTGGGGGGTTTAGGTTTTTTAGGGGTGCGGTGGGGGGTTTACGTTTTTTGATGTTTATATATACGGTTTAGTTTTAGGATTTTTTGGGTGGGGGGTTTAGGCTTTTAGTGGGATGGTGGATTTAGTTTTTTTTTTTTTTTTTTGAGGGGGTGGGGGTTTAGATTTTTGGGGAGTGTCGGTGGGAGTGGGTTAGGTGGTTTAGGCTTTTCCGGATTATCGCACATGTATAGTACAACTCTGTTCTTTAGAAAAAAAGTTTTTTTATATATTATTTATAGCTATTTTTAATAAAATAATTCAAAAAAGATTGGTATGTTTTTTACGCTTTTTTAATTAGTTTTTTGGTTTTTTCATTTAAAATAGTTTTCTCATGATCCATCTCTTATATATGTGTGTGTGTGTGTGTAGGGTAGGGATTATAAAAGAAGAGCATCATATTTGAGAAACTTAAGAAGCATTCTAACGCACACATATCTACAAGCCAAAATAAAAGTTTTTTTTTCTTTTTTTACTTCTAATCGCATGTTTTTAAGAGTTGTTTTGCACATGTATGTATGTATATCTGTATATTATCAAATTTGAACTTACACATATGTATATAGTCAATTTTTAAACTATACATATTTATATATTATGAAAAATATATATCTTTAACCTAATAAGTATAAGACAACTGGGTCAAACAAATGCCGATTGAGCTCATTCTGGCAGCATTGCGCCGGCTCATTGAACAATAACCAAAATCTCTAAACCCTAAATCTAAACTTAAACCCTGTTCTAAAACCTAAAAACGAAACCCTAAATTCTAAGCTAAACGCTAATGCTAAACCGTAAAGCTAGGTCCTAAAGCTAAACCCTAAATAGTACTGCTAATCACTAAAAGTAAACCTTAAAGCTAAACCCTAAATACTAATGCTAAACCTTAAAGCTAAAACTAAATCATTCATCTTCTCAATGATAGATTTATGATACATTTTTCAATTTTAAACACGTATATATACGTATATTAAAATATTGACAATATACACGTGTATAAATTCCTTTAAAAAAGCCTGATAGAAAAAACTTTAATTTTTCCAAAAAAAATAATAATAATTGCATTTTTTTCTATTTTTTATTAGAAAAAATATGTGTTACAAAATACTTTGTTAAGTTTCTCAATTAGCCTAATATTTCTCATAAAATTATAAGTTTCTAACCCTACATATATAGACATTTGTATTATCGACTGAAATTTTTTAATTTAAATATTAAACAAAGTAAAAAGATCCTTTGTTTACACTGATCGCTTTCATATCAATCCATGAATACGTGAATCATGTGTGAATTCATACCTGACAAATTCATATCAATCCATTAATACCTGAGCCATGTGCGAATTCATAACACGAATTATTTATTTTAGTAAAATAATAGAATTAGTAAAACTTGATCGTGCACAATGAGAGGTCATAAAACTCAATGACATGCATTCAATGAGTGTATACATACATGCAGCACGCAATTATGGTAACCAAAACACTAAGACATGCTATGTATCTATTATGTTGGAGGCACGAATTATCATGCACAAACCATTATCAGAAGACTCTTATATTTTTTGGTGTGGGGAGTTGGTTGAGATTTTGGGTTAATATTAGGCTGATGTGGACTCCATTAGGCCACTTCAAAAAAAAGGGGTTTAGGAGTGGCGTAACCTAGCTGGCGTTGGGGTGACATGTGGAAAATGTTTATTCTTTTTTTATATATTTTAACATTTTATATAATAAAACACACAATTATATTAATTAAAAATTACATAAAATCCTAAAAGAAAAATCTACTTCTTAAATCCTAATAAATAAAAAAACAGCTTAACAAATCCTAAAAAAATACAAAGTACGATAAATATTAAAGTGCGGAACCCAACGAAATTCCGCATTCCCATCGTGCCTCCAATTGATTTTCGCAATCTCCATTCGTTCGTCGTGGCTCAAGTCGCCCTTATGGACACGGTCTAAGCATACTTTAAACCGATCCAGTTTCGGTTTTAGCTCACGCCACTTATGTTGACAAACGTTCAAGTTGTGACGCGCGTTTTCAACATGTTGTTGGTGTTGTTGAAACGCTTGCGTCCAAAAGGCGGTTTGACCACAACGCAACGTTCGCACAAGTTGTGCGTCAACGATTGTCGTCACTAGCGTTGTCTCTTCCTCCTTGTTCCAATGAACCATTTTTTTGTTGATTTTGGATGAAAATTTTCATTTGAAGAAAGTATATGTGAAAAATATTGATGTTTGGGATGGGTATTTATAGGTAAAAATGGTAAAAATTATTAAAAACTCAAATACATAGCAAAAATCGCCATGGCCAACGGCTAGCCCAAACGGTCTGATTTCCCTAGCCAAAACCAGCCATCCACATCAACTCCCCAACCCGCCCCACGCCAGGCACCATAGTCACACCAGCGGGCCAACGCCGCTACCCACGCTGACCCCGTGTGACTAAAGCGGCGTTGCTTGACTTCCCCCGCCCCCAACCCAAGCCCCCTACACCGCGGTATATACATATTCTTAATTTCCAAACATCACTAAATTTAATTTAAAGACATTACAAGCTGGTCAAAGTCGCCCTGACACTATAAAGCTTTTTAACCGATTGGTGAGGACGACCTAAACAATAACGAGCCATCTAACATCACAATATTTTTTCACATTAATCTATCCAAGTGACTATAAACTTAATATGTGATTTAAGATATGAGATGAGAATATTTAGGTTGATGAGTGGACATATTTGGTTGAACACGATAAGAAATGAGTTCTTTAGGAATAAATTAGGTATGGCTAGCATAGTAGATAAGATGAGAGAGGGAAGGTTGAGATGGTTTGGCCACGTTAGGAGGAGAAAGGCAGTGGAGAAGCTTGGAGACTTCCGACCGGGGAGGCAGAAATTACTGGATCTAAAATTTCTATAAAACTTGGGCATCGAAAATGTATATGCCTACAAATTTATGTATGAAAACTACATACTCTTCGTTACTGAGTGAAAAGTTAGGAGGGTCGGCTGCCCCCTCCCGCCCCTAAAAAGCTTCGCCCATGAAGACAGACGACAACCTCAGTTAGAATCGTGGAAGCTCTCATTGTAGAGGGGAGGAAGAGTAGTGGTAGGTCAAAACTGACTTGGGAGAAGCGCATTACGGTGGATTTGCTAGACTTGCGGCATGATTGAATCTAAAAGTTTTTGGAGACGTAGGATCAAGGTTAAGGACTTTTAGGAGGATGATACATTTTTGCTTATGGATTTTTGCCTTAGTAGCTTAGTTTCTCAATTATTATTTAGGGTTTTACATGGTATCATTTGCATGTGTGTATATGTGATGTGTTATATGTCCATATTATGTATTTAAGTATTGATACCCTTTTTTGTTGTGAGTAATAACTACATTGTTTTTGTTTTTATTGTTTATGGTGAGTAATAGCTACATGTCTTTATTTGTTTCAATTTTTACTCTTATATATGGATATTCTTTGGAGTTGGGGGTCTCTCTAGAAACAGTCTTTCTATTCGCATGGATAGTGGCAAGTCTTGCTTATGTCTCACCCTCTACAAACCATACAAATACCTTCGGACTATGCGTGAGATTACACTTAGTATGGTTGGTTGGTTAAGATTTTCAAAACGAATATATATTAACGATATAATTTGGATGCATAAAAATAATTAACATGGATTCATCGAACGAATCAAGAGACGCACATGAACCAACCTCCATGCAAACGAAATGAACCAAATACATATCATCCGGCTAATTTTCCCTACATCAATTTATAAAATTTCTTCTCCACACTAAATCACTATTTAATTTTCTATGATTCTATTGGTCTGCCTCTTACTCTTTCTTACAATTACAAGTGTGCCCTTTGATTTTATCTCTCTCTCTATAATTAGAAGATACAGTAGTTTTTTTGCAGTGGCTTTCAATTAAAATAGTTTGTTGCTTTCAAAATTAGAGTACACAATTTTCCTAGTTTCATCAATTCTTGAAGCTGTGATATAAAATACATACAATCTGCATTTCTGCATTATCTTAGCTTTTAGATTTTTTTTTATTGTTTTTTAATGTTGAAATAGTTTTCATACTAAAGTATAACCCATCGGTAAAGATTAAAGGTAATTGTTGAAACAAAATGTATAAAAATAAAAAGATAATTGTTGAAACTAAATGTATAAAAGATTATAGGTAATTGTTAAAACTAAATGTATAAAATTATTAAGAGTGTGAAAATCCATGGACTCTATAAAGTTAAATAAGTGACCTCATGACTTAATGAGTATAATTTTTTTTCACTACACAAAATTCATAAGTTTGGTAGAATTTAAATTGTTAAATTCATTTTCTAGTTTAACCGACAAACATATTTAAGTTAACTGATCGTATTTTGTTCATCTTGATGGGTTGACCCGTCTTTTAAACATTTTCTAATAGGTTTCATGCCTACGTTAAACATGGTTGTGTATGCGTGTTAGAATTTAGAAGTTGAAAGATGAAGGGCACTGTGTTTAATTACTAAATTTAATTGAAACATATATACATATATATGTATATATGTGTGTGTGTGTTTGGATGTGTGTGAGCGCATATAATGTATATATGTGTGGGTGCTCGGGGGGGGGGGGGGGGGGGCAAAAGTGAAAGTGCACTAATTTTAACGCTATTTTACTAATTTCGTGAAAATAACGTTAAAAGAGATGGGTGGTTAATCATGCATCATGTGGTGCCGATGATAGCCGAAAGACAAGGGGGACATGCACTAATCGACATTTGTCTCAATTGCTAAGTGTTATATGCCTTATGTCCAAGGCTTGATGCAAAACTACTATCAAACCACGGGTTTCACTGGAAGCAACCTCTTTATTCTTACGGGGTAAAGATAAGGCTATCTACATCTTACCATCCTCAGACCCTACCTTAGCTTTACTATTGGTGGGATTTACTGAGTATGATATATATATATATATATATATATATATATATGAAGGATAATTTGAAAACCTATTTTAATTAAAAAAACATAGAAAACTTCATCCCCACCATCAATCTCTTGTGATCAATTGTTGATATTAAAAAGGTACAAAAAGTTACTTTTTCAGACAATGTTCCAGTGTGTCCAACAAAAAATTTAACAACTTTACACTTTTCTCTATCATCTCTTCTCCTCATCTAACACAAAAAAAGTGTTGTAGCTGCATTTTTAAATAAAAATCTCG
The DNA here is from genome assembly GCA_947069175.1 of Scalesia atractyloides. Taxonomy (NCBI): domain Eukaryota; kingdom Viridiplantae; phylum Streptophyta; class Magnoliopsida; order Asterales; family Asteraceae; genus Scalesia; species Scalesia atractyloides. The sequence continues at coordinate 5,527,496 of CAMTDV010000002.1, read as the reverse complement.
TTGTAAAAAAATGTAACATGTTGTTTACGCATATTACAAAATAGAACTTCGTATAATGTAAGTTCTAAAATCATACACTACATATAATCTAAAACATTGTTGTAAAAAACAATAAAAAAGTGTAACATGTGAGTTACAAAAAATGTGAACTATACATTTGGGTGTTTAAGAGACTTTGAAACTCATATGGTATTTCTCTGTAACACCTAAAAAACGGGTTTGGTCACCAAACCACGTTAATATTAAAGAATGGGTAAAGAACCGTTAGCGGTGAAAGTTAAACTATAACAAAATGACTAGGAACAAATTAACCTAGTTAATAACATGTATACAAGTAACAAGACAATGAGTATAGTCTTATATAATCAAAAACTAAACTTGAGGGACTAAAGTTGCCATAAAAGGAACTTGTGTTTTAAAACACCAAAATTAAGACACAACACACATAGTAAATGTGTGTTGGTCGATCATCAGGAGGTGAAGACTAGGGAAACCCTAGTTCAATCAAGAATCAACAAATTGAAAGCCAATTCTAACCCCAAATCAGTGCATGAACGCATATAAACGATCACCTAATCGATGAGATCATAAGGTATGTCTCAAAACTTAGATTTGATAAAAATCATAACTTGAGACATATTGATTACTTGCAATTAGATAGTTGGATTATGATCCAAAGATGAAATTAAGTGTATGTGTATGATTGATTTCGTTAAACTTAAAGAAATCATGCACAATTTGATGTAAGATTTCTTATTAGTGATTAACAAGTAAATAATGAAATGGGTTCTTGACTATATGATGAAATTAATAATATAGGAATGTTTATGATCATCATACTTGTATGCATGCGTAAGATACTCGAACAAATTAGAGATTCGAGTAAGTAATCATACATGACTTGAAATGAGTTTTGTATGATATGATGAAATAGATGTTAAGTTAATGTTAATAGATGTTAAATTGGTAATATTAGGTATTCGGATGAATGTCTAATAATATGATGAAATTGATTGCTACATAAAGATGAAAACCTAGCTAACAGATAAATTAGAATTGTTGATCAAAAGCTAAGTTAACTTGATGTTAACAATCGCTTGAATTTGTTTAAGTGAAAGAAACGACATGAACTTAGTTTGGAAAACATAGCTATAATGGTGTCCTAAAAATAGCGCTTACTGGGTAATTAACGAAATACTTAAATGAGTTGTTAAACTTATCCGTGAGTTTGTATTTGTAAATGGGCAGTTGACTTTTAAGAGTCAAACTGACCTATAATAAGATCAAATGATAAATTTGATATAAAATCCATAAGGTGGAATAGTCATTTTAAATGATGACTAACCTAACCATCTTGCGAATGATAAATAATAGTTTGACGCTTGACAAGCTAAGAGGCTTGGGAAGAAGCGGGTTAAACGGATCAAGTATGCGGAAAGAGCATAATTGGATTTCAAGGTAAGTAAAGCTTATATCCTTAATATAGAAAATCTACTTATGTAATTGACTAAGAATAAGTGATTTGGTAATCGGAATGAGATATGAAATGCAAGGTTCCGACTTGAATCGATATGGGTCGGAACAAGTGAAAATGGTAATAAACCATATTTGATGGTAAAAAGGGTAAATCAGTAATTTAGTCATGTAATGACAAATAAACAAGGAATTCGGAAAAGTTACCTTATGGTGTAAGCCATAAGAAATAAAAGAGTAAAATGGTAATTCAGTCACGAGTTGACAAATAAATATTAAATTTTGATATAGACACCCTATGGCGTATGCCATAATGGATCGAATGAATTGAGAAACAAATTTAAGTAATATGATCATGTGATGTAAACTGAAATGGATACATGATGAGATGGAAATAAATACCATCTCGTAATGATAAAATGGTCATTTAGACCAAATGGATCAAATGGTGATAATATCACCATTTGACAATAATATCTAATGAACGCTTGTCGAGTTTTTTTAATCACAGGGAAATGGCGTTTGGTTCGCATCGCTATTAATTAGCAACTATTAGTGCAAGGTAATTAAACGGGTCAACGCTATGACCCGAGCCAGGTACGTGTAACGGGTCAAACTCTCAACCAGGACTAAAAGGTCCGATGAGAGTTAAATGAGTCATAAATGAAAAAGGGATTACCTAAGGTAAGGTAAATCCAATAATCTAATCTGTAATCATTATGTTCTTAAGAACATAATGATTTTACATAGATTATGGTTAAATGTTCGTTTTGTTCAAAACATAATATTGTAAGTCTTCGTCGTAAAGAAGGGTCTAAGTTGACCAAATGCCCTCGAATGATAAAATAGGTAAACGACTCTAATATTTGTTTAAAAATGAGTTTTATAATACGATAGCCCTCTTTGGTAATGTAAAGGCGAAAACATAAGCCGTTTTGGCTTAATGCCCCAAATTAGATCTTTTTCGTAAAAACGCCAAACCGAAGGGTAGAATTTTAAAATATAGCATTTTTATAACCAATCCACCACAATGTATAGTTGTGGTGGAATGTAAATAGATATTGTGGTGGGAAACGAGAAAAAAAAGTAAGAGTAAGTGAGATTTAAGTTTCTACACTTAAATTACTTAATGGGTCAAAATGAATATACGCATAAATCAAGAGTGAATGTGTAATTCATAAGAAATAAGAATCCGGGTCAAGGATCGGGTAAAATATGTAAGAAAATATTCTACGGATATTTAGAAACAAGTTTCGGGTAAAACAGAGAAGAATTGAGTGAGTTACGGAAAATGTCGTAACTAAAACTTCAAACAAGAGAAAAGCTGCAGCAGCCCACCGTAAGCTATGGTGGCCTACCGTAGCTTACGGTAGGCAGCTGCCGATTGAAATTGGAAGTCTTAGCCGTAAGACAGTGAGCTAGGACCGTAATGCTGGATCGTAAGCTACGGTGGTCACCGTAGCTTAGGGTGGGGTCTGAAATAAAGTTTTTGTTTTTATTGTTTTAAGACTTCATGTTTATTCGGTTATGTTATAATTTATTTATAACTAATGTATTTCATAAATTATGAAATATAGGTGATGTTTGGGAGCACCGGAGGTGGACCAAGCTATATGAAGAACCGAACACGATCAAAGTTCAAGCTTCCGCACTTGGTTTTGATTATAATAAAACTAACCAACGATAACATGTTAAATTGTTTAAAGATGTTGAAAAAGTTTAAATAAACTCGTAAATATGAGTGACGTGTATTTACATTCACACATAAAAATGCGAAATTTTAATAGAAATTCAATAAATTAAGATAGGGTCTTACATTCTCCCTATAATTCATATATATATAATATATACAGAGTGGGATGAGTTAAAATGAGAAACAACTTGAGTTATGAGAACCGTGAGAACTAGACAATCCAAAATGTTTTTTCAAATTTTTTTTCCTCAAAAGTCATAAAAAAGATCACTTGTTTCAGCAAAAAAAATTACAAAAAATGCCGCATACCCATATTTACATGAGCCTTAAAAAGTTATTTATCTTTATGCAAAATTTACATCGACGCGTAAAAAAAACTTGCATCAGTCAAAACTACCGACTAGATAATTTTATTTACAAATGTGTCTATAATATTTTTATCTACGTTTATGCAAAAAAATTTAGGCCCAACTCGCACGGGAACAAAACGTTTTTCACGATTTTCACAACTCGTGGTGGCTCTTATTTGAACCGAGCTGTATATATACATATATATATATATATATGTATATGTATATATGTGGAGGGCTATCTTGAGAACGCTAAATATTGCGAGAACCATGAGAACGAATAAGAAAACCAACTAAAAGCATTTTTTTAATACAATCATCATTTTAATTAAAATACAACATCAAAAAAAGAAATTACAACATCAAATAATTCATTTCTTCTATCAAAATCACTCTTATTAATTTTTTACACATGTGTAAATTTTTTTTTATTTCTGAATTCATGTAAATTTAAATGTGTAAATTAAATTTCAAGAATTGTATTCGAATAATAATGACAAGTGTAAAAAGAAATTTTGAATTTCACTTGTTTTTTAGCAATTTCTAGTAGTTTTTTCATTCGTTCTCACCGGTTCTCGCGATATTTGGCGTTCTCATTTAAACCCTCCCATATATATATATATATATATATATATACATATATATATAAGTATATATATATACATATATATATAAGTATATATATATATATGTATATACTTATACATATATATTTATATATATATATATATATATATATATATATATAGTGGAGAGTTCAAATGAGAAGAAAAATTTTATAAGAATAAAAAGAATAACTTTTAAACCAATAGAAATTCTTCATTTACTTCAATTTAATGTGTGTATTTAATATTATGAAAAATGGCATATCGGTAAATCCATGATTATCATTAATTAGCTAATTAATTAAACTTGTAACTCATTTTTTAATATACTTTTTCAAGATAAAATAATTTATGGTAAAGGACAATTTTCGACATGTGTAGGATAAATTTTAGTATGTGTTGGAAAAATTTTGAAATATGTAGGGTAAATTTACATGCGTGTAGGGTAAATTCTGATAAGTATAAGATATATGTAGGATAAATTTTGAAATGTGTAGGATATAATGTTTTTTTATTAATGAGAGATGACGGAATTAATAAGAGAAGTTATAAACTATTTAATGTTTTACTATTATGACATTTCTTCTTTTTCTTCTCACATAATTTTTTTTAAATGAATCTTCCTCTATATATATATATATATATATATATATATAGAGAGAGAGAGAGAGAGGGGATCATGAGAAAACTACATATATATGAGAAAACTAAAAAACTAACTAAAAAAACTAAAAAACATGCAATTTTTTACAATTTTTTTTATAAAAATTAGCTACTTATTATGTATAAAAAACTATTTTTAAAAAAAAAAACTTATACTACACATGCGCATTATATGTGTACAACACATGTGCATTATGTATGCTTAAAATTAGTATTTGAGTTTAGTTTAGCTTTTAAGGTTAGGTTTTTTTGAAGGTTTAGGATTAGAATTAGGTTTTTGGATGTGTGTGTGGGGGGGGGGGGGGGGGGGGGGTTAGGTTTTTTTGTGGGGTGCAGGTGGGGGATTTAGGTTTTTTTAGGGGTGAGGGTGGGAGGTTTACGTTTTTTTAGAGGCGCGGGTGGGGGTTTACCTTTTTTTGGGGTTTATATTTACGGTTTAGTTTTTGGTTTTTTTGGGTGGGGGGTTTAGGCTTTTGGTGGGAAGATGGATTTAGGTTTTTTTTATTGGTTGGGGGGTTTAGGTCCTTGGGGGTGTTGCTTGGGTGGGTTAGGTGGTTTAGGCTTTTCCGGATTATCGCACATGTGTAGTACAACTTTTTTTTTGAAATTTTTTTTTCAAATATTATTTATAACGATTTTTAATAAAATAATTCAAAAAAATATTGGTATGTTGTTAGGCTTTTTTAGTTAGTTTTTTTGGTTTTTCTCGTTTAAAATAGTTTTCTCATAATCATCTTTTATATATATTTATATATATATATATATATGTATGTGTGTGTGTGTTAGGGTAGGGATTATAAAAGAAGAGTATCATATTTGACAATAAGAAGGATTCTAACCCACACATATCTACAAGCCAAAAAAAAGTTTTTTACTTCTAATCGCATGTTTTTAAGAGTTGTTTTGCACATGTATGTCTGTATATTATCAAATTTGAATATACACATGTATATAGTCAATTTTTAAATTATAGATTTTTATATATGATGAAAAATATATATCGTTAGCCTGATAAGTATAAGAAACCGGGTCAAACGAATGCCGATTGAGCTCATTCTGGCGGCATTGGGCCGGCTCATTGAACAATAACCAAAATCTCTAAACCCTAAATCTAAACTTAAACCTTGTTCTAAAACCTAAAAACGAAACCCTAAACTCTAAGGTAAACGCTAATGCTAAACCGTAAAGTTAGGTCCTAAAGCTAAACCCTAAATAGTAATGCTAATCACTAAAAGTAAACCTTAAAGCTAAACCCTAAATACTAATACTAAACCTTAAAGCTAAAACTAAATCATTCATCATCTCAATGATAGATTTACGATACTTTTTTTCAATTTTAAACACGTATATGTATGTATATTAAAATATTGACAATATACACGTGTATAAGTTCCTTTAAAAAAAAAGCGTGATAGAAAAACTTTAATTTTTTCAAAAAAAAAAATAATTGCTTTTTTTTTTGTATTTTTTATTAGGAAAAATGTGTGCTACAAAATACTTGTTAAGTTTCTCAATTAGTCTTGTTTTTCATATAAAATTATAAGTTTCTAACCCTATATATATAGACATTTGTATTATGGATTGAATTTTTTTAATTTAAATATTAAACAGAATAAAAAGATCCTTTGTTTACACTGATCGCTTTCATATCAATCCATGAATACGTGAATCATGTGTGAATTCGTACCTGACAATATTCATATCAATCCATTAAAACCTGAGCCATGTGCGAATTCATAACACGAATTATTTATTTTAGTAAAATAATAGAATTAGTAAAACTTGATCGTGCACAATGAATGGTCATAAAACTCAAATGACATGCATTCAATGAGTGTGTACATACATGCAGCACACAATTATGGTAACCATACCACTAAGACATGCTATGTATGTATCTCTCATGTTGGAGGCACGAATTATCATGCACAAACCATTATGAGAAGACTCTTATACTATTGGGTGTGTGGGGATTTGGGTTGGGATTTTGTGTTAATATGTGGCTGCTGTGAACTCTACAAGACCACAAAAAAAGGGGTTTGGGAGTGGCGTAGCCTAGCTGGCGTTGGGGTGACATGTGAAAAATGTTTATTTTTTTTATATTTTAACATTTTATATAATAAAACACACAATTATATTAATTAAAAAAATTACATAAAATCCTAAAAAAGTTAAAAAAATCTACTTCTTAAATACTAATAAATTAAAAAAACAGCTTAATAAATCATAAAAAATTACAAAGTACGATAAATATTAAAGTGCGGAACCCAACGAAATTCTGCATTCCCATCGTGCCTCCACTCGATTTTTGCGTTCTCCATTCGATCGTCGTGGCTCAAGTCGCTCGCATGGACATGGTCGAAGCAAATTTTAAACCATTCCAGTTTCGGTTTTAGCTCACGCCATTTATGTTGACAAGCATTCAAGTTGTGACGCGCGTTTCCAACAGTCACTATAGCTATCTCCTCCTCCTACTCGTTCCAATGAACCATTTTTTTGTTGATTTTGGATGAAGATTTGTGTTTGAAGAAAGTACATGTGAAAAATATTGATGTTTGGAATAGGTATTTATAGATAAAAAATGATTAAAAAAAATTAAATTTTAAATACATAGCAGAATGCGCCATGGCCAACGGCTGGCCTTAACGGTCTGATTTCCCTAGCCAATCCCAGCCATCTACATCATCCTCCCATCCTGCCGTACGCCAAGCACCATACCACCTTGACGCTATAAAGCTTTAAATTTAAAGATATTACAAGTTGGACAAAGTCACCCTGACGCTATAAAGCTTTTTAACCAATTGGTGAGGACGACCTAAACAATAACGTGCCATCTAACATCACAATATTTTTTCACATTAATCAATCCAAGTGACTTTAAACTTAATATGTGATTTAAGATATGAGATGAGAATATTTAGGTTGATGAGTGGACATATTTGGTTGAACATGATAAGAAATGAGGTCTTTAGAAATAAATTAGGTATGGCTAGTATAGTAGATAAGATGAGATAGGTAAATTGAGATGGTTCGGCCATGTTAGGAGGAGACAAGCAGTGGCGAAGCTTGGAGACTTCCGACCGGGGAGGCAGAAGTTACTGGATCTAAAATTTCTATAAAACCGGGGCGTCGAAAACGTATATACCTAAAAATTTCTGTCTGAAAACTACATATTCTTCGTTACTGAGCGAAAAGTTAGGGGGCTCGGCTACCCCCTCCCGCCCCTGAAAAGCTTCGCCCATGAAGACAGACGACGACCTCAGTTAGAACCGTGGAAGCTCTCATTGTAGAGGGGAGGAAGAGTAGTTGTAGGTCAAAACTGACTTGGGAGAAGCGCATTACGGTGGATCTGCTATACTTGCATCAATCTGATGGCATGATTGAATCTAAAAGTTCTTGGAGACGTAGGATCAAGGTTAAAGACTTTTAGGAGGATGATACATTTTTGCTTATGGATTTTTGCCTTAGTAGCTTAGTTTCTCAATTATTATTTAGGGTTTTACATCGTATCATTTGTATGTGTGTATATGTGATGTGGTATATGTCCATGTATTTAAGTGTTGATACCCTTTTTTTGTTGTGAGTAATAACTACATTGTTTTTGTTTTTATTTTTTATTGTGAGTAATAACTACCTGTCTTTATTTGTTTTTATTTTTACTCTTATATATGGATATTGCTTTGGAGTTGGGAGGTCCCTATAAACAGCCTCTTTATCCGCAGGGATATGGCAAGTCTTGCCTATATCTCACCCTCTACAGACCCTACAAATACCTTCGGGCTATGCGTGAGATTACATTTGATATGATTGGTTAAGATTTTCAAAACGAATATATATTAACGATATAATTTGGATGCATAAAAATAATTACGATGGATTCATCAAACGAATCAAGAGAGGCACATGAAACAACCTCCATGCAAACGAAATGAACCAAATACATATCATCCGGCTAATTTTCCCTATATCAATTTATAAAATTTCTTCTCCACACTAATTCACTATTCAATTTTCTATGATTCTAATGCTCCGCCTCTTACTCTTTCTTACAATTACAAGCGTGCCCTTTGATTTTATTATTCCACCTCTTTTTCTCTCTTCTACAATGAGAAGATACAGTAGTTTTTTGCAGTGGCTTTCATAGTTAAAATAGTTTATTGCTTTCAAAATTAGAGTACACAATTTTCCTAGTTTCATCAATTCTTGAAGCTGTGATATAAAATACATACAATCTACATTTCTGCATTATCTTAGCTTTTAGATTTTTTTATTGAAATCCTTTTAAAACAGTTGAAATAATTTTCATACTAAACTATAACCCATCGGTAAAGATTATTGAGGATAGAACACCCCAAATACAGTTGATGTTGCATTTCTGCTCCTTAATGTTAGAATATGCTGAAATGAATGTATAACTCATCGGTAGAGATTATTGAGGATAGAACACCCCAAATACAATTGATGATGAATTTATGCTCCTTCAAGTAGGTATGTTGAAATGAATGACTTTAGTTAAGTGATGCCATAGCTTTTATATGCATTCTAAATTTGTACTAATTCTACCCGCTCAACACCTTTTCAAAAGAAAATGCATATTTTAGTATTTTACTATCTTAATAATAATAATTTATAACTATTATTATAATTTTTAGTATTATAATATATACATATAATAACAACAATAATAAGTATATTAAAAGTAATACTAATAATCATAAATTCATAATCATAATAGTAAGAAGGATAGTAATAATGATAATGTTAAAATGTATTCATATTAAGAGAAATAAAAAGTCTTTGTTTTACAATAAATACATGACAGTTTTTATTATTGTATCATCATAGGTTTTCAACTATCTTTACTAGTTTTTTCCCTTTAAAGTAGCAAAGCTACTTATTATTATAGATCGAAGTACTATATTTGCGTATAGCATATGATTTTAGCAATTGTATTTTTAATTTATTAACAAAACAGTTATTAAAAACCACTCAACCAAAGAGTTTTAGCTTAATATAATAAACTTTGTTTTGGGTAAAAAGCGTTTAGCTTATTTAAAAAACACGGCTTATATAAGAGCATTCTCAATCAAATCTCTTACTCAATCTTTTTAATTACATTAAAAAACACTATCATTTCTTTCTCCTTTTTAATGAAATAATATTTTTTATACTTTTATTATTATCTTTGATCTCCTCCACGCATAACCATTTTTTAAAATATTAAAAATTATAGATATAAACAGTATTTTTTCAAATTTACTGATAAGCAGTAACTTTTTCTTTTTTTCTTTCTTCTACAAGGACAACAATTTATAAACACTTAAAAAAAATATAAAGACAGCTTAGCATTCTAAATGCTCGCACAAATTAATTATAGAATATATCAGAAGATTGCCGAATGGTATGAAAGTTGAAAAAGGTGTCAGTTATAAAGAAGAGTCAGGAGAGGTTTGACCAATCAACATCACCTGTTGCATCCATACCATGTGAATTCTTTTTTAGGCACTCGAGATAATGCCTATTTTCATAGGACGTGTCAATGCAAATGTTATTTGAAAATTGTACTTAACTTTTTATATCATACGATAACTATATCTATATTTTAATAGTTTATTCTGTCCTATTTATATAAATGATTGTGAAGTACTATTAAACGAACTTAGTTTTTTTTGTTAAGAGTTAATTATTGTTTTCGTTCATATGGTTTTTCAAAAATCACTATTTCAGTCCATTAGTTTAAAATTTACGATTTTAGTCCCTGTGGTTTCACTTTCGTAACAACTTCAATCCATTTATTTTGTAAGTACAGGGACTGAAATGTTTGCAAGGTGGACTGAAATAGTGATTTTTTACAAACCACTGGGACGAAAACAGTAATTAACTCTTTTATTAAAGTATATTTCATTAAAACTCGTATTCGTTTCAAAAGGTCAAACAAAAACAACACACCCTCGACCTAAATGGGAAAAGGCAACAAATTTACAACATGTACATAGGATATTTACACCATTCCTCCTAACGTATGAATTTATAAGAAGACCTATTTTTAACCATCCGAAACCTCTAGATTGATCTCCCCTAAGATGTCAAGCGACCGCGTTTGATATTATGAAGTTAATAGCAACTTGTGCCTTGGTGGTTGACTTGATTTTTGCATGAAGAGCTCCCACTATTTTTAGCTCTACGAGTTTTGGTGGGTGTCATTTTGTGGAGTATGAGAGCCCTATAAATCATCATTAAGATACCGTCTGTTGACCTACAAAGGTCATTTTGAACATTTATTAGGTCAACTACCGGTCAACAGAGGAATGTTCACAGAAGGATTCAGACTACCGAAAAATAACTACAGGGACTCATAAAGCTAAAAAAAACAGTAGAGGTTCGTCAGACGAGGACGTATCAATCACATCAACGCAAGTTGCTATTAACTCTTAAAATAATAAGTTGAAATGTGTTTTTATCAAATAACAGCATTGCAATTCATCCAAGTTTCACTCACAAAGCTTACCCATAGGAGAAACTAGAAATCATCATTAATGCATCAAACACAAATTTTGTTGAGTGATCAACAGCGTCTTCACCGATGGAGAATATTGTAGGATCACCGTGGTTTACCTGACTGATCGATGGATTAGTGATAGATACTTCACCAATGGATTAATGATGATACTTCACTGACTGGTTGACGACAAATCTTTCACCTATGGATAAACGATGGATATTTCACCAACTAATATTACCGTCAGATCACCGACATATATTTCACCAAAATATCATCCACCGATTACCAACTAGCTATACAAATTAAAATTTCTTTTATTTTTTAATGCTCATGATATTTCATAGGTGATCCAACCATCAATAGTTTTTAACAAGTCATTGACAAAGTATCATAAAATCGTGAATTATTTTTTTACGGCTAGATGATTTATCAGGAACCGGTTAGCATACATTTAGATATCATATTATATTAATAATAATACTAATATTATTCATTATTTTATGATACTTTAATGTTTAGCATTAGAGTTAAATGCTTAGTTGGCCCATTTGGTTTGCGAAAATTGCAGACTTGGTCCCAATGGTTCACTAATTACAAAGTTGGTTCTAATAGTTGTAATTTTTGCACTCGGGTGGTCCTTATCACTAACCTTTGTTAAATTTCTTAGTTAAGTCTATATAAAATTACCAAATTGCCCTTATTATTAAAACAAAAATAAATAAACACCCTCACCCTGATCTCTCTCTCGCTCTTTCCTTTTCTCTCTCTAAAACAACAACACCACCATCTTCTTCCTCCTCTCTCTTAAACCCACCACCACCTCCACTTTAACCCGTCACCACCTCCACCGTCACCATCAACCCACCACCTCCACTGTCACCTTCAACTCACCACCACTAGTTCATAACTTCCGACGACCGGAAAAGCTGCTCGCTAGAACATGTGGAGGTGTGAACTTCATAACTTCCGACGACGAGTTGAAATATTATCAAAATTCTATTTAATTTGAATCTACGGTCATAAAGTTTTGTGCTTTAATTTGAATCTATGGTTCCCTTGTTTCCTTTCAATTTAAGTCAAGCATGGGATTTTGCCAATTTGATATTTACTCTGTTTTCTACTTTAACTTTATGCAATTTTAATAATTCACGTATTAATTAAACTAATTTCCCATTGTTTCCTGTTTTTACCATGTTAAATTTGTAGTTTATAAGATGGTTAGCATTCGAAAGCTCAAAATGGATGAAAAACAGATGGATTTAAATGGACCTGTACTCTCGATCAGACGATTATCAGCAGCGGGCTCAAATTCGGACCGAATAACTCACAGTTCCGCTAGAAAAACAATAACAACCCAACAACAATCGCTTCCTGTTGCTAGATCCCAATGGGAACCTGAACAAGAAGTCACGAAACCCGTGGCAGTTCCCTTCAATTCGGAACAGATTCCGGGCCAAGTGAAAGATGATAAAAAGCCCGTTTCGCAGCAGCTTTTCCGATCGTCGGAAGTTATGAACTGGTGGTGGTGAGTTGAAGGTGGCAGTGGAGGAGGTGGTGGTGGTGGGTTGATGGTGGCGGTGGAGGTGGTGACGGGTTAAAGATGGAGGTTGTGGTGGTGGATTTAAGAGAGAGGAGGAAGAAGATGGTGGCGTTGTTTTAGAGAGAGAAAAGGAAAGAGTGAGAGAGAGATTAGGGTGAGGGTGTTTATTTATTTTTGTTTTTAATAATAAGGGCAGTTTGGTAATTTTATATAGACTTAACTATGAAATTTAACAGAGGTTAGTGATAAGGATCACCCGAGTGTAAAAATTACAACTATTAGGACCAACTTTGTAATTAGTGAACCATTGGGACCAAGTCTGCAATTTTCGTAAACCACAAGGACCAACCAGGCATTTAACTCTTTAGCATTAGGGTCTAGGGTTTATGGTTTAGTTTTTTAGGTTTTAGCATAGAGTTAGCCTTAGGTTTAGGGTTTAGCTTTAGGGTTTATACTTTTTGTTAGTATTCGACGAGCCGCTTCTAATGCCGCTGGAATGAGCTCAGTCGGAATTCGTCTGACCTGGTTTCCTACACTTATTAGGTTAAGAATATATGTTTTTCATAATAAAATGGAAAAAATACATATATGTATATATACAAAGAAAACCCTCTTAAAACATGTGATTAGAAATAAAATAATAATAAAATAATTTTTTTTGTTTGACTAAAATATGGGGTCCAAAATGCTTCTCAAATTTATCAAATAGAGTGTATTTCTTTTAAGATCCCTACTCTATATATGTGTGTGAGTGTGTGTAAGCTTACAAACTCGTGTATTACACGAGTTCCATATAAATAATGCAAATCTTAAATTCACATATAATCATTTTCATAAAATAGTATATAAATGGAAAGTTATATTTTTAACTATCAAAATTAATTTTCTAGATTTGTAAAAAAACCGTACAAAATATAATGTTGATAAGACAATAAGTTTTTTTTTTAAATTGCAAGTCATGATATTGTGGCAAATTAATTGTAATTAAAATCTACTATCTAAACTTTAATATAAATGCTATTTCAGGAAAAATGGATAGTGCATATTTAAAAAAACCATCCAAGTATAGAAGATATACATATTAAAAAAACATAATTTAAACAAAATATATGTTTATAAAATAGGATTTAAGTTCTTAAAACTATAAGTTTGAGTGTCAAGATAACCTTTTCAAATAGTAGTCACACGTTTACAAAACAGGATTTAGGTTTTTAAATCTATAACTTCTCAATCAACCTCTTATTAGTAATTGACATTTAGATATTCAATTTAAAATTTTATAATATTAAGACGTCTTTGTTTAATATGATAAGTTACTTGAAATAACTAAAATTAGATTTAATATTTAATAGTTGATGTTATTAGAAAGTTTGACAATTTTTTTAGTGTGAAAATTTATGGATATACATATATAATTTTAAAATTAGGAGAAGATTTTGTGCTAACACGTGAGGTTTTTGAGATCCTTTATTAGAATAATGAAGTTTGACCAATTTTTTTGGGTGAAACAATATTGATGTACATATATAATACTAAAATTCGGAGAATAGATTTGAAATCGTGGTATTTTTGGAATCGTTTATTATATTGAGGATATATATATATATACGGTGAGCTTATTGTGAGAAAATTTAAAAGTGTGAGAACGGTAAGAAAAAATATCAACCATTAGAATAAAAATCTAATGGTTGAGATCATAGTGGCATTATTGTAAATATAGTGTCAAACCATTAAAACCAATTTAATCGTTCAGGGGTGTTTTAGACTTTTTACCACACTTTCAAATAGAAACCGAATCAAAACCCCCAATAATCACAATCAGTTCTTAAAAAATTACAGAGATTATTCAGGGATAACAATCTTCAATATCATTTGTAATCGCAAAAATCACAGTCCACGGATGAAGAAAATTAAGGTTCCGTTTATTGTCGACCGGGAGGAGGAGAAGACGACGAAGACACCGTCGATGGGGAAACCTGCAAAATCACGTACAGGTATGTAATGTGCTACGAAATCAGAGTGTTTTTTAGTCATATTTGAACATTGTATCGAGATATTGCTTATTCCTTTAGTTGGTAGGATTAGGGTTTTTGAAAAGTTGCTTAATTTCAACATAATGAAGCTTTTTTGGTGTTTTCCAGTTAGTTATTAAGGTTTTGTTTTTTTTAACGGAGTTCGATTTAATCTATATTCATTAAAAAAACAAATATGCATTGTATGATTTAAGGATTCTGCTTTATGGTGGCTTTAAGAATGTTATGGTGGCTTTTAGAATTTTAGGGTGTTTTTAAATGTCTATGGTGTTATTACCTGTTATGGTGTTATTAACTGTTATGGTGTTATTACTTCGAGTTTGCTGCATTATGTGGGCGTCTTCAATGAGTTTGCTACATTCTAATACTTCTGTGGTGTTCCTTGATGAGTTGTATTTGATCATAGGAGTATAGGGTGTTATTTGTCCATTATATGAAATTTTATAGGAGTGCATGGTGTTATTTGTCCATTATATAAAATTTTATAGGAGTGCAGGGTGTTATTTGCCCATTATATGCAATTTTATAGGAGTGCAGGGTGTTATTTATCCATTATATAAAATTTTATAGGAGTGCAGGGTGGTATTTATCCATTATATGAAATTTTATAGGAGTGCAGGGTGTTATTTGTCCATTATACGAAATTTTATAGTAGTGCAGGGTGTTATTTGTCCATCATACGAAATTTTATAGTAGTGCAGCGTGTTATTTGTACATTATATGAAATTTTATAGTAGTGCAGGGTGTTATTTATCCATTATCTGAATTTTTTATTTTTAAATCGTGATTTGGTCTGTATTTCTTTATAGGAATTGGAGGGGTCTTTGTTCCATTACATGGTGTTATTTATGTATATTGTTTGTTTGGTATATATTACTATGAGGGACTTTGTTAATAAGATGTATGCCTTCTATTGGGTTTGTAATAAGTTGTATTAACTGAAAAAAGAACAAGCATCACAAAAACTTAGGATTTGTCTGATTGGTTGTGTTTTGGGTTCTGCCCTCGTTCCTGTCATAGCTTACCAGATAGGGATGGTAGTTAGTGATTTGTAGTCATTCATAAACCATAAAAAAAACAATTGACAGGCACGGCTACAAAACAGCTTGTGCCTCAAGCTGCCTCATCTTCAATGAGTTTGCTACATTCTAATACTTCTGTGGTGATCTGTGATGAGTTGTATTTGTTCAACAACACTTATGTGGGTGTGTTCAATGGCATTTGGGTTAAAAATAGATGAAGATTGAAAAAGCAGTGCAGGGTGTTATTTGTCCATTATCTGCATTTATGTTGTTATTTCTTTATAGGAAATGAAGGGGTCTTTTATCCTTGTGGAGGGTGTTATTTGTCCATTAATTGCATTTATGATGTTACTTCTTTATAGGAGTTGAAGTTGTCTTTCATAGGAGTGAAGGGTGTTATTTGTCCATTAACTACAATATGTGGTGTTATTTCTTTATAGTGATTTGGTTTGTTTGTTATTGATTTGCAGTCATTCATACAACAGTACGGTGGTTGTCTTCAATTATTTTTTTATTTTTGTTTTTAATAGTGATTTGGTCTCTAACCTGGTGTTATATGACATTTGATATAACACATTCGTTTTAATAACTAAGGTTATAATACATTTTGTTGCACGTGTGTACTATGCAGTTAGGAAAAGCAATCGGCTACGAACATACCACTCCAAATACAAGAACACCCAAGAGACTACTATCGTGTGTTCGGGTTCAGACGGAGAGGAAAATGGTAAACAAGGAGCCCCCGCCAGGGAAATGCCACGTCAACCAAAACAAAACACAACGAAAATAGTGCCACCGCTAGGGAAGCAGTTCAAATCGACTGCGAGATGGCTGGTTACAGGGACTACCACAAAGGGTATGCATTTTATCCTTAAACATTATAATGAGCTAAATGTCTATAATGTGCGGTATTACTAATACTTTGTTTGTTTAATGTAGAATCGAAGCTAACAATAAAGAAGCCTGAGAAGGTGATTTCAAAGTCATCGTCCGACCTGGACGATGACTTTGTTGACACCCCACCAGGGAAACGAAGGAAGTCGCTAGCCAAAAAATCGCCGATTCATACAAAACGGAAAATACGCTCACAACCTTACAAGCCCTATACGGGGACAAAAATCAGGCCAAAGGTTTCTATCGAAAATTTGTTAAATCTAACAGGTGGTTTGAGTCCGAAACAAAGAGAAAAGGTTTACAAGATCGAGTTTGGATCAATTTTCAGCCATCAAGTTACTGGTGTCCCCACCGCCATCGCACACTGGTTGGTCACAAATTACGACCCAGATGCGTGCATCTTGAATATAGGAAACAACAGTCTGATACCCATTACTGCAGACCTTGTATACCGCATATTCAAGCTGCCTCGTGGGGAAAATGTGTTGGTTGAACAAATGAATGCAAACAAGAGGAGTGGTGAAGTTATGAAGGAATTTAGGGGTCAATTTAAGGATGTACAAAGAAAAAGATTGTCTCCATTACAACTGATGATGTGTAACATCCGTCAAAAACCGGGTTTCCAAAACCCGCTTCGTTTATTTACCGAATAGTCAGTCAAAATTTTCGTCGCGTATATATTGTTTATTTTAATTTTAAACGATACATAATTAATAAACATTGATAGAAGTTTAAACCAAAATTAATAAATAACAAAAATAAAAGAATAAAAAAAACAATTGAGGCTGCCGGGTTTTGAACCCGGGTCAGCCGGCTAACCAAACAGCCAACACACCACTCCGCCACCCGCTTAGTTTGGAATAATACTGAAACAATTAATACTTAATATAAAACTCGAAACTCAAAGATAGGTAACCAGCGCGCCCAAATCCG
Source organism: Scalesia atractyloides (assembly GCA_947069175.1). Classification (NCBI taxonomy): domain Eukaryota; kingdom Viridiplantae; phylum Streptophyta; class Magnoliopsida; order Asterales; family Asteraceae; genus Scalesia; species Scalesia atractyloides. The sequence goes on along the minus strand of CAMTDV010000002.1, from coordinate 5,509,788 downwards.
CAGTCGCCGGAAAATACGCGAATTTGCGACCGTTTTCCTTTGACTCCGGAATCAGGCAAGTGTAATTGACGATTAACTTCAGTTATAACCGAAAACCTTAAAGCCACTCATTCAAATCGTCAAAATCATAATCGAAGGATGATTAAGTCACTTGACCGAAAACCGTCGAACATATTAGCTATGAATATCAAGTCCGAAGATTGTAAGTCTCGTTCAATACATAACCACACTCTCACCGCATTTTGAAAACCAGTCTCTGTTTCACCGGAATTCTCTGCAAGTCGCCGGAAAACCGAACCCATTTCATCCCTTTTGCCTTACTCTATAAATAGTACTTCTAGAGCTTCGACAGAAGTCACCCACACTCACCTCAACTTCCTGAAGATCCTCTGTCGCATGTTACACGTCGCCGGAAAAGTTTCAGCCACCGGAATTTTCTGTCGGAGTTAAACCGAAAAGTCTAACACCTCGCCCAATCTGTACAAACATTTAACTTTCTTCAATACTGTTTATATGCATTTGTTTAAAACTGGGAATCGAAATTATGTGGGCTAACAGTCGGGATTGGGAGTTCTGTGTTGTTTTAACGAAGAAGATGAAGTTTAGGTTGTGTATATATTTAATATAAATCGGGTTATATCTCGGGTTAGACACACAGTCCAGCGGTGGACTGTGTACATTTGAAACATAGAGAAACCGAGTTCGAGTCTGTCCTTGTTCCGATTCGTCACAATATTCAAACCTTTTTATAAAACCCAAATACGGAACCCTTCAGTTAGTATATAAGAATTATAAAAACAAGTATTTTAACCAGGTTAGACACACAGTCCAGCGGTGGACTGTGTGCAAAGTTAAACCACAGGTCACGGGTTCGAAACTCATCATGCGCACCGGTTCGACTAGTTTAAAAACCTTTTAATTAATTAAATAAAATTCTGAATAATCTAAGTAGTATATAAATATAATTAAAAACAGAAATATTTCGGGTTAGACACGTAGCTCAGTTGGTAGAGCTGCGTGAACGCGTACGAGAGGTCTCGGGTTCGAACCTCACTCAGCGCATATAATAAACACGGTCCGACCGGTGAACGGTCAACGCTCGGTCAACGGTCAAAGTCAAAAAGTCAACATTTTTATATTTTTATTTATTTATTTATTTAATTTAAAAATCAATTAAAAATACTTAAAAATAATATTTTTAAAGTTAGAAAGTGTCCTTAAACTCACAAAAAATAAATCTAGAAATCCTATTAAGGTTATGAATTAAAATTATTAATCTCAAATAAAATCCTTTTATTTACCGAACCACTATGTTATTATTTAGGTTAGTTCCTCTCGTGGTTAAATCCAAATTCGTGCGCATTCATCATCAATCCAAGAAACGCAACCACTGTGAGTGAATTCTTACAAATTCCCCTTTTTATTCATGTTTTGGGGTGTATCATGTGTCGCTTAAATTAATTCGCTTATTCAAACTCGTGCTATACCATTATATGATTCAAACTTAGAATGTAAATATTGTTTGTTGTTATGTATTACATATTGTCAAGTTGTATACAAATTATTTATTAGGCCCATCAGTTCCTCGTGGGAGACGAGTTGAACAACGCGTGCCTCAAAACTCATTCATTAGGCCCATCAGTTCGTTGAACAACGCGTGCCTTAAAACTCATTCATTAGGCCCATCAGTTCCTCGTGGGAGACGAGTTGAACAACGCGTGCCTCAAAACAATCAGTTGTTGTATGTGTGTGCAATATTTAATATTATGTGTTTTGCGAATAAATTTACATCTACATTTACTCATATGTGGTTATGCACTTTATTTTATAATCAATAAAATAAACACGTTTAAATGTTTTCATAGGATTCACTCGCCAAATTTTTGTTGACCCAAAAACCATTTTTACACATGATACAGGTGGACAGGATGAAGCAAGGAACACATAGGAAAGTGCCTTAGAAGAAAAATAATGAAGTCTAGAAAGATGTATAGAACATGTTGTACTTGTATGATTTGATTGTATGATCTTCTTTAAAATTGTAATAATAAATATGAAACATTATAATAAATGTCATGAGCTTTGATGAAAACCCAATCATGCCCCGATCACCTTTTTCCGCTGTGGGTTGGGGTGTGACAGATTGGTATCAGAGCTTTTGACTATAGGGATATAGGATAGGTTATTAGACCCTTAGAGCCTATACTATAGTTGATTAGATTTTAATTGTTTATGTGGTTACATGCAAACTCATGATGTTTATTTGTTTCGTATTTATACATACACAAATGCATGCAAACACTTCCAATATTATATTTTGTGATACATAATGAATTATACTTACAGTCAAACATACATAATTACATACACATTCATCATACATATTTCAATGTTCACATATTCAAATCACCTTCATACTTCCGTTATTCAAGATTTTGTCGCATTTTTCATTTTTCAAATCTCATCAAAGTGAGTTCTGCGACGGGCATATAGTAACTGTAAGGGTACAAGTACCGGTAGTCGGAACGTCCTGTCTAGGTTGGCATTCGTATAAATCCAATATAACGGACCAGTTTGCCTACCTGGGGACTAACGATGAGAGTACAAAGGACCTATTAGGCCAAAGCATGCCACACCAAACGTCGTTCGAACTAACCCCACTTTGAGTTGTCACCGTGTCCACACCTGGATACATTCCGAATGTCATACGTTACATACATATTTCTCGATTTTCTCCAGGTTTTAGTGTACGTAATCAGGCTAACACATGCGAACCATATGAAAAACCCAGTAATCATGAGGGCCCACATGATTACGAAGGTGAAGTATGGCGGCATGCAAGGCCCAATTACGAGCAAAGCCCAAGAAATCCTATGGATGTAGTAGATTTATTATTCTATATTTATTTTATGAATGTTCATTCCTAAATACGACACATGACCCCTAAAACGTCCAACTCATACTCTTGATATGTATTCCTTGTAGATGTCTTCTAATCTCGCTCGTAGGAAGATGAGATCAGGAAAAGCCTGCGAGCGCATGGCAGCCCAAATCGCTCAACAAATGGCTGCCGTAATACCCAACATTGTAGTTCAACTTCAACAAGCCCTTACCGCTAATCCCGTCAATCAAGAAGATCAAAATCTTGTCAACCCTCCCCCAATTACCACTAAATGCACCTTCAAGCATTTCAAATCCTGCGACTCTCCAAAATACTAAGGGACTGAAGGTGTCACCGCTCTCCTCCATTGGTTTGAGGAAATGGGAAACACTTTTCTAAATTGCGATTGCCCCGATAATCGCAAGGTGCGATATGCTACGGGTCGTTTACTTGGAATAGCACTTACATGGTGGAATACAGAGAAGGCCAAGCGAGGTGTTGAAGATGCTATGACTTTGACTTGGGAAGAGTTGAAGGAAATCATGACAAGACGGTTTTGTCCAAGAAGCGAAATCAAGAAATTGGAAGATGAGTTCTATTCTTTGAAACAAAAGGAAGGCGACCACACCACATACAACAAGAGATTCCTTGAGTTAAATCAAATGGTCCCCAACTTGTTCACTCCCCTCTACCATTTGATCGAGCACTAAATTTGAGGTCTTCCTTCAAAAATTCAAGACTCCGTAATAAGTACCACACCTGCAACTTTGGAAGCAGCAATGGAGTTAGCTACAGAGCTCACCGAGAACCGCATACGGAATAAAGACTTCACGGAGGAGAAGAAGGATAAAACATCAACCGAAACCTCAAACTCCAGCCGAACCGAATCCCCTTCTCAGCCCATTTCTAAGAGAAAACGAGATGGGCAAATTTTCGCTGTCACCCAACGCAATCAACCAGCCTCACAAGCCGTACCCCTTCAAGCTATCACGATCACTCAAGTAGCACCCCACTCAACTTACCCAAATAAGAAACCTTACTTTGGACCTCACCCTCAATGCAACACCTGTTTTTATCACCATCCATCTACCTTACGTTGTCGACTATGTGCGAATTGTGGACGTTATGGTCATTTGAGCAAGGTTTGCCGCACCCCTCAAAACCAAACCTCACCCCCTACTCAAAACATGATCCAAACATATCAACAACCCCAATACCCCATGTTCCCATATGTTCGAGCTTGTTTCAATTGTGGCAACCCTACCCACTTTAGAAACACGTGCCCTCGTTTGGTTAACATCATAAACGCCCAAGCTCAAGCAAACCCAGTTAACCAAGCAAATCAAGAAAACCTAACCACTAGGCCACCAGCAAGAGGAAGAGTTTTCAACATCAACGCCAATCCTGTTGAAGATAATGACGGCCCAAACGAACCACCCAACTAGTTTTCTTCACCAAAAATCAAGATTCAACTCCAACCGCTTAGTTTTTATGTTTTTCTTTATGTTATCTCAATTTTCACGTATCTCAATTATAAATTGGAAATTTATCCAAGAATCTTAATGCGAATTGCTATTTCAGTTTTGTTTTATACTCATTGATTTAACATTCATATCATCATACCTCACGACGTATCTCAGTCTCATCATTTAAAGAAGTTGGGTTGTGTCACACTTCTACATAGACTAACCTCTTCATCATAACAAACGAGAGAGGTACTGTCATCATTCAAACATGTATACTTTCGGAATTTAGACTCAAGCTTTGGTTGTTGTGTTTGTTTATGTTTTAGAGTCACATAGAACTAATCATAACTTACTGATAAAACCAATGAAAATTTGACAAGAATATGGTGGATACGCCGCTGGTACTTCCTATATATAAGTATTCTTGCCAAAGGATCAGAGGCATTATCAGGCGGTTATGAGAAGTTCCATATAGGATTTAGTAATGTCATGGTTGAAGTTTGTTTTATACTCACTGATTTAGCATTCATATCATCATACACCACAACGTATTTCAGTCTCATCATTCAAAGAAGTTGGGTTGTGTCTCACTTCTACATAGACTAACCTCTTCGTCATAACAACGAGAGAGGTACTGTCATCATTCAAACATGTATACTTTCAGAATTAAGACTCAAGCTTTGGTTGTTGTGTTTGTTTATGTTCTAGAGTCACATAGGACTAATCATAATTTACTGATAAAGTCAATGAAAAATTTGACAAGAATATGGTGGATACGCCGCTGGTACTTCCTATATATAAGTATTCTTGCCAAAGGATCAGAGGCATTATCAGGCGGTTATGAGAGGTTCCATGTAGGTTATAGTGGTAGAAGTTTTGTTTTAGGATATAACCTTATCTTTCCAAACGTATCGATTCTCTCAAAACTCTTGTGCATGAGATCATACCTAGTCAATCAACTCTGTTTATCAGTATTCCTTATATTAGGCATCAAAGAGTGATTCCTGTAGCAGGGTTTTTAACCCTTACTAGGAACGTTACCGCCTCAAATAAAAATTTAAACTCTTAACCCTTTTCTAAGTATGTAATTGCCAAAACTACCCTCCTTTTGAGTCAAACATACCACTACTTAAATTTCGGGATGAAATTTCTAAAAGTAGGGGATACTGTAACATCCGTAAAAAACCGGGTTTCCAAAACCCACTTCGTTTATTTACCGAATAGTCAGTCAAAATTTTCGTCGCGTATATATTGTTTATTTTAATTTTAAACGATACATAATTAATAAACATTGATAGAAGTTTAAACCAAAATTAATAAATAATAAAAATAAAAGAATAAAAAAACAATTGAGGCTGCCGGGTTTCGAACCCGAGTCAGCCGGCTAACCAAACAGCCAACACACCACTCCGCCACCCGCTTAGTTTGGAATAATACTGAAACAATTAATACTTAATATAAAACTCGAAACTCAAAGATAGGTAACCAGCGCGCCCAAATCCGCAGTCGCCGGAAAATACGCGAATTTGCGACCGTTTTCCTTTGACTCCGGAATCAGGCAAGTGTAATTGACGACTAATGTCAGTTATAACCGAAAACCTTAAAGCCACTCATTCAAATCGTCAAAATCATAACCGAAGGATGATTAAGTCACTTGACCGAAAACCGTCGAACATATTAGCTATGAATATCAAGTCCGAAGATTGTAAGACTCGTTTCGTTCAGAACCGCACACTTTTTCGAAGCTTTAATTCTTCCAGAGCACGTCACCGGAGATTTTCATTTTCGCTGGAATCCTGCCGGAATCACTAGTCAGAAAACCGTATTCATTCCTCGGTCGGTATAACTGTCTAAATTTCTCTGCTATCTCTTAATTTATACTTTAATCGTTCAAACCAATGATCTAAACTGTTAAACAATTCACTCAGCCGAGAGTCACAAATCAGAGCCGACGACTCTTGCCGGAAATCTGAAGTAAACGCTCTGTTCTGGTACATTTTATTCCTTAATTTCTGTATCTATTTCATTCCAACCAATTATTAGTTTTGATGATCGATTTAAACAGAACAGTCGGATTTCACTGTTCTGTGTTCTTGTAAACGAAGAAGATGAAGTCGAGTATACGTATAAATATAATTAAAACTGGATATTCGAACGGGTTAGACACACAGTCCAGCGGTGGACTGTGTGCACAAACAATACACACGTCCCGGGTTCGCATCGCACTCGTTACCGACTTTCAGAAATAAAACCAACATTTTTAGAACTTAATCAGATCAAGTCACAGAATGTTTATAAGAGTAATATAATCCATTAGTTAAACAGATTAGACACACAGCCCAACTGGTTGGGCTGTGCGCACTCGAACCGAAGGACCCGAGTTCGACTCCGGGTCTCTGCAACCGGTTCGGCCATATAAATCATTTTTAATAAAAAACAAATAAGTTTAAAATTAATTAGTATATAAATATAATTAAAACAGAGAATATTTCGGGTTGGACACGTAGCTCAGTTGGTAGAGCTGCGTGCACGTATACGAGAGGTCCCGAGTTCGAACCTCACTCAGCGCATAAGAAAACACAGTCTGACCGGTCAAGACCCGGTCAACGGTCAACGGTTAAAAGTCAACTTTTTTTATTTTCTTTTATTTATTTATTTAATTGAAAAATCATTTAAAAATACTCAAAAATAAGATTTTTAAAGTTAGAAAATTTCCTTAAACTCACAAAAATAAATCTAAAAATCCCATTAAGAGCACTAATTAAAAATATTAATCTCAAATAAAATCCATTTATTTACCGAATCATTTCGTTATTATTTTAGGTTAGTTTTTCCCTCGACGATCGAATCCTAAAATTCGTGCGCATCCAACGTCATCAAAGAACGCACCTAATGTGAGTGAATCTCTACCAATTCCCCGTTTTAATCATGTTTTGGGGTGTATCATGTGTCGTATAATTCTTTATTATATATATAAACACTTGTGCATACATCATATCCGTGATCAAATGTGTATCAATTGTTGTGTGGATTATATGTAGATTGGTTTTATCATTTTCAGTGTACGCATTTCATTAGGCCCATCAGTTCCCCGTGGGAGACGGGTTGAGCATCAGGTGCCTCATAAGATCGGCTCCGTTTGATTGAGCCTTGATCTCACATTCATCATCATTCATATCATATACTCATCCAAAGTGGTTTGTGTTTGTTTATTTATATATGTTTGCTCACATGTGATTATTGCACAAATTTTCCTTATTAAATAAAACAAGAAATTAGTAACAATGTTTTATCAAGGTTCACTCGCCAACTTTTGTTGACCCAAAATATCCCCCGTTTTACACATGATACAGGTGATCCAGCTGAGACAAGAAACACATAGGAAGGCCTAGAAGAATAAACAAGTTTAAGCTTTGGAATAATTATATAGTTTCATTTTCTTGTAATTGTATGGATTTTGTTTTGGATATTTAAGTTGTAATTTGAATTTAATAAATATGAAACATTTTAGTAAACATCATAAGCTTTGGTGATAACCCAATTATGCCCCGACTTTTATTCCGCTGCGGGTCGGGGTGTGACAGATTGGTATCAGAGCCATGACTATAGGGATATAAGATAGGTTATTAGACCCTTAGAGCCTATACTATAGTTGATTAAAATTTTAAATTGTTATGCGTTACATACAAAATTGATGATGTTTATATGCTTTACGTTTATTTTTACACTCAATGTTATGCAAGCATGCTCACAAATTCATGTTATTATACAATGCTCATCATGAATCATATCCTCATAGCATATCATATCCATGAGAGCACACACCTCACGATTCCCATGATTTTTGCAATGATTTTTGTATTTTTCAAATCACATCAACGTGAGTTCTCATGACGGGCATGTAGTAACTGGAAGGGTACGAGTACCGGTAGTCGGAACGTCCTATCTAGGCTTGGCATTCATATAAATCCAAAATAAAGGACCAGTTGCCTACCTGGGGACTAACGATGAGAGTACGAAGGACCTATTAGGCCAAAGCATGCTATACCAAACGTCGTGTGAGCTAACCCCACTTTGAGTTGTCATTGTGTCTACACCTGGACACCCTCCTACCATACATCTCGCAATCATATTTTACGGTTTTCATTCGGGTGGTGGCGAGTGTTAATCCACCAACACCAATGTGAATCCTACCAAGCCCAATAGTCATGGGGGCCCACATGACTACACAGGCGATGGTATGGGGGACATTGGAGGCCCAAACATGAGCAAACCCAAGACATCCTATGGATGTAGTTGAATTATTGTCAGTTATGTTATTTTTCATTCTTTTTACGACACATGACACCTAGAAACTTCTTAAACTCACAATCTTCCTATGTAAGTTCCTGTAGATGTTGGCTAGGCAACTACGTGGAGGTAGAAAGTCAGGAAGATCAAATGAACGCTTGGCAACACAAATTGCTAAACAAATGGACGCAGTGCTTCCTGACATTGTGATTCAAGTTCAACAAGCTCTCACCGCAAATCCCATCAACTCTCCCAATCAAGAAGACCAAAGCGTCGCCAACCCTCCCTCAAAAAAGTGCTCCTACAAACACTTCAAATCTTGCGATCCCCCAAAATATGAAGGGACCGAAGGTGTTACCGCCCTCCTTCACTGGTTTGAAGAAATGGAAAACACTTTCCTCAATTGCGATTGTCCCGAGGATCGCAAGGTACGTTATGCAACTGGAAGACTGTTTGGGGTAGCCCTTACCTGGTGGAACACAGAAAAGGGTAAACGAGGAATTGAAGACGCCATGGCCTTAACATGGGAAGAGTTAAGGGAACTCATGACAAGACGCTTCTGTCGAAGAAGCGAAATCAAAAAGTTAGAAGATGAATTCCACGCGCTAAAACAAAAGGAAGGCGATCACACTTCCTATAGAGATTTCTCGAGCTGAACCAGATGATCCCAAATTTGTTCACCCCCGTGTACTGCTTGGTTGAACATTACATTCGAGGTCTTCCCTCGAAAATTCAAGACTCGGTTTTAAGCACTTCGCCTGCAACACTTGAAGCCGCGATGGAGTTAGCTACAGAACTCACTGAAAATCGCATTCGCAACGGCAAGTTCAAAGATGAAAAGAAGAAAGCACCCATAGAGACCTCAAATACAAACCACTCAGTCTCATCCTCAAGGTTTGCTGGTAAGAGGAAACGTAATGGCAAGAATTTTGTTGTCACTCAAACCAACCCTCCTATCACTGCTGCACCAATCACCCAAATCGCTCCCTCAGCTGCACCATTTAAAAAGCCATACACCGGCCCACACCCAAAATGCAACCGTTGTCAATACCATCAACATTGCACAAGCTGTGGCCGCGCAGGTCACACCATTCAAACCTGTCGTACTCTTCAACGAATGAACCGCAATCAACCCCCAACCCAAACCCACCATCAGATAGTGGGTCAAGCCCAACAACCCTTACTTCTACACCTGCACCACACGCAGCCCAAACTTACTACCAACCCAACTACCCCATGATGCAACCCATGCGAGCTTGTTACAACTGTGGGGACCCAAACCACTTCAGAAACACTTGTCCACGCTTAGAGAACATCATCCATGCTTAAGCCCAAGCGAACCCAGTAAACCAAGCCAACCAAGCTCCTCCACCTGCAAGAGGAAGAGCTTTTAACATCAATGCCAACCAAGCTAGGGCTGACAACAACGTGGTCAACGGTACGTTTCTTATCAATGGTAGTTATGCATCCATATTATTCGATACGGGTGCGGATAAGAGCTTTGTGTCCTTAGAATTTGAACCTATCCTCAACCAAACTCGTGTTAATCTCATGGAATCTCTAATGGTGGAAGTTGCTGACGGAAAACCCGTTTCATTAAATTCTATTATACGCAATTGTACCCTCACTCTAAACGATCACGATTTTCCAGTTGACCTCATTCCTATGAAGTTGGGAAGTTTCGATGTTATAATCGGTATGGACTGGCTTAGCCAGCATCACGCTGAAGTAGTGCGCCGCGAAAAGTTTATTCGCATTCCTCTTGCAGACGGTCAGACCCTACGTATTTTTGGGGAAACCCCTTCGAAAGGACTCAAATTAATGTCCTGCCTTCAAGCCCGAAAATATCTCCGCAAGAACTATGTCGTATTCCTAACTCACGTCGTCAAAAAGGGAAACAAGGAGAGGAAACTCGAAGATATCCCAGTTGTGAAAGAATTCCCACAAGTCTTTCCCGACGACATTTCAGGACTCCCTCCTGTGAGAGAAGTCGAATTCCGCATCGATCTTGTACCTGGCGCTGCACCAGTCGCAAAATCCCCTTATAGGTTAGCCCCATCCGAAATGCAAGAGCTGGCCAGTCAGCTGTAAGAGCTGACTGACAAAGGATTCATACGTCCTAGCTCATCACCTTGGGGTGCACCTGTCCTCTTTGTGAAGAAGAAAGATGGAACGTTTCGCATGTGCATTGATTATAGAGAACTCAACAAGTTAACGGTTAAAAATCGCTATCCACTACCTCGCATCGATGACCTCCTAGACCAACTTCAAGGCGCCACCTGCTTTTCAAAAATCGACCGTCGTTCTGGTTATCATCAGCTCAGAGTGCACGAAGAAGATATCCCAAAGACCGCCTTCCGGACTCGTTATGGTCATTACGAATTCATGGTCATGCCATTCGGTTTAACCAACGCCCCCACTGTATTCATGGATCTAATGAATAGGGTATGCAAACCCTACCTCGACCGTTTCGTCATAGTCTTCATCGACGACATCCTTATCTACTCCAAGTCTAAATCCGATCATGAACGACACCTTCGACTCATCCTTACACTCTTAAGGACCGAAAACCTCTACACTAAGTTCTCAAAATGCGAATTATGGTTAGGAGAAGTACAATTCCTTGGACATGTCGTCAACGACAAGGGAATTCATGTTGATCCTTCGAAAATCAAGGCAGTGCAGGAATGGCAAGCGCCACGTACCCCTACCGAAGTAAGGTCATTTCTTGGTTTGGCTGGTTACTATCGCCGCTTCATTGCCAATTTTTCCCGTATTGCTGTACCACTCACGACTTTGACTCATAAAGGAAAACCCTTCATATGGGGACCTAAACAAGAAGAAGCCTTCCAAACTCTAAAGCAAAAACTTTATGACGCACCTATCCTCACACTCCCTGAAGGTTGCGATGACTTTGTAGTATATTGCGATGCATCAGGGCAAGGACTAGGTTGTGTATTGATGCAAAGAGGCAAAGTGATAGCCTATGCTTCTAGGCAACTCAAGGTTCACGAGAAGAATTACACCACGCACGACCTGGAACTTGGAGCCGTTGTGTTCGCTCTCAAGATATGAAGACATTACCTCTATGGTACCAAGTGTGAAATATATACTGACCACAAAAGTCTCCAACATATCTTCAACCAAAAGGAGTTAAATATGAGGCAACGAAGATGGGTCGAACTTCTCAACGACTACGACTCTGAAATTCGGTATCATCCTGGCAAGGCAAACCTAGTGGCCGATGCGCTCAGTCGAAAAGGTTATGCGAACTCCATTCGTCTTCTCTGTTCACAAATCATAAACCGACATCAAAGATCGAATCCGAGCAGCTCAACATGTTTCTGTAACAAAAATGACGTACGCGATGAGCTGTCATGTGGAGCTGAACTCAAAATCGAAACCAAATCCGACGGTATTCTATACTATTTAAATCGCATATGGATTCCTGATCGCGATAACCTTCGTGATTTCCTCATGAATGAGGCGCACAAAACACGGTACTCTGTACACCCAGGAGCCGACAAGATGTATCAAGACCTACAATACACCTACTGGTGGCCTGGCATGAAAAAGGATATCACTGTTTTTGTTTCCAAGTGCCTTACCTGTTCCAAAGTAAAAGCTGAACATCAAAGACCTTCAGGACTTCTAGTCCAACCCGAAATACCTGTATGGAAGTGGGAAAACATAACCATGGATTTCATTACCGGGTTACCTCGCATCTCCAGTGGGTATGACACCATATGGGTAATAATCGATCGTCTTACAAAGTCATCTCCTTTCATTCCGATTCACGAGGACTTCAAGAACGAGAAGTTAGCTCGTATCTACATCAACGAGATCATAAGCCGTCATGGTGTACCTTTAAGCATCACTTCAGACCGTGATGGTCATTTCACTTCACGAACATGGCGAGCCATACAAACCACCTTGGGTACACAATTAGACCTCAGTACTGCTTTTCATCCTCAAACTGATGGTCAATCTGAACGCACCATCCAAACCCTGGAAGACATGCTGCGAGCATGTGTCAAAGACTTCAAAGGGAACTGGGACGCTCATCTACCATTAGTTGAATTTTCGTACAACAATAGCTATCATTCAAGTATTGGCATGGCTCCTTTCGAAGCTTTATATGGTCGTAAGTGTCGATCTCCAGTATGTTGGCACGAAATTGGGGAACCGCAAATCACCGGACGAGAATTAATTCAAGAAACAACCGACAAGATCACTCAAATTCGAAACAATCTTCTAGCGGCTCAAAGTCGTCAAAAGAGTTATGCAGACAAATGACGAAAGCCCTTGGAGTTTGACATTGGTGATCAAGTACTTTTAAAAGTATCACCGTGGAAGGGAGTGGTTCGTTTTGGCCAGAAGGGCAAGCTAGCACCACGCTACGTAGGACCTTTCAAGATACTCGAAAGAGTAGGTCCTGTAGCATACAAGCATGACCTACCAGAAGAGCTCAACAGAATTCATCCCACATTCCACGTATCAAACTTGAAGAAGTGCCTCGCCGATGAAAACCTCCATATTCCTCTAGAAGATATTCAGATCGATGAATCTATGCACTTCATTGAAAGACCAGTAGAAATCATGGACTTCGGAGAGAAGCGTTTAAGACGAAGTCGTATTCCAATTGTCAGGGTACGTTGGGAGTCAAAATGAGGACCTGAGTTTACTTGGGAACGTGAAGACTCAATGCGCGAAAAATACGCGCATCTTTTTCCTGTTACCACTACTACTTAAATTTCGGGACGAAATTTCTAAAAGTAAGGGATACTGTAACATTCGTCGAAAAACGGGTTTCAAAACCCGCTTCGTTTATTAATCAAATACTCAGTTATAATTTTTCGTTGCGAATTTATTGCTCAGATAAATTTTAAACAATACATAATTAATATATATATTAGAATTTTAAACCATAATTATTAAATAACAAAAAAATAGTGAATTAAAAAAATAATGGAGACGCCGAGTTTCGAACCCGGGTCACCCACAAACCCAAACACACAACACACCGCTCCGACACACACTGCTTTTGTGATAAACACGGAAACAAATAAGACTTATAATAAAACCAAAAGTCAAATCTGCAATCAGCGCACCCAGAACTCGCACTCACCGGAAAAACCGACGATTCCGCAATTTTGGCTATCCTCTTTGACTGGAATGCGTAAACTGATTCCGACATCAGTTATAACCGATGTCTTACCGTCAATTTCGGTCATAACCGCCGGAAAACCTTTAACCGCGAATCAAGACTCAAAATCGGACATAATTCATCCAGTTCTTCCCTATAAATACCCACTCAATCTTCTGGAAATCCTTTCGCTCAGAACCGCACACTTTTTCGAAGCTTTAATTCTTCCAGAGCACGTCGCCGGAGATTTTCATTTTCGCCGGAATCCTACCGGAATCACTAGTCAGAAAACCGTATTCATTCCTCAGTCGGTATAACTGTCTAAACTTCTCTGCTATCTCTTAATTTATACTTTAATCGTTCAAACCAATGATCTAAACTGTTAAACAATTCACTCAGCCGAGAGTCACAAATCAGAGCCGACGACTCTTGCCGGAAATCTGAAGTAAACGCTCTGTTCGGGTACATTTTATTCCTTAATTTCTGTATCTATTTCATTCCAACCAATTATAAGTTTTGATGATCGATTTAAATAGAACAGTCGGATTTCACTGTTCTGTGTTCTTGTAAACGAAGAAGATGAAGTCGAGTATATGTATAAATATAATTAAAACTGGATATTCGAACGGGTTAGACACACAGTCCAGCGGTGGACTGTGTGCACAAACAATACACACGTCCCGGGTTCGAATCGCACACGTTACCGACTTTCAGAAATAAAACCAACATTTTTAGAACTTAATCAGATCAAGTCACAGAATGTTTATAAGAGTAATATAATCCATTAGTTAAACAGATTAGACACACAGCCCAACTGGTTAGGCTGTGCGCACTCGAACCGAAGGACCCGAGTTCGACTCCGGGTCTCTGTAACCGGTTCGGCCATATAAATCATTTTTAATAAAAACCAAATAAGTTTAAAATTAATTAGTACATAAATATAATTAAAACAGAGAATATTTCGGGTTAGACACGTAGCTCAGTTGGTAGAGCTGCGTGCACGTATACGAGAGGTCCCGAGTTCGAACCTCACTCAGCGCATAAGAAAACACAGTCTGACCGGTCAAGACCCGGTCAACGGTCAACGGTCAAAAGTCAACTTTTTTTTATTTTCTTTTATTTATTTATTTAATTGAAAATCATTTAAAAATACTCAAAAATAAGATTTTTAAAGTTAGAAAATTTCCTTAAACTCACAAAAATAAATCTAAAAATCCCATTAAGAGCACTAATTAAAAATATTAATCTCAAATAAAATCCATTTATTTACCGAATCATTTCGTTATTATTTTAGGTTAGTTTTTCCCTCGACGATCGAATCCTAAAATTCGTGCGCATCCAACGTCATCAAAGAACGCACCCAATGTGAGTGAATCTCTACCAATTCCCGTTTTAATCATGTTTTGGGGTGTATCATGTGTCGTATAATTCTTTATTATATATATAAACACCGTGCATATATCATATCCGTGATCAAATGTGTATCAATTGTCGTGTTGATTATATGTAGATTGGTTTTATCATTTTCAGTGCACGCATTTCATTAGGCCCATCAGTTCCCCGTGGGAGACGGGTTGAGCATCAGGTGCCTCATAAGATCGGCTCCGTTTGATTGAGCCTTGATCTCACATTCATCATCATTCATATCATATACTCATCCAAAGTGGTTTGTGTTTGTTTATTTATATATGTTTGCTCACATGTGATTATTGCACAAATTTTCCTTATAAATAAAACAAGAAATTAGTAACAATGTTTTATCAAGGTTCACTCGCCAACTTTTGTTGACCCAAAATATCCCCAGTTTTACACATGATACAGGTGATCCAGCTGAGACAAGAAACACATAGGAAGGCCTAGAAGAATAAACAAGTTTAAGCTTTGGAATAATTATATAGTTTCATTTTCTTGTAATTGTATGGATTTTGTTTTGGATATTTAAGTTGTAATTTGAATTTAATAAATATGAAACATTTTAGTAAACATCAGGAGCTTTGGTGATAACCCAATTATGCCCCGACTTTTATTCCGCTGCGGGTCGGGGTGTGACACTGACACCCAAACGTGTGCCATGCTTGTAGGTCCAGATGGATCGTTTCGTGTGCTGATGGTTTCGCAGTACGTAGACACACAATCGCCCCCATTCGCATCTGCAAAAGAATCTGATGAGGTAAATAAACAATATGTTGTAAAAAAAGACTGATACAATATATATTGTTTTACAAAATTATGTTGTTTAACCGGATTTTGAAACATGATAAATGCAATATTTTGGATAAGTTGTTTCGTGATTTTGAAGAATGTGTTCGTAGCATAAATGAGACGATTACAGAATCATGTACATTGTATCCCGATAGTGAGAAGTTGAAGGAAAAAGCATTGACATGGAATAAAATGAAGTTGAAATATCTACAAGCGGATGATGCGAAAACACAAGATGTCAACCGTCGTGAAGGTAGTGTAACATTAACCAGTAATAACACTACTCCAAATACGAGAAAACATGAAACTATGTCACAAAAAAATCTCCCTTTTCACCAATGATGTCATCATTTGTGGCAGAGGTAGAGGCAGCGATAGACGCGGTGGATACATCAAAGACACCCCAACCACGGTTCAATGTATCAGGTCTTGAGTCTGTTAACCTGTCAAAAAAAATTGACAGTGTTTGGGTTCATGAAAAAGGTGTTGAGGGGGGTCGATCTGCAATGCACAAAAAAACACCACGCCCAAAAAGAACAATAATTTTGCCACCTATGCTACGGTCACCATATGTCAGCCGCATAGTTTCGTTGCGGTCCGGACGAGAGAAGTCAGAAGAAGTCGTACCACGTTGTATTTTCTGCGGAGTGCATAACGCGTGGTACGTATTCATCGTATTGTTAAAGTTTTTCATTAAACATTATTTATTTAAAATAATTATCTCGTGTTGTAGGGATGTGATTTTCAGCAATAATGGTCAAGTTTCAGTGATGAGGTCACCGTTTGAATCGATGGTACCGGGCGACACGGTACATATTGATGTGATCAGCGCATGGGCTGTGGTATTGAACTACGAGGAGAGACTGAGGAAAATGGGAACGGCCCCAAAGTTGTTCTGCAACGCTGGAATGTTGGTATGTGTTCTTTATTGATTATTGTACGCGGTAATGAAAGTCTGAAAGAATTATCTTGAACATGAAATAGTTAAATCATTGGTGAGACAGACCTATGCCTGCATATTGTTTAAATAATGTGACACCCTTTAGATAAAACCTAAATAAACTAATGGTGTTGTTCAGTTATAAGAGTATGTAAACTCAGTTATTGTAAACTAAAATAACATTTTGTTTTGGAGCTAAAATAACACCATATCATTAAATAGATTTAACAAGTGAATAAATGTTTGCATTTACTCAGTTTACAGGTTATCTGATTTATTGGATAATTAACATGAAATAGTTAAATCATTGGTAAGACAATCGTAGGCCTGCATGTTGTATAAATTATATGAATCCCTATAGATAAAGCCTAAATGAACTAATGGTGTTATTCTGTTATAACGGTATGAAAACTCGGTTATTGGATCTGAAATAACACGATATCTTCTAACTTTATTTTTTTTCTTTTAAAAAATTAAACATATGCAGCTTGAAAAGGAGTTCAACTTAACAGAAAAGGACCGAATAACAAGGTTTGCAGAGAACATGAAATATGTACTCGACGTACGAACTAAAGACATTTAAAGGTTTCCAGAGGGTGTACATCCCTATCTTGAATGGGGAGCACTACTTTCTACTTTTTTTCAACTTGTCAACAACCCAAATAATAATCATTGACAACATAGAGGGTGACGCTGGTTTAGAAGAAAGGTACGGTGGGACGGTCGAAAAAATGGTACGTACAGCTCAAAAATATACAAAACTATATCTATATATCAAACAAAGAACAGTAATGTATTACCGGATGTATTATTTCAGATAAGAGCCTTTTGTGGTTTCCTAAGCCGTATACAGCCAGTGGTAGCTGATAAACTAAAAGTTACCAAACCCGTAAGAATGGAATTTCCATGGCAGACCATGTTTAACGGCACCGACTGCGGAATTTCCTTAATACGACATATGGAGACCTACAACGCTAAGCTAGACGGTTCCCCGGTAAAATTTAGAAAACATACCTGTATATGCGCATTATTTTATCTACTTACGAGAACACATGTCTTTTGACTTATATAGGAACAAGCGTGGAAGATTGGAAATGTGGACTATCGTCAGAGAGAAACGCAAAAGGGGAAGTATTGGATAATCAAAGAAGGGAAATCACCAATCTACGGAGGAAGTATGTATCAAAAATGCTTCTTAGTGAGGTGAACTCAGTACGAGGGGTTGTAGAGACAGAAGTTAGAGAGTTTGCTTGTTTGGACGAGGACGAAAGATTGAAGCTCGAGGAAAATGCAATACAAAGAATTTGTCGCAGGTTGGATGGTATAATGTAGGTTTCAAACAAGTTAATCCAATTGGTCCATTTTTAATTTGGTTGCTTTAAACAATTGTGTGAAGTATGAACATTTTATGGGGTTTTTTCGGGCTAGAACAAATGGTATGAAATTTGATCATTTCTTTTGTGTTTTTGTTGTTATTTTTCTTTTTTAATTACTTTGTCTAATATTTTGCTACAATAAACTAGTTTTATATCGTTCATGTCAAACGGAATCAGCGATGTCACGAAAATATATGCTTGAAAACAAAACACTGTTACACATACGACAAAAATAATAAAACCATATAAATTGTTATAACTCATGTCATAAACCTATTTAGTTGGCTAAACCTCACTTTAAAAACAAAGAACAACACAATAACCAAATGACAAAAACACCATGCGATATATAAAAAAACACAAAACATTTATATACATTAACAAAAAACAATTGTTATACCAATATGCAATATGTACCCTTTTAAATATTCGGCCGTAATAAAAAAATCATCACTGCATAACCAGAAAACAAGTGTATAACGTTTCAACTTAAAAATTGAAGTAGAATCATTCAACCAAAAACCACAGTGAACAAACACAAAAATAAAAATGACTTGTCCGACACTCCCTAATCGTCAGCTTCGTCCTCGTCTGCTTCATCCTCGTCTGCTTCATCATCGTCTGCTTCATCCTCGTCAGATTCGACCACCTCTTCCCCGGTCTTCCTCGGAACTAACGTCTTCTTGTTTCCTTTTAGAGTGTTTACAGGTACATCTGTTGTGACCGTACCTAAAGCAATTTTGACAACGACGTCTCTTATTACCCGTTTGGCTTCTTGCAATTTCGCGTTTAGACTTCATCCGTTTCGGCTTACCCATACCTTTAAATCTAGTTCCAACAGGAACACGAACAGTAACTATAGATGGTTGGGTATTGCCGGTTATTTCAGCAAATCTTTCCCTACGACTCTTACGAGGTGCATTCCCGACTGCCTCGTCAGCTGAATTGAAAAACTTAACCACATGATCCCTAAATGAGCACAATGCATCAAAATTGGTAACAATTTTGTTAATAACCGACTCTGTATATTGTGTTATCTCACGTACAACCCAGTTTACTTCGTTATACTGATCTTCGTCTTCATTCATACCTAAAATAACACCAGGAGAACTATTGGTAACAGCCTCCCTCGTCCAACGTCTAAGTTTATATCGTTGAGGGAATCCCGTCACGTCAAGCATCCTAAGCACGTAGAATATGTGTGAGCACAACAACCCAAACTGTTCAAATCTTTTGCATGTATAGTATAGATTCATGTCGGCCTCCCGCACCATTACCTATAAGTCACAACAAAAACATATAAATTGTTACAAAAAAATCGATTAAACAAATGACACCATACTAATTCATGTGCCGGATCCAAGTATATTTAAAGAAAAATGTAAACAAAACAAAGAAATAAAAAGTCTATTGTATACCTCGAAGAAAGTGGTGCATGGTTATTCCCAATCCTTCACAAAAAATTTTACGAAGTCATCGATAGTTTCCCACTTTCCAATAGCACATCTATGAATACCGTTTTGTATCTACAATTGGACATAAAAAAAATAGTGCGTGTGTATAACCTCGCGGCTTCCTCCTCCAAAGCAAAGTCTACAGCCCATATATCAGCAACCGTGTTTCTAGTGTCGTGGTCGTTCTTCCTATGCTCATGTCTTTGAGCTTCAATTGCAGAATCAAAATGGCCCAAAAATTCGACAAGGGTGCACTCCGAGTTGCAAAACTGTCCAAAAAAATGGTTCTCACTCTCTGAACGAGATGATGTACGCATGAGCCCAGACATGTATTGATCACGATAATACGCTGGTATCCAACTACCCCTTATCTGATAAATAGACTGTAACCATTCATGCTCATAAAGATTTAAATCATTTATTATGGTACCCCATTCGCTTTCAAACTTCTCGGGCAGTATAGAATCGGTCCACACAATGGAACACAACCTCTTCTTGAAATCTGTACTATTGCAAATCGTAGGGCCAACCTAAAACACAATTGAAAACAAAATAAATACAACACAACAAAAATGAAGCAAAAATAATTGATTGAATAAGCAAAAACACCTTAACAATAAGCTTGTCCATTATATGCCACATGCATAACCTATGCCTACTCTCAGGCCATGTATCTTCAATAGCCTTCTTCATGGCTGGGTCTTGGTCGGTCACAACCACCGGAGGAGCACGACCAAAAGATTCACGAAAAACCCTAAGCAACCAACTATAGGTTTCAGCGGTTTCTTTCCCTATTATAGCGGCTCCAAGTGTAATGTTACGATTATGGTTGTCAATACCGGTAAATGGTACAAACATCATCTTGTACATAACACAAAAAACACCATATAAATAACTTTTATATAAAGCTAAAATCAATTTTATAAAAAAAACAATCAACAAAATTGATTAGTAAACAAACTTGTTACGCCGATATGTTGCATCAAATGACACAACGTCACCGAAACTGAAAAATTTCGCTTGGCCTCCTCGTCTGCCCAGAACAAAGCCCTTAGTATACCATCTTCAGAAGTTGTATACTCCATTGAAAAGTTTGGCATATACTCTTTCTTTCTCAACAACCGTTTAATCATCATATCAGCATCAAACTAAGATATGTACCTGTTTATATCTCGCTTAAAATTCTTGAAATCGGATTTTGTTGCCCCAACCTTGTCAAAACCACCATACAATGTCCTCATTATATTAAATGCTTTCACAGGTTCAATATTTGTCGCACTCAAAGCATTAACCGCTTGCTCTTCGGTATAATTCAATCCTCGGTTAACGGGGAGTAAATACCTATCCTCATTAGTAACAAAAGAGTGGTTATGGTCCTCCTTGAAATAGTATACCTCATATAAATTCATCCCATTAAGCTTTAGGCACATACGTGCCTCACAACCAGTCCTAATAGAAGGGACCCGACGAGTAGATTTCTTTTTTGAGCCTATATTTGAGGTGTCGACCACATTAGAAGAATCGATCACCTTAAAAGGTTTGGTCCCTTCCTTTGATCAAACAAAGTATTTGGATTTAACAACATCCTGCTGCTTATATTGGGAAGCCTTTCTGGCGGTAAAGCCTGCAGCCATCGCGTACTTTTGATAAAAGAGGAATGCATTATTCAGTGCGTCGAAAGTCATCTTCTCTCTCGGCCTAAGCGAATCTTCCACCTCAGGTAAAAAGTCCTCTCACCAGAAGTAGGAGACAAACATGGACGCCCAACAGGCTGGTAATTATGAGACCCTACAAATAACACCACATCTAACATAAATAACACCATAGTTGTATGTATTAAAAACCAACACAAAAAATCACGTTAATAAACACCATGAAGGACCACATGAAGGAACACAACTGTATTAGATATCACCGTAAAAACACCACGTATAACAGTTAAAAACACCATGAAGGAACACACCTGCATTTCAAAAACACCATGAACAGAACAGAACTGTATTTTAAAAACACCATGCAGTACCAGGACTGTATTGTAAAAACACCACGTATAACAGATAAAACACCATGAAGGAACACAACTGTATTTCAAAAACACCATGAACAGAACAGAACTGTATTTAAAAACACCATGAATGAACCCAATTGTATCAGCACATTTAGCCCGTTAAATAAACACCGTGAACGAAAAATTGGTTATAGCATAAATAACATCACATGATATAAAAGAAATACAACATGAATTCCTATAAAGAAATAACACCACCTATTGTAAGCACATACACACACGGTTTCAAAAAGATTGTTTATGCAGTTAAATGGATAAACTGAATAACAAAACAAAATACGATACATGAACAAATAACACCCTGCACTCCATTCCTGCAGATACGCCATTTAGAACAGTTATATTCATTCAGATGACAATAAAAAAATAAGTATGTAACAACCCGCGATCTAATACAGACAATCACCCTACGAAAACATACCTGATCCATGATTCTCCATATGAATGCAGCGTTTTCAATAGAAATCGTAACAATGGATCTAACAGGGTATATGTTATCGAGGATGGATCGACAATCACGTATGAATTCAAATCGAATATTGATGAATTTTAAAACAAATATGATCCCTGCGATTTTATCAACATGTTGCGCAAAATCGAATTGATTATCTCCGATTATAACTGGTTTTCGGTTATATAGAATAACTACCAAGAATAGATTTTATTAATGAAATTACCATTATACCCTAAATCTAAAAAAAAAACAGGACACATTGCACAATCATATTCTTTCTTACCCTTCTCACACGTTTAAATTTTCTCACATGAACCTATACCTATATATGTATAGATATATATATATATATATATATATGGAATTATAGAGAGAAAACTCACTTAAGTTAAAAAAACTCAAAAATAAACTTATATGTAAAAAAATTAGGGAATGTAAGTTACATGTTAATGAACGTTTTATAACAAAAAAAGCGCCGAAGGGTTTTTTTATACATTTTTTTTTCAAAATTCAGTGTTTTTATAAATATATGCTAAAAACTGAATTTTTAAAAGTTTTTTATAAAAAAATCATCTCGGCGCTTTTTGTTTTTTTTTTGTTACAAAACGTTCGTTAACATGTAACTTACATTCCTTAATTTTTACAAAAAAAAATTGTTACATAAGGTTTTCTTAACTCAAGTGGGTTTTTTTTCTATACCTCCCATATATATATATATATATATATATATATATATAGGGGAGGGTTTAAATGACAACGCTAAATATTGCGAGAACCATGAGAACGAATGAAAAAAACCACTAGATCTTGATCAAAAACAAGTAAAATTCAAAATTTCTTTTTATACTTGTCATTATTATTCGAATACAATTCTAGAATTTAATTTACACATTTAAATTTATCTGAATTCAGAAATATAGAAAATTTACATATGTGTACTTGGTTTCCTAGTTTCTTTGGTTTAAAAAAGGAGAAAGAGTGCACAGTTAAAGATAGGATGGGCAGTGTTGAGATTTGTTGAGTTTGGAATTGATGTTGGAAACGTACCCCAGTTTCCACATTGGAGGTTTCGAAGTTAGAAGAGTGTGTTAGGATGATGTAGTCGGTCCAGTTGTCGGGAAGGAAAGATGGGTAGAGGATCTATCGGGTGCCTTGTCAGTAGATTCGGTGAAATGGATGTTGAATGAAGACTTCAAATCGAGCAGTTTATGTGTATTTGAGTAGTGTAAATGGATTCCTGATAAATGCAATATCTTTGTGTGGAGATCAGAGATGGATTGGCTTCTAACTCATGTTGTAATGAGCAAAAGGAATATTCAGGTGGAGTCGCAAAGGTGTGTTCTTGTGGAGAATTTGAAACATTGGACCACATTTTACGGCTTGTTTGGTGGCTTCGGTTACTTGGCAAGCTATTAGTATATGTTGCTGGGTTCCGCAAATCTTCTCTTTCCGTTAGAGATTTGTTAGAGTTACATTTTACATTAGAGATTTTATTATTATTATTATTATTATTATTATTATTATTATTATTATTATTATTATAATTATTATTATTATTATTATTATTATTATTATTATTATTATTATTATTATTATTATTATTATTATTATAACTTGTTGAGAATCATGAAAGCTAGAAATAAGGAGACTATTTTCAAACTAGGCGGCCAAGTTTGAAGATATTATAGGTGATGTCATAGCGTTAGGTTTTCTATGATATAAGAATAGGTCTAAGTTCACTTCTAGTAAGTGGTCGAAATAATGTAGATTCGATATGATGTAATTATCGTAATTAAGTTGTAGTCTTTGTGGTTGCTGGCCCTACTACTTGGTGGAGTGATGGTGGTTTTAATAAGTTTACACTTAACTTGTGGAGTGATGGTGATTTTAATAAGTTTTACACCTAACTTAAAAGCTGGTTTTAATGAAATTGATACTTAACGTAGATCATGTGTAGTGGTATACATGAATAATGTCTCCATTCATAGGCATTGTGTGACAAGTGTCAGTCTAGTCAGCAAATGGGCATTATGGGACGTTTTTCATAAATGGGTGTAGTGAGATAATGCCCAATAATACCCCATCAGTTATTCCCTAGTTATTATTATTTTAAATTAAAACTAATAAAATTTCATTAAAAAATTACATTGTTAAAAAAATAAAAACTGAAAAAAAGAACCCTAGCTATTTACCCCACTTTTCACTATCTCCTTCATTTTGAAACCGTAGCCCCCATTTTTCTTTTCTCTACAGACATATCAAACACAAAAAAGAAACCTTATCAATCATCTCTCAACTCTCTGCTCTTTCTAAATAAGATCCGGTCACCAGAGTTGGAGGCCCGGCCAACTTCCAGCGCCGTTTTCCGGCAGCACACTCACCCGCAAGACACCTTCATGCACCATTCTTCACCCATACTCATCTGAAGGTTGGTATATATATATATACTAGTAAAATCACCCCGCGCGTTATGGCGGGAAATCAGTTAGTGACATTTTGATTCATGACAATATGAAATCAGTCGGTGACATTTTGATTCATGACAATATTACGATTACTCACGATATACATTTTGATTCATGACAATATTACGATTACCTACGATATACGATTACTCGCCTCGCGTCTTGCAAGGTAACGTATGCGTTACATGCTTGCTTTTAAAGTCTTTTAAAATAAATTTACATCGTTAACGTATAATGTAAATTAAAGTACTGAAAGAAAGATTTGTTGCCACGGCATAGGAAAAACAACACTACATTGTACATCTATCAACAAAAGAATAACACACTTTCAAATTTATTAATATATGTCTTAAAAACTATTTTTTTCGACTTTTATGGTGTTTGATAACATAATATATTATTTATTATTACTTGTTTAAATGAGAGAAATTTTCTTTTGTCAATTTCGTTTATTTTAAAAATTATATGAAATATCAATATAAACTGATGTCTCTAACTAAATGATATTAAAGTAAAGTAACATCTACCAAGTAATGTCATATAAATTAATTATCTATAATGCATAAAAAAACATAACACTCATATTGTTATGTATGTAGTCTATTGTCTTGTCTTTCAGATTTGTTCTAATTAAGTTATTTTTATTTACCACACTAAAATGATAAAATATTCATTTGATACAACTTTTAACAATGGTTCATGCCAGCCAACTCATGTTGTCTTAATCTAGTGTTATATTAAAATAGTTATTATTGTTTTATTTCTTTAATACTTTCATCTTCTTCACTTCACTTAAAAATTGGTACAGAGCTTATTATCAGCAAGAAACCGTTCATGTTGTTATTCCTCTCTTCACTTCTACTTTCTCGCTCTTTTTTTTAACAGAATCTTCTCTTTACAAAAACAACCATCACCAGTATCAAACAGTTCCACCTAATTTGATAACCATTATTCTTCTTTCTTCCCCTTCCCCAATACAGTTCATTAAAGTTATAAAACAAAAGAAAGGAAAAAAGAAAAGAAAACAATAAAACTAATCCACTCAGATATATAGATCGTCATCGTCGTTGCAAAACAAAGAGGCTCAGATGCATAATTCGTCATCGCCAACAAAGAACGGCTCAGCGCCCCCATGGCTGCAACCAGAGTTGCCAGGCCAAGTGGAAGGCCACATCATCGCTGCCGGCTAAAACCCTCAACTAAGAAACCGACACAAAAACCACTTGCCATCACAACCGGCGGTCGAGACCGCCGGTGTAAAGTTAGTGGTGATTTTTAGAGAGAGAAAGAAGAGAGCAGAGAGACGTGACCCCGATCGACCACCGGTTACCACATCTCTCAGTCACCCGACCTGTTTACCTATATCGGCTTCCAAATCTCTCTCAAGATTTCTTAAGAGAGAAGGAAGGGAGTTTGATGTTAGAGAGAGGGATAAAAGAGTATGTTTGTTGGTGGTTCAAAGATTTCTGACCAGAAGTTCATCGGAAGTGAGCTAACCAGCAGTAAACCGCTCACTTTCTCTGTCGTCTCTTTATTTCTTACAAAATTCTTCTGTATATATTGCAAGTCTACAAAATAGGTGGCAGAGTTAAAACACGGGTGGCAAGAAGAGAGGAAAGTTGAAATTCATGTGGCAACAAAAGAGAAAAGATGCATCAGAAATTTAGCTACAGTAACATATACACACAAACATAAGTTTAATATTTAAATATATAATAATAATAAGTTGAATAAAGGAAAAAAATAAAAATAAAATAGCCTTTAGATTCTGACCATTGCAACGGTATTGGCCAAAACATTTGAACATCGGCGTAGAAAAAAGAACGCTTTGTGCATATTTTTTTGAAAAAAAAAACGCCCAGGGTGAGTGTGTAGCGTTTTGAAACGTTTTTTTTAAAACAAACGACAAAAGGATGGTCTTGAGAACTTAAAACCCACCTCGTACGGATCACGTTGCCACATTAACGACCATGTGCCTCTCCACTTAAACCCATTTATTGCTTATTTGTTGTCAAACTTCCACCAACTTCCCATATTCACAGGATTTCATAAACTCCCCTCCGTAACTTAAAAAAAGTGTTTTTCTATGTTTATTAACTATATTTTGTCACGTCTATATTTTATGTTTTGCAATTGTCGAAATTAACTATTTCCATAAAAGGTTATAGTATTATGTTATCAAAATGCTGAAATTATAGTTTGAAGTAACAAGTGACATTTGTATTTTCCTATCTTTTGTGTATTGAATATGAAGTGCTTTGAGCTCAAGACAACGCAACGCATTTTGATGTAATAACATTCAAGGTTTTGAATTTTATTTATGCATAAGGTAAATAAGACTAACTACCAAACTACTTGCACTAAACCCTATTCTGACTCGCATTAATATAAGCCATTGTATATATCCTACATCATGTATTTCAGGCTTAGGGTGGTGGGGGTGGGATAATCGGGCACTCCCGCGTACTTCCGAGTAGGGTACACCGCCACAACCCCTGTGTACTTTGTATGAGTAACCTTTGCGTGTTTAGTACTTTGGTGTGTACATATAATCTATTAGTCTAGTGGTATGGTGTCTTCTCTGATAAATGTGAGGTTATAGCTTCAAATATTTATAAATGAAAGATAAAGGTGGACTTAAAATGTGAAAAACATTTACTGTTAAAAAAACAGAAAAAGAAAAAAGGTACTTGGGCGTGTGTTGTTTTTGTAGCCATTTCCCATCCTTGGTCTATAGCTTTTGATGTGGTCAAGGTAAGTTTCTTTAATATTATATGTGTTAAATATGAATAAATATTTATCATTGCTTTTTTTAAAGAGGTGCAAAAGATGTCTAGTTAGTATAGTTGTCTAATGCTGTTTTGATTATTTATATACAATAAAAATGATTATTAATTAAAATCATTTTTATAAAGAAAAGTTAAATATGATAGATGATAATTTTACTTAATAACTTAACGTCGAAGTATGTTCAATGAGAGAAAGAATGAAATAAAAAAACAAACGACCATTAAAATAATGATAAAAAAACTAAAAGATTGTAACATCAAAATGTTTATGAAACCGAATGATAAACTCAACGAATCGTATTTATTGATTATATTAAAACGTAAACGTAAAATCACAACAAAATCGGGTAGCCATGCAACTTTTAGGGGTTTTCATTTATAGTTTTATTTTTATTTATTTTTTCTACCTTATTTAGATTTTTTTACTGATTTTGTTTTGTTTTTTAATGAAAATAATGTTTTTTTAAATGTTTATATTTTGTAGTTAAAAAAGGGCTTTTACTATTCTTACACCCTAAAAATCATATCCTTACATTATTTTCACTCTCTCTCTATATATGTATATATATATAGAGAGAGAGAGAGATAAAAGAAAGAATTGTGAGAATATTAACACCCTAAACAAAAGGTGGTGAGTAATTATGTATTTGTCTTGAATAGTTTGACTAGTTTTGAGACAACAAAATTCTATTGGTTAGTTTACTTGAGTACTTTGGGTTTGGGCATCTGAATAAGATGCCCCTTCCACCATTATTAAGACCATACGGGCATGAGTATCTCTAGTGGGAGAATCGTCGTCTAAAACGACGAAAACAATTTCCTCTACTAATCGCTAGGATGCTCGTACCAAGTTTGTGATAAACTTGAGCGACGATGAGGTTGAAGTGGAACGCTTACTTGGTAGAGATAAATAAAAAAGGGCGCAAAAATCACATAGTTTTAGTGCAGACTATAATGAAGGTTTTGCCGACCTAAAAGAACAAATTGGTATGGTTAGTAGCATCCAACAACAAAGGAACCCTCAAAAAGAAAAGGTTCTTGAACTTTTTGAACGAAAAATAAATTTGAAAATTAAAAAATGAGAAGGATTTGGCAAAAGAAAGACGAGCGAATATGAAAATCCTTGCCATGAAAACCGATCACCTTGACGACGAAGAAAAAGAAACGTACGAGAAATATAAAGAAGAAATCAAGGAAAAATATCGTACTTAGTTTTGGTTATTTTTTAGGTTTATTAGTTTGGTTGTTATTATTTTCAGTATTTTTTTAAGATTAAGTAATGTTGTTATCTATTAATGTTATTTCTCTATTTAATATTTATATTTTTATTTAACTTAATAGATTTATTTTATTTTTTATACGTAAATTAAATAAAAAAATGTATGTCACGTGTTACTCCATGCGACCTTTCCACACCCCATCACACCTCCCGTTTTTTTGCCTTGAAAGTCAAATTTGATAGCACTAACATGGCTGGCGTTTCATGCCCCTCACACACCGTATAATTTAAGTCAACAATCTAAAATTACAAAGTCATATACATAAACGGGTCAAGAATGATATATATGCCTAACTCATAATACCTTGCTACAACAATGAAAAGTCAGAGGGAAATTGTACCCTTAAAATTTAATATTTTAAACTACAAAATAATTTTTGAATCATGGAATGGTTAGGGTTTTCGTGAGAGGGGTGTGCCACTAAATTATAAAAAGAAATCTACACATGATATGTTACTTAAGTAAAAGCTATAACTGATTGGAATTGAAGTTGATTATGGTGATCTAAACCCAAAGTTTTATTAACAATACATTAGTTAAATATTATACACGTTCTCAAAAGACATTGCGCATGTTAAGCAGTAACAGACCCATAATTTATTTTTTATAGGTGTGATTAAAAAGTTTTATTATATTTTTTAAATATTTTAAAGATAAGATTATGGATTTTGCCTAAATAACTCACTAACTTTTTTTCACCGTCCCAGGATCCTACCTAAGTCGATCCACCTTTAGTGGTAAGGTATATTTAATCTATTAAAAATGGTTCAAACATTGTAAGTTGTAGGTAAAGAAACATTTAATTGAATATCATATATCACACGTCCATAATTCTCAATAGAGGTAGATGTACACAAAATATATAGGGATTAGACTGAAAATAAAAATGCGGTGTGGGCCCATGTGCATAAAAGATAAAAACCCGACATGGGTGACAGAGATTTGACGTATTGAAAGCCTTGGGGTCCCACAACTTGTTTTATGTCTAATCTCACATCGTCAATCTTACATCGTCAGGTTTTGGATTGACCGAAATAAGCGGGATTCTCGTACCCACGCCCTAATTATTTTGTTTGGAGCTTAGAGTATGCGGGGTGTGGCATTAAGATGGGGTGAGGAAGCCCATGGATATACCGGCCTAAGGGTGGTGTGGAGGACGGCACGGTGATGAGGCGGATGAAATTTCACCGGGGTTGTGTACTTGACTCGACGACGTGGCGCATTTTGATGGGGGTGGCATTTAGTCGTTGCCCCCCACCCCCCCCCAACGGTTGTTTTTTAATGTTTTTTACTTAAAAAACTTCTATTATAATCTAACCTATTCAACGAGTTTATCACACAAAAGACTCTCATTTCTCATGAAACTCTCTCGTTTCCCTCTTCAAAAAATTATATAAAATGACGACTCCGTGGAGCGAAGAACAAGAGATTGTGTTGGCTATATCTTGGCTCGCAACCCTTAACGACGAAGCACCTCGACTTCGTTTTTGGAACAGGTTTTCCAACAATTTTGTATTCATGTGGGTGAGACCACCGAAACGTGGATGAACTTTCTTCACGCTTCAAGTCTACCCGTTTGAAAAGTTCAAGACTTGATATGCTTTTAAACGATGTGTAAAACAACGATGATGAGCTCACGGAAGACAACCTGACGGAAGTGGAACTCGGCTTCCACACCCCATCCCACCCCGCCCTTTATGGCACCATACCACTTTTCTAACAGTTGCTGATGTGGCTGCCACATGGCGCTTCACGCCCCATTTTCATGCCCTCTCACACCATATATTGTTAGGACATGGGGTGTGAAAATGGGAAGGGATCTGAGACCTGCCGTGGCCTTCAGCCGAGGAGGAACCCCCCTCCCCCCTTTTAATCTTCGACACCTTCGTGGAATCTCCCTGTGCTTCCCAAGCTTTAAAAATTCTAACATTTGAAAGATATGATCGTTATCGTTTAACGGTCATACGAAATTAAAAAAATGTTAATTTGTTTTAAAAAGCCTATAAATATCACACTTTTACCATTTTAAATCAAACCAATTCCAAACCTCTTAACCATCTTACAATATACTAATTTTATCATGGATCCGAGCCGACCGAACTCGCTACCATTCTCCGCACTCCCTTACCAAACACACATGGAAATCCCTCTACCTCACCGCCACTCGTATACCCCACGACACCAATAAATCCCGAATATGTTTACGTTTGCCGGTTTTAGTCAAACACCAAACGCGTGGCAAATGCAAATCCAACAACAACTTGCTATGCAAATGCAATCACAATCGACCCAAAATGCCACGGGTCCAAGTGTCACTTGAACCCCAGCGTGATTACATTTATGTAGGCGTAGACGATGATGCTATACCCAAAACAGAACCACAAACCACGAAGAGCAAGAAAGGAAAGAAACAGACACAAGAAAAAGTAAGTGGAAAGGCACCAAACATTCCTTGGAATCAAATTGATTAGTTGGAAGCTCTAACGTTTCTACCAATCCGATAAAGGTCATTTTTTGTGTACTTATGCATTTTCACTTATTTATTTTTATTTTTTAAACAAAGTATTTAAAATATTGTATTTTAATAATATGGTTTACTGAAAAATATACTGTATAGGTACTAATGGAAAAAGTGAAGGTTTTTGGAACCAAATAACGCAACAATTTTTTCATTCGATGCAACGCGAAGTATTAAAAACATTGTATTTTAATAATATGGTTTTAATGTAAAAATTGTATTGTAGAGGTACTAATGAAAAAAGTGGAGGTTTTTGGAACCAGATTACACAACAATTTTTTCATTTGATGCAACATAAACCATATCGACTTGTCCACTCTGTTAGTTTTAGATTTAGAGAGATGAACACGAAAATTGGATAGTTTGCTGGTTACTATCAACACGCATGGAACAATCCTCTAAGTGGTGCAAATGATGAAAATGTTTTGGTGGCGGCTATTGAAAAATACAGCAAGAAACAAGTGGTGTTTCCATACATGAGGCTGTATGAAATATTGAAAAAATGTGAGAAGTCAAAAGTGGTGCCTAATGAGGTATCACAAGCTAAAAGATCTAAAACGAGTGCGTTAGGGAGTGATAATGTTGGTGCTTCTGATGCACGGTGTACCATCAATATAAACGATGAGCACGAGTTTGAAGATGAAGCTTCAACACCTGAATCAGAGCGACTAATTGGAAGGGATCGTGACAAAAAAAACAACTCCTGCACAGGCATCGGATTCGGCGTCAACCAATATATCAAAAATTAATTCACTTCTCCTCAACTTCATCGATTTTAAGGATATTCAAGCAAATATGTACAGTAAGAGAGAAAAAGAAAAGGAAGATGCCGCGGCGAGGGAAATTGAGAGACTACAACTGAATAGGAAACGACTCGAAGTGGAACTACAACAACATGAGCTTGAAGAGTTCTGAATCATGAGGACTGACACCGAAAGTCTACCCAAACAAGACGGCGCGATGATGTCAAAAATGAAAGCCAAGGTTGCGGTGATTGGCTTAGAGTAAATGCATCTTAGTAGTATTTGATGTGCTTCTTTTTAACTATGTCACTTTTATTTTTGTTTTTTAAATTATGACTTTTTTATTTTGTTTTTATGTGCTTTTGTAATTTTAATAATTTTTTATTTTATGGAATAGTATTAAAAAAATAAAAAAAATTAAAAAATGGAAGTGGGAAGGCAAAGGAAAGATGACCACACCCTTGGATGGGGAAGCAGGTTGATGTGAAAGGGGAGACTGACATGGCGTTAAGGTGAAGGATGGGGGAGAAGGGGGAGCACACCTCTAGTAATACACAAGCTTATCCCTAAACAAAGTGATTAAATCTCTTTTTAATGAATGAATTATCAATGGGGTGTTGGTCTATTGACAAAGACAAAACCTTTAAACACCTAGGTCTAGGAGGTGGGGCATTGGGTTCAAGTCCCACAGACGACATGAATTAAAAGAAATTTGTGGTTAAAAAACCCACCTAAACTACTTGAAATAAATCAATAGATTAATAATTTATTTGGTTAGGTTATCAATGAGGTTGGTGACTTATTGGCAAAGACAAAACCTGTAGAAACACCTAGGTTTTGAGGTTTTGATTTTAAGTTCAAATGACATGATTAAAGAAATTTATTGTCCTAAAAATAAATGTGTTAGCAAATTTAAAGAATATCAACATGTATTTTTTTTATCATCAGGGCACATTAGTAATTAGTGTTGAAATTTTTGGTTTTCAACTCATTTTCATTCATTAACTACTAGAAATGAAACCTGAGTTAAGTCACTCATAAGTTACATGGTATTGGCTTGTTAAAGGCTTCAATTGAGTTGAACGTAAAAGAGCTCCGGCCTGAGCTTCACATATCAAGCTTTACTATGTTAGAAATGAGCCTATAATTTATATGATTTTTATCTAATATTTAAAAAAATACAAATATAATTACTAGAGGCCGATTATCGTACAAAAGGCCCTTAATGTTCGATGTGTACGCGATCATCTAAACCATCCATCTTATCCAATCTAGGGATCAATTTTACATGGTGGCATAATACGTAATTAAGTTTGAATTCATTCTCAAAATCGAGTGGGAAGGGCATAATTGTCAATTACAATTCAACCTTCAAGAATCGATTAACAGTTGGAAACAATATCTAAGCTCTAAATTTCACTTTCGGATTCAAGTCACTTACTAAATTGTTTCGATTGTTTAGATGCATACTCTCTAATCGATTAACTAAATGATTCACAAGAACGATGAAAATAATTTGTTTATGATTGCAATTGACAAGATCCACAGTGTAATGGTATGTGAGTTACAGTGTAACAAATGTTGAAGACGATAAAGGTTTTTCTTTTCAAACACATGTTATGATTTCAGAAACACATGTTATGATTTCGGAAATGCATTTTATGATTTCAGAAACGCATGTTCTGTACAACTACACATAACTAAAAATGCATGTTATGCTTTAAGAAACACATGCTGTGTTTTCAGAAACGCAAGTTATGTTTAATAATGCATGTTATTTTTCAGAAATGCATGATATTTTTAATAACGCATGTTATGTTTTCAGAAACGTATGTTATTGTTAAAAAAACACATGATATTACACTTTATCTTATTAGACTAGTTTATCATTCCTTCTGAAAATATAGAATTCCATGCGATGCAATTTGATGGTTGTGAACCTTCACACGTTAAGAGCCATTTGTATTTAAAACTTTCTCATAATTACTATTACTATTGTAACACCCCAAAAACGGGTTTGGTGGTCAAACCACGTTAACATTAAAAAGTGGGTAAAAGCCCGTTAGCGGTGAAAGTTAAACTATAGACAAAATGACTAGGAACAAATAAACCTAGTTAAAAACATGTATACAAGTAACCAAACAATGAGTTGTAATCTCATTCATAATCAAAACTAAACTTGAGGGACCAAAGCTGCCAAAAGGAAACTTGTATTATAAATATCAAAAATTAAAAACATAAAACACATAGTGAATGTGTATGTGTGTGTGTTCTACGGCTGGAGAACAAGGGGCAAACCCTTTTTCTTCCTAAATCATCAAATTAAATGATGAATTGAGCTCGGAATCGATGCATGAACGCATATAAACGATCACCTAATCGAGGGGATCATAAGGTATGTCCCAAAACCTAGATTGGTGAAAAATCATAACTTGAGACAAGTTGAATACTTGTCATTAGATATTTGGATTATGATCCAAAGATGATATTAAGTCTATGTGTATGCTTGATTTCGTTAAACTTAAAGAAATTATGCATAAATAGGTGCAAGATTACTTGTTAGTAATTAACAAGTAGATTATGATGTAGGTTTTGATTATATTATAAAATTGATGATATACAAGTGTTCATGATCATCATACTTGTATGTATGTGTAAGATATTTGAACAAATTAGAGGTTCGAATAAATATTCATACATGACTTGAAATGGGTTTTGATGATAAGATGAGATTGATGTTAAAAACATGTTCTTAGATACTTAAAAATCATCATGTGAATATGAATGTTTGAAGTATTTGGCTAAGTTTAATGTTTGGGTAAATTCCATATATGATTCAATGGGTTGTTTCATAGTGATGAAACAATCCCAAGTTCTTGCATAAGAATGATAGATTATCATAAGATTGTACAAACTATGTTAATTTGATACTAGCAATCTTGTGAACTTGGTTTGAGAAAACATAACTTAAATGGTGGCCTAAGAATAGTTCTTATCGGGTAATTAACAAAATGCGTAAATGAGTTGTTAAACTTGTTCGTAGGTTATTATGAGTAAATAGACAGTTGGCTTTTAAAAGTCAAACTGACCTATACTAAGACCGAATGATAAATTTGATATAAAATCTGTAAGGTGGAATAGTCGTGTTAGATGATGACTAACCAATATCTTACGAATGATAAATGATAGTTTGACGTTTGACAAGCTAGGCGGAGGTTTCGGAAGAAGCGGGTCAAACGGAACAAGTACGTGGAAAAGGGCATAATTGAATCTCAAGGTAAGTAATGGTTATATCCTTAAAATAGTAAATTTACTTATGTATTTGACTAAGAATAAGCGAATTGGTATTCGGAAAGAGATTTCGAAATACAAGGTTCCGACGCGAATCAATACGGGTCGGAACAAGTGAATATGGTATTAAACCATAATTGATGGTAAAAAGGGGTAAAATAGTAATATAGTCATGTAATGACAAATAAACGAAGAATTCGGAAAAGTTTCCTTATGGTGTAAACCATAAGGAATAAAAAGGGGTAAAGTTGGTAATTTAGTCACGAGTTGACAAATAAATATTAAACTTTAAAATAAGGGCATTCTATCGCGTAAACTGTAATGGGTTGAACGAATTAAGAAATATAAGCATAAGGCGGTAAACCGAAATGGATTAAATGGAGAGATGGTAAAAAGATACCATTCCATAATGATAAGATGGTCATTTAGACCAAATGGGTCAAATGGTGTGAACAACATCATTTTGACAATATTAAATAATGAACGCTTGCCGAGTTTTGTGTTCACAGGGAAATAGCGTATGGTTCGTGTCGTTATTAGTAATTAATAGTGCAAGGTATTTAAACGGGTCAATGCCATGACTCGAACCAGGTACGTGTAACCGGTTAAACTCTCATCGAGGACTAAAGGTCTGATGAGAGTTAATTGAGACTTGGATGAACATTGGCTTACCTAAAGAGAGGTATATCTAATAATCTAAGTTCTAGACTTTTCGTTCTTAGGAACATAGTAAAAATTTAATTGAATATGAGTTAAAGATGCTTGTTTGGTCAAAATATGCATCTAAATGTCCTTTTCGTAAAAATGACTAAAATTTGACCAAAACGCCCATTGTCACACCTCGACCCGCAGCGAAAATAAGAGTCGGGGCATAATTGGGTTATCACCAAAGCACATGACATTTACTATTATGTTTCATAATTAATGAAGTCAAAGTTACATTCTCAAACATCCAAACATGTTCATTCAATACAAGGGAAAATAACCAAACATAACAATCCAAATACTAAATCGTTTTATTTCTTCTAATCCAGGTCCTATGTGTTCCTAGCTGCTGCTGGTTCACCTGTATCATGTGTAAAATGGGAGGTTTTGGGTCAACATAAGTTGGCGAGTGAACCTTATTAGATAAACATTTGATAATGATTTTATGGTTAGTTTATCAATAAAATATTGTGCATAATCATAAAAGAGCACATGTAAGTAATCAAACATTGGCAAATAGCAGTTACAATTATAACATACATTAACACTTGATAGCATACATGAATATACCAATATCATACGATAACTAACATAAATGAACTGTGCGATCAAGGCTCAATCAAACGAAGCCGATCGTATTGCATGAACTGGAAATGTAAATTGAACTGTGCGCTCAAGGCTCAATCAAACGGAGCCGAACGTATTGCATGAACTGGAAATGTAAATTGAACTGTGCACTCAAGGCTCAATCAAACGGAGCCGAGCGTATTGCATGTATTGAATGTAAAATGAAATGACCGATCAAGGCTCAATCAAACGGAGCCGATCGTGCGGGCACGCCACAGATCAACCGCATAATAAAATGGGGATCAAGCTCAACCTCGATGGATGGGGAGCTGCGGCCTCGGCAAATGCATGTACTGAAATAATAATTTGCATCCAATAATAACTACTTAACAGCAACAAACTAATACACATGTCATGATATGATGTATGCACAATAATTTCGTTATAATATGTAAAT
Organism: Scalesia atractyloides; assembly: GCA_947069175.1. Taxonomy (NCBI): domain Eukaryota; kingdom Viridiplantae; phylum Streptophyta; class Magnoliopsida; order Asterales; family Asteraceae; genus Scalesia; species Scalesia atractyloides. The sequence goes on along the minus strand of CAMTDV010000002.1, from coordinate 5,472,696 downwards.
AAACAAAGACACATGATACACCCCAAAACGTGATTAAAACGGGGAATTTGAAAGGTTCACTCACATTGGTGCGTTGAATTTGAGATGGTGAGATGCGCACGATTTCGATGAGCGAGTCGACGAGGAAAACTAACCTAAATAATAATGGAAAAATATATTGAGTGGATGAATGTTATTAAGGATTTTAATGAAATTTTAGATATATTTTTATGAGTTTATGGCTATTTTCTATCTTTAAAAATGTTATTTTTAAGTATTTTTAATTGATTTTTAAATTAAATTAAATAAATAAAATATATAAAAAAATATTATTTTTTTACTGTTGACCGTTGACCGTTGACCGGTTCGGTCAGCGGTAAATTCCTGCGCCGGGCGGGATTCGAACCGGCGACCTTCCATTCACGTGCACGTAGCTCAACCAGCTGAGCTACGTGACTAACCCGTTATAAACTCGGTTTTAATTATATTTATTTACTTATTTGAATTAACCGAAAATTCCTTTATTTTGCAAAAACGTTTTAATTCCATGGACCGGTGCTCGGGACAGGATTCGAACGCGCGACGTGAAGTTTATCTTGCACACAGTCCACCGCTGGACTGTGTGTCTAACCCGGTTATATTCTTGATTTATATTATACTTAACAACTACCCGTTTCAACCCGGGTTAGTTCATGATTAAAAAAAAAGAATGTTATTACACAAGCGTGCGCGTAGCAAGGATCGAACTCGGGACGTGAATATGAAATTTGCACACAGTCCACCGCTGGACTGTGTGTCTAACCCGTTTATAATTCGGATTTTAATTACTCTTATATTCTGATAGAACTTCATCTTCTTCACCGATTACACAGGCAACGTAACTCGACTGATTACGATTGATTTGTGGTTTACAAAGTTTTTAGACATTAACAGCAATTCAAGAGTAAGGAATGGAGAGAGTTTAAGGAACAGAATTTACCGATTGAAGATAATCACAGAAATCCGCGAAGGTTTGTCGGTATTGGAAATGAACTCCGACTGTTGAACCAATTAACAGCGTTGATCGATTACTCATAAAGTTGTCTTACTTAAACAAGGTTTAAAAGAAGTTTTGGATATCATACTAGTTCACAGTTGGATTCCGGCAGTCTCAGAAACTTTCCAGCGAAGATAAGATTTCCGATATACGTTGGCTAAGATTGATTCTGATGATGGAGTTGTGTTAGAGATTGACTAATCACATGTTTTAAACAAAAAGAGTCGAAGGAATTACCGTGAGAATGTGAGTCCCGGTTTTCCGGTGACTTGCAGAAAAATTCCGGCGAACAGATTCAGAAGATCTTATGGTTCAGGAATGCGAAGAAAATGAAATTGGATATTGTTGTGATAGTTCTGAATCGTGTAAATGATCTGGAGCTCGAAATAAAACAGAACTTGATGAAATTTTCGGTTTCAAAAGCCGAAATGATAAAGCTTAATGTTCAATCAATTCTGACTTAATTAGAAACCGTCGCATATCGGTTATAACTGAAATGGTGAGGTAAACAATCGATTTAACGATTGGTTTGCCGATTATCGGTTTTCAGATGGCATCAACGATTAAATCGAGTTTGCGTATAAGATCCAATTGTTTGCCTAGTGTTAACAGAAAAACACATTGTGGCGGAGTGGTTTAGTGAAAGAAAGTTAAGTTGTTTTGAAGGCTTGGCTGACCCGGGTTCGAGTCCCGGCAGCTACAAATGTTTTTTATTTATTTTATTTTAACTTTTTATCAAATATAATTTTTATAGTTTAGTTTATTTATTAATTATGTAACGTTTTAAACTCAAAATAATCATAAATAATTAACGAATCTTTTATAACATGGTACAAGATTACAAAATGGAGCGGGTTTTGGAGACCCGATTTTTACAAATGTTACAGTATCCCCTACTTTTAGGAATTTCGTCCCGAAATTTAAACAGTTGAAGTAGTAGGAAAAAGATGCGGGTATTTTTCACGCATTGAGTCTTCACGTTCCCAAGTAAACTCAGGTCCCCGTTTCGACTCCCAGCGTACCCTAACAATTGGAATGCGACTTCGTCGTAGACGCTTTTCTCCATAGTCCATAATCTCCACTGGTCTTTCAATAAAATGCATGGATTCATCAATCTGAATATCTTCCAGTGGAATATGGAGATTCTCATCAGCGAGGCACTTCTTCAAGTTCGACACGTGAAATGTGGGATGAATCCTGTCGAGTTCTTCCAGTAGGTCAAGCTTGTATGCTACAGGACCTACTCTTTCGAGTATCTTGAAAGGTCCTACGTAACGTGGTGCTAGCTTTCCCTTTTGACCAAAACGAACTACTCCCTTCCACGGTGACACTTTTAAAAGCACATGATCACCAATGCTAAACTCCAAGGGCTTCCGTCGTTTATCTGCGTAACTCTTTTGACGACTTTGAGCCGCTAGAAGATTGTTTCGGATTTGATGAATCTTATCTGTGGTTTCTTGGATCAATTCTGGACCAGTAATTTGTGCTTCCCCAATTTCGTGCCAACAAACAGGAGATCGGCACTTTCGACCATATAAAGCTTCAAAAGGTGCCACGCCGATGCTAGAATGATAGCTGTTGTTGTACGAAAATTCAACTAACGGTAGGTGGGCGTCCCAATTTCCCTTGAAGTCTATGATACATGCCCTAAGCATGTCCTCAAGAGTTTGAATGGTGCGCTCAGACTGTCCATCAGTTTGAGGATGATAGGCAGTACTGAGATCTAATCGAGTGCCCATAGCGGATTGTACTGCTTGCCATGTTCGTGAGGTGAAACGACCATCATGATCAGAAATAATACTTAATGGTACCCCGTGTCGGCTTACGATTTCGTTGATATAAATACGAGCAAGCTTTTCGTTCTTGAAATCTTCTCGAATAGGAATAAAGTGAGCTGATTTTGTAAGTCGGTCTATAATCACCCATATAGTGTCATACCCACTAGAAGTGCGAGGCAACCCGGTAATGAAATCCATGGTTATATTTTCCCACTTCCATACAGGTATTTCCGGTTGGACTAGAAGTCCTGGGGGTCTTTGGTGTTCAGCCTTCACCTTAGAACATGTGAGACACTTGGAAACAAAAACGGCAATATCTTTCTTCATTCCAGGCCACCAATAGGTGTACCGTAGGTCTTGATACATCTTATCGGCTCCTGGGTGTATAGAATATCGCGTTTTATGAGCTTCATGCATGAGTGTTTCACGAAGATTGATGTGGTTAGGAATCCAGATACGATCTAGGTAATACAAAATACCATCAGATTTAGTTTCAAGTTTTAGCTCGGCTCCACAGGACATCTCTTTTTGTACATCTTCCTCTGTTATTGAAACGTGTTGAGCTTCTCGAATTTGATCCTTAATATTGGTTATAATTTGCGAACATAGAAGATGAATTGAGTTCGCATAACCCTTTCGACTAAGTGCATCAGCCACCACATTTGCTTTGCCAGGGTGGTATCTAATTTCACAGTCGTAATCATTTAGGAGTTCGACCCATCTTCGTTGCCTCATATTTAACTCTTTTTGATTGAAGATATGCTGAAGACTCCTGTGGTCAGTGTATATTTCACACTTAGTACCATAGAGATAATGTCTCCATATCTTAAGAGCGAATACAACGGCTCCAAGTTCGAGGTCATGAGTGGTGTAGTTCTTTTCATGTGTCTTGAGTTGCCTTGAGGCATAAGCTATGACTTTTCCTCTTTGCATGAGAACGCAACCTAATCCTTGCCCTGACGCGTCGCAATAGACTACAAAATCATCACAACCTTCAGGAAGAGTGAGGATTGGGGCATCACAAAGTTTTTGCTTAAGAGTTTGAAAAGCTTCTTCTTGCTTGGGTCCCCATACGAATGGTTTTCCCTTATGGTTAAAGCCGTGAGTGGCACCGCAATGCGAGAGAAGTTTGAAATGAACCGACGATAATAGCCAGCAAGTCCAAGAAAAGACCTTACTTCGGTTGGTGTACGTGGAGCTTGCCATTCTTGAACTGCTTTGATCTTTGATGGGTCAACATGTATTCCTTTGTCATTGACTACATGCCCGAGAAATTGCACCTCTTTTAACCAGAATTCACATTTAGAGAACTTGGCATAAAGCTTTTCCTTTTCTAGAAGTGCAAGAACGAGTCGTAGATGACGCTCATGATCAGCTTTAGATTTTGAATAGATAAGAATATCGTCGATGAATACAATAACAAATCGATCGAGGTAAGGTTTGCAGACTCTATTCATTAGGTCCATGAAAACAGCTGGTGCGTTGGTTAATCCAAACGGCATAACCATGAATTCATAGTGACCATAACGAGTTCGAAAAGCAGTTTTAGGGACGTCTTCTTCATGCACTCTAAGCTGATGATAGCCAGATCGAAGGTCGATTTTCGAAAAGCAACTGGCACCTTGTAGTTGGTCAAGAAGATCATCTATGCGAGGTAAAGGATATCGATTTTTGATGGTTAACTTGTTGAGCTCTCTGTAGTCGATGCACATCCGAAAAGATCCATCTTTCTTCTTTACAAAAAGGACAGGTGCACCCCAAGGCGATGAGCTGGGGCGTATGAATCCCTTGTCAGTCAACTCTTGCAATTGACTGGCTAGCTCTTGCATTTCGGAGGGGGCTAACCTATATGGAGATTTTGCCACTGGTGTAGCACCAGGTATAAGATCGATACGGAATTCGACATCTCTGATTGGAGGAAGTCCTGAAATGTCGTCAGGAAAAACTTGTGGAAAATCTTTTACACCATGAATATCTTCAAGTTTCTTCTCTGTGGTCCCCTTCTTGATGATATGGGCTAAAAACGCGACATAATTCTTGCTAAGGTATTTTTGAGCTTGAAGACAAGACATTAAGTTGAGCCCTTTCGACGAGGTTTCTCCAATGATTCGAAGAGTCTGACCGTTTGAAAGAGGAATACGAATAAATTTCTCACGACATACAACTTCCGCATGATGTTGACTGAGCCAATCCATCCCGATTATGATGTCAAAACTTCCCAGCTTCATAGGAATAAGATCGACTGAGAAATCGTGGTCGTTTAAGGTGAGTGTACAGTTGCGTAAAATAGAGTCTAATGAAACTGGTTTTCCGTCCGCAACTTCCACCATTATGGATTCCGCGAGCTTATCCCGATTTTTACTTAAGATAGGTTCAAATTCTAATGACACGAAACTTCTATCCGCACCAGTATCAAATAACATAGAGGCATATCTACCATTTATAAGAAACGTACCGTTGACCACATTGCCGTCAGCTCTGGCCTGGTTTGCGTTAATATTGAAAGCTCTTCCTCTAGCAGGTGGAGGAGCTTGGTTCGCTTGATTCACAGGGTTGGCTTGGGCCTGAGCATGAATAATATTGACCAGCCTTGGACATGTGTTTCTGAAATGACTTGGGTCGCCGCAATTGAAACAAGCCCGCATAGGTTGGCCCATAGGGTAATTGGGTTGATAGTATGCTTGGGCTAAATGTTGGGTGGGTGGAAATGGTAGTTGTTGTTGTGCTTGACCCATTAGCATAGGTTGGTGGCGGTTTGTTCGTTGAGACGTGCGGCAGTTTTGAATAGTGTGTCCGGCGCGACCGCAGCCGGTACAGTATTGGCAAGGATAATCAGGGGAGTGGTGATACTGACAACGGTTACATTTTGGTAGTGGCCCTGTGTATGGTTTTCTGTATGGCGCGGGTGAAGGAGTGGCTTGAGTGATGGGTGCAGCAAGAATAGGGGTGTTGGTTTGGGTGACTGCAAAGTTCTTGGTGTTACGCTTCCTCTTATTAGCAAACTTAGAGGAAGGAGTGTGGTGGTTTGAGGTTTGTCCCTCAGCAGGGGCTTTCTTCTTTTCTTCTTTGAACTTCCCATTGCGAATTCGATTTTCAGTCAGTTCCGTTGCCAACTCCATGGCAGCTTCGAGTGTTACCGGTGAAACGCTGAGAACCGAATCTTGGATCTTCGAGGGAAGTCCTCGAATGTAATGTTCGATCAGACGATAGGTTGGAGTGAATAAGTTTGGAACCATTTGGTTCAACTCCAAGAACCTCTTGTTGTAAGTAGAGTGATCACCCTCTTTTTGCTTCAAGGCATGAAATTCATCCTCCAATTTCTTAATTTCACTTCTAGGACAGAATCGCCTAGTCATGATTTCCCTTAACTCCTCCCAAGTTAAGGCCATCGCATCTTCTGTTCCTCTCTTTCCTTTCTCAGTATTCCACCAAGTGAGAGCTACACCAAGTAGTCTCCCGGTGGCGTAACGAACTTTGCGATCCTCAGGACAATCGCAGTTTAAGAAAACGTTTTCCATCTCCTCGAACCAATGTAGGAGAGCAGTGACTCCCTCAGTCCCTTCGAATTTTGGAGGATCACAGGACTTAAAATGTTTGTAAGAGCATTTGATGGTAGGAGGGTTGTTGATGTTCTGGTCCTGTTGTTGAGGAGGGTTAGTAGGATTTGTAGCAAGGGCTTGTTGTACTTGTACTATGATGTCAGGCAATATCGTGGCCATTTGATTCGCGATATGAGTGGCCAAACGTTCCCGAGACTTTTCCGATTTCCTACCCCTTCGATGCTGTCTAGACGACATCTACAGGATCATAAAATGAGAAGATTGTGAGTTTATGGTGTCTTTTTAGGTGTCATGTGTCTTTAAGAAAATGAAAATAACATAAATATCAATAATGCAACTACATCCAAAGGATGTCTTGGGTTCGCTCATGTTGGGCCTCAAATGTCCCCCATACCTTCACCTACATAGTCATGTGGGCCCCCATGGCTATTGGCTTGGTAGGATTCACATTAGTATTGGCAATTTAACACTCGCATCCCCCGAATGCAAACCACAAAATATGTTCATGAGATGTTTGGTCGGAACGTGTCCAGGTGTAGACACAATGACAACTCAAAGTGGGATTAGCTCTCACGACGTTTGGTATAGCATGCTTTGGCCTAATAGGTATTTCGTACTCTCATCGGTAGTCCCCAGGTAGGAAAACTGGTCCTTTATTTTGGATTTATACGAATGCCAGCCTAGACAGGGCGTTCCGACTACCGGTACTAGTACCCTTCCAGTTACTACATGCCCGTCATGAGAACTCACTTTGATGAGATTTGAAAACACGAAAATCATTGTAAAATCGATCATGATGTGGTGTGTGCTTGCATGGATGTGACATGTTATGATCATACGATTTCATGATAGGCATTATTTGATAATACATACTTATGAACATGCTTGTACAATATCAAATGTAACATTTAACATAAACATATAAACATCATGAAATTTGGCATATAACACACAAAATTTTTATAAGTTTCTAATCGACTATAGTATAGGCTCTAAGGGTCTAATAACCTATCCTATATCCCTATAGTCATGGCTCTGATACCAATCTGTCACACCCCGACCCGCAGCGGAAATAAGAGTCGGGGCATAATTGGGTTATCACCAAAGCACATGACATTTACTATTATGTTTCATAATTAATGAAGTCAAAGTTACATTCTCAAACATCCAAACATGTTCATTCAATACAAGGGAAAATAACCAAACATAACAATCCAAATACTAAATCGTTTTATTTCTTCTAATCCAGGTCCTATGTGTTCCTAGCTGCTGCTGGTTCACCTGTATCATGTGTAAAATGGGAGGTTTTGGGTCAACATAAGTTGGCGAGTGAACCTTATTAGATAAACATTTGATAATGATTTTATGGTTAGTTTATCAATAAAATATTGTGCATAATCATAAAAGAGCACATGTAAGTAATCAAACATTGGCAAATAGCAGTTACAATTATAACATACATTAACACTTGATAGCATACATGAATATACCAATATCATACGATAACTAACATAAATGAACTGTGCGATCAAGGCTCAATCAAACGAAGCCGATCGTATTGCATGAACTGGAAATGTAAATTGAACTGTGCGCTCAAGGCTCAATCAAATGGAGCCGAACGTATTGCATGAACTGGAAATGTAAATTGAACTGTGCACTCAAGGCTCAATCAAACGGAGCCGAGCGTATTGCATGTATTGAATGTAAAATGAAATGACCGATCAAGGCTCAATCAAACGGAGCCGATCGTGCGGGCACGCCACAGATCAACCGCATAATAAAATGGGGATCAAGCTCAACCTCGATGGATGGGGAGCTGCGGCCTCGGCAAATGCATGTACTGAAATAATAATTTGCATCCAATAATAACTACTTAACAGCAACAAACTAATACACATGTCATGATATGATGTATGCACAATAATTTCGTTATAATATGTAAATAAACAAAGACACATGATACACCCCAAAACGTGATTAAAACGGGGAATTTGAAAGGTTCACTCACATTGGTGCGTTGAATTTGAGATGGTGAGATGCGCACGATTTAGATGAGCGAGTCGACGAGGAAAACTAACCTAAATAATAATGGAAAAATATATTGAGTGGATGAATGTTATTAAGGATTTTAATGAAATTTTAGATATATTTTTATGAGTTTATGGCTATTTTCTATCTTTAAAAATGTTATTTTTAAGTATTTTTAATTGATTTTTAAATTAAATTAAATAAATAAATATATAAAAAAATATTATTTTTTTACTGTTGACCGTTGACCGTTGACCGGTTCGGTCAGCGGTAAATTCCTGCGCCGGGCGGGATTCGAACCGGCGACCTTCCATTCACGTGCACGTAGCTCAACCAGCTGAGCTACGTGACTAACCCGTTATAAACTCGGTTTTAATTATATTTATTTACTTATTTGAATTAACCGAAAATTCCTTTATTTTGCAAAAACGTTTTAATTCCATGGACCGGTGCTCGGGACAGGATTCGAACGCGCGACGTGAAGTTTATCTTGCACACAGTCCACCGCTGGACTGTGTGTCTAACCCGGTTATATTCTTGATTTATATTATACTTAACAACTACCCGTTTCAACCCGGGTTAGTTCATGATTAAAAAAAAAGAATGTTATTACACAAGCGTGCGCGTAGCAAGGATCGAACTCGGGACGTGAATATGAAATTTGCACACAGTCCACCGCTGGACTGTGTGTCTAACCCGTTTATAATTCGGATTTTAATTACTCTTATATTCTGATAGAACTTCATCTTCTTCACCGATTACACAGGCAACGTAACTCGACTGATTACGATTGATTTGTGGTTTACAAAGTTTTTAGACATTAACAGCAATTCAAGAGTAAGGAATGGAGAGAGTTTAAGGAACAGAATTTACCGATTGAAGATAATCACAGAAATCCGGCGAAGGTTTGTCGGTATTGGAAATGAACTCCGACTGTTGAACCAATTAACAGCGTTGATCGATTACTCATAAAGTTGTCTTACTTAAACAAGGTTTAAAAGAAGTTTTGGATATCATACCAGTTCACAGTTGGATTCCGGCAGTCTCAGAAACTTTCCAGCGAAGATAAGATTTCCGATATACGTTGGCTAAGATTGATTCTGATGATGGAGTTGTGTTAGAGATTGACTAATCACATGTTTTAAACAAAAAGAGTCGAAGGAATTACCGTGAGAATGTGAGTCCCGGTTTTCCGGTGACTTGCAGAAAAATTCCGGCGAACAGATTCAGAAGATCTTATGGTTCAGGAATGCGACGAAAATGAAATTGGATATTGTTGTGATAGTTCTGAATCGTGTAAATGATCTGGAGCTCGAAATAAAACAGAACTTGATGAAATTTTTCGGTTTCAAAAGCCGAAATGATAAAGCTTAATGTTCAATCAATTCTGACTTAATTAGAAACCGTCGCATATCGGTTATAACTGAAATGGTGAGGTAAACAATCGATTTAACGATTGGTTTGCCGATTATCGGTTTTCAGATGGCATCAACGATTAAATCGAGTTTGCGTATAAGATCCAATTGTTTGCCTAGTGTTAACAGAAAAACACATTGTGGCGGAGTGGTTTAGTGAAAGAAAGTTAAGTTGTTTTGAAGGCTTGGCTGACCCGGGTTCGAGTCCCGGCAGGTACAAATGTTTTTTATTTATTTTATTTTAACTTTTTATCAAATATAATTTTTATAGTTTAGTTTATTTATTAATTATGTAACGTTTAAACTCAAAATAATCATAAATAATTAACGAATCTTTTATAACATGGTACAAGATTACAAAACAGAGCGGGTTTTGGAGACCCGATTTTTACAAATGTTACACCCATGAATGATAAATCGACCAAACGACCTTAGGGGGTAGTTTAAAAATGAGTTTTATAAGAAAGTCCAACTTGCGGTAGTATAATGATAAATGGCATAAGTCGTTTTGGCTTAACGCCTCATAACGGGTCTTTTTCGTAAAGTGTCAAACCGAAGGGTAGGATTTAAAAATATATCACTTCCTATAACCAATCCAACACAAGTATAGTTGTGGTGGAAAATAAATAAATATCCTAGTATGGAAATGAGAAGTAAGGTAAAGGAAAGTGAGACTAAAGCTTAAGTGCTTAAACTCTTAACGGGTCAAAAAAATGGATATATGCATAAACCGGGAATGGGTGCGTAATTCATAAGAATTAAGAATCTGGAATTTGGATTCCGGGTTAATTATGTAAGAAAACATTTTATGGACATTTAGAAACTAGTTTCATAGGAAACGGGCAAAAATGTAATAAGTTACAAAAGTTTTCGTAACAAAAACAGAAAAAACGGAAAAGTTCTTACGACGGCCATTTTAAGCTACGGTGGTCATCTGTAGTCTACGGCTAGCAACCGTTGAATAAAACAGGAAATAATATTTTACGGACATGTTACCATAAGTCCCGAGTCGTTTTTTAAATGATCGGGACTTGAAACGGGTCGAACGGACCATTTAACAAATCTGCAGCAAAACTGCTGCAGAAGGCACCGTCGCCGACGCAACACATTGGTTCCGACGTGTTAACCTACTGCCTATGGCTGTCTTGACCCGACACAATTATCTGTATGGCGTCGCCGACGCCACCTCGGAAATCAATTATTTAGATTTGATTTTTTAAGCAAGTCTATTATGTTTTGCTTTCGGAAATTTGCTATAAAACTAATAATTTGCAAATTTCCATTTTAGGATTACCGCAAACGCTTTTGGATGACGATCAAGCTTAGCGAAGAAACGAACACGATCAAAGCTCAAGCTTCCGCACTTGGTTTTGTTGTTACGCAACCAAATGACGATACGTCAAAATGTTAATGTGGATAACGTTTTTATAAAAATTAGTGAAGCATATTCGCATTTACTCGTTTAAATGTGAAATTTTTATAGAGATTTAAATAAATAAAGAACGGTCTTACAATTACACATTAAGTTATGACAACAAATAATAAAAAAATATATTTATGTTATATTTAAACAACATTATTAGTTATATACAGGATTAGATCTTTGAGAACCAAGAAAATCAGTCTTGGCCATTCATCATGTTTGACTTTTTTTTTCATTTTATTTAAAGAATCAAAGGGATGGTTAACGAACAAAAACAACAAATTTCATTAATTAAGTTAAAAGAATGAACATGAACAAAGGTTGTGTTCATTCGTTTATGTTCGTGAACGTTCGATAATATGTTCATTTATGTTCGCTCGTTTATGTTCATTTAAAGATTTTTATATGCTATATTTTTGTTTTATTGTTTTTAATTATTAAAAATTTGGACCCAGTTATACTATATGTCCCCCCTCCCCCAACATCCCTCATTTGACAATTTCAATTTTAGTTTGAATTAAAGCTTAACAAACTTCTTAATTTTGTGTTAATTATATTTCTGTTTCTTCTGATAATTATGTCAAATTTGTTCGGATAATACGTTAAGTGTTTATTTTTTTGGTGGATGCTTCGTAATTTTGGTGGTGAAAAATGTAGATTTTATTCTAAAATGAATATATGTTTATGTGTATTCATTTGTGTTTATAAATGTTGTTTGTATTGCTTTATGTTTATGAGCATTTGTTTGACTTTATTTGCGTTTGGTAAGTGTTCATGATCAGTTCATGAGACATTCATTTCCTTAATGAACAAACACAATCAAGGCCTTGTTTATGTTCATTCGGTTTATTTACAACCCTAGGCGTGTACCACAACCAACAAAAAGAAAAAAAAGAAATGAGATTATGGTTCATTATGTATAAATTATTTATATATATATATATATATATATATATATATATATATAAGGTAAGTATAGAGGAAAAATCTATGTGAGTTCAAAAAAACTCATGAAACTCTATGGATGAACCACATGTTGCCATGTGTTACAACTTTTTCAGACTTCTGACACGTAGCAGTTTTTGTCTTGAGAGAAAGAGTATGTGCGACACCCTTTTCATCCGTTACTTATATGTAACATAACATGTTACACTTTGTTATAGTTTTCAACAGTAGATTTTTGCAGGTTTTATAAAGTGTAACGTTGTCGAACTTAGGTTTTATGAGTTTCTAATGTGTGGTGTATATAAAAATATGTTACATTTTTTATAGAAAAATTTTAGTCTAACAGACAAAACGTGTTACACATCATGTGTCAGACAAAAATATGAAAAAAAGAAAAAAAGAAAAAATGATATATTTACTTTTGTCAGTCTGGTAAATGGTCAGAAAAGTTGTTTTTTATAACATACAATTTCAACCATAGATTTTTTTAATGGATGGTGAAGATTGAGTTTTCTTGAACTTAAAGGGGTTTTCTCTATATCTACACACACACACACACACACACACACACACACACACACACACACATATATATATATATATATATATATATATATATATATATATATATATATATATATATATATATATATATATATTATGAGTTCAATGGGGATACTAAAAAAGTGGGAACCTAAGGATCCATGCATTTAACATGTTAATAATATCATAAAAGTTCAGCTTAAAATGCTAAAAAATATATTTTTTTTTCAAAATTGTTTTTGGAACTTTTGCCTTTAAAGATGTGTAGAAGCTATTACAATAATAAATCTTTTTTTTTTGAACTTTTTTTCCTGTTTTAACTGTCTTTTCATATTTTTGTTTTCTTTTTTCGTTTTAGAATATTTTTATTAAAATGACTTCTACTATTTATATGCAAGCGCTTTGAAAAAAATTGAAAAATTAATTTTTAATATGTTACATGCATTGTTCTCTGGTTCCTAGTTTTTTAGTGTTCGTCATTGAACCATCCCTTGTATATATGAACAAAAAATCATAAGTTTTTATGTCAAATTATCACCCATTTATAATAAGTTTTGTTGATTAAATGTTCAAAATAGGTTTAAATTGATTTATATTGAATTTTTAGGTAAAAATAAACCCAAAAATAATATGTTATCAAAACCAGGCGAAAAAAAAAAAGAAAAAGAGAATATGTTGACCAAATATCTTGGACGGCCTAGATATCTTACTATCACTATATTACGTAACGATGGATGCATTTGCCCAACATGAGTTATAGTGTGATCGTATTATATCATGTTTTTATAAATATTAAAACTTGAACTAGCATATAAACCAACCTAAAATTTACCATCTTTTATAAGCACACCGACATACATCAATATATATATATATATATATATATATATATATATATATATATATATATATATATATATATATATATATATATATATATATAGTTAAGATCCGGTACAAAATGTCTTTTATCTAGAAAGTATAGAAATCGGGTCAAACGAACTTCGATATTTTTGTGAGTGTGTTGTCTATATTATATAGAGTGGTTGTGGGCATAGTCGTCAAAGGCTCAAGACGCACTCATGGTGCACAGGGAGAGCCTTAGGGCTCAACATAAGGTGCTTAAAAAACATATCTTTTTAGACGAGTCGTGTAGTAAAAGATATAGTTTTTAGGGATTTTGCACATGTTTTAGGCTTATTTAGGGATAGTTTAAGTTGTTTTAGGTTGTTTACAGGCTTGCTTAAGGTTCTTATAATTGTTTCAAACATGTTCAAACTTATTCAAACAATTTTTTACCAGAATTCCGTTGGAATTTGGCCCAAAATACGTCTGAGGGCCTGAAAAGTGAGCCTAGACGCAGATCTAGGTGAGCCTTGACAACAGAGATTGTGAGTGGAGAAGAAAGAAAATCTTGTTAATCAATAAAAGGTTTGAAGAATAGAAAAAAGCATAATGATAAAAATATAAAAAATATTATTTAATTAAAAGATATTAATAATTTTTAACGTAATTATATAGAAAAAGATAGATGACTCATTAAATGATTTTCTCTATTCATTGCTATAATCTATTCCTAAGCAGTAAATGTATTAAATTAAAAAGATATAAACAAATATACTACAGTTTTATTATATACATCAAAGGTTTGTGCACATATCACTTTTTTAATATATGTTAAATACAGCAAAGTGTTGTCCCGTCAAATGTATATAGGGCAGTAATTTGAAGGATATGACATTTCACACGTTGTATGTAAAGTCACTTCTCATTTCTTTCTTCCTGCCCTTTTTTAGTAAGGACACTATGCACCTATATTAATACATTTTTTTTATCCCACTGCACGTATCATATGCTCAATAAAATAATAATTTAAACCGAATTAATTCATCATTAAATCAAGAACTTTTTGTACTTTCTTTCATTTCAATAATAGTTGTATTTAATATTTGACCCTTGGTTTCTTTCATTTCAATGATAGCTGTATTCAATATTTGACCGTTGGTAGTAAAAAATTGTATGTTCTAAAGTTAAATGTTACTTATTTATTAATTAAAAAAATGTACCAACTATAAAAGAGTTATATTGTACAACGAAGATTTAATTATGTTTTGTCTTTTATATATCAAAGATCTAAATCAAAAAGTTTCCCTATAAACGGATCAAATAAAGTCCAAAGTTGTTCTAAACTTTTTACTGATATTCTATTATTTTTATAAATGATAAAAACATATTAATATTAAAGAGCTTAAATAAAGTTTAGTGACTAGAATTTTGCATTTTAAATGTTATCTAGCCTAACAACCAACTATCGTGACTTGTATTTCTTGGAATAAATGCGGAATTTGTAAGCAAAATAACACTAGTACATTCAAGTCTTTGATAAAAACACATACAAGGACAGGGTATTCGAAACATGAATGTGAATTTATAAGTCGCTTTGTCTTTAGTAGTTCGGTTTTGCAATATAAAAGTGGTTATAACGTAGCTTGATGTCCGTTTACATGCTCTTTGTTTGTAATTTGTTGTTTTGCCATTTTATTGAAAAAAATTCAAAATTCAAAAGTGGGTTTTATTTTATCCTTTCTCAAATACGAAAGGGCGAAGATAAGTTTCAAGGAAACGATTGACGACTTCTGTTTGATCGTCGGTTTGCAGGCGGTAGGCACTGGAAGGAAGCAACTTAGTCCCCATTTGTTTGAACAACTCCTTCCAAAAACGACTAATAAATAATGGGTCGTGGTTTGATACAATGGCTTTTGGAAGCCCATGTAGATGGTTGATTTCCCTCATAAATGTGGTCACTAAGGAGACGACCGTTGATGTAAAAGAATTTATACATCTTTTCACGTCAAATTTATCCCCGTTATGGAAAGCTATTTGTATTTCATTGATTTTGGTACTCATTTGAGTTATTTGTGAAAATGAAGGTCTAGGCTTCGGCCCGGTGATAAAACGAAGGCTTTTGGAGCATATTGGAACAAAAAGGAGTATTCCAACAAACTGCTAGATACGACACTATCATGCCAACCCCAGGCATGATCATGCCTAGTCATCCAACTCCGACACCATTGTGAACACTATCACCAACACACACCAACACCAGCCAAGTCCGAAGAATCACCGACTTGTATGATCATGCAAGCCCCAGGCACAATCGTGCCTAGCCAAAATCGTTCCAAAAGCAATCAGTTCATAAGCATGCATTGATGGTTACTAATGAAACATTGACTGGCACGAGGATGCCAACACGTGGCACGATAATGCCAACACCTAGCACGATCGGGCCCTCCTCGAGAACTTTTGAGTGTTATTTTTCTAGATATGGTTTCAAACAAGATTGACAGACGAAAAACAAGACGACACAAACCAAACACCATCGTCCAAAGACTGGCATGATTGTGCCAAACGTTTAGTAGCTTAAATACGTGTTTCAGCTCATTTGCAAAGGGAGTTGGGTCTTGTAGTCAAGTTTCCTCTAAAAACATCTGCACTTGGAAGGAAGTTGAAGCCAAGGAGAAGATTACACCACTTCAAAACTTGATCATTAATGTGCGCAAAATGCAACATATAAATTACATCAAACAAGACATAAAATCAATCCTTTTTCGGTACTAACGTTGGAAAAAGCATGTTTCTCTGTTTACTTTTAAACTACAGGATCCAAAGAGCTTAAACGAACAAAAGAAGCAAATTAACAGACAAAACCAACACAAATACAAATGTAACATTTGTATAAATCGGGTCTCCAAAACCCGCTCCGTTTTGTAATCAAATACCAAGATATGAAATTACATTAAATATTTATGAGTATTTCGAGTTTAAACGTTACATAATTAATATATAAACTAAACTATAAAAATTATATTTGATAAAAAGTTAAAATAAAATAAATAAAAAATATTTGGAGCTGACCGGACTCGAACCCGGGTCAACTGCCTCCAATGACTTATCTCTCCGTCTCCAAACCACTCCGCCACCAATTGTTTTCTGTTAACATTATGAAAGCAATTGAATTTTATACGCATACACGACTTAACGGTTTATGATATCTGAATAACGGAAATCGGTAGCCGAATCGCCAAATCAGTTTTTGTTCGCATAGTTAACTTATAACCGATGAATATCGGTTTCTAATTAAAGTTCAGATTGAATGAACTTCAAGTTTGGGTTTTTGAAACCGAAAGACATTCAAGCTCCAAATAATTCAGATTCCAATCATTTATACGATTCAGAACCGTCTCAAATACACTCCAATCCCTTTTCGTCGTGTTTTCAAGTCCTTTGAGCATAAGAAAACTGTCGCCGGAATTCTCTACAAAATCTCGCCGGAAAACCGTGTTCAACTCAAACCAGTAAGATTTTCCTCTCTTGCTGTTTCAATCTATTGTTAGGACACTACTAACATTAAACCGGCACTCAAAACCAGTCACAGAAGACTTGCTGGATTTTCTGGGTTCGCCGGAGAAACTCTGGAATTCGCCGGAAACACGCTAGTTAACGGTAAACACATTCAATCGTGCTAATAATCCATGTACTCTGGTTCAATTTCAAATCTAACTCTTTAATTCTGTTGTTAGACTCTCTCAGCCGGAGGTTCAAAAACAGAGTTACCTGTTCTCTCGCCGGACTTTCTGAAGAAGACGACCTGTCCGGTATTTCTTTTCCCCAAACTGTTCGGTTTGTTCATTCAAACTAGTAATCATGTTATTTAAGTAGTAGAACCCTGAACCAGTGGTCTGAGTAAAAACCGGTAATTATAGTGAAGAAGACGAACCTAAAAACAGGTTAAGAGTAATTAAAATTCGGATAGTTAACGGGTTAGACACACAGTCCAGCGGTGGACTGTGTGCAAAGTTTATATACGAGTCCCGAGTTCGATCCTTACTACACACACACTGCGTAATAACATTCCTTTTTATTCATAAAACTAACCGGGTTAGATCGAGTAGTTGTTAAGTATAATATAATTCAAGAATATAACCGGGTTAGACACACAGTCCAGCGGTGGACTGTGTGCAAAACAAACTGCACGTCACGCGATCGAATCCCGTCACAAACACCGGTTCAATGAGATTAAAACGTTTTGTAAAATAAAGGAATTTTCGGTAAGTTCGAATAAGTGCATAAATATAATTAAAACTGGAATCCTAACGGGTTAGTCACGTAGCTCAGTTGGTAGAGCTACGTGCGCGTGAACGGAAGGTCACCGGTTCGAATCCCGCTCGGCGCAAGTATTACCGCTGACCGAACCGGTCAACGGTCAACGGTCAACGGTCAAACAGTAAAAAAATATTATTTTTTTTAAATATTTATTTGTTTAATTTAAATTAAAAATCAATTAAAAATACTTAAAAATAACATTTCTAAGGATAGAAAATAGCCATAAACTCACAAAAATATATCTAAAAATCCCATTAAAATCTTTAATAAAATCCATCCATTTAATATATTTTCCCATTATAATTTAGGTCAGTGATTCCTCGTTGACTCGCTCCGTCTAAATCGTGCGCATCTCACCAACTCAAATCCAACGCACCCAATGTGAGTGAACCCTTCAAATTCTCCGTTTTAATCACATTTTTTGGGTGTATCATGTGTCTTGTTTACTTACTTATTATAACTAAGTTATTGTGCATATATCATATCATGACATGTGTGTTAGTTGTTGCTGATAAGTAGTTATTATTGTTTGCAAATTATTATTTCAGTACATGCAATTGCTGAGGCCGCAGCTCCCCATCCCTCGAGGTTGAGTTTGATCCCCATTTTATTATGCGGTTGATCAGGGCGTGCCCGCACGATCGGCTCCGTTTGATTGAGCCTTGATCGGTCATTTTATTTACATTTCAATACATGCAATACGCTCGGCTCCGTTTGATTGAGCCTTGAGCACACAGTTCAATTTACATTTTCAGTTCATGCAATACGATCGGCTCCGTTTGATTGAGCCTCGATCTCACAGTTCATTTATGTTAATTATCATATGATGTTGGTATGTTCATGTATGCTATCGATTGTTAATGTATGTTATAATTGTAACCGATGTTGCCATTGCTTGATTTCATACATATGCTCTTATATGATTATGCACAATATTTTATTGATAAACTAACCAGAAATTCATTATTAAATGTTTATCTATAAGGTTCACTCGCCAACTTATGTTGACCCAAAAACCTCCCATTTTACACATGATACAGGTGAACCAGCAGCAGCTAGGAACACGTAGGATCTGGATTAAAAGAAATAAAACGATTTAGTATTGGGAATATTATGTTTGGTTATTTTCCTTTGTAATGAATGAACATGTTTGAACGTTTGAGAAATGTAACTTTGACTTCATTTAATAATGGAACATAATAGTAAATGTCATGTGCTTTGGTGATAACCCAATTATGCCCCGACTCTTATTTCCGCTGCGGGTCGGGGTGTGACAGATTGGTATCAGAGCCATGACTATAGGGATATAGGATAGGTTATTAGACCCTTAGAGCCTATACTATAGTCGACTAGAAACTTATAAGAATTTTGTGTGTTATATGCCAAATTTCATGATGTTTATATGTTTATGTTAAAATGTTACATTTGATATTGTTCAAGCATGTTCATAAGCATGTTCAAGCATGTTCATAAGATGGAAAACGTTTTCTTAAACTGCGATTGTCCTGAGGATCGCAAAGTTCGTTATGCCACCGGGAGACTACTTGGTGTAGCTCTCACTTGGTGGAATACGGAGAAAGGAAAGAGGGGAACGGAAGATGCGATGGCCTTAACTTGGGAGGAGTTAAGGGAAATCATGACTAGGCGATTCTGTCCTAGGAGTGAAATTAAGAAATTGGAAGATGAATTTCATGCCCTGAAGCAAAAAGATGGTGATCACTCTACTTACAACAAAAAGTTCTTGGAGTTGAACCAGATGGTACCAAACTTATTCACTCCAACCTACCGTCTGATCGAACATTACATTCGAGGACTTCCCTCGAAAATCCAAGATTCGGTCCTCAGCGTTTCACCGGTAACACTCGAAGCTGCCATGGAGTTGGCAACAGAACTGACCGAAAACCGAATTCGCAATGGGAAGTTCAAGGAAGAAAAGAAGAAAACCCCTGCTGAGGGACAAACCTCAAACCACCACACTTCTTCCTCTAAATTTGCTAACAAGAGGAAGCGTAAGAACAGGAACTTTGCAGTCACCCACACCAACACCCCTGTTCCTGCTGCACCCATCACTCAAGCCACTCCTCCACCCGCGCCATACAAAAGACCATACACAGGACCACTACCAAAATGTAACCGTTGTCAGTATCACCACTCCCCTGACTACCCTTGCCAATACTGTACCAGCTGCGGTCGCGCTGGACACACTGTTCAACACTGCCGCGCGCCTCAACGAACAAACCGCCATCAACCTATAACCCAAACCCACCAACAATTTTTGGGTCAAGCCCAACAACAACAACCATTTCCACCCACTCAACATTTAGCCCAAACATACTATCAACCCAACTACCCTATGGGCCAACCTATGCGGGCATGTTTCAATTGTGGAGATCCAAGTCATTTCAGGAACACATGTCCAAGACTGGTTAATATTATTCATGCTCAGGCCCAAGCCAATCCTGTGAATCAAGCGAACCAAGCTCCTCCACCTGCTAGGGGAAGGGCTTTCAATATTAACGCAAACCAGGCCAGAGCTGACGGCAATGTGGTCAACGGTACGTTTCTTATAAATGGTAGATATGCCTCTATGTTATTTGATACTGGTGCGGATAGAAGTTTCGTGTCATTAGAGTTTGAACCCATCTTAAGTAAAAATCGAGATAAGCTCGCGGAATCCATAACAGTAGAAGTTGCAGATGGAAAACCAGTTTCGTTAGACTCTATTTTGCGCAACTGTACGCTCACCCTAAACGACCACGATTTCTCAGTCGATCTTATTCCTATGAAGCTGGGAAGTTTCGACATCATAGTCGGAATGGATTGGCTCAGTCAGCATAATGCGGAAGTTGTATGCCGTGAGAAATTTATTCGTATTCCTCTTTCAAACGGTCAGACTCTTCAAATTATTGAGAAAACCTCGGCGAAAGGACTCAACTTAATGTCTTGCCTTCAAGCTCAAAAATACCTTCGCAAGAATTATGTCGCGTTTTTAGCCCATATCATCAAGAAGGGAACCGCAGAAAAGAAACTTGAAGATATTCCTGTTGTAAAAGATTTTCCACAAGTTTTTCCTGACGACATTTCAGGACTTCCTCCAATTAGAGATGTCGAATTTCGTATCGATCTTATACCTGGTGCTACACCAGTGGCAAAATCTCCATATAGGTTAGCCCCCTCTGAAATGCAAGAGCTAGCCAGTCAATTGCAAGAGTTGACTGACAAGGGATTTATACGCCCCAGCTCATCGCCTTGGGGTGCACCTGTACTCTTTGTAAAGAAGAAGGATGGATCTTTTCGCAAGTGCATCGACTACAGAGAGCTCAACAAGTTAACTATCAAAAATCGATATCCTTTACCTCGTATAGATGACCTTCTTGACCAACTACAAGGTGCCAGTTGCTTTTCGAAAATCGACCTTCGATCTGGCTATCATCAGCTTAGAGTGCATGAAGAAGACGTCCCTAAAACTGCTTTTCGAACTCGATATGGTCACTATGAATTCATGGTTATGCCGTTTGGATTAACCAACGCACCAGCTGTTTTCATGGACCTAATGAATAGAGTCTGCAAACCTTACCTTGATCGATTTGTTATTGTGTTCATTGACGATATTCTTATCTATTCAAAATCCAAAGCTGATCATGAGCGTCATCTGCGACTTGTTCTTGCACTTCTAGAAAAGGAAAAGCTTTATGCCAAGTTCTCTAAATGTGAATTCTGGTTAAAAGAGGTGCAATTTCTTGGGCATGTAGTCAATGACAAAGGAATACATGTGGACCCATCAAAGATCAAAGCAGTTCAGGAATGGCAAGCTCCACGTACGCCAACTGAAGTAAGGTCTTTTCTTGGACTTGCTGGTTACTATCGTCGATTCATTTCAAACTTCTCTCGCATTGCGGTGCCACTCACGGCTTTAACCCATAAAGGGAAACCATTTGTATGGGGGCCCAAGCAAGAAGAAGCTTTTCAAACTCTCAAGCGAAAACTTTGTGATGCACCAATCCTCACTCTTCCTGAAGGTTGTGATGATTTTGTAGTCTATTGCGACGCGTCAGGACAAGGATTAGGTTGCGTTCTCATGCAAAGAGGGAAAGTCATAGCTTATGCCTCAAGGCAACTCAAGACACACGAAAAGAACTACACCACTCATGACCTTGAACTTGGAGCCGTTGTATTCGCTCTTAAGATATGGAGACATTATCTTTATGGTACGAAGTGTGAAATATACACTGACCATAAGAGTCTTCAACATATCTTCAATCAGAAAGAGTTAAATATGAGGCAACGAAGATGGGTCGAACTCCTAAATGATTACGACTGTGAAATCAGATACCACCCTGGTAAAGCAAATGTGGTGGCTGATGCACTTAGTCGAAAGGGTTATGCGAACTCCATTCATCTTCTATGTTCGCAAATTATAACCAATATTAAGGATCAAATTCGAGAAGCTCAACACGTTTCCATAACAGAGGAAGATGTACAAAAGGAGATGTCCTATGGAGCCGAGCTAAAGCTGGAAACTAAATCTGATGGTATTTTGTATTACCTAGATCGTATATGGATTCCTAACCATATCAATCTTCGTGAAACACTCATGCATGAAGCCCATAAGTCGCGATATTCTATACACCCAGGAGCCGATAAGATGTATCAAGACCTAAGGTACACCTATTGGTGGCCTGGAATGAAGAAAGATATTGCCGTTTTTGTTTCCAAGTGTCTCACTTGTTCTAAAGTAAAGGCTGAACACCAAAGACCCTCAGGACTTCTGGTCCAACCAGAGATACCTGTCTGGAAGTGGGAAAATATAACCATGGATTTCATTACCGGGTTACCTCGCACTTCTAGTGGGTATGACACTATATGGGTGATTATTGACCGACTCACAAAATCAGCTCACTTTATTCCTATTCGAGAAGATTTCAAGAACGAAAAGCTTGCTCGTATTTATATCAACGAAATCGTCAGCCGACATGGAGTTCCGTTAAGTATTATTTCTGATCGTGATGGTCGTTTCACCTCACGAACATGGCAGGCAGTACAATCCGCTATGGGAACTCGACTAGATCTCAGTACCCGCCTATCATCCTCAAACTGATGGACAGTCTGAGCGCACCATTCAAACCCTTGAGGACATGCTTAGAGCATGTGTCATAGACTTCAAGGGAAATTGGGACGCCCACCTACCGTTAGTCGAATTTTCGTACAACAACAGTTATCATTCTAGCATCGGTATGGCACCTTTTGAAGCTTTATATGGTCGAAAGTGTCGATCTCCTGTTTGTTGGCACGAAATTTGGGGAAGCACAAATTACTGGTCCAGAATTGATCCAAGAAACCACAGATAAGATTCATCAAATCCGAAACAATCTTCTAGCGGCTCAAAGTCGTCAAAAGAGTTACGCAGATAAACGACGGAAGCCCTTGGAGTTTAGCGTTGGTGATCATGTGCTTTTAAAAGTGTCACCGTGGAAGGGAGTAGTTCGTTTAGGTCAAAAGGGAAAGCTAGCACCACGTTACGCAGGACCTTTCAAGATACTCGAAAGAGTAGGTCCTGTAGCTTACAAGCTTGACCTACCGGAAGAACTTGACAGAATTCATCCCACATTCCACGTGTCGAACTTGAAGAAGTGCCTCGCTGACGAGAATCTTCATATTCCACTTTAGGATATTCAGATTGATGAATCCATGCATTTTATTGAAAGGCCAGTAGAGATTATGGACTATGGAGAAAAGCGTCTGCGTCGAAGTCGCATTCCTATTGTTAGGGTACGCTGGGAGTCGAAACGGGGACCTGAGTTTACTTGGGAACGTGAAGACTCAATGCGTGAAAAATACCCTCATCTTTTCCCTACTACTTCAACTGTTTAAATTTCGGGACGAAATTCCTAAAAGTAGGGGATACTGTAACATTTGTATAAATCGGGTCTCCAAAACCCGCTCCGTTTTGTAATCAAATACCAAGATATGAAATTACATTAAATATTTATGAGTATTTCGAGTTTAAACGTTACATAATTAATATATAAACTAAACTATAAAAATTATATTTGATAAAAAGTTAAAATAAAATAAATAAAAAATATTTGGAGCTGACCGGACTCGAACCCGGGTCAACTGCCTCCAATGACTTATCTCTCCGTCTCCAAACCACTCCGCCACCAATTGTTTTCTGTTAACATTATGAAAGCAATTGAATTTTATACGCATACACGACTTAACGGTTTATGATATCTGAATAACGGAAATCGGTAGCCGAATCGCCAAATCAGTTTTTGTTCGCATAGTTAACTTATAACCGATGAATATCGGTTTCTAATTAAAGTTCAGATTGAATGAACTTCAAGTTTGGGTTTTTGAAACCGAAAGACATTCAAGCTCCAAATAATTCAGATTCCAATCATTTATACGATTCAGAACCGTCTCAAATACACTCCAATCCCTTTTCGTCGTGTTTTCAAGTCCTTTGAGCATAAGAAAACTGTCGCCGGAATTCTCTACAAAATCTCGCCGGAAAACCGTGTTCAACTCAAACCAGTAAGATTTTCCTCTCTTGCTGTTTCAATCTATTGTTAGGACACTACTAACATTAAACCGGCACTCAAAACCAGTCACAGAAGACTTGCTGGATTTTCTGGGTTCGCCGGAGAAACTCTGGAATTCGCCGGAAACACGCTAGTTAACGGTAAACACATTCAATCGTGCTAATAATCCATGTACTCTGGTTCAATTTCAAATCTAACTCTTTAATTCTGTTGTTAGACTCTCTCAGCCGGAGGTTCAAAAACAGAGTTACCTGTTCTCGCCGGACTTTCTGAAGAAGACGACCTGTCCGGTATTTCTTTTCCCCAAACTGTTCGGTTTGTTCATTCAAACTAGTAATCATGTTATTTAAGTAGTAGAACCCTGAACCAGTGGTCTGAGTAAAAACCGGTAATTATAGTGAAGAAGACGAACCTAAAAACAGGTTAAGAGTAATTAAAATTCGGATAGTTAACGGGTTAGACACACAGTCCAGCGGTGGACTGTGTGCAAAGTTTATATACGAGTCCCGAGTTCGATCCTTACTACACACACACTGCGTAATAACATTCCTTTTTATTCATAAAACTAACCGGGTTAGATCGAGTAGTTGTTAAGTATAATATAATTCAAGAATATAACCGGGTTAGACACACAGTCCAGCGGTGGACTGTGTGCAAAACAAACTGCACGTCACGCGATCGAATCCCGTCACAAACACCGGTTCAATGAGATTAAAACGTTTTGTAAAATAAAGGAATTTTCGGTAAGTTCGAATAAGTGCATAAATATAATTAAAACTGGAATCCTAACGGGTTAGTCACGTAGCTCAGTTGGTAGAGCTACGTGCGCGTGAACGGAAGGTCACCGGTTCGAATCCCGCTCGGCGCAAGTATTACCGCTGACCGAACCGGTCAACGGTCAACGGTCAACGGTCAAACAGTAAAAAAATATTATTTTTTTAAAATATTTATTTGTTTAATTTAAATTAAAAATCAATTAAAAATACTTAAAAATAACATTTCTAAGGATAGAAAATAGCCATAAACTCACAAAAATATATCTAAAAATCCCATTAAAATCTTTAATAAAATCCATCCATTTAATATATTTTCCCATTATAATTTAGGTCAGTGATTCCTCGTTGACTCGCTCCGTCTAAATCGTGCGCATCTCACCAACTCAAATCCAACGCACCCAATGTGAGTGAACCCTTCAAATTCTCCGTTTTAATCACATTTTTTGGGTGTATCATGTGTCTTGTTTACTTACTTATTATAACTAAGTTATTGTGCATATATCATATCATGACATGTGTGTTAGTTGTTGCTGATAAGTAGTTATTATTGTTTGCAAATTATTATTTCAGTACATGCAATTGCTGAGGCCGCAGCTCCCCATCCCTCGAGGTTGAGTTTGATCCCCATTTTATTATGCGGTTGATCAGGGCGTGCCCGCACGATCGGCTCCGTTTGATTGAGCCTTGATCGGTCATTTTATTTACATTTCAATACATGCAATACGCTCGGCTCCGTTTGATTGAGCCTTGAGCACACAGTTCAATTTACATTTTCAGTTCATGCAATACGATCGGCTCCGTTTGATTGAGCCTCGATCTCACAGTTCATTTATGTTAATTATCATATGATGTTGGTATGTTCATGTATGCTATCGATTGTTAATGTATGTTATAATTGTAACCGATGTTGCCATTGCTTGATTTCATACATATGCTCTTATATGATTATGCACAATATTTTATTGATAAACTAACCAGAAATTCATTATTAAATGTTTATCTATAAGGTTCACTCGCCAACTTATGTTGACCCAAAAACCTCCCATTTTACACATGATACAGGTGAATCAGCAGCAGCTAGGAACACGTAGGATCTGGATTAGAAGAAATAAAACGATTTAGTATTGGGAATATTATGTTTGGTTATTTTCCTTTGTAATGAATGAACATGTTTGAACGTTTGAGAAATGTAACTTTGACTTCATTTAATAATGGAACATAATAGTAAATGTCATGTGCTTTGGTGATAACCCAATTATGCCCCGACTCTTATTTCCGCTGCGGGTCGGGGTGTGACAACAAAGAAGGAGGATTGACACAACTTGCCAAACCCCCATTCACATCCAAGACAACAAAAATAACGAAGACAAAAACTTAGGCACGGGTCATGCCCAGTCAAAGATTCTCTCCAGATTTGCCAAGTCAAGTCAACATGGGCCATGGTCAACTTTCAGATTTGCAGAATCTGGGAAAATACAAGTACACTAACCAAGGGGCCGTGCTCTGTCACCACGGGGCGTGTTGGTACAACGACCTGACATGTTCAGTTAATTATGGGAGAGAAAAAGTCTACCATGGGGTCGTGCCAGGAGGGCACGGGGTCGTGGTCACCTTCTGTTTCCAGCTATAAATAGAGGTGCTTGTTTCATGAGAAAGACATCCCTTGTTAAACCACTTCTCTCACACTTGCCATCAGTCCACCACCAGTACAACACCAACACCCACCACTATCATTCATCTTTCATCTTTTAGAGTATGTAGTAGTCTTAGGATCCAAGATTGATCGTAAGAGTTCTTGTCAAACAAAGGCCATGCTTGGCTAAATCTCTAACATCACTTGGTGAAAACAAATCTTTTATATATTACTTCTGATTTCCAATATTTGAAAACTTTTTATTTGGTATGTATTAATGACTTCAATAACTAGTTTATATTGAAAGTGAACTTTGTTTAAACATATCTTCATGTTTCGTTGATTCACTTATTCGTGCCTTTACAGTCTATATGAAGCGCGTTAACTACCTGGAAGGGGGTTAGAAGGGTGTTTGGGTAAAGTTCTTGTCTCATTCAGTGTATAGATCCTGTGAGTACTTGGTTCAAGCTTATTAGGACTTCTCTTGAGGCAGATAGCATCAAATCGGGGGAAGTAAGAACGGCTTGAACTCCTTATAAATAACTACTATTAAAACTTTACTTGGCCTTGCGGGACTGTATCCCTGCCGACTCAGACCAATATGGCCGAGGGTAACGTCGCCTTCACAAGAGAGGTCTACCACTTTTCACATTAATAACTTAGTTAATTATCTGTCAATATTCTGACCTTGCGGGACTGTATCCCTTCTGACTCAGACAAATAGGTTGAGGGTAACGTCATCTTCACAAGAGGGGTCTATACTATAACTAAGATAATCTCTTAAAATGCCTAAAGTGCGAAATTATTGAAGGATATGTAAAAGAGGAGTGGGAATCAAGTGATTCTTTCTTGTCTATTTGTTTTCCTTTTATTTATGTTTTACTTTTATATCTTTTAAACATTCAGAAACTTTTATAAAAAAATGGTTGGATTAGACGTTAACGATAAGTCAGTATTAAAAGCTCTTGTGTCCTTAGACAACTTCGGTATTTTACCATCACTATATTACGTCCACGATGGGTGCACTACGAGTAAAAAGTACCTAAATTATAACAAAACTTATAATCACACTCGACCACGTCAAGTTTTTGGCCTCGTTGCAGGGGACACAAGGATTTTAAGAAAGCTTAAAATTAGCGGCCTAATCAAATTATGTACGTTTTTCAAAACTACGCAACCGTTTTCAAAACTTTTTAAACTTTTACAGTAGGTTGCCACGGAGGCGTGTCAGCTGGCCACACCCCCGTGCTGCAGAAATTTAATCAAAACTTTTCAAATGCCCAGATACAGGTTTGCCCACGGAGCCGTGCCAGTTTAGTATTTTCTGTTTTCTGATCCCAAGGCTCGTTAATCTTCTGAGTATCTTCAAATGGATTACTACTCAGAAGATTATACCCACTACTACATTGAGGATGATTAGGAGGAACCATATTGTACCATTTGCGGTGAATTCCATTCGGTACAACATTGTTAACTTTTTCAACCATCAAACTCATACTCTACATATGAAGAACCAATGTTTGAGCTCCCAAAATCAAGTTTTTATTGGGATACCAATCCATTTGAAACAAACGACACTCCACCAACAATCATTCCCGAAGCCGAAAGTCTCATACAAAGTCTCAAAAATTTAGAACTCTTACTTAAGAGATCTCGAGAGAAAGACGAGGCCATTTGTACTAAAGAGGTAATAATCGAAAAGGTAAAAGTAGAATAACCACAAAATGAAAATCTCATTTATGAACTAAACCACAAAGAAGCGTCTAAAAATGATGATTTCAAAATAAATCGAACTTTTATGAAATTCACATTTTACAACCATCTTTTGAAAATTATTGTTTGGTATCTACTCATACCGAGATTTTAAAGAGTTAAACACTATCACTAAAATTGAGAAATGGTTAGCATTAACTTAACAAATGATCAAACTTCACTAATACAAGATCAACACCATGAATTGAACATAATGTAACATCCGTCAAAACCGGGTTAACCAAATCCGCTTCATATATTAATCGAACATCCAGTTAAAAATTTCGTTGCGTATTTAACGCTCAAATTAATTTTATACAATACATAATTAATAAATATATTAGAATTTAAAATCTATAATTGAAAATTTATAATAAATAATGAAATAAAATAATATGCTGATGCCGGGTTTCGAACCCGGGTCAGCCGGGTGAACCTCAAAGACTTAACACACAAACATTCAACCACTCCGCCACTTGACTCACTTGTGCTATCCAGTGAAACAAATAACATTTACAATAAACCTCGAAGTTGAATTCGGTCACTCAGCGCGCCCAAATCACTCTCGCCGGAAATCCCGACGAATTCGTCAATCAGTGGCGTTTTCTTTTGACATAACGGATGCATTTACATCAACGTCGGTTATAACTGAAAAACCTTAAAGTCACTCAGTCAAATCATCAAACCATAACCGAATAATTTTGAATTCGAAACCGGAAATGCAATTAAATCTGAGTTATACTTTATTCATCAGTTGAGCTTGCGAGTTTATCAAACTTACACTCTCCAATCCGCTCAGAAAACCTCGCCGCAAGTCGCCGGAATCCTCTGCAAGTTAACCGAAAATTATCGCCGGAAAACCGAATTCATTCCAACCCTTCTGCTTACTCTAAAATAAGATTTTTTAGAGCTCATACCGACATCACCCACACTCACCTTAAACTCCCTGAAGAATCTCTGTCGCAAGAAATACATCGCCGGAATTCTCTACAAGTCGCCGGAAAACCGAGACTTTCATCAAAACGGTAAATACCTCGACTCTTTCTGTTTCAATCCGTTGTTAGACTATCACTAACTTCAATCCATCAATCAGAATCAATCTCAGACGACGTAGCCGGAATATTCAGCCCTCGCCGGAAAACCTCTGAAATTTCCAAACTCACGCTGTGAATCGGTATAATCATTCAAACCTTCTGTTAATCCTTGTTTAGTACCCCAATTGCATAACTAATCGAACAAAATTGTTAATTGATTCAATAAGAAGGAATACACAAATCAGAGCCGACGTCCATTGCCGGAGTTCTGAGGAAGACAATCTGTTCCGGTACATTCTTTCCCCAAACCCTCTCTGTTCATCACATTTCAATCACCTATAAGTTCGTTAACTGAATTTAACAAGAAACAATTGAAAAATCGTTGTCTGTGTTTTGAACGAAGAAGATGAAGTCGGTCTATTGTATAAGATTAATTAAAACAAGACATATAAACGGGTTAGTCACACAGTCCAGCGGTGGACTGTGTGCAAACAATAAATACACGTCTCGAGTTCGATCCCTATCACGACCCTATCCTCGAAAATAAAAATGTTTTTTTTAAAACCGAACCGGGTTAACTCACTGTAAGATGATAAGTATAATAAAAATCAGAATATTAACCAGGTTAGACACACAGTCCAGCGGTGGACTGTGTGCAACACTAATCACATGTCCCGGGTTCGAGACCTGTTGACGGCACCGGTTCGATACAATTAAAATCTAAAATAAATGAATTCTGATTAAATTAAATAGTGTATAAATATAATTAAAAATAGAAATATTTCGGGTTAGACACGTAGCTCAGTTGGTAGAGCTGCGTGCACGCGTACGGGAGGTCACCGGTTCGAGTCTCACCCAGCGCATACATACACACGGTCCGACCGGTCAACTGGTCAACGGTCAACGGTCAACTGGTCAAAAAGTCAAAAACTTTTATTTTCTTTTATTTATTTATTTTATTCAAAAATCAATTAAAAATACTTAAAAATAATATTTTTAAAGTTAGAAAATTTCTTTGAACTCACAAAAATAAACCTAACAATCCCATTAAGAACACTAATTGAAAATACTAATCTAAAATGAGAGTTTATTTATTTATCGAACTATTATGTTATTATTTAGGTTAGTTCCCTTGTCGATTAAATCCGAATTCGTGCGCATTCATCATCATTCCAAGAAACGCACCCGCTGTGAGTGAATTCTTACAAATTCCCCTTTTTATTCATGTTTTGGGGTGTATCATGTGTCGCTTAAACTAATTCGTTTATTCAAACTCGTGCTATACCATATTATGATCTAAACTTAGAATGTAAATATTGTTTGTTGTTATGTATTACATATTGTCAAGTTGTATGCAAATTATTTGTTAGGCCCACCAGTTCCTCGTGGGAGACGAGTTGAACAACGCGTGCCTTAAAACTCATTCATTAGGCCCATCAGTTCGTAGAACAACGCGTGCCTCAAAACTCATTCATTAGGCCCATCAGTTCCTCGTGGGAGACGAGTTGAACAACGCGTGCCTCAAAACAATCTATTGTTGTATGTGTGTGCAATATTTAATATTAAGTGTTTTGTGAATAAATTTACATCTACATTTACTCATATGTGGTTCACTTTATTTTATAATCAATTCAATAAACACGTTTAAATGTTTTAATAGGATTCACTCGCCAACTTTTTGTTGATCCAAAAACCATTTTTACACATGATACAGGTGGACAGGATGAAGCAAGGAACATATAGGAAAGTGCCTTAGAAGAAAAATAATGAAGCCTAGAAAGATGTATAGAACATGTTGAACTTGTATGATATGATTGTATGATTTCCTTTAAATTGTAATAATAAATATGAGACATTATAATAAATGTCATGAGCTTTGATGAAAACCCAATCATGCCCCGATCACCTTTCCGCTGCGGGTCGGGGTGTGACACATAAAACCGGGAGCAGAAATGGTTGTCATTGAAATAAAAGACAAACGATGAGCATAAAACAACGCCGTCGATAACTTATCTCGCTTAGAAGATCCCGCTTTGGAGCTAACTCGAGAAGAGCTCATCAATGAAAAGTTCCCTATCGAATCCTTAGAAATGATTGAATATCAAGAAGAACCATTATACGTCGACTATGATAACTATCTCGCTAGCGGCATTTTAGTTAAAGGATGGTCATATCATCAAATAAAAATTCTTTTCCAATGTCAAACACTATTTTTGGGAAGATCCTTATATTTTAAAATTTGTGTTGACCAACTTATACGAAGGTGCGTCCATGGTCAAAAAGCAAGAAAAATTCTTCGCCAATATCACGAAGGACCATATGGAGGACATCACGGAGCAACGAGCACCGCACGTAAAGTATTTGATTAAGGATTTTATTGGCCAACCATCCATAAGGATGCATATAATTTATTAAAAACATATGATGCATGCCAACGAATAGGTAACATTTCATCCAAGAATGAAATGCCTCAAAATGGCATTCTTATTTAGGAAATCTTTGATGTTTGGGGTTTGGATTTTATGGGCTTTCCCACCATCAAGAGGAAACAAATATATTCTTGTGGCAGTCGATTACATGTCTAAATAGGCCGAAGTCGAAGCTCTTCCAACAAATGATGGAAAAGTTGTTGTAAAATTCCGAAAACGATTATTCTCTCGTTTCGGCACTCCAAAAACGCTTATTTGTGATAGAGGCACCCATTTTTGTAATTACCAACTAAACAAAATATGGGGTCTATCATCGTGTTTCAAATGCCTATCACCCTCAAACCAATGGTCAAGCCTAAGTAACCAATCGCGGTTTAAAAAGAATCTTAGAAAAAATTGTGGGTCAAAATAAAAAAGATTGGGCGGATAAACTAGGTGATGCTTTATGGGTCTTTCGAACAGCTTATAAACACCAATAGGCACTACCCCATATTAGCTCGTTTATGAAAAAAATTGTCACCTCCCAGTAGAAATAGCACACGAAACATACTGGGCATTAAAAATGTAAACCTAGACCAAGAAACTTCCGATAAAAAACGATATTATCAGTTAAATGAATTAGAAGAAATGAGAAATCAAACATATTTCAACTCTGAAATTTATAAGAAACCCATGAAAAACATACACGATAAAATAAGCAAATCTAAAGAATTTAGAAGGGGGATCAAGTGCTCTTGTTTAACTCAAGACTTCGGTTGCTTCTCGAAAAACTCAAGTCTAGATGGTCGGTACCTTTTTCCATTACCCAACTCTTTTTACACAACGCTATAGATATTAAGCCTCCAAACGGTGAACATTTTAAAGTCAATGGGTAAAGGCTTAAGCTCTATAGAGGTTTTCTTGAGGATGAGGAAGTTGAAATAACACTACAAGAAGTAGAAAGTTGATCAAGTCATAATCAAACGTTAAAATGTAAATATGTATATATATATATATATTTTTTCTTTTTAAATATCTTGTAGGTACATTTGAAAGAAGCAAAATGAACGCGAAACAGGTAAGTACCAAAAAGGGAACCCTTAGAGAAACGGTCACACGCACACAATTTATTTAAAAAAAAGAAAAATTTGGCCATGGGGCCGTGGCAAATCTGAGATGGGTTTATAACCCCATTTTCTTCAATTTTTCAACGCAAAACCACTACCCCTTTCTCTTAAACCTCCGGTTCCTGCCCTATTTCCGTCGATTTTTTACGATTTCCTACCCAAATCCATCAACAAGGTATGATTCTAACATCATGATTAGTTAGATAACACTTTGCATGTAGTTCAACATCAAAAATTTGGGGAAAATCTAGGGTTCATGAACTAGACCCGTGCCAATCCCAAATGTTTGCTTAGATCTTGTTATTAGTAGTAAATAAAAGTGTTTTGAGAAGTAAATAACCAACCATTGTCAGAAAAATCAATTTGTTCAAAGAGTTTTTCACAAACCCTCGTTCAAATCCGCAAAAAGTTAAAATAAAAGGGGTAATCAAGTAGGTTGTGCAAAATTGACACTTGGGGTTTGATTTTATGGGTAAACCGCATATAATGAACCAAAAATTTTGAATTTT
Source organism: Scalesia atractyloides (assembly GCA_947069175.1). Classification (NCBI taxonomy): domain Eukaryota; kingdom Viridiplantae; phylum Streptophyta; class Magnoliopsida; order Asterales; family Asteraceae; genus Scalesia; species Scalesia atractyloides. The sequence goes on along the minus strand of CAMTDV010000002.1, from coordinate 5,439,042 downwards.
TCAAAACTGGCTCGAAAACCTTAAAATTGGTTTAACAGGAAGGTTCACCACGGGACCGTGCCCACTGACCACGGGGCCGTAGGCACCCCATTCAATAGGCACGTGGTCGTGCCTAGTAGGCACTATGCCGGGTCTAGACCCCCTGATTATTTTTTTGCATAATTTTCGACACACTGATTGTCTTACTGGTTCTTTCTTGTAGGAATGGCACCTCATAAGTTTCTAATGTTCAAAAGTTCTGAGCTTGAGTATAAAACCGCTTTGAAGTGCTACAAGCAAGGCACGAAGAACCACCAAGACATGTGTGTTATACCACGCTTGAAACTGTGGGGAAAAAGGGAGAGATAGATGCTCTGATCACTGGTCCACTTCGTACCTTTATAGAGACCTGACTTAGATCCGTTCACCAGTACAACATGGAATTCTTAAGCACACTCATTTTCGAGAAGAATGAGCTGAATCTATTTGAGTCAAATGCAGTTCAGTTTAGGTATGGGGGAGAATGTTATAGCATTTCCGTGGCCCAGTTTGGCGTGAATATTGGGCTATACACTGAGGAAGACACAACCGAGCCAGACTTCACGGAAGGAGTTTGTGAACTCCCAGATAACCTGAGACAAGCTGCATGAACACAGATTGGGGATGGCCACTATGAACCGAGCAGCACAAAGATAAGGGACCCTCTAATACGATGCATTCATCGGGTCCTTAGCGGCTCCTTGTGCCATGAAGGATAGTAGTGGGGTGGTGGATCTTCGGGAGCTAACTTGCGTAAATTGCATCCTGAATCGCCAACCTATCGATGTTGCCTACATGATGTTAAGAAACATGTCCGCAAATGCACTGCCAACACCCGTACACCAATATTCTTCGGAGGATGGATCGACAAGCTATTCAAGAATTACATTAGGCGCACTCCGAGTGGGTTCCACAAGGGAGTGGGTGTGGCAAAGGCCAATGTAGCCCTATGCTGAAGCTTGGGTCTTATCATCGATTGCAAGAATGGTCTCATGCGCTTTAAGGATGTACGTGGCCGGGTGTGGAACCCAAATGACCCGGATGAGGTCCTCGCAATCGAAGATGACCCTAACCGTCCTCGGTACTCTGGACACACCCCGAGCTCCTCCTCTTAAGGAGGAGGTGATTTTTCTAACCTCCAAAATTTACACAATATCATACAGGAAAACCTCCAAGTTTCTAGGAACGCTTATAACTTGGGACAAAGCTTAAACAGTCGGATCGGAAGTATGGAACGCAATATCGTCAGCATGCAAAACGACATTACCTACATCCGGGAGCACATGGCGTGTCATGACGAGGAGGAGGAGGAAGAGAGCGATGACATGGACTCGGACTAGGCGATGGCGGTGTTGGGCGACAAATCAACCCTTCAGGTTATCTCCCTCTAAATTTGAACAAATTGGTATTTTCCGGGCTGCATCCCGATGAACAATTTGCTTCACTAAACAATTTACTTTCCTGCGTTTTTTATTTTTCTTTTCGAATGATGATGGTTGAACAAGTAAACTCTCGTAATCTAGGAAGCTTGATATTATGTTGGATTATTGTATTGTGGTAGGATTATAGCTTACAGGTACCTTGGGAGGCTTGCACACACTAAGCACAGTGGTCCACAAGCCAAGAAATCAGACGCCACGCGACGAAACACAACTTCCAGTCTGTTATAGACAATTGCCACGGGGCCGTGCCCATATCCTATGCCCTCGTACCCAGCCTTCTGTAACCTTTTCAAAATTAATGTTACTAGCACTTTGACCACGGGGACGTGTCCATCTGGCAAGTGCCTAGTGCCCAGTAACCTAAATTTGTTGTTTTAACCTCACTTTTTACATATTTAATCAAAACAAATCATATTTGGGACACATTGAGGACAATGTGTAATTTAAGTGTGTGTGTGTGGGAGGGGGGATGTTAAAACCTTGAATCGTTTGTCTAAAAATCAAGCCTTACACCAAACTCGCCTTGGAAAACGCTAATCACCCAAAATATTTTTCATTTTTTACTTATCTTGGTTTAGTTTGGGAAAAATAAGTTCTAAGAATTATGCTTTTACAAATTTAAACTTGATAGCGTCGTGATAAAAAGAACCAATTAAGAAAATTATAAAAACGGGCATAACAAACTTTAGTAAAATTTGATTGTATAACACTTTTACATAATAATCCTTTCCCACAAAAGTGAGTTTTTGAGCCTTTATCGAGCATACAAATACATATCTATACTAATTGCTCAATTTTTCTTTTCTTGTGTGAATAGCCCGTTTGGTTCCTACAAATCTAGAACTTGCCAAAACAATACGTTCCCAATCCTTACCGACACTAATCCAAGTAAGTAAATGATAGATACATTAGGATTATAACCCGTTTTTCACTTTAAATCTTTATTTTATTTTTCATATCCCCCTTGTTAAACCCCTTTGAGCCTTAACCATTTCATTTCTAAATCCGTAAAAATATAAACTTTTGCAAAAACAACCACATACATTCACAAAAATTTCTTTTTATTTACACCAATGATTTTTAGTAACAAGTTCGGTCATAAATAACAAAGTATGGCTTGGTTTCAACTTTAGCTAAAAAAACATAGGTTAAAGTTTTTTTTCTAAACAACAAATAATTGTTCGAAAAACCGACACTTTTACGCTTTTTGCCATTTTTACCCGAAAATACCCACCCCTTGCAAAAACGTACTCTTTTAAAGCCCTCTTGATATTTACAAAGACTAAACGTCATAAAGGATAAGGTTGGATTATTTTTCAAGCCTATGATAGGCGTAAACACCACATCGGGTCCGAGCGATTTCGCTTAAACATGGTCGACCGAGTGTTGAGCGACCACTTGTGAGGTACGTAAATTTGTATATAACTAAAAAAATTTATAAATGCATTTTATGCCTAAAACAAATAATTTTTCTAAAAATATGGTCTAAATAAATCATGACGAACAAAATTATAAGTAAAATAAAAACAAAATAAATTTAGAACTTGGATTCCCGACACTCTAAGATAATCCCATAAACTTCTATTCTACCAATTCCGTTTGGGTGTGTAAGCCACATTATAGAGTTTTGATTGAGGACAATCACAAATTCAAGTGTGGGGGTATTTGATGTGCGCGCAACAAACAGATTACATCAAACAAGTCATAAAATCAACCCTTTTTCGCTAATAATGTTGGAAAATGCATGTTTCTTTGTTTACTTTTAAACTACAAGATCAAAAGAGTTTAAACGAACAAAAGAAGCAAATTAATAGCCAAAACCAACACAAAAACAAAGAAGGAGGATTGACACAACTTGTCAAACCCCCATTCACATACAAGACAACAAAAATAACGAAGACAGAAGCTAAGGCATGGGGCCGTGCCTACCAGGCATGGGGTCGTGCCCAGTCAAAGATTCTCTACATAAAAATACAACAGCTACAGACAACAAACCCGGGGTCGTGCCAAGTCTACATGGGTCGTGGTCAACTTTAAGATTCGCAGAATCTAGTATAGTAAAACAAGTATACTGACCACGGGGCCATGCCTTGTCACCATGGGGCGTGTTGGTACAATGACCTGACATCCACAGTTAACGAAGGGAGAGAAAAAGTCCACCACGGGGTCGTACAGGAGGGAACAGGGTCGTGGTCGCCTTCTGTTTCCTGCTATAAATAGATGTGTTTGGTTCATGAGAAAGGCATCCCTTGGCAAACCACTTCTCTCACACTTGCCATCAGTTAACCACCAGTACAACACCAACACCCACCACTATCATCCATCTTTCATCCTTTAGAGTGTGTAGTAGTCTCGGGATCCAAGATTGATCGTAAGAGTTCTTGTCAAACAAAGGCCATGCTTGGCTAAATCTCTTACATCACTTGGTGAAGACAAATCTTTTATATATTACTTTTGATTTCCAATCTTTGAACTTTTTATTTGGGTATGTATTAGTGACTTTAATAACTGGTTTTTATATTGAAAGTGAACTTAGTCTAAACATTTCTTCACATTTCATTGACTCACTCATTCGTGTCTTTACGGTCCATATAAAGCACGTTAACTACCTAGAAGGGGGTTAGAAGGGTGTTTGGGTAAAGTTCTTATCTCGTTCAATGTATAGATTCTGCGGGTACTTGGTTCAAGCTTATTGGGACTTCCTTTGAGACAGATAGCATCAAATCGGGGGAAATAAGAACAGCTTGAACTCCTTATAAATAAACTACTATTAAAACTTTACCCGGCCTTGCGGGACTGTATCCCTGCCGACTCAGACCAATATGGTCGAGGGTAACGTCGCCTTCACAAGAGGGGTATACCACTTTTCGCATTAATAACTTAGTTAATTATCTGTCAATATCCTGACCTTGCGGGACTGTATCCCTTCTGACTCAGACCAATAGGTTGAGGATAATGTCGCCTTCACAAGAAAGGGTACTACTATAACTAAGATAATCTCTTAAAATGCCTAAAGTGCGAAATTATCAAAGGATATGTAAAAGAGGAGTCGGAATCAAGTGATTCTTTCTTGTCTATTTGTTTTCCTTTTTATTTACTTTTTTACTTTTATATCTTTTAAACTTTCAAAAACTTTTATAAAAAAATTGGCTAGATTAGACGTTAACGATAAGTCGGTATTAAAAGCTCTTGTGTACTTGGACGACCTCGGTATTTTACCATCACTATATTACGTCCATGATGGGTGCACTTACCCTAACGTGTGTAGAGTGGTAGTATTGTATCGTGTTTTATATTTTTAAAGCTTGATCTACGAGTAAAAAGTACCTAAAATATAACAAAAATTATAATCACACTCGACCACGCCAATCATCCACCATTTAGTTCTTGTTCTTACCTTGGTTAGTCTTTTTAATCCCATGGCACACATTGTAGTCTTTGAAGAATTTATGCTAGTTTTGATGTTCCTTATAGCCTATAAATTTGTAGTTGCTTAAACTTTGTTGAAGCTTTTGAGTATGTGATAATGTGGAAGTAGATGTGATGATCAGTTCTTGTTGATTTCATGATAATATTCTAGTTTTGTTCTTGAAGTTCATATGCATGTTTGAAGTTGTTATTCTTGAATGTTTGATCATAAGTTTATGCAACATGTTGGAAAACCCATGTTTAGGTTATGATTATTGAATCTTGTTACTTGTTAGTTTGATTCATAGGATGAGACTAGGAATGGTAACTGCTAACATGAAATGAATAATGATTTAAGTATGTGTATGAATTCTTGCACATAGATTTGAAAAGATCATGATAGTCTTTATGTGAATTCTATAGCATGTAATTGTGTAAGTATGATGATTTAACTCAAAGTTATTATATAGCATGATCATGCTTGTTGTTGAATTCAATAACAACATTGGAGTATTATTTACTTAAAAGCAATTTAGGGTGATTAGTGTGTTGTTCATATTAATTTTTCCTTAGGATTTTGACAAGTAAGTAACTCTTGTTTAAAGATTAATATCAACTTTAAAACCGAGCTTAAAAGAATGATCCTTAGGTGATTAAGAGTGTTATTTCATTCTAATTTTTAAAAGAATTATAAAACTAGGAAACTTAACCGGAACTTACTTATTTTAGAGATTGTGACATCCTTAGTGATTCCCTAAGTTGTCACAAAATCATTAGTTGATACTTAGTTTAAGCAACATCTCTTTAGATATTGTTAGTTCTTGTCAATTTAGTATTTTATTATTGCATGATAATTTAGGAAAATCCATTGCTATTTGAATCAGCTTTAGAGTAACAATAGTTTAGTATAAGAAACCTTGTCCACAGATTGATATATGCTTCTTACCTCAAAATTATATTACTATTCGACGGGTACACTTGCCCTTCATGTGTGTGACTTAGTTGTAGGGTAAAAACTATTTTTAAAACTAAATGTTGTGTGAACGAATATCTCAATTAAAAATATATTTAATTCACGCACATCAGCCGTACAATGAGGTGGTAGCGCTATGAAGTGTTCAAATTTAGATAACTGGTCGACTATAACCCAAATGGATGTTTTACCTTTGGAAGATGGTAAGTGAGTAATGAAGTCCATGGAAATATCCTACCATGTTGTTTCCGGGTACTAGTAATAGTTGAAGAAATCCATAGGGTTTACAAGTAGGTGTCTTGATAACTTGGCAAACAACACACTTTCAGACAAATACTACAACATCTTTCTTTAACCCGGGCCACGAAAAAGAAGTAGACACTCGTCTGAAGGTTGTCATGACATCGTAGTGACCATCAATAAGTGAAGAGTGGAACTCCTAAAGTAAATGTTCCCAAAGTGAAACATCTTTGAAATCAAAGAATATCCAAAAAAAAGACGCGGGTTCGATTCCCGCTATCCGCCCAAAATCAAAATGTTGGATTTGAATCAAATTTCGGATCAGTTCAAAATAAAATTAGGTTTCTGTCCTTCACTTAAAATTACGATTTTGCCCTTAGCTCAAAATTATGAATTCGATTGGTGGCACCAAAATCTTGCCATGCTAGTACACAAGGCCATCTTGGTATAAATTATGTGGAAATGATTTGGGATCGGCTGTGATTTGTTTCATGAATTCCAAGCCTACCAAGTCTACTTTGAATTATTGTTTGATTTCTTCCAACAAAAGAGTTGTTGAATAAGACAAAGCCAACATGCAATGAATTTCTACTCGACTTAAAGCATCCGCGACTGTATTTTCTTTACAGGCTTGAAATGAATTTCGAAATTATATCCAGGTAATTTTGTGATCCACTATTGTTGTTCTGGGGTTTGTATGGTTTGAGTAAGTGTTTGTTTAAGGCTATGGTGATCGGTATAAATTCGAAAGCGTCTACCAAGTAACTATTAGCGCCATTTGGGAACCGACTCGACAATGGCGTACAACACTTTACTATTAGTAGATTGTGGTTGCATGGTAGGGCATAATTCTTGGAGTTAAAGGCAATGGGTTGGTTATTTTGAGAGAGCACTGCACCAATGGCATGACCAAGGCATCAGATAAGGTCAAAGGGATTGGTAAAATCTTGAAAGGCTAAGGTACTAAGGTTTTGCATGTGGTTTTTGAGTGTGGTAAAGGCGGTTTCGGCTTCCTCATGCCATGCAAATTATTTCTTTTTGAGGATGTCGGTTAAAGGAGCAACTATTTGAGCGTATTGAGGTACAAACGGTTAATAGTAGATGTTAAGTCTAAGGAAAGCTCGTAGTGTAGTAAATGATGTTGGTTTCTACCATTCTTGACTAGTGATGATTTTATCAGGTTCTTGTCGAACCCCTAGACCCGAGATACGGCGACCCAAAAAGGAGATATTCGAAACTGCAAAAATACATTTAGATGCTTTCACATGAAAATGGTTGGTATGTAAGGTTTCAAAAACATACTTGAGTTGGTCATAATGGGCTTCCTTGAAATCACTATAGATCAATATGTCCTCGAAAAGTTACAATACGAAACATCACAATACCGAACGAAAGAGATTGTTCATAGCCGATTGGAAAGCTGATGGTGTGTTTGTAAGGCCAAATGGCATCACCAAAAGTTCATAATGGCCATCAAACATTCTAAATGGGATCTTGTGTATGTCATCTTTGGTGACTCGAATTTGATGATATCCGAAACGGAGATTAATCTTTGAAAAGATAGTTTCAGCATTTAGTTTGTCCAAGAGTTCATTAATGGTAGGGAAAATGGCCTTGGATTGTAACCGTGTTCAAAGCTCGGTAATTGATACAAAAGCTCCAAGTACCATCCTTTTTTTGACAAGTAAAACAGGAAATGAGAATGGATTTCGGCTAGGGCGAATGATGACATCTTTTAGCATGCCATCAATTAAACTAGGTCATGACTTGTTTTTAGTAGGGATGGCGGTAGGGTTTTACGTTCACTAATTGATTGTCATTAAGTAGGGGAATGTGGTGGGCATGAGGTCATGAAGAGGGTACGGTGTGTGGAGTAGCGAATACAGTTTGATAGGTGGTGAGTAGGTTCATGATTTGTGGGTTGGTATGGTGGAGTATATCAACGGACAGGGTTTGTGGTGTTAGGATTTCAAACAACAATGCGTGAAGTGAATCGACAAAACCTAGACGAGTTATAGATGATAATGTACTTGAGGTTACCTGCTTATTCACTGGTTCACCACGAAGTATGATGTGTTTGCCATTGTTTGTGAACGAAATTTTTGGAACCGAAAAATCAGTTGTGAAAAGTCCGAGAGTTCCTAGCCAAGAAATTCCTAAAACAATGACGGGTGGTCCATTGGACAACCCTCAAGTGCTTTAAAATAATCAATATTCCGCACTTAATTAGGTTAATTATTATGATTTGATAACTGCGGTGTATATGGCTTTGTAGGTACCGAAGAGCATAAACAAGTGATTTTAACGTGCTTTAATGGAAGCTTGCACTTGACCAAGAGAAGATGAAGACATGGAAAGTTGATAAAAGAACAAAAATGGAAAAACTGCTGACCACCGTAAGCTACGGTCGTAAGCTACGGTGGGCACCGTAGCTTACGGTGGTGTGTGATCCTTCTATGCACCGTAAGCCAGTCTCTTGGGGCCGTAAGGAAATTCTGACCACCGTAGCTTATGGTGACCACCGTAGCTTACGGTGGTTAGCAACAAGAAAAGTGTAACTGCCCATTTTAACTCGTTTTTGAAGGGTCTTTTCACATGCCAATCATTGGGGAACGAATAGCAGAGCTTGAGAGGCGATTTTTGGGTCTTATTATTGTTTCTAAACATTTCTACAACATTTGGTGATTTGATTCGTATGAACAATCTAAGTGGAGTGATGATGAATTGCAAGAACATGAGAAGCTAGAATTCGTGGTGATCATCTTTTGTGGAAGGTTTGTTGAACAATTGTGTTTCAATTTATGTTTTCTAGAATAATTGCTATATTATGGTGGTTATGGTGTTGATTGATTGTTTGTAAATTGTTGATTGATATTTTACTTATTGCTTGTTTCGTACGTTCTTGGTGTCGTTGACAATCGAGATATCACGGGAAGGTTTACGGGTTGGATATTATTCAATTGGTCATCGGGTAACGACCTCGCATTGTAGTAATCCGAGTACTTGGTTCCCTTTTATCACAAACAATTAACCAAGCACGAGTCATTTTATGTGACTCTTTCTAGTTGAATTGAAACACATGCGTTTTGAACCGGAAACTTAAGATGATCACTTTCTTTGAAATATGTTAGACAACCAATTTTTGAGTCACTAGTAGTTAAAATCTAAAAGAGCACAACTGAAATCTTGGATTAAATTTATTGCAATTTAGGTAATTATAGTTAAAGTATCACAACCTTAAGATAACACTAGTTCCACAATTCTTTGTGTTCGATACTCACTTACCGCTAGCTAATAGCAGTTTTGGGATTAAATTTGCGTGAACGACCTCACGTCAAACAACATCCACGCCTTGGACCGGAAATACAAAGAAAGGAATCTGAAAAGCCGCTTTCTGGAGTTGTAACAGAACGTCTGGACAATGACCTTGACAATGGATAAATTGTCCATTGTCAACCATGACTACAAATGGTTGCAACGATTTCATCGGAAGACCCAGTAGTGAAGGGATCCTTGGTTGTATTATGTTGTGGGTACTACCATAGTCAATAAAGACTGTCACTAGAGTACCATAAATGTAACCAGTTACTCGTAACGTCTGGATGGAGCACATGCCGAAGTATGTGGCATCTGATAACGATATAAATTGTGGTGGATGGAGATCAAGGTCTGGTTGATCGATTGGAGAATCGGAAAAAGTGAGTTGATCTTTGTTATTGACAGTGTGAGTAAGAACTATGGAGCCGAACATCGGAAGAAGAATCCTTCCTTTCCACGTTGTTGTATGACTGCAGGAGAATGTATGGTGAAGAGTAATGGTCTGGGCGGCACAGGTAATAGTGGAGGGGAAGTCGATTGTGATGGCTTGGAAGCTGATAACATGGAATTTGTGGGTGTGGACTATGAAGTAGGAGAAATAGTTGGGTTGTTGAAGGTTGTAGGCAAATACGCCTTTGTAGCATAATATGGCTTGGGCTTCAAGGATTGAGTGATTTTATTTTCTACCCGACGGGCCAATCCACATGCGTCATGTAAGGATGTGGGCCTGATAATCGCAAGTTTGGCATGTATCTCATGTTTAAGGCCTGAAATAAAACAATTAAGTAGGGTTTGCAGTGAAAGACCAGTGATGAGATTACTAAGACGTTCAAATTTAGTTTAAACTGAAACAATAGTGGTTTGTCGTAGCCTAAAAAAGTTGCTTCATGATTCTTGTATGTCGACTGACCAGATCGAAGCTCCACAAATCGTTTAAAGACCGACCATGTACCCAACAGGTTTTTGTTTGATGGATGTTGGTACAAGGAGAGGGTGTATCCGACGAAGTGGAAAGCGGCGAGGGTGACTCGTTCAGCTGGGAGTATTTGATGGTAGGCCAAATAATTTTCTACTTGAAAGATCCAACCAAGGGGGTTTGATCCATAAAACAATGGCAATGTAATACTCGGCAGACGAGGGTTATTTGGTGGTTGTTGATTGTTTTGTGGGCCGAGGTTGCGAAGAGGCGAGTTAGGGCGTGTGACAGGTTTTTCGGTGGCTAAGTTATTTGTGAGCTAGGTAACATGGTTGACGAGACAAGTAGTGGTTTCGGTTTGGGTGTCAAGTTTGGAATTATGGGCATCAAGCTTGGAATTGAGATTGGTAGTGGCTTGGACAAGGGCGACTAATTGGGTTTTGATGTCGGATTGGATGTTGGCGGCGTTAGTGGTGACTTGGATGAGATGATTGAGTTGTTCAAAAACGGTGGGTGAAGATTGTCGGAAGCCGACGGTTCTCTACGGGGCTGCATAGCACAAGGAGGAAAAAAGATTTAAAGCACCAAGATGATGTGGTCTTTTTCTAATAGGCAAACACTCCAAGAAAACAAAGAAAGGAACAACAGCTATTGCGGCAATTTTCTGGTTATTTTTTATTAACACAAAAAACTATTTAAAGGAAGAAAACCTATGCACTACTAGCACATGGAGGGGATCATGGATCCAGTACTCCTTTATTCTAGGAACATATCTCCACTACCAAACATTAAAAAACACATGACAAAAACAAATAAAAATATACTAAGTCTTCAGGTTCACAATTTCCGGTTGCATCTCTAATCTATTATTGGAGTTCTTGACCCTTCTTTTGGGCCTATCGAGAACATTAGGTCTTGGCTGGTTCTGGGCTCTAGCAGCCATGGGTTGACCCAAATCACTAGGTCAAATCGGCTAGGTCATTATGTGGTTACAATGATAAGAGTAAAATGACTTACAAGATGAAATGAAGTAGTCGGTGCCTATAAAAGTCAATATCTTTGCATGAAATCGATAATGGGTCAATATCCTATAGTGGATGTGTTTAAATAAAATCTTGTCATAAATCCGGGTTTGTGTCCTTTCTGTAATGTAGTACCAAATTCAATTGACTACATTCTTATCTCGTGTGTTATGGCGCATATTAAGAGTAAAATGACTTACAGGATGAAATGAAGTAGTCGGTGCCTACAAAAGTCAACATCTTTGCATGGAAGTCGATAATGGGTCAGAATCCTATGATGGGTGTGTTTTCAAAATAAAATATTGTCATAAATCCGGTTTTGTGTCCTTTCTGTAATGTAGTACCAGATTCAATTGACTACATTCTTATCTTATGTGTTATGGCGCATATTAAGAGTAAAATGACTTACAGGATGAAATGAAGTAGTCGGTGCCTATAAAAGTCAATATCTTTGCATGGAAGTCGATAATGGGTCAGAATCCTATGATGGATGTGTTTTCAAAATAAAATATTATCAGAAATCCGGGTTTGTGTCCTTTCTGTAATGTAGTACCATATTCAATTAACCACATTCTTATCTCGTGTGTTATGGTGCATATTATTTGGCAATTCATTAGCCGCTCATCTATGTATCGGTCTGTGACCTTTAAGATCTTCATAGAAGTCCTTTCTTGGTCTTGGTTAGAAGGAAGCCAATTTATGTGGTTATTCTTATCTATTGTTGGTGCATTTGATGAGCTCAGAATGATGCCATCTTTAATGGAAAGAGAAATTATGTCCAAAGGTTTATTATAAAGATACAAAAGAAAACGTTTTTTGTGTATTAAAAATAGAGCTATTCTGTCTTCTTAAAATTGGGAGAATTGGTGTAAGTTAATATATGAACTTGTTCACTTGTTTGATTAGTGCAATTTCTAGCCCATTGAGTTTCTGTTTTTTAATGATATTTATCCTGTAGCCACTAAAAAGGAAAGTTAAAAAGAATATCAAAGATTCTTTAAATGGTTCGTTGTATCCATATATAAACAATGATGTAGAAGTTTCACATTACATGCATTGAAGTAGCTAGAAAGTTCAATTAAATCAATTTGTTGTATGTCAAGTTCATCAAGTTCTATTAAGTTTATTCAATGTCTTTGTCCCTTTAGAACTTATGATAACAAAACAATGGTGAGAACTTTCATTAATCTCACCTAACTACCTTAATTGAATTAATGATTAAACTGAGAATTTTATAAAAAAAAACGGCAAAATTGACAAATTATTATTGTTAGACGTGTTTGAATGAATTATGAAATAAACAAAACTAATAATAATAGGTTGACTTATAAAGTAATTTTCTATAGTTTTAATAAGTTAAGTAGTTAGGTAATACCACCTGCATAAATTATTCCAACAAAATAATATACTATACTATATGCAATGTTGGTGGATTTTTTTAATTATAATTTATTTGTCATTTAATTTAGTTTTTTCTATAATAACTTTTGTTCATAACTTTTTATACACTGTAATGTATAATTTTTTTTAACATTTCAATATAATAACTTTTGTTCCTTTAACTTTTTATACACTGTCATGTATGATTTTTTTTCTAACTTTTAATATATTTTTATTGAGGACTTAGTTATAATGAAAAAAATAGCATTTACACATGCTTGTATTGGTAATTTCGACGAAATACAGTTACAAACTTCGACCACCCGATGACAATAATGAGTAGATATTTTTTCTTTTTCCTGTTTTACATTTATGGTTTGTAAAATAAAGTTTTTTTTATCGTAAACAGCATTCGTACATGTTTGGATCGGTAATTTCAACAAAATATAGCTACGCACTTTGACTAGCTTTTATATTTTACGTTGATTTTTCGTAAGTATTTTTCCAATTGGTAATTGCTTTAATACTGTTAATATTATTTGTATCTAAAAAAATAAAAATGGGTTGTGTGAAAAGTAAATAGTTGTGAATGATGGGTGTTTTCATAGTTGATTTTTAATAATAGTTTAGTATTTTACAATTTTTTCATTCATATATGTTTATGTGTTAGTTTACAGAGTAATTTTTTTATGTAAGAAGGTAATATACATGTTTCTCGCTAGATCAGGCGTTAAAATACCTCCTACTTAATAGCTAAAATGAAAATTTACCACATATATAATCAATTCAACTTTGGGTCTACCTCAATGGCTCAACCAACAAAGACTGCCAATTTCTTTGATCACTTTGATCGATTATATATTGAAACGACAACACTATATAATGACTCATATTCCACTCAATAATTGAATGGAAGATAATCATATGATGAATCTCGTGTAGAAATAGCTAACAATCCAAAACTAAGAGCAAGCAACTGCTAATATATATTTCATTGTGCCATTTCACACACCCTTGAACGATTATTACCAATAAGTATAAGTTGTACTCTTTACAAAAAGAACAATTAATTTCGTATGCCATCAAACTTATTATAATGAGTAGACACAATTAGAGAGACAACCACATAGTATTCCCACTCAAAGTAACTTAGATAGCCAAGAAAACATTTTATTAAATTTAAATTAATCATTCATCACTGCACTTGCAAATCTTTGAAAACATGCTTGATTAATCTAAGTCAGATCTTGTAATTTACCTTGTTAAAGAGTGAAAGAAACATAAGCAGTTGGATATTGGATCAAACTTATGATGAAAACAAGATTGAACAGATTTGAGTACTATTTCTTTGTCTTTTTTTATAAATACTACCACAGCAGAAAGTACATTTACTACAAGTAAAACTACATGCGTAATGGTGGTGGTGGTGCTGCTGCTTTTGCTAATATCATGTAAACATTTAGATTTAATAAAACCACTTACATAAACAAAATTACAATCCCAAATTGTTCACATTTGCATAGCAACACTAGATTACACAACATACAAATTTAAAACTGGCCCTAGCTAGGGCAACAACAATAGGCAGGTCATCTTGATAACATTTTGATAATCGCATAAACATCAAACTTAAAACCAAAGAAACTTAGATCAAGATACCAAGATCCAAAACTTGATACTTTTTTTTTGGATACAGGAGATGGTACCCTGGTGAACTTTAATATCGATACTTGTAGAACCGTCTTTTCGTAGCTTAGATATGATCACCAGGTGGAAGAGGGAGAGCTTGGAATGGTGATAAGTTTGGAGTGAACTGTTGATGTTCTTGTGCTGGACCTCTCTTTCGTTTCTTTTTCTCATAGCTGATACCTCTAGCTTTCGATTGTAGATCACGAACCTCTCGAAGGTAAAGTCTCACAGCACGAGCCCCAAAGGGGTTCGTCTCTGTAGGCCACCCGTTTTCTTCATAGGCCGCCCTGAGGCGGCCTATTAAGGCATCCAGACTGCCCCATGCCTGTCGCAAAGGACAAGGACATGGGGCAGGTGGATTTGGATACCCGTAAAACGGGCATATAGGTGTATGGACTTTAGTCTTTCCGAATTGGTCCAGATAGCGGAGGAACTCAAGAACATGCGCACCGCTGCACCGGGATAGTGACAGCGGTGGTCGATGGTTCTTGAGGTACTGGCTGAAGGTGTTCCAGTCTCGACGCTTCTGGTTTTCGTAGCGGCTAGGGGTGGAGGTGATTGATGGTGAGGTGGAGGAAGAGATGGCTGCTCCGGTGACTAAACTGCTTATATTATGATGACTGTTTTCTGAGTTGTTACAGCTTTCCATTTCTGGGTAAAGATCCATTTTTCAAGAAATAAAGGATGAGTTTTCTTGAATTTGATACGATCTAGGGTTTTCCTGATTTGGGTTCTTATCAATAGAAGATCTTGGACATGATGTTTCCTCTTTTTAGGGTTTCTTTCTGTTCTTCTCTGAAACTTGTAGGCTTCTTTCTTGATCAACAATCTATTATAAGATATAAAAAGAAAGAAACAGATGATCAGAAAGCAGACTTACATGCACAAGCAGGTAGCTTTCTTTAGGGGAAGAAGAAGATATGAGATAAAGTGATGTTGTAGTAGTAAATACAAGGTGTTTTGGATTGATGTTTAGATAGATGTTTCCATATATGTGATGAGATAGAGATTGGTGAGAGAGTTAGGGTTTGGTGAAAGTGTGATGTTTGAGATGAAATAGATTGGGAAGATAGAAAAAATTGGTGTATTTGTGTACTGGCACGTAAATGTTAATCCTTCAAGTTAAGTTTCCTAAAATAGGGCAAGCAAACCACTAGCTCTATTTTGGTTTAAAAATCCAAATTTGAGAAAATTAATATATTGTACTCTTGCTAGTTTATTAAACAGTGTTACATGTTATGCTATATTTAAGTATATAAAATATTTAAATAGTTTGATAATACTTCATAAATATAATGATTGTTATCCTAATCTTATTCTAACAAATCTAATTCACAAGCTTGTGTAAAAATTTTAACATTATTTGTCTAAAAGTGTTAAATGTGATGTATATTTAAGTATATAGAACATTTAAATAATTTGACATTCACATGCTTGTGTGAAAATTTTTATCATTATTTGTCTAGAAATTAACAGCATTTTATAAATATTAAGTCAAATCTAATTAGGATAATACTTTTAAAACCTTTTGACATGACGATAATATTATATCATCTATATGATATTTATTATAAGATAAAACGTTGTAATACTAATTTAATGAATACAAACCGAATAAAAATTCTTAGAATTCAAATTAACAATTTTTATAGTACATTTGATTTTGAGAAACAAAAATGAAAACACTTTTTTTTAACTTAATTATTTTTCTTTTTCCAATAAGAACAAATATGGTATAAACTTCAAATAAATGTTTACTTTTAGATAGATGTTTAAAAGGGAAAAATAAGATTAATCTCTTAATTAACAACAGTTTTGGGTGTTCTTTTTTTGGTATTGTGTTTCAATTTAAGATAACGTAACTAATTATATGTTTTTAGATGGCATAATCAAAAAGCCTTTAGTCTACTGGTATCAAAGTGTTATAAATCTTTGTTTCTTTTTCATGTAGTGGAAGTCAAATCCCATCAATGGCGGAGGCACCATATGGGGAACGGTGTCACTTGACGCCAATATATTTTGCGTATCATAATAGAAAATTGAGCAGCATCATTGTTTTTCTAACGAGCGACGCTCTTATTTTTTTAAACCTTTTATATACTAAACAAATTTACAATTTAAATATTAAGCAAACTAATTTTTAACAGTGGAGTTTGACTTGGTAAAAGAATAAAGCCCCATGTTTACTTTTTTCAATGACATTGTTCTTTTACTATGATATTAGCTTTAATTATGTGATTCGACCTGATTCTAAAACTTTGACTCTGGGTTATTATAAATCGTGTATTAAGAAAATGACACAACGGGAAAAATTTTTTGACTCCGTCACTTTATCCCATAGGCAACAAAATTAAGCCGTCAAAAAAAAATCAAAACACTAAAGTGTAAGGTTTTATGTTCTAGTATCTCAAAGAGTAAAAAATTCACCGTTTAAAAAAATAATAAACGTGCTATATTTGGTTCAAACATTGACCACATCAAAAATACCATTTGATTGATGTAGTTTAACTAGTAAATTTCCCGACGCAATACGACGGGTCCAAATATAAAGTAAATCGAAATTGTATAGTAAAGACCCGAACTGTTTCTAAATAAAAGTTACGTCAATACGTAGATAAACTGAAAATTTACATAAAAATAAGCACGGTAACGTATTATATATCACCCATTTATTTGCCAAAAAAATTTAAGTCGAACACCAACCTTAACTTATACTGACACGTAAATAAAAATAAGTATTTTTTGTTTTTTAAGTTAAAAATGGTACTACACGTTGCGGTGGTGTCGAAACGTAAAATAAGTCGAATTTATAAAGTCTACTGAAAACATATTATATTTGACCCAACTTATTGTAAAACAAAATTTATGTCAAAACATAGATCAACTCAAAACGTAAAAAAGACAAAAAAAAAAAAAACGCATATTATATCTGAGCGTACCCATTTTCAAAGAAGCGTAATGAACTTGAATTTATACTTACACGTACAGAAATATAAACATGTAAAAAATGATTATAAAATTTTTATAAAGTTAAAGGATTATAAGTACTAATACTAAATGTTGAAGAGTAAAAAATAAAATAAACAAAAACTTATGAAAAGACAAAAAAATAAGATTACCAACGAGCTGTCATGCCTCAGCATGACACTCATCATGAGGTTTGTAATTGTAGGTATAGATAATATTTGACCCAACTTGTTGTAAAACAAAATTTATGTTAAAACATAGATCAACTCAAAACGTAAAAAAAAGGCAAAAAAACCATATTATATCTGAGCGTACCCATTTTCAAAGAAGCATAATGAACTTGAATTTATACTGACACGTACATAAATATAAGCAAATAAAAGATGATTATAAAATTTTTATAAAGTTAAAGGATTATAAGTACCAATATTAAATGTTAAAGAATAAAAAATAAATAAATAAAAACTTATGAAAAGACAAAAAAAATAAGATTACCAACGAGCTGTCATGCCTCATGACACTGATCATGAGGTTTCTAATTGTAGGTATACATAATAATATTACATTAATATTAATAATTTTTAAAATATTATGCAACTATTGTCGCAGAGAAAGCTGGGTGGGAATTTAATTACTAAAGAATATGCAACTAAGATTGTTCAAAATATGAAAATATGAAAAAGATATTTTTTATTTGTATTTTTATTTTTACTGAAATATATTTTTGAATTATTATGTAGTTAACGTGTATTTTATTTGACCCATATCTGCCAGATACTGAAAAATTAACATGTTATATTTTATGATATATAGATATATATTTCATAAGTTTATATATATATATATATATATATATATATATATATATATATATATATATTTCAAATGGAAATATTAAAATGAAATTCGAGAATAGAAGGAAGACTCGGTAAAATGCTAATTAAGTTTATTTTGTAAGTAACTAGTAAATCTCTCCACGAGATACGACGGGTTCAAATGTAAAGTAACTCGGATTTGTGCAGTAAAGATCTGAATCGTTTCTAGACAAAAGTTACGTCAAAACGTACATAAACTAAAATATACATAAAAATAAGCATGGAAACGAAAAAATTTACGTCGAACACCAACCTGAACTTATACCGATACGTACATAAAAATAAGTAAAAAATTATGATTTTTTAAGTTGCAGTGGGACCGAAACGTAAAGTAAGTTGAATTTATAAAATCTAATAAAAACATATTATATTTGACCCGACTCTTTTTAAAACTAAATTTATGCAAAAACGTAGATTAACTAAAAACTTACCAAAAAAGTGAACAAAACATATTATATCTGAGACTACCCATTTTTCAAAGAAACGTAATCAACCTGAATTTATACCAACACTTCATAAATATAAACACATAATAATGGTTATAAATTTTTATAAAGTTGAAGAGTTGTAACTGGCAATACTAAATGTTGAAAGGTAAAGACTAAAATAAACAAAAACTTCCTAAAAGACAAAAAAAGAAAAGAAAACCGTAATCTAACATTATTTATACCAACACATGCATAAATATAAACACGTAAAAAATGAGTATATAGTTTTTAGAAAGTTAAAGGGTTAAAAATGTCAATACTAAATGTTGAAGGATAAAGACTAAAATAAACAAAAACTTACTAAAGGACAAAAAAAAAGAAAAGAAAACCGTAATATAACATTATTTATACCAACACATGCATAAATATAAACACGTAAAAAGTTAGTATATAGTTTTTAGAAAGTTAAAGGGTTATAAATGTCAATACGAAATGTTCAAGGGTAAAAACTAAAATAAAAAAAAAACAAAATGACCAGTAACAAACTGCAATGTAACAACATGCCAGTGCTCATCCAACTTAGAATTGTAGGTATATCAAATATATACACGGTACAGCAGTTTATTTTCTTATGGCTCAGAAATATATATATATTTCAATATGAAGTAGGGAAGTCCACTAATAAATCATAATGTATACTCACAAACAGTACTATATGTCTTTTACGAAGAGGGTAAATTATATATATTAGAGGGGTTATTTTTATGATTTAAAATCAATGACCAATCATTATTGGTCGTAATAATATAAAAAAATTGACAAACCAATTTATATATCCATGAAATTTAAAAACTACAGAATATTATTACTATTATTATTATTATTATTATTATTATTATTATTATTATTATTATTATTATTATTATTATTATTATTATAAAAAGAGATTTTACATTTTTTACGGGTAATTTCATTTTTCCATATTTGAACTGGTCGGATCTTACACTAAGGAATAAACAATGGAGCGTCTGTTGTTGATCAAGTCCGCAGAGCGGACCAACCCCCAACGGACAAGCCTTGTTGGAGGCGTTTGACCCATGCGAGATTGGGCATACGAGCTTGGTCCGAAACGGTGGGGACCACCCATTCACAAACATTTTTTTGTTTTTTAGTGTAAAAGGTGGAGTGTAATATGTAGGTATGGAATTGTTTATTGTTGTGTGAAAAAAGAGAAGTTTGTGGGAATAAGAGACATCAATGTACTCGCACCATGTTATCCGCTGCATGTAGGCATGTTTTAAAGCTAGTTAGGTCAGTTACATTGCCGGAATTGCTAAAGGTGTTGCAACTAAAACTGGATTAGTAGTTTATAAAGTTTGCTAAAAAGTTCCAGTTGTTACAATTCAGACATTCATGTGGCGTTTGACACCACCGGAATTGCTAAAGGTGTTGCAACTAAAACTGGATTAGTAGTTTATAAAGTTTGCTAAAAAGTTCCAGTTGTTACAATTCAGACATTCTTGTGGCGTTTGACACCACCGTTAATAATGGTGTCGATGTAATATATATCTCCGTCGGCGGTGATGACGACATATCTTTGCCTTATTATCTCAATTCAATTGCAATCAAAGACCTCAATCCATCGGTTTTTTAGAGAGATACAATAGAGAAAGAATGACGTTAGAGAGAGAGTTAAATAGGGTTAAAGCATAATAAAAAGGAGATGGTAAAGTACTAAATTACCCTCACATGATGAAAGGCATGTGACATGATATAACACCAAAAACCTAATGGAATTGGCATAAAGAATGTAACCTAGAACAAAATAAAATCATAAAGAATGATGAGTGTGCATTTAAACAATGTTAAAACATGAAAGTTAAGGTATGCATAAATGACATTTTCTGTAATTTTATCTTTTTTAATTGCAAAGAAATGAGTGAGAAATAACAAACATTACATTTATACCATGTTCTTTTACTTCTATCTTTCTCTTAGAAAATAAAAATGAAAGTTTCATTTTGTTTTTTTGTGTTATATTCTACATAGATCTCTGATACGTACATATGTGTGTTAAAAGGGCATATTTCAAAACTCATATATTTTTTCAAGACTTGAGGAACTAGATCATTAATTAATTTAAAGAAATGATTAATACCTAATACACAACCACACGTACACAAATAGGCAATTTTATCTGTCATAAGCACCAACTATCAATCTAATGACACGAAAGCTACTGATAATAACCTTTGTCATTATTTAGCCATTAAACAAGGTGGTTTGTCAGTATTGTAATTTAAGCTAAGGTAACACACACAAGTAAAGAAGTAGATGGAAATCAAGGCAGAGAATTAATCAAGGAATGGAATCACTTAAGACTTCGAGTCCCCTACCCCAAACGCTAACAACACATGTTTTTAATGGTGAGATGACTTTTTACATGCAAAAAGCGAATGCTACTTAATCATAGGAGTCTTTGAAAATTAAAACGATAATCACTTAGATCATACAGTGCGGGCGTGGAAGCCACAACCACGCCGGAACACCACCCGTAGACAGCGTTGTGGCTGGCATGGGGAAGGGGCGGAAGGAATTCCACCAGCGTGCGGGCAATTGTGTAGGTGTTGGTGGATGTCGTTTAGGTTTGTTTTGATGGGTTGATGTTTATTTATTTTTTCCTCTTCCACGCCGTGTCCCACACCGTGCTTTTTTCTCCATGCCACAATGCTGACTTGATTACCACATGCCGTTTCACGCCCATTCTTCATGTCTCCCACACCGTGTGATCTCGAACTCGTCCGGACTCCCTAATCTCATAGCTTTATGGAAAGCTAATACGATCGATAAACACATGCTACCCGCCTTGAATCCGATAATGTAGAAATTAAATCTGTTGATTCTTCTAAGTGGTTATTGGAACCTTTTCTTAAAGTCCATGTTAAGCAACCTAGGTTAGTTTTAACGAATCAAGATGCGATAATAAAGCAAGTTGTATCGAGTGTGTTAAATGAATCTATTTCTCATTTTTGTATGCGGCATATTATGAAGAAACTTCCGTCCATCTTATTTCTATGAATGAGAAGTTTGTAAACCAATTAATATAGAATACATATATATAAGATTTCTAGTTTTAAAAGATTATCTCCTTTATTACACATATCTAATTATGTTGTTACATATATGTAAGGTTAAAATTATATTGAAATTAGAAAGTTGTTAATTTATACATATATTCGTTATACAATTGGTTGATTGATATTTATGTTGATAGAGATTAATTGGTTCCCGGGTATATCAAAGATATAATGATGTGTTTGTTATTGAAGACAATGTCAATACGTGAAACACCTAATGTTAAAAAGTAAACTCAAATGGAGCTAACACTCTTATAAATTTTCTCTTCATAATAAGAGAACCATTTTCATAAAGTTTATAAACATGATTAACAATATAAACCATGAAAGAAAGAAACTAAAAGCAAAGCAATATAAGAAAACTAACTAGCCCCAAAAGATCCATTAAAAATAAAGGTATGCACAACTTTGTTGAACTATGTGATAAATTTTGATAGCTCAAAATTGCATAGAATCTAATTTTTATCCTTTTTCAATCTGGATGTTAACATGCATGAGAACATGAGTGATACTATATTCCCTCCTAAGGTAGTCCACACCTTTATTGAGTGTGATATCAGCATTTACTTCATGTCTAGTTATATGGAAAGCTAAGAAAATCCCCCCCCCCCCAAACCAACCCAAAGCCAATTGCGCTACTATTCAATACGTGGATTGCAAACTCCTCTTCAGTCTCATAAACACTATTTTCTAGTGGTCACCATAACTCAAAATGACTTATGTGCTATTGCTAACTTGTTTCAATATCATAATATAATCAAACTCTAGTATCTTGCATAATTAAGTTAAAGAAAAACCTTGAAAATGTCACTATAAATAGCTAGAATCAATATACTAGTATCAGTTTTCTAGTAGTGACTACATCCTCCATTAACCTTAAATCATAGATGTAACAAGATCTATATTCTATATCTAAAGACCAATTATAAAAAATGAAATATAATACATGCTTGACTAAAACAATCGCTAGTGCATAAGAACACCTTAACATTTATCATTATATTAATGTACACTATAAAGTTAAAGAATTTCATTCACGGCCGTATCCATAGGTTATACATCGGTGAAGGTGGTTATCGACGGTAAACATTAGTATTACATTGTCGGGAATCAGGGAGTGTATGATTTTGGGCCCTTAGTGGCCCTTAGCATGTATGTCACACCCCAACCGATGGCGGATACGTCGGAGTGAGACGAAATAGATTACTCGAGACATCTTAGCACTATTGCGACAATATATATTAAATTCAAAAACTCGTTTCATTTCATAATCAAATAGTCAATTACAACATGAATCCAAATACAACAAATTCAATGACATTACAACATAAAACCTAACATTCTAGGTACGTTCCTGTGGCGTCCCTGCTAAGTTTTCGTCATGTTCAACATCCTTAACCTGCAACATGTTAAAAGTATAGTTCAACACAAAAACATTGGCAAGTACACCAGTTTTGATTTACATAGTATAAGAATAAAAGAGTTTTTTTCAAATCCACATGGCAATTATATACAAGGTAAGCTAGCATGTAATACTAAATGTCAAACCCAAGTGTCCACAAGAATTAAGTGTCCCTCGCCACAAAAGTAACGAGACTATTTAAGAATAAGAATAAGCTCAACAATACCCGACGGGCGGTGTGCTACTCCTGTAGCACTATATATGTTAAGTTCGGACTAGCTATGTTAATGACAAGAAGCATGTATGTATCTAGCATGAACCTAAGCATAACAATAAGCATGTGTAACAGATTGAGTGTATAAAGTATGTTGTGTGCATTTGTGTATTTTGTAAGTTAACATGTTACAACCCAAATTGTGTAAAAGGAAAATATGTCAAGTGTACTAACGGTTTTGCAAGCTTCCACTTGGTAATTCCGTGAAGAGTTTTGAAGAATGGAATGTCGAGTTATCCTACATAAGGAAACCGTAGGCGTGTAAGTATTCGGAT
Source organism: Scalesia atractyloides (assembly GCA_947069175.1). Taxonomy (NCBI): domain Eukaryota; kingdom Viridiplantae; phylum Streptophyta; class Magnoliopsida; order Asterales; family Asteraceae; genus Scalesia; species Scalesia atractyloides. The sequence goes on along the minus strand of CAMTDV010000002.1, from coordinate 5,415,278 downwards.
GATAACGGTGGATTATGAATTTAAATATGCAAAAGTATATTTACGAGAAAATAATCATCTAGACTTAATACTCGTTTTTGACACTATGAATCCCATTTAGGTTTCATGAGTTAAGATACCCATTAGAATCGTAACGAGATTAAGTACTTAGGTGATGTAACTTAGTATCATGACGAACAATCATTCGATTAACGTCAAGGGTTGGTTATTATATATTTATATATTATATAGTATAAGTAATTATTCTATCATGTTTATCATGGAAGTTCATAGAAGTTATGCATGGAGGTAGGAGGATAACCTTCCTTTAACCTCTTTCGTATAGTTCACCAATGCACAAGTTGTCACAAGAACAACAAGGATGGTCATGAATAAGTTAAAATGAAAATAAAAGTTGTAGAACATTCGAAATCATCAATTGAGGTGGTGGACTAAAGGTATGATAGCCAAAGCTTTCAAGTAATCACACACTACCAACTCAAGTCTTGTTACAAAAACAAGCTTGGAATGATACAACACTTGTGGGTTAAACCCTATTAAAACGGAAAGTTTCTTACATTTGTGATCTCAAATATGGTGATGTTCCATATTGGTTTCCATGGAAAACCTATGAAAACACTCCAAGAGGTCTTCCAAGTGTTAAGAAGAAAGAACGAGTAAAGAATGGAAATAGAGGTGAGTTAGAACTCACTTGAAAGTCTTGAACTTTCTGAATGGAGTTTAGATAGATTTTAGAGAGAGAGAGAGAGATTAGTGGTTGAGGTGCAAAGTGAGTGTAGATTGACGTGGGTTTTATAGTTGAGGTTAGGGGGGTGAGTTAGGTGAGCATTAAATACAAGAAACACACTTAAACAAACACACTTTTGTCCAATCCATGAGCTAGTTACAACATTCTGCGGGTTGTGCACTCTGCGGGCCACAAGAGACAAGAGATGGGACGGTCGCGGGGCGCGAGAGGCTCCGGGCAAAAAACTTAGTTGATTTTTGTCACTTTTAGTCCCTGAACTTAGTTTTTTCCTTCATTTCATGCTAAAACTTGATATTTTGGCATGTTTTTAAGTGTATAACATATATGTAAGTATATTTCGAGTATCAAGTATGAAAGTATGAGTATCGCACGTATAACAATTATCGGTTTGTATGTAAACATGTATTAAATGATTGAATGCATGTAAGACAAATATATATCAAGTATGAATTTTACTACGATCAAAGTCTCGGATTACAAGATTCAGGAAAAGAAATACGAATGCGATACGAATACAAGTTTCCATAAATAGGAACACGATGATACTTTCTAAAAATACAAAAAAACGAGGCGTTACAATGTAATAGACTATCCGATGACTTTTTCTCAAGGTTGGGTTGTCCAAAACAAATAAAAAAAATGCATTTTCATTCCGCAAACTGGTGGTGCTTGCAACCAATTTGCATGTCATATGTCTTTCAACTAGTGGCTCACATTCTAGTTTCTTTTTCGTATTTTTCTCTTTCCTTCAATAATTTATTTACTTAAATAACTTGTTGTATTTAAACTGCAATAAAAGATAAATACAAAGTATTTCTTAGTTTTTTTTAACATACTGATATAAATTTGTTAAAAACAGAGTTCATTTAAAAAACCGTTTTCTTTAATTTAAATAAATATTTATCATTTGATGATTGTTATTTTTTTTCGTACTCTTAGTTTTTATATTTAAAGTAAATAAAGTGATTATTTCAACATAAAAAATATTTTAATAATTCTAATGAAATAAAATATTTATAAGTTATAATTTCTTTAAAAAAAGTTTGTGTGGGATGTATTACTAATGAGTGTGAAAGGTTGAGTTGGGTCGGATTATATAAGCTGAAGAGAGAGAAATTAGTTTTTAATAAAAAATTAGGTTGAATTGAGTTGTGAATGAACCTAGCCTTATTGAGTTAGTTTATGTCATACAAACCAAAATTGTGTTACGTGTCACTTTCGGCTTTAATAAGCGTTATAGATAATAGTGAGTTATTTTAGGTTAGTTAAACTAATATCAGGTTATGAAAGATGACTTTTGTACTAGATATTACACAAAAAATATCTACATATTTTTATACTAAATTACATATCACACTAAAATACACAAGATGTCTAACACGATGATCATGGTTATTGTACCAAAATCAGAAGTTTGGCCCAATAAATATTTCTAGACCTCCGCAAGTATTTAACATATGTTATCTACTATGCATAAAAAACATCACCATATATAAAGATCAAAACTACTGGATTTTCATTTCTAGATAATAGCACTAGTGAATATTTATAAATTTAGATATGATAGCAATCCTTGTATTATGGAAATTAGTTGTATCTCTCCCAAAATAGAGGAGATCTGTATCTTTATATTGGAATGAGAATTGAGGGAAAGGATTATCGATCCTATTGCATACCTACGGCCTCTATCATGGTATCAAGAGACCAATCCTAACCTCCCTCCTTCTTCTTCCTTCCTGCCGATCTCCTCCTCTGTTTCTTGCCTTATCATCCTTTTCATGGAGCCCAAGATTCATCCCGCTGCCACCGTAACTAACATCAAAAGCTTGATTCCCGTTGTTCTCGAGATGGAATATGGGCAGTATGCCTCATGGTCCGAACTTTTCAAGATACAGTGCCGTGCACCTCTCGTCATCGATCATCTTTCAACCCGACCCTCCTCATCTTCTAGTACAACCAAGGTCGCCGACAAGACAAAGTCGACAAAGAAACTCCAACCGATGACTCCTGGGATCGGTTGGATGCCATTGTGCTCCAATGGATTTATGCAACCATATCCAACGATCTTCTGTACGCCATTCTGAAGCCGAACACAACCGCGTATGACGCTTGGAAGACGCTTGAAGGAATTTTTCAAGATAACAAAAGTGCTCGATCCATTCATCTCCTACATAAATTCTCGAACACACGTCTTGACGGGTTCCCTAACGTCTCGGCATATTGCCAGCAACTCAAGGTGTTGGCCGATTAGCTCGCCAACGTTGGTAGTCTGGTTGATAATGATCACCTGGTTCTTCAACTTATCGCGGGCCTCAACGAACAGTACGAGGGTATCGCTACCATCCTCCAGCAACAGGACCCCTTACCGACTTTCTATGAGGCTCGATCAAAAATTATGCTTGTCGAATCTCGTAAGGCAGAACAGGCACTTCTTATGGCTCAAACTGCGGGGACCGCCTTGAATGCAAACTCCAACAAACAGCAACCAGCGGCGAATAACAATGAATATCGCCAAGATTCTAAACGTTATCGGGGTCGCAGGCGCTCCCGTGGCCGAGGCAGAGGCCGGGGAAGCTGGGGACGAGGCCGCAATAACAACCCTTACAGTTTCCACTCCAGTTGGCCCACTCAGCACCCATTCTGGCCCAACTCATCCCAGCAACAACCGTGGACTGGGCTTGGATTTCCTCAGCCTACCTCCTCCCAGCCTTGGGCCACATCACAGAATCAATCATGGGCTCCTCCTCCTTGCCCATACCCCACAGCTCCTGCTAGGTGTCACACCCCGACCCGCAGCGGAATAAGTGTCGGGGCATAATTGGGTTATCACCAAAGCTCATGATGTTTACTAAAATGTTTCATATTTATTAAATTCGAATTACAACTTCATTATTCAAAACAAGTTCATACAATTACAAGGAAAAAGTAACTAAGTAAACAATCCAAAGCCTAAACTGATTTATTATTCTAGGCCGTCCTATATGTTTTTTGCTGCAATTGGATCACCTGTATCATGTGTAAAAATGGGGGATTTTGGGTCAACAAAAGTTGGCGAGTGAACCTTGTTAAAAACATTGGATATTGATTTCTTATTGTATTTAATATGGAAAAATTGTGCAATAATCATATGTGAGCAAACATATATAATCAAACAAACACAAACCACCTTGAATGAGTATATGACATGAATGATAATGTATATGTTGGCAACGTCACGTTCCGCTCATAGGTAATGGGAAACGGACGAGCCTATGATGATGTATGTGAGATCAAGGCTCAATCAAACGGAGCCGATCATATGTTGGCAACGCCACGTTCCGCTCATAGGTAATGGGGAACGGTTCCGCTCATAGGTAATGGGGAACAGACGAGCCTGTGATAATGTATGTACTGAAAATAATAAATTTAATCTAAACATTAACCACACAAATAATTGATACATATTGGATACACATTTGATCATGGATATGATGAATGCACAAGTGTTTAAATGTAATAAATAATAAGCGACACATGATACACCCCAAAATGTGATTAAAACTGGGATTTGGTAGAGATTCACTCACATTGGGTGCGTTCATTGATGAAGAATGCGCACGAGTTTGAAGATTTGATCGACGAGAAATAACTAACCTAAAATAATAACGAAATGGTTTGGTAAATAAGTGGATTTTATTAACAATTTTAATAGGATTTTTAGATTTATTTTTGTGAGTTTAAGGTCATTTTCTAACTTTAAAAATATTATTTTTAAGTATTTTTAATTGATTTTTAAATTAAATAAATAAATAAAAATATAAAAAATGTTGACTTTTTGTTGACCGTTGACCGGTCCGTTGACTGGTCGGACAGTGACTTATGTGTGCGCTGGGTGAGGCTCGAACCCGAGACCTCTCGTACGCGTGCACACAGCTCTACCAACTGAGCTACGTGTCTAACCCGAAATATTCTATGTTTTAGTTATATATATATACTAATTTAATGTTTAATTTATTTGGTTTTATATTAAAAGAATTTAAATGGTGTGAACCGGTTGCAGGGAAATCGAATCGAACTCGGGTCCTTTGGTTTGTAAGCGCACAGCCCAACCAGTTGGGCTGTGTGTCTTATCTGTTAAACTTACAGTTCATATTAATCTTAAAAAAAACATCCTGGGACCTACTCTGATTCAGTTTAAAAAAAATTGGTTTTCATTCGGAAAGCCGGTGCGTTTGTAAGATTCGAACTCGTGACGTGCGCTGTATGTTTGCACACAGTCCACCGCTGGACTGTGTGTCTAACCCGGTTTAATATCTTGTTTTAATTAAACTTATACAAAATGTTCGACTTCATCTTCTTCGTTCAAAGACACAGACAACAATATCCGACTGTTCTGGTTTAATTCGATTAACGAAACTTATAATTTGTTGGAAAGTATTAGATATTGAGATTAAAGAACAAAATTGTACCAAACAGGATGTTTTTCTCAGAGCTCCGGCAAGGGTCGTCGGCTCTGATTTATGAATTCCGTCTGAGCGGATCAATTAACAGTTTTGATCAACTAATTGTGAAATTGAGTTACTAAACAAATATTATCAGAGGGTTTAGATATTTGTACCGATTCACAGCGTGATTTCGGAAATTTTCAGAGATTTTCCGGCGAGTGCAGATTATCCGGTAACGTCGTCTGGGACCGATTCTGGTTGAAGGATTTAAGTTAGTATAAGTCTAACAATGGAAAGAAGATGAAAGAATCGAGAAATTTACCGATTTGATGTATGTCTCGGTTTTCCGGCGAAAGTCCGGCGATAGCAGATAACGATTCCGACGAACAGAAGTTAGAGTGAAAATGGAATTGAGAGTGTTACGATTGTTTCCGAGATTTGAGACGTTGGAATTATTAGTGCAAATCAGGAGTAATATGATTTCGGTTTTCAATCTCGAAAATCATATGAATCGAGGCATGAAGACTGAATTGATTGAGAACGTGGGTTGGCATTGATTTATCGGTTATACTCAGGAACTCGCGATCACTCAAACGTCTCTGGATATTTGAAAGCCGATGATCGGTTTCAGTTTTTTTTGGCGCAAACAGATGAGTTCACGGGTGCAACTTAAGTTTTTATTTGATTCATTGATTACACAAAAGAATCAAGTGGCGGAGTGGTGAATGGCTTGTGTGTTAAATGAGCCGGCTGACCCGGGTTCGAAACCCGCCAGCGACATTTATTTTCTTCTTCGACCGTTTTTATTGTTTATTAATTATAGTTCATAAATTCTAATATATTTATTAATTATGTATTGTTTAAAATTAAAAAGAGCATTAAATAAGCAACGAAAATTTGAAACTGACTATTCGATTAATAAACGAAGCGGGTTTTGAAAACCCGTTTTTCGACGGATGTTACAGTATCCCCTACTTTTAGAAATTCCGTCCCGAAATTTAAGTAGTAGTGGTAACAGGAAAAAGATGCGGGTATTTTTCGCGCATTGAGTCTTCACGTTCCCAAGTAAACTCAGGTCCTCGTTTCGACTCCCAGCGTACCCTAACAATTGGAATACGACTCCGTCTTAAACGTTTTTCTCCGAAGTCCATGATCTCTACTGGTCTTTCAATGAAGTGCATAGGTTCATCGATCTGAATATCTTCTAGGGGAATATGGAGGTTTTCATCGGCGAGGCACTTCTTTAAGTTTGATACGTGGAACGTGGGGTGAATTCTGTTGAGTTCTTCTGGTAGGTCAAGCTTGTATGCTACAGGTCCTACTCTTTCGAGTATCTTGAAAGGTCCTACGTAGCGTGGTGCTAGCTTGCCCTTCTGGCCAAAACGAACTACTCCCTTCCACGGTGATACTTTTAAAAGTACTTGATCACCAATGTTAAACTCTAAGGGCTTTCGTCGTTTGTCTGCATAACTCTTTTGACGACTTTGTGCCGCTAGAAGATTGTTTCGAATTTGATGGATCTTGTCTGTCGTTTCTTGAATCAATTCTGGACCGGTGATTTGAGCTTCCCCAATTTCGTGCCAACATACTGGAGATCGGCACCTACGGCCATATAACGCTTCGAAAGGAGTCATGCCGATACTTGAGTGGTAACTATTGTTGTACGAAAATTCAACTAATGGTAGATGAGCGTCCCAATTCCCTTTGAAGTCTATGACACATGCTCGAAGCATATCTTCAAGGGTTTGGATGGTGCGTTCAGATTGTCCATCAGTTTGAGGATGATAAGCGGTACTGAGGTCTAATCGTGTACCCAAGGCGGCTTGTACGGCTTGCCATGTTCGTGAAGTGAAACGACCATCACGGTCTAAAATGATGCTTAAAGGTACACCATGACGGCTTACGATCTCGCTGATGTAGATACGAGCTAACTTCTCGTTCTTGAAGTCCTCGCGAATTGGAATGAAGTGAGCTGATTTTGTGAGACGATCAATGATTACCCATATGGTGTCATACCCACTGGAGGTGCGAGGTAACCCGGTAATGAAGTCCATGGTTATGTTTTCCCACTTCCATATAGGTATTCAGGTTGGGTTAGAAGTCCTGAAGGTCTTTGATGTTCAGCTTTTACTTTAGAACAGGTAAGGCACTTGGAAACAAAAACAGCAATATCCTTTTTCATCCCAGGCCACCAGTAGGTGTATCGAAGGTTTTGATACATCTTGTCGGCTCCTGGGTGTACAGAGTACCGTGTTTTGTGCGCCTCATTCATAAGGAAATCACGAAGGTTATTGTGATCGGGAATCCATATGTGATCTAGATAGTACAGAATACCGTCGGATTTGGTTTCGATTTTAAGTTCTGCTCCACAAGACAGCTCATTGCGTACGTCGTTTTCTGTTACAGAAACATGTTGAGCTTCTCGGATTTGATCTTTGATGTCGGTTATGATTTTATGCATAAGAGTTTTGAGGGAATTGATACGTTTGAAATGATGAGGTATGTATCATAAAACAAAAACTTCAACCATGACGATAAACCTACATGGAACTTCTCATAACCTCCTGGTAATGCTTTTGATCCTTTGCCAAGAATACTTATATATAGGAAGTACCAGCGGCGTATCCACCATATTCTTGTCAAATTTTCGTTGGCTTTATCAGTAAATCATGATCAGTTCTATGTGACTCTAAAACATAAACAAACACAACAACCAAAGCTTGAGTCTCAATTCTGAAAGGATACATGACTGAATGATGACAGTACCTCTCTCGTTTGTTATGATGAAGGGGTTAGTCTATGTAAAAGTGAGACACAACCCAACTTCTTTAAATGATAAGATTGAGATACGTCGAGATGTATGATGATATGAATGTTAAATCAATGAGTATAAAACAAAACTGTAATATCAATTCGCATTAAAATTATTGGATACATAAATTCCCAATTTACAACTGGGATACGAAAGATTGAGATAACATAAAGAAAACATTAAAACTAGACGATTGGAGTTGAGTCTTGATTCTTGGTGAGGAAAACTAGTTGGGTGATTCGTTTGGGCCGTTATTATTTTCAACAGGATTGGCGTTGATGTTGTAAGCTCTTCTCTTGCAGGTGGTGGAGCTTGGTTAGCTTGATTCACCGGATTTGCTTGAGCTTGGGCATGAATGATGTTCACCAAGCGTGGACAAGTGTTTCTAAAGTGGTTTGGGTCTCCACAGTTGTAACAAGCCCGCATGGGTTGCATCATGGGGTAGTGGGGTTGGTAGTAGGATTGGGCCGTATGTTGTGTAGGTGGTAGAAGTAAGGGTTGTTGGGCTTGACCCACTATCTGGTGGTGGGTTTGGGTTGAGGGTTGGTTGCGGTTCATTCGCTGAAGTGTGCGACAGGTTTGGATGGTGTGACCTGCACGGCCACAGCTGGTGCAATGTTGGCAGGGGTGTTCGGGAAAGTGATGGTATTGGCAACGGTTGCATTTTGGGTATGGGCCTGAGTATGGCTGTTTGTATGGTGCAGCTGAGGGAGCAACTTGGGTGATTGGTACGGCAGTGATAGGAGGGTTTGTTTGAGTGACAGCAAAGTTTCTGGTGTTTCGCTTCCTTTACCAGTAAACTTCGAAGAGGAGCCAGAATGGTTTGAAGTTTGAGCCTCAATGGGGGCTTTCTTTTTCTCCTCCTTGAATTTACCGTTTCGGATGCGATTTTCGGTAAGTTCGGTAGCTAGTTCCATTGCGGCTTCAAGTGTCGCAGGCGAAGTGCTTAGAACTGAGTCTTGAATTTTTGAGGGGAGGCCTCGAATATAGTGTTCGACTAAGCGGTATACTGGGGTGAACAAGTTGGGGATCATTTGGTTCAACTCTAGAAACCTTTTGTTGTAGGAAGTATGATCTCCTTCCTTTTGCTTTAACGAGTGGAATTCATCCTCTAACTTTTTGATCTCGCTTCTTGGACAGAAGCGTCTCGTCATGATTTCCCTTAACTCCTCCCATGTTAAGGCCATTGCATCTTCGATTCCTCTCTTACCTTTTTCTGTATTCCACCGGGTAAGAGCTACTCCAAACAGTCTCCCGGTTGCGTAACGTACCTTGCGATCCTCAGGACAATCGCAATTGAGGAACGTGTTCTCCATTTCCTCAAACCAGTGGAGGAGAGCAGTGACACCTTCGGTCCCTTCATACTTTGGGGGATCGCAAGACTTGAAGTGTTTGTAGGAGCACTTTTTGGAGGGAGGGTTGTCGACGTTATGGTCTTCTTGGTTGGGAGGGTTGATGGGATTCGCGGTGAGAGCTTGTTGGACTTGAAGTACGATGTCAGGAAGCACCGCGGCCATTTTTTTTGCAATTTGGGTGGCCACGTGTTCGTTTGACCTTCCTGACTTTCTACCTCCACGTAGTTGCCTAACCGACATCTACAGGAACATACATAGGAAGATTGTGAGTTTAAGAAGTTTTTAGGTGTCATGTGTCGTTAAAAATAATAAAATAACATAATCATCAATAATGCAACTACATCCATAGGATGTCTTGGGTCTGCTCATGTTTGGGCCTCCAATGTCCCCCATACCATCGCCTGTATAGTCATGTGGGCCCCCATGACTATTGGCTTAGTAGGATTCACATTGGTGTTGGCGGTTTAACACTCGCATCACCCGAATGAAAACCATGAAATATGTTTGCGAGATGTATGGTAGGAGGGTGTCCAGGTGTAGACACGATGACAACTCAAAGTGGGGTTAGCACACACGACGTTTGGTATAGCATGCTTTGGCCTAATAGGTCTTTCGTACTCTCATCGTTAGTCCCCAGGTAGGCAAAATGGTCCTTTATTTTGGATTTATACGAATGCCAAGCCTAGACAGGATGTTCCGACTACCGGTACTTGTACCCTTCCAGTTACTACATGCCCGTCATGAGAACTCACTTTGATGTGATTTGAAAAAAAAATACAAAAATCGTTGCAAAAATCATGGAAATTGTGTGGTGTGTGCTCTCATGGATATGATATTTTATGAGGATATGATTCATGATGAGCATTGTATAGTAATATGTACTTATGAACATGCTTGCATAACATTGAAGGTAACAATAAACATAAAACATATAAACATCATGAATTTTGTAAGTAACACATAAACAATTTAAATAATTCTAATCAACTATAGTATAGGCTCTAAGGGTCTAATAACCTATCCCATATCCCTATAGTCATGGCTCTGATACCAATCTGTCACACCCCGACCCGCAGCGGAATAAGAGTCGGGGCATAATTGGGTTATCACCAAAGCTCATGATGTTTACTAAAATGTTTCAAATTTATTAAATTCGAATTACAACTTCATTATTCAAAACAAGTTCATACAATTACAAGGAAAAAGTAACTAAGTAACCAATCCAAAGCCTAAACTGATTTATTCTTCTAGGTCGTCCTATATGTTTCTTGTTGCAACTGGATCACCTGTATCATGTGTAAAAATGGGGGATTTTGGGTCAACGAAAGTTGGCGAGTGAACCTTGTTAAAAACATTTGATATTGATTTCTTATTGTATTTAATATGGAAAAATTGTGCAATAATCATATGTGAGCAAACGTATATAATCAAACAAACACAAACCACCTTGAATGAGTATATAACATGAATGATAATGTATCTGTTGGCAACGTCACGTTCCGCTCATAGGTAATGGGAAACGGACGAGCCTATGATGATGTATGTGAGATCGAGGCTCAATCAAACGGAGCCGATCATATGTTGGCAACGCCACGTTCCGCTCATAGGTAACGGGGAACGGTTCCGCTCATAGGTAATGGGGAACAGACGAGCCTGTGATAATGTATGTACTGAAAATAATAAATTTAATCTAAACATTAACCACACAAATAATTGATACATATTGGATACACATTTGATCATGGATATGATGAATGCACAAGTGTTTAAATGTAATAAATAATAAGCGACACATGATACACCCAAAAATGTGATTAAAACTGGGAATTGGTAGAGATTCACTCACATTGGGTGCGTTCGTTTGATGAAGAATGCGCACGAGTTTGAAGATTTGATCGACGAGAAATAACTAACCTAAAATAATAACGAAATGGTTTGGTAAATAAGTGGATTTTATTAACAATTTTAATAGGATTTTTAGATTTATTTTTGTGAGTTTAAGGTCATTTTCTAACTTTAAAAATATTATTTTTAAGTATTTTTAATTGATTTTTAAATTAAATAAATAAATAAAAATATAAAAAAAATGTTGACTTTTTGTTGACCGTTGACCGGTCCATTGACTGGTCGGACAGTGACTTATGTGTGCGCTGGGTGAGGCTCGAACCCGAGACCTCTCGTACGCGTGCACGCAGCTCTACCAACTGAGCTACGTGTCTAACCCGAAATATTCTATGTTTTAATTATATATATACACTAATTTAATGTTTAATTTATTTGGTTTTATATTAAAAGAATTTAAATGGTTGAACCGGTTGTAGGGAAATCGGATCGAACTCGGGTCCTTTGGTTTGTAAGCATGTGTGTCTTATCTGTTAAACTTACAGTTCATATTAATCTTAAAAAAACATCCTGGGACCTACTCTGATTCAGTTTAAAAAAAATTGGTTTTAATTCGGAAAGCCGGTGCGTTTGTAAGATTCGAACTCGTGACGTGCGCTGTATGTTTGCACACAGTCCACCGCTGGACTGTGTGTCTAACCCGGTTTAATATCTTGTTTTAATTAAACTTATACAAAATGTTCGACTTCATCTTCTTCGTTCAAAGACACAGACAACAATATCCGACTGTTGGTTTAATTCGATTAACGAAACTTATAATTTGTTGGAAAGTATTAGATATTGAGATTAAAGAACAGAATTGTACCAAACAGGATGTTTTTCTCAGAGCTCCGGCAAGGGTCGTCGGCTCTGATTTATGAATTCCGTCTGAGCGGATCAATTAACAGTTTTGATCAACTAATTGTGAAATTGAGTTACTAAACAAATATTATCAGAGGGTTTAGATATTTGTACCGATTCACAGCGTGATTTCGGAAATTTTCAGAGATTTTCCGGCGAGTGCAGATTATCCGGTAACGTCGTCTGGGACCGATTCTGGTTGAAGGATTTAAGTTAGTATAAGTCTAACAATGGAAAGAAGATGAAAGAATCGAGAAATTTACCGATTTGATGTATGTCTCGGTTTTCTGGCGAAAGTCCGGCGATAGCAGATAACGATTCCGACGAACAGAAGTTAGAGTGAAAATGGAATTGAGAGTGTTGCGATTGTTTCCGAGATTTGAGACGTTGGAATTATTAGTGCAAATCAGGAGTAATATGATTTCGGTTTTCAATCTCGAAAATCATATGAATCGAGGCATGAAGATTGAATTGATTGAGAACGTGGGTTGGCATTGATTATCGGTTATACTCAGGAACTCGCGATCACTCAAACGTCTCTGGATATTTGAAAGCCGATGATCGGTTTCAGTTTTTTTTGGCGCAAACAGATGAGTTCACGGGTGCAACTTAAGTTTTTATTTGATTCATTGATTACACAAAAGAATCAAGTGGCGGAGTGGTGAATGGCTTGTGTGTTAAATGAGCCGGCTGACCCGGGTTCGAAACCCGCCAGCGACATTTATTTTCTTCTTCGACCGTTTTTATTGTTTATTAATTATAGTTTATAAATTCTAATATATTTATTAATTATGTATTGTTCAAAATTAAAAAGAGCATTAAATAAGCAACGAAAATTTGAAACTGACTATTCGATTAATAAACGAAGCGGGTTTTGAAAACCCGTTTTTCGACGGATGTTACACTAGGCCCAATTCAGCAAACAATCACATCGGCAATGGGCTTCTCGGCCCCAGGCCCACTCTAGCCTGCAATGCCTATGCCCCAACCGACATCGAACAGGCGCTTTACACTATGTCTCTCAATCAACTAGATCCTAACCTGTACATGGACACGGGGGCAACAAGTAATATGTCTAATTCGGAAACTAATTTTCAATCTTATTTTGATAATAGCGTGAATCAAAATATCATTGTTGGAAATGGATCAACCATACCGGTTGTTGGACAAGGCACACAAACCCCCCCCCCCCCCACCTTTTCCCCCACTTATTCTTAAAGACGTCCTATATGCACCTAAACTGATCAAAAATTTAATTTTCGTACATCGGTTCACAACCGACAACTCTGTTTCTATCGAATTTGACCCTTTTGGTTTTCTTGTGAAGGACTACAAGACCCGGATCCCTATCCTCCGGTGTAACAGCAGCGGTGATCTCTACCCACTCACGCTTGGATCCGGGACAACCAGCACACCATCCACCTTTGCAGCCATCTCTTTTCAACTTTGGCACCAACGTCTTGGTCATCCAGGACGTCCATCTTTGAATTATTTGAAACAATCTACCTTTATTGATTTTAGTAAACATAATAAAGACATTGGTGAATCTTGTGTGCTTGGTAAAAGTATCCGATAACCTTTTGCAACTTCTCACACTCGTGTTTTTCAACCGTTTGATGTTGTTCATAGCGACCTTTGGACGTCACCAATTCTTAGTTCACAAGGTCATCATTATTATGTATTATTTCTTGATGACCTGACCAGTTTTCTATGGACTTACCCCATATCCAAAAAGTCACAAGTATTTTCCATTTTTTCACAATTTCATAAACTTATTGGCACTCAATTTGAAAAACCAAATAAAAATGTTTCAATGCCCTAATGGCAAGGAATACGTAAACTCGACTTTCCAACAATACTTTTCTCAACATGGAATGGTATTCCGTTTATCATGCCCTCAAACGTCATCCCAAAATGGAAAGGCCGAGCGTAAAATACGAACCATAAACAACATGATCCGCACCCTCCTCACCCATGCTTCCTTACCCAACACTTTTTGGCATTACGCCCTTACCACAGCCACCTATCTTTTAAATATCCTCCCTACTATACAACATCATAAAACCCCCACTGAACTCCTCTACTCTCGCACACCCACATAGCATCACCTACGTGTTTTTGGTTGTTTGTGCTACCCTCTTATCCCCTCGACCTCCATCCATAAACTTGAACCTCGCTCTTTTCCTTGTGTCTTCCTCGGCTACCCATCCAACCATCGAGGTTACACTTGTTTTAATCTTCAAACTCGTCAAATCATCACATCATGTCACGTTGCATTTGACGAGACCACCTTTCCATTCTCTCACACTATAAACCCTTCTCCGTCTTACGACTTCTTGACGGACACCTTTCCACCTGATCTTTGGCCATTTGTTGGCACACCCACTGCCAACAACACAACACCATCCAACGCCCCACATTCTTCAGCCCATACCCCTTCGGCCCAAACTTCTTCGACTGCCCACACCACTTCAGCCCAAACCTCATCGCCAGCCCAAACTTCTCCTCCAGGCCCCGCCCAAACACCCTACTCGACCCACTCTTCACCACACTTGCCCAACCCCATTGCCGACACCTCGGCCCAACAGCCCTCACCTTCTGCTCACACACGCCACCCAGCCCACCTAACTCTGTCAATACCCCTCCCTCCTCCCCAGCCTAACACACATTTATTCCTTCTCCTCCCACTCCACCCGCTCGAACCATGCGCACAAGAGCCATGGACGGCATAACTAAGCCGGTTCATAAACTCAATCTTCACACATCCTCCATCATTCCCATGCCTAAACAACCCACTGATGCCTTGTCCATCCCCGAATGGTATGACGCCATGACAACAGAATTTCATGCTCTTATTAAAAATGAGACTTGGGACTTGGTTCCTAGACATCCGACCATGAATGTTATTCGAAGTATCTGGCCTTTTAAGCATAAGTTTAAATCGGATGGTAGTCTGGAACGATACAAGGCACGATTAGTATGTGATGGTCGCCTTCAACAAGTGGGTATTGATTGTGGTGATACGTTTAGCCCGGTGGTAAAGCCGGCTACCATTCGCATAGTCTTGTCACTGGCTCTTTCCAACTCATGGTCTGTGCATCAATTAGATGTTACCAATGTGTTTCTACACCGTAACCTTCATGAAACGATATACATGTATCAACCAATGGACTTTCGGCATCGAGATTTTCCGAACCATGTTTGTCGCCTTAAAAAGTCGTTATATGGGTTAAAGCAGGCACCACGGGTGTGGTATCAACATTTTACTGATTATGTTCTCACTATGGGATTTATCCACAGCATGTGTGACGCATCTTTATTTATTTTTCATCATGGAAAGGATATTGCCTTCTTGCTTCTATATGTCGATGACATTGTCCTTGTCACTTCGTCTGACCGTCTTCGGCAACGCCTCATGGCACACCTTGCTAGCGAGTTTGCAATGAAAGACCTTGGCCCACTAAGTTTCTTCCTCGGCATCTCAGTTTCAAGAACCCACGACTCAATGTTCCTGCCACAACAAGCTTATACACTTGATATTATAAAAAGGGCCAACATGACACAGTGTAATCCGGTATCTACTCCCGTTGACACTAATGCCAAGCTCAGTGCCTCGTCCTGTGATGATTTTTCCGACCTAACCCTCTATCGTAGCTTGGCGGGTGCGTTACAACATCTCACGTTTACCCGTCCGGACATCAGTTACGCGGTACAACAAATATGCATGCATATGCACGCCCCTAAAACGGGTCATTGGCTAGCTCTGAAACGTATCATTCGGTATATTAAAGGTACGACCTCATTCGGCTTAACACTCGGCCCCACCGGCTCCAAATCGCTCGTTGCCTACACGGACGCCGACTGGGCCGGCTGCCCTGACACCCGTCGGTTGACTAGTGGCTATTGTGTTTATTATGGCGACAATCTTATATCGTGGTCCTTGTAACGGCAACCAACTATTTCTCGATCGAGTGCTGAAGCCGAATACCGGGCGGATGCCAACGTAGTATTAGAAATATGTTGGCTTCGTAATCTCCTTTTGGAACTTCGCCGTCCACCATTACTCGCCACTCTCGTCTATTGTGACAACATTAGTGCGATTTATTTGTCAGGAAATCCGGCACAGCATCAACGCACGAAACATATCATGCTTGACATACATTTCGTTCGCGAACAAGTTCAGCGCGGACAAGTGCGTGTGTTACATGTTCCCTCACGATACCAGGTTGCTGACATTTTCACCAAAGGCCTTCTGCGGATTCTTTTTGAAGATTTTCGGTCCAGTCTCAGCATCCGGTCACCTCCTGCTTCGACTGCGGGGGTGTAATAGCACTAGTCAATATTTATAAATTTAGATATGATAGCAATCCCTTGTATTATGGAAATTAGTTGTATCTCTCCCAAAATAGAGGAGATCTGTATCTTTATATTGGAATGAGAATTGAGGGAAAGGATCATCGATCCTATTGCATACCTACGGCCTCTATCACTAGAAAACAAATTTCAAGATTTTAGAGATCTCCAAATAAGCTCAATGGTTATATAAGAGGAAGGAGTATAAATGAGTGAAGCCCCCTGTGAGTATAGTCGTTCCCGAGAATCGTTAAAAACATTTTGGGCCCGGAGTGAGTGAATAAAAAGGTTCCTGGTAGACGAATTTGAAAGAGTTTAAACTTTAACTGGGTTTAATTATAAGCTATTAGCTCACATTTAAATGTACTTAATTTTCCATGGCACTTATTATATGGTTTGGCCCGTAAACAAATATATTTCATGAAATTGAAATCCTACTATTCAACGGAGAAGTTCTAGCAATATGGTAGGATCAGAGGATACTCATTAAAATCTATCTTCTATGAACAATTCAAACCTCAATTTAATTTTGGTTATTCGAATCTAACGTTGATCATGGTTATTGCCACAAACTTTAATAGTGGTGAACTGATGATCTTCTAGTTGAATTAATTTTACAAATTTCCTGATCAAACACTTTTGACTGTGAAATTTCTTTTGAAGTCAACACTTGGTGTAAATGTATTGAAATTGATATTCTCTAAAAAGTTATTGATTTTCATTCTATTAGACCATCAGCAATGTGATTCACGGACGCCTGTGTAGCAGGTCTCAAACAGGAGACCTGTGGTGTGGGTCCAATTGGGGCGTTTTTGGAGAACGTGTTTGTGGTGACAGACGATGACAAATGAGAGGTGTGGGCCTTAAGTTTCGTAGGCAGCTTAACGATGTGGGGGCAGCAAAGTGGCGTGAAGGCTTCCTCCACGCCGGAACATAGGGTTGTGGAGGTGGCGTGGTGGAGGTGACGTGGTATTTTCCACTGGCGTGGGGGGAGAATGGTGGATGACGTGGAGGTAGGAGATTAGTGAGTGGTGTTTGGGTTTGTTTTGATTGGTTAGTTAGATTTTATTTGTTTATTTATTTTTATTTTTTTTAAAACGCCCCTTTTTAAGCCCCTTCCACCCGTTGCTATTTTAAACGCACCTTACTAATGTGGTTGACACATGACACTTCATACCCCTCTTCAAACCCCTCACGGTGAGTAGTCTTAAAACTTTTAAAAACTAAGATAGATAATAAAGATACGGAAGAAATAAATGAAGAAGAAACAAAAGAAAAATAAGAAAGCGTAGCCATCTTCGAAGGCCTGAGTGAAATAAAAGAGGGGTTTCAAATTTACAGTGGGTTTATTTGAGCTCATATTTGCTGAGAAACTGGGCTAGAATTGGATTATTTATTGAAGCAAAAATAAAAACTATTTGAAAATAAAATTTATTTGCAGATTCTTCTTGCTCCCACAGAATAATTATTTTTAGTAACTATATCAAGTTATTGTTGCGACGAGGATGTAAAACCATGCTAAATAGGACCACTGCAAGGGACCATCAACACTAAGTCGATCTAGGATTCACACGTTACAATGGACCTATCAAACAAAAAATAGACGTAAAAATATTGAACCATACATGCACGTTGGGTTATGTTAACTCGCAAAATTTTGAACGGGACGTAAAGCATAACTAAAAACGTTGAACCACACACGTGTTACGCCATGTCAACTCACAAAATTTAGAGTGAAACGTAAAACATATATTTTCGAAAGATTAAAAGTATAGGAGACAAGTTGAAAGTAAAAAGGTTGTGAGGTTAAATTATAAATAATGAAAAGTTTTGGGTTAGAATAAAAAAATTGTATGGTTAAAATTACAAAAGAAGAAAACCTTTTGGGTTAAATATAAAAAAGCAGTTTTTTTAAAACACCCTAAAACATGAAGTATAACACCCTCACACACAAAATGTTGCTAATTAATGGTTATATAAATATAACTCATTTTAATACTAATGGTAAACTATTAATTTCATAAAATTTAAAACTATGTTAATTTCATAAATTTGAAAAATATCTTCTACTATAAAATATTTAATTGTTAATTTTATTTATTTGTACAATTTTTATTTGAGCGCAATTTGTACAATTTTTTAAAAAGTGAATTAGACATTAAAATAAATTAAATTGGTTATGAATAAACTAAATATAAAGTTAGACTAAAAGTAAATTAGACATTAAAAGAAACTACATTGGTTATGAACAAACTTAATATAAAGTTAGTCTAGAAAACGTAAGGACTTTTTTTGGAATGAAATGATTTCTGGAGAAAAGTTTGTGAATAAGCTTGTGGGTGTTGATATGTCAACGACTAGGAAGGTTTGTAGGGATTTTTACTTTTTAACGTTGCAAATGTTCATATAATCCAACTTTTGGGTTATTGTAGCCTTTATTTTCCTTTCATATGATAAAACTAGTTGTGGTATCAATAGAGAGATGACGTAGAAAAGGAAACAATAAGGGATGATACCTCAAATGTTGATGCTTTTTTATACAGCAAAGACTTCTTACGCAAACTTCAAACCTGATTTTTTTAAGAGTGCTGCTAAATGTATCTATTTTTAATTTTGAATGGGAATTCAAATAACTCTCTTAGAGTACCTTCAACACCTTGACGTGCAACTTGTTTGGAAATTCAAACCTCCCATTTTCATATGACATGCGCTGTAGGGAAACTTTGCGGGATGGACATGAGTGGTGCCTCTTTGTCACATCTTTCCCTCTCTCATTCACACACACATGACACGTGATAACAGTTCTCTCAATCTATCACTTGGGCCAAATTTTGTCGAAATCGGACATCTCTGGCTGCCTAGCAATGGGCGATTGAGCTTGGTGGACACAACATTGTGTATAAATCACGCCCAGCAATAAAAAACCAGATATTAGCCGATTTCATTGCGGAGGTACCGCAGAATAAAGCGCAAGAGTGTGAAGCTGTACAGAACCCAACGCCGATTACAGACGACCGCGCTTGGATACTTCACACAGATGGCGCATCCAACGGTGATGGCGCAGGAGCAGACCTTCACTTAATAAGCCCCGACAATCAAGAGTTCACTTACGCCATTAGATTGGATTTTTAAAGTACTAATAATGAAGCCGAGTACGAGGCATTCCTGACAGGCCTTCGGTTAGCAATCAAAATGGGCGCGCAAAATTTGGAAGCAAACGTCGATTCCCTTTTTGTTGCAGGCCAAGTCAACAGCCTATACGACACAAAGGGTGAGACGATGGCATTGTATCTAGAACAAGAGCAAGCCTTAATAACCAAATTCCAACACTTCAAGATAACCCATGTCAACCGAGTGAGAATAAACACGCCGACTCATTCAGCAAATTAGCCACTACAAGCTTCAAGCACCTCGCGCATGAAGTGCGCATTGAGGTACTCAAAACCCTTTTGTTCCTTTGCGCCAAGTCAACATCATTGAAGTGGGGAATCCATCTTGGATGTCCCTCATAATCATGTTCTTGCAACACGGGATCCTGCCCGAGAACAAAGCAGAAGCAAGGAAGGTCCAGAACAAGGCACTAAATTACGAAATGGCAGACGGAATCGTATACCGAAAGTCATATCTGGGACCACTCCTCCACTGTGTTGATCCGCAAGATGCGCAATACTTGATCCGTGAAATACATGAAGGGGTTATACAGAATTCATGCCGGTCCACACATGGTCGTAGCAAAGATCATGAACGCGGTTATTATTGGCCTGGCATGCACCTAGATGCGGTGGAAACATTGCGGAAGTGCGCATCATGCAGCGCCATGCTCCGAAGACGTTGCGCCCCAAGAATCCTTTGATCCCTGTCACAACAGCTTGATCCTTTCAGCAATAGGCAATCGACATGGTGGGACCCTTCCCAGATGCCCCAAGGCGGTGAAGTTCATAATCGTCGCAGTCGATTACTTCACCAAATGGGTTGAAGCCAAACCCCTTGCATCCACCACAGCAACTGTAGTTCGAAAATTCATATGGGAGCACATCATATGACGTTTTGGGTTACCCCTACGCATAGTCAGTGACAATGGCCCCAATTTTGCAGCTGAAGAACTACAGCAATGGATGCAGGAAATGCATATCGAACACGTTTTCGCTTCGGTCGCGCATCCCTAAGGGAACGGCCAAGTGGAAAGCATTAACAAAAGTATTGTCGAAGGGATCCAGACGAGATTGGGCACAGCGTGAAGAGGCTGGGTAGAGAAGTTGCCAAGTATTCTTTGGGCTCATCGAATCATGCCAAAAACTAGCACGGGTGAAACTCATTTCAGCCTTGTGTATGGGATGGAGGCCGTAATTCCCGTAGAGATAGGCCTCCTATCGCCACGCATGCTCGCTGCGCAGAACCAAAACAATGAAGACAAGCGCAGACTCAACTTGGACTTACTAGAAGAGAGGCGTGAAAACGCCGAACAAAGCAAAATATAAGTCTAAGCTCGAAAAGTACTACAACGCGCGAGTCCGCATATGTACCTTCTTACCCGGTGACTTTGTTCAACGCGACAACGAAGCGTCTAACGCTGAATGTCCTGGAAAACTTGCACCCAAATGGGAAGGTCCCTATATTGTCCATGAAGTCCTAGGTAAAGGCGCATATACCCTCAAGCGCCTAGATGGTACAAACATCCCTAGGACATGGAATGCCAACAGCTACGCCGGTACTACATGTAAATTAGCAAGTTCATTATCTTTTGTCTACCCTGTATATGGCTCTTACACCTCATTGTGTAATAAAGACAAGAGTTACATGATTTATTGTATCTTAATGTTTCGTTACAAATGCGCGAAACCACTTTGGGTCTACACGAAAACACCTTGGTATACAATGACTCTTGAACCCTAAGTTACTACCTATGGAATGCGCATGGGAGTTGACGTTCATACGCGATTTCATTACGAGTTTTATTCGCTATAACCCACACAAATTTGGTCCTTTTTTCGCAAAAATATTGTAATAAGAAAGAAACATTTCATTAAAAGATAAAATTATTTACAATTCCGCGCAATACGCGACAAAGTCAAATATCCTACAAAGATATTACATTAAGGATCCTACTCTACTCTTCATCCACAGTGGCCTCGGCTTCTTCCGGGAATATGTCTCTTAGACGATCAACTAAGTCGTCGTGGGTGAGCGCCTCACTCACCAATTCCAAAGCTGGGATGTCAAGATGGTCATACCCTTGCTGCGCCTGATCGAAAGCAGCTCCGGTATCGACCCATAAGTGGCAGCGCGGCTGGAATCCCATGGAACGTCCATTGCATGAGTGATATGCTAAGCACACTCAGCATAGCCTTGCGTATACCCATCACGGCGCGTAGTGAATACCAACTTAGCCACTGCGTGATCCAACTCCACAGATTTCAGAATGGAGTTTGCAACCTACAACACAAAAAGCAGGGTAAGCATCAACACAAAGTAAACAAAAAGAAAATGGAGTACTTATACTTGTAACTCCATGCTATTGCATCCACAGCATGTTGTTGCTTAGAGACTCCACCAACGACTCGGAGATAGCGCAGGCGTCTTCAGAATCATCAAATTTTTTCTCGCCCGCCTCCACCTTGGCTTCCGCCAATCGCAGCCTGCGTTGAAGCTCAGCCTTTTCCACAAAGGCTGCTTGAAGGTCTTTCTTGGCGCTCTCCAGAGTAGCACAAGCTTCAACCTATTTGTTCACAACAAGGTTAGCATCATAATTTATTGCTATCGAAAATTGGATGAGCACAAAAGCAAGTGGTTACCTCCTTCTGCTCACTGTGTGCGCGTTGCACACCAGCTTCTGCAGCCGCGGCAGCTGCCGCCTCTTTCTTCTCTCGCGCAACCGGCCCAGTTCATCCCTCAAGGATTTGTTCTCCTTGTTATCCCTTTCACAAGCCTCTTTCCACAACCTGGGCTCCTCCGCAAGTTTGGCATCCGAGGCTTCGGCACGTCTCTTCCACCGCAGCGCGGCCCATTCTTTAGCTTACTAGCGGTCGGCGTAGGCAGTCTCCTTTGCCTGCACCGCAGCTTCACGCGCAACCATTTGGGCTCGCTCCTTACCTAGGACTGCTTGGGCAGCCTCAAGATCTTTTTTTTGTTTCAGTAAGCCCCACCATTCACGAACAATCTTATAAGTAACAGAGGTGGACCTTGCAGCTGCCTGGAGGTACGTGTGGTACGTGGTTTCTTGGTCTTGTTCAGCAAGAACACGTACCTCTGCTGGAAAGAAGGCTTCCTTGAAAATCTCACGGCACGTCGGCCAGTGAGAGAAGTCTTCTCCCTTCTCTGTAACATCCGTCAAAAACCGGGTTAACCAAACCCGCTTCGTTTATTAACCGAACAACCAGTTAAAAATTTCGTTGCATATTTAATGCTCAAATTAATTTTAAACGATACATAATTAATAAGTATATTAGAATATAAAATTTATATTTGAAAATTTATTAAATAGTGAGAAAAAAATTAAATGCTGAAGCCGGGTTTCGAACCCGGGTCAGCCGGGTAAATCCCAAGTCTTAACTCACACACATCCTACCACTCCGCCACTTGTGTTACTTGGTGAAATACTGAAACAATTAATACTTAATATAAAACTCGAAGTCAAAATCTATCACTCAGCACACCCAAATCATTCTCGCCGGAAATCCCGACGAATTCGTCAATCATTGACGTTTTCTTTTGTCATAACCGATGCATTTACATCCACGCCGGTTATAACTGAAAAACCTTAATGTCACTCATTCAAATCATCAAACCATAACCGAAAATGTTGAATTCGAAATTGGAAATGCAATTAAACCTGAATTATACTTTATTCATCAGTGAGCTCGCGAGTTTACCAAAATTACACTCTCCATTTCGCCCAGAAAACCTCGACGCAGTCGCCGGAATCCTCTGCAAATTAACCAAAAATTTTCGCCGGAAAACCGAATTCATTCCATCCTTTCTGTTTACTCTAAAATAAGATTTTTAGAGCTTATACCAACATCACCCACACTCACCTTAAACTCCCTGAAGAATCTCTGTCGCAAGAAATACATCGCCGAAAAATCTCTGCAAGTCGCCGGAAAACCGAGACTTTCATCTACACGGTAAATACCTCGACTTTTTCTGTTTTAACCCATTGTTAGACTATTACTAACATCAATCCCTCACCCAGAATCTATTCCAGACGACGTTGCCGGATATTCCATTTTCGCCGGAAAACTTCTGGAATTTCCAGAATCACACTGTTAACCGGTATGATCATTTAAACCTACTGATAATCGTTGCTCAGTAGTTCAATTTCACATCTAATCCATCCAAACTGTTAATTGATCCTAACAGCCGGAGTTCACAAAACAGAGCCGACGAATCCTTGCCGGAGTTCTGTGAAAGACACTGATCGGTACATCCTTTCCCCAAACTCTCTCCGTTCATTACCTTTCAATTGCTTATAATGCTTGTTAATCGAATTAGACATGAAACAGTTGAATTATCATTATCTATGTTCTTGAGCGAAGAAGACGAAGTCCGGTTATGTTATAAGATTAATTAAAATCAGTATTATGAACGGGTTAGACACACAGTCCAGCGGTGGACTGTGTGCAAACAAATACATACACGTCGCGAGTTCGATTCCTGCCCTAACCTCACTCTCTTAAATAAAAATGCTCTTTTTAACCGAACCGGGATAACTCACAGAATCATGTTAAGTATAATAAAAACCGGATTATTAACCGGTTAGACAAACAGTCCAGCGGTGGACTGTGTGCAACACTAACTCATACGTCCCGGGTTCGAGACTGGTTGACGGCACCGGTTCAATGCAATTAAAATCCTTTTTAAAAATAAATGATTTTCGGATTAAGTTAAATAGTATATAAATATAATTAAAAATAGAAATATTTCGGGTTAGACACGTAGCTCAGTTGGTAGAGCTGCGTGCACGCGTATGGGAGGTCACGGGTTCGAGTCTCCGCCAACGCACACATACAAACGACCGAACCGGTCAACAGTAACGGTCAACAGTAACGGTCAACGGTCATGGTCAACGGTCAAAAGTCAACATTTTTTATTATTTTTATTTATTTATTTAATTTAAAAATCAATTAAAAATACTTAAAAATAACGTTTTTAAAGTTAGAAATAGCCTTAAACTCACAAAAATATATCCAAAAATCCTATTAAAATTGTTAATAAAATCAACTTATTTACCGTACCTTTCGTTGTTAATTAGGTTAGTTATTCCTCGTCGATCAATCCTCTAAACTGTGCGCATTCAACATCTCCAAACAAACGCACCCAATGTGAGTGAATCTCTACAAATTCCCCGTTTTAATCACGTTTTTAGGGTGTATCATGTGTCTTATTATTTCACATTTAAACTATTGTGCATCTATCATATCCATGAACAAATGTGTATTTAACATGTATCAACTGTTTGTGTGGTTATTGTTTAGATTAAATTTATCATTTTCAGTACATACATTATCATTGGCCGCCGCTCCCCATTACATTATGAGCGTTGAGCTGTTCCCCATTACATTATGAGCGTGAACCAGGCGTTGCCAACATACGACCGGCTCCGTTTGATTGAGCCTTGATCGCACATACATTTCATCATAGGCCGTCTGCTCCCCATTACCTATGAGCGTGAGCCGTTCCCCATTACCTATGAGCGTGAACGAGACGTTGCCAACATTTACATTGTCATTCATGTTATATATTCATGCAAGGTGGTTGTTATTGTATGTTATTGTTTATTATGATTATTGTTATTGTATGTTATTGTTTATTATGGTTATTGTTATTGTATGTTTATTTACGTTTGTTCACATATGATTATTGCACAATTTTCCCATATTAAATACAACAAGAAATAAATAATAAATGTTTTCGAACAAGGTTCACTCGCCAACTTTTTGTTGACCCAAAAACCATTTTTACACATGATACAGGTGAACAGGATGAAGCAAGGAAAACATAGGAAATTGCCTTAGAAGAAAAATAATGAAGTTTAGAAGGATGTACAGAACATGATGTATTTGTTTGATTTGATTGTATGATTCCTTTTAAATTGTAATAATAAATATGAAACATTATAATAAATGTCATGAGCTTTGATGAAAACCCAATCATGCCCCGATCACCTTTTCCGCTGCGGGTCGGGGTGTGACAGATTGGTATCAGAGCTTTTGACTATAAGGATATAGGATAGGTTATTAGACCCTTAGAGCCTATACTATAGTTGATTAGATTTTAATTGTTTATGTGGTTATATGCAAACTCATGATGTTTATTTCTTTCATATTTATTACATACACAAATGCATGCAAACACTTCCGATACTACATTTTGTGATACATAGTGAATTATACTTACAGTCAAACATACGTAATTACATACACATTCATCATACATATTTCAATGCTCACATATTCAAATCATCTTCATACTTCCGTTATTCAAGATTTTGTCGCATTTTTCATTTTTCAAATCTCATCGAAGTGAGTTCTGCGACGGGCATGTAGTAACTATAAGGGTACAAGTACCGGTAGTCGGAACGTCCTGTCTAGGTTGGCATTCGTATAAATCCAATATAACGGACCAGTTTGCCTACCTGGGGACTAACGATGAGAGTACGAAGGACCTATTAGGCCAAAAATGCCACACCAAACGTCGTTCGAACTAACCCCACTTTGAGGTGTCACCGTGTCCACACCTGGATACATTCTGAATATCATACGTTACATACATATTTCTCGATTTTCTCCGGGTTTTAGTGTACGTAACCAGGCTAACACATGCGAACCATATGAAAAACCCGGTAATCATGGGGGCCCACATGATTACGAAGATGAAGTATGGTGGCATGCAAGGCCCAATTACGAGCAAAGTCCATGACATCCTATGGATGTAGTAGATTTATTATTTTATATTTATTTTATGAATGTTCATTCCTAAATACGACACATGATCCCTAAAACATCCAACTCATACTCTTGATATGTATTCCTTGTAGATGTCTTCTAGTCTCGCTCGTAGGAAGATGAGATCAGGAAAAGCCCGCGAGCGCATGGCTGCCCAAATCGCCCAACAAATGGCTGCCGTAATACCCAACATTGTAGTTCAAGTCCAACAAGCCCTTACCGCTAATCCCGTCAATCAAGAAGATCAAAACATTGTCAACCCTCCCCCAATTACCACTAAATGCACCTACAAGCATTTCAAATCCTGCGACCCTCCAAAATACGAAGGGACTGAAGGTGTCACCACTCTCCTCCATTGGTTTGAAGAAATGGAAAACACTTTTCTAAATTGCGATTGCCCCGATGATCGCAAAGTGTGATATGCTACTGGTCGTTTACTTGGAATAGCACTTACATGGTGGAATACAGAGAAGGCCAAACGAGGTGTTGAAGATGCTATGACTTTGACTTGGGAAGAGTTGAAGTAAATCATGACAAGACGGTTTTGCCCAAGGAGCGAAATCAAGAAATTAGAGGATGAGTTCTATTCGTTGAAACAAAAGGAAGGCGATCACACCACATACAACAAGAGGTTCCTCGAGTTAAATCAAATGGTTCCCAACTTGTTCACTCCCCTCTACCGTTTGATCGAGCACTACATTCGAGGTCTTCCTTCAAAAATTCAAGACTCTGTAATAAGTACCACACCTGCAACTTTGGAAGCAGCAATGGAATTAGCTACAGAGCTCACCGAAAACCGCATACGTAATAAAGACTTCAAGGAGGAGAAGAAGAAGGATAAAGCATCAACTGAAACCTCAAACTCCACCCAAACCGAATCCCCTTCACGATCCATTTCTAAGAGAAAACGAGATGGGCAACTTTTCGCTGTCACCCAACACAATCAACCAACTTCACAAGCCATACCCCTCCAAGCTATCCCAATCACTCAAGTAGCACCCAACTCAACTAACCCAAATAAGAAACCTTACTTTGGACCTCACCCTCAATGCAATACCTGTTCTTATCACCATCCATTTACCTTACCTTGTCGACTATGTGCGAATTGTGGACGCTATGGTCATTCGAGCAAGGTTTGCCGCACCTCTCAAAACCAAACCTTACCCCCTACTCAAAACATGATCCAAACATATCAACAACCTCAATACCCCATGCTCCCATATGTTCGAGCTTGTTTCAATTGTGGCGACCCTACCCACTTTAGAAACACGTGCCCTCGATTGGTTAACATCATAAACGCCCAAGCTCAAGCAAGCCCAGTTAACCAAGCAAATCAAGAAAACCTAACCACTAGGTCACCAGCAAGAGGAAGGGTTTACAACATCAACGCCAATCCTGATGAAGATAATGACGACCCAAACGAACCACCCAACTAGTTTCTTCACCAAAAATCAAGAATTCGACTCCAACCGCTTAGTGTTTATGTTTTATTTATGTTTATCTCAATCTTCACGTATCTCATTTATAAAATTGGGAATTGAATCCAAGAATCTTAATGCGAATTACTATCTCAATTTTGTTTTATACTCATTGATTTAACATTCATATCATCAGACATCTCGACGTACCTCGACCTCATCGTTTAAAGAAGTTGGGTTGTGTCTCACTTTTACATAGACTAACCCCCTTCATCATAACAAACGAGAGAGGTACCGTCATCATTCAAACATGTATACTATCAGAATTAAGACTCAAGTTTTGGGTTGTTGTGTTTGTTTATGTTTTAGAGTCACATAGAACTAATCATAACTTGCGGATAAAGCCAATGAAAATTTGACAAGAATATGGTGGATACGCCGCTGGTACTTCCTATATATAAGTATTCTTGCCAAAGGATCAGAGGTATTGTCAGGCGGTTATAAGAAGTTCCATGTAGGATTTAGTAATGTCTTGGTTGAAGTTTGTTTTATACTCACTGATTTAGCATTCATATCATCATACATCTCAACGTATTTCAATCTCCATCATTCAAAGAAGTTGGGCTGTGTCTCACTTCTACATAGACTAACCTCTCCATCATAACAAACGAGAGAGGTACTGTCATCATTCAAACATGTATACTATCAGAATTAAGACTCAGGTTTTGGTTGTTGTGTTTGTTTATGTTCTAGAGTCACATCATAGAACTAATCATATCTTACTGATAAAACCAATGAAAATTTGACAAGAATATGGTGGATACGCCGCTGGTACTTCCTATATATAAGTATTCTTGCCAAAGGATCAGAGGCATTGTCAGGCAGTTATGACAAGTTCCATGTAGGTTTTAGTAGTAGAAGTTTTGTTTTAGGATATAACCTTATCTTTCCAAACGTATCAAAACTCTTGTGCATAAATCATATTTAGTGAATCAACTCTGTTTATCAATATTTTTATCGTAGGCATCAAAAAGGGATTCCTGTAGCAGGGTACTCAACCCTTACAAGGAACGTTACCGCCTCAAACAAAATTTAAACTCTTACTCCCTTCTAAGTATGCAATTGTCAAAATAAAACACCATCCTTTTGAGACAAACATGCCACTACTTAAATTTCGGGACGAAATTTCTAAAAGTAGGGGATACTGTAACATCCGTAAAAAACCGGGTTAACCAAACCCGCTTCGTTTATTAACCGAGACGTTGCCAACATTTACATTGTCATTCATGTTATATATTCATGCAAGGTGGTTGTTATTGTATGTTATTGTTTATTATGGTTATTGTTATTGTATGTTATTGTTTATTATGGTTATTGTTATTGTATGTTTATTTACGTTTGTTCACATATGATTATTGCACAATTTTCCCATATTAAATACAACAAGAAATAAATAATAAATGTTTTCGAACAAGGTTCACTCGCCAACTTTTTGTTGACCCAAAAACCATTTTTACACATGATACAGGTGAACAGGATGAAGCAAGGAAAACATAGGAAATTGCCTTAGAAGAAAAATAATGAAGTTTAGAAGGATGTACAGAACATGATATATTTGTTTGATTTGATTGTATGATTCCTTTTAAATTGTAATAATAAATATGAAACATTATAATAAATGTCATGAGCTTTGATGAAAACCCAATCATGCCCCGATCACCTTTTCCGCTGTGGGTCGGGGTGTGACATTCTCTAACTTCCACAAAGGGGCGTGGATCTCTTCAGCTTGAGCCGCGGAGTATGACCTGTAATAATAATCACTCGGGATTTCGTCCGGGCGGATTGGAGACTCTTAGGCGGAAGGACTCCTACCTGATCCCTCCGCTTCACCCCTAGGTGTCGGCTCTTCCACATGTATCCCCTGCGGGGCGTCAGCCTACGCACCATCAACGGAAGCATTTTCCACCGGCTTCGTCCCTTCCACTAAAACCGTGCCACCAGTTAACACGCGTTCTTCCACAACCACATGTTCTTCAACCTCCACCTGTGGTTCCTCCTCCATCTGCATGAGTTCTTCCACGCCCACAGAACCCGTGTAACATCCGTCAAAAACGGATTTACCAAACCCGCTCCGTTTAGCAACCGAACAGTCAGTCAAAATTTTCGTTTCGAATTAAATGTCCAAAACATTTTTAAACGATCCGTAATCAATTATTATACGCGAATATATATTTAGTTTTTGAAAAACTGTCAAAAATCGCAAAATAAAAATGAAATACATCTGCCGGGTTTCGAACCCGGGTCTGTACCGAGTCATTCAGTGTTTTATCTCACAAACACAAACCACTGCGCCGCTTGTTATGTTTGATGAATAATAGAATCATTTAATTGATATAGTGACTTTACAAATTCAAAACCGGCGCCCAACGATTCAGTCGTCGGAATCCCGGAATATTCGCGAGTTTTAACACCAATTTACGTTATAACGTAAACCTTTAATCACATATCGGTTATAACCGATGTTTGAAGTCCGCGACACTTTTCAAAACCGCCGGAAAAATTTAAATAACGAACACAGTCAAAAATCAGACCAAATACATTTCGATTATTCCCTATAAATTCAACCACAATCGTCTGCAAACCTTTTCGCTAAAAATCACATCTTTTCACGGCGAAATTTCACTCGCCGGAATAAACCTGTTCGTCGCCGGAAAACCGGTTTCCCCATTGCCGAGCTTTTCTGAACCTCTGAAGCTTATACCGGTGATACCCTTACCTTTTCCAAACTTTTCGGAGACTAGCTGCTACAAGGAACACGTCGCCGGAGTTGAATTCAGTCGCCGGAGTTTCTGCCGGAAAACAGAGAGTTCAGTCGGTATATTCTCCGCTCAGTTTCTTTTCCTTTTCACTTCTATCTTACCAGTAATTAACCTAAAACACTATTGAAACTTGAATAAAAACTCGAACCAGTCAGACCCGATTTCTAGTTCAACTTTGACGAAGAAGACGACGCACTTCCATATCATATAAGTATATTATAAATCAGGATTTTACTCGGGTTAGACACACAGTCCAGCGGTGGACTGTGTGCACATAAAACGTTAAACATGCAAAGGTCTCAAGTTCGAATCCCGTCTCACACACGCTGCCTTAATAAAATCCATTTTTTGTTTACTGAACCGGAGTCACCTTAGTTATATGTTAAGTATATTAATAACCGGAATAATAACCAAGTTAGACACACAGTCCAGCGGTGGACTGTGTGTTTGTTTATATCGCTGGTCACGAGTTCGAGTCCGGTCATCAGCACCGACTCGGACAATTATCTATTTTTTTTAAAATAAGGCAGAAAAAGGAAATAACTAAATTGTCTTTAAGTAAAATAAAAATCAAGTTATATAACATGTTGAACACACAGTCCAGCGGTGGACTGTGTGTTATATTAACCCACAGGTCCCGGGTTCGAGACCTGTGGAGCGCACCGCCGAGCCGCTTAAATTGTTTTTAAAATAAAAATGATTTTCTGTTAATGTTAATTAATGTATATATGAAATTAAAATCGGATATATAACGGGTTAGACACGTAGCTCAGTTGGTAGAGCTGCGTGCACGCGTACGGGAGGTCTCGGGTTCGAGCCTCACCCAGCGCACAACAATACGCCTCGAACCGGTCAACGCCGGTCAAAGTCAACTGGTCAATGTCACTGTAGCAGAAAAAAATAAAATATTTTTATTATTTTTATTTAATTATTTTAATTAAAAATCAATTATAAATACTTAAAAATAACATTTTTAAGATTAGAAAATAGCCTCAAACTCACAAAAATGCACCCAACAATCCTACTAAAATAGTTTAATAAAATCCGTTTACTTACCAAACCATAATGCGATTTATCTAGGTTTTAAATCTCACTCGTGGTTAAAACCACTTCGCGTGCATTCAACGTCATCAACCGAACGCACCCACTGTGAGTGAATCTTACAATTCCCCCTTTTAAATTACACGTTTTGGGGTGTGTCATGTGTTATGAATTAATTAATTTATTTATTTTAACTTGTGCCATACCACATCATGACTTAAACTTAGATTGATTTATTGTTGTGATTTATTTATATTCCGTTTGTCAAATTACATGAAACTCATACATTAAGCCCATCAGTTCCTCGTGGGAAACGAGTAGAACATCGCGTGCTTCAATTCAAATTCATTATTGTTCATGTGTGTTTTCATTGAGTTTATATTGTTTGTAGTTGTGTTATTCATATTATCATGTTTATGCAATTCATTCATCAGGCCCCTCAGTTCCTCGTGAGAGACGAGTTGAGCATCGCGTGCCTTTAATTGTTCCATTATTATTCATGAGTGTTTCATTTAACATATTATGATTGTTGATCAAGTTACATCTAATTTTATTCATGTTTGGTTGTGCACATATTTCATAATCAATTTAAATAAATTGTTCAAATGTTTTCCATAGGATTCACTCGCCAACGTTATGTTGATCCAAAAACCTTTTTACACATGATACAGGTGAACAGGTTGAAGCAAGGAAAACATAGGATATG
The DNA here is from genome assembly GCA_947069175.1 of Scalesia atractyloides. NCBI lineage: Eukaryota > Viridiplantae > Streptophyta > Magnoliopsida > Asterales > Asteraceae > Scalesia > Scalesia atractyloides. The sequence continues at coordinate 5,382,919 of CAMTDV010000002.1, read as the reverse complement.
CCCTTTGAAGAGAACAAAGAAGTTAGATTGTTAGTTAGATCATGTTGTAGCAATCATTGTAAATTTTCATTTAATTTGTATTAATGAATATGAAACGTTTAATAAATGTCATGAGCTTTGATGATAACCCAATCATGCCCCGATCACCTTATCCGCTGCGAGTCGGGGTGTGACAACCCGTGTTAGTACCCTTACCAAAACCTTCCACCACCACTTGAGGCCCCTCCCTCACCACTTCAGGTTCTTCTGCCCCAGCAGCAGACTCCTCGCCTTGACCAACAAGCAGGGGCATTGAAGTATCCGTGGGCGCGGCGCATGTGCTGGATTCCACAAAAACTGGCTCATCACCCATTGCGCGATAACAAAGGATAAGTTATACACAGAATGAAAAATGGAAGAATAAACATCAGTTACAAAGTTACCTAGGGAGATTTGGCGGTAACCGCTCCCAGACTCCCCTTCTTCCCTATCATTCTCCGCGCAACCTTCTTAGGGGGCTGCGCGGAGAGGTCCTCCTTTGGACGCCTCTTCCGCCTAAGAGGCACCTCCGGACTGAGTGAGATCACCCTGAGAAACGAGCGAAGAAACAACCCCTTTATGCAGAAGCCCGTTGGTTGTAACTTATATATCCCCGAATATCTCTAGGTTCGACCGGTGTTTCTTCACATACACATATATTTATTAATTTAATATGTATTACGTGTGTTTTGAACTTACACCATTGTGAGGAAAATAATTGTGAGGAAAATAAGTGTTAGCTTTGTGCCAAACTCCCAGGTTGTGCTCAAAACCAGTGATTTTTTACATTTTCTTTTTTATTTCTTTGTAAAAGTAGTGAACTTTTCAGAACAATTTTGAAAACATCTTTATTTTATGTTTTCAAAAACAGGGTAATTACTATTTGAGATACCAAATTCAAATGGGTGGAAACAAACCAAGCATGATTGTTTGAAATAAAAATGTCACTTTCTAGTTTTTTTCCTGGTTTACATATAATTTTATACATATATTGAAAACTTAAATACATAGTTTTATATACCTTATTCTACAAATCATCATAATTTTATGAAAACTTAGTTGTATCTAATCTAACTTATTTTTTATCTCTTATTATTAGAAAATAGTTTAATTTATATTTAACTGATATTTTAATAATTATATTAGAATGTACAAACAAATAAAGATAGTGATTTACTTATATTTAATATTAAATATTATGTTGATTAGATAAAAACAAAATTTTATGTTAAATAACACTAATAAAATTAAAAAAATTGAATTTCTTATTGCACACACTTTTTTTCATCACCAACCATATTAGTTCACTATTTCAACTATAGAATGCCCGTGTAGAAAATTGCAATAACTAAATTATATTTTAACAAAAAAAATATTTAATTTTAATGTAATCTATATATGTATGAAATTTATATTAAAATCTTTTAACATCGTCATTATCATACTTAGTAAATCCTAACAATAGCATAGCTAAAGAAAGATTTGAGAAAAGTAAGATTTAGATAGTCTTACCTTTACCCCATAGGAATAGAGATGCTGCTTTCAGGGAGATCCCCGACTCGATGGTAGTTGTGCATCAAGCCTTGGACATAAGGCACAGAATACTCAACAATCGTGACAAAGACTGATTAATGAATGTACCGCCTTGTCTTTTGGCTGTCAACGACACCACGTGATGCATGATTAACCGTCCGTCGCTTTTAACGTTATTTTAACGAAATTAGTAAAATAATGTTAAAATTAGTGCAATTTCACTTTTCCCCTCCCGAGTGCCCAGTGGCGGATCCAGGGGGTTCCTAATTCCCGAGGGCCAGAAACCCATCGGTTTGGAAAATAATAGTGGAAACCTTGGATGATTTGGAAAAAAATAGTGAGAATCTACCAAAAGGGCCCACACACACATATATTATATGCGCATACCGCAAACGGAGCGTGATTAAAATCTTTTAATATAAAGAAAAAATAAACTATATCAAAAATATTATAAATACCAACTAACAACTCATATATTTATTTATGAGACCATGCGTAGTGGTGAAGCCTTATGGAGTCCTCATGGGAGGTTATGTGACAAGTGGCAAAATGTGTAAAAAAACAGGGTTATATAACTTGAGTGTTTAGTGGATGGTTATGTAAATATGAGGTTATACCCCTTCCAGTATATGTAAATATGTGTGTGATAGAAACCATTTTACAACACTGTTATGCTCATCGTGACCCTTTCTATTTTCAGCCAATAGCGACTGAGGCACGGCGTTCTCCGTTGTAATGGGACGTGATCGTTGACTCACTGGCGCTCATATACATGGCCTGATATTATTTGATTTTCAGTAACGGGCGTGGCACATTATTCTTATAGGTGTTATCACAAAGAAGCCAGAAACGATGAATGATAAATTGTCACAATAGGACATCCTACATTCCTACATGATACCCATTACACGTGGGGGCAAGTATAATTTTTTTTATTTTGTCTGCAATTTACTAGAACATTTACTTTTACGTGTCATGCTATATGTTTTAACATCTATTGTAAGGAAAAAAATCTATAACTTCATCAGATAAAGTATGACGTATGAAGTAATTATATAATCTATACCTTCTTTTATATAGAAATCTATTTGAGAATTTATAAATCCATGACTCATCATCAGATAAAGTATGACGTATGAAGTAATTATATAATCTAAACCTTCTTTTATATAGAAATCTATTTCAGAATTTATAAATCCATGACTCATATCATTACATAATTTATTCACTAGCTAGTAACCTCTTATTTCATTTCATCCCAACATATTTACAACTAATTTAATTCTAACTACATTATGTTTAGCTCAGTGGCGGAACTACCCTAAAAATTTAGGGATATCTAAAAAAAATTGGGATTAGGAGTATCCTTTGTATAACGAACACGGAGTCGAGGGATATTTTTACAATACGGAGACAAAGTTGAAGGGTATTTTTACACTACGAAGACGGAGTTGAGTCGTAGCCTGTGCTATTCTGCTACCCCGTTAGCTCCACCCCTGGTTTAGCTAATAAATTATCTTACTTAAGTTATAATTCTTTAACATCACATATTCACAATACTTAGAAAACTTTTTCGTGTAAGGTAATCACATCAAAAGAAAACAAAAGGTGAATTATGTTTATTTGTTTCAATTCAATCGAATTAATTAATTCGATGACCTATATGAAAAGAGTTTGTTTTTTATCCATAGGTCGTTATTAAGTATAAATGTGTATATATATATATATATTAATCCTTTGTGTTGATTAATTTATTACGGTTAACAAGATAAACGGAGATGGAATATTCAAAATATAGCTTATAAAGTTTATTTCAAATATACATAAAATCATTTTTCAATCTTTGTGGGTTCACACAGGCTACGAAACATCGTTTACACAAGGAATTCGAAACATGTGACTAGGTGTATCTTCGACTACAAAAATAAATACGGCCAATCTATAGTTGATAATCGACCTGATCATAAACTCTCCAAACGATTTTTGGGCCCTACAGAGAAGGTTGGAAAGGTTGCATATCGCTTAGCATTACCACCAACAACTAAGATTCATCCCGTTTTCCATGTCTCTCTTTTAAACAAAGTTTTGACACCACGGGATCCAATTAAGCGCCACCTGATTCACACTCACCATAATCGAAGCCTCTTTACACGCCTGAGGCTACCCTTAATCGCCGTAAAGTTTACTCTGAACATTTGATCAAGTGGTGTAATAGAGATTTAACTGACATCGTTGATTTCAACTAGACCTCGAGGAGAAGGTCATTTTTGGGGCTGGAAGTGATTATACGACTCAACATGCCCAGTCCGTTAGCGACTAATTGCAACCACTATCTAGTTTCTATAATTATGTTCTTTACTTTATTCACGATTCTTTATTTTCATACATTGTCTTTCCTTTATATTGTATTTGAAATTAAGTAATAAAACATAAGAAATTTTGTCCTGAAATGGATTCTCTTCTCCGTCTTCATTTTTTGGTGTTTAACCCACTTAGAAACCATTCACGTTCGATTCACTTTGTTGAGATTTTGTATACTGTTTTAGAAAATGTTTGACAACAGAAGCTTGCAATATATAAACAACAATGGTTAAAAATATTAAAAATATTAACTCCCATCAGGGATCCTGTTGAAAATAGTTATTTTACATGTTGCAAAGTAAGGTCTAATTGGGATGTTGATTTGGAATTTACAGTTATTGATAAATTTAAATATATTGTTGATATGTTGAAAGAGTAAAAGGTTCAATTGCATAATATTTGTTATATGTTATGTTTTATAAATGTATTTCTAATAAATGTGTTGTTTGTATTTATATTACATATATTGCTAATATGGTGTGGAATTGAGCTGGATGGGCTCGGCCTGGAGAAATATCACATCCCGACTTGCAGCGGAAGCGTATGCGGGGTGCAACAGATACATGGTATGAATACGTTATTTAAAAAGATATTGTATTACACAACACAAGCATCGGTTACAACGTTTGATTACACACTAAGGTTTACTGTACATGCACTAATATCCCAAAAGCGGTTGTCTTTGCTAAGCATGCTTCTATGTACAGTAGTATTCGATCAACAAAAGTTGAAACCCATACGCACTTCACTTTATTCTTCTTTAGCTTTACCTGAAACGCATGTTAAGTTTGAACGGTCAACTACAAATAGCTGGTGAATTTCACTATTTTAGGGTATTTCACAATATAGTTTGAACCGGTTGATTTTGCATGTTTGACATGAAATTATACTAAGCCTACAAGTGAAACCTTAACTGTTCTCAAGTGTCGTGTCCCACAACCGACACCTCAACACTTTACCACCCCAAGTAGCTATGTCTAACACCACATAGCGTGTTCACAGAATTGCATGGACATGTGCAATTGCAGTAGAAGCTATGGCAATTGTGCATGGTTAATTGGGTTCGTCAGACCAATAGTGCTATTCACACATCCACCGGCATATTGTTGATCACTCGTGTTTGTGGGGACTTTTCGTGTGTTAGTATAACTTAGATAATTCACATCACCACATATATGTATGTGCAAGTATGTTCGTATGTAACATGCATTTCAACCCAAGTAAAACAATAAAAAAGTTTGAAAGTGGGGTAGTGAAACTCACCTAGTATATAGCACGACTATCACAGGATGGGTAAGTATCAATGCTCTATCCCTTCGGTCCTGATATCAGTTCGTGTTTGGTTATTACCGAATACAGTTTTCAATTCGGTAATCGCAATAACTATGGCTCAGATGAGGATAATCATCTGAGACTTGACCTATATCCTAACAGTAGAGCTGTGGGTATTATCTTAGTGTCAGATTTCAATTTGGGTTCCGGGTATCGTTTTGCGTGCCAGTCAAAGTCAGATGTTCGGAAAGTGGTATAATCATATGGATTGTACTAATGAGTTGTTCATTAGAAATGATTAACTTTATATTAAGGGAGTTCAGTCGTTTGGGGATCCCAGGTTGCCCGATTTTAAGTTTCCTTTTTCGCCGTCGGGAAATCTCCCAAACTGGCACGTAATGTACCCAGGTACCCATTTTGCCCTGGAACAGTCCAGAATGACTCCATTGTTCCACTTATTGCCAATTTAGTCATTGGTCATTTCGCGGTCCCGGCAGGTTCGTTATACGTTTACAACTGCCGGTTTTGCATAAAATAATAAGATTTTTAATTCCAAAAATCATTACTCAACGGATATACTTCATAAAATTCTGAAAATTTTTATATAAGTTGGTAAAAATATATAGACTTTTAGAAAAATATTTTCAGAATTTATAAAACTAAGATATTAATTTTAATAAATTCACGAGAAACTGTATTTTAACCGAACAATTTACATCCAACATGATCCATATTTCAAAAATTTCCAAAAATTTACATAAGTGTCCCAATATCTCTGGAAACCTCCTACAAAAATTTGAGATTTTTCTGACTTCGTTATACAGCTTTTCTGGCTACCGAAACTTCGCGACAAAGCGATTTTTGAAACCCATTTCAAACTCATTAAATGATCTCCAAACTTGTCCATAATATTTTACATATTAAAATCAACATCTCTATAATTTTTGGTGATTTATTGAGCTCGTTTAGTATTTTATCCGAATTTATTTCTTTAAAATGTTAAAAATTCACCAAAAATCACCAAAAATTCAGAAAATTCTAAAATTTTTATCGAGTCGTACTGTCACCCTGGGTGACCATCCTGTAAATTTTCAAGCCCTAATAATACCCACGCAAAAAATGTTATACAAAAACTAAGTTTACGGCTACTAGTTTCAGTTTTCGGGTGTTATACCTCGTGTTTCTCGATAAACTGAGCGGTCTCTACCCTTCAAAGCTGTGCTAAGCTAGTATCACTACTTAAATACCATATACACAAACATGCAAAAACCCTTGTCAATCAAGCCTTAAATCCGATCTTTTTCGCTTAAGATTTGATTTGTGCGGTTATTGTCGAATAGGTTGTGTTTTTGTATCATAAACCAATGTTTTGCATCCCCAAACACCATGTATAATCTGATTATATATTAATCATGTTAGAACAGCCCATATTCCACCAAAAAACTCAAGATTTTATGGATGAAAACCTCTTTTTTTGTTGAAATCATATCTAGTATCTGGAAGTCATAAGAAAATGTTATCCAAATCATCAAAATACCTTAGATCACAGCTGAAGCCTAATGTTTCTGGCTGGTTCTGATTATTGTATGTGAAGAAAAAAATGTAAAAATTAGATGAGGAAATTTTGTTGTGTTTCTTTTTGCAACTGAGCAAAAGAAGAAAAATGCACATATACATCTCACAAGTTTATCTGCAGGTTTAAGGCGGTTCCGTTTTTTTTACTTTATAATTAATTCAGCTCCTTCACTCATTTTACTCGTATAACTTTCAAAATACAGCGTATTATAAAATTATGAATATGCCTTTGAGACGAGCTTATTTTTCTCTATATTTTGACCTGAGTTTCGTTAAAAACAGAGTAGGGCCAAATATAATATATTATAATATATTCTATAATTATTGTCAAACGGGTCTTATAATACTAATTTTCTGTTAAGGTATCTCATAGTCCAAATTGCCATTCAACCCGTCAGTTTGGTAAATGATCGTACCATGCGCAGTTTTTAAAAATACTAACCCGTTTTTAACGAAAAGCTGAACGCTTTCACATATTTGCTTAAAATACATTATATTAGTGTTCGATAAGTAATGTTTTAGGCTTGACTGACCATACAATGCATGTTTGGTTGTTTAGTGTGCGTTAAAACAAAGACGTTTTGTTAAGCAAAACCGCCTCGTTTAACGTGCCAACTACATGTTAAGGCCTCAAATCTTATATTATTGTCTAAGTACCATGTCTAAGTAATTTTGTACTTTTAGAATAGTCTTCGGCGCTTATGTTTGCATCTAAATCATTAGTGTATGGATTGCGAACAGGTTAAACAGAAAGCTTCTGTTTAACCTGTTTTTAGCACACTGAGGCATCCACATCGCACTGTTAGGTATTATTATTTGCATGTTTCCCATAACGTACCCTCGGATTCCTCCGATTCATACTTAGTATCGTTTCGTTATCCATATAAGTCGTACGTATCGATTAGGGTTTACCTTTTTTTGCCATGGTTGTCACATTTTCCCCTGGTTAAAAATTTTCGTCCTCGAAATTCGATGTATTTAGTTGGGGAAAAGGTACAGATATTTCTTGCGGAATTCATCCTTCCGTTCCCACGTGTATTCAGGCCCTCGTTGCGAGTTCCATCGTACCTTCACCAGCGAGATTTTGTTATGACGTAGTTGTTTGGTTTTCCCGTCTACAATTTCTACCGGTTCCTCCACAAAGTGGAGTTTGTCATCAACGTGCACATCTTTCAATGGCACAATGGTTGCTTCATCCGTGAGACATTTCTTTAAGTTTGATACATGGAAGACATCGTGAATGGTGCCCAGTTCGACTGGTAATTTTAGCCGATACGCTACAGGTCCAACCTTGGCAATAATTTTGTATGGTCCTATGTTTCTCGGAGTCAACTTTCCTGCCTTGCCAAACCTTATAACTCCTTTCCATGGTGACACTTTTAATAGCACCTTGTCACCCACTTCAAATGACAAAGGTTTCCGGCGAACATCGGCGTAACTTTTCTGCCAATCCCGCGTTGCTTTCAGTCTTGTTTGGATCTGATGCACCTTGTCTGTTGTTTCTTGAATCATTTCAGACCCTGTGAGTTGAGTATCACCCACTTCAACCCCTCAAAGTAGTGATCTGCACTTCCGACCGTATAGCGCCTCATATGGTGCTGCTTGTATGCTACTGTGATAGCTGTTATTATAGGAACATTCGATTAAGGGAAGGTGCTTGTCCCAACTTCCTCCAAAGTCTAGGACACAAGCACGAAGCAGATCTTCCAATGTTTGGATAGTTCGTTATGATTGGCCGTCGGTTTGGGGATGATAAGCCGTACTCAGGTCTATTCTAGACCCCAAAGCTTCTTGTGACTGTTGCCAATAGTGTGAAGTAAAATGACTATCACGGTCTGAAATGATCACAACTGGTACACCGTGTCTAGCCACAATTTCATTAGTGTAAAGCTCGGCCAATTTCTCAGTTTTATAGGTAGTACGAATAGGAAAAAAATGTGCAGATTTGGTTAGTCTATCCACGACTACCCAAATCGCTTCGTGACCTCCGGGTGTTTTTGGAAGGTGGGTCACGAAGTCCATCGTGATTTGCTCCCATTTCCATTGAGGTATCTCGTGTTGTTGTAGCATTCCCGAGGGTTTTTGGTATTCATCCTTGACTCGTGCACAAGTTAAGCATTTACTAACATACTCTGCCACATCTTTCTTCATGCCTGGCCACCAATAAAATTCCTTAAGGTCGTGGTACATCTTGTCTGTACCGGGGTGGATAGAGTACTTAGATTTATGAGCCTCATCCATAATCAGTTGACGTAGGTCATGGAGAGTAGGAATCCATACCCTATTTTTAAAGTACAATACTTCATCAGTTTTCTTCTCAAAATTCTTCTCGTTCCCGTGCAGCTCCTCCTTTTCTATTTAACCTTCCGGTAAGGCTTCCATCTGTGCCGCACGAACTTGTTCCTTGAGACTTGTTTGGACAAGCACCCCCATGGCTCGTACTCTAAGTGGTTTCACCCTATCCTTTCTGCTCAAGGCATCGGCTACTACGTTCGCCTTGCCAGGGTGATACTTAATTTCGCAATCATAATCGTTTAACAATTCCACCCATCGCCGTTACCTCATGTTCAGTTCTTTCTGGTCAAATATGTGTTGGAGGCTTTTATGATCCGTGGAGACCGTGCACTTTGTACCGTATAAGTAGTGCCTCCAGATTTTAAGTGCAAAAATCACCGCTCCAAGCTCTAAATCATGTGTGGTATGGTTCTTTTCATGCACCTTCAGTTGTCGTGAAGAGTATGCTATTACCTTTTTCGTTGCATCAGTACGCATCCTAAACCTCGTCGCGAAGCGTCACAATATATGACGAAGTCTTCGTTTCCCTCTGGAAGTGTTAGAACTGGTGCTTCACACAGTTTTTGTTTTAGCAATTGGAAAGCTATTTCTTGTTCTTCACCCCAGTCGTATCTCCGATCCTTTTGAGTGAGCGCGGTCAAGGGTTGCGCGATGCAAGAAAAATTTTCAATGAAGCGACGGTAATATCCTGCCAATCCCAAAAATTGGCGGATTTCTTTGGCGCATTTAGGTGCTTGCCAATTCTTAATGGCTTCGATCTTACTAGGGTCAACACGAATTCCTTGTTGGTCCACCACGTGCCCTAAGAATTGCACTGCTTGTAACCAAAAATCACATTTAGATAGCTTGCATACAACTTCTCCTTTCTCAATACCTCCAAAATTGTACGTAGATGGCTATCATGCTTCTCCTTGCTTTTTGAATATATTAGGATATCGTCAATAAAGACAATGACGAATTTATCCAGGTGTGGTTTGCAAACCCGGTTCATGAGGTCCATAAATACGGCAGGTGCGTTGGTTAGCCCAAAAGGCATAACCAGTTTTTCGTAATGGTCGTACCTAGTACGAAAGGTTGTTTTCTAGATATCTGCCTCTTGAACCTTTACTTGGTGATACCCCGATCTGAGATCAAATTTTGAAAAGTAACAGGCTCATTGTAATTGATCAAACAAATCATCAATCCGCGGAAGCGGATATCGATTCTTAATTGTGACCTTGTTCAGCTCCCTGTAATCTATACACATCCTAAGGCTCCCATCCTTCTTTTTGACAAACAATATCGGTGCTCCCCAAGGGGAATAACTAGGACGAATAAAGCCTTTATCCAACAACTCCTGCAGTTGGGTGGCTAACTCTTGCATCTCGGAAGGCGCAAGGCGATAAGGTGCCTTGGCGATCGGAGCTGCTCCCGGAATTAAGTCGATACGATATTCGACTTGTCGGTCGGGTGGTAATCCGGGTAGTTCTTCAGGAAAAACATCAGGGTAATCACGTACAACTGGAATGTCTTCAATTCGTCTTTCCCTTGATTATACTGCTGCCACATTTGCCCAATACACCGCGCATCCGTGTCGTAGGCACTTCAATACTTTGAGGTGAGATATAAGGGGTAACATTGCGCCAGATTTTTCTCCTTGGACCATCATCATTTCATTGTTAGGGAAAGGAATCTTAACAATCTTCTGTTCACAAATAATTTCCGCCTTGTACTTGGACAACCAGTCCATTCCCACTACTATATCAAAACCTCCAAGTTCTACCGGTAGAAGGTCAATGAGGAATTAGTGGTCGTTAAGGGTTAAGGGACAGCCGCAGATAATTTGGTAACTAGTTATAGGTTTACCGTTAGCGACTTCTATAGAATAGGGATGTGTCAGCTCACTAGCCGGCATATTTAATAAAGGTAGGAAGTTAATAGAAACAAAGCTCTTATCTGCACCAGTATCAAATAACACGGAAGCATACTGTACGGAGACAAGAAAGGTACCTGTCACTACATTAGGATCTTGTCGTGCGTCACCGGATCCTATAACAAACGCGCGTCCTCGAGTTTGATTGGAAGTTTAGGCTTGCCCTTGGTTGGTCTTTCCTGTGGGTCCTTGATTCAGCTTCGGGCAATTTCGTACCGTTGAACTCTATAGGTTTGCCTTCCATAAGTTGTTTATAAGTGTATCTCTGCACCACATTGTTTTGACCAACTGGATCCACATTCAGGTTAGGCTGCGGGCTTTGCGCATTTGTGTTAATGCTCGCCGTGACTTAGGCTACAATGGTTGGAATAACAGTTTGTAGTTGTTGGGTTATTAGTTGTGCGATGTCTGCCTCTGTCAGGTTATTTGCTCGTTTTGGGGCCATTCTATATACAAAAAAATGCGTATATTGATACATGTATCACATATCAGAATGCGTTTTAGCAAAATTGTTAATAATCTCGTAAACACACGAACACGTATAAACAAGATTCACTGTTATACATATAAACGCCGCTGTATAATAATCAAAATTGGCACACAGGCCTATTCCACTAAGGATTTATGTTAGTAACGTACTAGTCAAAATTTGTCATCATGTGACGTACACACATACTATCAACATCGAGTACTAGTAACATACTATATCACACAACCCTATCTCGACGTAGGCATACAGTGGCCTAGTGCTTGATAAGAGATCAAAAGATCTATATATACATTTGAAACCGCTCCCTCTACCGACATGACTGTAACCACACGACCCCTATCGCTAATAGTGCAATCATTGCCAAGCATAGATACAGTAGGGTCTGGGAACGTCCCTGCCGGTAACAATCCTGCCCCCAAGACTGTAGAACTACCATAACTGCCTGTTGAGTGCTAGTAATGCACCCGTACATAACACTCATATGGTGAGCCTCCTCTGCTCGTGCAGTGGTAAGCACTACTATTTGGTCATATAGATGTCCGATCCAACGGATGGTCTGAGGGGAGGGTGGTTGGTCCTCAGGTGGTACTGGTATGCCCCAGACAGGCGGGGTAGGTTCCTCTACAGGCGGGAAGGCTCTCCTCGCTCGCGAGTATGGTATGAGGAATGAGGCTCTGGTGAGGTGACGGATTTAGGAATCGGGCGGTCAAACGGTATCCAAGGTCTGACAAAGTGTGTGCCACGGGGGAGGGAGGTGGAGTACGGATAACTGGAGAAAAGGCTGGAGTTGGCATCGGGACTATCATACGAGCCGTCTGCCTAAAACGAGCAGCTGGTGGGGAGGGTGGTGTACCAAGAGAGATGGGAGTGTGCGGGGTAGGAAATCGTGGGATAGTAACTGGTGTATGGCTCCGCCTAGCCATAGCAGGATGGTAATATGGGTCTGATGTGTGGCTATATTCAGCCGCAACGGGCTGATGGTGAGGTCGAGAGTGGTTAGAACTAATAGCCCCGGTCCCTCGTCTGGCAGGGGATGGGGTGGGTAGCTATCACAATAGTAACCTGATAAGTCAGGTTCGTTGATGGGGAGCTCGAATCCTATCGCCCCATCTTCCTCCTCCACGGACCCCGACTCCATCTCCTCTGGATCCTCTTCTGTCTCCATTGATGGATCCTTTCAGAACTCTGGCTGTGTCGGTTCGACATTGCACCTGCATAGTTTAAATAATTTATGATAATATATTTTAATTATTGTGAAGTGTGGGTACTGAACATACAAAGATTATACACATAAGCACACGTTTGCATCGAAGATTAAAGATATACATATACATTTATATATATTGTGTTAGCATCCGTGTACGCTTCCTGTCCTTTCTCAATGATGTTCTCAGAATGCCCAAGTACAAGCAGATAAGTTATTATGTTTCGGACCACAATAACTTATTTGCCCGACAAGGCCATACTGGTACCAACCATACTATTTGCTTACTATAGGTTCTCACTATGTTGAGTCACACTTATGATTATAGTCTAGGCTCTCTGAGAATACCTACTTTGCTATAACCGATGGCTCTGATACTATCTTCTGTCACACCCCGAAACTATTGCCGAGTCATTTAATGTAGATCACGAGACCGCAGAGTTGCTCCGCGGTGAAAGTGACCAGAGGGGACACATTGTCTTCGTGGAAAAAGACCTTCAAGTTATCCAGCCACCAATGCGACGTGAAGAACAAGAACACCGTGGTGGTCCTCGTGCCAATGGTGTAGAAGAGACCATTTGCTCAATGAAACTGTAGATGCACATCGATGATCCTTCGAAAGCCGATGTTTACAACCGCAAGCCGGCCGTTGCACACGTCTCAAAGCCTTTATCCAACAACTCCTGCAGTTGGGTGGCTAACTCTTGCATCTCGGAAGGCGCAAGGCGATAAGGTGCCTTGGCGATTGGAGCTGCTCCCGGAATTAAGTCGATACGAAATTCGACTTGTCGGTCGGGTGGCAATCCGGGTAGTTCTTCAGGAAAAACATCAGGGTAATCACGTACAACTGGAATGTCTTCAATTCGTCTTTCCCTTGATTCTACTGCTGTCGCATTTGCCATACACACCGCGTATCCCTGTCGTATGCACTTCAATACTTTGAGGTGAGATATAAGGGGTAACATTGCGCCAGATTTTTCTCCTTTGACCATCATCATTTCATTGTTAGGGAAAGGAATCTTAACAATCTTCGGTTCACAAATAATATCCGCCTTGTACTTGGACAACCAGTCCATTCCCACTACTATATCAAAACTTCCAAGTTCTACCTGTAGAAGGTCAATGAGGAATTAGTGGTCGTTAAGGGTTAAGGAACAGCCGCGGATAATTTGGTAACTAGTTATAGGTTTACCGTTAGCGAGTTCTATAGAATAGGGATGTGTTAGCTCACTAGCCGGCATATTTAATAAGGGTAGGAAGTTAATAGAAACAAAGCTCTTATCTGCACCAGTATCAAATAACACGGAAGCATACTGTGCGGAGACAAGAAAGGTACCTGTCACTACATTAGGATCTTGTCGTGCGTCACCGGATCCTATAACAAACGCAAGTCCTCGAGTTTGATTGGAAGTTGAGGCTTGCCCTTGGTTTGTCTTTCCTGTGGGTCCTTGATTCAGCTTCGGGCAATTTCGTTTAAAATGACCCGTACTGCCGCACTCGTAGCAGGTGCGAGGGTAGGTTAGTTGTGGGTTTTGTTGAGGTGGTCGTTGTTGACTTGTTTGGGGTCGGTTGGTTTGGGAACGAGTAGGTGGGTTTAGACGGTTTGTTGGTTCAGCAGGTGTTCTACAATTACGGGCATAATGCCCCACTCTCCGACACTTGTTGCAGGTTACGGTTCGGTATTCGCCCAGGTGATGGTAACCACATTTATTACATTTTGGCCATGGTCCTTTGTATTTATCAGGTCTCGAATCTAAGGTAATCATTGCATAATTTTGGTTGTTCGACCGAATACGCTTATGCGGTTGAGATCCCTGTGGCTTATAGTCATAGTCAGTTCTTTTAGTGCCAGATGACTCTCCAGGCATCTACAATATATTCCTCCTTACCATATCAAAAGTAATCGTCCAGATCTCGACACGACACTTTCCATCGTCAAGTGTTCTACTGAGTTTACGATGCTTCGAACTTCTGGGGCCAATCCCCATATATAACGTTCAATTCGTTTTGATTCGGGTCTGACCATATCTAGTAGTAAATGAGCAAGAGTGTTAAAACGATTAGCATACCCCACGTGATCTGCCCCTTGCATTTGTAGTGTTCAAAATTCATGTTCCAGTTTTTGTATGTCACTTTTCGGACAAAAGTGGGTCATCAGAAGTGTTTTAAGTTCATCCCACGTCATATGGGCAATGACTTCCTGTCCTCGGGTGTGAACGATGGTATTCCACAAGTTCAGGGCGTAATCAATAAACGTAGAAGTCGCATATTTCACAATACACTCCTCCGGACAGTTTGTGATGTTAATAACTACTTGTGTCTTCTCGATCCATCGAACAATCCCTGTTGGCCCTTCCGTACCGTCGAACTCTATAGGTTTGCCTTCCATAAATTGTTTATAAGTGCATCTCTGCACCACATTGTTTTGACCAACTGGATCTACATTCGGGTTAGGCTGCGGGTTTTGCGCATTTGTGTTGATGTTCGCCGTGACTTGGGCTATTATGGTTGGAATAACAGTTTGTAGTTGTTGGGTTATTAGTTGTGCGATGTCTGCCTCTGTCAGGTTATTTGCTCGTTTTGGGGCCATTCTATATACAAAAAAATGAGTATATATTGATACATGTATCACATATCAGATTGCGTTTCAGCAAAATTGTTAATAATCTTGTAAACACACGAACACGTATATACTACATTCACTATTATACATATAAACGCCGCTGTACAATAATCAACATTCACTATTCCACTAAGGATTTATGTTAGTTACGTACTAGTCAAAATTTGTCATCATGTGACGTACACACATACTATCAACATCGAGTACTAGTAACATACTATATCACACAACCCTATCTCGACGTAGGCATACAGTCGCCTAGTGCTTGATAGGAGATCAAAAGATCTATATATACATAAGAAACCGCTCCCTCTACCGACATGACTGAAGCACCAACCACACGACCCCTATCGCTAATAGTGCAATCATTGCCAAGCATAGATACAGTAGGCTCTGGGAACGTCCCTGCAGGTAACAATCCTGCCCCCAAGACTGCAGAACTACCATAATTGTCTGTTGAGTGCTAGTAATGCACCCGTACATAACACTCATATGGTGAGCTACCTCTGCTCGTGTAGTGGTAAGCACTACTATTTGGTCATATAGATGTCCGATCCAACGGATGGTCTGAGGGGAGGGTGGTTGGTCCTCAGGTGGTACTGGTATGCCCCAGACAGGCGGGGTAGGTTCCTCTACGGGCGGGAGGGCTCTCCCCGCTCGCGAGTATGGTATGGGGAATGAGGCTCCGGTGAGGGTGACGGATTTAGGAATCGGGCGGTCAAACGGTATCCAAGGTCTGACAAAGTGTGTGCCATGGGGGAGGGAGGTGGAGTACGGATAACTGGAGAAAAGGCTGGAGTTGGCATCGGGACTCTCATACGAGCCGTCTGCCTAAAACGAGCAGCAGGTGGGGAGGGTGGTGTACCAAGAGAGATGGGAGTGCGCGGGGTAGGAAATCGTGGGATAGTAACTGGTGTAGGGCTCCGCCTAGCCATAGCAGGATGGTAATATGGGTCTGATGTGTGGCTATATTCAGCCGCAACGGGCTGATGGTGAGGTCGAGAGTGGTTAGAACTAGTAGCCCCGGTCCCTCGTCTGACAGGGGATGGGGTGGGTAGCTATCACAATAGTAACCTGATAAGTTAGGTTCGTTGATGGGGAGCTCGAATCCTATCGCCCCATCTTCCTCCTCCACGGACCCCGACTCCATCTCCTCTGGATCCTCTTCCGTCTCCATTATGGATCCTCTCTCAGAACTCTGGCTGTGTCGGTTTGACATCGCACCTGCATAGTTTAAATAATTTATGATAATATATTTTAATTATTGTGAAGTGTGGGTACTGAACATACAAAGATTATACACATAAGCACACATTTGCATCGAAGATTAAAGATATACATATACATTTATATATATTGTGTTAGCATCCATGTTCGCTTCATGTCCTTTCTCAATGGTGTTCTCAGAATGCCCAAGTACAAGCAGATAAGTTATTATGTTTCGGACCGCAATAACTTATTTTCCCGACAAGGCCATACTGGTACCAACCATACTATTTGGTTACTTTAGGTTCTCACTATGTTGAGTCACACTTATGATTATAGTCTAGGCTCTCTGAGAATACCTACTTCGCTATAACCGATGGCTCTGATACTATCTTCTGTCACACCCCGACTTGCAGCGGAAGCGCACGCGGGGTGCAACAGATACATGGTATGAATACGTTATTTAAAAAGATATTGTATTACACAACACAAGCATCAGTTACAATGTTTGATTACGCACTAAGGTTTACTGTACAGGTACTAATATCCCAAAAGCGGTTGTCTTTGCTAAGCATGCTTCTCTATACTACCTGAAACACATGTTAAGTTTGAAAGGTCAACTACAAATAGCTGGTGAATTTCACTATTTTAGGGTGTTTCATAATATAGTTTGAACCGGTTGATTTTGCATGTTTGACATGAAATTATACTAAGCCCACAAGTGAAACCTTGACTGTTCTCAAGTGTCGTGTCCCACAACTGACACCTATGTAGAAGCTATGGACATGTGCAATTGCAGTAGAAGCTATGGTAATTGTGCCAGATTAATTGGGTTCGTCAGACCAATAGTACTATTCACACATCCACCGGCATATTGTTGGCCACTCGTGTTTGTGGGGACTTTCTGTGTGTTAGTATAACTCAGATAATTCACATCACAACATATATGTATGTGCAAGTATGTTCGTATGTAACATGCATTTCATCCCAAGTAAAACAATAAAACAGTTTGAAAGTGGGGTAGTGAAACTCACCTAGTATATAACACGACTATCACCGGATGGGTAAGTATCAATGCTCTATCCCTTCGGTCCTGATATCAGTTCGTGT
This sequence comes from Scalesia atractyloides, assembly GCA_947069175.1. Lineage (NCBI taxonomy): Eukaryota > Viridiplantae > Streptophyta > Magnoliopsida > Asterales > Asteraceae > Scalesia > Scalesia atractyloides. Next base: position 5,365,320 of record CAMTDV010000002.1, on the reverse strand, counting down.
TTGGTTATTACCGAATACAGTTTTCAATTCGGTAATCGCAATAACTATGGCTCAGATGAGGATAATCATCTGAGACTTGATCTATATCCTAACAGTAGAGCTGTGGGTAGTATCTTAGTGTCAGATTTCAGTTTGGGTTCCGGGCATCGTTTTGCGTGCCAGTCAAAGTCCTTTGTTTTAGATGTTCGGAAAGTGGTATAATCATATGGATTATACTAATGAGTTGTTCATTAGAAATGATTAACTTTATATTAAGGGAGTTCAGTCGTTTGGGGATCCCAGGTTGCCCGATTTTAAGTTTCCTTTTTCGCCGTCGGGAAATCTCCCAAACTGGCATGTAATGTAGCCTAGGTAGCCATTTTGCCCTGTAACAGTCCAGAATGACTCCAGTATTCCACTTATTGCCAATTTAGTCATTGGTCATTTCGCGGTCCCGGCAGGTTCGTTATACGTTTACAACTGCCGGTTTTGCATAAAATAATAAGATTTTTAATTCCAAAAATCATTACTCAATGGATATACTTCATAAAATTCTGAAAATTTTTATATAAGTTGTTAAAAATATATAGAATTCTAGAATATTTTCAGAATTTATAAAACTAAGACATTAATTTTAATAAATTCACGAGAAACTTTATTTTAACCGAACAATTTACATCCAACGTGATCCTTCTTTCAAAAATTACCAAAAATTTACATAAGTGTCCCAATATCTCTGGGAACCTCCTACAAAAATTTGAGATTTTTCTGACTTCGTTATACAGCTTTTCTGGCTACCGAAACTTCGCGACAACGCGATTTTTGAAACCCATTTCAAACTCATTCAATTATCTCCAAACTTGTCCATAATATTTTACATATTAAAACCAATATCTCTATAAGTTTTGGTGATTTATTGAGCTCGTTTAGTATTTTATCCGAATTTATTTCTTTAAACTGTTAAAAATTCACCAAAACTCACCAAAAATTTAGAAAATTCTAAACTTTTTATCGAGTCTTACTGTCACCCTGGGTAACCATCCTCTAAATTTTCAAGTCCTAATAATACCCACGCAAAAAGTATACAAAAACCAAGTTTACGAATACTAGTTTCAGTTTTCGGGTGTCATACCTCGTGTTTCTCGATCATCTGAGCGGTCTCTACCCTTCCAAAAGCTGTTCTAAGCTAGTATCAGTACCTAAATACCATATACAACACAAACATTCAAAAACCCTTGTCAATCAAGCCTTAAATCCGATCTTTTCGCTTAAGATTTGATTTTTGCGGTTATTGTCGAATAGGTTGTGTTTTTGTATCATAAACCAACGTTTTGCATCCCCAAACACCATGTATAATCTGATTATATATTAATCATGTTAGAACAGCCCATATTCCATCAAAAAACTCAAGATTTTATGGATGAAAACCTCTTTTTTTGTTGAAATCATATCTAGTATCTGGAAGTCATAAGAAAATGTTACTCAAATCATCAAAATACCTTAGATCACAGCTGAAGCCTAATGTTTCTGTCTGGTTCTGATTATTGTATGTGAAGAAAAAAATGTAAAAATTAGATGAGAAAATTTTGTTGTTTTTCTTTTTGCAACTGAGCAGAAGATGAAAAATGCACATATACATCTCAAAAATGCACATATACATCTCACAAGTTTTTCCGCAGGTATAAGGCGGTTCCTTTTTTTTACTTTATAATTAATTCAACTGCTTCACTCATTTTACTCGTATAAATTTCAAAATATAGCGTATTATAAAATTATAAATATTCCATTAAGACGAGCTTATTTTTTTCTACATTTTGACCTGAGTTTTGTTAAAAACAGAGTAGGACCAAATATAATATATTATAATATATTCTATAGTTATTTTCAAACGGGTCTTATAATACTAATTTTCTGTTAAGGTATCTCATAGTCCAAATTGTCATTCAACCCGTCAGTTTGGTAAATGATTGTACCATGCGCAGTTTTTAAAAATATACAACCCGTTTTTAAAGAAAAGCTGAACGTTTCCCGTATTTGCTTAAAATACATTATATTAGTGTTCGATAAGTAATGTTTTAGGCTTGACTGACCATACAATGCATGTTTGGTTGTTTTCGTGTGCGTTAAAACAAAGGCGTTATGTTAACCAAAACCGCCTCGTTTAACGTGCCAACTACATGTTAAGGCCTCAAATCTTATATTATTGTCTAAGTAATTCTGTACTCTTAGAATAGTCTCCGGCGCTTACGTTTGCATCTAAATCATTAGTGTATGGTTTGCGAACTGTTAAACAGAAAGCTTCTGTTTAACCTGTTTTTAGCACAATGAGGCATCCATATCGCACTGTTAGGTATTATTATTTGCATGTTTCTCATAACGTATCCTCGGATTCCTCCGATTCATACTTAGTATCGTTTCGTTATCCATATAAGTCGTACGTATCGATTAGGGTTTACCTGTTTTTGCCATGGTTGTCACCACAAAAGACAACTATGCTGAACATTAGTCTCTAGAAAAGAAGCTGATGGGCTGAGTTGCAGTTGTTGCAAGTGAATTGGATTCTCGGGTTGTTATAAATAAGTTTGTTAATAACAAACTCATTGATTTTCAGTTCACTTTCACAATTTTTGTTTTCTCTCTTCCTTTAGAACTCTCTAGAGTCATAGAAGGTCTAGAGTTTTCTTTGTAGTGTAAATCTGTTAGATCTTGTTTGTATGATTGTCAGATCATCTTGTTGGTGATCCGATCTTTAGAGTTCTTTAAAGGTTGTAAGATTGTGAGTTTTGTTGGTATAATACAATTCTGAGTTGTTTTGTTGTTATTAAAATACCTCTATAATACCAAATTTGACAAATCCATTTCCAAAAACTTGTCTCTATTTTCTCTAACGCCACCACCTTATGTGTCCACCCTCCAACAACTTTAATTCCAACCACCAACAGCCTCACTAGCTCCATGCACAAACCAGCCCAACATGGCTAAACGCTTTGTTCCTTTGAGTTTCCTCTTACTAATCTATGGTTGCCTTGCTTACCAACCATCTTTCCAACAACAAAACCAGTGCCAGATTCAAAGAATCAATGCCCTTGAACCCATTACACGAGTTCAATCTGAAGCTGGTGTCACTGAGGTCTTTGTTCCAATGAAAACAATTCCAATGTGCAGGTGTTGAGGTCATCCGCCATCGGATTCAACCGCGAGGACTTCTCTTGCCATCGTACACCAACACCCCTATCCTCTTCTTTGTTGAACAAGGTACATTACTTTGGTTTTAATGTAACATAGAGACAAAAAAAATGGGAGCCAATACACCATATATTATTAGTCGTAAAATATGAAACTTTCTAACTACACTATAAACGAGCTGAGCTAAGTCCGAGATTAGACAAGCTCGAGTCAACTGATAAATTACTTAGATCATTCACATGCTGAGCTGAGTCCGAGATGAGACAAGCTCAAGTCAACTGATAAATTACTTAGATCATTCACGTTGGACCCTCCATCTTTGTCTATATAATTCCACTAAACATTACTAATTTTTCTCTTTGTTTTTTAATTTAATAATACTTTTTACATATGTATCATTACTTTTTTTTTCTTCCTCTTTCACTTACGATCACTTTCAAAAATATTAAAAATTATAGAGGTGAACAGTGTTTTTTTTTTAAATTTACTGATAAATAATAAAATTTTCTCTGTACTCCACGCTATATAATATATAGGACGTACTCACATAAATATAAAGGATCCAATCTAAATAAATATAGAGGATCCAATCTGAATACTCTTACGAGTCGAGCTCCGTTTTTTAAACTCAATCTTAGCTTGTGGATGTTTATTATTCATTATTTTATTTATATACATTTATAATTATTCTTATAATATAATAGATATATGTAATCATGTTGTAATACATATAACATACTTTATGTAATTTAAATAATTCTATCATAACTTAATATATAATAATTATTATTGTATAAACTAGTAATTGTAATTAATATATTAAATAAATGTTATCTAAATTATAGTCTTATTTAGACTTGTGATACCACTGGGCCTAAAAAAGTGAAGCTCGGGTTTGCTTTAAAAAACAAGTGTATCGTATTTTTATGTTCAAGCTCATTTAAGCTTAGTTCGTTTTATGTTTTTATTAAGCCGATCTCAAGTATTTTACGAACAAATTAGTGAGTAAATTAGTGAGTGAGTCGATAAGTGAAACTTGGGCTCGTTTCAAGGTTTTAATGAACCAATCTCAAATAGGTCATAAGCAAATTATCTCGTTTACACCCCTGTTTCTATTTCTTTAACACATCTAAATTTAAAGTATCTTAGATCATGTCAAGTTTTATTAGTTAAATATTCAAATATAAAACTTATGATCATGATGTTCAATTTTGATTTTTGTTGGTTGGGATAAATAGGAAGTGGTATTCAAGGGGTGATGTTGCCTGGTTGCCCGGAGACATATGAAGTATCCACCAAACAATTTGAAGGGCGTAAGGGCGGTAGCGCGTTTATGGATCGCCACCAGAAGATCCACCAGTTCTGGCAAGGAGATGTGGTGGCCATCCCTACCGGAGCTGCATACTGGCTTTACAACAAAGGCAAGATGAGCTTGTTATCATTGCTTTACTTGACAGCTCAAACAATGCTAACCAGCTTGATCCAAGCTACAAGGTAAGTAAACTGTAAACACCCCACTTTTATATATATACATGTATAGTGTTTTAGTTTATACTTTTAATTTTGTTTGTATTTTAAATTTGGTCATCTTAATATAACTACTTTGGTAGTTAAAGGTATATACTTTCTGTACGTTAAAAAAATCATAACAAGCAAATGTTCTTAACATGCTCCATATAAGAAAAAAAGTGTCCGCTGTAGACCTCATATTTATGGGCATGGATTCTTTTTAGGGTTTTGTTATACGATAAAAGAAAACGTTTCACTTTTGCAATAACTTGTTCATTCCAAACTTTTGATGATAAAGGAAATCCTAATTATAACTGTATATAAGAATTGAGGGTTTTTTTTTCTTTTTCTTCAAATAAGGGTTTTGGTATACAAAGAAAAAGTTTCACTTTTTCAATGTGATTTGTCTACCTAATTTAAAATATTCTCGTATTTGTTATGAATGTATTCATTATGTAGTGACTTTCCACATGTATAACCCTTATCTATGAATGCATCCATTATGTAGTGATTTTCCACATGTATAACCTCTTTCTCTTATTTACTATTGTACTAATGTGAGTGCCTATATATAATGACATTTGTATATGATGTTAGATGAATGAATAAGAATTCTCCATGTTATATTCTCTACATGATTTCATAGTCTAGCTCTTATGTTTATATACATATATATTAGTTGCTAATAGACCGTTGTTTTACAACACGTTATCAGCACGAACGTGCTCTATGTGTTTGCCACCCTTGGTATCCCTTTTTCCTTGCCTTTGATGTGCATTATTTTCCAGCCTAACTTAATCTCACACGTTGAGAAAGCAACCCAATAATTATGTAACTATCTCTACTAATGAAGGTATGATTCTTCGTATGATTATTTCATATTATATTTGATGATATACATCAATCTTACTGGTGGCACTTATTAATATACATATATAAACTTAAAACTGATCATTACCATAAATTCTAGAATGTAGTCTGATGATTAAATTCTTATCTATATATTTTTTCATTTCCTTTTAGAAGTTATTATATATATATATATATATTAGCATGTTGCTATTCATAAGGATTTAGATGTTACATCATAAATTATGATGTTACAATTGACTAATTCATCTTTTTTTTCTAATACTCATTATTAATTGAATAACTATAGTTTTCGTTGACGACGACGATATCACGAATATTTATTTTATTTTTCTCTTTTACAAATGATCATCTCTATTATTCTAAATTGGCTGGATTATCATTTAAGTAGTTAACTTAATATATATTGTTTAGGACTCTTACAATCTAGTGATGTTCATCTACATATTCTTTGAGCCACCATAATCATATATTTATGCTTCTTTATTAACCTTGTTAAGTTTTAAATAAAATTTTGAATTATTTTGATTTTCGAAAGTTAATTTGCAATCTAGAGAATATTATATGTGCTTTTAGAATCCAGGAAAAACAATTAAATTCAATATTCAATATTAAAAAGTATGGAACTTAATATTTATGGACTAAACAATACAATTGTATTAGGTATATGTGCTTGTATTGGTGGTAATATATACATAATGTATGTACTAGATTTTCATTTTGTATAGTTTATAATTTAAATGGATATGAATTCTGTAATTAATTTTTTTCATTAGTCATTGTTAATACATAGCATGCCAAAAGACTTTTACATAATTAGATATAAATGAGTTATGTGAGTAAACATCAATTGATTTAGTTTTAAATTAACTATACAACTTATAATGCAATATATTATTATTGTTATAACATGATTATGCAAATATCGTTTGGTACTTATACTAAGGTTAATGCTATAACAAATTTTGCATATAAGAAGTTCATATAATAGATTAATATTGCTAGATATCTTAGTTGTTTTTAGAGAAACACTTTCTAGCGATGTCGGTACCTCTAATTCATTCATTATGCCATGTCATAATGTTTAACAATTTATTTGCATATTGACTATTACTATTGCTAGTATAAAATAGTGACTATTGCTATTGTTTCATATGTACAATTATAGATTGCTTATATGATGTCATCAGTTGTTTAAATATCAATATTTGAAAAAAAAAATGAGTATGTTATGTAATTCATCAGTATTACAATTTTCAAATAAAATTTTCAAATACAAGTAATAAATGATCTGAGAACTTGAAAGATATATCTGTTTAAGTTTTAAAGTAAGTGTTCAAAATATATAAGATATTATGTTTGGTTATGCCATAATAAGTTATTACATAAATTATATGCGTTTGCTTATTAGTGATAAAAAAGTTTCTTATTTTATAAAGGCCTATTATAAGCTGTTTTTATATGATGACATGCTATAAGGTCATGTATTGTATGATTTTTTTGCTATTTATACCTTGTGTTCTATATGCTATCATTTCTTTGCATCGATAATACCGAATAGAACGACTAAACCAAAGTTGAGGTTATTGTCATTCTCATGAAAGAGTAGAAATATTCTTCGATTTGACACCCAAAGTGTCATATACAATATCATAAACCATAAGTTTATGGATCACGATTATTTACTTTGTTGGTATGACCGGTTAGACCACGCCGAGTCAATGATGATGTGAAATATACTGAAGAACTTGAAGATTCTTCTAGTTGATAGCATATTATGTTTGCTCTTAAGGGAAATTATTTATTTGCCAATTAATGGTATAAATCCCTAAAATGGAAGGAACGAAGGATGTATATATCTAAACATGATACCGTTTAGTGTTTTTAAATCGATGCATCGTCTAAATGGTCATCAAATTTACAACTTGAAATTGTGTGTAGCTTGGCTAATGAGATAGCAAGCATATTATTCCATATTATCATATTTATGGTGGTTATAACTTTGAATTTAGTATCCATGTTACTAATGATTATTGTAATAAATATTGAACTTTCTAAATGCTTAAGACACAAATTGCTTTTGTTGAAGACGGTGATCAAACGTCTACAAATTTATTGCAAAGCCAATAATCAAGAGAGCAAAAGTTCATATTTGAGCACATATGATTTTACATGCGGTAACATTATTTCACATCAAGCCAACATGTTGTAATAGTTTCTCCCTATTATAGTTGGTTTTGGTCAGGAACCAAATATTTCCCATCAAACTTTTTATTGTGCGGTATACATTGGAATTGATCCACCACAACGCATAAAGATTGAAACTCAAATAATGTTGCGAATATAAGTTGGATGAAAATACTATTTATGATTACATACTTAGAGCAATTAACTAGAGATTTATTTATGGTTCGTTAAATCTTACTTTAAGTAAATTAACATTTTCAACATTAGGGGAGATTAATAACAGTTGAAAAAGGAATGGGTATGCATGAATTATCATTGATCCTCAAACGAAATTGTGTGAACAAGAAGTTCAAAAGATCATTCGTTACCTAGATTAAAGAATCAATCACCAAACATGTTAACTAACCTAAATACAGTGACTAAGTAAGTCGCGTAGTCAACTGCTAATGCTCCAATTAAGTTAATTGTTCAAGTAGGGCAAACCATATATTAATAAGTCTATTGGACGCCTGAAGCGTGGTAGACTAGTCGATTCCAAGAACATAAAAATTCCTCGAAAAATTGGAGCAAGTAATGAAGAAGATGGTCAAGTCGATGTTATAGTAAAAAAAAAGTTTTCTTGAAAGACATTAGACATGATGGTTCTGGAAGAATCTCATATACATGAAAATAAATAGCTCTTAGTAAATTATATCATGTCTAGAAGTGTATGGAATCGAAACAAAATCAACGTCGTTATACTTTTGTATATATAGCGCTTGAAAAGATGAAATGATGAGGATCAAGATTTAAAATTTGCCTATGAATAAATACAAAGAAATGATTGGCCAAAATGGAACGACGCAAATGACGCAAAGTTGAATTCTCTATTGAAATGGAAAGCTTACGGGCCAGTAGTCCATAAAAAAAGTTGTAAAATATATTTAATATAATTAGGTCTTTTATGTGGATCAACAATTGATGGCAAAGAGAGAATTGATATCGTCTTATAAATGTTATGTATCATTTAGATACTAAAGTTTACATGCAAGTCCTTGAAGGATTTAAATTATGTAGTTCATGTAAAGTAAGTTCTCGAGAACAATATGATCGTTGTATACAGATTCATTTTTTAATACGATTGAATTCCTGATGAGTTTCCTAAAACAGTTGAATTCTTTAAAGGTGAATCAAAACATCTTAACGATGTAATTCTTGTGCACCAATAAACATACATTGAAAACTTGTACCCAGTGATTGTGATATCTTAATAAATAGTGTACACGCATGGTACAATATGGATTTTGGAGATAAAAGCAAGTGTTCATGACACTTTTACATGATATAGATATCTATGTGTTAAATGGGCAAATTTATATAGCAAAACTCCTGAAGAGTGAAAGCACATGCATATGTGGATAAGATGGAACGAATTCCCTCATGGATTGATAATGCTAGAAGCATTGATATCAAAACCTCAAGAACATACTATATGAAGTTGACAAATATGTGTGGACTAAAATAGTCGAGTCAAATATGATATAGTTGACTCACTAGTGAGCTCGAAAACGAGAAATACATATGGTGAAGTTGGTCCATTTGTTTTCATTAAAAGAACGATATGAGGTTTACAAGTATTGTAATATATGTTGATGATGTCATTAAATCTCCCGAAGAGAAAAAAAGAGCTCAAACATTTAAGCAAGAATTTGCAAATGAAATACAATACTGCAAATTTATGGCTCGATACGTAGGACATATGTTTATATTATAATCCATCAATCATAATACATCTAGAAAATGTTGAACATTTTCATATGGACAAAGCTTTGGTGTAAGTACATTTAATGATGTTCAAATATTTGATATAGATAAAAATGACTTTTATCATCTTCTATCAAAGAAGCAAAGATGCTTGGTCATGAATTACCATAATTCAATACAAATTGTATTAATATATCTTGCTAGCTATACACGAACATATACCATTAAATTCATTGGCAAGATTTAACTCGTGTACGACGAGGAGATCGTGTAATGAGTAAAACATTTATTTTCTATACCCTTAAGGTACGAAAGGTATGGTTCATATTTTACTAAGCCATCAACAAGTTTGGTTAGTTTTGTAAATGCAGGGATTATAACAAAACACATTCATGGATCTTATTGTATCTACTTACAAGAGGATGTAATTAAAGTTTTACATGAAGATCATACATCAAGTTCATTAATAGTTTGCACATCAAGCGACAAATCACTCACTGCAAAAGTTTTTCAACAACTTTCATAGAAGATTGACACTTGTTACTTAAAATGATACACATTATATTGAGGGGGGAGACAATACGCGTTGCACTCTTTTTCCCTTAGCTGAGGTTTTGTCTCATTGAGTTTTCCTAGCAAGGTTTTTAATGAGTCAACATCATTAAGCATATTAAATAATAGTATTCCATCATGTGGATAGTCAAGGGAGAGTGTTATGAATGTATCCATTATGTAGTGACTTTCCACATGTATAACCCCTATCTATAAATGCATCCATTATGTAGTGACTATCCACATGTATAACCCTTTTCTCTTATTTACTATTGTACTAATGTGAGTGCCTATATATAATGTCATTTGTATATGATGCTAGATGAATGAATAAGAATTCTTCATGTTATATTCTCTACATGATTTCATAGTCTAGCTCTCATGTTTATATACATATATATTAGTTGCTAATACACTGTTGTTTTACAACAGTATTTTGATTCTTTCAAATGTAATATATATATATATATATATATATAAAAGCTAATTAGTGTTTCTTAATAAAACACAATACACCAAAAATGATTCAGCGAACACGATTAAACAATAAAAATTTCTATTTACAAGGAAACAAAAATTCGCTTTACTCCTACTTAACACATTTTTTTCTAGTGGTGGAACTTGAACAAATATATAGAAGGGGGACTCAAGAGAATCACGAGGCAGGAATTTTTGGCAAAATCAATTCAGCAAGAAAGGACTACGTTTATACAATTTTCGGACGAAATACGCTTAAATTTACCCCACTGAGCAAAAAGGGGGTGGGAGGGCAACCCTGGCAACTTAAAAGCTTCAACCATGCTTTTTTGTAAAACCAAAAATCATGGTTAACTTGAATGCTCAAATTAGAACAAAAACAAACATAATTTGCCATCAAAATCAATATTCAAGAATCATCGCCATTGTTGATCATCAAAATTGTTTCTTGTTGCAGAGATTCTTCCTAGCCAGAAATTCACAAGGAGAACAAGTGCAACAAATAGAACCAAGATCATGGGGAAATCTACAACAAGACCGATCACTTAAAAAGGGTTCCGACAACATTTTCAAGGGGTTCACAACCGAAACCATTGCCGAGTCATTTAATGTAGATCACGAGACCGCAGAGTTGCTCCGCTATGAAAGTGACCAGAGGGGACACATTGTCTTCGTGGAAAAAGGCCTTCAAGTTATCCAGCCACCAATGCGACGTGAAGAACAAGAATACCGTGGTGGTCCTCGTGCCAATGGTGTAGAAGAGACCATTTGCTCGATGAAACTCCAGATGCACATCGATGATCCTTCAAAAGCCGATGTTTACAACCGCAAGCCGGCCGTTGCACACGTCTCAACAGCTTCAAGTTCCCCATTCTTAAGTTTTTGCAACTCAGCACCAAAAGAGGTGTTCTCCACAGGGTAAGAAATTAACCTAAGTAATACAATTAGACTCAACTAAAAATTCTCCATTTTATGGTTTATAATTTTTGTAAAAAATAATAAATTATGTACATTAGTGGAACTTGTACTTAGTAAAAAAATATTAATTTTTCCGGAGCCATTAAACATTTAGTTCAATCTTAATCATTAGTTAATAAACAATTTATAACTTCCAATGGCATTACTAACTTTTAAATCAATCTTGACCGGTCACTGATGATGAATTCCTTTAATCTTGTTATCTTTGAGACTTGAACCCAAAACCTTTAGATCTACGTGTTCTAGAGGCTTTACCTTTGTCAAGGGGTTATCATTGGTTTTTCATCAATAATTAATACATTTTAAATCAATCTTACCCGTTAAATTAGGTTATCAGATCACATATCATTTATTTATCTGAAGTAATTTTTACAGAATGCCATAGTGTCACCACCTCACTGGATAATGAATGCCCACAACATAATCTACGTGACAGATGGGTACATGAGGATTCAGATAGTGAATGACCAGGGTCAAGAGGTGTTCAACGACGAGGTGCAAGAGCAACAGCTGGTGGTGGTGCCACAGAATTTCGCGGTGGTGAAACAAGCCGGCGAGCAAGGATGTAGGTGGATTTCCTTCAGGACCAACGACAACACGATGATCAACACCTTGGCTGGAAAGACCTCGGTCATGAGAACGTGCCTGTGGATGTTCTAGCGAATACGTACCAGTTGTCAAGGGAAGATGCACAGAAACTCAAGTACAATAGGCGCGAGTATGTGTTATTCACGCCTAGCGGTAGTTACACCGGTTACCATGGTGGGATGTAGGAGGCTTAAGGTCGTAGCTAGGTGGACGAGATTTTGTTAAGAATAAGGTGTTGTAGTTTGAGGTTTTAACGGGTCTTTGGTTTGTATTTTATTTTGTCTACCATTTGCTAGACCTTCTTTTCTCGTGTCATACTATCAATTTGATGTTTTAATGAGTCTTACAAAATTTGTATGACTTTACTGATAATATATATCTATAATACATATTAAGAGAACAAACAAAAACAATTTTAGATAACTTTTAAAGCTTAAAGAAATTACATCTTAATTTTACATAAGTTTTAAAATTTTAAGAAATTACAACTTTTAAAACGGTTTAATTTTATATTTTTTTGGAACGGCGAGAATTTTATTAATAGAAGAAAAGTCTAGTAAGAAGATTGACGAAACAACTAAAAAGACATTTACATTAATAGAGTTTAAAAGCCACTCAATCCAAGTATTCAATTGTTTGTTCGCTCTAGTTGTAATCCAAACAAAGTGCTTTGAGATGATTGATCTTTCCCAAAACCTATTTTATTTATTTTATATGTTTCCCATGTCACCCACCATGTAACAAAGATAATGGAACCCAAATCTTCTTTCTTTTGTTTGATCAAAGATGAATTCTCTAGCTAATCGTTGAGCATCGAAGGATTACAATCCAAAGAGAACTAAATGGAGCTCCAACTAGAGATGATAGATGAGATCCTATAAACTATCCACCAATTTGGATGTACCAAAGATGTGCTCTATTGATTTAGTTTCATTACGACACAAAGACAAAGTAATGAAGGACTATCGATTCCTTTTTATTCAAATTACATCTAGTACGAAATCTATTCCGCATCCTCTCCAGGCATTAACATTTTCTTTTCGAGGAAGTTGTTTAAACCAAAGAGTTGGTCTAGACAACAACAAAGATCTAAAATTATCAATCAATAATCGAGTAGCCTTAACAGAAAAGAAGTCAATAGTACCATTGAAATTCCACAACCAAGTATCCGATAGAGAATTAAGAGCCATCATGTCAAGCTTTGATTTAAGGTCATCGAGTTGAGTTTGGTCACATCCACCACAAATAATTCTTCTCCGATTACATGTATTTGTGCCAAATAGATGCAAAACCAACCGTTGTTTGTCTATTTCTAGAGCAGAAAGTCTAGGATAGACAATCTTTTAGTGCCAAGGTTCCCGTCCAAATATCATACGAAAAAGTTGTTGTATCTCCACAACCAACCTTTTTCGTAATAACCGAGAAAGGAACCGACCTGCTTTCAAGTAACTTTCCAAAAAGTTTACACATAGCTGGCCAGACGTGGCTGGATGTGCTTATAAAAAGATGGCTAATTTTAGTTGTTTTCTACACTAATAAAGTTTTAATCGTTATAAAAACATGATAAAATACTATCACGCTACAATTCAGGTTGGGCAAGTGTACCTACGTTGGTCTAATATAGTGATGGTAAGAAACCGATGTCGTCCAAAGATACAAAAGTTTTAGTACCGATTCGTTGTTAAAGTCCAGTCAAATCAAAATAAAATTTTTAAAAATGGCTCGAAAGAAAAATGAAGAGGAAAATAAAAATGTAGTAATCAATAATAGAAAAATTGGTGTTTAGGATCAATTGACGTTCAAAAAACTTTTAATCTTGAAAGTGAGTGAAATAATAGTGTCACTGTTAATAAACTATTTAATTAGTTAAAGTTATAAAGACACACACACACACACCTTGTTCACCCATATAACATCAAGGGGATAAGGTTCCTCCAAACACCTTCAAGAATCTAACCAAGAATGTTCATGGAACTAGATGTTACCACACTTGAAAAGATTATATAAATTATAAAAAGATTGATTACATTTCTTGAGTTTTCCTAATGATTACAATGACTAGAGATAGCGGGGTAAAAAAGAGGTGTGTAGTGGAGAGATGAGAGAAAATGCGCAAGTGAAAATAGTGGAGAATGACCTCTATTTATAGGCTGGCTAGGGCCCACACATAGGGAGTGCCTGGCTACTCCTAGTTCACGAGGCATAGGGCGTGCATATGAGGCACGACCTGTGGTAAACTTTGTGGGTTCCACGGGATCTTCCAAATCTTTCAAAAGGTCTCTTTGTCTTGTACTGTCACAGCATGGCGCGTGCACGGGCTTTTCTTCTTTGTTCTTCGCCCAATGGTCTTCTGAATGTATCTAGCAGTCTTTGGATCCGAAACATGGGGCGTATCTAGACATTTTCTCCCATTTTATTCTGTTTTTTTCGCCCGGTTTTGCTTCTTTTGTTATTCTTAGGTTATTTTTTTCCTAAAAATCAAATCTAAACCAATTTAAGCCTATTTTGAATATTCCTTTAACAAAACACAACATAAAGTGGGTATAAAATTATATAAAAAATGTATGCTTTAGCTTGTATCATATATCTCCACACTTGAATTTTTGTTTGTCCTCAAGCAAAACTATATTAATTTTGGTTTTATTGTACACCCAAGTTTCTTTCTTTTAGATTTGTGGGCCAAGAACTGAGCATCTCCATGTGTTTCTCTTGCTTCAACCCTTTTTATTTTTGTTTTAATTAATATATTTAAAAAGACACGGAAAAAAATAACAAGCTTACGAAAAATTGTCTTTTATACAAAATCACACACCTCATAATGTTCGCTCAACATTTGGCCGATATTTTATGTTGGGGGTGAGCACTTAAGTCCCAACGAAACAAGATATTATAGGCTTGACAAGTGATTGAATGCTCAACCGCTTAACCGAAACGACTAACCATCAAGAAGTCTTTTATTGGGTTTTTAGGAAGGCTTCGGGTAAGGTGTGGATTAGTTTTTTTTAAATATATTTTTCGTGACATTTTCAGAGTGGCTTTACAAATTTAAATCAAGCTATAACCATTTTGAGCTTGGTTTATAGATTTGATTTTAATTTCCCAAGGTCAACAAGATCGAACTATACATGATGCAATATACATATATAGAGGATTAAATGAGAACAAAATTATTGAAAGAAGAAAAGAAGAAATGATATATTGATAAAATACTAATATATTTATAACTTATTTCATTAATTTTTCTCTATTTAACTAGTTATTAAAAAGTAACAATACAAATTAATGATCTATGTAAATTTACCAATATACCACTAAAATAAAATTAAATACAAGTATTAAATAAAGTAAAATAAAAGATTCTTATTGGTTGAATATTTTTCTTCTTACTTCTTACAAATAATTTTTTCTTATTTGAACTCTCTCTCTCTCTCTCTCTATATATATGGTTTTATTTTTGTGGAGCGGGTCTTCTTAAAGATAGAAAGGCACGAAAATGGTTTTATTTTTGAAAGCTATATTTTTGCTAGAAAATTTTTTTTTAGGCTTTTGGTGGGCTTTTTATTTGGGCTAAGAAATGAAAAGGTAATTGGCTCAAAAGTATTAACTAGAAAGAATGTGTTTAATGGGTAGGTTTAGAAATGAAAGGGCTAACCAGGGCTAAAACGAAAAATCCTAATGCCTCTATCACTTGTTTAATCACATCCGGTTTTGGTTTTTAGACCATATACACTTTTCAGTTTCTAAATTATAGTGAGTGTTTGACTAAAATACTCATATATATATATATATATATATATATATATATATATTAAAGATCCTGTAAAATGTGACAAGTTTGTGAAAAGTGTAAGAAATAATATAATGAGGATGTGCATCTTTAATTAAAATTAGAGATTAAGGGTAATATTGTAATTTCAATAACAATCATTTGAATTAACAAGATCTTTCCATAAATATATTGAGAGATTTTAGGAAACAATATATTTGGAATCTTTCTGTTATTCGAATTCTATTCTCAACCATTGTTTAATCAATAAAATTCGTATCACCATTTGTGTTAATTCGCAGCTATAAAACACCATATGAATTACCGAAAACACCACAGCTTCAATCTAATACAATCATAATGTTTTAACATGTAGAATGGTTTTGATTATTTTGGAAGTATAAACATTATTCAGATTCCAAAAACATCACAACTTGAATCGTAATACGATCATGATGTTTTAACATCTAGAATGATTGCATTGCACATTATGTGTGGTGTTTTAAGCCTGTAGTTCAGTATGTGTTCTTTGTATGGTATTTTAAACTTGCATTCATGGTGTTTTAAACTTGTAATCCAGTATTTTTTTTTCATATGGTGTTTTAAACCTTCATTCATGGTATTTTTAATTTAAACCTGCAGTCCAGTATATGTTTTTCGTATGATCTCCGTATGGTGTTTTATACCTACATTTACACCTGCATTCAAGTGTATGTTCTTCATATATGATGTTTTAAACCTGCATTCCAGTATGCTTCATATCATGCTATACGTAAAAAAATTATCTATATAAATATAACAATATTTATATTTATATATAAAAAGAAGCTCATTATTATGGTGTAATTAAAAAAACAGTACGTATAAAAAGTTATTGACGTTCACAAAAAATGGATGGAAC
This sequence comes from Scalesia atractyloides, assembly GCA_947069175.1. Classification (NCBI taxonomy): domain Eukaryota; kingdom Viridiplantae; phylum Streptophyta; class Magnoliopsida; order Asterales; family Asteraceae; genus Scalesia; species Scalesia atractyloides. The sequence continues at coordinate 5,348,584 of CAMTDV010000002.1, read as the reverse complement.
TTGCATGTGCATTAAAGTTGATGACAGTTTCTTTATTTAAACAAGACAGTATAAAAAGACCAAATTACCCCTAATCTAGCCAACTTAGTCAAAAAACAAAACATAATTTACATTTCAAGCACTTCTTGATCTAAAGCATTAACTACAAGATCTAAAGACTTAAAACACTTCTTATACTTCTCACAAAACCACCCCTTTTTACCCTAACTCCACCCTATATATTTTAAGTATGCTCATAAGGCTCAAGTCCTCACATAGAAATGAGTGGGAAAGTTTAGTGTGATTTTATCATTTCTACTTGGTTATACCAATAAGTTTCTTTTTATATTTATAAATTAAAAAAACGTTTTATAGGTGTTTTAGCTATTGAGAATTGTTTTTGATGCGAGTTACATTTAGACGAATGATAAATTTTGACAAATATAAAGTTTATTTTTGTATAAATTTTGAAAATTTTGGGGTAGCAAAGTGGTTCAAGAGTTTTATGATCGATTTGATTTTTATGATTCACAAAAACTCAAGGTTTATTTTATTATTAACGCATATTTCCCTCCCTACATTTAAAATGCACATTGTCTCTAATGTGCTTAACCATAGTTAGTTTATTTAAGAAAATAAAATGTGTAAAGAGGAAAAAGAAACAAAACTTCCTTTTGGTCGAAGTCGAAGCGAATCCGGTTGTTAAAGCATCTATTGTTAGAATTGTTTTATCTCTTGCAATTTTAAATGCCATGAAGCTGCATCAACTAGATGTCAAGAATGCTTTCTTGAATGGCAACTTAAGTGAGACAGTGTGTATGGAGTAACCATCTGGATTTATTAACAAATAGTTTCGTAATCATGTGTGTAAATTATCTAAAAGCTCTATATAGCTTAAAACAAGCCTCACGTGACTGGTTCCAACCTTTGAGCTCTTTTCTTCTTTCTTGTGAATTTGCATGCAGTCATGCTGACACTTCTTTATTTGTTTTCACATGGGTTAATCCATCATGTAATTGATCATGTATGTTGATGATCTCATTCTCACGAGCAATAATGAGACTAAAATTGCCACCTTTATCTCACATCTCAACCAGGAATTTTCCATCAAGGACTTGGTGATTTTAACTATTTTTAGGACTTGAAATTTCCTACATTGATCATGGTCTATTTCTCACTTAGCCAAAGTATGCTAAAGACATTTTTATGAGAGTCGAACTATATGATTCTACGCTGGTTATCACACCTTTGGCTCCTCATGAGTCTTTGACATTAGATGAGTTTCCCTGTTCAGATTTTTACACGCTACTACTCATTAGTTGGGGCTCTTCAGTACTTGATGATTACTAGACCTGATCTATCTTATGCATTTAATCAAGTGTCTCTATTTCTTCACGCCCCAACCGTTGCTCATTTTCAGGCTGTTAAGCGGATCCTTGGATATGTTAGGCACCGTCTCCTTTGGTCTCAGCTATAGCCGGCCACACAAGAGTACCATAGTTGGATATTCTTATGCTAATTGGGGTCGTTGTATAGACACGCATCGTTCTACCTATGGCTACTCTATTTTTCTTTATGGAAATCTTGTGTCTTGGAGTGCAAAGAAGCAGCCCACTGTTTCTTGGTCTAGTTGTGAATCTGAATACAGGGCTGTTGCCAATTCTCCTATGGAGATTGTATGGATCACTCATCTTTTACGAGAGCTCGATGCACTATCACCGAATCAACCCATTCTTCTCTGTGACAACAAAAGTGTATTGTTCATTACTCATAATCCTATCTCGCATAAGCGTGCCAAGCATATTGATTCAGGTAAACCTTACACGAAGTTTGTTCCTACCAACCTTCAGGTGGCAGATATCTTTACAAAGAGTCTTCCGCGTGCTCAGTTTGAACACTTCTGTACCTTGCTACGTCTTGGACCGCCATCGTTTCGAATGAAGAGAGTATTTGATAATTATTCATGTATATATTGCGTATATTTATTTATTTGTAAACTCCGCAATTATAGGAGTCTCCCTTGTATATAAAGAGATATAATCCTCATTATCTGGTGAGGTGATTCAACCATATCTTCTACACTACCTTTTATAAAGATGAGTGGAATTCAATTTTACCTAAAACACTTTAGATTATGTGGTTGGGTTAGTTTATTTTAGCTTTCTAGGTTTCTTATGATCTTTTCTTTCTCTCTCTCTATATATATATTATATATATATATATATATATTCACACACATGGATGAACGTGACCAAATCTTAACTAACTTATTACCAAACATTCCAATAACAAACAAGATATGTATTTGTAGGTTTTTACATACTAAATGCGTATATATTTATGTCTATGTTATATATTTTATAAATATGAATATATAAACAACATTCACAACGATTCAAGTTCAGTTCACCTAATATTTGGTCTATTTAGATCCCTAAAATATTGTATCTATGTGCAATAGCACCACAATAAGTCTTGTACAAAACTATATGTCATTACACAAATGTTTTCAAATTGTTATGGAAAGTTTTGTTGTTTAGTTATATGGTAAAATGACTCAATTCGAATACAAATGCAAACAAACAAAGCCACCCAGTGCCGCTCTTGTATGTGAAAAACCAGAACCCCACTCACCTGAGGTGTAACCTCGTCACCCTTTCATGCCATGCAAGCTGCAACTTGTCTCCATATTCACTGACATCACCACACTATGTGTCCACCCCTCAGCCACCCTCCACCACTTTATATACCACCCAACACCACCCTCACTCCATGCAACAAACCAACCCAACATGGCTAAACTCTTTGTTTCTTTAAGCTTCCTCTTACTCGTCCATGCCTGCTTTGCTTACCAACCATCTTTCCAACAGCAAAACCAGTGCCAGATTCAACGACTCAATGCCCTTGAACCCATTGAACGAGTTCAATCCGAAGCCGGTTTCACCGAGTTCTTTAACTCCAATGAACAGGAGTGCCGGTGTGCCGGTGTAGAGGTCATTCGCCACCAGATTCAACCGCAAGGACTTCTCTTGCCGTCCTACACCAACACGCCTATCCTCTTCTATGTCGAACAAGGTACCTTACGACGTGGGCGTGATTTAAAATCTTATAAAATAAATGTAACTAGTCATATCTCACTTATGGAATATAGTCTAAGAATCCAGTAATCGTGCGCGTAATTTAAAATCTTAGAAAATAAAAAATTAAAAAAATAAAGAGTCTACTACCAACGACACCTAATTTTTTTATACTATAAAACTAAATATAAAACATTTTAAATCCTAAAAAATAAATATAAATAAAATTAAGAAGCTGCTCCAAACGATATCCAACTTTTTTTATAGTATAAAATCATGGTTGTAAAAATCTAAACTAGTCTCCTATTAATTGTCGGTTAATTGCTAGACAGTCAATGACGGTCCTATTCTGGCAAATTTTGGCCAGATGCTGGCTGAATTTTGATCAAACCGTATAAATTTCTTCCGTTTACTTAGAAAATGAGTCAATGAAGGGTTAAAACATGTCTACTTTAAAAACTACATATAAAAATGTGTAGCTATAGACATAACTCAAAATTACATATAGAAAACTCAATCCGATTAATTCCTATTAATCCCGATTAATCGCTAGTCGGTACTCCACCGCTCGACTAGCGTCTAGCGATTCTTACACATTAACTAAATACAAACACAATTAACGAAATACAAACACAATAATAAACAATATAAGGGACTCTTCTATATCTTCAACCAGACAAAATAAATGAAATCACCCAACCTAAGAAATTACTTTTTTTTCTGTATATTCAACTCAATGAAATAAACAACTTGCATAGACCTATATTATACCAAACATTAGACCAATAATTAAAGTACCTAATTACATTGATTACTCTTAACATAAAACAAATATGAAATTTATGATGAAAGAAAGCATGCGTTTGAATTTTAATTTTTATTGGTTGGGATACATAGGAAGTGGTATTCAGGGGGTGATGTTGCCTGGTTGCCCGGAGACATATGAAGTAGCGACCGAACAATTCGAAGGGCGTAAGGGCGGTAGCGGGTTTACGGATCGCCACCAGAAGATCCACCAGTTCTGGCAAGGAGATGTGGTGGCCATCCCTACCGGAGCTGCACACTGGCTTTACAACAATGGACAAGATGAGCTTATTATTATTGCTTTACTTGACAGCACAAACTATGCTAACCAGCTTGATCCAAACCACAGAGTAAGTTAACAATTGCCTACTTATATTTAGTTGTTTCAGTGTTTCATGTTTTAGTTTACCTTTTTATTTATATTTTTAATAATTTGGAACTTAAAAGGTATATTAAAATATTCATAAGAGCACCTCTAAAGCTGAGTTGGGACACCGACATACACCACCTAAGTGTTCAAATTAAAACCAAGATCTATTATGATAACTGCGAGAATCGTATTTAATTTTTAGTTATTTCATTAAAAGTACTACACCAAACATTAACAAAAGTGGCGGATCCAAAGGGGTTCCTAGGTTCACATGAATCCTGTGGGTTCAGAAAAAAATGAAAAAGTTTAGTTGGAAATTGTATGATTTAGAAAAAATTAGTGAAAATCTAAAAAAAAAAAAAAACCCTGAAAAAAAGTTGAAGTATTCGCCACCGAGTAACAGTAATGTAACCGCCCATATTTCTCTTGCCGCACTACCTCTATTTATATTTTATGCATAATTTAAAAATACATTACATGCAGTTTTCTTGGTTCTTAATAGTATATTGGTTCCGAAGAAAATGCATCCTATATATTTTAATATATTGTTTAAAAGCATGTGACATTTTACTAAAAATGAGTGTTTATGTACTTTAAAGATAAGTACAAATATGATTTGGGAGCTACCATAAGATGTTTGTGGACGTCTAAAATGCCATAATTGAAGATTTAAAAAAATGGCATTCTTAACACACTTGCTTCTAAACCCTAAAATCATGATTAATAGTAATTGTCAAAATATAACCTAAGACAAACGTATTATTATTCAAAAAGCATCACATTCGTTGATCATTGGAAATGTTTCTTGATGCAGAGATTCTTCTTAGCTGGAAACTCACAAGGAGAGCAGCAGCAGCAACAACAACAACAGTTTCAACCAAGATCATGGCAAAGGCGACAACAAGGCGAATCACAACAAGAGGGCTGGGATAACATTCTCAGAGGGTTCCCAACCGAAACGCTCGCAGAGGCGTTTAATGTAGATTACGAGACCGCAGAGTTACTCCGCGGTGAAAATGACCAAAGGGGACACATTGTCTTTGTACAAAATGGCCTTCAAGTTATCCAGCCACCTATGCGACGTGAAGAACAAGAATACCGTCGTGGTCTCGAGCCAATGGTGTAGAAGAAACCATTTGCTCGATGAAACTCCGGATGAACATTGACGATCCCTCGAAAGCTGACCTTTACAACCCGCAAGCCGGCCGTTGCACACATCTCAACAGCTTCAAGTTCCCCATTCTTCAGTTTTTGCAACTCAGCGCCGAACGAGGTGTCCTCCATAGGGTAAGAAACCGAAACAATACAATTTCAATGGATTAAGTGGAACTTGAAACTATTTATTTTGTGATTTTAGTTATAATAAGAACGCTAAATATTGAACAAAATTAATTATTTAAGTCGTTTCTCGTTTTCAATTTAAGTTTTAAAATAAAAAAATTTTCAAAATGAAACAAGAATAAAAACAAAAACAAAGCAATAGAATTCAAAAACAAACTTTAAATTCAAACAACACTACAATTCCACTAGGTGGAACTTAGAAAATTTTGATTTTACTTTTATAGTTCCACTACAAGAAAACGGGGGGCAATAGTAGTTACATTTGTAGTCGCTATTGGAGGGTTTTCTTTTAGTGTTGTAACACGAGGAACAAAATGTATCATTTATTTATTCAATCTTAAAACTTTTATTATTATTTTTTTCAATATTAAATTTTAAAAACAAAAATCCTGAAACTCAAAAAAAATCAAAATTAAATTTTTAAGAGAAAAATCCTGAATTTCAAATATATACATATATACACAAACGGATTTTAGTTGTGTATATTACCCAGATATGTGTAGTAATTTCATGTATAGGTTATATGGATTATTGAAATATAAAGAAAACTAAATGACTTAGAATTTTTTTTTTCCTATAACAATATTAGTGATTTTCAGTAAGCCTCAACCTATACTATATATAGGTACGATATGTAACTTGTTTATCTGAAGTAACATTGTATTTTTTTATGCAGTATGGTATAGTGTCACCACACTGGATAATGAATGCCCACAACATAATCTACGTGACAGAAGGAAACATGAGGATTCAAATAGTTAACGACCAGGGTCAAGAGGTGTTCAATGACGAGGTCCAGGAGCGACAGCTGGTGGTGGTGCCACAGAATTTCGCGGTGGTGAAACAAGCCGGCGAGCAAGGATGTAGGTGGATTTCCTTCAGGACCAACGACAACGCGATGATCAACACCTTGGCTGGGAAGACCTCGGTCATGAGGGCATTGCCCGTGGATGTCCTAGCAAATGTGTACCAGTTGTCGAGGGAAGACGCACAGAAACTCAAGTACAATAGGCAGGAGTCTGTGTTGTTCATGCCTGGCGGAAGTTACACCCGTTCTCGTGGCGGGATGTAGGAGGCTTAAGGTCGTAGTTGAGTGGTCGAGAGTTTGTTAAGAAATAAGAATAAAAGGTGATGCAGTTTCTTGGAGAGTAACAAGCTGTATGTAAAAGAAGGGTAAGCTTGTGTAGTTATTATGGTTTTCGAATAATAATAAAAGAACCTACGACCCTTCGTTTGTATGTTAACTTTTGTGGTGATATTGCTATATAAACTACTACTTGCTATATGGTCTTTCAAGATAGCTAAAAAGACTAATTTTGGCTATCTTGAAAGAGATTTGAAAATGATAATAAAAGTTAAGGTTACGATAGATGGTTAAATACGTACCACCACAATTATTTTTTCAGATTAATATTTATTTATTTATTAATTTATTTATTTATTTTTCAGATTAATATTGTAAAATTATAAACTTAATATGCAAAATAAAACTATGTTAATTAAGGACTTCGTCTAGCTCTGTTTAACTAGACATGTTCATCCGAACCTGAACATGTTAAATGTGTTCACTCAGAACTATTTAGCCAACTGGAGGCGCAGGTCAATCTATAAAAGACATTGAACATGTCCCTCTTCGGTGCGATCACTTAAGATTTACAGTAGAACTCAAACTGCGTCATTTACACAACTCCCATGGCATTAAGATAGGAAATGTGTACCCCATACTTGATTGGAGGCTAGAAAAGAAGTGTGTGATTGGTAAGCTGAAATTCCCTTCATACTGTCAGTCAGAAACTCTCCTTCCCATTCCTGGTATGACATCGAACTCCGATTGCCTCCACTTGATGGGTCCTTTACGCCTTGCTTCTACTTTGGTCTTTGGATCGACGTTTGAAGAAGTCAACATGCCTCCTGGAAATTTTTCTAGGAAACACAGATGAACACTTTGAAAATCTTCAAAGACTTGAGATAGAAAGGATGAAGGAGAAAAAGAAACAGTGAAGAAAGTGCATCGGACCTCCCCTATTCATACTCATCGTCGATGAGGGAACGTGCAGACCCACATGCTCCAACGGCCTAATGAACGAGCGCCATGTCACTTAGGAAACCTGGAACCAAGACACAAGTGGGCGCCTGAGTCGTCACATGCCTGCAAAAATCAACGTCGTAACAACGTCAGACGTGACATCAGGGCTCACCAACCCTTATCCTAAAAGAATCTTTTCATATTTCAAATTCCTACCCACCACTCCGAAAAAGGCATCCGCAGTAAAGATGGAAACATACAAGCAGAGATAGTAATTTGAAGGGGGTGACTCTGAGCTTGCATATAGAATTACCAATTATAATGATTTTAAATTAAAAAATAAAATGTATAAAATTAAAATACTAAAAATTAAGTGACTATGATATGTTAAGTTAAATTTTATTTTTAACAATTATAATAAATAAAAAATTGGGCAAATAAAAATAAGATACTAAAAATATAGTAAACGTTGATTAGGTAACAAATCAAAAGACATCCACAGTTCTTTACGTATATTAGGTAAGAATTTTAATTAAACTTATAGATTAAAATTTGAATAAACATTTTACAAATAATAGTTCTATTTTATAAGGTAAGTAATAAAAACTTACAAAAATCAATTTGATTGATTTTAGAATAAGAACTTACAAATCAATTTAGGATTTGACTTTGTTAAACTTTAAAAATATAAAAATAAGCGCCTTAAAAGGTACTTTTTAAGTCTTTATATTACCAAAATTAGAATGAAAATTTCAATCCAAAATTGGTTATAATAAAGAGAAAATAAGTAAAATTGAATTTATATTTAAAATTGCTATAATATTCTGAAAGAATTTAATCAAAAGTTATAAATAAAATTTCAAATTTTAGACCACTAACATGTTTAGGTACATTGAACCTACCAAAAAAGGCAATCTAGTTAAGGTTAAACTCCAAATCGTTGACTTCCATATTATTTATCAAATCGAATTTTGAATTTAAAATCAAGTCATTATCTATTCTCTAAATAAGTAAATAATAATTAACAATAGTAATTTTGTAGCAAACAGATGGATACTACCGAACCATTATCATGATCCAAATTCAATTGTCAAACTTCAACTATCAAACCATTAAACTCCAAGAGTACATATGATATTCAACCAATCTTCAAACAAAGCAATAGAAATATGGGGCAAAGATTCGACAACATAGTGAAATAAAAAACAACCAAACACTTCTAAATTTTCACAAATTTATCTAGCCTTCAACAAATTGCAAACAAAACATCCGATAATCAATCACAATAGTGAATCCCTAAGCTCAAAAACAACATTAACACGAAAAATCAATTATCACGAATATGAAACAGATGAAAGTAACGAAAATCAACTTAAATGCAGTACATCTGAGATGGATTAGCTCGGCCGTGAAATCACATAAAAGAATAAATAAATGGAAATAAGAGAAAGAAAATAACAATTCTTAATTAACATAGGAGATAGTAACATACCTATGGTGCTTTCGTCATGAATGGTTGCAAAGGAGAAGAGAAAGATTATCCTAATTACATCTATTAAAATCCAAAGAATACAAAGAAAATTAAATATAATCAACAATAAAGAATGTAAATAGATATAAAGGGGATTCGTACCTTGATGATGAATACATTTAATTATTAGCAAAGATTTATGATTGAAGACGGAGAAACCCTAGATTAAGAACAAATGCAAAACAAACAAATAAATAGAATTAGTAAATCATGATGATTAATAGAAAGAAATCGAAAACCAACGTTGATGATGAAGATGTTTCTGAAGGCGATCTAGGGATGGAGAAGATAAAGTCGTGTGATGGAATATAGAAACCCTAGGAGGAGAAATAGAGAAATCCTAATCGGCGCGATGAGATTATGAGGTAAAGAATGAAAGGAGTCGGGTTATAAGTTTATATATGATAACAATTTTTTGCCCGTTTTAGTTATGGGGATAGTCCAAATCAGATACACCAAAGAGGTTTCTTGTGATTTTTGGCAGGAAAATAGAAAATAGAGGCCTTAGATGGATGTCATGTGAATTCTAGGTATGAACTTTATTAGGTAGAATAGATAGGTACTTTAATTTTCTTCTATTTCTTAATTAAAAAGTAATAATACATTCGGCTTTCCATTCAAGTTTTTTTTTTCAAAATAGGTGTAGATACAAAAAAATATTTACCTTTTTGGTTTACTTTAACAAATATTTACCGATATGATTACTTTTCTTTATCCTCTTTATTTTTACCTAATCTATACTTTTCTTTTATTTTATACATTCAAAACAAAAACTAGAGAGCACCAACATCAGAAAAAAAATATGGTTTAATCTATTTTTGTCCTTTACGAAATCAAAGTTTATAAAAAAAATTCAGCACAATATAATGGAAAAATTAAAAAACAATCTACAGGCTGCAAAAATTTGACCTACAATTCTACAAAAAGTAATACTAATATTCTGCACACAAAAAGAAAAGGAAACACTAAATTTTCAATAATCTCAACCATAAAATGAATCAAAATAATTGCCTTTTTAGCCAATTGTAACATCCAGAAAATTTGGTTATATGTTGTAGAAGTTTTGGGTCTAAAGAGTAAATAAAGAGACTTGTGACAAGCAACTTGGAAGCAAGTTACAACTTGAGTGTAATCAAGGGGTTTTAACGTAAGATTGATTATCACCTTCCATATTAGAAACCCTATCATCGTGAGCCGTCAAACCCCATAATCACCTTCACCAAGGCTTGCGACATTAATCGGAGGAGGAGGACGATGACGAGGATGATGATATTGCTGTATAGCCTTACTGATTAAATAAGATGGGGGTGGTAGAGTGGGTTACTTGAGAATTACATGGGGTAGGCGATGACATGTATGTATGGGTAATTGAGGGTTATAGCATAATAATGAAAACGATGATTGTTTTGCATGGAATGTGTTTCTTTTTTTTAAAGGAGTCGAAACCACCTGTTGATAAAAAGTCGTGAGTGTGGGTGGCTTTTATGGGAGAGTACAATGTATGATGAGTGCGGACCCATATGGTGTTGGTCGAGGTCCACGGATCCCAATGTTTTTTTAAGAAACTAGCAGAACCGGTATGTGAAATTTTCAAGGACCCCATAAAAAAAATTAGTTGCACACATAGCGTTAAAAACAAAGATAGTGTGGTGATAAATCCCCTTGTGTTCCAACAAATAGATCACAAGTTCAAGTCTTATATGTCCTATTTTTTTGTTTATTTTTTTCCATCTTATATGTCCATTTGTTTATTTTTTTCCACCAAAATTAAACTAGTGTTTTCCATCAAGTGTTAATGATTTTATTTCACATTTGATTACCAAATAAGACTTCCAACATACAGTGACGTTAATAAAAAAAAACTTAAACAAAATTTTGAAGTTTCATGAAGTAATTGTGTTGTGCAGGCAGCTAATGGATTCAAGCAACTTATTAATCACCACTATTTAATAATTGATGCTTAAAATGGTTCTTAATAATGTAATGGTTTCATGTCCACTAAATGCTTCTACATTATTTCCTAGCCTCGACCCCACTACGATGACCGACCCAAAAATTTTAATGTTTGGTTGTGAAAAATTCTTACACAAAAAATAGATCCCAATGGAAAACAAATCTCGAGTCTGCTAGGGTGTGAGTTGGGGTTTGGTGAGGGAGATGATGACAAGGCTTCGCTTAGGAACCATAACCATGGCAATGCATGGGGTTGGTTTCGTGTGTATACATGTGGAATTTGTTTGGGATGGTGGAACAAGGTGACGATGAGTTGTCAAAGTGATAATATTTATAGTTTTATAAGAACGTAGAGAATGCGATGCAATATAGACTTGAGACAAGATTATAATACAATTTGTAAACGTAGGTCAGTGAGCTGGTTCTAGGGTTCGTTCTTCTCTACAGTTCATTAACTTTGTTAGTTCGCGCACGTCATTAACATGAGTTCTATCACCCATCTTTTTTTATGTTTTTAACTGTTTTGGGCTAAAGTGCGTGCTTAACTTTTTTATTGCTAAAGATGGAAGGTTTACAATTATTTTTATGTGTTAACTATTTGATGAACCAATATGTCCCGACGTGTGTAAAGATGTTTTGAGAATGTGGTGTTTTCGTGTTTGGCGTTGTCTTTGTGGCACGACAAACTATGATGTGGGAGATGAAACCTTTTGGGGAAATTATGTGGGAGACGACCCTGACAAGGGTAAATTACGGGTGACAAAGCCCTTTTTGGCAAATGACGCACATGCAGCGTTTATTTATTTTCTTAAATGAGGTTTTAACGACAATGAACAAAAAATGGTTTAACTTAGTAGCATTCCACCAATACTTTCTGATATATTCTTTTCATGTTAAGTGACATTAAAGATATCGAAATCGAAAGATCATCATTCATAGTGAAACTATGAGTAACGGTGTATCTCATGCACATAAGCATTAGAAGTCACATATGGAAACCAGAAAATCTGGATGTAGCTTCACAGAACATCTTTAAAAAAGGCAACAAGCTTCACTGAATATCTTCAAAAAAGGCAACAAGCCATTAACATTGATCCAATCTTCCTCATAAACCAACCGTAAACTTTTTAAGCTCTTACTCACAATTTGAATCTTTTAGGGTTAAGTTAGATAAAGCTTTACATAAATTTAATAGCAGACTCTAACATCAAAAGTTTGGAGTTCCATTGGGTTTCAACATTCATACATACAAAAGTGTTAGCTTTCTATTCTCTCTTCTTCAACACAAGCTATGAATATTAGAAGTCTAACGAGGAGAAAACCTCACGTATCTTACTAGGGCACGAACTATCTTAAATGATAAAGACAAGCTACTAAGCCCATCTTTAAACACTAGATATAAACACCTTCAAAACACCACATTTCGAATGATTAAACACCTTTTGTAAGTATTAGATAGCTATATCATTGAAGCTAACATTATCTCTAGTCACAGTCGTAACATTTTTTAAACCTCATTCAATTAGACACTTCTCAACTGCTCCCCTATTATAACCCTTTTTGATAGACAAAAAGTTGTTATTCTTTCATGCAAACGCCAATCATCATCAATAAAATGTGCAGTCAAACACATATAAGATAAATTCTAACCAGTACATGCTTGTTATACTTAGAATTTAATCGTTTATATGCAAACCGATATTTATTATACGTGCCTATACTTATATACATTCTTGATACTCAAATTATACCTGCATACACTTATACTATACTTTATCACACATTAAATACCTAAAAAACATGCTAAATTATAAGTTTCTAGCATAAAATAATTGAATTATCAAATTCTGTGGGTCAAACTGCTAATTCTAGAAAGTTTGGTAAATTCTGCAGGTGGTGCACGACCATGCACACTACAATCCGCATGACCACGCACTTGATGTGCACCACCCAGCGATCCGCACGGCCGTGCAAAATGACCAGATCTGGCAGAATGTTTTGAAATATGCAAATTTTGGCTCCATTTCAATTTTTTTAACTCTCAACCTCCACCAACTTCATTGATTACCTAAACCCTAATTTATCATTATAAATTGGAGCCTCCTACACCTTATTTGCACTTTCCAAACACTTCTAAATTATCAAAACACTCTCAAAGTCTCTGGAATTTCAAGAACAAGGCAGATTACTTTCAAGTGCAAAAGTGAGTTCAAACTCACTTTTCTCCATCTTTTCTTCATCAAATCTTCCTCTACAAAGCTTGGAACACCTCTAGGAGTGTTTCCACAAGATTACTGTGGTAATCTAAGGTGGAACGTCACCATTTTGAGGTCCAAACTTTCTGTTTTGGAAGAACTTTGGTTAAACTTTTACAAACTATGTTTTTCTTGACTTAATCTTGTTCCTACTTGTTCTTAAACCTTTCTAAGGTTATGAGACTTGTTAGGAATAGATTCTTATGAGTTTAAGAGGTGCCAACACATCTAAAACTTTTTGTTTTTGCAAGGGTTTATGAAACCCCACAAGTGATGAAACCATCCAAGCTTGCCATGAAGTTTATGGCAAAACTTGTGTATTGGTATAGGTGTGAATACTTGGAATCCTTGATTATCCTAACTTCATTCCACCACCTCACTTGATGTTGTTACCTTGCTATCTCAAGTAGTTTGCTAGACTTAAAGTAACTTAACCCCGTCTAGTCTCCAACACTTAGTTTACTCTTTCCTTGTCGAGAATGACTCACCCGGGTTAAAGCTTACTAAGCTACTTGATATAGTAAGAAGTTGTACATTTCCTTTTCATTCATGACCACCCGAATCATCCTTGTGATGATTTGTGTTTTGGTGAATCCTAGAAAGAGGTTAAAGGATGGTTATCCTACTACCTCCATGCGTGATTTACATGACAATCTATGAATACCCTTGATGGACTTAGCTTAGAATCGTTATGTAAACTATATAATATATAAACATATATTTAACCGAACCCTTGATGATAATCGGATACTTGTCATGGTAATAGATTATATTATTTAAGTCCTGAACCTCTCGTTATGATTCTAATGGGCAACTTGACCCATGAAATCACATCAACCCAAATGAGACTTATAGTGTCAAAAACGGGTGCTCTAAGACTAAATAATTACTTTTGTGTATACGTGCTTTTACATACTTTATTCCGAATCCGAATCTTACGTTAACCTTCCGAATACTCACACACCTTCGTTTATCTCATGTAGGGTGACCTCGGTGTTCCATCCACCAACTCTCCAACTCTTCACGGGATTACCAAAGGAAGCTTTGCAAAACCGTGAGTACACTCGAAATCTCTTTTATGCTTACACTTTTGGGTGCAATATGTTTAACCTATCACATTACACACAATCACACTCATACTTTATGCAAACACAAACAATCCACCGTACATGCTTAGATATGTGATACTTAATTTGTATTCTTTGAACATTCTTATGTGATTCACTTGTCATTAATTTCGTACTAACCTCCCCTTAACATGTTAGCGCTACAGGAGTAACGCACCGCCCGTAGTCTTGTGGTCATGTTAAGTCTGTTAAATTCTTGCGGTAATCAGATGATTGACTTGTATAATTGCATGCCATGATTACATTAATCTAATTAACTATTTTTGCCATGCGGATTCGTTTAAGTCTTTTTCATACTTATGCTATATTAAACTTGTGTACTTGCCAATGCCTTGTGTGTTGAACTATACTTTTAAACATGTTACAGGTTGATGATGTTGATATTGACGAAATCTAGTAGGGACGACTTAGACACGCATCTAGAATTACTAGATTTTATTATTGTATTGTTACTGAGTTTTGTTGTACTTTGAAATTTTCAATTGTTGTACTTTGATTTCTTGTGATGTATTTGACAATTTTATTTATGAATAAAATTTGTTTGAATTAAATATTGTCACAATAGTGTTATGAAGTCTCGAACAATCTCGTTCGTCTCACTCCGATATTTCCGCAATCAGTTAGAGTGTGACGTTCTTGCTATGATAGGCTTAAGATATTCTCTCCATTCCAGTGTACGGTTGCCTCATAGTCGGCTTTTAGCACTTTGTTTACCCCAAGAATGGTGGAAGCGTAGGTATATGCACAAGATCGGTTGTTTGCTTCCAAATAAGATTTTTATCGAATATACCATTCTTGAAATCGAGAGCTTGGAAGAAGGTTATATAAATTATAATTTTAGATTACAATTCTATCTTTTATGTACGTATGCATTCTAATATGTTTTTTTTGTCTATTATATCATAATTTGAAGGACTTAGCCTTGTAACAGCCACCGATGACCCTTTTAATCGCACTTAGCTCCGAATTGGGATGTAAGTCTCTAATAGGCGATGAGTTAGGTCAATTTGCTTCATTGGAAAATGGACAAAACTCAAATTAACAAGTAGCACACTAATCAAGAAATTAGTAACATTATACAACATATTGCCAAATAACCAAGAAATGAGTAACATTATACAACATATTGCCAAGCGTTCAAAGAAAGTTTGCCACATATACTCAAAACATGAGAACGTAAATGCTTAAATATCTCTGACCTACCACATGAGCAAGTTTTTTTTTTAAATTCAAATCAACTACATCATGGACATTTTTCTTTTTTTAGTTATCAACTCAAATATACCTTTATTTCGGTTAAAAGACCTCAAAGAATGTGCACCGTCTTTTACATTGAAGCTGCTTGTTTGGGCACTAGATCTTATAGGACATCGTACATCAAAATACCATACTACTATAAAATGTAAGTTGAACACATGTCGTGATTTTTAAGAAACAAGCACTTATAAGTACATTGTTAGAAATCTTGGAGTGGCCCGCATCACTTTCCACTGTGTAAGTGTCCACCTAAATAATGCATGTGACTCGAGCCACTAGCAAGCTTTTTGGATTTATTTTTCCAATTTCCTTAGCAATAGTGAAACCTACCATTAGAGCTGTTGATAAAATGCCTTAAGCAATACCTCGGAAAGAATTATGAATGTGATTGACACGAAAAAGAAACCAAAATCAATGACTTACATAAACAACACTTGTGAAAATAAAGTGGCTCTATCCAGGAGATCCTTGTTTATTAACTACTTTAGGATCCCAGCATGACAATCGGTTATTAGACATATCCCTTTAGTATCTTTCACCACATTTTCTTAATAAGAGAAATGAACCAACTCTAACTACCATAAGATTCATTTTCAACAAAAGCAAAGGCAAGTGGTAATATCAGGTTATTCCCTCAACTCCCATCAGAATCATCATCTTATTCTTATACTTCCCATACAAGGATCAAATGCTCAAAACATACATCTAGATTTCACAAGCTCTACACCAGTTTGTCTCAAAATGCACCAAAAACAATGGTCCCTCAATTAAATAGTGAATTGTTAGGTGATCAAACTTACTAACTAATAGATATTGTGATGGGATCAAAGTTACTAATTAATAGATGGATAATAAAGAAAGAAAAGTACCCATATTGGTAAAAAAAAATCTAAAGTATATCATAAAGGTTAATATTTTTTTATCTACACCTAATTAGGACAATTTTCTTTTTAACTTTTTTTCTAAATGGGAAGCAAAATACTTACACAACGCAATCTCCAATCGAGTCACGTGACATCCTAAACCGCCGATGATGTCAAGAAAACCGGCAAGATCGGGAACATAATTGCAGACCGCCCGCCAGTAGTGCTTAATGTGTACCGTGCTCCAAGTGGTATCCGGGTTGAGTCCGATGATAGCGTTTCCGCCCCCAGTTTAATCACAACCAAAACGTTGAAATAAGCGGCAAAAGTGGGTCCAGTGAGGTCAATCCGTCAGGGAAGATGGTTTACAAGTCTTGTGTTACGTCACCGCCGATGGAACATGGCGCTGCTCCAAAGCAGCGGACTAGTGTGGCTAGCTCTAGTGAACAACGATTTCTTAGCAGTGACGATAGGTGATGGTGTTCGTAAACGGCGTTGACAAATGGTCCAACTTTTAGGTTGAGACAATGGAGATCATTGACGGAGTTTAAGGAGATGAACGAAGACGTTGACATCATCAATGGCGGATTTGACCCTATAGTCATCAATCATGATGGATTAGAGGGAATGAACATGGTTAATAGTTGGGTTAAAGTAGGGATGAGCATTTGATACTCCGTTTTTCGGTATCGGTATGGTACTGGTATTTTGGTTGATTTACCGGTAAATACCAGTACCGTACCGTTGTATCGGTTCCATGTTCATCCCTAGGTTAAAGGGTGGGTTTTATACTTGTTATGTTATTATGTGTGTGTGTGAGAGAATGGGATTTGTTTGTGTAGGAATGAATGAATGGAGTATGGTTTGATAGTTGAGGAGCATTTTGGGGTTTGATAGCTGAGGCGCATTTTATGGTGGTGGTGAAGAATGGAGTATGGTTTGATAGTTGAGGAGCATTTATGGGGTTTGATAGATGAAGATGGCAGTCTGCAATTTCAACAAAGATGGTGATGGGAGCGTTTTATTAAAGGGTGAGCTTAAATATGTCATGACAAACTGCGTATCATTGTTATCGGACAGGTAAAACAAACCGCCGATTGATATCTATCACATGATCCGGCACGCCAAGGTGTTTGCTTCCATTATTTATGCCTCATAACTCCAAACGTGGCTCAAACTATGCTCTTTTTAAGTGGGCCACTTTTTTGTCCTGTTTGCGTGCTCCACCACAAAGGTTAACCATTGTGTCTTCGCTCAATGTTGATGAACTTCTATGGATAATACCATTGTTGCATGAGCTTACATACTCCGCTCCCATTTTCACCTATTTTTTTGGTGTGACGACATTGATGCTGCACGCCTTGCGGTTAAATTGGTGTTTCAACAGCATATGAAGCATCTCATTTCTCTGTTTAGAATTGATTGTGCCTGTATATAAATTCTAGAAAGCATTTCTAATGTACAATAGTTTTATACTTGACACCCTATTTTAAAACGACCTAAATCTCAATCAACGGTCAACAGCTAATCTTGAGGCATGCAAAGCATAGAATCCCAACGGCCCCTATGATCTAAATGATCTATGTTATAAGAGCAACTAACCACTATTCACTCCATTCAAACAAAAGCCATACTCTCATAACATTTCATATAAAATATGCATATACATGAAAACCTAATTACAAAATAAAACTGAAATAAATACAGGCAAATACTAGAAACCATAACGACTACCTGTTCCGTCAAGAAAACGGTCAGTATGCCACCCTTTAGCACATAATTCAGACAGCAGTGCCGGCATTACTGTATTCATCATTTCATAAGCCTCTTCTATTGTTTCTACCTCCCGGTTTGCAGACGAAGCGGCATAAGCCGCCACCAGCCACCCTCGTAATGCATCTTCGCCACTAGCATTCTGCTCCAACACCAAGTCTGTTGAGGTATTTCCAAAATTTAAAACAAAATTTTCATCTGGTAATATTTCTTTGAGTTGTTTAAGTCTTGAAGGCTTCATGACTTTGCGCAAGTTTCGGCCCACTTTGACGTTTCCCGCCCCTTTTATAATTCTCCCAGGAAAGAAAAGATCTTCTCTGAATCTTAGGTCTGCAGGACCTGATACCTTTCCTGTCTGAATTGTAACATAATCGGTTTCGATTTATAATGTATTACTAACAGATCAAACGATTAAAAATAAAATAAAAGCATCTATAATGAAAACGAGTCAAAACAGTTTGACCAGCTTAAATACAGGGGACGTTTCAATGCAGTAACATAAATAATGCAAGAACTATTAAAGAACCAATTTGGAATATTTATTTATTTGTGTGTTTATTTAAGATTCTAACGTGAGTTACGTGATAATTAAGATACACCATGGTTATGTGATGTACTTGAATTAACATATGCATGTGTAGATAAAGTTATGTGCATTCCTATATTATAAACGTTTACACACTTGTAGACTGATTACAACTCTTTAACCTACACATGTGTACGAAACTTGTTACGGGAAAGAGAAAGAAAAAAGCATGGAAATTAAGCAATTAGAGATTGAAATCTTTTATCCTTTTTATGATTATACATTTTTCATTTAGTTTTTTATAATAGATATCTATAATAACTAGAGAAAAAGATACATAATATTTCTTTCACCAACCTTTAAGAAATCTTCAATGATCATTGCAGTTCGTTGTGGATTTAACGTGTTTATAGGAGCAGATCTCATTTCTTCATATGTACTATAAACATGCACTGCAGAAAGAAAAGATCCAACAATAATCTGCAACATAGCAATACAAATTTAAATACCCAAACCAATATGTTCGCAAGATATAAAAGGGACATGCAATACGAAAATTAAATATACCTTTCCTTGCATTGATGAACAAACTGTAGAAACTAACTGAATCCCAGCACCCAATCCAATCACATTAAATACAGTAGAAATCGCCTCTCCTTTTGCATACAAATCACTAAGATTGCCCTCTTTCGCAAACGAAGAATAAATCGGCAATCTTGTTGCTCTTGCAGCAACCGTTGCCATCCCCTGTCAAATTCCAAAATCTAGATTCGTTATCGACGTAATAGTTGCGAAATTTCCAAATTACCGTTGATGATTAACCACCAAATTACCTTTGCGAAATTTCCTAGTCCAGCCATTTCAAGAAACAACTGTGGGCATAATGGAGAAAGAACTTCCAAACCGGTGCCCACGTCATATAACACATCAGCTAAATATCAAAAGTACGATAAAAATTTATGTCTGCCAAAATGTAATTAAACTATAAAAAAGAGTAAAATACCATTTTCGTCCATGAGGTTTGGCCACTTTTGCGACATTCATCCACATGTTTGTTTTTCACATCTAGATCCAAAAGGTTTGAAATCTTGTCATTTTCATCCGACTCGTTAATTCCATCCATTTTTCTTCGTTAAATGAGGGGCATTTCCATCTTTTTAGACATTTTTATTAAAATAAAAAAACACGATAAGAAATAAAGATCCACCTTTGTTGACTTTCTCCCCACCGGAACCCTTTAATCATCACAAAAATGTCTAAAAAGACAAAAATACCCCTGACTTAAGGTTAAAAAATGGATGGAGTTAACGAGCCGTATGAAAATGTCAAGATTTCAAACCTTTTGGATCCAGGTGTGGAAGAACAAACCTTTGGACAAAAGTCGCAAAAGTAGCCAAACCTCATGGACGAAAATTGCATTTTAAACATAAATGTGTGTGCTTTGGAACGATTCAAACCAAAAACCCGCCACCGTTTGGGCTCAGAATCCATTCTTGCACCTAAATTGCTACATATTAGCTTTCCCACATGCTGCATACCATCCTTAACTACCTGTTTGAAACTAACGCAATCAGTTAAACGTTTCTGAATTCATGATATTTGTTAAAAAAGTAAGAACTCATTCTCACCCAACTAGTGGCGGTAGCTTGTGCTGGGGTAGGTCTCAATCCTGCATCGAATAACAGCGACTACAAAAGATATGTAATTGATCAACAAGAGTTTTTAAAACAAACAGAACTATTCGAAGTATAGAAAAAAGACCTGTGTTGATAACACAGATAATGCAGCACTGGAGAAGTGTTGCAACGCTCGAAACTGTGTGTATCTTAGATATCCTTCATTGACACTGCACTAGATTCAGTTTCATAAGAACTGACAGTTAAAATGACGGTTTAATGAGGTTGTAAACCATATAAAATTATGGTTTATGAACTCACCTGTATGGATAACCTGAAGGGAAAAAAGTATTGACAAAAGACTCGGACATCTTATGGATAACTGGTCTTGAATCATTAAGCACCTTCACCTAAAAGAAAGAAAAAAAAACCAAAACATTAAAACTGTATGTGATTTCTTCTCAAATAAACAATTTTGCCATCTTATTATGAACTGGGTGTATTTCAAAACTGAAGAAAAACCCATTTTTTAAAAAAAAATCTCACTGGCATTTCGTCGAACACTTGACAGGCAGAAAAAAAATACTGACGAAAAAAATTTAAAAAAACAACCATAAAATCTGTAAGTGATTTCTTCTCATATAAATAATATTCTCGTCTAATTATGAACTGGGTGTATTTCAAACTAAAGAAAAACCCTAATTTTTAAAAAAATCTTATTGGCATTTCGTCGAACACGTAACAGGCAGAATGAAAACTGACGAAAAGTTGGCCGTCTTGTTGAAACTGGAAGTGGCGAGAGACGGTGTCGGAGGTCTCCGTCCAAGAGACAACCGTGGGGACTATTTCCGACGAAGTATTTATGGCATCTTTCTTCAGCAAGTTTATCTTTTCCTGTAAGTAAAATGTGAATAAGTGACGATATTAAAGAAGAGGAATTGAACAAAGGATTAGATGAAAGAGGGTACGGACCAGTAAATTCATGGCGGAGAGGGGTGGACGGTGGTGCCGCCGGTGAATTGGGGATAGCGATAACGGTAGCAAACTCCGGCGACCTTTTATACTTGCTCCTCAAGGTTTATCCTGGGATTTCAAAGATTATATATTTTCTTTTAAAATTGTAATTCTTAATATATTATAGAGTTAAATGCTTAGTTGGTCCCTGTGGTTTGTAAAAATTGCAGACTTGGTCAAAGTGGTTCACTAATTACACACTTGGTCTCGGTGGTTGTAATTTTTGCACTCGGGTGGTCCTTATCACTACATCTGTTAAGTTTTCCAGTTAAGTCCATGTTAAATGACCAAAATACCCTTTCTTATTACCAAGTTATATATATCTTCACAGGTCTCTTCTCAAACAAGTAGCACAACCACCACCATATCACCTCCGCCGCCATCTCACCTCCACCCACGAACACCCACCGCCACCGTCTCACCTCCGCCACTTCTCACCTCCACCCCGGAACACCAAAACACCCACCAACACTGAAACCCACCACCACCAACGAACACCTCCACCACCGGGCAGGCTATCACCACTGCCGATAACCACCAAACCAGCTCGTTGCCCCTGCTGCTTCACACCGCCACAACCACTTCTTCCCCAAATCACCGCCACACACATATGCATCAATTACACATAACACACGTCAATTTTTAAATAGCACAAACAATCAGGAACAAAATTACACAAAAACAAATCATCAGAAACTAAACACGATGCAGTGAAGTCGAAGGGGCGACGGAGGAGCAGGCGATGTCGGATCCGATGATGCACATATCGGTGGTGGAAGATGAGTTGCAGGTTCATTTTTCCGGTAGTAGGTTCCGGCAGTTCGATGTGCATCATCAGCTGGGAGGTAGAGAGAGAAAAGGAAAGTGAGAGGCGGTGGTGGAGGCGGCGGTGGAGGCGGTGGTGGAGGTGGGAGACGGTGGTCTTGTGGTTTTAGAGAGAGAAAAGGACAGTGAGAGAGAGAGATCAGGGTGCAGAAGAAGAAGGTGTTTATTTATTTTTGTTTTTTAATAGTAAGGGTAGTGTGGTAATTTTACATAGACTTAACTGAGAAAGTTAACATGGGTTAATCATAAGGACCACCCGAGTGCAAAAATTGCAACCAGTGGGACCAAGTGTGTAATTAATGAACCATTGGGACCAAATCTGCAATTTTCGCAAACCACAGGGACCAACCAAGCATTTAACTCTATATTATAAGTTTCTTTAGGTTTCGGTTTTATTTCTTTCATTGCTTCCTTCATATATTATATAACTCCACTCACGTGTCTAACATCCACTGGTGGATTCAGGAATTCTTTTCCAGTGGGTTCACTGAAAAAAAATTAAAACAGTTTTAACCCCAATAGAAGTCGAACCCGTGACCTCAAGCATGGAACTACATGACTTAACCACTCCACCATCTATAAATTTAGTTATTGGGTTCATCCCAGATGTTTTTTGTGGGTTCATACCAAATTTTGTATTAACATTTCTACTAAAAACTTGAAACCAAGTGGGTTCGTGTGAACCCGTACCTCTGAACATAGATCCGCCCCTGCTAACATCACTTATCGTCTCTTTACTTCGCATACTATACAACTGTCAATTTTTTCACAGTATAAGGAATTTTTCATATAACCTGACTCTGGAGTAAGAGTAAGTAATAAGATAATTTACTGAATTTAAAAGCTACATTGAACAGATATTGTGAGAACCATGCTAAGTGTTATTATCCTAAGAGGCATGTGGTCCATGTTGTGCCATTTGATCTTTCCAACTTTGTAGATTGTTTTTTCAAGTGTGTTATTAGTCCAAGATTTTAGTTGTTATAATGGAAGGGATGGTACATGATGGATAATGTGGTCATAGTTAGTGATAGTGATCACAGCTCTGATGGATAATTTTTCTTTTTGTATTTTATTTTCCCAAAACATAATACATAATTTACATCCTAATTAAACTAAATTTAAAAATACCTTTTATCTTTTAGATTGTTAATTTTTTTTATTTGTATGTTTTAGGCTTTTTTTTTATCTTTAATGTACTTTTTTAATTTGATGCAAATGTGTTTTTACTTTATTTGCCTCTCATATTTAATTTTATGTATTTAATAAATATCGTTTTTGGAATTTGACAGGGGATGGGGTTCTAATATTATAATGGAAATTTATGTAAATTTAGGTCTAAGTTTAGTGGGTATATAAGTGGGTCGTTTAGAATTTAAAAAAAAAGTACTTAGCATTCTAGTATTGCTATTTAAAAAAATAGGGAGATGCTCAAAAAGTTAGATGATTTGAGATTTAATTAAATATAAATGTTCTATGATAATAAAAGAAAAAACATACTTGTTAAATATCGTATTTCGGTTAATAAAAATAATCTTAAAATAGTTTAATAAATAATACTCTAATATTAAGAGTAAATTGCACAAAACATCCTTTATGTTTACTTAAACTTACAGGTTCAAGCCTTTATCTTTAAAACTTGCTAAAAACAATCTTTACATTTATTTATATTGCAGGTTTAATCCTTTACGACTAACCAAGTTTATTTTATCTGTTAAAACCCCTCACATGCCAAACATGTGAGGGTATATTTGTCAATTCATTTCCCCTTCTTATAAAAACCCACAGTTACCATTAAACCTTCATCTCCTTCAATTGAAAACCCTAGATCAAATCATCTTCTTCAAATGTCATCACCAAAGAGATAACGAATCTTCAAGTTTCGTGTTCCTCTTGGTTCCTTGGATGATTGTGGAGTACCCGAATTCAAAGGACACTTCAAGTTATCAAGGATTTATCATGGGGGTTGTTGAACGACTACAAGAACAGGGCGTTTGTGTGTGTGCGATTGGTCCAAAATCAAAGAAGAGAGAAGTGAAGATATGCGTTGTGTAATCGTCTGGCAGAAAAGAAGGTTGGAGATTTGTTCAAGGCAGAGTTCCGGTCAAAGCTGAATTGGTGAAGAGAGGCATCACGCTAGTTTCTGATTAGTGTGGTGGGTGCTTAGATGTTTGTGAGACTGTTCAACATGTTTTTCTTCTCTGTCCTGAAGCAAAATCTGTTTGGAGGCTTGTTTCTTGCTGGTGCGGGTATGATCTCACAGGTTGGGACT
This sequence comes from Scalesia atractyloides, assembly GCA_947069175.1. NCBI lineage: Eukaryota > Viridiplantae > Streptophyta > Magnoliopsida > Asterales > Asteraceae > Scalesia > Scalesia atractyloides. Next base: position 5,323,975 of record CAMTDV010000002.1, on the reverse strand, counting down.
CCTTTTCTGACCTGTTTGGCACATTTATGGAGCCGACTTCGCACAAGGGTAAAACTATCCTTTTGGCTATTATTTACCCCTCGTGTTGGTTCATTTGGAAGGCGAGTAACCACAAAAGACAAGCGGAACAGATTTAGGAGGACTGGGTGTGTGATCCCATTGCTTGTGTTTAGTTTTGTTTCTTCATTTTGTTAATATGTAAGTTGTTTTTTTCTCTGCTTCTCTATGTTTTCGCTTGCCTTCTCCTAGCATCTTGTTAGGGCCTGCAAGTTGTTTCCTCTTTTATATTTATGCAGCGCTTTCCAAAAAAAAATATGGATTTAAATCTTCACTTGTTTCGAATCTCCTAATCATTCCTTATTTATGTTTCAAAATTCATTAAGTAACCATGGGCTTCACTTCATGGTTCAATGCTCGATAGGTTACAATTTGAAAATGAAGGTGACAGCTACAACTTTCCAATTATCCATTCAGATGCTATTTGCATTTATTCCTTGTATTTGTTTTTATTTAAATCACACCTATAGTATATTAATTTAAATTCCGTATGATCAATCACTATATTTTATGTCTTAAATTTTCTTATAATTATCATACAAAACGTTTGATGATTTGTGGCTAATCTTTTAATAAGTTTTAGGATGTATTTCATACAATATAACATAATAACTTGATATATACTATTTTAAAATTAAGGTTATTGCAGTGAGATTTTATAAGAGAGGGAATGAAATGACAAATATGCCCTCACATGTTTGGCATGTGAGGGGATTTAATTGAGTAAATAAACTTGGTTAGTCGTAAAGGGTTAAACCTGCGACAAAAATAAACTTGGTTAGTCGTAAAGGATTAAACCTGCAACAAAAATAAACGTAAATGTTGTTTTTAGCAAGTTTTAAAGATAAAAGCTTGAACCTGCAAGTTTAAGTAAACATAAAGGACGTTTTGTGCAATTTACTCCAATATGAATCTATGACATATACTTATATTGTCCAAAATCGACATTTCATCTTCATAATCTTCAAACAATCTTTACCAAACAAAAAACCTAAAGACATCAACATTCATAAAACACATCAAGTAACAAAATTAAAACCTATAAAAAATCTTTCACAAACTAATGTTAATGAGTAAAACAATTATACTTTTGAGTAAACTTGTGAAGTGATTTCTTCTTCATTCTCTCCAGACATTTCCTCTAGCGACTTGCCATTTGATTCGGGCACCAAAAACGTACAAATCGTCCCCAAAAGATTGATCACACCCAACACTATCAACGAGTTCTTGACCCGATACCCGCAGGATACCCGGCATCCGCCTTAGCCGGGTCTTTACTTTGCGCCAAATATAAGAACCCAAACGCGCCCACGATCGCACCTAGTTTGCCCGATGCAGCAGAGATACCATGACAAGTCGAACGAAGTGGAGATATCTAACAAGAACCAAGTGCTTGTTGTTCCGAGTAAATGCAACCCGTGTCGTTTAACAAAATCTTTACTAAAAAGCCCGAAAGTGTTACCCGTTTTCGAGACGACACGATGGCTGGTCGGCTTTGATCTCCATTTGCATCACTTTTGACATGTCCATTGCTGCCTGATTCGAGTTTTTCGCCACTAAGGCAGTGTAACGCGCGGTTTCTGGCATTTTCATCCGCCAATAATAAGTCAAAATCGCACCATTAGAATAATCCGCCACACATAATCTGCCTCGGGTACTGTGGACCCCACCGGATCAACCTAGTAAGGCGGGGCCTTGTAATGTGCATTAAATAATGATGACACGATAATCGCAAAAAACCCCACCTCCTAAAATACCAAACCCTTGCATCGCGAACACAGCCGCAATGAACGCCCCTCGCGTTTTCTTATTCGAGTATTCGGACATAATAGTGGCCGAGAGCATTCCAGCAATCACTATAGCAGTGAAGTGATACCATTGTGTTTTTGCACCGTCTACCATTGAGAACACGTAGTCCATCTCTTAACCTCTCTTTCTCTGCAAAAAAATAAAAAAATACATATAAATTTTGGGTCCGGAATCCTGATATAGATACATTGAATAACATCATCATTATACATACAAGAGTTGTCTGAGAGGCGAAAAAGTTTACACGAGCCGTATGACTTTGTGAGTTGTCACATATACAGGTGATATGACTTTGTGAGTGATCACATACGAGTATTTTCGTCTATCATACCACCCATACGCCTATTTTCGCTTTGTCATTGTGTGTGGATAGTGTGTTAGCATGTTTGTTTAAAATTAACCATAATTTTTTCACAGAACTATAATCATATTAAATGAATACAAATAAGCATATATATATATATGGGTTGGATAAAACTAAAACCCACTTGAGTTAAGAAAACTCAAAAAACCTTTGTCAAAACCCCATGTGGCATTTTATTTTTTCTAAAAAAACTAGGAAATGTAACATATATATATTTGAACATTTGTATAAAAGAAACACAAAAAAACGTCAAGTAGTTTTTTATTTTTTAAATTTAAAAATTTCATGTTACATATATATATGGTCAAAAAAATGTAACATACAAATTTTGTGTATTTAAAAAAACAAGTAGGCGTTTTTTATATTTTTTTATACAAATGTTCAAGTACATTAATGTTACATTCCCCTATTTTTTTAGAAAAATAAAAATAAAAATGTTACATAGGGTTTTCTTGAGTTTCTCAACTCAAGTAAGTTTTCCTTTTATCTTTCACCTATATACATACATATATATATCAATTTAGCCATGCAATATATTTATTAGATTTGGATGAGATGTAACCAAAACTTATAATATATCTACTGGTTATGAGTTGCAGTCAATATGTAACAAAGATTCTACATAAATTAGGGTTGCAATTGTTCACTCTTTTTATGTTTTGTCAAAAGACCCATATCAAATTTATGATCATCATCAGGAAAATCATGACAACTTTTTTTTATAAACGCATTCATCAATAATAATCAATTAAACAAGAAAAAAAACTTTGAAGACAGAAGTTTATAAGCCAGAATCACATACCTTAATATTACCGGATATCAGTTATATCAGACAACCGAAGAATTAACAAGATTTTAGCATTTGATCATAGAATTTGATGAGGGTTTATATACAACAGTGAAAGTGAATGATATAAACCTTGTAGAGAAAGAGTTCGAATTAGGGTAGGATAGAGATATAAGGATGTTGATTAATAATTAATATTTGCAACAAACAATCCGATATTTTAGTCAATCTGCCTTGCTATTTGCTTGGATTGTTGAGATTATCATATGATCACAATATTCTAGTGAATGTATTTATTTAATGGTGTTTTGACTAGTATGGGAATGTAAGGTCTAAATTACGTAATATAATATTTGACAAATTAATGTTGTTAAATAAATGCTTCATAACTACTAGAATATTATCTTAGTTAGGACCTGTTCACACCATGCATGATACAAGTAGGGTATCATAATTTTATTTCAATTTTAAAATAAACTTAAATGAAACAATAATAATCAAATTCAAAGAATTATTTAGGTTTAAAAGTAGAATTAAACTATTTGCTTACAAATATGTGTTCTTTGAAATTAAAAAAAAGCAAAAACTTTTATGAAAATTTTTACACTAGTTTTTTTTAATTCTTAGGATAGAAGTATATTAATTATTAGGGAAACTTCATAAAATACTAACTGAGTTTTAAAGTATTTCATTAAAGTTGCTCAAAATATTTATACTGTAAAGTCACTTAATTTTCATATGTTACTTTTATCTTGCACATTTTTTTTAATAAATTTTATTTGTTTTAAACTAAGATCCTTAAATGAAACATATATAAATTTTACTTTTAGTGATTATTTTTTATTTAGATTTTAACTTTAAGTGTGAGGTAATAGTAAGGGAAAAAATTATTAGACACTAACCAAGTATATATCATATTTGTTCAATTTAAGTTAAAATTTGAAAAAAGAAATCATTAAATAATAACAAAGATTTATATATGTTTCATTCTCGTCAAGTTCATCTTAACAAAATTTAATGTTTACAAAAAAAGTTGCGTATGATATGAACAACATATGAAAGGTAAGTGACTTTAACGAGATATAAAAAACTTTGGACGACTTTAATGTAACAATCTGTAAACTTTGTTACTGTTATGTAAACTTTCCCAAACCGGAGACATTTTTTATTAATTAGAGTTATTATACATTAGTTAATACGCATAACACCATCTTTTATCGATATATATATATATATATATATATATATATATATAAGGTTAAAAGGTATAGGGATCATAGTTGGGATATTATTCATCACGTAGAAACAAGAATGAAAGTTTATATCAATTCATCATAATTCGCATGGATTGAACCATAGCAACCATAGTCCTCTTTTTCATTTTCCAAGATTTTCTTTCTTTTTTTCTTTATACAAAAATAAATTTAAATTAATAGATGTGGTTTGGGTCATGACCACGCCATTAGGGTGATGGTTTTGCATGGTGGATTAGAGATTGGTGACATGACACTGACATGGTAGGTTTGTAATCGAACTGAACGAACACGAACAAGGCCATGTTCGTGTTCGTTCATTAAGGAAGTTAACATGTTCACGAACACATACTGAACACAAGTTTACGTTCGTGTTCATTCATTAAGGAAATTCAGTTGTTCACGAATAGTTCGTGAACGCTGTTCTCGAACACGAACAAATAAAAATGAACATTTAACTTGAAAATGAAAAATAAAAACATTGTTAACCTTAATCATTGAGCATAAGTAGTTAAATACAACCATCAAATGATATATCAATACACAAGAAGTCTACTACAATCACCAAATGATTAATCAAGTATAACTAACTTAGACATAATTATCTAGAATTACTTGCACATAATCATTCGTTTAACTAACTTAGACTTAATTATCCCAAAATCGTCTTGAATGTCCAAATTTTAGCTAACTTAGAAAAAATAGGGATTCAAGTTTTCAATATGTTTAGATAAAATGTTTATTATTTATTATTTTTTAATGTAATCAAACGAAAGTGACCGAACATATTACCGAATGTTCACGACGAACGAGACCCTTGTTCGTGTTCGTTCGCTAAGCTAAGCTAACTGAACGAAATTTTTTGTTCGTGTTCGTTCGTTAAGCTAATCGAACAAACATAAACGAACTTTTTGCCGAACAATTCAGAACTGTTCGCTAAACGTTCGATTAGTTTACAACCCTAGACGTGAAAGATAATAGTCATCATAACCACACCCTATACCTTACAAATATTTGAAATGAAAAGCTGTTATCGATACATATAAGCAATACTAGGAAAGTAGATTTTCACTTGATAAAAAACAAAACAAAACTAAAAAAGTAAGAAAAAACAAAAGTAATGGTTATCGGTAGTCTGTCAGTAATTACAAAGAGAATAGAAACAAAACAACATTAAAAATGAGTATAAATTGAAATTTTACATTTACTTGTCGATGATTACAGAAGAAATTACGAATTAGATTTTGGGTAAAATTCCGTCCTAAACTTTTCAGTCATTATTTTAAGGGACACAGCCGGTAAATATTATTGGAAAAAAATTTACTAACATGTGTGCAAACAAAGACCCCCCAAGTTTGGACACACCCCAACCAAGAGGCAATTAAACACGTTAAAGCTAGAGATTTTCTAGGGAATACCCTAAAGTGATGTGAAACACAAACATAACCAAAGCATATCATAATAATCAAATTAAAAACAACATATATTGGTGGTAGGATTAGGTTTTGACACCAATAGGTCTTTGGGTTTAACTCCCACAAGAGAAATTATCTTATATTTATTGAGTTTCCTTCTGAATTGGTGTATAGAAATTATGCCGAGTGGAGATGGATATGATCGGATGGTTCCGCAGGTGACACGATAATACTCCAGTAGTCCGTTAGTGACCCAAATTTACAGTTAAAAAAAACTACTTATCTAAATCCAGCAATCTATATCCTCCGTTGTTGGTGAAACTCACCCTATATGGATTCCACATTTTTTTGGTCTTGCATGTTCGTAAGATCTACCTGCATTTTTTGATAAAGAGTATGCAAAAAGTAAAATAAAATAAAATAACTCGTTTTGTACCGTCCACCCCACGGAAACGACCTGATGTGGTTCCAACAATAAGTTATTGGCCAAAGAAACAAGGTAGAGGCTAGATAGAATTTGGATTAACCGAAATTTTGGATTTAGTCCCTATGTTTTTTAAATGTACACGGATGGTTCCTGTGATTTACATTTTGTAACGTATCTAGTCCCCAACTTTTGTCAAAAGTACATGGATAGTTCTTGTGGTTTGCACTTTATAACGCATTTAGTTCCCACCATTTAGCGAGAATGCGTTACAAAGTGTATATCACACTACCAAAGGGACGGACCATCCACGTAATTTTGAAAAAAATGAAGGACTAAATGCGTTATAAAGTGCAAACCACAAGAACCATCCATATACAGATATACTTTATAAATATTGACGACTAAATTCAAAATTTTGGTTAACTATATGGAGCATCCATATATTTCCTCTAGAATTTGAGAGGGAATCATAAACATATTCTACACACTTCATTGAAAATAGTGAAGGCTTTATAAAAGCTTACAATTCGAAGAAACCGAACAATAAGTAATCACCCACAATTTACTCTTGACCCACTACACACTAAAACAAAGCAACTAACATTAGGGGATATAGACGAATAGTATAAATGACCCAATGGGCTTTTTAAAGACTCTCGGTTCTTGAATACACTTGATGTCACTTACAGAATAAACTACAACTGGCCCAGTGGCTCCTTCGAATAGAAAAAAAAAAAAACAAAATGACGTAAATCAAAAGGACACAACGACAAATAAAAAGAAACAATAATATAAAAAAATCTAAATCTAAGATTATATAGTTCGGCGAGACAGTTTCAATGCCGCAAGAATGAGTTTAATCCGAATCCGTTTGATACCCTTTCTACAACTTTCTTCTTTTAGGAGACTATGTGTTTAGACCTTTCTCGTATTCTGTAATACTATTCTATTCGATTTATGTATTTCATGAGTAAGTCCTAATTTTTTTCACAGATCCTATACCGTAGTGGAAGGTTATTAAAAAGGATTAGAATATAGCAACCCTTAGCAATTTTCAATTGCTTATTTGCATAATCTAAGGGTAGGTGTAAGTTGCTCAAAGAATATGTGTAGTGTGCGTTACATCCTTGATGGGCGTCATACACTGCGCCACACCATCTTTTAATGGGCGTCTTGAGGCGCTATGACAGTGTCGCGCTAAAGAGAGAGAGATGAAAACCTTTTTTTTCTTTTATTTGAGCCAACCAAATAATTACACATCACACTTTTTTATTGAATTTACTTTAGTTAAACCACTACACTTTTAGTGAGTTAGTTAGTGAGAACTCCAATACCTACATGACACTCACTTTTTTCATTCACTAACTAAACCACTACAAATATTCTAATAGAAAACGCTAGGTTATCCGGACAACCCTACATGCATCTTTGGACACCCCTTGCCATATACAACTCATATCGGTGTCAATTCAATTATGTCAGATGTTGCCTGGCAAGAAGTCTATACGACTCGTACAACCTTATATGAGTAGATAGCCTTTATCAAAAATTGACCGGCTTTTTTAATTTGTTGGGCAAAACTTTTAGCTATACGACTCGTACAGTACTATATGAAGTGTATATAAATAAGTATATACCATTCGTATAGCGTCATACGAGTCGTATATGCAACTTTTTTTGTAAAAATCATTTTTGTAAACAAATATAACAAGTATATCATTTTACAAAATCATAAAAATGTATAATACCTTTATAAAAACTAGTACATATTTTTATAAAATATAACTTTTATCAACTAAACTAAGCTGCAAACAGTTATTTTTTTCTTTGTGAAATAGTAACTGATTTGTGATTTAAACGTGTGATAAGTAACCAATCAAACACTATATACCAATAAGTAAAGAACACATTAAATGTATAAGCAACCAAACTGTACATAATATAAAGTAAATAAAATAAACTACTTGTACAAAACAAAACAGCGAAAGGTTACAAAATAAAACATACATCAGTGACCCAGACTAGTCCTTGTGATCCAGATCTGTCGGAGTCTACTGAGTGGTGCATCATGATATTGTTGTAAGGTTCTTCGGTTATTGCGGTTTTGATAATCGGTTTTTGAAGGTTATAGCAGGTCTTTTATAGACGGTTAACCGTGAATTCACATCTAGCTAAAAATAACTCAAAATTTTTTTGACTATGATATAAATTGTTATTACACCTTTCAATATATTAATATATTACAATACATATTAAAATACATATAATCTATATTATTAATATTTATTATTTACGAAATATTAAAAGATATATAATATAAATAATAAATTCAAACAAACTTTTAACCAAAATGATATGATATAATCCATAAATCCTAACAAACGTTTACCCAAAAACGTCAACTATTATAAAACGACGAAAAGTCAAAAAATCCGACAAAGATTTTACTACATGTGGGTTCGGTTCGGTTATGGTGTGTATGAAAACCTTGGCAACCATAATCGGCCCGCTACTTTCGGTTTAATAAAAATTAACCACCCACTGGTTTTTATTTTGTTCGGTTTTGTCAATTAAGTAGGTTTTTTCCACTACTAATTGCTAGTGGTGCGTGTGGTGGGGGTGGTTGTCAGTGATTGCATGAGGGATGTGGTGATATATATATAGAGAGAGAGAGAGGGGGAGGTGTGGTATATATATATATAGATACTAAAATGAGAAACACCTTTAGTTGTTAGAACCACAAGAATTAGGCCTTTTAAAAGGTTTTTAAAATTTTTTTTTAAAAATCACCTGTTTCAGCAAAAAAAAAAATGCCGCATGCACAAATTTACATGAGGTGTAAAAAATTTCATCCACGTAACAAAATTAAGATCAGCGCGTAAACAAAACTTGCATCAGTCAAAACTACCGACTCACAATTTTTTTTTTGCATTTTATAGATACGTTCATAATATTTTCATCTACATTTATGCAAAAAATTGTGGCCTCACTCGCGCGAAAAGTAGAAGTTCTCATTGTTGTCACAAATCGTGATGGTTCTTAATTGAACCGAAGCCTATATATATAGGGTAGGGTTCATGCGATAACTACGAGAACCAATGTGAACACGACCAAAATAAACCCACCCCACCACAACCAGAAAACCTAAACACCCACTCCTACCCCACCACAACCCAAAAACATAAACACCCCCACCAAAAAATACTATACCCACCAAAACCCCATCGCAAACAACTAACCCCCCCCCCTAAAAAAACGACCCCAAAATACCTAAAGAAACCTAAACCCCCCACCCACCCCACCCAAGTGAAATGCTAAAAACAATTTTTTTATTTTAACAGTTAAATCACAAAAAGAAATATATAAACAATATGTTGCGATTGTTAACGAAGAATTAAAAAAATTGTGTATTTTTTAACATTTTTAAGTAGTTTTGATTGTGTTCATATTGGTTCTCACAATAAATTGTGATTCCTAACGGATTCTTCCACACACACACACACACACACACACACACACACACACACACATATATATAATATATATATATATATATATATATATATATTGCTTAAAGATAAAAATGGAATTTATAAAAATAAAAACAAATAGCTAAAAAATCGAACTTACTCATGACATAACATAATTAACAAACGAAGTTTGCGAATTGGATGAAACTGATAACAAAACTCAAACCTGAGGGTTACAACTACACACGAAAAAAAAAACACTTTTTAGATGGATGTAGCAAATCTGCACAAAACTTAGGGACGATTTTGGCATTTTACTCTTTAGTATTTTAACCAACATAATTTTGAAGTTGGTATAAATTTTTAAAAAAATGATAATTGATTTTATATTAAATTCATTTTATTAATGTTAAAATAACTATCTTTCATTAAACAAAATAAATATTTATAATTAAGTTGGAGAGAGAGACATAATTAGATGACTTCAATGGATAATTGTATCCCCATGGGTTTTCTTTTATTAAATAATAAAATAAAATATAGATATATATTGATATGAAGGATTCGGTTCAGTTAAGAAGCACCATGAGTTGTGAGAGCTATGAGAACTCATGCTTCTCGTGCGAATTGGGTCACCATTTTTTGCACAAACCTAAATGCAAATGTTATAAACCCATCTGTAAAAACAAAAAAAATTGTCAAACCGGTAGTTACATCCGATGTTAATTTATTTTGAAAGGCCTAGTTCCCATGGTTCTCACTAGGGATGGCAATGGGTCGCGTTCGGGTCGGGTATTGGTAATCCTATACCCATACCTGGTTATTAAATCATGTCCCATACCCGACCCAATACCAGTCGGCTATTTGTCGGGTAATTACCCGTTGAGTATCGGGTATACCCATTAGTTTGTTAAAAGATATACGTTGGGATTTCTAAATACATTTTTTCCTATTATAATTATTATATAATTTTATTTATACAACAACTATTATAAATTTAAAATGTACATCACATACATATAAGTTTTATCATAAATTAATAATAACTTTATAGTACTTTACACTTACATGTATATATTTCACAACATACAAAATGTAAATACTATTATCAAATGCATATACAAAAAGAAAATTTATTTTTTCACATTATGAACATACATAAATAATCACCAATAGATAAGGGTTAATGGAAAATAAAAATATAATTAAAAGAAATCGGGTATATAGTTCGGGTAATCGGGTCGGGTATCACCTAATCCCATACCCGACCCATACCGGCGAAAATTTTTAAAACTAATCTCATACCTTGCCCAATACCCATCAGGTATCGGGTATACACGTCCCATTTGTGTCGGGTTTTGGGTATACCCATTGGGCTCGGGTATTTTTGCCATCCGTAGTTCTCACAACTCAATATGATTCTTACTTTACCATTTCCCTTGATATGTATATAGAATAATATAGATATAGATATAGATATAATATATATGTAATCAGGGTTAGGATAAAATGAAAACTAATACGAGTTGTGACAACTTATATAACTCGGCCTTACAAAAGGTTTTTTCAAAAGAAATTTTTACCAAAAATCCTAAAAAAACAACTTTGACAAAAAAAAAAACTAGTTTTTTTTTATTTTCGGCAGCCGTAAATGATGTAAAAAGTGATTTCATGTCTATGTCATCAGCCTTTTACAGCTGTTGTAAATGGCCAAAAAACACCACTTCGAATTTTTTTACGGCAGTGTTTCTAAACATTTTAATTCAGGGGTGTGAACAAAATTGGGGCAAAACTTGTACGAAAAGACCAAGTTTTCTCTAAGTTCTCACAACTTAAAGTGATTTACCCTTGATCTTGATATTATGTAATTGATATTATGTAATGATTAACCTTAAATAAAGTGACAATGATAACAAAAACTAATGAACGATGTGTATACTGATTAACATAACATTATTTTTTAATATATGAGAAAAATGAGTAATGTATAATTTGTGAATATAAACTAATGTAGCAAAAGTAATATGCATAAATGAAGAAATATGAAACATAACTAAAAGTAACGCTCGATTAAATATGTTTATTCAGAGCTCATAGCATTATAGTCTAGTGGGATCTTAGAGGTGAATAAGGTTAGAGGCTATTAAGTACTGGTTTAATTCTTATAAGGGAGTTTTCTAGATTTATTAGGTTTCCTTCTGGAATGGTGTATATGCATTATAACCTAATGGATATGGATATGATCTGATGGTTACGTTGGTGGCATGGTGATACTCTAGTTATCCTTCAGTAATCCAAATTTTCCGTTAAAATACGTTCATTCGTATTCATATAAGTAATACCTTGTCTAGTGTAGGCTTTGGTCGACGTATCCTGCCTAGCAGTGTGTTTTTAGGGGTTGTTCACGAACATAAACAATCTTAAACGAACGTAATTTAACAAACAATAAATAATACAAATAAACATAATTCACAAAACCTAAACGGGCATAAAATAATTCTGATATAAATTTGCGATTAATAACGATAATTTACATTCGAAACCCCATTTTTATTACTAAAAAGCCCAATTACCAATTAATTTATTAATATGAGTAATTAGAAAGTTACTATTATGTTTAATATTTATATAAATATAACTACTTATTTATTTAAATTGGAACGAACAAATATAAATGACCGACATAAACACATGCAAATATACGAACATTCATAAACATAAACGAACGGTTACGAACATAAATGAACGAACAAAACATGTGTTCATGTTCGTTCGTTTAATTAAATAAGCAAAAATTGTGCTGATGTTCATTCATTTATTAAATTAACGAATATAAACGAAATTTCCGTCAAACAAGTTCACAAATGTTTTCATGAACGTTTGATTCGATTACAAGCCTAAGACTAAGATAAAGAAAGTAAATGTAAAATGGACTAATGAGCATGGGCAAGTTAGGAAATTCTTATAGACGGCTGGATATGGCCAACGTATACACATCAAAATTGAAGTGGATATTATTTTAAACATAAAATTAAAACTAACAACAAATTTAAAATAAGAATGAAAGGGAAAATCTATAAAAGTCGGTTTTGTAGATCAACATCAAGCTAGACCATCACTCTCATCCTAGTATTCTAATCCCCACCTTACCAAATCAGATTTGATCTGCAATAATCATCACAAATAGTATAATACGAGGTTTGTTTATTCCTTAAAATATTAGTACTACGGTTATGATAAGTTTTTTTAGATTTTTCAAGGGTGAAAGGGTTTCATCTCTCATGAGTTATATCATTTCTACTTTCTAACACTACTTTTGTTCAAAACCACAAGGGGTGGTTTTCCCCAAACCATTTTAAAAAAATAAAATGCATGATTGGTTAAATACTAGTGGGCCCCACCTTTACTCCCTCTCCCTCCTCTTCACCGCAAGCGGCAACAAGTCACCGCAAAACCTCCCATCCCTGCATGCTTGGTTGATGGTAGCGCTCTCCCCGTGTGGCACTCTTCCCTCCCCGCACGATTTTCCGCGAGCGCCCCATACAGCCTTAGGAATACCCAATCAACTAAGTAGACTATTGGGTGCCTTCCTTTGATTTCGCAATTTATATGGTTGTTTAAACTTAGAGAAATGATATACTTTATATATTTCATGTTTAGCTAGCTAAGAAAGAGGCCGCTGTGAATTTTCTCATGTACCTTAGGGAGATCTATTCTGTGAACAACGGATTTGCTCGTCTTGGCTGGGATGGGGAACATGCTTGTGTGGACCTCACATGGGTTTCCCCTTTGGTTGGTTTAAGAGAAAAAGGTTTGTAGCTGGACAAACAGTAAGAATGGCAGAATCAAAGAAAGTGGATAAGCACGCTAAAGCTTGCACAGAGAACAAACATGTCTTTGTCCCTTTTGCCTTCGATAAATTTGCCTCCCTAGCATCAGAAGCTATCCTCCTTGACTTCCAACAGTTCATCCACAACAATTATTCAGCCCCAGGGAGGCAGAGGTTTGTGTTTTGAAGGTGAGGCTTTTGTGTTCAGAAAGGGGTGGCGGCACAACTTGTTCCCGTCTACCATTTGTTTTGATATAAATTGGCAAGTTTTCACTTAATATAAAACTAGTAAAAAGACCCGCGCACGTTTCGGCGCGGGTACGTTGTAAATATCGAATGAATTAGTCCAAACGTTATGTGATGCATAAGCATATGAAAACATGGGTTTAGACGTATTTGATTGAACTCAATGTAACCTATATAAGCATTGCGATTGGATCAAAATATAAAGTAAATTAAATTTATACCGTACGATCATAACATATTATATGTGACCCGAGTCATACATAGAAAACGTAATGGGTATAACGGAAAAGCTGACATGTATAATTAAAAGAGATTAATTAGATCTTTTCAAAAAGGGAAAAAAAGAAACCACAATTTGACTCCACTCGGATCGAAACGTTCATAAAATAATCACAAAAATACATTATATTTGACCTGATTTGTTTCCGAAAAAAGTTTACGCCGAAACATACACCAACTCAAATTTATACGAAACGTACATAAAAATATTCACGTAAAAATGTTTTTTTCTAAGAAAACGTATTATATTTAACCTGACTCGCTTATAGAAAAAGTTTACGTCCAAATGTAGAGCAAATCAAATTTATACACACACGTATATAACAATATACACATAAAAAATAGTTTTTCTTAAGTAAAGGAGATATAACGGTAAACTCGAAACAAATTATTAGTAAAAAAACCTAATAGGCTAATACATTCGTAAAATCGTACCAAGTAGCATTAATGCTACACCATTGTCAGCGATCATCAACATCAGAAGAGCTTGTACAAATAAAATAAATTAAAAAGTAAAAAATAAAACCGAATGAAAAATATACGTAAAATCGTTGAATTACGCACGCTCGTTCCGACGCGTTAATGCAAAGAAATTAGACAAAACGTAAAACGTAGAAAAAAATTATTAAGTCGACTTAGGACCCGCGTGTTGCGACGAACTTGTCAAACAGAAAAAAATAGACACGTTGCGACTGACCTATTAAACAGGAAAAACAAACGAAAAAACGTTGAACCCCACCTGCACGTTGTGGCGTGTTGACTCACAAATTTTAGAATGAAACGTAAAATGAAAAACTTTCAAAATATGAAAAGTGTGGTGGTACAAAGTTGAAAATAAAAAAATGTTGAGGTTAAATTGTAAAAGATAAAAACGCTTTGAGTTAAAAGTAAAAAAAAATCAAGGGGTTAAAATGCAAAAGAAAATAACCTTTAGTTTAAAAGTGCAAAATGCAATTTTTTTTGAAAACCCCCCAATTCACATGTTACAACAACATAAAGCAAGAACATGATGATAATTTATAGGTTAGAAAAGTTATTATTAAAAAATAATAATATAAACACAAAAAAAGTAAAATTATGTAATATTCTGTATTGTGTATGTATTGCTCAATAAATTAATTTAGTTAACTAAATGGATTCAATATAGTTAACTTAAAGGGTGTTAAACTATGTCCTAAAACATGTCTTTTAAAAGGCATGTTATGTATGTACTAGAAAAAAATATAAGTATCAACTATCAACGAGACTTGCTTTCACTAACGACAATATGATGGATTCCTTTGTTAAAGTGGTATGTTTTGTACTAATATAATGTTGTCTGATTTGTATAATGCAAGTTTAGATGAAACTAATTTATATTTGGTTACTTTAAGCAAAAATCGGATGAGTAAACGTTTATTTCTATGCATTGTCGGATACTTGGAAAACAAGTTTGATTACTTTAAGCAAAAATCGGATGCGAGAGGGACGCTTTGATTTGCCGCTACCTCATCCGTTGCCAATTATTATTACAAAGAGTTTTTAGCCGATGATTGTGAATCGACCGACGAGGAGGTCGAGCAAGAGGCGGTTACGAGTGTGTGTCAATTCGTGACGAGGTATATGAAACACGTTAGTCAGCCTCCACGCCGAATTTTGTCAAGAGAATATACGGAACGAGACCGGCTGTCGACAAACACTCGTTTGATGAAAGATTACTTTAACGAAGCGCCGACTTACCCAAACCCAAACGTTTTTAGACGTCAGTTTCCGGATGAGTAAATATTTATTTCTACGCATTGTCGGAGACTTGGAAAACAAGTTTGATTACTTTAAGCAAAAATCGGATGCGAGAGGGACGCTTTGATTTACCGTTGTTCAAAAGTGTACTTCAGCGCTACGCGTGCTTGCGTACGGAAACACGACCGACATCAGTGACTATTGTTTAAAGTTGGCTAAAAAAACAGCTCACGATACCTTGGAGTATTTTTGTCACGGTGCACTACAATCTTTTAAAAATTATATTCATTCTTATTTTTTAGTTAGTTTAATAGTATATATATTTGTTTTTAAGGAATAAGAAATTTGTACGGTGCACGTTATCTCAGAAAGCCCACTTGGTACGATCTACAACAAATTACGAAATGCATTCTAATGAATATGGTTTACCAGACATGATTGGGAGCTTAGATTGTCGTCATTGGCCATGGTATACTTGTCCAACCACATGGTGAGGTCAACACACACGAGGCGACCAAAAAGGACCAACGGTTATACTTCAAGCGGTTGCCTCACATGACCTTTCGGTTTGGTCGGCTTACTTTGGTGTCACAGGGTCATGAAATGACCTAAAAATTTGCGAACAGTTGCCAATGTTATAGGATTTTATTTCTGGTAGAGCACCAACGGCATCTTTTTATGCCAACGAAAACTACTAACCACACGGATACTATTTGAGTGATGGAATATGCTTGTATAATCATGCATAATATGATATTAGAAAACGGAGGAAAAACGATATGTCAAATTATTTACCGGACGCTGTTCATGAAAATCCACAAGCAACAATGGATAAAAGAGTGTACAATGCGAATCAAATGCGTTCCAAATCAGCACATTCCTCGTTAGAGATGGATTTTATCCAACATGCATGGTCGGTTTCGAGGGTGAAGAAGAAGAGGAATATGATGACGACGAAGGCCCAAATGAAGACAAGTACGGTGAAAGCAAAGATGAAAATTAAGACAACTACGGTGAAAGCGAAGATGAAAATTAAGACGAATTAAGGAAATGTACATGTTTACGAACGGTTCACAAACACAAACTAACTAAACCGGCAGAGGCTAGAGCTCGATTGTCACACCCCAACCGATGGCGGAATCATCATGGCGGACGTAAATAGATTGCTCGAGACTTCATAACACTAAATGTGACAAGTATTTAATAAATAATATTTCATTTCATTGCTAATGGTTCAAGTACATGAATTGGAAAACAAAAATACAACAAATATTGCATGACTAATCTATAAACATGTGTTTAAAGTTTGGTGCGTTTCTAATCCTTCCTATCAAGTTTCATTCGTCGTCATCATTGTAGAATTCCTGCAATATGTATTAAAGTATAGTTCAATATAAAAGTATTGGCGAACATACAAGTTTGAATACTAGCGTAAGTATGAAAGTTTAAATGAATCCATATGGCATAATAGTAACTTAAATTATCATACAATACTAGCATGCAACTATACGTGTCAACCCAAAGTTTACCGCTAGCATAATCTAATCATAACAATGACTAGACCGTTTTGTTACTTAACATGACCTCACGAATACGGGGGTGCATTACTCCTATAGCGCTATACATGTTAAGGGAGGCTTGAAACAAGTTAATGACAAAGCATAGCACATGTAACAATTCTAGCATATATGAATTCTAGCATAACGTTAAGCATGTATGGCGGATTTTTTGTTTGTAAGCATGTCTGTCAGTGTATGTGTGCGTTTTTAATAAGGAATAAGTATTGCACCCAAAATCTGTCCATGTTTTGGCGAGTTGATGTGAATAGGGAGTGAAGGTGTGTGAGTATTGGAATGTTAATGGAAGATTCAGATTGGAATTTAAAGTGCAAAAGTATGTATACACAAGGTGATTATCTAGTCTTAAACGCTCATTTTTTGACACTATATATATCCCGTATGGGTTGTTGTGATTTATTGGGTTAAGTGCCCATTAGATCGTAATGAGAGGCTCAAGTCTTAGATAATATAACCCATTACCATGACAAGTAACCATGTCGATTATCATCAAAAATTCGGTTATGTATATATATATATTATATAGTTTATATAATAATTCTAAGCTAAGTCCATCACGAATATCATAGATTGTCATATAAGTCAAGAATGGAGGTAGGAGGGTAACCATCCTTTAACCTCATTGTAAGATTCACAATACACAAATCATCACAAGGATGATTCGGATGGTCATGAATGAAAAGGAATTGTACAATAATTACTATACCAAGTAGCCAAGTAACCTTTAACCCGGGTGAGCCGGCACCGGCATAGAAAGAGTTAACTAAGTGTTGGAGGCTTGACGGGGTTATGTCATTTTCAAGCTAGCAAACCACTTGGGATAGCAATTGTAAAACATCAAGTGAGGTGGTGGAATGAAGGTAGGATAGCCAAGGCTTCCAAGTATTCACACCTATACCAAATACACAAGTCTTGCCATCAACTTCATGGCAAGCTCGGATGGTTTCATCACTTATGAGTTGCATAAAACCTTGCAAAAACAGAAAGTTTAGAGGTGTTTGCTCCTCTTAAACTCATAAGAATCTATTTATAACAAGTATCATAATCTTAGTTAGGTTTAAGAACAAGTAGGCACAAGATTCAAACAAGTTTTAATCAAGAAAAGCAAGATACAAAAGTATAAATGAAAGCAGAATTTTAATCCTACTTTGGACCTCAAATGTGGTGAGGTTTCACCTTAGTTTGCCAAGGCAAGCTTGTGAAAACCTTCTTAGAGGTTATCCAAGTAGAAAGAAAGAAGAAAACATAAGAAAATAAGAAGAAAAGTGAGCTAAAACTCTCTTAGAATGGTTGCAACTTTCTGCCAAATCTTGGAAATTAGAGAGTAACCAAGAAGATTTGAGAGTGATTTGAGTGTTTAGAGTGTGTTTAGGAGTGTATAGAGGCTCCCATTTATAATGGAGGAATTAGGGCTTAGTTAATTAATGAAGTTAGTGGTGGTTGGGAGTTGGAAAAAGAGAAATGGAGCCAAAATTCGCGTATTTTAAAAGATTCAGCCAGACCTGCTCATTTTGCACGGCCGTGCGGATCGCGGATCGCAGGGTGGTGCACATCAGGTGTGTGGTCATGCGGATTGCAGTGTGCATGGTCGTGCGCCTCAGTTGTAGGGCCGTGCACTACCTACACTACCTGTAAATTTACTAAACTTTCTAGAATTTAAAGTTTGACCTCTAGAGTTTGATATTTCCATTATTTTATGCTAGAAACTCATAATTAAGCATGTTTTAGGTATCCCAAGTGTATTAAAGTAAATGCATGAGTATAAAACACGTATAATTGATAATTTCAAGTATTTCAAGTGTCGGTTTTTGCGTATAAACACGTATTCGAGATTGTAGCGTATAACACAAGTATGTAACATGTATATGTATAAGTATAGAAATAAATTCCACTATGATTAACGCCTCAAATTGTGATAACGGAGATGGAGTACGATTGTAAGGTTTCTAAAAGTAGAATGCGAATACGAACTTTTTAAAAATAGGAATATAGAAATACGAGGCATTACATCGATGGCGGGGGAGAAGTGCTGGAACTTTATTTTTGGTAAAGCCCTAATCGTTTGACAAATGTTGATAGTATTCATTGATGTGAATAATAAGAAGAAAAAGGAAACAATACACAAACATGATGGAAATGAGCTTTTATATTCTATTTGTTAGGATAATAAAATAAATAAGAGTTAAAGATATGAAAAGTTTAGACAAAATACATAAATATACAAAAATCATTAATGAACAACATATAAGCGAATATGAACAAACGTTCACGAACACGTTACCGAACGTTCACGAACACAAATGAACGCATGAGACCTCTGTTCGTGTTTGTTCATTTAACTAATCGAACGAAATTTCTTGTTCATGTTCGTTAACGAACGAACATAAACAAATTTCGCGCCGAATGGTTTATGAACTGTTCGCTGAATGTTCGATGCGTTTACAGCCTATAACCAACAAAGGGACTCGAAGTTCATCCACCACTATGTATGGTATTACAAGTGAGCTAGCCCACATTAGCCTTTTAACTAGTATTTTATTTTGAAGAAAACAACAAACTTTTAACTAGTAAACGTAAACGAATTTTGCGCCAAATGGTTCATGAACTGTTCGCTGAACGTTCGATTCGTTTACAGCCCTATACCCAACGGAGGGACTCGAAGTTCACCAACCACTACATATGGTGTAACCCCACATTAGCCCTCTACGTCGGTGGAAATCCTACCGCCTTCAGCCCCATGCTGCTTTGCACGCCGTTTGTAGGATGATGTGCTCTGTGTAGAGAGGCCATCATGCCTTAAACCCATACCCACTCCGTATGTTCTAAGAATATTTATTTAACTACAATTTTGACATGATTTAAAAGTTCAACAATCATGTAAATGATAACCAGGTTAAAGAAGAAAATCTAACAACGCTACTCATGAAGCTTCAACAAATCAACAATCATGTATAGTAAACTACTTGGTATTAGACAGGATGAATGTCAACCCGTATTAAATAATGCATGTATAATTTAATTTAGCTTAAAGTTAGATTTATCTTCTAAACCAACTAAGTTGATGATATTTTTTTAATATTTTTCAGTTTGTTCTATTTTGGCAGGTCGTTTCAAACCGTGACATCCGTCTTTTAACCTGTAAACCAAACATAAAATGATGAGTTAAAGCTTGGTTGGTCCCTGTGGTTTGCGAAAATTGCAGACTTGGTCCTAATGGTTCACTAATTACAAACTTGGTCCCGGTGATTTTAAATTTTGCACTCGTGTGGTCCTTATCACTAACATCTGTTAAGTTTTCCAGTTAAATCCATGTTAAATGACAAAAATACCCTTGCTTATTAGCAAATAAACTCCACCCACCAAACTCCACTCACCATCACCCGTCAAACTCCACCCTCCTCATTCTCAGATCAAACTCCACTCACAAAATTAAAAATCCACAAACAAAAAACCTTTTCAAATTCCACAAACTCTTACAAATTTTAAAGTGATAAATTATTAAATCAAAGCAGAATGTTAAATGCATCTGTTCAGGAAAAGAATGTCAAAAGCCGACTGTAACCTCGGCTTCATGCCTGCAAATATATCAAAAGGTATCCGACAATGAATATTCAGATCTGACAATAGGTCGGACAGTGTGAAGCAGCAAGGGCGACAAGCTGAATCGTGAATCGTCGGAGCCGGCAGATTAGTTTTCCCGGTGACGTCCTCCGGTGAGGCGATGCTTGTGGCTAGTGTGGTGGTTATCAACGGTGGTGGCGGCCTGCCCGGTGGTGGATGTGTTCGTTGGTGGTGGTGGGTTTCGGTGTTGGTGGGTGTTTTGGTGTTTGGGGGTGCCCGGTGGAGGTGAGAAGTGGCGGAGGTGAGATGGTGGTGGTGGGTGAGACGGTGGCGGAGGTGAGAAGTGGCGAAGGTGAGATGGTGGTGGTGGGTGAGATGGTGGCGGAGGTGACATGGTGGCGGCTGTGCTTCTTGTTTGAGAAGAGAGAGACCCGTGAAGACTTTGCTGGGTTTTGTTAATAAGCAAGGGTATTTTCGTCATTTAACAGGATTTAACTGGAAAACTTAACAGATGTTAGTAATAAGGACCACACGAGTGCAAAAATTACAACCACCGGGACCAAGTGTATAATTAGTGAACAATTAGGACCAAGTCTGTAATTTTCGCAAACCACAGAGACTAACTAAGCATTTAACTCTAAAATGATTACAAGGTAGAGTTTATAATGGATATACATTGAATCTATTTGTAAAATAAACTTAAATAACCATTTTTAGATAAAAATAAACCAAATGATCAAAACTAAGAATCAATTTAAAATAAAAACCTAATAGATAGGAAATCAATTGAAAATAATATTTTAAAGGTAATCTAATAGCTAGTTCGAAACAATAAAAATATTAATTGTTTAGTAAAATATATTATTGAAATAATAATTTTTTGTGAGAGAAGGAAGTGTTTACATATTGTATTAATAATAATAATAATAATAATAATAATAATATAATTTAAATAATAATAATAATAATAATAATAATAATAATAAAAGAGGCGGGGATATGACATGAGTGTGATTTGTGAAGTGTATGTGTACGTCCAAAAAAGAATTGACTGAAGAAGAGGAAGCTGCGTAGTATTTATTTACGGATAGCATATTTTTGAATTGGGTTTGAATGAATTCTAATGTTTGGTGTGATATCCTTCGCTATATATCTTTATGGTTAAAGATCTTATGAAAGTGTACGGTTTCTTAAAAATAGGGAAGAAAGCGAAAATGATCATACACGGGCTCGTTATAATCACATGTTGATGTATATGGAAAGAAAGAAATGAGATGATTTTTCAAAACATAAAACACAGTCCGCAAGACGATTTGTGAGAAGTCAAGTCTAGAAGTTTTGTTTCGTTAAAAAATAGGTCTTTCGTTAAGTCTCTCCGTTGAGAATGGTGTAAATCCCCTTTGTATATGCTGTATTTTTTGTCTTTTGCCCAATTTCGTCAAGAGCGTGCTTGTATGTATTTGTCACTTGCCTGTTTGGGTCAGTAGTGTGTTTTAATGAAGTTTAATTTAAAAAAAGTATTTGTGGACTACATACTATAAATCCTTATACTTGTGAAGAATAACAAGTCAAGTTGCAAAAGGGTCATGCTTGGATTATGACTTTAATTCGCACGAGGCAACTCTTTTCTTTGGATAATTATTACATTTTGATTTTCAAAGTATGTTACAAAAAGTGTACTAATCCTGTGTATACAGCTACTAAATGCATCAATGATTGCCTAATTCGATCTTTATATCTTCAAGTATCCCTAGTGTGGATACAATTGTGATTGTTGATTCCATGTTTTCTTACGTGTTTGTTGATATATCTTTTTAGTTAAATGCAAATTACCAAATTGCATAATGCTTAATTACCTAACAGTTTAAGACTCTAATTCTCTCAGAAGATTTAATTTTAATTTTTTAAAACATTATAAAAACAAAATAAAAAGCGTATTTTTTTCACTAAAACATGGAACTTGTATTCATATATGCAAATATTTGTGATGTTATCACAAGTCTTTGAAGGATCTTGCTCAAGGACGACTTATGGAGGTTCTGAGTGGCAAAGGTTGAACGGAAAATAAGTGGGGGTCGGACTCTTAAAATTCAAATCAGTGGGGGCTGAACTATTAAAAATTCAATGTTTTACACTACAGAGTAAATATTTTTCAATAAAATTACTACTACGAGACGGGGCACCCCTAGCCCTAACTAAGCTCCTCCCCGGGAGATTCTCATTGTTCTCACACATTTTTAATCTGCTTATAAATGAAAAATCTTGTGCTAATGCAAAGTTGAATCACTGGACTTAACTCCAAATATTAATTCTAATGGGTGTGAGTGAATGGTATTAACATGAATATCTACTTTTAGCTAGGTTACTTGTAAGTATTGTGTTGATGATCTATATATAGTTGTACAAGCGAGTCGTAAATGGTGTACGTAAAACTATCTTGAGGTGACGAACTACGCGACTGGGTGACTGATGAATGATAGGTGCATATCGTATATCCTATATAGTCACTTATAAGGCACGCTTAGGCTGTGGCACATTACTCTTACTATAATTTGCGTTTATTACACTTTGTAAACTTGAAATATAACAAAATGGTGAAATTGGGGCTTGAAATGAAGATGGGAATGAAAGGAAAAACATCAGAAGTATTCTGATTCCCTCACAGGTTCATAATGATAAATGTTACCAATTCATAAAAGGATACACTACGAAGAAAAAAGAATATAAACCATTACAAATGATATCCTGACGTCCAATTCAATGGACATCCTTAAATTTAGATGAGTCATTACAGAATTGTAGAAAAATGTGTGTAGATGTGTGAGTGGTGAGTTTTGCAAAATTTCTTCATGACTTTGAAGGTTGTCAAGATGTTGACCCACTTAAATGGATACATGCATGCATCTAGACCATTTTCCATTTACCCTCCTAAATAAAATATTTTATAATTTATAATATTATAATCTTAAATGAGTTCGTCTCAACATTTTCAGCACACTTTAAGCGTTGTACGAATATTCTCTTTTTTTCGCTTGTTTAAGAAAAGTAAAACGTTTCTCTTACGGTCTTTAGAATTTATTTCAGCTATTATATTTAGTTTCAATGTAATTTATTTATCAATGATGTAATATGTAGTTGTTGAGTTTTGAGTTTAAAGCCTTTTCCTCTATTTTTTAGCAGTTAGCACACCACAAACCGAACTAACTAAAATTTATTGGTGATTCAAATAACTTTTGTTTTTGAAATGTGTGAATTATTCGTGAATGTCAGGCCGTCTAGCATACGTTATCTTAATCGGGTCCGTGACCCAGTGGAGCTCCCTCGCACAACAGATCCCCAATTTAAACCTATCAATGAGAAACTCCTATCACCCATACTCAAACTTAAGACCTGCCGCATGTAACACCCCAAAAATATTAAATTATATATATAGCTAGGGGCATTTAACCTATTTGATGGTAGGTTGTTAAACAATATGTGTACATATGTATATACACATATTGTATATACATACCTAGTCTAAGGGATCATAAGGTATGTTGAATTTTCTGTTTTGGTGAAGTATGAATCTCAATTCTTGAATGGACTATAGATTATATGATATAATTCATGACAAGTATGTGTTTAAAATTATTATGCTTGCTAAACTTAGGAAATTTTTTAGCACAATTCAAGTGATAGGGTTTATGTGTTTGAATGAGTAAGTGGGTTTTGATGATTTAACATGAAAGAAGCCAAATTGTTCTGTGTACTAGCTTGATATGAAGCTCATAATAGACATGGTTGCACAAGAGATTAATTTTAATGATAGTAGGTTCATAATGATACGAAATTGGGTTTATGAAGTCCATAAACTCAAGAAAAAGAACAGCTTAAATCCACACCCACAAGGTGTATGGCAAAATGCTTAAATGAAATGTCAGTTAATGATGGTGAATGAAATACATGGATAAGAACCTAAAATTTAATTGTTTGTAAGTTTACATGCCATGGATGTGAACAATTAGGTTCTAATGATAATTGGGTTGCATAATTTAGGCAACTCGAGAGGAGCTTCGGAAGGTCAAATCGAGGCGGACACGCGCTTTAAAGGAAATCTTCAAGGTACGTAGCCTTATACTTCGTATGACTTTTATTTATAATTTGTATTGATTAAATGTTAGTTAACGAAGAAATGCTCATAAAGTTCGGTTCATTCATAAGTGATTGACTTCACATGAATGAACCGAATGAATAAAGAGCGGATAACAATGGTTTTGGTTAGTTCATAAGTCATGGGATTCACTTAAACAACCTAAACTAGACGAATGCGTAAACCGAGTAAGGGAACACAAGTTATGAACAATTAATATAAGATATGGAAGAAAATAAACTTCTTGTTTGGTTAAAGTAACCAAACGGGTCAATTAAGGATAAGTGCAAACTGGGTAACGGCAACAATCATCCCGTAAATATTAAGCCCGGGTGACGGGTAAAGATTTGATTAAGTACGCAACTCGATAAGAGAAGTGTGAATGTTGAAAGTAACGAACCCGGAAATGGTAGAAGGGATGTGTGTAATCCTAGATAATATTTTATAAATGATCTAAGTCTATGCACTTTGTTGGTGCATATTTGTGATAACATCTTAGATTTGGTCTTTGTATATCTTGTAATTAGTAAAACGATAAATAGTTAGTGGGTTGTTTTTGTAATAGTGAGTTGTAGTGATTGGGCCAAACCAGACCCTCATTATAGGGAGTGGTAGGCGAATCGGGCCTAGCCTAATTTGCAGCCCATGTGGTTAAACCCTAGCCCAGTTGCAAACCAGTCTCTATATAAACAAAGTTTTGCATTAGGGTTGAGGTGGCTGAGTTAGTCACTTCAGATAGAGTTGAGAGAGAATTCGTAGAGAGATTGGCTTGGACAAATTCATGTGATCTAGATTGATTGTAATCGTTGTAATAGATAGTCAATAAAGATCGAGTTTATTGTGATTTCTGTTTCTACTCGTATTTCTGTGATAATCTGATCTAGCGGATTCCGCACTCTAGATTGGATAGACGATTCTGTGAAGATCCATACGAATTAGGGGGACCTACACACTTAGATCTCTAAAGGGGTCAAAAGTTCTAAAAAGCGGCAATCAGGAATGGAAGCGCGAGGTAAGTAAAATAAGGATGCTAGGAATGGGTCATCATATATCGAGATAGATCCCATCCGTAAGGGTATGGGTTAAATAGTCATAAGGGGTAGAACGGTAAATAATCCTATTCAATATTATTGCGTGATTATGTTTCCGAAGAAGTGTATTGGACATATACTCTTGTAATAAAAGTAATATAAGAATGAAAACAGGAAATAGTGGTTTACGGAAGTGTCTCTGCAAGTCCCGAGTCGTTTTTTAATGTACGAGACTTGAAACGGGTCGAACTGACAAACAAAACAACACAACAACAAAACTGGTGCAGCATGTAGCGTTGCCGACGCCATGTTTGGCCGTTGCCGACGCGACATGAGGATCCGACGCCCAATATTACTGTCTATGGCATGTTTGTCCCGACACGATGAAATACAAGGCGTCGATGACGCCACCCAAATAGTTGTTTAATTTTCTGATTTTGGTTATTTTCTTAAAATAATTATGTTATACTTTCCTTTATCCACTATAATACTAATTAAATTGCAAATTTCAGTTTAAGGTAATCGCAAGCACTCTTGGATGATGATCAAGCCAATAACAAGGAACCGAACACGAGGAAGATTTAGTTTCCGTATCTTTAGTAACCCGTAAAATTGATATAAATTTTGAAATTTTGTTATCTGAATGAAATGTGAAACCTTTTTGTATTAGTTTCAACTAAGTAAGTTAGGGTTTTACACCGCAGGAGAAAACCACCCGGGCCCACCATAGGTGGAACTTAAATACTCGTGGCCACCACTAGAGCACTAGTAATGGTTAGTGATTCAATAACTGACTAAACTAATAAAGTGATGGTTCAGTTTTTTGTATTACTATAATTAATTAAACCTTCGGTTAAGTTTGGGTTTGCCCCAAAACCACGAACAAAAATAACAGGCGTGGTTATCGTGTATGGTTAATGGATTTCAGATTGATAAAAGTGAATACTACTCAGATATTTGTATGTCATATACATCAATCTAACTCTGGACACAATGAAAAAGAAATAACTCAAACACAAACCTTAATTACTTAAAAGGGCCAAATGGATTGGAGGTAGGGCTATCCAAACCGCTCATTACTCACCGATCAATTGATGCTCGCTTGGAAAATGATGTAAACATGCTTGTTCCTTTTTCGGCTCGATTGTATATAAGTTGATCAACTCGGTTCGGTTTGTAAATGAGCCAAACACGAGCAAAGGTTCGCCTAGCATGGCTCGGCTTAAATTAGATATTTTTATAATATCATAGATTTTATTAGCTACTGGCTAGCAAGATTTAGCCAGGCTAAAACAAGAAAAATACATGAACAAAAGGGGGTCTTCAACCACTCTACAATCTACTTGACACTTATTCTTCTTATCTGAAGAGGATAAAGAAGAGAAATACGTGTCATCATCGATCAATGATCAACACTGCAAACTTTCGACACCCCCTCGGAGATCCCTGCGCCACTCCAACAACTATCCCCTCACCCTTTGCGCCACCGAGCAGTTCTTAAACAATTTTAATGCCTGCAACGTTGGAAACTTCTCAACGAAACAAAGATTATGGCACCAAGTAGAGGGAAGAAGTAATTTTTACTCCATCTCCATTTTTTTCAAAAGAGCCTTTTTGAACCCTTGTAACGGTGCCTAATCGTCCTTTGTCTTTTGAAGTCAAGCCCAACTTCCAAGAGGCCCAATGCATCTTTTTTACACAAGACTACCACCCAAAAAAAACCTCAACTGAATCTGTTCCAAGCTCTTTAGAACAGCCACTAGAGTTAGAGAAAGAAACAAATAATAAATCTCTAAAACACTAAGAACCGTCTTTATCAACAAAGATCTAGCTCCTATAGAAATGAGAGAAGTTGTTCAGGAAGACAATCTAGTTTCAAATCGTTCTGTAATAATCTTCCATCCTCTCGAGTTTCCCATATTTGGACCAATGATGTTCGAGTGTTTTCCTTTTGTGTTTTGGTTTTTATTGTTGTGTTTTTATCTGTTTTGCACCAAGAACTATGGTACTTCAAGCATGTTTGTAAATTCCATGTCTAAACATATTAATGGACATGTTTAGAGGTACTTCGAGCTTTGTCGGAGAGGTTATGCATGCATATGAATCATATTGCAATTGGAAGCGTGAAAAAACGGTGCACTGGCGGTTAGGGAGCCATTTGGGGTATTATGGATCTTGGTATGGCGTCATACAACACATATTGAAGTATTGGAGTTGAAACAAAATGTTGAATAAGAGGGTTTGGCGCTCAGGGCTCCACTTTTGGTGCCTTGGGCGCCGTCTCGTCAAATGTGTACATAAATTGGGGAAACTTCCATTTTGACCAAGTTTAACTAGGGTGTTTTTCCACAATTCAAAATAATCAGTTTTGGGACTATCACTGGAGCTTTTTAGAGTGTCTTAGAGGCCATCTAAGCATCCAATAGAAGTATTTTATCCAAAAATGGAAAAATTCAAGACGCAATTAATGAAGATGGCTAATCCATTTAAGATCATACCCACATACAGGGTTGTAAGTTTTTAGGGTTTTATTTCTTGCATATTTAATTGAAACATATAGCTGAAGAAGATAAAACGTTTTCTGAAGTAGAGGAATGTGTATGTTCCCTTATCACAATGGTATTACCACATGAGATTCTTCACACTTTCCGTGTTAAAGAAACATCACATAATCTTTTGTATTGCATGGAAGAAAGGTTAAAAGAGAATGGATATGTTAATTTAACAATTTGTCATTTTTAAGGCCATTGCTAAAGAATGTTTTGAGGATGTAGTTAATTGATATTATTATTTACTTAATGCAATGGATAAAAGTGAGATTCATTGCTACACTGGAATAGAGAAAATAGAGAAATTAGGAGATAGTTTTCTGAAAGAGTGCAATATGTACATGACACTAATCAAAGATAATTCGATATTTACAACTATGAGTTCTAAAACAAGTTGTACCAAGTCGAGAACTACGATAAGTGTAAGATCCTAGTCTCTACAAAGCCAAAGCTCCCAAAGCAAAGAGTGCTGTGGGAGTTGCTTGTGACAACTTAGTTTGAGAGAGAGAGAGAGAGAGAAAGAACTTCTAATCAACAACCTTCATTTAGTTGTTTGATCTTACACATGATCTATCATGATCTTTCCCATGATCATTACTTGTGGACAAGTTACTATGGCTATTTCTAGCTAAACCCTTTGTGTTGGTTAGGTTATAGATGAAGCTTGATATGAATTAAATGTTTAAAATTTGGTAAAGTGGTGTGTTATGTCTTTGATAGTTCTTTCTACTCTTCTTCTTCGTTAAAGGGGCTTGTGATTTGTTTTTGGTCTTTGATCTTGTGGGTGTTCTTGTTAACCTCAATGAGTGCAGCTTATTAGTACACCATAGCATGTGACAACCCATATACTAATAAGGGAAATCCCATTTTGGAGAAGTAGTTGACTCATTTGTGGAAACAAATCTTGTGACTATATCAAGGATATCATTGTTTCCATGCATGGTATACATGTTACGCTTCAATAATTAGTCAAAGCTTGGTTATGCGACTTCTCTAACATGGTCTATATGTTAGGCTTGTCGCAAACCAAGAATTGGTGAACCCCTATTAAAATCTATGTGTCTTTTATATATATTCCATTATTATAACATCTCCTTTTAAATAAATATCAATCACTCAACTAACCACAAGCGTCATTAAAAACCTATGAGGAGCAAGAGACATATCCTTGGTGATCTCCAGTGAGAACGGGGTCACAAATAAAGTATTGCAAACCCTAATGATTTGTAGAAGAAGACCCCAACAACAATCTTTCAGCATCACCAAGCAAAGAAAAAATCAAACTATAAATAACCAAAGGAATAGCAGATACATTGTCAAATTTGGTAGAAAATACTCAGAGAAAGTATTTTTCATACATATACATTACGGGTCATCCACCCAAAGCCCTTCTACTTTTACCCCGGTTGTAGCATGTTTTCTTCTTTTCGTTTTCAGTAGAGCATGGAAGAACTTAAAGTTTCTCATCACCCAATTTGACCACAGGTTCTTAAATTTTATAACCAAATTTGCGCGTCCGTTAGCTTTGATTCTAAGTAAATCATATCGTGCTTGATTCTTGCTCTCTAGAACCGAACCCGACCCCTACCTTGTTCCAATTCATCTTGGAGTTTACTTTTAGTCTCATTCTGATTCTTTTAAACCTCTTTAATCCAACCTTCAAAAAGTTTTTTAAACATTTGAATCTTTTTGTTTTATTTACCGCTACACATCTCGTACAACTGTATCCAACGCTTCCCAATCAACCACAAACCAAAAAACCTAAATGGGACTGCACCATAATTAACTTTCTTTTGTGTTAACACAATGGTCTATGATATGGAATCCGTGAGCAGAGAATTGTAGCTTCTAAATAATTGTGAACCAGTGGCTTCATATGGTATATGGAATTTGGATGGCATCTAATCATATAGGATTTCGTAGTATAACATGTTATGTTAGTTAAACTGCTAATAATGTAAAAGAAAATCGTAGCAGAAACAAGAAACAGTAAACCGGGCTTGTGTTTTACACAATTCCCTTAAACAGATTCGTCGTCTGTTCCCAGGGTACGCCGGTTCGAAGCAGCTACAGCGCACTGCCGGACTTGAACACTTGCCTGAAAAACAATCGGAGATGCTGCAGAGAGAACTAGATAGGAAGAGGAGAACTGTGTGTTTTTTGGTGTGTCTAAACTGAATAGCCTTGGTCTGTATTTATACAGGTAGAACCATAACCGATTTTGGGTCATCATTGCAACGTTTTAATAACCTCATAATGGTTATTAGTTATCAGTTTCTAGACTGATAATAATGACCTTCAAAGCTTTTTCGAAATTCAAAAAGACTGACTTAAATGATCAATAGAACCGAATCAGTTTCAGTTCTTGACATAATGATCATCAATATTAAATAAGTTTTTTTTTCAAAAACTCAATCAATAGAATCGGTTACGGGTGCAAAAACCGCCCCACGTGAGCCCGAGTTTTCGGAACGGCATTCGTGTCCGCAGGACACGCGGGCGTACACGAGTTCAACTAAATTCGGCTCAAGATTTGCACCCTCCCCCCTGCGCGCCCGCGCAGGGGTTTTGGTAAAACATGGCGTATAGTTATGTTAGTTAGGTAAAAAATTACCTTATACACTAACATCTATTTTATTCCCACACCTATGTGGGACAGTGTTTTAGACTTCATTCACACACGTTCAAAAATCCAACAATCCCCACATGAATGGAGGTTGCTCTCAAACAACATTATTCCAATTAAATTTCGGCAGTTGAGTTTTGCATACGATAGGTAGGTGTTACCCTTTGAAACTTCGCTCATGAAATGCACTTAGCCCACTAGCTCTGAGTAGACATTGATGTCTTTGAACTTGTCTGCCGTTTATGTAGACGACAATACATTTCATACAAGACTCTCCCTGACAACGTCAAGTCCTCATAGATATGTTCGTTATGGTCATGAGGATGCCTGGTTCTGCGAGAGCTATTAAGTATTGTGTCCCAACAATACCCTTCGAAGCGACCCCACTTCTCTCTCACATAGGTGACTCACTAGGTATGGATACCTTAGTCGAATCATTAAAAGCCATAGGCTCAGCCTCATACATGTCACTTTTAGGAATGGACTAGGAGGTTTATTAAACTTTATAATAAGCTCCCTTTATATGTGTGGGGTTAACCCTTCCCCCACAGTAACTTTACCAATTCATACAATTAGGTTTTCCTATTGAACTTAATTCTTGGGATCTCTAGTCTATTAAGTTAGGTTTCCATCATATGAAATTCATTTTTCAAGGGCTTCAGTCCCATTCCCATGGACGACTTCTAAACTAACTCTCTACTTAGGCCTTTTGTTAGCGAATCCGTGATATTATCCTTTGACCTCACATAGTCAACAGTGATAATTCCTGTAGAGATTAGTTGTCGTATCGTATTATGTATACATCTGATATGTCTGTTTCTACCATTATACATTGTGCTACGAGCTCTGCCAATTGCCGATTGGCTATCGCAATGTATACAAATGGCCGTTGCCGGCTTAGCCATCTGGTATGTCCTCAACAAATTGACGCAGCCATTCTGCTTCTTCACTTGCTTTATCTAAAGCGATGAACTTCGATTCCATCGTGGATCTAGCGTTTACCGTTTGTTTTGACGATTTCTATGATATAGCAGCACCTCCAAGTGTAAATACATACCCACTTGTTGCTCTGGAATCATTCGTGTCAGATATCCAATTTGCATCGCAGTGTCTTTCTATGACCGCTGGATATCTATTATAATGCAACCCGTATTCTCGAGTGTATCTTAAGTATCAAAGCAATCGAGTAATACCGTTCCAATGCATTGAATTTTGATTGCTCGTGTATCTACTAAGTTTGCTCACAACATATGCTATGTCTGGTCTAGTACAACTCATAAGATACATCAAACTACCAATAATTCTTGAGTACTCCAACTGGTTTACAGGTTCACCTCTATTTTTGGCTAGATGTTGACTCGTGTCAAGTGGAGTCCTAGCTATGTTGGAGTCATTTGCATTAAACTTCTCAAGAATTTTCTCCACATAATGAGATTGACTTAAAACAAGTCCAATTTGGGTTCGTTTGATTTGAACTCCCAGAATCACATCCGCAAGACACATGTCTTTCATGTCAAATTTTGCTTTTAGCATGTTCTTTGTAGATTTTATCATTTTCTCATCACTTCCAGCAATGAGCATATCATCTACATATAGACACAAAATGACGTACCCATCAGATGTGTCCTTCACATATACACATTTGTCACATTCGTTGATTTTGAACCCAGCATCAAGCATAACATGATCAAATTTTTGGTGCCATTGTTTTGGAGCTTGTTTCAATCCATATAACAATTTTACAAGTTTACACACTTTATTTTCTTGCCCAATGGCTGTGAAGCCTTCGGGTTGCTCCATGTAAATTTCTTCCTCTAGATTTCCATTTAGGAAGGTTGTTTTACATCCATTTGGTGAACTTCCAAATTCCTAATGGCGGCAATGTCAAGTACCAACCCGATGGATGTTATTCACGTGACTGGCGAATATGTATCAAAGTAATCTAAACCTTCTCGTTGTTTATATCCTTTGATTACCAAGCTTGCTTTGTACTTATCGATGGTTCCATCAGGCTTCATCTTCTTCTTGAAGATCCATCGATGTCCTAGTGGTTTACATCCTTGCGGAAGATCCACTAGCTCCCAAGTATGGTTTTGTAAGATCGAGTCTATCTCACTTTTGATGGCCTCCCTCCACTGAGGTCCTTCTGAGGAATGTACCGCTTGGTGGTACGTTTGAGGTTCATCTTCTACCATGTAGGTAAGAAACTCAGGGCCAAAGGATTTTTCGGTCCTTTGCCTTTTACTTTTCCTGATTTCAACTTCCTCAGTCTTAATTTTTTCAAGAGGTTCATTGTATTCAACTTCAGGAACATTTTCCTCGACCGATCTAGAAGAACTCGGTTCACTTGTAGTTAAGTGTGGGAACACATGTTCAAACCGTGATGCATCCTTGGATTCTATTATGGTGCCTTTGCATATTCCAGGGTTCTTAGAATCATGCACAAGAAAACGATAAGGACCATAAAGACGGGTGTATCCAATAAATACACAATCTACTATTTTGGGTCCTATTAGTAGTCGCTTTGGTGGTGTGACCACCACCTTAGCTAGACAACCCCACACTTTCAAGTATTTATATGGTGGTTTCTTTCCCGTCCACAATTCATATGGCGTTACATCCTTCTTCTTATTAGGTATCATGTTCAACACATAATTTGCCGATAAGATTGCTTCCCCCACATGTTTTGGTTTACACCAGAACTTATCATCATGGCATTCATCATTTCTTTCAAGGTACGATTTTTACGTTCCGCTATGCCATTCGATTGAGGGGAGTAAGGAGCCGTGAGTTCGTGTATGATTCCATTTTTCGCACACACATCAACAAAAGGTGAAACATATTCACCTCCTCGATCACTCCTTACAATTTTGATTTTGTGATTTAGTTGATTTTCAACTTCGGCCTTGAACAAGATAAACTTGTCAATGGCCTCGTCCTTACTCTTAAGTAAGTACACATTGCAATACCGTGTACTATCATCAATGAACGTGATGAAGTACTTGTTCCCACCACGAGTAGGAATTGCCTTTAGGTCGCACACATCAGTGTGTATCATGTCAAGGGGTTCGGTGATTCGTTCGACCTTTTTGAAGGACGATTTTGTTTGTTTTGCTTCTATGCAAGTTTCACATTTATTATTTGAGTCGACATCGAAAGTTGGTATGCAATTGAGTTTAATTAAACGATGAATTGAATTAAAATTAACATGACCTAGCCTACCATGCCAAAGATTAGACGACTCAATCAAGTAAGTAGAAGTAGTAGCATTTTCATTCATAGCTTTCACAACCATTACATTTAGTTTAAAAATACCATTGAGGGCATAGCCCTTACCAACATACATACCACTCTTGGTCAGCACGACCACTCAATCACCATTTTGAACCCAAACTTGTTCAACTGCCATCCCGACACAAGGTTTTTCCGAATTTCCGGAACATACAGCACGTTGGACAAGGTGAGTTCTTTTCCCTAGGTCATCTTCAAGACCACGTTCCCCTCGCCCTTGACTTCGGCCGTGGCCGAGTTTCCCATAAAGACTTTTTCCCCGACGGTCACTGCCTTGGAAGTGCTAAACAAACTTTTGTCAAAGCACACAAGACGGGTAGCCCCCGTATCAACCTACCAATCCTTATTATTTTGGCCAACCAGATTAACTTTGGTGACCAGAATTAAGAGGTCCGTGACCATGGCAAGAAGGTTGTCGACTTCATGAACCATGTTCACTTGTCGAGCGCTTTCCTTCTTAGGAAGCTTGCATTCATTGGCCTTATGGCCTTGCTTCTTGCAATTATAACAAGTTCCTTGGAACTTCTTCTTCCCAACGCCTCCTTTTGGACCGAGGTTGGAACGTTTCACATGACCCTTTTTCCCACCCTTTCCACTGTTTTTCGACTTTGAAGACTGGCCATGCTCAACAAGATTGGCTTTGACAGTTTCAGGACCATCAACCCTTTTCAAAGCAATTTTGTTGTCTTCTTCAATGCGAAGACGAACAACAAGATCTTCAATAGTCATCTCCTTTCGCTTATGTTTTAGATAGTTCTTGTAATCGACCCAATTTAGTGGTAGCTTTTCAATCATAGCCGCAACTTGGAATGTCTCGCTGAGGACTATTCCTTCTGCATGAATATCATGAAGAATAAACTGCAGTTCTTGGACTTGGCTCATGATAGTCTTAGCATCTATCATTTTGAAGTCCAAGAACTTAGCCACCACAAATTTCTTTGTGCCCGCATCTTCTGTTTTGTATTTGTGATCCAACGACTCCCACAATTCTTTGGCAGTCTTGGCTTTGCAATACACGTTGTATAGTGTATCCACTAAACCGTTCAGAATAAAGTTGCGACACAAGAAATCGGAATGATTCCAAGCATGAACCGCGCTCACAGATTGAGCGTCCATGTCCCCTTCCTCAACATGGGGATTGGATTCAGTCAAGAACCTCGCAAGGTTCAGCGTGGTCAGATAAAATAACATCTTTTGCTGCCACTGTTTGAAATTCACGCCGTTGAATTTCTCAGGCTTCTCGGCATGCGAGACAGCGTTAGGCAACGGTGCAACCAGACCCATTGTGACCGCAACAGTGGACGCCATGATCGCAGAGACGACAGTAGAAACAGCAGTAGTCATAGGTTATGTTTGCATTCTGAAAAACAATAGCAGTAAGAATTAGTAAAATAAATTTGTTTAAGTTTGTTAGTTAAACTGCTAATAATGTAAAAGAAAATTGAAACAGAAACAAGAAACAGTAAACTGGGCTTGTGTTTGACACAATTCCCTTAAACAGATTCGTCGTCTGTTTCCAGGGTACGCAGGTTCGAAGCAGCAACAGCGCACTGCCGGACTTGAACACTTGCCTGAAAAACAATCAGAGATGCTACATAGAGAACTAGATAGGAAGAGGAGAACTGTGTGTTTTTTGATGTGTCTAAACTGAATAGCCTTGGTCTGTATTTATACAGGTAGAACCATAACCGATTTTGGGTCATCATTGCAACGTTTTAATAACCTCATAATGGTTATTAGTTATCAGTTTCTAGACTGATAACAATGACCTTCAAAGCTGTTTCGAAATTTAAAAAGACTGACTTAAATGATCATTAGAACCGAACCAGTTTCAGATCTTGACATAATGATCATCAATATTAAATAAGTTTTTTTTTCAAAAACTCAATCAACAGAATCGGTTACGGGTGCAAAAACCGCCCCACGTGAGCCCAAGTTTTCAGAACGATATTCGTGTCCGCAGGACACGCGGGTGTACACGAGTTCAACTAAATTCGGCTCAAGATTTGCACCCTCCCCCCTGCGCGCCCGCGTAGGGGTTTTGGTAAAACATGGCATATAGTTATGTTAGTTAGGTAAAAAATTACCTTATACACTAACATCTATTTTATTCCCACACCTATGTGGGACAGTGTTTTAGACTTCATTCACACACGTTCAAAAATCCAACAATCCCCCACATGAATGGAGGTTGCTCTCAAACAACATTATTCCAATTAAATTTCAGCAGTTGAGTTTTGCATACGATAGGTAGGTGTTACCCTTTGAAACTTCGCTCATGAAATGCACTTAGCCCACTAGCTCTGAGTAGACATTGATGTCTTTGAACTTGTCTGCCGTTTATGTAGACGACAATACATTTCATACAAGACTCTCCCTGACAACGTCAAGTCCTCATAGATATGTTCGTTATGGTCATGAGGATGCCTGGTTCTGCGAGAGCTATTAAGTATTGTGTCCCAACAATACCCTTCGAAGCGACCACACTTCTCTCTCACATAGGTGACTCACTAGGTATGGATACCTTAGTCGAATCATTAAAAGCCATAGGCTCAGCCTCATACATGTCACTTTTAGGAATGGACTAGGAGGTTTATTAAACTTTATAATAAGCTCCCTTTATATGTGTGGGGTTAACCCTTCCCCCACAGAACTTTACCAATTCATACAATTAGGTTTTCCTATTGAACTTAATTCTTGGGATCTCTAGTCTATTAAGTTAGGTTTCCATCATATGAAATTCATTTTTCAAGGGCTTCAGTCCCATTTCCATGGACGACTTCTGAACTAACTCTCTACTTAGGCCTTTTGTTAGCGGATCCGCGATATTATCCTTTGACCTCACGTAGTCAACAGTGATAATTCTTGTAGAGAATAGTTGTCGTATCGTATTATGTCTATGTCTGATATGTCTGTTTCTACCATTATACATTGTGCTACGAGCTCTGCCAATTGCCGATTGGCTATCGGAATGTATACAAATGGCCGTTGCCGGCTTAGGCCATCTTGGTATGTCCTCAACAAATTGACGCAACCATTCTGCTTCTTCACCTGCTTTATCTAAAGCGATGAACTTCGATTCCATCGTGGATCTAGCGATTACTGTTTGTTTTGACGATTTCCACGACATAGCAGCACCTCCAAGTGTAAATACATACCCACTTGTTGCTCTGGAATCATTCGTGTCAGATATCCAATTTGCATCGCAGTGTCCTTCTATGACCGCTGGATATCTATTATAATGCAACCCGTATTCTCGAGTGTATCTTAAGTATCGAAGCAATCGATTAATACCGTTCCAATGCATTGAATTTGGATTGCTCGTGTATCTACTTAGTTTGCTCACAGCATATGCTATGTCTGGTCTAGTACAACTCATAAGATACATCAAGCTACCAATAATTCTAGAGTACTCCAACTGGTTTACAGGTTCACCTCTATTTTCGGAACGACATTCGTGTCCGCAGGACATGCGGGCGTACACGAGTTCAACTAAATTCGGCTCAAGATTTGCACCCCCCTACGCGCCCGCGTAGGGGTTTCGGTAAAACATGGCATATAGTTATGTTAGTTAGGTAAAACATTACCTTATACACTAACATCTATTTATTCCCACATCTATGTGGGACAGTGTTTTAGACTATATTTACACACGTTCAAAAATCCAACATGTTACTCTTTTACAAAAGTGTGGTTATTGAAAAGAAGACTTTAATTTAGAAGATCCGTTTTCGTGTAATAATTAACGACCTATTTTCCCTGCAATTTCATGTGTTCTTCACTTTTCTTGCCACTTTGGATCACACTTTTAAAATATCAACCATGCAACTTTGAAATGTATATATCGACATTATCCTTTAATTGCTTATTTATGTATCGATACCATGTTATGTGTTAATTGTCATGTTAAATTTATGGAAGATCTGACTAGGTTCTCAAAGAAAGACGTAAATCGTGATTAATTCACATAATTCATGCCTATAATCACATGTGGTATGGAATGGAAGAGTCGTGATAGATATTAGTTCAAATATATAAGAGACTTGTCAAAGCATATTTTGTCACTTTATAAAAAAGTGTTATTGAACATGTATTATAGAAGTTCATAACTGTTTGATACATTAAATAATTTTATAGAAATCTTGTTAAGATCTTTGAACCCAATATGTATATTTTATGTTCATCAATAACCGTTATCGATAAGTGTTATGATACATTTAATTTTTTTAAAAATAATACACATACACCCTAAATAAAATGCCATCACCTTTTAGTGTACTTAATTAATTAATTAGTGATAACTTTATTAATAAAAGGTAAACCACTTTGTATTATATTACACGCATAATATATATATATATATATATAAAAGAGGGTTATCTTGAGAACGTTAAATGTTACGAGAACCGTGATAACGAATAAGAAAACCAATCAAAACCATTTTTAAGGAAAAATAACAAAAATAGCATTTGACCGGTCAAAATTTCCAAAATAGCCAACGGAAACAACTTAGGGAGCCTTTTCACAAAATAACATGGCGTTGAAACGTCTTAAAAAAACTCTTTTAACCCAACCAACTGCGCTCCATCACGTGTCAAAAAAATGATTGGAAAGGCTTAGAGCCGTTTTAGCCTTTTTTAGAGGCTTAGAGCCGTTTTTGTCTGTCAAATTATTATTTCAAATATTTTTGAATAATTATGAATCTATTATTAAAAAGCTCAAGACTTTTTCTAAATTTCTTTTTCAACTTTTATTTTAGATAAATTTGTTTGTTTTAAATATTAAAAATACTAAAAATATACAAATGTTAAAATTAATAAATAAGGCTGAAACGGCTCTAAGCTTCTACAAAAAGGCTGAAACGGCTATAAGCCTCTACAAAAAGGATGAAACGGCTCTAAGCCTCTACAAAAAGGTT
This sequence comes from Scalesia atractyloides, assembly GCA_947069175.1. Lineage (NCBI taxonomy): Eukaryota > Viridiplantae > Streptophyta > Magnoliopsida > Asterales > Asteraceae > Scalesia > Scalesia atractyloides. The sequence goes on along the minus strand of CAMTDV010000002.1, from coordinate 5,284,635 downwards.
GAAATGGCTCTAAGTCTTTACAATAATTTTTTTAGCACGTGGCGGAGCGCAATTGGTTGGATTGAAAAGGCTTTTTAAAGACGTTTCAACGCCATGTTTTTCTGTGAGAAGGCTCCCTGAGACGTTTTCGTTGGCTATTTTGAAAATTTTGACCTGTCAAAAGCTATTTTCGCTATTTTTCTTTTTTAATACAAACCTCATTGTAATTAAGATACAACATTAATTAAGGAATTTACAGCATCAAATAATTCATGAATTCTCTCAAAATCATTCTTATTAGTTTTTTATACATGTGTAAATTTTCAATATTTATGAATACATGTAAATTTAAACGTGTAAAATAGATTTTTAACATTGTATTCGAATAACAATGATAAGTGTTAAGAAATTTGAGTTTGAATTATTTTTTACCAAGTTTTCGCGGTTTTTTCATTCGTTCTCACGGTTCTCGCAATATTTAGCGTTGTCATTTAAACCATATATATATATATATATATATATATATATATATATATATATATATATATAAAGTGCCTATTTATATTTTGGTGGATTCTTCCTAATCTTTGTGATGAAAAATGCAAATATTAATTTAAAACAAATATGTGTTCCAAAATAAACATTAAAATAGAATTACAAATAACAAAGCATTCATCACCGTCAAAAAATAAAAAAAGTTTACATGTTTTCGTGAGGGTCTGATGGGCCGACAACACATGTGGTACTTCGTCAACCTACCCACGACCACTGGTTCCCAACCTTGTCTTGATGCTCTCAAGGATGCTCTTATTCGTGTGCTTGACATGGTCATTCCATTACGGATGAGCCACTGAAGTAAAAAAATTGATGGATGTGTTGATCTGCTAGCCATTCTTTCAAGTTTGCCTCCACAAACCGGGTCTTGTTGTCACTTATGATGCTCATCGACAGCCCGAATCGGAATATGACGAGTTCCCAAATGAACGTTTTAAACATGGTGGTTGTATGAAGGCCAATGGTTTGGCCACGACCCCCTTTCGAAAGTAGTCGATGGCCATAGTTAGGAATTCCATCATCTTAGGAGCATTTGGGAAGGATTCGACGATGTCAATGGCCTATTTTTGGAAAGCCATGCCTTGGTGGCTTGCACTAGATTGTTTTTAGGGATGAGGATATTCAGTCTGTGCCTTTAGCAAGAGTCGCATTTGCGGATTTCCTTAACCGCGTCTAGGTGCATCCTAGACCAATAGTACCCTGCATTCATGATTTTGGCCACCACCATTTGTGGTCCCTCGTGTTGACCGTAATGTCTTCATGTATTTCATTGATCGGATATGTGGCATCTCACGCATCCATGCAACAGAATAAGGGTCATAGGAAAGATCACCTGTATAGTATGTCGTCGAACCGACTATAGTGGGTGAATGACTTTGTTGCAAAAGCTTGAAACCAGCACGTCAACCGGCTCTAGTCGGGCCTTGTCGTTTGCATCTAGATGGTTGAAGCATTGCTCATACATTATGTATGAGGTGCTTGCGCCATCTAAGAATACATTTTTGGATTTGTAGTGGCCCATGAGAGGTGTGATGAACAACAAGCTTTTGAGGGATGGTCAGCCCTGCACTATTGGTAAGATCACTTGCTGTTCCCGCCAGGCCAAAGGCTATACTTTTGGCCTTTTGTTTGCTTGGCGACCACCCTTCCTTCCATCCGGGATTATATGGGTGTTAAGGTTGCGGACCTGGTTCAAAGAGTCTTTATTATAATAGTATAATGTGAGAGTGCTTTAGTGATTGGATGAATATGAAAATCGTGGGCAAGAGGTTCATCAGACCAACTAGGTTGATAGGTAGCATTTCATAAGACTATGAAAATCGGGTAAGAAAATATTTAAGGCATGAATGGGGTTTCGCGCATGGGAATTACGTAAATAAATTGTAGGGTAAAAATACATTTGACAAAAACAATGAGATTTGAGATTCAAGCATAAGTGGGAAAATTGACATACCATAAAAGGGTTAAGTATAAGGTTTAATTGAGTGGGTATCATGGAGTTGGTTGAGTTACGATTTAATCTACTCGTTGAGATGTGGACATCACTCCTAACTTAAGGGTAAGATTTCTACAAGGAAGGAAAAGTGGTCACGATCATCAAGGTAAGGAAATCACTCCTAACGCGTTGGTAGTATTTTTGTAAGAAAGAGAGGAGCGGAGCTAATCATCAAGGTAATGGACTTACACCTATCTTGGTGATAGAACTCCCATTTTAGGTAATATGGGTAGTGTTTTTCTTGTGGGTGACGTTTGAGATTGTACACGTAAATAGCGAGATAAAATATACGAATAATGGACGAAATATGAATATATCCGTTGTAAAAATAATTTGAATTTTGAGAAGGGGATGGTTAAATCGTGTTCTGCATAAAGTAGTACTAGCATAAACGTGGTTTGACTAAAACTTGGATCATTCCGAAATGAAACTTTGACTAAACCAAAGTGATCTAAAGTTCTTTTGAGTTTGGGAAGCATGCCTTGGCCTAATAGATAGAATACTCTCACCGAAATTTCGGTTAACGGTATTCACCCTTCCGGTTACTACATGTCTTTAGTCAATCGAAGGTTCGAGACTTTGGCGGGATTGAAAATCGAGGAGTGTGACTAGTTATCAAGATGCGGGTATCACCCCTAACTTGATAATGTTGTTCCCAAAAGGTGGTTGGTACTTAACAAGCGAGATAAGAACTACATCCGACTCATTTGGGAAGGGTCCACTAGAATAAGCATAGTGAAATTTTCCATCAAGGTGTGGAAGTCACTCCTAACTTGATGGTATAATTTCATAAAACGATGTTTGCAGATTGAGAGTTACCACCAAAGTGAGCGTTTCACGTCTATCTTGGAGGAATCATCTCGTTTTTGTGATGAGAGTGATTTCATGTCTTCATATGTTCGTGTAAATCTTGCTCAGGAATGGCATATGTTTTGAAACAATGAAGTAAATATATGTATGTAGGAGCACTTTAAGAAAATTTAGCATGTAAAACAAGCATGGTCAAATAAGGTACTTAACTATAGTCTAGGTTAAAATCATGGAGATTTCCTAATTCCCTATAGTTATGGCTTTGATACCAATCTGTCACCCCCAACCGATGGCGAAAACATCGAGGTGGGACGAAATAGATTGCTCGAGACTTCATAGCACTAATTTGTGACAAGTATTTAATAAGATCAAAATTTCATTGATACTAAAATGATAATACATTGTTTCGAAAGAGAAAGTACAACAAGTTGCAAATAATGAAACGACATGAAACGAAATACATAAGTTTAAATCTAGGTGTGTTTCTAATCCACCCTAAGTATTGTTCTTCATCAACATTAACTATTTTCTTGCAACATTTATTAAAATAATGATCAACAAAAAGTTGGCGAGTATACAAGTTTAATACATAGCATAATAGTGATTGAAAACTTGTCTCATATCCAACATGGTAAATTGCATACATTGTTCGTTATCATACTAGTATGTGTTAACTATAAGTCAAACCAAAATGTACCGCAATCGTGCATACTATTGTCGCTGAAACGACAAGGTTGTAAAATAGTTTACTTAACAATACCACAAGAATACGGCCGGTGCGTTAATCCTATAGCGCTATAATTATTAAGGTAGGCTTGCAAAGTTAATAAGCACATAGAACACAAGTATAACATAGCATGCGGTAACTAGAATCTATAACAAATATCATGTTTGTAACGGATAGAGTGTGTATGTAACAAGTTTAATCATGATTCACGATTTGTATAAAGTGTACATGTTACACCCAAAGTGTGTAAACGGAAAATGGGACCGAGTATACTAACGGTTTTGCAAAGCTTCCGATTAAACCGAGAGTTGATGAGTTGTGGAGATGGAGCACCGAAGTTACTTTACATTTGAGGAAAAGAAGGCTTTTAAGTATATGGTGTTTTCAGGGAGTTGGATTCGGATTAAGTAATAAAGTATATGTATACGAAAGTATATCTCGTCTAAATACTCGTTCGGACACTAAGTTTTCGTGTGTTTTCATGGCTTCTAATTTGCCCATTAGAATCACAAACGAATAGTTTAGAACGAAGATAATATAAACTAAGTTCACGACATCTAACCATAATCCGATTAGTATCAAGAATCTGGTTAAATATATGTTATAGTATAGTATAGTATAGTATGTATAGTATAGTATAATCATATAGATCATGTAAGTCAAGCATGGATGTAAGATTAACATCTTTGTATGATTCACCAAAGCACAAGTTCATCAACGTAGTTGATAAACCGGTTGGTCATGAATGAAAAATAAAAAAATATAACTAACTAGTTCATCAAGTAGCCAAGTAAGGATAACCCAGGCGTGTCATACCCAACATGGCAAATGTTGGAGGCGAGGCGAGATTATGTTACTTTGATTCTTGGAAGCTACTTGATGTCATTACTCAAAAGAAAGTGTGAACAAGTGAGATTTTGTGGAACTAATTCGGATAGCCAAAGCTTCCATAGTTCACACATAACTCATGCACAAGCCTTTCAACATGGAAGGTTAAAACTTGGATGGTTTTCAATCACTTAGAACATATATGGACATAATTTAAAGAAGGTTTTAAGCTTGTTTCTTGGTGGAAATCAACCACAACACAAACCCACGATTATGGGCTTAGTTGGGAGCAAGGTGGGTACAAGATTCCACTAAGTTTTAAGCGTCATATATAAGAAACAAAAAAATAAATTATAGTAGAATTTTATGCTACTTTGGACCTCAAATATGGTGAGGTTCCACATTAGTTTGCCATGGCAAACTTGTGGAAACCTTCCTAAAGGTTGCCCAAGTAGTTTGTAAGAAGAAATGAAGAAAAAATATGAAGAAAAGTGAGTAAAAACTCACTTAGAACATTAGAGTTTTTTTCATTGCTTGGAAGACTTGAGAGAATATAGGAGTTTGAGAGAAGATTTGGTGTGTGGAAAATGTTTAGGAAGTGGTGAGGCTTGTATTTATAAGTGGGGATTAAGGTTTGAGAGTTATGAAGGTTGAAGGTGTTGGAGGAGAAAGAAGGTGGAAAAGCTTTTGATTTTGCTCACTTTAAGTCCTTCCACTTTGTAACTAGGTTATTTTAGGCCGTTTTCTTGTATTTAGCTTCTTTTAGATATTCAAACTGTATTTTAATTCTCGGTTTTGTGTACAAACACGTATTTAAATATTGATTGCGTATATAACATAAATATGAAATGTAACACGTATATGTATAAAATTAATTTCCAATATGATCAAAGTCTCGAATTACAAGATTGGAAATGAATCAAACATTCGACTCGATTACAATTTTCTAAAAATAGAAATATGAATACAACTTTCTAAATATGGAAAGTACAGAAAATGCGGAGCGTTACAAAAATTTTTACCTAGTCTTTGTACGTCGTCTCTATTGACTAAAGTGTTGTGATAGTTAATCAACAAGGCCTTGAAAGTTCTCAATCTGTCTGGCTAGCAGACTGTCAAATCGCGCGCAAGCAGTCCCTATGAGCATCTGGGCAAACATGTGACACCAGAATCGTAGGGTCCATCCAGCGACCCCGCCCGTGGCTATGAAAACCTTTAGATGGTCAGCCAGGTCGGACAAACCATCGAATTATCCAACAGTGTTAGGAAATTTGGATCTTAATCATAGCGGAGCCTACGTGATTCACGGAGTGAACTTTGACTTCTCTAAGAAGGCTGGAGACCTGTATGGTTATATGAGGTCGTTCTCTGCGTTGGGTAGTATTATGTTCTTGGCGGGTGTGGGTGATGTGAGCGACTGCTTTTGTTCCTGGTGGTATGATAGCTTTATGTATCTTCGTTGGTGTAGGTGTGGTCGTATTCCTTGTCGTAATCATCACATAAGGACTATTGTGGCCTCCGCCTAATTGATGTCGTAATCATCACATAAGTTTTTTCGTGGGTTCCCCAATGACTAACACCACGGCCTCCTCCATTACCACCATGATTGCTTACTAGACCATCGTTGCCTCGTCTTTGGTATTCCAGCAGATTTCCCCCGTCGCAGCCACCTTGTAATTGGGAGAATCATAGGACATAGTCTTGGAAGCTGTGAGTTTTTGTTCGCGGACTTGTTTTGTATACTCAACGCTCATCTGTTGTTATTCCTGGATAAGCCATATCTCCAGACTAACCATCGATGCGAATGTATCAGTAACTTGGTTGTTCTGCGGGGTTATTGGGTCTTCGCAAAAGCTTAGATGGGTTGGAATTTGGGGTGGGGTTGGTCTGTGATTCAACTTTGGCACCAGCAGTGCTAGTGTGGTTCTGTTCAAATCTTTCATACTCCACATGGAAAAGGGGAGACCCGCTAGTGGTGGTTCTAGCATCCGTCGACGGTGAAGCTGATGTGAAAGGATTCAAAGGAAGAGAACTCGTGATGATCTAAAAAGAGTGAAACTAAGATTGTACTTGCCAAATACGGATAGCGCTAATGAAGAAACACAAGTCTCAAATGAGGGGATTAAACCAATGCTCAACCAGGTGTACACTATTCCGATCTTCACAAGCTCTAATCCTTTAACGGGTCTACAAATTTAACATCATCGTGAGACTTGTTACAAGAAGGAGAGGTGGGGGTTCTTCTCATAACCACACTCCAATGTGAGAATAAGTATTGCTCTTTAGAGGAAAAAGTGTAAGTATGAGTGAGAGCAAAGAATGTAGAATAGAATGATTTCATCTTGAAGGAGTCTGGTATTTTTAGTCGGGAGGTTGGAGAAGGATCAGATAAGATGTCGCTATCAGGAATATCCATTTGGTCTTCTGTGCTCCGACGATTAGTGTCTGTAGAGGTGGGAGTATGTCCACAAGCTATAATTTGTCACACGCCGCTTTCTGAATATACTTGTTATCTCATTTGTGTCAATCGTTAGTAGAGGTTTAGGAGGATATGAATTCACGACGTGTGATTGGGTAGATGTCTTTGTCGCATGTGCCTTACGTCTCCTCTGCGATAGCCACTAATGGAGATCACTGGTAGAGCGATTCGCAAACTGTGATTGATTGCACGTCGCTTTCCTCTTTTACAATTTATCTCCCCGTGCTGGCATACTACCACATGGCGGGTGGCATCCGCAAGTAGTTTATCAAGGCTAGTTGGTTGTTTTTTGATTTAGATATCGGTTTCTCCTCGTCAGCTGAATTGTTATTTCATACTTTAAAAGGCTATTGCAATTGGCAATATATTTAGAGACAATTTGCAAAAACAAAAGAAAGGTAACCCACGAAGAGGCAACCTAAACGGTCCCCTCAGCCTAGCTGGCTAATCTTGTCCATGTAGGCTCGCGCCTCCTCTAAACGACAACGCAACTCACCTAATTCTATCTTCTGCCTTTAAAGTCCACCTTGATTACGATTAACAATAATAATAATAATAATAATAATAATAATAATAATAATAATAATAATAATAATAATAATAATAATAATAATTGGAGAAAAAATATGGAACAAAAAATAGATTAAAAGACGTTTGTGATTTAAAAAAAAAGTAACATGAAAAGGCACAATAACAAAAGAATTAGATTTAAAAAAGTCGTTTGTATTTAAAAGAAAAGTAACATGAAAGCACAACGAGATTCAAATGGCTACTTGTAATCTTTGTAAGTTGGCTTCTTGTAATCTACTTGTTTTTAACGAAAATTAAAGTCTGATCATCTGAGTAAACTCAATGGTAAAAGGCCACTCACGCTTGTAAACACAAACGACATTGATGACCTGGCAAGTTATCATTTCAGAAGAAACACAGCACCGAAGGTACACTATGGTAAAACGTATTAAAGGCCTGAACCAAGAAGGTATAAGTTAATTTTCAATCTCTGAAACATTTTATTAGGGACTGAATTTAAACGTAATCATAAACCTAATAAACATATTGAAAACACAATAGATACGGAAGAAGAACGTATTAGATATTGAATTTAAATGTAATCTCAAACCTTAGAAACGTATTAAAACCTAATTAACTACTAATACTTCAAGATATAAATGCAATAGAATTTAATGAAATACTTGAAATTTTTATTTATTATTTTTTTAATGTAAAAAAAAACTTAGAATATTTTGAATTGTAATATACTTTTTTATCCTCAAGTCCAGGGGAGAAAAACTTGCCACAACATGGAGTTGATAAATAAATGCAGTCAAAATCTTGGTTGACCGCCACCTTGCGTCATTTGACTCACGTGTTCTTTCCAATCTCTATTTCTAAACAATAACGAGTAACGACTAATAAATCTTGTACATCATGCATCTCTATATATACATTCATCTGGATTTATGTCTCTGGAAAATACCAACTTCTTTAACCTTCCATAACCATTACAATTTCATGATTCTAGAATCTATTAAACTATTTGCTCATTTGATTTTTTTGCACACTTTAAATAAAATTGTATTTATAAAAAAAAATACGTGAGAAAAAAGGGGTAGCGGGTTATGACCCGAGGTCTATGAATGTGGTTATTAAAAGATTTAGTTTTGTCATGAAAAAGGGTAGCGCGCAACTTGTTGTCCAGTTTTTTTCTCGATGTAATTTACACTTTGATTAAATACGGGCTTTATTAGATTATTGACAAAAATATTACCTCTTTTATCATTTATCAACTAATTTAGAATAATTGATGTAATATAGTAGTGGTTTTATTTATCATTAAAAAAACACTAAACAAAATCAATAACCAACCATCCTAAAAACCTACACTCATTATTTATATCCACTCCAAATTCTAAAGTCAACTTGAGCCCGATTTAAAAAATGAATTTGGGGTTCAAATATTTGAATCGGGTTCTTATTTGAAATGAATTCGAATTTAGTTTCAACACAAACTTGATTATGAAACTTTCATATTGAAACCGAACTGATGTATTGTCTTCAAAAGATATACTTTTTTATAAAATAAAACATAATATTTATTCATGATATATACAATATTATTTTATTTTTCACATAATTAAGGTTATTCAAATCTTGGAATTTAAATCGGTTTTTTAAATTCTAGTTCTTGTTTGCAGTTTTAAAAATTTACATTCAAATAATCTAAAACACGATCTGATTGGTGTTTCCAGAGGGTGTAGTTAAACTCAAAGCTATAAATTTAAATGTTAATCATCAAATGATTTATGATTAAATAATATACACAAAAAAATTGTAATTATTGAATGAATGAATATAGTAAGATTAAATCGATAACCAACTAAAAATGATGATGACGAAGGCTTATTTTTAAGGGGAGGCGCATTTAAGGTACTATCCTAATTTTATCAATTCCACATTGTCATTCTGATTATATACCAAAGTACCATAAATCCACAAAACACTAGCAGTAACTATCACAAGTACCCTAAAACTATGAACCTTACCCTTTTACTTTCCTCACCATTCACATAAACACACACTTTACCCATCTTTAGTCCAACAGTCACATTTCCAAACCTTTACCATGTGACAAAGGTAATCCAGTCAAAGTAGTCTCAACGTCTACCCTGGAATGATGTCGTGTTACCGTAAAGGTCGGAACCCGTAAACCCAACTCATGCCAATGTCCTGTCCACCCTAAACCGGGCTTTTAAAACCGCTGTCATTAAAATTATTATATAAAAATAATAATCCCTCTGATTTGTTGTATATTTCTGTAAGATTTGGTTTAGATCACATCTATGTCATACCTATCATACTAGGTTATATATTAATCTTACACTAGTCTCTACATTTTGACAATTCGTTAAAAGAACTACTTGTAGTTTAATATTAGTCAAACAAGCACATTGTATGCTAAGTTCCTAACGACAACCATAATTAAATTTGATTAAATGTTTCGTTTTCTTTCAAAATAGTTATTATTATTATTATTATTATTATTATTATTATTATTATTATTATTATTATTATTATTATTATTATTATTAGTATTATTATTATTATTCAAAAAAGATATCAATTAAGGAACAAATAACTGCTTACTCATTTACTTAATAGTTTTGTACATGCAAATTTGTTATAAATGAACAAATATTCAACCTAAGTTTATTATTTTAATCTAAGAGTGAAAAAATTAAATTAGTTTAACTGTACGCTAAAAACATATTAAGGGGATTCTATTCGTACATTGGCCAATTTATTGGCACACTTTAATATTTCAATACGGATCGTATAAGCCTATACGATCCGTATAGTTTAGGGTTTTGGAACATAATATGGATTGTACAGACCTATACGATCCGTATTATACCCTAGTTTATTTAGATGAAAGTTGGTGTTTTGGGTGTGTTTATTGGTGTGTGTTGTTTATTTTTTTATATATTTTGTAATTTGTTATATATTTATTTTGTTACATGTCGGATCTTATTTGTATGATAATTTATAGCTCCGTATCGTGTCGTATTTGATTTTTTAGTATATTTTTATTCGAGACATGTCTTATTATTCGTATTTGTATTTTATATGATAATCTATTGCTCTGTGCCGAATTGGATATATATTTTGTATTATATTTTTATAGTGTTGTATTGTCTCGTATTGTGTCGTATCGTATCGTGACGCATGATAAATGTTTTATACATTATACATAACCAAACCATTTGATCTAAACATTCTAAACAAACATCACAAATATAAATAAACTGAAAGCTGCAAATTTAACTATATAATTGGTTTGTTTATACATGACATAACACAAAATACACAAAAGTCAAAAATACAAAACACATAACACACTACACTAAAGTGTCGGATCGGGATCTTGAGTAGTGCCCGACGGCCCTAGGTCCCGAGTGTTGCGCTCCTGACTCGGTCGTGGCGGCAACCTCGGCATCGGTAGGGGGCTCCAACCACGATCCTGAGCCGCCTGAATATCGCGTTGTATGGCCCGCAACAAAAGGGCCTCAATACGGGCGTGGTGGCATTAATTTGCGCCTATAGTCGATGTTCCATCTGCTATGGAAGCAACTAGTCATACATGACGTGCTGAGGGTACTGAGGCACCTCCTGTACGGCGTCAATAGTGGCGTCGGAGAGAGCTTTCAGTCGACTTGATCGACCACAGGCTCGGCGTGATCGTCAGCATCAGCATCGTCATCATCAACACCATTACATGCTGCTGCACCAGGCTTAGGCTCCTCCGCTGGTAACTCAAGTGGTAGGGGACGACGACAAAAAGGCGCCCTCGCGGTCGTGAAATCGAAGGCCAATACCAACGCCATAATCGTGTGTGATATGCATGCCAATGATCGCGGCATGCGTCAATTGGGTCGGCTCGACCGTGCCACCCTCCGTCACCTGTGGGTCCTGACTCGGGACGAGGCCCAATGGGAGGGCAATCTGGGTGATTACGCCCTATCGTACAACAACGACCACTCCTGCTTGTAAAACGCCGCCTGAAACCATTGGGCGAGGTAGTAAGGGAGGTCGCACAATTGCCCCCAGATGAAACAGTACAAGTAAAACAGACACCCTAGATTGCACTGCTCGTGACTCTTCTCGCATGGTGCAATAGATGTGACAATAAGCTTGTGTAAGTAACGGTATAGGGGGTCTTTAATATATGACACCCTGGCCTTCGACCGGCCAAAGCGACCCCGATCAATCACTCCCCAGAATTTGACGAGTGTTGAACAAGGTACCTCGTGCATGGCTTTGGTGTAGAAGGGGTGTCCGTCTTCGGCAATGTATAGAAGCCGGAGTATGTGGCAAACTCCCTCATAGACATATCATGCCACTCTCTAGTTAATCAAAAAAAACTTGATCCATGGGTTCCCTGGGTCATCCTGATCATCCGGCTGATCGACTGGTCTCGGTCGAAACTCGAAGGATGATAAAAACTCGATAACCGACACCCGGTACGACGACAAGATAGCCAGCTCGAATAACCTGTAACACGATAAAAATAGTAATTCAAAAACAAAAAAAAATAAAACACGTTAATAAATAGTATATGTCTCCCATGGAATATCATGTCCGATAAAACCTCGGCCTCTCACCGCCTCCTCTACCTCCTCCAAAGCCGCCCAATCTCATGGTAGCATGGCCACCTATCTCCATATGTCGAAGCTTTTCACAATGGTGAAAAGCCTCAGTACCGTCCTCGAACGCAAGATACGGGTGATCCTACAACAAGTCAATGACTACGGCACCTCGACGACGACCACGACCCCTGCCTCCACCACGACCCCTCCTGGTTCCTCCACCGCCACCCCGTCCCCAACCACCCCCGCCACCCCGTCCTCCACCCCCACCACCCCATCCTCCGCTTCTGCCATGGCCCCTCCCGGTGCCTCCATCCCCACTCCGTCCACGGCTCCACCCCGGCCCCGTCCGACAACTTCACCATCAACATCACACAAATCCGTTTTTGAATAAAACATTTTTTACTATTTTTTATATAAATATAACATTTTTAACCATTTCATATTAAATATAACATTTATTATTATTATTATTATTATTATTATTATTATTATTATTATTATTATTATTATTATTATTACTTTATATATATAAATAAAAAAATTTAAAAATAAAACACTCTTTATTAGATCAAATTATCAATTTTTTTTATAAAAACAACAAAATTATATTTCAATTAACTAGAAATAAAAAAATCAAAAATAACTGAAACTTTTAAAGCCATACGCATCCTGTAGGCCCTGAACAATGCGTATCGCTTCAAAAATACATAAAACATTTGAACCTTTTGAACCAATACGATATGTATAGGTCCATACGCATCGTATCGATTCAAATTTTTGGAAAAATCCCCAGAATCCAACCCCTAAACCACACAAATCGATCCAAATACAACCTAATCTACGGTTATAAGTTCGAATAAAAGATGTATAAATGATGTATAGTTGGAATAACGTATCGTATAGCACTTGTTTCTTGAAGCCGTATACGTATCGTATAGTGTAAATCGCATCGTATGTGGGTGTATTTGGAGAGTATATGTGATGTTCGTATTGTGGGGGTTACCCCCTGGTTTATCAAATACCCCCTAAGTTTAAAAAAAAACAACCCGCCTTAAACGCATCGTATAGGCATATACGATACATACTTACATTTATATATATATATATATATATATATATATGCATTATACGACAAAGTTCTAGCCTATACGGTGCGTATAGGGGTAAAATAAAAAAAATCAATTTTAGGTTTTGCGTTTTTGATACGTATTCGTGTCTCATTTTGTCATTTTTTTGCCATTACATGTCATTTTATAAAGTATACGCTCTATATGCGTAGTTCCGGTGACGTTCGGTTAGGTGTGATATCATATTCTAAGATTATGTGTAGTAATGTTTTGAAACCACTTATACTCTAACGTGTCGTGTTGTATGTGTACGCGTCATACCATATATATACTTGACGTATTTTGTCGTATTTTGACGTATTACGACCTATATTGTTATTATTGTCACACCCCGACCCGCAACGGAAATGGTGATCGGGGCATGATTGGGTTTTCATCAAAGCTCATGACATTTATTATATTGTTTCATATTTATTATTTCTTTTTAAAGGAGAATCATTACAATCAATCAAACTAGTACAACATGTTCTATACATTTTTCAAGACTTCATTATTTTCTTCTAAGGCAATTTCCTATGTGTTCCTTGCTTCAACCTGTCCACCTGTATCATGTGTAAAAAATGGTTTTTGGGTCAACAAAAAGTTGGCGAGTGAATCCTATGAAAACATTTAAATGTCTTTATTGTATCGATTATAAAATAAAGTGCATAACCACATATGAGTAAACGTAAATGTAAATTTAATCACAAAACACATAATAATAATTATTGCACACATATACACCAAATGATTGATTTTGAGGCACGCGTTGTTCAACTCGTCTCCCACGAGGAACTGATAGGCCTAATGAATAATTTTGAGGCACGCGTTGTTCAACGAACTGATGGGCCTAATGAATGTTTTTGAGGCACGCGTTGTTCAACTCGTCTCCCACGAGGAACTGATGGGCCTAATGAATAATTTGCACACAACTTGACAATATGTAATACATCACAACAAACAATATTTACATTCTAAGTTTAGATCATATAATGGTATAGCACGAGTTTGAATAAGCGAATTAATTTAAGCGACACATGATACACCCCAAAACATGAATAAAAAGGGGAATTTGCAAGAATTCACTCACAGTGGTTGCGTTTCTTGGATTGATGATGAATGCGCATGAATTTGGATTTAACCACGAGAGAAACTAACCTAAATAATAACATAATGGTTCGGTAAATAAGTGGATTTTTATTTGAGATTAATAATTTTAATTCATAACCTTAATAGGATTTCTAGATTTATTTTTGTGAGTTTAAGGACATTTTCTAACTTTAAAAATATTATTTTTAAGTATTTTTAATTGATTTTTAAATTAAATAAATAAATAAAAAAATATAAAAATGTTGACTTTTTGACTTTGACCGTTGACCAGGCGTTGACCGTTGACCGGTCGGACCGTGTTTATTATATGCGCTGAGTGAGGTTCGAACTCGTGACCTCCCGTACGCGTGCACGCAGCTCTACTAACTGAGCTACGTGTCTAACCCGAAATAATCTCGTTTTTAATTATATATATATATACAAATTAGATTAATTCATTTCTGTCTTTATTTAAAAACTTGGTAATTGCCAGAACCGGTTACAGAAGCAGGATTCGAACTCGGGACCTGTGGTTTAACTTTGCACACAGTCCACCGCTGGACTGTGTGTCTAACCTGGTTAGAATACTGGTTTTTATTAAACTTAAATACTAACTAGAAGGTGTTCTGGGGCCTTTCAAAAAAATGAGATTTATCACAGGAAACCGGTTAAGTGCACGAATCGAACTCGGGACGTGTGGTTTAAAATTGCACACAGTCCACCACTGGACTGTGTGTCTAACCCGTTTAAAAATCCGTTTTAAATTAAACTTATATATTAACAGTGCTTCATCTTCTTCAGTTTATGAAACCAGAGAATCAACACAATTGTTTAATCATCTGGTATACTTTAGTAAATTAAATGATAAAAGGACATGGATCAAAAGATTATACCAATCAGAGTCGAATTGAAATCCTCCGGTGATGATTCCGGCGAGTAACTGGGGATTCCGGCGACTTGCAGAGAATTCCGGCGAAGTTCAACTTGAAACAGAGGCTCTACCAGAAGTTTGAGGTGAGTGCGGTGCTTTCTGTCTGAGCTCTAGAAGTCTTATTTTAGAGTAAGGCAAAGAAGTGAAATGGGTTCGGTTTTCCGGTGACCAATTACGGCGAAATTGAAAATCTCCGGCGACGAGTTTCTGAGCACATCAACTACGAAAAAGTGTGCGGTCTTGAACGAAAGGATTCCCGGAAGGTTGAGGGGGGTATTTATAGGGTAGAACAGGATGTATTGGGTCGGAATTTTGTCTTGATTCACAGTCAAAACTTTTTCCGGCGGTTACGACTGGAATTGGGGGTTAGACATCGGTTATAACCGATGTCGAATTTAGTTCACGCCTTTTAGTCAAAAGAAACGGTCGTGATTCGCGAAATCTTCGGTTTTTCCGGCGACTGCGGATTTGGGCGCGCTGATTCCTGATTTTGAGTTTCGGGTTTACTTAAATGTTATTTGTTTCTGTATTTGTTACAAATGGAATGTGTGGCGGAGTGGTGTGTTGCGCGTTTGTTGAAACGGGTGACCCGGGTTCGAAACCCGGCGTCCCCTTTTATTTTTTTATTCCCTATCTATTATTAATTTTCAATTATAGATTTTAAATTCTAATTTATTTATTAATTATGAATCGTTTAAAATTAATTTAAGCATTAAATGAGCAACGAAATTTTTTACTGGATATTCAATTAATAAACGAAGCGGGTTTTGGAAACCCGTTTTTTGACGGATGTTACAATTATGTTCCGTATTAGGGTGTATATTGTACGTACGGGTCATGGCGGTGACGTTCGTTAAGTGTCGTATTAGGGTGTAGATTGTTTGTACGTGTCGTATTTTGGCGTATATTATCGGTTACTTGACGCATTATGTCTGTTTAACAAAATTAAACCCTTGGAATACAATATACAAACAAAATAATCTTTAAAATTTTACAAAATTAATCAAAATAATGCACTATCTTGTCTATATTAGGCTTCGTTATCGTTTCATACCACACTATGCGTTCCATGTAGTCTTACGTCCATAGTGATAGTTCTTCGCCTCATTGTCTTACCCATAGTTAGTTTGGTGACGACATTGGATAATCCCCATCAAGTTTTACATGGATGAAATGACTCTTCTTTACATATACCAGTGTAACCACTTGATGAGGGACACATCCACACTTTGGATGATCAAAGGGGAATAAAGTTGAACAGCCTCCCATGTCTAATATGTGAACAATCACACCAAACCTATAACATCCGTCGAAAAAAGGGTTTTCCAAACCCGCTTCGTTTATTAATCGAATAATCAGTTTCATATTTTGTTGCTCATTTAATGCTTATTTTAATTTTAAACAATACATAACTAATAAACATTTTAGATTATGGAAATTAAAATTGTTAAAAAATAAAATTAAAACAATTAAAAATGAAAAGGGCTGCTGGGTTTCGAACCCGGGTCAGCCGGAAACCTTAACATCAAACACTTAACCACTTCGCCACTTGATGTCTTTGTGAAATCTAGGAAACAAATAAAACATATGATCACCTGAGAAACCATCTGTTTGCGCCAAAACTGAAACCGATATCGGCTTTCAACATTCCAGTCGATTGAGTGATTGTTATTACTGGTTATAACCGATGAAAACATTACGACGCACGATCTCAACCAATTCAGCTTTTATTGAACTTGAATTCATATGATTTTCGGGTTTAATAACCGAAATCATTCACTTCCTAAATTACTCCAACAATATCATCATCTCGCGACTCAAAATCATCCACAGAAATCTCAATTTCACTTTTGCTCTATTTTCTGATCGCCGGAATCGCTTTCTGAACTCGTCGGACTCTCGCCGGAAAACCGTGTCTTTCATCAAAACGGTAAATTTTGCAATTCTTTAATCTTCTATCTGTTGTTAGACTTTTACTAACTCAAACCCTTCAATCAGAATCAGTCCCAGGCGACGATATCTGTCACACCCCGACCCGCAGCGGAAAAGGTGATCGGGGCATGATTGGGTTATCATCAAAGCTCATGACATTTATTATGCGTTTCATATTCATTTAATACAATTTAATGGAAATTTACAATAAATATTACAACATGTTCTAACTATCAATCTAAGCTTCTTTATTCTCTTCTAAGGCATTTCCCATGTTTTCCTTGCTTCAACCTGTTCACCTGTATCATGTGTAAAAAGGTTTTTGGATCAACATAAAGTTGGCGAGTGAATCCTATGGAAAACATTTGAACAAGTTTATTTAATTGATTATGAAATGAGTGCACAACCACACATGAGTAAAAATAGATGTAAACTTATTCAACAATCATTCGATATTAAATAAAGCACACATGAACAATAATGGAACGTTTAAAGGCACGCGTTGCTCTACTCGTCTCTCACGAGGAACTGATGGGCCTAATGAATGAATTGCATAAACATGATAATATGAAAGACATAACTATAAACAATATAACTCAATGATACACACATGAACAATAATGGATTGGTTTTGAGGCACGCGTTGTTCAACTCGTCTCCCACGAGGAACTGATGGGCTTAATGAATGAATTTCATTTAATTTGACAAAATGAAATAAGTAATCACAACAATATAAACAATCTAAGTTTAGATCACGATATGGTATGGCACAAGTTTAAATAAACGAGTTAATTAATTTGTTACACATGACACACCCCAAAACGTGTAATTAAAAAGGGGGAGTTGTAAGATTCACTCACAGTGGGTGCGTTCGGTTGATGATGTTGAATGCACGCGAGGTGGTTTTAACCACGAGTGAAATTAACCTAGATAAATAGCATTATGGTTCGGTAAGTAAACGGATTTTATTAATCCATTTTAGTAGGATTGTTGGGTGTATTTTTGTGAGTTTGAGGCTATTTTCTAACCTTAAAAATGTTGTTTTTAAGATAATTTTTTAATTAATAATTAAATAAATAAAAAATAAATAAATAAATTTGATTTTTTTTTGCTTCAGTTGACCGTTGACCGTTGACTTTGACCGGTTCGAATCGTGTAATTGTGCGCTGAGTGAGGCTCGAACCCGAGACCTCCCGTACGCGTGCACGCAGCTCTACGAACTGAGCTACGTGTCTAACCCGAAATATTTTTGTTTTTAATTATATTTATATATTAATTATGTTGAACAGAAAAATCCTTTATTTTCTAAAAACGATTTAATCCAAGACTCGGTGCGCTCCACTGGTCTCGAACCCGGGACCTGTGGCTTATACTAACACACAGTCCACCGCTGGACTGTGTGTCCAACTTGGTTATTTTTCCGGTTATTAATATACTTAACATATAACAGTGTGACTCCGGTTCGGTTTAACAAAACAAATCATTTTTATTAAGGCAGCGTGTGTGGAACAGGATTCGAACTCGAGACCTTTGTGTGTTTAATGTGCACACAGTCCACCGCTGGACTGTGTGTCTAACCCGAGTAATTTCTTGATTTAAATTATACTTATATGTTACTGCAACATCGTCTTCTTCGTTAGATTTTAACCAGGAACGATGACGATCTGGTTCGAAGTTTTAATCAGGATTCTTTAGCGTTTTTAGGTTAATTACAGAAGAGATGTAAGTAAAAAGAAAGGAAATTAGGCGTGAGGTACACCTACTGGCTTCCTCTGTTTTTCCGGCAGAACTCCGGCGACAGCAACAGGCTCCGGCGTCGGGTGTCTTGCAGCAGCGAGTCTTCAGAAAGCTTACAAATGACGTGGGTGACTTCGGTATAAGCTCAGGGGGTTTAGTAAAGCTTAGAAGTGAAGAACCCGGTTTTCCGGTGATGAGCAGAAATATTCCGGCGAGTGAGTTTTCGCCGAGAAAGGGTGCGGTTTTGAGCGAAAATGTTTGCAGAGGTTCGAGGGGGTATTTATAGGGCAAGACGTCGATGAATCTGGTCCGATTTTCGACTTGATTCGTCGGTTAGAAAAACTCCGGCGGTTATAATTTGTGCCGCGGACTCAGACGTCGGTTATAACCGATGTGTAGTTAAAGTTTACGTTATAACGGAAAGAATCGTTAAGTTTCGCGAGATTACCGGGATTTCCGACGACTGAACTTTGGGCGCCGGTTTTGAATTCGGAAAGTCATGATATGAATTAAATGATCCTAACATTTAACAAGGAACATCAGTGGCGCAGTGGTTTAGTGCGCGTGTGTTAAGTTGCTGAACTGGCTGACTCGGCGACTGACCCGGGTTCGAAACCCGGCAGGAACAAAACATTTTTATTTTCTTATTTTTGACAGTTTTTCAAAAACAAATTATATATTCCCATATAATAATTGATTATGTATCGTTTAAAATTATTTTGGGCACTTAATTCGCAACGAAATTTTTAACTGATTGTTCGGTTAATAAACGGAGCGGGTTTGGTAAATCCGTTTTTGACGGATGTTACAATATCGGATAATCAGCACTCGCCGGAAGTTTTCTGAAAATTCCTAAATCGCGCTGTGAAACGGTATTATCATTTAAACCTTCTGATACTCTTGTTTAGTCCTTCAATTCCACAACTAGTTAATCAAAACTGTTAATTGGTCCGCTCAGATGGAGCTCATAAAACAGAGCCGACGACTTAGCCGGAGTTCTAAGAAAAGTCATCATTCCGGTATGTTCATTCCCGAAACCTTCCCTATTCATTTCATTTTAATCATTTATATGTCCCTCAAACGAATTAGACAAGAACAGTAGAGTAATCGTAGTCTGTAATGTTTTAGTGAAGAAGATGAAGTTAGGATTGTGTATAAATTTAATATAAATCGGATTACATCTCGGGTTAGACACACAGTCCAGCGGTGGACTGTGTGCATTTGAATCATAGAGTCCCGGGTTCGAGTCTGTCCTTGTTCCGGTTCGTCACAATATTCAGACTTTTTATAAAACCCAAATATGAAAACTTCCAGTTAGTATATAAGAGAAATAAAAACGAGTGTTTTAACCAGGTTAGACACACAGTCCAGCGGTGGACTGTGTGCAACGTTAATCAACAGGTCCCGGGTTCGAGACCTGTTATGCGCGCCGGTTCGATAGAATTAAAATCTTTTTAAAATAAATGAATTTTGGAATAAATTAAATAGTATATAAATATAATTAAAAACAGAAATATTTCGGGTTAGACACGTAGCTCAGTTGGTAGAGCTGCGTGCAAGCGTACGGGAGGTCACAAGTTCGAACCTCACTCAGCGCAAATAAATACTCAACCGGACCGGTCAACAAGTCAAAGTCAATAGTCAACGGTCAACCCAAATAAAAGTCAATATTTTTTTATTTTTTTATTTAATTTAAAAATCAATTAAAGATACTTAAAAATAATGTTTTTAAAGTTAGAAAGTAGCCTTAAACTCACAAAAATATATCTAAAAATCCTATTAAAATCATTAATAAAATCCACTTATTTACCGTACCTTTTCGTTATTATTTAGGTTAGTTATTCCTCGTCGATCAATCCTCTAAACTCGTGCGCATTCAACATCTTCAAACGAACGCACCCAATGTGAGTGAACCTCTACAAATTCCCCGTTTTAATCACGATTTTGGGGTGTATCATGTGTCTTATTATTTATTACATTTAAACAATTGTGCATCCATCATATCCATGATCAAATGTGTATTCAATATGTATCAACTGTTTGTGTGGTTAATGTTTAGATTAAATTTATCATTTTCAGTACATACATTATCATAGGCCGCCGCTCCCCATTACCTATGAGCGTCAGCCGTTCCCCATTACCTATGAGCGTGAACGAGGCGTTGCCAACATACGATCGGCTCCGTTTGATTGAGCCTTGATCGCACATACATTCATCATATGCCGTCTGTTCCCCATTACCTATGAGCGGAACCGTTCCCCATTACCTATGAGCGTGAACGTGACGTTGCCAACATTTACATTATCATTCATATCATATATTCATGCAAGGTGGTTTGTTATTGTATGTTATTTTATGTTATTGTATGTTATTTTATGTTATTGTATGATTATTTACGTTTGCTCACATATGATTATTGCATAATTTTTCTATATTAATTATAACAAGAAATCAATAATAAATGTTTTCTAACAAGGTTCACTCGCCAACTTTTGTTGACCCAAAAACCCCCATTTTTGCACATGATACAGGTGATCCAGTTGCAGCAAGAAACATATAGGATGGCTTAGAAGAATAAATCGGTTTAGACTTTGGATTGTTTATTTAGTTACTTTTCTTTGTAATTGTATGAACTTGTTTGGAATATTGAGGATGAAATTTTGAATTTAATAAATATGAAACATATTAGTAAACATCATGAGCTTTGGTGATAACCCAATTATGCCCCGACTCTTATTCCGCTGCGGGTCGGGGTGTGATAGATTGGTATTAGAGCCATGACTATAGGGATATAGGATTGGTTATTAGACCCTTAGAGCCTATACTATAGTTGATTAGAATTTTTAAAATTATTTGTGTGCTACATGCAAAATTCATGATGTTTATATGTTTTATGTTTATTGTTACATTCAATGTTATGCAAGCATGTTCATAAGTACATATTATTATACAATGCCTATCATGAATCATATTCTCATAACATATCATATCCATGAGAGCACACACCACACAATTTCCATGACTTTTGCACCGATTTTTGTATTTTCAAATCACATCAAAGTGAGTTCTCATGACGGGCATGTAGTAACTGGAAGGGTACAAGTACCGGTAGTCGGAACGTCCTGTCTAGGCTTGGCATTCGTATAAATCCAAAATAAAGGACCAGTTTGCCTACCTGGGGACTAACGATGAGAGTACGAAGGACCTATTAGGCCAAAGCATACTATATCAAACGTCGTGTGAGCTAACCCCACTTTGAGTTGTCCTTGTGTCTACACCTGGACACCCTCCGACCATACATCTCGCAAATATATTTCATGGTTTTCATTCGGGTGATGCGAGTGTTAAACCGCCAATACCAATGTGAATCCTACTAAGCCAATAGTCGTGGGGGCCCACATGACTATACAGGTGAAGGTATGGGGGACATTTGAGGCCCAAACATGAGCAAACCCAAGACATCCTATGGATGTAGTTGCATTAATGATGTTTATGTTATTTTTATTTTTTTTAAGACACATGACACCAAAAAAGACTCCATAAACTCACAATCTTCTCATGTATGTTCCTATAGATGTCGGCTAGGCAGCAACGTGGGGGTAGAAGGTCAGGAAGGTCAAACAAACGCTTGGCCACCCAAATCGCAAAACAAATGGCCGCGGTGCTTCCTGACATCGTAGTTCAAGTCCAACAAGCTCTCGCCGCAAATCCCGTCAATCCTCCCCATCAAGAAGACCAGAACGTCGACAACCCTCCCTCCAAAAAGTGCTCATACAAACATTTCAAGTCTTGCGATCCCCCGAAATTTGAAGGGACCGAAGGTGTCACTGCCCTCCTCCACTGGTTTGAGGAAATGAAAAACACCTTGCTCAATTGCGATTGTCCCGAGGATCGCAAGGTACGTTACGCAACCGGGAGACTATTTGGAGTAGCTCTTACCTGGTGGAATACTGAAAAAGGTAAGAGAGGAATCGAAGATGCGATGGCCTTAACGTGGGAGGAGTTAAGGGAAATCATGACGAGACGCTTCTGTCCAAGAAGCGAGATCAAAAAGTTAGAGGATTTCACTCGTTGAAGCAAAAGGAGGGAGATCATACTTCCTACAACAAACGGTTTTTAGAGTTGAACCAAATGGTCCCTAACTTGTTCACCCAAGTTTACCGCTTAGTCGAGCACTATATTCGAGGCCTCCCCTCAAAAATTCAAGACTCAGTTCTAAGCACTTCGCCTGCGACACTTGAAGCCGCAATGGAACTAGCTACCGAACTTACCGAAAATCGCATTCGAAACGGTAAATTCAAAGAGGAGAAAAAGAAAGCCCCCATTGAGGCTCAAACTTCAAACCATTCTGGCTTCTCTTCGAAGTTTACTGGTAAAAGGAACCGAAACACCAGAAACTTTGCTGTCACACAAACAAATTTCCCTATCCCTGCTGCACCCATCACTCAAGTTGCCCCCTCACCTACACCATATAAAAAGCCATACTCCGGCCCATACCCAAAATGCAACCGTTGCCAATACCATCACTTTCCTGATCATCCCTGCCAACATTGCACCGGCTGTGGCCGCGCAGGTCACACCATCCAAACCTGTCGCGCACTTCAGCGAACGAACCGCAATCAGCCCTCAACCCAGACCGACCATCAGATAGTGGGTCAAGCCCAACAACCTTTACTCCTACCACCTGCTCAACATGTATCCCAATCCTACTACCAACCCAACTATCCCATGATACAACCTATGCGGGCTTGTTACAACTGTGGAGACCCAAACCACTTTAGAAACACTTGTCCACGCTTGGTGAACATCATTCATGCCCAAGCTCAAGCAAATCCGGTGAATCAAGCTAACCAAGCTCCACCACCTGCAAGAGGAAGAGCTTACAACATCAACGCCAATCCTGTTGAAAATAATAACGGCCCAAACGAATCACCCAACTAGTTTTTCCTCACCAAGAATCAAGACTCAACTCCAATCGTCTAGTTTTAATGTTTTCTTTATGTTATCTCAATCTTTCCGTATCCCAGTTGTAAAATTTGGAAATTATGTATCCAAGAATTTTAATGCGAATTGATATTACAGTTTTGTTTTACACTCATTGATTTAACATTCATATCATCATACATCTCGACGTATCTCAATCTCATCATTTAAAGAAGTTGGGTTGTGTCGCACTTTTACATACACTGACCCCTTCATCATAACAAACGAGAGAGGTACTGTCATCATTCAGTCATGTATCATTTCAGAATTGAGACTCAAGCTTTGGTTGTTGTGTTTGTTTATGTTTTAGAGTCACATAGAACTGATCATGATTTACTGATAAAGCCAACGAAAATTTGACAAGAACATGGTGGATACGCCGATTGTACTTCCTATATATAAGTATTCTTGGCAAAGGATCAAAATCATTACCAGGAGGTTATGAGAAGTTCCGTGTAGGTTTAAATATCGTCATGGTTGAAGTTTTTGTTTTATGATACATACCTTATCATTTCAAACGTATCAGTTCCCTCAAAACTATTATGCATAAAATCATAAGCGACATCAAAGATCAAATCCGAGAAGCCCAGCATGTTTCAGTAACGGAAAAAGACGTATGCAAGGAGCTGTCTTGTGGAGCTGAACTTAAAATTGAAACTAAATCCGACGGTATTTTGTACTATCTAGATCGCATATGGATCCTGACCACAATAACCTTCGTGAATTCCTTATGAATGAGGCGCACAAAACACGATACTCTGTACACCCAGGCGCCGACAAGATGTATCAAGACCTTCGATACACCTACTGGTGGCCTGGCATGAAGAAAGATATCGCTGTTTTTGTTTCCAAGTGCCTTACATGTTCCAAAATAAAAGCTGAACATCAAAGACCCTCAGAACTTCTAGTCCAACCTAAAATACCTGTATGGAAGTGGGAAAACATAACCATGGACTTCATTACGTGGTTACCTCGCACTTCTGGTGGGTATGACACTATGTGGGTAATCATTGATCGTCTTACAAAATCAGCTCACTTCATTCCGATTCGCGAGGACTTCAAGAATGAGAAGTTAGCTCGTATCTACATCAGCGAGATCGTAAGCCGTCATGGTGTACCGTTAAGTATTATTTCAGATCGTGATGGTCGTTTCACTTCACGAACATGGCAAGCCGTACAAGCCGCTTTGGGTACACGATTAGACCTCAGTACCGCTTATCATCCTCAAACTGATGGACAATCTGAAGGCACCATCCAAACTCTTGAAGATATGCTTCGAGCATGTGTCATAGACTTCAAGGGAAATTGGGACGCTCATCTACCATTAGTTGAATTTTCGTACAACAACAGTTATCATTCAAGTATCGGCATGGCACCTTTCGAAGCCTTATATGGTCGTAAGAGCCGATCTCCAGTATGTTGGCACGAAATTGGAGAAACTCAAATCACCGGTCCAGAATTGATTCAAGAAACAACAGACAAGATCCATCAAATTCGAAACAATCTTCTAGCAGCACAAAGTCGTCAAAAGAGTTATGCAGACAAACGACGAAAGCCTTTGGAGTTTAACATTGGTGATCATGTACTTTTAAAAGTATCACCGTGGAAGGGAGTAGTTCGTTTTGGCCAGAAGGGCAAGCTAGCACCACACTACGTAGGACCTTTCAAGATACTCGAAAGAGTAGGACCTGTAGCATACAAGCTTGATCTACCAGAAGAACTCAACAGAATTCACCCCACATTCCACGTATCAAACTTAAAGAAGTGTCTCGCTAATGAAAACCTCCATATTCCCTTGGAAGATATTCAGATCGATGAATCTATGCACTTCATTGAAAGACCAGTAGAGATCATGGACTTCGGAGAAAAACGTTTAAGACGGAGTCGTATTCCAATTGTTAGGGTATGCTAGGAGTCGAAACGGGGACCTGAGTTTACTTGGGAACGTGACGACTCAATGCGCGAAAAATACCCGCATCTTTTTCCTATTACCACTACTACTTAAATTTCGGGACGAAATTTCTAAAAGTAGGGGATACTGTAAATTCCTAAATCGCGCTGTGAAACGGTATTAGACTTTTACTAACTCAAACCCTTCAATCAGAATCAGTCCCAGGCGACGATATCGGATAATCAGCACTCGCCGGAAGTTTTCTGAAAATTCCTAAATCGCGCTGTGAAACGGTATTATCATTTAAACCTTCTGATAACTCTTGTTTAGTCCTTCAATTCCACAACTAGTTAATCAAAACTGTTAATTGGTCCGCTCAGACGGAGCTCATAAAACAGAGCCGATGACTTCGCCGGAGTTCTGAGAAAAGTCATCATTCCGGTATGTTCATTCCCAAAACCTTCCCTATTCATTTCATTTTAATCATTTATATGTCCCTCAAACGAATTAGACAAGAACAGTAGAGTAATCGTTGTCTGTAATGTTTTAGTGAAGAAGATGAAGTTAGGATTGTGTATAAATTTAATATAAATCGGATTATATCTCGGGTTAGACACACAGTCCAGCGGTGGACTGTGTGCATTTGAATCATAGAGTCCCGGGTTCGAGTCTGTCCTTGTTCCGGTTCGTCCCAATATTCAGACTTTTTTTAAAACCTAAATATGAAAACTTCCAGTTAGTATATAAGAGAAATAAAAACGAGTGTTTTAACCAGGTTAGACACACAGTCCAGCGGTGGACTGTGTGCAACGTTAATCAACAGGTCCCGGGTTCGAGACCTGTTATGCGCGCCGGTTCGATAGAATTAAAATCTTTTTAAAATAAATGTATTTTGGAATAAATTAAATAGTATATAAATATAATTAAAAACAGAAATATTTCGGGTTAGACACGTAGCTCAGTTGGTAGAGCTGCGTGCACGCGTACGGGAGGTCACAAGTTCGAACCTCACTCAGCGCAAATAAATACACGACCGGACCGGTCAACAAGTCAAAGTCAATAGTCAACGGTCAACCCAAAAAAAAGTCCACATTTTTTTTTATTTATTTATTTAATTTAAAAATCAATTAAAGATACTTAAAAATAATGTTTTTAAAGTTAGAAAATAGCCTTAAACTCACAAAAATATATTTAAAAATCCTATTAAAATCATTAATAAAATCCACTTATTTACCGTACCTTTTCGTTATTATTTAGGTTAGTTATTCCTCGTCGATCAATCCTCTAAACTCGTGCGCATTCAACATCTTCAAACGAACGCACCCAATGTGAGTGAACCTCTACAAATTCCCCGTTTTAATCACGATTTTGGGGTGTATCATGTGTCTTATTATTTATTACATTTAAACAATTGTGCATCCATCATATCCATGATCAAATGTGTATTCAATATGTATCAACTGTTTGTGTGGTTAATGTTTAGATTAAATTTATCATTTTCAGTACATACATTATCATAGGCTGCCGCTCCCCATTACCTATGAGCGTGAGCAATTCCCCATTACCTATGAGCGTGAACGAGGCGTTGCCAACATACGATCGGCTCCGTTTGATTGAGCGCACATACATTCATCATATGCCGTCTGTTCCCCATTACCTATGAGCGGAACCGTTCCCCATTACCTATGAGCGTGAATGTGACGTTGCCAACATTTACATTATCATTCATGTCATATATTCATGCAAGGTGGTTTGTTATTGTATGTTATTTTATGTTATTGTATGTTATTTTATGTTATTGTATGATTATTTACGTTTGCTCACATATGATTATTGCACAATTTTTCTATATTAATTATAACAAGAAATCAATAATAAATGTTTTCTAACAAGGTTCACTCGCCAACTTTTGTTGACCCAAAAACCCCCATTTTTACACATGATACAGGTGATCCAGTTGCAGCAAGAAACATATAGGATGGCTTAGAAGAATAAATCAGTTTAGACTTTGGATTGTTTATTTAGTTACTTTTCTTTGTAATTGTATGAACTTGTTTGGAATATTGAGGATGAAATTTTGAATTTAATAAATATGAAACATATTAGTAAACATCATGAGCTTTGGTGATAACCCAATTATGCCCCGACTCTTATTCCGCTGCGGGTCGGGGTGTGACAAAACCTATGGGCAAGAAGGAGTCATGCGTGAGGCATCTCCATCCACTGCTCCATGGGTGCTCTCCCAACTTCGATAAAATTTATTCTCTTTAGTTGCGTGTCGTAGTCTCTCGCTAAATCGCTGTAAAAATGTACTTCCACATTCCTTTGTTCGCATCCATTAACTCCTCAACTAGTTCGCTCTGAATAAACCCACTGCCACAACCCGAAACCCACAATGTGCATCCGGCCTGACATCTTTTATTCTTGAAATGTGGGGGTGGAAAACTTTTGGAATTTGATTTTTGAATCTAAGAACATATTCAAGCGATCCATCATTAGTGATTAAGGAAAACCTAAGGTCCTCCCGTGGCTCTTTTTTTCGTGAAGCCGTTGAACGATTACGTCGCATTAATGACTTTTGAGACATTGCAGAAGTAGATGGTATTAGGGAATCTTGCGATTGTAGATAAGAGCTGTCTCGAGGAGGGTCACACCTGCTTTGTTAGGAAGGCCCAACTAAGATATGTCTAGTAGCTTGTTCTCTTCTTTGTTGTTGGACCTTGGACGTTGGACGCCCACGAGTGTTTTTTTGTACAACATGCAGCTTTTTGTCACTCATTAATGGGTTTTTCACCACCTTGATCTTGGACATGATACTTTTCTTCACTTGTGGGAGTTGGGAACGTATTTTCTGTTTCACATCTTCAAATTCTTTTTCTACATCAACGTCATCGTCATCATCAATTGTTGATGGATTTAGGTCAAGTCTTCTCCAGAAAATGTCTATATCATCGAGCTCAATAATGCGTTCTGCAAACAAAAAAAAACATTACACAAGCATATTAAATTAATATAATAAATCTTGAAATAAGCTTATAAGTACTCTATTTTGCAATATATCCAGATGACAGGCAAATAACTACCCGCAACCCATGTACAGCTGACAACCACATGTTGATCCAAATGACCACAACGTGCATAGTCTCCTTGTTAGCTCGCTTTCTAGTAGGTTAAGAGCATGGATGGAAACTTTACGAAGCAGGTTGCGAAACAAATGAATCTCAAGGTGGTGATTCATTCGCTTGGTGTTACTTTCTTCCAAACATTTATTTGTTTGTGTATGTTGATTTAATACCAAGGTGTCCACCTTTTTCATCAAGGTTTCCAAACTGCATTTAGGTGTAGTAAGCTGGTTTTTTAATGCAGCATGTACGCCTTCAGCTCTATTTGTCGTATTTTGGTAAAATGTTAGCTTTTTAGTGGTCCATGCAGATACGAATTTATATCGGGATGTGTTTACCAATTATCCCGCAGGTAATCAAAAACATCTAAAAAATATAAACATAATCAAATTATGTATTTATTTAAATGAATGTATAAACTTAAAACAAAACATACATTTAGGTTGTTGATTGAGAAGGTGTCTATGAAGGTTGGTGAGGTTATAATCGTATAACTCCACGTTAGGAGAACCATACATTGTTCCATTTACGAGTTAAGTCCTCCCAATCTGGTTGAGTAAAGGAATTCTTGAAGTGTTTTACGATATTCTGTAAGATGTGGAAACTGTAGAGATATCTATGTGTGGAAGGGAATATTTTTACATGCATTTATCAATGCTTGGTCTCTTTCTGTAAGAATTACACGCGGCTCCATACACTCGTGCAACATAGACATGATTCTTTCTAGGACCCAGACGCATGTTACTTCCTGCTCGCTTGAAAGAAATGCATTTGCAACACAAAAGGTTTGGTTTGTCGATGTCATACCCACAACTTTCAAAAATGGAAGATTGTACATGTTAGTTTTGTAGGTCGCCTCGATCATAAGCACATGGGGGAATGCCTGCCACATTTCAAATGACTTCTCGTGACAGAAAAATATATTCTCAACGATCTTGGTGGAAGGTTCCGCCTATATGTAATAGGTCATATTTTTCTTCTGGAGGATTTGTTCCACTCTCTGCATGGAGTCATTTTTTATCGAATTTGAGGCCCTAATCTTTTGGCTAGCATTGTGTATGCACTTCAGAACACATTTGTATTCAGGATTCTGTTCAATTATGGCTTCGATTATGGCTTTCCGGATTGTATGGGGCTGTATGTCTTGATATGTCAACTCTTGCACTAGTCTAAACTCATTAGGAGTAAGTCTCCTGGAATACGCGTAACCCTCCATATGTTCAGCAGGGTCGTAGTTATGTTTCTAGGTATAATGCTTGTGAAGATAATCTATCCGCCAAGCTCGACGACTTTGGTCGAGACAACCTATCACCATAAAAGGGCATTCGCATTTTTTGCTGCCGATTTTCCTAACGGTGGCCTTACTCTGATACTCGCCGCTACGACAACATTGGAGCCATGCCCAATGATCTTGGACCGTATAGTAACAATAACATATCCGTTGGCTAAACCCCTTCTTTTTACAATGCTCCAACTCATTGTAGGATATAAATTCTAAGCGAAAAGTATATATAACATTTATAATAATTTTTTAACAAAAAAAATATAACATTTATAATACATTATAAAAAATATATAACATCTATGGTAATATTTTTAACAAAATATATATCATTCATACCTGATCAGTTTTGTATGAAACTTCAGGGTAAGCGGGTTGCTTGTCCCCCAGTGATTCTTCAACGTAAGAAGGCTCACCAACGTCTTTTTATACGCACGAGGCATCGCTAACGAAAATGTAACCAACTTCAAAATCCGGATACCTGTAACCATAATCACTGCTATGCACAATAACCTGAAAAAAAACAACGGTTAAAAAATAACAGGGAGCCTTCTTAAAAATAAGTACATAAATGTTTACCTCATTCAGATATGGCAACAACAGTTCCCAGGGCACAACAAACTAAAAAAACCAACGAGTAAAAGATGTAGGTAAATTTATCGTTGAATACAAATAAGTAAATAAATACTTACCTTGTTGAGGTTTGGCAACAACGATTCCTTATAATGGGAATGAAAGCCTGACACGACCTTCGCTGCGTGATCATCATTTCCTCTCCAATCATAAGAATCAGGGACAACAGCCTCCTAAAACATCTACGTGGTAAGAATTTCATAAATAAAACACATAAAACAAGTTAACAAATACGTAATTGAGATCAAGCCAAGACATGGTGGAATCGTTTGTCGAAACAAAGTAAGAAGCGAAGAAGAAATAATGAAAATATCCTCCTTCGTTGTTTTTAAGGGCAGAAGATTGAAATGGTTTTTTTATACCAATACTGATCGTATAGCCCTATACGATCCGTGTATGGCTAACGTAATATTCACATCCCTCACTTTCTATCACTGTTGAATGACATATATTTAACTCGTACCGAGTACGCATATTCATAGCCCTATAGATGCGTATAGGATGGGTTAACACGTGATGACGGGCCTTTGACTTGCCTGGAGTGTCACACCCCGACCCGCAGCGGAAAAGGTGATCGGGGCATGATTGGGTTTTCATCAAAGCTCATGACATTTATTATAATGTTTCATATTTATTATTACAATTTAAAAGGAATCATACAATCAAATCAAACAAATACAACATGTTCTGTACATCCTTCTAAACTTCATTATTTATCTTCTAAGGCAATTTCCTATGTTTTCCATGCTTCATCCTGTTCACCTATATCATGTGTAAAAATAGTTTTTGGGTCAACAAAAAGTTGGCGAGTGAACCTTGTTCGAAAACATTTATTATTTATTTCTTGTTGTATTTAATATGGAAAAATTGTGCAATAATCATTTGTGAACAAACGTAAATAAACATACAATAACCATAACCATAACAAACAATAACATACAATAACAATAACCATAATAAACAATAACATACAATAACAATAACCATAATAAACAATAACATACAATAACAACCACCTTGCATGAATATATAACATGAATGAAAATGTAAATGTTGGCAACGTCTCGTTCACGCTCATAGGTAATGGGGAACGGCTCACGCTCATAGGTAATGGGGAGCAGACGGCCTATGATGAAATGTATGTGCGATCAAGGCTCAATCAAACGGAGCCGATCGTATGTTGGCAACGCCTGGTTCACGCTCGTAATGTAATGGGGAACAGCTCAACGCTCATAATGTAATGCGGAGCGGCGGCCAATGATAATGTATGTACTAAAAATGATAAATTTAATCTAAACAATAACCACACAAACAGTTGATACATGTTAAATACACATTTGTTCATGGATATGATAGATGCACAATAGTTTAAATGTGATAGATAATAAGACACATGATACACCCCAAAAACGTGATTAAAACGGGGAATTTGTAGAGATTCACTCACATTGGGTGCGTTCGGTGGATGATGTTGAATGCGCACGAGTTTAGAGGATTGATCGACGAGTAAAAACTAACCTATTTAATAACGAAAAGGTACGGTAAATAAGTGGATTTTATTAACAATTTTAATAGGATTTTTGGATATATTTTTGTGAGTTTAAAGCTATTTTCTAACTTTAAAAACGTTATTTTTAAGTATTTTTAATTGATTTTTAAATTAAATAAATAAATAAAAATAATAAAAAAATGTTGACTTTTGACCGTTGACCACGACTGTTGACCGTTGACCGTTGACCGGTTCGGTGGTGAATATTATTGTACTGAGTGAGACTCGAACCCGTGACCTCCCGTACGCGTGCACGCAGTTCTACCAACTGAGCTACGTGACTAACCCGAAATATTTCTGTTTTTAATTATATTTATACACTATTTAAGTTAATCCGAAAATTATTTATTTTAAAAAGGATTTTATTGTATCGACTCGGTGTTCTCCACAGGTCTCGAACCCGGGACCTTTGGTTTAGTTTGGCACACAGTCCACCGCTGGACTATGTGTCTAACTTGGTAAATATTCCGCTTTTTATTATACTTAACAGTTAACTGCGAGTGGATCCGGTTCAGTTTAAAAAGGAACATTTTTATTACCGAGAATGTGCGTGTGTCAAGGATTGAACTCGGGACGTATGCGTATTGTTTGCACACAGTCCACCGCTGGACTGTCCCGTTCATAATACTGATTTTATTAATCTAATACACTAGGCCGACTTCATCTTCTTCGTTCAAAACACAGACATCGGTTAACCAAACTGTTACTTGTTAAGTTAAATTAACGAACTTTATAAGCAATTGAAAGGTAATGAACGGAGAGGGTTTGGGGAAAGGATGTACCGAACAGGTGTCTTTCACAGAACTCCGGCAAGGATTCGTCGGCTCTGTTTTGTGAACTCCGGCTGTTAGGATCAATTAGCAGTTTTGATTGCTTAGACGTGAAATTGAGTTACTAAACAATGATAAACAGAAGGTTTAGGTGACTATACCGATTCAAAACGAGATTCTGGAAATTCCAGAAGTTTTCCGGCGAAAGTTGAATATTCGGCAACGACGTCTGGGATTGATTCTCGGTGATGGATTGAAGTTAGCAATAGTCTAACAACGGATTGAAACAGAAAGAGTCGAGGTTTTTACCGTTCTGAGGTGAGTCTCGGTTTTCCGGCGATGTATTTCTTGCGACATAGATTCTTCAGGGAGTTTAAGGTGAGTGTGGGTGATGTCAGTATGAGCTCTAAAAATCTTATTTTAGAGTAAACAGAAAGGATGGAATGAATTCGGTTTTCCGGCGAAAATTTCCGGTTAATTTGCAGAGGATTACGGCGACTGCGGCGAGGTTTTCTGAGCGAAATGGAGAGTGTAATTTTGATAAACTCGCGAGCTCACTGATGAATAAAGTATAATTCAGGTTTAATTGCATTTCCGGTTTCGAATTCAACATTTTCGGTTATGGTTTGATGATTTGAATGAGTGACATTAAGGTTTTTCAGTTATAACCGGCGTGGATGTAAATGCACCGGTTATGACAAAAGAAAACGTCAATGATTGACGAATTCGTTGGGATTTCCGGCGAGAATGATTTGGGCGCGCTGAGTGACAGATTTTGACTTCGAGTTTTATGTTAAGTATTAATTGTTTCAGTATTTCACCAAGTAACACAAGTGGCGGAGTGGTAGGATGTGTGTGAGTTAAGACTTGGGATTTACCCTTTCATTATTTTTAATAAATTTTCAATTATAAATTTTATATTCGAATATAATTATTAATTATGTATCGTTTAAAATTAATTTCAGCATTAAATATGCAACGAAATTTTTAACTGGATGTTCGGTTAATAAACGAAGCGGGTTTGGTTAACCCGGTTTTTTGACGGATGTTACAGTATCCCCTACTTTTAGAAATTTCGTCCCGAAATTTAAGTAGTGGCATGTTTGACTCAAAAGGATGGTGTTTTGATTGACCATTACATACTTAGAAGGGAGTAAGAGTTTAAATTTTGTTTGAGGCGGTAACGTTCCTTGTAAGGGTTGAGTACCCTGCTACAGGAATCGCTTTTTGATGCCTAAGATAATGAATATTGATAAACAGAGTTGATTGACTAAATATGATATTTTTTTTTGCATAAGAGTTTGGATACGTTTGGAAAGATAACGTTATATCCTTAAACAAAACTTCTACTACTAAAACCTACATGGAACTTCTCATAACCGCCTGGCAATGCCTTTGATCCTTTGGCAAGAATACTTATATATAGGAAGTACCAGCGGCGTATCCACCATATTCTTGTCAAATTTTCATTGATTTTATCAATAAGTTATGATTAGTTCCATGATGTGACTCTAGAACATAAACAAACACACAACCAAAGCTTGAGTCTTAATTCTGATAGTATACATGTTTGAATGATGACAATACCTCTCTCGTTTGTTATGATGGAGAGGTTAGTCTATGTAGGAGTGAGACACAGCCCAACTTCTTTGAATGATGAGATTGAAATACGTTAAGATGTATGATGATATGAATGCTAAACAGTGAGTATAAAACAAACTTCAACCAAGACATTACTAAATCCTACATGGAACTTCTCATAACCGCCTGATAATACCTCTGATCCTTTGGCAAGAATACTTATATATAGGAAGTACCAGCGGCGTATCCACCATATTCTTGTCAAATTTTCATTGGCTTTATCCGTAAGTTATGATTAGTTCTATGTGACTCTAAGACATAAACAAACACAATCAACCAAAGCTTGAGTCTTAATTCTGATAGTATACATGTTTGAATGATGACAGTACCTCTCTCGTTTGCTATGATGGAGAGGTTAGTCCATGTAGAAGTGAGACACAGCTCAACTCTTTAAATGATGACACTGAGATACGTCGTGAGGTATGATGATATGAATGTTAAATCAATGAGTATAAAAACAAAACTAGAATAGTAATTCGCATTAAGATCCTTGGATAAATTTCCAATTTATAACTAGAATACGTGAAAATTGAGATAACATAAAGAGAAACATAAGAACTAAACGGTTGGAGTTGAATCTTGATGTTTGGTGAAGGAGACTAGTTGGGTGGTTCGTTTGGGCCATCATTATCTTCATCAGGATTGGCATTGATGTTGAAAACTCTTCCTCTTGCTGGTGGCCTAGTGGTTAGGTTTTCTTGATTTGCTTGGTTAACTGGGTTTGCTTGGGCTTGGGCGTTTATGATGTTAACCAATCGAGGGCACGTTTTTCTAAAGTGGGTAGGGTCGCCACAATTGAAACAAGCTCGAACATATGGGAGCATGGGGTATTGTGGTGGTTGATATGTTTGGATCATGTTTTGAGTAGGGGGTAAGGTTTGGTTTTGAGAGGTGCGGCAAACCTTGCTCGAATGACCAAAGCGTCCACAATTCGCACATAGTCGACAAGGTAAGGTAAATGGATGGTGATAAGAACAGGTATTGCATTGAGGGTGAGGTCCAAAGTAAGGTTTCTTATTTGGGTAAGTTGAGTTGGGTGCTACTTGAGTGATTGGGATAGCTTGGAGGGGTATGGCTTGTGAAGTTGGTTGATTGTGTTGGGTGACAGCGAAAAGTTGCCCATCTCGTTTTCTCTTAGAAATGGGTTGAGAAGGGGATTCGGTTTGGGTGGAGTTTGAGGTTTCAGTTGATGCTTTATCCTTCTTCTTCTCCTCCTTGAAGTCTTTATTCCGTATGCGGTTCTCGGTGAGCTCTGTAGCTAACTACATTGCTGCTTCAAAGTTGCAGGTGTGGTACTTATTACAGAGTCTTGAATTTTTGAAGGAAGACCTCAAATGTAGTGCTCGATCAAACGGTAAAGAGGAGTGAACAAGTTGGGAACCATTTGATTTAATTCGAGGAATCTCTTGTTGTATGTGGTGTGGTCGCCTTCCTTTTGTTTCAAAGAATAGAACTCATCCTCCAATTTCTTGATTTCGCTTCTTGGGCAAAACCGTCTTGTCATGATTTCCTTCAACTCTTCCCAAGTCAAAGTCATAGTATCTTCAACACCTCGTTTGGCCTTCTCTGTATTCCACCATGTAAGTGCTATTCCAAGTAAACGACCGGTAGCATATCGCACTTTGCGATCATCGGGGCAATCGCAATTTAGAAAAGTGTTTTCCATTTCCTCAAACCAATGGAGGAGAGCGGTTACACCTTCAGTCCCCTCGTATTTTGGAGGGTCGCAGGATTTGAAATGCTTGAAGGTGCATTTAGTGGTAATTGGGGGAGGGTTGACGACATTTTGATCTTCTTGAGTAACGGGATTAGCGGTAAGGGCTTGTTGAACTTGAACTATAATGTTGGGTATTATGGCAGCCATTTGTTGAGCGATTTGGGCAGCCATGCGCTCGCGGGTTTTTCCTGATTTCGTCTTCCTACGAGCGAGATTAGAAGACATCTACAAGGAATGCATATCAAGAGTATGAGTTAGATGTTTTTGGGATCATGTGTCGTATTTAGGAATGAACATTCATAAAATAAATATAAAATAATAAATCTACTACATCCATAGGATGTCTTGGGCTTTGCTCGTAATTGGGCCTTGCATGCCGCCATACTTCACCTTCGTAATCATGTGGGCCCCCATGATTACCGGGTTTTTCATATGGTTCGCATGTGTTAGCCTGGTTACGTACACTAAAACCCGGAGAAAATCGAGAAATAAGTATGTAACGTATGATATTCGGAATGTATCTAGGTGTGGACACGGTGACACCTCAAAGTGGGGTTAGTTCGAACGACGTTTGGTGTGGCATGCTTTGGCCTAATAGGTCCTTTCTACTCTCATCGTTAGTCCCCAGGTAGGCAAATTGGTCCGTTATATTGGATTTATACGAATGCCAACCTAGACAGGACGTTCCGACTACCGGTACTTGTACCCTTACAGTTACTACATGCCCGTCGTAGAACTCACTTTGATGAGATTTGAAAAATGAAACATGCGACAAAATCTTGAATAACGGAAATATGAAGATGAATTGAATGTGTGAACATTGAAATATGTATGATGAATGTGTATGTAAGTATGTATGTTTGACTGTAAGTATAATTCATTATGTATCACAAAATGTAATATTGGAAGTGTTTGCATGCATTTGTGTATGTAATAAATATGAAAGAAATAAACATCATGAGTTTGCATGTAACCACATAAACAATTAAAATCTAATCAACTATAGTATAGGCTCTAAGGGTCTAATAACCTATCCTATATCCCTATAGTCAAAAGCTCTGATACCAATCTGTCACACCCCGACCCGCAGCGGAAAAGGTGATCGGGGCATGAGTGGGTTTTCATCAAAGCTCATGACATTTATTATAATGTTTCATATTTATTATTACAATTTAAAAGGAATCATACAATCAAATCAAACAAATACAACATGTTCTATACATCCTTCTAAACTTCATTATTTATCTTCTAAGGCAATTTCCTATGTTTTCCTTGCTTCATCCTGTTCACCTGTATCATGTGTAAAAATGGTTTTTGGATCAACAAAAAGTTGGCGAGTGAACCTTGTTCGAAAACATTTATTATTTATTTCTTGTTGTATTTAATATGGAAAAATTGTGCAATAATCATATATGAACAAACGTAAATAAACATACAATAACAATAACCATAACAAACAATAACATACAATAACAATAACCATAATAAACAATAACATACAATAACAACCACCTTGCATGAATATATAACATGAATGACAATGTAAATGTTGGCAACATCTCGTTCACGCTCATAGGTAATGGGGAACGGCTCACGCTCATAGGTAATGGGGAGCAGACGGCCTATGATGAAATGTATGTGCGATCAAGGCTCAATCAAACGGAGCCGATCGTATGTTGGCAACGCCTGGTTCACGCTCGTAATGTAATGGGGAACAGCTCAACGCTCATAATGTAATGGGGAGCGGCGGCCAATGATAATGTATGTACTGAAAATGATAAATTTAATCTAAACAATAACCACACAAACAGTTGATACATGTTAAATACACATTTGTTCATGGATATGATAGATGCACAATAGTTTAAATGTGATAGATAATAAGACACATGATACACCCCAAAAACGTGATTAAAACGGGGAATTTGTAGAGATTCACTCACATTGGGTGCGTTCGGTGGATGATGTTGAATGCGCACGAGTTTAGAGGATTGATCGACGAGGAAAAACTAACCTATTTAATAACGAAAAGGTACGATAAATAAGTGGATTTTATTAACAATTTTAATAGGATTTTTGGATATTTTTTTTGTGAGTTTAAGGCTATTTTCTAACTTTAAAAACGTTATTTTTAAGTATTTTTAATTGATTTTTAAATTAAATAAATAAATAAAAATAATAAAAAAAATGTTGACTTTTGACCGTTGACCACGACTGTTATCGGTTGACCGTTGACCGGTTCGGTGGTGAATATTATTGCACTGAGTGAGACTCGAACCCGTGACCTCCCGTACGCGTGCACGCAGCTCTACCAACTGAGCTACGTGTCTAGCCCGAAATATTTCTGTTTTTAATTATATTTATACACTATTTAAGTTAATCCGAAAATTATTTATTTTAAAAAGGATTTTATTGTATCGACTCGGTGTTCTCCACAGGTCTCGAACCCGGGACCTGTGGTTTAGTTTGGCACACAGTCTACCGCTGGACTGTGTGTCTAACTTGGTAAATATTCCGGTTTTTATTATACTTAACAGTTAACTGCGAGTGGATCCGGTTCAGTTTAAAAAGGAACATTTTTATTACCGAGAATGTGCGTGTGTCAAGGATCGAACTCGGGACGTATGTGTATTGTTTGCACACAGTCCACCGCTGGACTGTGTGTCTAACCCATTCATAATACTGATTTTAATTAATCTAATACACTAGGCCGACTTCTTCTTCTTCGTTCAAAACACAGACATCGGTTAACCAAACTGTTACTTGTTAAGTTAAATTAACGAACTTTATAAGCAATTGAAAGGTAATGAACGGAGAGGGTTTGGGGAAAGGATGTACCGAACAGGTGTCTTTCACAGAACTCCGGCAAGGATTCGTCGGCTCTGTTTTGTGAACTCCGGCTGTTAGGATCAATTAGCAGTTTTGATTGCTTAGACGTGAAATTGAGTTACTAAACAATGATAAACAGAAGGTTTAGGTGACTATACCGATTCAAAACGAGATTCTGGAAATTCCAGAAGTTTTCCGGCGAAAGTTGAATATTCGGCAACGACGTCTGGGGTTGATTCTGGGTGATGGATTGAAGTTAGCAATAGTCTAACAACGGATTGAAACAGAAAGAGTCGAGGTTTTTACCGTTCTGAGGTGAGTCTCGGTTTTCCGGCGACTTGCAGAGAATTCCGGCGATGTATTTCTTGCGACATAGATTCTTCAGGGAGTTTAAGGTGAGTGTGGGTGATGTCAGTATGAGCTCTAAAAATCTTATTTTAGAGTAAACAGAAAGGATGGAATGAATTCGGTTTTCCGGCGAAAATTTCCGGTTAATTTGCAGAGGATTCCGGCGACTGTGGCGAGGTTTTCTGAGCGAAATGGAGAGTGTAATTTTGATAAACTCGC
This sequence comes from Scalesia atractyloides, assembly GCA_947069175.1. Lineage (NCBI taxonomy): Eukaryota > Viridiplantae > Streptophyta > Magnoliopsida > Asterales > Asteraceae > Scalesia > Scalesia atractyloides. The sequence continues at coordinate 5,244,836 of CAMTDV010000002.1, read as the reverse complement.
GAGCTCACTGATGAATAAAGTATAATTCAGGTTTAATTGCATTTCCGGTTTCGAATTCAACATTTTCGGTTATGGTTTGATGATTTGAATGAGTGACATTAAGGTTTTTCAGTTATAACCGGCGTGGATGTAAATGCACCGGTTATGACAAAAGAAAACGTCAATGATTGACGAATTCGTCGGGATTTCCGGCGAGAATGATTTGGGCGCGCTGAGTGACAGATTTTGACTTCGAGTTTTATGTTAAGTATTAATTGTTTCAGTATTTCACCAAGTAACACAAGTGGCGGAGTGGTAGGATGTGTGTGAGTTAAGACTTGGGATTTACCCGGCTGACCCGGGTTCGAAACCCGGCATCAGCATAATATTTTTATTTCATTATTTTTAATAAATTTTCAATTATAAATTTTATATTCGAATATAATTATTAATTATGTATCGTTTAAAATTAATTTGAGCATTAAATATGCAACGAAATTTTTAACTGGATGTTCGGTTAATAAACGAAGCGGGTTTGGTTAACCCGGTTTTTTGACGGATGTTACATGGAGAATTGTAACGAGTCTTATACGGATCGTATACGTCTATACGACATTTATTAAAAGTATTATATAAATATAACAGTCCCTTTGTATATGTTATATATTTCATTTAGATTTAGCTTAGATCACATCTATGTCTTGCCTATCATACTAGGTTATATATTAATCTTACCCTAGTCTCTACATTTTGACAATTCCTTAAAAAACAACTTGAAGTTTAGTATTAGTCAAACAAGCACATTGTATCCTAAATTCCTAACTACAACCATAAATTTGATTAGATGTTTCTTTTTCTTTCAATTCGTTATCATTATTATTATTATACTTAAAAATATCAATTAAGAAACATACAACAGAATACTCATTTAGTTAATAATATTGTGCATGCACATTTGTTCTAAAATTTTGAACAGATTTTCAACCTAAGTTGATTATTTTAATCTAAGAGTGAAAACAATTAAATTAGTTTAAGTGTGCACTAAAAAATAATTATCTCTTTCAGAGTTTAAATCACAATAAAATTCTCACAAGATACCTATACAGCCGCTAAACAACATGCTAATAGTGACAAAACTTGCAAAACAAAGTTTATGTCAGCATATTACTACATTTAATACTGGAAGAGTTGCGAACCCTGTATTTATTTGTTAGAGGTGTGAATGAGGGGTTTGACCATATTTTAAAGGGGTGCGGTCAGGTTTTTTGTCTAAAAAATACATTAAATCTTTTTGTTCAATGGGTGGGACCGCCCAGCCATGACATCAAATAGGTTCGCCACCGCACTGGTGTTGAACGTAGACTCAATAGCTGACGCATAGCAATCCCTGACACAACCCGGATACGAAAAAAATTAAACAAGTTTTAAGACCTTATGGTATAGAGGGGCTTGAAGGTTGGTACCATGCGACACGTGGACCATGCGTCAGAACGTGACGTGGTGCTAAAACGGACGGTGTAACCTGAGGCATGGAGACGTGGTGTTTTTCGACACATGACACACACATTTTAAGTTTAAATAAAACCAATTCTTACTAATTAAACATATATCGTGACATAACTTAAAAATAAAAAAGAAAACATTACATAACTTAAAATAAAACATTAACCAAAAAACGTATTATTTGCTACGCCGCGTAGTGTTTGAAGTCACTACCGTACCTGTTATGGTACTCGATGCAAGGGACTTGGATGATGTTGCCGTCGTTTAGCTCACCATCGTCATTGTCCACACCGTTGACAATCGCCTCAAATTTGTCACGCTGCGTAGTGTTTGAAGTCACCATCGTTGTTGTCCACACCGTTGACGAGCCCCATGGTTGGTCATCACCACGACCCACGATTCGCATAACGTAATGTCCTCTTATACGCTCTATGGAATAACTGGCATTTCAAAGTGTTTTTTGAGATGGTGTTTTGACATGTAATGGAATAATTGATATGTGGGTCGAGAGATTATGGTTTTAAAATAATAGAAGTGGTGTTATATATATAAAGGGTAATTCTTTTTACTAGTTGTTGGGGGCAACGGCTACTTACCACATCCAATAAAAACACGTCGCGATGCACCCACTTGCCCTTCCACGCCGGTGGAAATCCTCCCGCCTACTTAACAACGCAATGTGCGGTGTGGTGTGTGTAGCGTGGAGTGGCCTAAACGCCACAAATCCACGCCCACACCGTGTGATCTAAGACGGTTAACTCAACCCTCTATAAATCAGGTTAACCTTAACAATTACATGAATTTATGTGTATAGCGATGATAATAATGAAAAACCTACTAAAATTATTTTTTAATGCAAACCCCATCGTAATTAGAATACAATTAGCGCTGTAAATGAATCGAACGAACATGAACAAAGTTCTTGTTCGTTCAATTGTGTTCGTGAACGTTCGGTGAGGTGTTCGTGAATATTCGTTCATTTGCGTTCATTTATGTTCGTATGTTTGTATTTTAATTAAAAATTTTTGAACTTTCATATATTTGACCTAAACTTTTTATATAATTAAACTTCTATTATTTTATTACTCTAACAATTAAACTAGGAATCCCTATTTCACCTTGTTTATGCACTATTTCCCTTTCCTTTCTCATTATTTACATCGACGAACAAGATCTACCTCCGCTCCACAATAAGGGATTCAAGTTCCAGTGCTACTCTCTAGGCCATTCACCTTTATCATGCGTCACCGTTCGCCAAATTTATTGGTGTTCGTGAACACACTCATTTCTTTAATGAACGGACGGACATAAAATCTCGTTAAGTAAGTGTTTATGAACCGTTCGCGAACACATTTATTTCCTTAATGAACGAACGAGAACAAGGCCTTGTTCGTGTTCGTTCGGTTTGTTTACAGCCCTAAATACAATATTAAAAAAGAATTTACTTTTAAAAATATATTTCTTCTTTCAAAATCACTTATAATATTTTTTACACATATGTAAATATAACAAATTTACACATGTGTAAATTTACGAATGCATGTAAATGTAAACGTTTAATTTAATTTCTAATATTTTATTCAAATAATAATGATAGGTGTAAAAAATTGAATTTGAATTTTTTGGACCAAGTTTACGCAGGTTTTTTCATGTATTCTCATAATTTTTGCAATATTTATTATTATCAAGATAACTGTAACATATGTGTAAATCGGGTTTCGAAAACCCGCCTAAATGATCACGATTTCTCGATTGATCTTATCCCTATGAAATTGGGAAGTTTCGATGTTATCATTGGTATGGACTGGCTCAGCCAGCATCACGCCGAAGTGGTGTGCCATGAAAAGTTCATTCGTATTCCTCTCGCCGACGGTCAGACACTACGTATCTTTGGGGAAACTCCTTCGAAAGGGCTCAAATTGATGTCCTGCCTTCAAGCCCGAAGTTATCTTCGCAAGAATTACGTCGCATTTCTAGCTAACGTCGTCAAGAAGGAAGGCAAGGAGAGGAAGCTCAAAGATATTCCAATTGTGAAAGAATTCCCGCAAGTTTTTCCGACGACGTTTCAGGACTCCCTCCTGCGCGAGAAGTCGAATTTCGAATAGATCTTGTGCCTGGTGCTACACCGGTCGCAAAATCTCCCTATAGATTAGCCCCATCCGAGATACAAGAGTTGGCCAGTCACCTGCAAGAGCTGACTGACAAAGGATTCATACGTCCTAGCTCATCGCCTTGGGGTGCGCCCGTTCTTTTTGTGAGGAAGAAAGATGGAACGTTTCGCATGTGCATTGATTATAGAGAACTCAACAAATTGACGGTTAAGAATCGCTATCCACTGCCTCATATTGATGACCTTCTAGACCAACTTCAAGGCGCCACCTGTTTTTCCAAAATCGACCTTCGTTCTGGTTATCATCAGCTTAGAGTGCGCGAAGAATATATTCCAAAAACTGCCTTCCGAACTCGTTATGGTCATTACGAATTCATGGTTATGCCCTTCGATTTAACCAATGCCCCCGCTGTCTTTATGGATTTGATGAATAGGGTATGCAAACCCTATCTCGACCGTTTCGTCATAGTCTTCATCGACGACATTCTTATATACTCCAAGTCAAAATCCGATCATGAGCGACACCTTCGACTCATTCTTACACTCTTAAGGACTGAAAAGCTTTACGCTAAGTTCTCAAAATGCGAATTCTGGTTAGGAGAAGTACGATTCCTTGGTCATGTCGTCAATGACAAAGGGATTCATGTCGATCCTTTGAAAATCAAGGCAGTACAAGAATGGCAAGCACCACGTACCCTTACCGAAGTTAGGTCATTTCTTGGCTTGGCTGGTTACTACCGACGCTTCATTGCCAATTATTCCCGTATCGCCATTCTGCTCACGGCCTTGACTCACAACGGAAAACCCTTCATTTGGGGACCTAAGCAAGAGGAGGCCTACCAAACTTTAAAGCAAAGACTTTGTGACGCACCTATCCTTACACTCCCTGAGGGTTGCGATGACTTTGTGGTTTATTGCGACGCATCAGGGCAAGGTCTAGGCTGTGTATTGATGCAAAGAGGAAAGGTGATAGCTTATGCCTCTAGGCAACTCAAAGTTCCTGAGAAAAATTACACCACCTACTACCTGGAACTTGGAGCCGTCGTGTTCGCTCTCAAGATATGGAGACATTATATTTACGGTAACAAGTGTGAAATATACACTGACCACAAGAGTCTCCAGCATATCTTCAATAAAAAAGAGTTGAATATGAGGCAACGAAGATGGGTCGAACTGCTCAACGATTACGACTGCGAGATTCGGTATCATCCTGGCAAGGCAAACATAGTGGCTGATGCACTCAGTCGAAAGGGATATGCGAACTCTATTCATCTTCTATGTTCGCAAATCATAACCGATATCAAGGATCGAATCCGGGCAGCTCAGCATATCTCTGTAACGGAAATTGACGTACGCGATGAGCTGTCATGTGGAGCTGGACTCAAAATTGAAACCAAATCCGACGATATTCTATATTATTTAAACCGCATATGGATTCCCGATCGCGACAACCTTCGTGTAACATCCGTCAAAAACTGGATCCCGAAACCCGATTCGTATTGTAAACTGGGTCCTACACCGAATGAATGAGAGTGAATTTTTATATTTATTTATTGGTTATATCGTGTTGTGCGTCTATTTAATTCATGTAATTACGTTCGGATCCAAATACGTTAACGTTGTAGGTTTATAACTATGTGTGGTTAGTTGGTTATTTAATGAAATCATTTTAATTATAATGAGTTTAGTTATTAACTAGTTTAGTTATAATGATAAAATAGATGTTAAAGAAATAATGTACTTAAATCAGGTTGTTACAGAAAAAAAGAAATTATATATTAATTTCTTCTTTTTCTATAAACCTTAATTGATTTAACGTCATGGTAATGATATTAAAATTACATTAGAATGAATTGCTTTTAACGAAATTTAAATCTATGTACACATATGAGCTACAAGTTATAAGTTCAAAATTATAATTGTGATTATCATTAGAGTTTTAATATGGATTGAATGCACTAAATTGGTGAGTTACATAAAATTGATAAACAATCGTTAATAGGTTGAAAGTCTTATTGCAATATTATGTTAAATCATTAAGTATTAGCTAAAAGTTAGTCCACTATGTACCAAAGGGAGCCCATCTTCTTTAAAACCTGCAACTAGTGAAACCGTCTCATCCGAAGCCCGATCAAGCCTCGCACATTTTATATCTGAAACCGTTCCAAATTCTTGTAACCGGTATCAATTAATCTCACATGATTGCTTTCGATTTGTAACCGATCACGTTGATATTATGCATTTAGAATCACAAGTCACCGCCACTAGAATCACAACCCACCTTCACCGCCGACTCGCACCATACTGGAAAGCAACCGCACCGAAGTCACTCTTGTCAACGTTGAAATTCGTGACGGCCGTTAACCGCAGTCACTACCTTTACCACCATTATAAATCGTTTGGTGTTGTTACAGCCCTCCATCACCTCGAAAGGAACCATTGTGAAGTTCCGACGACACCGCGCTCCACCTATACGTGCCTCTACACCCGTACTGATGCTCCGGATATTGATGCTCTGAATATAGTGCTCCCTCTATTTACTCTATGTTGTTGCATGAGGTTAAGTTCTTTTACTTTGCGCATGATTTTCATTCCTACAAAACACACTCTATATAAAGCTAGTTGCATTTTGTTAGATCACCAGAATAGGTTATGGGAAACTTTGAGAACAAGAACAAAAAAATTAATTTAATTTTTTTTATTGTCAATATCGTCAATAGTTGCAACCATTACTGTATATTTTTATATAATCGGCTAACCCACTTGTTTTGCACTTATAAATTAAATTCATATAAATATATGTTTGTATATTGATATGGGTTTATACACGACGTTGATAATGTGTCAACCTAAGTTTAATATGCTATGATGTTAAATACAAGTTTTTCTTTTCTTACACAAATACATTCGAATTCCATATAGTGTAAGTTTTGATTCAGTTATTAAAACTTATAAATTTATGTATTATAAGTTTACCAACAAACTATGATACTGGGTTAGAACAATTGTTTAGTGGAAATAAGTAAATCTACTATATTTAACTTTTTAATTATGTAAATGAAAAGAGGGAATGGAACATCAGTGGTTTTGTTCAAACTCACGTGAACAACAAGACTAACAGATTAGAGGAAAACTAATATTTGAATTATGGTTAAAGGATACGTATAAAACCTTTATTAATAGATATGTTACCAAAGACTAAATTATTCTTTTTTTTTTTTGATATGGCAACCTTAAAGGTTATAACGCCATTATAGGATTCGTGTCATCATTCATTTTCTCGTGCGGTAACATTTTCGTGGAATCAATCTTCACAAACTGTGAGTGAATCTCTACAAATTCCCCGTTTAAATCACGTTTTTGAGGTGTATCATGTGTCTTACTATTTATTATATTTAAATAATTGTGCATACATCATACCATGAATAAATGTGTATCCAGCCTGCGTAAACTGTTTGTGTGATTATTGTTTAGATTTAATTTATTATTTTTCTGTACATGCAAATTTCATAGGCCGCCGCTCCCCATTACATTATGAGCGTTGAGCATGTTCCCCATTACATTATGAGCGTGAACCTGGCGTGCCAACATACGATCGCTCCGTTTGATTGAGCCTTGATCGCACAGACATTTTTCATTTTCAGTACATGCAATACGATCGGCTCCGTTTGATTGAGCCTTGAACGCACAGACATTTTTCATTTTCAGTACATGCAATACGATCGGCTCCGTTTGATTGAGCCTTGATCGCACAGTTTCATTTATGTTATATATTTATGCAAGTTGATATGTTATTGTATGCTGTTGGTTTGTTAATGTATGTTATTGTTTGTTGTTGTTTGATATCGTATACTAATGGTTTGTGATTGTATGCTGTTGGTTTGTTAATGTATGTTATTGTTTGTTGTTGTTTGGTATCGTATGCTAATTGTTGTTTTTGTATGTTTATTTACGTTTGTTCATATATGAATGTTGCACAATTTTTCCATATTAAATACAACCAGAAATAAATAATAAATGTTTTCTAACAAGGTTCACTCGCCAACTTTTTGTTGATCCAAAAACCATTTTTACATATGATACAGGTGAACAGGATGAAGCAAGGAAAACATAGGAAATTGCCTTAGAAGAAAAATAATGAAGTTTAGAAGGATGAATTGAACATGTTGTATTTGTTTGATATGATTGTATGACCTCTTTTAAATTGAAATAATAAATATGAAACATTATAATAAATGTCATGAGCTTTGATGATAACCCAATCATGCCCCGATCACCTTTTCCGCTGCGAGTCAGGGTGTGACACTTCGTGATTTCCTCATGAATGAGGCACGCAAAACACGATACTCTGTACACCCAGGAGCCGATAAGATGTATCAAGACCTATGATACACCTACTGGTGGCCTGGCATAAAAAGGATATCGCTGTTTTTGTTTCCAAGTGCCATACATGTTCCAAAGTGAAAGCTGAACATCAAAGACCTTCAGGACTTCTAGTCCAACCCGAAATACCTGTATAGAAGTGGGAAAACATAACCATGGACTTCATTACCGGGTTACCTCGCACCTCCAGTGGGTATGCACCATATGGGTAATCATTGATCGTCTTACAAAATCAGCTCACTTTATTCCGATTCGCGAGGACTTCAAGAACGAGAAGTTAGCTCGTATCTATATCAACGAGATCGTAAGCCGTCATGGTGTACCGTTAAGCATCATTTCAGACCGTGATGGGCGTTTCACTTCACGAACATGGCGAGCCGTACAAACCGCTTTGGGTACATGGTTAGACCTTAGCACCGCCTTTCACCCTCAAACTGATGGTCAATCTGAACGCACCATCCAAACCCTTGAAGACATGTTTCGAGCATGTGTCATAGACTTCAAAGGGAACTACAACAATAGCTATCATTCAAGTATCGGCATGGCTCCTTTCGAAGCTTTATATGGTCGTAAATGCCGATCTCCAGTATGTTGGCATGAAATTGGTGAAGCGCAAATCACCGGACCTGAATTGATTCAAGAAACAACCGACAAAATCCTTCAAATTCGAAACAATCTTCTAGCGGCTCAAAGTCGTCAAAAGAGTTATGCTGACAAACGATGAAAGCCCTTGGAATTTTGCGTTGGTGATCAAGTACTTTTGAAAGTGTCACCATGGAAGTGAGTGGTTCGTTTTGGTCAAAAGGGCAAGCTACCACCACGCTACGTAGGACCTTTCAAGATACTCGAAAGAGTAGGACTTGTAGCCTACAAGCTTGACCTACCAGAAGAACTCAACAGAATACACCCCACGTTCCACGTATTAAACTTGAAAAAGTGCCTCGCCGACGAAAACCTCCATATTCCTCCAGAAGACATTCAAGTCGATGAATCAATGCACTTCGTTGAAAAAGACCAGTGGAAATCATGGATTTTGGTGAGAAGCGTTTAAGGCGAAGTCGTATTCCAATCGTCAGGGTGCGTTAGGAGACAAAACGGGGACCCGAGTTTACTTGGGAACGAGAAGACTCAATGCGCGAAAAGTACCCGCATCTCTTTCCGGTTACCACTACTACTTAAATTTCGGGATGAAATTTCTAAAAGTAGGGGATACTGTAACATTTGTGTAAATCGGGTTTCGAAAACCCGCCTCATTTTTATCAATCAAAGTGTATTTACTTATGTCGTTCGATTATTTTATTTATTGTTTAAACTATTAAATTATTCCATATATATATATAAGGTTTAAAGTTATCTTAATAAAATAATATAATCAATTAAATAATAAATATTTATAATTAATAGATAATTAAAAGGCTTAATAAAAACAATTAAAGAAAATAGGTTTTTTTTTAAAATGGGTGAACCGGGAATTGAACCCGGGTTCCCCGGATGCACACACACCACAGACACCATTACGCTGCACACACTAGATGCGCTATCTTTAGAATCTTATTCCTCTTATATTCAAATTAAATGGCACCCTGCAACATCCGCAAATCTCCTCGCCGGAGATCTCGGCAAATCACGCGTATGCCTCAACATAGACAACTGGCTAAGCGTATTTTTGGTAAATTCTTTGATTGAAATCACTGGCAATCAATCCGAAACCAATTCACATAAATGGAGCCTTCAAACATCCCTATATATACTAGTCGAAAACTCTCAATCAAAACTCGCTCAATACATTCTAATCACATTTTTCCTCTGCTCAACACCCTCCCCTCTGTTCAACCGGAAAACGCAGTCGTTCACCGGAATTCAACCGCCGGAAATCGTGATTCTCCACTTCTGTTCTACGGTAGACTTTTGCTCTTTTCTTTTGAATATTACTTAATTATCATAGCGTACTGATGATTTAATCGGTGATGAATCAAATTAAAACGGGCGGGTATAGTTTTGGGTAAATTCAAACTGAAGAAGACGAAGCAAAAACTCATGTTTTATATATTTTAATTTTAAGATTTAACTAGGTTAGACACACAGTCCAGTGGTGGACTGTGTGCAAATATACCCGCATGTCACACGTTCAATCCCACACACACACTGGCTCGACTAATTTAAACCCCCTTTTTAATCCATCATTCCAGTATACACTTAATCAGTATATTATTAGTATAATTAAACTTCAGGTATTTGCGGGTTAGACACCCAGCCCAGTTGGTCGGGCTGGGTGCAAATGATAGACACTATGCATAATTTTATTTAAATAAACATAAAAATCAATTATACATTTGCTCACATGTGATTTATGCATAATTTGCTTTTAAATAAACATAAAAATCAATTATTTAAATGTTTTATCAAGGTTCACTCGCTAACTTTTGTTGACCCAAAATTTCCTCTGTTTTACACATGATACAGGTGATCAAGCTGAGGAAAGGAACACTTAGGATGGCCTAGAAGAATAAACAAGTTATTTCATTGGAACAAGCATTTAGATTTTTATTGTGTTTGTATGAAATTTTGTTGGATATTTAAATTTCAATTTGAATTTAATAAATATGAAACTTCTTAGTAAATATCATGAGTTTTGGTGATAACCCAATCATGCCCCGACTTTTTTTCCGCTGCGGGTCGGGGTGTGACAATAACACTGTCATATATATATATATATATATATATATATATATATATAATATATATATATATATATATATATATATATATATATATATATATATATATATATACTAGAAGAGTGCCCGCGCGATGCAATGGAAAACACAGACACTATCAGGGTGTGTATGGTTCGGCTGGTTCAACTATTACCCTCAACCGAAGCCAAAATCGAAGATATCCATAAGTCTATTTTATCAACCAATCAGTTTTTAGTTAACAAGTTCGGTTCATTCGGTTAGATTAATAATTTCGGTGTTTTTTAATTTAGGTTAATAGGCAAAATGAAACTTTGGCTAAAATTTTTGCTTAAAAATACATAAAAATTGAAGTTTAAATACATTAAATGAAAGTATAATTACTTGAAACAGAAGTATAAATACATGAAATGAAGGTGTAAAATATGAAATACATGAACTACGTGTATAAAAGATAGAAATATATGAAAATATGAATGTTTCGGTTCGATTAGTTTTGATTAAACGAGGGTAAAAAAACTGAAATTTTTGGTTACGTCGATTTTCGGTTAATCAGCTATTAATTAATGCAGTTTTTGGTTGATTTCAGCTTGATTATGTCTGTTTCAGTTCGATTTCGGTTAAGGATTAAGTTATTGCTCACCTTATGTAACATATCATTTTTTTCTATATCAATGCTATACTCAAATTAAAGAGAATAAAATATTCGCTTTTAGGGCGTAATTTGAAACAATATATTAAGGTACACAAAATTTAATACTGTTTAAAAATCATGGAGGTAATTAGTTTTTTATAAGAGGATAAAGTGTAACTAATAATTAATTAATCAGAATCTATTAAAGATAATGGATTGAAATGTAATAAAATGGGAGATTTAATGAAATTAGTGTTTGAAAGACTAATTTACCTTTATTTTAGGGTTGAACTTTATGCATTAAATAAAAAAAGTTTTTAACATTTAGATATTTTAAAATACCCCTTACTTATATAAATATATATAGGGAGGAGATCATGAGAAAACTAAATACACTTTACTTCATTTTGGGAGTGGCGGTGTGGGGTTGGGTTAAGGGGTTTAGGTTTTTTTTTCGTATTAATGCACATGTGTAGTACTTATTATTATTTTTTTTAATTTCTTAAAAATTAAAAATAGCAAATTTTAGGAAAAAAAATTGAAAAAAATTGGTGTGTTTTTTGAGGCTTTTTAGGTAATTTTTTTGTTTTCTCATTTAAATTTGTTTTTTCATGATTCGTCCCATATATATATGGTAGGGATCCTAAAAGAAGTCCATCCTATTTGAGAAATATTTTAGACCACACATTTCCCTAAACTTTTCGTAATATACACATACGTATAGTTTAAAATTCACTATATACAAATATGTATATTGTCAAATCTTGAATTATACACACACATATATATATAGTTAACTTTAAACTATACTTATGTGTATATTACGGAAAGTTTAGGAAAAGTGTGTGGTACATAATCCTTCTTAAGTTTCTTAATTAGCCTAATGCTTCTCACACGATCCTAACCCTATATATATATATATATATATATATATATATTGGGCTCGGTTCAAATGAGAACTACCACGAGTTGTGAAAACCGTGAGAACTTTTTCTTTCCGCTTCAGTTGGGCCAAAATTTTTTTGCACAAACGTATGAAAATATTATAAACACATCTGTAAAAAATAAAAAAATTGTCGAGTCGATAGTTTTGACTGATGCAAGTTTTTTTACGCGCTGGTATAAATTTTGTACGAAGATAAATATTTTTTGTACGCCTCATGTAAATGTGGGTATGTGGCATTTTTTTCAAATTTTTTTTTTGCTTAGACACGTGATTTTTTTATGACTTTTGAGAAAAAATTTTTGGGAAAACCATTTGGATGATCTAGTTCTCGTGGTTCTCACAATTCAAGGTGATTCGTATTTTAACTCATCCATATATATATATATATATATATATATACATGGTGAGAGTTGGCTACAAAGTCTATTTTTCCTATAAAGTGTAAAAAGTCATAAAACGCTATTATGTCAAACATAAAACATACTCAAATCCCACATATACCATAGTGAAGAAATCTAAAACACCATATTTGTGGGTTTTGTTTTGTTGAATGATAAGGCTTTAATTATCGAATGACTAACATTAGTGTGTTTTATGTTGATGATCATGTTATGATTTATATTCATAGTTCTACGATGGTGTGTTTGAAGTTTTTATGAAGTGTTAGAGTGTTTGAATATGGTGTTTTAGTAAGCTTCATTCTCTTAATTCTCTTATTTGTGGATTTTAAGTGTGTTTATGGCTAAAATTGTGATCTTTTATGACTCTGTACACTTTTTAGGAAAAATGGACTTTGTAGTTGAACCCCACCACACACATATATATATATATATATATATATATATATATATATAGGGAGAGAATCCTAAGAAAACTAAATATAAATGAGAAAACTAAAAAACTAACTAAAAAAAGCCTAAAAAACATACCAATTTTTTTTATAAAAAATTGCTACTTTTTATGTATATAAAACTTTTTTTCAAAAAAAAAAACTTGTACTCACATGTGCATTATATGTTTAGATTTAGCTTTTGAGTTTAGTTTAATTTTCAATGTTAGGTTTTTAGGGATTTAGGATTAGAATTAGGTTTTTGAGTGTGAGGGAATGAGGTTTAGGTTTATTGGGGGGGGGGGGGGGGGTTAGGTTTTTTGAGAGGTGCGGGTGGGGGGTTTAGATTTTTTGGGGGTTTACGTTTAGGGTTTCGTTTTAGGTTTTTTTTAGTGGGGTGGGGGGGGGGGGGGGGTTAGGCTTTTGGTAGGAGAGTGGATTTAATTTTTTTTATGGGTGGAGAGTTTAGGTTTTTGGGGTGTCGGTGGGAGAGGGTGAGTTAGGTGGTTTAGGCTTTTTAATATTGATGCGCGTATGCAGTACAAATTTAAAAAAAAAATATATTATATATAGCAATTTTTATTAAAAAAATTATACATTTTTTAAGTTTTTTTAGTTAGTTTTATATATATATATGTGTGTGTGTTGTGTGTGTTTAAAAATTCAACCCAAAACAAACCCAACTCATCAACCCAATACGATTGATACTTTTAGGTGAATCAGTCTTAACTCTTTGAAGTGCCGGATAATTACATTTACAGATTAAAGAAAACAAGTATTATGTAACACGAAACTTTTCTATAGTGTCACGTGAAACTGATATGATTACATACAATAATCAGGCTATTTTCTAAAAGTTAAAAGTGAAATATATTACAACTTGAAATTAAAAAAAACATCACATTTATTAAAACACACAACATTAAATAATCCACCAATCACACCATTTTTTGTTACATATGTGTCTAGAACATCAAGATCATCCTATAAAGCCAACACTCTCTTTTCTTTGATCCTTCAATCCATCACAATTCACATCAATGGATGACAATTTTTTCATCCAACAATACCACCCCACCTTCGATTACTCGCCCGAATCATGGGATGAACTCCTGTTCCACCACAATTCGCTCCCGTTTAATCTCAATGATTCCGAAGACATGCTCCTTTTTGACATGTTGGCAGCCTACCACGGCCCATCAATAGCTGATCAATCATCAGAATTCAATTCCTCAACCGTCAAAGAAGAAGAAGTAACCTCGGGTTCCAAATTGGAGAAACCCAAGAAGGAGAAGGCCTATAGGGGAGTAAGAAGGCGTCCGTGGGGGAAATTCGCAGCCGAGATAAGAGATTCTACTCGACGTGGAATTCGGGTGTGGCTAGGAACGTTTGATAGCGCTGAGGCGGCTGCCATGGCTTATGATCAAGCCGCATTTTCAATGAGAGGGACCGCGGCTGTTTTGAACTTTCCTGCGGATAGAGTGAAGGAGTCGTTGCAAGAGATGAAATACAGGTTTGAAGAAGGGTGTTCGCCGGTTGTGGCGATGAAGAAATGCTACTCCATGAGGAAAAGCCCGGTTGGCCGAAAAAATAAAAAAGTTGTTTGTTCGGCAGAAGAAAAGAATTTAGTGGTTTTTTGAGGATTTGGGGGAGGGTTATCTTGAACAATTGTTGACTTCTTCGGAAAGTAGTACAATGATCTCTTGGTGCTAGCTATAGATTATGTGTAATGAATGATAAAATCATTGTGCCCATTTGATGGTCATATGTTTGATTCAAAGAGTATAGATGATAAAAATATCATTGGATAATGTTTACATGTTTGTTGCTAGCTATAAGATGGTAGTGACGATATAAGTTGGCTAATTAGTGGCAAAAACTTATTTTCCACAATGTATGAACTAGCTCAAATTATATTAAACGTGATATAAGTGTGGTGGACCGATGTTCTCTTTTTAGATGACAAATCGTTTAATATTTCTATCGGTATCATCTCATATTGTGTCGTATCTTTGGTTGGTAACTCTTAGGCCATAACCATTAATTAAAGAGTCAAGAAGCTTGTCTTTTTTATATAAAGTCCATCTCAATATATTAAAAGTGAGAGAAGAAAAGATGTGTTTATTGAGTAACATAACCCTAAGTGTTATGAAACCACGCCTACATCTTCATTACTTTTTACTATTATTTATATGAAATGATTACAACCGATAATGATTCACTGAATTGTTATCGTTGATAAACTTTATACAAAAAGTAGCATCACTTAAACTAAATCTTCATTACTTTTACTATTATTTTAACTAGCGTAGTAGACCCCGCACGTTACGCAGGAACGCATTGGAATTCATAATCTATAGCAAATCATGACAACGGACAAATAAATTTGTAAAATTAATTCAAATGATATCTTAGTGGGTTATGATATTTGTACCGTAACTCGGCTGTAAACATCAAAATAATAACAAAAGGTAAGACAATATAGTAAATAACAACAGTAAAAAAAAGGTAAACGAAAAAGAAAACGATAGAAACTCGTCGGTTTCGGCGCGTTCGTTATAGCAAAGAAAAAAAAGTAAAAAATATGTTCAAAAGAGTATCGGCGTGTTTGTTAAAATATATTAAACTAAAAAATACTTGCCGCACTAGTTATAGCAAAAAAAAGAAAAATTAAAAAATATGTCTAAAACGATATTAAAGTGTTCGTTAAAAAAACCATTTATAGGTAGAAAAGTAATTTGTTAAAGTAAAAGAACAAAAAATACAATAGTTAAACTACATGGGTTGTAAATGAAAAAAATTAAACTAAATGACGAAATAGAATAAAATATAAAAATTTTAATAAACTTATAAAACATGCATTAGATGTAGTATAATACTATTTATCTTTAAGATGTTTTATATTATATTATATATATATATATATATATATATATATAAATTTTAGTCTATAACCATTAATATCATTATTACTTCAAGGTAATTGACATATTGAAATAAACGAGGAATGTGGTGAACTGTTTGCAATAACTAAAAAAAATAAGTTTGTTTGATCAAGATGATAGAATCACTCAAAATTAATACTTTATATTTCCTCTAAAATCCTTTAATTTTTTATCATTTTATCTCACCAGTCATAACCATCACCGACCACCATCCACACCCACCGCCAACACCACCACTCACCACCATCGGCACCCCCGTCACTCCACGATGTCGCCGCCACTCGCGAACCACCACAACCCACCACCGTTGATAAACGCCAATCCGCCACCACCACATACCACTGCAACTCCCCGTCGCTGCTGCCACTTGTCGTCGCCACCACCGTTGCTGCCGCCACCGACACCCCCACGACCTCCACCAACCACACACCACCACCAATGCCTACTACCAATACCTACCGCCATCCTCGCAACCTGCCATTGCCACCAACCACCGCCACAATCCACCCGCCACCCACTATGACCACCCACTACCACCACCCACCGCCAATTTTATTCCTTCGTCTTTTTCTGTCTGCCAAACAACATAAAGTAGTAATTTAATTCATTTCACACATGGTAACAAAACAACACCATGAAATAGTAATGATATTTTTCATTCTTTTGTCTATTCTGTTTTCCCATACCAAAAAGACTAACTATTTACAAAATTAATAAAAAAAATTTAAGAATTATAAACGATATTTTGATAGTAAATATATTTAAAAAAGGATAGAATACAAAGAGGTGAAATAAGAAAAATGAGACAGAAAACTCTTAGACTCACGTAATCATAACAAATTCCACAACTAGCTAGTTATTATTTCAAGTTTCGCGGCTTCACACTGTTGCAAAATATTCAAGAGTAGAACCCATTGAGTCGGATGAACTAGATGAGTCGGGTGGAAACGTACTTAGACTCTCCATACCCTCCATTGGTATATTTCAAAAGTTTATGAGAACTAAATAGGAGATTTTTATAGAGTTGAGAGAAAATTTGTAAAGTGAGTATGTGTTAACAATATAAGTAAGGTTGAATATTTATGGAGTGCAGATAATTTTTTTTTGTTGTAATAGTCATATGGCCACTTGAATAATTTTTCCACAGCCTGCGATAGCCATCACGGCCAACATCATCGTCATCGGGCCATCACGGCCTTCACGCTTGCGATAAGAGGGTACCTGGTGTACCCTTAGCCTCTTGGCCATTAAATCTAATCAAGTTTTGAACCAAACAAAAAACAAGTTAACAAACTTATCAATTTCTATATGAAATTGAGAAACATATAATTTATTATCTTTAAAAACCAATGACATAATAACTTCGTGTTACGGCACAAAGGAAGTCAGTCTGTTTCGTTGAACACCTTACAGTAAATGAGAAGCAAAACCCAAAAAGTATAACATGTTTGGTTAATTATTTGAAAAGTGATTAAATAATTATTTAGTTAAATTTAAATTAAATAAAAAGCTATATTTAAAAAAATAAGATTTAAAATTAAAATTAAAACAAACAGAAAAAGAATCAAAAAATAAAAGAATTAAAAAATAAAAAAGAAAAATGGATGAGGGGTAAAAATCAACAAAATCGGATGGAGAGGGAAAAATACTATATTAAAATTTAATATATATTTTTTTTTGGATTTTTTGGTGTAATTAAAATTAAAAAATAATTATATTAACGTACGAATAGTTATTAACGGTTTAATAAGAAAAGATAATTCCAAATTTAGCCTTAATTTACATTATTTCATGTTTAATATTTTTATATATGATAGGTATTACAAAAATATCACTCGATTAATCTCATCCATTTAAAAGAATCATCCAATGGCCTAGATGTCTTCTTAGGCATTTTATAGAAAATATTCTTTTTAGCCATACTTCATCCTATATATGTGCGTGTACGCACGATCCCGTACATGTAATACAAAACTAAATTTAAGTAGAGAATTGTAATAATCACATAAACATGCGTATTTATTGTTCAATTTAAGTAGAAATTGTAATAATCACATAAACATGTGTATTTATTGTATTGATTTTAGTACACAACCACTTATCTTTAGCTCTCACACAATACATCCAGCCAAGTTCGATTATGATTTTTTCTTAAGAACAATCTAATCGTCTTGTAATTTTACACCAATGTCTACCACGAGACTTGACCCTCGACCTTTTAGAGAAGGACACCAATTTGCAAACCTAAACACCAAACAATGTTAAAATAGACATACTTCTTGACTATTTTAAGATTATGACCTCTAAGGAGTACCAACTAAAAACATGACGATATATTAGATGATACTAGTAAACATTAAACGAGTTGTTACCTAAAAGAGAACATCGGTCCACCATGATTGTATCACTTTTATTACGTTTAAAATAAATTGAGCTTGTTATACATCATAGAACATGAGTTTTTCATGACTAGAAATAAACATTTAAACACAATCCAACGATACTTCTATCATCTTTAGTTCTTTACTCTTTGTATCAACATATGGCCATTAAACGGGCACAAGGATTTGATCATAAAACTAACAAAGAGAACTAAACTTCGAATTTACAAACACATAATGTTTGGTTCATAAAACTTAATCAAATTTACAAGATTTTAAGGTTTCGTGTACGAGGCTTAATTTTTGAAGATGAAACTTCTATCATACAATATTTAACCATAAGATTATAATTAAAAATGGGGATGACAAAACATACTCCATCAGTGACGGATCTAACCAAAAATTTAGGGTATCCTAAACTTTTCTTTTTTTTGTACACTACGTGGACGGAGTTGAGAGGTAATTTTACACTACGGAAACAGAGTTAAAAAGTAACTCATACTACTCCTGATTGTACACTACCTCTGCCCTGTACTCCACTCTCTAAATTTTCATCATACTCCGCTTGAAAATATCAAATCAGCACAGATCACCAAGAAATCATAGTAATACTACTACTACTTTCTGAAGAAGTCAACAATTGTTCAGAATAATCGGCCCCCAAGTCCTCAAAAACCACTAAATTCTTTTCTTCTGCCGAACAAACAACTTTTTTATTTTTTCGGCCAACCGGTCTTTTCCTCATGGAGTGGCGTTTCTTCATCGCCACAACGGGCGAGCACCCTTCTTCAAACCCGTATTTCATCTCTTGCAACGACTCCTTCACTCGATCCGCAGGGAAGTTCAAAACAGCCGCGGTCCCTCTCATTGAAAACGCGGCTTGATCATAAGCCATGGCAGCTGCCTCAGCGCTATCAAACGTTCCTAGCCACACCCGGATTCCACGTCGAGTAGAATCTCTTATCTCGGCTGCGAATTTCCCCCACGGGCGCCTTCTTACTCCCCTATAGGCCTTCTCCTTCTCGGGTTTCTCCAATTTGGAACCCGAGGTTACTTCTTCTTCTTTGACGGTTGAGGAATCGGATTCTGATGATTGATCAGCTATTGACGGGCTGTGGTTCGCTGCCAACATGTCGAAAAGAAGCATGTCTTCGGAATCGTTGAGATTGAAGGGGAGTGAATTATGTTGAAAGAGGAGTTCATCCCATGAGTAGGATGATTCTGGTGAGTGATTGAAATGGGGATGGTTTTGATGAGTGGAAAAAGGGTTTGCCATTTGTTTGAATTGTGGAGTGAAGGATCAAAGAAAATAGAGTATTGGTGCCTTTATATATTGTAGGAAGATCTTGATGTTCTAGACACATTTCTAACTAGAAATGGAGTGATTGGTGGGTTGTTTAATATTCTGTGTTTTGATTAATGTAAGGATTTTTTTTATTTATTTAAGTTGTTATATACTTCACTTTTACCTTTTAGGCAAAAGCTTTTGATTATTGTATGAAATTCACGTGACGAGTAAAAAGTCTAGTGTTACATAAAATTTAATACTCGGTTTTTTAGTAAAATTCCCAAATCGTCCTTTAGGTTTAGGCAGATTTGACTATTCCATCTAATTTTTTTTTCTTACAACTAAATAACTGAGGTTTGTAATTTATTATTATTTATGTCTAATTGGCAAACTCAGTTTGTTTATTATCTTAACTCACATGTACTTTTATCTTTTTATCTATATATTTTGTTTTTCTATTTATTTTCAGTTCTTTACTTTTAAATGGGATGGAGGTGTTTCCAGCAGGGTTGTTTTGCGGTGGAGGTGATGCGGCGATGATGGTTATTGTGTGTTGAACAAGTGGTGGTTGGTGGTGGTTTTATAGTTTCATCAAAGTGGTAGCATAGCGATGAAGAAAAAGTGGGTCCCGCATTTTTTAGTTTAATACCTAAAGAACTTGTACATTCTATTTAAAATTATATACATTGAGTAAAAAGACTAAATGATCATTTGACTTAGCATAAATTTTTGATGGGGTTAAGGAATTAGGTGTTAATAGCAATAACTTGCAATCATTAGGTGTCTATATGTATTTTTATGTTATGTATCTACCTGGCACTTGCGTTACACTAATTCATCTAAGGGTGTTGATTATGTCTGATTATTAGGTTGACTTCAATTCTAACCAGATCCATATATACAGGGGAGATTTTATTACGGAACACTAAAAAAGTAAAGAATTAGGGAACCATGAATTTAACATGTTAAAATTTTCAACTTCTAATATAAAAAATCAATTTTTTGTTCAAAAAATCCGGAGCTTTAGCATATAAATATATGTAGAAGTATTTTTAATAAACTGATAATACAATGTTCCTTGGTTCCTCGATTTTTTAGTGTTCCCCACTGAACCACACACACACACACTATATATATATATATATATATAAACTATTCTAATAAAAAATCATATTTGTAAAAAAAATTACTGCTTTTTAACTTTTTTTTGTTTTTTTATTAAAGGCTTCTACATGTATTTATATGCAAAAGCTTAGAATTATTTTAAATTTGTTTATTTTTAACATTTAAGTTGAATTTTAACATGTAAAATGCATGATTCGTTGTTCCCCGCTTTATTAGTGTTTCCTATTGAACCCAACTCTATATATATATGAGAGGATTCAATGGGATTAAAAATGTGGGAAACCGAGGAACCAATCATTTAACATGTTAAAGATATTATAAAACTTCAATTTAATATGTTAATAATTATTTTTTTCCAAAATTATTTGCATATAAATACATGTAGAATCCCTTTTAATAATAAATTTTAAAAACTAAAAAAAGCTTATAAACAGATAAACATGTAAATAATATTTTTTTATTGAAAAAGCTTTCACATATCTTTATACCTAAAAGCTTCTAAAACAATTTTGGAAATTGTTTTAGCATTTTAAATTGAAAATTTATTATATTTATTAACATATTAAATGCATGGTTGCTCGGTTCCCCACCTTTTAGTGTTCCCCGTATAGGGTGAAGATCATTTAGGAATTACGATTTATCGCAAGAATCATGAGAACTGATATGAACACAACCAAAACTACTTTAAAAAGTTAAAAAAACACATTTTTTTATTATTTTCCATTAAAATCGTAACTTTTTGTCAATAATTTTTTTAATTCAAATAAAAAATACTGATGTACATGTGCATATGTCATATTTGTTTGACAACTCCTATACAATATCCCTTCCATCTACACTACCATCCATAATACATTATCTATATTATACAATTTCTCTACACTACCATTAGTAATACATTACCAATATGTATAATATTTCAAACTATATACATGTGCATCGCCAACCTTTCATACCATACCAAAAAAATATTGAATCATAAGCAGACGAATATAACCAAACCGTCAACCACCAGATAAAATTAACCAAAATATGCATACAAATGACAACATCAGGAAAATTATAAAGTGATGCACATATGCATCTCTTCCCAACTACATCATTAAATATTAAACAACCTTTGATTAACCATTACGTCATCATCCTCCGTAGCATCTGAATTTTTTTTACGCTTTATTCCTGGGTTCCAAAACAAAAGTTATCTTCTTCACTTTTTTTTTTCCATTTATTGATCTACAATAATAAACAACCCATAAAATAACCAAACATAGAAACGTAATGCATATGTGCATTAACATTAATTCTCTCATTAGCGTATAAACTATTCAGATGTGCATCAATATGAATGGCCTTAATGATTTTATAAAAATATTTATAGAGGTTTTAATTTTATAAATTAAATCTAATGAATTAGATTGGATTTTTATGGATTGATTTGATTAATCAACCACTAGATTAGTGACTCCACATGTTACTTTAATCTCGTATATATTATAGTTATAACTTCATTTGAACAACCTAGTTTCTTAACTCAAACTCAGGGATTTCAAACACACCATTGATCGGATTTTTCTATCTATCAATCCAAATTGATAAATGGGTTTTATACCCCACCAAAACCAAGTAATATGCACGTAAACATGATTGAGGGAGAATTCATCGATGCAAATTTCGTGCCTTAGAAGTTCGTAAGATCAAATTAGGAGTTTCTGGTGAGTTGGATACGAATTAGTCTTGGGGGAAAGACGAAAATGGATTGGAGGGAGGGAATGGAGGTGAAAAAGGATTGAAGGATTGAACGAAGGGTACTCAATATTCTGGGATGTTTTGATTGTATAATATTACGGATGGTAATGTAGATGAAAAAGAATTGTATAATATTGATAATATATTATGGATGGTAGTGTAGATGGAAGAGAAATTGTATAGGTGTTATCAAGAAATGTGACAAATGCACATGTGCCTCAGTAAGTGTTATACGGATTATAAAAAATTCAAAAAAAAATTATTATTAAAAAGTTGCAATTTTAATGGATTTTTAAATAAAAAAATTGTATGTTTTTTAAGCTTTTTTAAATAGTCTTGGTTGTGTTCACACTGGTTCTGGTGATTCTCGCCCTAAAGTTGGTTCGCAAATAACCCTAATATATATATATATATATATATGTGTGTGTGTGTGTGTGTGTGTGGTGAGGTTTTAGAGTGAACATTAGTGTTTTTGCGAACTAAGCGAGCGAATCCTGACCAATGATTTACACACATGTGTAGCTTGGGATTTCATCATCAAATCTTAAAATACGCTAGTGTATTTCATCATCAAATCTTGACCATTGATTACAGACGTGTATGACCAGGATTAGTTCGCTTAGTTCGCAAATATGCTAGTGTTCACTCTTATATCTAATCGTACACACACACACATATATATATATGTATATATATATATTATATATATATATATATATATATATATATATATATTCAATCATGCCGTGTCAGGTTAACTTATTTAATAAATGATCGTAAAACCAATCAAAACTTGTTATTTTTCATGTCGTGTTAACAATCATTAACCCTACATGCACCAAACATTACTTTTTCACTATTTCATACACTAGATTTCTGTTGGGAAAAAAATGTTCATAGATTCAGAAGAGTAATATCATTAAAAAATTTTGGATCCACTATTGAGTTTACATTTAATTCTAGTGTATTAAATTCAGTTATATGCACAATAAATTGACATAAACTTTGATTTGTAAGTTTTGTCACTAGATTTCTATTGGGAAAAAAATGTTCATAGATTCAGAAGAGTAATATCATTAAAAAATTTTGGATCCACTGTTGAGTTTACATTTAATTCTAGTGTATTAAATTCAGTTATATGCACAATAAATTGACAAAAACTTTGATTTGTAAGTTTTGTCACTAATCATGTTTTTTGTTTTTGTGTTGTTTAGGTATTTTGTGAAGAAAATTTATTCTGATTTAAAATCTAAAGGAAATAATAATTTTAAAATTTTATATCTAAATGATTTGATTGTTGTCACTCTTAGATTAAAATAATCAACTTAGGATGAAAATTTGTTGATAATTTCGTGTTGACAATTCAGAACTAATGTACATTTACATAATTATCATCTTCAGTTTCAACTAAACGAGTATTCTATTGTATGTTTCTTAGGCTAGTGTTATCGGATTATGTCCTTACCACGGTGGTAGTGATTTGATGTTAAACATTGTTACTTGGGGCGGTGTCAAAGGTGAAAAGAGGAGGGGCCTTGAGCTGCACTACCCTAGTACACCAACCAATCAGATACGATCATTTATTTTTTTTGTTAATTTTTTTATTTAATATCATTTTAATAGGTGATGGATTATCAAAACTTGTAAAATCATTGCATGTTAAAGATGAAAAACACTAAGTGAGAGCTTATGACTACGTAGTAGTAAAGTGACATACGTTTTATGCTATTGCAATGAACATTTGTGAAACGCTAACACACGCTCTTAATTTAGTCTTTTGAGTCAATAATTATTTTGGAAAAATATCTAATCAAACTTAGGCCATGCATAGTGGTAACCTCTCGTAACCTCTTGTGATGTAGGGTTAGACGACACGTGACAAATGCGTAAGAAAGGGGGTTTATATAACTCGAGAGTGTAGTGGTTAACCCGTAATATATTTAGGGTTTAGGGGTTAAGCTTTATGGTTTATGGTGAAGAGATCCTAGTTAGAATTCGACAAAACGATTCCAATGCCGCTGAAATGAGTCCAGTCAGAGTTCGTTTAAGTCGATTCCTCACTGTTCCTCACTTTTTAGCGTCCCCAATAAACCTTCCCCTATCTATGTATATATATGTGTGTGTGAGAAACCTTAGTGTAGCGCCGCTATAATTTTCGCAAGAATGTCCGGAATCCGCCTTATAACGTCCCTCAAGACAGTGTGTCGTAGCTTCATAGGGCACCATGTTCTACTTTGACGTGATACAACCTACCACTACACAGAGACTTATGGTTAGGAATTTACCATATATACAAAGAGAAGTTAGGGGAATAGTGACTGGCAGCTGTGTGGCACTTCCCCATAGGTCAAACCAATTTACGATTTTATTCCCAGTTAAAAATTACGGTTTCACCCTCTGTTTAAAATTACGTTTTCGGCCTAGCAAAAAAATTATGCTTTTGTCCATTGCTCCAAATTACGAATTTGCCCGATAGTTCAAAATTACGTTTTTGAGCCCCGTCCAAAATAAAATTATGCTTTTGCCTAATAATTCAAAATTACGTTCTTGCGCCCGTCCAAAATAAAATTATGCTTTTGCCCGTAACTCAAAATTACTATTTTGCCCTTAGTAAAAAATTATGATTTTACTCCACTTTAAAATTAAATTATGATTTTGCATTCGGCTTAAAATTACAATTTTGCTCCAACCTTAAAATTACAATTTTGCTCTAAGCTTAAAATTACGATTTTGCCCTCATTTCAATATTCTGATTTCACCCCATTTATTTTGCCCCCAATTAAAAAGTGTACTCTTGTCATCGTTTTAGTTTTTTTTAAGTGTAAGATAGCTGCCTCGCACTTTCCCATTGGTCAGCCAAATTACTATTTTGCCCCGTTCGAATTTACACCTTTGCCATCGGTTTTCTTTTTTCTTTCTCCTAGCCAAATTACAATTTTGCCCCAGTTCAAATTTACAGTTTTGTCATCACTTATGTTTTTTCCTCTGTAAGTTACGATTTTGCCCCGGTGTAAAATTACAGTCCTGTCATCGTTTTAGTTTTTTTTTTTAAACTATGGTAGTGTTTTGTTTTAATTCGTTGACTCGGTGTAATTTTATTCATGCCAGACGGCTGCCTGGCACACGTTTATTTGTTCTGAAAAAATACAATTTTACCTTAGTTTAAAATTATAGTGTTTCTATCGTTTTAGTTTATTTTTAGCAAAAGTAAGTCTTATTTTGTTTTAATTGTTTGACTCGATATAATTTCTTTTTAAGATCGTATTATGAGTAATTAATACAGGTAACCAAAACCCAAACACACATACTATAAAGGAGAATTATTTAACTTAATGTCTTGCAACAACGACAGAGTAAAATCTAGTTCAGGATACAATGTAGAGTGTTTGACTAATATTAAGTACAAGTTGTTTTTATCCTAACGAATGGTCAAATCTTGTGAAACAAAATATATCATAATTTTATATATTTTCTAGAAATAACAACGAAAAGCCCTGTTAATGACAACGAAAAGCCTTGTTAAGAGATAAGTCTTCATCATCATTTTTGTTGGTTGATTATAAGAATCGTTTTCATCTTAATATAATCAATCAGTAATTTATAATTGTAATTTAAGTGCATATTATATCATAAATAATTTTGGTGATTATTAAGTTATCGCCTTGAGTTTGACTACACAAAAAAAACCATAACGGGTGCTCATTAATGACGTGAATAGAGGTGTTATAATGTGATAATGTATGTATGTATTTGTTTATAAAAAATAAATCATCCGAATTTAAATAAATGAGTCGGCTTTAATCGAAAGTCATTAATTCAAAGTTTGAGTAGGCTCGATCGAAAGGCATTAATTCAAAATCAAGTCAGGAATTCGGATTCATAAATAAGGACCCGACTCAAATATTTGAACCACAATTTCGATATTTCAATCCCGATCAAATTGACTTTCAAATTTTTTCGTGTTCGAGTCGAAAATCGAACACTATTAGATGTGGACAAGCATTTATTTACAAGTAGTTTAGGTTTGTTAAATACTGGTTAGTGTTTCGTTCGTGACAAAATGTTATGCGCTAGCTAGAATTTTACCAGAGTAGGCTTTCGGGCGACTAGTTTCCTTTATAATTGATGATGGACTGGATCAACAACGTTGTCTGTATTTACATACGTGAATCACCTTCTGCCAATAAGTATACTCGAGTGGTTGGGCGTTGTTCTATATATGCTAGTCAAATTAGCAAATAGTGCAATAGATTCTAGAATCACAAAATTAGGATGGTTTTATTTGAATGTACTACAAATATTCTGTTTTATGAAGATGTAAAGAAGTTAGTATTTTCCAAAGACATAAGTAATAGATCCAGAAAAAAATGTATATATAGAGATGCATGAAGTACAAGAGTTATGATTATAGTCATGGCTATGGAAATAGAAATTGGAAAGAACACCATTTTTGACGGCATTTATTTATCAACACCATTTTTGTGCCAAATGACGCAAGGCGGCGGTCAGACCAAGATTTGACGGCATTTATCTATCAACACCATTTTTGTGCCAAGTTCTTCTCACCTGGACTATAGATAAGTTTGTCATATATATATATACGGAAGATAGATAAGTTTGTTATATATATATGGAAGTGTTTAAATGGGAACGGTAAATATTGTGAGAAGCGTGAGAATGAATGAAAAAACCATTAGAACTTGGTAAAAGACAAGTGAAATTCAAAATTTCTTTTTACACTTGTCTCTAGAAATTTAATTGACACATTTAAATTTACCTAAATTCGAAAATAAAGAAAATTTACACATGTGTAAGCTTGCCATTTACACGTGTAAATTTGTTATATTTACACATGTGTAAAAACTCTAATAAGAGTGATTTTGAAAGGAGAAATGAATTATTTGATATTATAATTTCTTTTTTTTTTGATGTTGTATTTTAAATAAAATGATGATTATATTAAAAAATTGTTTTAATTGGTTTTCTCATTTGTTCTCGCGGTTCTCACAATATTTAGCGTTCTCAAGTCACAATATATATATATATATATATATATATATATATATATATATATATATATGATTAGGATCATTTGTGAACAACTTCTTGAAAATGAACTGAGTGAACTAATCTTGACCGTTGATTATTTTTTAGATTAAAATGGTAAGATTGACATTAACCCTCTCTCTCTCTCTCTTAATTCTCTTAATTTTCTCAACTATTAATTCTCTCTCTCTCTCTCACACACACACACACTTTTAATTACTTCTCCATATTTTAAACTCATGTAGAATCAGTTGCTAATAACGTATATGAAACTCCTAACGGAACTAGGTACTTGACACCAATTGTCCCTCCCGGATTCAAACCGTATATAAACTCCTAACGGAACTAGGTCGTGGGCTACAAAATACACAGATGTATCAAAAGTCTGTACGCATCTATATATACTAACAACTGTGTATTTTGTATAGACTGATAGTTAACGAGACTGTACACACGTGTATAAACTAACAGTGGTGTATCTTCTATAAATTGATAGTTAGCGAGACTGTACACATGTGTATAAACTAACATTTGTGTATCTTGTATAAACTGATACTATCGAGACTGTACACATGTGTATACACTAACAACTGTGTATCTTGTATATACGGAAACTAGCAAGATTTAGGAATTTTGATTATATTGTTTGATAAATGTAATTTACAAAAGACGCAAATACCCTTTTGTCAATTAATTTAAAGGGAAGTTACAACATTATAATTACAATCTTCCATTGTTTAAAAATCTTTAGATGATATAATCTAATGGCTCACATTAGTTCACAAAGTTCATTCTCAACCTAGTGTTCACTCTAGAACCCTATCATATATATATATATATATGAGAACACCCATCTTTTGTGAAAACCTTGAGAACAAATCTCAGTCACTCATTTATTTCACTTATGTTTTAATTAAAAGGTAAAGTGGTAATTGAACAAATTCCCTGCAACTCTTGTGTTTCCATTATCACCTAAATTCTATTGCTCTGTTTTTTCAATCTATGCACGTCATCTTAAGTCTATGCGCATGATTTTCAATCAGGAATCTTATTCAATCGATTATGGATTGAGTGATTAATCTTAAATTATTTTGTTCTTAATTTGCAGGTACGTTATTCATTCTTTAATTATTTGAGACCTTTTTTTAGATTCATCGATTTTTGCTTAAATCGATTTTTGATTCAGCGATTAATTGTTCAATCGATTTTGGATTTACTAATTATTGTTCAATCAGTTTTTGTATCAGTTACTTTGTTTATGTATTAGGGATTTTGTTCCACGATTTTAACATTTGTTCCTATTGAGTTCGTAATATGCCCTAATTAATTTCTATTTGTTGGATTCCAAGTACAATTTATCCTAAACTATATGTAATGAATGTTGAATCACATGATTGATTGATGAAGTGGGGTTCCATGATTAAGATTGATATCAAAATCAGCCACAAATGTTATTTAAGGTTTTGTTTTTTAATTTTTACAAAGTGTAATTGTTGGGGTTATTTAAAGTAGTTGATAGTGACTACAAGCATGTGCTTATATTGTGATGTAGGTTCATCTAAGATCAGCGAAGAGGATATTGAAACTTTGTGAGGTGAACGAAGGGTTGTATATTAAGTGTTACCAATTATGATGAACAATTCAAAGATTTAGACAAAGCAAGTGTTGGGGCTGATATGAGCATTCCATTCTGTTTAGATATACACATGTGTAACTACTAATTGCTTACGTCATATCTTGTTTAGATTTTCACATGTGGAACTGTTATTCTTTTTTTTGTAAAAGGGTACTTCCTTGATACAAAATTTCAAGATAAAATAATACATTTTGAATGCGTGTAGACTTGGTAGAACGAAATTGGCGAGCGTATAACAAATTAATTGACACGAGTCGTATTCAAAGACTTTTAGCATCTTTTACTATTGTAAAAGACTATTTCAATATTGTAAGATAAGAGGACATG
Organism: Scalesia atractyloides; assembly: GCA_947069175.1. NCBI lineage: Eukaryota > Viridiplantae > Streptophyta > Magnoliopsida > Asterales > Asteraceae > Scalesia > Scalesia atractyloides. The sequence continues at coordinate 5,215,262 of CAMTDV010000002.1, read as the reverse complement.
TTGTCTCAAGTCTATAAGATGTTCGATTGCATGACGCAAGTGTTGGAGTTGATATGAGCATTCCATCCTGTTCAGATTTACACATATGTAACTACTAATTGTTTGCATCCTATCCTATTTAGATTTAAACATGTGTAACTGTTGTTCTATATTCTTTGTGAAAGGGTACTTCCTTGATACAAATTTTCAAGATAAATAAATACATTTCGAATGCGTGTAGACTTGGTAGAATGAAACTTGCAAGCGAGATTTTGACAAGTTAATCGACAGGAGAGTGACTCAAATAGTCGATTTGCTGGTAGGGACATGAAATGGCAAATCTCCATTTTCAAACGCAAACGTAAATGTGCATTAATCAAAGCCATGTCTTTTTTACAACTATTAGTAATACGTAATATTAAAAAAAGCAATTATGTTTCAAGCCCAAAAAATAAAAATAAAAATAAAATTTCAGGTCTAGTTGTTGCTCATGTTCCCAAGCTTTTTGCAACACCTTTTCTTTGAATTTGTTTACGTCAGAAAGAAGTATTCCTACAACACATTTCTTTGTAATTGAATGTATTTTCCATTGCTTTCCATACGACGCAAAACAAAACCCCCACAATTTGTAGTATTATCCTTTGTCGCCCCGACTAATATTAACTTTACAAGATGGTATTGCTCTAACTTATGAGTACTTATCATGTTCAACACTTCTCGGGTAGTAGACACACATGCGATTCAAAACAAAAAAAAACAATGCAATAATCAGTAGTATTTCTAGAAACCTATATCATGATCTGGATTCTAGAACTATGTATACTAGCATCCAACTTACCAACTATGTTAACAGAATCATCTTGGAAACCGAAATGGAGTGTCCTCTTCACTAAAGTTCAGATTGTTTTTCATACCAACTAAGCTAACAAAATCATCTTTGTTATCTATAACTAAAATATTTCGGTATTTTCAAATCAAAACATATTTACTTTTAACATTTACACATTTGTAAACCTTTATATCTTGTTTAAGTTTTTTAAGTACTATAATTTACAAATGTGTAAACTTTGATAAATATGCTTGATTTTGTTAACTATTAAGTTTTACACATGTGTAAACCTTCATGTCTGTGATTTACACATGTGTACTTTCCATTTCCATACTTATTTCTTTAATTATTATGATTTACACATGTGTAAGCTTTCATATTTATGCCTTTTCTTTTAACTATTTAGATTTACATATGTGTAAATCTGCATATCTATGCTTATTTTGTGAACAAAGACTTACACATGTGTAAAGGTTCATATATATACTTATTTCATTTAATTATCATGATTTACACATGTGTAAACTTTCATAATTATGCTTATTCTTTCAAACTATTATGATGTACACATGTGTAAACCTTTATATCTATACTTATTTATTTTAACTTACATGTAACGTATACTTTGTTTTCTTAAATTACAATCAGTAATGAACTACATAAATGATTGGGTAAATAAAAAAAGCATGAGAAAGATGTATCATACAGTTCATGAGATCTATGTATACAATGGAAACAAGAAAACCAACAATTATAACATAAATTAAAATTAAACAAAATATCAAATTTCCAACAATTGGTTACCCAAAATGTTCCTAAACCTAAAACTATATTTTGTAGAAAAAAATGATGCTAGAACATAAACTTAGAGGAAAGTCTACAAAAATTTAAATTCATAAATGATCATAATAACAAGTATACTAAAGTAATAAATTATTATAAAATGTAATACTTACATAAGGGTGAAACAATCTGATTAGTCAGAACTCTCAATTAACAGAGTTTTATTTATGAACCAAGAAGACACCTTGGTCATCATCCTCCCCCTATTTTCACTTTGTTCCAATCTCACCACTAAACCACCCTTTTGATTACCAAAATCATAGAAATTCACATATAATCGTCATGGATTTGGGTTATGGAAGACACAATTTGATTTGTAGATTGATTTCGTGAGGTAAATAATGAATAAGGGTTTAGGAAGATGAGATCTAATTTTGAGAAAAAGGTGAATTTGAGCGTGAATGTAATTTTACAATAATTCCCCTGTATATTTTAATTTAAGTTTCATCCCCTCTAATCTTAGCCCTTAATCTAGGATGATCTATGGATGAAAATTGTTCCTAGTGTTCTCACAAAAATCTTTGTTCTTAAGATAACCCTCCCCTATATATATATATATATATATATATATATATAGGGTGGGGTTAGTGTAAAAAAGGATGGTTTTGTGAGAAGTGTAAGAAATTTTTTAAACACTTAGATCTTGTAGTTAATGGTTGAGATAAAAAGGGTTTAAAATGTAAATTATGTTTTTTTTACTAATTTGACTATATTAGGGGTAATAATGTCTTTTTATATCATATTGTTTAAATAAAGAAACTGTCATCAACCTCAATGCACACGCAAGTTCCACCCATCCTTTTTGAACGTCAATAACTTTTTTATACGTAACTTTTAAAAAAATAAGTACACTATAATAACGAGTTTTTTTTATCTTTAATATGAATACTATATTGCTATATTTATATAGAGAAATTTTTTACATATAGCATGATATGAAGCATATTGGAATACATGTTTAAAACATAATACGAAGAACATCTACTGGAATGCAGATGTAAAACATCATACGAAGAAAATACGAAGAACAACTATTGGAATACAGGTGTACAACACCATGAATGCATATGTAAATGCAGGTGTAAAACACCATACGAAGAGCAAACGAAGAACATCTATTAAAATGTAGGTGTAAAACACTATGAATGTAGGTTTAAAACACTATACGAGGAAGACTTATTGGAATGGAAGGTGTAAAACACCACACATAATGTGCAATGCAATCATTCCAGATGTTAAAACACCATAACTGTATTACGATTCATGTGGTGATGTTTTTAGAATCTGAATGGTGTTTTATACTCTCAAAATAATCCAAATCATTCCAGAGGGTAAAACATGAAGACTGTATAGGATTTAAGCTGTGGTGTTTTTAAAATTCGTATGGTGTTTTATACCTGCGAATTAACAAAAATGTAGATACGAATTTTATGGGTTAAACAATACTTGATACCAAATTTCAAATAACAGAAAGATATGGAATATATGGTTTTCTAAAATCACTCAAAGCAATTATGGAAAGAGTTGATAATCAAAATAATTATTTTTGAAATTACTCTATTACCTTTAATCTCTAATTTTTATTAAAGACACGAGTCTTAGACGACACAAAATGGCATCCAATTTCGCTTCTCTTGCCCTCATACCTCCCAACAAAATGGGAAAGCTGAACGCATGATTCGTAGGCTCAACGAAATCATGCTATCACTACTCACTCATGCATCCCTACCACCCACTTTTTGGGTCGAAGCCCTCCACACCGCAGCATACCTTCACAACATACTCCCCACAAAACTCTTGGGTTACCACACACCAACCGTTGCCCTTTACCTTCGTAACCCTACGTATGATCATCCCTATGTGTTTTGATGCATATGCTATCCAAACAAATCTGCCACTTGCCCTCACAAAATTGCCTTTCGCCCATCACCTTGCGTTTTCCTTGGTTACGCGGCAAAGTACCGTGGTTACCGGTGCCTTGAAATTGCATCTGGGAAAGTCCTCATCTCTCGCCATGTCACATTTTATGAGACTGTCTTTCCCTACTCTTCTTCCGCTTCCAACTTCAACTCTGATTACTTTTTTCTAGATTCTAAGCCCTCCCCAACCCTCTTTACTAATATAGACTTCTTTACCCCCCCCGTCTCCCGCTATACCTATCATACACCTACTCCGTCCATCTCCCCCACTCCTCCTAGCTCAGGGGCTACACCTTCTCAACCCGGCACACCCATTACCCCCACTCATTCAACCTCACAACTCCCACCAATTCAATTCACCTATCAAGTCATGGGAGAACACAACCCAACCCAACCCGACACATATACAACCTCCTTCACCTACTCAACCATCATCACCATCCCCCAATCCCCCTCCACCACCACTATCCGAACTGTCCTTATTCTATCTGTGTCCCACCACTGGCCGATTCACCAACTGGACGTTAAAAATGCTTTCTTACACGGTGATTTAAATGAAACAAATTTCATGTTTCAACCTCCCGGCTTTGTGGATAAACAACATCCGTCCCATGTTTGTCGCTTAAGGAAGTCTTTGTATAGCCTCAAATAGACCCCACGCGCGTGGTACCACCGGTTCGCTACGTTTATTATTCAGGGTGGTTTTCGTTCCACAACAAGTGATAGTGAATTTGCATATTTGTTACTTTATGTGGATGATATTATCCTTACAACATCTAATACAACACTTTTAAAGGATATTATTAAGTCATTGTCTAGTGAATTTGCTATGACGGATCTTGGGGATTTGCATCATTTATTAGGTATTCAGGTCACTAAGACGAATGGGGCCTCCTTCTGTCCCAAGAATCCTATGCTGTTGACATTCTAGCTCATGCTGATATGCAAAACTGTAAGCCCTGCTCCACCCCAACTAATACTGATTCAATGTTTAGTGCCAATGCTGGTGATCTTCTTCCAGATGGCAGTATTTATAGGGGGTGGCTAACACTGCAACTGAAACAAGTTGGCTTCGTAATCTGCTACTTGAATTACATATTCCTACACGAGCTGCTACTATCATTTTTGTGATAATGTGTCAGCAGTCTATCTGTCTGAAAATTCGGTTCAACATCAACGCACTAAATATGTCGAAATCGACATGCATTTTGTCCGAGAGAAAGTCCGTATAAGGGATATCTGAGTTCTTCATGTTCCCGCTGACTACCAATATGCAGACATCTTCACAAAGGGCCTTCCAAAGCAACTGTTTAATCGATTCAAGGCTAGTCTGTGCATTCATCATTCTACCACTCAGACCGTGGGGCGTATTAACGACATATATTCTCTAATTCGGGAATATATATGAGCTGTAAATGTTTATATTATTATTGTTGTTGTTATTATTATTATTTTGTATAGTTTCCTTATATATAGTTTCCTAGTATAGCTGATTATATATTATTTTGGTTTGATAGTAATGAGACATTGAATATTTCAGACTTACAATTATTTCTTACACTTCTCACACTTTTGCTACATTTTACATGATCCTTAATATATATATATATATAATATATATATATATATATTAAGTAAACTTTATTAAAACACCCCTGGTCCAACCGGGTAAGAGGCCAAACAATAAACACGTACTTGACCCAAACGAGCAAGAGACCAAATTACAACATATACAAAGGAATTTTACACTAATCTTCCCATCAAATGGATTTAAAGCAAAACCTATTAACCAAATAAATCCTCTAGACTTGACTTCCCCTGTTACATATTGCGGACTGCATTTTCCATTTTAAAAGAAACCTCGTTTACTGCGTTTCCATATACACTACATTATTATAAGAATTAAACCATGGATAATCTTTTTCAATTTCTTACCCACATTTAAGAAACCGTAAGTTTCTATAAGATCTTTGACCAGGACACATAAACAGGATGGATTTGACACCATAGTCCAACACAACAATTACATAGACACCATAGTTTAACACAACGATTACATCTTTTTTTTAACGATAATTTAGGATCAGTGACGGACCACTGGAGTATCATCATGCCATCAACGGAGCCACCCGGTCATATTCATCTTCACTAAGCAATAATGCTTATACACTTATTCAGGAGAAAATCTAATAAATCTAGAAAAGCCTCTTATAAAAATCAGACTAACAACCTCATTGTCTCTAAGTCTTATCACACCTCTAAAATACTAATACGATATAACACTATACACACACTGATTATATCTAACCATTTAAATCGCACTGTAACTAAATGACAAATGTCTTTTTAAAATCTACCTTTTGTTCCATTTTTTTGTCTGCAATTATTATTATTATTATTATTATTATCATTATTATTATTATTATTATTCTTAATCTTAATCAAAGTGAACCTTTATAGGCACAAGATAGAATTAGGTGAGTTGTGTTGTCGTTTAGCGGAGGCGCGAGCCTACATGGACAAGATTAGCCAGCTAGGCTGAGGGGACCGTTTAGGTTGCCTCTTCGTGGGTTACCTTTCTTTTGTTTTTGCAAATTGTCTCTAAATATATTGCCAATTGCAATAGCCTTTTAAAGTATGAAATAACAATTCAGCTGACGAGGAGAAACCGATATCTAAATCAAAAAACAACCAACTAGCCTTGATAAACTACTTGCGGATGCCACCCGCCATGTGGTAGTATGCCAGCACGGGGAGATAAATTGTAAAAGAGGAAAGCGACGTGCAATCAATCACAGTTTGTGAATCGCTTTACCAGTGATCTCCATTAGTGGCTATCGCAGAGGAGACGTAAGGCACATGCGACAATGACATCTACCCAATCACACGTCGTGAATTCATATCCTCCTAAACCTCTACTAACGATTGACACAAATCGTTGCCTCCTCGTGGTTTACCTTTCTTTTCTTTTTGCAAATTGTCTCTAAACATATTGTCAAATTATATAATTGCAAATTAAAAGTATGAAAAATCGAATTGAAAAGAAATGTTTTTATTACGTGAGTATTTTGAATAATCAAGGTATTTACATTATAGCTGACAATCAGTAAGTACTTTTTTTTAAATAAATAGTATATTTATATTGAGACTAAAAAATACATATGGGTTAATTTTTTTTAACGACAAAGAATCTAACGTGTAAACCAACCATGCTCTATGCTATGTCCAAGGTCGACTTCTCGACCGCCATGAGACTGTGCCCCCTAATGCGTAGGAACCGGATGAAATCCGTAAACCCTCGCCTCCCCTCACCCCCGTCATGTTCGAACCCGGTATTAAAGCCTCGATTCGTCCCTTCATCCAGATATCCTTAAAAATGACCCATAAGGGAATGGAACATGCGTCTCCACTAGGAAGGATAGATCAATTAACCATTAGATCAAATTCTCATGACACATATGAGTTAATTTGAGTCCGCTAAAAACATAAACTAGTTAATTTATGTCTTGTCACATTATAAAACGATCAAAATGGTGTAGGGTTTGTGAAATTTCACTACAATTGATTACATATATAAATTACAACTACTAAAAACAATTGGTTATTTACATAAAACTCTATTTTTTGTGATATATTAGGGGTGATTAGTATATCAAATAAGATAATGGATGGGAGGTTGAGATGGTTTGAGTACGTTAATAGTAGACAGACGACGGCCATAGTTATAAATTTGGAAGCTCTTACTATCGAGGGTAAAAGAAGTACTGATAGACTGAAACTGACTTGTGAGGAGCGGACCAGGAAGGATTTTATAGGTGTTCGTTGAGACGTAGCACTAGAGTTAAGGACGTTTAGGAGGGTGGCACAGTTGAGTATTAGAGTTTTATCTAAGGAGCCTAGCTTTTTATTTCTTTTTGGTAGCCTTTGCATGTTATTATTTGCTTGTGTATTTGATATGTTAAATGTCTCTTTTATATGTTCTTACCTATTTATTGTTTGGTGGCTTTAAAAAGAATATCTTATATACCACATGTTTTTCTCTTGTTTTTAGAGTAGTTATGTGTTTATTTATGTTTCATTTGACTCTTATGGTCGGATGTGGCTTTGAAGCTGGGAAGGGGGAGTGTGGAGGGTCACTGGTAGCAGCCCTTTTATCCTTTTGGGATAAAGGCAATGCTTGCCTAAATCCCACCCTATAGGTGGGATTAAACTAGGTACGACTAGTGCTGTTGTTGATGTTGTCAACTTCGTCTCTAATTACATCCCCCTCCCCCATATAAAAAAAGAATGGTCAAGCAAATAGGTGTCTAGCAAACAAAGAATTTACAGCGATAGCCTAAAAGAGAAGTTAGGGAAGAGGTTTAGTAAAAATGCCTGGTATTTGAAGCTTGGTAGGAATGAACTTAGTGTGTAACCACCGGAGGGAATGAATTTAGGAACAAAGCGATATCCAAGACATAAACAAATGGAGTAAATTACAAAAATCATCCTTTATGTTTACACTAGATTGCAAAGTATGTCTTTGTCTTTAAGGTTGACGAATTCATACTTTATGTTTACAAACCCTTGCATCTCATGTCCTTTAGCCCTAACTTGGTTAAATAAAATGTTAGATCAGGGCATATTGGTAATTTTACTCATTTATATAAATATATTTAATAAATAAAACAAAAAACGAATTTTAGAACATTCAAAATTAGGATACATATATGAGATCCTCTCTCTCTTAACTCTCTCTCACACACACACTCTCTCTCTCTCTCTTAAGTCTCTCTCTCTCTCTTTAACAACCTTTTCTCACCACCACCACCATAGCACCACCATAAACAACCCTCCCTTTTCTCACCCTGTTAGGTCCTAGAAGTGTGAGAGTAACTCACCAATTTACGCAACGGACTTGTATCAGACGGTTTTGCTTCAGAAAGTAATAGAATCGTATGCAAGTTTAAAGTGATTCGTGTGTTATTCTTATTCATCTCGATCTTCTTATTTTTCGGTTTTCTTGAATCTCACCAAGTTTAGATTCTCCCCATCCTTGAATATTGTTTGATATCATTGTTAGATCTGGATTTTCGGGACTTAAAATTGGTATCAGAGCCTTCAGAACCTGTTTCTAGACTCGGTTTGATATCAAACATTCAAGTTTTTTGGATTTTTTGGTTGGTGTTCTTCGTGTTCTTAATCGTGTTCTTGGGTTTGTTTTAAAAAATCATCATATTTTGCTTTTTATCCGATTGAAAGGTTTTAAATAGGTTAAAAGTTTTTTTTATTTTATAATTAAAAAAATTATTATTCAAAAACAGAAAAATCATCATCCAAATTGTCATAATCATTCTCAACACCAACCTCTATTTTATCCGAAATCATCTTACATCATCCTTTTAAATTCTATCCGAGATACTTCCATTCATTCATTCATCATTTGTCATCATCATCATCATCATCATCATCATCACAGACCTCTTATCGGAAACGCATAACAATTCATCCGAAACTCACTGTTCTTCATCCGAGATATATCATTGTTTATCCGAGATATTATCATTGCATCTCCATCGTCATCTTTAAAACATCATTTTCCTCCTCATTCGAAATACATCATCTTTATACCGAAATTCCATCTTCATTTATCCGAAATACTCATCAGAACCGAAACACAACTTTTCCATCCGAGCACCATATCTTCATCCATCCGAGACACTTTTTATCCGAGACACATGTTTCATTCAAGTTACTTTTCGTCCAAGACACACCACTTTTCATCCGAGACACCTCCGAACTCGATTCGAGATCAGTTCATATCCATCCGAGACATCATATTTTATCCCAGATACATCTTTCATCATCCTCAGCCTTCAACCGAACATCAACACCATCATCTCTCTCCGACACCTTCATCTCGACGACCTCCAATCACCATCTCCTACATTTACATCCACACCACGCTTCACCAAACGCCAGTCATCTTCTTCGAAACCTACAACATCAGTTTACGAGATTAGTTTGTAAGTTCCATCACTTACCATCACGTTCACAGCTCACAATCATCATTTGGAATCATCAAGCTATCCGTAACACCAAACATCCGAAACCATTTTCGAACATATTATCCAAAACAGAATTCAAAACGTATCCGAATTCTCTATCTTTCAAGGTTTCCGAAACAAGGTTTTTGTCACACCCCGACCCGCAGCGGAAATAAGAGTCGGGGCATAATTGGGTTATCACCAAAGCACATGACATTTACTATTATGTTTCATAATTAATAAAGTCAAAGTTACATTTTCAAACATACAAACATGTTCATTCAATACAAAGGAAATAACCAAACATAACAATCCCAATACTAAATCGTTTTATTCTTCTAATCCAGGTCCTATGTGTTCCTAGCTGCTGCTGGTTCACCTGTATCATGTGTAAAATGGGAGTTTTTGGGTCAACATAAGTTGGCGAGTGAACCTTATTAGATAAACATTTGATAATGATTTTATGGTTAGTTTATCAATGAAATATTGTGCATAATCATAAATGAGCAAATGTAAGTAATCAAGCATTGGCAAATAGCAGTTACAATTATAACATACAATAACACTTGATAGCATACATGAACATACCAATATCATACGATAACTAACATAAATGAACTATGCGATCAAGGCTCAATCAAACGGAGCCGATCGTATTGCATGTACTGAAAATGTAAAATGAACTGTGCGATCAAGGCTCAATCAAACGGAGCCGATCGTATTGCATGTACTGAAAATGTAAAATGAACTGTGCGATCAAGGCTCAATCAAACGGAGCCGATCGTATGCGGGCACGCCAGGTTCAACCGCATAATAAAATGGGGAACAGGCTCAACACTCATAAATGGGGAGCGGCGGCCTCGGCAATTGCATGTACTGAAATAATAAATTGCATCCAATAATAACTACTTAACAGCAACAAACTAAATACACATGTTCATGATATGATGTATGCACAATGGTTTAGTTATAATATGTATATAAACAAAGACACATGATACACCCCAAAAACGTGATTAAAACGGGGAATTTGTAAGATTCACTCACATTGGGTGCGTTGGATTGGAGATGGTGAGATGCGCACGATTTAGATGAGCGGATCGACGAGAAATACTAACCTAAATAATAATGGAAAAATATATTAAATGGATGGATTTTATTAAGGATTTTAACGAAATTTTTAGATGTATTTTTGTGAGTTTATGGCTATTTTCTATCTTTAAAAATGTTATTTTTAAGTATTTTTAATTGATTTTTAAATTAAATTAAATAAATAAAAATATAAAAAAATTATTTTTTAAGCGTTGACCGTTGACCGTTGACCGGTTAGGTCAGCGAATAAACCTGCGCCGGGTGGGATTCGAACCGGCGACCTCCCGTTCGCGTGCACGCAGCTCTACCAACTGAGCTACGTGTCTAACCCGAAATAAACTCGTTTTTAATTATATTTATACACTTATTTGAATTAACCGAAATTTCCTTTATTTGCAAAAACGTTTTAATTCAATCGGACCGGTGCTCGTGACGAGTTTCGAACGCGCGACGTGTAGTTCATGTTGCACACAGTCCACCGCTGGACTGTGTGTCTAACCCGGTTATTATCTCGGTTTTTATTATACTTAACAACTATCTGTTTTAACCCGGTTTAGTTCTTGATCAAAAAGGCATGTTATTACACAAGGCGTGCGTGTAGCAGGGATCGAACTCGGGACGTGTGTGAAATTTGCACACAGTCCACCGCTGGACTGTGTGTCTAACCCGTTTAAAATACCGTTTTTAATTAATCTTATGTTATGTTATGACTTCATCTTCTTCGCCGATTTACACAGACAGCATAATCCGACTTGTTATGATTGATTTATGACTTATACAATTTTCAGACATTAACAGTAATTCAAAAGTAGAGAATGGAGAGAGTTTAAGGAAGAGAATATACCGATTGATGTTGTTCACAGAAATCCGGCGGAGGTTCGTCGGTACTGGAAGTGAACTCCGGCTGTTGAAACCAATTAACAGCGTTGATCGATTATTTATGAAGTTGAGTCACTTAAACAAGGTTTAAAAGAAGTTTAGGATATCATACCAGTTCACAGTGTGATTCCGGCAGTCTCAGAAGTTTTCCGGCGAAGATAAGATTTTCGATAAACGTTGACTAGGATCGATTCTGATGGTGGATTTGTGTTAGAGACTGATTAATCACATGATTTAAACAGAAAGAGTCGGAGGAAATACCGTGAGAATGTGAGTCCCGGTTTTGCGGTGACTTGCAGAAATTTTCCGGCGAACTGATTCAGATGATCTTGTGGTTCAAAAATGCGACGAAATTGAATTTGAGTATTGATATGATAGCTCTGAATCGCGAGAATGGTCTGAAGCTTGAGTTATTCAGAACTTTGATGACCTTTCGGTTTCAAAAACCGAAAATGATGAAACTTTAAGTTTAATCAATTTCAGCTTGATTAGAAACCGTTATACATCGGTTATAAGCTGAATATGCGAATTAAACAACGATTAGACGATTGATTTGCCGATTACCGTTTCTCAGATGGCGCCATCGGTTCAACTGAGTTTGTGTATAAGTTTCATTTGTGTTCCTAGAGTTAACAGAAAACACATTGTGGCGGAGTGGTTTGGGGAATGAGTGTTAAGTTGTTGCAGCGCCTTGGCTGACCCGGGTTCGAGTCCCGGCAGCTTCATATATTTTTTATTTATTTTATTTTAACTTTTTATCAAATATAATTTTTATAGTTTAGTTTATTTATTAATTATGTATCGTTTTAACTCAAAATAATCATAAATAATTAATGCAACTTTTATAACTTGGTACTTGATTACAAAACGGAGCGGGTTTTGGAGACCCGATTTTTTACAAATGTTACAGTTTTCGAGTACATCATCTTGTTCCACTACTTCATCTTCTTCATTGCCACCACTTCCGACGAGTAGCTCGCCAACCTCCACCACCTCATCTCCGACGTAACACTCCATTACCTTCATCCACACTACAACCATCTCCGGTCATTAGCAATAAACCACCTGAACTCCATCACCGCACTTTCTCCGACCACCTTCACAAACCTACATCATCTCTGGTACAACTATCCACCTTCACTAGACAACACCACTGCTCTCAACGTTTCAACCACCATCGAACCACCTTATTCAACCTGCATCATCATCAACGTCTCTAATCACCATCTTCGGTTATCTTCTCTGATCCACTCCATCTTCATCGTCTCTACCACGTTCACCATCATCACCATTCACTACTTCCGTCAGGCGATCAACCTTAAACTCCTCCCTTCATCACCATTAACAATTTTTTTTACCATCATCATCTTCGTTTCACCATTCTCGGCATATTAATAGCTCCGTCTTTCACAATACAATGACAACCATCTTTGTCGTTCATCACTACTCCTTCACCTCCGGTTCACCGTCATTATCATATCATTCACCAACTCCGTTTAGCCAGTGTTTCTCGAGAGACAAAATAAAGAGAGAAACAAACGGGTGAATTTTTGTTTGGTCGGGAAAGATAAAGGAATATATTGGCAGGATTTTATTGCGATAACTTGGGTGTCAGGAAAAGATATTTGAGGGAATTAGTGTTTGGGAGAAGATGTGACGTTTAGGATTTTTATTAAGGAAGCGGGTTCGTACGTTGCGAGGTGTTCAAGTTAGCAAGAACACGGGTTCTTGGACTGTCTTGATTTTCTAAATTCTTGATCGTGGAAAACAGTTAAACTTTCAACAAGTTTCAAATTTACAGGGGATTGATGAATAGTGCCGACGATTTGTGCTTTGAAATTATTTTTTCTAGAGACGTCGCTGGAAGATTGCGGGATCGAGTGAAGGAAACACTGAATGAGTTTATAGGGAACTACAATGTTGACCCGTTGTGGAATATGTGATGCATTTGCTTGAACGTGGTAAGCGAAAAGAGGAAGTAAGGACGCATATGAACAGTTTTTGGGTGATGACAAAGACTCCTTTGTATCTTGGTTGTGGGATCATTTGAAATCAAACCAAGATCTATACGCACAATCAATATAATCTCATCCTGATGAACTGGCCGAACAGGAACCTCAAGCCTAGCAAGCAGCAGTAAATAGCCTAGCACCCCAAACCCAAACTCAAGCCCAGACTCAGATTGACGAACCAAAATCGCTTATTGACACCGTCAACTATCTTTTGTGTACTGAACATTGCAGGAGTAAGGTTGCTCAACTCAGGGCACTTAATTCCAAAATGGCAAATGATTACAACAATGCAATGGCTCAGTGCATCAGCTTTCGACAAAGTAACAAGCTGCTTACCGAAAAGGTTGAAGCTCGCTCAGCTCCACTTAGACGCAAATCAACAGCAATGTTGGGTCCATGATTACAAACACAAACTCAATGTGAAGAACATGGAACTTGAGTCTGTGAGAGCTGAGCTAGAGCTCTTGACTGGCAAGGATCAACAAAACGAAGTAAATATAAAGAAGTATGATACATCCAGCAAGGTAGTTCAAGAAGTGTACAATGTGTAGCTGGCATAAAAAGGAAACAAGGGGAATGGCTTGGGATTCAATCAGGTTGCCCTACCTTATAATCACAACTACACGATAATGCCTGGAACAAAGGAAGAAATTGAGAAAGTGCTGTACAACAAACCCAATGATTATACGTTAGACACACGGGAACTGTCTTGTGTTGTTGACTTTTCTAATGATTCAATATAGGTGTCTAGTCTTTCATTCGATGAACTAGGACCCTCCTATTCTATCAAAGCTAATGTTGACGTGAACGAGGCCCCCAATACACAAGCTGAAAAATCTAAACCTTTTGTTATGCGGTAAAGGTTCAGATGAAGCAAAAGGAGCCGAAACGAGCAGGACAAGGACGAAGAAAGAAGTCCAAACGTTAGAGACAGTCATGCTCTCCGAAATCATCTACGGGCAACAATAGTCCTAAAAAGGCTTGTGATGTGAAGAATGCCTTTGTTAAGCTAGTAAGTAATGGCAAATGTGAAAAATATGCTTTTGACCGTGCTAACAAACCTTTTGGAAAGGTTGGGGAGATTTCTGAACAAGGCTTGCAGTCTAAACAAAACAAGAAGAATCAAAAGAAATCTCCACAACAGAAGAAGGCCCTTGCAAACGACAAGTATAGACATCCAAACTCATCTTCTTCTGCAAGAAATGTGCAAGGATATCTAACACGGAAAGGATCAGTTCATCCTTTAGGGCCTGAAAGAGCAAAACAAGCTGATCAGAATGCCTTCTATGAGAAGAGACAAACATGCTTCAATTGTGGCATTCTTGGTCACATTGCTTGGAACTGCACACACAGTCCCCATGTTCCATCTTATGCTCAAAATCAGAAGGTTACACCAAAGGATAAAAATCATTCCAAGTCGATGAAGGTATCATCACCTAAGGCAATGAAGAATGTGAATCCCAAGGTTAATCCATCTGATGGGGATTGGAACATTGCCAAAAACAAACGCAAGGTTGTTTAGGAACAAAAATCTGTTTCTAAAACTAATAAATCTGAAACAGCTAAAGTTGTTCAACCGAAGGCAACAAACGCGTTTGTTAAACCAAAATAAATTTGGAAACCCAAATACAAAATGGCAACATCTCCAATCCTTGAAACGAAAGGGGACTTGTGTTTAAAGGAAGTGTCTTATTTTGATGCTTTAGGAATACCTAGGACCACGATGGCCTGGGTACCACTGTCTTACTAATCTCCTTATTTTTCAGGGACAACCAAGGAGGAGCTGATGACAATCTCTAGAATGTTGATAGCGGTTGTTCCAGAGATATAACGGGTAACATTTAACTGTTGCTAAAGTTCTATTTCTTTACAGTTGATATGTTTCCGTTGGAGGAGATGAGGTAAAATAAGATCAGCGAAAAGGTACAATTTAAATTTCGTGCTTTAATTTGACATTAATTAGTCTTCAACCTAATGACAGAATGGTTAAGCAAAAACAACAAAAAACATTTTACTTTTTCTTTGTACATAAGTTTCCATTATTGGGAAAATTTGTGCATAAAGTGTGATGCACAAATTTATGGGGAAGGACATATATGTACATATGCATTGTTTGAGGGGGAGAAAATGAGAAAAATACAAAAACATTTGAAAAACAGAAAAATACAAAAACATTTGAAAATTAGAAAAATCCAAAAAGATTTATTGCATCATATGGGAAATGAAATAATGTTCGTGTTAAAGGGCTTGACTGACACATGTAAGGTGTTGTAGCTGAAAAGACTAGGATCCAATGTGATATATCGATAGGCTAAACACTCAAAAGGCAAAAGATACCAAGTGATACAAACATAACAAAACTATGTACCATGTGGGTAACATACCATCGGCGTATGATTTTATGGTCTTAAATCTTGCGTTGATAGATAGCCAACATCTGAGGTTTCGGGTCTTTATACTGATGAATCATCCAGGATATCCGGGTTGCCCTTCTGTTGCATCTGGATACATGCAAACCTAGGCACAATCAAGATATCCTTAAAAGATCCAAACATGGGCCAAAACCTTAAAAGGAAGAAAATATATTTACGAGATAATTTTGTATGCTTTCAAAGCTAAATTCGTACCATATGAGGTATATACCTAACCCTTGTCAGACATTTATTGGTCACTCTGTGGTACGAATGTACTGACCTGTTCACCAACAAGTCTGACGTTGTAAAAGATAAAGGATGATCTCAGTATACTCACCTGCTACGATGAATCGTTGTGCTTACCTTAATTGCGGGGGTATGTCATGGTATTACCATGGGACACACGGATATTATAGCATAATTTTATCCTAATCATATCACGAAGTTAAAAAACTGAAAGTTGAGCGTTAAAGTTTAAATGGACAAACATATCGGCAATCCCTTAGACCAGTTTGAATAAGTTCGCATCGAAAAGTGTTCCTTGGTCCAAATATTGAATGTTAGAGATCGACGAAAAAAAGAGCTGCTGAGACTCCTCCTCTCGTATTCTTTTTGACAAGATGTTTGAAGCAGATGCTGATCGAGATCCTGATATGAAGCTAACCGCAATAGAAGAAGAAAGAGACACAGTGCTGAGAGTTTGTTGAAGTGTGAGGTTCTAGAAGTGTGAGACTGACTTCCACAGCACTTGTAGCATAGCATCAACCATAAACTGCGTTGACGACGTTGCTGAATTCATGTTATGAAGACAATTTGATGCATCAATCTAGGGGGAGATAGTTAGGTCCTAGAAGTGTCAGACTGACGCATCAAATATACGCAACGAACTATGGTTGCGAACTGGGATTAATTAGGTTAGTTTATATTAGGATTGGACCTTGAATAGGTCATTTGGGCATGCCTTAGGCCATGTGGGCCAAGCAAGCCCAAGGAGAGCCCATATGGGGAGTGGGCAAACCCTAGGTATATAAAGAACATTATGTCATTTCTAGGGTTAAGCGCAAGAGAAGAACCTTAGCCTCCACCATAGAGAATTTCTAGTGAGAGAGATCGAGAGAAACAACTTGTATTAGACGGTTTTGCTTGAGAAAGTAATAGAATCGTATGCAAGTTTAAAGTGATTCGCGTGTTATTCTTCTTCATCTCAATCTTCTTATTTTTCGATTTTCTTGAACCTCACCAAGAAGGGATTCCTCCCATCCTTGTAGATTGTTTGATATCATTGTTAGATCTGCATTTTCAGGACTTACACACCCCTTTCTCTATCTATTCTCCACAACCACCACTACCACCCGACTATTGCCACTCGTCTTCTCCAATCTCAGATTATTAAGATCTTGGTGTCCTGCAAGAAACGAAAACCCTAATCTTGGCGGCTTCTCCAATATCAGATCTGTAAGGTTAACGCCCTGTGTTTAACACACCACACATATCAAGAATCATCTTGTACTTTTGCTTTCACCGTTGAAGTCAACCACCATAATCTCATATCTGTAACGTCTTCCTTCACCGGACATCTTGGTTCTAGTGAGTTCATAACCACCATAAAATGCCTCAATAACCTTCATCATTACCACTATCCATCACGGTCATCTGATCTAATCCAAAAACCCTAACGTCGCCTGAGCTATCCACCATGAAAACCCTAAACCACCGTGGTGGAAAGTGGTGTAGGGTGGGTGGAAGGTGGTGTGTGGTAGGTGGTGGCAGGTTGTGTGGAGTGGGTGGTAGTGGGTAGAAGGTGGTGTGGAGTGGGTGGTGGGTTGTGGTGTTTGTTAGAAGAGAGGAAGAGAGAGAAATGTGAGAAGAGATGTAGATTGATTTTTTAATAATTCTCTCTCTCTTCATAATATGTATATATATATACATATATAATAAATTAAATTTCTAAATTTATTTTTTAAGTAAGATAAAGGGGTGAAAGAATAATTTACCCTCATATGAGGTCCACTTGGTCTGATCTAACATTAAAATTTAATGTGTAAGATTTGCAAACATAAAGTATGAATCTTGTCAACTCTAAAAAATAAAAGACATACTTTGCAATCTAACGTAAACATAAAGGACAATTTAAATGTGTGAATAATATTAACGATTATCAATTCAATCCGAAATCCACAACCACACATTAATTTTGTTCGTGCTTTTGGGGGCAAACCCAAACCAAAACAAAGGTTTGTTGAGTCAGTTATTTGGATCACTTATTTTAGTAGTTCAGTTTGTGGGGTGTTTTCTACTAATAAGATATGATATCTGTTCCATTTCATATAAAAAGCAGTGGAAAAGGCTTCAAACAATCAAACTCAACAGCTGCATATTACATCATTAATAATTTATAAATAAATTAATTTGAAACTAAATATAAAGTATTCAGTGGGCCAAAATAAATACAAAGACCACAAGAGAAACGTTTTGGTTTTGTTAAACAAGCAAAAAAAGAACTCATGTAAGGTTAATATGTTTTATAATTTTTTATTTGAGAAAATGGAAAATGGTCTAGGTGCATGCATGCATCCATTTTAGTGGGTCATAAACATCTTGACAACCTTCAAAGTCGTGAAGAAATTTAGCAAAAAGTCCACCACTCACACATTACACGCAATTTCCTACAATTCATGATTGTGACACCAAACTTTTTAACTTTCAAACTACCCCTGTTAGAGACTTAGTTCTTCTTTCATTTTAGAGTAAACTATAAAAATGGTCTTTGAGTTTTGATCACGTTAGTCCAAGACTCAAACCTTTTAAATCTGAGTCCATGTGGTTTCAATTTTGTTGCTATTTTCATACAAAATCAAAATCTAGTTATATTTTACAGTTAACATCCAGCCTTTTTGTTTTTTTTTTCTCCCTTTTAATGAAGGGCAAAATTATCAGATTTTTTTAATTTATTATACTAAAACGTTTAAAGATCATTTTATCCTTCATTAAAAGGGAGAAAAAGACAAAAAAAATTGGATATTAACTGAAAAATCTAACCAGATTTTGATTTTGGATGAAAATGGTAACAAAATTGAAACCACAGAGACCCAGATTCAAAAAATTTGAGTTTTGAACTAAAGTGGTAAAAGTAACCAAATCTTAGGGACCATTTTTGACGGTTTACTCTTCATTTTATAAATGGTCTTATCATAGTTTAAACATTTTGTTGATCAAGTTGTCATTTTTTATTAATGGTTTATATTCTTTTTTCTTCCTAGTGTATCCTTTTATCAATTAGACATTAGACATTTATCATTTTGCATGATAGGAATCAAAACCTACAAAATCTAAAGTAACATCAAAGTGTAGTGAGAGTAGAGTGCCACCACCGAATTACAATTGATAAACAACTACATACCATATACATTAAAGGTTATCCAGTCACTTAGTTTCTCTTCTTAGAATTAATTTTATATCGGTTGGACATGGGTAAAATGACCTTTGTACGGATTCACTAGTACAAGTATAAAGAGATCAACAAAGCCCTTACAAGTAACCTATCAAGTAGATCTTCATTCATGTTGAAATCATTCCTCTAACATACATCGAAACTAATCTTTAGAGTTAAATCATGTGATTCGACTTTGCATTAACCTAAGAATTTCTTTTATAAGCAAATTCGAAGATGATAACCTCCATAATAAGTCTTCCTTGAGCTAGACCCTTCAAAGACTTGTGATATCATCACAAACATTTGCATTTGTGAATACAATTTTCGTGTCCATATATATGGATGTTTCCTTGTTTTCAATGAGTAAATTAGGTGTTTTTTTTTTTTGAACTTTATAATGTTTTGAACATAAAATTTTATTTCTTTTAGATAATTAGAGTTTTAAACTATTATGTAAGCATTATGCAGTTTAATAGTTTGTATTCAACTAAAATAATGTATCCACAAATACGTATGAAAACCATGAAATCCAGATGCGCTATTATTAGATTGTATGTATAGTATAGAATTAGTTCAGTGAGTTAGTTACTGGTAGGTTGGTTAGTTAGTTACACCTCTAGTTTGTTATATATAGAGGTGAGGTTTATCTTGTAAAGCTTGATTGATTCTGAGTTCTATGAGAGATTACTGTTTCATGTTCTTCTTCATGGTATCAAAGCACTCTCTGATCCTGTGGTGGTGACGTTAAATTTCCGATCATCTTCTCCGACAAGATTCCGGCCACTCTTCTTCTTGTCCGATCATCTTTTTCAGTTGTTTCTTCAAGTCTTTGTTCACCATTTTCTTATTTCTTCATCAATCTTCAAACAATCTCCATCCTCTTCTACTATACAAATTCAAACATTTCATCTGATTCTATTAATGCTGTTAATCTTCAAACTTCAATGGCAACACCTTCAAATTTTGAATATCAATCTACAAATGATGAAATATCAAATCAGACGAACAATTCACCATACATCACCAATCTCATGCCAGTTAAGCTTGTCAATGATAATTACTTTAACTGGAAACATCATATTGTTAGAATTATAAAGACGCTTGGGTTATTACAATTTCTGAATCAAAACATATCGCCACTAACAATTACCAATGAACACGATTCTTGGAATACATATGATGATTATGTGAAAGCATTCATTGTAGAGAATCTTTCTCCTTCTTTGTTTCATCTCGCTCAAGATACTAAATCATATGCTGATATGTGGTATCGTATAGAAGAATTTTTCTACAATCAAAGCACCGATTAAACACCTTATGATGGTAACCGAAACAATGGTGAAAACAGTGGTTCACGGTGGCAAACTGGCGGTGACTATGGAAGAAATTGTTTAGCGGAGTACGATATTAGGGTTTGTACAGGAGGGCCCCTTTTCCATCCGAATCAGAGACTCATCGTAGGGAAAATTGTTTTAATTCCTTTTTGGGCTCTCACCCTATCATGAATTATTCAGAGCTTACTTGATAAAAAAAAATTGGTTTTGGGTCCAAACAAGTTTTTGAGCCTAATCACTTTACAAACTAGGTTAATCAAGATTTTTTACCTCATTTTGAGCTTAATGCAGAATTATACACCATTAGTGAGAAAGTTGATTCTTAGATACCTGATTTCGGTGTCAGTACGCATATGACCCCCGATATTTCTATTGTATTTGATGCTGCTCCTACACCGGCTCTGAGCGAGTCATTGTAGGCAACAATATGGCTCTTACTATTTCTCATATTGGCACTGCTTTGCTTCATTTATCTGATCGTACTTTTACTCATAGACATGTTCTTGTGGTTCCTGGCTTAGCCAAGAACCTTTTATCGATCACGCAGTTAGCTATTGATCATCCTGTAGCTATTATTTTTTCACATCTAGGACTGTCCATTCAGACTCTTGATGGACAGCTCCTCCATCACACACGTGATAGTCCATATCAGCTATATTCACTTGCTGCTTTCACTTCTGTTTCTCGTGAGACTTGGCATTCTCGGTTGGGTCATCCGTGTGATGATGTTTTGTCTAGATGTTCGTCTTTACATCTGACAAACAAAACCCAACACACATATTATACCGCTTGTAGTGTTTCAAAATCAACTAGATTTCCTTTTACATTAGTTGTATCCCATTCTACTTCACCTTTACATATTATACATTGTGACATTTGGGATGCCTCGCCTTTTATGTCTAGAGATGGATACTGATATTTCATTACTTTCATTGATGATTTCAGTTGATTTACATGGATGTATCCTTTGACTTGTCGTTCTCAAGCGGTTGATTGCTTTCGGCATTTCAGACCGCTTGTTGAGAACCTTTTCTCCTACACCATCAAGCATATTCAGTTTGATGGTGCTCCTGAGCTCATTCGTGGATCTATGGCTCGTTTTCTTTCAGATTCTAGCATTGCTTATCGCATTTCATGTCCCTATGCTCCCCAACAAAATGGGGTTG
Organism: Scalesia atractyloides; assembly: GCA_947069175.1. NCBI lineage: Eukaryota > Viridiplantae > Streptophyta > Magnoliopsida > Asterales > Asteraceae > Scalesia > Scalesia atractyloides. The sequence continues at coordinate 5,193,336 of CAMTDV010000002.1, read as the reverse complement.
TTGAGCAGAAAAACCGCCATCTTTCTGAGGTAGCTCGAGCCTTATTGTTTCATGCTCGGTTACCAAAGAAATTCTGGTATGATGCATATGCCATTGGTGCCTTCCTTATTAACCAGTTACCATCACCCGTTCTTCATCACTCATCTCTGTACGAGGACATATTTGGACCCCGTCCCGATTACTCTCTTCTTCGTACCATTGGGTGTTTGTGTTATCCGTTTCTAGGTGATACTCGAGCGGATAAACTTTCACCCAAGTTTACTCCTTGTATCTTTGTTGGCTATGCTCCATCTCATCTCGGTTATCTATGTTATGATCCTCATTCGTCTCGTACGTATACTTCTCGTCATGTTCAATTCCATGAGTCGATTTTTGACATTCCATGGAGTTCTACTACTCCCACATTTTCTTCAGATTCTATTCCTTTCTCCTTTCCTCCTCCTTCGCTTCCGACTTATGTTTCTTCTCTTTCCTCTTCATCTTCCCCTATTATTCCTTCCTCATCTTCTCATGTTATTCCCTCTCCTGATATTACTTCACCTTCTTCTCCTCCTTGTCCTTGTCCTCATCCTCCTCCTGCTCTTGTTCCGACTCACCCAATGGTTACACGATCTCGTGATCATACACGGCAGCCGCTTCAGTTTCCTGATCATGTTCTTTTCATGTCTCTATTACTCCCACCACCGAGCCTTCCACATTTCGGCTGGCTCAATAGTAGTCTGTTTGGTGGGATGCGATGCGTGCTGAGATTGATGCTCTTCATGCCAACCATACTTGGTGTTTGGTTCAAGCTCCACTGACGCCAACATTGTTGGTTGTAAGTGGGTTTACAGGATTAAGCATAATCCTGGTGGATCGGTTAGTCGTTATAAAGCCCGGCTTGTTGCCAAGGGCTTTCATCAGACTGAGTATCGACTACACTGAGACTTTCAGCCCTGTGGTCAAACCTACTACTATTTGCCTAGTTCTTTTAGTCGCTTTCTCTCGAGGATGGTCTATTCGTCAGGTTGATGTTAACAATGCGTTCTTACATGGGATCTTTCTAAGACTGTGTATAGGACCCATCCCACAGGCTTTGTTGACTCATCTAGACTACATTATGTTTTTCATCTGCAGAAGGATCTTTATGGCCTAAAGCAGGCTCCTAGAGCTTGGTTTTCCAAGCTATCCACCAATCTGTTTACTGATGGTTTTACCTAGTGTCTTTCAGATATATCTCTCTTTGTTTACAGTCGAGATTTGATACTCTATTTGTCTTGATCTATGTTGATGACATCATTATTACTGGGAGCTCATCTGATTTTGTTACTGGTTTGACTGGGTGTTTGCACTCTTAATTTGCGCTCAAGGATTTGGGAAAGTTATCATATTTTCTAGGAATTCAAGCTACATTTTCTAAGGATGTCTTACCTTTATCACAGCAGCACTACTTACTTGATTTGTTACAGCGCACAGGTCTTGCCGATTGTCGTCCATTATATAGACCTGTCTCTTCTAGTAGACAGCTTTCTCGGCACACTAGTGATCCTTTGTCTGATCCTACTATGTATCGGAGCACTGTTTGTGCATTACAATATCTTGTGTTGACACGGCCAAAGATTGTTTATGTGGTCAGTAAGGTGTCGCAGTTTCTTCACACACTTATTGATCGAAACTAGGTCGCTGTCAACTGGATTTTGCGGCATCTTAAGGGTACCATCTCTCATGGATTATGTATATGTCGGTCTACTAGTGTTGATTTACATGCGTATAGTGATACTGACTGGGCTAGATGTCCCGATGATCGACGTTCCACGATAGGTTATTGTGTTTTTCTTGGGCCCAACCTCATTAGTTGGAGCTCCAAGAAACAACATACGGTTGCTAGATCGAGCACAAAGGCTGAGTATCGTGCTCTTGCTCATACCGCTGCTGAGTTACGCTAGATTACATCTATATTGCGTGAGTTACATATTACGATGACTTGTCCACCATCTCTTTGGTGTGATAATATTGGAGCTACATATCTTGCAGTCAACCCGGTGTTTCATCAGCGTACGAAACACTTGGAGATTGACTTACATTTTATCATGACATGGTCTTGGCAGGTGTTCTGTATGTTCGGTATGTTTCTACTATATTTCAGATTGCAGACATTTTGACCAAAGGGTTGTCCTCGGTTCGTTTTGACACTCTGCGGTCCAAGCTTCATGTGGATGCTCCCCATTCAGTTTGAGGGGGCATATTTGATTGTATATATAATATAGAGTTAGTTCAATGAGTTAGTTAGTTACTGGTTGGTTGGTTAGTTAGTTACACCTCTAGTTTATTATATATAGAAGTGAGGTTTATCTTTTAAAGCTTGATTGATTCTGAGTTCTATGAGAGGTTTATCTTTTGTAAATTGCATTTATTAAACAACATAATCAAAATTACTAAAATTTTGCTAGTTTTTGTATATACAAGATACACAGTTGTTAGTGTATACACATATGAACAGTCTCGATAGTATTAGTTTATACAAGATATACAGATGTTAGTTTATACACATATGTACAGTCTCGCTAACTATCAATTTATACAAGATACACAGCTGCTAGTTTATACACATATGTATTTGAATAATACACATGCGTATAAATCTGGTTTATACCGACCTGTGGGAACAAGACGTAATTATACACAAGTGTACAAGTCTTGTATATACTGACATGTATACACATACGTAAAAAAACATAATTTAATTAGGTTTAATATTTAATTTTAAAAGAACATAAGAGTTTATTTGAAAATAAACATTAGCCCTTTAATCTCTTATAATTAAAATAATAGAGAAATAATTAAAAATGAGAGAGAGAGAGAGAGAAAGTTAAAAGATGAGAAAATTAAGAGATTTTAATTAAAAGTAATTGACTAATATCAATTTTACCATTAATCTAAAAAATATCAAAGGTCAAGATTAGTTCCCTTAGTTCACTCTCAAGAAGTTGTTCACAAATGATCGTAATTCTATCTATATATATATTAAAACCGATCATTTAATATATATTTATTATTATTATTATTATTGAGATTGGAAAAGATATTGTGGTATGGCATTTTTGAAATGCTTTATTATAATTAGATTTATTACCTCTTTTACTTTATTGCTGGTATTAGTTAATAAATGTTCATATCTTTTAAGAATTCTATTTTTCTTGAATTATCTGAATAAAAGAAAGACGTGGGTTCCAATTTCGACAACTAAGAAAACAAAAATTGAGAACATCACATATTGATCAACATGAAAAACAAAGCCTAAAAATATCTCTGATTTCAGTTAGTAATTCATTAGTAATTACCGACATATCTCCAATGATGATAATTACCAACATTTTCAGATATCATTCCGATTAAGATTTCATTCCACACTTTTCAGTATTCGTTGAGTAAGGGCCAATATGGGATGGACGTTGATATTGTTAATGGTGATCTGTTGGTAAATATGTTGCAGGTGATCTCTCAATGAAATGTTCATTGTTAATTTTCGTGCGTGAACCTTCGGTGAAGTCTGTACCAACACACTGTGTTCTATGGACTTTCATCGACGACTTACTGACGGTTCCTATTTATTGCCAGATGCTCAAGAGCTACTCATTATCGGCTTGGTTAAAATCTCGAACGAGCCCGAGCTCGAACCTGAAATAGAAAGCTCCTCTAGGCTCGCGAGCCTAAACGAGAACTTATACAATACTGCTTTAAAGTAATTTTATATAATTTTACTTTCTATTTTAAATTTATTACCATAACGAGAACTTAATAACATTTGTTTATATAGTTTTTTTCTCCTCTCACACGCTTACCGTATTTTTTTATATTGTTAAAAGAATAACGAGCTAAACATAAAAAAATATAAAGTACATAGTTTAAAACAACTGTATAAATTATGAAAATCAAAGAAAGGCACCCCAATAGTCTATTTAGTTGATTGGGTGTCACTGTACACAAAACTGGTAAAACCTTCATAACCAATTGACCATTGTATTAATATTTTAGGGAATAAACAAACCTCTCATTATACTATTTGTGATGATTATAGCGGATCAAATCTTGATTTGGTAAGGTGAGGATTAAAATACTAAGATGAGAGTGATGGTCTTGATCTACAAAACCGACCACTTTAGATTTTACCTTTCATTCTTATTTTTAAATAGATTTTTTATGTTTAAACTTTAGATTTTACCTTTCATTCTTATTTTTAAATAGAATTTTTATGTTTAAATAACATCCACTCACGTTTGATGTCATTGTGGGCCAAATACAGCCGTCTTTAGGAATTTCCTAACTTGCCCTTGCCCTTGTCCAGTCGTTCATTTTACATTAATTTCCTTTGTCCTATGTTATTAACTTATTATATAAGTATTTTTTAAAGCGGGTAATATTTACATTGATTTCCTTTGCCCTATGTTATTAACTTATTATAAGTATTTTTTAATGATGGTTAATATAATAAAAAATGGGCAAGCAAGTAGCTAAAATTCCTGATATACAAACACCAATCCAAAAATCAAAATAACCATCAAAGAATAGTTACACCAAAACAACTACCCCACAATATTCAATGTAGTTGTTGGTTATACCATCAATGAAAAAAAAATCTACTTTAGATACACCTGAAGATAGTTTATCTTCTATTTCTTCATCGTGTACTCTTTATTTAAGTAATAGTTTATCTTTGAGTTTTGTCTTGTCTTATATAAGATCCACCATATCTAAATAATCTTTTAGGCAAATGCACATCTTAATTGATTCAGGAGTGAGTCTTGTTGTTCGTATCGATAATACCCTGCCACTTAGAGAAAAAACGGATTCCAAACTTATCGTAAAAGCTTGGACGGTTAGTAAATAATGAGCCATGGTGGATAGAATCGAATATTTTTTTCTTTTCCTTTCCACTAAGCCAAAATATTGAAGTTGAGATAATCTTCGGTAGACAGTCCTAACATGATTTGAATGACTATACCCAACGAGTTCACTTATTGGAATGTCACCCTTTAACCTTTTTGTCTCATACCGAACAACATTCAACATAGTCATAATCGGATCCCGTCCCGATCGTGAGCTAGAACTTGAGGTCGATTATTGAGACATAATACGTGTCTTGTTGGCCCACATTAATTAAAGTACCAATAAAATATTTTATTAAAACATTTATCGGATTTTTCTTTAGTTTGACTTTCAAAGTTAGGTCCCTTTCATGCATATTCAAATTGTTCGAGGCATTATCGAATGAAACTTAAAATTAATTTATGTTATAAATTACATATTATTATTGTATTATATATAATTTTAAATAAATTATTTGTAGTATGTGGAAATGAAAAACCATCAAACACAATCGTATATTTCATCATTTGCCACAAATGGAGATCCAACGGGTGGTAACACAAATGTAAAATTCTGGTAAACCATTTTGAGCCAACCAAACATTACTAGTTAGGTTCATACAAGATTCAAAATTAAAAGAAAATACAATTAAATCATTTTTGTTTTATTCCACAAGATTCAAAATTAAAAAAATACAATTAAATCACTTTTTTGTTTCATTCCACAATTTTAAACAATGGCGTCTATGTTTGTTACGACTCACACGTGTGAAAGGAGGTTAAAGTGTATCTCGAATCATGGATGTCAACTAAGGATTATCTGAGTTGGGACGAAATATATTGCCATCACTACTCAATTCGGGTTGTCCGCCTTCCAGAATTCTTTTAACGCCTTACCAAAAATATTATGAATATGTTTTTTTCAAAGTAAAATTTGAGTCACTTTAACAGAGTGCTACAAAACATGCAACACGCCTTGGTGCCACCGTCACTTATCTCCAACAAATCCCAATTGCACCAACTATCCTTGCTTTGATTATGTGGAAGAGTCCCAATAACGAATAAGGCACTTGAAGAAGGATGATGTTGATTTTCTTGCCATTTCGAGTGTATGAGAAAAGAAGAAAGTGTTAAACGTGAATAAACCGAGAGTTTGTTTTTTTATTTTCATTTTTTGAATGTGTTTATGTATTTTTAAGTTGGCTAATCAACCAATACAACCCACAACTATCTATAGTTGATTTTAGGGCTAAAAAGCCGGTTTGCTTAAAAACAGTCTTCAACGGCTATATAGTCGTTCCAAATAGCTAGAACCAATTCCTTCCAACAACAATGGTAGGAACCGGGTCGGAACTGGGTGCCGCGTAGGAACCAGAATCAATTCTCAGTTTCGTATGCCAGGTCTGGTCCGAAACCGGGTATTTTGTGCACACTACCTTCCAGGATTCTGCTTACATCTACTCATCATGCTCAAAGCATACGAAACACTAGGTCTAATACATAGCATGACATGCATGATGGAACTGATTATAGAAGCATATGGAACCAAAGCCATTTTCTTCTCTTCCTCTTCGAACTAAGGGCACTGGTTATTATTCAGTATCGTTTTGTGTGCCATCGACAACGTTTCTCGCTTAGAATCATGCATTGAAAAACGTCTAAGGACTTTATCAATGTATGTAGTTTGACTCAAACCTATACGTCGCTTTGATCTATCTCTAGAGATCTTTATTCTCTAGAATAAAAAACACAATAATAGTAATAGAATGTCAATAAGAAGAAAGTGATAAGATACGCTGAAATGTCAAGCAACATATGGTTAGTACACTAGCTTAAGGGAAGGAGATAAAACTTAACAGTATAGATAAAAATGAGGTGAACAATATTGAGGATGGGTTTAGCGTAATTCATATACATTGTAAAAACATCTTGTCGTGCTAAAAAACCTGGCTTTTTAGCAACATTATCTTGGATTGACCTTTCCGTGCTGAGAAACCTACTTTTTTAGCATAATTCATATACATTGTAACATCTTGCCAATCATTGAATACATTATCGACAATAGGTGTAAGTTCAGCAACAACATTAGGACACCAAAATTTTGTTTTGTCCAGGGTTACAAAAATATAATATGGTTCCTGGGAATGGATATCGACATATAAGATACATAAGGAAAGACCAGTTAGTATAATTAAATGATTTATATGTAACACCTACGTAACATTTGGTTACATCCGATGCAATACATGATGTTACACATGTTACGTCAAAAAGTTTAATTATATTTTGTTAACAAAAACAAATATTTAAATAACCTTTTAGAATCTTATAGTGCTCAATTTTGGGTATTAAACCCAACGGTAGACCTAGTGCCCATGGTTGGGGGCGATCACCCCTCTTAAAAAAGTTAAGTGTATTTTTATAAGAAAATTTCTAATTGCAATACTTAAAAACATGATTAAACCCTTTAATTGCACTCCCATAATATCCCCAATTTTATTTAAAAAGGTTATAATTCGCAGATGGATGCAATGAGTCATTTTCTGTTATGACAACTCTAGTCATTTCAAGGAGTCCATAAATAAATTTATTATTGTTGGAAAATGTCTAAAAAATCGTGTATTTATATTAGTAGGGTAATTATGTGCAATTACACTAGAGTGATTATATAATTATTCTAATAGTGTAAATTCACAAAATATTTTTCTTTAGATTCTATGACTAAAATATGTGTTTGACAAAACGGAAAAAATATTGAAAAAAGAAAAAAAAATCTCTCATTCACTTTTTAAGTTTAGTATGTTAAGCACATTCATACAATAACCTTATCCTGTATATATTTAATTGTTATGATTACGATTACTATATATATTCTCACTGGTAGAGGATCTTGTAGAAAGGGCCCAAAGTTTGAGAAGTGTGAGAAATATTGTGGAGATGATATGTGTCCTCAATCTAAATTAATTCAAAGGGGTAAACAAGTAATTTTCTTATTGATTCAACTAATTGATAACCTTCCATATCCGCCACCCATTATTACAGGACTACGATTTTGTAACAGGTCTACGATGGATGTATAGTGTTATATAGTGTTATAATGTTATGTATTCTGTAACAGGTCTATGATGGAAGTATAGTGTTATATAATATTATATATTTCAGGTAGCAGGTAGTGTTATATATTTCTAGTAGCAGGTCTATGATGGATGTATAGTATTAGATAGTATTATAGTGTTATGTATTCTGTAACAGGTCTCTGATGGATGTATAATGTTATAGTGTTATATATTTTCTGGTAGCATGTCTATGAGGAACATAGAAAAAACAACATAGACTAAAACATCCAATTGAAACTAATTTTTTTTCTCTACATAAGTATAACCATATGATACTCATATTAAAGATAAAAAAACACTCGTTATTATGGTTTAATTCTTTTTTAAAAAAGAGTTACATATAAAAAGTTATTGACGTTTAAAAAAGACAGAGGAACTTACATGTGCATTAATGTTAGTTTCTTAATTTAAAAATGTTAAATATACCTTTAATTTAGAAAATTAATTATTTTAGTGGTCAACACTATTTACAAAATTGTTATCAAAATCTTAACCATTAGATTAAAGATTTAATGATTTAGATTTTTTCTTACCATTCTAAAAAAACACTTTTTTACAATAACTATCAATATTAATTATGGTAGTGATCACACTTAATATTATCGTGATTCACATCACCTATTTTCAATCCAATTAAACAATACCAGGTTGATATCTTTTTTCTTTAAAAATATATTTGGATCACTAACGGATCATTAGAGCATCATCGTGTCACTAATGGAATTACTCGATTATATTCATCTTCACTAGACAATAATATCTATATTCCAATTTAGAAGTAAACCCAATAAAACTAGGAAAGACCCCCTTGTGTTTTCTAACTATGTTTTCCTAACTGTTTTCTAACTATATAAAAAGGCGTTCTATTTTTTTTATTTTTACATAAAATGTTAGTTTTAAGTATAATGTTAGTGTTTTGAGTCGATTTTTAAAGCGTCAAAGGGCAGTAGAGCTTTTTTTGGTGTAATTTGAATGATCATAATCAGTATATTTTATCATTTTATAAAAAAAAATCAGAAGCAAAACCCTTATGAATTTTACTTTATTTAAATAAAAGTAAACTTAGTGATAACTATTTTACAAATATAAGGCTCTTAAACAATTATTTAACACTATATTTTTTAAATGCAAATTATGTCTAGCTAGGTGATTTAACAAGTCTGTGTGTTTTTTATGTAACAATGTAACAAAATTAGTGTTCATTTATCTATTTTTATGAGAAAAATTATAAAGATTGTTTCAACAGAGTTATAACCATTTTTTTTCGTGTGTGTTTTTAAGGTTTTTTCATCCAAGTAGAAATATCAAATACATTTTTTAAACTTTAAGATCCATTACAAAAAAATAAAAATAAAAAAAACCCATAGGCCCCACCAATACCCTGTAAAATGTACGATCAGATAAACCATAGCTTTTGGAGAAGATGGCTTTCAAGGGAAGATAAAAGCACAAGCCCAAGCTAAATTTAAGCAGTTACCAATGAGCTATATTAGATGCTAAATTCTCTACATTTTATTTATGGTTATAAATTTTATGAAACAAGTTCAAATTAGAAGTGACATGCAAATAGATAAACCAAAAGGGTATCTATGACCACACTTGAAAGTGCTTGAGATGCATGAATCTGTCGTCTTCAAAAATATAGAAATGGACTTTGATCAGTTGGTGGCCCTTTCGAATTAAAATTTGTGACTTCACTTTTTCTAGAAGCTTTCAAAAATTACATCTGAAAAACATATGGTACGTGACAAAACAGGTGCCTTCCTAGATATGGGGAGTGCTAAGCCTAACCATTTATTAATAAATTAGGATGAGTGATACGATAAAGACTCATGCGACAATTTTAAAAGCCAAGTGCAATGAATCTATGAATTAAAGCCTTTATGTTAAATAAAAGAATTATTACCAAGTTGTAACAAACCGATAGTTATTTGTACCCGTTATTTTCACTATATATTTTACGTAAACCAGTTATTAACAAAATTGCGACACTATCTCTACTAGTTTATTTAACAAGCATACGTATTTTCACTATATATTTTTACGTAAACCAGTTATTAACAAAATTGCGACACTATCTCTACTAGTTTATTTAACAAGCATACGTGATTTACGAGTTCTTTTGTTTAATCCTCTAATCAAATTGTTTATGTATTGAACGCCGCCATTAATACAAATTATCGGGTTTCAAATTCTTAATATGATAATACAACTTTTTTTTTTATCTTAGTGGATTTGGAAATGAAATATGAACATAAGGCTATACAGGGCCCATGCGGGGTGTTGTGCGGTGAACTGGTTTACCGCGGGGGCACACGGCCGCCATCTAATTTCAACGCGCGTGCGCGCGCCGGGGGGGGGGGGGGGGGGGAAGGGGGGTTAGGAAATCGGTGGACATTCACCGCTTGTTTGAACTAGCCGTTACACCATTCCACAACTATAATGCCGCTACCTTTTAAAAAAAAAGTTTTTAATATTAAAACTATATAAATCTAACCCCTTTAAATAAATTCACACCAACCCATTCCTCAATTTCTCCTAAAACTAAATCTTCCCCGATTTTATTTAAAAATGGTAGAAGAGATACTGTTGTTTCTCCCACCCGATAGTAGTGATTCATCCGATAGTAGCATAGCTTTTTTTTTTTTTTTTTCCAAAAACTCATTATTCATTGTGATCGCGAGGGTGGCCACGAAACCCTTATGGCGGATTATTTTGTCGACAACACGAAATACAACGAAGATATTTTTCGTCATAGGTTTCGTATGTCAAAACGATTGTTTTTTAAAAATTGTCAGCGATGTAGAAGCTAATAACCCGTGGTGTGAAGAGGGCTTAGATTAGAGAATGAAGAAGAGCTTTACACCATTGCAAAAAGTTACATCGGCTATTGAACAACTTGCAACCGGTAACACTCCAGACGGGAACAGCGAGTATTTACATATGGCCGAAAGGACTTCAGCGAGTGTCTAGACTATTTCTGCTAAACGGTATGTACAATTTACGCTCCCGAGTTCTTACGTCGGCCAACAAGCCACGACATGGCTCTTTGTACCAAGCTCACGAGGATAAACATCACCTTCCTAGTATGGTGGGCAGCCATGATTGCACCCATTTTGTATGGAGAATGTGTCCCACAGAGTTTCACAACCAATATATGAGAGGAGATCACCGTTACCCTACGGTTATGCTCGAAGCGGTGGCCTCTCAAGATTTATGGGTTTGGTATGCTTTCTGCGGTCCACCAGGTGCGCAAAATGATATTAATGTGCTTCAGCAATCTCCATTATTTGATACTGAATGAAATGGAATGGCCCCGAAATGTCATTTTATGTTAACAACCACCTATACAAATGTGGTTACTATCTCGTGGATGGAATCTACCCTACATTGTCCGTGTTTGTCAAATAATTTCCATATCCTCGCCTATTAGGCAAAAAGAAGTTCAAGAAGCAACATGAGGCGGCAAGAAAAGACGTAGAACGGACTTTTGGTGTTTTGAAGTCAAAATGGGGTATACTGAATCGGCCAATGCATGCTAGGAGCGTAAAAAAATCCGATACGTGGTGTATACGTGTATTATTTTACATAACATGATTTTAAAAACGACGGAAACGCGATAGCACCGGACACATTCGGGATCCTTCAGTTGAGCCAGCCCTCGATGACAGTATGCTATACGAGCTTATGGATGAAGATACGCATTGGAGACTAAAACATGATCTCGTTGAGCATCTTGAAAGGATGGATTTACCGCAACTATTGGTGGACTCCGACGACGAAGAGTTGTAATTTTAAGTATTTTAATTAGTGTAATGTTCCTTTGTTTTATTTTAATTTAATGTAATGTCGTTTTTTTAATTTATTGTACTTTTATTTGTTAAAATTATGTTTCATTTAATAAATAATTAATAGTTTATAAAAAAATAGTTTTCTCCCACCCTCATGAGGGGTGCACCCCTTTTGTTTTATAGGAAAAGGAAAGTTAGAGAGGGGAAATGACATAACATATAATTGGGTTAAAAATATTGTTCCTCACCTCATGAGGGTGAATCCCTTTTACCCTAATGTTAAGAACATTTTTTAAAATGTTGAGAAACAGAGACAAATCTCAAAAGACAAGTTTCATCTAACTCAACAATTGTCATTTACCTTTTACACTAGTTATGAAACCAAAACTCAAATCATAAATGAGAGTAATGATGGTATAGATGTTTGTATTAGTATATATTTTATCAGGGGAAGATTCAGCATAGTGTGGAGTTGTCTATGATACTTCTCAATTTTTTCTCGAAAGTGCAACACAAATTTTGTTTTTAAATCGATTTATGTATAAAATCCCCCGAACTGGTAGAGAAATCGCGGCCAGTAGTGGCGCTGCAATGGTCCTGCGAAGTTGTTTAGCTAACAGAAAAGAAGAAAATAAGGTTTTTTTAATATATCTAAACAAAAGCTATATGGGCTTTCTTTTTAAAACAAACCAACTTAAGTTACTAAAAGAAGCCCAACTGTAATTTTAATAAACTTTTTTCACTTCATAAATGTGCAGTCGTTAATATATCAATTTTCACGGTTTAAGAATTTTATTATTTTAAGTTTGACTCTTTCTTGGTAAGCATTAATTTATTATGTTTTCAAGTTATGCATACTGAATATGTGCTCTTTCTTGTTTATTTTACAGTTTCAAATGAGTTATTATTATTTTTACTACACCTAGAAGTATTTGAAAAGACACTTTGGTAAATAACCAAATCAAATATCAAGAATTAATCAAATCCCTTAAATGCCAATGAAAGTAATAGTAGAAGACGTCAAGAAAAGGTGACTTATCGGAATATTTTAGTTACTCCGGTAGTAATAAGTTACGACGGTTTGACAAGTTATCCTCAAAATATTTTATTGTATTAGAGTATATAGTAGTGGTTGAAAAACATGCAAAAAAATAGTTATCAGACTACATATGAAGTGATATATCCACTACTTAAGTTACCTTTGATCTTGCATGTTGAAGTTGCTCTCGATGTATATTTTTCCACAATGAATTCTTATATTCATTTGTATATAGACGTCATTTATTCATTTGTATGAAGTGATTAAATCTACTTTAAAATAAAATTATTTTTTCTCAAATTTTAAGTTTAGATAGAGAAGAATATTGATTATATTATTAATATATGTCTGTAATTAAGACATGGAAAATTTAGAAACGTTTAATTACATTTGGACGTTATTATTGCATATAATGAATCTATTAAAAGATTGCTATTTTAAGGTTCTACAAATTGTAAAAAAAAACAAAAGACGTAATTTGCCTATTTATACGAATTGAACATGATTAATCCTTAAAGAAAAATCATTGTTAAACCCACCGTGAGATTAGACATGGCCATTACAACACACTCTTGCTTGTTGTTACTTATTATTTTAGTCATAGGTTTGTAAGTTCATTTGGTTGTTTCATTATAAAATAGTGTCTACATTTGTAGACTTAATGTTGAACTATTTTAAGATGGTAATATAGATTGTTTAAATATTTTAAGTATTATGTTAAATAACACTTAGTATGGTTGTTCTATAGTTGGAGCCCAATCTGTCTATGAAAAACAATATTTTGAAGAATATAAAGGCCAAGGAACATGTCTGTCTATGGAAAACAATGTTTTGAAGAATATAAAGGCCATGGAACATACGTATTTCCTCCTCCAAGACGCCTTTACTTTTGCGTCTAAACTACATATGGATATTTTTTTAATAATATATAAATTGGTTAATTGGTGTGAGATTGACCCTTCAATTTTTCAATGGAACATACTTGCACACTGTTGGGGTTTCATTAGTTTAGTAATTGATCTAAAATCTCTACTTTGAGTATATTCGAAATTTCATACACTCTTTACAATATATGTTACTATATACCTAAAAGACTTGTAACCTATTGATACATAGGATTATGAATAAATAACTTTCAAGTTTGTTAAAACTAATTTATGCGACAATATAGGATAATATTTTTTGTCATGCCACAACATCTATAGTTATCATCATTTTTTTTCATTATTATATGAATGTCTGATACAAATATTTTTGGAATACCCTTGAATTTCTATGCTAGATCTGTCACTGTATTTTACTACAACACTCACGAATGGATTGGATTTTCTAGGCTTAGTGTTGTAAAAGTAGAAAAAAACATATATAAATATGCTTCATCACAACAATTCAAAATCATACATTTTATACATTTTTTTTATTTGAAGTGTCACTTTTTTCTTTGATGCGTATAAGTTATTGTTTGATTTTGAAAACTTAGAAAAGTCGGTAATAAAGATGGTATCTAACAAATACAATATATATATGGATGGAATAAATATAAATTTATATACTTAGTAATAAAAATTATCTTTTTAAAAAAATTGTGTATTGCACTAATTTAATAAAATTAAGGATTATACGTGTTGAATAAAATATGTTATCAGTTAAGTCGTGAAATTATGTCTTTTAAAACATAAACTTTGACATGATATTTATAAATTTTATTAAGTTAACTTTTTAAACATCTTTTAAACTGTGTATTAGCTTTGTTATGTAAGTGTTAAATGTCAATTCAATTAAAGTGTATTTGCTCTTAAAAATATCGTTAAGTTAATTTAAATTACAATTATAAATATATAGAAATATAAATACATACAAAAAATTAAGGAGTAAACTCTCATTTTGGTCCCTATGATTTGGTTATTTTTGTCACTTTAATTCAAAATTCAAACATTTTGCATCTGGGTCCCTGTGGTTTTAGTTTTATTGTTATTTTGGTCCAAAAGTGAAATCAAGTCATACTTTTTTTATAAAATCCTGCTATTTTGTCCTTTTCCTTAGTGCAATTCACTGTTTTCCTTTTTGTGTACCCGACCTACAAGTGTGCTAATTTCGTTATGGCACTTGAGTCTAAATGTTTGATCATGTACAAGTCTTTCACTATAAACCTTGTTAAGATTTGACCTTGTTTTGTTTGTTTGATAACCTTTGTTTGTTGAGACACGTTGGTAGTTGATTATCCATGTGAACATTTATATATATATATATATATATATATTTGTATCCTTTTTTGTGTATGTCCGGGGCCTAGCCCCTTGTATAACCTCATGCTCCACATGATTATTTTGCAGTTGTTCTTATAATGTCCGGGTCCTAGCCCTTGTGTGTACTCGTGTTCCACACGATTGTTCCGTACTTATTCATGTAATGTCCAAGGCCTAGCCCCCTCTATTTACTCATGTCACATACGATTGTTTGTTTAGTGAAAAGATATATATTTTTATTTCAAATATATATTCTTACATCGTGTCATGATTTTACTAATCTAATATTTAATACAAAATGTATTTATTCTTAAAAATAAATAGATTTTTCTTTGTCGACGTTTGTTAAAGATAATATTTTTAACATTGTCTTGTATATGTATACATGTTCAATCCATGTATTTGTTGTGTATTTATATATATATACGTATACCTATGTATAATACTGGTAACCTTGTATTTTCACTAAGTATTAGGATATACTTAGACACGTACATGTATGTGTAAGTATATATATATATATATACACACACTTGTATTTCTTGAATTTACCACACTTAGCATTTTATAGGTTTTTCCGGAAGTTGTATTTTAAGTATACGTTCTTATAATCTTCGAAAATAAGATATTTTCGGTGGTTGGATATGAAATCTATATTTCTTATACGACGTCGTACTTATATATTTTTGTTACTTGTTCGAAATTATGTATACTTTACCGAGCCTTGTTAATATATATTCTTTGTTTAATATAAACATGTTTGTTTATAACTTGTCCAATTGTCCTTTTGTGTGTGTATACATCTGTGTTATGTTTAATATTCAATTTTGTCCATTGTACATGTTTTGTTGTATTTTTACCAAGTATTTATACTTTCCATCAAATATATATTTATACCTCTAAATATATATTTCTATTTTCATATATCACCAAATATACATTTTCAAGCTAAATATATATTTACGTTTCCATATATATATATCTATAATCCTAGATATATATTAGTATTCATTTTTAAGTTATAAAAACCCTAATCCACCATAAGTTACATATAAACATAATTAGTAAACATAATTAGTAGACTTAATTCATTTTTAACTTTGTAAATCATTATTTAATCATGCTTAATCACAACTTATATTCTTTTAAAATTTAACATAGTGTCCCATAAAATATCAATATTTCTCTTTTAAGCATCAACAAATTCAAGTTACCAAAATCATAATCATAAATATTTTTCAAACATCAACAAATACTTATATATATTTACACAAAACCAAATATCATGAAACATTACATAAACTTTAGATTTTTGAATTACACTTTCCATGTTGATCCATTTAAGAACCAAGTTTATATCAAACTTATTATATACATTTTTAAAACCAAAACTTATGAACATGAAACTTATAAGAAGCTTTGTAAACTTTAAATATGTAACATCCGACAAAAACCGGGTTAACCAAACCCGCTTAGTTTATTAACCGAACATCCAGTTAAAATTTTCGTTGCGTATTTAATACTCAAATTAATTTTATACGATACATGATTAATAAATATATTAGAATTTAAAATTTATAATTGAAAATTTATTAAAAATAACGAAGTAAAAATAATATGCTGATGCCGGGATTCGAACCCGGGTCAGCCGGGTCAGCCAATGACTTAACTCACACACATCCAACCACTCCGCCACTTGTGTTATTTGATAACATATCGAAACAATTAATTCAAATAACAAAACACAGAAATCAAATCCGGTCAATGACGCGCCCAATTCGCAGTCGTCGGAAATCCCGACGATTTCGCCAATTACTGTCGGTTTCTTGTGACTTAACGTGTATAATAACTCTTACATCGGTTATAACCGATGTCCAGTCCGCGACATCAGTCGTAACCGCCGGAGAACAGCTGACCATGAATCGAGACTGAAATCAGACCCAATTCGTCTCGATTCTTCCCTATAAATACACCCACAAGTCTCTGGTAGTCCTTTCGCTCAAAATCGCACCATTTCTCGAAGCATTTTCACTCGCCGGAAATATTCTGCCATCACCGGACTTTCGCCGGAAAACCGAGACTCACCTCAAAACGGTAAATACCTCGACTCTTTCTGCTTCAATCCGTTGTTAGACTGTTACTAACTTCAATCCAACAATCAGAATCAATCCCAGACGACGTAGCCGGAATATTCAGCTCTCGTCGGAAAACCTCTGGAATTTCTAATCTCACGCTGTGAATCGGTATAATCATTCAAACTTCTTTTAATCCTTGTTTAGTACCCCACTTTTATAACTAATCAAACAAAACTGTTAATTGATTCAATCAGAAGGAATACACAAATCAGAGCCGACGTTCATTGCCGGAATTCTGAAGAAATACAATTGATCGGTACATTCGTTTCCTGAATTCATTTTATTCATCACATTTCAACCAGTAATATGTTCGATGAACGACTCAATCAAGAACAGTTGAAAAATCGTCGACTGAGTCTTTGAGCGAAGAAGACGAAGTCGACTGTGTATAATAAGATTAACTAAAATCAGATTAATAAATGGGTTTGACACACAGTCCAGCGGTGGACTGTGTGCAAATAATAAACACACGTCTCGAGTTCGATCCCTGCCCCAACCGCACTCTTTTAAACAAAAATGCTCTTTTTAACCGAACCGGGATAACTCACAGAATCATGTTAAGTATAATAAAAACCGGAATATTAACCAGGTTAGACACATAGTCCAGCGGTGGACTGTGTGCAACACTAACTCGCACGTCCCGGGTTCGAGACTGGTTAACGGCACCGGTTCAATACAATTAAAATCCTTTTTAAAATAAATGATTTTCGGATTAACTTAAATAGTGTATAAATATAATTAAAAACAGAAATATTTCGGGTTAGACACGTAGCTCAGTTGGTAGAGCTGCGTGCACGCGTACGGGAGGTCACGGGTTCGAGTCTCACTCAGTGCAATAATATTCACAACTGAACCGGTCAACGGTCAACGGTCAACAGTCATGGTCAACGGTCAAAAGTCAACATTTTTTATTATTTTTATTTATTTATTTAATTTAAAAATCAATTAAAAATACTTAAAAATAACGTTTTTAAAGTTAGAAAATAGCCTTACACTCACAAAAAATATCCAAAAAAAATCCTATTAGAACTATTAATAAAATCCACTTATTTACCGTACCTTTTCGTTATTAATTAGGTTAGTTATACCTCGTCGATCAATCCTCTAAACTCGTGCGCATTCAGCATCATCAACCGAACGCACCCAATGTGAGTGAATCTCTATAAATTCCCCGTTTTAATCTCGTTTTTGGGGTGTATCATGTGTCTTATTATTTATTACATTTAAATTATTGTGCATCCATCATATCCATGAACAAATGTGTATTCAACATATATCAACTGTTTGTGTGGTTATTGTTTAGATTAAATTTATCATTTTCAGTACATACATTATCATAGGCCGCCGCTCCCCATTACATTATGAGCGTTGAGCTGTTCCCCATTACATTATGAGCGTGAACCAGGCGTTGCCAACATACGATCGGCTCCGTTTGATTGAGCCTTGATCGCACATACATTTCATCATAGGCCGTCTGCTCCCCATTACCTATGAGCGTGAGCCGTTCCGCATTACCTATGAGCGTGAACGAGACGTTGCCAACATTTACATTGTCATTCATGTTATATATTCATGCAAGGTGGTTTGTTATTGTATGTTATTTTTTGTTATGGTTATTGTTATTGTATGTTATTGTTTGTTATGGTTATTGTTATTGTATGTTTATTTACGTTTGTTCACATATGATTATTGCACAATTTTTCCATATTAAATACAACAAGAAATAAATAATAAATGTTTTCAAACAAGGTTCACTCGCCAACTTTTTGTTGACCCAAAAACCATTTTTACACATGATACAGGTGAACAGGATGAAGAAAGGAAAACATAGGAAATTGCCTTAGAAGAAAAATAATGAAGTTTAGAAGGATGTATAGAACATGTTGTATTTGTTTGATTTGATTGTATGATTCCTTTTAAATTGTAATAATAAATATGAAACATTATAATAAATGTCATGAGCTTTGATGAAAACCCAATCATGTCCCGATCACCTTTTCCGCTGCGGGTCGGGGTGTGACAAAATACTTCTAAAACCATTTTCAAGTTCATTAAGTTTCTTAACATGTTGCTCAAGACATATCACTTACACATTATGTTAGATCTATACTTACTACCAAATCTTGTATATTTATAATCAGGGCCTTCTCTAAAAACTCTCAAAAAATTTAGGCCTCGGGCGACAAAAAAAAATCGGGTCCAAAATTGTGGTCAAAGGGAAATGAATTAAAAAAATAAAACCTTGGTGGTAGAGCCAAGACTTGAATTTGAGATCTTTACATTATCTTGAGATGGTTTTTTCCACTCCACCACCAACACTTTTTGCATAATACATGGTTGCATATATTAAATATATATTTTACTATGTATATAAAAGCTTATAGAACCCTTTGAGGCTCTTTAAAAATTTGGGCCTCTTGCAATGGCACGGGTTGGCGGCCCAAAAGTCGGCCCTGTTTCTAATGTATTCAAACTTCATCATCTTCAAAAGCCACGTGTAGATCACTCATTTTGTTTAGATTATGTTGTTTTCTTTTAGATTTCAGATATTTTGAACAAGATCAACTTGTACTTTTGAGATCTACATCTAATAAGAAGTAAAATGGAAGATAGTAAACACTTACAACCAGCAAAAGGCTAGGAAAGATTCTTGTGATGAAGATAAGAAAAAAAGAAAAGCTCCAACAAGTGTAAGATGACCTCCTTAATGATCTCCAAGATTTGCACCACCTTTGATAACCTTGAAATTCCTTAGGATTCCCTTACATTTAGTCTTTGAAGTTTGGAAATGGTGAGAAGGGAAAAGAACGAAGGAGTGGTGAGAGAGAAAGAGAGATTAGAGGAGTGTGTGTTTGTTTTGAAAGTGAGGGTAATGTGTGAGATCTTGTGTTCATTTCTTATAATCAACACCCCCATAATTTTCTCTATAAACAAATTAAGAACCCATACATTCTTATTTAAAAATCAACACAAGGTGAAGGCATGTGGGACTTCACCATGACCGTTTACTGGGGGTTGTTTGGGTTGGTTTCTGAATTATTTAATCTTTTTACACATGTATTGAATATCTATAGTTTAGATATTTTGATGCTTAGTGATAATTTAATGTTTAGGGTTTAATTTTATCATTAGGTTGATAACTTTGGCTAACTAGTTTTCTAGTAATTGTTTTGATGGTTATTTGATGTTAATCGGACAAGTAATTGTGCTAGCGATTCGTTTAGCGATCTCTTATGTAACATTACTTAGGTTTTGTTCATATGTTCTATTGGAAAAGATTTAATGTCTTTTAGTGACGTTTCAGGGTATACGGAACCGTCTTGACATGAATAGTGTAACCGGATAATCTACCAACGGTCTTTGAAATAGTTTTCATCGTATTGCGACACGACAAATACAATCATGTTATACGCAAATGTAAATGCATTTCCTAGAGATTGCTAGACTTATGAGACTCAATTATAACAAAATTAAGTCTAATGCACGTAATTGTATATTTAAATAGTGATTTAGTTATAAGAAATTATATGTTATTTTGCCATTTGTCACACTTAATCTGTTAGAGTCAAACATTTGAATTTCTTGATTTCAATGAAAAGATTTGTGGATGTTGCTATCACCGAGAATAGGAAGCAATGGAAGGGTATTTAGGTAATGTGTGTACATTCCTTTGGAGAGTTGAACATTCGATCACCTAAGAGCATTTACAATCAAATCTCTTACTCCATTTTTATAATTAGACTAAAAAACACTATTTTTCTCTCTCCCTTTTCAATTAAATAATATTTTTTATACTTTTATCATTACCTTTACCATCTCCTCCACTTACAAGCATTTTCAAAAAATATTAAAAATTATAGAGGTGAACAATATCGCCTAAAATTTACTGACGAACGGTAACTTATTATGCTTTTTCTCTCTCCTCCACTCACAACAATTTACGACCACTCTTACAAATATAAAGGTTACACTTACATATATATATATAAAGGATCCATTGTGAATGCTCTAAATGAAGTAATATTGAAATCATCTTAATGAAAGAATTCATTGGAATAAATTCAAATTCCAATTCCTATGTTAGTCAACCAAACATGATTTTTATTGGAATCAATTCAAATTCTTGTTCTTCAAAATCCAGCGAACCAAATGGGCCGTAAGAATATAGAATAGAAAGTTACTAATAACAAAAGAAGTTGTGAAATAGTGACTTATTAAAATAGAGATAGATATAATATCATAAACCCATATATATAAACATAAAGAAGATCACATTCAAAGTCTACCTACAGTGTAGGAAAATCTAAATCTCTAACATAGAGTTAAGTCAAATAATTACCCTTCGCTAAAAGTCCTTGAACTTAATCTTATGTATCCACGAACTTCTATCCTACAATACGTGCTTAGAGTGGTGCAACTTTAACAAATGATGCCTAATGTGCTCATCTCAAGTCAATTTGGGTAAGCCTCGACTCCTCTCCACAAGAATTAAGCCTATAAATGAACTGAACGAAAACTAACTAAACATGTTCGTGTATGTTCACTTAACTTTAACTGAACTTGAACATATAATTAAACATATTTTTTTGTTCATGTTCTTTCATTAAGACATTGAGCATGTTCGTGTTTATTTATGTTTGTTCATTTAAAACATAATCGAACACTTCACGAACGTAAACTAACATAAAAAACAAACTTATACGAACATAATTAATAAACAGACCGAACACAAATGAACATAACTGACCAAACATAAACAAATATATAGTAGATTTCTTATATAATTTAGAGATTAACTATGATAACTTCAATTCGAAAGCCCATTTTATATTAGTAGGAAGCCCAATTACTAACTAATATCATATTTAATGTTTATGTTGATAAATAATTAATTTATGTGTATTTATTTATTATTTTTTTGAATGACTAAACTTGCACACCATGGGGATTGAACCGCTGATCCCTTACTCTCTAAACCTTATCTAACTCTCCAACATCATAATCAGCAATGAGGTTTCCACTACCATAATCAGCGATGTCGTCTCTCTCTTCTTCACATGCACAAACTATTTTTGGATTTAGGTGTCCAATACCGATTAGTTAACACTTGCTATTACAATACGATCCAAAGAGATACACTTTGGACGACAGACAAAGAATAATATTTAATTGTTAAATATTGTAGATCATGATAGTGGATGATTAATCTTGGAGAACATATTTTTGGTTAAAATACTAGAAACATTAATTGTTTGCGAAACAATTAATTAAGTGGGAATGAATGGTTGCGTTTAAAAATTTAAACGAGTAATAATTTATTATTAGATAATAATTAAAGGTTATTTTTATTAAGAAAGTAAATAAAGTCAAAGCGTTTGGACTGGTGATTAGTGGATAATAGTTAGTCGACATAAATGAGAATTGATTATTATTGGATAATAATTAAAGAGAGTAAATTTTATTATTTGATAATAATACAAAGTGAAAGGGTTGAATAATAATAAATAATTAGTCAAGGACTAATTATTGGGAGTAAAAGTCAGTTCTTGATGGTCTAGAGTGTAACTAGGGGTTCTATAATAGAACTTTAACATGAAATCCTAATTATAGCAACACACCACAATCAAAGAAACTGAACAAGGGAGATCGAAACCCTTGCCCCTCCTCTCTCTCCCGTGCAACGCCGACCGACAACCGCCGTCTTTCGCCACCTCCCCATGTCAGCCTACCTCCGCCGCCGGCCACGCCGTCTAGCCTCCCGCCGTCTCCGTCGCATGACGCCACCGCCCATGACGTTTCATGTCTTGGTGTTTCGAATTTGATTCGTTTCGCGTGTGGAATCTCGTTGGTTTTCGGATATTGTGCTTAGGCTTACTAGCGGAACCGTTTGTTGCATTCTTTGTACGAGTTTTTTTATTTTCGTCAATGGTACAATCCTAAATTCAATATGGTTTTTATTTATTCAGGCTTCCTTATCTGATTAATAGTAAAGTGTTATTATTACTATTATTTAATATAAAATTGGTTTTTATAAATTAAGACGAATACCAAGGATTTGCAACAACTATTTCAATTTCACCTCCTTAATCTTATTCGAAATAGAAGCCAATCCTAACCATGGTTGCGGAAGTCGTAGGCACTCCCAGGTCGATCGACTAGGGAGTTGCAAGTACCCGGCCTAGGCGAAGAGTACTTAGGGAATACCCGGACATGTTAAATTTAAAATAAAAATTAGATGTCAAATATCATAAGTTTATTAATATTTAACAAAATATCTGAATATCAATATAAATAAAAAATACATGTTCAAACATTAAAAGTATTTCAAAAATTGATGTTCATTCGTTGAAAATTGAAAAATGATATTCATTCTTTAGTATGATAAACATAGGAATTATGTTTTTTTAAGTAAAACCCAACCTGATTTGATTAACTAGACCTGATTCTAGCAGAAGCTGAGTGCGTTTGATCGATTATGGGGTAATTATGTGGAGTTTAATAATCGCCTCGGCAAGCTACCATGTAGCGATTACTCGGCGAGTACTACGCCTTTTAGACCTCGTTTTGCAACATTGCTCCCAACATTTCCTTAATAACCTCATTTCATATCCAGTCTAACCTAGTGTGCCCACACATCCTCCTTAGTATCCTTATGGGTAATTATGTGGAGTTTAAGAAAATCGCCTCGACAAGCTACCTTGTAGCGATTACTCGGCGAGCACTAGGCCTTTTAGACCTCGTTTTGCAACATTGCTTCCAACATTTCCTTAATAACCTCATTTCATATCCAGTCTAACCTTGTGTGCCCACACATCCTCCTTAGTATCCTCATCTTTGCTCCACAATTATGTGCGTATGTGTCTTCTTGATGTCACAACTGTCTGTCACATATAACATATCCAATCTAACTGCAACCTTATAAAAGTTTCCTCTTTGATTTAGTTGGGATCCCCCTATCACATAATAATCCAGTGGCTGCTCCCTACCTACACCAGCTAACCTAACCTGAATGCGGTGGGCCACATCACTATGTATCTCCCCATCCCGTCGTACAAACAATCAAAAATACTTAAATTTAGTTGCTTGGGGAAGCACTTTATCCTCATTAGTGATTTAGGTGTCCTCGTCATCACCTGGAAAACTAATGTGCCATAAGTTATACATATTTTAGGGCATAATTATCCATTTTTGGTACTTTTTATGACTTTGTAGTTGAAATTATTGCCTAAATCTTTCCTTGTTGGTAATTGCAAGTTTTTAAGTTCTCTCGATAAAAAGAAGCGAAAAACGAGCTAAAAACCTATATTCCAAGAAATTCACCAAACTGTCAGATAGGCATGGTTGTGCCAGGCTCTGGGCACGACCGTGCATAACAACCCAACAATACAAGTCAACCCAAATATGGTCAATAAAATCCACGATGTGCGAAGGCATGGTTGTGCATCACTTAGGCACGACCGTCCAGGATAAAGACAAAGATTGGAAGCTTCAAGATCCGGCAAGACTGACTCCTTTTGAAGTCCTGTCTAGACACCGGTCCATTGACGTGCTTAGAAAGTAACAAATAATTTGCACACAAACACAAACTAGTTTTAAGGTAAAAAACGACAACTACTATCTACACATGTTATATGCAAGTGTACTTATCAGAATATAGTATAGCTAAGGTAAGTACCCAGGTATCAATCCATGGACACGAAATCTATTAACCTGTCTACCTTTATAATATTTAACCTAACTAACTTTTTATTATCAAGAAATACTCAAAACAACTGCTTATGAATTTTATGACACATATATAAGATAGATAACCAATTAGGTTTAGAATCATCTTAATATTTTTGCAAATCCATTTGATGATGGTTTTTATGAAAAACTCATCATAGTTGACACTAGTGATGAGGGTGTAGTGTTTAAAAGCTAGAGCCCTCTCAGGTTGACCCCATATCCCCGAATAACCAAGCTATAGAGACACCTAACTATCCGGTTCTTAGTAACTAAGTTATTAACTAATCCCTTGTGATCTTAGAGTTTATATATTGTTCTAGCAACAGTAGATTCACCAATCGCGCGTATTACCATCTATGTTACTTTATTTAAAGCAACCATAACTAACTTCTAATTTCTTTTAATAAAATTCTTCTCATAGCTGACCCATATGAATTACCAACCCTTAAACAAGTTTGTACTTTACCTACTAAGTTTCTATCCCTAAACTAACGATTGATATATAGCTTAAATATAGACAAAACAGATCTAACACACATAACTTTATAGAAGTATCTAAATTATCCACACAAACTCATTCAACAGCCAATACACATCATATAGATTACATAATCACAAGTTCATTAGCTAATTTTACTAAAAACACACTTTCATAACAAAATCTTCCAAACTTCACATAGTATTAAAAATAATCTTACCCCAACCGACATAGAGCGGTTAGCTACTCATATTAATAACTAAAACCATATAATTCATTCAATACATGATCAGATCTAACAGATAATAATATTATGAAAGGTCTAACTCAATAAGGATCGATAACTCGACCTCTTGTATGCTATTCTTCCGTAAATCCTTCTCCCGTTAATTGAATCCTGAATCTTCCTCCTTGGAACAACCCTTTTTTTACGTTTCTTTGTGTTGAGTTCGTAACTTAGGGTTTCAATCGACATCTCTTTCTTTAAATAAGATCCAGGCGCAATCAAGGTCGGGTTCGAACCCCAAGTAACTATCGGAGCACTGCCTGTAACTTTGCCATATCATACATAATCTCATTAGTGTCCAATCCAGTAAGGCGGTGTAACTAAACTTTCTGCCCATAACTCGTGGTCGCATACTAGCTTACAGCCCGTACGGTCTTCATTTGGGCTGGTCTTCTTTATGTCTATAATAAAGCTCTAATCTGGCCCAAAAAATCCACCATTTTACCTAGGAATCTACAAATCACTCAGAAACAAACATTTAATCTATTCCAACAAAGATTTACATCAAACAACTATAAAAATATGGGTTTTCAAGTATAAAACATGTTGTCTTACAGACACATCATCCATGCATGTTCATGCATCACCTAGGCAGGTTCTGCCTATAACGGAATGCAGCATAAAAGACCTAGAAAGGACAAGAAGAACTACGAGCTGTCGGGCAAAAGGACGAGGCACGATCATGCCTAAGTATGCACAACCGTGCACACTTGCAACAAGCCATCCTATAAATAAAGGCCTTGGTTGCCCGTTTTCATCATCCCATTCTACCCATTCCTCTACCACTATTCACACACGTACTCTCTGATCTGGAGAGGTCAGTAAAAGTTTGGAATCACTCTAAGAAATCACTTGTAATAGCTTAGTTTGAGAGTGAGAATGAGAACTTGTAATCAACCATCGTCAACAAGTTGTTTGATTCTTACACTTGATTCACCATCGTCGTTCCCATGATCATTTTTTGTGGACAACTTTCTATTTCCATTCTTGGTTCAATTCCTTATGTTGCTTGGATCGTAGATGAAACTTGGTATAAATTATATGTTTAAACTTTGGCAAAGTGGTCTGTTGTGTTTTGGATAATTCTTCTTGCCTTTCTTCTATATTAATGAGGCTTGTGATTCGGTTTTGGTCTTTGACCTTGTGAGTGTTTTTTTATGAACTTAGTTGTGTGAAGCTCATTAGTACACTCATGGTGTGTGACAACCCATATACTAGTAGGGAGATCCCATTTTGGTAGTGGTTGACCCATTTATGGTAAAACACATTTTGTGATCAACCCTCACTTATCAAGGATATCATTGTTGGCCTATATGCTAGGTTTCAAATATAAGCCAAAACTTGGTTGAGCGACTTGTCTAACATGGTCTATATGTTAGGCTTGGTGCTGACAACTCATGCTAATATATATATATATATATATATATATATATATATATATATATATATATGGGATGGATCATGAGAAAACAGGTTTAAATAAGAAAACTAAAAAATAACTAAAAAAGCCTAAAAACATATCAAAAAAATTGATTTTTTTTATAAAATTCGTTGTATATAATATATAAAAAAATTTCAAAAAAAAAGTTGTACTACACATATGCATTAATATGAAATCCTAAACCTCCTAACCTACCCCCACCAACATCCCCCTAAAACCTAAACCCCCCTCCAACCCCCACCCCCTAAAAACCTAAGTCAACCCTCCCATCAAAATCCTAACGCCCCCCCCCCCAAAAAAAAAAACCTAAACCCCCACCCCCCACTCCCTAAAAAACTAAACCCTAAACGTAAACCCCTCACCCGCACCCTCAAAAAAACCTACCCCCCACCCGCACCCCCAAAAACCTACCCCAACACACTCAAAAACCTAATCCTAATCCTAAACCCCCAAAAACGTAACCCTAAAAGTTAAAATAAACTCAAAAGCTAAATCTAAACATATAATGTACATGTGCAGTACAAGTTTTTTTGAATAAAGGTTTTTTATACATAAAAAGTAGCGATATTTTCTAAAAACAATTGTAAAAGAAATTTGATATGTTTTTTAGTTTTCTCATTTATATGTAGTTTTCTCATAATTATCTCCATATATATATATATATAGGGCTTGGTTCAAATGAGTACCACCACGAGTTGCGAGAACCGTGAGAACTTTTTGTTCCTGCGCGAGTTGGGCCAATTTTTTTCCACAAACGTAGATGAAAATATTTTAAACATATCTGTAAAAAAGTAAAAAAAATTGTGGTGTCGGTAGTTTTGACTGATGCAAGTTTTTTTACGCACAGTCGTAAATTTTGCATGAAGATAAATATTTTTTACGTCTAATGTAAATGTGGGTATGCGGCATTTTTTAAAATTTTTTTGTTATGCTGAAACAAGTGATCTTTTTTTATAACTTTTGAGAAATAAAATTTTCGGAAAAAACCTTTTGGATGACCTAGTTCTTATGGTTCTTACAACTCAAGGTGGTTCTCATTTTAACTCATCCCTATATATTGTGTGTGTGTGTGTGTGTATAATATTATAACGCCACTTATTAAATAAAGATCAATCACCCTAACCAATCACAAGTGTAATTCGTACCTATACGAATAACCAAGCATATCCTTGATGGACCCATAAAAGGGATCACGACTATAAGGATCACAAAAAATATTGTGTTGTAGAAGAATAAGAGTAGTTGGATGTCTTTAACCCAAACCTATTTGACTATTCTTTAAAAGGAATCTTCTTTTAGGCAATGGCAATGAATTAAATTTAACCAGATCTAATTATATTTTAATGTCAAATCATAATTTATAAATCTATATGAAAAGCCTTTAACCAGGTCTTTTTTACTTAAATTCACCACACTGTTTGTCAATAACCTAACTATAATTCAGCCTAAGGGGAGTCAAAAACCCAAAGCAACACTCACTATGTTCTTCATATTTTCTACTAATTTCTATTACATGCATTTATTTTCTGGTTTTAGATATAAATTAACAAACAAGCAAAACAAAATTTGTTAACTAGTTGGTAATTAAAAGTTTAGTAAAAGCCGTTTCCTTACATAAACTTTACTACAAAAGATAGATACACTTTCCTATTGTGTATGTTTAGTCCAAGTAATAATCATTTAATATAAATTTGCAATGAGATAAACATGTTTAAAAGTTATTTAGTTAATGCACCAAAGCATGCTAAAAGTTACCAGAAAATAACACACCTAAAACACGCATATCAACCGCTAAAAGCACAACAAAGGCACTCAGTCCTAAAACAATTAATTCTTAAACATTTACCCTCTAAATTGCTCGCCATTCCTCTAACCTCACTTTCAAGCTTTGTTTAGTCTCGACAACCAACAGAATATCATTTGCAAAAAAAAAACATATACCACCTAACTATCTCTTGAATCGACTTTGATAACTCATCTAAAATGACTGCAAATAAAAACATACTCGACACAAACCTTTGGTGAAGTCCTATCTACACAAGAAACAAATGAGTGTCCCCTACAGATACCAGAACCCTAGTTTCAATCCTACAAATACATAACCTTTATTATTTCTATATACCTCCCTCTTAGGGACCACTCTACTCTCCCAACTATTCGAAATATGTAAATGTGGCACTCATCTAGGATACTGTAAACAAGGTTGTTATAGGTCTGTATAATAAAGATGACTTTTGTGAGCATGAATTTCGATAGTCCATAACAAAAAGGGATAATCCAAAACAAAAAGAGAAAAATATAGTCGTGGAATACATAATATTTTTTAAGTAAAGTACTATAATAAACATTTGTACATAGTAGTTGGATATAATGAGAGAAAGAAAGATCAACGATTTATGCATCACATCAAAAACAGTTTATACAATTGCTTATACATATTAACTTCTCTACTTCAAATAACTTCTATATTGAACGCCTTTACGACCCATAACATAGAATATATTACTTATAACTACCGGATATATAACTGTCGTGAATCAAAACTAAAAACTTTAGTAGATCATACCATATCAAGAGCAATTTCGAGAAGAAAAATAAATATTAAACTGGGTTTATATTATTTTTGAACTTTTACCAACTTATAAGTTGAAGGTTGAGTTATTTTACACAGTCTCCTAAATCTAGGAATAGTTCAAAGATATAATGAATTACAAAATATAACACAATGTTGATAAAAAAGACACGATAATGAAAAAAGAGACACAATAATAAAAAAAAACACAATGCCAAATAAAAAGACACAATGATCTGAAACAAAAATTAGAATCTACAAGCCAATAATCTAAAAGCGAAAGCCAAATATGTAAGATCGTAGAGTTAGACGAGACGATTTCAAGCAGACCCCATGTAATACTCTTTCTACGATTTTCTAGTTTTAAAAAACTATGTATTTAAACCTAACCCTAAAAGTTGAAGCGATATTTGTTGTCAATTTTTTGGTTGTATGAAATATTTGAATTACTTACTGTTTTATGTATATTTTGTTATGAAATGATTATATATTACATAGATATGTATATCGGTATTCATCAAGTCTCTTGATTCATATTTAATATACATCTGTATATATATATATATATTATATATATATATATATATATATATATATATATATATATATTATATTTAAAGAATATGGGAGGGAATAATGCCTGGTAAACTAAGGTAAAACGTAATTTGTTCGAGTCAACGAAGAAGTGCTAGGCTAGCATTTCTTTGTTGGCTCGAATAAATTACGATTTTACCTTAGTTCAAAACTATAATTTTGTCCCCATTTCAAAATTATAATTTTGCCCTCACTTCATAATTACAGTTTTGACACTGTTATAGCTTCTGATAAATTACGATTTTATCTCAAGGAAAAATTACGATTTTACCCCAGCTCAAAATTACAGTCTTGCCATCGTAGTACCTTTTAAAAAAATATGATTTTACCTGCGGTCAAAAATACGAATTTCCCCGAGCTCAAAATTATAGTATTATCATCGTTTTTTTTTGCAAACATATGGTAGTGTTTTGTTTTAATTGGTCGACTCGATTTAATTCTTGTCGTGCCAAGCAGCTGCCTAGCACTTGCTTATTGGCCCAGGATAAAAGTTACATGCCCCAGTTAAAAGTTATAGTCTTACCATCGTTTTAATTTTTATTATAGCATAACTATGATAGTATTATGTTCTAATTCATTGAGAAATATTTGCCCTAACGTCGCGGAACGGGGGCGGAGCATAAAACTAGTTATAGTTATTATTATTATTATTATCGTTATTATTATTTTATTATGAATTTCAAGTGGGCATGAACAGTGATTATATATGTAGAAAACGGTAGAACGTGTGAAAACGCTAAGAACGGATCACAGGGCGACACGTGTCCATTGCACTAAATAATATACGGGGGTAGGATTGTCATTCCAAGTTAAATTTTGAGCACTCCCTTATTTATCAGTGCGTTTTTATTCAGTTTTGAAACAAAACTCCAATATTATCGTGTTAGCTGTTACCTCCTCTCCAAGTTGCCGAGATCTTTGGCGTTTGGTATTGTTTGCGAGTTACAAGGTAATCTTTATATTTTTGTGTAACACCTCGTAAATTCACGTCCGATATTATACCGACACGTGTAAGTACCCTCGGATGATGCCTCAAATAAGTTAGCCACTCAACTCCTCAAACGTGTCTAAAAAAATTTTTAAAGCCTGATCGTAACTTATGGTCGTAAGCTACGGTCCAGGCTCACTGGTTTGATTTTAAAACTAACTGTAAGCTACGCTCTGATGACCGTAGCCTACGGCGCGCCTCCAGAAGTGTTCTTTTTCATCATTTTAACTTTCAACTAATAACCCGAAGGCCTCTAGACTTTATTATTTCGTTTTCTTGCATAACCAAGCCATCTTTCGGCCCGAACGACTCCCAGTTGAAGTGATATCTTTTGATTCACCATCCTCGAGTATTCTATGCTATAACCGAACTTTTAACTTTACTAATTTAGGTAAATTAACCTTTAAAACTATAAGATCCGTATTTATCGTATTCTAAGCTAGTAACTACGAATAAGTCACAAAACACCTAGTGTAACACCCGTTAACGTTTGGTTATTTGTACTCTTCTTCAATACATCTCGTGTTGAATGAAAAGAACTAATTGTGTCATTATGTCATGGAATAAAAGTCAATGGACAATTCATGACAATTCACAAAACTATTTTTGAGGGACTAAATGTGTCAAAACCCCAATTTTATGTCAAGTTGCCACCTAGCTTGCAAATTGCCACACCTTTGCAGCTCTTGACACCTTGCTAGACACTTATGAAGATCCTACAACACCTCTAACACCTGGCTTCATCTTCACACACCATCTTGCACTATAAATAGCCCACTAAGTTCACTCATTCTTTGTTCATTCACTTTTTCTCCTCTCTATTACATTCTTTGCTCATTCACTATAAATAGCCCTTGGATCACTTGTAAGTGTTCCATCTCTGCTCTTTTCTTTTTATAGGCTTTTAATAGCCAAAAGTCAAGCAATTTCAACAAATGTCTTCACTTTTGGTTAAGACCATTATGGTCCAGCGATTGTACGAAATGAACATGGCTAAGTGATCGTAACTAGGAAGGTATTAATCTCTTAAAAGGGCACCTCCTAAGGATCATGTTTACTAGGTCAATTGACGGGTCCAAGTTTATGTTTTAAAAAGTCATACGGGTAAGATTTTGTAAATATTATATTCTGAGTTTATACATGTTATAAATATGTTTTGACACTTAAACAAGTTGGTAATAATTATTAGAACATGTGGGAACATGTTCGGCTCGTCATTCCAGTCCTAGGGTCGGTTCGCAACCGAAAGTCGCCAATAGTGACTTCTGATTTAACTTTCGATTCTGACCCGATTTAGATTAGTTTACTTCTTACTTATGGTCGCATTATAATCGAAATAAAATGTAGCATAACCCTCTAAGGTTATATTACATGATCATAATTATAATCGATGAGTTTAATGCCCAAGTTTGTTAATGTCATTTTTATAATAAACAAGTTTAATCAACAATGAACTTGCAAATGAATTATAATGATATGCTAATAATTAATATTGATGTATATTTTGATATAAATGTTTTAATTATAATATCGTATATTCAATTTTTAAAAGATCAAAATGTATACTTGCATATTTGTAATTATAATGATAACTTCTTACTGATATAATCAAATATTAGTATTTTAAATATTTGATATAACTCGAATACATCAAGTTTTATTATACGACATATAATGGTTAAAAGCCTATAAGCATAGTTTCGTTTTTAAACTCAATGCATTAAGTTATATCTACTGATATTACAATATTAAGTATATGTTAGAATTGTTCATGACTCATCAGTACCTTTATCGCTTATATGCGTACAAAGTATAGCATAGTTTCGAAAAAACCAAAACGGGCTATATTAATCCAATTTAAATGTTAAGTTAATGACATAAGTCTTATGACTTGGGTTAAGATACATTTATCGATCGCTTTAATCTAGCGTATTGTATCGTTTTGATCCTTTAAGCTAGTTTGTCTAAGTGTATGACTTAAATAGGACCGTTAGCATTCTAATCAGTTAGCTTAAGCCATTATTCCAGACAAAAGCCTTCCAGTAAATGCTATCTGCACTTATCTAATTGATTAATGGTTGAGTTAATAT
Organism: Scalesia atractyloides; assembly: GCA_947069175.1. Classification (NCBI taxonomy): domain Eukaryota; kingdom Viridiplantae; phylum Streptophyta; class Magnoliopsida; order Asterales; family Asteraceae; genus Scalesia; species Scalesia atractyloides. The sequence goes on along the minus strand of CAMTDV010000002.1, from coordinate 5,159,988 downwards.
AAACTTGCATTTAAATCAAGTGCTAGCTCAGGTAAATACTCTTGATTTATTTCCCTATACGGGCTTGAGTTACGGTAAATTATTACCGCTTGGTCGGAAATGGGATCAATCGAGTGCCGAATTGTGGCTAGTAAATCCGCATATTCCGTTTTGATCAGTTTTGTTTGATAATTAAACATTAAGGGTTAACGACTGTGTCCTGGATATCCTCGGCTCATTTAAGTTACTAATAGCCACGACCAAAGCACGGGGTGTAGGCATATACCCGACAGATGCGAATGCTAAAATATCTTTACCCACAAGTTGGGGATAACTCCTTTGTGGGTTCATAAGTGGTGTGTCAGTTAATCATGTCTCGGTCTCTGTACTGGGACCCATATGTATTGACAAACATGTGAATCTGTTAACAAGGTTATAAGTATAACTTTCCCAAGTTATAAAAGATTTTTCGTGCCCTGTGCACTTAAATCAATTTTTTAAATGTTTTCAAAACGATTCAGTTAATTGTATTTACCAGCGAAAGCTGACATATTTTCAAAAGACTAAGTTGCAAGTACAATACGAAATAGGCTGGAAGCTGATTGGTAGTGATATAAGAGGATCTTGCAAATCCTTAGATCTACCCTAAAGTGTGTTACACATTTTTGTAGATTTTACGATATGCATGTGGATCTTTAGTTACAAACCTTCTGTATTTTATTTTCGTACTTTGAACATTTTAGTTTGTAATAGTAATTTAAACTCCAAGACTTCCGGGGAGGACCGTTAATTGACTATGATAATACCAACATACGTCACGATATTCCCCACTTGGGCCCACTGAAATTTGGTTGGAAATACGGGGTGTGACATTTTGTTCGATCAAATTATGTAAAACTGATCACGTATTTTTTATTCTTTGTGTTGTTCGAGCAAATCATGTAAAAATAAAGGCATTTTGTTTATTATATATGTTATAATGGGGTTTTTGGTATTACTATAAATTCAAATTAGCACTGGAGTTTATTTTGTTTCTTTATTCACGTTTGATATAATGACGTTTCAATTTCAACAACATAAAAGTGATGGCATTTTTTATTATTCGTGTTTTTTTTTGGTCCAGCTAATCATGTAAATGGTATGTCGTTTTCGCTTATTGTATATGTTATGATGGCGTTTATGTTTGTATTTATATCTTCTAAATTAACCTTGGTATTTATTTTGTATTTTTTATTCACGATTTTGATGTGTTTAATGGTGTTTCAATCCAAACAACTTGTTAAGGAATAGCGTCAAACATCAACTCTTTTGAATCGTTAATGATTCAACAAATGGCGTTTTCATTTATTTATGGTGTTTTCATTTATATATATAAAGATATTTAATTTATGACTATTTAGTCATTTTAGATCATATATGATTGTATATTAACAACTATTAATGGCGTTTAGATCAAATATGATTAAATGATAATGTTGGCTTTATTTTATGCATGCGTGTATTTTTCTAATGTCATGATTATTGAATCATCTCATGTTTTCGTTTTTCAATTGGTTGATTTATTACTCATTATTGTTCATGGCATTTTTTGCTATTTTTTCAGACGAGAGTGTTGCGTAAAATGAAAAGATTTGCCGAAAAATGGTTCTACAATGAATATTCCCGTTGTTAAAGAGGATCTAAATCCTAAGATATAAATGAATTTCGAAAGCCTTGATGATTGTTATTCTTTATATCTTAAATCTGCGATGACTGGGGGGTTTGCTGTAAGGAAAGGACTGAAAAGATAAATGTTATGTTTTGCTTTTTTATCGGTACAGTAAAGTCTATGCGTTTCAGAAGTTTTATAATTAATTTGTCAGCGATTGATGTTTTTATGTTTCGTATTATTAGGTAAAAAAGACTAGTTTACCCTCAATGAACCTCACAACATTATCAAAATCATTGATATATACAAGAACTTCACCGCTTCAATTTAGTCCATAGATTGTTTTGATCCAACGACGATGATCCGTTCTCACCGTTTTCACACTTTAAGGCTTTTTTCCCGGATCATGCCTCTATATATATATTAACACTATTATTATTATTATTATTATATTATATTTTATACACATATGAATTTAAACTTGGCATGAATAGTAATATTTGGCTTTTTAAAATATATTCAATTCTTTTTCTTCGTAATAATATTCTAATTTTTTACAACAATAGTTATATCATAGGTTTTTTGTTTAATTCCTTTTACCACTCAAATATGTATGATATACGTTTTTAACCCGTTTAAGTTTTTACTAATCTATCTATCATTCGATGACTTGTCTTCGTTGGCTAAAAAAACAAAATACGTAGTTGTGTTTGATTTTATAAATTTTATTGAAAATGAGTTTTGTTCGAAATAAAGTCTTTTTTAGTATGAAAGGTTGATCAAGTGCCAGTGTCATAACGGTACTATGACGATCAAAACAAATTCCGACAAGGTCGATACCTATTTTGGTATGCCCTTTAATATATATATATATGTGTGTGTGTGTGTGTCTTTGACCTAATTAGTTTTTATTTAATTTGATTTCTTGGATAACTCGCGTTCATCATCTTTTTTATAAAGCTAAATACGCGACTGCATTTAATATATATTTTTCACCGTTCTTGTACAAACTTTTTTGAAAAAAGAGTTTTATTTTAAATAGTACCGTGATTAACTACCTGTATTCATTTTTAATCTAAAAGGCGTACAGACATATCATGACTTTAAACCGAGTATAGGTCCTATACCAATATTAAATCGTTACCACCCCAAATCCTCTGTGTAACGAATCGAACTAATAAGGACGACTTTTCCGCCGCATCGTGCGGTCATATCACGCTAGTACATATGAATTTCAAGTGGGCATAAATAGTAGTGATTGTATTTTTATAGTAATTTTTTATTTTATTCATTAAGTAACTTGATTTTTTTATCTAAATACTTTGGTTATATATATATATATATATGTATAGGTTTAGGATAATTTGTGAATAATATCTTCATAGTGAACTGTGTGAACTCATCTTAGGCATTGATTTCCTTTTTATGTGTCAAGGGTAGGATCGTATTTTTTCATATATCTTCATTTAAATCTTTTCTTTTTAATCATTTATTCAGTTACAAAATGCCTACATTTTAGGGATTTGACAATCTTTCTAATTATTTCGTAGATCACCAGTTGATTATACGTATTTGCAGTTTTATTAGATCGAATTCGTTTGCTAATACACTGTTTTCAAAGATTTTGAACAGGGATTATTTTTTTTCAACTTGCCTGGATCAAAGTTTGTATTTTTTTTTAATTCATTCAAATATGGCGAACTCAAGTTGTAATTGTTCCAATTCGTTTGAAAACACAAATGATATATACGTACCGAGTAATGATGGCGTGTTTGTTACAACAATGGATCGCCTAGGTTTGATCTTCTGGATTTTAGTATCATATATGTAGTTTTCAAGATGAATATATAAACTGAATAAAATTGTTTTCATGTGATTGTCCATTTAAGATTTGAACTGATGAGATTAATGATACTTTTAGTCATTAATACACAGGCATATATTCCCGTTCATTATACACATATTTGCAGTTTGCGGTTTTTTTATTTGTGATTATGCAGTTTTGTTTTAAACGTCCAGTTGTTACAATTCAGTACACATGCGTATAGTACGTAGTATATGCATTATTACATATAAGGATGCAGTTTCGTTGTAAACTTACAGCTGATACCATTTAATACACATGTGTATACTTTTAAGATGATGCATTATTATATAAGGGGATGCAGCTTTGCTGTAAACTTCTAGTAGATACATACAATACACATGTGTATAATGTTAAGTTACTACATTATTACATGTGAGTATTCAACTTTGATGCAAACTTCCAGTTGATACCATACTATACACATGTGTATAATGGTAAAGTTACTGCAATATTATAAATCGAGGATGCAGCTTTACTGTAGAATTCCAGTTTATGATACACAACACACGTGTATATAAACGAATTTGGAGGAACGAGTAACTGGCGAAATTTATGACAACTTTCATGTTTCCAGTTTTAAAAAATCGCCCTATTATGTAATTACAGAATTACCTTTTTAATTAAATTTAAAGGAAAAAAGAACTCTCAATAATTACAATCATGCCACTAATCAAAACTTTAGGATGATAGAAATCAATGATCTAGATCAGTTCACACAGTTCACTCTTATAATGTTATATATATATATACACTCTTTCTAACATTGTGATATAAATTTTATTGAAAATAAATATTGTGTTGCTATCGTAACAAATCAAACAGAGACCAATTGTTTTTTTTTCAACTTTGCGAAATAAATTTTGTTGAGAACGTATATTATGGCGCTATCATACCAAACAAAATCAAACCGAAACCTACCGAACAACATATGTACCAGATATTTGTTTATATTGTTTTTAGAGTTAAATGCCAAAATGGTCCCTAAAGTTTGCTCACTTTTGCCACTTTAGTCCAAAATCCAAAATTTTTAAATCTGGGTCCCTATGGTTTGCATTTTGTTGCCATTTTAGTCCAAATTTCAAATTTGGTCAGATTCTCAACTTAAATCCTGATATTTTGTCATTTTGCTCTAGGGCATTTTGGTCATTTTGACCCACATCATTTTCCCCAAATACCCTAACACAAAACCAAACACCCACCTCTCTCTCTCTCTAAATCTGCACACACACCACCACCCTCCTTCACCCCACCACCACCGTCACCGCCACCAACTCCGGCGGATTCGTCTGCAACAGTCCGGCAGCGAACCTCCGGCACGCGACACCACACCAAACTCACCCCACACCTACAAAACCTTTCCCCTTGCATCATCTTCACCACACCCATCTGAAACCTAGAGAGAGAGAGGGCAATAGGAGAGAGAGTGGATGGCAGGAGAGAGAAGTTCGGAGAGAGCGAGAGAAGCGACAGAGGGAGAAGGGGGAACGAAGTGGCGTTGTGGCATTGATTTATGATGGAAATGATAGCCGAGTCGAAATCGCGATCTACAAGGCAGTATGAGTACGAAGTGGCGTTGATTTGTGATGGAAATGATAGCCGTCCGACGCCTAACCCGATTAATCTAGCAGCTCCGACGAATAATCCTTCGTTGTTATGTCCACAACCGATGGCGATTAATCAGCTTGCTGGTAGCAATCGGCGCGTGGTGCGCATTGTAGCTAGTTGACGACATTTCTGGTGTCTAACACCATATAAGCTTGACTCGCCGGAAACAACCGGAACTTCTAGATTTTCAACAGAACAGTATCAACTGGTTTCAGATGTGACTTCTTGACGCCGTTAACAGCTAGATCTAACCTCGTTTGAAGTGACTCAACTCGCGCTGAGTCACGAGCGAGTCGAGCTAGCGTAACTGACTCGTAAATTTTGTGTGAGGATTTGTGAATGACGACTCGAGAAAGCAGTTGCAGAGACAAAATCAAAGAAGAAGAAGAAGAAAGTTCAGATGACGTTAGCATTTGAGATTGCAGAGGTTGAGGTGAGAATGATAACACATTGAGAGATTTCTGGATTGAGTCGGTGACGTCGAGCTCCGATGTGGTTGATACGGTGGCTGTTGGTGAAATGGTGCGTGGGTGAACGGTGGAGAGTGAGAACGTGAAGAGGGTTTGAGTTAGGGTAGATTTGGGGAAGATGAAAATATTATTTAGGGAAGGAGATGGCTTTTATAGGGTCAACTTTTAATATATTAGTTTAGTAATTTTAATCGATAATCAGTTATAATAAAACCTAAATGACAAAAATACCCCTGAGGAAAAGGACAAAACAAGGTGTTTAATTTTAGGGAATCTAGTCAAATTTCACTTTTGGACCAAAATGGCAACAAAAATGAAACCATAGGGACCCAGATACAAAGACGAAACGAATAAAATAGTCGACACCAACCTAACGGTAAAAAAAACACATAAATCGATACACAAATATTTACTAGAATTTTTAAATATATATAACCTACAGTTTTTATAAATAAATTTTTATAAGTTATAACAAATACTAGTAAATATTTTTGGATAAGCTCAACTAAACAATTATTATACTAAGCCCATTTTTATAAAAACTATGTTGGGCTTTAAAATTATTTTTATAACAATATATGGACTATCCCACTTTCATAAAATTAACTTTGGGTTAAGGCCCACTTTTATAAAAATCAAACTTGGGCTAAGCCCACTTTTATAAAATCAAACTTTAGGCTAAGGCCTACTTTTATAAAAATAAACTTTGGGCTAAGCCCACTTTTATAAAAGTTTACATGGGCTAGACCCATTAAAAAAAAGATAACTTTGGGCCAAGTACACTTTTATGAAAAAATAAATTGAGCTAATCCATTTTATAAAAACTAACTTTGGGCTAAAGCCCACTATTATAAAACTAAACTTGGACTAATCAAATTTTTATAAACTATATTGGGCTAGGCCCAATCTTTCATTTTAACTTTGGCTAGGCCCACATACATGAAACGAATTGTGCTAGGCCCACACAAAGAAAGCAAATTTGGGCTAGACCCATACTTACAAAAAAACTGTTGTGCCAGGCCCATAAGTAATAAATTATTAGATTGAGTTATTTACAATTAAATTATGGACTAGGTCCATTTACATGTAATCAATCTAATATATATATATATATATGAAAGGAATATATATATATGTTATTAAATAAAGAAAAACCAACAATTAAAAGTATGAAATTCGAGATAAAATACTTGTACGAAAAACAAACGAAAGCCCAAGTGTCTAATAGACTAGAACACTTGTAGGTCGAAAAACGAACGAAGTATCAGGAATCGAATAGAGATTTTTATGGTACGCAAATCAGTGAGTTCATGTTTCCCCTTTTATTTTAACGTTTTTTTATGGTTTTAAACGTGCGGGGATGTATACATGTTAATTAATATAGCTGGGAAAATGAAAATATTTAGATCACATGTGAATAAGGCTCAAGTATTGGGGCCATTAATGAAAGACAAGTACCGAGAAACAAGGGGATAGATTTATTGGGTTTGGGCGAGCCCCACTCTAATACGGCAATAATAACAGATCGTATTAGAGTGATTTTGTGTCTAAAATGAGTGTCTCAGACACATAATAAATCGTCAAGGTTAGGTTGTCACCTTATTCGGCATACAGATTAGTGTCCTTGCAACACACTAATGATCTTACAAGTTTCATTAAGCTATATTAAACAAGTTTATTTCAAATGTTTTTGATAATTCATTTAATACAAAATTTATAATATGAATTCACCAGTTTTTGTTGACATTGTTTTCAAAACTAACATGTATTACAAGAAACTAGTGGATGGCCTTCGAGGAAAAATCTTGTTCGTTTGTTGTGAAGTCAAGATGTTATATTTCATCCAGTCTTTGTTGTTATGTTTTATAAACTTATGTCTAAATTTTAAATAATGTTGTTAAACTTGTGGTTTGTTTTAAAGACAAAAGTTTATATGTGAATTATGGTTAAATAAAAAGTATGGATGAATGTTTTGTAATATAATACAATTGTCGTTTACTTGGTTGAATGCAACGATTGTCGCTTTGGCCACACCTCGCGACACGCTTTCGCTACATCGAAAATCAGGGTGTGACAGACCTGGTATCAGAGCATCAATTGTAGTGAACCAAGATTCTTTTGAGTCTAGTATGCAATTTCAAAATGCTCTTTTATAATTTTTTGTGAGTCGTTTACAAAAATTGAAATAAGTATTTTTGGTTTATCATCCCGGGGAGAACTGTCCACTAGTATCAAATGTTTAAAACAAAAACAATAGTGAAAGGTCATTATATAAAACTAGTCTATGAGAGATAGACACAATAATAATAAGTTGAGTTGAACTTATGATTAGAAAAACTTACATTGAAACTTAGTGATTGCCCGATTATTTATCTTTAAACAAAAATTATTTATTGTACGGATTATGTTTGCCAGGACCATGTCTTCCGATAGTAGCCTATCAGACACCGAGTCTATGAGTTCTGACCCTGAGATATATTCCACTAGACGATCTACTCCCACTAGTCATTATCATTTCTGACAACGAGTCAGATCATGATGATTCTGAAGATGACTGGATGGACAGCCTTTTGCCTTACCCTACCCTGTACCCGATCCCATTCCCGGGGATATTCCCGATGGTGATGTTTTAGCTTTACTACTCTTTGACCACCAAATAGTTATCATTGGCCACCCCGAAGGTGAGAACATTGTGGAGCACCATGTTATACCACTTAACGTGGTAGATCCTTTTGCTGCAGACATTGATGGAGATGACAATGTCATTCCTATTGGTCACGTAGATCACCTTGAGGATGATCTAGGTATCGGAGATGATTTTGATCTCGCGCTACTGGAGGTAGCTCCACATGAGCCTAATGTCATTGATATTACCTCATCTGCTCCATCGTCTCCGAGATCACCCCCACCCGAGCCTTCACCTGATACTGCTCTACCACCACTTCCAGATATTTTTCCCACTGTTGATGATTCTATTACACCCACTTTTGTTGATCCCATACCATCTAATGCTATCACTACTAGTCACATCTACCCATCTGGACCATCTCAGTATTTACCTGGAGACGTTTCATTTACTACTGATTGTTTCACTCCTCATCATTTGTCTGGACCTTCACATTACTCTTTGGGAGGTACATCCTACTCATCTGAGCAGCCACCGTTTCACCATGTTGATGTATCATTACATATACCGTGTATACCCATTCCAGATCCTTTTATCACATCTGATCCTTATGCATCTTCTTACACTGCAGGACCCTCCCGAGTTATGTTCCCTGAGTCTAGTCAGTCTGTGAGTAGACACCATCCCTATTCACGACCACCCACTGTTGGAGGACCATCATACCCATCATCTCACCATACCGGTATTCACATTCGATCACCTCCACCTGGTATGAGCCTATCTGATCCCTATCATCCGAGTCAATTGCTACCGACCACCACCGAGTTTCAAGTCACGTCTTCTGAGATACAGATTAGTATCTTATTTCGCCGTATCCGTGAGCTGGAGGCTTAGGTTTCCACTTTGCGAGCATCTCAGAGTACTCCATCTTTGTCATCTCAGTTACCACCATTACCCACTTCGACACCTCCCGTGACACCATCTCTACCAACGACATCATCACCACCTTCGCTTATACCACATCCACACACTCTAGTGCAGAGTGTATTTCCAACCCACGAGGAGCGTATCCGTTCGCTCGAAAAGGAGGTCGCATACCTCTGGAGGATCATCCGTTCATCTCAAACTCCACCTCCACCGTCTGTCTAGTTGGTATATGGTCATATCTCTAGGGTAGGTACTCATACCCAGTTTTGCTGAAGATCGAAGTTTTTGAATATATATATATGTCGTCAACTTGAAGATTTTGAAGAACGGTGTGAAGGAAAATATCTACTTTATAATGTATTGTGTATGACTTGTCTATCGGAGTGTTATAATTCCGAGTTATTTTTGTATCTTCACAAAAGTGATGTATCAAGTTGACAGTATATATATAATGGTTGATGTTTATCTTTTATTTATGCATTGTCGATTGTTCATTTTTATGTATCTATTATGGTGCTTATAATATGGATACTATACATAAAAATTGAATTATATCAATATTATATACACTAATACTATATAATACTAATCCATGAAAGACAATATTTGTTTCAAATATACGTCTAATCACTTCTATATGTTTCATATATGAAGATCATGGCATCTAGAGGAAGAGGTAGACCCCGAGTTAGACCATCGCCATTACCTACAACCCAAGCCGAGCTCGATGCTCTAGTGAATCAACGAATAACTGAAGCACTTTCGCATCACGAGCGCAATGCTGAGCCAAGGGTTCAAGAACCACCAAGAGTTCAGATGCCCGTAAATGGTTTGTTATTTATGATATTACCAAAGTGTGACCACTAATATTTATTTCTAACAATATATATTATTGATGACTCTTGAAATCTAACTATTTCAGGACATACAAACAATTTTTAGATTGCAAACCCTTGAATTTTGATGGCACAGGCGGTGCAGTAGCCTTTGTGCGTTGGACAGAAAAGACAGATTCTGTGATTCGTATGAGTAACTGTTCTACCAACCAGATTGTGTCATATGTATCAGGCTTATTTATGGATGAAGCATTGTCATGGTGGAATTTATGTGTACAGACGCTTGGAGAAGCAGTTGCTTATGCTATTACTTGGGATAGACTGAAGGATATGATGAGAGAGAAATACTGTTCTAGAGCCGAGTTACAGAAATTGGAAACCGAATTTTGTAATTTATCCATGATAGGACCCGATGTGGATGGTTATACACAGCGTTTCCATGATCTTTCGCGAGTCGTTCCATATATGGTAACCCCCGAATTCAAACGTATTGAACGATACATTTGGGGATTATTTCCAGAAATTCCAAGTATGGTTACTTCGTCACATCCAGCAACCATCACTGAGGCAATTACGATTGCAGTAAGCCTTACCGAAGAAGAGTTGAGAATGAATAAGTTTTCGAGAAAGAATACGGAGATGCCCAAGGAAACACATGTAGAATCAACCTCACATGGGAATAAGAGAAAGTTTACACACTTCAAGAAAGGTTCCCGACCGAGTAACAAGAACAAATAAACCCCCACAGCAAAAAGGAACAAAGTATTCGTGGCAGCAGCGGAGACAGAACCGAGAGGTTTTGCAGGAAATGCACCTAAGTGCAACAGGTGCAATTATCATCATTATGGTGGATGCCGAACCACTAAATGTGATAAGTGCGGGAAGTTGGGACACCGCACCGAAAACTGCTGGAGTAATAACAAAGGAAACAAGAATGAAGGCAAGAAAGAAGGAGGCTATGGAAATGTAAACGTCCGAGGAAGAAATCAAAGTTGTTATGGTTGCGGTGAAATAGGCCATTTTAGAAAGAACAGCCCAAAGGAGAACAAAGGCCACGGGCGAGCCTTTGTAATAGGAGCTCACAAGGCACGTCAGGGCCCGAATGTGATCACTGGTACGTTCCCTGTCAATAATCATTTCGCATATATTTTATTTGATACTGGCGCAGATTTTAGTTTCATATCTTTAGAATTTAAAGATATACTTGAACTAAATTCAAATAAATTAGATATTCCATTCACTATCGAACTAGCGAATGGAAAGATAATTGAATCTGATGAAATTATTAAAGAATGTTCGTTAGAGTTAGGTGGACAAAAATTCAACATCGATTTATTACCCATCCAGTTAGGTAGTTTTGATGTTGTAATCGGTATGGATTGGTTATCCAATAACCAAGCCGAAGTTGTGTGTTGCGACAAAATTATTCGCATTCCACTTCCTAATAATGAGACACTTCTTATACATGGCGAGAAGAGTGAAACGCCATTGCGAATTATTTCTTGTATGAAAGCTCAAAAGTGCTTGAGAAAAGGATGTATAGCATTCTTAGCACACATTCTTGACAAGAAATCCAAGGAGCCAAAACTTGAGGAGATCCCTGTTGTTAAGGAACTTCCTGAAGTCTTCCCAGGGGACTTGTTAGGAATACCACCCCAACGACAAGTCAAATTTCGCATAGACTTGATTCCAGGAGCTGCACCTGTAGCGAAATCCCCATATCGATTAGCTCCTTCGGAAATGTAGGAGTTGTCCACACAACTTCAAAAGTTGGACAAAGGATTTATTAGACCAAGCTTCTCACCTTGGGGAGCTCCAGTTCTATTTGTAAAGAAGAAAGATGGAAGCTTTAGAATGTGCATAGATTATCGAGAATTGAACAAACTCATAATCAAGAATCGGTATCCGTTACAGAGGATCGATGATCTGTTCGATCAACTTCAAGGATCAAGTTTTTACTCGAAGATTGACTTAAGGTCAGGATACCATCATCTTAGAGTGCAGGAAGAAAGTATTCCAAAGACAGCATTCCGAACCCGTTACGGTCACTACGAGTTCCTTGTTATGCCATTTGGTCTAACAAATGCACCGGCGGTGTTCATGGACTTAATGAACCGTGTGTGCAAGCCTTATCTCGATAAATTTGTGATAGTATTCATTGATGACATACTGATATATTCACGAAATAAGAAGAATCATGAACACCATCTTAGGACCATTCTTGAGTTGTTAAAGAATGAGAAATTGTATGCAAAATTCTCTAAGTGCGAATTTTGGCTTCGTGAAGTCCAATCGGACATGTAGTCAACGATAAAGACATACATGTCGATCCATCAAAAATAAAAGCCATTAAGAATTGGAACGCACCTAAGACACCCACTGAAGTACGCCAATTTTTGGGATTGGCGGGTTATTATCGAAGATTTATTGAAAATTTCTCGAAGATCGCTCAACCACTAACCTACCTAACTCAGAAAGATAAGAAGTTTGATTGGGGAGAGAAACAAGAAGTGGCCTTCCTACTGCTAAAGGATAAACTTTGTGATGCACCGATTCTATCACTTCCAGACGGCATAGATGACTTTGTTGTTTATTGTGACGCTTCACATCAAGGTTTAGGATGCGTACTAATGCAACAAGAGAAAGTTATTGCATACGCATCACGCCAATTAAAAGTTCACGAAAAGAACTATACCACACATGACCTAGAGCTAGGTGCAGTGGTATTTGCGTTAAAAATTTGGCGTCATTATCTTTACGGCACCAAGTGCACAATTTTTACCGATCACAAAAGTCTTCAACATATATTTAACCAGAAAGAGTTAAATATGCGCCAAAGTCGTTGGCTTGAATTGTTGAATGACTATGATTGTGAAATTAAATACCATCCGTGCAAGGAGAACGTTGTCGCAGATGCTCTAAGTCGAAAGGAACGAGTGAAGCCTCTTCGTGTACGATCATTAAGACTCACCATTCATAATAACCTTACCTCTCGAATTCACAATACTCAACAGGAAGCCCTGAAGAGCGGAAATTTTAAAGCAGAGATGCTTAGAGGTATGGAAAAACAATTAGAACCAAATGAGAACGGAACTTTGTATTTTGCAAACAGAATTTGGGTTCCTCTTTTTGGTAATCTGGGAAACTTAATTCTAGATGAAGCCCATAAGTCCAAATATTCGATACATTCCGGAGAGGATAAAATGTATCACGATCTTAAAGAATTCTATTGGTGGCCTAATCTCAAAAGAGATATTGCAACTTATGTTGGAAAATGTCTAACATGTGCAAAAATTAAGGCCGAATACCAAAAATCTTCAGGATTGTTACAACAACCTGAAATTCCCACTTGGAAATGGGAACAAATTTCTATGGATTTTATAATAAAATTACCCAAGACCTCGCGTGGTCACGACATGATTTGGGTAATTGTTGACCGACTAACCAAATCAGCTCACTTCTTGCCGGCACGTGAGAAAGATAAAACCGAGAAGTTAGCCGAACTTTATCTTAAAGAGATTGTGGCAAGACATGGAGTGCCTGTTTCCATAATCTCTGATCGAGATGGTCGTTTCATATCAAGAATTTGGCAATCATTTCAAAAGGATTTTGGATCTCGCTTAGATCTAAGTACGGCCTTTCATCCCCAAACAGATGGCCAAAGTGAACGCACCATTCAAACCTTAGAAGATATGCTTCGTGCTTGTGTAATTGACTTAGGCGGAAATTGGGATACTCACTTGCCTTTAGTGGAGTTCTCATATAACAATAGTTATCACACGAGTATCCAAGCTGCTCCATTTAAAGCATTATACGTACGTAAATCTCGATCTCCGTTATGTTGGGCGGAAATAGGCGACAAACAAATGATAGGTCCTGAATTAATTCAAGAAACTACGGATAAAATATTTAAAATCCGAGACCGTATTAAAGCCGCTCAGGATAGACAGAAAAGTTATGCGGATAACGCCGCAAACCATTGTCCTTTGAGATTGGAGACAAAGTGTTATTAAAGGTCTCGCCTTGGAGGGGCGTAGTTAGATTAGGGAAGCAAGGAAAACTTAGCCTGAGGTATATAGGACCATACGAAATCTTGGAGAAGATTGGAACAGTCGCATATAAGTTGAAATTGCCTTAAACACTTAATAACGTTCACGACACTTTTCATGTGTCAAATCTTAAAAAGTGTCTTTCAGACGAGTCACTTATTATCCCCACGGACGAAATTCATATAGACAACAAACTCCAATTCATCGAAGAACCTGTCGAAATTTTAGATTTGAAAGTTCAGAAAACAAGGAGGAGTCGTATCAAACTAGTCAAAGTCCATTGGAACTTAAAGCGCGGACCTGAGTTCACTTGGGAATGGGAAGACGAAATCAAAAGAAAGTATCCCCACTTGTTTGAGAAATCCTACGCAAAGGATGACACGACTTAAATTTCGGGATAAAATTTTCTTGAACAAGGGGAGAATGTGACAATTGGCAAAATTTCGGTAATTCTGTACAACTTGAACAACTAGTACATTGTGTATTCATCATATAACATGACTTAATTTTTGATTTTAAGTCTTAAAAATCTAGGAATTTAACCAAATCATAGTTTGGTATAATAATCGATTCGTCATGATCACGAAGATATAAAACCATATCCTAGACGAATGACAACGAAGCGAACATGTATTAAATATCAGAACTAGTTACGGTACAATCTAATATGATAAAATTAAGATATAAAATATTCTGCACTATTATACCATAAAATTTTATATAAAATACCAAATTGTCCAAGTCTGCAGCAAAATTCAGCAATTCTGCAGCAAAATTCAGCAATTGTCCGAAAAGCCAAAAATAAATATTTTTAGCTAAAGAATAATAATGGGTGTTAAAAATAGTATAAAACCCATATCTAAATCTTATTATTTAAAGCTAAACGGTTTGTTCAGTAAAAACATGACAACAAAGCCGGTACAAGAATCGAACTCAAAATGACAAAATTATTTGTCTGAAGAGCTATATTAATTAACGGGACAATAAAAATTGTACTAAAATTATTATAAACATAAAATTTTATAAGTAACACTATGTATCAGTATTTCACCAGGTATAAGACCCGAACTAACTTTATCAACCGAACAACGAAACAACAAGACTAGTAAATTATTTTGGCATATTGTAACATCACTTTAAAATGTTGGGGCATTAGTTTTTATAAAAACTTATATATAAAATTATTGAAGTTATAAAAGTTTATAAAAATTACATTTTATTTAAAAAAATAACAACGCCAACCCCCCTAACCTCACGGCTATATGGTGCCACCCACCATGCCACTTAATCTACTAATATGTGTTGACAAATTGTAAAGATTGTTGGTGTCCAATGAGGTGTAAGAACCTAAACACAAATTCAAGATCATAATCACTTTCCAATCCTTCATTTCTCATAACACCAAAAACTTCACAACACTCCTTCCTTTTTGCTCCCAAAATCGGCCATCACTACCATCGTCTTCATATTCAACTTTTTAAAAACAAAACACAAAGAAATCAAGCTTGCATGAAGATCTAAAGTGTTTGCAAAGATTAAGAGTTTACTTTGGAAGCTTGGAAATCTTGATCAATCTATTTTCTTCATCTCTTAGATCATCCCTAGCCTTGTGCTAGTAGTAAGATCTTAAGCCTTGTGTTATACTTTTTATTTTATAAAATTTCACAAGATCATCATAAAAAATTATATAAAACCCACTTGAAAAACACTAACGAATCTAAAATAACTAACATAATCATGTGATTTTCTTGATAATTTTTGATGATTTTGAACTTGTTATGAACTAGTAAACTTGAATCTTGCAAAATTATGAATAAAAAGATGATCTAAACACATGCATGTTTAGATTAGCAAGATTCATTAAAAAATATGTCATGAACATAATTTCATATTTTAAATATGATTATACATGTATTAGATCATTACATAAAAATTATGATTTAGAAATTTTGTATAAAAGTTATAATAAAGTTTCTATATTAAGAAAGATTAAAAAATATAACAAGTTCATGACATTTTGTTTATACATTTATATAAAAATGGTGATGGATGATGATTTGAGTTAGTTTAATTACGTAATACATATTTATAAAAACATGGGAAACTTATATTGTTAAAGGAAACTATGGCAAATTTTTATAAAAATTAATCTTGATTAAGATATGATTTAACTAAAGATTTGGTGGTTAAAAGTGGTTAGGAACTTTAATCATGTTTACATAAAGGATTTGGATAAAAAATTAAGAATATAATTACTTATATTTTCTTAAACTAAAAATCAGATAAATATATATATATTTTTTGATAAAATATATATTTTAAACCACCTTATATGTGCACATGTATCTTTGTATAAAAATATGTTTAAGTGTTCAACTTTTGACAAAATAATATATATCGGACAATTTGGACAAACTCGGACAATTCGGACAAAATAAAATATATGGTATAAACGAAACAAACGACAAAGACGAAACGAATAAAATAGTCGACGCGAACCTAACGGTCAAAAAAACACATAAACCGATACACGTTATATTTACTAAAATTTTTAAATATAAATAACTTATAGTTTTTATAAATAAATTTTTATAAGTTATAACAAATACTAGTAAATATTTTTGGATAAGCTCAACTAAACAATTATTATACTAAGCCCATTTTATTGGGCTAAAACTATTTTTATAAAAATATATGGAATAGACCACTTTCATAAAATTAACTTTGGGCTAAAGCCCACTTGTATAAAAATCAAACTTGGGCTAAGCCCACTTTTATAAAATCAAACTTTAGGCTAAGGCCTACTTTTATAAAAATAAACTTTGGGTTAAGCCCACTTTTATAAAAGTTTACATGGGCTAGACCCATTTAACAAAAAAGATAACTTTGGGCCAAGCACACTTTTATGAAAAAATAAAATGAGCTTATCCATTTTATAAAAACTAACTTTGGGCTAAAGCGCACTTTTATAAAACTAAACTTGGGCTAATCAAATTTTTATAAACTAAATTGGGCTAGGCCCAATCTTTCATTTTAACTTTGACTAGGCCCACATACATGAAACGAATTGGGCTAGGCTCACACAAAGAAAAGCAAATTTGGGCTAGGCCCATACTTACAAAAAAACTGTTGGGCTAGGCCCATAAGTAATAAATTATTAGATTGAGTTATTTACAATTAAATTATGGACTAGGTCCATTTACATATAATCAATCTAATATATATATATATATATATATGTATGTATGAAAGAAATATATATATATATATGTTATTAAATAAAGAAAAACCAACAATTAAAAGTATGAAATTCGAGATAAAATACTTGTACGAAAAACAAACGAAAGCCCAAGTGTCTAATAGACTAGAACACTTGTAGGTCGAAAAACGAACGAAGTATCAGGAATCGAATAGAGATTTTAATGGTACGCAAATCAGTGAGTTCATGTTTCCCCTTTTATTTTAACGTTTTTTTATGGTTTTAAACGTGCGGGGATGTTTACATGTTACAATTAATATAGCTAGGAAAATGAAAATATTTAGATCACATATGAATAAGGCTCAAGTATTGGGGCCATTAATGAAAGACAAGTACCGAGAAACAAGGGGATAGATCTATTGGGTTTGGCGAGCCCCACTCTAATACGGCAATAATAACAGATCGTATTAGAGTGATTTTGTGTCTAAAATGAGTGTCTCAGACACATAATAAATCGTCAAGGTTTGGTTGCCACCTTATTCGGCATACAGATTAGTGTCCTTGCAACACACTAATGATCTTACAAGTTTCATTAAGCTATATCAAACAAGTTTATTTCAAATGTTTTTGATAATTCATTTGATATAAAATTTATAACATGAATTCAACAGCTTTTGTTGACATTGTTTTCAAAACTAACATGTATTACAGGAAACTAGTGGATGGCCTTTGGGGAAAAATCTTGTTCGTTTGTTGTGAAGTCAATATGTTATCTTTCATCCAGTCTTTATTGTTATGTTTTATAAACTTATGTCTAAATTTTAAATAATGTTTTTAAACTTGTGGTTTGTTTTAAAGATAAAAGTTTATATGTGAATTATGGTTAAATAAAAAGTATGGATGAATGTTTTGTAATGTAATACAATTGTCGTTTACGTGGTTGAATGCAACGATTGCTGCTCTGACCACACCTTGCGACACGCCTCCGTTACATCGAAAATCGGAGTGTGATATATTTCTTTTGTTATATTATATAAAATGAAGTTCAATTTTTATGGCAAAAGTAGAGTTGCTCTACTGTTATGTGTTCATAGTTTACCCTAATCAAATGAAGAACATGAGGTCCCTGAGTGTCTGTTGCCTGTTGGTTTGTTCCTTTTTAAGGTTTTTCCTTTGCACTTCTTGTTGTTTACAGTGATATTCTTTTTTGATTAAATAATTTTTTACATTCGTTTTCGTTTGTTTCAAATGGTCTTTCTATCTCCTTTTAACGAACTTAAATTATTTTTTATGATTTTAATTTTTTAAATAATTATAGTTATTTTTAAATATCCGATTTGAAACCGATATTCGTGTCAATATATTTTTGTCCATATCTTCACTTTTTTTTTGTGATTTTCTCTTTTGATTGCTATAACGAATGTTTGTACTATAATGACCCGAATCGATACCGACTAAAATCAATTTCCGTTGCAATGCACCAGTGAATCCCACTAGTATTAATAAATAAATAAACTATATATAATTGTACAAGCTTTATGAATAGTCCTTAGATGCAATTGGACTAGTGTAAAGCTACCCGATCACAGTCTACTACGTTGCAGAGTGGCCTTCCTGGTTATTTTTTCTTATATCAGCCTTTGTTTTAGCAATATATACATTCTTTATTGGAATCGATTAAAGGAAATTGACTGATATGATGAAAATTTCTATTTTTTATAGAGAGTGGTTGATCCTATGCTATTGCTTAGCTTTGACACAGGTTCGATTTGTGCGAGTTAATTTTTTTATCATATATTATTTATTAGCCAGCCCTTCCACACAACTTGAATTCTTGAAATTTGCTTTATTTTTACCCCGTTTTATTTATTGATCAACGTTAATTCATTAAATGAAATTTTAAACTTAACATTAATATATTATTAAATTTGTTATTCTATCAAAAATCCTTTGTGTTATAACTTGTCATTTAGAGTAAATTGTTATTTTAATTCCTAAGGTCTAACTAAAATTACCACTTTAGTCTAAATAGTTTTTTTTGTCATTTTAGTCTAAATAGTTTTTTTTTATCCCTGATTTTTGTCATTTTTGCCATTTACATATACCACCACCACCCTCTCCCACTACACAACCCATCAGAACCTTCTATCATTGTCACCACCTACCTGCACTGTCACCACCCACCCTCTCCCAATTACTATACAAAAGATTATAAATTATTATTATTATGGTTTTCTCGACATTTTGATTTTTAATATATGAAATGATGTTATCTAATCTTTTTGTTATTTTAATAATAATATAATAATGTTTTATTAAATTTCGGATATAGCTTACGACATGTTTATTTTTTATCTGTGTTTCGATAAAAGTTCTTTTTTCTAAAAAACGAGCGGGTGAAATACAATTAATTTTTTGCCGTAACGAAACAAAGCGGTTATTGTTCAAACAACATTGGTACTCATATTAGTTCTTATGGTTTTCTCGACATCTCTACTGGTGTTGAGACCCAATGCCGATCGAATTACATTGGAAACGGTAGTGTTATTCGTTTTCATAGTTTTCGCAAGATGTAAAATGCGTATCGATATCATGTTGGTTATATCATGTTTTTGGTTGGTTTCATCTTTTGGTATTTATACCGAGTGCTGATACCGAACCCATACCATAATAAATCAAACCGATATCGACTGAAATATGGGTAGCCGCAACACACGGTAGAATTTTAATATATATATATATATATATATATATAATATATATACATACATTTTATATATTTTATTTTATGTATGAATCAAAAGGTTTGATGAATAATGAGACAATTTTTTAAGTGTTTATTTTTTATTCTATTTTTATAAAAATTTTATTTATTCTTTAATAATATTTTAGTCGTCGTTTAATTTAATTTTTATAATACTTTACGTTTGTTAACTTTTAAAAAATAACTTCGCAACTATATATTGTATTGTATTATATCTATATAAGTTATAAGAAGATGAATAATGTTTTTTAGTCATTTAGTCTATTTCGCCATTTAGTGTAAACTTTGTTATTTCAACTTATTTGGTTTAATTATTGTATTATGTTTCTCTTACTTTAACTAAATTACTTTTCTACCCTTAAATAATTTTCTTATTGAATACGTTATTACCATTTTAGACATATTTTTTAGAACTTTTCTCTTTCTTTGTTTTAACGAGTGGCACGAAGTATTTTTAGTTTAGTTTTTTAATGAACACGGCTATACTCTTTTGAACATATTTTTTAACTTTTTTTTTCTTTGCTATAACGAGCATATCGAAACCAACCAAGTTTCTATCGTTTTCTCTTTTTGTTTACCTTTTTTTTATCTTTGTTATTTACTATATTGCTTTACTTTTTCATATTACTTTGATGTTTAAAGCCGAGTTACAACACCAATAGCACAACACATTTGGATATCATTTTATCTAATTTTACAAATTTATTTTATTTTATAGTAGGCATTTTTAAAAACTTAAATATAAAAGTTGCAAAGTAAACATAAAAATATATCTTAAAAATTCTGGTATTCTATCGGGTATTAAAAAAATCGGTATAGGGTATAGGATATAACCGGATTCGGGTATAGGGTATGACCGGTTCCGGGTATATTCAGGTATAAATCAGGTTTGGTTTCGGTTATGGGTATTGAGCTCAAAATGTATATCATATCCATTCCCCTACAGGTAGGGTCGGGTTCGATTACGAATATACAGTACCCGGGTAAAAAATAACCGATTTCAGATTTTTTTATCAGATCCGGTTTCAAATACAAGTTTTTTGTGCACCTCTAATTTTGACTGCTGAATGAATTGTTGTCGCTGGTTGGTTTAAGCTTTAAGGCCATCTTAAAACAGAGACCTAAGCGTCTAAGCCTTTAATTTTCTTAAGTACATATCTGCTTGGGCTTAAAAGAAAGTTACAAGTTTTCTTATGGACCATTGGACCTCCATGAACTAAGCCTTTAATTTTCTTATTTTTGGCCTGTTTGAAATACAATAAAATATAACTATATTAATGACAGAGTTTCGTTGTTAATTTATTTTTATTTTTTGTTATCTATATCATGCATATATAGTCTATTATGTAGACAAACACTAGTTATTATTAAACAAATATATTAGTTAACATGTGTCTTATAGAAATAAATTATTTTGAGTTTGTTTTTCACTAGTTATAAGTTATGATTTGACTAACGTTTATTTAAAACTTTTCTTCTTATACTCATAATCAAAAGACGTAGTTTATTATGTTAAAGAAAAAAAATAAGAGTAACACTCATGATGAGCAACGACAAGGTGCATGACAACATTGCAACCGTGACAAAAGCTAAGAATACAGTGACAAGAGCAACCACTATTGCAAAACGTCAGCATCAAGAACAAAAAACACAAAAGAAAAGCAACTAACACTATATCTACATATACATACAAAATCCCCATGAGAAAGGGTGAGAAAAAAATAAAGAAATTTGTCTACACAACTAAACAAATGAGTATCATTGGCGGACAATTATTGATTGGAGCAATCTATGAAAAATTACTGAAGAAATTCTGACGGTTTTCAACAAAAACTAATAAGAATGAAAATGGTAAATCAAATATATGGTCGGGAATTTGTAGGTAGTTACGATAGATTACCGCTGGAATCCAGGTGTGTCTGAAAGAACACATAGATTTCAATGCCTAAAACCCCTATATTGGTGGTTGCTTATTGCAAATTCATCTAGAATTGGTTAATTGTTGGTACTTTGGTGTTCTGTAGGTCTTGAAGCTTAAATAAAGGATTCTCGAGGTTAAAGATGAGATTAACTGAAAAGAATGAAGAACCTGGATAAGAAGCCTGATACGGCCTATAAGGAAGAACTGAAGTATCGCCTGTACTAGAAGATGACAAAAGAACTGAGCACAGCCATAGAAGTCAAAACCCTAGTGAGTCTCATATCTTCATGTAACTACAAGATGTACCCTAAAAATGAAGGTATGAGCCATACCGACTTCGAAACCCTAAAATGCTTATAAAAGGGACATGATAGCTAAGAAAACCTAGAGAACGAAACTGAGTGATTGTAGAAGCGAGAAAGGTGTTGCTGGGATACGTGCAACAAGACTGAAGATCTAAAGAACTTGGAAACCGAAGATCTAAGATACAGAAGATCGTGCTTGCGATTCTTACTGAGTTTGATACTTCTTATTTCTGTTTTGTTTAATCTCTAATGTATTCAATGAATTCTAGTTTCTTAGCTTTTAGTGTGGCTAGCTAACCGTCTTATAGCCGGTTAAGTAGGATGAAATCCAGTGTTTGTTAAGTTTAGAGCCGATTAGGTAGGATGAATTCTTATTTTTATTAAGTTTGGATGATTATGTTTATGAAAGTGTGATTTTATATAAGTGTTTACTGCTGATCTTGTGATGTGTATGATAATATGTTGAGTATTAATAAATGGATGAGTTTGTGTGGATGATTTAGGTCTTTCTATGATGTTATGCATGTTTGATCTGATTATTCTATCTTTGAGTTATATATTGATCGTTAAGTTAAGGCTTGATACCTAGCTTGCAATAATAAACTTGTTTAAGGGTTGGTAAAACATATGGGCTACATATGGAAATGATATGAAAATAATTAGGGCTTTAAATTAAATTTTATACCTAGTAATTTGCAGTGTTCGTTTATCTATATAGTTAAATTGTTGACAACCCGTGTTTCCGACCCTGGTTAACCATAGAAAGTTACCTGTAAAAATATTATGGATTATTATGTAGTAAATGATAATCACTTGTAAAGATCGAACACATTATTTAATTGACGATCACGATGACGTACTACAAATTTGTTACGCATATTCTTTTATACATATGTATATATTATATTTATGTTATATATATTCATTTTAATTTAAATTAGTAATGTGACAACCCGAAATCTCGAGGTAAAAACCATTATTTAGTGTTTATAAATCAATTTTATGCTTATTTTATTCGACGAAATTAATTTATACTTATTTAATTTATAGTGTGCAAGCGAATATTCGAAACCAAATTCATATCGTGTTGAACCGACCCGAACCGTTTGAATCAAAGCATATGTCTCACATATCGATTCAACCCACTCGCGTAACTCGAAACTTATGAGGCCCGAACCATAGCATGAATATTATACAATTTATATTAATGTTTAAAAAATAATAATAAAGTTAGATAAAAAAAACAAATCGATGTTGCCATTCTTTTTCTTCCAATGTTCATGGCCCAAATTCCAACAAATTCCAAACAATATGTACGTATGGATGGATAGCTTGAGTTGATTAATTGTTTTAGAAAAGAATATATATATATATATATATATATATATATATAATAGTACTAACATGACAAAAAAAGGTACTGCCAAGTTTTCCTTTTTGCTTTCATACGTTTGGCCTAACCCCCAGCCCATATTACCTTGGTCTTGGCCCACTTGAGTTCCACCGCCCACATTCTCATATTTTTGTTTATGTACGTAACTTGCATTAGAGATTATAACACCTACAACTCCTCTAACCTAAACCCTAATTCTAAACTGCCTTTTCTTCTCTCTCCCTCTACTGTCGACATAATCAAGACCCAAGGAGACCCTTTACAACTTCAGTTCAAGGCGATAATACTTCTATTCCTCCGGTAGTTACTAGTCTTTGCATCGTTGTTATAATATATGTGATTGTACATGATTTTTTAGGTTTCAATTGGGATTTATATGGCTGCGTTTGATTGTTATATATGGTTTTTTGATGTCATCTAAAGTGCTATATGTTAAGAATCATGTATTCATAATGTTCGGGTCGTTGTGAATTCAGTTAAGTCACTAGGGTTTTAATTGTGGGATAACTCTTGTGTATTGTGGTAAATATTAATGATCTTGCATGATTTTATTATGTGATATAGGCTGCGTTTTCTGTTTAGATAGTGAACCTTGAAGCTTGTTGATTACATGGATTGTTAAAAATCATTATAACTGGCGTCATAGGCGAGCATGAGTTCGGGTATGTCCCTCGGGGGTTGTGTATGGGATTAAATCGGTGGTTAGTGATAAATTAGTTATTGGTCTTAAGTTGTTAGATTCATAAATTAATCGTTTGTAGGGTTCGGGTGACTAAACCGGTTCTCTCTAGAACATTACAGCCGACTTTAATCGGCTGTAATCGGGTCAAACTATATGAAAAACTGATTTTTTCTTGAGTCCATGATAAACTTTCTTGAAATACCTTTTAACTTCAACTGGAATCACATTTTTTTGACGTTGTGTGGTATTTTAAATGATTTATTTCGTATCAAAGGTCTAGGCTGCATTTCTGTCAAAAATTACAGCCCATTACGAAGGTCATAAATCAATGTAGGAATTGAGTTATGATCTGAATGTTTTACTGTAAGTACTTCCAGGCGATTCCAAAGATCTCCAACTGGAATTTAGTAAAAATAGTAAACAAGGATTTTTAAATGATTTTTCGCGTAAACTGTCAACAGAAAGTTATAAACCAGACCTACGTGTAACGAATGATTTTTAGTGATGTTTTTGTAAAGATTCAAGTCATGAGAAGAATATACTAGTATTCGCGGATTGAATAATATGTGGTGTTAAAATATCGTAATTTTATGAGTTCATTTAGTATTTTAAATAAATTCCGGAAAATTGCTTAAAAACAATATGAAACTTCAATGAGCTGAAAGTGTTTGTGAATGTTTTAAATATGTTTATATGTTGCAACAAAGCATTATATGTTATTAAAAATGTTAACGAGTGTCCATGAATGTGTTATATGGAATTAGATGATCACCCACTCTAACTTACCTAAAAGTGTAATTGCATGACAACATGATTCGGTGACTATGTGTTAGACTACCTGTAGAATTTCATAATTAAACTAATTGAAATGGTAAACATATCAGGAAGAGATTGACTTTCCTGATTACCTTTCAAGTTTACAATTGAGAAAACTAAGGTGAGTTCACAACTCTTTTTTAAAAGCATGCGTCCTTGGTTTGGGACAACACTTTTTACGGTAGCCCTTGTTTGGGCTACGCGCAAGTTACTTGTGAGAACCACTGAAACATAAGATCCACTGGAGGTGGACAGTATACTTGGACTAAACGACAACTCTATCACGAAAGTCTCTACACATTATACCGATTAGCTTGCCGGGATGGCAGACGGGGTATTGGTTGATAGCGCTATAATGTTTAACAAACTTCACACCGTGCTGGGAGTCGGGCATGAACTATTGACCTTTCCTATTGTATCAATGCGGATAGACATTGATGGAGGGCACAAAAACTTACTACGTCAGTTTTCGGTATCTACACAGTTTAGTCATGTGATGAGGGCTAGCTACCCGAGTCATACTTCTTCAAAAAAACATTGTGAACTTTACTTATGTTCAACTCAAATTGGTGAATTTGCCAAATTTATGTTGACATACTATTGCATGCTTTGAAGGTCGTTAGGTACGGCTCGGATAGGAACTTGTAGCTTGGAGAGTGTCATGGCTTTTGGATAAACCGTTTACATTGTTTTGCTAAATAACCATAGTCTTCAATTAAGTCTAGATTGTATACCTTTGCTTCTGCTAATAACTTAAACTTACGTTTTCAAACTTGGAAAACTGTTATCGCTAAATATGTTGAACGTGGTAGTTAAACGTTTTACAATTAAACTTGAAATGGTTCAACATGATTAGTGGCTTGATCTTGGGATGTCACGCGCCTCGTGGTAAAACTCTGCATGTGAAATTTGAGGGTGTGACATAAAAGAACATATGATATTCAAAATCCAAAACATGACCAAAGATTAAGAAACAAAGAGTAAATGAAGCATTCTCTTCCCAAAGATAGTGAATCTTGAACACCTAGATCGGAACATCTGTTGAAGACATGTTATCCATTGTTTGAAGCCTTGGAACCACTGTTGATGAAGAAACAAAGTTTGTTCATGGCCAAAGCTCTGTTAAGGCAAAGGTCTGCTTGTCACACCCCGACCCGCAGCGGAATAAGAGTCGGGGCATAATTGGGTTATCACCAAAGCACATGACATTTACTAATATATTTCATATTTAATAAAGTCAAAGTTACATTTCCAAATATCCAAACATGTTTATTCAATACAAAGGAAATAAACCAAACATAACAATCCCAACACTAAATCGTTTTATTCTTCTAGTCCAAGTCCTATGTGTTCCTAGCTGCTGCTGGTTCACCTGTATCATGTGTAAAAATGGGGGTTTTTGGGTCAACATAAGTTGGCGAGTGAACCTTATTAAATAAACATTTATTAATGAATTACTTGTTAGTTTATCAATGAAAAATTGTGCATAATCATAGATGAGCAAATGTAAATAATCAAGCAGTGGCAAATAGCAGTCACGACTATAACATACAATAACATATGACAGCATACATTAACATACCAACAACATACGATAAATAACATAAATGAAATGTGCGATCAAGGCTCAATCAAACGGAGCCGATCGTATGTGGGCACGCCAGGTTCAACCTCATAATGAAATGGGGAACATGCTCAACGCTCATAATGTAATGGGGAGCGGCGGCCTATGAAATTGCATGTACTGAAAATAATAAACTTGCATCCAACAATAACTACACAACAGAAACAAACTGAATACACTGGTTCATGATATGATGTATGCACAATGGTTTAAGTATAATATATATATCAAGACACATGATACACCCCAAAACGTGATTAAACGGGGAATTTGTAAAGATTCACTCACATTGGGTGCGTTGAATTGGAGATGATGAGATGCGCACGAATTAGAGGAGCGGAACAACGAGAAATACTAACCTAAATAATAACGGAAAAATATATTAAATGAGTGGATTTTATTAAGGATTTTAATGAAATTTTTAGATATATTTTTGTTGGTTTAAGGTTATTTTCTATCTTTAAAAATGTTATTTTTAAGTATTTTTAATTGATTTTTAAATTAAATTAAATAAATAAAAATATAAAAAAAATTGTTTATTTTGCGTTGACCGTTGACCGTTGACCTGTTGACTTGTTGACCGGTTCGGTCAGTGACCTGGTTTGCGCTGGGTGAGGCTCGAACCCGGGACCTCCCGTATGCGTGCACGCAGCTCTACCAACTGAGCTACGTGTCTAACCCGAAATAATCTTGTTTTTAATTATATTTATACACTTATTCAGTTTAACCGAAATTCCTTTAATTGCAAAAACATTTTAATTCAACGGACCGGTGCTAGTGACGGGTTTCGAACGCGCGACGTATGGGTTAATGTTGCACACAGTCCACCGTTGGACTGTGTGTCTAACCTGGTTATTATCTCGGTTTTTATTATACTTAACAACTAACTGAGTTAACCAGGTTTAGTTTTTAAACAAAAAGGCATTTTATTATATAAGGAGTGCGTATAGTAGGAATCGAACTCGGGACATGCGTATGTATTGTGCACACAGTCCACCGCTGGACTGTGTGTCTAACCCGTTTAAACTACCAATTTTAATTATACTTATAGTATTACCAGAGTTCATCTTCTTTATTGGATTTTTACCGACGGCCGTTTACATCATTAAAACTTGTTAATTCGATTGCTAAGCATTACACAAACTGATAAGAGATAGCAGGGATGACGATTAGAGGAAGAACATACCGGTGAACGTTTGGTTACAGAGTTCCGGCAGGCGTCGGTCTCTGTTTTTGTGCACCTCAACTGAACAGACAATTAGCCGTTTTTGATTAGTCCATTGTGGAATTGAAGTGATAAACAAACGTTAACGATGTGTCTGAAGGTCCTTACCGTTTCTCAGACGGAAATAAAGACTTTCAGAATCTTTCCGGCGAACTGGAATTAGTTGAATACAGCGCCTGAATTCGATTTCAATTGAGTGGTTTAAGTTAGAAATAGCTTAAGAATTGTTGAACTACAACGAATATTGAAAGATTTACCGTTTGAGGATGAATACGGTTTTTCGGCGACTTTTACAGAAAATTCCGGCGAGCTGTTTTAAGCGTTCTGATGGTCTGAAAATGTGATGAAAGTGAAATGGTATGCTGGTATGATATTTCTGAGTCGCGAGAGTGATCTTGGGTTGAAGTATTCTGGATTTGATTACTTTTCGGTTATGAAGACCGATAATGATGAGACTTGATGCTCAATCAATTCTGAATTGATTAAAGACATCGGTTTATCGGTTATGAACGTGAATACGCGAGAAAACAAACGATTTGACGATTGATTTGCCGATTTCCGTTTCTCAGTTGGCGAAACCGGTTTAACCTAGTCTGTATATAAGTCTCATTTGTTTCCTAGATATAACAGAAAACACAAAGTGACGGAGTGGTGATGTAAGTGTATGTTAAGTCGTTGGAGTTGTTCTTGGCTGACCCGGGTTCGAGTCCCGGCAGCAACATAATTTTTTTATTTATTTTATTTTAACTTTTTATCAAATATAATTTTTATAGTTTAGTCTATTTATTAATTATGTATTGTTTTAAATCAAAATAATCATAAATATTCAACGTAACTTTTATAACTTGATATTCGATTACAAAACGGAGCGGGTTTTGAAAACCCGATTTTTACAAATGTTACACTGCTCATGAAGACCAAACATCTGTTGTAGCCAAATAGATATTTGGAACAAAGCAACAGAGATTGAAGAACGTATGTTTCCTAATGTAACAACATCAGTTTATTAACAACGTTTAGCTTAGTTATATCAGGGGTTTGATTCCCAAAGATGTTTACAACATCTATGGAAACTTTTCTGTTAGGAATATTAGATGTCACTATCAGGGTATGTCGGCCAATCACGAACAGACCTTTGTACTTAGTATAAATAAAGCTCACCTGTTAGAGATCTATTTATCACTTCACACACATTCTTTTTGTACGAACGGATTTGTGAGTGATCAAACTAAGGGAGAGATTGTAGAACCATTACACTGTAATTTGTAATCATTTGATTCAATGGAAAATAGTTGTTGATTATATCTTCCTGCTTACGAGTTTATTATCTGAATTGTAGTCATAATTGCTTGTTTTAACTGGATTTAGTTCACAAGTATCAAACATAGATCCTAACACATCGTCAATGACCATATTAGCTCCATTCAGTCTGGGCTTCCACTAGATGGCTCTTGGTAGTGTCACCAGACATTGTAGCCAATGTGAGTCGTTAGTGACAAGGCTGACAACATAATGTTGCCTAACTTGCTTTAGGACTTGATATCAACTCTTTCATTCCCAGACGACACTGAGAGTGTCGCCAGACTCATCACCAATGTCGTTAGATTCAGCACCAACGTCACCAGATTCAACACCAGTGTCGCCAAATTCATATTTTTCATCAACCAGATCCGTTGTTAACCAAAATCAAATTTTTTTTTACATTCAAAACATTTAGTTACTTCCATGCAACATATTCTATGATCCATTAGTCTTTTAACACGTAAAACTCCCACCTTTTATATGAAAACCCAAGTTTCACCTTAAAACCCAAAAAACCCATAAAACTTCAAAGATAGAATGATTCTTACCTAGATTCTATACAAATGAATGCTATGATGATCTAAGAATGAGGCAAAACAGATTCTTAGCCTCGAATCACGAATTCCTTGAACTTTGATTCTTAATCTTTACTTTCTCTATCTACAACCCCACTTTCTCTCTCTAACTTCTCTCTAGTTATGGTGAAGATGATGCAAATGAGGTCTAGGATTTTTTTTATCTTTCTTTATATCGTAATGATTAGAGGCCCGTAGCCCATCCTAGACTTTCTATTTTAGGCCTAATCCTTTCCATAATTCAAAGCCAATTCATTAAACCCATTTTATTTATCATTATACACTTTAAATAAAATACAAAATTCCGGATGTTACAAGTGTTTCTGTCATAATAGATTTCTTTCATAAAACCAAATTAATACATCGGTTAGATATTGGCTAAGGGCTTACTATTAGAAACTATTGTGACCTAGCATTGATACTCGGTAACTTACCTAAAGCATACTAGGTCTTTTACTTTTAAAACTAGTTTGTGTATTTTGATAAATGACTAGTCGCAAACTACCATTGTTGACAAATGACTAGTCGCAAACTACCATTGTTGACAAATGACTATGAGTTCCCCTTTGTAATTCACCATGGATATTCTTTTCTTTTCCGGTTTATGGTCTCAATCAAATAGTTTTATAGTTTTCAAAACCATTGGTAAACACTGAAACGAATTTGAATCACCATACTTTTGGACAAAGATCAACGACATTCCACAATTTCAAGCCATAATTGTTATAAACCTTTAATAACGTATAACTTTGTATGAATGGGTATAACATATAGCCTATCTTATTATCACACTAGTAATGGTGTTTTATGATTAGCATGTTTACTTCTATATTTATTATGTATTATGTCTCAAAACTGACATGTTAACAAAGTTAATCCATACTTTTCTTCGTGACACAATGGAGTACATCTGTTAGGAAACTTTTTATGTAAGCAATAAAGAAAAATGATGAAGGAATCTGATCCTTCTGATCAGATTTGATGTTGACAAAGTCAAAGGGTCAAACAGGAAGAAGATAGTTGACTTTGGACAAGAAAATGTAAAATTGGCATCAAGTGAAGATCATAAAGTCATCTACAGCATAAGAAGAAGATTGGATAAGAAGAATGTGATGTTTCTGATGATAAATCTGATGATTATCATCAGAATCTAATAAGATCAGATCATCAAAAACCTAATGATCAAAGTCATTAGATTTCTGATATAGGACTCATTAGAGTTCTGATGAAACAACTTGCTAAACCGATAAGGTTCGCACGATGTCCAAAGTGACTAGTGGATAACGTATTCAATGAATATGCCAAAATACTACTTTTCACAAGACAAGTGCATGAATAAACAAATATTTATTCATGCAAAACATTCTCTATAAATAGAGAGTAAATCATCGAAGAGTAAATGAGCTGAACTTTACATTTAATACATCCTACAAACTCTAGTGCCCTTCAACACTTAGTCTTTAAATATTTGTTTTGTAATAGCCAATAACTTTCTAATCACCTTTTAAGCATTCAAAGTGATATGAATTTGAAAAATTCTATAGCTTACTTTCTTGAAAATTCGATTTCTAAATTCTGCATATTATTTTCTATACTTGTTGTTATCAGGCATCAACAACCTCTATTCTCCTCAGTACAGTCATGTTGAATTCCCCATCTCTTTCTAAACACTATCACAACTATGTTTTATTTTAGATCTACTCTTCTAAAGTCAAATTAAAAAAACACCGCCACCTTGATTGTGCGTCTCTTACTTCCAACTGAACTTTTAATTATTATTGTCATTGAACCAATGTCCAACCATTATTGTGGCAATTTTCGGACGCTTAGGTGTTACTCGTTGGAATCCAACGTCCAACCATTATTGAGGCAATTTTTCTGACACCTCAGCCATCAATGTTTAGACGTTTACCTTAGTTAGACCTTTTTATCATCATACTGTATTTATTTGCTGATGACACCTTATTTTTAGTTGGTGGCCTACCTACATATTGTTGTACGTGTTTAACCTTGTATTGATTTAATGAGTCTTTTTGACACTAAGACTATGTGTAGTAGTTTAATCTAAAAAGTGACTGTCATATTATTATCACTTAGGCAGTGGGACTCGTATTAACTTTTCCCTTAAAATTGTGTAGTGTTTAACTAAAAACTAGTTATTTTCTAATCTACTTTTATAAAAAAAAATGTGAGTAACAATTGTTTGATTGTGAACTGGCCACACACCCCAAAATTAAGCCTTCACGCCCATTAAAGCCACTACCACCTTCTCAACGCCAGCTAGGACTACGGAGAGTCTTTTAAGTTAACTTAGGACACAAAATACCCTATTTTGTTTCTCATACTCACCTTCCTCATCCACAATCAATTATCTCATACTCACCTTCCTCATCCCTACTAATTCTATATATAAAAGTTAGCAGTCATCAGGTTATGGGATACTATTTGTAGTTCTGGACAATGTCAAAGAGTCCAGGGGCGGATCCCGGGGGTTTTTGGGCTTCCCAGGAACTCTTTCGGTTTGGAAAATATTAGTGGAAACCTTGTATGATTTGGGAAAAATAGTGAGAATTAGTAAAAATCTACCAAAATGAACCCAAAAATCTCTAGATCTGCCACTATGCAAGACCTTCTACAGATCCAAGGAGACTGGATGTTATATGAATACTAGAGCTACCATAGATATCATTTCAGCTATAAGTAATCTCAATTTTCATTTTAGTATTAGAACTACTCAATCTTTTTCTTGTGGTGATGGATTCTTCATCCTAGTTACTCACATGGGGTCACAGTTAAATCCGTAACCCATGTCGCCTGCTTTACCTAAATAATTTTCTTGTCATCCATAAGATCACAAAAAAATAATATATTTGTTCGACAGTTTACTGATAATTAAGGTGCTCTATTGGATTGTTCCATTTGGTTTACATTCTATGGATTTGTAGACTTGAAGCCTCTTTACTGGATGTGACAATAGTAAGGGTGTTTATGGTATGCTTATGAGAGTTTTCATGTCAAACCGTTATGTTTATTGGAATGTGTAGTTGAAACTATGATTTTCACCTTGGAACACATAAAATCGTATTGATATATGATATGGTACATTAATAGTATTGGGGTTTTGTTCTATGTGATAAGATCTTCGTCAATTTGCAATGATGTATCGAAACAAAGATAAAGTGAATGAGGTTTCGATCCTTGGAGTAAGATGTTGGAAATGGAATTTGAGCGAATTTTTACATTGAAATGTCGTCACAAATTAATTGTGTGCAGTTTGACTATGTAATGAAGTTTAATTTAGTTATAAGTTCCTTTTGTTAAAATGTAAAATTCTTTGATCATGGTTAATGCCTTAATGGCATGTATGTTTTGTTTTAATGTCTTATAATGATGTGTCTACCACACACTTGAGTGTTCGCCTTATGCAGTGCAATATTTCTTTAGTTAGGATTTGAAGTAACATTGTAATCCTTTGCTGAAAACAATTTTGACGTTTACATCATACACTTCTGGTAAAAGGTTTCATGAATTAAAGCTCTGAAAGCTATAATAATCAGTTCTGAATAGTGTGTATTTTCGAAAACCCTTAATCCATTTTAACTTACATAGTAGTTAATGTGTTACAGTTTGGAATAACATTATAATCGTTTTCATAATATAATGGTTTTCATGTTTCCATATGTTATATATGTTTTAAAAATTCATTTCGGCGCAGGATATCATATCAAAGAATTTTGGTATATCGTTGCTAAGTCACCACATGTGCCTGCTCCTTCATCCGAATTACATTTTTCTTCGTTCTCTTCCTCTCCTAGCGGCACAGTCGTAACTCTCCTCACACCAAATCATGGTAATGGGGTTGGGTTCGGTGGCGTTCTCGTGTGATACCAGGTGGGAACCTTACTATCACCTCCTGATGCTACTGCCATATCCACCATTCTTATCATCTAGCTTAAGAATTATGTTTAATCATACACACTTATTAATTTCAAAAATTAGGGATGAGATTTTTTTTTATAACTTTGTGTTTAAAAGGTATATAACTTATAGAGATTAGGTTTCTAGTAATATGTGCTTTTATTTTTTTAATGTTTTTTTATAACTTTAATCCAATATACCACTATTTTACGGTCTATTGTTACCTCATGAAACACTTTTAGAAAAGGACCAAAGATTCCATGTTTTATTTATTTTCTCTAAATATATACAACCATATATAAAAACCACAACATTAGTAAATAAAAATAATTAAACCTGCATTCACTAGAATAAATAAAAAGTTTTAGGTAATTAATATTTAACTAATAATAATTGCATTTATAGAGAGGTGGTTATAGAGTACGGTGTATTAGAGTATGGTATAAATAACAACGCCCTTTGTTAATATGTTCGATTATCTTGTAACTTGCATTCTTCCATATTCTCAAACAGGTAGCAAGAAGAATGGCTTGAATAAGCTTCCCTTTCTCTTTAGAATTATCGTGTTCCTCGCCATGCTCCAGTAAACTCCCGAGTGAAAGAAATACCGAGGGTTATACCCAAACACAAACTTGCCATCATATCGCTACATAAGCAAGAACAAATGGTGTGATTCGTAGACTCTCTGCTTCACAATGCCACACAAAGAACAAGTGTATCTAACAAATATATGATCGGGTGGTTCTGCTGGTGACACGATGATACTTCAGTAGTATGTCAGTGATCTAAATTTGTCGTTTAAAAAATAATCTAACAGATAAAGCAAATAATCCCAATAACTTCTAGATATAGTTGGTTGATATGCATGTATGACTGCCAGGAAATCTGTGAACTATTACATTAGCTTAATAATTTTATGCCCATAATAAATTTACATACAATTATAAAGTTACACGTTAAAGACGTTTTTATAACGATAAATAGATTTTCAGTGTATACATTTACTAGCTATTCTCTTAAAGAATAAAAAGATAATAAGGCAAACACACTGGCTTCTATTGTAATTACTGTTAATTATATCTCTAATAAAAACATAAAAACAGTAGTCAAAGAAATGTTCCTCAAGTGACTATATTTTTCCTAGTGATCCAGTATTCTTATGTCTGCCAATAACTTATACAAATCAAAAGAATTGTTAAAGGTCAAAATTTTGACCAGTCTCAATGTGTTTCTTTTGACATATTACAAGTACTTTTCTTATGCATGTATGTGACATGATATCGATATTATTTATTCATTCACCTTTTTGGTCTATTTAGAAGTGGGTACCAACAACTTTAATCATTATTTTGGATTAAATGATTCTATAATCTATTCTTATATTAATCTCTTATACATGCATTGCTTAGTACCTTAAAAATATTCACGGCTGTCAATAGTGGTCCACGGTGGTGATTTAATGGTTGGATTTGATTCTAAAACCAAATTACAAAATCTTAACAAACAATAATATATTAAAAACCAAAACAATTAAATACCTGATTACGTACAAATTAATAAAGCAAAAGTTTTTAGCCAAATAACAGTTTTCAAGGATATATTTATTCATAGATACACCAAGGGAGTTACGTATATGTAACAACGCAATTACATAGATCTAATAATAGAATTGCATTCTATCGTACTTTTCTTGTACATCATGTTCTTCTATACTTTATACGTGTTCTTCATCTTCTGCGTGTTCTTTGTCTTCATCTTGCTGAAGAAGAAATCACTGGAAATATAATGCTTTTCAAGGCGTGTTTCTTGTATGACTGAAAAATCTGATGATATTGTTAACAACTCTCACTCCAAAAGTGAGTTGATCAAGATCTGATCATGTGCCGTTTGTTTAACTTTTAGGAAAAAAGATTATACACCATTAATCATACAAAATTACAAATTTAATGGCTAAGTTTGTGTATCGGGCTATCCTTAAATACCAGTTAATAATCCTTTTGTTTCCATTTGATAAGCCTTGCCTAATTTATCGTAAGGTTTGTTTGGATAACTTTGGGAAGCATGCACTTTATTGTAAGGAGCTATCAGGCTTTAAATATAGCATGACTTGGTCAAGGATGTCCTATGTGATATGCTTAAGCAGGCAGGAATCTTCGTAAAAGAAGAGGCCCCTATGAATTTCTTAACAAACCCTCTTGAATGGAAGTCCACTTTTCGTCCAACGGATGTTCTTGTATTCAGTTAGGTAGGTGGAAAACAAGCTTGTGCGGGTTGTTCGGCTTAGCGAAAACCATTTCGTAGCTAGCCTGACTGTTTTAAAAGCAGAAAAAGCTTGTGTTGAAAATCAACATGTCTTCGTTCCCTTTGTCTTTAATACTTTTATTCCCTTACTCCTGAAGTTGTCTGTTTCTGGGCAGAGTAGGGTTGTTCAAATCACTCGTCACTCATCGCTCGCTCGCCGATCGCTCAGAATATGCTCGCTCGGTTTGGTTCGGTTTGCAAACGAGCCAAGCATGAGCGAACGTCCGCTCGGCTTGGTTCGCGTCGAATTAGTTTTTATTAATCTATTACATATATAACTATATATGCACACACAAATTACATGTATATTCATATTTTATACATACCGCTCTATTAGATTTAGACCACTATACTCAAATATACAATTATATTTATCCATACTAGCCTAATCAAACAAATAAAAAAAATTAACACCAAATGTAAAACTAAAACTCTAAGTCGTGAAGCGACAATATTTGACATCTTTCTCTCATCAATCGTCAATCGTCTCTCGCTCTCACCATACGCCACAATGCGACAATTGTTCTTTGTTGTATATTCATCGCCTCACATGCCTCAACAAGAGCCTCATCCTCGGAAGATCCAACCTCAATCTTAGTGTCATCCACAGACAATTGGACCTTAGTTGTGACCCGATAGCGGAGACTTCGAAGGAAACATGCTAAATCTATGGTTGTCCAAATTACTCGTCGCTCGCTGCTCGCTCGGAAAATTACACACTCGGATAAGCTGGTTCAGATTTCGCTCGGTTGTAACTGAGCCAAGTACGAGCAAAGGTTCGCTCGGTTCGAATCGGCTCGTGAACAGCCCTAGGGAAGAGTAGAGGTACATATACAACAATTTCTCGACATCAAGGAACCAGAGTTTTGTTTTCAATAGAATTAGATTTTCTATTAAAAATGGATTACGACACAACTTGTTATTTGTTTGTTGTCATTCTTGTGTGTTTTTTTAAAAGTAATGAGAGATGAAATAATACACTTATTGAGATGATGGTAAAATCATAATTAAAGGGAAGTTAAATAAGACTAAAATGGTAAAAACATAAAATATAGTTGTTTTTTTTTATTTCCTTTCATTTAATATAACAGCACCAATTAGTTTTAGAGTGTGTTCGGGATTTATTTTGAAAATAACTTATTAATTTTTGAAAAAATAAAAAAGTTATTTTCAAAAACGAGAATTTGGGGTTTTTTAAGGTGACTTATTGATTTATTGATTCAAATAAGTTAATAAGCCATATTCAAACTCAATCCCAACACCCCTTTAATCTTAAACAACTTACAAAATTCAATAAATTTTTATTATGTATGTTTAATATTTTTTAATATTTTGATATAAATTTTATTAAACTGTATCGAACCGAAACAACCAAACAACATCGCTATGGATAATAATATTTATTTTTTTGATTTTTCGATTTCAATAAACTAATGCGTATCGCTACCATATCGAACTGAACCGAACTATATCAATACCAGTACATGTATTCATTTTTATGGTTTACGGTTTCTATATTATTTCATTTATACAACTACGTCTACGAATAAAATGGATAAAAGTATTGGTACCGATATCGTAACAAGCCGAACAAACGTTCGAACATTGATACCGATGTTTGTTTTTGGGTTTGATTGATACAAAATATGTGTTGATTGTTATACTGAGTACATTTTATGTATCGAACCCGTAACAAATGAAACAATAATGATAGAAAGCTCGCTACGTAACACAGAGACTTCCACTGGCCTGGTGTATAAACAATAAAGAACGACTTTTTTAATTTGAAAAGAAAATATAAGAATACTATACTTTGATTATATATGATAACATGGTAATTAATGTATTTTTAAAGCCATATATATATATTTGTTTACATTTGCGAAACTCATATATAAAGAGAGAGTGAGTCTATCGTACAATTTGCCTTAACATACATTGCGTACGCCATTGGTAAATCGTACATTATGTTTCTAAAAACACAAAATCGCATGTTGTTAAAGCCCAGCGTACGCAATGTACGTTAAGGCCAAATATACGTTAACCTCTCCCTATATATATATACAGAGAGAGAGAGGGAGGTTCATTTGAGAAGAATATTCTTATAAGAAGAAAATAAATTAATCTAGACCCTATATTTTTTTGATCAATGGTTGTGATCAAGATATGATTTTTGTCAACTTTTAATTAATGTTTTAATTACTAAGGGTATAATAGACAATTTGATATAGAATACTAATAAATATAATAAGAGTTACTTAAATCTTATTAATGTCATCATAATTTCCTCCTTCATCACCATTAATGTGTTGTGTCCTACACCAATTTTATTAGTAGACAAAATTATTTAAAAGTGTTATATCCTACACATTTTTTGTTATGAGTCGTAAAATTATTTAAAATTGTTGGGGTCCTATATATTCTATACGCTACACCAAAACATTATTTTTATGGTGTAGGAAACTTTGTTTTACAGTGTAGGAAATATTGAATATATATGATCATGTGCGATCGTTTTTATTGTGTAAGGTGCAGAACTATTTAATAGGATAAACTCATTAAATGATTAGGGTTCATTAATTAATCTAAATATTAAAAATAAAGGATAGAGTTATTAAATGATTTGTTCAAATTATCTTTATATCCTTTATTCTTTTTATTCTTAATTTGTGATTTCTTCTCATTTGAACTCTCCACTGTATGTATATATATATATATATATATATATATATATATAGGGTAGGGATCAAGAGTGAACAAATTTATAAGAGTGAAGTGTGTGAACTGATCTAGACCATTCATTTTTATCATCCTTTGTTTTGATTAGTGGCATGATTGTAATTATTTAAATATTTTTTTCCACTTTAAAATTAATCAAAAAGGACAGATATGTAATTTAAAAAAGGGAAGAATATTTTAAATCAGGAAACATGAAACGTTTCCATAAAATCCGCCACTTTCACACTCCTCCAAAATCGGAGTGATAGTTTTGAAGAATCCGCTATCCAAAATTATTCATCTCAGACGATTTCTTCTCCCAAAATCTGAAATTCTATAAAAAAAAAAATGCAACAGCCGATTTACAAAAAAAAACTGTTTTATTTTGAAACATTATACACATGTGTAATGAAAACTGTATGCAGTTTTATACACATGTGTACTATATGTCATCAACTGGAGGTTAACTCCAAATTTGAATAATTTAGTTTTGAATTTTTATTTTAATAATTATATTTTCAATAACAATGATTTACAAAAACCTGCAAACATATTGATTATCATCTAAAATATTTTTTTATCTTATACAGCAACGATGCACCCACCTATATAATAATGCAATGTGTTAATAAAATTATGTGTATTAAATGGCAACGACACCTAAGTTTATAACGAAAATGCATCGATATGTAACAATGCATATACTATGCAACTATGCATATGTGTACTTATCTGTAACGACTTGACAATTACATCAAAACTGCAGACTCACGTACACAAAAAGCAAACTGCAACTACATGGTTTATACTACACAACTATACACATGTGTACTGAATTAAAACAGTGTGCATTTACAGCAAAACTGCCAAATTACATAAAAAACAGCAAACTTCATATACGTTGTTTACGAACGGGAAATTCTGCAAGCTTCTTAACGACTAAATGTATGATTAGTATTGTAAACGGAAATCTTGACTGGAATACGAACCGCATATGAAAAAAATTTAAAACTACGCATGTC
Source organism: Scalesia atractyloides (assembly GCA_947069175.1). NCBI lineage: Eukaryota > Viridiplantae > Streptophyta > Magnoliopsida > Asterales > Asteraceae > Scalesia > Scalesia atractyloides. Next base: position 5,120,216 of record CAMTDV010000002.1, on the reverse strand, counting down.
GATCAAATAGTTGTAACGAACATACTAAATCACACCTAGTCGATCAAATGTTGTAACGAAAATATTATCGTTGATCTGAACGTTGTGTTCATAAACGTTTTCGTCGGACTTATTCATATTATTTATTGGTTCCTCCATGATAATCAGACAGGAAGATCGAAACGTAAATCAACTTCTGTGAATTATGTAACTGTACGAATTAGTTTCAATTCTATGTTTTATGTAACAATACGATGAATCCGAATTAAATATTTTCATGAACTGTGTGATATACGTAGAATTGAAATTTAAATTTTTGTAAAAGATAAAAGATATTTTAAATTGATAATAACTAATAGTTAGGGATCTTGTAACTGAAAATCTAATTTATTAAAATAAAAACTGAACTAGATTAATATAAAATTACGATCCTATTCTTATCAATTAAAAACGAGATCAATGGTCCTGATTAGTTCACAAAGTTCACTATGAAGATTCTGTTCACAAATATATGTATGTATATATATATATATATATATATATATAGTAGGGTTCATGCGAGAACCACCTTTATTGCGAGAACCGTGAAAACCAATGTAAACACAACAAAATAACCCACTACACTACTATCCAAAACATAAAAATACCAACACCCCCCCCCCCCCCCCCCAAAAAAAAAAAAAAAAAAAACTAACCCCACAAGCTAAATGCTAAAAAACTAAGCCATAAAACTAAACCCCCAAAAACCTAACCCTCCCCCCCCCCCCCCCCCCCCCCCACACCCAAAAAGAACCTAAAAAATCTAAAAAACATACAAAATTTTTTAAATATTTTTTATAAAAAAATCGTTGGTTTTAATTATCAAAAAGAAATTAAAAAATTGTATGTTTTTTTAGATTTTTAGGTACTTTTGGTTGTGTTCACATTGATTATCGTGGTTCTTGCAATAAAGAGTGGTAGCTAATGGATTTGTGTCCTATATATATTTGTTTACATATCTTTCCGATTTTTTAAATATCGTTAGTATATGTAACATATTTTTTCACATAAGAATTTTATCTATTTATGTTTTCAATTTGTGTAGTATACAAAACTAACAGAATGGATGATTAGTTTTTAGCAAGACAATCTATAAACACACTGAGTTTATGAGGAACGGTCTTAGATTTAAGTTTCCCAGACGATAAGGTTTAAAATAAATTTATCTATTGGCAAAGATAAAATTTTAAACATACTGAGTTTGTGAGAGGCGATCTTAGATTTAAGTTTCCCCGACGACAAGATTTAAAAGAAATTTTTCGTAAAAAAATAAGAGGAAAAAACCCAACCAGAACAACCACATTAATATATATTATTTATTATTATTATTATTATTATTATTATTATTATTATTATTATTATTATTAATTTTAAACGTTCCACTGAATAGTGTAGTTTTGTGGTTTTATGTTTAAATTTTAGTTACGGTAATTATTTTTGGTAGTTCTTTGCTTTTCTTTATGTTTAAATTTTAATATTAACAGCCTCTTAATGTTTTAGCCTCTCAATGTTTTAAAACTTTTGTAAAATGTTATTTTTACTCGCTTGAGTTTTAGTGCTTATTTATATATACGGGCGATATAAATACAAATTGATTTTAACGTAATTTTTTACGTGTTATTGTTTTACGCTCTTTCACGGATTTAGTTGTTGTTTTGTTGCTACTTAATACGGTGTTTGATGGTCACATCGGGTTTTTTTTCCTTCCCCTTAACTTTGCCTCTCATTTTCTAAAAAAATTAATACAATATATAACTTTGACCCCCTCGACTTTCTAATACGTTTCGGTATAAATTCGATTTTGTCTACATTACGTGAGTCACTTGATGTTAAAAATTCGTTATTTTTTGTTTTACATTTTTTCATTATTTGATCGTCATTCAGTTGCTACTAGCACGGTTTACACCTCCGCCTTGCAATAAGGAGGCGTTAAGACTAGTTCTAAATTATTCCACACCACAAACCTTTTTCCCGTTGAGTTTCGTTCGTTTTACGGTAATGTTATGGGTCCATCTTTTGTTTTATTAGCCTTGTAAATTATTCCCACACCAAAAACCGATAAGATTGGCCGCCGACAGCGACTGACGAAATAGCGACGCCATAATGACCAGTTGCCAAGACCATATCCCGACGAACTCTGTGACGTGGTCAAATCTTAATCCATAAACACACAAAATTCATTGCATCTCCGTACGTTTCAACGAGAACACCAAATCAAACCATGACTTCTCTTTAATAGTGTTTTGGCTAACAATATATTATCAGGGTTTGACTTCTCTTTTATAGTGTTTTGGCTAACAATATATTATTATTTTTCGGTTATGAATTTGATAATTTTGATTACTATAATATAATCATCTTAAAGGGTTAAATCCCTTCCATTATCATAAAATTGCCACCGACTATCTTTTAAGGATATAACATTTTTTTGGCTAACATTTGACATCATTAATGCATTTGATTTTGATTATTATGATGATATAAACAACTTAAAGGGTTAAATCCCTTATATTATCATAGAATTGCCACCGACTATCTTTAAGGCTATAACATTTTTTTGGCTAACATGTGACATCATTAATCCGTTTGAAGGTATTATCTTTATAGTTATCAAATTATCTATATAGTTATCAAATTTGCTAAATAGTGTTTTAATTTTTTTTTATACTTTTGCCTATTAACTTTCAATATTGATATTCACTACCCTTTAGATTTTTTAAAATTTTGTAATCAAGTTTTACGTGTTTATTTTTATATACACGTGGGTATACTTTAAGTTAATTTATGTTTCAATGTAAATTTTCCCTAGAAATGATTCGGGTGAAAATATAATTTGTCTTATGTTTATTATTATGTACGTTTTCAGTTGATTTACGTTTTGAGGTAAATTTTATTTTTTTTTCTTGAAAATGAGTAGAGTCAAATATAATACGTATTTGTGCTTATTTCTATGTACCATTTCATTTCATATACGTCTTGTTGTAAATTTTTCTCAAATGACATGGCAACGCGCGCACGTGACAATTTACTAATTATATCTCTTATACAAAAAGCAACATGCACTCTTTGTTTAACACACACACCCGTTAGATTAACACATACCCTTTTATTTAACACACAACCCTTTGTTTGAACAAACACACCCCTTTGTTTAACACACATGCCTTTGAGTAACACATGCACTTTTATTTATGTATATTATACATCCAAATTGTAACTTGAATTGCCATTTCATCACCGTACGTCGCGTTCTTTCAAACACACCGCTTGGATCTATATATTCGTACGTGTCACATCAAACTAAGCATTCTATAATAATAAGTTTTACATTGCGCACCGTTCCCTCCATTCTATTGTACTTTACCAACCGCTCCCACCCTCGAAATTCTTTCTAACCCCCTGAATCTCCATTCGTGAGTGAAATAACAACCCACAATCGCCATTAATGGTAATAATTATGTTCATTCAAACTGTTTTCTTTTCTATTATTCATTCTCGGCGAATCGCCTTCAATTGATCCCAGCGAATAGCCGTCAAATTGACATATGAAAATTTCCATATGCAAATCGCAATCAACGGTGTTATTCTTTCCGCAATTATTTATCAAAATTCAGTTGGTACTCTCTGAATATTAGCAATCAAAAACTTCAATCGGTACCCAGTACCCAAAAAAATTGTTTCTGTTACAACGAAGGTTCAAAACAAAATTTGAAAACAATCATTGAAAACTAGGATTGGCGACAAAGGCATGAAGGATATAACCGAACTTTTGAATCATTAAAAATTGGCACGGGCGACAAAGGAGATAACCAAAATAAAGCGGATGAATCTTTGAATAAAATGGCCCCCACTGCAGAAAATGTTTTAAAAACCGTATTAATGAGCCGATAATACCAGGACACGGCCCTGGTACGTTCAAGGCCGGTAAAAATAGAAGATGGCGTCCGGTGTGAACCGTCGGTGAATTTGGTTTTACCGGTTCAAACTATTAAACCGATTATAGGAATCTTCAAATGTGACTTTGAAATTTAAAAAAAATCGACAATACGTCAATATGATATGAATATGGACATTCCACATTCCTGGTTATTCACCTAGCGCCTTCCATATTCTAGAAAGTTCCATCCCTCAATCAACCTTGGTAAGCATTTAGTTTGTAATTTTCAACAAGTTCATGTGGAAAATTTGTTTGATTACTGTGATTAGTGTAATCTCAGATTACTAATCAATCAACCTTGGTAAGCATATAGTTTATAAGTTTCAACAAGTTCATGGTTGATGAAAGTAAATTGCTTGATTTAATGAATGTATGAAGCGTTGATATATAACCTTTTCATATGGCCAATGATGAGTGCAATATGTTGATGATTGTAATCTGTTTTAACAAGTTGATGTGGTAAGTTCATGGTTGATGACTGTAATGTGTTTGATTTAAATCGTTTAATGCATGTATAAAACATTGATATATAATATATTATTAGGTTAATGGACCATGTTAGATATTTCTTGATTAATTTGTTTTAATTGTTTGATTTTTTGGCCATTCAATATTATGAAATATGTGTATTTAAATACGTATAGTTACCATTTATACCACCATACATTGATATTGTACATTTTGTATCGGTTTATAATTTACCTTTGAGCTTTCTAAGACTGTGAGGTGTGGGGTTTGGGTTTGGGTGTGGGAAACCCACCCAAGCCTTGCACACCGTCCCCATGGGGCTTGGCTTTGGGCGTTGCTCCCTTGGCGGTAGTTTTGTGTCTGGCGTGGGGCGCTAGCTGGGTTAAGATGGCTGGCTGTGATTGGCTGGCCATGCCCAGCTAAGAAAAAAGCCACGCCACCCTACACCCAAAAAAAGTCAAGCCACACCATATGGAGCCACCTCCGCCACATGTCAACCCAAACCCCAACCCAAGCCCCCACACCTAACCTAATAGTCTAATCTATGGACATTGTGGTTGGCAAGAGTGGAAGAATTTAGGGTGGGCAGTCGGGCAAAAGAGTGGAAAACTCTTGATTAAAATATTAAATTGCCATTTCTGTTGACATTTTAAATTTGGAAATGAATAAAGATGCTCTGTCAGAATCATTTGATGAATGAACTATAGTTATTATGAATTCATTTTTAATATAGTAATAACAATGGAGTGATCAAGAAACTCTAAGCATAAATCTGTATAAGCATATTTGAAACATCACTAAAGAAGATTTTAGATTCTTGGTTAAAAACAAAGAATTTGAGTAGATACATAATACATACACGTGTATATCGTTCACTAATCACAAACTTTTTATTGTATATGCAGGTTCAATAAATCAAGAACATGATCTTTGCATTTTTTAATAAAACATCTTAAGGAGAATAGTTGTTAAATTGTATGCTACGGAAAAACATATAAAACTTTAAACCATATTTAACCTTAGCTTTTTTGCAAAATATTATTTACTAACCCTATGAATTTTAAAACCTATGACTTTTATAACTAACGTCCCGTCACAACGCGCGGGTGGCATTTAACTCATTAAATACATTTAGAAATGTATCTCCCGATATAACCGTCCAGAGCCATGTACTAATTACATTTGTTGAAAAATCATTGATAACCTTCCATGTCCTATGGTAAATTAAGAAGAGTCGTACAGTCTCATGAATTTGATAATTTAGCACATATATTAACAAAATAAAGAAACTTTGGTAACACAACATGGCTTAATGGTATTGTTTTATACTGACAGAAAGAAACGTTGGTGGGAAACGGCTCAAATGATAGCACTTTACATTGTGCATGTAAAAACCTGTTATGACAAGTTTATAAATTACTACTAAAATGAATATCTTTTAACTTTCCCCCAATGCATCCCTTACCATGAGTATATGTGGTACAACCACATGTTGTAGGCTACTATTGTTGTATTTTATTGTTAAATCACAAGTAAACTATTAAGGTCATAACAAAATGTAGGCTACTATTGTTGTATTTTATTGTTAAATAACATGTTCAACACATTCGTGATAAAGTTCAAACCCCTATTAAGCTATACTGGTTAGATTGGATGGTCCCGCTGACAAAGTGTAGTAAGTATAATGTGTAGCAATGTATAAGTTAGCCACTAGCCGTGTGCTCATCATATACGTACCTGTAAGTCATTCATGAATGTTTGCGGATGCAACCTTCTTAATAAGGCTCTTAACATCTACGGATGGTAAAATATTTGAAACCAGAAGTAGGGATGGCATTTGTGTTAGATATTTATGTCCGGTTCGATAAGTCAACGCTGTCGTTGAGATTGAACCTGATCCATGTCTCATTGTTCAATCGATGTCTTTTACAGAAAGGATAGATGACAACGATTACCATAAGTCTACTATCTTCAAGTAGCAAGCCGTTGCTAAAGGGAAGATACCTTGGTTAGTGACTTTAAAGTGTCATGACCTGTTGGGGGCAGCTATGTGTAGCTAGAGCACCGCTGGCTGTCTGCGTTGAGATCTTATCAGAGACCGTCCAAGTGGGAGCTGTTGGATATTTATGTCCGGTTCGATAAATCAACGCTGCCGACCGGGTCTTGACCCGTAAGAGTTACACCGTGGGCAACGAACTAAAAATCCACTTAACTAATTTAATTGATAATTACGAACGATATGCGGGCATTAAATTGAGAGACGAGTACATGGACCGGGTTAGACAAAAACACTCCTCTACGCCACTTGTCGCGCATGCACTCTTGCATCGCCACTTGTCGCGCACCGAGAATCTTGGTCAATGGCATCGCATGCATTTTGCATGGTGCCACTTGGCAGACATGCAAAGATGTCCATGCCCTATAAAATGGAGTGTTGGGGTCTTGTTGTTGTTGTTGTTGTTGCAAGAACCAAAAATTACTCTCAACACTCACACACCCACAACCGGCTAGCACCGCCGCCGCCAGCCAGCCCGCCGCCGCCGGGCCACCCTGCCGCCGTCGCTGTTCCTGGTCCACGTCGCCGCTGCCACGTGCACCGCCGGCCACCACCGCCGCTACTCGACCCGTTCCCGTGTTTCGCTAGTTCGTTAACTAGCACTTGTTCGTTGAACCTCGGTGTCTCAACCGGTTTATTACTAACCGAAGGTATATCTCAACCCCCTATGGTTTGCGTTTATATTTCGTGTTTGCATGTCGGTGACCTTGTTCCATTATGGATGTTCCTTGGTATAAAATGTTCATGTCATTTTGTTACATACGCTTCCGTTGTTTAAATGTATACATATACATATTGTTCACTAGTTAAAGATTTATTTTAACTAACATAAATACATATATACATACTTGTCAAAAGTGTTTTGACTAATCCTTGTAACAAAATAAATATGAGCCTATATGAATCGGATTCATAATATTAAAAGTAAAATTATACCTCGGATCTCCTACAGTGGTAGCAGAGCCGATGCTCACCACATGCAAACTGAAACCGGTCTTTATATTTCACCGGAATAATAAATCATAAACTTTAAATGTCTAAAGTTTTGATTTATTTTATTTAAGGCAATATATAATTTTTTGTCATATTTAATTGTTAACTTTTGGATGACCAAAACTTGCCTCCACGAACCTTTGGTTGTGTTGAATATATAAAGCGGGCCCGACCTTGTGGTTGTATTTTATGTTTGGTTTTGTCTATGGTTTTGGCCCACTTTGTGGCTCAAAGTTGTAATAGATTAATTTATGGTTTTGGCCCGTTTTGTGGTTCAAAGTTGTAATAGATAGGGTTCTTGTCTTTAATATATTTACTTGTTAAATATTGTTGAACCGAAGACCCGAAGAACCCGAAGCAAAACCGAATGCCAAGAGGAGTCTTGGAGTTAGTGAGAGTCGCTCAAGACAACAAGATGCACTCAAGTCCATCCTTGTGGTTGTTTTGTGTGTTGTGACCGTGACCCATTTGATCTTGCTACTTGGCTCTAGCAAGATCATAACCATGCCCATATGATTTACATATTCATTTTCTATTATGGTCGCTTTTAATAAATGTTATTACAAATCAACCTAATACCAATACGCATTTTTAAAAGGGGTTTTAAGAATGAAATCGAGAAAAAGCAAGTTCTAGCAACTTGTAAATTTTTATAACCACTAGAGTTTTAAAATCTTTTATCACATCTTTAAAACTCATGAACTTAATAGTCTCCACTATTAACTTTAATTGGTTATTTCAAGTCACGACAAACTTAGTTTCATAGGTTATCTAAAACTAATTGTCCCGAGAGGTGAAAGGGTCCTTTTGGCATAGTCACAAATTTAATATCTAAATTAAAACTGACTATAACGACCCTATTTGGTAAAATTAAAATCAATGGTCTATGCCATCCTACTACTAATAACACTTGGGGCATAATGCGAACCATCAGTGTTGGAGCCACAGCACAACACTTGGTGTCTAGTTTATCCTTCCAAGGTGCAAGGGCTTCGTCGACACATCCGACCCTTCAACATTGACCGTTTTAGGACGACTATTACTTTTCTTCTCGTGTTACGTGCTACAGCTGTCTCGGGAATAAAAGTGGCATAGATGAGGCCAAACGTATCAATGCAAGGACAAAAGTTGTCCTCGCAGCCTCATAAACCCCGGGAGTTGTGCTTCTCTCACAATTGACAATCGTTGTCAGTCCGCTTGAACCTCCTGCTAATGTTGCGTGCTACAGCTGCCTTTAGAAAGAGCTTCTATCCGGATTCTCATTCCTTATCGTCTCACCTCGCTGAACAAGGAAAATACATTGAAAATACTAATTAAATAAACTTTTGCTTAACAGATGTCATCTGAAAACAACTCCTATTTTGCTCTCAAGTCCATACTTGAGAAAGACAAACTAAATAACACCAATTTTCTTGAATGGCACCGCAACTTGAGAATCGTTCTCAAAATGGCAAAGAAGCTTTATATTTTGGAAACCCCAATTCCAACAGTGCCTGAAAATGGTACTGCTGCTGCGAAGAAGGCTTTCGATAAACATAGAGAAGATGTCCTAGAAGTTGCCTGCCTCATGCAAGCCACCATGTCGCCAGATCTCCAGAAGAATATGGAAGACATGAGTGCCTTCGACTTGATTGAGCAACTCAAAGGCATGTTTCAGAAACAAGCCCGCTAGGAACGCTATGACACCATGAAACAGCTCATAAGCTGTAGAATGCAAGAGGGTTCCTCAGTTAGTGCTCATGTCCTCAAGATGAAAGGCTACATCGACCAATTAAACAAACTTGGTTATCCTCTCCAAGATGAGATGGCTGTTGACTTCAGTCTCAACTCTCTTTCCAGTCACTTTGATCAATTTGTTATGAACTTTAACATGAATGACTGGGTAAAGACAGTGCCAGAGCTACATGGGATGCTCAAAACGGCAGAGATGAACATTTCCAACAAAACAAACCAAGTGTTAATGGTTCGATCTGGTGGTGTTAGGAAGCCCAGAACAAAGAAAAGTCACAACGGCAAAAACAAAGGAAAGGCTCCTGTTGCTGCCAAACATGCCACCAACAAGAGCAAACAAGCTGTTAAAGCCCCTCATTTAGAAGAGCGGCAATGCTATGAGTGTAACAAGATGGGGCACTGGAAACATAACTGCCCTGAGTATCTTGCTAAGCTCAAAGCAAAGAAGGCCAATGGAGAAGGCACTTCTTTAGGTATTCTGATATATGTTATCGAGCTTTTCACTGTTTCTAGCAACACATTGGTATTTGATACCGGATGTGGTTATCACATCGTTAATGTCTTGCAGGAGCCTGAGAAGTGGAAGAAACTGAAACCAGGGAACATGGAACTCATTGTTGGCGATGGGAAGAAAGTCTCAGTTCTAGCAACTGGCACATTTAATCTTACATGTCCTTCTGGTCTTGTTGTTGTTTTGAACAATTGTCTTTTTGCACCTAGTTTGACCAGGAACATCATTTCAGTTTCAATGTTGTTTGAACAAGGATTTAGATATGCTTTTAATGATGTTGCTATTTCTGCTTATCTAAATGGTACTTACTATTTTGAGGCTAAACCTCGAAACGGTATTTATGAAATTGATGTTCAACCTAGCAATAACATATATCACCTTTCTAAACGTCAGAAAAATGGTACTAGTGATTCATTCCTATGGCATTGTAGACTTGGCCACATAAGCAAGGCACGCATAAAATGGCTCCAATATGAGGGGATTCTTGAATCCACCAGAGCGGACTCATTTGATGATTGCGAGTCATGCTTAGCTGGAAAGCTCACCAAGGATCCCTTTACCCATCTTGGTGAACAAGCTAGTGATCTATTAGGACTCATACACTCAGATGTATGTGGTCCTTTTAGAACCATGACTAAGAATACTTCGTTACATTCATCGATGATTATAGTCGATATGCTTATGCTTATCTTATGAAGCATAAGCATGAAACCTTTGAAAGGTTCAAAGAGTTTTAGAACGAAGTTGAAAACCAACTTAATAGAAAGATTAAAATGCTTCGCTCAGATCGAGGCAGTGAATACCTCATCTTAGAATTTCTCGATCATCTAAAGGAACGTGGAATAGTTTCACAACCCACTCCACCAGGCACACCGCAACTTAATGGCGTGTGTGAAAGGAGAAATCGGACCCTGCTGAATATGGTTCGATCGATGATGTGTAGGACAAATTTGCCTCACTCCTTTTGGGGTTTTGCTCCTATGACTGCCGCACGACTCGTAAATCTAGCGCCAACCAAAAAGGTGAACAAGCCTCCATATGAGATATGGTATGGGCGTAAGCCAAACTTGAGTTACCTTAGAATATGGAGGTGTGATGCTTACATCACAAGTGATTCTGATGACAAGCTCGACCCTCGAGGCGAAAAGGTAGTTTTCATCGGATACTATAACCAAAGCGGTTATTACTTCTGCCATCCTGATACATATACGATTTCCATCAAAAGGAAAGCTAAAAGGTTCCTTGAAGATGAACTTCTCAGTCAAGGAACTGGAAGTAACTTGGTGGATCTTGAAGAAGTTCAAGGACCACAAACAACCGTTTAGGAGGTCAGAACGTCTGAACCACAACAAATTGTTGACACTGATTCAGACTTGAACACAAGCCTTCGCAGGAGTATCAGGACTCGTAAAGAACCCGATAGATACCTTTAGCATATTGAGGGTTATGAAGTCCTGACAGTATCCGAGTCTGATGACAAGCCTACTAGTTACAAATCTGCTATTTCTAATCCAGATTCTGCGAAATGGCTAGAGGCCATGAAAGCCGAGATGCAATCTGTCACACTCCGACCCGCAGCGGAATAAGAGTCGGGGCATAATTGGGTTATCACCAAAGCTCATGATGTTTACTAATATGTTTCATATTTATTAAATTCAAATTACATCTCAAAGTTTCAAGTCAAATTCATACAATACAAGGAAAGGAAAAATTAACTAAAACAATCCAAAATCTGAACTGGTTTATTCTTCTAGGCCGCCCTATATGTTTCTTGCTTCAACTTGATCACCTGTATCATGTGTAAAAATGGGAAATTTTGGGTCAACAAAAGTTGGCGAGTGAACCTTGTTAAAAACATTTGTTATTGATACCTTGTTGTATTTAATATGGAAAATTGTGCAATAATCATACATGAACAAACGTACGTAAACAAACAATCACAAACACATTGCATGAGTATATGATATGAATGACAATGTGTATGTTGGCAACGTCTCGTTCACGCTCATAGGTAATGGGGAACGGACGACCTATGATGATGTATGTGAGATCAAGGCTCAATCAAACGGAGCCGATCTTATGTTGGCAACGCCTCGTTCACGCTCATAGGTAATGGGGAACAGCTCACGCTCATAGGTAATGGGGAGCGGCGGCCTATGATAATGTATGTACTGAAAATGATAACTTTAATCTAAACATTAACCACACAAACAATAGATATATATTGGCAACACATTTGATCATGAATATGATGAATGCACAAGTGTTTAATTTAAATAAATAATAGCGACACATGATACACCCCAAAATGTGATTAAAACGGGGAATCGGTAGAGATTCACTCACATTGGGTGCGTTCGGTGGATGATGTTGAATCCGCACGAGTTTAGAGGATTGATCGACGAGGAATAACTAACCTAATTAATAACGAAAAGGTACGGTAAATAAGTGGATTTTATTAACAATTTAAATAGGATTTTTGGATATATTTTTGTGAGTTTAAGGCTATTTTCTAACTTTAAAAACGTTATTTTTAAGTATTTTTAATTGATTTTTAAATTAAATAAATAAATGAAAATAAATAAAAAAATGTTGACTTTTGACCGTTGACCATGACTGTTGACCGTTGACCGTTGACCGGTTCGGTTGTGAATATTATTGCACTGAGTGAGACTCGAACCCGTGACCTCCCGTACGCGTGCACGCAGCTCTACCAACTGAGCTACGTGTCTAACCCGAAATATTTCTGTTTTTAATTATATTTATATACTATTAACTTAATCCGAAAATCATTTATTAAAAAAGGATTTAATTGTATCAACCCGGTGATCTCCACAGGTCTCGAACCCGGGACCTGTGGTTTAGTTTGGCACACAGTCCACCGCTGGACTGTGTGTCTAACCTGGTAAATATTCCGGTTTTTATTATACTTAACATCTTACTGTGAGTTAACCCGGTTCGGTTTTAAAAAAAACATTTTTATTTCTGAGGTTAGGATTGTGATAGGAATCGAACTCGCGACGTGTGTGTATTATTTGCACACAGTCCACCGCTGGACTGTGTGTCTAACTCGTTCATAATATTGATTTTAATTAATCTTATAAACATAAACGACTTCGTCTTCTTCGCTCAAAACACAGACAACGGTTAACCAAATTGTTTCTTGTTTAACTCGATTAACGAACATTATAAGAAATTGAAAGGTAATGAACGGAGAGGGTTTGGGGAAAGGATGTACCGAACAGGTGTCTTTCACAGAACTCCGGCAAGGATTCGTCGGCTCTGTTTTGTGAACTTCGGCTGTTAGGATGAATTAACAGTTTTGATTGATTAGATGTGAAATTGAGTTACTAAACAATGATTACCGATTAACAGCGTGAGTTCGGAATTCCAGCGATTTTGCTGGCGAGTAAAGAAATCCGGCAACGTTGTCTGGGATCGATTCTGGGTGATGGATTGATGTTAGTAATGGTCTAACAATGGAATGGAAAAGAAAGAGTCGAGGTATTTACCGTGTTGATGTGAGTCTCGGTTTTCCGGCGAAAGTCCGGTGATGGCAGAAAAGTTCCGGCGAGTGAAATTTCGTTGAGAATTGGTGTGATTTTGAGCGAAAAGATTACCAGAGGCTAGGGTGTGTATTTATAGGAAAGAATATCGATGAATTGGGTCCGATTTTGTCTTGATTCGTTGGTCAATTATTCTCCGGCGGTTATGACTGATGTCGCGGAACTGCACATCGGTTATAACCGATGTAAGTGTTAATACGCACGTTAAGTCACAAGAAACCGACAATAATTGGCGAAATTGTCGGGATTTCCGGCGACTGCGAATTGGGCGCGTCGGTTGACTGATTTGAAATCGAGTTTTTGTTATTTGAATTAATTGTCTTGATATATCACTAAAGAACACAAGTGGCGGAGTGGTTTGGTGGATGTGAGTTAAGACTTGAGGTTCCCGGCTGACCCGGGTTCGACTCCCGGCAGCCGGTTTTTCTTTTTAATTAATTTATTTTTTACTTTTTAACAATTATACTTTATAAATTCTAATTTGTTTATTAATTATGTATCGTTTAAAATTAAAATAAGTCATAAATAAGCAACGAAAATTTAAAACTGATTATTCGATTAATAAACGAAGCGGGTCTTGAAAACCCGTTTTTCGACGGATGTTACACAATCCATGCGTGACAATCAAGTCTGGGACTTGGTTGAGCTACCCCTGAATCTCGGGCAGTAGGGAGCAGATGGGTTTTTTAAAAGAAAACCGACATGCATGGAAATATACAAACCTACAAGGCACGGCTAGTAGCGAAAGGTTTCACTCAAACTCAAGGTATTGACTATGATGAAACCTTCTCGCCCGTTGCTATGATCAAGTCGTTCAGGATATTACTTGCCATAGTTGCGTGCTATGATTACGAAATTTGGCAAATGGATGTTAAAACCGTCTTTCTTAATAGACATCTTTCTGAAGATGTTTATATGATTCAGCCTGACGGTTTTATCGATCCAAAATATCCCAATAGGATATGTAAGCTAAACAAGTCCATTTATGGACTCAAGCAAGCGTCTCGGAGCTGGAATCTTCGTTTTGACCAGAAAGTCAAAGAGTTTGGTTTTGTCAAGAACGAAGATGAACCTTGTATTTACAGAAAGGCTAGTGGGAGTGCTATATCATTTCTCATCTTGTATGTAGATGATATATTGATCATTGGAAACAACATCCCCATGCTTAAGGAAATTAAGCATTGGTTGGGATCTTGTTTCGCAAAGAAGGATCTTGGAGAAGCCGCTTATATTCTGGGAATCAAGATCTATAGGAATAGATCTAAGCGACTTCTTGGGCTAACTCAGAGCACATACATAGATCAAGTGATAAGACGCTTCAAAATGGAAAACTCCAAGAAAGGAGGTGTTCTAATGACTAAAGGAACCGTCTTGAACAAATCACAAGCTCCCTCTGAGGACCGTGAGATAAAGCAAATGGAAACAGTTCCATATGCTTCCGCGATTGGTTCTATCATGTATGCTATGGTATGTGCTCGACCAGACGTCTCGTTGCCTTAAGCATGACAAGCCGTTACCAGCAGAGCCCTGGGATTGCCCACTGGACTGCAGTTAAGAACATCCTTAAGTACTTGAGAAGGACAAAAGATATGTTCTTGATATTTGGAGGAGTCAATGGGGAGCTCACTATAAATGTTACACTGATACTAGTTTTCAAACTGACCGAGATACCTCTCGCTCGCAAACGGGTTTCGTGTTCACTCTCAACGGAGGAACTGTTTCATGGAATAGCTCCAAGCAGAGTGTTGTGGCTGATTCCACCATGGAATCTGAGTACATTGCCGCATCGGATGTCGCAAAGGAAGCTGCTTGGATGAAGAAGTTCATAACAGATCTCGATGTGGTTCCAAGTATCATGAAACCCATCCAGATATTTTGTGATAACACAGGTGCTATTGCTCAAGCCAAGGAGCCTAGATCCCATCACAAAGCCAAGCACATTTTAAGAAAGTTCCACTACATACGTGAAATTGTGGAACGTGGAGACATCGTTATAAGCAAAATTGACACAGATTAAAATCTAGCTGACCCATTTACTAAGCCAATGACTCAAGAAAAACATGATCGTCACATGGACTCTATTGGGCTTAGATTAGCTAGTGATATGTTTTGATTTAGTATTTGGATGTACGAACATCAAACAGTTGCACTCGTGCATTCGTTTTTGATTTACTAGTTAAATGCAATTCTTGAATCCTATAACTGTATTCGAATTTGATACGTTTAAATCCATGAATCTTGTATTCTAAATTATCCGTAGTCGGTCAGACTCTTGGGAACGATTCTGAATTAAGACTATTTTGACTTTGGACTCAAGGAGTTGATTTCCAAACTCACAGACCTCATTACGAATGACGTCGGATGTAACTCGCATCAAATCATCTTCATGGATCTTGGTCATAAGATGTATTTGATTTTGGTATACTCATTTAGTATCCTCTGACCTGAGATACATACTAGAACTCTTGTTTACTAAAGACTATTCTTTGATCAGTGTCAACCGCTGTCGCGTAACTGCCAGTCATAAAGGCATTGGTTGGGAATAGCTCTGAAGTTCAGTGAGAGTTGTATGTAGTCAAGATGGGATTCTGTACTCTTACATTATATGTAACAGTTAGACATCTGGGTGCCCTCGTTGATTCAAACTGGTGAAGTGTAAGGCCTTACCCAAACTTACTATGTGTTTGATTGGACCTCTTTGATTCTTGAACGAGAACGATAATGATTGAACGCCATATGAGATTGAACCTGATCCATGTCTCATTGTTCAATCGGTATCTTTTACAGAAAGGATAGATGACAACGATTACCATAAGTCTACTATCTTCAAGTAGCAAGCCGTTGCTAAAGGGAAGATACCTTTGTTAGTGACTTTAAAGTGTCATGACCTGTTGGGGGCAGCTATGTGTAGCTAGAGCACCGCTGGCTGTCTGCGTTGAGATCTTATCAGAGACCGTCCAAGTGGGAGCTGTTGGATATTTATGTCCGGTTCGATAAGTCAACGCTGTCGACCGGGTCTTGACCCGTAAGAGTTACACCGTGGACAATGAACTAAAAATCCACTTAACTAATTTAACTGGTAATTACGAACGATACGCGTGCATTAAATTGAGAGACGGGTACATGGACCAGGTGAGACAAGAACACTCCTCTACGCCACTTGTCGCGCATGCACTTTTGCAACGCCACTTGTCGCGCATCGAGAATCTTGGCCAATGGCATCGCATGCATTTTGCATGGTCGCCACTTGGCAGACATGCAAAGATGTCCATGCCCTATAAAATGGAGTGTTGGGGTCTTGTTGTTGTTGTTGTTGCAAGAACCAAAAATTACTCTCAACACACACACACCCACAACCGGCCAGCACCGCCGCCGCCAGCCAGCCCGCCGCCGCCGGGCCACCCTGCCGCCGTCGCTGTTCCCGGTCCCCGTCGCCGCTGCCACGTGCACCGCCGGCCACCACCGCCGCTACTCGACCCGTTCCCGTGTTTCGCTAGTTCGTTAACTAGCACTTGTTCGTTGAACCTCGGTGTCTCAACCGGTTTATTACTAACCGAAGGTATATCTAAACCCCCTATGGTTTGCGTTTATATTTCGTGTTTGCATGTCGGTGACCTTGTTCCATTACGGATGTTCCTTGGTATAAAATGTTCATGTCATTTTGTTACATACGCTTCCGTTGTTTAAATGTGTACATATACATATTGTTCAATTGTTAAAGATTTATTTTAACTAACATAAATATATATATATACATACTTGTCAAAAGTGTTTTGACTAATCCTTGTAACAAAATAAATATAAGCCTATATGAACCTCATTCATAATATTAAAAGTAAAATTATACCTCGGATCTCCTACAATTTGTACCCCAACACGATGGTTAAACACGAAACCCGAAACATTTGAGACAAGAAATTGTATGGGTATCTGAATTTGGGATTAGATGATACCTAACCTGATTACCCGAAATCAGTTTATACGCACTATGAACCCAAAGCATATACCCTATTTTTTTTAGTTTATTTACCACTACGTTAAGTCTAATAACAGTTGCATTCTACTAGTTTAATTATGTGAAAAAAAAATGAAATTTTGTTTTGGAATATTTATTTGCTAATATTATTTACATTTATTTATTCTACCAAGTATGAATTTATTTATGAGATTTATATCATCATAGAATTTCATATCATTTTGGAATTTTCAAACTTTTATGGTGGTGATAATATATTATTTTAATATTTTATTTCTTATAGTTGTTAAAAACATATGATTACATAGAAATTAGAATATTAAGAAACAAATATATTTTAAAATCCCAAACAATATTATTTTAACAAACTACTGTGTATATTCGATTCTAGACAAGTTACTACTCAATATATACTCGACGAGCATTGAGTTGTGTATAAGAGACAACTTTATACGCAGTAGTATGAGACTAGCATCACCAATGCCCATCCCATACCAAGCATTGCCATCCTTAACCCTGACATTTAAACCCAAAACTTGTAGCGTATGAGACGGGTAACAGCACATGGTCTTTGACTCTAAATATTTTCTTAGGTTTGATATGAGTACGGCATTATGTGACATCCATGAAATTAGCTAAAGCACTTTACAAGCATCAAATGTGAATACACGAATATGTTATATAGTTTTAAAATTATAATAAGTTGTTAGAAACTAATATAAGTGTGTGTGAAATTAAATAATAATAATCTCTATCGTTCAGTAAAAAATTTCTTTTCTTTTTTGTTTTTTATTTTTTATTTTTAAATAAAAGATAGAATCGTTCAGTAGGCTAATCTTCATATGATATTTCAAAGCAATTATTATAAAAGTTATAAAATCGAGTCGTTTATATATTTGATACTATAAAATTTACGAAAAAACGTAGTGGTCAAATGTATAAAAAGAAAAACTTTCCTTAAATACACTAAATTCTCTTTTATTCTATCCAAGGTGTATGCCCCCCACGTGCACAAGCAAGTTGTCACTTGCTCTTGTTAGGTGCTCACGAAGCTTCCGATATATGTTGGCGGCTAGTCTTTCAAAGGTTTGAATCAAAATTCAATCCACCACATACGACTCATAGGATATATTTATACCAACAACTTCACACTTTCAACACAAAGGATATATTATTGTCTACATTCATGGACACACATAATCAAGAACCTGCCGGAGCTGGTGAACGAGTACGTAGAGAAAACAAGTATAGAGGTATCCGAAGGCGGCCGTGGGGGCGATACGCAGCGGAGATACGCGACCCGACAAGAAACGGTGCGCGTTCGTGGCTAGGGACGTTTGACACCGCGGAGGAGGCTGCTAGGGCTTACGACAGAGCCGCGTATGCGTTACGTGGGCATCAAGCTATTCTTAATTTCCCTAACGATGGTCATTACCGCAATGTTGACTCATTCTCTGCGGAGATGCCGTTGACCTCCACATCTTCTTCGTTACCACCATTTGTAGAGAACTCTGCCTCGTCAATGTCGTTTTCTTCGTCTTCGTCGTCGCGTCCTTTGATGGTGTCTTCGAGTGTGAACCATGGGAGATTGGAAACCGAAAGGGATCCGGTGATCGAATTCGAGTATTTGGATGATAAGCTTTTGGAAGATCTTCTTGGCAAAGATTCACATGCAAACACTAGGGATTAACATGATCTTTCAATGGTTTCTATATATTTAAAAAAAACATCAAATGTAAAAAATGAGATTATTTTCTTTATTTGGAAATGTTAAACAAGACATTTGAAATGTTCATGTTTGAAATGCATGTCTTGAGCTTTATTGGTTTGATGGTTTTTTTTTCAAATTTTTGAGGTTTATATGAGTGTATTTGACCGTGATATATATAGGTTGAAATGTGGAATATATGGAATTTGGATATACACGGTTGAATGGTTGATTACCAATGTATGTATCTTAAATTTGATGTTTTTTTACGGTTATACATACCAAGAGAATGTAATAGAAAAGATTATCTCTTATCAAAGGTTTCTAGTGTAGTTTATGTATTGAATTGTATTATCATCTTATAGTATAATGTCAAGTACATTTATCAAAGGTTTCTAATGTAGTTTATGTATTGAATTGTATTATTATCTTATAGTATCTAATGTCAAGTACATTTTGCTTTTGAAAAAAACACATTTCTAAATGAGTTTGATTTTGTTTGTTTGATATTACATACTTAACAGGTTATTTAATTTCAAATGATTAGAAAAAAAAGGTAGTTTAATATTATTACAATTTTTTTTATTAGTAAGAAATCTATACATACAACCTTATCAAGTAAAAAATACAGACCGCATATCCTTAAAGAAATGTATAATGAGAATTAAATTGTTTTATTTTAGGAATATACATTTATCTTATAGGGTGAGGTTCGGCTACAAAGTCTAAATCTACTAAAAGTATATAAAGTTATAAAACATTATAATTCCAGCCCTAAAACACACCCAAGACCACAAATAACAGAGTGAAGATTACTTAAAACACTATATTCAAACCTTAACAGTCTATAAAAAACCTTCAAACAGATCATCGTAGAACACTAAATATAAAACACAACATGATGCCAACATAAAACACATAATGTCAGTCATTGAATAATCAGAGTTTTATCATCCAAAACACAAAACAAAACTCACAATATGACGTTTTAGTAATCTTTATCATATTATTTATGGATTTTGGGTGTGTTTTATAGTTGACATCATGGTGTTTAGTGATTTTTTTATTTTATGAATTTTGAACTTTGTAGCCAACTATTAACCTTATCCTATATTATGTATATTACAATTATCAACTTTGGTGAATAGTAACTTTGACTTATTTATTTCTGGTTTCAATTATATATATTACAATTATCAATTTTGATGAATAATACCTTATATTATAAATAATAAATGTATTTAACCCTATAATTTATAGTAGTTACTAACTTGTGTTAATAGTAAGTTTGACTTTTTTATAAGTTTTTATTACACACCTCATAATTACGTTTTTAATCTTACGGTTTTGTTCTTTACTTAACTTTCGCTCATTCATTTTTTATAAAGACTTAATACGCTGCTACATTAAATTAATATCTCTACATATGGATATAAATTTTATTTAAAAAGGAGTTGATTCGACGTTTTATTTAAAACGGATTTGTATTCGAAATGATGATATGGTGAAGAACTGAGTCGGTACTGACCAACAACAGTGGTATATCAGTGATATCGGAACCGTTATGGGTATTCGATTTTATGATTTTTTATTGATGTAAAACACGACGTTACTTTTTGAGTTACATCATGCAACTTTTGTTAAAACCATTGTAAATATTACTATACCGACTGTCATCAGACTGTTGTTTTTAATACAACTCTTTTTAAATAAAATTTGTATCGCAGTATTGAGAAAAAAAATTATACGCAACCAGGTATCACAAGTTTAATCTACATGAGTGTTGTTACCGTACTAGTATCGATATTATAGTTTTCGATTAATGTAAATAAGGGTCAATATCTTTTTGGGCATATTACGGCTTTAGTTTTTATGTTTTCTCCTTTGGTTACTACAGCGAGTGTCGGTACCATAATGAACAAAACCAATACTCGCTGAATTTCTGCCACAATGCACGGGATTATATACTGGTTATAACACATATAAGGGGAACAAAAATATAATTTTATAGAATTATAAAACTTTTACAACTTTTAAAATATATGCTAGTACAAGTTTTAAAATATATTGTTAACTTTTAAGCTAACCCCTCAATTGGCCATAGTATTTTCATAATACTTTTATAAATAAAATAGACTATAAAACGAGCATTTTATTCTTATTAATTTGATTATGATATTGGTAGAATTTTTTTTTATAGTTTTATAAAAAGAAAAAAAACTAACATGTTACGTGATTATCCGTATCTGTATTTCCCGATGTCGCATTTCGTGATGATTATTTAAATACTAATCATGGAAATATTTCCCTCAACAAATACTCGTTTTGATTAAAAAACCATTTACCCTTCGTGTTAAGTTTGAATTATATAACGACACCAAAGATTGGTATTGACACTGTCATGAAAGTTTCAAAAGGACAAGAATAGTCAAATACACAGAAGATTATAATAGATAAAACATATCACCCAGTATCAACCAAATTTGTTGTTTGCTTGTGTGTGTTGATGTGTAAACCTTGTAATATGTATACAGCTACTTGTTCGTCATGTAATCATTGAAAGTATGACAGAAATTTACATGATAATTATAACATAACAAGCTTTATTAAAGCTAATATGTCGTTCAATGTTTGATAAAGTGTATATTTAGTGTTTTCATCATTAAGCTTTTAAATTGAAAAATATGTTGTTCTTTTTATGACTATACTTGTAAGTTGTAACCACGTTATTTGACTTAAAGCCGTTATGTTAAGGTTGAAAATTGCATATCTTAAAAGATCATTATATGTCAAACTTAGGAAAAGTGATCCAAAAAGTTAAAAGTGTGTTCACCACATCATCAGGACCAACTTTGAAAATAAACTTATATATGGTCTGAAAAGAATTATTGGAATAAGTTATAGTACCGTTAGGGTATAGTGTATACCAATATCAAAAAACAAATACGAACTTATACAATGAACTAACATAAACGTAAACAAATTTGAATTTATATCAAGAAAATTTTAACTTAAAATTAAAATACCAAGGAAAAACTTGAAGGGTCAAAAATGAAATATACCAACTTAAACACAAAAACAATTTCACTACAAGACAACAAAAACACCAAACAAAATTTGGTGGTCAAAACACAAAAAGTAAATTGTATGTAACAAACGACGAAGATTGTTATAGACTAATAATACACAAAAATTAATAATGATAAAGATTAGAACATATAATAAGAATATTATTTACATATAATCATATTTTATATTTCAAAAGCTTCCCTCTCAATGTCACAAGTAAACAACCATAATAAAGCTACAAAAAGATCATATGTTCACTCTAAATCCAAATAGAAGATGCACATTTAAGAAGCTTAAAAAAAGAACTCACAAAAAATGTACAAAACCATGGATTAACCACTGTCTATGCCTTAAAGAAAACAATAAGAAATCAATTGATGTCACAATCGTACCATCATCAAACATGGACAACTATTTCTACAACATGGTTGATAATGAAATCACAAAGTGTACACAATCTTTGACAAACCACTATCTCTCTGCCTAAAAGACAATTACAAGACCACAATTGATGTCCGGTTGGACCACTCATAATAAAACAACTATTTGAACAACATGGTTGGCCATGAAATTAACAATGCAATCCACAATTGGTGTCATAATGCGGCCATGGATCGACCACCATGCTCCTATACAAAACGTCTACTCACAAACGAGTTGTGAAGATAAATGATTGATGTGCAAAATAAATACGAAGTAGAATATTGTAACAACCTATTTTTTATGTTTAACAGATTAAATAAATGCAAAGTATTGTATGAAGTAATCAATGGACTTAATGAATCATTAAGGTGATTGTGGATAGGGTTGTAAACCAACAAACGAGCACGAACATGCTTTGTTTGTATTCGTTCGTTAAGGATATAATATGTTCACGAACGGTAATGAACACTTACTGAACGAGATTTTTTGCTTGTGTTCATTCATTAAGGAAAGGAACACGTTCATGAACAGTTCATGAAAACAAATAATATCGACGAAGTTTGATAGTATTTTTCGATGTGAATAATGAGAAGGAAAGTGGAACGGTGCATAAACAAGTATATTTTAAGAAATAGGGTTTTTTGTCATCTAAAATGCGTTGAGAAGAAGAAGACGAAGATATATATGAAAAGACTAGCAGGGTGCCCGTGCGATGCGACAGGGGCGATACTTTGTATTGTGGTACTCGTTTCTGATAGTTTTCTTATTCGTATAATATTTATTTTAGCATTCACTGGTGGATATAAGTCATAAGCGAAGCCATCGGTTAGTCAATTTCATTGTGGTGTGCATGGTCCGGTACTTTGGTTATTATCCTCAACTGAAGTCGAAATCGAAGAGATCGGTTAGTCTACTTTATTAACCGCTACCAATTGACATTCGGTTAATCATTTTGGTTTATTCTATTAGATTGACAGTTTTTTTTCCGGTTCATTTAATTTCGGTTAACAACCAAAACCAAATTGGGGCTAAAACTTTTGCTTAGAAATACTTGAAGTGGAGGTATAAATACATGAAATGTATGCATAATTACAAGAATTGAAAGTATAAATACATGAAATGAAGGTATAAAATATGTAGTACATGAGTTGGAAATATAAAAAGTTTGTATTTTTTTGATATCTTAAAATTTTTCTCCCTCATTCATCATAATATAGTATAGATATAGATGTTTATAAGCGGACTATAAATGATGCGTTCATGGTTCACTTAACAAGTTTAAATAATCTTTGCTTAGGTCAAATTTATTGGGTGGTTTAAGGGGACAAAACGAGCAAAAGGCACATCTGATATAATCATGAGAATCGTCAAAGATTACAACAACCATGCGATGAGCAATTTGGATCAAAGGGACCTTGGTATCAACTATGTGAAGGTATGTATACTTTTATAATTAAAGTTCGGTGTTTCTTGTGTTATTTGAGGTTAATATTTTGAGTTAGCGTGTTGTTGACATACATGTGATATGTTAATTGCTTTTGCTCATTGTTTTGTTATTAGTAAAGTCTTTAAGGGCTCGACGACTACAACAATTAAAACGGTCGAAAAAATAAAGGAAGACATATTCTGGTGGGTCACAAGCAGTTCAAAGCTGGGCGAGTCAATGTATGTAGACCGGTTCAGGTTCGAAGGTGTGAATTTTGGGAATCGTGTGGGTGTATCTTAAAGTACAATTGTTCTAATGTTTGTTCAGTTCTGGGTGTAGTCAATGTACATGTTTATGTGTGATTAAATTCATTTCTGTTGTAGCTGTGTTTTATTTTATCATATGTTTATACTTTTAATAATCTTTTGTTGTATGGTTTAATTTACATTACCTTATATAGTTTTAGTTATTTCCTTTGTATTATTAAATTTTCACTCACTTGTAATCTTTATCAAAATTATACAAACTAGCTATTAAACATTATGTGTCATTGACGGTATTTAATCACTTGACATTCTATAGCTACCAAACATTCTGTAATAATGACCAAGTACGTTGGGCTTTAATCACTTATACATTAAGGCATCACTTGTACCTTTTAACCCGTACGTCAATACTAACCAAGACAACTATCCAAAACGTTGTCAAAATTGAGTAGGTCGTCACAATACCTTTGGATTTTTTTAAAAATATTATAGTTTATAAGATATATGGCAAGAATACGTAAAAGAATTATAAGTTTGTTGTGAAGGAGGGAGAGTAACTAATTATTCATAATTTCGTTAAAACTCGGGGATTTAAGTGTGATAAGATGGAGGGCTAAGATATAATTAGTGTTTAAAAGACTAATTTACCCTTATTTCTAATGTATATCTTATAAATTAAGAAGAAAAAAGTTCTTATTTTTTAGATATTTTAAAATGCACACTCTCATGTATTACAACATAATATAGATTAATAATATTTGTTGCTGAAGATACAAGTATAAATAACGTGTGAAAAGCATAAATAGTCTTTTGGTTTTTGCATTCGGAGCTTTAAATTACGATGGTGTTGTGATGGTTTACTTGATGGTTAGAAAAGTATTGAAGGATTGTTAAAATTCTAAACCTGAGCCCACTTTATAAATTAGCACTTATACCCAAGTCCACTTTAGTTAAAGTGTTTGTTACAAATGAGTTACAGATTTGTGACGCATTTCTAACGGAACATTCAATAGTATTGAAGGATTGTTAAAATTCTAAACCTGAGCCCACTTTATAAACTATAGCAATTATACCCAAGTCCACTTTAGTTAAAGTGTTTGTTACAAATGAGTTACAGATTTGTGACGCATTTCTAACGGAACATTCAATAGTTTTATTAATAGTTTTAAAATTTAATCTGGTTAACAGGTTTTCATCAGAAAGGCATCACAAAGAAGTAAATATGTATTTGATAATGGTAAATTAAATAAGTCGATAATTTTTGAAATAAATTATGACAAATTTACAACGAAATTGTAACAAAACTATGGTTTTTTTTTGTTTTGGTCGCTATTATGTAGCAAATTTGTTTGCAATTAGGGTTTTTTGTCATCGACAATGCGTCAATTTTGTTGAAATTTGTGACGCATTTTTTTTCCATCAGAAAACTCTGTACCAAAATGACCATTTTCTAGTAGTATTTCCATAATGAAAAAAATATGTTTTCTTGTAACTTGTACGCAAATAACTATATTAAATATTGATAGTATGATAATTATCTATTGTGTTTGTATTTTACTACATTAGAGCATAGTGAAAACCCAAATTGTCCTTTTGTTTTCTTCTCATTTTCCATATTAATATATATATTAAATTGGAATATGTTGGCTGTATCTTCAAGTTACTGTAGCTATTTGTAGTTCATGCTTTGTTGACATCTGTAATTTTTCTTTACTCCTCATACTCTCTGAATGCCTTATAATATATATCCATTCTCTTATCAAAATATTAATTTACACAATTACTCATCATAGATCTAGAAAAATAGATCTAGAAAAAGAGAGGGAGTGGTCTGCCGATTTCCGACACAACCCTCCTCACACGGTGACAACGACAATCGCAATCAGAGCACGGCGGCGAGGACGTTAGGGTTGGCTATGTCGTTACCGGAATCGGAAAGTACAAATAATAGGGGAAGGAAAGGGGTGGTTTTTACAGATGGTTGAGTTGTGTTGTCGGCGTCGTCTTGAGGTGGCCGGCAGACCACACATCCCTCTCTTTATCTTAGCTGAAAATGTATACATGAATGAATGGTTTTAAGAGTGGGTCTTTTGTGGTCGGTCAGAACCCACATCCGAGTACGGCCGCCGCGCCGGGGCGCCGGGAGGACGATCTGTTGAGATCAGTGAAAACGGTGAGAGGAAGTCTGTGTATGTGGATGCGTGGTGGCAGTGATGTAATGTAGCGCTGGTGGTGTTTGTGTTAAAGTTGAGGACTGGTGTAAAGAAACTAAGAAAGAGAATGTACAGAGGTGAGAGAAAAGTGAATACTGGAAACCAACCATTCTCAATGCTTAGGACACACTCAATTGCACATGCCTATATCTTTTATCTTTTGTATAAAAGAATGAATAAATAAGGCTATAGATATAGAAACAAAATTACAATACAAAAGGTACACTGTAAAATGGTTTTCACTACAGATTATGTTGCAACTTAAAAACTATGATTGAATTGACCATATATGTTTGTTGAATTAGATATTTGATACATAACTTAAATATCTAACGTATTTTATGTATTGTAATGATGTACGGGTTTTGAGAACGGAACGTTAAATTCGTATACGCGCATTAGTTTTCTAACGGCTTAGCGCGCCGCAACGCGCGGGATTCCAACACTAGTCTTATTTAAATTGTAACACAACAATCTATTCATTTACTTTTTGAAATCTCTCTTTTGTATTGTAATTTATTTCAAAGTGTACGTTTTATATATTATTTTACGAATGATGCTGCTATAACTACTGGCCTGAAAGAGTCCAAACTCTTGGTTTGCTTTTATAAGTTGCCAATTGAGCTCGTAAACAACAACTTAATGCTACCGCTTAGTAATATTTTATTTTGTTATAAGTTTTTTGGTCCTACAAAGAATGGACCACAATTGATAATGTTTGGTTATGATAATATTACTTTGCAGTCGAATGCTTGGAGAAATTGACTTTAATTATGTATCAAATAATTTTGCTTGCAGAGAACATATTTTCACGATAATAATTGTACCAAGATAATATTATAAATTTTGCAATTTATTTCACGTTTTTGTTTACCATAGATTTGTGTTTATCTATACTATTATATAATACATTTTACATGGATAAAAAAATGACAAGACAGAGAATTATTATATAATACATTTTACATGGATAAAAATATAACAAGACAGAGAATATGAAGCTATTATGTATACAAGTTAGATGTAAACCTATCAAAACGACATCATTTTAATTAACACCTATTAAATATTTACCTTCCATATTTATCTCTTGTTCATTCATGCATTTTTTAGAATATCATGCTATTTATCTCTTATTCAATCTCCTATATTTTTTCTTACGTGGTATCTGATGTTGCATTTGTTTAGTGATATGGCATCTGATGTCAGTTAACTGGGTTAGGGTTCAGTTAGTTAAAGTGTGTCAGAGGAAAATATGTTTAGAGTTGGGAGTGTTGTGGTACAAATCGAAAGTTGGGAGTGTTATCGACCAACTAGTGAAAGCTGGGGTTATTTAAATCCAATATCCCTAAATGATATAATAGATTTTAATCAAAATGACGTCGTTTTGAGGATTTTCCATCTAATTTATATGCCTAACAGCCCCATATTCACTTTCCTCAAAATATAAATTCATAATTATGTTAATATAAATGTAACCCAAGGCATTAATTAACTAATCATTTAATAGATTTAATAGATTGAAATTTAATAAAGTTGGGTATTAATTAATTAAGGAATGGTTATTGTACAAAAAGGCTAAATCGTATGAAGTGTAGAAGAGATTCAAATACAAAAGTATTTTAGGAAAATCCAATACTTTTTACTTATAAACTCGTTTCCCTCATTATTTTTAAACGGCTATACTTTTTCATACGATAATATATAAGAAAAATTATTGTATTAACGGTCATTTCACTCTCTTTAATTTGAGTAGGCTATTGTTATAGTTTCCTTAAATTTTAATTTTTACGTGATTACACATTTAATATAAATCATTACGTTATTACAAATTCAATATGATTTGTTATACTTGATGTTATTACAATTATGTTTATTACGTGATTAAACATTGAACAATAAAAACGTAATTGTTTATATTACGTGATTAAATCTGTAATATATATCATCACGTGGTTATTGTAGGTTGATTGGTTAATGTTTTGTATTACATTTATACTCAATACGTGTCTACACCTGAAATATTAGGCATTCCGTGAAATTATGTACTATGTTACATGCTTTGTTTTTTATATAGTTATTATAAGTATGTAATTACGTAATCACATAGTGGGTTTTATATAAATACTATAATGAAATCACGTAATGGGTATTTAAAATCACGTAATTATACATAATCAACTATTGTTATGTGATTACATACAAGTACATAATCACGTAACATTACACTTGTTTCAAAAATAAAATGCATATTACGTAATTACGTACTAGAAACATAATCACATAAGGTTACAAAATCACGTAACATTATAGCTTGTAAAAAAACTAAAGAAAACTATAACAATAGTCTATTTAAATTAAAGAGAATGAAATACTCGTTAATACGATGTAATTTAAAAAAAATATTAGCGTATGAAAAATTTATAGTCGTTTGAAAATTGTGGGAGAACTGAGTTTATAAGTCATCAATATGAGATCTTCATAATTTGTCCTTCTCACACTTTTTCCTATTGTTTTTAGTCACGTGAATTCTAAATTTGGAAATCACTTAATCTCAACCATTTAATTGTTTGATCAAAGGCTAAATTCTTCTCCTACACTTCTTACAATTTAACTCTTCTATACATGATCCTTTGCCTATTTAATTATTTGAATCGATTATTGTTTTTAATTGTAGTGAAATTGACTACTCCGCCAAATCATGCGAGTTTCCTCTAAATTTTCGAGTGACAAAACCGTAAAAATAATTTAAAGTAAAGCAAGTCACACAAAGAGGGGTCGATTTCAGTTTATTATTTTTTATATTTTTAATAATATATGTAACTAGAACTAGAGATGGGCATAATCGGTTCCTTGTTATACCTGGAACCGGTTCCTAACCGGACCCGGTTCCTAACCGGACCCGGTTCCTGAATGTGTGTTAATGGAACCGGTTCTTGTTGTAACCGGGTCCGGTTCCTACCCGGGTTTTAACCATTAAAATTAGAACCGAGTGTACCCGGTTCGGGTCGGGTTGGAACCGGTTCCAGTTCCTTAGAAGAACCGGTTCCTAATGTTACAATTAAATGGAAAAGACTGCAAAGACTATTAGAAACCTATTCATTCGGTCAATTCAATGAAAAAAGCTGCAAAATTATTAGAAACCTATTGTAAATTCCTTGCCTTCTTGCCTCCTTGCATCCCAATATCAATAACTTACACTTTCAAACTTTCACAATTAAAATGGCGTGCAACGACGAGGTTGTGATGGTTTATATCTTGTAGGTGTAAGTTAACGCTAGAGATGGGTATATCGGGTTTTTTTGTCCTACCCGGAACCGATTCCGGGTAGGAACCGGGTCTGGGTAGGAACCGGGTACGAACCGATTTTATTTATAAAATGTGGAACCGGGTTGGAACCACCGGGTTTTTTGAACCCGGAACCGGTTCTACTATTAGCCGGGTAGGAACCGGAACAGGTTCCAGGTCGGTTCCACCGGGTCGGGTTTGAACCGGTTATTATGCCCATCTCTAACTAGAACCTTACTAGCTAACACTAAAATTTTTTACACCAAATTTTTTTACACCTGGTACCCACTAAAATGTTTTTTTTTAATCAACTGGCTCAAAGTAGCAAGTTGATTCTTTTATTTTACAGTTTTTACTTGTTAAAAAATACTTTAACAAATATAAACCAATAAATTATATATAAATTATCAAATTTAAACCTATCATAGTCCATAATTCTTTGAATCATTAAGCCAACCCATTTTAAGCCCATTAACCATAACCCAATAAGCTTACCTAAACCCCATCCAATAGCCAGTCTTAAACCTTAAGCTTATTTATATAGTTCATTATCCCGTAATTAACTTGTCACATATAACATTTAATGAAACCTTAGCATTGAAAGCAACCATATGTTTATTGAGCCCAATTTTTTTAAAGCTAATATAAAACCTTACACTTCAATTAAGCCATTTGGCCTAGATTTATTTTTATTAATATAAAATCTATAAAAATAAACAAATACATCTAGCATAAAATATTTTTAATTTAAAATACATTATCAAATATTACGAGCGCATCAAGTTATACAACAGGTTTTCGGTCTAAACCATTAACCAGACCGTTCGCTACGGCTTGAAAGTTTTTAAACTGATTAAAAGTCAAAAAAACCAGACGGCCAAACTAAAAAGATGACCAGATTTAAATATTTCATGCTTTTAAACTTAACTGCGAACACCCCTACCCCATGTTGTGTCTTGCTTACAGCAACTCCAATCCGACCTTCTCAACAATGATTGGAAGTTTTTTGTGTGATATGATATGATGGTTTACAAATGATTTCTTCTACATCTACGATTTGATTCGTGCTTTTTAATGATAATATTACAAATGTTGCAATCT
Organism: Scalesia atractyloides; assembly: GCA_947069175.1. Lineage (NCBI taxonomy): Eukaryota > Viridiplantae > Streptophyta > Magnoliopsida > Asterales > Asteraceae > Scalesia > Scalesia atractyloides. Next base: position 5,089,466 of record CAMTDV010000002.1, on the reverse strand, counting down.
AACACTTGGAGTCGAAAATGACAAGATATTAACTTCAAACTTATTAGCAAATCAGTGTACATGCTAAAGACATTTTTAAAATACGAAGTAGGTTAATAATATAATGTTTTGTAAGTGTCAGAGAAATCAATCTTTGATTTGTTGGTATTTTTAAATGGGAAGAGAATTTTTTTTCTCCTTCTAAAAAAAATTAACAATTATAATTACATAAGTTATAACAAATACAAGGAATTTTAAGCGGTTGAAAAAGTTTCACATAACTTTAAACCTATTTCCCTTGTTTCTAAGTTCACTATTAACTTTATTGACATGTTATCAACATAATAAAATTTAATAAGGATTCTTTTGTTTGAAATTCATACATATTATTCTCTCTTTTACAAAGAAAAACATTAACTATTTTATTTCTTATGTTTTCCTTTCAAACGTTATGTATAAGAATTTAAAAAGTTTCTACTTATAAGTACCAATTAATATGGTGGCAATGGCAATTAGATTGGTCATATGATGAAATCGCTTCTAGCATAATATCGGATATTCTTATAATCACCTATATGAATTGACCCTCCTGTGATATGGTAAGAGGTCTTTGTCATATAATTATATTGTTATAGATTACATTATGTTTACTCGGTTGACATGCTATCAATAAAATACTGTTTAAAGTGATTCGTTTGTTTGAGATCAACTATGATCCTTTTTCAATAGGCACATGATGTGACCGCTTTTAGCATGATTCTGAGGATCCATTACACCTACATTATATTAAAATTTCCAATAATTTTTCCAAGTTCAATGCGTTGATTCATCGTTTCCAAGCATGACAAGAAGCATGTACACTTCAGATCTTTGTTATATAAAGTATAGACCTTGGCTGTTATCGAATTGGTAGTTGTGGTGTGTGACAAATGAAGTATCTTACCCTACAAGCATGCCTTTGTTGAAATAAAATACCCATAATGGTTAGAGGTACTATTAATAATTGGAATTATATTCAGGTAGTCTTTCATCCTACTATAAAAATATGTGACCATGGTATTCTCACAGAAATACATTTGAATGTTATTGTTATATATATTCAGCATATCACGTTTTCATGAGGTAATTAACTCAAACATTTTCTACTTTTCAGATTTTTAATTATGTATGACAAACCAGAAACTATCATGAGACATAAAGAACACCATCGAGTGCTCATCCAACCCCTTTTAGCAATACAAGTTTAGTGGCGAAGTTTGAGATTTCCGACCGGGGGCAAAGTCACCGGACCTAAAAATTTCTACAAAACCGAGGGTCGAAAACGTATATACGCAAAAATTTCGATATGAAAACTACATACTCTCCACTGATGAACGAAAAGTGTGGAGGGTCGACTGCCCCTTAAAAGCCTCGCCCATGTATAAGTTATGTTGCAAACTCGGGGCTTTTTAGAGGTGCTCGCATAATTTGGATCGGGATCAAAGAAGGAATGGGGATTAAGAAGATTGGGACAAAAGGAGATATATTTGAAGTTCAAATTAATAAATAATTAGTTTATTATTTAATTTTGTTTTGGTTCATGGAGTTGGATTTAATTTGACTAAGCGTGTTGGGAATAGAGTTGGTCTTGAAGATTCAATTACACCGTGTGAGCCAGAAAATGCCCTAGCGAATTGTTAAATCTATATTTTTTTTCAAACGAATATTAACTTTATAGCAATAAACATAGCAAAATTATTGTATTGGAATGCCATACTATCACACCCTGTATTTCTAATCAAACACCGGTTGGCCCGGGTGGGGAATATAAGTGACGTAAGTTGATATCATCATAGTCATTTAAACACAGCACAACGGAAGTCTTGGAGTTTAAATTACTATTACAAACCAAATGTTCAAAGTACGAAAAATAATATACAGACGGCTTGTAATAAAAATTCACAGGCGGATCGTAAAATGTACAAAAATGTATAACAGACTTTGGCCAGATCTAAGGATTTGCAAGATCCTCTTATATCACTACCGAGCAGCTTCCAGCCTATTTCGTATTGTACCTGCATCTTAGTCTTTTGAAAATACGTCAGCTTTCGCTGGTAAATACACCCGTCTGACTCATATTGAAAACATTTTAAAATTTAGATTTACGTGCACAGGACACAAATCTTTTATAACTTGGGAAAGTCAGCTTTGTAACCTTGCTAACAGCTTTACATGTTTATCAATACATATGGGGCCCAATACACAGACCGAGACATGATTAACGTACACACCACTTATGAACCCACGAAGGAGTTATCCCAACTTGTGGGTAAAAATAATTTAGCATTCGCATCTGTCGGGTGTATGCTTACACCCCGTTCTTTGGTCGTGGCCATTATCTAATGTAATGAGCCAAGGATATCGAGGACACGGTCGTTAACCTCCAACGTTTAAGTTATCAAACAAAACTGATCAAAACGGAATATGCGGATTTACTAGCCACAATCCAGCATTCGATTGATCCCATTTCCGACCAAGCGGTAATAATTTACCGTAACCCAAGCCCGTATAGGGGAAATAAGTCAAGATTATTTACCTGAGCTAGTCTGATTAAAATGCAAGATTTATATCTCAACTGTATTCAAATGACCTAAGTGCAGATAGCATTTACCGGAAGGCTCTGGTCTGGATTATGGCATAAGCTAACCAATTAAAATGCTAACGGTCTTATTCAAGTCATAGACTTAGACCGACTAGCGTAATGGATAAAAAACGTACGCTAGATTAAGCGATGACCGGATAGAATGTAGTTTAAACCAACAAGTACTATGACTTGTATAAAATGAGTAAACCATAATCATTCTGATTTTGAGACTTTAAATGATAGAATGTACTTTAAATGTAGTTTAAACCCAACAAGTACTATGATTTTATGATATTATACTAAAATCAGTTTATGATTAAAATATTAACATCATAATATGTTAATTATATTAACATATCAGTAGTAATTCATTTGCAAGTTCATTGTTATTAAAACCTTATTTTATGTAAAAAGGGCATTTTAGTCAAAATTGACATTTAAGCGGAACTTGTGCATAAACTCAGATTATGATTATGATCAAGTAATATAACCTCAGAGGGTTATGCTACATTTTATTATGATCCTAATGAGACCATAAGTCAGAAGTAAACTAATCTAAATCGGGTCAGAATCGAAAGTCAAGGCAGAAGTCAAACTTTGCGACTTTTGGTTGCGAACCGACTCTAGGACTGAAATTGACGGATCGAACATGTTTCCATGTTCTAATAATTATTACCAACTTGTTTAAGTGTCAAAAACATATTTATAACATATTTAAACTCAGATTATAATTTTTATAAAATTTGACCCGTGTGACTTTTTAAAATATAAACTTTGACCCGTGAATTGACCTAGTAAACGTGATCCTTAGGAGGTGCCCTTTTAAGGGATTAATACCTTCCTAATTACGATCACTTATCCATGTTCATTTTGAACAATGGCTGGACCATAATGGTCTTAACTGAAAGTCAAGACATTTGTCAAAAATGCTTGAATTTTGGCTATTAAAAGCCTATAAAAAGAAAAGAGCATAGATGGAACACTTACAAGTGATCCAAGGGAAACTTAGAACTCAAAGGGAAGCTCCTAAATGGTCAGGAACTTACAAGAGTGTAATAGAGAGGAGAAATAGTGAATGAGCATGGAAAGGAGTGAACTTAAGGGTCTATTTATAGTGCAAGAGGTGCAAGGAGATGGAGCCATGTGTTAGCAGTGTTGTAGGATTACTACAAGTGCCTAGCAAGGCTTCAAGAGCTAGAGGAGTGTGGTAATTTGCAGGCTAGGTGGCAACCTCACAAAAATTTGGGGTTTCGACACAATTAGTCCCTCAAAAATAGTTTTGTTAAATGTCATGAATTGTCCCTTGACTTATATTTCATGACATAATGACACAACTAGTTCTTTTCGATCAACACGAGATGTATTGAAGAAGAGTACAAATAATCGAACGTTAACGAATGTCACACTAGGTGTTCTTATGATACGTGTTTACTAGCTTAAACGTGAAAGATATGAATACTTATGGTTTCATGGGTTAAATTACCCAAATTAGTAAAGTTAAAGGTTTGGTGAAGAAGCGGAATACTCAAGGATGGTAAATCAAGAGATATCCCGTCACCCGAAAGTTGTTCGGGTCGAGAAACAACTTATTTAAATAAGTAACACGTAAATTATAAAGTCTAGGGGCCTCTGAGTATTAGTTGAAAGTTAAACTAGTGAAAAACAAAGAGTTCAGGAGCCCGCCATAGGCTACGGTCGCCAGACCATTGTAACGCTTCGCATTTGTAACTTTCCATTTTTAGTAAGTTTGCTTTGTGTTTCTATAATTGGAAAGTCCAAACCTTGTAATCATATTTCTATTTCCAAATCATTGTAAATCTAAGGCTTTGATTGTAACCAATTGATCAATTATGCGAATTTCACAAACGATATACATGCTTAAACTTACGAACGCACGTTATGTTGATGCTCGATAAATCAATTCAAAAAGACCCGTATATGCCTATTGTACGTTTGTAAATCTTAATACCAAAGTCAAGCTAGATGATTAGTAATTCTTACCACAAATATTCAAGCTTTCGGAATCATACAAATTGTCTAATTATTATTGTGATGCTTCTTCAATAAACAAGTCGTTTTTTTAATCATGTAAGGCCCTAACTTTGATTTAAATCTTCCAATGACCCACCTTAGTAACATATCTTAAATATATCAAATGTGCCCCAAGTATAACAAGTGTATAAATGAAATAACAAAAAAAAAGAAACATATGGCAGCTTGCGGCCGCAAGCTGCCACACCCACCTTCTCTTCTTGTTTCAAGCAAAGCTCTCACCTGACCACATTAATTGCAACCCTAATCCTAACCGTAATTCTTTCCCTATAAAAGCAAGCCTTCCCCCACTCATTTCTCACTTTTGCAAGCCTCCAAACACTTCAAACAACCTCCCAAAGTCCAGAAATTCCCTGCTGTCCCAAAACAGTTTGAAAGTGAGTTTCAACTCACTTCTCTTCTTCTTCAAGCCTTGTTTTTTCTTTCTAACACCCTTGGATAACCTCTAGGAAGGTTCTCACAAGTTTGCTTGGGCAAACTAAGGTGAAATCCCACTATTTTGAGGTCCAAAAGTATGTTAACTTTCTGCCCACTTTTTATCTTTTTAAACTTTAAGATTTTCAAAGTTTTCTTCATGTTTTCTTCCTCAACATTGTTTGCTAAGCCCCATGGGATGTTACCATAGGTTTTCTATGGAAAACCCAGGTGGATCAATACCATTTTTAGGGCCAAACTTTCTGTTTTGGAAGTTAAACTTATAAACTTGTTCAAACATGTTTTTAAACATAACAACTCTATGCTACTTGTGCCTCTAATCAAGTTTATGGTTGGTGATCTAGCTAGACTTGTTCATACAAAATCAAGAGGCATAACATGCCTCTAAACTTGTGGTTTTTACTAGGGTTTTAAACCCACAAGTGTTGAGCCATCCAAGCTTACAAGTTTGTGTTGGTGAAGGTGTGATTACATGGTGGCCTTGGCTATCCAACTTTTCAATCCACCCCTCACTTGATGATTTCTACCCATTAAGCTACGGTTCACTTTCACTAGAGTAACAAGGCTACGACACGTCCCCAAACGTTGCCATGTTCGGGATGCACACATCTAGCTTGCTTATTCGGTTCGAAGCATAGCTTAGTGAAGTATTATATTCTTGACCATCCGGATTGTCCTTGTGGCAATTTGTGTATTGGTGAATCCTATGAAAGAGGTTTAGGATGGTTATCCTCCTACCTCCATGCATGACTTCTATGACTTATATGATATCCATGAATTATATGAAATCTATAAAAAACTTGTAATAATATATCTAAACTATTTATATGTAAATAATAAATATAACCGAACCTTTGATGATGAACATATGGTTAACTTTTCCTAATATTAGGTTATTTTATCTAAGACCTAACCATCGTTACGATTCTATTGGGCATGACCCATGAAAACACAAACACCCTTCGGGTCTTATAGTGTCAAAAACGAACGTTAACGTCTAGATAAATACTTTCGACTATGCATACTTTTTGCATACTTTAATTCCTAACATTATCAAACTCCATCATTAAATGAATATTCACACACCCATGTTTCCTTGTGTAGGATAACTTGGTGCGCATTCCCTTAATCAACCTAAACGCTTTCACGGAACTTAACTTTGCAAAACCGTGAGTACACTCGACACCCTTTTTACGCTTTACACTTTTTGGGTGCAATATGTTAATCTATCATAAACACACTAAACCACACTTTTATTCTATGAAATCACACAAACAATCCATCATACATGATATAGTTATGTGATACTTGAATTGTTACTTGCTATATTCTTATGTGATACTAAATGTCATTAACTTCGATCAATCCTCCCTTAACATGTATAGCGCTATAGCGGTAACGCACCGCCCAATGTTAAGTTTTTAATCTATTATGCAGTACACTAGAGGATTGACTTGTAGTTCACATGCCTTGTTTACATTTATCTCGTATACTAGCTTATCATGTGGATTTGTTTAAACGTTTTTAATACTTATGCTATGATATTAAACTTGTACTCGCCAATACTTTGTTATTGAACTATACTTTTTAACATGTTGCAGGTTGATGAAATTGACATGACGAAACTTTTTTAGGATCGGCATAGAAACACGCTTAGAATGCTAAGTTATTTAATTTGTTTTGTTGAATATGTTTCATACGTTGTTGATTCGTATTTGAATTGTTTGTATTTGACAATTTGGTGATTTGAAATGAAATGGGTTGTTTAATTAAATATTGTCACAATTAGTGTTATGATGTCTCGAACAATCTAGTTCGTCTCACTCGATGTTTCCGCCATCGGTTGGGGTGTGACAACCTAGCTTACGGTCAGTGATAAATTGTTCCAGCAGCTTCAAACCGTAGGTTACGGTTCTCAACTGTAGGTTACGGTTAGTTTTGTGAATTTTTGAGATTTTTGAATATGTTTGAGTGGCTAGCTCATTGAGGTATGATCCGAGGGTACGTATACGTGTTGGTATATTACCGAACATGAATTTTTACGAGGTTACATAACCCCTCCATTGTCCAACTTTAGCGTATTTTTGGAATTAATCCCTCTCGTCCAACTAGTGGCTCATATGAGAGTTAGGACTTCGTAAAGGATCACTCAGAGGCTCAGTATAAACATGTTGACTCCGATGTCACTCAGAGGCTAGGCATGTTGATACAATTGGTCACTTAGAGGCTAAGTTTAAGCATGTTGACACTAACGGTCATTCAGAGGCTAAGTTTAAGCATGTTGACACTAATGGTCACTTAGAGGCTTGGTTTATGCATGTTGACATCAGAGGGTCACTCAGAGGTTCAGTTTGAGCATGTTGACGCCTTTAGTCCTTATTAGTCTTTAGTGGACTTATTATAAAAATAATGACACGTGTCACTATACTATTGGACACGATTTTACGAGGTGTTATATTCTCACCCCCTTAAAAGAAATCTCGACCACGAGATTTTATTCAAAAAGATGGGGGGTACTAATGTCGCATAGTGGACTCAACCTCCCAAGTATACTCTGGGCCACGATGGGCATCCCATTTAACCTTTATAATAGGTATAAGGTTCCTTCGGAGCTTTTTAACCTGTCGAACCTTGATCAAAATTGGTTTCTCAATGAACCTCAAGCTTTTATCAATTTGCACATCTTGATGTGATATTGCTAGCGACTCATCGGCTAGACATTTCTTTAGATTAGATATGTGGAACACATCATGAATTCCACTGAGCTCCTCAGGCAGCTTAAGCTTATAAGCTACAGAACCGACACATGCGATTACCTTGAATGGTCCAATATATCTTGGGCTCAACTCGCCCTTCCTTCCAAATCTCATTACACCGTTCCAAGGTGATACTTTTAGCATGACTTTGTCCCCTATTTGGAACTTAAGAGGTTACGCCTCTTGTCAGCATAACTTTTCTGCCTAGCATGGGTAGCTTTGAGACGATCACTGATTTGCAAAATCTTATCCGTGGTCTCTAGGACAATCTCAGGTCCAGACAGTTGGGCTTCCCCAACTTCAGCCCAATAAACATGCGTTCGACATTTTCTCCCATACAAGGCCTCAAAAGGAGCAGCCTTAATGCTTGTATGACAACTATTATTATAGGAGAATTCTATTAGGGGTAAGTGGTCATCCCAACTTCCACCTAAATCAATCACACATGCTCTAAGCATGTCTTCCAAAGTCTGGATAGTACGCTCACTTTGTCCATCCATCTGTGGCTGATAAGCCGTACTAAAATTTAATCTCGTGCCTAATGATTGTTGGAAACTTTTCCAAAAGTGAGATGTATATCTAGTATCTCTATCCAATACAATGGATACTCGCACACCATGTAGGGACACAATCTTGTCCACATATAGCTTGGCCAACTTATCATAATTATAAATCTCTTTAATTTGCAAGAAATCCGCTGACTTAGTCAGCCTGTCCATAATGACCCAAATCGTGTCATAACCACGTTTGGTCTTAGGTAACTTGGTAATCAAATCCATAGTTACCATTTCCCATTTCCAAGTGGGAATCTCAAGTTGTTGTAGAAGTCCTGACGGTTTCTGATGTTCGCTTTAACTTGCGAATATGTCAGACACTTAGTTACATAAGTGGTTATGGATTTCTTCAAACCATCCACCAATAATTCTTTTCAATCTTGATACATCTTGTTACCACCCGGGTGAACCGAGTATCTTGAATTATACGCTTCCTGGAGGATTAGATCCCTAAGTCCTCCAAAGATTGAACCTAGATTCTGCCATTAAATCTAAGTATTCCATCTTTCCAGACCTTAACTGATCAACAGTTCCGCCTAATCCTAAGCTTGTTTTTGCGCATCTAATAGCTTCTCGTTCAAGCATTTCTAAGCTCAATGCCCTGGTGTTAATCCTGATAGGTTTAACCCTTTCCTTGCGACTCAAGGCGTCAGCAACGACATTTGCCTTGTCAGGACGATAGCGAATTTCGCAATCATAATCGTTAAGTGTTTCCATCCAACAGCGTTGTCGCATGTTCAAATCTTTTTGATTGAACAGATGCTCGAGACTCTTATGGTCAGCGTATATAATACACTTTGTTCCATATAAATAATGTCTCCACAACGTAAGTGCAAATACAATAGCACCCAATTCCAAGTCATGGGTGGTGTAATTCCTTTCGTTCACCTTTAATTGTCGTGACGCATAAGAAATTACTTTTCCTTTTTGCACTAGCACACAGCCCATGCCAGTGTGCAAGACATCACAATAAACGACAAAATCCTCAATACCCTCAGGTAGAGTGTAACACTCAAAACGCGTTTTGACCCAAAACGACGCAGCGGAATATGAACTATAAAATTTCTTCCTTATAATTATTCTAACGTACTTTAAACCATTTAAATCGACATCTTTTAAATCATTTACATCATTCATTCCTAACCAAGGTAACTATGTTACATATAATTGCAATTATGTGACCACTTCTCCGTACAATCCTTGATCTTCGACTCGATCCTCGTTGGTTTGTCCATCATGATAGTCCGACTATCTACGGTCACCATATATAACCAACATGTTAGTAAATGGAATCATATATTTTTTATTAAAAACATGAAAATGAATTGTCCACATAGCCATCAATCATTGAATAAAAACTCCAATAGGATATTCTTCGAATTTATTCCTTATGCCGAACCTCAAACCTTCGAGAGCCCAACCCTTACTTACCTTCATTCCTAAATTCATCCTCAACAACAAACAGTTAGCCTCTTTACATAAGCAAATAACATTGAACTACATTCATTGGACTACATCACGTATAAACATTGTCATATATACACATACTTACATACATGTTCTATACATACATCTCTCACAATAACATCGGCACCTAACTCTTTCACTCTGCAACTATATACCTTCATATGTGCTTTCAAGTCATATTCGCTTATCCGTATTCAACCGTTGAACCCTAATTTTTCCTAATAATTCACCTATAAGCATATTTATGAACAAGTTTTATCTTCCCATCCGTGTAATACATTCTAACACATTCCTTCCCACAAGTTTCGAATCTCAAATATCTATATTTATATTTATCCCTTACGAGCCTGAGTGTCATTATTTATAATTGTACCACATAATTAAACTTTTACGAACTTTTCATAGGTTATACTATCTTCCAGAAGTTTATCGAGGCCTTCGCATAAGCCTTAAGGGATGCGGAAGTCCGCGATGCAAAAATATACACAACAATCAAAATTTCACATTTGTTGTCCATTCCCGCCGTAAGCTACGGTCCACTCACCGTAGCTTACGGTAGGGACTTCCTGCAAAACAGCAGCTCCCTGCCGTAAGCTACGGTTGAAGAAGGAAGTTCTGATACTAAGACAAGTCAAGAAACTAACTCAGAGAAAACACAAACAGAAGAAAGTGAAGAAGGTGGACCAGGCATGACAGATCTAACCAGCTTGGAGGTAAATAACACAACTAAATGATAAATGAAATGTACATGCTAGAAGCTTGTAAGTTAGCTGGTTTACATATGTGTAAGTCTTTAAAAAAGAAACTTACACAAGTGTAAAACAGAAACACATTTGTAAAATATACTTTCAACTGAGAATTTACATATGTGTAGGTCATAGTTATTTTTCTTTTTTTGTTTATAATTTATACACTTTCAACTGAGAATTTACACATGTGTAAAACAGAAACTTACACATGTGTAAAAAGAAACTTACACATGTGTAGAACAAATGACTTGAATATATTTTGCATTTATCACTTTGACCAGGCATATTTAAGAGACGTTGGTACAAATTACTACTAGATTGAAACATACAAGAACAAATTTGAGAAGGCAGTAGAAAAAGTTCTTGCAAACTTCCCAGAAAGGGAGGAAGTAAATTTTTTTGTTGAAATTACAAGAAAAGGCTCAAAAAGCTTTTCAATCAAAAAGAAGATGAAACAACATCGCCAACACAAGCAAACAACACCCACAAATGATCAAACTCTTGAACTAACTGTACCAATAGAAACTGAAGCTCAAACACGTACACAAAAGGTTCATATTGGTCGAACAAAAGAAAAATGCAACTCAAATCAGATACTTTCGAGTCAACAAAGTTTCAGTTTAGGAATAAGCCCTATACAAATTCCGGATCAAGAAAATGCAGATGCTGAGAAGCAAAATGCAGAAGATGTAACTGAAAGACCGCATAAAACCAAACATCCAACATATCCATCAAAATCTCCATTTTTGGTAAGAGTAGTTGATATTAACAAACCGTTAACCAAAGAAGAATTGAAGATCTGGGATTATTTGATGGAACATTCAGAAAAAAAGACGCATACACATTATGTCAGGAAGCAAAGGAAATTGAAACTGAATTCAGGTATGCCATAATCTATTTTAATCAATTTTGATTATTTGAATATGTTATTATGTTAGTAATTATATTTAAGCTATATGAACACTTTCTTGATTAATATGTTATGACAATGATGATGTGTTCGAGAGTGTATCTGGAAATGTTACAAAAAAGTTTTTGCTAAAATCTTTAGAACCAGGTCAGAGATTGCTAAGCAATGTTATAGACTGCTGGGCTGCAGTTTTGAATCACGATGAAGAATTTCGAAGATCAGGTTCAGATAAGAGACTTTTTTGTGATACAAATGTGATGGTAAGTTAAAAAATTTTACACGTTTTGTATAACATTAGCTTAAACCAAGAAAATAATTTAAAATAATAATACTTTTGTCGACACAGAATGTAGGTATTCTGGAACATGAAAAAATGGATGAAGCTAGACGATTGGATGTGATTGAATCAAGCAAGAACTTGTTAAAAGGATCAGAAGATGGACCTGATTTAAAAAAATTAGAGTGGGTTGATTCCGATTGCTGAGAATAACCACTACTACCTTGGGTGTTTCGATTTAAGAAATTCAGCGATTGAAGTAATTGATAGCATTACCGCAAGCAAAAGCTTTGTTGGTCTACAAGATAATGATGAATACGATAAAAAGATATTGTGCTGAAAGTGGTAAGTCTTATTTACATCTTCTAATAGTATGTTGACTAAGAATTTACACATGTGTAAAACATAATTTTTGAATTTACACATGTGTATGAATAACTAAAAATCGCAATTTTAACCTGTTCACCTGAAATGGGTTGATGGTTCCTATTGGATTATATTTCATCTTTGACGGGTAAATGGATATCAAAAGTAGAAACTATATTCAAATGGTTACAACCCGTTCAAATTGATTTAAATTGTATAAATAAAAAAACTTACAAATTATCGTTGTTGAAACAGAAACACATGTTTGTAGCATATTTGAAAGCAGTGGGTCATCCAAAATGGAAAGAAATGAAATCTGTGAAACCTGGAAAACTGAACCTGACTTACGCAACAAAGAAAAATGAAATTGATTGTGGAGTATTTGTCATGAGACATATGGAAGCTTACAAGGAAAGCGGCCTAAAGAAATGGGAATGTGGTTTCAAAACAGAGAAAAGCAACAAACAAGATGCTCAAATCAGCCTGCTTAGACAAAAATATGCTGTAAAGATTATGCTTTCGAAAGCAAATCTTCACAAAAAATTTGTGATCCAGAAAACTAGTTGATAATTTGAAACGTTTATTTTTAGGTTATCAGTCATACCAAACAAGTTTCTTTGGATATATTGGTTTGGAATTTCAGAAACTTTTGTAATTCTGATCATATAGGATGTTGATTGTTTGTAAGGTTATTGTTTTTAGGTTATCGGTCATACCGAACAAATTTGTTTTGCTATCTTGTTTGGAATTTTTGAAACTGTTGTTATTCTGATAAAAAAGATGTTAGACATTAGCTGTGATTAGTGGCGGTCTAATACGTTTTGATCCTAAAAGACGATGCACAATGCCCACGTTTTGATCAAGGCGGTCTGAAACGTTTTGATCCTAAAAGACGATGCATAATGCCCACGTTTTGATTAGTGGCGGTCTGATACGGTCTGATACATCACAAAATGCATGGCGTTTGCTATTAAATAATACTAATACTTATTTTGTGTTGTAGGCACTTTACACTTTATATTGTTGTTAATTGCAACTTATACACACTATTGGAATCATTATACAACGATCACATCCATTTAAAAAAATTTACCGCAATAATAACCATTCAAGACTGTCATTAACAACTTCACAAGTATCGTGTGTAAAACAAAAACTATCTAAAACATATGTAAAACCTGTTAACGTATGTAAATCATAAAAAAAGAGACAAACTGAACACTTACACATGTGTAAAACAGAATCTTACACATGTGTATATTAAAACACTGAAATAATAAAACTATTAAATCCAACATCAAAACTGAAAGAAAATAAAACTCATTCACCATCACTATCTTCATAGCTATCTTCATTACTATCTAAATCGATACTTTCATCGATGTCTTCATCATTTCCTTCATCATTATCTTCGTCAATGCGACTTTATTTACGGTTTTGTTTTTTCTTCTTTTTTGTAGGACAATTACGAGAACCATGGTAGACACGTTTTCCACACAATTTGCAATTCCTTTTTTTCTTCTTGCTCTTAACCTTGGCTTTCTCTCCCGGGCCAATCAAACGACGAGATGTACCACATCCTTTATTCCTAATACCCTGGGGAGCCATAAAAGAAACACTAGCAGGTTGTGATTCGCCAACCAATTCTTCAAAGACACCATCCCTATTATTAGAACTTGGATCACTTGGAACATCTTCAAAAATTTTGTTCTTAATAACCTTGATTTGTTCCACAAACCAAGCAAGCTTTACTGAATCACCCCGTAACCGGTCACCACATTGCTGAGCTAAATTTAGTGCCTCTGACCTAAGTTTAAAGTTTTCTGAGTTGTCAACACCATAACGAAATTCAATGTTGAACACTTTCTTAGGCAATGCATCTTTTTTTCCATCTTGGAGCTATATACTTGTCAGGAATTTTATTTATGCCTCGAAATCGGTATGTTAGAAGAAACATGATGACATAAATATCCAATGAGTGTAAATAACATACATGAGCATGTAAATGAATTATCACTCAAATTGATTTTAATCTGCAAATATAATAACTTTCTCTATTATAACACACCAATAATGGTATATATCTAAACACATGAAAGATAAAGCAAAAATAAAATTATGAAAAAAAAAGTAGAATTACCGTGTAATCGCTAATAACAACACCTTTTTCAAAGTGAGAAACTGTATAATGTTCATAACCATCAATGGCATCAGGTCTACCATACATACATGCTAATAGAGCTTTAGATATCTCTTTTTGGACCTCATTAAAAATGATTCTGTTGTATACAAATGCTGCATGTGCTTCTATAGGTAACGGAGTGGATAAAATAGGAGATGTCGAATCGGTTTAATGCTCAAAAACTCGTTGCTGATAGCGTTAACCATCAATTGCCATATCAAAACACAACATAAACTGAACCAAAGTATTGGATGCGTTAGAGTATACCTTAAAAAGTGTGTTCGAGCTTTCACATCGAGACGTCGTTTTCATTAAACAACACATTGGTATGTCCCTAAAATAACCTGGGACCCACTGATCTCTAATAGAGAACATATCAGACAACCACTTGTGACTCTGCAAATTGTAATCATTCATCAATAACTCCCATTACTTCTCAAACGTGGTGGGAGGGATAAAAACATTCCAGACCAACTTATGTATACGTTTCCTCAAGTTGCTATTCTGTAACACATCACCATCAATCTGTAGAGAAATTTTTAAAATTTTAAATACCATTATTACACACGTTTAATAAAAACGCAGAAACTATAAAACATAAATACACATGTGTAAAACTGACAAGAATAATTATCTTCAAATTACATGTACCTTTTGAAGAAGTTTATCCATAATATGCCACATACATAAACGATGGACAGATTCATTGAAAACTTTAGCTATGGCTTGTTTCATTGCCGGTCTTGGTCAGTTAACACTAGCCTCGATTGTTTACCTTCAAATTTATAAACAACGTTACGCTATACTTATGGTGTAAAATAGAAACAAAGTTACACATGTGTAAAACAGAAACACTTACTATGTGCTTTAAGAAATTGTTCCAACAACCACGTGAACGATTCAATAGTTTCATCATAAAGAAGAGCAGCCGCAAATGTTAAGCAATTCTTATGGTGATCAACCCCCGTAAAAGGAACAAAAATCATATTATACCTACCAGAAAATGATAAATAAAATATTAGAAAACAAGACAATTGAAAATAAAAAAATCAAACAAATTCTTAACGGTTAGTACTATAGGTGACATCAAATGCTAACACTTCGCCAAAAACTCTATTATTGCACTTCATAACCTCATCTGCGCAAAATAAATACCTAAGCTCTCCACAACGAATTATGTATTCACAATAGTAATTTTCTAAATTAACTTTACGCTTATCCATTATATTTACAACTATTTGAGCATCTCTTAGACCAATGAAAGCTCTTAAATCTTTGCTGGAAATTTTCTATTCTATCCTGGTACCACGTACATTGTGTTGTCCCCCTTTCAAAACAGTTTGCATCTTATAGGCAGTCGACGAACCAACTTTAGCTAAACTTAGTCTATGAATGAAATCTTGGTCGCTAATTTCTAGTTTCTGCTTCTTGTATGTCAAATCCATTTTCTCAATTGAAACTAACGGGTGATTATGAGTCTCAACAAATTCATATAACCATAATCCACGATAACCCTTAAAAACCTTAACCTTTATTTTAGCTTTACAGTCTGATACCTTGTAATTAGTTGTCACCCCCTGGATTTCCAACCCAAATCCATACACCGGTGGGCTCGGGTGGGGAATATCGTGACATCAGTTGATAATCATCATAGTCAATTAAACACGACACAGCGGAAGTCTTGGAGTAAAATTACTATTACAAACCGAATGTTGAAAATACAAAATAATATACAGGCTCGTAATAGAAGATCCACCGGCGGATCATAAATTGTACATGGAAAGAATAAAACAGACTTTGGGCAGATTTAGGATTTGCAAGATCCTCTATCGCACCTCCGGCCTATTTTCGTATTGTACCTGCAGTTTAGTATTTTGAAAATACGTCAGCTTTCGCTGGTAAATACACCAACTGACTCATTTTGAAAACATTTCAAAAATGTTTTAAGTGCGTATCAGCACAAAATCTTTTTATAACTTGGGTTAATTGACCGTCCAACCTTGTTAATAGATTTACATGTTTGTTTATACATACGGGGCCCGGTACGGAGACCTAGACACAATTAACGTACACACCACTTTGGACTCACGAAGGAGTCAATTCCTCCCAACCTTGTGGGAATGAATTATTGAGCGGCTATCGGGTGTATGCCTACACCGCGCTAAGGTCGTGGCCATTTCTATTGTAATGAACCGAGGATATCTAGGACACGGTAGTTAACCCCCGATGTTTAAGTTATCAAACCAAACTGATTAAAACAGAATATGCGGATTTACTATCCCCGAACCAGCGTTCGATTGATCCCATTTCCGACTAAGCGGTAATAATTTACCGTAACCCAAGCCCGTATAGGGGAAATAAGTCAAGAGTATTTACCTGAGCTAGTCTTCTTTAATTTTAATAACTCAGCCATACACAAAAGTACTAACTGCAGATAGCATTTACCGGCAAGTCTCTAGTCTGGATTATGGCATAAACTAACCAATTAAATACTAACGGTCTTATTTAAGTCATAGACTTAGACCGACTAGCGTACTTGATCAAAACGTATGATGCTAGATTAAACGATGATTGGATAGAATGTATTTTAATCCTAACAAGTACCTTGACTTGTATAATATAGTAAACTATAAACATTCTGGATTTTGAGATTTAAATGATAAGGTTAAACCCGTTTTGATTGAATTCAGTAAACTAGTTACGTATAATCAACCGTATGCTTATAAGCGATAATGGGTAACCGGATAAGCCATGGACAAGTTCTATATGCCATTATATTTTAAATAAGTTGAAATATCAATTGGATATCAACTTATATGTCCGTTAAAGTTTTAAAATGAAACTATGCCACATAAGGGCATTTCGATAATTTCATACCGTATAAAAGGAACTTAAATATAATTTAAGTTTATAATTATGTGTATTCTGGAAAAATAGTTTATTTATGATATAATATCGGTAGGATACCAATCATATGTGTATTTTATCTTTTATGACGAAACTATGCACCGAATGGGCATTTTGGTCATTTTACACATAGTTTATAAATTATTTGGAATTATGAGTTTATAACATGTACCTACTATAATTATGTTTAGAATAAGTTTTAAAATCAGTAGGTATCAAGTCTTGGTCAATAATATGGTGTAAAACCATACTATGCGCCGAAACGGCGCTTATGTCGTAATATGACGTCTTTAAGCGATGTTTATGAAAACTTGCATTAAAGTTAGATAAAAATGTTTAAAATATGTTATTTAACATAACATATCAGTAGGTAAATGATTTACCTTGAAAAGAGTTGAATAAAATTATTTTATAAGCCATAAGAGCTAAAATCGTCATTTATCGACATAGTTTAAGGACCTGTTTGAAAACTCAGTTTATAACTTGGTTTAATATCCCAAATAATCCTACTTATAGTATTATATCAGTAGAAAACTCATTTTTAAGTTCATTACCATTTAAAACCTTGTTTTATACAAAAATGACATTTTGGTCAAAGATGGCATAATTATGGAACTTGCGCATAAACTTGGATTCTGATTATGATCATGTAATATAACCTCAGAGGGTTATGCTACATTATATTGCGATCATAATGCAACTTTAGATCAGTAGGTAACTAATCTAAATCGGGTCAGAATCGAAAGTCAAAGCAGAAGTCAAACTTCGCAACTTTCGGTTGCGAACCGATCCTAGAACTGAAATTGATGAGCCGAACATGTTATTACATGTTCTGATAATTATTACCAACTTGTTTAAGTGTCAAAACAGGTTTCATAACATATATAAGATCAATTTATGATTTTTCCAAAAAATGTCATGTTTGACTTTTTAATATCATAACTTTGACCCGTCAATTGGTCTAGCAAACGTGATCTTCAGGAGGTGGCATTTATAGGGATTAACACCTTCCTTATTACGATCACTTAGCTATGTTCATTTTGAACAATGGCTGGACCATAGTGGTCTTAACCGAAAGTCAAAGCGTTTTTTGTAAAACGCTTGACTTTTGGCTATAAAAGCATATAAACGAAAATGCAAGAGCAAGGAACACTTACAAGAGGTTTCTAGAATGCAAGAGAACTAAGTGGGATGCTCCTTTTAGCTAGGAACTTCCAGAGGAGGGAGAAGAGTTATGATTTAGAAAGGTGCAAGTTCAAATGGTGAACTTGATCACCTATTTATAGTTGGAGAACTCAAAGGAGATGAAGCCAGGTGTTTAGGGGTGTAAGAGGGAGCTTACAAGTGTCCCAAAACGTGGCATAGCTGATTACAAGTCCATAGTTTCGAATTAATGGTTTTCTGGAGTTTTGCTTGGCTGCCAAACAAACTTTCTGCAGCAGAGGCTCTCTCGTGCCCTGCGAGAGACACAGGCCATGTCTCTCGCGGCCCACGACCGCCCCACGGCCACTTTCAAACTTTGACACTTTTAGCCCCTTAACTTTATAAAGCTTCTAAAAACCTTTTTTAACACCTTTTGGCACTTTTAGCCCTCCGTAGCCAATACTTGGCATACCCGGGATTATGCCCGGACATTGTCGAGCTATCGGTTCGTTAAAAGGTCACTCAGAGGTATAAATTAACATGTTGACACTTTTAATCCCTCCATCATCCAACTTTCACATATTTACAAAATTGAACTCTCTCATCCAATATTTGACACGTATGAGAGTTAGGACTTCACAAACGATCACTCAGAGGCTTATTATAAGCCTGTTGATTCCGATGTCACTCAGAGGCTGGGCATGTTAACATATCAGTCACTCAGAGGCCAAATTTCAAGCGTGTTGACATATCAGTCACTCAGAGGCTGTTATTTATGCATGTTGACATCGGACTGTCACTCAGAGGCTCAGTTTGAGCATGTTGAAGCCTTTAGTCCTTATTGGTCTTTAACAGACTATATTTAAAATACAACACGTGTCACGATACTATTGGACATGATTTTACAGGGTGTTACATTAGTGCTACGATGCAACTTGGAAGATGACTTCCACAAGCATTGAATCAACATTTTGGCAATTGGGCTTACCCGATCTACTACAAACAATATACCTAAGTGTAACAGTGCCATCTTTTGATTTCTTAGTTGTCGACAACCTTATATTAAACCCACCCTTCTCAGCATATAACTGATACATGGAAGCTGCATCTTCCTCTTTAGCAAATACCATACCCAAAACAGGTCTATACACTTCCATTACATTGGGTATCCAATATCTAGTACCATTCGGTGAATCATAAAAAGTACTGCAAACTGATTCATGAAAGTCATGTATATGTGGCTCTACAAATAACATAAAATAGAATATATGGAACATCATATTATGATACAATAAAGACTTAGCATTAATAAGACACAAAATAGAAACAAACAGTTACACGTGTGTAAAACTGAATAAGATGGAATCAAAGCCATTAGCAACCACACAAGCCTCATGATAACCCCAAGTATGCAATTATAAATATGTAACGCAGAACAGTAACTCACGAAACTAATTTAAGTCGAAAAAATACAAGATAAATGGTAACATATCAAGGCACATACAATTCAGAAAAATAATCAGTCATACTCATATTGCAATAATATAAGTAACAACTACACAAATAAGTACAATACAAACAAATACATTTACAGATGTGTAAAAATTACTTGTAAAACACGTTGAACCCTAGATTTTTATTTTTTTTGGACAATTTCTAGCATTATGATAACCCCAAGCACCACAAATTGTACAATAATGTTTATCCATCATCTTGTGAACATCTGGAGTAGTAGTACCTTCTTCATCAATAGCATTGCTATTAATCGAATTGTTCAGCGCATCATCAAAGCTAGACACATTCTCCACATTCGACCAAGTTGTTTTGCTCCCGAACTGTTGATTTACTGGATTGAAGTAGATTACTCATATTCGCTTTACCACCCACTTCAGCCAGCTCTCTAATTGTTCCTCATGATTAACAACATTTATACAATTCGAATCACTGTTGCTCTCAAAAGTTATAGGAGAAACCATGACTGTAATTCACCAAACAAAAACAAATTAGGGATAATTAAGAGCAAACATGTAACATCCACATACCCAAATTGAGATTGTGAAACATATAAACAAAATCAACAATCGTTGAAAATCAAAATACAATTAACTTGTAACAAAAACAACGATAATTGAAAACCTAAGTTAATATCTGCAAATCACTGAGAAATTGATGAAACAACGATTCAAAACTAATTGAAGATTTAACAGCCCTAAAATCATTGATAAATCAAACGATTGAAGAAAAACCTAAGTTAATACCTGCAAATCACTGAGAAATTGATGAAACAGTGATTCAGAAAAGATTTAAAAGCCCTAAAATTGTTGAATAAATCAAACGATTGAAGAAGTCATCGAACGATTCAGATTCACGACCTAATCATGATATCATCGACTCTGTGATTTCCTTGTATGTAAGAGAAGCTATGTTTGTTAAGAGAAGATGATTATAAAAGAAAAAAGAATTGTACAATTCCTATTTTACCCTTTTCATTAAAACATAAGGGATAAAGATGAGTGGTTGAGATTTGTTGTCATGGTTCTCACAAAAATTGGGTGTTCTCATTTAACCCTCCCCTATATATATATATATATATATATATATATATATATATATGAATTTTAGTGTCGTGTGATAAACGGAACCCAGTTGAAAGTATGGATGGCCCACCCGTGAAGCTAGCCCGGTTTGTAATAGTATATAGTTAGTATAAATAAAAGGTTAATATAAATGTTTTAGTCATGTCGATTTAATGATAAAAGAGTGTCATGAGACTTGTTAGTCTCTAAATCGGTTTTGTTTGTTCCTCAGTATCATTGGCCAACAAGAGGTGGACTCCTTACTTGTGGAGAAAAAATGCTCAAAGTAATATAAGAATTATAACAAATTATTACACTTAAGTAAACCATCAAGTTTTTAGTGAGTTAATATTTAAATTATTATTTCAAGTAAACTGTCATTATGGTTCTTGTGGTATGATCACTTTTATCATTTTCATCCAAAATATTTTTTTGTCGTTTGAGTCCCTGAGGTTTCTAAATCTTGTTGTTTTTATCTATTTCATTAAGCTCATTCAAATATTATGTGAAGATAATGGGTAATCTAGTCTTTTTTACTTGATCGATAAGTTTTTTGCAGATTGTAAAAGTTCCTTAAAAAATCCAAAACATACATATTTGATATACCATGTAGCATGCACATTTATTCCTATTTAATGGTACTTTTGGGAAATTATCATTGGGAATACTATATAAATCATTCCTATTTGATAAATACAGGTTTTTAGACGTTCCAAACAAAAAGACATATCAAAGACCAAACAAACAAAGTAAAATCCGGAAGTCAGGAGACTAAGTATGGCCATGCTTCCTTTATAAAAGAAACTTGAAGATAAAGAGAAGAATTTGGAAAACTAGAGATAGGAACGACTTAGCACGACCATGCACCACCCAACAAGAAGTCAAGCAGCAATGCATGGCCATGCACATATCCAAGCATGATTGTAGAAAGCTGAGGCACACTGCAGAAGCTTCAAGATCAGACAAAGATGAGAGGACTTAAGATTCTCTCGGGCACGTGTCCACGCACAATCAAGCATGTGACAGTAGGGGACAATATTATGCAAAAAGTACAAGAATAGAGAATTCTATCGGGGATAAGAAGGACAGGAACGACCATGCATCGTACAAGCATGATTGAGCCCATATACAAAGGACGATTCTCTGTCGGAGGGTTTGACCTAAGAGTCACTAGCATTTCTCTATCTAATTATATAAAGCCATAACCTAGTGTCCAACGATAAGTGTTACCTTACCTCACTCCACTTTACTCATCTTACCATCATCCAACCAATTTCACCACCCTTACCCAAAGTACCAATCATTAAAGTCCTCTTGATTCATGCATTTTTATCGAGTTAGTTGGTTTAGATTTGACTACATACAATCCTATGTCCCATGCATGCTCTTGATTGAACTTAAGTGTTCCATTTCAAGCTCACCCATAAATATATAGCTGGGAGTTGAGTGAATAATGTGGGGAGAGTTAGGTTATGCATAATCAACGTTTTAGTAAGCATGTCATGATCCGATTATCATCCCGAAAATTGAAAAGTTGTGACTCATGGGAAGTAGTAGAGTTTCGAGCCACTTGAATGGCCTACAATTTTTATGCCTAAGCACATGCGAGTTTGCTTGAGGACAAGCAAAGATTTATGTGTGGGGTTATTTGATGTGCTAGCAATTATACATATTTATCATATCATGTTCATATATCACATTTTATTGTACTTTTTAGGGCATTATCATTGGAAAACTACATAAATCGCTCCCAGTTGATAAATACAGGTTTTTGGATGTTTGGAAAAGAAGCGTAAAAGACCGAAAAACGAAGTAAAATCCGGAAGTCAGATGACCAAGCATGGACATGCTTCCATGCTAGAAGAAAACTAAAGAATAAAAGAAAAGTCTGGAAAACCATAGATAGCCATGACTGTGCTTAACCATAAGCATGATCGTGCACCACCCAGCAAGTCAACAAGAAGTCAAGTAGAAGTGCACGACCATGCACATATCCAAGCACAATCGTAGAAGTAAAGAAAAATTTTAAAAGCTTAGAGATCAGATAAAGCTGACAAGACTGAAAATTCTGTCAAACACGTGTCCATGCATGGTACAAGCACAGTCGTGCCTGTAACGGTCGGGGACATGATTATGCAAAAAGTACAAGAACAAAGATTATGTCAAGGACAAGAAGGACATGCATGAATGTACATCATACAAACATGACTGTGTCCAAACAAGGACAATTTTATGTCGGATAGTTGCCCAAGCACAATCGTGCCTATAGTATGCAAAGTTGTGCATAGGTGAGGTACCATCAACTATAAATTTTTTTCAGGCATATTTACCCCCATTTTAGGGTACTTTTGGGGGATTATTATTGGAAACACTACCTAAATGGTTCCTATTTGATAAATACAGGTTTTTAGATCCTTCGGATGAAAACAAGCAAAAGAGACCCAAAAATGAAGCAGAATCCAGAAATCATAAGACCTAGCACAACCATGGCCATGTTTCCAACCCTGAAAAAAAAAAGAAAAAAACAAACACGCACAACCGTGCCTTGCTATAGGCATGACCGTGCATCACCTAAGAAGTCAACAAGAATGTAGAGGCACAACCGTGCACATACATCAGGCATGAGCAATGAAGAAAAGATAAATTTCCGAAGCTTTCAGATCAGACAGAACTGACAAGACTGACGACTTTGTCAAGACATCCAGGCACAAGTACAAACCCGATCGGGCCTGTAACAGCCAATGACGAAAATACGCCAAAAAGTACAAGATCAAAGATTCTGTCAAGACAACTATCGAGGCAAGGTCGTGCTAATACAAAAACGCCCGTTCACAAATACAAAAGGACGATTTACTATTGGAAGAAGATTCCACACACAACCGTGCACTACAAGCCACGATCGTGCACACCCACCAGACAACGGCCTATAAATAGCAGCATTTGTAGGCCATTTCAATTATCTCATTCTATTCCATCCTTCCTCATATATCTCCACATAATTTCTCATCTAGAGAGTTTCCACTTCCACCCATGGAGCTTGGGATCACTCCAAAAACCCACTTGTTCTTCTATTTTGATCTTTGATCCTGTTAGCGTACTTGATACTAGTAGTGGTTAATCTATCTGTAGTGTTGAAAACCCCACATCTTGTGCAACTCTCTTTTTATCAAAATTCATTTGGCGCTTGTAGAGTCTATATACTAGGCACCAGTGTCAAGCCAACACATGGTCGGTAGACATTGCCCACACGGTTTTTATTCTAGGCTTTGGTGTAGACTAAGAGTTTGCGAAGTCATCTTAGAAAATATACCTCGTTATATATTTTGCATTATTATAACATCTCCCGTTAAATAAGGATCAATCTTCTTTATAGTAAGAACAAGTGTCCCAAGAAGGTAGTGCGGCCCTGACCAGCAGTGTTGTTACTACGCACATTATATTTTATTGACCCTTAACGAGATCATGACTATAGAAGTTTGCATCATGACAATGTTGTAAAAGGAAAATAGTAGTTAAATGTCTATAACCCAGGCGGTGGCTTAATCAATAAGTTTTCGAAATGACATAGGGTTGTGGTAATCTGCCCAAGAGTCCTTCCGCAATAACATCAAATAATGTAATCAGCTAACTTAATCTTAAAGCGTTAGCAACCTGACAAGGATCTGAGCATTTTTAATTTGGTTTTCCACACCACCAAGCTATTAACTTAAAATTAATGCATCCTAGGTGAATTTCATCCCAAGTAATATCTCGTGTGATATGATATTCTCTACTCATTTACTATTACTTTATTTATTTTTATAGTCTTTTATTTTATTGCCTTAAAAACCAAATAAAATCAATTAACTGAATAGTTGGTAACAAAAGAAATATTAATTAGTAAAAGTCATGTCAATTGGGTTAGATTTTTTTAACGACAAATTTGGATCACTAACAGACCATTGGAGTATCATCGTGACACCAGCGAAGCCACTCGATTATATTAATCTCCACTAGGCTATAATGCCTTACGCCAATTCAGTAAAAAACCCAATAAATTTGTAAAAACCGCCCTTGTGTGAATCGAACCCAGGACCTAATAATACTAGGTTCTTACCTAAACTTTACTATATTACGATAGATATATGTGCTTATTTTGTATGGTTAATATAAGTAAAAATCATTCCTTAAAGTTTAAAACCTTGATAAAATATTTAAAGTATCACCTAAAAATCACTATTAAAAGACATGCGTTAATCATTTACAGTTTCATAATTATTTTAAGTTATAAATATATAATGGCTTTGATTAACCAAAATTAATAGGATAAACGTTTATAGTGACATTTATTTTGATGTTTTTTTTGTCAAAAAGTATGTGCTACAAAAAATAGTTTTTAGCAAGACGAAATGGAAAACCCTATTTATTTTGCGGAAAAAAAACACTAAAGCTAAAAATTTATTAGTGACGGAAAAAAAGCATCACTAAAATCCCTTTAGCTTTAGCGGTTATTATGATAGGCATCAGATGTCTACGGTACCGAAACCGAAAATATTGTTACCAAAATTGAAGAAAAGTTGGCACCGAATACGCATCGAATGTATTGATTCAGTATCGGTATTTCAGTTTATCAACCGCTCCAGTGTTTGTTTATTTTTTACTTAATTAACCTATTACCGTAATTCAGTTTTCTTGTAAGTTTTTGTATTCAAGACTTTGTTTGTTAGTTCTTTTTGGTTGCATATTGATTGTCCATATTGCAAGCATAATATAAAGTTGTGCAAGAAATGATCCAGAAAAGTGAATTCTTTTGTAGAGATGGCCAATTCAATGTAAATTTGAATCTCCGAAAAGGTGAACCCATCAATTTGAAAAGAAAAGTATAAACAGTGCTAAACAAAAACATACATGTTGCCTCTCTGACTTTTTCAAAAGCTTTTTTAACTCACTTGCAGAAAACAAAAGTGTGGAATTGTTGACTGAAATAGTGATATATGGATTGATTATATAATAGATCAGCCCAAAAAACTCTACATATTCATAATAGATAGTATCGGTACCTAATCAGGAATACTGAAATATACCGGTACCGATTCAGGTTAGTACTAGACACTCAAAAGCCCCTAAAATGGATACCTGTTCGATACGATACCAGATAGTAAAGAAATCTCATTCCTACAAGATTTTTTTATTTTCATTTTAATGCAATCAGATTTTAACCTATGTCTGCAATGGTAATACGTAAAATCGACATGAATTTTGACCCGGCAACCCATTAGTGTATTTTTCTATCCTCCTTACGTCAATTAATTGTTCGTAGTTCATGGTTTCTGCAAACAAGTTAAATGCAAGAACAATATGCTTTGTAATGATTTTAAAGCATTTATAACACAATTCATTTGTAATAGGATGTATATAAAAATAACCGATCAAATCTACCAACTTACGCTGGTGGCACGATAATTCTTTAGTGATCCGTCAGTTATCCAAATCTGCCGTTAGATTTTCTAAATTTTCAATCACTACATTATACTTCGAAACCTTTCATTTTACTTGCATATTCATTTCAAGAATTTAATCTAGCATATAAATGAAAACCCTCACAATCTCGAGGTTTATTAAGGTTTCATTACCAAAACTTTTAACTATGCTAGGTAACCTCTCAATATTGGATTTAACATAAATTATAAAGATCTTTTTATTTACACTTTTCAGATCGTTATTTTGATCCATATTTATAGATACTTTCTAGATAATCTTTTTTTTAATAAGGTGATTTCCTGTAATATATGCTAGATAAATAGCTTATTACATGATGATTCAACTTTCTACCTACTTTTGTTGGGTCAAACATTCTTACACAACAATGTTAATCCCAACATGTGAAATTACCACTTATTAAAGTAAGATGAAAGATTTTCCATACATGCAGAAGTAAATAGGGAAAATCAAACCACCCACGTTACCATGCATGAATAAAATATAACTCCATTCATGTAAATAGCTAAGCACCATGCAATGTCAACGGTTTTTGCTTCACAATCCACGAACGACAAACTAATTCACCATATGCTTTGAACAAATTATTCAAAATTTATGTATAATGTTACTAGACTAAACCAATACAACTATTTATTACCAAAATAATAAAAACAAGCTCACACGATATGAATCCATGATCCCCGTTTGGAGCGAGGATGATAGAGATGGAGATCACGGATAGAGATGAGATTACGATCTATTGTATTCCGCACATCTTAAGATTTTCAACTTGATTTAGGTTTAGTTGATTTATTTTCATATTAGTTTAACTTTGTTATTTATTTAGAGTAAATTACAGAAAACGTCTGTTATGTTTATAGCAGGTTGCAAGGTGTGTCCCTTACCTTTAAAAATTACAAAAAAAAAATAAACGTATTTTATGTTTGAAAACCTTTACACGGTCTGTCCTTTATCCTAAACCATGTTTGTTTTCATGGTTAAGCCTCAATTGAACCCCGTGTTAAGGTATTTTAATCATTTTTCCTTTAATACTGATATAAATAAACATAAAAATTAATAAATAAACAATTTAGTTTGAAGATATTATATTATATATACATATATATGGACACAACCCCCACCTCTCTCTTTACCTCCCACCCCCGACGCCTCTCTCTCTCCTCACGAATTGAACCCCATGTTAAGGTATTTTGGTCATTTTCCCTAATACTAATATAAATAAACATAAAAATTAATAAATAAACATTTTAGTTTGAAAAAGTTATATTATATTATTTTATATATATCTATATATGTATATATATATATGAACACAACCCTCCACCTCTCTTTCTACTTCCCACCCCAAAGGCGCTCTCTCTCTCTCTCCCACCCTCACCAGCTACCATCACCACCACTTGCCCTCACCACCACCCATACCCACCCTCATATCTTGATGTCATCCACCGTAACCGCTACTAGGGATAAGATCGGTATCATATCGATACCGTTTCGGTACCGATACCGAAATTGAGGAAAGTGGATATCGAATACCGTACCGCATAATCGGTTCGGTACCGGTACCGATTTTTCGGTATCGGTACCGATTTTTTGGTACTTTACCGTATTGGTGTTTTCCATTGTTTTACTTAATCACCATAACTAATGGATACGAACCATTGTATTACAAATAAGTTCAAATTGTCATACTAGAAGATGTCAGGAAAGAGTAAACTTGAGCCATGTTTTTTATCGATGATAAAGATGTCATGAACAACTTAGAAGAAAAATTGCTGAGATGAGATATTGGTTTGGAATTCAGATCTAAATAGAAAAGTACAATATAATAAAAAATTAAAAAAGAATGAGTACAAGATAATCTGGCACATATACATGACTTGTTTTAATCAATCGACTCCATCATACAATTATTATCTAATATCCACATATTGTTCATTTCACAAACTATTCAAACAATTATATGTTTAGGCTACAAAAACAATAAATAACTAAACTGATTGTAAACAATATTCAACTGGTTTATAAGAAAAACTACGTCATCCAAGTTAACTCATCTATCATTCTTTAAAATATAAATTGAAAGATAAATTAATTAAATAGAGGGAAAAAAACACTTAGACATTCCTTAGTAAAATTCGGTATTAATACCGGTTTTTATCGAAAAAATACCGGTACCGATCTGTTATTTACCGATACCGAAATTCAAAAAATCTAATGCCGGTACCGGTATCATTTATGATCGGTATCAGTACGGTACCGGTATTTTGGTCCTAACCACTACATCACCCCTCCGGCCACACCTCTCCATTAGCATTAGACTAGAATCATCAATCACTTGCGAAGAAACACATTTCCAGCACGCTTTAGCATCGCTATGCTGCAAGCCTCGGATCTCTAATTTTATCTATTTAACCATTTGAAGTTAAATCTAATGTGTGCGGACTCATCCAACATTGAAGCCTCTAAACCCCACTTTTTCTATAAATATAAAGGAAAAAATAGAGAAAACAATTATCAAATACGCTCCATTGAAATCTCTATAGTATAGGAAAAACTATAGAAACCATCTATATTAAAAGGCTGACTATTTATCAATCTATATAGTTCTAGGTTTTTTAGTTAAATTATATTAATGAAGATAAATACTCAGATTGAGATTGCCTCCACTTTCCTTTATTTTAGGCTTGGGCTAAATGCACACTTGTCATCTTCGTTTGACACTCTGACGTGATATATGTTAGGTTGCGTAACTATATGTCTCGTATAAATGTATATGGATCTTATATGAGACTCGTATATGTGTATAGGATTTGTATACATATATACGAGTCTTATATACAATCCATATACATTAATATGAGGCATATACTTACGCAGCCAAACATACTCTAACATTCCCTTACTAGCTTACAACTAGCATATGTATCCGAGTCCCGTATACATGGTGTGAAAAAAGCTTTTTTAAGTGTAGCATTAGAGACGGCCTTATTTTAATAAAAGGGGAAGCTGTTGCCTTAGAAACATTTGGCGATAATTCTCTGGGCGACTTGGTAGGTTTTATGTTAGGCCAGCCCAATCATATTTCTATGATATCAAACTAAACACAGACCAATAAACAAATGAGAGAGTGAGCATGGGATTATGTCAGGTTGTCAGGTGTGACTTGGTACCAAATTTAATTTGATATTGTCATTGGATTCTTTTCAAGATTTGGATTATTGTGAGGATGATGACTTGACAAACATGATGCTTTTGGTCATGTGTAATAGTATTTCTATGAACCTGTGAATAATTTAAACATTTTATACATGAACTAGAAATTTATATAAAAAATGATTCTCCTAAAACTTCCTACCTCTACTTGCTGTAACTACCTCTTTTACTTGCTTTCATTGATGGTTTCATGTTAAAAATCTGAGATTTTCTTTTGAAGTGATATACCCTTATAGTTATGTCATTAAATATTCAACGGCATGAATTAACGTGACATAGGGGTTGCATATCAACTTTATATCATGTATCATATATATTCTATAAAACGTAAGTTTATATTTCATTATACGCCAAAACTACTTTTACACAACTCCGCATTATGTATTCTCTGTAGTTTTCACTATATCATAATATTTAATGCATAAAACTTGGACAAATATGAAAATTAATGTCTTAACTCATCTAAACACAAGAAACGTAAAGATAAACATAAATTAGGGGGTATTTAGTGAAGAAAATAATTCAAGCATATCATAACTATATATTTACACTAAGAAGTTCAATGACACAAGTGGTATTGTGCAACGCTATTAACTTGTTTAAAGGTTATAAGAGAATATCTGATGCCACATCATTTTCGAAAGTTTCATGACACCCAACAAAAAATAGTGGGGCAAATGTCAAGTTTGTTGCTTGTTAGAAAAAAGTTTGAAGTCTTCTTGTCCTTCTTGTTTCCATCATATTAACCTAACTACTAAAGTTACCAACATAATTCAATATTTGTCATCTACTACTGTAATACATTGGCTGAGAAACGCTTTGTTGAAAAAGAC
The DNA here is from genome assembly GCA_947069175.1 of Scalesia atractyloides. Classification (NCBI taxonomy): domain Eukaryota; kingdom Viridiplantae; phylum Streptophyta; class Magnoliopsida; order Asterales; family Asteraceae; genus Scalesia; species Scalesia atractyloides. The sequence goes on along the minus strand of CAMTDV010000002.1, from coordinate 5,058,963 downwards.
CAGACGTAATCACTTTATTAGGATTCTATACTTATATAGATTAATATTAAGGACTTAAGAAATTGCTTACATCAAGTCTCTTCCTACCAACACGTATTTCTTGTGATGAAACATTTCTATAAAGCTTCTAAAACATTCAAGCTCGGTTGTGCTATCAAAGTTGCATTAATTTTTTTTTATGGTAAAAAGCTTTGATATGTTTGGATCACCATAATTTTCTCTATAATACCATTGATTCATGGTGATATTTATGTATGTATTGTTTAAACAAGTTTATGAAATGTTGGTTTGTAGATATGTCTAATTTGAGCTTTACATAGGATTGCTATAGGATATAAGTTAAATTTATGGGAAATACGTGAATGTGTATTCGCGTATCATTTTAATTTATGAGCATATTTGAACGTTTATTGACGACACATGTTGAAATGTGACACTAGAGAGTAGGTTTGCGTAGACTTTGTATTCTCGTTTGTGATAAATTTATACGTATATTTCAAGACCAAAAATATTATATACAAACACACACATATATATATATATATATAACCTTTAAATAAATCACCAATAAACTCTTAGTTTGTCATCATCGAATCAAACTTTGATTAAGGAGTAGGTTTATTTTAAGCTAACAGTCACTTTTCCATTGTTAACTATGAAAAGTGAACATAATCTGAATCTCATTTTTTGTACCGCACATCTTTTTTCTTTTTCTTTTTTTTAACGGTTAAATTTATCAAATATAAAAACAGACCAAATAGTAAGGAGCTATTAGAAGAGGTATGGTTTTAAATCGTGTGCGAGCACGTAGTAGCAGGACCAAACCACTCTAAAGATACGATCTTACCACATAAGACGATCTAGAAGGTTCTAGAAGAGTACAACTGGCGACAGAAAGATGCTCCTAGCAGACAAGAAAGGACGACAGGTGGCACCAGTTATAGGACGTCAGCACCTGTCACAAGATCCTCACAAGGCAGCAAAGGACAGTCGACAATAGGTACAAAAGGACGCTGAGCTGGAACGAATGTCTATACGCCACGTCACCTCTGGTACAAGACCAAGCCTGGTTACATTATAGGGGACATAATGGATATTCCTCCTGGTCGGACAGCTGACAAACACCCCGCTGGCGTCCTTTCTCTTTCACAAATCTCCGGCTATAAATAGAAGGCTCAACCTCCAGGTTTGGAATCCGACTTCTTACCCTCTCACTCTACACACACTTATATCCTCAAACTGGTTACTTATTCTCACGCCAAAGGCCAACGGGTGGTTATAAGGGGAACCCCCAACCTCTCCTCCTTGTAACGAGTTCACCGGTGTTGTTCGTTTGACAGGATCAATAGGAATAATACACTCATTATCGAGTGAAGAAGGGAGATTAAACCGTTATACAAGAGACGATCAGGCGAAGTAGCTTAGTATTACCTAGTGTTTCTTCACATTTAAAGCTTGAAAACAAGAAAAATTACTCCAATGATGCCACTCCAAGCTATCCAACATGGATCTATGATTGACCCAAAGCAAACTAAAGGCTTTGATATCTTCTATGAATAGACAAAGGTTTATTGGAAAATACTTTATTATTTCTTGATTATCGAATAGTGACGGATCCAGAAAATATTTTCAAGGGGCACGAACGAGGGGTTTAATCAAATTTTCATAGGGTACGTTTGGGATTATGCCCTATAAAATACATTATTTTTTTTCAAAAGGTACGTGCGCCCACTCAGACCTCTACCTAGGTCGCCCCTGACATCAAATGTACTGCACGTCTCTAAAAGTGTATTTCCGTCTGCAATATAGATAATGATACGTTAATCGGAACTGCTTATCTGATTCTTATACTCGCGTATATTTTTCAGTCCATTTCTACAAAACAAAAGGATAATTGAAAAAACCTTTTCCAAAAAAAAATATCTTTTTAAAGAAACTGACTTGATTGATGATTGACCGAAGATAACGGTATACTTAGATTTTTTTTCTGTATCCAGTTTATTATAAATTACATAAACATACTTACTACACTTAAAATGTAGCACTAATAATAAACTTTTGAAGCCATCCATATTGACTTATTTCATAGGGAGAATTGAAAGAGAACACCACTCATGATCTAGGAGACCCAATAGTCATCCTCCTAAGATTACAGTGTTACTAAAAAGCCATGCTATAAAATCTACCTTTTATGATTTTGGTTCCCTAACCTTTTACAAATTAATATTTTACTTTCAAGTCATTAAAAGGACATGATGAAGAAGATAGAGGACATAACAAAATAACAAGTACCACTTTAGCTGGAATAACAACTTTTATGCATTTTTAAACTTTTAACTGAAACCTGTTTGATTTAATTTTAACTAATAATATCACAAACAATAATGTTTAAGCTCTATTTTTTTTATTCTTCTGTTTAAGCTCTAGTTTTTTTATTCTTTTAGGTCGTAGCAATATGATCTTGTGTGCTTAGTTAATTGTATGATCTTGTGTGCTTAGTTAATTGTATAAGTTATCACTGTACATGGATCTTTATCCGGATTTATGAAGGGTTGCAATCTTAATAACAATATGCTTCTCCTGTGTTTGTAAATGATATAGTTCCATGTGGACATAATGGTGTTCTTCTTTAAGTGGTTGAGTTTAACATTTTATAAAAAAAAAGTAAGTCTTGTCCATGATCACCTAATAGTACAAAAAGTTATATGTAAGTGAGATTAATGCATATGTAAATATGTTACAATAAAAGTTAGTATCATTGGTTTAATTAATATTTAGAATTAAATGAACATTATAACAATATGCTTTAGTCCTATTCACAAAATTAAGCAATTCACTTCTGTTTTTGTAAAATCAACATAAAATCAGTTCACATAATTCATCTTCACTTTATATAAAATAACCACATATCTTTAGAATCTTTTAAATAATTTGGCCAAGTTAGGTAAAATTTTGGGAAAATAATTTATCGTCGACATATAATAATAATAATAATAATAATAATAATAATAATAGTTAGCATATTGTTAAAGTGTGTCAGGAATCAGTTTTAACTATGGAACATATAAGAACCATGTAAATTTGTAAATTTGTATGTAGTGTTTGTCAAATAAGTTGGGGAAAGAAAGTGAGATGGTTATACGGTTACATTATTTTGTGTGTAATGCAATATGTATAAATTTTTATGTAATGCAATATGTATAAGTACTTGTGTAATACAATTTGAAAGAAAGTGAGATAGTTAACCTTATGTAATGTAACATGTACAAGTATATATGTGTTTGATATATTTTAATACTTAATATTTGTTACGTATAAATACTTTCATTTGGTGACAAAAATCTAATAAAACTAAAATGAATTCAACTGAGATTTGATTTAGATTACATCACGTAAATTAAGAAAATGTATTAGTCAATCAACGTGGCCAAATTTGAACAGAAATTCAACGTTCAGTTTGACCAAAATAATTTTATAATCACCTAAAAAATTAAAGAAAGTAAAAAAGATGGGATCATTGTACTTTTATGATATATTTCATCCACAATCTTCTTTTTCATATATAAACTTAAAAATGGCCCATCATCATTAGCATCACTAGCCATGCTTTCCAAAACTTATTATTATTTTTATTGGTAAATTTTTAATTAATTGACTTTTATATTCTAGAGTTTATTTTCATTCAAAAAAATATGTTTATTGTTTATATGATGTCATTCTTTTTACTTGACTCCAAGGATATAAAACAAACAACAATAAGCAAAGGAACAAAAAAACTAGAATAAAAGAGACAACAAAATCTCAGTGGATTAAAGTTTTCAAAAATATTTTCAGATTTCGATATGACCTAATAACTTATTATGTAGAAAAAGAGAGCCAACAAAATAAGTAACTGGATAGTTCGAGTTTTTATACACGAATATTATATATATATATATATATATATATATATATATATATATATATATATATATATATATATATTCAAAAATACATAAAAAGAAGAGTATATGTATTATATTATATAACCCTACAAAAAGTAACATGGGACACAATCAGCTAACTTAATTGTTGTGTCGCTTCACATCACATCGTTTAACTAATACCTCTTGAATTAATAAACTCATAGTATACCACCAACGTCATGCACTTCTGAACAACCGCCACCCGAGACCTACATGTCCCATAAACAACACCATCACATTGCTTTGAAAAGTTATTTAGAAATTACAGCATCTTAAACCAACATATCCGTTAATATAAATTATATCCATGAATGAAATAAATGAAACCGCATTGGTGGTGTCTCTTTGTTCCCCTTGTACAAATTTAACCCAACTCAATTGACTTCTAATTAAATCACATACTTTTGCACATTGAAAATTGCTCGGAAGGACACAAGTCAGAGGAACTGTTTTTTATAAAAGTGAGAGTATATTTTATCAAAACTTAATTACTAGACTTAAGGATTCAATGACACATGCTAGTCCTTTTTAACCCATTTAGCTTGTTTTATTTTTAATTTAGTTTTGTAAAGCATTTGACTTGTTAAATATAATTGAAAAAGATAATTCAATTTTACTCATGTCTAATAAATACACACAAGTTTTCAGCTATATAGAAAATTAAGATTATCAGATAATATGATGAAAGAAGAATACAAATTTTATATAACTTAAATTTAACTATATAGAAAACTAAGATTACTTTTACCAGTCATTTTATATATTTCTGAAAGTCGATGTTTTCTGAGGTTTAAACTTTTAATCTTTAAGAAGAGTTTCTCTCTAACTCCAAATACTTTGTCAGTTTATATAACTGAAATTTACATGACATCAAAAAAAATTACGTTAAGCTCTAACATGGGTTAGCGGACGATTAATGCACACACTTAAAAATAAAGTTAAATCAACAAAACTGAAAATCAACAGCCAAAATTGAAAACCAACAATTTTTTTCGTCAGCCAAAATTAACCCTTTTTTCACAATGGGTGATCTATAAAATCAAACATTTTTGATCTTACAAGACCAAAAGAAAAACCTAAATAATCCCTTATATTTTGTGCTTAAAACCTTCATTTGACTTTGAATTATGGTCAAAATACAACCTTTTAAAATGGCATTCAAAAACTTATCCAAATAGTTGTTACTAACCCTTGATTTCCTAAGGGTTAACAGACATATATTTTAAAATATATAAATCCTAGGTTTCTTTAGTAGAGGAAGATTGAAAAAATATATTTATTCAAATTTTGGTCATTTCTACTATATAATGAAATGCAAACAAAACAAAAAAATATGATTAATGTTAGCAAAGTAGGAACACTAAACCTATTTTCTAATCCCATGTCCAAATAGAGAGGTTGACATTTTAGCATATTCCTAGACAGGGTTGGTAATTAATTCAAATGGAAAATCCGACAAGTATCATTTCATGCCCTCTTTTTTCAATCAATTTTTGTACTTATGATGTTTGGATTCTTTCACAATCAAATTAAACCAAGTACCTTCAACAATGACAACAAATGAAAATCAAGTATCTTTGAGATCGTACTTAGTTAATGATCCGAGATAGTCTCGGAATAATATATAGTTTAAGTTTTCTTAAAGTCTAGTTTTGCTTACGACCCATATTTGATTATGTTAAATAAAATATAACTTTGAAAATAACGCTCAAATGCCAATGAAGAGAAGAGATCAACAGGGGCATACGAGCATCATAAATAAATAGTAAATAGATTACAATGATAAAATCTATACTTTTAAATTTTTACCTGATAAAAATCACACCTGAAATTGGATACACTAGTGTATAAATTGTACATGAAATAATGACAATTGAGGTGTTTTGTTGGTGTCCTAACTTTTAGCTATAAAAATCATTGGTGAATAGTTTAATTATGATTATTATTAAAAGAGTAAATTGCATAAAACATCCTTTATGTTTTCTCAAACTTGCAGGTTCCAGCCTTAATGTTTAAAAGTTGCTAAAAACAGCCTTTAAGTTTATTTTTGTTGCGGGTTCAATCCTTTACAGCTAACCACGTTATTTTCTTCAGTTAAGTTCCCTCACATGCATAACATGTGAGGGTATATTCGTCATTTTGGTTGATCTTCCACCCACTTCAATTATATAAAAAAAAAGAATATTTAAGTTTTAACCTAGTTTGTTTGGTAAAACGTATGCGACTACAGAGGAGCACGATTACCGTTTGATAGTGTTTAAGTCTAACTTGCGGCGTCCTAAGCGTCACCAGTTGCTGGATCCGACTACTGAACACGGTGTTACGAAGTTCTCTGATTTGACGGCATCGGAGTTGCGTGAGAGGTATCTAGGGTTGAAGAGTCGTTTGTCGTTTCCGTCTTATGCGAATAAGGCGCCGATTCTTCCAACTGATGATAATCCTGAAGAGTTTGATTGGCATGATCAAAATCTGTGTTAATCTTTACAGCTTAGTGGGCTAGCTTAACAAGATTCCTATCTTAATTCTGGTTCGCCGGAATCCGGCGAAATCGCCGGAGAAGAAGACCGGAAAAGAGGGTGTTTGGTTTTTAAAAGTTTGGTTTTATTGCACATTAGTCCCTGCGGTTAGAATTTTTTTAAAATAGGTTAAACCTTAAATATTCTTTTTTCTTATAATTGACGTGGGTGGAAGATCAACCAAAATGACGAATATACCCTCACATGTGTTATGCATGTGAGGGAACTTAACTGAAGAAAATAATGTGGTTAGCTGTAAAGGATTGAACCCGTAACAAAAATAAACTTAAAGGATGTTTTTAGCAACTTTTAAACATTAAGGCTGGAACCTGCAAGTTTGAGGAAACATAAAGGATGTTTTGTGCAATTTACTCTTATTAAAATTTGTAAAAGGATGGGTAAGAAAGATGATAGAGATATATGAATGATGATATGGAAATATGAGACATTATTTTAACTTCAGACATCATATTGTTTGCCATAAGAATAAGACTATAAAAAGCCACTCATATCATCACAAAAATGATAACCATAGAGAACCCAAAAACAAGTGTACAAACAAACACACACACACACTTTAGGTGTACCCATCATTCTTCAAAAACTTAAAAAAAGGGGTCAATTTGCAAATATGGTTATAACCAATGTACCATAATGCAACTTTTCAAAACTTAAAGGGGTGTTTTCAAAACTTTATTCAGAAAAAATAATAGCTACACTCTGTTTATAAACCCATTTGAAACTCCCACCACAAAGATCAGTCATTTCTTGCATAAAGTTCAAATCTTTTTTGTTTTCTTCAAAATTTTAAGCAAATTAAAAGCTGGGTAGTGAAAAAGATTCAATTTTTACACTTATTTTATCCATGTCGTTTGATATTAGTTAAATTTCTTTCAAAATCTAAAGATCCACAAAAGGGTTTGTTTAGTTTCTTGAAATCTTTATCATTCATCAATCCAAAATCTTGAAATTAAATGTGTATCTTATGCAAAAATGGATCTTGTGAATGTTAATTCAATAAATTTGCTACCTTTTGGTGAATTGTGTGTGTCTTTTTGAAGAAATTATAACCTTGTGTTAGGGTTAGGGTTTGTAAGAAATAGGGGGAAGGAGAATGGTAATAGATAGTCTGTTAAATCTTACAGTTGACCCACCGATAAAACGGCGAGCCGGGTTAAGGAGAAAACAGGCTGGGAGAGGTTCTTACAGGGGTAGCTAGGGGTTGAAGATAGTAAAGAAAAGATTTTTAGGTTTTTAATTTGTTTTGAGGTCATAATGTGTTAGTTTGAGGTGAAGTTGTAGTAGAAATTGTTTAATAAATTGTTGAAAAAGATGGGGATTAGTGCATTACATCAAGCACTCAAGAATCTTTGTCTTAACACTGATTGGAATTATGCTGTTTTTTGGAAACTGAACCCTCAAGCTCAAATGTAAGATGTTTGTTAATTGTCTTGTTTATCTGCATATATATAATATTTATTCTTGTTTTATGGTTATGCCTCTTGCTTGTAGTTTGAAAACCGGTTGATTAATTAGTCGATTATCGCTTAGATCTATTATACAGATTGCTGATTAGTTAGTAGATCTTATATACTTTCGATGTGGGATTTGTAAATTACAGTTTCTTGATATAATGAATGACTGGGATTTTTTTATTGGGATTGTGTTCATTGTCCGGTTAAGCTGCCTAATTTTGACAAAATTTCGGGTCGAATCGGCAACTATGGTTTTGAAAAACGATAAACCGAACCAGCCTAAAGGTCAACAACTTGGTTTGGTGGTTTGGGCGGTTTGACAAGTTTATTTTATAGTTTTTTTTTTTTCAGATTGTTAGTATTAAAGTTTAAAACTGATAAAGATGGTTCATGAATAATATTCATATGATAGTTTGGGTTCAACATAATCATATTTGAAGTTATAAGATTCAGTTAATGACTTGTAAGAAAATTGATTATTGAAGTACTTATAATTATGTCTAAACCAATTGATTATCTGATCAAGACTCCTCAAGTCTCAATAATCATCGTACATCCAAACACCCTCATAATAAAAGTATTTAAGTTCTGACTTTAAGACGTTACCGTTTGGAATGAGAAGGAATTAATATATGTATGTATTTGTATGTTAAGTTTATTGTTAATACAGTTTAGGTTGTTTGCTATTACATATGATGTGAACTTGTAGGATGTTGACCATTGAAGATGCTTATTATGACAAAAATGATCCTTCAGATGACCTTCTCGGCCTAGCAATCGCAAAGATGTGTTATCACCAGTATTCTCTCGGGGAAGGGTATGTCAATCTTGTATTTTCACTTGAAAATAGATATAAAAAATGGATGGGTCGGGTAACCGTCGGTTTGGGTTGGCTTGACCTTTTAGAAATGATCTATTTTTTTGAATAAATAATTTAGGGCATTCACAACGGTTCCCCTATATATTTGTGAGTGTGTTACTTATATTATAAGGAATGGTTGTGAATGGAGGAGAGAGATTATTACTATTCATCTGCAAATATACGGACAAACTGTTCACCCCTATAAATTTTTTAATATATTCTGAAAGTGGTTGTGAGTGGAGGAGAGAGAAAATGTAATGATAAAGGTATAAAAAATACTATTTAATTGAAAGGAGAGAAAAAAAGTGGTGATTTTTAGTATAATTATAGGAATGTAGATAAGGAATTTAGTGTAAATGCTCTTAGGAGGTTTTATGCTTTAAAATACAAATCGACTCTCGACCCTTTTGACCTTCTGAGCTACTTGTGTTATATTACATGTTTTACCCGTTAGAGGTAAGACATAACCTAAATTAATCCATTTGTAAGTAAACGGGTCGAATTTTTACCTCACCCGTTGAAGATGTGTTTTTTTGTGATGCGAAAAATCTCAACTTGTTTTTTGTTTGGTAGACTTGTTGGTCAGGTTGCGGTTACGTATAAACATCTATGGGTATCCGGAGATCAACTTGTTAACGATCCCTACATGTCCTTTGAGGTAACGTTTTTTAGCTTCTTCCTAGTGATGGTTTGCATTTTACGTCTTAATTTATATTGCAATTTGGCGTTTTTCAGAATTATGACGGATGGAAAACTCAATTCTCTACCGGGATTAGGGTATGCCAACTCTCTTCTTTTAAAATTTAGTATCCTAACGGATTCTAATGTTAAAAAGAATAAAAACAAATTTAATGTCTTGTATAATTATAGTTATTCAAGTATCCAGCCAGAAAATAAATAATTAGGAATTCAATTACATTATTAGATACTTAGTTGAAATGGCCGGGTTTCTCACTTCAAATCCGTAACCGATATGAATGGTTCGGGTTCCAAAAGTTTGAACCGGCTATACCATCTAAACTTGTTACGTTTGGCCGGTTTACCAAGTTTGGTAATTTGGTGTGACAACCGGCAATATAAATATACTTCTCTTTCTTGATTAAAATTTATAATTCAAGAAATAACTTTACGTCTTTGTGTTTCGCAGACGATTGCTGTTGTGGGTGTTGTTCCTCATGGAGTCGTACAACTTGGTTCGTTTAATAATGTAAGATTATAGAGCGTGTTATGTATCTTTTTTCTCATCCGTAGCTATCTTTTAGAGGCTATTAAATCAACCCGTTCATAAGTTAATGGGTTGAAACATTTTCTTTTCAATTCATTTGATACTATTTCAATGATTTTTTACTTGCATTATTTTCTATTTTTTTTTTCAAATTACTAGATTCCTGAGGATTTGAAGATGGTGAATCATATCCAAGAACTCTTTCTCGAGCTACAAAGTTCGTTAACGGGGTGTACACCTAGCAACACAAGTTCATATAACAATACGGTTAATTCCGTAAATTACGGAATAAACACATCATACCCGATTTCAAATCTTAATCCAAATGCAGAATTATGTATGCCCGTCTCCTCAAACATCCAAATGCTACACGAAAATATTGAATCACAGAGTGAAACCGACACCATGAACACCTTCAAAACGTCTTTTAAGTTTCCCGCTGGATGTGAGCTATATGAAGCACTAGGGCCCACATTTTACAAGCAAAACGACGATTACAATTGGCAAAAAGTCAACGACATGCCGGAAACAAGTAGTAGCAATCTTTTGACGACAACCTCTGGGCCGGAAGATCTTCTAGAAGCGGTTGTGGGTAATGTTTGCCAAAACGATAGTGAGTTTAGTAACTCGGTGAAATGGGTTGAGCCTCGTTTTAGTGATATGCAAACTAGCAGTTCGGGTTGTTACTCGTTTGAAAGTTCGTTAGGGTTTTCGTCTGCAAGTCATAGTAGATGTGGTGAGTCGTTAGAGAGGTCGCAAGAACGGGCTAATGTCACTAAGAAACGGGCCAAGCCCGGTGAAAGTAATAGGCCTCGCCCCAGGGATCGACAACTTATTCAAGATCGTATTAAAGAACTCCGTGAACTTGTACCCAATGGATCGAAGGTTAATTTTCTTCACGTGTATGTGTGTGTGCGCGTGTATTTCTTTTGGAACTTTATTGAAATGGTTTATTATGATGCAGTGCAGCATTGATTCACTTCTTGAACGGACAATCAAACACATGCTTTTCATGCAATGTGTTACTAAGCATGCCGACAAAATCGACAAGTATGCCGAATTAAAGGTACAAGCAAACATGAGTAATTTGGTACTGGTCAGATTGGAATGACCCGAAACACTTTCTATAGAAAAGTATTTTTTTTAATAAATAGTTAGTGTCCTAAATATGCGAGAAAAGCATAATGCACTTGTATCTGTTGCTTTGAATGTGGCACACAAGACACTTTTGTAATTGTTAAGTGTTTCTCTCCCACTTTTGATTATCATTTACGCAGTATGTACAAGTGCATTATGCAATTCTCAACATAATATTGTTTCCGAAACGAACGCGCCCCTATATTATCGATGTATATCATAGTTTTACTTATATATGTGTGTGTATGTGTGTGCATGTAGAAATACTTTTTAATTAAATTTAGAATTCTCACCAAGTTATTGTTGTGCAGTTGCTTGGCAATAAAAACGGCGTACAAGGTTCATCAAATCACGAGCAGGGTTCAAGTTGGGCAATGGAGGTCGGGAACAACATGAAAGTTTGTCCCGTAACAGTGGAAAATATCGGTACAATTGGCCAAATGCTGGTGGAGGTATGTTGGTAGTTGGTGTTGCAAATTTGAAATGACTTATTTTTCGGCTACTATACTTATTTATTTATTTATTTGTTTATTATATATTTTCATGAATGCAGATGACGTGTGAAGACGTCCATTTTCTTGAGATAGCGGATGCCATAAGAAGCTTGGGTCTCACCATTCTAAAAGGCGTAACAGAACCCGATGGTGATAAAACAAGGATGTGTTTTGTCGTTGAGGTATTACTAGATAGTTAACATAAAAGAAAATTGACCCACTTATAAGTAAACGGGTCGAAATCTTTATGCCTTGTTTTTAAGATATTTGAAATGATGGTTGCAGGGACAGAATAACAGAAATGTTCATCGGATGGATATACTTTGGTTACTCGTTCAAATATTGCAGTCGAAGGCGAAGACTTAACTTGATTATAACGGTAACATAATATCGAAACGACCTTAGTTGCTCCTTTGTGCTTGTTGGTCATTGAGTTAAGATAAGCATGTTATTCTCATTTCATGTTATAGTTTGGTTCATATTTTAAGTATTGTTTCCGAATGTAGGTTTCGCAAGTATTTAGAAAAACGACAACGCGAATTTGCTTTTTTGTTACTTGTTTATTATGGTATATGTATAGTCATTCACATGTAATGGGGACTTGTATACTATATAGTGCTTATTTTGTAATTTTTTTGGTGCTGATTTGAAGGACTGAAGTCTTGAATCATATATGATGTTAAACACATTATTCTTCCTTGTTCATGTTTTTTTAGTATGGGTCCTTAAGAATTATTATATAGAGGGAATTTTATATTATAAAGTGATAGTAGGAGGTTGTAATTTAAAAGATTGGAGCTTGAGTGATCTTATAAGAATAAATATGTTTGAATATATTTATTTCTATCATTATCATTTATATTATATAATTTATAAAAATATATTTATTTCTTATTAGATTAGTTGATACTTGTTTGATGGACATAATTATCTTTATTAACTATCTAAGGATCCATCACTTGTGGTCTAGTGGTTGAAAAGACTTAGGTTATCTTTGGAGACTCAAGTTCAATCCTCACTAGTGTCACATTTGGTGGATAAAGGCAATGAAGGCTAGTTCTCTCAAACCCTAGGTCAAGAGTTCGAGCCTGAGCCACCCCAGGTTTTAGTCCATTGTGCGTTACGCTAGAGAGATTCTCTCTTGTGGCGGCGCAAGCCCCTGCAACTAGCTGTGGTTGGTATGGTTTCCCGGGGAACGCCGTTAACCAAACTCTAATGCTAGCGTGGGCCTGGTTAAGACGACATAGTCTAGCTAGCGTGGGCCTGGTTAAGACGACATAGTCTAGCCAGAGTGGGGTTAGGGCCATCTGTTTAGGAGGGTGTGAGATCTCTCTTATAACAAGTCACCGTTCAAAAAGAAACTAATTAATGGTTTCCTTTTGGGTGTATATAAGAAAAAATAACTAGAGAGATAAAGGTTAAACAATGTCATTAACATCATAACTCACGAAATCTTCCCAACCCTCTCTCCCAAATGTGTTCATCAAGAACACAAACACCATTAGAACTGCGCAAACTTAAACGGGAACTCGACCAAGCTAACCAGATGACGTATACTCCTTCTCTGTTGCTAATACTTGACTCTCTGGTGTACAACAACCTTACCCTGTATGATCTTATATATAGCCAAGCTATTGATAGGGTCCGAGGATGGTGAGATATAGGCAAGTCTTATCTCTATCACAGGGGATAGAAAGACTGCTTCTATTGAGACCCCCAGCTCTAAAATCCATAACCAGGACATAAGATTCCAAAAAACATAGATAGGCATACAATGAAAAAGGTAAAAATAAGAAAAAAACACATATATAAATAAGTATTTCTTAGTAAAACTACGACACCGGGAAAATGTGGAAACCTATAAAAATGGCTTATAACACCTAAAAAGACTAAAACTATGATGCCGGGAGAAGGTGGAAACCTATAAAAATGCCACATAACACCTCAAAAGAAACTGAAAGTTAATCTCCTAAAACAAGAACCTAAAACAAAACCAGACCATCCTCCTAAAAGTCCTTAACCTTAATTTCACGTCTCCACGAAGTTGTATCCTCGACCATGTGACCGATGTCCTTAGAGACATGCAAATTTAGCAACTCATGCCTAATCCGCTCATCCCAAGTCATTTTTGACCTGCCTCTACTCCTCTTTCCCTTTACAGTAAGCGTTTCGACTATTCTAACTATGGTTGTTGTCTCTCTCATCCTGACATGCCCAAAGCATCTCAATTTCCGCACCCGACATGCCAAAACCATCTCAATCTCCCATCCCTTATCTTATCTGGAACACCAGCAACCCCTAATATTTCCCTAAAAACCTTATTTCTCATCAACTTAGTGTGCCCACACAGCCATCTTAACATCGTCACCTCTGCTACTTCTAGCTTACGTGCATAAATTTTCTTAAGTGCCCAACAAGTTGTTCCATATAACATAACAGATCTGACTGCAAATCTATAAAATTCCCCTTTTAATTTAGTTGGTAACCTCTTGTCACATAATACCCCCATGGTTGCTCTCCACCTACACCATCCAACTTGAACACGGTAAGCTACCTCACTATCAATCTCTACATTACTCTGAACAAACGATCCTTAATACTTGAACTTAGTTACCTCCGGAACCACTTGGCCCTCAATGGAAATTTGGGTGTCGTGATTGTCACCTGCTTCACTAAAATCACAATAAAGGTACTCAGACTTAGAGCGACTAATCCTCAAACCTTTGCACCTTAAGGCTACTCGCCATTCTTCTAACCTCGCATTCAAGCTTTGTTTACTCTCCTCAATTAGTACAATATCATATGCAAAAAAGCAAGCACCGCGGAACTGACTCTTGACTATCATAGAAGCGGACTCAATGCTGACCCTTTATGGAGTCCTAGCTCCACAGGAAAGAAATCAGTATCCCGTACCGGTGCACGAACACTAGTTTCAGTCTTAACATACATATCCTTAATTAAGTCTATATACTTTCCAAGAAAACCTCTACACTCTAAATTGTCCCATATTAGTCTACGTGGCATACTGTCATGTCTTTTCTAGATCAATGAACACCATATGTAGATGCTGATTTTTCTCTCCATAATTTTCCGTCAATCTCCTTAGAATGTGTATCTTTTCTATAGTTGACCGTCGTGGCATGAAACCAAATTGGTTTACCATAATTTCTTAGTTTCATAGTATGGCCTAACAACTTAATCCCTTTATAATTCCCACAACTTTGGGCTTCTCCTTTGTTCTTCTATAAAGGCACTACAATGCTACTCCATTGGTCCGACATTCTTGCTGATTTGAAAATAAGATTGAACAAGTTAATTAGCTATTGAACTCCTCCGTGTCCCAAACACTTAATGCCTCAATTGGTATGATATCCGCGCCAACTGCCTTAGCTCTTCCCATCTTCCTAAGTGTTGTCATCACCTCTCCCTGTATGATACACCTAGCAGTTATTTTGTTGTCTCTAGGTAATCGAGTCGTCTCTTTGTTGTTGGTAAGCCCCTTCACCGTTGAAATGTTTGTGGAAGTACGTTTGCCATCTCAGCTTAATGTTATGTTCCTTGACTAATACACGTCCATCCTATCCCTTTATAAACTTCACTAGCCCTAGATCCTCCCTCTTGCGCTCCCTAGTTTTGGCAATCTTGAAATATCATGCTCCCCCTCTTAGGGCTGTTCAACAATCTCGTGCTCGCGGCTCGCTCGAAGTTCGGTAAAGCTCGGTTATAAACGAGCCGGCTCGGCTCGGCTTGATTTGTAAACAAGTCGAGCCCGAGCCAAGGTAGGTTCGGTTCGTGGCTCGCTCATTAGGTGGCTCGTTGGCTCGCTATAATTAAAGGGCTAACTATATATACATGTGTGTGTATATATATATTTCAAGTTTATCTTTGTAGTTAAAAACAAATTGATCCATACACAAATAGAATCAAGTTTAAAAATGACAGCTATAATATTTTTCCACATTAATAGTCTCTAGCTTTGGTTGCCTGTGTGATATATTAAATAAAGAACATAGAGGGAATACTATCTATATCTGAAGATCGCAACTAAAAATTACTAGACCAAGTTGACCCTTTTGGCGATTTGGCCTTTCTATTCTTATAGGCCATCGTAGTTGGGTGGTCAATTGGTTTAAAGTAAAATTGCACAAATTTGCAAGCTAGTTTAACGAGCTTCCAGCTGTCTTAAGATTTTTTCAAGCCGAGCTCAAGCCTATATATTCACCTCGAGCTTCCAGCTGTCTTGAGATTTTCTCAAGCCAAGCTCGAGCCTATATATTCACCTCGTTACAATTTTTCGAGCCGAGTTGGCTCGGTTCGGCTCATTTACACCCCTATATTATCCTTTGTTTCAAGGTGTTCATACATCTTCTTATAGGCTGTGTTCTTTGCTTTCTTCTCCTCCCTCTTGGCCTTTTTGCATCTCTTAATATCACTCGCCGTCCATGCATCTCAAAAGATCAATAAAACTCTCTTGCTTCTCCTTAATTTTGTTTTGTACATCATCAGTCCACCACCATGACTCCTTGTGCCCATTTGTCTTTCCGTGACCCCTATAGTCTCCTTTCTCACATGAGTAATGGTGGTTGCCATAGCCTGTCACATTCGATTTGTGATGGAACTCTCTAGTACAACAGTCTAACAAATATTAATCTTTTATCATATTTTCCGTACAATTATTACACTAAGAATACATTTGAGGATTATGGGTGTAAAGGTTTCTAAATGATATAATGGTAATTACCAATTATTGATTACCGTGAATATACCAACATTTTTATTAATATTGATGATTTTTATTTTGTAGGTTGAGGATTTTATATACAATGCAAAAGGGGTGTATAGGTATAGTGCAGCTAGCCTAATACTAATTGTATGTTCAAATGATAAAATTTAATTTTGTAAGGTATACAACTCTTTTATCTCACTTCGGCCAGACTATGTTGTCTATCCATCATTGCGTAATCCATCAATATGACAAGTGGGGATTGAACTTGGGTCTCTGTTAAAGAACCCAAACCTCCCTATCACTAAATCACAAGTGATGGATATAAGATACCCCCATCACTAGATCACAAGAGGTGGATATAACATACAAGTACCTACTGTTAAAGAACAGAAAGTACAATTAACAGCCATACTAACAAATGAGAAACAAGCCTTGCAAAGAGCCATTTATGCCATCCCCATACAATGTTTAAGACCAATTCATGCAATCCAACCAATAAGACCACCAAATGCCAATCCAACATCCAGTTCAGTCATAAAAACATAACACTAAACCAGTTTAGATGTTTGAAAATACCTTATAAAAATAGAAAAAAAATGTTTCAATTAACAAATAAAAAGAAAAAAAATGTAAAAAAAATCAGAAAAAGAGAATGATCAGTTAGAGCTAATACAAATTTAGCCATCATTCTGGCAAATCAAACCAATAGGGAATCTATTAATCATCACTTCATTCTCAGCTTCAGATCAATAAACAATTTTCCAAATTCCAAAAACTACAATAACTATATATATATATATATATATATATATATATATAAAGAGAGAGAGAGAGAGAGAGATCAGATAGAGCTAATACATTGTTGCCATCATATTGACAGTCAAACCAATAGGGAAAACAATTTCCATCATCATTTCAATCTCAAAAACAAGTTAAAAAAAATAAAAACAATAACTAAAAACAGAGATTGATATAGACTGTGTGTTTTGAAGGGAAAACGGCTACGAAACCAGATGTATGAAACCCTAGAATTCGTTTGTTTATATAGACAGACAAGGGATCCAGATTTTACTAAATAACACAATTGTGACTTAAATAAATGTTAATTGCAACTTCAGTCCCTTGAAAAAATAAGAATATATATATTTGAGAAAGTGATTTGCTCTGATTTCACATTTTTTTCCTACATTTTTAAAATTACAGCTATAGTCTCTAACTTTGACAAATTCGTTCTCGAATGGTACCTGACGTAGATAGGTGTTAGTTAAGTAAATAATAGTTGTGGCCCCCATTTGTATTTATAAATGATTAATTAATGTTTTTATTTTTATATTAAGGGTATTTAGGTAATTTCACACACATTTAACTAAGAAAACTAACATCTATTCACGCTAGGGACCATCCGAGGACGAATTTGCCAAAGTTGGGGACTATAGCTGTAATTTTGAAAATGTATGAACTAAAGGTGAAATTGGAGCAAACCACAGTGACTATCCGAACACTTTTCTCTATATATTTTTTCTATCAGTGTTAATTAAGTAAATAAGTTTTTTTAAACGACGGGATTTTACGAGTATAGAATGGGCCAGGAATGTAAAAACCCAATAAAGTACATCAAGCGAAATCAAAACGAAAAAACGACACATAATTATGAAACTATATTTCTAACATTGACTTCACACCATCTCTCTCAGTCTAAATTTTCCAATTTGGATCTCCTTTTAGCCATAGGTATGCATTCGCTTTGATTTCTTTCCCCACTTTATAATCCGTCATATTGATTCTGTTGAATTCCTTTTCGCCTTCAAGTTATTAATTAAGTACCTATTAATTTCCAACTTTGTGTTGTGTTATTAGTTGTAACTTTGACGTACTTAGTTGTCCTCACTTTGTGTTGCATTCTTAGTTGTAAGTTTGGCAGACTTGGTTGTACCCCATTTTATTATGTGTATTTTTTTAAAATTTAAAACAAATAGAAATAGAAGGTAACGAGCAAGCAGGTCTACAATCTTTGGCGCAAGGAAACCAAAAGTATCCAACGCAAATGGTGGTTCACTATTATTGTTTTAAAATAGTAATAAAAGAAGACTATATGTACACATTAAGGGTGTTCACGGTCCAGTTTGAAACTGTAAAACCGCGTAAACTAATTTCACGGTTGGTTTTTTGTTTCACTTCTCGGCCCGTCGGTTACAAAACGTAGTGAACGGTTTGACTTGCCATAGCATCACTGCATCAGTCAGTATGCATGACAAATCTTTGATGTGGTAATATGTCTTTTGTCCCTGGATTATTATGTGTAGAGCGAAAAAGATAGTATTAAGTTTATAATAACCAACTTTTGTAATTGATGTAACAGCTTAAAGATGTTATCTGGGATGATTTTGAACATAGTGGTGATCATATAGTGCCCCCCACCCTACTGATGATCAAGCAGTTAAGACTTATCTTCCATGTGATTCGTAATTTGGACTGAGCATCACTGGAAATGACGATGAATTAGTATGCTTTACATCAGAAGATCCAGCTAGAGAATTCGATGAAATATTGAAGATGGATCTTAAGCTTCCATGTTCAGAGCCAAGTGGTAGCTACAACTAAAGGGTCCATATCATGTTTCTCTAAGAAAAAAATGCTTAGAATATGTATAAAAATCCAACAAATTCCTGTCGTCGGGGGGTCTTCGGATCCTGTTGACGCCACTCTGCTTCTGCCCAGTGGCGGATCTAGAAAATCTTTATAGGGGCAACATTTCACATAAAAAGGGGTAACGAAATCGAAAAAACGTCAAATTTTTCCAAAATTTACACTATCAACGGAGCGTCAAAAGGTAGCGGGGCTACCCCTAGTAACATGCTAGGTCCGCCCCTACTTCTGCCGTTGGGGCTAAGGGTTGAGTAACGGGTCAAATGAGTAAGATTTTAGCATGGGACATGTTGACACTTTTGTAGTAAATGGTTGAAATCGCAACCGAGTGCAACTATTGTTGATATATGCAGGTGTAAATGCTTTAACTTCTTTGTTGATTTCAACTTTCTTATTGTAGTAATGGGACTTCTAAGTATTGTGGAGTTTTAGGCTTGCCTGCCTTGATATTCATACTCTGCCTTGAGTTTAAGTCGGTCAGAATGATGATGGCAGGTGGTCTTTATTATTGCCATATCATATGTAGTTTTCTACTGTGAAAATGATAATTTTTTTAGTTGAGTGGCTTACAAGGCTCATATGTATTTTATACAATTCAAATTCCCATTGAAAAGCTAAGATTTTTAATGGGTTGTCACTGCTCAAAATTAGATCTAATTCTGTCCGTTATTTTAGTGGTTGAATATTTCAAGTAGAAAGTTGTAGCATAGTGGTTGCTTTTTTCGGTTTCAATAATAAAGTTTAGATCCTATACTTTTTACTTTTTAAAGTTAGGCTCCAAACCTATTACTTTTCGCATATCACAAGGCCCATTTACGCAATTAAACCAGCTCACATGATTTCCCATACAAATAAAACAACAATCTGGCGTATAAAGAAAAATCTTTAACGGCTTGTGGTTTTTTCATATTCATTTTTTTTCATTTCATTGTAATTTAATCTTTACATAACTAAACCGGAACCAAAGCGTTAGTTTTCATCAGTTTGGTTTGGGTTTGTAATGATAAAAAATTGTTACTGACGGTTTGGCTAATATCTTGACCTAAAAATCATTAAAATTGAACTCTGAACACCCCTAGTACACACATGCTATTGTTGTAGTCAATGTTGGAGAACTCGCTAGTCGGTAATCAGCCGGTGAGGTGAGGACTAGCGACTACTCGGGATTAATCGGATTGGGTTTTTTTTTATATGTAATCTTCAGTTTTATGTATACATATACACATTTTTATAGGTAAATCTTATAAGTAGCTAGGTTTTAACTCTTACTCAACTCATTTTTTCTAAGTATACAAGATTAACCGTTGGAATTCACATGGTTTGGTTGAAAACCAGTCGTAAGTAGAGGTTTTTCCCGGAATATACAAGTTTTTTGCCGGAATCTGGTCGGAATCACCAATTTTTGGCCGGCCGACAAGGTCCGACTAGGCCCGAAAAAGTTCGACTAGGCCCGACTAGTGATGAATAAACTGATTAACGAAAAATTACTAAATTTCTGGCCGACTAGTCGTGATTTTTACAATAGTTCTTGTAGTTGAGAGAATGTATTGACCTATTATGGAGTGCCCCTTTCTCATTCACTATGTTATTTAAATGCATATGAGATGACATTAACCATTTAACAACAACTCTTTTATATTGTAATTAAGTTGCTAATCCATTGTATACACATAAGGCATGATTTTGTGTCTTCAAGCTTAAAGTCATGATTTTGGCTAGGATCATCTTGGCGAATAACTCAAATTGGTGATGTTACGAATAAACAAAGTAGTTATCTTGGCCAGGATCGCGCTATTATGCTGGATTACCCAACCCCTTTATTATCATTACTTAACTTTTACCCCAAATGAATGGATCCGATGCTTTACAAAAAGCCTCATGTACGGTCTGGTGAAATACCAGAAGCCTTCACTCGATCTGGCGTTGTACTAGAAACATGTCACCTAGATTTGGTTCAATACCAAAAGCTTCCCACCAGATGATTAAGGGTACCAGAAACTGTACACGTTCCCAATATTGAAGTAAAAATTGTTATGTTAATTTGTTAGAAGTTAGATCTTCATGCCACAAAAGATAATATATCAGGAATTAGTAAAAAGATAAACACACAAAATTATAACCAAAAATAAAGTACTATATTAAATAAAGTTTATCACATTCAAGATAGAGGGGGGGGGGGGGGGGGGGGGGGAGGTGCTAAATGGTTACATTTGAAGATGACAAAATTCTATTCGTGGCGACTATCGATTCGTGAGATGCTCACAAACCGATCGAAAGTGTGTATATTGTATTAATCGACCCTCGAAAATACATTATAGATAAACTAAACTATTGGTGTCGTTTTATTAACTTGGATTCGGGGTAGAACATTGGGATTCTTCCCTTAGAAGAGAGTTTGGGAGGCACTAAAGGACTCCTTAATGGGAGCCAAATGGCACACCGGAAATGAAGAGCAAAACTACTATTTATAGGTTGCTGGTTAGAGAGGTGAACAGTCGTGCACACACATGTACTTCTTGCTTGCTTAATCTTCAGAGCTCAAGTACTTGTGTTGGAATCTGGATCTAAGCACGACCATGCCTAGACTATGCATGGTCATGCATAAGGACATGTGTCCAGACAGAATTTCAAACTGTTGTACTTGTGTCTCTTTTTTCTTTTTTGTATTTCTCTTGTGGCCGCATAGTTGAGCACAACCGAGCACAAGGATGTGCACGGTCGTACCTCTTCATCAGCTTTTCTCCTTTTCTGCTCTTGAAAGGTAGTTGAGGTTGCATGGGCATGCCAGAGAGTGTGCATGACCATGCTTAGCCTGCAGATTGCTGGATTTATTTTGTTTTTCATCAATTTCACTTTTTTTTTGTTTGAAAAGTCCAAAAACCTGCAATTATAAAAAAAATAATGATACAGGTAGTGTTTCCTCTTGATAATGTCTCAAAAGTAACCAAAAATGGGGGTGATTGTACATAGAAAATATGTATAAATAACATCAACATGCACATAGCGTTGCATACTTTATGAGCCGAATGTGTGATGGAGTGTGGGCATACACAACAACCTTTTTTGATATCGAAATTGAGTTCTGTTACGTTTGATGTTTAAATGTTTGAGAATCGGTTCGTAAGTTTTGTTTTAAGAAAGTTAAAATGTTAATGAAAACCTATTGATTTACCAATTTTGAAGATTATGAGCAAGATTAGGGATGGCAAAAAAAACCTGAACCCGACCGGAATACCCGAAACATTTAGACGGGTATTGGTACTGGATTAGGTGATACGTAAGCCGATTACTCGAAACTATACACCTGTTTACCCGAATCATATACTCGAAATTTTTAGTTTTGGTTTTTTCTTGAATCTTTTTCGTAATTTTTAGTTACCCGAATCTTTTGGGATATGCATCTGAAGTGATGATGTAATATGTATTTTGTATGGTATGAAGTATGAATTTATCGTTTTTTGGAATTTAAATCATCATGAAATTAACATTTTTAAATATTTCAATTTTTATATGGTGATGCTAATATATTTATATAATTTATCATATTTCGATATGTTTAGTCGTTATAAACATAAAATTGTATACATTTAAAATGGTAAGAAAAGAAATGCACTAGGAAATCCCAATGGGTATTTTTAACAAACTAACGGTGTACCTAATACTCAATGGTTAATTACCCGACGGGTTGGGATTGTTAACACCCGTCCCATTGCCATTCTGCAGGCCTAATTAATAAAATCCTTATTTTGTTTTGCACGTTTTGGTGTTCTTTTTATTTTTCCTAATTTTGGTGTTGTAGATTTGAGTGCTAAATTGGTAAGAACAAGGGAATCTTATCAATGGTCTATATATAACGCACTCAGTCGCTATGAATCGCAATGGTCAAAAGTAGAAAAGCCTAACACAAAAGATGAGAAGGATGCATCCGTTTTACCCCCAATATCTCAACAAGGCAGTCAAATGGAGTCAAATTCTGCGCTTAACAAAGACAATTCCGCTGAAGATGATGCCGTTAGTAACAACAAGTGGAAGCTAGAGCTAGCATGGCTGACAAAAGCACTTGATCCAGCACTGCAATTGTGGAAATGGCCACTAACCATAGGTTTGTGCGCGCGTATTTTTGTTTGCACTCTTATGCTCGCTACCAATTGTTGATTCGGTTTTTATCTACAGGCAATGCAAATGGAAACAATGTTCAGCCTGGCAGTCGATCATTTGCGGAAATCCTTGCAAGCATCCAAAAGAGTAAACTCGGAGTTCAAAATTGGAGCTTGAGTGATCTTACAATAGGTTTATACCTTGTTTACCTTCAACAAGCGTCCAAGAATCCGTTTGAGGATGTTAAGGGCGTAAAGATTTCCAATGACACAGTGGTAATTAGTTAATTACTAATTACCGAGGATCCTACAATTCACAAACTGTTACCAACATAATTTTTACTTAATATTTTTGTAGGTTCAGGATCTTATATACCATGTAGAATTAGCAAAAGGATCTTATACGACAAGTATTTAAACCAAATAATGAACAAAACAAATTGTGTTGGCTTATTCACCTCTGTTTCTTGGCATACAGGATTATATAATACCAAGGCTAAGTGTAGCTACCCTCACGAGGTTAAGGAATGAAATTCTTCGGACCGACCGGTAAGTAACATCGGTCACAACATACTAATATAATAAAACTTCACTGGCATAGATTGTATATATATATATTGTTTATTATTATGATAATATTTGAGAATAATCTAGATTTTAATGTTCTCAGGAGAACGATATTTGAGAAAGACGACTGGAGAAGTGTTGTAGATTTAGTTACTAATGCAAAGCAGGTTGTCACTTCTGTACAAGATGTAGCTAAGAAGGTAGTTGATTATACCAAGTTTGGAAGCCAGACAAAGTTTATCGGTAAGATAAGAATGTTATGTTGTTTTCGCGGTCGATTCGGGGTTTTATTTCGTAACAGGTGGTAAAATAAAAATAGCTTAAAATGGGAGCATGTTAGAATGGAAATTTGCAGGTTTGGGTTTAGTTTAAAAGATAAAATGGAAATGAACAGTAGGCTTTTAAGTTTAAAACGTAACTTTTTTTTATGTACGTTTGCATTTTTGGTTGTAAAACAAAACTCGTTAGATGGTCGTGTTTGTGTCAACCCACCAAAACTCGTTTCGTGTTTGACACAAATTTCGGGTTCGTCTCGTTTCATGTTTGACACACATTTTGTTGACTAAGTTGTTGACTTCCATTATATGACATTTGACTAAAAGGTTTGACTTTTTGACCAACACTTGCAGATGTTCCTGGCAAAAAAGATTCAGTTGCAATACAAAACAGTACCCCTTCAACCTCCATACCGGAAGTATCAAAATCCGATGACGTTAAAAAGGAAAGACACGACTTGAGTTCGCCCGAAGAGGAACTTTTTATCCCGGGCACGGTTTATTATCTAAAAAGGAAGGAAGAAAAAACACAATGGCAATAAAGTAAATAAGTTCACTCTTTGGAAGAGACATACAGGTGAACATTTTCAAAGAATAGTATTGTCAAACAACTTGATTGCTGATCACAAATGTGATAGCCATTATTATGCTCTAAGGGATGTCCTCAAATGTATTCCCGCTCCCCAAAGTTAAAACGCTTTCTTTCCCATTTCTTCATTTTACACAATTTTTTTTTGTTTGACATTTGTTGTAAAAGTAGATGTATATAGCCATTTTATAAAAATTTATGGAACTATATAGTCATGAAGAATGAAGAGTAGAAGACAAAAAAAAAAAAAAAACTAAAGGTGCCTGTGGAAATGGGCTTGACATGTTTGGAATGGGCCTGTTAGAAAACAAGCCCAGACCAGCCCAACTATGTGAAAATAAAGTTGGTTAATTTTGATTAGAGATGGGCATAATAACCGGTTCCAAACCCGACCTGGTGGAACCTACCTCGGACCGGTTCCAGTTCCTACCCGACATATAATAGAACCGGTTCCGGGTTCAAAATACCCGATGGTTCCTACCCGGTTTCACATTTTTGGAAAAAAATAAGTTCCGGAACCGGTTCCAACCCGTACCGGTTGTACCCGTAACCGGTTCTTATCATACCCGGTTCCTACGGTAACCTTCCAGACCCGGCGCCAATATATTTTTAATGTGAGTTTTTTTATAAGTCTTTGCTAGAACAAGGTATAATACATAAACATAAAACTATTTATTACGAGAAACAAGTACCCGGTTACACAAACAACCTAAACATGAAACGTTAAACAAAACACATAAAACACTAAACATACTAATCATAAAACACAAATGGGTTTACAATACATAAAACAAACTAAACTTTCGATGACCCGGTCCTGGATGCTTCACCCTTTTCATTGTTTTTCGCCTTTGTCACCGGACAATGGCGGTTGGTGTGTTTCTTGAGCGTCGAGTTGGCCGACGCCTTCATGAACTTCCCGCACCCCTTGCATCTAGCCATTTCATGGCTATCCGACATCAAGCACAAGTCAAAGTGCTTCCAAATAGGGTTTCTTTTGGTTTCCAAAACATCCACGACCTTATCGTTGCAAGCCATCGTTATCTCTTTGATAGTATTAGATTTGAAGTGGTTAAAGTGTTGCTTTTTTGTAGTAAGTAAATGAAATTAGAAGTGGTGTAGAGAATGAGGTTTAAATACAAGAAAAAACCGATTTTAAAATTAATATTGAGTTTCAAATATTAGGAACCGGTTCCTAATAGTAAATGCAGCTTTTTATGACTTGACAAGACTCGACAGAACCGGTTCCTAATAGTAAATGCAGCTTTTTATGACTTGACAAGACTCGACAGAACCGGTTCCTACCCGGAACCGGTTACAACAGGTTCCACATTTAAAAACTTATACCAGGGTACGAACTGGAACCGGTTCCACAGAGGAACCGGGTCTACTGACTAGCATGAGGAACCGGGTCCGGGTTGGAACCGGGTCTGGGCATTCAAAAGACCCGATTTTGCCCATCTCTGATTTTGATGATGGTTTAACATCTGGAAATTTCTTTTTGCTGACATGTAGGTGCCACCCTGTTGCTATTAGATATTTAGATGTACATAAGAGACAGGTGAAAGAAACGTTGGGCTTTTAATTAAATGCTAGCTCAAGTTATTCTAAAGCTAGCAAGTGATGTCCTCTCTTTATGGTGCAAATATAAGAGAAGTTAAGATCCCCCTTAGGGTGTTTTAAGCTATTTTTTATATAATTACTAGAAAAAAAATAAGTTTGTTTTAAATGATTTTCTTTTAAACGAATCAAATCTGTTTGGTAGCCTCTTAATAACTTCATTAAGAGACTTCCTCTGAATCGGTCAGAGTTAGAGTGTGTTTGGTTCACTTAAAATATACCTTTTAATGCTTCATGTAACCTCTTAACTGTAGAGGCTACCTCTTAATTGGTCAGGTTGCTGAAGAGCCCTTTGGTTTCAAAAATTGATTTAAAAAGTCAAATAGTTTAAGAATAGGATTAATTCCGTATATAACCAAATGAAACCCTAGAAAAACTTAAAACGCCTAAAGGGAAATGATTTATACACCATAAGTTCTACTACGCATGACATCCATATATACATGATGCAATAGAACATGCTATTCCATGTTTGTGTAGTGTGTATTTTTCATAGTTTTGTTATAAAGGTTATAAATTCAAGATTTGTAGTGTATAAATCTCTGCCCTATTAATGTTAGGAATTTCTTTAATAAATAATAGTTCACATAGTTATGCAAATTTGTGGACGGGAATATGTGAAGTGTTAAAACTTGGTCAAATATTCTTTCAATAAAAAAAAGATTTATTAAACATGCTTATATCCTAATCATGATCTTTTACCAAAAACCACTAGTTATAGTCTTCAATTATTTGGATCACACCTGTGAATGATTAAGATAGCTTTCATAGCCTTTCCCCTTCCCACTTATTTACCATCAAGTCAAGGTCAAAGAAAATATAGATGTTAACATCTGGCATAGATCTAGGCATAATAGCAACCAAAGCGAGCACGGTGTATGAGACATCCACTGTAAACTAGTGATTGTCGTAAAAACACGATGCTTCGTTTTTCAGGTGATTGAAAAACAGAGAAAAGGTTAATCTACTTAGGCAATGTGTAGTAGTTTTAACTATAGACCAGTGCTTGTCGTAAAACTAAGATATTTTTATTTTCAGGTAATTGAAAAATAAAGAAATGGTTAATCTACTAAGACTATGTGTACTGGTTTTAACTACACGTCTTTGTTAAAGTGTCACATCATTGTTACGTAGGCAGTGGACTTTTAACTAAACCACTATTTCATATGGGTGTACTGATTTTAACTAAGCTTTAATAATTAATTCATTGTTTATATTAAAAAATGTGTGATTGGCGCTTCTCCACCTTTCCACCCCTCATGCCTGTTACCGCGTTGGTGAGGGTTTGTTTGGTGCCAAACCTCATCACGGACAGTGTAGTGGTGTTGAAGGCATTAGAATGCCTATTGGGCTTAACACAAATATGCACAGTCTTAAGATAATTACGTATATGTAATATAGCGTCTCACTTCATCATAATTCATTAGATTTGGGATGATGATATGGTTACATTACGGTTAACAATTTAGGACACAACGCCAAATAACATATTAAAACTGATTTTGAGTTGAAACCCATTATTTTCAAGTATGGAAGCAAATCCGATCATGTTTATTTTCAAGATTTACAAATTTCTATTATAAGTAATCAATGTACGAATTTGATCACAAAATTAGTATTACTACTATACTATAAATTTATTACTAAAAAGCGATTTAGGAGGTTGCAAACATAAAAAACGAACTATGAGTTGCATAATATTATAATATACTCATTAGAACGGTGTTTTTAACGCGTTAACATTGTAGAGATTTGATGAAGATCCGAATCTTGGCATTCAACTTTAACTTCTTGTGTATGTTCATGACACAAGTCTCATGAATGATAGGTACGAAAATGTTTTGAGTGTGACTTGATGAGAAAGAATAGATTATAACTTAAATAATACTTTAATTAATCCCTATTTTATGGTTTGGACTTTGAAGAATTGCCTCCCATTCAAACTACACTTATAATAAAAAATGTACATAATGGATTCTTTGGACCATTTTAACTTATTATCAGTGTTCAATAATTGATAATCATGTTAACTAATTGTAATTTATTAATTATGTATTAGAAAAAAATTAAGTTTTGGTGGTTTGTCTCGATGTTAGTTGGTCAAGATCGGGGTTGGATCCTTTAGGAAGTGCATATGTAATCTTTGATAGTGACTTGCATGTGTGTTTTAGAAGTTCTTAATTATAAAGATGTATACTTTGTCTCTTTTTAACTACTAACTTTTTTGAAACTCCATATGTTGATTTATAAAATTCATATGTGGAGAAAATGGCCTATTTGGTTTTGGTTGGGTATATTTCTCCATTAAATTATTAATAGTTGACATGCTTACTGATAATTTAAAATTTTCATAACATGATTTCGTCTAACAGGCTTCTTTAGTGGTTCACTGGCCGATGGTTAAAAACAAGTTGACGTCATAAATTATTTAAAAAATTAAACATATAAGTATAAAGCTAACTCAAAACAAATTATTACAATAATTTGATATTTTCGTGTGTAAATTATTATTGATAAAGAGTATAAAGCCATATAGAGCTTAAAGTAGTGAATGTATTATGAAATGTTATTTTAGACGGAACATAAACACACACTAGGTAATTTTGTGTGAAAGAAATGTATAATATAAGAATAGAATGAATGAGGTAATAGAAATGTTATGATATATTGTATACTTATCATATTTATGTGTAACGTAAGTAGTAAGGAATGCAAAATATCTATTTATTTCCGTGTAGTATTTAATGTAGGTGTTAGTATATATTTTTCTTGTTTTCCCATTTCAATATGTTTTAAGTCTATTTAATATACCCTTATTTTTTAATGGTAAATTTGGATCATTGATTAGAGTATCATCGTGTCACTAGTGAAGTCACGAGATCATATTCATCTTCACTAGATAATAATACCCATACATAAATTCAGAAAAAAAAACACAATAAATTTAAGAAAAACCCTATTCTTATTCTAGTGGATACATAATATAACAAAGTTCATAAATATTTATATTTGTAAGAATAAGAGATTAGACACGAAAAAGTTTAAGACCGCCTTAAATAAGATTATAAAAATATATATATTTAATATAAGATGAGAAATATAAGAGGAGAAATTATTAGAAAACACTATGAGGAGAAATTATTAGAAAAAGCTTATAGACCTCGGCAATGTATAAGTTCATAAACTTTATTTGTAAATAATCACTTGATTTGTAAAACTTAACAATAAAGTCACCGAATACCATTTGCTTTTAAAGAATGTCCTGATGATTACGACCAAAATTTTCTAAAATTAGAGCAAGAAGATGTTGTACTTTTTCTTTAAATATTTAAAGTTTTATTCAATATAATAAAGGTTCGTGCAGTTACTTGTGAACACAATATAATTCTTAGGTAGTCTTCATTCGTTTCACAGCACGGAATAAAATCTAGATAAAATTAGAATGTCGATTTTATTATCTATGATGTTCGTTTCAATAAAGAAGGAACCGGAATTAATTTCAAATCCCTTGAAATTCTTTAAGTACTGATATCTGAAGTCTTTCAAAGGGAACATAAACCTTGTTCACCTAAACCCAAATCCATTTAATTATGTGTCATTTCATGTCATATAGATAGTCGTGTCAGAATCTCAACTCTATATGTATCAAAGAATTCTAAAAGACAGTGTTTGTTTCAAATAATGTAAAGGAATTTGAATTAGATTTTAAATAATTTTTTAGATTTTTAAAGTTCTAGGTACTTTTTTAAATGAGCCAATCCTTCTAAGTCATTTAGACATTAGGGTATACTTTAACTTTTATTAACACCATCTAGGCATTATATCACTTACTTTTCTCTATTTTACTTCACATCAAGGCATTATATCACTTACTTTTCTCTATTTTACTTCACATCAAGTAAATGGTTTAATTCCTTTAACTTCATTCTTTTAATAGTTTGGGTGTAAAAACTTTTCATGGTTTGGGTGTAAAAAAGGAAAACAAATTAAGACAATCTCTTAATATTATGTTAATATATAATCCCTTTAACACTCCTTAACACAAAGATAGAGTGGTTTACAATGTCGATTAACATGTCATGTTATCATTAACATGCTAGATACCCCAAGGCCTTATAGCATGCATACTCTATATAGAAATGAGTTAACATACTGACACAACATATTTAAGACATGCCTATCAAAATACCTAGTATTTTGATTTTATAAATGACTAAATATATCATAATTTACTCTAACCCTAATTTAAAACTTCAACCATATTATTCTCTCAATATTATTATTATATGTATGTATGTATGTATATGTATATATAGCTACCATTTTGAGGATCGTCGACTACGAATTTTTATTATATATCTGGATGTATGGCTATATAAAAACTAACAAAATCATGTCACATGCAACAAGATTTTCTAGGTTTCTTTTATTAGAATTTAAAAAGAAATCTCAACTGTAGGAGAATATAGTACTCAAACTCAGTAGGTTTGCCTTTTCTTTTTTTTTTGATAAGAATGAAATTTTATACAGATTTTCTAGAACACAATGATGGTACACGTGTGTGACGGTCCCACGTGCAAGTTGAGAGTCATGGGAACTTTGACCAAGGGTCTACGTCTTAAGCTTATTTTGTGTTTGGAGTGAAGCCAATTCTAAGCGACAGAAGTGACCTATGCCGATGGTCTTGTCTGGTTGTTTTTTGAAAATTGGATTATTATGATGTCATGCATTATGGAATTTTAACAATAATGTTTTACTTCACGATCAAATAGTAGACTATTGTGATTGAACTTCAATATAGCATGATATTTTCATAAACTTGAATCAATCAAATATTAAACATTAACTGGACCGTATAGTTACTATAACTGTGTATTTGTAGGTAGAATATTGAAATGAAAATGATTCTCTTACTTCTTATTATAAAAATTGAGAATTGACTGATTTAGTTCTTTTTTTTAAAGCTAAACTTCATTAAAAAACGGTACCAACCTGAAAACCGGGCAGCCAACTATAAACACAAAGCAAAAACAATTACATAATTATAAATTTACACCAGTTTTCCCAAGAGATCGCCATGCTCTTCATCCTACTTCTTAACCAGAGAAACCCGATAGCCTTTATGTCACGAATAGGAAGTCGATATTAACGGGTTTTTCATAAAACATAAGATCGTTTCTAGCCTTCCAAACACACCAACATGCGATGATCATAATTCCTTGATAAACCTCTTTATCCTCCTTTTAGGCCACAGTGGTGATGCGCCTCCAAAACATCTATGGAAGAAAAAGTAAAGCTGAAACGGGTTTTGCATCACGCACTGATTCTTTGCCATAGCACCGTAATGACCCTACAAACAGTAAAAATATGCTCAACTGACTCGGGACTAGCCTCTCAAAGAGCACACCCTTCATCATCAATCGGAATGTTGCGTTTACGAAGAGCATCTTTAGTAGGCAACCTATCCATCTCCGCATGCCAAGCAAAGAGGTTACACTTGAGAGGGATCCAAGAGCACCAGTTCCAAATATAAAGGTCATTATACTCCATCCTGCTATCAATTAGTCGCTTAACAAAACCACACTATTTAGTTCTTTATAAAGAGCTTTTTTAGCTATCAGATTTGATTAATGAGGATTGTTTTTGTAATCAACAGGCAAACATATTGTATTTACAATGCGTACAAACATATGGCGTATTCACTTGTGAATACAAGTAAAAAGTTGTGCATTTACTGGCTAATACGGAACATATTACATTTTTTTGTAATTGATGTATAAAAAATACTAGTGAATACATTAGTAGAAGCTATAGTGTATATGTATTCACTTGTAGTGTATAACCAGTGAATCAAATTCCAATTTGACGAACTTTTACATTAATTATTATTTGCCAGAACATAACATGTCTTCATAAACCAACGGCTAAAACGCGCTCCATATTCTTAAAAGTTGGTACATGGATCTCATATAAACCAAAGGATCAAATAAATATAATCTTTTTGTAAAAACTGTAGGAAATAATTTGGACTATCGATAATAAGTAGTTAATGATTAACATTGACATATTGATAGATTTATAGTTAAAATGAATGCTTTGAAATGGGTAGAGGATGAAAATGAACACATGTTCGCACCTTTCGATGCAAAGCTAATTTTCACCGATATTTTAATCTTAACTAAGTTTTGTGTACGCTATTATATTTTTTTTATAACAATACATCGATAATGAAAACTTTCATATAGTTTCTTAAACTACTAAATGCAATCATACACAAGGAAAACTTTCATATCATAGTGTTAAAATATTACAATTCTCTATTTTGTGCTTTTATCTTTTCTAATATTTTTTCTTTCTTTTTTCTTTTGAGTCTTGCTGGGCTAGTGTTCGGTTGGGCATATATACTGTTAGGCTCAAGTCTGGTTGCTGATGGGCTGCTCCTGTACGCGTGAACCCTATGGATTTGTCCTTTTATATTATGCTGCATTGGGATCCCAGATCACACAACACATTACTCTCTGTTTGCTCTCTGCTACTTCTTTCTGGGTTTCTCTCTAGAACATTCAGATTCGATCCTTGTCTGTTAGACAGTTTTGAAGCTAAAAATGATGCTAATTGGGTTGATGCTATGAACGTAGAACTTGAAGCCTTACATAGCAATAAAACTTGGGAGATTGTGGACCTACCACTTAATAGGAAAGCTATTGGGTGTAAGTGGGTTTATAAAATTAAATATAAATCTAACGGTGAAATAGAGAGGTATAAGGCTAGGCTTGTTGCTAAGGGGTTTAGTCAAAAGGAAGGCATTGACTTTTTTGATACGTTTTCTCATGTTGTTAAAATGGTTACAGTTAGGTGTGTGTTATCTATGGCTGTTCACTTTAATTGGGAAACATATCAACTTGACATTAACAATGCCTTTTTATATGGTGACCTTAATGAAGAAATTTATATGTGCTTGCCTGATGGTTATAATTCTTCGTCCGAGTCTAAAGTTTGTAAATTAAAAAAATCTTTGTATGGATTGAAACAAGCTCCTCGGATGTGGAATGAGAAACTTGTGTCCGTTCTTGTTGATCTTGGTTTCAAACAAAGCAAGTGTGATCATTCCATGTTTGTTATGACAAAAGACACGTTTTTATTGTCCTTCTTGTCTATGTGGATGATATTATTATAACTGGTAATTGTTTAAAACAAGTTAATGACATCAAAATTTTACTCAAATCAAAGTTTTTTATAAAAGATTTGGGAAAATTACAATATTTTCTGGGCATTGAAGTTGTAAGAAACTCAACTGGCTTATGTTTAACCCAAAGGAAATACTGCTTAGATTTGCTTGCTGAATTTGGAATGACTGGTTGTAAACAAGTCAGTTGTCCAATCGAGGTAAATCATGTTTTATCTCATCTGTGTGAGAAAGATAATCAACCCTTAACAAATATAACAGTTTACCAAAAACTTGTTGAAAAATTGATCTATCTCTCCCACACGAGACCAGATATAGCATACTCTGTGCATTATCTTAGCCAATTTATGCATTCGCCTACGCAAGCTCATTTCAAAATTGCCTTACGTCTTTTAAGATACTTAAAAGGTGCTCCCGGAAAAGGAATTCTGTTTAAAAAAGGAGATTCTTTAAATATAAAAGCTTTTTCTGATTCGGACTGGGCTAAATGCCTAAGCTCTCGAAAATTTGTTACTGGTTTTTATGTGTTTTTAGGAAGTAATATTGTTTCATGGAAAAGTAAAAAACAGTCCACCGTCTCAAGGTCTTCTGCTGAGGCAGAATACCGATCCATGTGTGCTGCTACATGCGAGATTATTTGGATCTCAAACCTTTTAAGGGAATTGAAAGTTGATACTAAGCTTCCGGTCCAGCTGTGTTGTGATAATACGGAGGCCATTTCCATTGCTGCCAACCCTGTCTTTCATGAGCGTACCAAACACTTTGAGGTTGACCTTTTCTTTTTACAAAAAAAATTGCTAAGGAATTATTCGAACCGTTGGTGTTAAGTCAGAGGATCAAGCTGCTGATGTCCTTACCAAAGGTCTATCTCCTGGCCCTCACGAAAAGGTTTGTCAACTTCTCAACATCTCTGATTGCTTCAAATATTGAATTGAGGGGGTGTTAAAATATTACAGTTCTATATTTTATGCTTTTATCTTTTCTAATATTTTTCCTTTCTTTTTTCTTTTGAGTCTTGCTGGGCTAGTGTTCGGTTGGGCATATATGCTGTTGGGCTCAAATCTGGTTGCTGATGGGTTGCTCCTGTGCGCGTGAACCCTACAGATTTGTCCCTTTATATTCTGTTATCTTCGGATCCCAGATCACACAACACATTACTCTCTGTTTCTTAAACTATTAAATGCAATCATACACAAGGAAAACTTTCATATCATAGTGTTAAAATATTACATTTCTATATTTTGTGCTTTTATCTTTTCTAATATTTTTCCTTTCTTTTTTCTTTTGAGTCTTGCTGGGCTAGTGTTCGGTTGCGCATATATACTGTTGGGCTCAAGTCTGGTTGCTGATGGGCTGCTCCTGTACACGTGAACCCTACGGATTTGTCCTTTTATATTATCCTGCATTGGGATCCCAGATCACACAACACATTACTCTCTGTTTGCTCTCTGCTACTTCTTTCTGGGTTTCTCTCTAGAACATTCAGATTCGATCCTCGTCTGTTCGACAGTTTTTATATGCAGATTATCTTGTTGATAATCTGCCTTGTCTGAGAGTTGTTTTGTCACGGTGTCTTGTACCGTTTTTCAAATTATTCATGTATTAAAAGACTTCTACATTACTTTAGTAATTTGATAAAGTTTTGGTTGATATCGTGTTGTTCACATGGTATCAAAGCCATAATTGGCTCTTTTGGGTTTATACCTTCCGCTGCTGTTCCCTGCCGAAGAACAGATCTGTGTAGATCTGTAATTGTGCTGAGGATTTAGGGATCTTGGTGGTACAAGTTGCATCCGCCGATTCCGTTCATCTCCTTGGTTCCTTGGAATTCGCGGCAAACCAACATAATTCCTTTGGTATTCTTTCTTATAATCAGTTCCTTGTAACCCTAAGTGAAGGTTACAAGTCTGATTGCTGGAGTTATACGCACCCACTGTGAGATTGTTCTTTCTCTCCTTACTTTATTTTTAATTTGCATCATAGTGTCTGTGAGTTTAGGCATATTGATACCGGGTTTAGAAAGACAGGAATGATTATTGGGACACAGAGAGGGTTCACTCTGTTGCATTCGTTGTGTGTTATTCTTGTCCTGTGTCAAAGCTCCCTGAATATTGTCTGCGGAGGCACCTTGAGTGATGAACCTCTGATCGGACCGCTGTTCAGGCTTCGCTTTTTTTTAAATGTGTTGTGTCTTCTGGTTGTGTATTACCTGGCTTGATTGTTTCCCTGTCTGACCCTTTATTCTGTTTTTTATATATATCACCTAGTGTTACTCTTTGACTATTTGCTATGTCTGGTGGTACTGTGGTTAATACTGATAATGTGACTAGTGCTACTTTGATTAGTAAAATTGATGCTGGTGATCCATTGTTTCTTCATCCTAGTGATTCTATAAATCTGTCTATTGTTAGTGTTAAACTTAAAGGATCAGAAAATTATAGAATTTGGTCAAATGCTATGTATCCTGCTCTTCAGGTTAAAAATAAAATAGGCTTTGTTGATGGTACTTGTTCTAGATCTACATCCGATGAGGTTTTGGGTAGGCAATGGGATAGGTGCAACTCTATTGTGCTTACTTGGATTCTTAACTCCGTATCTGAGGAATTATATCTTGGTCTTGTTTATTCTAAAACCGCTTCAGATGTGTGGAAAGACTTAAAGGATACTTATGATAAGATAGATGGGTCTGTTGTGTTTAATATGTATCAAAGGATTAACTCCTTTAGTCAAAATGGCATGCCTATTTCTGAATACTATCATAAATTGAATTGTATGTGGAAGCAATTAGACCAGTTACTTGCTTTACCAGCCTGCTCTTGTGATGCATCCAAACAGTTTAACGACTTTAATCATCTTATTAAGCTTATGCAGTTCTTAATGGGTCTTGATAGTTCCTACCAGTCTGTAAGAACAAATTTATTAACTAGAGAAACACTTCCCTCTGTGAAGGATGCTTTTTCAGTCATCTCTAGAGAAGAATCTCACCTTCTCTCCAAAAATATTTTTGACAAAACTCCTAATAACCCTGTTGGTTTTTCTGTTAAACTAGTCAAGTTATGGATTCAAGAAAAAAAATAATAATAGAACTCCTAACCCTAATCTCAAATGTTCTCATTGTAATAAGACTGGACACATATTGAGAAGTGTTTTGAACTTGTTGGCTATCCTTCTTGGATGAAGTCAAAACCTGGTGGGAACAAGGGTAACAAGGTTAGCAATAACGTTACTGCTGATACTACTGATACAACTTCTGCTATGAGTTCTTTGTCCAATGATCAGATAGCCCAGTTGCTTAGTCTGTTTAATGATAAACCTAAGGGTGATTCTCAGAATAGTGGATTTGCTGGTATGTGCGCTAATCCTGTTTGTCTGAATAGTTTTGTGAATCTGTCTTCAAAACCTATTTGTGATTTCAAACCTGCTTTTTGTTTTTCGAATTTTATCAACAATGGAAAAAAGGTAGGATGGATTGTTGATTCTATGCCAATAAACACATGGTAATGACGGATGAGTATCTAATTAATCAAAAGGATGTAACTGAATTTAATATCAAAGTTAAACATCCCAATGGCACGAGTGCCATGGTAACTAAAATTGGTGATATTAAATTAAGTGACAAGGTCATTCTATATGATGTGTTTGTCGTGCCTGATTATTGTGTAAATTTAATCTCCGTTCATAAACTTGCTAGAGATTGTAAGCTCATTGTTTCTTTTGATGAACAAACTTGCTATATTCAGGACTCTCAAACGAAGAAAGTCCAGGTGACTGGTAGCCAGTCTGATGGTCTATACTTCTGTGGTAGTTCTTATGTTTCAAATAAGGTTTGTAACTCTAGTTGTGATATTAATCTTT
The DNA here is from genome assembly GCA_947069175.1 of Scalesia atractyloides. NCBI lineage: Eukaryota > Viridiplantae > Streptophyta > Magnoliopsida > Asterales > Asteraceae > Scalesia > Scalesia atractyloides. The sequence continues at coordinate 5,021,728 of CAMTDV010000002.1, read as the reverse complement.
GGCATGCTAGGTTAGGCCATCCTGCTGAACCTGTCTTGCATATTCTTAAAAATGATCTGAACTTTAAAACTGGTGCTAAATTGGATCCTTGTGAAACATGTCATAGAGCTAAACAGCATCGGGAACCTTTCCCTTTAAGTGACCATAAATCTAAAGCATTAGGAGATCTTGTTCATCTTGATGTTTGGGGTCCGTATAGAGTCCAAAGTAGGGATGGTTTTCGATACTTTCTTACTGTTGTTGATGATTACTCTAGAGCTGCGTGGGTATATCTCATGAAGTCAAAGGATGAAGTGTTTTACAATATTAAAGGTTTTTATAATTTACTTAAAACTCAGTTTAGTAAATCTAGCAAGATCTTTAGGAATGACAATGGTACTGAATTTATAAATAAACAAATGAGTAGTTTTTGTTATGAAAATGGGATTATACATCAGGCTTCATGTGTTCACACTCCACAGCAAAATGGGGTAGTTGAGAGAAAGCACAGCATTTGTTGAATGTAGCTAGAACTTTACTCTTTCAAGGTGGTTTTCCCATTAAATTTTGGTCCGAGTGTATTCTAACTGCTTCTTATTTAATTAACAGGACACCTTCATCTATTTTGAGTGGAAAGTCTCCATATGAACTTGTGTTTGGTTTTACTCCTATTCTAGGTCAACTTAGGGTTATAGGCTGTCTTTGTTTCAGCACTGTGTTAAATAACTCCGATAAGTTTACAACGCATGCAGAAAAATGTGTTTTGGTTGGATATTCAAATGAAAAAAGAAGGTACAAACTTTGGAGTTTAGATCAAAAAATGATGTTATTTTCTAGGGATGTTAGGTTTTATGAAACTGTGTTCCCTTTTAAAGAAAGAAAACATTTTCAGATCTGGGTATTCCTACTGAAGTTAACACCCTAAATTTTTTTAATTTATCTGATTTAAACTTCACTCAAAGACCCCAAGTTGACCCAACTCCCGATGATGAGAATACACAAATAAACACTTCAACAGGTCATGGGTCTGAGCAGTCTGAAACTGATTCAGAGATTGCTTTAGGCATGGCTAATAATCAGCAACCAAGCAATATAGAATCAAATTCAGACATGGCTGAGCATGACACTGAACATGAAGACAATATTAATTCTGAGGGAGATATTGGTGAACAAACTAACACGGTTTTACGGAGATCCTCTCGAAACATTAAATTTCCCTCTAAACTTGATGATTTTATAGTTGACGGGAAAGTTAAATATGGTTTAGAAAAAGTCTTAAACTATGCTAATTTGTCTCCTGAAAGTTTTTTGCTTTGCTTCTGTGTTAAATAAAAGTTGTGAACCTAAAAATTATTTTGAAGCTAAAAATGATGCTAATTGGGTTGATGCTATGAACGTAGAACTTGAAGCCTTACATAGCAATAAAACTTGGAAGATTGTGGACCTACCACTTAATAGGAAAGCTATTGGGTGTAAGTGGGTTTATAAAATTAAATATAAATCTAACGGTGAAATAGAGAGGTATAAGGCTAGGCTTGTTGCTAAGGGGTTTAGTCAAAAGGAAGGCATTGACTTTTTTGATACGTTTTCTCCTGTTGTTAAAATGGTTACAGTTAGGTGTGTGTTATCTATGGCTGTTCACTTTAATTGGGAAATATATCAACTTGACATTAACAATGCCTTTTTATATGGTGACCTTAATGAAGAAATTTATATGTGCTTGCCTGATGGTTATAGTTCTTCGTCCGAGTCTAAAGTTTGTAAATTAAAAAAATCTTTGTATGGATTGAAACAAGCTCCTCGGATGTGGAATGAGAAACTTGTGTCCGTTCTTGTTGATCTTGGTTTCAAACAATGCAAGTGTTATCATTCCATGTTTGTTATGACAAAAGACACGTTTTTATTGTCCTTCTTGTCTATGTGGATGATATTATTATAACCTGTAATTGTTCAAAACAAGTTAATGACATCAAAATTTTACTCAAATCAAAGTTTTTTATAAAAGATTTGGGAAAATTACAATATTTTCTGGGTATTGAAGTTGTAAGAAACTCAACTGGCTTATGTTTAACCCAAAGGAAATACTGCTTAGATTTGCTTGCTGAATTTGGAATGACTGGTTGTAAACCGGTCAGTTGTCCAATCGAGGTAAATCATGTTTTATCTCATCTGTGTGAGAAGGATAATCAACCCTTAACAAATATAACAGTTTACCAAAAACTTGTTGGAAAATTGATCTATCTCTCCCACACGAGACCAGATATAGCATACTCTGTGCATTATCTTAGCCAATTTATGCATTCGCCTACGCAAGCTCATTTCAAAATTGCCTTACGTCTTTTAAGATACTTAAAAGGTGCTCCCGGAAAAGGAATTCTGTTTAAAAAAGGAGATTCTTTAAATATAAAAGCTTTTTCTGATTCGGACTGGGCTAAATGCCTAAGCTCTCGAAAATTTGTTACTGGTTTTTATGTGTTTTTAGGAAGTAATATTGTTTCATGGAAAAGTAAAAAGCAGTCCACCGTCTCAAGGTCTTCTGCTGAGGCAGAATACCGATCCATGTGTGCTGCTACATGCGAGATTATTTGGATCTCAAACCTTTTAAGGGAATTGAAAGTTGATACTAAGCTTCCGGTCCAGCTATGTTGTGATAATACGGCGGCCATTTCCATTGCCGCCAACCCTGTCTTTCATGAGCGTACCAAACACTTTGAGGTTAACCTTTTCTTTTTACGAGAAAAAATTGCTAAGGAATTATTCGAACCGTTGGTGTTAAGTCAGAGGATCAAGCTGCTGATGTGCTTACCAAAGGTCTATCTCCTGGCCCTCACGAAAAGGTTTGTCAACTTCTCAACATCTCTAATTGCTTCAAATATTGAATTGAGGGGGGTGTTAAAATATTATAATTCTATATTTTATGCTTTTATCTTTTCTAATATTTTTCCTTTCTTTTCTTTTGAGTCTTGCTGGGCTAGTGTTCGGTTGGGCATATATGCTGTTGGGCTCAAGTCTGGTTGCTGATGGGCTGCTCCTGTATGCGTGAACCCTACAGATTTGTCCCTTTATATTCTACTGCCTTGGGATCCCAAATCACACAACACATTACTCTCTGTTTGCTCTCTACTACTTCTTTCTTGGTTTCTCTCTAGAACATTTAGATTCGATCCTTGTCTGTTCGACAGTTTTTATATGCAGATTATCTTGTTGATAATCTGCCTTGTCTGAGAGTTGTTTTATCACGGTGTCTTGTACCGTTTTTCGTATTATTCCTGTATTAAAAGACTTCTATATTACTTCAGTAATTTGATAAAGTTTTGGTTGATATCGTGTTGTTCACACATAGGTACCAACAGATCCAAAGTCAGGTACAAGTCTTTCAACATAACATAAGTATCTAGAAACATAAAACAGTAAAACATGATGCTAGTCACGGGAAGTAGGGTAGCCCTCACTCCAATGCCACAACCATCCTCACGATCTCCCAGACGATCTAACTTTAACTTGATGTAAATACTAAAAGTCGGCTACATTGAATGAGTTCTAGTATGTAAAACAATAACATACTTTATAAACTTAGATAAAGAAAGATTAAACTTTAACCTTTATATTTAGAAAGAAGGTGACTTTCACCTCATGAGTGATCCACATCAATTCCATCATGTTTCCATACAGATGTTGGTGGCCTCGAAGTTCACTACCCTATCAAGTGCGCATAGTGAAGTTAGATTTGGAAACCGTGGAGGTAACAACCCTATCATATACTCACAATGAAATAAAACTTGCATGTCCAAGATGTAATTACCCTGTCTTATGCATACAATTAAGTAAGATATAGCGGCCCAGATGTAACCACCCTATCATGAACTCACAATGTACCAAGGTTCATGACCAAGAACAACAAATAAGACTTAGCAGCCCCAAGGTAACTACTCCTTACATTTATCATTAATTATAGCTTTATCTTTCTTTACATATATTAAACGATCATTTTTAATATTACATTAATTAACTGAAACTTTTCATGATAACATTGTGGCTAAAAGCCAAGAATATTTCATTTCCTTAGACATTACTTTTCTTTAACATTTGTTTCTTTCTTATAATTATTTACTGAATATGCATATCACCCTAAAACTATCTTAAAAGAAGGGTTAGAACTCACATGTAGATTTTGCTTTTACTATCTATACATTGGTTGATCGTAACCATTAGACAACTATGTCTACATGGTCAAGGGTTTATATGCAGAAAATGTTATATCTCGTGCACAAACAAATTAGCTAAGTACAATTCTCGCACATGCGAATCATGTGAAAAGTAAAGTTTTAAAACAAGACTCCCATGCGAAATATTCGAATTCTTGAATGCTTGGTCATGCAATATCTACCATGCGAGAATTATCTATATGAATACTACCATGCGAAATGTATGTCATACGTATTTATACCATGCAAAATCTAAACTTCACATACAAGACTAATCATATGAGGACCACCACACAAATACTATCATGTGAATATTGGTATACGAATCATATCATGCAAAACTGCTATTGTGAGAAGTAGGTGTGTTCTTCTTCGTTGAAACCCTATAAGAGCTGCAATGGCAGCTATCACTAGCCAAATTTGAAAACACAAAAAGATTCTAACTTTTTCTTGAAACACGTCCAAATACTCGTAAAACAAACTCCCGTGCATAAACTATCAACAATACAAGATCTTTTTGTAATAACCTTACCTTTATCATTGTCTAGACAAATGCTGAGATTTGTTTATTTGAAATCTCCCCTTCTTTGGCGAAAATGATAACACACTCCTGATGTCTCGGATTGTAGTCCTTTATACAAAACCATGTTTTCCTTGCAAAAACCTTAGAAGAACTTGAATAAAATGGTGACCCTCTCTCACTAGCTCTTTCTCTCTCTAGATGTTTTGGTATCGGAAAGTTGGAATGAGGGGAGGCGGCTAAGAAGTCCCTTTTGTTCATTGATGCAATACCAAATCCATACTTTATTCATATCTGGGATGTTACATACGAAGGGTTAAACCAGTGTTATAACAATTCCTCGAAATCATTACAACAAATTGTCTAATATGTATAATAGTGCCTCAAACTTTCCATTTTGATTATGTAAGTAGTTTTTGTAACGTTCCGTATTTTCTGTTTCATTTTCAATTTATCGTAATTCATATGTCAAATTCAATTCTTGTAATTCCGAGACTTTGATCATAATGGAAATCATATTTTACATCATACTTGAACAATTATTCTTGCATTATACGCAAACAATCACAAAATACGCATTTATATTTAAAAATGAGTCATACATCAAGAATATATTTTCTCGGAAATATATATAAACATATTCACACATTACACATGCTTATATACACCTTAAAAGGCCTAAAATATACCTAACTATGTAATTATAGCATGAAATAACACACAACCCAACAACAGGACTAAAAGTGAGATTTTTGATTTTTTTTAGGTCTTACCGACCGCAAGACCAAAGGTCTTACGCTCCGCAAGGACCTAGTCTGGTAGACTCCATTTCAGCGAGAATTTTGTCATTTTTGAACCTTCTCCCCACTCCAACTCCCAACTACCTTCATTTGAACCCAAACCCTAATATCCACTTATAAATACACCTTCTCCACAGCTCCTAATCCTTTAAACACCTTCAAACACACTCTCAAATCCTCTCAATTTCCTAAGAATTCAAGCGTTGGCATATTGTTCTTAAGTTCAAAATAATAAGTTTTGAACTCATTTTCTCTTATTTTCTTCTTGTTTCTTGCTTTACTCCTACTTGGAAAACCTCTAGGAGTGTTACCATAAGTTTACCAAGGTAAACCAAGTTGGTACATTACCATTTTGAGGTCTAAGTTGGGTGTTTTTTCTTAAAACTTTCGTACGTGTTCATCTTGTACCTTGCTTCTTGGATTTCTTTGCACCAAACCAAGTTACCAACAAGTTCTATAGTTGGAAGACTTGTGTTGAGGTATGAATTCAAAAACTTTGAGGTCATATACATCCATTTTCATACAATCTAAGTCACCAAGTAACTTTCAAGTAAATAAAGTGAACAAACTATACCAAGTTTCCAATCATAACCATATTTGGAAGTACTCCTCTAGTTGAACTCACTTGGTTACATGGTGAATTAGAAGAGTTAGTTTATGTTCTTCATATTATTCAGGACCATCCGAATCATCCTTGTGGTGATTATTGTGCAATGGTGAACATCATGAGGTTAGTGGATTACCCTACCTCTAATATATGACATAGTATACTTATTAATAACATCAACTGAGACCATGGTTGAATGTTAGACCTTAAGGTGGAACTTATCTTAGTGTTGGACTCCTTGTTTTGGACTTCCAATGAGTATGACACTTATGAAAAACACTAACAAAAAATGGTGTCCAAATGAGTATCCAAACAAAGATAAATTTTATGTATTTTCCTATTTATAAATTCCAAAATACATTTTCTATCATCAAACTCCATAAACTCACACACCTTTGTTTCTCGTTTTACGGTAACTTTGGTGCTCCAACCTTCAAACTCGTTCAACTCGCTTTTGTGAAATATCTTCGCAAACCGTGAGTATACTTGACCCATTTTACGCTTTAAATCACTTTGGGTTGTAACATGTATCATTATTAAATTCACTTCGGTGATAAGATTACGCTAGTTGACACTTTGGTTTGATTTATAGTTGATGCATGCTAGTATGTTCATATAACATAGTGTACAATTAACATCTGGATTTGAGACATTTTTATACTTATGCTACGTAGAAAAAACTTGTGTGCTCACCGACCTTTTTGTGTTGACGGATACTTTATATACATGTTGTAGGAAATTTTTGATGATACACGAGAAATCAACTTAAGGTGTTAATCAGAAACGCACCCGAATTTTGTTTATGTATTTCTTTCGTATTTGGTCATGTTGATCCCAAGTTGTTGTAATTTCTTTTTAGACAATCTATCTTTGGAAGTTATGAAATGAAACAAAATTTGATATCTTAATTTATTGTCACAAATAGTATGTTATGACGCTTTGAAGAATCTCGTTCGTCTCGCCTTGATGTTTCTGCCATCGGTTGGAGTATGACAGTTTTGATCAAGCCGAACGTTAGTATATTATACGAGTGTACTATTTTAGCGCTATAGGATTGACACTCCATCCCAATCCTTTGATCTATTTAGGCGTAGTTTAGGGATGATTGAAACTGACACAACTAAAAGGTTGTCCATTTTATGTTGAACTCCCCACAACCAAAGGTTATCCATTGTATGATGGGTTCCTCACAACAAGTCAACAAATGTTAGAATGCCCACTAGTATCATATAGTCTGCCACTATTTGTTTACTTTCGTTTACAATATCATATGAATTGAACACAACTGGCATATAATTTATGATGGTTAAACTTTATGTTCTCACCAACTTCTTTGAAATTGACATTTGATTTTCACGTGTTTCAGGTGGGAATGTTTGATGCTTTACAAAATGCTATCATATAGGGCTCTTGGGAATTGCCTTAGTTTAAATTAATATGGAACAATGTTTTATTTGTATTTGGTTTTGGACAACTTTTATGTTGTCTGGGTATTTGAATTTAATTAATATAATATTTAAACTTTGAATTAGTCGTCACGTGCTATGGACAATCTATAATATGTGATGCCCCGACGTTTCCGTCGTCGTTTGAGAACTTGGGATGTTACACAAACAACTCGAGCAATACTGACCACATGTTCCTAGTGGATTCAATACCTGACTTAATATAGCTACCTAGGTTAATTGGGCTGGTGCATGATCAGAATGACATGGTTATGATGCGTGGTCGAAAACCAGTGTTCTCTTATGTTTAAGTTGATGTGTTTACGTAACTTTTAGTTTCGAATAGCCTACTTTTGATTGGATTTGTGTTTTGTAGGTCTAACGGAGTTTAAGAAGCTATTTGCATCGGGATGGAAATCGGGTCAACCGGGAGCGAGAATGGCAAAAATAGAAAAACAGGAGTTGGAGGCACCGTCGCCGACGCCCTCCTGACCGTCGGTGATGCTCTGTAGTTATGCAGTCGGAAGAAAAGGTCCGTAGACAGTAGATTTGACCGTCGGAAGAAATCAGGGAAACTAAGGGCCGTTGCCGACGCCACCTTTGGCCATCGCCGACGACCTCTTCTGCACCAGAACGTGAATTTTTGATTTCCAACGTTTGGGGACGGGTATAACACGTTGTTTTGACCATTTTTCAAGGAGTTACGAGTTTCATGAGTTTGAAACAACTTCTTGGAGCCAAGAACTCATCCATTTTCACGATTCTTTCACACAAATCATCGAATCCATTAACTTCAATCCTAACCCTAATTCCCCACCACCAACATCATCATCATCAATCCATTGTTCATCATCATTCATCCTAAACCCTTATTATCATCTCCATCACATTCGAAGCTTCAAGATGTTCAAAGTCAAGAGTTCACAAATCATTAATCGTGTTCCGTTCATCATGAGCGGCTAATTCTCGCGGGTTTCACCCAGTGTAGATTTTTGTAAGGATTCTAGGGTTTGCTACTTGCTTGATATTTGGTTTATGACAAATTGAATTACATTTGAATCATTAGATAATTGTCTTATGTTTGTATTTAATTTACGAATTGTCGAGTGAGTTATGAAATTTGACTTCCTGAAATGAATATGCGTATTTATGCCTTGTCTTTTGATAGGATTTGCTTGTCCGAGGTAACGAAGTGCATTGTGGTCCGTTGTCTATGACGTTGATAGCAATTGGCACTTAGCATTATGATTCTAAAACCGTTAATGAACTAATTCAATTGAACCAAATTAAAATATGTAGTAACCTTAGGTCCGAACGATTGTTGAACTGGGTGTGAACCTTGTTCTCAAATATTGTTTAAAATTGTTAATTAAGTTTTCGTGCAATTATTCAAGTTTTAGTAGTTAAGTTATCAAAACAAACTTGTTGGTTCATTCCGACACTCTTTCAAACAAACAAACATTCAAATTAACAACACAACAAGCTTCATAAATTGTGACAAACCGTTAAAATCAACCGTGTCCATCGCAAACCACAAACTCTTCGTGGTTCGACCCCGTACTACCACTAACTCATAGTTATAGTAAATCGGGTATATAAATATTATCTTTGACCGGGGCGCGACACTCTGATCAGGTTATCACCAAGCACCACCGGAAACCTACAACTGATCAAACCACCGCTCACTACCTTTGATGAAACCAACCAACCGTGACTACCGTTAATCACAAAAGATGCCCGTATGTACTAATAAAGCCAAATGAAACAACAACATATAACAAGTACCATAATCCACTTCAAAGTCAGTAATCTAATGCCGAGCAACCGAAACAAGCCGCCTCTTTATTAAAACACCGTTTGAATGAATACTAGCTTTACTAACAGAATTAAAACTAGCAACATCACCATTATTCCGCTTGGACATAGAAGTATCAAGTTGGTAGGTCAATAAGGGTTAAACTGTTTGTTCTTCCCGAAAGCTTCACATCAACTTGATCAAGGATCTAAGATTAATCATCAAACCCAAAACTACTGATAAGAAATTCTAGAAGCATATAAAAAACAGGGTGTTCAGTAGTTTCATAAATCCAACACTTTACAAGAGTATGGAGTTGCTTAAAAGGAAATCCTATCATGTCATGTATTTAAAGGTCTGATGAATCATGTGTTGATTAAGGTTTAAGGATTAAAATTTTTTCACATCTCTCACTTGTCTATGAATAGAAACAAGATCCTCTTCTCTTCTAAAGAGGTCCAAAGAGTTGCCGCCAATCTTCCCTAACCCTGAAATTGTGCGATCCCAAGCACTCAAGAATTTAAAAGATGTGATGATCATTTTCAGATACATTTTCTCTAAGATCAGGATGGATGACCATGATGAGGAAAATAAATGTCCAAGAGCTATACTTGAAGCAAAATGTTTACAAGACTTTCATCATCAATAAAGAATAAAAGACATGCAAATAAGTGTGATTTTGGCATCAATGGATCTAGGGGAGATTGTTAGGTTATGCAAGATTTGTTTATCATGAAAGCCAATACCTAAAGGAACCATCTTCCTTAGCCTTTGAAATAAGAATTCTACAAACATTCAAGTACTAGAAATTCCCCCTTGAAAGCTTTAGAAACAACCACCAAATAGTTAGAAAAGAACTAATGGGATCAAAAGAACTGGAAGACCAAGTCAAAGTGCTGAAATGTGAAAGAGCTTGTCAACAAGTCAACAGCTGAAGACTAAAGTGTTGGAAACCAAAGTACTGGACTCTTCAAGTAGTTTGGTTTCCTAACAATTTATTTTTTTATTTTTAGTAGTTTAGTCTTTTCAGTAGTTTTAGTCTTTTCAGTAGTTTTAGCTTTCGGTCCAGCAGTTTTGCTGCAAACTGCTGACAATTACACCTTTGTTGGGTCACTTTTATGGTGACGTCACAAGCAGTTCTCTTTTTTATAAATGCAAAAATACACTGATGTAATTTGTTAACTCTTACAACTGAATATCTCAGATCATAGAATCTAGAGAGAGAAAGGCTAACCTAAGAGAGAGAGAGAGAGAGAGAGAGAGTTCACCTGGTTAGGAGGAGTGCATTTTGTATTATGATGTATTGCTGAAAACAGTAATGAGAAATCCTTAAACAATCATTCCTTATAAATCTAGTTATTGCTTTGATTGATTTGTTTATTATTAATTTGTACTAAGGATCTTTTGAATGGTTAAACATTTTTTATGTAAAACACACACAAGTACACACTCTCAGATCTAACATTGTGAGAATCCACACAGGCTTCTAGAACATAGATGATGGAATTGAATGCTTAAGACTTAGGTTTACAATAGCAAATTTGAAGATGATAAGCTAGGGTTTTGGTGAAGATGATGAAGGCTGTTTTATATTTGAAAATTATTTTGATTTATAGTATATTATTTTATCTTTTGTTTTTACCTTTTTAACTTTAATTGGTAAAAGGACAAAAATACCCTCACATGATTTGTATGTGATCCCAGTTAACAATTAAAATAAACAAAGTTACCGTTAAGGTTGTAACATGCACCAATAAATAAACATATAGGATGCTTAGCATTATTTTTTTTTAACCTAAAAGTTAACTTTGAAATTTTAAGCATACATAAAAGATGATGTATTTTGTATTATGATGTATTGCTGAAATCAGTAATGAGAAATCATTGGACAATCATTCCTTACAAATCCAATTATTGCTTTAATTGATTTGTTTATTATTAACTTGTATTAATATCTTTTGACTGGTTAAACATTTTTTTTTATCAAAAACACATACAAGCACACACTCTAAGATCCAAAATTGTGAGAATTCGCTTAGACTTTTAGAATGTCGGTGATGGAATTCTATGTTTAAAACTTAGGTTTATAGTAATAAATTTGAAGATGATAAGCTAGGGTTTTGGTGGAGATGATGAAGGTTGTTTTAAATTTAAAAGTTATTTTTATTTATAGTTTATTATTTTATCTTTTATTTTTACTTTTTTTAGTTTTAATTGGTTAAAGGACGAATATACCCTCACATGATTTGTATGTGATCTGAGTTAACAATAAAAATAAACAAAGTTAGCGTTAAAGGATGTAACATACAATAATAAATAAACATAAAGGATGCTTATCATGATTTTTAAACCTAAAAGTTACATTTGAAATTTTAAAATACGATGTATTTTGTAATTTTATAAAATGGTTGTATAAATATGTAAGAATATTGTGGCATTTAAGTTTTAAATCATGCCGCTATCTTTCATTGATTGAAATACTTTCCGACTGAAAGACCAAAATAAAAACGACAAACCATTTTATACTATTGTTTCATCATAGCATCTAGTCATTCATAATAACATATAATTTAAAATCATCACTTATTGTATAAATCCCCTCTATTATTAGCTTTCTTAGACATGAAGTGTGCGTCTCTTTGCCCCTCTCCCTTTATGTATACATGTTTTGCGTCTGCAACAGAAAAGACAGACATCGGTAACACATAACATGTTAATATTTTTAATAAAATAATATAGAATAATATCATACTCAAATTAAAGATAATAAAATACTTTTTTTATTATATATATATATATATATATATATATATATCTTTCTAAAGGAAATATATTAACATATGAAATAGTTATGACCGTTAATTTTTTAGAGGTATTTGGTTTTAAAGTCAACCGTATATTTTAATGGATTGCATCATATGATTTAAAAATTGCACATTATATAAAACTACCTTTTTGTTCTTATATATATATATATAATATATATATATATATAGGGTAGGGTTCCAGAATGAACACTAGGTTGAGAGTGAACTGTGTAAACTAATCTGGACCATTGGATGATATCATCTAGATATTTTTAAACAATAGCCAGATTGTAATTATGATATTGTAACTCTCTTTTAAATTAATTGACAGAAGGGTATTTGTGTCTTTTGTAAATTTCATTTATTAAACAATATAATCAAAATTCCTAAAATCTTGCTAGTTTCCGTATATACAAGATACACATGTGTACAGTCTCGATAGTATCAGTTTATACAAGATACACATATGTTAGTTTATACACATGTGTATAGTCTCGTTAACTATCAATTTATACATGATACACCGCTGTTAGTTTATACACATGTGTACATTCTCGCTAACTATCAGTTTATACAAGATACACAGATGTTAGTTTATACAGATGTGTACAAACTTTTGATACATCTGTGTATTTTATAGTCCACGACCTAGTTCCGTTAGGAGTTTCATATACGGTTTGAATCCGGAAGGGACAGTTGGTGTCCAGTACCTAGTTCCGTTAGGAGGTTCATATATGTTATTAGCAACTGATTCTACACGAGTTTAAAATAATAGAGAAGTAATTAAAAATGTGCAAGAGAGAGAGAGAATTAATAGATGAGAATATTAAGAGATTATAATTAAGAGAGAGAAAAAGAGAGAGTTAATATCAATCTTATCATTTTAATCTAAAAAATTAATCAATGGTCACGATTAGTTCACTCAGTTCATTTCAAAAAGTTGTTCACAAATGATCCTAATTTATATATATATATATATATATATATATAATCAAATACCATTGGGTTTGATTGCCCAATGAGAGAAACAAAACTTCTAGGATCGCCTAAATTGGTGAGGTCATGGGTTCAAGTCTCACAAGGAGTATAGATAAAATTTGCATTAAAAAAAAAGTAAATAAAAAATTTATAATGTTAACAATTTTCATATCTAATTGAGGTATTTGAATTTTTTATTTTTTGAAAACTGTTAAAAAAATCATTGAAATGTATCACTGAAGCCTGTCTGATGTACTTCAACGAAAAGTAAGGTTTACAAATGTAGGTCCCTAAAACACATATAAGGATTGATCACTTCAAGTCACACGTACGTATGAAGTACGAAATCCAAGACACGAATGTTTGAACGTATTGTAAAATAACATACATGTGAATAACTTGCTTTTCTATTACTTGGAAGTGAGAATACCATGATTATAGAAATCACACTTCTCCCCACTCTCCAGAAAACTAATGCCAAAACACTACACAAAATGACCCAAGTACACTTACTTATAGGGCCTGACTTAGTGCACAATCATCACCATCTGCGCCAACTTGCATTGGGGCAGTTGATGACAACTACGCCATCATGTCCAACTGTGTCAGAATGCTCCGGCGTAATTGTTCTTAAGTGTGCGCTAGCATTTAGCAATTACAAAACACTTTCAATACAGAGACTATACAAAAATCTACTAAACTATTATATCAATACCTATCAAGTCTTCGTTACTAAGTACTGCATCCACACTAATTATTCATCGGTAAACCCTCGATGATTATTGAAGGATAGCCTAAACCAGAAAAAAAAAGAAACTTTCACTGTTGAATCATTGACGAACCACTTTCCGATGAGCATTCTCTCGACAATCCGTTGCTAATTATAGAAATAAAGTTTCGGATAACATTCCTGTCTAGGGTTTCACGCGTTTGTCAGCGTGAACCATTCTTCAACTTTTTCTCATATCACTAATTTTAAAGATACGATTTTGGATAAGCTTTCCGCCTAGACACTTCTAGCTTTTGATGGTGGGAACCCTTTCCCATGAATTTTCCTTAGTATTCCAACCAAAATAGTATCGGTAAATGATAACTAGACAACCGTTGTTTTTCAATGTACTTTTCTTTTGTTATTTATATTTATACTCTTTGTTTTCTTGGTAATTAGTTTGGTGGAATTGGTAGTCTAGGAATTAAATGTGTCTAGATTGGATTTGCATCGGATCGTCTGTGTTGGTCCATATTTCTACACGTATGCTCACATTATGTAAAATGAGTTTCCACATGTGTTTAGAGTATGCAGAGCAGACCAAAACCTATGGTGTACACATGTATGCTGATTTCAACACCCTCTTCAAGATGAGGTTGTTTAATGATGGAATGGGTGAGCTCAAAATTTGAATACTTAGTTCTATATATCTAGCTATAAAAGTGATGATTTGGTCACAAGTTCTTCAAGTGAAACATAACTAAAATATATCTCATATGTCACACGATTATTATATGTTTCGGATTACACTATAGTGGATATAGGAACAAGTGGTTTACACTATGGTGGATATAGGAACAAGTTCTGCACATATACTCATAGCTAGGACATATCACATACATCACATTGTTCATTTGGGACAATAATAGAGGAGCGAAGACTCTTACCATATATTGAACATTTGTTAAGCAAAATAAATTGATATGGGTTAATATGTCAAATGAGTTGATTATAAAATATACATAAAAATAACACGGGTAAAGTAAGGTGAGTTACCAAAGCATCTTTGGACTAGGAATATCATGATGTGTAAAATAGTGCTTTCTCCTATAAGGTTGTTATTTTGAGTCTTAATCTACCATGGACTGTTGATTAGCATTAGGATTAGATCGTTGTTGAAAATGAAGTAAGTTTAAGATAAAACAAACGACAAAATAGAAAGCGTAAACAAGTTAAATGTAAAAATGTTTAAAATGATAAAAATCAACGGATAATATTTAATTACCATCTTAGCAATACGATTATTACATAGTAAATTAAAAGAGAAGAAGATGCCAAAAGTTATACACAACATCACAGATATAAAGTAAGGAAATAAAAGGTTGGAAAGAAAATTTTATAAACTTATGAAGATTGATATAGGCCATGGTCCTAGATGCGAAACCCACTCGTGCGGGTAGTAAAGTAGCATTCATGATGTTTCTCTTGTCACTGTTAAAGTAGCAACATTCAGGTCCTACTTGTGTGTCATGTCCAGCAAAGGGCAATCTGTTTTGAGATTTTGTGTAAATGAAGTAACGAACCACTAGTTTTTTTGTTTTGTTGTTGACATATATAGCATAAATACTAGTAAGAAAAACGTAAACCCTGGTTTCTTTTTAAATGGCTTATATAAGTTGTATCAAAACATTAGTGCATGATATAAGACGGAGAGAGAAAAGATGAGAGAGATACACCGAGAGAAAGAGAGGAGCCGTGGTGCGGTAGAAGAACAAGAGTCAGATCCGAAAGTTTGTTGTGCGATCGGGTAGAGGAGAAAAAGAAGCCAAGACGAGCGACAGTCACGGTGGTCTAATAGCGGAATTACTTTTTCAATTATTCTTATTTCACTCATTCGTATTTTATTTCTTAATTTAAAATGCTAATAAAAGTAATGATCTACATTATACATTCATTTTATAATTTCTAAATCCATATTACTTAATTATTTAATGTTGAATTTAATCAACTTGTGTCATACATGAATTTTTATAGTATATAATGTATCACCTAATACAATACTTACACTAAACCCAAAATTTTTTTACAAGTAATCTCATCTCCGATATATCCGTCTCGAACATTTCCCATTTAAAGATCTCTCGGCGGATCCGAGGTGATCTTTTCCCTTCCTCGGTGACATCTTTGTATAACTCTTATTTAGAGGATAATTTGCTTTTCGTTTATGGACAGAATAAAATATTAAAATATATGGGTGATCCGACAAGCTTTGTAATGATGAGTTGGTTAGTTGGTACGGAAGTGAGCAATGATGATGGACGTGAGGTTGCGTTAGGCTGTGTTTCATCCAAACAAACTCTTTAAGTTATCTTTTTAGTTGATTGGATATTTGGTATCAATTAGTGCAGCATTAAATCCCCAACAATATTTTTATAACTTTTTTATCTGGATATATACACGGGAAACTAAATTGCTAAGATATGTAATTATATATTCAAGTGCAATGGTTCAAAGGCTTCTCTGTATTTTTATTGATACAATAAATAATACATAAGACTATATATAGAGCAAGACCCAAAAGATAAAGAAGGAAACAACATATGGACGTAAATATTTTAGCCATCTATGGTGAAGATAAACGAGTAGAATAAGGTAATGATATAATCTCCAATACTCCCTTTCAAGTTGGAGTGTGTAAGTTGATAACACCCAACTGGCCAAGAAGGAAACTAAGTTGAGGAGCTCCCGAGCATTTTGTAAGAAGATCAGCAATTTGTAGTTTTAAATTGATTAAATCGATGTGTAGAGGATGGATTTCTTGAGTTTCGACTCTTTAACGAAGAAAATAACAATCCATTTCTACATGCTTAGTTTGTACTGGATTGTTGTCTATGTGTCTTGTGACTTGATTATCACAAAATAGAGGGGTTGGTCCATCAATGGGAACATCTAACTCGTACAAAAGCCATCGCATCCATAGGACTTCGTTGACAATGGAAGCCATGGAGCGATATTCTGTTTCAGCAGAAGAGCGCAAGATGACCGATTGCTTTTTAGCTTTCTATGAGACCGGTGCACCTTTAGGGAGGAGTAAATATCCTGTTCTAGAGTGCCTTGTAAAAGGACAACCAAGCCAGTCTGAGTCTCAATATGTTGTGGGATTATACCCTCCAGATCAGGGTAAAAGAATGGCTTCCCAATCGTGGCTTTAAGATACCGAAGCTCACGGTGAGTAGCATCTATGTGATTTTGCCCCTTGGGTCGCTACCGAATTGACTTAGAGCATTAACCACGTAGGTGATGTCTGGTCTCGTAGCCAGTAAGTCAAGTAAGCGTCCCACCATACGACAGTATAAACTAGTGTTAACCTTATGCTCGGCTTCTCCCTTATCAAGCTTCAAGTTTGGTTCCCTAGGAAATGAGCTAGGTCGACAACCTATCAGCCCGCAATCTTTAAGAATATCTAGGGTGTACACTCTTTGGCTCAAGAGAAGCCCTTCAAGAGTTTTCGGGCTGCCTCAATGCCAAGAAAGTATTTAAGAGTCCCTAGGTCCTTGATATAGAACTGTTTCTCAAGCTCGTGTTTCATGTGTTGTATTCATTCTTGATTGTTACGAATGATAATAACATTGCCTACGTATATATCAAAACGAAAATGAAACTATTTTCTTGTTTATGAGTGAAGAGAAAGTAATCAGATTTGCATTGTTTGATGCCCTAGTTGAGAGGAGACATGGTGAACTTGTGATACCAATTCCGTGAGGCTTGTTTAAGCCCGTAGAGTGATTTTTGTAACTTGCAAACCCGAGTTTCTTTGTCCCTAGAGAATCCTTGTGGAATATTTATGTAAACCTCCTCATCTAAATCTCCATGTAGAAATGCCTTGTTCACATCCAATTCTTCTTTACGACTACGGCTAGAAGAGTTCTAATTGTTACGAGCTTAGCTATCAGAGCAAACGTATCATGATAGTCAACTCCTTCCTGTTTTGTAAATCCCTTCACAAGAAGGCAAGCTTTATAACGTTCCACTTCCCCATTTGGTTTATAATTCACTTTATAGACCCATTTCAAGTCTATAGCTCTCTTACGTTCTGGAAAATGTGTGAGAGTCCATGTGTCGTTTTCTTCGAGAGCTTGTATCTCCTTTTTTGTTGCTTTTTTCTACCGTTCATCCTGAGAGTCCTTGTTTTGTTTTCTTCGAGAGCTCGTATCTCCCTTTTCATCGCTTCTTCCCACTGTTCATCCTGTATTGCTTGTGCAAAATGTTTGGCTCATTGTTGCAATGAATGGCCGTTAAAAAATATTTGTGTGAGCAGATAAATGGTTATTAGAAACAAAGTGGATAAGGGATGTACCGTAGAGAAGCTTTAACTTTATGCGAAATGTGTAAATCAACATATGGTGGAAGCTTGACTTCGTAGTCCTTTAACTGTGGCGGTCATGGGTTTTTGGTTCAAATTTTGAGGCCAAAAATGGGGCCCAAGATTTTAATCTTCATAACTAAAATCTTGGGCCCCATTTAGTTCGTTTGGGTCATGGGTTTCTACACCTGGGCCGGTCGCATCTTGTCCTTCTATTTGATCTATAAACTCATCCTCATCGTGAGGTGTTGAACTATCAATCGATTTTTGGTCCAAATTTTGAGGTTGGCCATTTGTTTCAAGTTCTTCATTTGTACCCACTATAACATCATTCTCTACATAGACTTAATCATAAGTTTGAGTGGTGGACTGATTTTCTTCCTCAAAATGTCATCATGTTTATGTAACATCCGTCGAAAAACGGGTTTCCAAACCCGCTTCGTTTATTAATCGAATAATCAGTTATAAAATTTCGTTGCGTATTTATGATCAATATTAATTTTAAACAATACATAATTAATAAACATTTTAGAATTTAAAAACTATAATTATTAAAAAGTAAAAATAAATTAAATAAAAAAGAAAAAAGGCTGCCGGGTTTCGAACCCGGGTCAGCCGGAAGAAACAAGCAACACCCAACCACTCCGCCACTTGACTCATTTGTGATATCTATTAAAACAAATAACATTTATAATAAAACTCGAAATCGAATTCAGTCATCAGCGCTCCCAATCCACAGTCGCCGGAATTACCGACGATTTCGCCAATTATCGACGGTTTCCTTTGACTGAACGTGTGTATTAACCTCGACATCGGTTATAACCGATGTTTAATCCCGCGACCTCAGTCATAACCGCCGGAGAAAACCTTAACCATGAATCAAGACCAAATTCGGACTCAATTCATCCTGATTCTTCCTTATAAATACACACCCAAGTCTCTGGTAATCTTTTCGCTCAAAATCGCACAATTTCTCGAAGCAATTACACTCGCCGGAGATATTCTGTATTGCCGGACATTCACCGGAAAACCGAGACTTACATCAAATCGGTAAATTTCTCAACTCTTTCGTTTTCAATCCATTGTTAGACTTTTACTAACTTCAATCCTTCAACCAGAATCGGTCCCAGACGACGTTGCCGGATAATCTGCACTCGCCGGAAAATCTCTGAAAATTTCCGAAATCACGCTGTGAATCAGCACAAACATCTAAACCCTCTGATAATCCTTGTTTAGTAACTCAATTTCACAACTCATCGATCAAAACTGTTAATTGATTCAATCAGACGGAATTCACAAATCAGAGCCGACGACCATTGCCGGAATTCTGAGAAAAACAGTCTGTTCGGTACATTCGATTCCTTAACTCTTTTTATCCATTACATTTCAACCACTTATATGTCCGACGAATGATTTAAACCAGAACAGTCGGATATCGTTTGTCTGTGTTCATGAATGAAGAAGACGAAGTCAAACATTGTGTATAAGTATAATTAAAACAACTTATTAAACCGGGTTAGACACACAGTCCAGCGGTGGACTGTGTGCAAACACATAGCGCACGTCACGGGTTCGAACCTTACAAACGCACCGACTTTCCGAATTAAAACCAATTTTTTTTAAAAACTGAATCAGAACAGATCCCAGTATGTTTATAAGATTAATATAAACCATAAGTTAAACAGATAAGACACACAGCCCAACTGGTTGGGCTGTGCGCTTACAAACCAAAGGACCCGAGTTCGATCCGACTTCCCTGCAACCGGTTCAAACATTTAAAATCCTTTTAATATAAACCAAATAAATTAACACTTAATTAGTATATATATAATTAAAACATAGAATATTTCGGGTTAGACACGTAGCTCAGTTGGTAGAGCTGCGTGCACGCGTACGAGAGGTCCCGGGTTCGAACCTCACTCAGTGCACACTCAGACCACAGTCCGACCGGTCAACGGTCCTGTCAACGGACCGGTCAACGGTCAACCAAAAAGTCAAATTTTTTATTTTTTTATTTATTTATTTAATTTAAAAATCAATTAAAAATACTTAAAAATAATATTTTTAAAGTTAGAAAATGACCTTAAACTCACAAAAATAAATCTAAAAATCTTATTAAAATTGTTAATAAAATCCATTTATTTACCGTACCATTTCGTTATTATTTTAGGTTAGTCTTTCCTCGTCGATCAAATCCCAAAACTCGTGCGCATTCAACATCATCAAAAGAACGCACCCAATGTGAGTGACTCTCTACCAATTCCCAGTTTTAATCACATTTTGAGGTGTATCATGTGTCGTTTAATTACTTATTATATTTCAACACTTGTGCATCCATCATATCCATGATCAAATGTGTATCCAATATGTATCAGTTGTTGTGTGGATTTTGTTTAGTTTAAAGTTATCATTTTCAGTACATACATTTCATCAGGCCCAACAGCTCCCGTGGGAGACGGGTTGAGTACAGGTGCCTCATTTCGATCGGCTCCGTTTGATTGAGCCTTCATCTCACATACATCATCATAGGCTCGTCCGTTCCCCATTACCTATGAGCGGAACGTGACGTTGCCAACATATACATTATCATTCATGTCATATACTCATTCAAGGTGGTTTGTGTTTGGTTGTTTATAAACGTTTGCTCACATATGATTATTGCACAATTTTTCAATATTAAATACAACAAGAAATCAATAACAAATGTTTTTAACAAGGTTCACTCGCCAACTTTTATTGACCCAAAATCCCCATTTTTACACATGATACAGGTGATCCAGTTGAAGCAAGAAACATATAGGACGACCTAGAAGAATAAATCAGTTTAGACTTTGGATTGTTTTACTTAGTTTCTTTTTCCTTGTAATTGTATGAACTTGTTTTGAATATTGAAGTTGTAATTCGAATTTAATAAATATGAAACATTTTAGTAAACATCATGAGCTTTTGTGATAACCCAATTATGCCCCGACTCTTATTACGCTGTGGGTCGGGGTGTGACAGATTGGTATCAGAGCCATGACTATAGGGATATAGGATAGGATATTAGACCTTTAGAGCCTATACTATAGTTGATTAAAATTTTTAAATTGTTTATATGTTACATGCAAAATTCATGATGTTTATATGCTTTATGTTTATTGTTACATTCAATGTTATGCAAGCATGTTCATAAGTACATATTATTATACACTGCTTATCATGAATCATATCCTTATAACATACCATATCCATGAGAGCACACACCTCACAATTCTTATGATTTTTGCAAGGATTTTTGTATTTTCAAATCACATCAAAGTGAGTTGTCAGGACGGGCATGTAGTAACTGGAAGGGTACGAGTACCGGTAGTCGGAAAGTCCTGTCTAGGCTTGGCATTCGTATAAATCCAAAATAAAGGACCAGTTTGCCTACCTGGGGACTAACGATGAGAGTACGAAGGACCTATTAGGCCAAAGCATGCTATACCAAACGTCGTGTGAGCTAACCCCACTTTGAGTTGTCATTGTGTCTATACCTGGACACCCTCCTACCATACATCTCGCAAACATATTTCATGGTTTTCATTCGGGTGATGCGAGTGTTAAACCGCCAACACCAATGTGAATCCTACTAAGCCAATAGTCATGGGGGTACACATGATTATACAGGCGATGGTATGGGGGACATTGGAGGCCTAAACATGAGCAAACCCAAGACATCCTATGGATGTAGGTGCATTATTGATGATTATGTTATTTTTTTTTATTTTTCTTAACGACACCTGACACCTAAAAAGACTCCTTAAACTCACAATTTTCCTATGTATGTTCCTGTAGATGTCGGCTAGGCAACTACGTGGAGGTAGAAAGTCAGGAAGGTCAAACGAACGCTTGGCCACCCAAATTGCAAAACAAATGGCCGCGGTGCTTCCTGACATCGTAATTCAAGTCCAACAAGCTCTCACCGCGAATCCCATCAACGCTCCCAACCAAGAAGACCAGAACGTCGACAACCCTCCCTCCAAAAAGTGCTCCTACAAACACTTCAAGTCTTGCGATCCCCCAAAGTATGAAGGGACCTAAGGTGTCACTTCTCTCCTCCACTGGTTTGAGGAAATGGAGAATACCTTCCTCAATTGCGATTGTCCCGAGGATCGCAAGGTACGTTATGCAACCGGGAGACTGTTTGGGGTAGCCCTGACCTGGTGGAACACAGAGAAGGGCAAGAGAGGAATCGAAGATGCAATGGCCTTAACATGGGAAGAGTTAAGGGAAATAATGACAAGACGCTTCTGTCCAAGAAGCGAAATCAAAAAGTTAGAAGATGAATTCCACTCGTTAAAGCAAAAGGAAGGAGATCATACTTCCTACAACAAAAGGTTTCTAGAGTTGAACCAAATGATCCCCAACTTGTTCACCCCAGTGTACCGCTTGGTTGAACACTACATTCGAGGCCTCCCCTCGAAAATTCAAGACTCAGTTCTAAGCACTTCGCCTGCGACACTTGAAGCCGCAATGGAACTAGCTACCGAACTCACCGAGAATCGCATCCGAAACGGTAAATTCAAGGAGGAGAAAAAGAAATCCCCATTGAGGCTCAAACTTCAAACCATTCTGGCTCCTCTTCGAAGTTTACTGGTTAAAGGAAGCGAAACAACAGAAACTTTGTTGTCACTCAAACAATTCCCCCAATCACTGTTGCACCCATCACCCAATTTGCCCCTCAGCTGCACCATATAAAAAGCCATACTCTGGCCCATACCCAAAATGCAACCGTTGCCAATACCATCACTTTCCCGAACACCCCTGCCAACATTGCACCAGCTATGGCCGTGCAGGTCACACCACCCAAACCTGTCGCACACTTCAGCGAATGAACCGCAACCAACCCTCAACCCAAACCCACCATCAGATAGTGGGTCAAGCCCAACAACCCTTACTTCACCACCTACACAACATACGGCCCAATCCTACTACCAACCCCACTACCCCATGATGCAACACCGGGCTTGTTACAACTGTGGAGACCCAAACCACTTTAGAAACACTTGTCCACGCTTGGTGAACATCATTCATGCCCAAGCTCAAGCAAATCCGGTGAACCAAGCTAACCAAGCTCCCCCACCTGCTAGAGGAAGAGCTTTCAACATCAACGCCAATCAAGCTAGGGCTGACAACAACGTGGTTAACGGTACGTTTCTCATCAATGGTAGTTATGCATCCATATTATTTGATACTGGCGCGGATAAGAGTTTTGTGTCCTTAGAATTTGAACCCATCCTCAACCAAACTCGTGATAATCTCATGGAATCCATAACGGTGGAAGTTGCTGACGGAAAACCGGTCTCATTAAACTCTATTATACGAAATTGTACCCTCACTTTAAACGATCACGATTTTCCAGTTGACCTCATTCGTATGAAGTTGGGAAGTTTCGACATTATAATCGGTATGGACTGGCTCAGCCAAAATCATGCGGAAGTGGTATGCCGCGAAAAGTTCATTCGCATTCCTCTTGCAGACGGTCAAACCCTACGAATCTTTGGAGAAACCCCTTCGAAAGGACTCAAATTGATGTCCTGTCTTCAAGCCCGAAAATATCTCCGCAAGAACTATGTCTCATTCCTAACTCACGTCGTCAGGAAGGGAAACAAGGAGAAGAAACTAGAAGATATACATGTAGTGAAAGAATTCCCACAAGTTTTTCCCGATGACATCTCAGGACTTCCTCCCATGAGGGAAGTCGAATTCCGCATTGATCTTATACCTGGCGCTACACCAGTCGCAAAATCTCCTTACAGGTTAGCACCATCAGAAATGCAAGAGCTGGCCAGTCAACTGCAAGAGCTGACTGACAAAGGATTCATACGTCCTAGCTCATCGCCATGGGGTGCACCTGTTCTGTTTGTGAAGAAGAAAGATGGAATGTTTCGCATGTGTATCGACTACAGAGAACTCAACAAGTTAACGGTCAAGAACCGCTACCCATTACCTCGCATCGATGACCTTCTAGACCAACTTCAAGGCGCCACCTGTTTTTCAAAAATCGACCTTCGTTCTGGTTATCATCAACTCAGAGTACATGAACAAGACGTCCCAAAGACCGCCTTCCGAACTTGTTATGGTCATTATGAATTCATGGTCATGCCATTTGGATTGACCAACGCCCCAGCTGTATTTATGGATCTAATGAATAGGGTATGCAAACCCTACCTCGACCGCTTTGTCATAGTCTTCATCAACGACATCCTCATCTACTCAAAGTCTAAATCTGATCATGAACGACACCTTCGACTCATCCTCACACTCTTAAGGACTGAAAAGCTCTACGCTAAATTCTCCAAATGCGAATTATGGTTAAGAGAAGTACAATTCCTTGGACATGTCGTCAATGACAAGGGAATACATGTCGACCCCTCAAAGATCAAAGCAGTACAGGAATGGTAAGCGCCACGTACCCCTACCGAAGTAAGATCATTTCTTGGTTTGGCTGGTTACTATCGCCGCTTCATTGCAAATTTCTCCCGTATTGTTGTACCACTCTCGGCTTTGACTCATAAAGGAAAACCCTTCATATGGGGACCTAAACAAGAAGAAGCCTTCCAAACCCTTAAGCAAAAGCTTTGTGACGCGCCTATCCTCACACTCCCCGAAGGTTGCGATGACTTTGTAGTATATTGCGACGCATCGGGGCAAGGACTAGGCTGTGTATTAATGCAAAGGGGAAAAGTGGTAGCCTATGCTTCTAGGCAACTCAAAGTTCATGAGAAGAACTACACCACCCACGACCTGAAACTTGGAGCCGTTGTGTTCGCTCTCAAGATATGGAGACATTACCTCTACGGTACCAAGTGTGAAATATACACTGACCACAAGAGCCTCCAACATATCTTTAACCAAAAGGAGTTGAATATGAGGCAACGAAGATGGGTCGAACTTCTTAACGACTACGACTGTGAAATTCGGTATCATCCTGGCAAGGTAAACGTGGTGGCCGATGCGCTCAGTCGAAAAGGTTATGCGAACTCCATTCGTCTTCTATGTTCGCAAATCATAACCGACATCAAAGATCAAATCCGAGAAGCTCAACATGTTTCTGTAACAGAAAACGACGTACGCAATGAGCTGTCTTGTGGAGCAGAACTTAGAATCGAAACCAAATCCGACGGTATTCTGTACTATCTAGATCGCATATGGATTCCCGATCACAATAACCTTCGTGATTTCCTTATGAATGAGGCACACAAAACACGGTATTCTGTACACCCGGGAGCCGACAAGATGTATCAAGACCTGCGATACACCTACTGGTGGCCTGGCATGAAAAAGGATATTGCTGTTTTTGTTTCCAAGTGCCTTACCTGTTCTAAAGTAAAAGCTGAACATCAAAGACCTTCAGGACTTCTAACCCAACCTGAAATACCTGTATGGAAGTGGGAAAACATAACCATGGACTTCATTACCGGGTTACCTCGCACCTCCAGTGGGTATGACACCATATGGGTAATCATTGATCGTCTCATAAAATCAGCTCACTTCATTCCAATTCGCGAGGACTTCAAGAACGAGAAGTTAGCTCGTATCTACATCAGCGAGATCGTAAGCCGTCATGGTGTACCTTTAAGCATCATTTCAGACCGTGATGGTCATTTCACTTCGCGAACCTGGCAAGCCGTACAAGCCGCTTTGGGTACACGATTAGACCTCAGTACCGCTTTTCATCCTCAAACTGATGGACAATCTGAACGCACCATCCAAACTCTTGAAGACATGCTTCGAGCATGTGTCATAGACTTCAAGGGGAATTGGGACGCTCATCTACCGTTAGTTGAATTTTCATACAACAACAGCTATCATTCAAGTATCGGCATGGCACCTTTCGAAGCTTTATATGGTCGTAAGTGCCGATCACCGATATGTTGGCACGAAATTGGAGAAGCACAAATCACCGGTCCAGAATTAATTCAAGAAACAACAGACAAGATCCATCAAATTCGAAACAATCTTCTAGCGGCACAAAGTCGTCAAAAGAGTTATGCAGACAAACGACGAAAGCCCTTGGAGTTTAACATTGGTGACCAAGTACTTTTAAAAGTATCACCGTGGAAGGGAGTGGTTCGTTTTGGCCAGAAGGGCAAGCTAGCACCACGTTACGTAGGACCTTTCAAGATACTCGAAAGAGTAGGACCAGTAGCATACAAGCTTGACCTACCAGAAGAGCTCAACAGAATTCATCCCACATTCCACGTATCAAACTTGAAGAAGTGCCTCGCCGATTAAAACCTCCATATTCCTCTAGAAGACATTCAAGTCGATGAATCTATGCATTTCATTGAAAGACCAGTAGAAATTATGGACTTCGGAGAAAAACGTTTAAGACGAAGTCGTATCCCAATTGTCAGGGTACGCTGGGAGTCGAAACGAGGACCTGAGTTTACTTGGGAACGTGAAGACTCAATGCGCGAGAAATGCCCACATCTTTTTCCCTGTTACCACTACTACTTAAATTTCGGGACGAAATTTTTAAAAGTAGGGGATACTGTAACATCCGTCGAAAAACGAGTTTCCAAACCCGCTTCGTTTATTAATCGAATAATAAGTTATAAAATTTCGTTGCGTATTTATGATCAATATTAATTTTATACAATACATAATTAATAAACATTTTAGAATTTAAAAACTATAATTATTAAAAAGTAAAAATAAATTAAATAAAAAAGAAAAGAGGCTGCCGGGTTTCGAACCCGGGTCAGCCGGAAGAAACAAGCAACACCCAACCACTCCGCCACTTGACTCATTTGTGATATCTATTAAAACAAATAACATTTATAATAAAACTCGAAATCGAATTCAGTCATCAGCGCTCCTAATCCGCAGTCGCCGGAATTACCGACGATTTCGCCAATTATCGACGGTTTCCTTTGACTGAACGCGTGTATTAACCTCGACATCGGTTATAACCAATGTCTAATCCCGCGACCTCAGTCATAACCGCCGGAGAAAACCTTGACCATGAATCAAGACCAAATTCGGACTCAATTCATCCTGATTCTTCCTTATAAATACACACCCAAGTCTCTGGTAATCTTTTCGCTTAAAATCACACAATTTCTCGAAGCAATTACACTCGCCGGAGATATTCTGTATTGCCGAACATTCGCCGGAAAACCGAGACTTACATCAAATCGGTAAATTTCTCAACTCTTTCGTTTTCAATCCATTGTTAGACTTTTACTAACTTCAATCCTTCAACCAGAATCGGTCCCAGACGACGTTGCCGGATAATCTGCACTCGCCGGAAAATCTCTGAAAATTTCCGAAATCACGCTGTGAATCGGTACAAACATCTAAACCCTCTGATAATCCTTGTTTAGTAACTCAATTTCACAACTCATCGATCAAAACTGTTAATTGATTCAATCACACGGAATTCACAAATCAGAGCCGACGACCATTGCCGGAATTCTGAGAAAAACAGTCTGTTCGGTACATTCGATTCCTTAACTCTTTTTATCCATTACATTCAACCACTTATATGTCCGACGAATGATTTAAACCAGAACAGTCGGATATCGTTTGTCAGTGTTCATGAATGAAGAAGACGAAGTCAAACATTGTGTATAAGTATAATTAAAACAACTTATTAAACCGGGTTAGACACACAGTCCAGCGGTGGACTGTGTGCAAACACATAGCGCACGTCACGGGTTCGAACCTTACAAACGCACCGACTTTCCGAATTAAAACCAATTTTTTTTAAAAACTGAATCAGAACAGATCCCAGTATGTTTATAAGATTAATATAAACCATAAGTTAAACAGATAAGACACACAGCCCAACTGGTTGGGCTGTGCGCTTACAAACCAAAGGACCCGAGTTCGATCCGACTTCCCTGCAACCGGTTCAAACATTTAAAATCCTTTTAATATAAACCAAATAAATTAACACTTAATTAGTATATATATAATTAAAACATAGAATATTTCGGGTTAGACACGTAGCTCAGTTGGTAGAGCTGCGTGCACGCGTACGAGAGGTCCCAGGTTCGAACCTCACTCAGTGCACACTCAGACCACAGTCCGACCGGTCAACGGTCCGGTCAACGGACCGGTCAACGGTCAACCAAAAAGTCAAATTTTTTATTTTTTTATTTATTTATTTAATTTAAAAATCAATTAAAAATACTTAAAAATAATTTTTTTAAAGTTAGAAAATGACCTTAAACTCACAAAAATAAATCTAAAAATCCTATTAAAATTGTTAATAAAATCCACTTATTTACCGTACCATTTCGTTATTATTTTAGGTTAGTCTTTCCTCGTCGATCAAATCCCAAAACTCGTGTGCATTCAACATCATCAAAAGAACGCACCCAATGTGAGTGAATCTCTACCAATTCCCCGTTTTAATCACATTTTGGGGTGTATCATGTGTCGTTTAATTATTTATTATATTTAAACACTTGTGCACCATCATATCCATGATCAAATGTGTATCCAATATGTATCAGTTGTTGTTTGGATTATGTTTAGTTTAAAGTTATCATTTTCAGTACATACATTTCATCAGGCCCAACAGCTCCCCGTGGGAGACGGGTTGAGTACAGGTGCCTCATTTCGATCGGCTCCGTTTGATTGAGCCTTGATCTCACATACATCATCATAGGCTCGTCCGTTCCCCATTACCTATGAGCGGAACGTGACGTTGCCAACATATACATTATCATTCATGTCATATACTCATTCAAGGTGGTTTGTGTTTGGTTGTTTATAAACGTTTGCTCACATATGATTATTGCACAATTTTTCAATATTAAATACAACAAGAAATCAATAACAAATGTTTTTAACAAGGTTCACTCGCCAACTTTTGTTGACCCAAAATCCCCCATTTTTACACATGATACAGGTGATCCAGTTGAAGCAAGAAACATATAGGACAGCCTAGAAGAATAAATCAGTTTAGGCTTTGGATTGTTTTACTTAGTTTCTTTTTCCTTGTAATTGTATGAACTTGTTTTGAATATTGAAGTTGTAATTCGAATTTAATAAATATGAAACATTTTAGTAAACATCATGAGCTTTGGTGATAACCCAATTATGCCCCGACTCTTATTCCGCTGCGGGTCGAGGTGTGACAGTTTACAACTTGAAACCACATGCGTAAAAGGAAACGATCTTCAAAAAAGTGAACATCTCTTGAGGTTACCATTTTTTTGTCTTCAAGGTTATATATCTTGTATCCTTTCGTGCCTGGTGGATACCCAAAAAGATACCGGCTTTCCCCCTTTCTTCAAACTTGTCTCCCTTTGTATCGGTGTTCAAGTAAGCTAAACAACCATATACCTTCAGGTAGCCATAATCCGGTTCTTCGTTGTAAAGAATCTCAAAAGGAGTTTTGACCTCGGATTGTAACCGGTTAATCACATAAGCGACGGTCAAGACACATTCTCCCCAAAACATTTTTTGCAACCTTGCTTCAAAATCGTAGAGCACGGGCTTTTTCGAGAAGGTGAGGATGTTTTCTTTCAGCGATCCATCTTCCTGAGGCGTGTGTGAACACGTGGGTTCAAGTAGAACCCCATTTTCTTTCTAAAAACACCTCGTATAATTAGATGTGAAATCATCTACAATAGTCAAAAAAATAATTTGCCCTGGTAAAAGAAGAAGTAAGATACTTTCCCCAAATGTGACAATGTATCAAAGTAAAACATTGAATAGTTTTCGTAATACTATGTGGAAAAGTAAGTCTAGTGTGCTTAGCTCTAGTGCAAGAATCATAAACTTCATTGAAAACAACATTTTAAAGAAAACTAATATCATTAAGCTTATCACCCGAACATGTCCCAATCTCTATGCCAAGTATCATTGGTCACCACCATAGCTTTTTTCTCATTCCTAACCATCCACATCTGATATAACCCTTTTCACATCTACCAACACCAATCAAATTCCCTGTGCGAAGCTTCTCCATGACACAAAAATCAGAAAAGAATGAAACCACACTTTGTAGATTGTTGGTTAGTCACCTCACAAATATAAATTGCAACTAAATTCTACTACGTAGAGGAAACTATTAATTTTGGTACCTCCTTAAAGTGTCAAGCTGCCTCATCCCTTATAGGTACCTCTATCCCATTAGAAATGGTAACAGAAGCTTCAAAACCAACTTCGGTATTATCATTGAGGAAGTCAGGGTCATAGGTGATGCGTTTGGTAGCTCCCGGGTCCATCACCCAATCACCGTTCCTTTTTCTTTACTTGCGAGATTGGCCGTATGTGGCGTGTTATCTTTGTTGGTGTTGTTTCCCCAATAAAAGTCTCCAAGAATGTTTAATATTTGTATTTTGCGAGTCCAGGAATTGGGCTTGTACTGGCTTCAAAATAGGCAGCCTTGGTACCTTCTTGTTTGTCTTGGTTACCCGACCACCATTTGGAAGACTCGATTCTCTTGAAACAACATTCTTTGTTGTGCTTGTCCTTTCCAAAAAAGGTGCAATGTTCAACCATGTCATATCCCTTTGGGTCCTTAATTACGTTCTTGTCACGTTTTTAGCACCTCATGTAACATATTTATGACCCAGAATAAAGGCCTTGAAAGCAGTGGCGTGTCCCTTGTCATGCGATATAGCCCTTTGTCTCTCATCTTCTACCACGAGATGGTAAGCATTGCTCAAGCTAGGAGTAGGTTTTGCGGCAAGGATTTGTGTCATGATAATAGAAAACTCATTATCGAATTCGATGAAAAAGTCATATAGTCTCTCTCTCTCTCTTTTTTAACTCAATTATTCTTTTTCCAACATTACAACTACACTTATCACACTTGCACTGTGGTGTGGGCATCACCGAGCCAAACTCATCCGAAAGCACCCTGAGTTTCATGTAATACAGAGAAATAGATGCACCCGATTGTTGTATACTGGTGAGGGCATGCTTTAACTCAAAAGCCCTAGGAGAACTTTCTTTTCCAAATTTATCAACAAGATCGTTCTAGATTTCTTAAGCCGTACCCGTGTATTTCACGTTGCTTCTTATTTCTTCCTCCATGGACATTGTGAGCCATCCCTTTAGCATAGCATCACAATGCATCCTCGACATGTAATCAGATGTCGTTTGTTTCTCGTTTCTTGAGGGGTCCATCAATGAATCCCACATTGTTTCTGGCAAACATGAAATTTATCGTCTCTTGTGGCCAATTGGTGTAAATGTGGTAGTTTAGAAAGATTTTTAACATCCATTTGTTTTGGATAATCTGAAGCATAAATGTAGAGTGGTGAACTGACATCGATGCCATTCTTATTCTTGCTGACGGTCGTTTCTTTGTCTCTGGCCATGGCGTCGGCTGGAGAATAAGGATTATGGTTTTGATATTCAGAGCTTGGTTAGAAACCGCTCAGATACCATATTCAAGTGTAATGGTTAAAATGCTTCTGTGTACTTTCATTGATACAATAAACAATACATAAGACAACATATAGAGCAAAACCTAAAAGATAAAAAGGAAACGGTATATGGGCGTAAAGTTGGGAGCCATCTATGGAGAAGATTAAGGAGCAGAATAAGGTAATGATATAATCTCCAATATGATATAACAAACCAAATATGTTGATTGCATGTGTATTAGAAAGTTATTAGATTTAACAGGCAAACTATAAAAATATAGTTATTAGTTTTTTCTGGAAAGTTAACTCACATACGCCTTAATTACATATCACCTTTAAATCTACACCTTTGTGCACTGCGTGACTGAAATCCTCAACCATTAAGGCATGATTATTTTTTACACACCTTGATGCCATTAACAATTAGGAGATGAACATATTTTCTACACACCTTTATACCATTAAGCGATAAAATCTTTTATAGTCAAATAGTAATAATATTATTAGTTGAACTGAACAAACTGAAGTCGACCACCCCTTATCATCATTCACCCACCTTAGCACCATCTCCTTTCAAGGGCCATCACATACACCAATATCACCGATAACATTTCCGAGTAACACAATAACCCCACCCACCCAAAATGGCAAAACCCTATGACAACCAACATCTTCTTAGAAACATTAAACCATCACCAATCTTCTAAAGGCCATCATATACACCAATATAACCGATAACATTTTCCGAGTAATACAATAACACCACCCACCCAAAACGGCAAAACCCTATGACAACCAACATCTTCGTAGAAGTATAAAACCATCTCCAGTCAAAAAAACTATATGCTATTTTCAAAGCTTTAAGATGTCGTAAAAAAACTTGACACAAGCCCACAAGAAAAAGTTAAACCATATATTGAGCTACTTTCCAAACATATTAAGGATGTTATTTTAGCGATTGTCGGTGACTATCTCGTTTCTGTGTTGATGTACATTATTTGATCGAATTCGTTTTTGGGTTTTAGTGTCTGTGACTTTTTGTTTGGTGGGTTTGTTTGTTACTGATGTTATCGGAACTTTACGTCACTGTATGCTTAGTGTTAACTTCATCTCTAAGGAAGATGTATTTTAGATTTTTTACATTCGAGTAATGTTTTGGGTTTAGCAATTGCTTTTGATGCTTGATGTTGGCTTTGAGGATGTTTTATTGGGTTTTATCGTGCAATCACATAGTTGCATGTGTTCAAAAGTTGTTGGATTTTGTGTCTTTGATGTTGCGTTGTCGATGACAATTAGGGTTTAGTTTTCCGGGACTGTTTAAACTATTTTGTTGGGTCTATGATGCTCTGCTAAGATGTTGTTTGTTGAGTCTTGATGTGTTAATGTGTATTTGGTAGGATAACTATTTAATTGTCTGAGACTGTTTTACTTTTGTGTATGCGTATATGATGATATGCTTTTGAGATTGTTTTTTGGAAGACTATGTATTGAATGGTATTTGGTCAGTGAGGGTTGCTCTTCAGCCGTCTGAGACTATTTACACTCTTTAGTTGAGTGTGTGATGGTTTTTTGAGACGACGGTTGCTTAGACTCTGTGATTGTTGGTTATTCGGTTGGTGAGGATGACTTGGTTGTTGTAGGAGACAATTCGGATTGTGTCTATGTGTCTGTGACGCTATGCTGAGACACAGAAAGTTGGAGGTAAAACTAACGATGTATAGAGATCTTTGGATTGGTTCTTTTGAAAGGACCATGATGTCCTTCGGATATGTGATGCTTTGCTAAGATTTTTGGTAACATATTAATTACAGATCTATCTTTCGCATTGTTTCACTGTTGTATTCGTTTTCCTAATGACGAGGCCATGATGATTATTGGTTGTAGTAATTAGACTTTGTATATCCGATCTATATATTGGTTGTGCAATGTACATGGCAATTGTGTTGTTTGGTGATTTTTCTACACCTTTTGCAACTAGGATGCATTTATGGTAGATTCGGGCGAAACCCAAAAGGCAACAACAAAGCAAACATAAAACATAAGGAAAAGTCTCACATGAGATTGCCCCACCATTATCGACCAAAAAAAACAAAAAGTAACCAAAAGAATACTTACAAACATCCACCAATGACAGTTGGCATGTTTTTCGGATTCCTAACTATGTACAAACTACAAATGATGAACTAAACATAAACTTCTTAAACAAATCAAAAGCAAAATGAAAGCGTGACAAAAAAACAATAACAAAGGAAAAGAGTCGTAGTATTGCTTTCACCAAAATATACCATGACTGCAATCCTAGTTGCAGAAGGTGTAGAGAAAATCTTCAAACAACACAATTGCCATCTACACTACCCAGCCAAGAGATAGATCGGATATACAAATTCTAATTACTACAGCCAATCTTCATCATGGCCTGGTCATTAGGAAAAACTAATATAACAATGAAACAACGCGAAAGATAAATCTGTAATTAATATGTTACCAAAAATCCCAGCAGAGCATCACATACCCGAAGGACACCATGCCTATCATAGTGTGTGGATTCATTCCCAAGTATTTCAAGAAGCATTGTGAAATTGCTACTACGAATAGGTATGAGATGTTTCATAGCAATATTTTATATGTATTGTGTGTTTAACTTTGTTTGCATAGCTAATGATACGCATTCTTGATTAGGCTATTTACTTGAGGCGTTTAAGATGACTTTTAATAAGTAATCATGCTTAATGAAACATGTCACTTACTCAGTTTTTGTTGTTTTCTGCAATATGTGATTAGACCTTATGCAGAACTGTGTTTGCTCCATTAATTTGTTATTTACCTATCACCGGCCCAGTTGGGTGCGTATTTCAGATTCATACGCCGGGCTGGGATGCGTGTGCCGGAGTTGATTACATGGTGGTAAGCTTACTACTTATATACTAACGGATAATTAATTATTATTTTTGTATATCAACCTGCACACGCAACTCCAAGACAGCCGGTGTTTTTTTTATAAATCGATGGGAGTAACTGCTAGTTTAGACATTTTTGTCATGTGCCTCCAACTAGATGGAACCAGTGGTGGGAAAGAAAAGTTTCCACAAACATATGATGCTTATTTTTTGTAGTATACAAAAGTTCGGTTGGGTTTCTTATTTTTGCAAAAGCATTATGCTTATTGTTGTAATAGTATTTTTCTTAGTAAAACAAATAACCTTATTACTTTATAGGATGTTGGCCTCTCATAATCCCAACTAGATGTCATTGGCAATTGGCAGTCTCACATTTTTTTATTCCCCCTAACAGTCTCACCTTTCAACCATTTTCCTCCACCGGTCCTCTGTTAAAAAACATAACCCCGTTAAGGTTTTTTTTCCGAATTACAAACTAACGTTTTCGGGCTTTTGATCAGAACGAGTATACGAGTCTGTTGATTTACAACTTACTTTGAAATTGTGCTCCAAACGACGAAAACGGTGCTTCAATTCAGGTGATTAAACTTCCAATTATCAAAAATCAAGTCATTTGGAGCACCGTTTCGAGGTAAGTTTTACATCAATGAACTCATATACTCGTTTTGATCAAGAGCCCTAAAACGTCAGTTTGTAATTTGGAAAAAAACTTAACGGATTCAGGGTTTTTTAACTGAAGACTGGTGGAGGAAAATAGTTGAAAGATGGGACTCTCAGGGGGAACAAAAAAGGTGGGACTGCCAATGACCAATGACGTCTAGTTGGGATTATTAGAAGCCAATAGCCCTTACTTTATATTGTATTACATTACATTTTGTATCAAAGTGTTGTGTACTTGAAAGTAACAACACATGACAACAGTTAACGGTCAGTCTATGCTATAAATGCTTCGCGTTCATGGTATCTGCAACGTAACACGCGTGAGTATATTTCTAGTTATATTTATACTATTAAATGTTACCTTTTATTTTAATTTGTAATTCTAAATTCCAGCTTCACTTTTTATATTTTTTTTATATTTGAAACATCATATGTTTTTAACTTATTTAGTTTTTATTTAATTTGATTTTTCTTTGATAACTCATGTTCGTTAAATTTAAAAAAAGAATTTAAATATGCGGTTGTGCTGAATTTTGTTCAACGTTTTGATACACATTTTTATTGATAACGGAGTTGCTAAAAATAGAGAGTTTTTTTTTGTATCATAAGCTACGCCAGTATCGGTACTCTCAAGAACTAAACTTATTATAAACCGAGCATCACCACGGTGTACGTTTTTATAATCGATGTACACCACAATTCGATATCCTTTTAGACATATAATAACTTTATTTTTATCTATTTTTGTTTTTTTAGTTGTTATAGTAAGTATAACGATCGAAAAACTGCAACATAACATGAGGAATCTCATTAATTGTTTTATAAAAAATCATTTCCTTCAAGTTATATAACTCTTTCTTTTAATTAAAAAAAGCAGACCTAGTTATTTTTAAAAGCGCATAAAAATTGTTTAATAGTTATTTTTAATAAAAAGAAAACATATTCTATTGTAACGACATCTCTAATTTGTGTAATAAATAATGTTATTGTCTCGGAGGCTGAGTACTCGCTATAAGGTAGCATGCCAAGTCAATTTTCTTCAACTTTGCATAATTACTCAGAATCGATCAAACGCAGTCAATATTAGCTAGAATCGGATCTAGTTGATCAACTTAGGCTGAGTTTGACTTAAATAAAAAAACATAATTCTTATGTTTATCGTATTAAAGAATAAATATCATTTTTTAAGTAATGAATATCAAATTTTTAAATACTTTACTACTTAAGCTTGCACTTTTCAGTTATATTTATATTCATGTATTTTGTTATAAATGTTAGTAAACTTTTGATGTTTGATATATACATATATATATATATATATATATATATATATATAATTTCTCAAAAACTAATTTATTTATAATTTTATATATCTGAGTACTCTTCAAGTACTCTTCACTTAAACCGAGTACTTACAACTCTATAGTCAACATGGTAATTATAATGATATTTTATACATAGTAGAAATTATACTTTATAAAATATTGGTATCATTTTTGGTCGTATCATTGGAGTCTGTCAACATTAACATTAAACTTGTTAACAACGTAATTAAGTTTATTTTCTGATTTGTTTTGTCTTGAGATGAAAAAGGTACCCGATTATTTTAATTAAATATATTAGTTGAACACCTCCTCCACCATTCTTGTCTGAAGGTAATCCATTAAATAATAGCAGTATTAAATACTTAACTAATTGCTCATTTAGGGTGTGCGGGTACCTTCGGCAACCCTCTTCGGCAACCCACATGCCGCATGGTATGTCCACCGCCATCACCACATTTGCCGATCGGTGAAGAGATCTTCGGGGAGAAGGTGTCGTATGCGGCAAAGAAGAGGGAGAAGGTAAGTGGTGGACCCATATCTTGTCAATCAATCATCCTTTTTTCTTTTAAAAATAGTTTGACTAATCTCAATTTAGTCATGCATTCCTTATGGTTTTTGGGCATTAGGCAAAAATGAAAAGAAAAATAAATGACACAATATGATTGGGTGGGAAAAAAGTTTGTCTAATCTCTTTGGATACTTGCATCTAAGGGTGGAAAGGGCACCTTCGGTGACCCCTTCGGTAACCTTACTTTACCGTGCGGCAATGGGCCGCCAGCCTTCATTCGGTATTCGGTGAAGGAGCAAGTCGGTGAATACTCACCGATGCGGGAAAAGAAGAGGTAGAGGAGAGAGGGGGTGTTAATGGTGGGCTCTACCTTCTTTCAACCAATCACAAATTTATCTTCTTCTTTTTTCTTAATTTGTTTACCACTCTTTCTTGTGTTTGAGCACCCCTAGTGTTTGAGTGCAAATTGAAGAGTAGAGTAGTGAGTTAGCATGGCATAATATTATTGGTTAAAAAAAAGTTTACCACTCCCCATTTAGGGAGTGCCCTTCCACCCTCATGTTTATGTCTCAAAAAACATTCACTAACTGTCTTTCTGGCGAGTTAAAGTGGCCAGCAAGCGCACATGAAAAAGGTATAAGCTACGAAATAGAATCTGAAAAGTAAATAAAAATGATAAAAATACTAAAATTACATATAATAATAAATAAATAAATGATGTTTTTCAGGTTGATAACTAGACTTACCATTACCATTATATTATTTATATAACTTAATATATATATATATATATATATATATATATATAAAGATTATATATATATAAAAAATTAAAAAGGTTATATGAATAATGGATTTAGTTTTTTAATATTATATAGCTTTTTATAGTATCTTTATTATTTTATTTTAATATGATAATAGTTTATTACTAGATTTACTTTTAATATTAAACATATTAAAGAATATTATTTTGGTAACGTAATACTGATGCGTAACGAACCGAACCGATATTGATCGAACAACAACCTTATCGTTACGGGTATTTGCTTTTATGGATTTCAATTGATGTAAACATATGTTAATTGCTATACTGAGTGTCAGTATCGTTATGGTACTGTAATCAACCAAATCGATATTGACTGACTGAAAGCCTACTGCGAAGCGCGGAGAATCCAACTATATAACAACTAATAAAAGGTTTTATGAATAGTGGCCATTTTTATCTTTTATGGGTTTTTTTTTATTTTTCATGGTCTTTTTTTTCCTTGCTGTCATCGAAACCGGTATTATAATTTGCTTTTATCGATTATCACTTCTATGGTTTTCGATGAGTATAGCATAACGACTAAAGTCACGCCGCGTAGCACAGAGAAAAATGATCAAACCTCCGCCGCATAGTGCGATGGGAAAAACCTATTTTTTATTTTTTTAGTTGGTATTATCAGAACCAAAATCTAAATTCGCTTTTATGGTTTTCCAATGAGCCGAGCCGATAACGACCAAAGTTAAGCCGTGTAACATGAAGGAAAACCGATCATACTTACGCCGTGTAGCATGGGGGAACCCGATATTGATATTCGTTTTTATTAATCTTCGCTTTTATGGTATTCGAAGAGTCGAGCCGATAATGACCAAATCACATTGCGTAGCACAGGGGAAAAACACCAAACTCCCGCGTGTTGCGTGAGCGAAAACCTAATTTTTTTAATTCGTATTATCAGAACCGATATCGATATTCGCTTTTATGGTTTCCTATGAGTTAAGCCGATAACGGCCAAAGTAACGTCACGTAGCACATGGGAAAAACGATCATACTTCCAGCATATAGCATGGGGGAAAGCTGAGTATACTCCCGCCGCGTACCGCAGGGGGAAATATGTTATTGATATTCGCTTTTATGGTTTTCGGTGAGTCGAGTCGATAACTACCAAAGTCACGCCGAGTAGCACGGGGAAAAACGATCAAACTCCCGCCGCATAGCGTATATAGAAAAGCCTTTTTTAAATGGTATTATTGGAACCTTATCGATATTCACTTTTATGGTTTCCAATAAGCCGAGCCGAAAACGACTAGAGTCACACCACGTACCACGGGGAAAAATGATTAAACTTTCGTCGCGTAGCGCCGGAATAAAAACTATATATATATATATATATATATATATATAAACAGAAAGTGAGTATGAACAGTAGATTTGTTTTTAAAATAATACATATATAGTTCTTTTCAGTATTATTATGTTAATATTATAATTATAACTATAATAGATTATTAATATTATTATAATAGATTTTTATATACTTCTATTATTTCTATATTTCAATAGATACTTCTATATTTACTTTTAAGTTTAAATATATATTTTTAACGTTAACTTTTAATTTTTTTTTTGTATATTATTGATACTTTCTCAATAACATCAGTACCGTACCATATAACATCGTTATAGTTTTTTATTGTATTTAGTGTCACCATTTGCTTGTTATTATATAAGATTTGATAAAAGTTCTATCCGAGTGGACCATATATAGTTGATTTTTTTATCATCACAAACTGAACATATACCGATCAAATAGCATTTAACACAAAGTTATGTTCACAACAAAGTATTTTGTGGCATCGTAAGCTATATCGAGCGTATATACGATACCGCTATCGTAACTGACTGATACCGATCGAACAACACCGGTACCGGTATAGGTATTTGTTTTTATTGTATTAAATTGATGTAAAACACGTGTCAATTGGCAACGATTGTTATGTCGAGTGCCGATATCGTACTGGTACTGTAATGAACCAAACGATAATGAACAAAGGCCTGCAGCGAAGCGCGCGGGAATCCACTATATACATTGTTTACGAAGGATGATGAATAGTAACTTTATTTCTATAATACCATATAGTTTTTTATTATTTTTTTTAATATTTTATTATTATATATACTCTTAATAACAATTTTTTTTACTTTTTTTCCTTTTTAAAACCATATAATATTTCCTTTACCATTTTCTGATATTTTTTTCTTTTTTTAGAACATATATTAATTTATCAATCTATTTGATGCTTCTTTAACAATTTACGTTTATAACTTTTTTTCTAAAAACTTATATACGTAGTTCTGCTTGATTTTTCCCTCGACATTTCGTTATAAGTTTTGTTAAAAATGAAATTGTACTCAAAATAAAGTATTTATTTTGATATCATAAAACAGTATGGTATGATGATAAAGTAAAACGATCTAATGGTTTGACTTTCTAAATAATATGTTTTATTTTCGAATCACGTTTATTTTACATTATCATTTGTTCGGTTTCGCCGCAACGGTCGACGTAAAAAAAACCAGTCTATATAGTTGACGAGTGATAATGAATAATAATTTTATTTTTATAATAATATATAGCTTTTTACTATTTTTTTATTTAATATGTTATAATAGTTTATTATTATATTTACTTTTAGTAACATTTTTTTTCTTTTTTTTAAAACACATATTTCCTTTACCATTTTTTTAATAATTATTGTTTTCTTTTTTTAGAACATATATTAATTTATGGATTAATTTGATACTTCTTTAACAATTTATGGTTATAACTTTTTTCTAAAAACTTAAGTACGTAGTTGTGCTTGAGTTCTTCCGTGACATTCCGTTATAAGTTTTGTTAACAATGAAGTTGTACTCAAAATAAAGTATTTATTTGGTATCATAAAATAGTACGATGATATACTAAATCGTTCTAATGGTTTGGTTTTCTAAACAAATGCTTTATTTTCAAATCATGTTTGTTTTACATTATCATTTGTTCGGTTTCACCGCAACGAGCGACGTAAAAAAACTAGTTATTTTTATTTAGAAACAACGAAGAAACGTAATTTTTTGTTGATGAAAATATCCATCTTACATGTATATTTGAAATGATTGAGATAACTAATTATTTTTCTACACATATAAAATAACAAAAATCTAATAAGTATTACATATTATTAATCAACTATATATAAGAACGTAATAAGAATAATTACAAAGGAAATACGATCAAATCATACGACTTAATTTTGATATAGATAGTTAGGATAAACCATAACTAATTTATTCTATCTAATAGACTAATACTCCCTTAGAGTTAGAGATGGAGAAAATCAATAGAGTTAGAGATGGAGAAAATCAAACACTCACGATATGTGTTTGAGTTTCATTTAGACTGTGTGTAATGGGCATTATAAGAGCATTAAGAGGGAGGATATTTCTAATATAAAGCCAAATGAAAAGAAATCTAATATAAAGCCAAATATAAAGAAAACAAATTAGAAAGTAATAACTAAAGGTTGAGAGAATACGTTGGTATTAGAACATGCAATCCAAAAAAAACCCATAAAATCCTAGACATTATGAAATCTCCATGCAACAAATGAGGCAAGTGATCTAAGGTCACAGTGACAACAAAAAGAAACAAACATGTCTATGTAACAGAAATTACGACCGCGACGATAACAGAAAAAATGACAAAAAGTAATCAATATATCTGTACAATGTGTCGATGATATAGAACATTTAGTGGAACAAGATAAAAAAAAAAGTCAGCATGGGGCGACAAAAGAAGAGAGCGGTGCATGCAAAATACTTAGAAAGACGTTTATCATAGAACACTAAACATTAATGTGGTGTTTTTTTTAAATAGATCTATGTATACTTTTCTGTCTGTCCGGTATAGATCACGTGTATACGTTGTCATCAATAGACTGTTTTTCTGAATACGTTTCATTAAAAAACGTCTTCGCAAGCTCTTCTTGGTGCAGACTTAGCCCAGCCACTTATAAAATCTTTTAAAGTCTGCAATGGGTTAAACACCACCACCGTCCACCACTGTCCAACACCACTAGCACCACCCACCGCCACTGTCCGTACACTACAATCAGTTTATTTAAGAAGTCTACATACATAAAAGACAAATAGTTTTCTTTTTGCAGACTGTAGATGTTTGGTCCGTATCTTCTTCTATAAATGTCTGCAAATGTAGTTCGCATACTAAAGATATTTTACTTCTTAAAAAAATATGATTCAAGAGAGTGAAAGAGGATTTTTTACACATAATTTGTGATTAATACATGGACAATTTGATAATGGTAAAAGAGCAAACACATTCTCCATATTTATTTAAAATAATTTCATCAATTTATTAGGCTCTTATATCTTTAAATTACTTCATAGATTTATTTAAATTATATATAAAATCAATACTTTTTTTCCCTTTAGTTTAACTATAGTTTTGCTATATTTATAAAAAGAAACTACATTTTTTAAGAAAAAAGAGTTTGATGCATTGTTGATTATAAAAAGAGTTTGATGCATTGTTGATTATATTATGTATGTAACCTCGTTCTAATGATATAACTAGCTCAACAAGAATGGCCCCTTTAACTGGTACAATAGGACACCTAAAACTGGTGTGGGCGTGGTTTTGTGGCGTTTATGTTACACCACGCCCCACACACCACCTCGGTAATGTCGTTTTTCATGGCGTTTATGTTTGGGCTTGGGGTTTTCCATCGGCGTGGGGAGCATTTGGGTTGTGAAGTGGAGGCTCTTAATTGGTGAGTGGATTTTGAATTTGTTTTAATTGGTTGATGTCTATATATTTTTTTATATAAAACGCCACTATCCACGCCACTTCCACAGTGTCCGTTTAGCACCACGCCACGTTCTGACGTGTGGTCTACATATCGCATAATTTTTTATTTTCAAGCCCCTTCACCCCGTGTGGTATAACTCTAGATTTAGTAGCTTTTATAATGGGTTTCAGTGTCCTTTTAGCTGTAACGATGCATCCAACAATTACAATAGTGACTCCATTTATTCCGTGTTTGTATCATTATTGTAATAAGTATTGATTATACAACTATGTTTTAGTTAAAAATATATTTGTGATAAGTATTGATTATCATACAACTATGCTTCCTCATATAGTCATATAAAAATATATTTTAGTTTAAAAACATTGGAACTAGATTATTGAAAAAGTTTCTCATATATATATATATATATGAGTGTATGACACCTGCCCATATACATTTGCATATTGCATACATATATGTGTACGAATATATATAAAAATCTTCGTGGGTATCGACGACAGAAGAAAGTGTAGCAATGATTAATGATAAATTATTAGGGATTTAAATATTGTTTTGGAGTGATTAATTTAGCAAAGAATGTGCAATCTTGATAAGGATGACGTAAATTTTTAAACATGTTATAAGGATAGCCTTTTTCCTCTTTCTTTTTATTTGTAAGACTTAAAAGCTAAAACTTATTCAAACTATGATTTACCAACAAAGAATAGAATTAGAAAATAAAAAGCAAATGCAGAAGAAATTATACCAACTTATACGAAACAAACATTTTGAAAGTACCCAATTTATATGATAATTCTCTTAGTTTTAAGAGTATGATTGGCATTTTAGAGCTTTTAAGAGTATAATAAATTTCTTACTTTTAATACTATGATTGAGAGTAGCTTTAAGAAGTTTAATCTTTTGCACTTTAAAAATAAGCGTATATAAAGAAACAAAAAGTTTGCTTGACTAGTAGATTTTCAGAGCATACTAAAGTTAATTAAAAAAAACTCCAAAATAGGTTCAGGTTGCAACATCAACTCTAGCTCTAGCTATATTTGTCAAATAACATAGCCTATGAATTAAACATATACATATAACCACAAGTGCAATATTGAAAAACTTGTAATACGAACTCGGAAACCTCCAACACTTAAAGCCACTTCAATAGTCAAAAAGAAGAAGCAAAAGTTGCTTTGTGGGTACCCTGCTAGTGTGTATATCTATATAAAAGAATCAATGTTTGAAGTATCATTATTAAATAAGTGTTATAATTTATCAAGAACACGTGAACAGATGATCCTAGGCATCAAATCTATCAAATGGAACTCTCTCTGTGTTGCACATGGCTTCAGAATTATTGATTGTATGCAATTAAATATTCCATATAAAAATTTATTTTACTTTGAGTTAAGTTATTGAGATGTATGCAAGATTTATGTAATATGTACATATCTATAATTCATTTCTTAATACATGGTATTTATTGTAGATAACACTTATATATACTAAGACATATATAACTTTTTTAACCCAGGTGTATGTATTTGATTCACTTTTAACCCATAATTTAACAGTAAATAAAAAAAATATTGAAAGAGGAAAATTAATCGATTTATTTAATTTTTGGTTTCAGATATTGACTAATTGTATAGAATATTTCAGTTCAGTAACCACTGGACCTTCAATTTTTTTTTTTGGTTTGAATTTTCAGTTAACTTAATAAACATTTGGGCATGATTGTAACGTCCCAAATCTTAATAAAATTGGTGATTTTTGGAAAATGCAAAAAGGTAATTGATCATGGAAAGCCCATGAGAGGTGAATTAGTCATTGTGAATAATGGTATTTAGGCGGAGGTAAAACCCTATTGCCTAATTTACTTCATCATTTTGTGGAACTTTGGGAGATAGAGATAGAGAATTAGTAGTGTGCATAATGGTAGTTAAGCATAGGTAAAACCCTAATGCCTCATGTAGTTCATAGTTTTGTGGAACTTTAGAGAGAAAGAGAGAGAATT
The DNA here is from genome assembly GCA_947069175.1 of Scalesia atractyloides. Taxonomy (NCBI): domain Eukaryota; kingdom Viridiplantae; phylum Streptophyta; class Magnoliopsida; order Asterales; family Asteraceae; genus Scalesia; species Scalesia atractyloides. The sequence goes on along the minus strand of CAMTDV010000002.1, from coordinate 4,977,136 downwards.
AGTCATTGTACGTAACGGTATTTAAGCGGAGGTAAAACCCTAATGCCTCATTAAGTTCATCATTTTATGGAACTTTAGAGAGAGAGATAGAGAGAGACAACTTTGCTAGAGATTGAAAGATAAGCAACATGGGACACTCATATTTATGTTCCGATCATGAAGGAGGAGTCTCGAACCTGTTTAAGTCAGGTTTCTCGTAGGTTAAAGCCTACACTTGGTTTAAGGTAAAATTCTTATAAAGCTCAGTTTTACATGAGTGGTTATGCCTAGGAATGCCTTAGAATCAATTTTAGGACCATATGGATGTACATAGCCGCCTTCAAGGAGAGATCTAGGGTTTCTTCATTGGCCAGGTACAATGTGTTCCACAATTCACACGTTGCTTTGCATAATGTGAAGGTTCGTGTTTAGGACCAAAAACCAAGATTAGTGTGAGATTTGTTCAAAGAAGGAAGATTAAAGATAGATAAACACTTTCTTGTATTGATTTAGACAGCAAAACGTTACTAGCCGTCACATAATAGGCTATCCCATCAAACCGAAAGAGCAAACTACATGGAAACTGGGAGAGACCAAGTGGTGGTCTCTCCCCCAAATCTAAAACACTAACACAATGTAGATCATGCTTGGCACATTGCACATCGCACAATGTTGTCACGCGCATAGCTTAGTGCGATGGCTTGGGTAGAGCGCAAACTATGCCCAAGCGCAGATGGACTTTGCACGTGGAATAGCTTGAGGGCAAAGCCTGATCTGCGCCCCCTAGATTGAATTATAGTTACCTGTTTCACATGTGTACTAGAATAATCATCTAGGATTACTAAGGGTCAGGAAAGCTAATATTTGGTAAAAAAAAATAACATAGTAGCAAATATGAGTTTCAAGACCTCTTGTTACATTACTGTTTTGGGACGTGTGTATACTCTCTACAATTTTCAAAGAAGCGTATTATGTTTTCAAACATGAGGATCATGATAAAGTTTACTAAAGTAACCAAAAAGTTTTTAAGTGCTAGAGTAATAAAGTGTTCAAAATACGGATATTGCATGATACCAGCTAAAGGAGACTTATTGATCCAAAGGTAACGTTGGTGTCTAAAGTTAACATCAAAGTCTCAACACACAAGGTGTCTAAAGTTAACACCATGACAAAGTGGTAAAGGGGCAGTACCTTTGTGGCTTGCCAGTGGTTGATCATGTACGTAGTAAACTGTCATAGTTTATGATAAAGTTTTATGTTATTCATAGTCTACAATTATGTGATATACTGACGTGCCTTACTTGCTAAATTGTTAAATTGTTGCTAATGGCTAAAGTTTAAGGTTGCTGTAATTAAACAAGAACTCACTCATTATAGCTGACTTTTAGTATGAATATAAGGTTGATCAAACAGGTGAATTGCCTTGTGGCAAGTCTCCCTTTTGGCGACTAGCATCCTATCTTTCTTACTGCTTTTATGTTAAAGACAATAGTTTTGTTTTGTTTTGAATTGTAAAGACTCAAAGTTTCCCTTGCATGTGAATGAAATTTACTTTTATGAACTATTTGCTGATGTGTAAATTTAACAACTGAGACCCCAGGTCCAGGGTGTTTCAGTTTTTTTGGCTTTGCCTCCTCTGTTTGGTTAAGATAAAAAAAAAAGAAGTTGTTAGTCCGGTTCACTTTTGTAATAGTTTGGCTCAGTTATTTATTAGTTTAGCTCAGTGAATTTGTTTTTCAGAATTGCGTATAACTTTTTCTTACATCGAAAGACTTTCTTGCCATATCATGTTTAAAGGTTTGGGTGCATAGACGTTTGTTTGAGACTATTATGAATTCTAACACAACGAACCTATTGGTTTAAGGGAGCGAGCCCCCATAGAGTGACTAGATTCCAACAAATGTTCTTAGCCAGTCCCTTGGTGGGGTCCAAAGGCAATACCTCTAGCAAGTGACCTTCAATAAGAATTGATCATTCGTGATTACTGCATTTCAGTAGTAGTGAAGCATAAGTAGTAACTAGATCAATAGCGTCTAAGTTCATTTTGTGGCAATTATGTAATTAGTGGCAACTGATATCAGTAGTAAGTATACATCAGCAGCATCTTGGGTGAGAAATAGTTCCTGAATTCTTGCTGACAAGCCAATTGCTAAGGCCAAGGGGTATGGGTATGGATGTGGGAGACATTCAGGGAGGGGTGAGTTGGCAAAAACTCCCACAGGGAACACCTAGTTTTATAAAAAAAATCATTTTTTTTTTAATTTTTAACCTTTATATTCCCATTCACTTCAACCATCTCAAATGATTCATACCTTTAAATAATTATTTGTTCTTTCTCAAATGGCAAGACGGGTTTGGACCGATGAGGAAGAATTCACTTTGGTCACGGCTTGGGTCCCTTCCTTGGGTTGCCACGAATCAATCATGGTGGAGTGATTTGTTTAACGAGTTCCGTCAACAAATGGGTGAAATCGATCACAACGTACACGCACTCCATTCGAAATGGAGGTTATTCCGACATGTTACAGTATTTGAGCAACTGTACATACACACGGGGGAGACTATGGACGAGGCCCTTCACGTGTACCAAACGACACAAGGTCATGAATTTAACTTCATTCCGTCGTGACAATTGCTACGAGTTAATCCACAATGGAAAATGCGACGAGTTGTTCCACAATGTTGAGGATTAGTTTTTTTATGTCCTTTAATCATGTCGATTTTTTTTATTTTTATGCATTTGTTTTTAGTTATGTACTTTATTTTAGTTAATGAATTAATATTTTTTATTTTATAGTTTAGTAAATGAGTGTAAATAAAATGAAAAATAAAACGGAAGGGGAAAGAGGAAGAAGGGGCAACCACAGCTTATGTTGGAGGGAATGATGCTTAGGTGGAAGGGAGGGTGATGTGGCACTGAGATGGATTTAGACCATACGATGTGGGCGTGGAAGCCCCTGTACGCTGAGAACATCACCCCGTGTATGGCGTTGAGGGTGGCGTTGTGGGTGGGGCTTGAGGATTTCCCCGGGTGTGGAGGCAAATGAAAGGATGAGGTGAAGGCTCTTGATTGGTGGGTGTAGTTTAGGTTTGTTTTGATTAGTTAATATTTATTTATTTTTTAATTTTTTATTCTCTTCCACCACCACTTTCCCACCCCGTGTTTTTTTCTCCGCATCACCATTCTATTGTGGTTGCCACATGTTACTCAACACCATCCCTTCAATTCCCTTTACGCCATATAGTCTTAAATACCCCATTGTAACCAAATAAATTCTCAATAATTAAGCCCAACCGATGTACTCTGAGAAAGAAGTGTTGTATTAATGATTTTCTACCTAAAACTTACTCATTCTAATTTGGAATTATCAGATTACATATTTGGAGTGTACCACCACAGTACATTAATATGAAAATGATATGTACACAATTTATATATGCCGTGTAATATTGTCTAGTTCAATTGTAAAAGCATTTTATGTTAGTTAAGAGACCATCATGTTGTGCAATTGGATTATTTACATTTCTAATTGAAGTTTTTGAAACATAGTCCTGCTGGATTTTCAGGTATATGTTATTTTTTTTTATTCAATACACACAAATATCCGATAATATTTAAAATAACCAAAGAGGCGAGGCCGCGAGGGTGTGTTTGATTCATGTTAGCTCATTTGTCTTTTAAGGGGTTACACTCGAATCTCAAAATAAGAAAATGAAAAGGAAAGCCATTTAATTAAGAGGTTTGGTACTTTGGTTGTGGGGTTAAATATTAAAAATCATTTCTCTCATTTTATATTTAATGACAATTATAATAATAAAACTGTAGGCCATCAAGGGAACAATTTGCAATTAAATATTCACTAAAATACCATCCATCACCTTCACCTTCCTTATTTATAAACATGGTGATCATAATGTTTTCACCAGCATCAAAACAAAGACATGCCCCTTTAATCTTTCCAAAAAACTTAAACTTTCACACAAAATTAAATTCTAATGACAGGATCAAGTTCTCCATGTGGTGCCTGCAAGTTCTTAAGAAGAAAATGTGTGAAGGGTTGTGTGTTTGCACCTTATTTCTGCCATGAACAAGGTGCTACACAATTTGCTGCTATTCACAGGGTTTTTGGTGCAAGTAATGTCTCAAAACTTCTTTCTCATCTGCCCATTTGTGATCGATCCGAAGCTGCGGCTACGGTATCGTATGAAGCTCAAGCTAGGCTTCAAGATCCCATTTATGGCTGTGTTTCACATATCTTTGCACTACAACAACAGGTTTGTAATTTGTACTTAATTACTTTATATAAGAATTTGACACAGAATTTTGGTAAAAATAAATTGTGGGAAATTTGTCACAAAAGTGTTTGAATCTTGACAAAAATAATTGCGTAGGAAATTTTTGTAGGAAAGTATGCACTTTTCTAGTAGTGTATGTCATATCATTCATGCTTCATGTGAAAACCCTACTATAGTTCATGATTATTCCTATCATAAATACTTTTTAATCATCATTTATAAACAATGGTCTTAACTCTTAAAACCGTCTAATACATCTAAATAGAAGGCAAACAAGTAACAACAAGCTTCGCCACTATTCCAATTTAAAGCTTTAATCTTGCTCTTGATAATTCTAACTGAAAGTCCTAATCTGAGAGCTCTTGGTTAATCCAACTGAAAATAATACAATTTGATCTTGATTAATAGTCCTGATTGAAAACCCTAATCTTGATCTTCATTATATAGCTAAGTTGCAAGCTTATTGTTGACTTATTACTTTTTTTTTGTTGAGCAGGTGGTCAGTTTACAGTCACAATTAGTTTCTTTAAGAGAACAAGCAGCTCAAAGACAACTAAATGTGCCCATAAGTTCTGATAATATTAATCCCAACACTGCAAGATACCCTTCTTACCAACAAACTCAAGACCTCAAGAACTGGTTTCAACAATCAGAGAACTCATGGACAAATATGCCTCAGTATAATCCAAACTCAATGAATGATGCCATGAACTTCAAATCTGTCGCAGAAAATTACAATACTTCGCTTATGAAAGATGAAGATGGATCCTTTTCGAGTTTTGAAGAAGGTTCAAGTTACTCAATTGAATCTTTGGACATGCAAATAAGCAGCAACCAGCAGCAATGGGGATATAGAGAGTATGGTGAAGATCTTCAATCGGTTGCGTTTGGTTATACTCATAATTAGATCACCATGGGATCATACTTTCTATGAAAGATCAATTGATATATTATTTTAACGAGTAAATTCATCAAGATTGTCAATTTTGTATTGCTATATATGCTCATCAATCTCAGAGATGCCATTTTGTTGCCTAATAGTTAGTGTTAGTTAAATTAAACTAGTTTATGGGTAACCAGGGAATGATCATAGATTACTATATTAATGCAATCACGAGCTAATCATTGGCTGTGTGTAGGTATTAATCGCCTATCAAGCGAAGAACGTCATCGTTCATTCTAGTTTTTTTAAAAACTGTCATGCATTGTTTATCCGAGATTTTAGAATGGTTATGTTGCAGTTACTGTTCAAACTAGATTAAGTTATGCTGTCAAATCGGTTAGTATCCGACAGATATGTGCCACAATAGTAATAACGTAATCTAATTTTGATTTTAGTAGACTTTAGGAAATAGAATGGTGGTCATCTACAGTCTACGCATGGTTATAGGCTTATAGCTAGCGATGGTCTCAAATGCTCTTGTATCTCATAGATTCATGCTAGGAAGTGGTGATATATATATATATATGTGTGTGTGTGTGTGTGAGAGAGAGAGAGAGAGAGAGATGTAAAGATGATGATTTTGACTCACACTACTAAGCAAAGGACTATCACGAACGGACATTTACCAGCGCTAGTGTCATTAGGAAATAACCAAGGGATGAGTCCATTAGTAATTATTGAGAGGAGCAGTATGTTTATAATTACCAACTAGACTCCGGCGAATCGCGACAAAAACCAAAAAAAGCTAGAAAAGGTAAATTAAACAAAACAGTCGACAACCTGTTGGTAATTACTGACAGAATCTATGGCTAGAGTCGAATCGACATTTACCGACGTAATCCTAGTTTGAGAAACTCCGAGTTTTGTCATTTTTAGGCGGAAGAGTACACTGACGGACTATTTGTCTGAATATTGCAGGATATGACTTTTTATAATATTTATGCCGAGGATTTTTAGTCCATCATTGACCGGTTATCCTTAAATAATGTGTAGCAAATTCTATGAAGGCCTCCTAGTGTATAGCAGTAATTACAATCATTATCACGAGTCCCAAAATGGGTTATTATGACCTAATATGAACTTGGGTAGCATAAACAACTCACCATGGCAAAGCCCAACAAGGTCCAATCGTGTACACTAATCATACACAGATAACATGAGACTCTTATCAAGGCCCAATAGTGTACAACAACCATCATAATCATCATCATTGTTGTCCTCATCGGCGTTGTTGTCATGGTCGTCGGCGACATCATCATCATCCTCTTCCTCATAGTCATCGTCCTCCTCATCATCATCAACATTATTGACGTGCTTAGAAAGTAACAAATAAATTGCACACAAACACATACTAGTTTTAAGGTAAAAACCATAACTGCTATCTATACACGTTCTAGCAAAGCGTACCTATCAGAATATAGTATGGCTAAGGTAAACATTCAAGTATCAATTCGTGGACATAAAATATACTAGTAATGAACCTATTACTTAATATGCAATCTAATGAATATCCGTACTCAAAACTTAAGATCTACTAACTTGAACTACTACCAAGATTTAAGAGAATATAACCATCCTAGACTCGAATCAACGAAGACTATTTAGATTGATGATAGATGAACTTATTGAACCAACCGAAGACTTAACTTGACTCTGTCGTATGAAGTGCTAAGACAGACTAATACCGTGTAAGGTTAATCTTATCAAAACCGGGGTTAAGGCTATAGAAACACCTTTAGACTTATTTCAATAAAGCTATTGATAGTGTGGATTCTTATAACTTAAGGTTTCTAACCTAGTGCCAAGGTGAACAAAGAACATAGCGATTAACAAACTACCAAGGTAATACATTACAGAATTAGTTTCTGACCCTTATAATCAGATGCTTCCCGTAAGCATAACATATATAACCAGTTATGACGATTAGATATCTATTACTGATTAAATTGTCAAGCCCTAGGCTAATGGACGTTAATATACCCTAGAGAGTGAATATCGAATATGACATGCATAACTTCATAGAAAGACAAATATTACCATACAACTAACATCATAACCAACATCAACATACACGCATATGCATCATAAGAACTTAACAAACTACCATACTAAAATCATACAAATAAAATATCCATCATCAATCATAAATAAATCAATGTATCATCTTGTAATGCCCCAAAAACTTGAATTTTTAATTCGATAGCTTGATCCCTTGTGTTATGGTATGAAATGAGATAACCAAGTTATTTAATTTAGTTAAAAATATATGTTCAATAACAAGGAATGAATTTCTTGTGACTAAACAAAAATAATGAACAAAACTATAGGGGTTAAAAGGGGCCAAGTTGAAAGATGTTTAATTAAAAACATGGGGGAAAAAGGAAAAAACCCATTTTTGAGTATGTGTGTGTGTCGAGATATGGAGTACGGAAGGAGAAAAGCACTCTTTCAACTATAACCAGAAATTCAGTCATTTGAGAGTGAATTAGGGCTGAATTTATATGCATTTGATGGGTTTCTTAAACTTCTAAGTGTCCTCTACATAAGGTATGTTGAAATTTGTGATTTGATGATCTTGTATGAAATGGGTTTCAATCAATCCACGAATTCATGTGAAATTGGTGTGACTATAAATTAGAATCACCACATAGAACTTAAATTATGCTTAAATTTGGCCATCTTGATGATTAAAACTGAAAAACCCACTTGAAGTAGGAGTATTGTAAGTTTAATGATGAATTATGTGCAAATTTGTGTAATGTTGATGTATATAACTACATGTATTGAGTATTTGTTGAGTAAATTAGATGTAGAATGAAAGACATGTGAGTTAAGTTGATTGTTTTGATGATCTATAACTTGAACTAGTAAGAATATGCAAAGAACGCTTGTACCATATGCTTTGTTAGTAGTACGCACAATAAGTGTTTGATGAAATACCTAGATGAAGTTAGAAGGTGATGTTGTATGCAAAAACATGGGAATTATGTATAGAATGTGATAATAATGAAATTGTTGGAAAGCTTATATGAGAAAGGTTTGTTTGAATTAATATATGTGAAGGTTTTTGTTAGAGTTCAAGATTGGTAGAAGTATGCATTAGTGGCTTGTACTACATGCTTGAATGGTGGTGCATACTATGTATCGGACTAGTTGCTTAATGGTAATTTAGAAATTGATGGGTAATAAATGAATAGCTTGTGGACTAACTAGTAAATGATGATATTGAGATTATGTAAATTGCCAACTTTGAATGTGGTTGACAATTGTAGGATCCTGAAAAAGTTAGTGTGTGTTCAATTGACGATACATCTGTATGTATGTAATTAGTTGATCATGTGCTTATGTGTGTCCTACACCATTTTATGAAATGTAAATGCTATCATTAGTATGGTCGATTATGTTTAGATGGATATATGTTCATGTGTTGAAAGTATGTAAGTAGGACAGTTGACTTTCTGAAATTCAACAATGTGTGAATAGCACTAGGCTTTTGGATGCATTTGTAAGGGTAGAGAGATCACATCATACAAGTTAGATTATTTATGTGCCATACATGATGGTGAATGAAATTAGTATGGATTTAGAATAAGTTGATTGTTAATGCGAGTCTTATGCGTGCTAGTAGTTACTTAACTAAAGTTAAGCAACCCTTTGGGTTGGGATTGAATGCTAATGTTGATGAACATGTGTAAAACAATGTTTTGGATATGATGGCATGAATGGGTAGGAGTTTTCACTAGCATGGAGGACTAATGAAACAAGAGGAAGCAAGGAAACTAGCATGAACATGGCAAGCACAAGGTAAGTGATTCTCAGACTCACTTAGAAGTATGTATTTATATAATTGTTGTACCTATTTGTTTAGAGTGAAATTATGGTAGTGTAAAGGGAAAAAGAATTCTGGTTAAATGTTATATGTTTGAATTGAAGCGAATCGTGGCCGGCCTAATGGAACAAGACTCGTAATGGGTCAAAATAAGTTGGAGTTATATAGCGGCAGATGTCCACCGTAAGCTACGGTAGTTGACCGTAGCCTACGGTAGGGTGCTGAAGTTTTTAGTAGGAAGATACTACCATAAGTTACGGTGGGTAAACCATAGCTTATGGCAGGAGAGTTCTGTTTTGCATAAGGTCCCCACCATAAGTTACGGTAGGAGGAGCGTAGCTTACGGTCGGATCCGGCAACAAATACAAATTCCCGATGAGTTTCCGGAAAGAAGCATAACCTATAAAAAGGTGGTGAAAACTCAACTATGTCGCATGCATATAATTAATGATTTCGGGTTCGCATGAGATATATATATACACACACACACATCTAAGTAAGTGATTAAATCTTGAACATACAATCGTGTTACACGCGCAAAGGGATGGAAGTTGTTTAAAAGTATGTCTATTGTCTATTGATTGTATGCATGAACAGGTGTAGTATGTTGAATACGTTTGAGCGAACGGGATTGTATGTAGGTATGAATGTATTTAGAATCATAGTGGGTGTAAGTCGTATGAACTAGTAGGTGTAATCTGAGTAAAGGATAGGTATGCATGTACATGTTTATGTAAAAGGGTACACTCGTGTTGTGGTTAAGTGGATGCATACAAATGGTTGGCGTTATTTTTACAAAGATGTGACATTTGAATATGTTGAAGATTACGGGTTTGCTAACCATGTTATTATTAAGTATGTTTGGAAGTGCAGGTATATGAACGCCAGTCTTTCGAAGAGTCGATACCGTATTGAGATGATTGAAAGTTAAAAGGATAATCGGTTGAAGTAACGTACGCAGGTAGAATGTGTTATGGACAATTTATCTTATACAATATTTTATATTCGATTGTCACCACTTACTAATGTGTTGGTTGTATGTGGTGGTCACAGGATTGCACCTATTTTATCTATCATCACCGAGGACAAGCTGTTGTAGATTGAATGAAAGAGCAAGGACTGTACAAAAAAGGATGATAACATAGTTGTCATTTTAATATAAACGATATTATAAATAAAGATGAATGTTGAAATTCTTTTAGAGAAAACATATGTCACTTTATATATGGATATTCGAGTATGTCAAATCATTTATAAAGAAAGAAATTTTATGGTTCATATTTCCGTTGCGTCTTTTCAGTTAAAACGTGTTAGGGTCTTACACATCTTATACGACATTTATACAAAAGTTCAGCCGAACATGACAAACAAAATTCAAAACAAAACAGAAGTCAAATTTATCATCATATCAGAAGTTTAAAGACTAGAAAACTATAAAGATAACCTATGGAATTAGTTATTGCTTCCCCATTCTTTGGATCTTCAAGTCTCGCCCTCTTCTCTTTTCTGAATTGTCTTCAATTCTTGTCTATAACCCTTTTTCGCGTTTTCTCGAACTCTCATACTTGTTTTGGGTTTCCATCTCATTCCTTTTATCTCATGAACCGACCCTAACGTTTATTTCCATACGGGTCGTACTCTTGGGCCAACCTACAACTCGTAACCTGCGATTAGACCGGCTCTAGCCCAATTCCCTATGTCGATTATGTACGTTGGTGGTCATAATTCGTATCCAACGGGTCGTACTTTCTGTGATTCTTCACTTTTGTCCTCAATCTTTTTCCCACTGCTTTGTTTACACCCTCTCACGTCCAAATTACTCTATTTTCAGTATTTCACTGCAAATCTCAATAAAACATCAATAACTATTTATTCTTACCAGACTTGCGATAATTCCACTTTAAAAACGAGTATTTTAACACCAAAATATTACGTATCCTACGGCTACATCAATCATTGCCGTCGATATTGTCATCATCATCGTTGTCTTCATCTTCTTCATCTTCACCGTCACTGTCATCATCTTCATCACTACCGTCATCATCATCTTAGTCATCATCCTCATCATCATCGTCGTCATCCGCTCTATCCTTATCATTGTCATCATCATCACCATCATCAGTGTTATCATCGTCGTCATCATCATTATCGTTGTCGTCATCATCATCGTCATTATCATCATCTTTGTATAGCTTCTTAAGCATGTTGTACCAGTGAAACATCCCCCATCCGTCAACACAAACGCCAATGTCCACCAGATCCACCTAGAACAACTGTGAACCTCATAAAACATGCCATTTCTAAGTTGTGGAAAGTTTGGTTTGTATATTAAATTACATATTTTTGGTTTGTTATGTGTACAACACAATGGTTTTTGTTGGATCTATATGCCCAGATCACAATATATATCAATGTGACTATTAATATATGATACTTTGAGGAACACACACAAAGCTGTATTATACAACATATACTTGATGTGAATAAGGGTAAACCACGTCAATAGTAGTTATACATATATATTTGTTTTCAGTGAAATGATATATATATATATATATATATATATATCTGTGTGTGTGAAAGATAAAACGAAAACCATTTGAGTTGAGAAATTAAGAAAACCCTATATAATATTTTTATTTTTTTCTAAAAAAATAGGGGAATGTAACATCAATATACTTGAACATTTTTATAAAAAAAATATAAAAAGTGTCTACTTGTTTTTTTTAAAATGTCCAAAATTTTTATATTACATTTTTAGACATATATATTATGTAACATGAAATTTTAACATTTTTAAAAAATTAAACTACTTGGCGTTTTTTGTGTTTCTTTTACAAAAATGTTCAAATATATGTATGTTACATTTCCTATATTTTTTAGAAAAAAATAAAAATGTTACATGCGGTTTTTTAAAGGTTTTTTTTGAGTTTTCTCAACTCAAGTGGGTTTTCGTTTTATCCTTCCCCTATATATATATATATATATATATATATATATATATATATATATATAGAGAGAGAGAGAGAGAGAGAGAGAGAGATGGGTTAAATTGAGAACCATCTTGTGTTGTGAGAGCTAGGCCATCCAAAAGCTTTTTCCAAATTTTTTTCTCAAAAGTCTTAAAAAATCACTTGTTTTAGCAAAAAAAAAATTTTTAAAAATGCAGCATACCCACATTTACATGTGGCGTAAAAAAATATTTATATTCGTACAAAATTTACACCAGCTCGGCATTTTTTTTTACTTTTTTTACAGATATATTTATAATATTTTAATCTATGTTTGTGTAAAAAAAAATTAGCCCAACTCACATGGGAAGAAAAAGTTATCACAGTTCTCACAACTCGTAGTAGTTTCATTTGAACCAAGCCCTATATATATAAATTAATAATAATTATTATTTATATCTACGATAAATAAATAAATATTAATATATTAGAATTTACAAGCAACCTTACTAGTAAGCATTATGCACCGATCTAGTTATCTAATTAGTAACTAACATAGATTAGTTAAACATAACAACATTAATTAATATATAGCTAGATAGATTAGTTAAACATAACAACATTAATTAATATATAGCTAGGTAATTGAAATCTAGTTAGAATTTAACTAGGTTAATTGGATTGTAACAAGGTATAGATTCTAAAGCATGTTGCTCAAGTTATGACACTTTAGTTATTTATTGAAGTTAGACAACCATCTTTCTCCTATGCTCAAAACGATCCCACCCCTTTCATGGCAAGTCTTGGATTTGATAAATTATTTATAAGACACAAATGTTTGTGGTCAAAAGATAAGGTGCTTGTAAGGCAAGATATCTCACTTTGTTTGGTCCTATTGAGATTTCACTGATTGCATGGCATCTTAGTTGGACAACCTTATCCCTCCTTGATCTTGTTATAACCAAAATGTGTATGGGGTGGAAGAAACCAACATGTTTGAGGGTGTAGGGAGAGAACATATCCAAGTGTCTTGAAACTTCACCAAGCTTTAATTAATAGAGTTTTTGGTGAGTTTTTGGTGAAGTTCTTAAGTGTTCCCGAAAATTGTCTTCACTTAAACTTCATCTTTCATCATATAAAAACTTGTGCTTCTACAAGTATCATCTTGGCAAGTCCCGGGTTCGTGTGGATACTTCTCGGTGGAGGTTCATCATCTACATCAAAGAGCTACTACTTCTCTTTGAAGGTTGTAGCATTTAACCTTCCTATGGAAATTCTCTTTTGGTTTCAAATCTTTTTTCAGTTGGATCCTAGGTGGGCAATTCACAAATGGTTTGAATAGTTTTATACCTTCATGCTTCCGTTGCTTATATATTTTTTTTCAAACTGTATACAAAAACCCGAGGATTTTTTGTTTGACTATGTATATGGCATTCTGTGTATATCATAGTGGTTTTGATTATGATTGATTGTTTGGTATTGTGAGTATGCAACTCAAATTGAGTGTGTGTGTATCATTAACATATACTAACAATTTGGTTAGTGTTTGTAGGCTGTGGGCACCTGTCGCTAGCTTAAAAGAGTAAAACTGGAGATGGTGGAGCCATAGAACAATGTGGTGCTCACAAGAGACCGGGTACGGTATGCGGAGTTGGAGAAGCTTTAGATTAAGACAAGAGGATGATAGGAAAAAGATAACATGCTTTGAACACACCATGAAAGAAATGCGTTGGAGATAATTATTAGTTTATCATTAAAATACTAAAACAACAACTTACAAACAAACGATAGGTAAACGGATAACAAGTTGCGTCGCAACCCTCTTTTGAATTGCAAAACCGAATCCTACTAAAGACACAGCGACTCTTAAGGGTCGAGAAAATAGTTTGTGCTTTGTTGGGTTGTAGTCATTGTTGATTGTCTGTCCAGGGACAAATCAGTTTTGTACGAGAAGTAATAAAACAAATAGATCGAGTAGATGTTGGATGCACATAATGGGTTAGTATTAATTGAATATTATTTAATTATTAGAAACAAAAATCTATTTTAACTTTCGTCTTGTTCACGATAATATTTCTCTTAAAGTCTAATAAGAAAAACTGACTGCAGTTTGTTTAATCATCAAGTTGTAATAAAATATAAAAGCGAAGCCATAAATAAGTCATTATTATGAAAGAAGGTTAACATATGCTACCACTTTACTTTTAAATAGTAGAAAATTTGATAAAAACTAAGCGAAAACTAAAGTGATTTTTTAATTTATACGATAAATGAAAAATGATTAAAGCAGTATTGTTCTTATTATTATTATTATTATTATTATTATTATTATTATTATTATTATTATTATTATTATTATTTTGAAATGCAAGAAATTAATTAGCTCTTTTATCTCGGTTTGAGTTTGTTATGGTATGCGGTAGAGTTGTGGTGGATCATTATAATTGAGGGGCGTAGGTAAGTAGAAGCGTACTGGTTTAGTTGAACCAGTTTTAAAAAAGGTTAGTGTTATGTATATGTGTATTTTGATATTGCATTCATAGATATTTCGACATCGAACCCGTAAAAACTTCATCAAACCCTTAAAAACCGTGACTTCGAATCCTTAGAAAATTTGACAACAAACCTTAACCCACATTTTAATTAGAAAGAATAAATGGTAAAGTCTATATTTAATTAAAAAAAATAACTCATTGACTCATTTAGCCCATATTCAATTAAAAATAACTCATTAAGACTTAAGTCTAAGCACTTTACATAAACTCATAAATCATTTAAATCTATTTTTTAAGTAATAAATAAAGAAGGAACATAGAATGATAGGAGCAACTTCACATCTGACACCATCATCAATTGATTCTCGTCAGACGGCGTCGCCCATGCCAGAGCCGGACGGGACCTCTTCCTCGTTTGTGAGGGTAAGTTTTTTTTCTTTATTCACTTTGAACGCCTCTCAATTTCTTATTTGTATAGAAACTAGAAAAAATAGAGTTTTTTATTACGATTGAAATAATAATTTTATAGTTATAGACTTATATTTGTAGATGATATATATTAAATTTGTGTCTTAATGTGTAATTTTAGTGCTCGAATCATGAATATAGAGCGATATTGTAAAAAAATTAAAGTTGAAAGACTTGAATCTTCAACTTCCATGACACACGTGAATTTGTTGATTTAGACAATCTTTTTTTAGACCCGGTCAAACGAAAACCAATTTCTTCTATTCACCCAAATCAACAAGATAATAATAGGAGGGCATAATTACTTAAAGGCCATCTCAACCTAAAGATCATATTTTTTCTAATAACCATTGTTTGGCAAGGAATCCAATGATTCAAGGAAATTTTAAGTAAGTTGATCTAATAACAAGTTTGGGTTTGAGATAGTTAGTTGTGTATAGTTTCCCCTAGATTGTGCATATATTGTGTTATTTGTATAAAGAACAATTTGGAAATCATTTATATGTATTTGTTATCGGAGGCTTTAATGGTTTGAATAAGGGGTAGAAAGAATGAAACTTCATCTGGAAAGAACAATCGTCTTCACATAAATCATTAAGTATGTGATCCTGATATCAATAAATTGAAAGATATAATGTATGTCAACTTTAAAAGTCTATCTCGTCTTGTGCATTGATGGTCGAAACAAAGAAACACATTAATTTTCAGTTGGTTTACCGTTTTCGAAGTTAGCTCTCGTTTTACCCGTCTCGACTGCAATATTGAGAGATGCTTTTCAGCAATGAAGTACATGAAGTCCGATTTGCATAATCGGATTGGTGAGATATAACACCCCAAAAATCTTTATGTATGTGTACATATAATTAAAATTATAAACCTAGTTAGTACATAAGTAAGGTTTAACTAAAAAGAAAGTAATAGACTATAAAATATAAACACTAAACATAAGGGGCCAAAATTAACATAAAAGGAATGTGGGATAATAAAATTGAAACAAGACAAAAACACATACACCTCAGGTGTGTGTGTGTGTGTCGCCAGGAGTCAGAGAAAGAAGGGGAAAACCCCTTGTCATCATAGAATCGGCAAATTGAAAACGCATGTCCTTGAACTTAATCATCTAAGCACACTAGAGCACAAGGTAAGTAAAATTTTATGTTTTGATAGTTTTGTATGAAATGGGTTTCAAGAAATCCATGAATTTATGTGAAATTAGAATGATTATGAGTTAGAATCATCTTATGAAACAAGAATCATGCTTGAATATTTGGTTATTTTGATATTTTGATGAAGACCCACTTGTAATAGTAATGTTATGAAGATGATGATGTTAAATGTGCAAATTAGTGTAATGATCATGTATGAAGTTGCTTGTAGTGAATATTTGTTTGATGAAATTGATTTAGTATGAAAGTTTTATGAATTTAGTTGAATATGATGATTTTGACATGATCTAGTAAGATTCTGCATAAGATCCTTGTAGACCATGCTTTGTTTATTGTATGCACATCAAGTGTTTGATGAAATGCCTTGAGTAGTAGTTTTTATGTAATGATGATGAATCCATATTAATATGATGTTAAATGATTTGGATTGGAAAAATAATGAATTGTTGGCCCTCTATGTAATATAAGTATGAGATAGAAGTATGGAATTGAAAATGTGGGTATGACATTGTAAGAGTAAAGGAAGAGAGCACGAGCCAATCCGGGTCGTAAACAAAGCAAGATAAAGATAAGTTCATATGAACTTCGTCTATTCTTAATGTAAATTAAGGTAATAGTTTCATATATTAATTCTAGTTGAAAGTTGTAGTATTGAATATAGTAAATCGATGAGTTAAGCTTTGAAGTAATCGTTAGGAATGAAAAAGTAAAGGATGCGAATTGACCCCTTTCTAACGGGTCAAAATGAGTAGAAGTTTACGATGATTATATTGTGTATGATATGACTCGTTGTCAATTGAGTCAAGGTGAATGAATTAGTAATAAGAATGAAATGGTCGCTACGTTGACTTATTATGAATGGGTCAAATAACCCAAAAATGATAGATATAAAAATGGTTAGATTTTGACCCGAAACGAATGGATCGGATGGAATGTATAATTTTGAAAATGATGGAATGATGAAGTATAAATTTGTTGTAGACGAATTGTGGTATGGATTTAATAAATACATAAAGTATGATATAGGAGTATGACCTTGCTAACGGGTCAAATAAGATAATAATAATAATAATAATAATAATAATAATAATATGAATAATGTAGTTTAGTGTTTTATAACACATACTTATGAATATATTTTTGTGATGTGAATGATAGGAAAATTGCATGCTTAGGAATGGCGAGTTTGGGACGAACACACATCATTGCCCTCTATGCGCTTCTGGTTACATGTCAAACGGGTCAAAATTCTTTTTAGGTTGTAAATGTTAATTTTATACTTAATGTCTTTTGTAAGTAAGTTAAATTGGTAGTTGTGATTTAGTAGTTTGAACTAATGTTATATAAAAAAAGAGCTATGACGGTTGTGATCATTATAGTTAATCATGGGTATTTTGGTAAAATTTATGTTACGGAAGGAATGGTTCAAATTTTTATGGTGTTTTAACCTTCAATGGATTTGGGCAGTCCATGAGAAACATTTAGATGGTGTATTGTTGCATTTGTTTTTGTTGAAAAAAAGATTTGCTTAGAAAGGTTTCGATAGATGATGTAATAGATAAGTTTCAAAAAAACCTTGGCGATAGCAGTTTTAATGAATTTCCGTTATTCACTTTTAGTTTCAGTTGACTTTTTTACATTATTTATTTCCAATTAATTTGATTTTTGTTATTCTTATTATGTGATTCGATCAAACCGTTTAATTAGACCAGATGAAAAAGATCAAAATTTGAAAATTTCTAAACCCGTAAAGAAAAAATCCTGATTATGCCACTGCTATAGTTTAACTTTTTAATTAAACTAGAATGTATATATATTAACCCGAAATTCATACACTTAAAGCATTAACTAAATTAAAAAAAACACGATTACCGAAAGCAATAAACAAATACTTACAACACCACCCACCTTCACTTGGAGCTGAAAAGTTTGACAATAGAGGCTCATCAATTGCTACTTTAAAAATAGCAAAGGGTGTTTGCTACTTTAAAAATAGCAAAGGGTGTTTGAGTTAGCGGTATTTAGTGGTGTACTAAGATATTATTTTTGGTGATTCGAATGAAGGGTTCAATCATATTTTTAAGAGGTGTGATCAGAATTTTTGTATATAAGATACACAAAAAAAGTTTTAAGAGGTACGCTCGTCCGTCCACCCACACATACACTTGGGTCCGTCCCTGGCGGTATCAAGATCTTAAATAAGATTTTGTGTTTTTAAGTGGTAAGGGTTCAATTTGTATAATGAAAAAAATGTGTAGTTTAACTGTAGAATTAGAGATTGTGTAAGTTGTGGTTCTATAAACAAATTACTACTTTATACATAAAAAATGCTTTTTTTAAGCATGGTATAAAAATTAAACATAATTATTTGGTGAAAGACCAGCTTATATGAAAGACCATTGGTTTTTTAGGGTGTTTATGATAGAACATACGAAGCGGGTATGAAAAAGTGGTATGGTGATTTCTCCATATCAAGAAGACCGCCCCGTGGGGTGGTGTGGAAATGGTGTGGTGGTGAGGGCGGGGTATATTTTACTAGTGTGGAGGGGTATTTGGGTGGTAAGGTGGATGTTGTTTAGGTTGGTTTTTAATTGGTTAATATTTGTTTTTTTTTATTTTTTGAAACGGCACTTTTGCGCTCCTTCCGCTCTAAATTCTTTTACCATGCTCTTTTACTAATGTGCGTTAAAGTGAACCAAAGAGGCTAGAAAACTGGATAACATAACTTTGTAATGCTGTTGTCATGTTGCTTCTTATGCTCAAGTTTGTTTCTAAACTTTAAAGGAAACTGATTAAAAATTATGATTAGAAAATCAAAGTATTAAATTAAAATAATTTATTTTTATTTTTAATAGTTTTAAATAGCAACTTACGAGTTACGAGGTGGTAGGAAATTTTGGCTGGTTTTGACCTTTGAGGATAAAATAAAATATAAAGAAGATTTTTTTTATTAAAACCTAACGTGAACTGAAGATCTTTTTTATTAAAAGCTAACGATGAACTGAAGACTTTTTAACTTTTACTTTTATTTTCTCTTCTAGTATGTTTCATTGTAATAATTTTTTAATTAAAAATAAACTGTTTTAAGTAATATAGTATATTATGATCAGCATTATTTATATTTATATATTATAATATACAAAGTTAATAATACTATAATATATTTATATTTTTAAATTTCGTAATATATTTTATGATCGACATTATTTATATTTATATACTATAATTATTTATATTTATATACTATAATATACAAAGTTATTTGAGATTAATACTATAATATATTTACATTTTCAAATATTGAAAAGTAAAATATATGTAATCGCAATGGGCATTTTTTAAAATACTAAAGGGTATATTGATGTCCCATAGGTAATGAGTCGGATATAGGATAAGATTTTATAAACGGGTATGACACAAGAATTAGTCATACCTGACCCATTGTAATCCCTAGTCTTGGATCATGTAAATTGATACAAAACGAACTAAACACATTCATATGCTAGATACGATGGTTCATAATTTTTAGATCTCCTTGATGTATGAGTCTTGACTCGTCTTGTTCTAGTTGAGTTTTCACTAATTTGTAAACAAACTTTGCCATTGTTTTCGTATGTGCAAGGGGATTATTATTATTATTATTATTATTATTATTATTATTATTATTATTATTATTATTATTATTATTATTTTATTTTTTGAACGCCCAACTAAATCACTAGATAAGCATCCAGGAATGCCATCAATCGAGCAAATGCATTCCCTCCTTCATAACGGTCAGAGTTGGATGCATACCCGAGCCCCCAAGCCACCAGTTCCAGGGAAAACTTGCCCGCCCGAAAGCCCAGTGCGGTAAAACCCGGTTCGGTTCGGTTTCAAACTGGCAACTTCCAAATAGGCCTAGTTCTAAACTTAATTGCCACCACCAATGTCTTTCAAAGTGAAGCTAGCAGAAGTTGAACTTGAAATCTCAAAAAAAGAAACCAAATAACTAACCACTAGACCTACTTGTTAGGACATGCAAGGGGATTATTATGCTCAAATTCTACACTACTACGAGTTGTCTATAATGAATGCCCCTAGACACACATGTAGTGTTGCTTTTGAAGGCGTTTAATCCTAAATTGGATCACAAGTGAAAGAATAAGAAAAAGTTAAGGGATTGAATTAAAAGAAGCTTAAAGTTATATTTAGTTCATTAGTTATGTTTATCTAGTAAGAATCAAGATAAATGTAAAGTTATATTTAGTTTATTAGTGATGTACATCTAGCTAGAATCAAGATAAATGTTTGGTCTATTTGCATGTTTATCTAGTTGTTTAAAGTCCTAGGTATCAGGAGCAATAGCGGAGTTTGAACGAAAACTTGATAGAGGCCGGACTCTAAAAATCCAATATTTTGCGCTAAAAAAAGTCGGAGATTTTTAGTAAAGTTAACACAACGAGTCCACGAGCGAAAAAGTGGTGGGGGTTGGGACACCCCGGGCCACCATTATCCTCCGCCCATGATTTATTAGGAGTTTGAGTCAACTAGGGTTCTATGTTTAGCGAGTAAAGGTTTAGAATAAATAGATAGTTTGGGTTCATGTAATTGGCAGGCTTGATTAATAAAAGAAAAATTCATGGCGTGTGCTTGTTGTATTTAAATCGGTTTGTTCCTGGTGTATTATTGAATCAAGGACAACAATTGGTATTGTAGCATTAAAGGCTCGATCACCTTGTTCCCTAAGTCTTCCAAATTATCTACCATAATAGGTAAAAGAAGGCAACAAATGATGATCAAACCGGAACGATTAAAGCAAACAATCAGGCAAAAGGATGAGATCAACCACGACAGGTTAGTCAAAGCAAGCAATGAGCATATGGTCTTTCAGACACGATAGATATGGTAACAAGAGAAACACTAAAGAGGAAAAAAAACTACACAACAAAAGCAATGATATTCCAAACACCATGCGAGGATATATTGCTTCAAGTTGCAAATAAAAAAAAGCAAAGCAAGTATGGGAATTGATCCAGGTTTATTATTTAGGGGTTGATCGAGTTTACAAATCACGATTGCAAACCTAAGAGATCGAGTTGGAGATGCTAAAGATGAAAGAGAGTGAGATTGTCGGTGACTTTTTAGGTAATTTAAGAAATAGAGTTGCTAAGTTCAAGAGTCTTGTCATGAACAATCTCTTAAACTATCTTGTGATGATGTCTAGTCATGAGGGGGAGCCATCCCCTACTGGCAAAATTTTTTTTAACTAATTTTGTACCCGAATACTCATCTCTTTATGTGTTCCAAATGTTTTGGATTTGCCTAACGAGTTGTTTGCCATTCGTACTCATGTTTACATATTGGTTGAATGAAGTTTTATTGATTTTCTTAATAAAATGGAGATTTCTCTTAATACTTTCCATGTATAAATTTTAATTAAGAGTTTCTAAAATCCATATGTGAAAAGCTCTATTTTTAAACATCTATATAGAATCCATATAGAATATTTACTTTATGCACTCGTGCTACATAGCACTCGTGTGATAGTTCTAGAAGATAAGAAAAGGCGTATTTGTTTTGTCGAACTATGTGTTGTCGATAATAATATTATTATTAGAGGTGGTAAATGGGGTATAAAGTAAGAATAATAATTGAGTTATGGTAGTAAACCAATGATGTGCAGTCAATCAAGGGGACATTTTGCTGATTTATTAACTTAAAAAGGTTTACAAGGGGTTACATTAGGTGAACCTACTTATTAGCCCTTTAAATACAAACATGTGGGACCAATTCTATGAATTTTTTAATCCTTTTTCACTTTCCTCCCACATACACTCTATTGTCACGTAAATTATCAGCCACATAGTTTTTAATTAAAACTAGTCAATTACTAATTAATTTACTAGTGGTAAATGTTTGCTCTTCACACAAGTGCTGTGTGTTTAAATCCTTTAAAGTGTATATTTATCTAATACTTAAGTGTAAGGGTGGTCAAACTATGGCGTGATAGAAGTTTACTGATAAAATTAAATTTCCAGTGGTGGTCATCACGGTAGTGGTGGTCATCACGGTAGTGATGAGTTTGATGGTTGTATTTGTGATTGGTTGGGAATGTTATGATTGATTGGTTTATGTGGGGAAATAGGTTGGTTTGTAGTGATTGGTTGGTTTTTTTATGATTTATTGAGAATGCATTAGGCTATAGAGTGTGGAGAAGGCCCATCCTTTAAGTATGGCACTCCACCTAATGTGTCACGTCGTTAAGTAGTCATACCCACACCTTGAAGAAGTTTGTTACTGAAAATTTGGGTATAGTGTAGGTAGGTTTTCCTTCCATATATATATATATAGGTGAAGATCATTTAGAGATCGGTATGAACACAACCAAAAATACTTAAAAAAAACTTAAAAATACAAAAATTTCTTTTTTTTTAATAAGTTCCATTAAAATCGTAACCTTTTGTTGATAAAAAGAAATTTGATTTTTTTATAAAAAGTCACGATTTAACTATAAAAAAACATTTTTAGCATTTAGTTTTGAGATTTAACTTTAAGATTTAGGTTTCAACATTTAGCTTAGTTAGGGGTGGGGGGGGGGGGTTTAGGTTTTTTCTTTTTTTTTTTTTTTTTTTTGGGGGGGGGGGGGGTGTTATTAGTTTTGGGTAGTAGTGGGGTAGGGGTGAGGGCTTCATTGTTTGTTTTAGGTTTATTTTGGTTGTGCTCATATTGGTTCTCATTGTTCTCATCCTAAAGTTGGTTTTTGTATTAACCCTACGGTGTTTTCTTAGCTCAAGTGATATATATATATATATATATATATATATATATATATATATATATAAACGGGATAATGAGAAAAGGTCTAAAAGTGTGAAAACAGTGAGATGATGCGCTGACATTTTTGTAAATAATGAGAACATTATAACTACCAGTAGGGATAAAATTGGAAGATCCAAACAAGGGTTCACATGCTAATTACATGTCATTTTCCCCCATCATATTTAAACGCCATTAACTTTTTTATACGTGATTATTTTTCTCAAAAAATTACACCATAAAACTCAGCGTTTTTTTATCTTTACAACGAGTATACTATTGATATATATTTCGAAAAAACATGAACTAGGTTTTTTATGGCGTTTTGAACTTTTTTTATGACGTTTTCAACTGAGTTTTCATGGTTTTTATGGCGTTTTCAACTGTTTTTATGGCGTTTTCTAAACGGAGTGTTTTTATGGCTTTTGCAACTATGTTTTCATGTTTTTTTCTTTCTTAATTGGGTGTTTTATGGTGTTTTCAACTGGGTATTTTAATGGCGTTTTGGGTGTTTTATGGTGTTTTCAACATGGTATTTTCATGGCGTTTTTCTTATATGGTTGTTTTATTGCGTTTTTCTTAAATGGGTGTTTTATGGCGTTTTTATTTGAGCACCCAGCTCATGTATTTTTTTTAATTTCAAATGTATAGCAGTAGTATATTCGTTGGAAAGATAATAAAACACTCGATTTTATGGTGTAATTTTTGGTAAAAATAATCAAGTATAAAAAACTTACAAGAGTTTAAAAAAGATGGTGGAATATGCATGTGACTAGTATGTGGATGGTATTTGGCATGTGAGTAGTATGTGCATAAACTTTTTGACAATATTACCCTTAGTGTAAGTTAGCACAAATGCTATATGTCAACACCAAAATCGTTCTCACCGTTTAAACACTTTTAGGCGTTTTCCCCAAATCCCGCATCTCTCTCTCTCTCTCTCTCTCTATATATATATATATATATTCGAAACCTAGAGTTTATAGGGTTTGCTCAACTGGAGGTGGTATATATTCGAAACCTAGAGTTTGTAGAGTTTGCTTGTTGAGCAAACCCTACAAACTCTAGGTTATGATTTTTATTTATTTGAGAAAATAGACCATGTAATATACATAATTTTAAGCATTTCGAACCAAGAAACTAAAAAAAAGTGTGGAGTAAATATTTAAGAAAATAAAAACGAACATTCTTTTTCCTTTAAAAATGTAATTGGTTACTGGCAAAAAAAATGTAACCAGCCATTGTTGCATTTATTTTGCCTTTAAACCGTAACATTTTTTTTATTTTTTTTACATCTACTCGTCGCTTCTTAGATTTTCTTGGCTCGAAATGCTTAAAATTATATATATTACATGCCCTTTTTTTAATCTAGCAGGGTTTGCTCAACTGGATGTGGTTTTTAAACTATCCGCACCCTATATATATATATATAGAGAGAGAGGGAGAGCAAGTTGACATGTGCAATGCGATTAGTGTCGTCGAGGCTCTTTTGGGGAGCACAATTTAATCTGGCCTGCCTTAAACACCGATTATATTTGGGTTTATTATTATTACTATATCATTTAGTAATTATATACTTAAGTATTTAAATAACATTATCCTACGTGATACGGCGGGTGTCATCAAGACTCTTTTGAAGAGCACAATCTAAACTAACCTGCCTTAAATACTCATTGTATTTGGATATTACTATTATTTAGTAATTATATACTTAACTATTTAAATAGAATACTATTTAATTTAAACCTAGTGGGTTGGCATTCACGATGCAGCGTCTGTCACCAATTCTACTTTGAAAAAAGTAATCTAATTGACATGTTTAACCGTTATTATTATTATTATTATTTAATAACTATATACTTAAACTATCTAAATAAGATATTATTTAATTTAAATAATATTTAGTCATAAAAATATTAATAGTATATATGTTAATTTAATCCTTAATAAAAAGTATTATAAATAAGAAAAAAGTATTATAAATAAGAAAATAGTATATGCAATAAATTAAATAAATTATCTCAGGTGCAATAAATAATGTATTAACTAGGAGCAGATCATTAAATAGGAGTAAATTCTGAACTATACCATAGAGCACTATGTATTTTTTTATGGTAAATTTTGATCATTAACATACCATTAGAGTATTATTGTGCCACTAGTCGAAGCCATCCGATCATATCCATCTTCACAATATACATCAGTTCAGAACACCCCAATAAATCTGGGAAAAACTCATTTGTTGGAATCGAACTCAGGACCTAATGGTATCGAAGACTTATCACAACACTAAAATGCCACTAGGTTATAATGCCATGGACCACACTAGATATGTGTGTGTGTTATTGAATTACATACATTAATTATTGTGTTATTGTGGATTGCGACTTGACCTTTGACATAAGGTGATGGGGTGTGGGATGATGATTTGGAAGGTTTTGATTAGAGAGGAAGGTCATGTGAGGTGACGGTGGAGGTGATGTGGTTAATGAGGGTGGTCGGGGAAGATGAAATCACACTCCCATAGCCTAATTAGTGAACAGATTGGTTGACATTATGAATTACATTGAATTCATAAAACTATAACTGTTTAAAATAGGTAATGTTAACTTTTGATTACGGTCGTTTTTATCGAACATTCTATAAATGAGTTTATTCTCTTCTCTTTGATTAAATCATAAGACTGCATGGGCTAGTTACGTCATGATACCTTTGCTGAAACCCAGCCCAGCTCTAGCTCTTTGTGAGAATGTAATTCAGTTATTACAGTTTTGTAATTTCACAAATTTATACTTATATTTTTAGTTTTCAGGAAATTATATAATATTTTTAAGTGAATATTGCAAACCGATTACTAAGACGTTGGTAAAAGGTATGTCCATAACTCGAAAGAAGTTTGTCAGAAAAATATTTATCTAAGCCGTTATAAGAGGTGGTGGTGGTCCAGTAATATTCGTCAATAACTTGTCAAAAATAAAATTACTCACTGTGATTTTTGAGCAATTTTTTAGAGAGTATCACCGACAGATTAGTGTTATTAACCACTTTAACAAACGAAAAAAATAATAAACAGATATGTCCGTCATTGAAAGTTATATTATTTGTAATGATATGTTTTGAAACATAAATTCAGCTACTTCTTCTGGTAAGTTGAAACTCATAACAACAAGATATCAGTTATAATCCCAAGTAAATGGCATTAAATTTTCAAAATTAGGTTTTCACCATGAGCAATTGTAATGTCTAACTTAAGCTCTCTATACATACATATTTGTTCCATAGCATCATATATATTTCATCACAAGATCAAACTATATTTAATCTACATCAGTTCCTCATCATTCTCACCGCAAGTTCATGAAGCTCACCCAAATCACTTTCAGATATTCTGTTCTTGAAGAGCACATGATCATCATTATCTTGATAGTTTCTACTTTGAATCTCCTGACTCGATGTAACGTCATTATTGTGATCAATACACTCCATCAAACTTTGTTGTGAGGTGTTGAAGTTCATGTAATTCTGATAAGATGTCGCTCCAGCCATGTCTTCAAACTGTTGACATTCAAGATTTCTTGAAACCATGTACCCTTGTGCCATTTGAGTTCTAACTTGCATCAATTGTGCTTGTAAACATGCAACCTAAAGATTAGTCAGGAGTGAAAAAAGGGTTAATAAATGAAACAAGTGAAGGATTTGTTCATTTGTGCAAGACAAAATTTGTTGATTGATTGCAAATTTTATTTTTCTTGATAAAGTTAATTAAATATATGAATTCATTTAAAGCATTTTAAACATGTTTATTTACTATAGTAACATCATTCACATCCTATTCTCTAAATCCAACTTTCTTTACTATACGCTGATATCAATAGGGTGGTGGTCTATTGGCAAAACCAATCATTAAAACAATTGGGTTTGGGAGGGGAAGGTTTTGGGTTCAAGACACACAAATGATAGGATTAAAAGAAAATTTGTTGTTCAAAAAAAACCAAAACACCTCGACACCCCATTCTCTATTCTAGAGATAAGTTTTAGAGAATGAACATACCAAATATAATTTGGAATGTTACTTTTCATATCTATCTATATATGTAATATGAGTGTATAAGAAAGAGAAAAAATTAATAAAATAAATGTTTGTAAGTAAAATAAAGATAAAGATGGAGAATGGGATGTTTGAGGTTTTTTAAACATAAACAAATTTAGAGAAAAATGTGTTTTTTAGTTAAATTATGTAGACAGGAGAATGAGATGTGAATGCTCTAATTACCATCTTCGTTATTGTAACTGACTAAAACCTTTAAAATCCAAATTTATGATCATGAAGTACAGAAATTTTCCATATCTAGAACTATATACTAACACTTTAATTGTTGCCATTATTTATACCTGTTGTTGTAAGGCAAATATATGAGCAACACAGCCATAAACAGGATCTTTGATCCTAGCTTGAGCTTCATAAGCAATGGTGTCCACGGCCTCGCAACGGTCGGCCGCAGCCACATGGTGCAACATTTTTGAAACATTGCTTGCACCAAACACCTTGTGGATTGCGGCAAACCGATCGGGACCTTGTTCCGAGCAGAAGTAGGGTGCAAAGATGCAATCAGCAGTGCATTTTCTTCGGAGAAACTTGCATGCACCACAAGGTGAACCAGTTCCTGCATTGGCTGCCATTGAAGATGGTTGGACACTTGTGGTGTGAGAGATATTGAAGAAGGAGGGTGCACACGAGGGGGCTAGAAAATGGTGATAAAATAGGTGGTATAAAGGTGGGAATTGGAAGACAAAGAAGGATTGTATGTAGGGTTGTAAAGAGGCAAGTAGTAATGGTTTCTTCAATTTTAGAATCTCTTTTTTTGTTTAAGCTTCGGCTATTCCAACATGAATAATTAATATGTTTACACTTTACACTTAGCACACTTTTGGTTTTGAGTATTCTTGTATTCTTTAGTTTTTAGCAATTATTTTTTCAGTCTTATAACAAATACTTTGAAATAGTTTTTATTTAAATTTGTGTTTCAAGACTTTTCTCAGTTGACTAATAAATTTTCTTATTTTTCTTGTTACGGGAAGGGAGGCGTTTTATTTAAAAAATTAAATAAAATTAGAAAACAGGTTAAGTTGTTAACTACTATTTTTGTAAAATTATATTTTTAAATGCAACTTAATTGACATGTGTTAAATTATATTTTTAATTGGGATATTAGATTTAAATAACTTCAAATTTCACTAATTGGCCGATAACACTCACAACTTTCAATTTCTACACCAGCACTCCCAACTTTCAAGTTATTGACTGATAACACTCCCTAGCTAACTGAACTCTAACTCAGTTATTCGTTGCCGAAAATCCCGACCACACCTCTAAAATTTTTCTTCCGCACTCCGTAACCACTCCCTAAAACTTTTGAAACCTATCCCCTAAGAAAAACTATATTATAAATTTATAAAAAAGGTAAAAAACAATAATAATATAAACACTAGTTATTTGATTTGTTTATGTCCAATCCATAAACTACCCAATTTTTGTTGTTCAATCCATAAATTATTCAATTTTCATACTCTAAGCCTGTTAGCCCAATCTAATACCATTTACCCATTCATTTAAACTTGATAAAATATTGTGGCCTTTCAATTCCCACCAAATCCCCAATCCTGCCCAGCTCTCCGACTAGAATTTTGTTTAGATTCCGCTCGCGATCAACCCCGTACCATCCAAGGTATGTTTTGCTTAACCCCCTTATTGATATTGTTTGTTGTTTTAACTTTTTTTTGTTTGATTTAATAATTGGGGAGATTTTAGAGAATTAAAATTAGAATTAGTTGATGATATATATATGTGATTAGATTTAAACATTGTTTGAAGCTTTATTTGTTATGTGATTGGAATTTAGAATGAAAAGTAGGTTGTGAAAATTGAAATTGAAACCTTGTTTAAGTTGGTTAGATATTTGGATGTTAATTAATTATTGATTATGTGAATTAGAATCAAGATTCAAAAGTGAAATTGAAACGTTGTTTGAATGTGGTTCTAGATATGCAAATACAGAGTTTGGGAACTGTTTTAACAAGGCAACATCAGAAGGACTTATATAGGAAATGATAAATCAAAAACTC
Organism: Scalesia atractyloides; assembly: GCA_947069175.1. Taxonomy (NCBI): domain Eukaryota; kingdom Viridiplantae; phylum Streptophyta; class Magnoliopsida; order Asterales; family Asteraceae; genus Scalesia; species Scalesia atractyloides. The sequence continues at coordinate 4,948,088 of CAMTDV010000002.1, read as the reverse complement.
ACCTTAGTTGAAAAAAAAAAACTAGAAAACTTCATCTCCACCATCCATCTCATGTGATCAATGATAGATATTAAAAACGTACAAAAAGTTGTTTTTTATACTTTTTAGAAGAATGTTACAGTGTAACAAAAAAATGTAAAAAGTCACATTTTCTCTCTCATCTTTTCTCTAACACAAAAAATGTGACGACTACAATGTTACATAAAAATCTCGCTGTAAAAAATGTAATATGTTTTTTACGCGCATTACAAAATAAAACTTCGTAAATTATAAGTTCTAAAATTCATACACTTCATATAATCTAAAAAATTGTTATAAAAATCAATAAAAAAATGTTACACATGTGAGTTAAAAAAAGGTGAACATCCGAAAAAAAGTAACACATTCTCTAAACTCTCTCCACTGTTACGAAAATCGTGTTAGTCTAATGTTGCAGGCATCAGTAAAAATGTTACAGGCTTCAGGAAAAATGTTGCAGCGAAAAAGTGTAACGTGTGGCAACATGATGTCCATCCATTAGGTTTTCAGAGTTTTTTGTAACTCACATGTGATTTCTCCCTATATTTCACACATATATATAGGGTGTGGTTCGGCTACAAAGTCCAAATTTTCTAAAAACTGTAAAAAGTCATAAAGCACTATAATTTCAGCCATAAAACACACCTAAAACCCAAAAATAACATAGTGAAGATTACTAAAACACCATATTTAAACCCTAATAGTCCGTAAAAACTTCAAACACATCATCGTAGAACGATGAACATAAAACACAATATGCTAATCAACATAAAACACAATAATTTTTGTTACTCCATAGTCGCCTTATGATCCAAAACATAACATAAAACCCACATATATGATATTTAGTAATCTTCATTATGTTGTTCGTAGGTTGTTTGTGTGTTTTATTGTTAACATTATAGTATTTTATGACCTTTTACACTTTTTAGGAAATTTAAACTTTGTAGCAAACTCCTGCCCCTCTCTCTCTCTCTCTCTATATATATATATATATATATACAAACATATATACATATATACATATCGTTGCTGGGTAGCCCACGTCCACTATCTCTAGTTTCGGTGCAAACCTTCCACGCACTTGATGACCCGTTGCAGTAAAACCGGATTGGAATTGAATTCAAACTTGAGATCAAATCGCCTTGAACCCCAAATCTTCCCCTTTCTCTCTATTATCAGTTGAGCTAAAGCTCATTCGCCTTAATGATTAATGAAATTGAAATTTATATTGAACTTTCTCTAGTTTATATTCATACAAATTTGCGAATAATCGTGTTCGAGTAAAACTTTATGTTTTAAGCAATTGTATAGGTATTAGCATATCATGAATTTGAATTGCTTAACATATATTTTGTCATATTATTATAACGAGTGTTAAAGTTGTATATATTGATTAAGTTTGTTTCTGTCCATAAAATTTTCTCATACTTTGTTTCTCTATAAAACTTTCTCATACTTTGCTTTTTTAACCTTCTCATGCTGAAAACAACTAGTTTCGTGAATTACTTTATATAAAAACACATTTTCTTCTAAATATATATAACATTATAGTTATTTAAGTTTTTTTATTTGGTAAAATGGATTTAGTTAATTTAATCTAACTGTTTTTGGCCAATAACAATCTCAACTAAGTTTATTTCCACCGGTAGTTCAACTTTTTCATTTTGTTTGTATCATGATTCGTCGTTAAAAAACATAACAGAGTTAAGTTTTTTTTTCTAAATTACAAAATGATATTTTAGGGTTTTGATCAAAATGAGAATACGAGTCGATTGATGTAAAATTTACCATGAGATAGTGCTCCAAACGACGAAAACGGTGCTTCAATTCGGGTGTTTAAACTTCCAATTAACAAAAATTAAGTCGTTTGGAGTACCGTTTCGAGGTGAGTTTTACATCAATCGACTCGTATTCTTGTATTAATCAAAAGCCCTAAAACATTGATTTGTAATTCGGTAAAAAAATTTAACTCTGTCAAGTTATTTTTAACGACAAACCGTTATAAAACCAAAATAAAAAAAATAGAACCACTGACATGAACAAACTCAGCAAACAAAATTATTTAAATCCAATTTACCTTCTAATTTTTATAAACCTAGTTCAATAATGAGAGTTGTAAATCCCCTTCTAGCTTATAAAAAAAAGCTATGATGTAATCTCATTTTGCTTTTCAAAATGCATTTTTAAAAGGGTGTATTATTAAGCTATTAACTATATATTATGGGTGTTCGTGGGCAAATATTCGAAGTTTGGTGGGTCCCACTCTGGTTTTCAAAGAGTGGCGCTTAAACAAATAATTTCCCGCCGAACGCCGCACCTGGGAACTACTACCAGTTGTCGTGTTTTCACTTATAAAATACTTTAGACACGTGGACATTAGTTCTCTTCTAATTTTTTATCCAACAACAAATTATAACGAAAGCGATTTTTTCATGGTTTTATTTAATTTCATGTTTTTATGTACAAAAACATGTATATTTCTCCATGCGTTGCGGCGACGTCAGCACGTAACTAACTCGAATTTAATCGTCTGATGAAAAGTTACTAAGTTTAATCCGACTTGTTTCCGAATAAATTTATATTAGCACGTAGACTAACTGAAAATATATATAAAAATAAGCACGAAAACGTGTTATATTTGACCTGATTTATTTGCGAAAGAAATTTACGTATAAACGTAAACAAACTTTAATTTATACTAACACGTACATAAAATAAGCATGTAAGAAAATAATGTTTTCTAAGTTAACAATGGTACGACACGTTGCGGCGATGTCGAAACATATAGTAATTAGAAATTATACCACCTAATACAACGTATTATATTTGACCTGACTCGTTTTTTAACAAAATTTATTTCAAAATGTGCATAAAAATAAGCAATAAAACATTTTATAGTTGACACGGCTCGTTTTTAAAAGAAATTTACGCTAAAATTTAATTAACTTGAATTTATACCGATACATATATAAAAATAAGTATGTAAAATTTCATTACAAAGTCTTTAAAAATATTGAGAGGTTGTAGGTAAAAATACTGAAAATTGAGAAATAAAATAAAAAATAATAAAAAAAACACAAAATGACAAAAAGACATCAAAAGACCAAAAAAACAATAAGTGAAAAGTACTCTACACCAAACTTCAATTTGTATGTTTATATAATGTTTAAAGATTTAGGGAAATCTATGTTGGTAAAACGGTATAAATTGGGACCATGCTCATCGGACCAATGTGAACGTGGAGGGAGTGAGGAACACCGCCGTCTGGTCTCGTGATTTTTTGGGGTGTTCGTGTTCACCGGACCAATGTGAACGTTTTATTGTGACGGTTAAGTCATTGCGAAACATTGGATCTCGTGATTTTTTGAGGTGTTCGTGCTCACCGGACCAATGTGAACGTTATATTGTGACGTTAAGTGATTGCGGAACGTTGGAGACTATTTAATAAAATAAAACATCTATCTAAACAATAATATGCACAAAAAAAAATTTATACAACAATTCACATAATTATACTCTTCAACTTTATACACTTAACCTAATTCTTCTTTCTTGCATCATGCATTCTTCATCTTTATCCGAGAATTTAACAATATTCTTATCCACACGGTAAGTAAGATGACACAAGTCATTTTAGAGGAAGAAAAATATGTCACAGCCAACAACAGGGGGCAGTTAAATAGAGATTGAAAATGTACCTTTTTCAGTTTATTGTTGGTTTTTACTATTGTTATCGTTTATATTATGTTCATTGTTATATTTAATATTGAAGGTGCACATGATCATTTGGTGTTAGAATATTTTGGTGAAAATCCCGTGTACACTGACATATAATGTAGGCGTCGAGTTTTGAACGAGTCGTCGACAATTTAGAGAGGACAATTCGGTTTTTTAGATTAGCATGGGATGCGAGAGGTAGAAGAAGTTTTATGCCCTTACAAAAGTGCACTTCGATAATTCGTCAAATGGCATAAAACACCTCGAACAATCCATGGGATGAATATTTGAAGATGTCTAAAAACACGTCATGGGAAAGTATTTATAAATTTTGCAAAGATGTTATCAAACTATGAAGCGTGTAAACTAACATGGAATGACATCCAAAAATTGTATAAAGGGCACAAAACAAAACATGGCTTCCCCAAAATGCTAGCCAACATCGATTGTATGCATTAGCAGGGGTATAATTGTCCTAATGAATGGTGAAACTAATTTACGTGGGGTGATTACGAATATCCTTCAAGAGTGCTAAAGTTATGGCGTCATAAGATCTATCAATTTGGCATGTCTTCTTAGGTGTTTCAGATTCCAATAATGACTTAAACATTCTTTATCTGTTCCAAGTTTTCAACAACATCATAAACGGAGTGGCGCCCAATTCTTCGTTTATGCTTTTAAGAGTGGAATATAAGCACAAGTATTATCTTACAAGCGGAATATACCCTAACTACGCAACAATTGTCAAATCTTTCACTTTTCCAAAAGATGAAAACGAAAGAATTGCAAGGAGTGCCAAGAGTTGGCAAGAAAGGATATCGAACAAATATTTGGTAATCTAAAACAACGATGGAACAATGTAGGGGTGAGCAATAACACAACCACTGAAACCAAACTGAAATTAACCAAAAACAGAATTAACTTGTCTCGGTTAACTGGAAATTACCAAACCAAATTGAAACATTTATATATTTCATATATTTATAGCTTTTTTACCTCTATTTCTTATACTTCATGTTTTAAACCTCTATTTTATGTATTTCATATTTTATACGTTTAATTAATGTATTTACATCTCCATTTCAAGCATTTATACCTCAATTTCGAGTATTTCTAAGCAAACATTTAGCCCAAGTTTGGTTTTGGTTATTAATCGAGCCGAACGAAAAACCGATAAACTAACCGAATAAACTGAACTGATTAAGCAAACACTTATTGGTTAATAAAAGGAAAAATGGATTTTATTAATCCAAACTATTAGCTGTTGGCCGGCAACAGTCCAAACTTTAAAAATACCAGTGGTGGTCCCATCTTTTCACAAATTGTAAACTAATTGACCTTTACTAACATAACTTAATTTTTTTGTCCCCTTATTTTTTTCGGTGTAGTATATATCCATAGGTTTACAATATATAAAAAGGTGGGACCACCATTGATAACTTTTAAAGTTGGGACCGTTGTCAGCTAACTGCTAATAGTTAGGATAACTAAAATTCATTATTTCTTAATAAAATAGATTAACTGATGATCTCGCTTTCAGTTTCGTCGAGGCTAATAATCGAACAAAATGTACCCGTATGTGCACACTCCAGCACCTACATGGTCACCAACATAGCCGAGACGTAATGTATGCTTGTATCATGTTGGATAACATGATTATAAAATGAAGGTGATACAATTTGTCAATACGATGAAATTGTCATTGATGAGGACGTTGAAGATAGTGATGAATCTCAACAAGAGTCTAATATGTGTACGATGCACAACCAAGATAGACATAACAACTTTCATATGGATTTGGTGGAACATATATGGCGATTCGGTCAAGAGGATTAATTATTTTTTTTACTTTGTAGTCTCACTTTTAATAATTTAGTTTTACTTTTAATTAAGTAACTTTATTTTTCAATTCATGTATTTTATTTTATATTAATAAAAGTATTCTAATCTATCTGATAAGGTTTTAATTAATTTGATTATTATTAAATGTTTAAAAACGAAAATAATTTAATTATGTTTAAAAAAACAATGTTGTAAAACTCAGCCTAAGTGGCTGAGTTCTTACCAAGTAATTAGTCCTCGCCACCCCATCATAGTAACTTTCTTCAAGCCCCCTAATAAATTTGACTTTAAGGATAAATTTGATGACTAAAATTAGAGTTTAGTTAATTAGTGTACTTTTCTAAAATTACATCGTTAGTACAAGAAAAGCTTAAACAAATCAAAATAATAAAGTTCTCAATAGTTATCAAAATGTTTAAGTCAAGAGTGACGAAGAATTGCAATCATAGGGAGTTTGTTAGTGCATAACAACGTGTGGAAAAAGCATCAACTAGGTTTTGCATGTAATTATAAAGGCAAAACCCAGATGACGCTTGTTAATGTTTAGGAAAAACCAGTCGTGGGGGCAACCGTAAATTGTTATAATCTTCTACGGGACTATAAATAGATAGATAGCTAGCTTGCAGAGAAAGTAGATATCAAGGGATTGTCATTACACACATGTATGGAATCTAGGGTTTGATTGTAAGGTTGTCTCTACACACTGAATACAAGATTGAGATTATAATTAGATTCACGTTCATCTTGTTTGCTTCTTGATTCCCACGACGAATTCAAAGGATTCCGCACTTTGAATTCGTACATGGAACTGACTGAATCGATCAAAGGAACCCACATACACCTTTTATCAAGAACACTTATTTGTATAAAACCACAGGAGGGGTCATTTAGTAAATAAATTTTAGTTTAAGCTACAAGAATCCATGTTATCCATGCTAAAAGAGCAAGTCCCCCACTTGCATTATTTTCTCACGATAGTGAAAAAACGTTTTCTTTATTTTAATTCTTTAATTATTTTATTATTATAATAACTTGTAAGCATATTTTTTTCTCTTATCACTTATAGGACATGTTGTTCTATAAAATTTGACTATGTTGTTGTGTCATTCTTATTTAAATGTACATGCCGATATAAATTTTACTCAGAATCGAGTTGGTAATAGTAATGTACAAGTGATCGAAGCATAGACGTACATGTCATCGAAGCAGTCTTGCGGTTTATTTTTTTATATAAGGTGATGTTGCTTCCCTTTTTCGTTATTCAACGTGGATATTTTTATCTACATTTCCATAAAAGTTCTATGCAAAATCATACAGGTTGAAATAGTATTCATTTTCACGTTTACTCGGTGTTCCGGAATAGTTGTAAATATAACTGATTTCCTTTATCTTTACCAAAACAAAATGAACCGATACTGTCTAAACAACTGTAGAAAACCAATAAAAGAACCATGATGATAAAATTCCAGCGTACGAGTGGGGTAAGCTAGCGAAGTTCTTTCTTTCACGGTGCCTATCTCGATTCTTAAACAACCTCTACCGTCCGGTCGAGTCAGCTTCGCTCCTTTATTCGTACATCTCTTTCTCGAATGGAAATTTCCCAATAGTCAAGGTTTGTAAAGTAGCTCTATTCCTATTTAGGGAGTGAAGGCTAAAAATGGCTTGATGAACCGTTGTATTCAACTAGAGTATACGTGTTGTGTGATAATCTACATGGAGTGCCGATACTGTGTCGAACCACACCAATACCGTCCGAACAAAATTAGTATATACAATCGTTTTTATTTTTTTATTGTTATACTAAGTATTGATATTATACCTGTACTATAACAAACCGAAAATCTACCACAAAACGATAGAAATCCCACGAATATACATGTTATTGTTTTTGCGCTAAATGAGAAAAAAAATAATAAGACGTTTTTATCATTTTGTAACAAAATTATCGTCTCAACTCTCACTTTTAAGAAGTGGAAACCTCAGGCCAAGCTTAAACGGGCTCATATCTAACCTCAGGGCCAAATTATGTAGGCCCTCAACGAAACCTATCAATTTTTTTATACCAACGATGGGCCTTAACTTTTTTTTAGACTTTTTACTATTTGTCAATTGTCTCTCTATATCCAGGAAGCCACAACACCGCTAGGTTAAGAGGGTGGGTCTGAGCCGTCTGAGTTCTCCGTGTCATATGTGTGAAGTGCTCAACCTGAAATGATACAATGAATATGGCTTAAGCTGGTAATCGAGCTCAAATATGAAAAATGATTAAAAGTGTAATTTCTAATTATCCTTGTTCTAGTATAATTATAAGTGTAGTCTCCTTTACCTTGCTGCCACACTTTATGGTTATACCTACCCTCACTACCGCCCACACCTTGATCACCAATACTATTGCCGCCACCGGTTCAAACACAATTAGCATGTAAATTAAACAAATTATAGCACAATCATGATCGTTTTTCTGCTTCTAATAGACACTTGCTTTCCTTTTCGTGAATTTTTCGGTGTTTAAACTACTGAAGTCTAAATTCAATTTGTTGGTTCAACTATGCTTCTATATTAGAATGTTGAAGTTTGATGTGAATTCATATGTGAGCTATCATTCGCTTTAAATATGAACTAATGCTAATTCACATATGAATTCATAACACGAATTTACATTTTTTATTGGCATAACTTCATAAGTGTTAAGAAGAACCGGGTTGGACTAGTCTGTTAGGTTGGCGGATTTTCATGTCTGATTTACAAAGGATATTGGATTTAAATAATCTAAACTTTCACCAATTGGCTGATATCATTCCCAATTTTGGATTTGTACTAAATCACTCCCAACTTTCAACTTATTTTCCTCTGGTACTTCCAAACTAACCAGACCCTAACCCAGTTAGCTGATTCAAGTGCCACATCATTAAACAAGTGTCACATCAGATGCCATGTCAGAAAAAAAGCAACATCAGATGCCACATCATTGAACAAAGTGCCACATCAGAAAAAAAAACTAACTGGGTTAAGGTTCAGTTAGTTTTGGAGTGGCAGAGAAAAATAAGTCGAAAGTTAGGAGTGGTGGTGTACAAATCGAAAGTGTGTTATCGGCAAATTGGTGAAAGCTTGGGTTATTAAAATCCAATATCCCGATTTATAACTCGAGTGATGGACTATCAAAGATGTTGACTCACGCTTGACGAATGATGAACTACTAGGGATTTCCCGTCAGTCTATGGTTTCGAATCCCTGCTAACTCAAAGTACCGGTTGAACCATCTAGTAGAAGATATTAAACCTCTCGATATATCCATTTAAACCACCTGATACACCTGATTAAATCATTTCTGAACCCAATATATGATATAAAAACCGGATTTTAAAACATTGTCACTCCACGGCTTCATGAATATGTGATTCGATCATATCAGGAATTGGACTATCAGATTATGGGCTTCAACAGTTTAGAAACTTGACGGGCCAAGGGTCGTCTAGTTAATCAATATGGGCCTAATTTACATTGTTTATACTTCACTATTTTTAGTTGATTTGTTTTCTTTTATTATTATTCAATGTACACGGCTTGAGGGTATAACATGGTGTACGCAATATATGTTGATTTACGTCACAAAATGGTGTGTATACTCGCATGGAACATCAATCATAGCTAACAACCACTCAACATCAATAATATCGGTGCATCTTTATCTGATAAATGATAATAATTCTAACCCATGTATTCCTTGTCTGTGACATCATTTATATTATTCAAGAATATTACTATAAACATCGTGGTGTTGTTTTTTCTAAAAAAAAACTACGCAAGTTTTGTTTTCTGCTTCGTGCAGACATTGTCATCTGCATACTGTTTGGCTTTTCGAAAATGTTTCATTAAAAATCGTATACGCGAACTATTGTTGGTGCAGACTTAGCCCAACCACTTTTAAGATCTTCTAAGATCTCCAGATGGTTAAACACCACCACCACCGTCCACGTCCACCACCACCACCGTCTGTAGAACATGGGTCAACATTTTAATAAAATATATAAATAAAACACTAAAGATACTCTCTTTACATATTTGGGAAATTATAATACATGTACTGTGTACAAATCATTACGAATATAACGTATAAAACAACATATGTAATTAAATTGATTCGATCTATAGTCTTCCACAAGAGTTTTAACCGCGTCTTCTTGTATAGTCCGTTGTGTTTTCAGTCCTTTGTGTATGCTTCAACAAGGTCTTGAACCACGTCTTCTTGTACATTAATTTCATACAAAAAGAACAAACAAATGTTGGCGGTTGTGGCTGAGGCACGTGTTCAACACGCTTCCCTTAAAACAGATTTCACGCCTCTACTAAAGACAACGCATCTGTCTCCCAGGGTACAACAACCGAAGCAGTCTGTACTCCAGGAGAAGACCACACGCCCGAGGTTACACCGGGTAAAATCATGGTGTTAGACCTTTTGGAAACTAATAATAGAAATATAGTTGAATCGTGTAGAGAAACTTATCTTTATATGTTCCCAACATATGGGTTATCACATACTTCTTCTCCAAGAACTCTTCATGCATACATCTCTCTTTCTTGTATCTTTTTATTTATATTTTTTTCTTTTTCTTTTTTCTAACCACATTAAAAGAGTCAAATAACCTAGTATATATGCAAGAGTCATGGGTAGTGAAAAGTCCAACATAATTAGAGACTTAATTTTGCTATAAAATCTCTAATCAATTGTCATAAAAAAACTTTACTCAAGAGTTATCATCAATACACCACATGAAAAGTTTATTATTTTAATATAAAACTAAATAAGTGACATAAATAACTCTACTCAAGAGTTTGTCACTATATGTAAATTTCCATTCCTCATATTTTAAAATTTTCTTATGTGTGGTATATTAAGATTCATTTGTATTTGATTTTTACCATCATTTTATATATTTAAAAACCAGTATCAAATCACAATTATTTTGTATCGTAATTATTTTGTAAATAATGGTTCAAAAGTTTGGAAGCAGGTGATAACCTTGATTTTTCAAACAACAATGTGGCACATATGAAAGGCGTGTAATAAAAAGGAGTTCAGAAATATCCAAGTTCCCAGGAACGTGGTGGTAGATGAAATCAAGGATGATCCGTTCCTCTGGTTAATTTGTCGGTCGAAATTTGATAAGTTGGATTGGGGTAGATTGGTGGACTTCAATGTTCGAGACATTATTAGATAGTTTCGGGTGTGGGTGGGCCATGTGTTTGTTAGTTGGTTGTAGTTGTACGTTTTCTTTTCGGGTTTTGACAACATATGCTGAACCTATTCTATAAATCATAAAATCCCGCTTTTCAAAAAAAAAATTAATTAAATAAAAACATAAATACATTATATTTAAATAAATATATAAAATTATACGTATAGAATAACTGAGTAAGTAAAATGATATTATTATATTGCTGCTGTTCATAACTGTGAACATTATTCATCCAGTTTTCCCCAACAGGTAAGCAACCGATCACTCTTTCTTCCTTTTTCATTATTTCCGATCAATCACCACCGTCAATGTTGCCGGAGATCTACTTTTCCCCTTCAGTTAATATATTTATGATGATAATTTAGACTTTAATTTACAACTGTTGTTCATTATTAAACCCTAATAATTCAGATCGTTAGTCTCAACTGATTTTCTTACAGAATTATAAACACCGGCGGTTTTGTCCACCAGAGCTATGAATACTCGAAGGTTTGTCTTCTGTTTTGTTTTCTGTATCTCGATTTAGTTTCAGATTATTATGTTTATTTCTAATTGTGTAGTGTTTGATGCTTATTAGATTCGTAAGTTGTTGATACGGAACTGCTAGGGTTTCGTTTGGATCCTGCTTATACGAATTAAACATGATTTGATGTCGAATATGCTTTCGATTTAGTTCAGGTTGCTTAATGATTTGGCATTGGGACTAAGTTAGTTGGTTAGGTTACAGATTGTTGGTGTTAAATTGCTATATATATATAAGTTTTGCATGATATTAAAATTACCGATATCCCACTGCGATAACCGCTATCTGAAAATATCATTCTTTGACCGATATCCGATATTTTATCACATTAATTACCTAGGTCTTAACTGACTTGTTAAAAGCTTTTAATGACTTATTTTTCATTAAAGAATCGGAAAATTTACAGTAGAATGGCAGGTAAACGCGCAACAAGCTGCGCCGCAACCCCCTTTTGAATAGCAAATCCAATCCTACTCATAATAAAACTCTGGTTCCTATACGAATTAATCATGATTTTATTCGATTACTGTTGAAATTGAGGATTAAGTATGGTTTTGATTTAGTTCTGTTTGGTTGTAGAATTAGGTTTGTAGTGATTTTAGTAGATTACCGATTTGGTGTTGTTGTCTATTGGAGATGATTTTGCGTAGTTTGGTGATTGATCTGTGATTGAGTTATGTGGTTCTAGGAGTAACCCTGAGCCATAGCTGTCAATAGCGAATAGCAGACCATAGCGACCAACGACCTATATGCTACGTAGTGATAGCTTCGAATTAACGCACACTATTTCATGTTTAGCGATAAAGGGGTAGAAAAATAAAAAAATAAAAACCATCTTTAACACACTGGTTATGCATAAAAGTGCTAAAAATACGCTAAAATAGCTCAAATACGCTATCACTAATCATCCAAATAAATAAAATAAATATCTGCTATTTATCTCTACATGGTCTGTAGCGACACTTCATACACTATGTTATTCGCGCGTATTCGCGCGTGCGCTACAAGCGCTATTGACAACTATGCACTGAGTGTCCAGTAACAAATTCACGGTTACCAAACAGTTTTTTCACAACATGAAAACCCATTGATTGCGTGCTGTAATATGATGTTGAGTTCATGTTTTGCATGCTCTATTACTTATGCCTTTTATTTAAAAAATCTTTGATTAAACGTGCATCAGGGATGTTCGTGGAAGCAGAACTGCTCTGTTTGATGACATTGAAGATGGTGGTATTAGGGCCACTTCGTCTTACTCATCCCATGAAATCGATGAACAGGAGAATGTTAGAGCGATGGATGGGCTTCAAGATAGAGTTCTTATGTTGAAAAGGGTATGCAAGCTCTAACCTTTTGATTATAGCGTCATTTCGATAATGTTTTGCTTGCGTTGAGAAAATGTTCAGCTCAAACATATCATATGTGCTGATGAAAAAACAACCATTCACTGTGATTTTGAGTTAATAAATCTTAAATTTGTTTTGGGTAAAAGTACTAAGCTGGTTTTATTTTAACAGCTGACAGGTGATATTCATGAAGAGGTGGAGGGTCATAACCGAATGTTGGATAGAATGGTATTTCTGTAATTTAGTTTATCTTTCTGTCTGTATTTATCTTGAACAGTGAATAACAATATTTGTTTTTCTCATTAGGGGAATGATATGGATTCTTCAAGAGGCATTCTATCTGGAACTATGGATAAATTCAAAATGGTAATGCATATCTACTAATTTACTACAACTTTTAAACCCCGTTTATGACCCATATAGCACATTTACAACCTGATTATAATCCGTTAAGCCATTTGACTCTTTTGGATTAATTGGTTATAAAATGGGTCATTTTCGGGTTACACAATTAGTCGATTAGGGTTGATGTCTTTGAAACCCGTCAACTCGACACAATTGCCACCCCTAGTTTGGGCTGACTCAACATTTTTTTTGTCAAAATTTGATTATTATTATTATTATTATTATTATTATTATTCTTCATCATTGATAATTAGCCTTTCAAACACTATTACAAATTTACATTAATCACTTATCAGAATGTTTTAGGAGGTTTTATGAGCTAAAACTACACATTAACTATTGGCCCGATTCTTTATAAACAAACTCTTTATTTTATCTTGCCTGTTTCGCTCGTTGAAGATAAATATGATCCTACATTATAAATAATTGTTTGAATCTATCTTCTCCAGGTTTTTGAGACTAAATCAAGCAGAAGAATGTTTACTCTTGTGGCTTCGTTTGTGGTCGGTTTCCTGGTCATATATTATCTCACTCGCTGATTCAGGCTCTTTTTGAACCCAAAACCGTTACTCCTCGGTGAATGTTGGAACAATGCTGTTTTGTGTGGGACGTTTATGTAAAAAATATCTTGTTGAAATGGAGATTTGAGTGTTTGTTTGAAGATCAAATATTTACTTGAACTGTTTATATAGTGTTTCTACTTTCTAGTTATCTCTCCTTTGTTTATTTTATAGATTTTAATCATTTGAATTATTATTAAAGATGTCTTATATTACTAAGAATAGTAAAAAATGGAATGCACCAGCCGGGAATCGAACCCGGGTCTGTACCGTGGCAGGGTACTATTCTACCACTAGACCACTGGTGCTTTGATGACTTTACAATGTTTTAGATAACTATATATATATATATATTCGTATAAATTTGTTACCATTCTATGAACTTGTTTACATATTTTTACTGGCCATGTCATGGAAGTCTAGCATCTTAACTGAAATGTAATACTCGTATAATAAGGTGTTGTTTGGAGTTTTACCAACCGATTACTGACAGAATTTATCGGCTAACTACCGACACCCTTTTAGCCCTATTAGCGTCGGTTTATCGATGAATTACCATTGGTAATTTAGCTTTTATTTAAAAACATATTATACACATATTAGATTGAATGTTTTTAATTTGTCAAATTAAAATAAAAAGGACAATTACATATATGTAATAAAATTTGGGTTGGGTATGTATATATGTAATTATGGAAATAAAAGACTACAAAAGTTACAATCATTTCTATAAAAACAAATAAATAAAAATGGCGAAGTATATATAACCCCGTAACTCCGTATTAGTGCTTATGTTAGGCTTGGTATCAACATATCTCTCGTGAAGTTCTAGCCAAGCCAATCTTGTATTTAATAAAAGAAAGAAGGGTTAACTCATATATAGAAATTACGACAATAACGATTGTGGATTGGACATTTCCATTACGTATTATAAAGAGTAATAGAAACACAATTCCTACATAATAACAATATATACAACTATCTTAACACATGCAAAAGTACAAGTGACAAGCTAAAAAACATTGTAATTATTCAGGGCTGGCTCAACCAATTTGAATCTGGCTGACTCAACCAATTTGAGTGCCCAGGTCCCACTTTTATTTTGGGATTAGTAATGAATTTATAAACTAAGTTGTTTTTCAGTCAAATAAAGTTATTAAAATATAATAGACTAAGACTTGTAGCACATGAAAAACATGAGGAAGCCATGAGTATTTCACCGGCTACACATAAACATTATGGAATTTACCCAAAGATCAGAATTTGAGGCCTTAAATGCTAAAGGTAGTGAAGGCAAGGATTCGAACCAAGCCCTGTGTCGGAAAAGAAAGCAATTTTACCACAAGACTACAATCAAATTAACTTTACTAATTGTTGAAACAAATTTAATATACACGTTATACGTTTCAATCTTTTTCATAATGATGCCCTAAAAATTTGTTAACCCAAGGCTCTAGCTTGTTTACACTTATGCTTAGGCCGACCCTCCGAACTTCAATAAGATATATAAAGTTTAGAAGAGTAAAAAGAGTTTAATTAATTGTCAATATTTTTTATTTTTGTTTTATTTTATTTTATTTTTTAAACGGTTATTTTTTTTTAATTTGTGGGACTTGGATCCAAGACATTCCACTGTTAAACCTAGGTGTTTAAAGGCTTTGCCTTCGTCAAATTAATTATCAAAATAATTGATAATTATAATGATTGTTTAGTTATTAAGTATCAAGTTAGTTTTTTGAATGACAAATTTCTTTTAATTCATGTTGTTTATGGGCTTGAATTCAAGACTTTTCCATCTCAAACCCAGATGTTAATGAATAATTATGGAATTAAAATTAATTGGTAAATTAGTTGATAATTACCAAATTTGAATTTTGAATAATCCCAAACTTATTCTTTAAGTTTTAGAAACTTTAAATAAAGGTGTAGGGTTATTGGTTTGTTGCAAGGTTCCGAAAATCCCTACCCTCTCTAACTCCCATCGGCGTGGTCCAACCCTTGTGACACTGTCGTAGGGCACCACCATGCCATCGCCTAATGAATCGGTCAAAGCCAATATTTTGGTTTGGGTGCTTTGCGATTTTAGAACCAAAGTGTGTTCGGGCTCTTCAGGTACTCCCCACACAAGTAGCACCCGACGAAGGGGGGATGGGTAAAGCTACAGGCCCAAAACTTCGACTCTTCTTTCTAAATGGGGGTGGCCAGGGCACCTCATCTTGTCATTTCGTCCCTGCTCATTCCCGGTAGGCCAAAGTCTTTGGCCTTTCCTTAGACCTATCGCGTGGTAACGAGAAAAAAGTACGAAAGAATAGTAAACGGAGCACACCATAGAAAGATTCTAAATATGAGAAATCCCCCTTTTTTCGATAAGAAGGAAATGTATAACATGAATGAAACGAAATAAGGCCTTTCTAGCTCTAGTTTCGGATGAGCTTCCCCCAAGGATGTCTGGTAATAGAATAGGTTGGCTCGCTATAATGAAGACGATAGACCAAAAGAGAGACTGATGGGATAAGATTAGGATTTATAGTACCATTAGAAGAAGAGCATCTGTGGTAACATCTCAACTGACAAACCATTTCAATAGTACCGGTGCTGTCGTGCCACGAGGCACGACCATGGAAGTAATTAAAAAGGAAAAAAGTTATGTAGCTGGACCATCTTTTCTATCCGTTCAAGTTTGCTTCTATACAGAAGACGATACGCTCAAAATGAAAGTGTTCGCAACGCATACCGAAAGGGTACCAATGAAGCACGCCATTAATGACTAGTTCGAAGACCAAGAGCGCAAAAAGAATATCATATTAAGAGAGAGGTAATCCAAACTTCACGCAGAACAGTTCATTTGTGAAGTGTATATAGTGCCAATTGGATCTAGCGACTGGTTTGCTAATGTCATGGTGTTTCCAACCCGTTTGGTTGTTTACTTGCGAAAATGTAAGTTTCGTGAAACACCCTAAGGTTGGTATATCTGTTTCTATTTGGTTTTGCATCTTGACTCTCGGTGGGTGATACGAAGCATGATTTGGATTGTTCGTATATGTGTTTCCGCTCTGAATGTAATTTTAAAATACATGTACGAATCCCAACATGAGTATCATTGATGGGTTTTCAACGGATATGTTTGCTGGTGAAACCCTTGTTTACATCGGTGAGGCAAGTAACTCCTAGCTAAGGGTGTGGAACAAGAAGTAGCTTTAACAGTTGGAAGCTTGATCAATGTCACTTTTAATTTTCATTTTCGATACAAAGTGCAATCTCATTCTAAAGGAGAAGTTACTCCTCTGATGATGTGATGACACTGGATTGTCATTGACCAAGTACAAACATAGAGTTATTTATTTGACAGTAATTCCTAGATTTAAATAATAAATATATCATAACCTTGCATCCTACATGATTTAAACTGTCAACAATTTGATTATAAAGTACGTCAAGTACCATTGATATGTCTCCTTAAAGACATTAGATGAGTTATTAATTGCCAATAATTAATAGTTTGTGTTATTAAATTCAACTTGCCTTGTAACAATTTGTTCTAAATATAATTAAACATGGCTGGTTATTACGGGTTCTCCTGGAGGTAACATTTTTATCCTTTGGGTTATAGTTATGAATTGTCTACATCTCATAGTTTTGCTATACCCATTATTTTACTTTGTATGATTGTTGTTGTTGTTGAATATGATTGGTTGTACTAAACTCTTTGCTATTGGAGCAGAGGGTGGTTATTCCTTACAAAAATATATTTGCTGCAAGTATAATATAGACAATTGTTTTAAAAATAATGATTGGTTGTACTTTGTATGATTGTTGTTGTTGAATATATTGATTGTACTAAACTCTTAGTTATTGGAATAGAGGGTGGTTATTCCTTAAAAAATATATTTGATGTAAGTATAATATAAACAATTGTTTTAAAAATGTAATAAATATCACAATAAAACAAATATTTGATTTATATATATATATATATATATATATAGAGGAGAAGGTTCATTTGAGAAGAAGTTTAATGCGAGAAGAAAAAAAAGAAATGACATAATGGTAAAACATTAAATAATTTATAACTCCTCTCATTAATTATGTTATCTCTCATTAATAAAACAAAAGCATTATATTCTACACATTTCAAAATTTATCCTACATATATCTTATACATAAATGTAAAAATACGCTACACATTTCAAAATTTATCCTACACATACTAAAATTTATCCTATACATGTCGAACATTGTCCTTCACCATAAATTATTTTATCTTGAAAAAGAATATTAAAAAAATGAGTTACAAGTTTAATTAATTAGCTAATTAATGACAATTATAGATTTACCTATATACTCTCCAATGTATGTATATATGAATTCACAACCGTGACGAATATTGACTAAAAAATTTATGTTACTATATTATTTTGTTTAAGTTTCAATTACACTTAAGATATTGATATTTGTTTTATAAACATGTGTTGATATCCTTTTGTTCACGTCATGAATTATTGTTTCTGGTTTTCATTTAGATTGCTATATGGCTAACCAGATGCTAGTAGCATATCAATGGTGTAATAAATTAAACTGATATCGATCAAAATTCAAATTTCTGCCGCAATGCACAAGAGAATTCCACTAATTATAATAAATTTATAAAGCTAATGCCCTTGCAATTTAAACGAGATTCTAAAATAATGCGTAATAATTTTTAAAAAGACCTTATAAGAAAGAAGAAAGTATTATTTCCCACACTTCATTTTCCTTTCTCGGGAACAAAAGAAAACTTATCTTTGAAGTTGAGACAATGTGTAAATGTGTTACTACATTTGTTTAGTACAAACAAATTAATTATTTTCATGTATAAAATTTTCATTTATCTCAACTTAAATATGCTGTTTCTCAAATCTTAAAAAAGCATATCTACACTATGATCACATGGTCTGGATGTTGAAACACGGTATTGTTATCAGTCCACGTCCACAAAATCACCCTATGCCTCACGTTGAGAACGGCATTGTGATTGGGGTTTGAGGATTTCTACTGGCGTCGGGGCAAATGTGTGGGTAAGGTGGAAACTCTTGATTGGTGAGTGTAGTTTAGGTTTGTTTTGACTGGTTGATGTTTATTTTAAAAAAAAAAAATTCTCTTCCACGCTACTTTCCCACTCCATACTTTTTTCTCCACGCCACCATGCTGACGTGGTTGCCACGTGTCGCTCCACACCCTTCCTTCAAGCCCCTCTACACCTTGTTGTCTAATGATATAGGGTGTGGTCGACCCTCATAATGAACCTCCACGTTAGCGTCATATCACCCACCTCTAATTCAACATACAAAACCACTACCCTAAGGTGTGGTCATTACCGAAACCAGTATACACTTATTTATTTTAATATATTTTGGTCTAAAGAAAAAGGAAGGGAAATCTTGTAAAATGGAAAAGAGGACCACGATTGCCATGGTTTAATCCATGGGAACCATGGTAGATTAGACAAATGAGTGGTGTAGCCTTTCATTTATCTTTCTACGTGACAAATTTTCAGCCTAATAATGCTTACACGATATGGCAATAAAGTGTATATGATTAAAATAGTAAGTTAATATTTACACATCTCTCTCCTCTATTTCTCTCTGTATATACATAAATATATATATAGAGAGATATAATAAAAGGGGATGTTCATTTGAGAAGAATCTTCTTGCAAAAAGAAAAATAAATTAATTTAGGCCCTATATATTTTTTTTATCAATGGTTATGATTAAAATATCATTTTTGTGCACTTTTAATCAATGTTTTAATTAATAAGGGTATAATAGACTTAATAAGGATATAAGAGACATTTTGATGTAGAATACTAATAAATATAATAAGAGGTACTCAATCTCATTAATGCCACCAAAATTTCATACTTCACCACCATTAATGTGTTAGGTCCTTCACCAATTTTATTAGGAGACAAAATTATTTAAAGGTGTTGTATCCTACACATATGTAAAATTATTTAAAATTGTTGCGGTCCTACATATTCTCTCTTCTTTATTCATAACCACCTACAATCAGTTTTTATAAAATAAAAGTCTTACTTACATAGTTTAAAGGATTGGATATAAATGCTCCAAGATTCAATAATCTAATATTTCAATTATCTAAATAATAATTCATTATAAAATAACACTAATAATTTGACCAATTAAATTTTACTCAATGACAATAACACAAATAAAAACAAAAGTGCTAGTCGTAAAATTTTATTTTAGTATGTATTATTATCAAGAAATAAATTAAAATTTTGAATAGTGTTTTTTAGGAACAATAATTTTTCTAGATTATTTTGAATAAATATACCATTGCCTGTATTTTATATGATTTGAAGTCTCAATTTAAATTTTGGATTGTGTATTTTCTTAACAACATATTCCTAGATTATTTTGAATAAATGTATCATTATTTGTATTTTACATGATTTGAACTCTTAAATTTTCTAATTGTGAAGCATACTACTTTTCTTTTTGAATGGCAACACTTGCTTCTACTATATTATTCCAATAATCTCAAATTAGTCACCCTTCTGGGACTTCACCTCAAGTTTGAACATGAGACCTCACCTCTAAGCCACTATTAGACAACCACGTTGATTGAATTAATTTCTGATTGTACTTACTTGTAGTTTCATAATTCTTATGTACTTATATATAATTCTTTTTATATATATATAGCATCTTCTCTGATTGAGGAGATATACACTCTATCTTTTATAACATGGTATTAGCTAGATTTGGTTGATCTCACCTATCTTTTCTCCTCCCCTTCACATCCCATTCTCTTCCCTCTTTTGTCAATCCTTTTTCCGGTCCATCACTGTTCTTCTTCCTCATTGAGTCTTCCTCTTTTGAAACCCTACCAATGAACACTATTGCTCACATGATCTCTATCAAACTATCATCCATCAATTACCTTTCTTGGAGAAGTCAGATGCTACTAATCCTATGTTTGCATAAATTGCTCCATCATGTTGATGGCTCGCACGCTGCCCCTCCTATTGTTATTTACTTGGGAAGATAAACAATTTGATAATCTAGAATACGTGTCGTGGCTCACTGCTGATAAAAGATAGTGATTCTCCTTAATGCCTCATTGACTAAAGAGGCTATTGTTGTGGTTGTTGGGCTGCCCACTGCTCGTTCAATATGGACAGCCTTGGAAGCAGCGTTCAGTAACTCGTCCGTTGATCGAGTACAAAATCTTCAAGACCAGCTTGTCCTAACCCACAAAGATGAGAAATTTGTTTACGAATTTGGCAGGGCTTTTAAACTTGTTTGTGATTAGTTAACCACTATTGGGCATCTAGTTGATTCTACTGATCAGGTCCATTGGTTCCTTTATAGATTAGGCCCTTCCTTTGAGACGTTTTTCAACCTCAAATTGTTTATCAATGCTCTTCATGGTCACACCACTCCATCTATTGTTTTCTTAGCCCAACATGTCAAAATGGGTCCCTGGTTCCTTTAACAATTTTCAATCATGTCATCAGTCTAAGCGTGGTCATTTCACCTGTGGCTCCTATAACTATCCTAAATGTTTTTCTGGTTACTACATCCCACGCACCTCGGGCTTCTATAATAACCATAACCGCCGGCCACCCCAATGCCAACTTTGTTGAACTTAGGGTCACTTTGCTAATGCTTGTCCTAGTCTTGCATCTTTTACATGTTCTACTAGCCCATTAAAAGAATAGTTGGCTCATGCATTTCATGCTGATTATCACGTTACTACACATGGCCCTGACTGGTTTGCTGACACAGGAGCCACATATCATATGACCAATGATTCTGAAGGTGTTTTAAACCCATCACCTACTAAAGGTAATACTCATATGATTTTTGGTTATGGAAAATCTATCCCAGTCTCTCTACGGGTAACCTGCACCTTTTTGTTTCAATTGATTTAAAAGATATCTTGGTTGTCCCTAATATCACTCACAATCTTTTTTATTGAGAAGCTTACCGAAGAAAATGGTGTTGGTGTTTAATTCTCACATTCTTATTTTTTACATTCAGGACCGTCAAACTAAACAAGTACCAGCCCAAGGATGCGGCGAAGATGGTGTCTATGTGTTTTGCACACCAATCATGAAGCCTTGGTTGCCTCATCATCTTGTCCTATGACATCTTTTGAAATTTGACACTCCAGATTGGGGCATGTCCCATTTGATGTTATTATGTTACATAAACTTGGTCATTTATCTTTGTCGTCTGTTTTGCCAAAACCGGACCTTTGTGCCCTGTGTCAATTAGCCAAGACAAAAAGACTATCTTTTCTTACTAATAATAAATGTCCCACCAAACCTTTGGAATTAATACACTATGATCTATGGGGACCGTCTTCAGTTACTTCGGTTGATATTTATCATTATTATGCCGAATTTATCGATGATTATTCTTGGTTTTCTTGGTACTATCCTTTACCTACCAAATCTGAATTTGTTGACGCTTTATTCGTTTTTATGCTCTTTGTCCAAACTCAATTCTCAAAGAATTTTTTTTCAAAGTGACAGGGGTACCGAATATATTAACAATTGGGTTTGAAAGCTTATCAAACAAAATGGCACCCTCTACCGTATTTCATGCCCATATACACCTTAACATAACGAACGGTGGAACGGAAACATCGCCATACTATTGATACTGGCCTAGCAATGTTATTCAATGCTAAACTACCACCCACCTATTGGTTTGATGCTTACTCTTCGGTCGTGTACAGAGTTAATCTTCTACCTACCTCTTTACTAAATAACACGTCACCATTTGAACTCTTGTTCAACAAATCACCCACCTACTCGTCCTTTCGGGCTTTTGGTTGTTGCGTTTACCTATTATTGGGCGATTTTATTCTCCAAAAAAAGTTGCACATGGGAGTATGCATTGCGTGTTTATTGATATAGCCCTAAATATAGTGGCTATTGGTGTATAGACCAGTCTACTTCACATGTTTATATTACTCAACATGCTAGGTTCGATGAAACCATTTTTCTATTCACTGGTTCACAACTTGAGCAACCAATTTCAACTTTACAAATTTTATCATTTCTTGATACTACTGTTCCTATTAAACCCCCTGTTCCCAAACAACACCCTTTACCAAACCATGGCCCAGCCCATACTCCCAACCAAGTTCCCACTACTTCAACCCAATCACAACCTTGTTACCTTTGCACATACCCCTTTATAATACATACACCCACTACTCCAGAACATGTAATAGCTATGACCATCCCATCTCCTCCTCTTCCACCTCCTATGGTCACTTCCCCTTTAAATATTAAACCGACTCCCCTCCGGTCAACTCCCCTTCCTTACCGCTTACCAACTTTGATAACTCCCCTGATCTAGAGGCTCCCACCACCACCTCATCCACCCTCTTTTTCTACACACATTATGATCATTCATCTAAGGTTGACATATTTATACCTAGCCATCGAGCTGATTTATCATACACTGTTATCTTTCTTCACCATGATGCCCTCTTTGCCGCCGTCGACCCAAATTTATTTAAAACTGCCTCCCGTGATGATAAATGGGTCCTTGCTATGAAACGTGAACTTGATGCCCCTCGTCGCAATAATACATGGACACTTGTCCCTCGCCTGACCGCAATATTATGGGATGTAAATGGCTTTAACGCACCAAGTATCATTCGGATTGCGCTATTGATCGAAACAAAGCTCGCCTTGTGGCCCAGGGCTTCAGTCAAACACCAGGGCTTGACTATTTTCACACGTTGTTGTTAAAGCTGTTACAATTTGTGTTGTACTTTCCATGACTGTCATAAATCAATGGAACAGTTAGATGTTAGCAATGCCTTTCTCTATCGGAATCTAATTCAAAGTATTTACATGGAAAAACCACCAGGAATTGTTGACCCTTATTTACCCTCTCATGTGTGCAAACTAAACAAGGCTTTATATGGTCTTAAACAAGCCCCTAGGGCTTGGTTTTATCGACTTAGCATATTTTTTCTTCACAATGGTTTTGTGTGTAGTTGTGCTGACGCATCTCTATTTGTCTTCTAAAAGAATGCCTGTATCATGTACCTGTTGGTCTATGTTGATGATTTGATCTTAACGGGAAATCAACCTCATATACTCACTTCTTTCATCACTTGCCTAAACCAAGAATTTGCCATCAAAGATCTGGGGGAGCTCAATTATTTTCTTGGGCATGAAGTTACCTATACGTCAAGTGGTCTATAGTTAAACCGGTCCAAATACACTATAGATATACTAACCTGTGCAGATGTTGGATGCCAAACCGACACCGACACATTTTAGCACTAATGTTTCCTTTGTTTTTGCAGGTGAATTATATCCGGATCCTACTCAATATTGATCGATTGTTGGTGCTCTTCAGTATCTTACAATCACTCGCCCTGACATCTCCTAAGTTGTTAATCAAGTCAGTCACTTCCTACATACCCCAACGGTTACACATTATGAGGTGATCGAAAGGATTCTTTGATATGTTAAAGGCACCCTAACTTTTAGTCTTCACTGCAGTCGTCCCTCTCTGACATCACTCCTTGGCTGTTTTAGTGTTGACTGGGCTCGCTGTTTGGAAACTCGTTGAAGTACTTATGGTTATTCTATCTTCTTGGGTGGCAACATTATATCATGGAGTGCTAAGAAGCAGCCTACCATTGCTTGCTCCGGCTGTGAATCTGAATAACGAGCTATAGCAAACACGACTGCTAAGATTATCTGGATGACACATCTGCTTTGGAACTTCATGCTTTACCTCCTGATCGTCCAACTATTCTCTATGATAATCGAAGTGCGTTATTTCTTAAACAGAATCCCGTCTCTCATAAACGGGCTAAACGTATTGATTTGGATTACCATTTTATTCGTGAACTGGTTACTTTTGGTAAATTTCAAAACTGTGTTTGTTCCAACCATGCTTCAGGTGGCAACCATATTACAAAATGCCTTCCTCATCCACAATTTGACTACTTTGGGCGTTGGTTCGCTTAGGTCCACCATCATCTCACTTGCGGGGATACTAGACAATCACAATGATTGTATTAATATCTGATTGTACTTGTAATTTCAGAATTCTTCTATACTTATATGTAATTCTTTTTTTTTTATCAATATATAGCCTAGTCTTTAATCGAAGAGATATTCAGTCTATCTTTTATAACAACCTCTAATAAGTGGGCATACTACTTACTATTAAGATGTTCCTTGGGGACAAAGTTCGAATTATCAAATCCAAGTTGTCTGAAAAAAAAACTTCAGATAAAACAGAGGTGGAAAATAAAAGAGAATTTGATCATTCTGGGACCCAAATTATCACTTTTGTAACTTTTTCATGAGCTAAAGTGTGCTTTTTCCTATAGCACTTGAACGGAATTTTAGAATATACTTACATGAATGTGACGATATACAAGGATAAATGAGTGACAATAAGTTGTCATTTAATTGTACATGTTTTATCACAGCATCACGGAGTTATCTTACTTACTCTTAGTTAATTGTTTTTTTTTGTTCTATTTATAAATTTTGTCTTTTTGTTTGGAGATGTTAGCAACTTAGCATTTTGTTTTAATGTAGAATAATCAGTGATGGGGTACGATGGCATTTTTTTTGTTTTGCCATTTTCAATTAACTGTTGCTGCTAGTATTTTTGTTATAAAAGTTCAATGTGTTGTTTAATCAATCTAGAGGTACATGCTTATTATAGGGAAGTTTTATATTCAAATCTACGAAAAAGAGAATAATATAACATTAGCCGCTAAAAATTGTATATTTTTTTTTAAAAATAAATCTATGATGGACCGAGAACGTGTTTGTTTTGAAGGTTTTCAAGTTAGCTTTCTTTAAACAACATTATTTTCTCTCTTATTTTTGACTTCATTACTAATTTCTCGTTTCAATTAAGTTCAAAAAGTTTTAGCTAGTTATATATTTTATTATTTCACTCCATCTAATTATCTCTACTTTTGTTGCTGTAAATATCCTGTTTTTGACTTCTTGATACACCGTTACAACATTTCAGCAAGTGATGTATATGATATATCTAATCTACAAAGTGTGTTTGTAGATTTAAAGACTCCAAATTCTTAATAATTCTTCTCTACATATTATAAAAAATAATATGAATAAAACTTTAGTTTAGTTTCTTTTTATCCCTAGTTAATGAATGATGAAAATGATGTATATCTAATCTAGCTTCCAATAATTTAGGATGATGTATAGACTACAAAGATGGTGGTGAGTGGTGACATCTAAACAATAAAACCCCTTTATCCCATACTTCTCTATTGTCTTTACACTAAAACATGCACAATTGTCACCATCTTCTCTACTTCCCCAAACCCCCCACTTTCATACCCTTTGATTTCACCTGTTGTAGGGACCTCCCTACTCCATAGCCACCCTCTCTCTCTATGCATATATAGTGAGAGAGAACAAACGAATGATGGTTTAGCATAGCATATTAGGGGAGTTAGAAGCATGTATGATGAAACTGATACAAAGTGTCTTGTTACCATTTAAGGAAAAAGACATCATGAAACTGACTGACAAAAACCCTATAGCAATCGTTGGGAACTAGCAAAAGGCGCATCCATGTGTTGGAACCACACCCACATGCAACCATCATCCCCTACCCCATCTGTTTCTGTAATTCAAAACAAAGTATTCAAAACCTTTGGATTTCATCATTGTAAAGATGTACACAAATTAATATATATATATATATATATATATTATATATATATATATATATATATATATATATATATATATATAAAAGAGAAAGCAAAAAAACCTTACATGATGAACAAATCAAGTGATCAAGGTTAACATATTTGAAATGTTGCAGGATGGTTTAAAATGATAGTGGTGTGATATGCATGAAGCTTATTTATATGTATACACAGGAGGGTGGGGTGGAGGTTGCACATATTTATTATGTAATTTATTGACATGTGGGTATGACATAAATATGCCTTGAAAGACATACCATGAAGAGTGTCTTTCCTGTTCTTTTACATGAAAAAAGATATGTCATCAGATCTGATCTCAGTATATACATTTAATTATTTCATAGACACTTATGTTTTCTATATCCCTCCTATTCTAGTGTTTCCATTGACTCAATGCTACTGCACATCAGACTTTGAGCATTGAATTTAGTATAATTTGCATGCTACAATCCACTCATAGTTTCTTTTTCCTTTTATTATGAATTATATATAATTTACTTCACCTTGAATTGGCTTCAAACATGCATATAGTAAACAACATCATATCGGTGAATGATGTCTATATGTAAGTATCATTTGGCTCTATCATCAATCTCTTGAATGTACTTCAAAGAAAAACACACATTTCATTTTGATAGATTTACCATCAATGGCAATTTAATATCCTTATTTTTTTTATTTGAACGGCGCACGGTTAGGACGTCGCTAACTGGGTTAGCAGTTACTACGTTAGTATCACCAGGTTAGTATTAAAATCCCTCTTGTTTGGATTTGAACCCAGGACCTCCAATAGAAGCAAAGCTTCCTACCTTCCCTTGACCACTAGGCCAAGAGATCATTGGTTATTTAATATCCATATTTGAGTGGAGATCTGTGTTTCCTTTGAGTTATTTGTAAATCATGGGACCATGCACCATGTTTTAGGAGTTACTTGATCGTGGAATAATGTATGGGCCATTTGTTGCTTAATTCTAGGTTCGATAATTGGAATGGCTTTCAATAATGCTATGGTAAAATGGAGAGAATGATGATAAATGAGAAATTGTGTAATCAAAGTGTAAAACAAATTGATCAAGTTAATTTTTAGTCTGATATATTAGATCTACGTATCACCAATGCTAGCGGCGATCTCTCCGCTCCATCATCATGGCCATCTCAAGGCAGCGGTGAAGCTCAAGATTTCCGACCAGGGGGTCGAAAACGTATACACCCAAAAATTTTTATAAATCGGGGGGTCGAAAACGTATATACCCAAAAGTTTCTAAACAAAAACTACATACTCTCCACTACTGAGTGAAAAGTTCGAGAGATTAGCCGCCCCCACTATGTTGCGCCAATGTCTCTAGGAAACAGACGGAGAGATCGCCACTAGCATTGATGATCTCCCCTTGTAATAATGACCAAATCATCTTTTAGTTTGATGCTTGCACCCCTTCCAGAAAAAGTTCATCATTATTCCTGTTCACCTGATACATACACAATTCATGACACTTACCGGCCTAAATGCTTTGATCATGGTATGCACTATCATAACTCACAACTTTTTTGCTTAACATATTACGCTATGTATCCCCACCCTTGGCAATGAAACAGAACACTTAATTGATATACAGCCCCATCAAAATAAGATATATATTTTTCGCCATAATCAAGTACTTAGTTTGATCGTATTTAGGATGTTTATACGTTGATTGTGACTGAAGAGCTATGAATTTATCCCTTTAATATTTATTTGTTCCATTAATTTACACAAATTAGCTTTCTATTCTCATGAAACATTTTTGCTCTATATATCATGCGATTGACTCGGTATGTAAGTGTCAAGAAGCAGCATGCTGCATGTAGTAAACTCATATGCTGACACTTGATAATCATTTGGTTCACTTAAGCAGTAATTCTTTTCTTTTATTTTATTTTCATCAATAAAAAGATGAACTATATATTAGAACACTAATTGTATTACCCTTTTCTTTTATATTATTTTCATCAATAAAAAGATGAACTATATATTAGAATACTAATTGTATTACCCTTTAGCAGTTGCAATTGGTGTTAAATATACATAGGTCAGATCGTATTTACAGTCTAATCAAATCCAGTATCATTTTGATTTAATATTCAATCATTTTAAGAGTATATTAATTTTTTCATGTCCAAGTTATCATAATAGCAATCACTATTAGAAGTGAAATTTCATATGAAACTTTCCTACGAAATAAATTACATCAGAAATTAACACATTTTCTAGAAAATACCGACACAGTAGAAAACCCTAATTTAGCAACTAAATACCGGGAAACTTTGCGTCGAAAATGGATAGTGATATTTTGAGAAATATAAAAAATAATAAATCGGTTGGAGATGTGCAGAAAAGCTTTTAAAAACCAAGAAAGGTGGTCGGATATGCATAGGAACTTCGGACCACATCCTTTCGTTAGGAAATTTATCAGAAGTTTTTTGGAAATTTTTACCACCAGGGTTTTCGACGAATTTCTTTCCTTTAAAAAAACCGTCGTAAACACGTGTCTTAATGTATTTCTGATGGATTTCGGAATGCCACAGTTTTCTATTAGTAAATATACTTTAATGATGTTGTACATCATAAGTTTTATTTTGTATTACAATTTGATTATTATTGTTTTAGCATTCTACCTTATAAGTTATATTTAGGTTTCAAAATAATTTGTTTATAAAATAGATGACAACTGAAATATATTGCTATTTTAGATATAGAAAGTTAAAACACATTGTTTAGTACTAATGTTAAACTAAAATAAGGATTGTATTGTGCATATAAGAAAATACTTTATATTAACTTACCTAAGGTACCTTCTGGAAACTATATATTTAAATTAAATTTTGTGTATGTAATTGGAAATTGAAACTCTCATTATAACCTAAAATCGTGAATATAGTACCACCAGTTGTATGTCGGTGGAATGGCTCCACATAATGATTTCCATCATCTTTGTTTTACTATGAAAAAGAGAATTGCTTAATGCTTAGTTAATCAGCAAATTGACCACCCTTAAAAAATAGAATTCCAATCCATATAATGTTTTGATTTATAAGGATAATAAAAATTGCCAAACGTTAAGTACTGAAATAATATATATGTCACATGGTAAGTTTTTGCTACAAAATCCATATCAACAACCCATGATGGAGATAAGTCATTAAACTAGATTCAGATGGAACATTATTTAGAAAACTAAAACTTATATTTAATATCCTTCATTAAATTCTCTATCAGCAAACAGATGGATCTTGCAATCTAACACATACATAGTTAAAAACAACATAAACACAAACCCTAGAATACTGATTATAACCTGATCAAATAGTTAAATGATGAACACAACTAAACACTGAATTATGTTCATGCTACAAAATGGATCAAGATCGCCCGAGTCGAAGTTCCAAATCCACATTCAAACCCATCTCAATCTTTCCATCTTTAACCAAACCCTTTTCCATTTCAACCCTAAAACCCTCTCTCTTCTTCCAAACCCTACTTTCATTTTCTTGATCAAAAGACTCCTCGGTGTTCATATTCTTTCTCATATCTCCAAGAAAGTTCCAAGCCGAATGCGGCACAAATGGGAACATGGTGTGTGTCTCTTCATTGTTCATGGTTAAAGATGATGAGGAAATATCAAGGGAGAAAAGAGAAGAATGGAATGTCTTGAAGGGTACACACATCATAGATGAAGGTAGTGATGAGAAATTAGGGTTAGGGTTAGGGTGATCAAGAGAGGGTGAAGATTGCCTCAGTCTGGCTCTATCTCTTCTGTGAACATTCATGTGACCACCAAGAGCTTGTGCAGATTTGTACTCTTTCTTGCAAAAGTTGCACATGAAGCTTCTTTGACGCCATGAGATTCCATCATACCCATAATCTTTATCAAAGTTGTAGCTGTTGTTTTCCCATTGGCTTTTGAACTTGTGATCCATTCTACACTACAACAGACACTTGTGGTGAGTGTACGTGTGAGAGAGAGAGAGGGGGGGGGGGGGGGGGGGGGGGAAGCGTTTGAAGGACTTAACATACAATGAAAAGGCAAGAAGGTCTATTTTATGGTGAAGGTAAGAGAAACTGACCGTGACGTATAGGGTGCAACTAAATATAGATGGTGTAGGGTGTTTGAGTGTGAGTTTTGTAAGTGATTTTAAAAGATAAATTTCTAATTCATATACATTTATTAAATATCAATCCTAATTATTAGTTCCAGATAATAACTAATACTTAAGTATCATAATTACAATCAACTCCCAAAACGATCATGTCCACATTATTGTTTGATGTTTTTTTAAACCGTAAAAAAACTCAAGTGTAAACTCACACTGCTCAGTGCTATATCCAAGGTTAACTTCTCCACCGACATGAGAGTGTACCCTCTATTGCGCGAGAATCGGATGGAATCCGTAAACCCTTACCCCCGTCAGGTTCGAACCCGGGATTAAAGTCCAGATTCGTCCCTTCGCCCAGATGCCCGTAAAAAATGGCCAAATGGGAGTTGAACCTGCGTCTTCACTAGAGGAGGGTAGGCAGAACCAAATTCTCAGGACCCTATCACATTAGCTAGATAAGTGTTGCTTATTTGGTGACAAATTAGGATCAAATCCCGTTGTAAGTGTTGTTATATTTTGTTACTTGAGCATATAGATCTAACATCATCAATCATTTCCTTCCGAAGATTTGGAAACTAACATATATTACTTTGCACCAATGGTTTCCAAATGCGATCATCTTCTGAACATACGAGAAACCCTCCACACTTGTGGAAATCTATTTCACATAGCATGTGTACATAGGTAGAAGTCTAGCCCAACACATATGAGGTTACCGCTCACACACATGAGGATTCCAAGACAACCTTTGGGATATCAACCTATGTTCCCGACCTTCATTAGGATACGCACAATTGATTTTAATTCAAAGACCTCCATTCCAGCAAACTTATTAATATATCAACCTATGTTCCCGACCTTCATTAGGATACGCACAATTGATTTTAATTCAAAGACCTCCATTCCAGCAAACTTATTAATACCAAACAAAGAGGTTCGTGTATTGCATGTGAAAAATAGAGAGGTTGAAGAGATATGAATAAAATTCAAGAGTGTTTATAAGTATTAAACGAAATATTCATTTGAAAATGACTCATGTTTGGTTTCTACTTATAGTGAATTATGCGACATTACAATAGCTAGAAAATGATTCCCACTCGACAGATGTCTGGAAATCTTGTGAGAATCTTATTTGAAATTTTATATTTAACATCAGCGACGAACTATAGAGCAAATATCTGTTATAAAATTGTTCCCACTAATAGAAGTCAGAAAAGTTTTTTCTGGGTTGAATGTTATTTAAAAGATTGGCGATTATTTACCCCTGGAGAGTTCATTAGAAATTTGTTCCGACCTCATGAAATATATTTAGATTTTCATGCATTATTGGTCCCTTGGTAATCTTTCGATGAAGGTATCCTTTTCCTAGGTTAGACTATGTCGATATATATCGACAAATGATTATATATTTCACTTTTTATCTTTGAGTAAACTGCAATTTACATCCGTATGGTTTAATGACGGAATCATAGTTTGTCCCTTCTTTTTATTTTTCGCATATGGAGTTCTTTTGGTTTGGTATTTTTACACTTTGAAGCCTTCCTTCTAACCCCGTAAGCATGTACTGTTACGTACTAACTTAACGGCATGGGGGGCTGACGTGCCATCATATATACAGATTTTATATGCATATTTACCTTAATTTGAATGTAGTTTGGGGGGGGGGGGGGGGTTATCATTGAAACACTACCTAAATCTTGTTGCAGGATTTTAGGCTTCAAAAGTGAAAAGAAATGAAAAAGCAAAAAAAAAAACAAGGCAAAAAATCTAGTTTTCTGAAGAATCAAGCAAATGAATGAATACGCACGCCTGTGCCACGCACTAGGCATGACCATGCACTATCAAGAAGTCAACATATATTCAAAAAGTCAACCTGAGATGGTCAACGGAAGTCAACAAATGTGCCAAAGCACGTGCATGGCCAAAGTAGTGTGATGCATGGCCATTCATATTCACATTCACATTCTGGACATGACCATACATTTATCCTAGAAGAGAACATATATGCATGGCCATGTAACATTTGGGCATGGCCTTGCCTATTGCATAGCTTGTTAGATTCTAAAGGGTTCTCGTGTGGGATAAAGGAGAAATAACAAAAAGAAGACAAGAAGTACAATTTTTAAAAGATTGTTGTTGCATAACATACTATGCACGACCATGCCTAATTAGGCATGGTCATGCCTCATTGAGCCACCTAGAAAAGAAAAAGTGAAGAAGCTTCGAGATCAGACAAGAGTAAAAAAGCAAAAGATGTTTGCCTGGCCACCTGTACATGCACAACTGTGTATATTATAGGCATGGTCGGGCATCCCCAGAATTACCCGACATGCCCTTCTAAGAGGTTATACCCGTGTCCCCCAAAGTACTATGCATGGTCGTGCATATACTTGCCATGACCGTGCATACCTGCTGCTAGCCTGCCTATAAATAGCACCCCAAGTCTTCATTCCAAAGGGTGCTATTTCTATGGAGGTTTCCTAGGTCCGACTAGATTCTATCTGAACGATTCTAGTGCTTCCCTCTTCTACCATTTTTCACTTAAATAAGGCACCAAGTAGTTTAGTTCAGTAGAAACGTAATAAATGAGAGTTAAGAGACATACCTGACACACACTTACACTTGAGCTTGAAGATCATTTAAAAGTGGTAGTCGCCATGAGTAAAAGTGTTAAGATCTTCATATAATTGTAATCTCTATGTTTTGTCAAACTCTTTATTAGTTAACCTTATTAATCCAATATTTCTTTTATCAAATGTGTTTATGTTTTACAAATTCTTGGTTTATTATCTTTTGTAATAGGATCACTTGGCTCCTTTAAAACTAAATTAACTTTAACAACTTAATTTAACTAAATTAGTCTGATCTACTTAACTTGACTGGATATGCGTACGACTTCTTGCACCTTTAATCAGATTCGGTGTAAGCTTCCAGTATTGAACCAGATCTTACTAGGTGTTATTCTGGTATTGACCCATGTTCGGGTGACAAGCTTCTAGCATAAAAACAGATCTTGAGGTAATAAAAGGCTTCTGATTTACATCAACATCCTTAGGGAGATTTCTAGTAAGGCACAAGTCTGATTAGGGGGGGGGGGGTTAATTAATGGGGGTTTGGGTAATCTGAAAAAGTAATGAGGCCGACAAGATTGTTACCGAGCACCACACATATCTCTGATGGACCCATAAGAGGGATCATGACTATAAAGATAGCAACGTAACAAGATTAAAAGAGGAGTTACCTTGTTTATTAGGTAACTTAACAAATTTGGAGATCAAACGCCTCGATAATTAATAAGATCCTAACCATGATAACATTTGTGGGCTTGACATAACACAAACTAATTAAGTTACAAAAGGATAACAAAACCAAGATAGCCCTAAAACTAGTCTTGTCGTGACATGTTGTTTACTAGTTGAGAAGCCAGGGATGGTCATACTGAATGCCTATAGAAACGACAATATGTTGTGTCAAGATTGAGGTAAAGACGGTAACCTTAACAGAAGTCTCCTCGGATTTTTATAAACGATAAAATAGAAGATTTAATTGTTTTCCTCAGTTATAAAACAAATTATGTTAACCAAGAGTCCATATATTACCATTTCGTCTACTATAAACTATCTATAAATAAAATTGGTCAAGATAATAATGGAAGATTGAGTAGGGGAAGCATATCCTATAGACGATACTTGGTTTCTGATCTAAGCTATATTATACGTGATGGGTTCTTTGCCCGTTGTGTATATTTAGTCTGAATAAAAATCACTTTTATAAATTTAAAATTAGATAATCGTATTGCTAATTTATTAAATTAACTAACCTAATCTTGCTAAAAGTTATTAAATTAACCACTACTAAATCATACATGTCAGGGCCTTTTCATCTTTTCAACCATGAAAACACCCTAACCCCACATATATATAATAAACAACCACTTGAGCCCCTATCCTTTTCCACCAACAGACCTCCCCTCCGATCATGGCAACACCACCGCCCTAACCTCCAACATCACCTCTGTCCGTCCACTACCCGATGCCACCCACGCCACCTCTGATGCCACCCCTTTGGTTCACCCACCTCCGAATACGGTCCAACAACACTTCACCCACAAAAACCCTTCATTTACGATCTGCTTCCCCACCTATGATCTCAACCACCTTCGATCATCACCCGGCCACCCACCTCCAATCGTGGCATTTTCCGTGGATAATCTAAAACTATACTAATATATGAAGGGTTTTGATCTAAAGACATGTATATAGTTACAATTTTTAAATGAAAATGCAAGCCGTAAAGTTATTACTTCAAATCATAACTTTATTTTTCCTTAAAACCATAAAATTTGTCAACCAATAGAATACTTTGAAAAATAAATCGTAACATTACAGTTTGATATTGTTTTGATACATACTTGACCAAAATGGCCACAATACAAATACCACAAGATAAATTATAGTTCCAAACCACAAAAATAATATATTGCATCTTATTATTATTATTATTATTATTATTATTATTATTATTATTATTATTATTATTTTCACACAATCAATCAAGCTTACAGAACCAATAAATAACACTTTAAAAGTTGAATGATAATGCTACAGGGGCGGGTATATTCATTTCAACATGATAGATGTTTCTTATCATGAGTTATAATATGTTTATTTTATACCGAAATAATGTTGTATTGTCACATGTACATTGTGTACCATTTTAGATTCAAAAACAATTAAACATATTCTCTTTGTTTGTCATAACATATTACATAAGTTTCAAAAACAAAACCACAAAACATGCGGTAAATATTTACCAAACAGTCAGAGAACGGTACTTCATTAATTATTAAGATAAAAACATAAAAAAATATAGTCTTAAATAGTAAAAAAAGGGACCTCATCGTTCTTTAAGCTTCTAAGCCCGAGTTGATATCACCTATATGTTCAATAATGCCCGGGGGGGGGGGGGGGATGTACCATTTAATTAAGGGTAGCCTCCGCTACCCCTTAGCGCTCGGTGTAAATTTTGAAAAAATTTGACGTTTTTTCGATTTCGTTATCCCTTTTTTAAAATGAAAGTTTTCTAGTTCCGCCACTGATAATGCCATGCATTATAGTGTTAAACTGTTAATGGGGTTGGTTTTCGGGTTACTTGAATCACACTATTTTAATTTGGAAACTTTGTAATGAACTCGAGGTTAAATATGAAAATTCAAATCTCTGGTTAATTTGAATAAACTGAATTATGAGGAAGAAATAAATAAAAGTAAAAGAAATAATATATAAATAAAATAAAATAATATTTTATGTAAGAAAAGAAAAGATATGTTATTCGAATTCGTATATATATGTCCAGTTAGTTTAAAAATCACAAATTCAAATTCGAATTTTTATTGTTAGATTTAGGTTAGGATGCAAACACAATTCAAAAACGAATTTGTATTACAATTCTTTTCAAAATCCGATTCAAACAAGTAACACCCCTACATGCAACAGAATGGTCTCTCTTTACATAAAAGCTGTGTGTTTGGTTCTTGCAAACTTTTGTATAAGGTGTCAGTACTTGTAAAAGGAATTAAAATTTGAGGTAGTTGATTTGGATGGAAATCAGCTAAATGAATTTGGATTTTGCCAAACTTAAAATCCATAAAAAAATTGAACTTGTGATACATTTAGGAGACGAAACAATTATCATCAGCCTACCAGGTGTCGCAGCCGCCATTGCCACCTACTGGTTGTTAACACCACCATCGACGATGACGAAGGCAGGGCGACCAAGCCGGCGGGTAGAGTGGCGTTGGTGGCCATGGTGACTAGAAAGCAACGAAGGAAATGGGTGGAGGTGGCAACGGGGGACGTATTGACAACAAGGGTGGCAAATGGCACCATGATGAATTGTTGAATATTCTAGTTCCTAGTTGAACTCCGTCACAAATTGGTAGAAATGTTCATTTCCTTTACATGAAGGAATTTGAATGATCAGATTTTAATTCCACTGAATTCTACAAGCCAAACACAGCAAGAAATAAAAAATTAATTCCAATTCTATTGAGTTTGGCAAACCAAACACCCCCTCAAAACCTCTTACATAACCTTTGTGAAGCATTTGTACCTCTGGTTTTGATAACTTTCTAAGGTGCCACCAAGGCGGATCTAGAAAATACTTATAGGGGCAACGTTTCAAAAAATAATTCCTACAGGATAGCAAAATCGAAAAAAACGTCAATTTTTTACACTACCGCCAGAGCGTCAAGAGGCAGCGAGGGCTACCCCTTGCTACATGGTACATCCGCCCCTGGGTGTAATCAAGACAACACTACAAAACAAGTATCCTCTGAATCGTAAACGTGCTCCAAAGGTTTTGACAGTTAAGAGTTGCAAACAAACCGTTATTTTGATGATGTTACCTTTTTTTGTTCCTGTTTTTTCATTTGATCATTGACCCTTGGATGGGCCCTTGTTTTTTATGTTTCAACCACATGTGAAGTGTGACACCAGTGGTTGGTTCACATGATGGTCTACCAAAAGACTCTTTTCACATATTCAAGTTCAGTTCAAGCTTTATTAATGCTGTTCACTTTCCCTCTTTTTTTTCATAAATCCTCAATACTTATAAATATATTCTAAACAATAAACATAGTTAAAACTATAGTTTACTATTTTTAACGATCTAATTTAAGATTCAGGTCAGGCTTGAGATAAAAACGTTATTACCTGAAGGCAAAACTTATTAGAGAAAACTTTTGAGCCCACCTTGACCTCGATTACCCAAAGTGACCCGATTATTGTTAGACCCTTGCTGCTTATTATCATTCCTCTTGCTGCTCCAATGTGTAGAAATTGTAGTGATCCTGAGGATGAAATAAATGATAAATTATTCATTTATTATTTTTAACTTATGTTATTGGTCGATTTGGGTTGTGTTTTATCTCAAACGGGTCAAATACGAATTTAGTAAAAAGGGAAACATATCAAACGGGTTAATACAAACAACTATCTATAAAAAAAAACTAAAAATTGAATTTGAAGGTGTTAGCGGGTCAACCCAACCCAGCATGACCCATTTTAAACCTTACTAAAATGTGACCTGTTTGAACCCGTAACCCAACCCGCTGGTCTTTCCTGTTCTGCAGCTAGGATAACCACTTAACTGAGTTGACTCAACTCAACTCAGTTTAAAACACTGTTTCCAGATCAGTAAAAACTGTAAATGTCTATATACTTATTCAGAAAACGACACAAGTGTAAAATTCGAATAAAGCATAAGATGGATCAAATACGTGAAGCAGTCTGAATAAAATTTTCTTAAATGTAACATACAATAAATTTGAACTCCATAATGAAGATGAAACTTTAACCAGTAGAGCCAAATTGGAATGAAAATAGAAGCAGTGATCCATATATCGGAAGTTAGAAAACATACCTATCACCTACTATGTCAAAGTCAAACTATATCATCTAACAACTTCCATCAGAAGAAGTTATCAACGCCCCGCTCTCGGTCATTCTCCCAGTTTTCCGACCCTGTAAAAAGTAACCCCCGATAAATAAATAAATAAATATCTATATATAGGGGAGAGTTATCTTGAGAACGCTAAATATTGCGAGAACAGTGAGACGAATGAGAAAACCAATCAAAACCATTTTTTTAATACAATCATCATTTTAATTAAAATACAACATCAAATAATTCATTTCTCCTCCCAAAATCACTCTTATTAGATTTTTTTACACATGTGTAAATATAACATATTTACACATATTAACACATGTGTAAATGGAAAACGTACACATGTGTAAATTTTCTTTATTTCTGAATTCACGTAAATTTAAATGTGTAAATTAAATTTCTAGAATTGTATTCGAATAATAATGACAAGTGTAAAAAGAAATTTTGAATTTCACTTGTTTTTGACCAAGTTCTAGTGGTTTTTTCATTCGTTCTCACGGTTCTCGCGATATTTAGCGTTCTCATTTAAACCCTCCCCTATATATATATATATATATATATATATATATATATATATATATATATATGTATATATAATATTAGCGGATGTATATCCGTTTTATAGTTTATGTATATCTGTGTATTTCTTATGTATATCCGGTTTATATTTTATCCCTGAATTAGTTAGGAATTAGTTAGGTTCTTGTATTATATATT
Organism: Scalesia atractyloides; assembly: GCA_947069175.1. NCBI lineage: Eukaryota > Viridiplantae > Streptophyta > Magnoliopsida > Asterales > Asteraceae > Scalesia > Scalesia atractyloides. Next base: position 4,909,384 of record CAMTDV010000002.1, on the reverse strand, counting down.
GTTCTCTTCTTCATCAATAGAAATCAAGGAAGTCAGATTCAATTATATGGTATCAGAGCCTACTGCTCTGACCTAAAACAAATTCGCAGCAGCCCCTGTCCACGGACCCTGCAGCCGATTCTTTTTCCTTCTTTTGTTCATCTCGATGTCAAACAAACCAGAATTCTCCAAGCACACTGACAGCCTTCACCCTGCTTATTCGGTGACTAACATCCAGCACAAAGTTCGTGTTTTGGATGGTTCCAAAGTCACCTATGCATCATGGGTCAAGCTGTTCACCCTGCATGCACGCGGTTACGAGGTGTTACACCACATTGATGGCACTGAACCGCCTGCTAAAACAGATCCGGACTACGCCAACTGGGCCAAAATTGACTCTCTTGTGCTTCAGTGGATCTATGGGACACTTTCAGATGACCTGCTGGCACGTATTCTTGATGAGGAAACAACAGCTTATGGCGCATGGACCCGGATTCGGAAAATCTTTCTGAACAACAAGGGCGCCCGTGCAGCAGCCCTTGAAACAGAGTTTGTCAATCTTACCTTGCGCTCCATGCCCAGCCTCCAAGACTACTGTCAGCGTCTCAAGTATCTGGCTGACCAACTGAAAGCTGTTGAACAACCAGTCACAGAAGATCGCCTTGTCCTGCAGCTGGTTCGAGGCTTACCACCGGAATTCGATGTTCAAGCCTCTATCATCAATAACACCCTTCCCTCATGGGAAGATGCCTGCGACATGCTCGACTCAGATCTGCGTCGCCAACACGCACGGGACTTTATTGCCCCCAACCCGGCTGTTGTTGCCCAAGTCTCTCGCGAGCCACCTACGGCCCGCCGGGACCCCCCTCATTATCGCAACAACAACCGACAGCAGCCAAGACGTCAATTTTCACAGGCCTCAGCAGTCATTCGGTCAACAGCAACATCGCACAGGTCGTGGTAATCAGCAGCCCTCTAACCGCAATCAGCCTCGTGGTTCTTCTCAGTCTTCGGCCCAGTATCAATTGGTCCGACCCAATGTCTGGAGCCTAGGTCCATCCCCCTACTGGCCACCATGGTGGGCTGCGGCCCCACCATGTCCCTACCCAACTCAGCCCAGTTGGGCAGGCCCATCTTGGCAGATTGTTCCTGGTCAGCCTCCACAGGCCACTGGCCCAACTTCACGACAGCACCAGCCCTGGTCCACTCCACCTGCTCAGGCCCACTTGGCAGATGTAAACCCACTGGAACCATCAGAATTAGGGGCAGCTTTCCAGGCGATGAGATGACAGTTGGGTTGCTGACACCGGTGCCTCTGATCATTTGACACACGGACCAGGTAATATTCACACTCCTTGTACTACTACTATTAATTCTGTATCTGTTGGAAATGGTAACCGTGTACCAATTCACGGGTCCGGTCATACAACCATTCAATCACCCAATTCCCGGGTCTGCCCCTACACCCTTAAAAATGTCCTTGACACCCCAAATATTATCCGAAACCTTGTTTCAGTTCGTAAATTCACTACTGACAATATGGTTTCCATGTCTTTTGACCCTTTTGGCTTTTCTGTGAAGGACTACAAGAATGGAACGCTCCTGAGCCGCCACAATAGTACCGGCCCACTCTACTCCTTCAACACCAAAACCAACAAACCTGCTTCTGCTTTGCTTACTTCTTCGCTCTCTAATGTTTGGCATGATCGCCTTGGCCATCCTGGTAATTTTATTTTGGATTTCTTAGTTTCTCGTAATTTAATTTCTTGTAATAAATCTAAGAACAATTTCTTTTGCAACTCTTGTCAAATTGCTAAACATAAGCGTTTACCATTTCATGATTCTGATTCCGTTACTTTTCAACCTTTTGACATTATACATTGTGACTTGTGGACTTCACCTATACCTAGCAACACAGGTTACAAATATTACATGGTCCTCATTGACGACCACACCCAATTTGTTTGGGCTTATCCACTCAAATATAAATCCGAAACCTTCACCAAATTTACTCAATTTCATCGCCTTGTCCAAACCCAATTTAATAAATATATCAAAACTTTTCGGTGTGACATGGGTGGTGAGTTTGATAATTCCAAATTTCAATTATTTGCTCTCACTCACGGCCTTCAATTTCGGTTTTCATGTCCCCAAACTTCACAACAAAATGGTAAGGCAGAACGTATGATCCGACGAATTAATGACATCATTATGTCCCTCCTTACCCATGCTTCCCTACCTTCCCATTTCTGGGTTGAAGCACTTCACACTGCCGTCTATTTACATGACATTCTTCCTACCAAACTCCATAACTTTCTAACCCCCACATACAAACTCTATCACCGGCATCCCACCTACACTCACCTTCGCACCTTCGGGTGTGCTTGTTTTCCAAATCACAATGCCACTCGACCCCACAAACTAGCCCGCCGTTCTACACCATGCATCTTTCTCGGATATCCAATGAATTATCGTGGATACCGATGCTTAGACCCCTCAACTGGACGTGTCTATTTATCCCGTCACGTCACCTTTGACGAATCCACTTTTCCTTTCTCTACCCCACCTACACCTCATACCACCCCAAGCTCTCACCCTGATTCGGAACCTTCACCCATGAGTACCCCATTTCATTTCACCTCCTCTCCTCCCACAACCGACACCACTACTACTTCCAAACCATCTACCCCACCCATAACCCACACCTACAGCCGACGAAACAGGTCTGACCCAGCAACATCCAGACCCATTTTTTTTCCAGCCCGTGCTTCCACACCCACCCCCACCCCACGGTCTCACAGCCACATTCCCCACCCCTTACCCACACTTACAGCCGCAGAAACAGGTCTGATTCTACTGCATCCAGACCTGTTTTCTTCCCAGAACATGCACATAGCACCTAGCTCCTTCACAATCTAACCTGACACCGCCACCCTCTACCCACCCTATGCAGACCCGGTCTAAAACTGGTTCCCTACCCTCAACAGATCCCACCCTCTTAGCCACCTCCGAGCATAATATTTCCCCACTACCCAAATCCCACACCCAGGCCTTGACCGACCAGAACTGGCACTCGGCTATGACCGACGAATACCAGGCATTAATAGCTAATAATACATGGGAGCTTGTGCCAAGACCTGCAGATGCTCATATTATCAGATGTATGTGGCTATTTCGCCACAAATACCATGCCAATGGTACATTACAGCGGTACAAAGCGCGTTTGGTTGTAAATGGCAAATCTCAACAGGTGGGTGTTGATTGTGATGAGACATTTAGCCCAGTGGTTAAGCCCACTACGATTCGTACCGTCCTCAGCTTAGCAACTTCACGTTCTTGGCCCATTCATCAACTGGATGTCAAGAACGCTTTCCTACACGGGGACCTTAATGAAACTGTTTACATGTTTCAGCCACCTGGGTTTGTTGACAGTAAAAATCCAAAGCATGTTTGTCGACTTCAAAAGTCTTTATATGGGCTAAAACAAGCTCCACGTGCGTGGTACCTCAGATTTGCTTCCTATATACAAAAGTGTGGTTTTCGATCTACCACGAGTGATACTTCTTTGTTCGTCTACAAACAGGGTGATCAAATGGCATATTTACTTCTTTATGTAGACGACATCATCTTGACAGCCTCCAATCCGACACTTTTGCAGCACTTCATTGCCACTCTTTCCAGGGAATTTGCCATGTCTGATCTCGGACCACTACATCACTTTCTCGCTCGAGATCCTCATTTCCAGTTCATGAAACGGCTCCTTCGATACCTCAAGGGTACACTAGACTATGGAATCTCTATTTTACCATCAAATCAGCTCATATCACAGCCTATTCTGATGCGGATTGGGGAGGCTGCCCTGATTCACGACGGTCTACTTCAGGTTACTGTGTCTTCCTCGGTGATAATCTGGTTTCTTGGTCCTCAAAACGTCAAGCGATTATCTCACGTTCCAGTGCCGAGGCTGAATACAGAGGTGTGGCCAACACCGTTGCAGAAACAACATGGCTCAGAAACCTGCTTCTCGAACTCCATCTTCCAATTACCCGGGCCACAGTTGTCTACTGTGACAATATCTCTGCTGTCTACTTATCTCAGAATCCGGTCCAACATCAACGATCCAAGCATATCGAGATTGACATACATTTTGTTCGCGAGAAGGTTCGTATGGGTTCTGTCAAAGTTCTTCATGTTCCAGCAGACTATCAATACGCTGACATATTCACCAAGGGTCTTCCACGCCAGTTGTTTCAACGATTTCGGTCCAGTCTATGCATCAGAAGACCTACTGCTACGACTGCGGGGGTGTATTAGCGGATGTATATCCGTTTTATAGTTTATGTATATCTATGTATTTCTTATGTATATCCGGTTTATATTTTATCCCTGAATTAGTTAGGAATTATCCCTGAATTAGTTAGGAATTAGTTAGGTTCTTGTATTATATATTGTTCTCTTCTTCATCAATAGAAATCAAGGAATTCAGATTCAATTATATATAATACATTTTTTTCAGGAGGAAAAATGAAAGTTTATAGAAGCTAAGACTGACCTGGTTGTTTTTCAGGCACAGAAAGATCAAGAACTGTCATAGGAATCATTTGATGTGATATCAGAAGAAGTAAAAGTAGTATCGCGGTAACTGTCTTTGATAACACATCCTGAAGTTACGCTCGAACTGGATGAAGGGCGTAACATGCTTTTTAGCTCTGAAAATTGGCCTGACATGCTGTACATCATCCTGAGGCACACTAGATATATGTGGCATTAGTTTGAGTGACAATCAGACATTCAAGAGAAGAACCTAATCTAGGGGTGTTGAACCCGAACACGAACCCTCTAACCTGATTTTTTTTAATATTCATAGTGTAAAATTAGACTTTACGAAAATATTCAAACGTATATAAAATAATCACACTATAAATTTTGATGCTCTCTTTTATCTTTCAAGTTCTGACATAAAATACCCAATTAGTTTAAGTTACGACATAAAACACACACTAGTGAAAAAAATGTCAAAATAATGGGGTCAACCCAGACCTACGGATTTTATGTTAGGTTCGTGCCTGTCAAAAAACAAAAAAAAAATAAAAAAAGGATATAAGATTAACCAGGGAATAAATATTTATGACAGATGCTGCAGTAATATTACCTATTCACGACATCCTGTAGTTGAAGGACTGTTCTTTCAGTTTCTTCAAACTTTAGACGCTTAACTTCGCTTGATTTTAGGGCTTGAGCAGCTCTTTGTCTCTCTGATTCTACTAAAGCCTGCATGTATAAAGGTCTCAAAATTAGCCACACCTTGCAGTATACTATAAATTCATCATCTCAGCCTGACCAGACCCGTTTTGACATGTATGAAAACAGGTTACAGGACCCATTTTGACCCGGCACGTTTCTCATCCCATCCAGGTCATTGTGACATAAAAATTAACCGATAGGGGAGAGTGAAAATACGTATAGAGACTAACATTACCTTTGAATTTTCCAGTTCTGCAGTTAAACTTTTAATCTTTTCAGTATCCTCCACAGAAGCTGTGGTCTTTTTCCCACTATTCAATGCTTCATCGGATGCTTCCATTGACCACTCACGTTCCTTGAAAGATAAGGTAGCATTATGTATATTAATGTCTACATGAACTTTGATCTTTACATAAGCATGAGATAATTGAGTATATTGATGATGACAGAATGATGAGGTGAATTAAGATCAATCCCACATGCTTCTTGTATCATGCTTATGTGCTTTAGCGTATTACATATCACTAGTTTGCCATCATTATATCAAACAAATTGTGTTTGCTTGATATAAACTTACTCTACTGTGTATATATTAGTATATTATTCATTGTTTCAAAATCATGAAGTTAAAGTTAAAGTACCCTTGTTTCAGATTCTTCCAACTTCCGACGCATAATATTATTTGATTCCAGGGCTTCAGCATACTTCTTTTCATATTCATCAGCTCGTTTTCTCTCTGAATCCAATAAAGCCTGCAAGTCAACATGTATATAATAATCACATATCGGATAAGCAAACAAATTGCACATGCGTGAAACTAACAAACGCATTACCGTAAGATTTTCGACCTCTGTAGTTGATCTTGAAGTCTTTCCAGTGTCCTCCACAGGTTTCTTGGCAAGCATTGCATCATTCAATTCAGTCTACATGATAATGTAACTATAATTGTGACTACACAAACACAATATTTTTACGTTTTCTACAAACAGCCGCAATTACAATATTTCCTTGGATGATTACATAACAATGTGATAAAAAAGTCATATTTAGTCTACATTTGTTTTGATATATCTATAATAACCTGTACTTGCAAAAAATTATCTCTACAATGTACATATTTGCTACAATTTTACAGTGGGCTAGAAAAAACCAGTCATAGTCTCGAAGTTGAAGTACCCTTCTAGAAGCTTCTTGAAGTTGCAGTACGCTTCTTTCCGTTTTTCCCAACCTTACACGCATACTTTCAATTTTTTCTAAGGCTTCAGAGAATTTCTTTTCAAATTCATCCGCACGTTGTATCTCTGAATCTACAGATGCCTGCATGTCAATAAGTATTTCACATGAGCAATCGTTTATGTAATCAAATTTAATAACCATAAAATGGAAAAAAAAACATTACCTTGAGTTTTTCCACTTCTGAAGTCAAATAGTCAATCTTTTCGGTTTTTAAGAAAACTGGTACTTCATCGGACACTTTAGCTGCATACTTGTTTTCGTTGGTAAGCAACCCATCTTCCGATATAGTCTGCATCATAATTTTATTTTATATATCTTTAAATATGAACACGTTGTCTTTGCATGTTTGACCAATCAATCACAAAGACAATCCACACCACTTGGTAGCAGCCTAAAAAGTATGAACCAAAATGTTGTTCATTATGGCACCTAAATAATTCTTAAGCTCATCACCTGCTAAACGTTCTAATTTTAACTTATTATTTGTTGTGAATAATCTTAGTATATAGTTTAGTATTTTACATTACTGCAACTTCGCAAGAGATGAAGCTTCATCCGATGTTTCCATTGCAGACTCACGTTCCTCAGCGTGCGATGCGTCTTCCATTTCTGTCTGCATGATAAGGTAATTTTATATTTCTAATTATCCAAACAAAATGTCTTTTTATGTTTCTTAAAATATTCAAAAGGAAAATTGGATTTTAATAATCCCAACTCTGACATATTGGCTGACAAGTGACAACAGTCCCAACTATGGCAATGTTTTGTGACAGTCCCAACTTTTAACGTATTTTCCCTTAGCGATCCCATACTAACTAAAAGTTAAACCAATTAGTTTTTGCTGATGTGGATTTACACATAAACAGTCCATGTCACCAAAACTTTGCCACATAAGCAGTTCAGTCCACGTCATCAAAACGTTGACTTATTTGCCACATAAGCCGTCCACGCCAGCAAAACTTTGACTTTTTGCCACATAAGCAGTCCACATCATCAAAAACTAACTGGATTAACTTTTAGTTAGTATGTGATCGCTAAGGGAAAATACGTTAAAAGTTGGGACTGTCACAAAACATTTCCTTAGTTGGGACTGTTGTCACTTGTCGGCCAATATGTCAAAGTTGGGAGTATTGGAATCCAATTTTCCTATTCAAAATTAGAATGCACATTAGCAGTAACAGACTGGCAGGTGGTATGTATAATGTATTCATGTAACTGAGGTTAAGCTCAGATCAAGATAATTTACGCATCTACATTCTACATGTCAATATTAATTACATGACCATATTATAAACTAGTAATGAAAATGAGTGAGGTAGATACAAGACCACAAATTCTAAAGAACGGATAAAGAAAGTTTGAATTAAAACAACGTTACCTTAACGTGTGTAGCTTCTGGGGTTGTCGTTTTATTCAATACAGACAAAGCTACATCAGATACGTCCATTGCGGGCTCATGTTCCTTAACATTAATTGTGTCATTCAATTCGGCCTGCACGATACAATACGCATATATCTGAAATCTAAGGTTAAACTCAAACCCCTTGGTTTAGCACATCTAAACTTTTTTAATACTTACATAAACATAATAAATAATAAAAAGACCAAAACTGACACTTCTAGACCACAGTTTAGTGGTTTGAATAGGTTAAAGCTAAACTTTAGAAGCAAAAAAACAATATTTAATCAACATACCTTTTGGTTCTCTTGTTTAGGGGTTAAACTGTTAGTATTATCAGCGTCCTTCATAGAAACAATGGCTTCTTTTGCAATAGACAAAGCTGCATCAGATGCTTCTGTTGCAGACTCACGATCCTTAACATTAACCTTGTCATTCACTTCGGTCTGCACGATAAAATACATTTATATTTAAGGGTATCGAGGTTAAACTCGGACCTAGTTATTTAACCCCCATTAGAAACTACACAAACATGAAAAGGCCAAAACTGACACTTCTATATGCCTTTGAATCTGTTTACACTTAACTTTTGAAGGAAATAAAATGTTACATTAAATCAACATACCTTTTGGTTCTCTTGTTTTGGGGTTAAACTATAATTATTTATTATTATTATTATTATTATTATTATTATTATTATTATTATTATTATTATTATTATTATTATTATTATTATTATTATTATTATTATTATTATTATTATTATTATTATTATCGGTGTCCATAGAAACAATGGCGTCTTTTGCAATGGACAAAGCTGCATCAGATGCTTCTGTTGCAGACTCACGATCCTTAACAATAACCGTGTCATAAACTTCGGTCTGCATGATAAAAGAAATTTATATTTAAGCGTACTGAGGTTAAACCCTGACCCAGTTCGCTAATCTACCTACATTACCACTAGAAACTACACAAACAATGAAACATAGGGGGTGTTTGGGTTAGCTTATTTTAGAGCAACTTATAACTTATTGACTTATAAAAGTTAATAAGTTGTTTTTATAGTGTTTGGATTAACTTATTTGAGACGGTTTTGTGTGTTGAGAAGTTGTTTTTGAGAAGTTACGATTTATAACTTCTCACTTACGACTTATATAAGTTAATAAGTTCTTTTTGAGAAGGAATCCCAAACACCCGCATAAGTAAAGGGCCAAAATTGACAGTTCTATACGACTATACCGCATTTTAATGGTTTGAATCAGTTTACTCTTAACTTTTGAAAGAAATAAAAGAGTAAAATGCCATTTTCGGCCCTGAGGTTTGGCCAGTTTTGCGACTTCCGTCCAAAGTTTTGTTTTTCCGCATCTGAATCCAAAAGGTTTAAAATCTTGCCATTTTCATCCGGCTCGTTAACTCCATCCATTTTTCTCCGTTAAGTCAGGGGTATTTCCATCTTTTTTGTTAATTTAAAGGGCAATTCGGTCTTTTTCACTTTATGTGAAAAGACTGAATACGCCTGAAAAAGACTGAATTGCCCTTTAAGTTAACAAAAAAGACGGAATACCCCTGACTTAATGGGAAAAACGGATGGAGTTAACGAGCCGGATGAAAATGGCATGATTTCAAACCTTTTGGATCCAAATGCGGAAAAACGAACCTTTGGACGAAAGTCGCAAAACTGGCCATACCCGAGGGACGAAAATGGCATTTTACTTGAAATAAAATTATATTTAATCAACTTACCTTTTGGTTCTCTTGTTTTGGGGTTAAACTGTTTGTATTATCAGTGTCCTTCATAGAAACAATAGCTTCTTTTGCAATGGACAAGGCTCCGTCAGATGCTTCTGTTGCAGACTCACATTCCTTTACAATGAACGTGTTATTCAGTTCGGCCCGCATGATAAACAATTATATAGGAAATGGGTGAAAGTTGACACTTCTATACCGCTATACCAGAATTTAGTGGTTTAAACAATTAAATCCTTTTATTCTAATTTTGAAGAAAAACAAAATTATATTTAACCAACATACCTTTTGGTTCTCTTGTTTCGGGGTTAAACTGTTAGTATTATCAATGTCCTTCATAGATACAATGGCTTCTTTTGCAATGGACATAGCTGCATCAGATGCTTCTGTTGCAGACTCACGGTCTTTAACAATAACCGTGTCATTCGATTTGGTCTGCATGATAAAATTAATTTATACTTACGAGTATGAGGTTAAACGCTTACCCAGTTCTTTAATTCATCAACATTTCATTTAATAATTACATAGACATGATTTATATAAGTAACTGGCCCAAAATTGACGCTTCTACACCACACTTTAGTGGTTTGAATCAATTTACTCTTTTGGAAGGAATATATTTAACTATGTAATCAACATTACCTTTCGGTCCTCTTCTTTTGGGGTTAAACTGTTGGTATTATCAGTGTCCTTCATAGAAACAATGGCTTCCTTTGCAATGGACATAGCTGCATTAGATGCTTCTGCTGCAAACTCACGTTCCTTAACAATGAATGTGTCATTCAGTTCGGCCAGCATGATAAAAATAAATTCGTATTTTAGAATATGAGGTTAAAAACTGACACAATTCTTTAATCAACTTAAATTTCCTAAAATAATCAATTTATATACCACATTTTAGTTGTTTGAATAGGTTTACTCTAGTTTTTGAAGGAAAACAAAATTATATTAACCAACATACCTTTTGGTTCTCCTGTTTTGGGGTTAAACTGTTAACGTTATCAGTGTCCTTCATAGAAACAATTACTTCTTTTGCAACGGACAATGCTGCATCAGATGCTTCTGTTGTAGACTCGCGTTCCTTAACGATGACTGTGTCGTTCAGTTCGGCCTGCATGATAAAATAAATCTGTATATAAGAATATGAGGTTAAACAATCAACACATACCTGATTCTTTAATCCATGAACATCTCCGTTAATAATTACATACGCATGAAATTATACGTAAAATGGCCAGCATTGACCCTTCTAAACCACATTGTAAGGGTTTGAATTGGTTTACTATTTAACTTTTGAAGGAAAAGAAAAAACTATATTAATCAACATACCTTTTGGTTCTTTTCATTTGGAGTTGACTTGTCAACATTATCTGTGTCCTTTGAAGAAACAATGGTGTCTTTCACAATGGACAAAGCTGCATTAGATGCTTCTATTGCAGATTCAAGTTCCTTAACAATAGATGTTTCTTTCAATTCAGCCTGCATGATAAAATAAATTTATATTCATGAATCTGTTAAACACAACCTAATTCTTTAACCCATCTACATTTTCTTTAGTAATTTGCAAAAGCATGAGATAAATTAGTCTATTGATGGGAATAATTTGCATTTATTTTACTTAAACTAGACAACATCAATGGTAGGTTCAAAGTTAAAGTACCATTTTTTCAGTTTCTTCAAACTTTAGACCCCTATCCACGACTTCGTCATGCTTCTCAGATTTTGCAGCCCGTTGTTTGTCTGATGCAGGTGAAGCCTGCATAACAGTAAGAATATATATACATAATGTTGTGCGTAATTGCAATACATTGTATCTATAGATTACATATATTTGATTAGTTTATGGTGGACCCAAAAAGCAAATTATAGTTTTTAAAGTTTAAGTACCCTTTCAGTTTCTTCCAACTTCATTCTTTTTAGTTTTTCCTGGACTTCAGCATACTTCACCTCAGATTGATCAGCTCGTTGTCTCTCTGATTTTAATTGGGCCTACATGCAAGTATACCAGATAGAAATTTATAAACCAAGAGACTAATACAGAGAAATGTCAGATCTGATATTCTTGAATCCAAGGTCTAAATAACGATAATAAACTAAAAGATCACCATTCTCCAAGCAGGAGATGCAGCCATGTTAATACCCATTCAAATTTTTGTGTTTAATCCCTACCGTGTATACAATCATAATAAGTGCAGTGCAGACGTGATCAAGTCCCAAAAAAAGAAAAAAACCAGCTCAAAAGCTTTGTAACCACCACAAAGTTTCCCTTAAGAATGATGTATACAACTAAGGTTGTAAACGAACCAAACGAACACGAATAAGATTAAGGAATGAACATGTTCATGAACGGTTCACAAACCTTACCAAACGGGATTTCTTGTTCGTTCATAAAGGAAATGAACATGTGCATGAACAATCCATGAACACTTACCGAACGTAGACGAACGCAAATAAACACAAACAAACTTTATATACTCATTTAAAATTACAATCTGCATTTTTTTATCAGAAAGATTGCGATAAATCCACCCAAAATAAAAAAAATACTTAACATAATGAACACAAAAACTAAGAAGTTTGTCAAGCTTTAAGACAAACTGAAATTAAGATGATCAAATGAGAAATGTTGGCGGAGGCATATAGTATAACAAAGGTTTCAATAACTAAAACCAATAAAATAAAAAATATAACATAAAAAACCTTTATATTAACGAACACAAATGAGCATATATGACCGAACATAAATAACACATTACCGAACATTCACGAAAATAAACGAATGAACACAGCCTCTGTTCATGTTCGTTTGTTTGACTTATCGAACGGAATTTCTTGTTCATGTTTGTTCATTTATTAAGCGAATGAACCTAAACGAAGTTCCCGCCGAACGGTTCACGAACTATTTGTTGAACATTTGGTTCGTTTATAGCCCTATGTACAACATTGGATGATTATAAGCGAATTGATAGGACTTGGTGACATCAGAAATTCTTTCCCTATCAAGCAATTTAATCATTGCTAGTTTCGCTTCATCATTTCATACATCTCGTTCTTATTTACAAACTATTATATCTACAATGTACATATATATACCATACATTTATGACTGAATAAACAAAAGCAATTACAGTCTTGAAGTTTAAGTACCTTCATTTCATTTTCTTCTGACCTCATAATTTTAATTGTGTCCTGGGCTTCGGCGTACTTCTTCTCACATTCTTCAGCTCGTTGTCTCTGTGATTCTAATAAACCCTGCATGCTAATAACTATATAAGATACAAAATCCTAAATATTTTTATACAAAACGTCAGATTATTTTTGTAACAATATACATTTTGTAGTGATATTAAACACTAATTATATTATAATAGTTTTGGACATAAAGTGTTTATCTGTACCAAAAGGTCACATGTTTTGATCAATTATTCAACCAGCCCATTTTGCATCCACAGTAAGATAACTTTAAGGTAAAATGGATAACATTAACACCTTTTAATGCATCATAGTATCACATAAAAGTTGTAGACCAACATTACCGCCAATTTTTCCATTTCTGCAGTTAACTTATTAACCTGTTCCATATCAGATCCTTTTGTTGGAACCTCGTGTTCCTTGGCACGCAATGTTTCTTCCAATTCAGTCTGCAAGATAAAGTAACAATGCATCACAAAGCAAAGTTTTTTTGTGTTCATACATGAAAAGCAAATACAAACTGGTGGACAGAAATACAAGATTATCTTTAAAACAGAGTAATGTTACCTTCAAACGTGTCTGTTGCTCTAAACGTTGTGTGAGGTCTTTCACTTGTCTTTCGAGATTCTCCTTCGCTTGTTGGAGTGCACCATTGTCCCGTGCAGCCTATATATCTTAAGTGTAAGCAACTAATGACGTGATGACTTATGCTGCATAATTTATTTAAATCGATATGATTGATAAAAAAACATGATGAGAAACAAGAGTCTCTTAAACATTGCCACCTAAATGTCTTCAGCATCTTGTGTAAGGGTCGATCCGCTATATAAAAAAATTCTCAATATATTTACTTTTGAAGGCAGATAATCTTGGGCCTTTAGACATTTTCCAATATTTATATATGAGTAAAATGCCATTTTCATCCCTGAGGTTTGGCCACTTTTGCGATTTTCGTCCAAAGGTTTGTTTTTTTGCATCTGGATCCAAAAGGTTTGAAATCTTACCATTTTTATCCGACCTATTAACTCCATCCATTTTCTCCGTCTAGTCAGGTGTATTTTCGTCTTTTTTGTTAACTTAAAGAGCAATCCGGTCTTTGAATACTTGTAAATTATGCCAAATGCTTGTACATAAAGTGAAAAGGACCGAATTGCTCTTTAAGCTAACAAAAAAGATGGAAATAACCCTCACTTAACGGAGAAAATGGATAGAGTTCATGAGCCAGAAGAAAATGACAAGATTTCAAACCTTTTAGATCCAGATGCGGAAAAACAAACCTTTGGACGAAAGTCGCAAAACTGGCCAAACCTTTGTGACGAAAATGGCATTTTACTCTTTATATATTTATAACACGACAAGATATCAACAATATACTAGAATCCAATAAAACCTTTTTACTGTGTATTAAATGAAACATACCATCTTTAATCTACGAAGCTCTCTCCTTGCAACTCTACCCCTCCATCCACACTGTGTGGCAACTGTAGCCTTTGTCAGTTTCTTATATCGTTTATATTCTCTATGAGCACGCCATTTGGCCTACATATCCGACTCATACTAGTCAAAAAATTGAAATTATCAAGATTTATACGTATGTGCATATCGGAAACTGACTTCTAATCTAATAGCTGCAAGTTTTCGCCTCCTATGTCTGAGTTCATAACGAGCAGCCATTGCTCTCAGACCTGCCTGGATGAGCACAACCGCATGCTGGAGTCTGATGTACGATGACCTCAATGTGTATCGCCGAAAATTAGTTTGGATCTTAAGTGAGACGCTTCTCTTTTTCATATCATCATACATCTTAGAAGCAAGCTTTCCTAGTAGTAATAATCCAAAAAGAGTGTATTGAAGGGTAATAAGCTTAAAAACAATACCCATTAAGAAAGAAAAATGCAGACAAACCTCTGCATAAAGTTTGCAAGGCAACCGCAAGATTCGCCATAGCATGAAAACGCTTTCTAATGAGGTAACTTCTTGTCGTTCTTTGAATATAAACGATTGCAATGTTAAGCCTTTCTGCTCTACGTGCATCTAATGCAGCCATATGACCAGCTCTAAGAAAAACTTTTGTTTTTCCAATCTACATACTCATAAACACATCTTTTGAGTAAGAATTCATGCCAATGAACAGATGTTAAAAAATCACAGCGATAAACAATATTATTACCTGATATCCTGGGATTCCGACATCGTTCAGAATCTTTTGACATGCCTCCTTTTTATCGTGACTGTTGAAACACGTGATATGTAATCCAATCCATTTTTAAATAGGTATTAAATATACTTTACTTACTTGGCACGCAAAACCTCTGGAACCAGAAGACCAAATCGATTAACAAAATCAGCGAAACTCTTGTTGGTAGGGTATCCAGCACAGCTGATTCGAATAGCTTCTAGAACCCCCTTAATGAAGAGTAAAAATCACTTTGGATAAGTTCAATAAGCAAAACCGAGGATCAAAGATCAACAATCGTTATGTTCAAGTACTCACCCCACAACGTAGTTGATGAATGACGTTAACATTCTCGAAAATGGCAGGTTTAAGAAGATTATTTGGCTTCACACATCTAATATAGTGAGGTTGTGTGGAATTCAGAGTCTCCATCAATTGTTGAAGTTGTAGCTGCATTGATTATTGATTAATAAAGAGCTTATTACCTGATAGTTTATTACTTTTTTCCCAAAAAATCTAACAGAAAATTTACTTTAAAGCGAGAACCGATTGATGAGAACTTTGATGACTTGGTTGCATCCTCACGTGGTGGAGGAAAAAGCCCTGCTACAAAAGAGCACTTGGAAGCACTCAATAAATCTTGATGTTCAGGAACAATATAATCTTTGTTTTTGTCCAAGAATTGATCAGACTGATAATGAACCTGAATATTGATACAAAACATGTCATTTACATGAAAACCGGCTAATTACATTGTATTTGTTGATAAGAAGTCGAACGGGTATAAATAAAAAGTGGTTGAAAATTGTTAGTGCATAAAGTGTTTGTAGCCGTTTTGGCAGTGTCTAGATCTTTGTATAGGTCGTGTGTATGTGTTAAAAGTTAAGTTTGACAGATTTTTGGACTTGATGTAACCCAATCGAATGAGTCATTCGATTTGTTAGTTTAATTTTATGAGTCTTAGACGGATAGGCCTGTTGTTTGATGTTAGAGCAGTCGTATGAGCCATACGATTGAAGTGTCCAGTCAAATGACTTATTCAACTGGATGTGTCTATAAATAGACCAGCTCATGCGACTGGTTCATAACTCTTGCCATTCAACTACCATTTCAGATTCGCAACGTGTAACAAAACTCTGTTCAAATTTTGTCAATATAATCCAAAAACGTTTATTCATATTCTTGTGCACTTTGTATAGCATGAATGATGGGTTCCTGACTTCGTTCATGTGAAAACGTAGAATTCTAAGTAATTAACGTGAAAACGTAAGATCAAGATCCGATTAAGGGAATTTTAAAAATGAAATGTGTCAAGTGGGTTAAAAGGTTCAAAAGTCAACTAACAATAATTCTAATGTCACTATCTCCTAAATTGTTTCATTAAAAAGAAATAATACTATTCTTTTAATAGTGTAATTTTTACCATATTTAACACATTAGTTATTTAAAAATCTAAAAAAGACAGGAAAGTGTTGGTGGATTGGCCCAAAACCCATACAAAACTCATTACCGACGTTAGCACCATTCATTCTTTGAAAATCTTAGAAATGTGCACTACCTCTCCAGCATAATGAGATATAATGAAATCCGAGCGTGCTAATTTGGGCTTGCTAAAACGTTTGTGATTTTTGAATGTTTGATACAGCTTCTGTGCAAATGTATCCGCAGTTGACTTGGGAAACATACTGGAAAAAGAATTCGTCACTCATGAGCTAACAAAAAGTAAATGTATAGAAGAACATAAGTTTAAGCACACACATGCATGAAGAGATATCACCAAACTTGCATTAAACATGAATATATGTCACATAATGTTGCTTACCATGCTTCATCAAGTAGAGCAATGATCCCACCAGGTTTCTGAAAATAGAATACATACATTAGTTTAATGCATTGTATATATATACACATACAAACGCACATATATGTATCAATAAAGCTAAACTACATGCATTAAAAACAAAGGACGATCAAGTAGATTCCTGACCACAGGTCAAACGCAGCCAAATGAAATACTTACACAAATTCTTTTAATAACTATTGTGTAAGCATCGATAGGATAAGTTGAGAATTTCATAAATTAAATTTAAAAACTAAACCTTTTCGATGAGATCAAGAATATCTTTGTTGTCTACAAACTCTATGTAACTCCAGTCAATTTCCTCTTTGTTGTATGTATCTTGCTGCATCCTGAAAACATGCTGTTTGAAGGAGACAAATAATATAGAAATCAGTTGCGCGCTCTTAAATAGGACGGTGACAAACTAACAATTCTGATTAAAAAAAAAACTTAGGTCACACCTGATTGAAGTGTTGTTGTAGCTTCTCATTAGTAAAATTAATACAAAACTGTTCAAAACTGCATAATTTGTAAATAGAAAGATGATTTTATCATGAAATCAAGTCAATCTAAAGCGATTACATTAATAATTATTCCAAAGCATAAAATTTACCTATTACTTTTAAAGCTCTCAAAGCCATATATGTCAAGAACGCCAATCAAAGAACATGACTTTGGATCTTGCCCAATTGACACATTAATTTTATCCACCAACCTGTAAATATGAAAATTATGTACCTTTAAACGCTATATCACAGTCACAGTTGCTGTATTAATTATTTATTATAATTATAACATGAGCGGTTGAAATTACCAATCAAACAAACGAGAATACAAGGTCTTAGCCAAACCATCCCTGCTAAAAGTTGCGCCTTCGGGGTCAAGGCTTCTCTTGATAACTTCTTCTGGGGTAACCATCACACGTTTCAATAACGCATCTTCTAATGAACGAGAATCACACCTAGACATATAAACACTGACATATAGCCACAAGAAAATAGAAAAAGAAAGAAACAAGCATATCAAAGCTCTAAACACACATTAGTAGCTCGGCTGTCGTCTGAAGATGAAATTTGGATTTATCGTCTTTCAGAATTGCTGAATCAACCTCTTTCTCTTTGTCAAATCCAACGTTACCAAGATGTAGAATTGAAGCCACAACTCTAAATATTGCATCCTGGAAAATAGGTACGTTATTGCCAACATAATACTCGTAGAAACATAAGCAAAAGAAAGAGTAAAATGCCATTTTCATCCTTGAGTTTTGGCCAGTTTTGCGGCTTTCATCCAAAGGTTTGTTTTTCCGCATTTGAATCCAAAAGCTTTGAAATCTTGCCATTTTCATCCGGCTCATTAACTCCATCCATTTTTTTCCGTTACGTCAGGGGTATTTTCTTCTTTTTCGTTAACTTAAACAGAAATTTAGTATTTTTTCAGGGGTATTGGGTCTTTTTACATTAAGTGAAAAAACTGAATTCCTCTTAAAGTTAACAAAAAAGACGAAAATGCCCTTGACTTAATGGAGAAAATGGATGGAGTTAACAAGCCAGATTAAAATGGAAAGATTTCAAACCTTTTGAATCCAAATGCGGAAAAACAAACCTTTGGACGAAAGTCGCAAAACTGGCCAAAGCTTAGTGACGAATATGGCTTTTTACTCGAAAAGAAAATATAACACACAATTCAGTTTGAAGATGCTACAACCTGTTCCTTTTGGCTAATTCCAACAATATCCATGGCTCTCCTAGTGGCAAGATAATCATGTGCATCGTTTACGCCAACAAGCTCATAGCAATTTGACTGATTGAGATAGTGGAAGGACTTGGGATCTCCCAATTTATATTTCTTAACATCCTTGAAAGTTACGACAAGAGTTAGTTAACAGTCATTAGGTAAAGGTTTAGTTAGTTATATAAGTATGTAATGCATTAAAACTACCTCTTGAGGTGCAGCACAAAGGAGATAGAAACAGTGATAATTACGTTCTGGGTCAGAAACTTGGCAAACGCGAGATCTTTCTAGAAGATATGTCCGGATGGCCGCTCCAGATATTCTTCCCTGTTTATCAAACTGAAGCTCAACAAATTTTCCAAAACGGCTGCAGCATAGAAATGGGTTGATCAAGATATTTTAAGCCAATGCAATTATAATTCAATAAGTACTATAGGTGGCAAACGTCAAGTCTTTTTTAATAGATAAAACCTTTTGAATCTATTTATTAAAAATAAGGCTAGCACTTCAATGATTTAGTTCTCATAATATTATTTAATAGATTAACCGTTTGTTTCAACATGTTACATAACCCGTCCATTTTGCCACCTCTAACAAGTACCAAGTTTCTTGTAGCATAACTTTAACAATTCCGCACCTGGAATTGTTATTTCTAACAGTTTTCGCATTGCCGAATGCTTCCAGAACTGGATTTGACTGCATATATAAAATTTAATCACGAATTTTTACGTTAGCAAGACAAAGTAAAGATAAGAACCTATTAATCTATACACCTCTGGAGAAATTGTGTTGCATTTAAACTACATTCAGTCTATTATATGCTTCAATATATATGCACCTGATAGACTACCCTAGAGATATTAAATTGCATTTATACTTGATTCGTTGGACCGTTTAAGGTAGGACAACAAAGAGTTATAGTTATTTTGCAATCTTACTTCCAGAACTTGTTGCTCAACAGTTCTTCCTTCAATGCCTTTATGACCGCCAACATATGCAAGATATCTCATAAGCATTTTAGTAGTTTCAGTCTTACCCGCACCACTTTCACCACTAACGAGAATTGAGTTGCTTTTTCCTTCGGTGACCATTTCCTGGTCCATTTCAAGTAAGCATGTCTACGTGATCCTTTAAATGAACTGTAAAACGCAAAAAGAATGGAATATTACCTGAAAGCAACTTCTGCAATTGCAAATACATGAGGATTCAGAGCCCCTAATTGTGCTCCTTTGTATTTTTTCATTTGGTCAGCATCATACAAGTGAGACAAACTTTGAAATGGGTTAATGGCGATGAGGATGTTTCCTGTATAAGTCTGTCACAATGTTAGAGTACGTTACAATATTATGAGTTGAATCGGTCAGTCTGATATAGGGGTACTGTTCATCGAATCGAATAACTAATTTTCAAATTACTCAAATCAAATTTTTGGAATAATTTTCTTTTTTTGCTGGAATTCGAATTCGATTAAAAACTGGTCAATTTGTATTCGAATTAAATCGCCAATTTGAATTCAACTGAATTCGATTAAAAATTCAAATCAAATTCAAATAAATTCAAACTAACTAAAAATATGTAAATTCGTTATGGGCTATCAGGCTTGGTAATGGGCTATTTTAGGACTTAGATTAAATTTATAGATTAGTTTATACTATAGCCCAAATTAAAGTTATATATGTGTATTATATATAAAAATCTATAATTTGAATTCAAAATTAAATATGTATTCGATTTACAGGAATCGAATTCAAATTCCTGATAATCAAATCTTGATGATGGAATCGAATTGAGTCGAATTTCAAATTTTTCGAATCCGAATCCGAATCAAATTCTGAACACCCATAATCTCATATGGGTCATTTTGTTAGAAAATGAAATGGGATGGGCTGATTCACAAACCAATTTTTGTTCGATAAAAAAATTGAAAAATAAGAAATGCCTTTATGATTAGAAGAATTATATTTAGATAAAGCAATTTAAGAGGTTGTATTGATTAAAAAATAGAATTTTGGCGATTTTCAACCCATTTGGCTTGTTCCCCATTTAGCAAACTTCTTCAGTTTGACCTGTTTGACATAAAACACAACCCAAATTGATCCATTCATAAGTAAATGATGTGAAATTGCCACCTCTAGTTTTCTTTCAACAGATTGAATAAAAGTTAAAAACAAATAAAAATCAAAGCTGGACATCCTCTTACATAGATTTTATCTTGTTGATATCTGACAGATAGGTTATGCAAAACGCCAGGCTCATGTAAATAAGAAAGTTTGGTCATGTCATCTACTCCACCATCAGGATAGTCCATCTCTTTGGGGTGTACTTTTGATAGTTTCGCAACAACCTGTAGACATTAAATGCGAGTTTAAAAGCAGAAGAAATCATGAACCTAAACTTATAACACTATAGGTAAGCCTAACAGTGAGTGATGTAAAATTTTGAAGCAGCTTAGACGCTTCATAACAACTATTAATTCTATAAAGTTCCAAACAGAACTGCTTTTTCTTTAAGGAGTGTTGGATACTTCTTTGTTATGTTAGATTTCTATGATCATAGTTCCAAGCATATCATTTAGCGTCAAAGTTGACATTCAGATTTTTTTTCCTTGAAAAGTGGTGAAAGTCGTAAACAAAACGAAAATGAACTGATTAACTTACTTTCTTTCCATCAGTAGTTTGGATATCAGTTTCTGATCCATTTATTTTTAATACTTCCCCGTCAATCCAAGCCACTGATGAGTCTTCCACCCATACATGAGAACCTACGGCGATTTTTCTCGTAGTATCCTGCATATTAATACAGAGAAGCATAAAAATTCTAATAAGAGACATTTCAAACATGCCGAGTAGACACGTGAATTAGAAAATATAAGCATACTTTCTAATTGCACACACTAATCAAACCTGACATACGAATCATCCACATAGTCAATATCAACAAGTAAAGCATATATTCAAGGTTATCTTAGGAGAATCGTGTATTACAACAAGAAAAAGATTAAAACAAAAAAACCACTGTAAAAGGTAAGTAAGATTTTTCATATGATCACATAAAGAAACAAATGTACTACGGTATAAATCAAGTCTGGTATTCGAATTACAAGATAACATAAAATTAAGTCTCAAACATGTTGTTTGTATTCACCATCAAAAGGACAATAGCATTTTCTACTATCACGGTTTTTTTTAGTAATTGAAGCACGTCTACAAGCTATATACTCAAAATTCAAACAAAAAAAGCAGGATAAGTAATTGAAGCTAACTATCATTGCCTATTATCTCAAAGTACATATTCCTGATTTTAAAGAACCCACAGTGTACATTGCATATGAAAAATCTCGTAATGTTTGAAGAACCAGTTTACATTAAATACTGCGAATAATATGTGTTTGCTATGTCAAAAGATAAGATCTACAGGTAATGCAATGTAATACAGACATAAATAATACCATACCATGTAAATATCAAATGTGTATCCCTGTTACAACAAATTCCTCCATCGTTAAAGAATCTCTGAACTCTGATCTAAACTCTGAAGCCAAATCTCTCAAACATGAAACTGCCATTGCATTACATTGATTCACACCATGAAATATCCCTAATCAAATCCAACAACAACATATACTCAATTTACCGGATATTCATCAACTACAATAAAAAATAAAATTAAAAAAAAGCCCTTACAGATTACACATACCGTCTAATTATCAAATATAACGTTCATCTGCTTCGAATCGTTCCATTTCAATCCCAATTTCACATCCAAATCCAGATCGAACAGAATCGCGCCTGACAAACTCGTGAAACGATAATTAGGTTTAGGTTTTGTAATCGAGAACGTGGATCGATTGACGGTGAAATCTGGATAAAGTGAATTCGAAAAACGATTAGATCACACCGCACGACGATGATGATGGTGAGTTGGAAAGTGGATCGGAGAATTGTTGATCGGGTTGTTGTGATTGGAAACCCTCCCTAGGGTTTCGGAGCCGTTTGAATCAGTGTAGAAATTTGGTGATACGTTTGTGGTTGTGGTATCTCTTTGTTTCGGATAGTTCGCGCCTTGATCATTCATATTTCATACATGTTTGCCATGCATAATTTTGTTTAAAGTTTGTTTTTTTTTTAATTTTATTATACTCGGCTCTAAATGAATCAAACGTTCAGAATTGTTTGATACTACGTTCCTTTATTTAATAAATGAGCGAATATAAATAAGAAATTCTGTTTGTTTAGTTAAATGAGCGGAGATCGTAATCGTTCATTCATATTCGTGAATGTTTGGTAATGTGTTCGTTTTTGTTTGTGTTCGATAGTGATTAGCGTTTTTAGTTTTTATATTTTATTTAATTGCTTCAACTTTGACAAATAAAAATATTTAATAAGTATCGTGTTTGTTTGGTTTGGTTGCAGCCATAATGCCCTCATTTTACATAAGGCAGTGTTTTGTATGCAAAAATGAGAAGCAGAATGGAATGAACTATTGCGAGTGACTGAAATCAAAATGTTTTTGGTTGGTCAAGATGATGAAATCACCCATTACGTAAGTAATTTCATTCCCTCTAAAAACCTTAAACTCATTTCATACACCCCTTATTTTTTATTCATTCCATTCCCTCTCTCACCCTTCATCACCACCGTCACCGCCGCCGCCGTCACCCTCCGTCGAGCATCGACGCCATTGCCAATTCCATCACATGTCGCCACCTCCACCCATACCTGCTACCACTCGCCGCCACCACCCACCACTAGCACCAGCATCCGCCACCGCCCATCACTGGCGCCACCATCCACCACCGCCCACCATCGGCACCAACACCATCCCCGACACTCCCACTACCGCCACTCGCCACCACCATTGGTTGTCACACCCGCTCATAGGCGGAAGCGCACAGTGTGATCTGATTGGTTCTCATTGCATACAACATAAGTGAACATACTATATGAATAAAACATTCTCGATATGCCATTACTGAAATTGTTTCAAAACGCAACACGGGTTAAGTATATTGTTACAGACAATTAAATTGTCAAATTGTTAAATAACCAAAATGCAAGATTCTAAATTCTAAGTTTTTGACCCTTATATCACCGCAAGTAGGCGGGATATACTGGACAAATCCTTCAAAAGATGGCATAGGAGACTTGATACTTGTTCTTGATTTTTGCAGCCTTCTGCTTAGATCTACTAATTACCTGAAATACATGTTAAGTTGAAAATCAACAAAAGTTGACGAGTTCATGAGTTTTAACTGTATGAGTTGATCCATAAAACGTAAGTAGTATTTTTGTATCACAAAAACCCGGTATGTAAAGCGTCAATGAAATCATGATCATTAATGTTTTGCAAGGACATTAATATGTGTGACGACGTAGGAAGCATCCAAACCTATACGATTTCTATCGATTAACCTCGACTGGGACAACAAATGCACTCTTCCGTGTGGGTCCATGACCAAGAGTGGGGCTCGCCAACACCCGCTAGATCTAACCTTTGTACCGTGGTCTTAAACAAGATTAATGGTGCTTAAGCCCACCCTATTCACACATGATCTAGTTATTTCATTCCCTAGCTTATCATACCATAGACATGTATTTCAACCCCGATAGTTGTAAAACTGTAAAACATTTAAGATGAAAAAGGGGACATGAACTCACTGTTTTGCTTCTTGTTCTCACTGATTAACTCAAGTACCTTTCTTTGAATACGTACCACAACCTACAAACGAGTTAGGTTTTGTTAGACACATTGGTCTTTGTAATGATTCATGTTCTTGTTTCTTGTCTTAATTATTTGTTAAGACTTGTTTAGTGTTTGGTTTCGTTTAGATATACATCTCGATATATGACGCCAATAGATATACTTCATTAAGTATATGTGTATCCTTGCAACGCATGTGTTGCTAGCACGGGCCCAGCCAGACTCCGTGCCTTGCAAGAGTAAGACGTATGTGTTCCATGACAACTCATAGACGGGTTCCATCCGTTTGCCTCGACGACTCTATCGTTGGATATATTCCATATATAATTCTTCTTAATTATATATATAATTCCAAGTTTGATGCGTTAGTTAAAATATTATATTTAACTTGTGTTATTTGTATGCACCTCTTTATATATATATTTCGTTTATGATGGGTTGGTTAAAAATAGTCTATTTATAATATGTATTGATATATAATTATTTCATATGCATGTTCCATAGTATACATGACCAACTATTGAAATTGTTAAGTATTCTAGTTATGTATTTCCCCCAAGTATAGGCCTACTTGTATTGTGTATATGTGTGTATTCACATTCGTATTCTTATGGTTAAGTATAATGCTTGTATAATGGTATTCTTATTAAATATTAATGGTATATATTGGCATGTAGTTGTACGTTTAAGAATACGTATATTACTTGTACTTATTAACTCCTCACCTTTGTGTATTCTTAAATTATATCATTTTAAGATATATTCCAATTAGTATATGTATTATTATGCTTGTAAGTGTATATATATATATATATATATATATATATATCCAAATAAGATATATTTTTGCGATTAGTTCTAGAAAAATATATATTTTAGTTTCCACCAAAAATAATATATTTTTAGGAGGTTTATGAAATATATATTTTTATACACTTCGAAAATAATATGTTTTTAGTGTCGGAAAGATAAGATATAATTTATATACTTGTAAAATATATATTTTGCCACTTGTTCGGTTTTGAAAATATATTTACCAAGCTTTGATAATTATATATTTTTAGTCCATAATCCGTATAAGGTCCGAGTATCCAATATGTCCGTATTTGTTTCCATGTATGGTGATGGATAGGTATATATATATATTTGTAATTATTGGTTTGCCACTTATTATGTATTTGTTGTATTCTTTATTTTTCAAGTTCCTAGCTATATATATATATATATATATATATATATATATATATAATACAAACAATAAACACGTATCTTGTGATTCTTATGATCACTAAATATATATTTTTTCTAAAAAATATATATTTATACCTATTTTTATCTTTGGAAAAACCATACTTCTTGGACTTATATTTTATACAAAAGCATGGGGATTTTTATGTTTATGGCTTTTAAATATGTTCACTTGTAAGGACTTGGTAAACATATATTTTTCTAAGTGTTTAATTTTTATAAATATTTCGTGATAGTTTCCCCTAGATTTAGGAGGTTTCCTTTGTTTTAAAAACATGTGTTAAGCTTCAAAACTAATCAATGTATTCCCAATCATTTCAACAAGTAGTACATGTACATATATATGCATCTTTAGGTCATGATGAACTTAAAAGTTTAATTAAAACATGTAGTCTTTTAGCCTTGTGTTTAGGATGTTCATACATCTTTAAAAATGGGTTTAGTTACTAATATTCACTAACTTTGTTAAAAATCATTTTTAACAACTTTTTTATATATAGTTTTTTAGAAAACATTACAAGTTACTTTAATAAAATTTCAAGATCATCCATTATGTTAAAACATGTCCGTCAAGTCTTTTATTATTTTTAACCATTTGATCATCCAACATTTCAAGAACATCATAAATTATTTTATCCACTTTAAAGAATCCACTTATTATGTAATACAAGTTCATCACTTCCTTGATCATGGATCTTTCAAGATCTTTGTGTTCACTTGTTAGATTATGTTTTAAATCATCATCTAACAAGTCCACATATGATGTTCATCATCACTAGCTCAAACTACTAACTAATATTTTCCATAACACAATATAAACAACTTGTTTCTTATAATTTTTAGCTTAGTTGGAAGTGTTCTTCATCTTTGTTTTGAATGAATCATTAGGTGTTATCTTGTACATAAATTGTCACACCCCGACCCGCAGCGGAATAAGAGTCGGGGCATAATTGGGTTATCACCAAAGCTCATGATATTTACTAATATGTTTCATATTTATTAAAGTCAAAATTACATTCTCAATAATCCAAACATGTCCATACAAATACAAAGAAAAATAACCAACTAAACAATCCAAGCTCTAAACCAGTTTATTCTTCTAGGCCAATCCTATGTGTTTCTTGCTGCAGCTGGTTCACCTGTATCATGTGTAAAAATGGGGGTTTTTGGGTCAACATAAGTTGGCGAGTGAACCTTGTTAGATAAACATTTATTATTGATTTTCTTGTTATTTTATCAAGGAAAAAATTATGCAATAATCATAAGTGAGCAAATGTAAATAATCAAACAGTAGCAATAACAACCACAAACTATAACATACAATAACATACAATAACATACAATAACATAAATGGGGAACGAACGGCATATGATAAATGTATGTACTGAAAATGATAAATGTCTGTGCGATCAAGGCTCAATCAAACGAAGCCGATCGTATTGCATGTACTAAAAATGATAAACGTCTGTGCGATCAAGGCTCAATCAAACGGAGCCAACCGTATGTTGGCACGCCAGGTTCACGCTCATAATGTAATGAGGAATATGCTCAACGCTCATAATGTAATGGGGAGCGGCGGCCTATGAAATTGCATGTACTGAAAATAATAAATTAAATCCAAACAATAACCACACAACAGTTGAAAACAAACTGAATACACATTTGTTCATGATATGATGTATGCACAATGATTTAAATATAATAAATGGTAAGACACATGATACACCCCAAAAACGTGATTAAAACGGGGAATTTGTAAAGATTCACTCACAATGGGTGCGTTTGGTTGAAGATGATGAGGTGCGCACGAGTTTGAAGGATTGAACAACGAGTATTAACTAACCTAAATAATAACGGAAGATATAGTAAATGAGAGGATTTTATTAATAATTTTAATAGGATTTTTAGATATATTTTTGTGAGTTTAAGGCTATTTCCTATCTTTAAAAACATTATTTTTAAGTATTTTTAATTGATTTTTAAATTAAATTAAATAAATAAAAATATAAAAATATGTTGACTTTTATGTTGACCGTTGACTATTGACTTTGACTTGTTGACCGGTTTTATTGTGTAACTGTATGCGCCGGGTGAGGCTCGAACCCGAGACCTCCCGTTCGCGTGCACGCAGCTCTACCAACTGAGCTACGTGTCTAACCTGAAATAATTCTGTTTTTAATTATATTTATATACTAACTCGGTTTATTCAAAATTCTTTTATTTTCAAACATGTTTTAAATCATCGAATCGGTGCCGTTAACAGGTCTCGAACCCGGGACCTGTGCTTTAACGTTACACACAGTCCACCGCTGGACTGTGTGTCTAACTTGGTTAATATATAGATTTTTATTATACTTAACATCTAATGTAAGTTCATCCGGTTCAGTTAAAAAAATAACATTTTAATTACAGAGAGTGTGTGTGTGTATCAAGGATCGAACTCGCGGCGTGTGATATGTGTGTGCACACAGTCCACCGCTGGACTGTGTGTCTAACCCGTTTATAATACCGATTTTAATTAATCTTATAATGTTATCACACTTCATCTTCTTCGCTAAATTTACAGGCAACTATTTGCTCAACTGTTTCTTGTTTAAAACGATTAACAAACATTCATAAGACTAAAATGAAATGGCAGAGACGGTGTTGGAAGTAAACATACCGGAGGAATGATTTATCTCAGAATTCCGGCAAGGCGTCGGCTCTGTTTTTATGAACTTCAACTGAGCGAACAAATTAACCGTTTTGATTAGCTAATTGTGGAATTGAAGTACTAAACAAGAGTTAACAGAAGGTTTGAATGTCTATACCGTTTTACAGCTGAAGATAAGGATTTTCAGAAGTTTTCCGGCGAGAGTGAGTTATCCGATATCGTCGTCTGAAATTGATTTCGATTGAAGGGTTGGAGTTAGTAACAGCTTAACAACTGATAGACAATGAAAGAATTGCGAGACTTACTGATTTGATGGAAAATACGGTTTTCCGGCGAAAGTCCGGCGAGTCCAAAAAGCTTCTCCGGCGGACTGAAAGTTGTGCGAAAATGTAATTGGAAGTTTGCAGAGTGTGTTTGAGTCGCGAGAGGGGTCTTTGATTGAAGTAATTCAGGAATTGAAAGTTTTCGGTTATTAAAACCGATCCATTCTCGAATTTAAGTTCATTCAAAGCAAACTTGATTGAAGGTGTCGGTGCATCGGTTAGACTCAGTAAACCGCGATCAATCAAACGTTTTTGGACGTTTGGTGACCGATTTCGGTTACAGTTAGCGTAATCAGGTCGCTTCATGATTGTCTATAAGATTTATTTGTTTCCTAGAGTTGACAGAAAACAACAAGTGGCGGAGTGGTTATGTGTGTGTGTGTTAAGTCTTTGGAGTTCTTTCCGGCTGACCCGGGTTCGAGTCCCGGCAGCCTCATTTTTTTTAATTATTTTATTTTTACTTTTTATCAATTATAACTTTTATAGTTTAGTTTGTTTATTAATTATGCATCACTAAAAAAATTAAAATGGACATAAATACGCAACGAGACATTTATAACAAACGGAGCGGGTTTGGAAAACCCGTTTTTGACAAATGTTACAGTATCCCCTACTTTTAGGAATTTCGTCCCGAAATTTAAGTAGTATTAGGAAAAAGATGCGGGTATTTTTCGCGCATTGAGTCTTCACGTTCCCAAGTAAACTCAGGTCCCCGTTTCGACTCCCACCATACCCTAACAATTGGAATGCGACTTCGTCGTAGACGTTTTTCTCCGAAGTCCATGATCTCTACTGGTCTTTCAATAAAATGCATAGATTCATCAATCTGAATATCTTCCAGAGGAATGTGGAGGTTTTCATCAGCGAGGCACTTCTTCAAGTTTGATACGTGGAATGTGGGATGAATCCTGTTGAGTTCTTCTGGTAGATCAAGCTTGTATGCTACAGGTCCTACTCTTTCGAGTATCTTGAAAGGTCCTACGTAGCGTGTAGCTTGCCTTTTTGACCAAAACGAACTACTCCCTTCCACGGTGATATTTTTAAAAGTACATGATCACCAATGTTAAACTCCAAAAGCTTCCGTCGTTTATCTGCATAACTCTTTTGACGACTTTGAGCCGCTAGAAGATTGTCTCGAATTTGATGGATCTTGTCTGTGGTTTCTTGAATCAATTCTGGACCAGTGATTTGAGCTTCCCCAATTTCGTGCCAACATACTGGAGATCGGCACTTACGACCATATAAAGCTTCAAAAGGTGCCATGCCGATACTTGAATGATAGCTGTTGTTGTACGAAAATTCAACTAAAGGTAGATGAGCGTCCCAATTTCCCTTGAAGTCTATGACGCATGCTTGAAGCATATCTTCAAGAGTTTGAATGGTGCGTTCAGATTGTCCATCAGTTTGAGGATGATAGGCGGTACTGAGATCTAATCGCGTACTCAAAGCGGCTTGTACTGCTTGCCATGTTCGTGAAGTGAAACGACCATCACGATCTGAAATAATGCTTAACGGTACACCATGTCGGCTTACGATTTCGCTGATATAAATACGAGCTAGCTTTTCGTTCTTGAAATCTTCGCGGATAGGAATAAAGTGAGCTGATTTTGTAAGTCGGTCAATGATTACCCATATAGTGTCATACCCACCAGAAGTGCGAGGTAACCCGGTAATGAAGTCCATGGTTATGTTTTCCCACTTCCATACAGGTATTTCAGGTTGGACCAGAAGTCTTGAGGGTCTTTGGTGTTCAGCTTTCACCTTGGAACATGTAAGGCACTTGGAAACAAAAACAACAATATCCTTTTTCATTCCAGGCCACCAATAGGTGTATCGAAGGTCTTGATACATCTTATCGGCTCCTGGGTGTATAGAGTATCGTGTTTTGTGAGCCTCTTTCATAAGAAGTTCACGAAGGTTGTTGTGGTCAGGAATCCATATGCGATCTAGATAGTACAGGATACCGTCAGATTTAGTTTCAATTTTAAGTTCAGCTCCACAGGACAGCTCCTTTCGTACATCATCCTCCTTTACTGAAACATGTTGGGCTTCTCGAATTTGATCTTTAATGTCTGTTATGATTTGCGAACATAGAAGATGAATGGAGTTCGCATAACCCTTTCGACTGAGTACATCAGCCACCACATTTGCCTTGCCAGGGTGGTACCGAATCTCACAGTCGTAGTCATTTAGCAGTTCGACCCATCTTCGTTGCCTCATGTTTAACTCCTTTTGATTGAAGATATGTTGAAGACTCTTGTGGTCAATGTATATTTCACACTTAGTACCGTAGGATAATGTCTCCATATCTTAAGAGCGAACACAACGGCTCCAAGTTCTAGGTCATGGGTGGTGTAGTTCTTCTCATGAATCTTGAGTTGTCTCGAAGCATAAGCTATAACCTTTCCTCTTTGCATTAGGACACAGCCTAATCCTTGCCCTGACGCGTCGCAATAAACCACGAAATCATCACAACCTTCAGGCAGAGTGAGGATTGGTGCATCACAGAGTTTTTGTTTAAGGGTTTGGAAGGCTTCCTCTTGCTTGGGTCCCCATATGAAAGGTTTTCCCTTATGAGTTAAAGCCGTGAGTGGTACAGCAATGCGTGAGAAGTTTGAAATGAAACGACGATAATAACCAGCCAAACCAATAAAAGATCTTACTTCAGTTGGTGTATGTGGCGCTTGCCATTCTTGTACCGCTTTGATCTTTGAGGGGTCGACATGTATTCCCTTGTCATTGACTACATGCCCAAGGAATTGTACCTCTTTTAACCAAAATTCGCATTTGGAGAATTTGGCGTAAAGCTTTTCATTCTCTAGGAGTGTAAGGATGAGTCGAAGATGTCGCTCATGATCAGACTAAGACTTTGAATAAATGATGATGTCGTCGATGAAGACTATAACAAAACGATCGAGATAGGGTTTGCAGACTCTGTTCATTAGATCCATGAAGACAGCTGGAGCGTTGGTTAAACCAAATGGCATGACCATGAATTCATAATGACCATAACGAGTTCGGAAAGCAGTCTTTGGGACGTCTTCTTCATGTACTCTAAGTTGATGATAACCAGATCGAAGGTCGATTTTTGAAAAACAGCTGGCGCCTTGAAGTTGGTCAAGAAGATCATCAATGCGAGGTAATGGATAACGATTCTTGATTGTTAACTTGTTGAGTTCTCTGTAGTCGATGCACATGCGAAACGATCCATCTTTCTTCTTCACAAAAAGGACAGGTGCACCCCAAGGCGAGGAGCTAGGACGTATGAATCCTTTGTCAGTCAACTCTTGCAAGTGACTGGCTAGCTCTTGCATTTCAGAGGGAGCTAACCTATAAGGAGACTTTGCAACTGGTGTAGCACCAGGTATAAGATCAATACGGAATTCGACTTCTCTTACTGGAGGAAGTCCTGAAATATCGTCAGAAAATACTTGCGGGAAATCTTTTACTACTGGGATGTCTTCAAGTTTCTTCTCCATAGTTCCCTTTTTGACGATATGGGTTAAAAATGCAACATAATTCTTGCGAAGATATTTTTGAGCTTGAAGACAGGACATTAATCTGAGCCCTTTCGACGAGGTTTCTCCAAAGATTCGTAGAGTCTGACCGTTTGAAAGAGGAATGCGTATAATCTTTTCGTGGCATATAACTTCCGCCTGATGTTGGCTGAGCCAGTCTATACCAATTATAATGTCAAAACTTCCCAACTTCATAGGAATGAGGTCAACTGGAAAGTCGTGGTCGTTTAAGGTGAGAGTACAATTGCGTATCATAGAGTTTAATGAGACCGGTTTCCCGTCAGTAACTTCTACTGTTATGGATTCCATGAGCTTATCACGATTTTGGTTTAGGATGGGTTCAAACTCTAAGGACACAAAACTTTTATCCGCGCCAGTATCAAACAACATGGATGCATAACTACCATTGATAAGGAACGTACCGTTAACCACATTGCCGTCAGCTCTAGCCTGATTAGCGTTGATGTTGAAAGCTCTTCCTCTTGCAGGTGGAGGAGCTTGGTTAGCTTGATTCACCGGGTTGGCTTGGGCTTGAGCATGAATAATGTTCACCAACCTTGGACAAGTGTTTCTAAAGTGACTTGGGTCTCCACAATTGTAGCAAGCCCGCATAGGTTGTACCATGGGATAGTTGGGTTGGTAGTATGTTTGGGCTAATTGTTGGGTAGGTGGTAATAGTAGGGGTTGTTGGGCTTGACCCATTATTTGTTGGTGGGTTTGGGCTGGTGGCGGTTCGTTCGCTGAGGTATGCGACAGGTTTGAACAGTATGACCTGCGCGACCACAGCCGGTGCAATGCTGACAGGGATGATCAGGAAAGTAGTGGTATTGGCAACGGTTGCATTTTGGTAATGGGCCAGAGTATGGTCTTTTGTATGGTGCAGGTGAAGGGGCGACTTGGGTAATGGGTGCAGCAGGGATAGGGAAATTGGTTTGTGTAACAGCGAAGTTTCTGGTGTTACGCTTCCTCTTGTTAGCAAACTTAGTGGAGGAGGTGGAATGGTTTGATGTTTGGCCCTCAACAGGGGCTTTCTTCTTCTCCTCTTTAAACTTACCGTTGCGAATTCGATTCTCGGTCAGTTCAGTCGCTAGTTCCATAGCAGCTTCAAGTGTTGCTGGTGAAGTGCTGAGAACTGAATCTTGAATTTTCGAGGGAAGACCTCGAATATAATGCTCAATTAAGCGGTAAACTGGGGTAAACAAGTTAGGGACCATGTGGTTCAATTCTAAGAACCTCTTGTTGTAGGAAGTATGATCTCCCTCCTTTTGCTTCAAAGAATGAAATTCGTCCTCCAACTTTTTAATCTCACTCCTAGGACAGAATCGCCTCGTCATGATTTCCCTTAACTCCTCCCACGTTAAGGCCATTGCATCATCAATTCCCCTCTTACCCTTTTCAGTATTCCACCAGGTAAGAGCTACCCCAAATAGTCTCCCGGTTGCGTATCGTACCTTGCGATCCTCGGGACAATCGCAGTTGAGGAAGGTGTTTTCCATTTCCTCAAACCAGTGGAAGAGTGCAGTGACACCTTCGGTCCCTTCACATTTAGGAGGATCGCAAGACTTGAAATGTTTATATGAGCACTTGCTGGTAGGAGGGTTGCCGATGTTCTGGTCGTCTTGCTGGGGAGGATTAGTGGGATTTGTGGCGAGAGCTTGTTGTACTTGAACCACAATGTCAGGAAGCACCGCGGCCATGTAACATCCGTCAAAAACGGATTTACCAAACCCGCTCCGTTTATCAACCGAACAGTCAGTCAAAATTTTCGTTGCGAATTAAATGTCCAAAACATTTTTAAACGATCCGTAATCAATTATTATACGCGAATATATATTTAGTTTTTGAAAAACTATCAAAAATCGCAAAATAAAAATGAAATACATCTGCCGGGTTTCGAACCCGGGTCTGTACCGAGTCACTCAGTGACTTATCACCTCACACACAAACCACTGCGCCGCTTGATCTGTTTGTTATATATTGCAATCATTTAGTTGATATAATAACGTTACGAATTCAAAAATCGGCGCCCAAACGTTTCAGTCGTCGGAATCCCGGAATATTCGCGAGTTTTAACACCAATTTACGTTATAACGTAAACCTTTAATCACATATCGGTTATAACCGATGTTTAAAGTCCGCGACCAAATTCAAAACCGCCGGAAAACTTAAACCGATGAATACAGTCCAAAATCAGACCAAATACATTTCGTTTTTCCTTATAAATTGACCCACAACCGA
Source organism: Scalesia atractyloides (assembly GCA_947069175.1). Classification (NCBI taxonomy): domain Eukaryota; kingdom Viridiplantae; phylum Streptophyta; class Magnoliopsida; order Asterales; family Asteraceae; genus Scalesia; species Scalesia atractyloides. The sequence continues at coordinate 4,875,160 of CAMTDV010000002.1, read as the reverse complement.
TGACAAACACTTTCGCTCAAAAATTACACCTTTTCTCGGCGTAATTCCACTCGCCGGAACTTTCCTGTTTTTCGCCGGAAGTCACCCTTACCTTTTTCCAAGCTTTCCGAGAGACTAGCTGCTATACGGAACACGTCGCCGGAGGTGAATTCAATCGCCGGAGTTTCTGCCGGAAAACAGAAAGTTCAGTCGGTATCTTTCTCCGCCCAGTTTCTTTTCCTTTTCACTTTTATCTTACCGTAATAAACTGTAAAACACTAACAAACTGATAAAAAACTTGAACTAGTCGATTTCCGATTTCTGGTTCAAACTTGACGAGGAAGACGACGTTTTCTATATCATATAAGTATATTATAAATCAGGGTTTTACTCGGGTTAGACACACAGTCCAGCGGTGGACTGTGTGCACATAAAACGCTAACGTCTCAAGTTCGAATCCCGGCTCGTACACGCTGCCTTAATAAAAATCAAGTTTTTATTTAACTGAACCGGATCGCCACAGATATATGTTAAATATATTGTTAACCGGAATAATAACCAAGTTAGACACACAGTCCAGCGGTGGACTGTGTGTTTGTTTATATCGCTGGTCACGAGTTCGAGTCCGGTCTTCAGCACCGACTCGGACGATTATCTATTCTTTTTAAATAAGGCAGAAAAATGAAGTAACTAAATTGTATTTAAGTATAATAAAAATCGAATGTTATAACATGTTGAACACACAGTCCAGCGGTGGATTGTGTGTTAGTTTAAACCACAGGTCCCGAGTTCGAGACCTGTGGAGTGCAAAACCGGTCCGCTTAAACTGTTTTTAGAATAAAATGATTTTCTGTTAATTCTAATTAATGTATATATGAAATTAAAATCGGATATATAACGGGTTAGACACGTAGCTCAGTTGGTAGAGCTGCGTGCACGCGTACGGGAGGTCTCGGGTTCAAGCCTCACCGAGCGCACAACAATATGCCTCAAAACCGGTCAACGACCAGTCAAAGTCAACAAGTCAAAGTCAACTGTAGCAGAAAAAAATAAAATATTTTTATTATTTTTATTTAATTATTTTAATTAAAAATCAATTATAAATACTTAAAAATAACATTTTTAAGATTAGAAAATAGCCTTAAACTCACAAAAATGCACCCAACAACCCTACTAAAATAGTTTAATAAAATCCGTTTACTTACCAAACCATAATGCGATTTATCTAGGTTAAATCTCACTCGTGGTTAAAACCACTTCGCGTGTATTCAACGTCATCAACCGAACGCACCCACTGTGAGTGAATCTTACAATTCCCCCTTTTAAATTACACGTTTTGGGGTGTGTCATGTGTTATGAAATAATTAAGTTATTTATTTAAACTTGTGCCATACCACATCATGACTTAAACTTAGATTGATTTATTGTTGTGATTTACTTATATTCCGTTTGTCAAATTACATGAACCTCATACATTAAGCCCATCAGTTCCTCGTGGAAAACGAGTAGAACATCGCGTGCTTCAATTCAAATTCATTATTGTTCATGTGTGTTTTCATTGAGTTTATATTGTTTGTAGTTGTGTTATTCATATTATCATGTTTATGCAATTCATTCATCAAGCCCCTCAGTTCCTCGTGAGAGACGAGTTGAGCATCGCGTGCCTTTAATTGTTTCCATTATTATTCATGAGTGTTTCATTTAACATCTTATGATTGTTGATCAAGTTACATCTAATTTTACTCATGTTTGGTTGTGCACATATTTCATAATCAATTTAAATGAATTGTTCAAATGTTTTCCATAGGATTCACTCGCCAACATTATGTTGATCCAAAAACCTTTTTACACATGATACAGGTGAACAGGTTGAAGCAAGGATAACATAGGATATGCCTTAGAAGAGAACAAAGAAGTTTAGATTGTAGTTAGATCATGTTGTAGCAATCATTGTAAATTTCCATTTAAATTGTATTAATGAATATGAAACGTTTAATAAATGTCATGAGCTTTGACGATAACCCAATCATGCCCCGATCACCTTATCCGCTGCGGGTCGGGGTGTGACAGATTGGTATCAGAGCCATGACTATAGGGATATAGGATAGGTTATTAGACCCTTAGAGCCTATACTATAGTCTGCCTAAATTTTAAATTGATTAAGTGGTTACATACAAACTTGTGATATTTATTTGTTTCATATTTGTTTACATTTCAGTCAAACATACATGCTCATATACATGTTCATTATACATATATACATATTCATTATACATATATCGATGTTCATGTATTCAATTTATTTTCATATTCTCATTATCCAAAGATTTTATGCAATTTTCAATTCTCATCAAAGTAAGTTCTGCGACGGGCATGTAGTAACTGGAAGGGTACAAGTACCGGTAGTCGGAACGTCCTGTCTAGGCTGGCATTCGTATAAATCCAATATAACGGACCAGTTTGCCTACCTGGGGACCAACGATGAGAGTACGAAGGACCTATTAGGCCAAAGCATGCCACACCAAACGTCGTTCGAACTAACCCTACTTTGAGGTGTCATCGTGTCTACACCTGGACACATTCCGAACATCACACGTTGTATACATATTTCTCGATTTTCCTGGGTTTTTGTGTACGCAACCAGGCAGAAACCGTGCGAACCATATGAAAAACCGGTATTCATGGGGGCCCACATGATTACATAAGGTAAAGTATGGCGGCATGACGGGCCTAACAGCGAGCAAAGCCCAAGACATCCTATGGATGTAGTATTTTTGTATAATTATTTTATAAATGATCATTCTTGAATGCGACCCATTATCCCAAAAGCATCCAACTCATACTCTTGTCATGTATTCATTGTAGATGTCTTCTAACCTCGCCCGTAGGAAGACGAGAGCAAGAAAAGCCCGCGATCGCATGGCTGCCTTAATCGCTCAACAAATGGCTGCCGTAATACCCAGCATTGTAATCCAAGTTCAACAAGCACTTACCAATAATCCTGTCAATCAAGCAAACCAAAACATTTTCAACTCTTCCCCAAACACCACTAAATGCACCTACAAGCATTTCAAATCATGCGACCCTCCGAAATATAAAGGGACTGAAGGTGTCACCGCACTCCTCCATTGGTTTGAAGAAATGGAGAATACTTTTCTAAATTGTGATTGCCCTGATGATCGCAAAGTGCGTTATGCTACCGGTCGACTATATGGGATAGCACTTACTTGGTGGAACACAGAGAAGGCCAAACGAGGTGTGGAAGATGCTATGTCCTTAACTTGGAACGAATTGAAGGAAATCATGACCAGACGATTTTGCCCAAGGAGCGAAATCAAGAAGCTTGAAGATGAATTTTATTCATTGAAGCAAATGGAAGGAGACCACATCTCCTACAACAAAAGATTCCTCAAATTACATCAAATGGTTCCCAACATGTTTACTCCTCTCTACCGTTTGATCGAGCACTACATTCGTGGTCTTCCGTCAAAGATTCAAGACCCTGTGATAAGTACCAAGCCTGCAACTTTGGAAGCAGCAATGGAGCTAGCAATAGAGCTCACCGAGAACCGAATCCGAAACAAAGACTTTGAGGAGGAGAAGAAGAAGGATAAAGAATCGACTGAAACCTCCGACTCCACCCAAACCGAATCCCCTTCTCAACCCAATCCTAAGAGAAGAAGAGTCGGGCGACTTTTCGCTGCTACTCAACGAAATCAACCCGTTTTTCACGCTATACCCATCCGAGCTGTCCCAATCACCCAAGTGGCACCCAACTCAGCTTACCCAAATAAGAAACCATATCTCGGACCTCACCCTCGATGCAACAACTGTTTTTATCACCATCCCCTTACATTACCTTGCCGGCTATGTACAACTTGTGGACGTTATGGTCATTTGAGCAATGTTTGTCGCACCTTTCAAGACCAAACCTTTTCCCCTACTCAAAACATGGCCCAAACTTATCACCAACCCCAACACCCCATGTTCCCATATGCTCGAGCTTGCTTCAATTGTGGCGACCCTACCCACTTTAGAAACACATGCCCTCAATTGGTAAACGTTATCAACACTCAAGCCCAATCAAACCCAGTTAACCAAGTAAACCAAGAAAACCCAACCACTATGCCACCAGCAAGAGGAAGAGTCTTCAATATCAACGCCAACCCTGTCGAAGATAATGACGGCCCTGATGAAGATACTCAGCTAGTCCTCTTCGCCGAAGATCCAGATTCAACTTCTATTGTTTAGCCTTATGTTTTTCTTTATCACATGTGTAGACTGTTAGAGAAATTATTGGATATTATATATTATATATTGTTTTCGGTATATGCTTTTGCCGAGGCCGTGGCTCCCCATCCATCGAGGTTGAGTTGGATCCCCATTTTATTATGTGGTTGATCTTGGCGTGCCCGCACGATCGGCTCCGTTTGTTAGAGCCTTGATCGGTTACGTAATTTTACATTTCAATACATGCAATACGCTCGGCTCCGTTTGATTGAGCCTTGAGTGCAAAGATTTATTCACATTTCCAGTTCATGCAATACACTCGGCTCCGTTTGATTGAGCCTTGAGTGCAAAGATTTATTCACATTTCCAGTTCATGCAATACGTTCGGCTCCGTTTGATTGAGCCTTGAGCGCACATACAATTTCATTATCAGTATCTTGTGGTTGTGGTGTTTGTAGTAGAGTCGCATCGAACTAACCATAACTTTCGGATAAAGTCAACGAAAATTTGACAAGGATATGGTGGATACGCCGATGGTACTTCCTATATATAAGTATTCTTGTCAAATAATCGGAGGCATTATCAGGCGGTTATGAGAGGTTCCATGCATAGGCTGTTTGTGTGGTTAAGTTATTCATATTCAGTACATGCAATATGTTCGGCTCCGTTTGATTGAGCCTTGAGCACACAATTTCAATTTCAGTACATTCAATATGTTCGGCTCCGTTTGATTGAGCCTTGAGCACACAATTTCAATTTCAGTACATTCAATACGTTCGGCTCCGTTTGATTGAGCCTTGAGCGCACATCCATTTTATTTTCAGTACATGCAATACGATCGGCTCCGTTCGATTGAGCCTTGATCGCACAGATATATTTCATTTCAGTAATTTATGTTTGTTGTATTGATTGTAGAGTTATAGTACTAATCATAATTCACTGTTAAAACCAATGAAAATTTGACAAGAATATGGTGGATACGCCGCTGGTACTTCCTATATATAAGTATTCTTGTCAAAGGATCAGAGGCATTAACGGATGGTTATGGGAAGTTCTATGTAGGATTTATTAGTTTCTTGGTAACCAATCATAACTTGTGGATAAAACTAATGAAAATTTGGCAAGAATATGGTGGATACGCCGCTGGTACTTCCTATATATAAGTATTCTTGCCAAAGGATCAGAGGCATTATCAGGCGGTTATGAGAAGTTCCATGTAGGATTTAGTATTGCCTTGGTTGGAATTTGTGTTACATTTATATCATCATGTTATTTAAAGAGATTGGATTGTGTTCCATTTCTACATAAATTAACCTCTCCATCATAACAAACGAGAGAGGAACTTCCATCATTCAAACATATATGTTATCAGAATGTGGATTCAAATATTTGCTGTTGTGTTTATTCATGTTCAAATATTCGCTGATGTGTCTATTCATGTTCGAATATTTGCTGTTGTGTTTATTCATGTTCAAATATTCGCTGATGTGTCTATTCATGTTCGAATATTTGCTGTTGTGTTTATTCATGTTCAAATATTTGCTGATGTGTTCATTCATGTTCGAATATTTGCTGTTATGTTTATTCATGTTCAAATATTTGTTGATGTGTTCATTCATGTTTGGATATTAGCTGTTGTGTTTTTATTTATGTTCCATGTAGATTGTAGTGTTAGAAGTTTTGCCTTAGGATATAACCATATTTTTCCCAAACGTATCTAAACTCTTATGCATGATATCATTTTAGCAAATCATTTCTGCTTATCAATACTTATACAGTAGGCAACAAAAAGCGATTCCTGAATAGGGTACTTAACCTTTACAAGGAACGTTACCGCCTCGAACAAAAAACTTAAACCCTCATTTTTGCTAAGCATACAACTGTCAAACAAAACATCATCATTCTTATAGTCAAAATATATCATTATTTAAATTTCGGGACGAAATTTCCAAAAAGCAGGGGATACTGTAACATCCGTCAAAAACGGATTTACCAAACCCGCTCCGTTTATCAACCGAACAGTCAGTCAAAATTTTCGTTGCGAATTAAATGTCCAAAACATTTTTAAACGATCCGTAATCAATTATTATACGCGAATATATATTTAGTTTTTGAAAAACTATCAAAAATCGCAAAATAAAAATGAAATACATCTGCCGGGTTTCGAACCCGGGTCTGTACCGAGTCACTCAGTGACTTATCACCTCACACACAAACCACTGCGCCGCTTGATCTGTTTGTTATATATTGCAATCATTTAGTTGATATAATAACGTTACGAATTCAAAAATCGGCGCCCAAACGTTTCAGTCGTCGGAATCCCGGAATATTCGCGAGTTTTAACACCAATTTACGTTATAACGTAAACCTTTAATCACATATCGGTTATAACCGATGTTTAAAGTCCGCGACCAAATTCAAAACCGCCGGAAAACTTAAACCGATGAATACAGTCCAAAATCAGACCAAATACATTTCGTTTTTCCTTATAAATTGACCCACAACCGATGACAAACACTTTCGCTCAAAAATTACACCTTTTCTCGGCGTAATTCCACTCGCCGGAACTTTCCTGTTTTTCGCCGGAAAACCGAACTTTAATCCCTGAGCTTCACTGAATCCCCTAAACCTTTAACGAAGTCACCCTTACCTTTTTCCAAGCTTTCCGGAGACTAGCTGCTATACGGAACACGTCGCCGGAGGTGAATTCAATCGCCGGAGTTTCTGCCGGAAAACAGAAAGTTCAGTCGGTATCTTTCTCCGCCCAGTTTCTTTTCCTTTTCACTTTTATCTTACCGTAATAAACTGTAAAACTCTAACAAACTGATAAAAAACTTGAACTAGTCGATTTCCGATTTCTGGTTCAAACTTGACGAGGAAGACGACGTTTTCTATATCATATAAGTATATTATAAATCAGGGTTTTACTCGGGTTAGACACACAGTCCAGCGGTGGACTGTGTGCACATAAAACGCTAACGTCTCAAGTTCGAATCCCGGCTCGTACACGCTGCCTTAATAAAAATCAAGTTTTTATTTAACTGAACCGGATCGCCACAGATATATGTTAAATATATTGTTAACCGGAATAATAACCAAGTTAGACACACAGTCCAGCGGTGGACTGTGTGTTTGTTTATATCGCTGGTCACGAGTTCGAGTCCGGTCTTCAGCACCGACTCGGACGATTATCTATTCTTTTTAAATAAGGCAGAAAAATGAAGTAACTAAATTGTATTTAAGTATAATAAAAATCGAATGTTATAACATGTTGAACACACAGTCCAGCGGTGGACTGTGTGTTAGTTTAAACCACAGGTCCCGAGTTCGAGACCTGTGGAGTGCAAAACCGGTCCGCTTAAACTGTTTTTAGAATAAAATGATTTTCTGTTAATTCTAATTAATGTATATATGAAATTAAAATCGGATATATAACGGGTTAGACACGTAGCTCAGTTGGTAGAGCTGCGTGCACGCGTACGGGAGGTCTCGGGTTCGAGCCTCACCGAGCGCACAACAATATGCCTCAAAACCGGTCAACGACCAGTCAAAGTCAACAAGTCAAAGTCAACTGTAGCAGAAAAAAATAAAATATTTTTATTATTTTTATTTAATTATTTTAATTAAAAATCAATTATAAATACTTAAAAATAACATTTTTAAGATTAGAAAATAGCCTTAAACTCACAAAAATGCACCCAACAACCCTACTAAAATAGTTTAATAAAATCCGTTTACTTACCAAACCATAATGCGATTTATCTAGGTTAAATCTCACTCGTGGTTAAAACCACTTCGCGTGTATTCAACGTCATCAACCGAACGCACCCACTGTGAGTGAATCTTACAATTCCCCCTTTTAAATTACACGTTTTGGGGTGTGTCATGTGTTATGAAATAATTAAGTTATTTATTTAAACTTGTGCCATACCACATCATGACTTAAACTTAGATTGATTTATTGTTGTGATTTACTTATATTCCGTTTGTCAAATTACATGAACCTCATACATTAAGCCCATCAGTTCCTCGTGGAAAACGAGTAGAACATCGCGTGCTTCAGTTCAAATTCATTATTGTTCATGTGTGTTTTCATTGAGTTTATATTGTTTGTAGTTGTGTTATTCATATTATCATGTTTATGCAATTCATTCATCAGGCCCCTCAGTTCCTCGTGAGAGACGAGTTGAGCATCGCGTGCCTTTAATTGTTTCCATTATTATTCATGAGTGTTTCATTTAACATCTTATGATTGTTGATCAAGTTACATCTAATTTTACTCATGTTTGGTTGTGCACATATTTCATAATCAATTTAAATGAATTGTTCAAATGTTTTCCATAGGATTCACTCGCCAACATTATGTTGATCCAAAAACCTTTTTACACATGATACAGGTGAACAGGTTGAAGCAAGGATAACATAGGATATGCCTTAGAAGAGAACAAAGAAGTTTAGATTGTAGTTAGATCATGTTGTAGCAATCATTGTAAATTTCCATTTAAATTGTATTAATGAATATGAAACGTTTAATAAATGTCATGAGCTTTGACGATAACCCAATCATGCCCCGATCACCTTATCCGCTGCGGGTCGGGGTGTGACAGGCCATTTGTTTCGCGATTTGTGCGGCCAAGCGTTCGTGAGGCCTTCTTGATCTTTTACCCCCTCGTTGTTGTCTAGCCGACATCTACAGGAACATACATAAGAAGATTGTGAGTTTATGGAGTCTTTTTAGGTGTCATGTGTCTTAAAGAAAATGAAAATAACATAAATATCAATAATGCAACTACATCCATAGGATGTCTTGGGTTTGCTCATGTTGGGCCTCAAATGTCTCCCATACCTTCACCTGTATAGTCATGTGGGCCCCCATGACTATTGGCTTGGTAGGATTCACATTAGTATTGGCGATTTAACACTCGCATCACCCGAATGCAAACCACAAAATATGTTTACGAGATGTATGGTCGGAATGTGTCCAGGTGTAGACACAATGACAACTCAAAGTGGGGTTAGCTCACACGACGTTTGGTATAGCATGCTTTGGCCTAATAGGTACTTCGTACTCTCATCGTTAGTCCCCAGGTAGGCAAACTGATCCTTTATTTTGGATTTATACGAATGCCAACCTAGACAGGACGTTTCGACTACCGGTACTTTCACCCTTCCAGTTACTACATGCCCGTCATGAGAACTCACTTTGATGAGATTTGAAAATACAAAAATCATTGTAAAAATAATCATGAAAATGATGTGATGTTTGCTTTCATGGATATGATATGTTATGAGAATATGATTCATGATAGGCATTATATGATAGTATATACTTATGAACATGCTTGCATAACATCGAATGTAACATTTAACATAAAACATATAAACATCATGAAATTTGGCATGTAACACACAAAAATCTAAAAAATTTCTAATTAACTATAGTATAGGCTCTAAGGGTCTAATAACCTATCCTATATCCCTATAGTCATGGCTCTGATACCAATCTGTCACACCCCGACCCGCAGCGGAATAATAGTCGGGGCATAATTGGGTTATCACCAAAGCTCATGATATTTACTAATATGTTTCATATTTATTAAAGTCAAAATTACATTCTCAATAATCCAAACATGTCCATACAAATACAAAGAAAAATAACCAACTAAACAATCCAAGCTCTAAACCAGTTTATTCTTCTAGGCCAATCCTATGTGTTTCTTGCTGCAGCTGGTTCACCTGTATCATGTGTAAAAATTGGGGTTTTTGGGTCAACATAAGTTGGCGAGTGAACCTTGTTAGATAAACATTTATTATTGATTTTCTTGTTATTTTATCAAGGAAAAAATTGTGCAATAATCATAAGTGAGCAAATGTAAATAATCAAATAGTAGCAATAACAACCACATACAATAACATACAATAACATACAATAACATAAATGGGGAACGAACGGCATATGATAAATGTATGTACTGAAAATGATAAATGTCTGTGCGATCAAAGCTCAATCAAACGGAGCCGATCGTATTGCATGTACTGAAAATGATAAATGTCTGTGCGATCAAGGCTCAATCAAACGGAGCCGATCGTATGTTGGCACGCCAGGTTCACGCTCATAATGTAATGGGGAACATGCTCAACGCTCATAATGTAATGGGGAGCGGCGGCATATGAAATTGCATGTACTGAAAATAATAAATTAAATCCAAACAATAACCACACAACAGTTGAAAGCAAACTGAATACACATTTGTTCATGATATGATGTATGCACAATGATTTAAATATAATAAATGGTAAGACACATGATACACCCCAAAAACGTGATTAAAACGGGGAATTTGTAAAGATTCACTCACATTGGGTGCGTTTGGTTGAAGATGATGAGGTGCGCACGAGTTTGAAGGATTGAACAACGAGTATTAACTAACCTAAATAATAACGGAAGATATAGTAAATGAGTGGATTTTATTAATAATTTTAATAGGATTTTTAGATATATTTTTGTGAGTTTAAGGCTATTTCCTATCTTTAAAAACATTATTTTTAAGTATTTTTAATTGATTTTTAAATTAAATTAAAATAAATAAAAATATAAAAATATGTTGACTTTTATGTTGACCGTTGACTATTGACTTTGACTTGTTGACCGGTTTTATTGTGTAACTGTATGCGCCGGGTGAGGCTCGAACCCGAGACCTCCCGTTCGCGTGCACGCAGCTCTACCAACTGAGCTACGTGTCTAACCTGAAATAATTCTGTTTTTAATTATATTTATATACTAACTCGGTTTATTCAAAATTCTTTTATTTTCAAACATGTTTTAAATCATCGAATCGGTGCCGTTAACAGGTCTCGAACCCGGGACCTGTGCTTTAACGTTACACACAGTCCACCGCTGGACTGTGTGTCTAACTTGGTTAATATATAGATTTTTATTATACTTAACATCTAATGTAAGTTCATCCGGTTCAGTTAAAAAAATAACATTTTAATTACACAGGGTGTGTGTGTGTATCAAGGATCGAACTCGCGGCGTGTGATATGTGTGTGCACACAGTCCACCGCTGGACTGTGTGTGTAACATCCGTCAAAAACGGATTTACCAAACCCGCTCCGTTTATCAACCGAACAGTCAGTCAAAATTTTCGTTGCGAATTAAATGCCCAAAATATTTTTAAACGATCCGTAATCAATTATTATACGGGAATATATATTTAGTTTTTGAAAAACTGTCAAAAATCGCAAAATAAAAATGAATTGCTTCTGCCGGGTTTCGAACCCGGGTCTGTACCGAGTCACTCAGCGACTTATCTCACATAACACAAACCACTGCGCCACTTGTTCTGTTTGGTAAGTATTGAAATCATTTAATTGATAAAGTGACTTTACGAATTCAAAACCGGCGCCCAAACGGTTCAGTCGTCGGAATCCCGGAAATCCCGCGAATCTTAACTACAATTTACGTTATAACGTAAACCATTAACCAGATATCGGTTATAACCGATGTTTGAAGTCCGCGACCAAAATCATAACCGCCGGAAAATTTAAATAAACGAACACAGTCGGAATTCAGACCAAGTGCATTGACGATTTGCCTTATAAATTCACCCACAACCCACGACAAACACTTTCGCTCAAAATCACACCTTTTTCTCGGCGTAATTCCACTCGCCGGAATTTCTCTACTCATCGCCGGAAAACCGTTTTCTCCATTGCCGAGCCTTACTGAGCCCCTGAGTTTATCCCGGAGATACCCACGCCCTTTCTAAGCTTCCTGGAGACTAGCTGCTATACGGAACACGTCGCCGGAGTTGAATTCTGTCGCCGGAGTTCTGCCGGAAAACAGAGGATCCAGTCGGTATACCTCTTTCGCTTATTTTCTTTATCTTTTCACCTTTATCTTACCTTAATGGACTGCAAAACGCTAATAAACTGATAAAAATCTTGAACCAGTCAATTTCCGATTTCTGGTTCAAACTGGATGAAGAAGACGACGTAATTCTGTATCATATAAGTATAATATAAATCATGAAATTAATCGGGTTAGACACACAGTCCAGCGGTGGACTGTGTGCACATATAAAACGCAAAACGTCTCAAGTTCGAATCCCGTCTCACACACGCTGCCTTAATAAAATCCATTTTTTTGTTTACTGAACCGGAGTCGCCTTAGATATATGTTAAGTATATTAATAACCGGAATAATAACCAAGTTAGACACACAGTCCAGCGGTGGACTGTGTGTTTGTTTATATCACAGGTCACGAGTTCGAGTCCGGTCTTGAGCACCGACTCGGACAATTATCTCTTCTTTTTAATTAAGGCAGAAAAGGAAATAACTAATTAGTATTTAAGTATAATAAAAACCGAATGATATAACATATTGAACACACAGTCCAGCGGTGGACTGTGTGTTGGATTAAACCACAGGTCCCGGGTTCGAGACCTGTGGAGTGCATGACCGTTTCGTTTAAACTGTTTTTAAAATAAAAAGGATTTCTGTTTAATTCTAATTAATGTATATATGTAATTAAAATCGGATATATAACGGGTTAGACACGTAGCTCAGTTGGTAGAGCTGCGTGCACGCGTACGGGAGGTCTCGGGTTCGAGCCTCACCCAGCGCACAACAATATGCCTCGAACCGGTCAACGCCAGTCAAAGTCAATGGTCAAAGTCAACTGTAGCAGAAAAAAATAAAATATTTTTATTATTTTTATTTAATTATTTTAATTAAAAATCAATTATAAATACTTAAAAATAACATTTTTAAGATTAGAAAATAGCCTCAAACTCACAAAAATGCACCCAACAATCCTACTAAAATAGTTTAATAAAATCCGTTTACTTACCAAACCATAATGCGATTTATCTAGGTTAAATCTCACTCGTGGTTAAAACCACTTCGCGTGCATTCAACGTCATCAACCGAACGCACCCACTGTGAGTGAATCTTACAATTCCCCCTTTTAAATTACACGTTTTGGGGTGTGTCATGTGTTATGAAATTAATTAATTAATTTATTTAAACTTGTGCCATACCACATCATGACTTAAACCTAGATTGTTTTTATTGTTGTGATTTACTTATTTCCATTTGTCAAGTCATATGAAACTCATACATTAAGCCCATCAGTTCCTCGTGGGAGACGAGTAGAACATCGCGTGCTTCACATCAAATTCATTATTATTCATGTGTGTATCATTGAGTTTATATTGTTTGTAGTTGTGTTATTCATATTATCATGTTTATGCAATTCATTCATCAGGCCCCTCAGTTCCTCGTGAGAGACGAGTTGAACATCGCGTGCCTTTAATTGTTCCATTATTATTCATGAGTGTTTCATTTAACATCATATGATTGCCGATTAAGTTACATCTATTTTTACTCATGTTTGGTTGTGCACATATTTCATAATCAATTTAAATAAATTGTTCAATGTTTTCCATAGGAGTCACTCGCCAACATTATGTTGATCCAAAAAAAAAACCTTTTTACACATGATACAGGTGAACAGGTTGAAGCAAGGATAACATAGGATATGCCTTAGAAGAGAACAAAGAAGTTAGATTGTTAGTTAGATCATGTTGTAACATTATTGTAATTTTCCATTTAATTTGTATTAATGAATATGAAACGTTTAATAAATGTCATGAGCTTTGATGATAACCCAATCATGCCCCGATCACCTTTTCCGCTGCGGGTCGGGGTGTGACAGATTGGTATCAGAGCCATGACTATAGGGATATAGGATAGGTTATTAGACCCTTAGAGCCTATACTATAGTCTGCCTAAATTTTAATTGATTAGGTGGTTACATACAAACTTATGATATTTATTTGTTTCATATTTGTTTACATTTCAGTCAAACATACATGCTTATATACATATTCATTATACATATATACATATTCATTATACACATATCGATGTTCATGAATTCAATTTATTTTCATATTCTCATTATCCAAAGATTTTGTGCAATTTTCAATTCTCATCAAAGTAAGTTCTGCGACGGGCATGTAGTAACTGGAAGGGTACAAGTACCGGTAGTCGGAACGTCCTGTCTAGGCTGGCATTCGTATAAATCCAATATAACGGACCAGTTTGCCTACCTGGGGACCAACGATGAGAGTACGAAGGACCTATTAGGCCAAAGCATGCCACACCAAACGTCGTTCGAACTAACCCTACTTTGAGGTGTCACCGTGTCTACACCTGGACACATTATGAATATCACACGTTGTATACATATTTCTCGATTTTCTCCGGGTTTTTGTGTACGCAACCAGGCAGAAACCGTGCGAACCATATGAAAAACCGGTATTCATGGGGGGCCCACATGATTACACAGGTAAAGTATGGCGGCATGACAGGCCTAACAGCGAGCAAAGCCCAAGACATCCTATGGATGTAGTATTTTTCTATAATTATTTTATGAATGTTCATTCTTGAATGCGACCCATGATCTCAAAAGCATCCAACTCATACTTTTGTCATGTAATCCTTGTAGATGTCTTCTAACCTCGCCCGTAGGAAGACGAGAGCAAGAAAAACCCGCGAACGCATGGCTGCCTTAATCGCTCAACAAATGGCTGCCGTAATGCCCAACATTGTAACCCAAGTTCAACAAGCACTTACCAATAATCCTGTCAATCAAGCAAACCAAAACATTTTCAACTCTCCCTCAAATACCACTAAATGTACCTACAAGCACTTCAAATCATGTGACCCTCCGAAATACAAAGGGACTAAAGGTGTCACCGCACTCCTCCATTGGTTTGAAGAAATGGAGAATACTTTTCTAAATTGCGATTGCCCTGATGATCGCAAAGTGCGTTATGCTACCGGTCGACTATATGGGATAGCACTTACTTGGTGGAATACAGAGAAGGCCAAACGAGGTGTTGAAGATGCTATGTCCTTAACTTGGAACGAATTGAAGGAAATCATGACCAGACGATTTTGTCCAAGGAGCGAAATCAAGAAATTAGAAGATGAATTTTACTCATTGAAGCAAATGGAAGGAGACCACACCACCTACAACAAAAGGTTCCTCGAATTACATCAAATGGTTCCCAACATGTTTACTCCCCTCTACCGTTTGATCGAGCACTACATTCGTGGTCTTCCGTCAAAGATTCAAGACCCTGTGATAAGTACCAAGCCTGCAACTTTGGAAGCAGCAATGGAGCTAGCAACAGAGCTCACCGAGAACCGAATCCGAAACAAAGACTTCAAGGAGGAGAAGAAGAAGGATAAAGAATCGACTGAAACCTCCGACTCCACTCAACCCGAATCACTTTCTCAACCCAATCCTAAGAGAAGAAGAGTCGGGCGACTTTTCGCTGCTACTCAACGAAATCAACCCGTTTTTCATGCCATACCCATCCGAGCTATCCCAATCACCCAAGTGGCACCCAACTCAGCTTACCCAAATAAGAAACCATATCTTGGACCTCACCCTCGATGCAACAACTGTTTTTATCACCATCCCCTTACTTTACCTTGCCGGCTATGTACAACTTGTGGACGCTATGGTCATGTGAACAACGTTTGTCGCACCTTTCAAGACCAAACCTTTTCCCCTACTCAAAACATGGCCCAAACTTATCACCAACCCCAATACCCCATGTTCCCATATGCGCGAGCCTGTTTCAATTGTGGCGACCCTACCCACCTTAGAAACACATGCCCTCAATTGGTTAACGTTATCAACACTCAAGCCCAATCAAACCCAGTTAACCAAGTAAACCAAGAAAACCCAACCACTATGCCACCAGCAAGAGGAAGAGTCTTCAATATCAACGCCAATCCTGTCGAAGATAATGACGGCCCAAACGAAGATACTCAGCTAGTCCTCTTCGCCGAAGATCCAGATTCAACTCCTATTGTTTAGTCTTATGTTTTTCTTTATCACATGTGTAGACTGTTAGAGAAATTATTGGATATTATATATTATATATTGTTTTCAGTATATGCTTTTGCCGAGGCCGTAGCTCCCCATCCATCGAGGTTGAGTTTGATCCCCATTTTATTATGGGTTGATCAGGGCGTGCCCGCACGATCGGCTCCGTTTGTTTGAGCCTTGATCGGTTATTTCATTTTACATTTCAATACATGCAATACGTTCGGCTCCGTTTGATTGAGCCTTGAGCGCACATTTCAATTTACATTTCCAGTTCATGCAATACGTTCGGCTCCGTTTGATTGAGCCTTGAGCGCACAGACAATTTCATTATCAGTATCTTGTGGTTGTGGTGTTTGTAGTAGAGTCGCATCGAACTAACCATAACTTGCGGATAAAGTCAATAAAAATTTGACAAGGATATGGTGGATACGCCGATGGTACTTCCTATATATAAGTATTCTTGTCAAATGATCGGAGGCATTATCAGGCGGTTATGAGAGGTTCCATGCATAGGCTGATTGTGTGATGGTTGTTTAGATTAAGTTGTTCAATTTCAGTACATTCAATACGTTCGGCTCCGTTTGATTGAGCCTTGAGCGCACATACAATTTCATTCAATACGTTCGGCTCCGTTTGATTGAGCCTTGAGCGCACAGACAATTTCATTATCAGTATCTTGTGGTTGTGGTGTTTGTAGTAGAGTCGTATCGAACTAACCATAACTTACGGATAAAGTCAATGAAAATTTGACAAGGATATGGTGGATACGCCGATGGTACTTCCTATATATAAGTATTCTTGTCAAATGATCGGAGGCATTATCAGGCGGTTATGAGAGGTTCCATGCATAGGCTGTTTGTGTGGTTAAGTTATTCATATTCAGTACATGCAATACGCTCAGCTCCGTTTGATTGAGCCTTGAGCACGCAATTTCAATTTCAGTACATTCAATACGTTCGGCTCCGTTTGATTGAGCCTTGAGCGCACATCCATTTCATTTTCAGTACATGCAATACGATCGGCTCCGTTCGAGTGAGCCTTGATCGCACAGATATATTTCATTTCAGTATTTTATGTTTGTTGTATTGATTGTAGAGTTATAGGACTAATCATAATTCACTGATAAAACCAATGAAAATTTGACAAGAATATGGTGGATACGCCGCTGGTACTTCCTATATATAAGTATTCTTGTCAAAGGATCAGAGGCATTATCGGACGGTTATGAGAAGTTCTATGTAGGATTTATTAGTTTCTTGGTAACCAATCATAACTTGTGGATAAAACTAATGAAAATTTGGCAAGAATATGGTGGATACGCCGCTGGTACTTCCTATATATAAGTATTCTTGCCAAAGGATCAGAGGCATTATCAGGCGGTTATGAGAAGTTCCATGTAGGATTTAGTATTGCCTTGGTTGGAATTTGTGTTACATTTATATCATCATGTTATTTAAAGAGATTGGATTGTGTTCCATTTCTACATAAACTAACCTCTCCATCATAATAAACGAGAGAGGAACTTCCATCATTCAAACATATATGCTATCAGAATGTGGATTCAAATATTTGCTGATGTGTTTATTCATGTTCAAATATTTGCTGATGTGTTTATTCATGTTCAAATATTTGCTGATGTGTTTATTCATGTTCGGATATTAGCTGTTGTGTTTACTTATGTTCAGATATCAGCTGTTGTGTTTTTATTTATGTCCCATATAGGTTGTAGTGTTAGAAGTTTTGCCTTAGGATATAACCATACTTTCCCAAACGTATCTAAACTCTTATGCATGATATCATTTTTAGCAAATCATTTCTGCTTATCAATACTTATACAGTAGGCAACAAAAAGCGATTCCTGAATAGGGTATTTAACCCTTACAAGGAACGTTACCGCCTCGAACAAAAACTTAAGCCCTTATTTTGTTAAGCATACAACTGTCAAACAAAACATCATCATTCTTTTAGTCAAATATATCACAATTTAAATTTCGGGACGAAATTTCTAAAAAGCAGGGGATACTGTAACATCCGTCAAAAACGGATTTACCAAACCCGCTCCGTTTATCAACCGAACAGTCAGTCAAAATTTTCGTTGCGAATTAAATGCCCAAAATATTTTTAAACGATCCGTAATCAATTATTATACGGGAATATATATTTAGTTTTTGAAAAACTGTCAAAAATCGCAAAATAAAAATGAATTGCTTCTGCCGGGTTTCGAACCCGGGTCTGTACCGAGTCACTCAGCGACTTATCTCACATAACACAAACCACTGCGCCACTTGTTCTGTTTGGTAAGTATTGAAATCATTTAATTGATAAAGTGACTTTACGAATTCAAAACCGGCGCCCAAACGGTTCAGTCGTCGGAATCCCGGAAATCCCGCGAATCTTAACTACAATTTACGTTATAACGTAAACCATTAACCAGATATCGGTTATAACCGATGTTTGAAGTCCGCGACCAAAATCATAACCGCCGGAAAATTTAAATAAACGAACACAGTCGGAATTCAGACCAAGTGCATTGACGATTTGCCTTATAAATTCACCCACAACCCACGACAAACACTTTCGCTCAAAATCACACCTTTTTCTCGGCGTAATTCCACTCGCCGGAATTTCTCTACTCATCGCCGGAAAACCGTTTTCTCCATTGCCGAGCCTTACTGAGCCCCTGAGTTTATCCCGGAGATACCCACGCCCTTTCTAAGCTTCCTGGAGACTAGCTGCTATACGGAACACGTCGCCGGAGTTGAATTCTGTCGCCGGAGTTCTGCCGGAAAACAGAGGATCCAGTCGGTATACCTCTTTCGCTTATTTTCTTTATCTTTTCACCTTTATCTTACCTTAATGGACTGCAAAACGCTAATAAACTGATAAAAATCTTGAACCAGTCAATTTCCGATTTCTGGTTCAAACTGGATGAAGAAGACGACGTAATTCTGTATCATATAAGTATAATATAAATCATGAAATTAATCGGGTTAGACACACAGTCCAGCGGTGGACTGTGTGCACATATAAAACGCAAAACGTCTCAAGTTCGAATCCCGTCTCACACACGCTGCCTTAATAAAATCCATTTTTTTGTTTACTGAACCGGAGTCGCCTTAGATATATGTTAAGTATATTAATAACCGGAATAATAACCAAGTTAGACACACAGTCCAGCGGTGGACTGTGTGTTTGTTTATATCACAGGTCACGAGTTCGAGTCCGGTCTTGAGCACCGACTCGGACAATTATCTCTTCTTTTTAATTAAGGCAGAAAAGGAAATAACTAATTAGTATTTAAGTATAATAAAAACCGAATGATATAACATATTGAACACACAGTCCAGCGGTGGACTGTGTGTTGGATTAAACCACAGGTCCCGGGTTCGAGACCTGTGGAGTGCATGACCGTTTCGTTTAAACTGTTTTTAAAATAAAAAGGATTTCTGTTTAATTCTAATTAATGTATATATGTAATTAAAATCGGATATATAACGGGTTAGACACGTAGCTCAGTTGGTAGAGCTGCGTGCACGCGTACGGGAGGTCTCGGGTTCGAGCCTCACCCAGCGCACAACAATATGCCTCGAACCGGTCAACGCCAGTCAAAGTCAATGGTCAAAGTCAACTGTAGCAGAAAAAAATAAAATATTTTTATTATTTTTATTTAATTATTTTAATTAAAAATCAATTATAAATACTTAAAAATAACATTTTTAAGATTAGAAAATAGCCTCAAACTCACAAAAATGCACCCAACAATCCTACTAAAATAGTTTAATAAAATCCGTTTACTTACCAAACCATAATGCGATTTATCTAGGTTAAATCTCACTCGTGGTTAAAACCACTTCGCGTGCATTCAACGTCATCAACCGAACGCACCCACTGTGAGTGAATCTTACAATTCCCCCTTTTAAATTACACGTTTTGGGGTGTGTCATGTGTTATGAAATTAATTAATTAATTTATTTAAACTTGTGCCATACCACATCATGACTTAAACCTAGATTGTTTTTATTGTTGTGATTTACTTATTTCCATTTGTCAAGTCATATGAAACTCATACATTAAGCCCATCAGTTCCTCGTGGGAGACGAGTAGAACATCGCGTGCTTCACATCAAATTCATTATTATTCATGTGTGTATCATTGAGTTTATATTGTTTGTAGTTGTGTTATTCATATTATCATGTTTATGCAATTCATTCATCAGGCCCCTCAGTTCCTCGTGAGAGACGAGTTGAACATCGCGTGCCTTTAATTGTTCCATTATTATTCATGAGTGTTTCATTTAACATCATATGATTGCCGATTAAGTTACATCTATTTTTACTCATGTTTGGTTGTGCACATATTTCATAATCAATTTAAATAAATTGTTCAATGTTTTCCATAGGAGTCACTCGCCAACATTATGTTGATCCAAAAAAAAAACCTTTTTACACATGATACAGGTGAACAGGTTGAAGCAAGGATAACATAGGATATGCCTTAGAAGAGAACAAAGAAGTTAGATTGTTAGTTAGATCATGTTGTAACATTATTGTAATTTTCCATTTAATTTGTATTAATGAATATGAAACGTTTAATAAATGTCATGAGCTTTGATGATAACCCAATCATGCCCCGATCACCTTTTCCGCTGCGGGTCGGGGTGTGACAGATTGGTATCAGAGCCATGACTATAGGGATATAGGATAGGTTATTAGACCCTTAGAGCCTATACTATAGTCTGCCTAAATTTTAATTGATTAGGTGGTTACATACAAACTTATGATATTTATTTGTTTCATATTTGTTTACATTTCAGTCAAACATACATGCTTATATACATATTCATTATACATATATACATATTCATTATACACATATCGATGTTCATGAATTCAATTTATTTTCATATTCTCATTATCCAAAGATTTTGTGCAATTTTCAATTCTCATCAAAGTAAGTTCTGCGACGGGCATGTAGTAACTGGAAGGGTACAAGTACCGGTAGTCGGAACGTCCTGTCTAGGCTGGCATTCGTATAAATCCAATATAACGGACCAGTTTGCCTACCTGGGGACCAACGATGAGAGTACGAAGGACCTATTAGGCCAAAGCATGCCACACCAAACGTCGTTCGAACTAACCCTACTTTGAGGTGTCACCGTGTCTACACCTGGACACATTATGAATATCACACGTTGTATACATATTTCTCGATTTTCTCCGGGTTTTTGTGTACGCAACCAGGCAGAAACCGTGCGAACCATATGAAAAACCGGTATTCATGGGGGGCCCACATGATTACACAGGTAAAGTATGGCGGCATGACAGGCCTAACAGCGAGCAAAGCCCAAGACATCCTATGGATGTAGTATTTTTCTATAATTATTTTATGAATGTTCATTCTTGAATGCGACCCATGATCTCAAAAGCATCCAACTCATACTTTTGTCATGTAATCCTTGTAGATGTCTTCTAACCTCGCCCGTAGGAAGACGAGAGCAAGAAAAACCCGCGAACGCATGGCTGCCTTAATCGCTCAACAAATGGCTGCCGTAATGCCCAACATTGTAACCCAAGTTCAACAAGCACTTACCAATAATCCTGTCAATCAAGCAAACCAAAACATTTTCAACTCTCCCTCAAATACCACTAAATGTACCTACAAGCACTTCAAATCATGTGACCCTCCGAAATACAAAGGGACTAAAGGTGTCACCGCACTCCTCCATTGGTTTGAAGAAATGGAGAATACTTTTCTAAATTGCGATTGCCCTGATGATCGCAAAGTGCGTTATGCTACCGGTCGACTATATGGGATAGCACTTACTTGGTGGAATACAGAGAAGGCCAAACGAGGTGTTGAAGATGCTATGTCCTTAACTTGGAACGAATTGAAGGAAATCATGACCAGACGATTTTGTCCAAGGAGCGAAATCAAGAAATTAGAAGATGAATTTTACTCATTGAAGCAAATGGAAGGAGACCACACCACCTACAACAAAAGGTTCCTCGAATTACATCAAATGGTTCCCAACATGTTTACTCCCCTCTACCGTTTGATCGAGCACTACATTCGTGGTCTTCCGTCAAAGATTCAAGACCCTGTGATAAGTACCAAGCCTGCAACTTTGGAAGCAGCAATGGAGCTAGCAACAGAGCTCACCGAGAACCGAATCCGAAACAAAGACTTCAAGGAGGAGAAGAAGAAGGATAAAGAATCGACTGAAACCTCCGACTCCACTCAACCCGAATCACTTTCTCAACCCAATCCTAAGAGAAGAAGAGTCGGGCGACTTTTCGCTGCTACTCAACGAAATCAACCCGTTTTTCATGCCATACCCATCCGAGCTATCCCAATCACCCAAGTGGCACCCAACTCAGCTTACCCAAATAAGAAACCATATCTTGGACCTCACCCTCGATGCAACAACTGTTTTTATCACCATCCCCTTACTTTACCTTGCCGGCTATGTACAACTTGTGGACGCTATGGTCATGTGAACAACGTTTGTCGCACCTTTCAAGACCAAACCTTTTCCCCTACTCAAAACATGGCCCAAACTTATCACCAACCCCAATACCCCATGTTCCCATATGCGCGAGCCTGTTTCAATTGTGGCGACCCTACCCACCTTAGAAACACATGCCCTCAATTGGTTAACGTTATCAACACTCAAGCCCAATCAAACCCAGTTAACCAAGTAAACCAAGAAAACCCAACCACTATGCCACCAGCAAGAGGAAGAGTCTTCAATATCAACGCCAATCCTGTCGAAGATAATGACGGCCCAAACGAAGATACTCAGCTAGTCCTCTTCGCCGAAGATCCAGATTCAACTCCTATTGTTTAGTCTTATGTTTTTCTTTATCACATGTGTAGACTGTTAGAGAAATTATTGGATATTATATATTATATATTGTTTTCAGTATATGCTTTTGCCGAGGCCGTAGCTCCCCATCCATCGAGGTTGAGTTTGATCCCCATTTTATTATGGGTTGATCAGGGCGTGCCCGCACGATCGGCTCCGTTTGTTTGAGCCTTGATCGGTTATTTCATTTTACATTTCAATACATGCAATACGTTCGGCTCCGTTTGATTGAGCCTTGAGCGCACATTTCAATTTACATTTCCAGTTCATGCAATACGTTCGGCTCCGTTTGATTGAGCCTTGAGCGCACAGACAATTTCATTATCAGTATCTTGTGGTTGTGGTGTTTGTAGTAGAGTCGCATCGAACTAACCATAACTTGCGGATAAAGTCAATAAAAATTTGACAAGGATATGGTGGATACGCCGATGGTACTTCCTATATATAAGTATTCTTGTCAAATGATCGGAGGCATTATCAGGCGGTTATGAGAGGTTCCATGCATAGGCTGATTGTGTGATGGTTGTTTAGATTAAGTTGTTCAATTTCAGTACATTCAATACGTTCGGCTCCGTTTGATTGAGCCTTGAGCGCACATACAATTTCATTCAATACGTTCGGCTCCGTTTGATTGAGCCTTGAGCGCACAGACAATTTCATTATCAGTATCTTGTGGTTGTGGTGTTTGTAGTAGAGTCGTATCGAACTAACCATAACTTACGGATAAAGTCAATGAAAATTTGACAAGGATATGGTGGATACGCCGATGGTACTTCCTATATATAAGTATTCTTGTCAAATGATCGGAGGCATTATCAGGCGGTTATGAGAGGTTCCATGCATAGGCTGTTTGTGTGGTTAAGTTATTCATATTCAGTACATGCAATACGCTCAGCTCCGTTTGATTGAGCCTTGAGCACGCAATTTCAATTTCAGTACATTCAATACGTTCGGCTCCGTTTGATTGAGCCTTGAGCGCACATCCATTTCATTTTCAGTACATGCAATACGATCGGCTCCGTTCGAGTGAGCCTTGATCGCACAGATATATTTCATTTCAGTATTTTATGTTTGTTGTATTGATTGTAGAGTTATAGGACTAATCATAATTCACTGATAAAACCAATGAAAATTTGACAAGAATATGGTGGATACGCCGCTGGTACTTCCTATATATAAGTATTCTTGTCAAAGGATCAGAGGCATTATCGGACGGTTATGAGAAGTTCTATGTAGGATTTATTAGTTTCTTGGTAACCAATCATAACTTGTGGATAAAACTAATGAAAATTTGGCAAGAATATGGTGGATACGCCGCTGGTACTTCCTATATATAAGTATTCTTGCCAAAGGATCAGAGGCATTATCAGGCGGTTATGAGAAGTTCCATGTAGGATTTAGTATTGCCTTGGTTGGAATTTGTGTTACATTTATATCATCATGTTATTTAAAGAGATTGGATTGTGTTCCATTTCTACATAAACTAACCTCTCCATCATAATAAACGAGAGAGGAACTTCCATCATTCAAACATATATGCTATCAGAATGTGGATTCAAATATTTGCTGATGTGTTTATTCATGTTCAAATATTTGCTGATGTGTTTATTCATGTTCAAATATTTGCTGATGTGTTTATTCATGTTCGGATATTAGCTGTTGTGTTTACTTATGTTCAGATATCAGCTGTTGTGTTTTTATTTATGTCCCATATAGGTTGTAGTGTTAGAAGTTTTGCCTTAGGATATAACCATACTTTCCCAAACGTATCTAAACTCTTATGCATGATATCATTTTTAGCAAATCATTTCTGCTTATCAATACTTATACAGTAGGCAACAAAAAGCGATTCCTGAATAGGGTATTTAACCCTTACAAGGAACGTTACCGCCTCGAACAAAAACTTAAGCCCTTATTTTGTTAAGCATACAACTGTCAAACAAAACATCATCATTCTTTTAGTCAAATATATCACAATTTAAATTTCGGGACGAAATTTCTAAAAAGCAGGGGATACTGTAACATCCGTCAAAAACGGATTTACCAAACCCGCTCCGTTTATCAACCGAACAGTCAGTCAAAATTTTCGTTGCGAATTAAATGCCCAAAATATTTTTAAACGATCCGTAATCAATTATTATACGGGAATATATATTTAGTTTTTGAAAAACTGTCAAAAATCGCAAAATAAAAATGAATTGCTTCTGCCGGGTTTCGAACCCGGGTCTGTACCGAGTCACTCAGCGACTTATCTCACATAACACAAACCACTGCGCCACTTGTTCTGTTTGGTAAGTATTGAAATCATTTAATTGATAAAGTGACTTTACGAATTCAAAACCGGCGCCCAAACGGTTCAGTCGTCGGAATCCCGGAAATCCCGCGAATCTTAACTACAATTTACGTTATAACGTAAACCATTAACCAGATATCGGTTATAACCGATGTTTGAAGTCCGCGACCAAAATCATAACCGCCGGAAATTTAAATAAACGAACACAGTCGGAATTCAGACCAAGTGCATTGACGATTTGCCTTATAAATTCACCCACAACCCACGACAAACACTTTCGCTCAAAATCACACCTTTTTCTCGGCGTAATTCCACTCGCCGGAATTTCTCTACTCATCGCCGGAAAACCGTTTTCTCCATTGCCGAGCCTTACTGAGCCCCTGAGTTTATCCCGGAGATACCCACGCCCTTTCTAAGCTTCCTGGAGACTAGCTGCTATACGGAACACGTCGCCGGAGTTGAATTCTGTCGCCGGAGTTCTGCCGGAAAACAGAGGATCCAGTCGGTATACCTCTTTCGCTTATTTTCTTTATCTTTTCACCTTTATCTTACCTTAATGGACTGCAAAACGCTAATAAACTGATAAAAATCTTGAACCAGTCAATTTCCGATTTCTGGTTCAAACTGGATGAAGAAGACGACGTAATTCTGTATCATATAAGTATAATATAAATCATGAAATTAATCGGGTTAGACACACAGTCCAGCGGTGGACTGTGTGCACATATAAAACGCAAAACGTCTCAAGTTCGAATCCCGTCTCACACACGCTGCCTTAATAAAATCCATTTTTTTGTTTACTGAACCGGAGTCGCCTTAGATATATGTTAAGTATATTAATAACTGGAATAATAACCAAGTTAGACACACAGTCCAGCGGTGGACTGTGTGTTTGTTTATATCACAGGTCACGAGTTCGAGTCCGGTCTTCAGCACCGACTCGGACAATTATCTCTTCTTTTTAATTAAGGCAGAAAAGGAAATAACTAATTAGTATTTAAGTATAATAAAAACCGAATGATATAACATGTTGAACACACAGTCCAGCGGTGGACTGTGTGTTGGATTAAACCACAGGTCCCGGGTTCGAGACCTGTGGAGTGCATGACCGTTTCGTTTAAACTGTTTTTAAAATAAAAAGGATTTCTGTTTAATTCTAATTAATGTATATATGTAATTAAAATCGGATATATAACGGGTTAGACACGTAGCTCAGTTGGTAGAGCTGCGTGCACGCGTACGGGAGGTCTCGGGTTCGAGCCTCACCCAGCGCACAACAATATGCCTCGAACCGGTCAACGCCAGTCAAAGTCAATGGTCAAAGTCAACTGTAGCAGAAAAAAATAAAATATTTTTATTATTTTTATTTAATTATTTTAATTAAAAATCAATTATAAATACTTAAAAATAACATTTTTAAGATTAGAAAATAGCCTCAAACTCACAAAAATGCACCCAACAATCCTACTAAAATAGTTTAATAAAATCCGTTTACTTACCAAACCATAATGCGATTTATCTAGGTTAAATCTCACTCGTGGTTAAAACCACTTCGCGTGCATTCAACGTCATCAACCGAACGCACCCACTGTGAGTGAATCTTACAATTCCCCCTTTTAAATTACACGTTTTGGGGTGTGTCATGTGTTATGAAATTAATTAATTTATTTATTTAAACTTGTGCCATACCACATCATGACTTAAACTTAGATTGTTTTTATTGTTGTGATTTACTTATTTCCATTTGTCAAGTCATATGAAACTCATACATTAAGCCCATCAGTTCCTCGTGGGAGACGAGTAGAACATCGCGTGCTTCACATCAAATTCATTATTATTCATGTGTGTATCATTGAGTTTATATTGTTTAGTTGTGTTATTCATATTATCATGTTTATGCAATTCATTCATCAGGCCCCTCAGTTCCTCGTGAGAGACGAGTTGAACATCGCGTGCCTTTAATTGTTCCATTATTATTCATGAGTGTTTCATTTAACATCTTATGATTGCCGATTAAGTTACATCTATTTTTACTCATGTTTGGTTGTGCACATATTTCATAATCAATTTAAATAAATTGTTCAATGTTTTCCATAGGAGTCACTCGCCAACATTATGTTGATCCAAAAAAAAAAAACCTTTTTACACATGATACAGGTGAACAGGTTGAAGCAAGGATAACATAGGATATGCCTTAGAAGAGAACAAAGAAGTTAGATTGTTAGTTAGATCATGTTGTAACATTATTGTAATTTTCCATTTAATTTGTATTAATGAATATGAAACGTTTAATAAATGTCATGAGCTTTGATGATAACCCAATCATGCCCCGATCACCTTTTCCGCTGCGGGTCGGGGTGTGACAGTGTGTCTAACCCGTTTATAATACCGATTTTAATTAATCTTATAATGTTATCACACTTCATCTTCTTCGCTAAATTTACAGGCAACTATTTGCTCAACTGTTTCTTGCTTTAAAACGATTAACAAACATTCATAAGACTAAAATGAAATGGCAGAGACGGTGTTGGAAGTAAACATACCGGAGGAATGATTTATCTCAGAATTCCGGCAAGGCGTCGGCTCTGTTTTTATGAACTTCAACTGAGCGAACAAATTAACCGTTTTGATTAGCTAATTGTGGAATTGAAGTACTAAACAAGAGTTAACAGAAGGTTTGAATGTCTATACCGTTTTACAGCTGAAGATAAGGATTTTCAGAAGTTTTCCGGCGAGAGTGAGTTATCCGATATCATCGTCTGAAATTGATTTCGATTGAAGGGTTGGAGTTAGTAACAGCTTAACAACTGATAGACAATGAAAGAATTGCGAGACTTACTGATTTGATGGAAAATACGGTTTTCCGGCGAAAGTCCGGCGAGTCCAAAAAGCTTCTCCGGCGGACTGAAAGTTGTGCGAAAATGTAATTGGAAGTTTGCAGAGTGTGTTTGAGTCGCGAGAGGGGTCTTTGATTGAAGTAATTCAGGAATTGAAAGTTTTCGGTTATTAAAACCGATCCATTCTCGAATTTAAGTTCATTCAAAGCAAACTTGATTGAAGGTGTCGGTGCATCGGTTAGACTCAGTAAACCGCGATCAATCAAACGTTTTTGGACGTTTGGTGACCGATTTCGGTTACAGTTAGCGTAATCAGGTCGCTTCATGATTGTCTATAAGATTTATTTGTTTCCTAGAGTTCACAGAAAACAACAAGTGGCGGAGTGGTTATGTGTGTGTGTGTTAAGTCTTTGGAGTTCTTTCCGGCTGACCCGGGTTCGAGTCCCGACAGCCTCATTTTCTTTTTAATTATTTTATTTTTACTTTTTATCAATTATAACTTTTATAGTTTAGTTTGTTTATTAATTATGCATCATTAAAAAAAATTAAAATGGACATAAATACGCAACGAGACATTTATAACTTGATATTCGATTACAAACGGAGCAGGTTTGGAAAACCCGTTTTTGACAAATGTTACATAAATTTATATACTTTAACTAGTTGGAAATCAATGATCAAAGGAACTTACTACTAGCACAAGGCTAGGGAAGCAACACACAAGAACAAGAAGTTGAAGATGAAGAAAAATAGGTGGTTAATAGCTCCTTGAAGAGGTCCTTCCACTTCCAAGACTTGTCACCTTCCTAACTATGCTTGATACACCTTAGGACAACCTTATATTGCCTTGAATTGGACTTGAAAATGGAGGTGGTATGTAGGTAAAAGTGGCTGTGAGTATGGAGGTTGTGGAGATGGTGATGTTGTCTTGAAAGGAATGAAGGGGATAAGGTAAGTTAAGTGCTTCTTTATACATGTTTAGCCAACAAAATAACCTTCATGTAAACCTAGATTACTTCCAACATGAGGGGGACAAGGGAGACAAAGATGTCTGGAGTCAAAGGGGGCCCCTTTGGCCGAAATTCAAGCTGAGTCATCCGCTGCAGGAGTCTTCTCAAACAGGTGAGGGTATTGGGCTTTGATTTGATCCTCACGTTCCCAAGTATACTCAGGTCCATGTCTTGAGTTCCAACGAACTTTAACTAATTTGATATGACTTCTCCTAGTTTTCTGGACTTTCCAGTCCATAACCTCAACAGGTTCTTTGGTAAATTGGAGCTTATCGTCTATATGAATCTCCTATGCAGGGATGATAACGGTTTCTTGTGTTGGGCTCTTCTTGAGATTTGACACATGGAAAGTGTCATGTACACTACTAAGCTCATCAGGTAATTTCAACTTGTAGGCAACAGTACCAACCCTTGCTAAAATTTCGAATGGTCCGATGTACCGCGGGTTAAGCTTCCCACGGTTACCAAATCTGGCTACGCCTTTCCAAGGCGAGACTTTCAACAAAACCTTGTCTCCGACCTCGAAAGATAATGGTTTTCTTCTCTTGTCCGCGTAGCTCTTTTGTCTGTCACGAGCCGCCTTGATACGGCCTCGGATTTGGAATATCTTATCAGTAGTCTCTTGGACTAATTCAGGACCAATTAACTATTTGTCGCCAACTTCCGCCCAACATAGCGGAGAACAACACTTTCGACCATAAAGAGCTTCGAACGGCGCGGCTTGTATGCTTGTGTGGTAACTATTGTTATAGGAAAACTCCACCAAAGGTAGGTGAGTATCCCAATTGCGGCCTAGATCCATCACACATGCACGAAGCATATCTTTCAGCGTTTGGGTGGTCCGTTCACTCTGGCTGTCGGTTTGAGGATGAAAGGTCATGCTTAGATCTAGTCGAGATCCAAATGCCTTTTGAAAAGATTGTCAAATTCTTGACACAAAACGACCGTCTCGGTCTGAGATGATAGAAATAGGCACTCCATGACGAGCCACTATTTCTCTAAGATATAGCTCGGCTAGCTTCTCTGTGCTGTCTTTTTCACGAATCGGTAGGAAATGCGCGGACTTTGTCAATTTATCCACTATTACCCGAATCATGTCGTGACCTCTTGAGGTTCTGGGTAATTTTGTAATAAAGTCCATGGATATTTGCTCCCATTTCCACTTGGGTTGTTGTAATAATCTCGAAGGCTTTTGATACTCGGCCTTAACCTTTGCGCAAGTCAAACATTTACCGACATAAGTTGTGATGTCACTCTTGAGGTTAGGCCACCAATAATATTCCTTCAAATCTTGATACATTTTATCCGAACCCGGATGGATTGAATATTTAGAATTGTGTGCCTCGTCCAACACTATTTCCCGAAGACCGCCAAAAAGTGGGACCCAAACTCGTCCCATAAGGTGTAAGGTTCCATCTTCCTTTGGCACCAATTGTTTCTCCATACCTCGGAGAAGTTCCGCTTTAATATTCTCTTCCTTGAGTGCTCCTACTTGCGCGTCATGAATCTGAGTAGTAAGGTTCGTTTGAATGGTTATCTCTAGCGCTCGAACCCTTAAGGTTTTAACTCGTTCCTTACGGCTCAAAGCATCTGCCACAATGTTTGCCTTGCATGGATGGTACTTGATCTCGCAATCATAATCATTTAATAGTTCAACCCAACGTCGTTGGCGCATATTTAATTCTTTCTGATTGAATATGTGTTGCAGACTTTTGTGGTCCGTGAATATAGTACACTGAGTACCATATAAATAATGTTGCCATATCTTCAAGGCAAACACCACCGCACCTAACTCAAGGTCGTGCGTGGTGTAGTTCTTTTCATACACTTTTAGTTATCGTGATGAATATGCGATGACTTTTTCACATTGCATAAGCACGCAACCTAATCCTTGATGTGAAGCATCACAGTACACTACAAAATCATCGGTACCTTCAGGGAGTGAAAGAATAGGTGCATCACAGAATTTATCTTTTAGGAGTTGAAACGCCTCTTCTTGTTTCTCTCCCCAATCGAACTTCCGGTCTTTCTGCGTGAGTGAGGTTAGTGGTTGAGCAACCTTGGAAAAGATCTCAATAAATCTCCGATAGTAATCCGATAAACCCAAAAATTGTCGAACCTCGGTTGGCGTCTTGGGTGCTTCCCAATTCTTGTTTGCTTCTATCTTTGATGGGTCTACATGAATACCTTTCTCGTTCACTACATGCTCACGAATCCAAAACTCACATTTAGAAAATTTCGCGTAAAGCTTCTCTTTCTTCAACAGCTCCAAAATGGCTCTCAAATGTTGTTCATGCTCGTCCTTCGATCGCGAATATATATCGTCGATAAATACTATCACAAATTTGTCGAGATAAGGCTTGCATACTCGATTCATTAATCCATAAATACTGCTGGTGCGTTGGTTAAGCCAAACGGCATAACGAGAAACTCGTAGTGACCATAACGAGTTCTAAACGCCGTCTTCGGTATGCTCTCTTCTTGTATCCGCAACTGGTGATATCCAGACCTCAAGTCTATCTTGGAGTAGAAGCTCGATCCTTGCAATTGGTCGAAGTCAATTCTCGATAGTGGGTACCGATTCTTGATAGTGAGCGTATTCAACTCTCGGTAATATATGCACATCCTGAACGTTCCATCCTTTTTCTTCACAAATAAGACTGGA
The DNA here is from genome assembly GCA_947069175.1 of Scalesia atractyloides. Classification (NCBI taxonomy): domain Eukaryota; kingdom Viridiplantae; phylum Streptophyta; class Magnoliopsida; order Asterales; family Asteraceae; genus Scalesia; species Scalesia atractyloides. The sequence continues at coordinate 4,843,366 of CAMTDV010000002.1, read as the reverse complement.
GCTCCCTAAGGCGAAAAGCTTAGTCGAATGAATCCCTTATCCAACAGCTCTTGAAGTTGTGTTGATAACTCCTGCATCTCTGATGGTGCTAGACGATATGGAGACTTGGATACAGGTGCAGCTCCCGGCACCAAGTCGATGTGAAACTCGACTTGCCGTTGGGGTGGTAATCTCGGCAAGTCCTCAGGGAAAACTTCAGGGTATTCTTTTACCACAGGAATTTCTTCAAGCTTAGGCTCCTTGGCCTTCTTGTTAACTACATGTGCTAGGAAGGCTACGCAACCTTTCCGTAGACACTTTTGTGCTTTCATACAATTAATGATCCGCAATGGTTATCACGTTTTTCTCCATGAATAACAATGGTCTCCTCATTTGGTAGCGGTACACGGATAATCTTCTCATGCCCACACGACTTCGGCTCGGTTATCAGACAGCCAATCCATACCGACTGCTACGTCGAAGCTACCTAACTGAACTGGTAAGAGATTGATGTTGAACTTTTGCTGACCCAGCTCCAACGAACATCCTTTAATGGTTTCCTTTGACTCAACTAATTTACCATTCGCCAGCTCTACAGAATAGGGAATGTCTAGTTTACTTGATTTTACGCCCAATATATTTTTAAATTCCATGGAAATAAAGCTAAAATCGGCACCGGTATCAAATAATATGGATGCAAAATAATTGTTGATAGGGAATGTACCAGTGACCACGTTGGGGTCTCTGCGTGCATCCTTTTCCCCGATCACAAAAGCTCTCCCACGAGCTTGATTTCCCTTGGGACAATCCTTCTTCCAATGATCCTTGCTTCCACAACCATAGCACCCAGTTTCACGCCCAACACCATTCCCATTCCCAGTACCAACACTGCTTTCATTTCCTCCTCTACCCGCATTCATCCAACATGCTTTGGTACGATGGCCAAGTTTACCACACTTATCACACTTGGGAGCTCGACAAGCACCGGTATGGTGGTATGTACATTTGGCGCATTTGGAGTAGGGACCTTCATATTTCTTTGGGGCAGTGGTGGTTGCAGCTACAAAAGCTCTTGCTTTCCTCGGCGGATTAGCCGCCCTTCTCTTGTTACCACCATTGTGGTTGTTGGAATGGTTGGCTGGTTATTGTTGTTGTAGTTCGCCTGTGTACCCTTTTTGAAGTGTGAATATTTCCTTTTCCCATCATTTACCGATTCAACGGGCGATTCTTTCTTTTTTGTCCCTTCACAAACAATTTCTTCATTCTTACAGCATCTTCTGTAAGACTAACCGCCAGTGTCACAACAGAAGTAATGGTAGCAGGGCTCGATGCAGTCACCATGCTACGAATTTCAGGTACTAAACCCCAGATTTAGCGCTCGATGCGCTTGAATTCCGTTGTCACAAGGTATGGTATCACACGAGATAGGTCATGGAATCTCTGGGTATAACCCACGATGTCAGCTCTATTCATAGACAAGTTCTAGAACTCAGTTTCTAGCTTTTGCAGTTCAGCCCTTGAACAGTATTTTTCTCTCATTCTTTCCTTCAAACTTTCCCACGTCATTCCCTACGCGGCGTCATCACCCAACTTTTGTACTTGTAGGTTCCACCATGTAAGCGCTTCATCAATGAACAGACCAGTAATGAAAGTGACTTGCTGATCTGGGGAACATTTTCTCATTCAAAGCGTGGAATCTGTTTTCTCTGTCTAGCGTACAAAGGCCACAACACCACCGGTGCCGTCATAATTCAGCGGCATGCAGTCCAAAAACTGCTTGTAGGTGCACCCTGAAATGTTTATAAACAGATAAAGAATGAGCAAATTGTGGAACACACGAATAGATTAAAAAGAATTATTTGAGTTGTAACAACAACTGGATATTACCATTCGCTTGGTTCCTACTGGAGGAACCGCCTTGTCCCTGGCTTCCTGATCCGCCAGTTCCACCACTTCCACCTACTCCGCCCATTCCACCAGTCCCTCCAATATTACTTTCGTTTCGGTTGGCCTCATATTGGGCCAGGGCCTGGGATATTCTCTGCTCCAAAATGGCATTCAGTTCAGCCTCATTTGTTGGCATGGGTTGTGCTTGGTTTACGTTCCGAGTACGAGGGGCTCTTCGTCTTGGTGGCATGATCTTTCAAGATGATATGGTAGTAAAGATTAGATGTTTATTTATTATATATTCTTTCAATTAGTTATAATTCATAATTATTCACATCTATATGTATTTATATAAACAAATAATCAAGTAAGCAAGCAATAACGCATAATAATTTAAATATATATATAGACGATCCATCAAATAAATTAGTCGGCTCCGCGCAATACATCATGCATAGAAATCAATATAATGCATCATAACAAAGACATCAAGTTTTTATATAATAAGACAACTTGTTACATGATCGTTTGTAAAGGAAACAATAATGTACTCGGGTTACACCACCTGGTCATACAAGTTTAAACATATAAAAACAAAATCTTCCTTCACTTGCGATCTTCATTCTTCGAGTTGTCTTCAAAACTTGACATGTAGTCTTCATCAAAAACGGGTACCTAGTTCCCGTTCAAAAGTACCTGCAATAAAACCCTAAGGTGCTGGGGGAGATGGTGGTGGCGTAGGGGTAACTAGACTACGGAGGTGGATAACCTCCTGCTCAAGCTCACGAACTCGACGAAGTAAGATGCCTATTTGCTGCTCGAGCATCAGGATACGAGCAGCGTGACCATCAGATGGCATGGGAGGTGGCGTTGGAGGCATGATAATCGCCTGCCTCTCCATGTCACAGACCCTCTGACGTAGGGTCTGAATCTGATGCTCCAGAGAGCGAATCCAACTGTCCGTGGAGTGTCACACCCCGACCCGCAGCGGAATAAGAGTCGGGGCATAATTGGGTTATCACCAAAGCTCATGACATTTACTATTATGTTTCATATTTAATAAAGTCAAAGTTACATTTTCAAATATCCAAACATGTTCATTCAATACAAAGGAAATAAACCAAACATAACAATCCCAACTCTAAAACGTTTTATTCTTCTAGTCCAAGTCCTATGTGTTCCTAGCTGCTGCTGGTTCACCTGTATCATGTGTAAAATGGGAGTTTTGGGTCAACATAAGTTGGCGAGTGAACCTTATTAGATAAACATATATTAATAAATTAATTGTTAGTTTATAAATGAAAATTAGTGCATAATCATAGATGAACAAATGTAAATACTCAAGCAAAGGCAAATAGCAGTCACAACTATAACATACAATAACACATGACAGCATACATGATCATACCAACATCATACTGTAAATAACATAAATGGAACTGTGCGATCAAGGCTCAATCAAACGGAGCCGATCGTATTGCATGTACTGAAAATGAAAATGTCTGTGCGATCAAGGCTCAATCAAACGGAGCCGATCGTATGTGGGCACGCCAGGTTCAACCGCATAATAAAATGGGGAACATGCTCAACGCTCATAATGTAATGGGGAGCGGCGGCCTATGAAATTGCATGTACTGAATAATAAATTGCATCCAATAATAACTACTTAACAGCAACAAACTGAATACACATGTTCATGATATGATGCATGCACAATGGTTTAGTTGTAATATATATATACAAAGACACATGATACACCCCAAAACGTGATTAAAACGGGGAATTTGTAAGATTCACTCACCTTGGGTGCGTTGGATTGGAGATGGTGATATGCGCACGATTTAGATGAGCGGAACAACGGGGATTACTAACCTAAGTAATAACGAAAAAATATATTAAATGGGTGGATTTTATTAAGGATTTTATTGAAGTTTTTAGATATATTTTTGTGAGTTTATGGCTATTTTCTATCTTTAAAAATGTTATTTTTAAGTATTTTTAATTAATTTTTAAATTAAATTAAATAAATAAAAATATAAAAAAAATTTGTTTATTTAGCGTTGACCGTTGACCGTTGACCGGTTCGGTCAGCGTATTAGTTTGCGCCGGGTGAGGCTCGAACCCGAGACCTCCCGTTCGCGTGCATGCAGCTCTACCAACTGAGCTACGTGTCTAACCTGAAATAATCTTGTTTTTAATTATATTTATACACTTATTCAATTTAACCGAATTTCCTTTATTTGTAAAAACATTTTAATTCAATCGGACCGGTGCTCGTGACGGGTTTCGAACGCGCGACGTGTGGTTCATGTTGCACACAGTCCACCGCTGGACTGTGTGTCTAACCTGGTTATTATCTCAGTTTTTATTATACTTAACAACTAACTGAGTTATCCCGATTTAGTTTAAACAAAAAGGCCTTTTATTATACAAGGAGTGCGTATAGCAGGAATCGAACTCGGGACGTGCGTTTGTATTTTGCACACAGTCCACCGCTGGACTGTGTGTCTAACACGTTTAAGATACCAATTTTAATTAGTCTTAAGCTATGTTGCGTCTTCATCTTCTTCGTTGATTTTACACAGAAAACTTATTCCGACTGTTATGACCAATTCTTGACGTATACGTTTTCCAGACATTACAAGTAATTTAAAAGTAAAGAATGGAGAGAGTTTGGGGAAAAAGATATACCGATTGATGTTGTTAACAGAATTCCGGCAGAGGTTCGTCGGTTCTGAAGGTGAACTCCGGCTGTTGAAACCAATTAACAGCTTTGTTCGATTATTTAAGAAGTTGAGTCACTTAAACAAGGTTTAACAGAAGTTTGGGAGGTCATACCCGTTCACGGTGTGTTTCCGGCGGTTCCAGAAGTTTTCCGGTGAAGGTAATATTTTCGACAAACGTTGACTAGGATCGATTCTGATGGTGGAGTTGTGTTAGTGACTGATTAATCACATGATTGAAACAGAAAGAGTCGGAGGAAATACCGTGTGGATGTGAGTCCCGGTTTTCCGGCGACTTGCAGAATTTTTCCGGCGGTCTGATTCAAGCTTCTCCGGTGGACTGTAAGGTTGCGGAAATGCAATTGAAAGCTTTGTGGAGTGTTTTGAGTCGCAGGAAAGGTCTAGGATTGAAGTAGTTCTAGAATTGACAACTTTCGGTTATTAAACCGATCTACTTCCGAATTCAAGTTACACTCATGTCAGCATTGATTGGAATCGTCCGTTTATCGGTTATACTCGCTGAATCGAGAGTATCCAAATCGACTTTGGGTGTTTGATAACCGATTTCAGTTACAACTTGTAAAATCGATTGATTTACCTTAGTCTATAAAACTTATTTGTTTCCTAAAGATGACAGAAAACAAACAAGTGGCGGAGTGGTCTTGTGATTGGGTGATAAATCGCTGAAGTGTCTTGGCTGACCCGGGTTCGAGTCCCGGCAGCTTCATAATTTTTTTATTTATTTTATTTTAACTTTTTATCAAATATAATTTTTATAGTTTAGTTTATTTATTAATTATGTATCGTTTTAACTCAAAATAATCATAAATATTTAATGTAACTTTTACAACTTGATACTTGATTACAAACGGAGCGGGTTTGAAAACCCGATTTTTACAAATGTTACATGGAGAAAGGGTTATAGTGGTAGGGATGGTAGGGGTCGGACATGGGCATTACGTGTGGCGATGAGCATGGGGTAGGGCTAATCACCACTCGGGATGGACCTGCCTCATAGCGTGGGGATGGTAGTATGTATGATGGTACAGAGGAGTGGGGGTGACGGGAACCAAAAGCCTCCCGATAAGGAATCGATCTAATCCGAGCAGACCTCCTACTGGTCTAGAAATAGGAATGGTGTTCTCAGTGTATCGTGTGGGGTTACGAACGGATGTATGGGTGGGGACGGGTGTGAGAGTCGGGGTAGCGATGGGTATGGTATCAAAGCTATTGTCAGTGGCATCCGCCCGAAGCCCGTCCTGGCGGATAGCAACAGAGGACACACGGTCGCTCTCATCCGATGATGAGATAGTCGCGACAGAAACTACTAGTGAGGATACCTCCAAAATGGCAACGTCAATCACCTCTCCATCACCAAGATCCTCGTCTAAGTGATCAACATGGAATACCGGGACCTCATCCTCGTCGTCCGATATATCGATAATAGGGGGCCAAACAGCAAGAGGGATGGCATCGATAGGGAGAATCTCTACTAGGTGTTCACCCTCAGGGTGACCAATGATAATCTGCTGATGATGCTGGGGAGGTAAGGCTAAAACGTCGTCCACCAGAGGGACGTTGGCGTCAGCTACGAAATCAGGGTCCTCCTCGGGCTCTGACTCATTATCTGAGGAGACGTAGTTGCGATGGGTCCAACCTCACCGTCCGAGCAATCTCCATGGGGTCATGGTCGTCGTAAATACCACTTTCTGCTGAAGACATAGTAACCTGGAAAAAGGATTCGTACGACATGTATAATTAATTGTTATTTAATATAAATATATACACAAAATGCAGGCATCGCATAATATTTATTTCAAGTTGCACTATTTTTTTGGTGAATCAACTTATTGTTCGGTGTCTATCCTTTGTATGCTAAGTCCCATAATGTCCTTGCATTATTTTGTAAAATGAGTTTATGTAGTGGATCTTTTGAAATAGTTATGCAATGAAAATCCTTTATTGATGTAAAAATTGTTTTTGTGAGAGGATCCTAGTGATTGTAGACTAGACTCGAGAAGGAATCCTGGTTCACTACAATCGAGGCTCTGATACCAATCTGTCACACCCGCTCATAGGCAGAAGTGCGCGGTGTGATCTGATTGGTTCTCATGGCATACAACATAAGTGAACATACTATATGAATAAAAGATTCTCCATATGCCATTACTGAAATTGTTTCAAAACGCAACACAGGTTAAGTATATTATTACAGACCATTAAATTGTCAAATAGTTAATAAACAAAATGCAAGATTCTAAATTCTAAGTTTTGACCCTTATATCACCGCAAGTAGGCGGGATATACTGGACAAATCCTTCAAAAGATGGCATAGGAGACTTGATACTTGTTCCTTGATTTTTGCAGCCTTCTGCTTAGATCCACTAATTACATGAAATACATGTTAAGTTGAAAATCAACAAAAGTTGGCAAGTTCATGAGTTTTAACTGTATGAGTTGGATCCATAAAACGTAAGTAGTATTTTTGTATCACAAAAACCCAATATGTAAAGCGTCAATGAAATCATGATCATTGATGTTTTGCAAGGACATAATGTGTGACGACATAGGAAGCATCCAAACCTAGACGATTTCTGTCGATTAACCTCGACTGGGAAAACAAATGCACTCTTCCGTGTGGGTCCATGACCAAGAGTGGGGCTCGCCAACACCCGCTAGATCTAACCTTTGTACCGTAGTCTTAAACAAGATTAATGGTGCTTACGCCCACCTTATTCACACATGATCTAGTTATTTCATTCCATAGCTTATCATACCATAGACATGTATTTCACCCCCGATAGTTGTAAAACTGTAAAACATTTAAGATGAAAAGGGGGACATGAACTCACTATTTTGCTTCCTGTTCTCACTGATTAACTCAAGTACCTTTCTTTGAATTCGTCCCACAACCTACAAACGCGTTAGGTTTTGTTAGACACATTGGTCTTTGTAATGATTCATGTTCTTGTTTCTTGTCTTAATTATTTGTTAAGACTTGTTTAGTGTTTGGTTTCGTTTAGATATACATCTCGATGTATGACGCCAATAGATATACTTCATTAAGTATATGTGTATCCTTGCAACGCATGTGTTGCTAGCACGGGCCCAGCCCGCTAGACTCCGTGCCTTGCACGAGTAAGACGTATGTGTTCCATCACAACTCATAGACGGGTTCCACCTGTTTGCCTCGACGACTCCATCGTCGGATATATTCCATATTATTCTTCTTAATTATATATATAAATCCAAGTTCGATGCGTTAGTTAAAATATTATATTTTAACTTGTATTATTTGTATGCACCTCTTTATATATATATTTCGTTTATGATGGGTTGGTTAAAAATAATCTATTTATAACATGTATTGATATAAAATTATTTCATATGCATGTTCCATAATATACATGACCAACTATTGAAATTGTTAAGTATTATACTTATGTATTTCCCCCAAGTATAAGTATACTTGTATTGTGTATATTTGTGTATTCACATTCGTATTCTTATGGTTAAGTATAATGCTTGTATAATTGTATTCTTATTAAATATTAATGGTATATATTAGCATGTAGTTGTACGTATAAGAATACGTATATTACTTGTACTTATTAACTCCTCACCTTTGTGTATTCTTAAATTATATCATTTTAAGATATATTCCAATTAGTATATGTATTATTATGCTTGTAAGTGTATATATATATATATATATATATATATATATATATATATATCCAAATAATATATATTTTTGTGATTAGTTCTAGAAAAATATATATTTTAGTTTCCACCAAAAATAATATATTTTTAGGAGGTTTATGAAATATATATTTTTATACACTTCGAAAATAATATGTTTTTAGTGTCGGAAAGATAAGATATAATTTATATACTTGTAAAATATATATTTTGCCACTTGTTCGGTTTTGAAAATATACTTACCAAGCTTTGATATATTATATATTTTTAGTCCATAATCCGTATAAGGTCCGAATGTCCAATATGTCCGTATTTGTTTCCATGTATGGTGATGGATAGGTATATATATATATATATATATATTTTTGTAATTCTTGGTTTGCCACTTATTATGTATTTGTTGTATGCTTTATTTTCAAGTTCCTAGCTATATATATATATATATATATATACACGTATCTTGTGATTTTATGATCACTAAAGATATATTTTTTTCCAAAAAATATATATTTATACCCATTTTTATCTTTGGAAAAACCATACTTCTTGGACTTATTTTTTATACAACAGCATGGGGATTTTTATGTTTACGTCTTTTAAATATGTTCACTTGTAAGGACTTGGTAAACATATATTTTTCTAAGTGTTTAATTTTTATAAAAATTTCGCCATAGTCTCCCCTAGATTTAGAAGGTTTTCCATGTTTTAAAAACATGTGTTAAGCTTCAAAACTAATCAATTTATTCCCAATCATTTCAACAAGTAGTACATGTACATATATATGCATTTTTAGGTCATGATGAACTTGAAAGTTTAATCAAAACATGTAGTCTTTTAGCCTTGTGTTTAGGATGTTCATACATCTTTAAAATGGGTTTAGTTACTAATATTCACTAAATTTGTTAAAAATCATTTTTAACAACTTGTTTATATATATTTTTTAGAAAACATTACAAGTTACTTTAATCATATTTTCAAGATCATCCATTATGTTAAAATATATCCGTCAATTCTTTTATTATTTTTAACCATTTGATCATCCAACATTTCAAGAACATCATAAATTATTTTATCCACTTTAAAGAATCCATTTATTATGTAATACAAGTTCATCACTTCCTTGATCATGGATCTTCTGCCTTTTTCGGCAATTCACCAAGTTAATGCTACCCTAAATAAACGGCCAATAGCATAACGAATTTTGCGGTCGTTGGGACAATCACAATTGAGAAAGGTACTCTCCATCTCTTCAAACCTTCGAAGGAGAGCAGTGACCCCTTCAGTACCTTCGTACTTTGGAGGGTCACATGAGTTGAAGTGCTTGTAGGTGCACTTGGTAGTGTTGGTGGGCGAATTAGCAACATTTTGACCTTATTGGTTGATTGGGTTGATGGGATTAGCAGCAAGGGCTTGTTGGACTTGAACTACGATGTTGGGAATTACGGCGGCCATCTGTTGAGTATTTGAGCAGCCATGTGCTCACAAGATTTTCCTGACCTCCTACCTCCTTGTAGTGTCTAGAAGACATCTATAGGAAATACGTAACGAGATTATGAGTTTGATGTTTAGGTGTCATGTGTCGTATAAAAGTTTTATATCCACAAAACAAATGAGAGAAAACAAATTCACTACATCCGTAGGATGTCTTGGGCCTTGCTTATGTTTGGACCCCCATATGTCTCCCATACTTTGGCCTATGTAGTCATGTGGGCCCCCATGACTACTGAGCTTTGTAGGGTTCACGTTGGTGTTGGCCTATTAACACTCGCGCCACCCGAATAAAAAACGTAAAACATGATTGCAAGGTATAAGGTCGGAGGGTGTCTAGGTGTAGACACAGTGACAACTCAAAGTGGGGTTAGTTCACACTACGTTTGGTGTGGCATGATTTGGCCTAATAGGTCCCTCGTACTCTCATCGTTAGTCCCCATTCCGTTATATGGATTTATACGAATGCCAACCTAGACAAGACATTTCGACTACTAGTACTTGCACCCTTCCAGTTACTACATGCTCGTCGAAGAACTCACTTTTATGAGATTGAAAAATGAAAACATCACAAAATCTTGAATAAGGAAATATGAAAATATGTGGGAATTGAAACGTGCGTGATGAATGTATTTGTAAGCATGTTATGTTTGACAATATGTGTAACACATTAAATATCACACAAAATGATAGTGGAAGTGCTTGCATGCATTTATGTGTGAAATAAATATAAAACAAGTAAATATCATGAGTTCGCATGTAAACAAATAGCACGTACGCAATTAAAATCTATTCGACTATAGTATAGGCTCTAAGGGTCTAATAACCTGTCCTATATCCCTATATTCAAAATCTCTGATACCAATCTGTCACACCCTGACCCGCAACGGAAATGGTTGTCGGGGCATGATTGGGTTTCATCAAGCTCATGACATTTACTATAATAAAGTTTCATATTTATTATTTCCAATTAACCAACAAACATACAAACACAACATGTCTAAACACAGCATTCATAAACTCTTTATTTTTCTTCTAAGGAAAATTCCTATATGTTACTTGCTTCAACCTGTCTACCTGTATCATGTGTAAAAATAGGGTTTTGGGTTAACAAAAGTTGGCGAGTGAATCTCATTTAAACATTTGAAAGAAATAGTTATATTGATTATTTAAATAAAAATGTGCATAAACCAAATATGAGTATACACATATGTAACTCTAACCGCAAACCACATAATATCAATCCATGTACATACAAGCATGACAAATGATGAACAATGAGATCAAGGCTCAATCAAATGGAGCCGATCTAATGAGGCACGCGATGCTCAACTCGTATCCAATGAGGAACTGATGGGCCTAATGTGAATGATTGCACACAAATGATAAAAATGTAAACACACAATACAACAAATAACATTACATAACACGTTAGATCATATAATGGTAGTAGCACAAGTGTTTGAATAAATGAAATATGTAAACGACACATGATACACCCCAAAACATGAATAAAAATGGGAATTTGTAAGAATTCACACACAGTGCGTGCGTTTCTTGGAATTGACGATGATTTCACACGATTTAGGATTCAACCGACAAGGGAAACTAACCTAAATAGTCACGTAATAATTCGATAAATAAATAAATTTTATTTGGAATTAATATTTTCAATTAGTGCTTTTTATTAGATTTTTAGATTTATTTTTGTGGTATTAATGTAATTTTTTTAAGTTTAAAAATCTTATTTTTAAGTATTCTAAATGATTTTTAATTAATAACTAAAATAAAAAAAATATTAAAAAAAAACATTGACCTTGTCAGGTTTGACCGGTCGGATACCATGTTAATTAGGCAGCGTGTGAGGTCCGAACTCGTGACCCCCCGTATGTGCACACAGCTCTACCAACTGAGCTACGTGTCTAACCCAAAATAATCTCTGTTTTTATTATATTTATATACTAATTAGATTAGTTCAACAATTTGTTTATTTAAAAAGGTTTTATATTGTTCGAACCTCTGCATAGTCGTTGTCTCGAACCCGCGACCTTCAATCCGTGTTGCACACAACCCGACCAATGGGCTTTGTGATTAACCCGGAGGATTTAGGATGTTAATTAAATTTATACTATTTGAGTTAGTTTATATATTGGTTATAAAAAGTGTGGATTTATATGAGGAATTTGGAACATGGGTGAGACTCGAACCAGTGACCGTTTGGTTAAAATGCACACAGTCCACCACTGGACCGTTTGTCTAACCCGGTATATTACCCGAATTAAATTCTTTTATGCAATAATGCTACTTCATCTTCTTCAATTCATTTACATTGATTGATAACCCACCATAATTCAATTACTGAGCTATACTCTACTACTGATGATCGTAATCTAAATGGAAAATAAAAGATTCAGGAGATTTAAATGAGATTATACCGAACAAAGACGACCTTCAATTTCTCCGATAAGTTCCGGGCACAAGCTCTTGTTTTCCGGCGATGATCAGAATTTAGAAAAGGTTTAGGAAGAGTATCCTAGAGTGTGTGCTCAAATGATTTCGGTATTCTCTATTTATAGGGAGGAAGACAGCTTGATTACATTGTCAGTTTCGGTCAAATTCTTTAAATATTTCAATGATTGTGCGACGGTTTCAAAATTTAAGATCCATTGATTGCATATGATTGGAAACAATTACAGATGCTTAATTTTTTTGAAAGAAAAACGGATTTTGAAGTCTTGATGTTTTCTGCCGTTTCTTGAGCGAGTGTTTGAGTTTTGATTTTTAGGAGGTTGCGTCTATATAAAACTTATTTGTTTTGGGTTTGTTTCAGATATATGCGTGTGTTGTAGTGGTGTGTTGTGTGTGTTGTTTGGGTGGGTACCCGGGTTCGATACCCGCGGTCACCCTTTATGTTTTATTTTTTTATTTAAATTTTATTTATTAACTTTATTATTTAACTCTATTATTTTATATTTTAATATTATTATTATTTTACTTTATTATCCTTATTTATTATTTGATACTAATAATATAACAAATTCTAAACTTTTAACATAAATGCGCAACGATCATCATACGTATATTTGAATTCTAAAACGGAGTGGGTTTTAGAACCTGTTTAACGACAAATGTTACATTTAAATCATCATCTAACAAGTCAACATATGATGTTCATCATCACTAGCTCAAACTACTAACTAATATTTTTCATAACACAACATAAACAACTTATTTCTTCTAATTTTTAGCTTAGTTGGAAGTGTTTTTCATCTTTGTTTTGCATGAATCATTAGGTGTTATATTGTACATAAATTATATATACTTTAACTAGTTGGAAATCAATGATCAAAGGAACTTACAACTAGCACAAGGCTAGGGAAGCAACACACAAGAACAAGAAGATGAATAAAAATAGGTGGTTAATAGCTCCTTGAAGAGGTCCTTCCACTTCCAAGACTTGTCACCTTCCTAACTATGCTTGATACACGTTAGGATAACCTTAGATTGCCTTGAATTGGAGTTGAAAATGGAGGTGGTATGTAGGTAAAAGTGGTCGTGAGTATGGAGATTGGGAGATGGTGATGTTGTCTTGAAAGGAATGAAGGAGATAAGGTAAGTTAAGTGCTTCTTTATGCATGTTTAGCCAATACAATAACCTTCATGTAAACCTAGATTACTTCCAACATGAGGGGGGACAAGGGAGACAAAGATGTTTGGAGTCAAAGGGGCCCCCCTTTGGTCGTCCATATGATGACGACGAAGTTAATTCTTGGCTAAGTTTTCAAGTGAAGGATTTTGTTAGGATTTTAGGGATTAGTTAGAGGGTTTTGGTGAATTAAGGGTTTTTGATGCATTTTAAGGTATAAGGTGCCATACGCTAGTTTAATATAGTTAAACAATGTAAACTAGATAATACTTTATGTCTTGTTCGTGTTCGGTTGCTTAACGGGTGTTCGGTTCGTTAAAGGGTCCTTAAACGACGGTTTAAGTAACTAGTAGGGATTTTAGGGATTTTACATCAAAACAATGTGTTCAATGCTTTTAACTAGTTGTATGATGTAAAAACATATGATGTTTCAGATTGTGTCCGGGTGTTCGTTTCGTTGCCGGTTTGTTAAAACATTAACTTTCAAGACTTATGTGATACGATATGTTTTTGTGCCAACATGATACTTTCAATATCTTTTAAACAGTGCATGATGTTTAACATTATTTCTGCATATTAACACAAGGTTGTATTTGCTGAATTCTGTTGAATTGCTGTTTAGTGTATATCTCGGACAGTTTTCAGTGCACGCATAGTTTCCGGAAAGTGTTAGCATAAATCCTTGCTTTCTCACATGGGGTTTAATATACAGTTTGCGTTGGACTCTCATCTAAGTCCTAAATCTGCAGTTTAACTGCGCACTGAGACTGTGCTACCACAGCTAGTCTAATAGTTGTTTCCGACGCACTGTTTCAAGCAGTTTTTAAATGGTAACCACTAAACAAATAATATGCATCATGTAATATATTCAGTGCACTTTCTAGATTGATGCCATGCAATTCATTCAGTTTTATTGTTCAAAACACATAATTATATCATATAATTCACTTGTTTAATGCACAGAATTATCCCAAAGTGACAGTTGTCACATTGACCACCACCACCCGTCGACGCAGACCCCCTCACCGCTGCAACCGCTGACCACCACCATCACTTATCATCGCCGCCACCGCCGCCACCACCCATTATCGCCCCCGTGACCACTGCCACCACCCACTATCGCCACCCTCCGCCGATTTTATTTCTTCATCTTTTCATGCCTGCCAAACAACACAATGTAATGATTCATTTCAATCCCACATGATAACCAACACAAGACCAAGGAATGGTAATGATCTATTTCATTCTTTTGTTCATTTCATTACCTCGTCCATTCCATTACCCCATACCAAACAAACCCTAAGATTAAGATACATACACACACATAGGGAATGGTTAAAATGGAAACTAAATTGAGTTGTGAGAACTCGTGAGAAGACTTCCAATGGGCTTTTTTTTCATTTTTGCCTTTTTAATTTACCTTTTAAAAAAAATCATAGGGTGCTTTTTACGGTAGAGCAAAATCACTCAAACTTTATTGTTAAATGATTTACACCACCGTAAATGAAACTTACACATCTAAAAAATCGGCGCATAATTTTTTTTTTGGTTTTTTTTTCACATATATCTTTGTTAGCTATTAAGATAAAAAGCCATATAAATTGGATATGATTACTTTTAAATGAGAACCATCATTAGTTGTGAGAACACGTATGATTTTTTCAACCAAATTCTGTGTGTGTATATATATAAAAGGCTAAAAAGCCATATGAATTGGACATGTGACACTCATTAAAATTAATGGATTATGATATAAGAGTTATTCAAATAATTAGGCAAATATGGATAATGTAACAACCCGAACAATCAGGTCAGTGTTTTTTTCGACTTTCGCGCTACTTTTGTCACGCGACAATCGACGAATTTAGTTTATATACGTGTATATATAGTTAGTAAAAAATAAGTAAAACAATCAACAACCCAACCCATCGCCCACCCACCCTCGCGGCCCTAACAACCAACCGCCCCAACTCTTGCTTCGGTTTGAGGTGCATGAATGTATGCATGTTATGTTTCAAAAAAAAAAATTAGAACGACAAACTTACTAAACTTGCGGCTCAAACTGCCGCCCACTTTTGTGGCCAACTCCCCACTTCCACATTAATATGCATATACATATTCATGTATGTTAGATCAATGAAAGAAAAGAAAAAAAAAACTAAGGTGCTACTAGCGATGGCAGACGACAAGACCCACACCCCTCTCTCAACCTCGCGACGGCAGCCCCCCCTTGCCACCTCTCTTTCCGGTTGAACGTCTCTTTGTCTCGCACGTCGTCTCAATAGGTTAGTGTGATTTAGACATTGTTATATGATGATAGCTTTAGTCAATTGGCTGCGTTTTCTTTATATACGTTCTCTATGTTGAATGTTTACTTTATATGTGGATACTTGTAGTTCTGGATGTTAAAAATCATGTATGTATACGTTTAGGTCGAGTTATGGGTTCAGGTATGTCTCACGGGTGTTGTTGATGGGTTAAACCATGAAGTTAGTGATGTAGTAGTTGTTACATGGTCTTATTTACGAGAAAACCCTGTTGTGAATAGAGTATTTAAGTCGTTGGATCATTAGATGATTGTTTATGGGATTCGGGTAACATAACAGAAAGCTGTCAATTGGTTACAGCCTACTTTAGTTGGATGTAATGGGGTCATAATTTAACGAAAATTTAATTTTCTTGAGTCTATTACGTGCTATTTTGAAATAGGCTTCTAATGGCACTGGAATCATGATTTTTGGACGTCGATTGCTATTTTAAATAAATTGATTTGTTTCAGCTATGAAAGCTGCGTTTTTCTGCAAATTTTACGTGATATGTTTTGCGTCATAACTTGCTGCATATCTGGAGTTATCCTATGAAATTCTTACTGTGGATAGCCTTTGATGTTTTACGAATTTTACCGCTGGTTTCAAGTCAATCAGATAAACTATGAATTTTTAAGAAATTATTTAGTGGGCAGGGGTCAGATTTCGACGAATCTGACCACTGTTCAGTGTTTGATTTTTCACGGAAAATTTAAGGAGTTTGGTTACCAAATTTTTACACAATAGTTGATGCTCCGATTGACACGCCCTGTATTTTTTTGAAAATCTTCCGGTACACGAACTATTCCGGATAACACTCCGAAAACTGTCCGAAAACACTATATTGCTGAATTTATATTGATGAGTATTTTAAATTTCGTGACACTTGTGTGGTCGCTAAGTGATGTCGTGATATGCATGCATGTTAATTAGTATTTTATGATAAAATGTGCTACGTGCTAGATACGTGTAGGATTCGTGTTTCCGCGTGAGCACACACACTAACCCTTAAACGGTAATCATGCTAGGACGTGACTGACTGGTTCCATCTCGCGTATTTCTTTACAATCCTTAATCCGAGCATTCACAGGTGAGTTCACTACTCTTTTACAGGCATGCGTCCCGAGGGGACAAACTACTATTCCTTGGAGGAATACTTTTATAAATGTTGTAGTTTAATTTCGATGTTAGTTAATAAACTCAAAATCTATCATGAAAGTCCCTACTTACTATTGAACTAGTTGCTTGGGAGGCAACGAGGATTAGTTGATAGCGCTATTAGGCTTGACAAACCTCACCGTGCTGGGAGCCAGGCGTGAACTAAGGACCTTAAACACATAGCCAATGTGATAGGCATTAATGAGGGCAAACAAACATACGTCACCCGGTATCGGGTTATTAACGACATGTCTTTAAACTAAACACCAACCCGTTTTCGTTAAGTAAAACTGTGAACTCGCCGGCTTAATCATTGATACACTTTTCTACATGCTTGCAGGTCGTTAGATAATCATTGCATGGGAACTTACAATCTGGGGAGCTTAAAGTGTCATGGGGCGTGTTACTTGATTGCAAACACTAAAACTTTACGCTTTAAAACATTTTGTTTTTGATTGTTTGAGATATTTACATTTGCTTCCGCTGATTACATACTATGTTTGAAATGATTTAATTGGAATTCACTATTCATGTTGGACATGATGACCTTGTTTTTGAATATTTACTATTAGTTCGACATGATTAGTGACTAGATCCTGGTACGTCGCACGTCTCTTGGTAAAACTCCGCAAGTGGTAATTTAGGGATGTGACAGATAAAACATCATGTAACTGCTAAACAAAATATCATGTATCATTTTCAACCTACAAAACAAAACATCATGTACCCTTTATTAAATGTAAAATAAAACATCTTGTACCTGCTATAAATAAATCACCGCATAATGAACAATTTGTTACATGCAAAACAAAAACAATGCACCTGCTATAACTAAAACATCATTGTATGAACAACACCATGGACTAAAAATACCCAATTGAAAAGTAATTTTATTTTATATACTGTAACATCCGCAAAGAAAGGATCTAAGAAAAATTTGACTCGTTTTATAAATCGGGTCCGAAACGTAATAAGTAGAAATCCCCATTATGATTATATTGATTAGTTATAGTAATGACATGTATTGATTTAATAAAATTAGTTGTATTGAGGTTTGAATATTAATTTATAAAAATAAACAAATGTGTATAAGTTATAAAAGATGCTTTTATTAAAATAAAATACAAGGATTATATTGTCTTTCTTTGAAAGAAGTTCGTGAGTGTTTTAATGTTAAGAAAAAGAGTTATCTTTTTAGAAATTTCAAGGACTAAAAGTGGCATGTGGCCAAACTTCTAATATAACTTTCCGCCCGAGTTTGCCCTTTCCGAACTTCCGATTACTGATTCGGCAAGTCCCGGATTTTTCCGGCTACTTACCAAAAACTTTTTTTACGCATGATTTTGTTCCCTTTTAATTCGAATCAAACTATAATCTTATCCAAATCATATTAATGCGGGATTGTGTGGATTTTGGACCTAATCAAATCAATAAAGGAAACCGTATAATCGGTTTGCATTATTAGAGATGAACCGCCAGCTACATGTATAGCAATTGTGATCCATATTTATCACCTAGAATATCGCACTGTATTCATATATGTAGAGCCTTCTGTTCATTTGTAAAAGGAAACAAAGTAATCAAAAGCTTCCACTAAAATCTTTGTTTATTTATACCTTTTATATATATTAGTCAATTGTTACCAGTTTTTGTTAAATAATTAGTATAAAATCTGAGACCAGAACTCGGCATCACACTTTTTGCGCACCCCAAAACAACATCTAGTTTCATCTCTCTCTCTCTCGCTGTGAACAACCGGAGAAGATAGAGTTCGGTTTACAGCCTTTCGACATCGCAAACCATGTATCATCACATCTTTCTCTTGTTCGTCGGTAGAAGTGTCATCGGTTGTTTTGTTTGGAACAATGGTCATCTTCATCGCGGGTTTCGAGGGTATGGCGTCGTATAACCGAACCATTCATCAAGTAGTTTCGAATTTTTTTTCCATGTGGATCGGTTTAAAAGCAGGACTCATCCTATTTATATATGTTGTTTAGAAGGTAAACTTTTCCTGTCTAGTGTGATTATAATTTTTTTTCGAACTAAACACCTCAACCAATATACTATACCAGTAACTTTTATGATCAATATTATGCCATACAAACTTGTTTTAATTATCCCACCAATTGTGATCATATGTTCTAAGTGTAATTATAAGGCTAGATTTTTTTATAAGCCCAATTTATTTTAAGTTGTCACACTAAGAAATATACGATTTGTGGTGTTTATTATAAAGAGATCCGTTTTAGATGTTCATGTTTTACAAAACTGAAATCAAAACAAAGTTTTATTTAAACTAGCACCACTAAGTTCAAAGACGAAAACAAGCAGTTATAAACATATGTTTATATAAAATCATTTTTAACAATAGTTATGACTATAAAAATCTAGTTTCTACCTGATTAGTATATCTAGATAATTTCTTTTACACTTGAATTATTATATTTATCTTATTTAAATAGCTCAAATAAAATAAATTCCTCAACCTCTAAATAACTAATTTGTAAAGTACTTAACTTTTTCCTACTTAAACAAACCAAGACCACTGCTATTCTCAAATTACTACAAGAGTCTCTGATTTTCTATAGTCCTAGTATGCCTTAGACCTTAATCTAAGTCTTTTACAAATTAAACTTTATTATTGAACCTGTAAGGATAAAACTACGGGTTTCTCCCAACATCCTCGCCTCTTACAGCATGTGATTGCTCCGCTACCTAAGGCGGGTGGATCTTTCATTTCCCCTTTTTCATTACAAGTTTTGGTGTGTATCATGTGTCACATTATTGCATTTTCATAATTCAAATAGGTGTAGTTACCATCATTGTTTGTTTATAACTTGATGCATTACATTTATAATAATATTTACTTATATATTATGCTAATATTTCTTTACAATATTGTTAGTCAAGAAACTCATGTATACTCATGTATGGATTCATAAAATTAATTGGATAATTATTGCTTAGAAAGTTGTATAGATATTCCATTTGGTTTTGTTGAAAAAATGTATAAAGTAATTTAAAACCTATATATATATATATATATATATATATAAAGGGTGGGTTCTAGAGTGAACACCAGTGTATTTGTGAACTGAGTGAACAAATCCTGACCATTGATTTACATCATCAAATCGTAAAATACACTAGTGTATTTTCATCATACACTAGTGCATTTTATCATTAAATCATTGGCATTGATTTATACTTGTGTATTAATAATCAAGGGTTAGGATTAGTTCACACAGTTCACTCTTAAGGGGGTTGTTCACAAATAAAGCTAACCCTATATATATATATATATATATATATATATATATATATATTGATTTATTTATTTATTTATTTATGACATACCTTAATGCATATTTATGTCCTACCTTAATAAATATATATATATTGTCTAGACATGCTTTGGACTTATATAATTTCGATTAAAATGTGGTATATTTAATTAGTAGCATTTCTATAAATTCATTACTTTTAAAGTTCAAGACTTACAAACGTAATAATATAATTCATGTTATTACTTTTTGGAATAAGAATGCTAATCAAAGTTTCATATATATATATATATATATATATATATATATATATATGGGTGGGAGTTGACTACAAAGTCTATTTTTGCTACAAAGTCTAAAAAGTTATAGAACACAGTAATGTCATCTATAAAACACACTCAAAACCCACAAATAACATAGTGGAAATTACTAAAATATTATATTTGTGGGTTTTGTGTTGTGTTTTAGATTATAAGACTTTGATTATCAAATGACTAACTTTAGTGTGTTTTATGTTGATTATCATGTTGTGTTTTATATTCATAGTTGTACGATTGTTTGTTTGAAGTTTTTAAGGACTCTTAGAGTTTGGATATTGTGTTTTAGTGATCTTCACTATGATATTTGTGGGTTTTGAGTGTGTTTTATGACTTTGTACACTTTGTAGAAAAAATAGACTTTGTCGCCGAACTCCACCCTATATATATATATATGTATATATATATATATATATATATACAAAAATTCCCAAAATAAAGAACCTGAATCACTAGTCTCAATTCTATCGTCCCATTCATTTAGTACTTTGTTTATTTCTTTTATAGGGTGATTGTTATAATTTTAGATATTATCCATTACTCTTCGTGCGGTAATACTCGTGGATTAACTCTTTGTAAACTGTGAGTAAACTCTCTCCCTTTTTTATCATTAACCTTTTTGGAGTGTATCAATGTGTCTCAATCAATTGTTTTTATCTAATATCAAGAATGTTGTCACACTCCGACTCGCAGCGGAAATAACAGTCGGGCATAATTGGGTTATCACCAAAGCTCATGACATTCACTAAAAGGTTTCATATTTATTAAATTTGAATTAAAACCTCAAATATCCAAAACAAGGAAACATACAAGCTCAAATAAACATTTTTCTAAACAGAATATATTTTATTAATCTTCTAAAGCCATTCCTATGTGTTCCTCGCCTCAGCATGTCCACCTGTATTATGCGTAAAACAAAGGTTTTGGGTCAACAAAAGTTGGCGAGTGAATCTAAGTAAAAACAATTTAAACAGTTGGTATATCAGTTATTTAAATATAAATTTGTGCCTGAATCATAAGTGAGCATATGCATATATATAAACAATAACAAACCACATAATATCCACAATGAACACATGACATGATGAATGATGAACTTGAGATCAAGGCTCAATCAAACGGAGCAAATCTAATGAGGCACCTGATGCTCAACTCGTATCCCACGAGAAACTGATGGGCATTAAATGAATGATTGCACTGAAATGATAAAATGTAACCACACATAATCACACCAATAAAAATACACATTTGATCACATAATGATGTTAGCACAAGTGTTAAATAAATAAATTAAAAAACATGAACGACACATGATACACCCCAAAACGTGATTAAAAAATGGGAATTTGTAAGGATTCACTCACAGCAGGTGCGTTCCTTGCTTAAAAATGGATGTGCACGAATTGGAGACTTTGATCAACGAACGAATAATAACCTAAAATAATAACGCGATAGTTTGATAAATAAATTGATTTATTATTTCGATTTAATACTTTTGTTAGATTTTTAGATTACTTTTGTAGCATTTTGTTGGGGTTTTAAAACTTTTGAAATTGCATTTTTAAGTGTTTTTAATTGAATTTTAACTAAATTATAAATATATAAGTATTATAAATAAATAAAATAATATTAAAAAAACTTGTCAGGTCTGATAAGTAGACCTGGCCGGTTCGACTGATGGTTTAGGCTGCGTGTGGTGAGGCTCGAACTTGTGACCTCTCGGTTACGTGCACGCAGCTCTTTCAACTGAGCTACGTGTCTAACCCATTAGATTCTTGTTTTTATTACTCTTATACATTAATTAGGTTAATTTAGAAATTATTAATTTTAAAAAGATTTTTAAATGGTCGGACCGGTGAGAAAGGTTAGTCTCGAACCCATGACCTAGGTATTATTTTGCACCCAGCCCAACCAGTTGGGCTGAGTGTCTAACCCATTTGAAATAATGTTTTTATTATACTTATCAACTAACATGAGGTGTTCTGAGGCTTAAAAAAATTTTGAGATTTATTACAGAAACCGGTTATGTGCACGAATCGAACCCAGATCCTTCATGTTATATCTGCACACAGTACACCACTGGAATGTGTCTAACCCGGTTATAATCCGGTATTCAAAATAAATATACGCAACACAACTTCATCTTCTTCAACGTAGCTTATCCCAAAACTGAACTCGATCGACTTCTTTGTTTTAATGGTTCATGTTACTGATTTGCAACTAATAGAATTTAGTATGAACATAGAAAGGTTTAAAGAAATTATACTCACTGGGAATTAGAGTTTTGATGATTCCAGTGACCGACTCCGGCGAGAATTTCCGGCGACAACGATTTTGAGCACGAAGTTTCACACAGAGGATTTTAGAGAGAATAAAAAGGTATGAGCGAGTTCTTATGAGTGAAAGGATCAATTTATATAGTTGATCTTTCAATCATGTGGGATTCGGTTACCGCTAAAATTATGGGTTAATTCAACCTATAACCAAAATGGATTTGATTGGTGTTTGATTGCAGAAATTTGAAACTGGTTTAACAGTTTTGGAAATCACAAAAATTAAGCTTGATTAAAATCTGGGCGGTTTCTCATTTTTTTGAAAGAAATTTTGCAGGTTTATGTGGGTTTTAAAAATAAGAATTATTTGTTTTCATTTCATAGCACAAGTGTGCATGCAGTGCAGTGGTGTTTGGTGTGTGTAATTATACGGGAGACCCGGGTTCGAAACCCGGGTCTTCCTTTCAAGTTTTTATTTTATTTTTTTGAGGTTAATTTACTTATTATTATTATTTATTTCTTATTAATTACGTTCTTAATTATACAATATTTATTAATTATGAGATATTTGGAATAACTGGCACAACGAACTTTTAGCAGAATACTTGATTAATATACGATGCGGGTTTTCAAAACCCGTTTTGCACAAATGTTACAGCATCCCCTACTTTTAGGAATTTCGTCCCGAAATTTAGGTAGTAGCCGTAACAGGAAAAAGATGCGGGTATTTCTCGCATTGAGTCTTCACGTTCCTAAGTAAACTCAGGTCTTCGTTTTGACTCCCAACGCACCCTGACTATTGGAATACGACTTCGTCTCAAACGTTATTCACTGTAGTCCATGATTTCTACTGGTCTTTCAACGAAGTGTATTGATTCGTCAATTTGAATATCTTCTAAAGGAACATGGAGATTTTCGTCGGCGAGGCACTTTTTCAAGTTTGATACGTGAAACGTGAGATGAATTCTATTGAGTTCTTCTGGTAGGTCAAGCTTGTATGCTACAGGACCTACTCTTTCAAGTATCTTGAATGGTCCCACATAGCGTGGTGCTAGCTTGCCCTTTTGACCAAAAAGAACCACTCCCTTCCACGGTGATACTTTCAAATGTACTTGATCACCAACGCAAAACTCTAATGGCTTTCGTCGTTTGTCAGCGTAACTCTTTTGACGACTATGAGCTGCTAGAAGATTATTTCGAATTTGGAGGATTTTGTCATTCGTTTGTTGAATTAATTCAGGTCCAGTGATTTGTGCTTCACCAATTTCGTGCCAACATACATGAGATCAGCACTTTCGACCATATAAGGCTTCAAAAGGAGCCATACCGATGCTTGAATGACAGCTATTGTTGTACGAAAATTCCACTAATGGTAGATGAGTGTCCCAATTTCCCTTGAAGTCTATGAAACATGCTCGCAACATGTCTTCAAGGGTTTGTATGGTGCGCTCAGATTGACCATTAGTTTGAGGGTGAAAGGCAATGTTGAGATCTAGACATGTACCCAAAGCAGATTGTACGGCTTGCCATGTTTGTGAAGTGAAGCGGCCATCTTGATCTGAAATGATACTTAAAGGTACACCAGGACGACTCACAATTTCATTGATATAGATACGAGCTAACTTCTCGTTCTTGAAATCTTCACGAATTGGAATGAAGTGAGATGATTTGGTGAGACGGTCAATGATAACCCAAATGGTGTCATACCCACTGGAGGTGCGAGGTAACTCGGTAATGAAATCCATGGTTATATTTTCCCACTTCCATACAGGTATTTTGGGTTGGACAAGGAGTCCTGAAGGTCTTTGATGCTCAGCTTTCACTTTGACCATGTAAGGCACTTGGAAACAAAAATAGCAATATCTCCCTTCATGCCAGGCCACCAGTAGGAGTGTCGTAGATCATGGTACATCTTATTGGCTCCCGGATGTATACAGTATCGAGTTTTGTGAGCCTCGCTCGTGAGAAAAGCATGAAGATCATCACGATCAGGTACCCAAATACGATTCAAGTAATAGAGAATACCATCCGACTTGGATTCTAGTTTAGTTTCAGCTCCACAAGACAGTTCGTCCCGTACATCATTTTTCGTGACGGAAATATGTTGAGCTGCTCTAATTCGATTTTGAAGATCGGTCACAATTTGGGAACACAAAAGACGGATTGAGTTTGCATACTCCTTTCGACTGAGGGCGTCAGCCACAACATTAGCCTTGTCAGGATGATATTGAATTTCACAATCATAGTCATTAAGGAGTTCGACCCATCGACGTTGCCTCATGTTCAATTCATTTTGATTGAAGATATGCTGGAGACTCTTGTGGTCAATGTAGATTTCACACTTGGTACCATAGAGGTAATGTCTCCATATCGTAAGGGCGAACACGACTGCTCCAAGTTCTAGGTCGTGAGTGGTATAATTCTTTTCATGTACCTTGAGTTGTCTTGAGGCATAGGCTATCACCTTTGCTCTTTGCATTAGAACGCAACCTAACCCTTGTCCTGACGCATCACAATAAACCACAAAGTCTTCGCAACCATCAGGAAGTGTAAGAATAGGTGCATCACAAAGCTTTTGCTTCAAAGTTTGGAAAGCCTCTCTTGCCTGGGCCCCCAATTAAAGGGCTTGCCCTTGTGAGTCAAGGCTGTGAGTGGAACGGTGATACGAGAAAAATTTGCGATGAACTAACGATAATAACCAGTGAGACCAAGAAATGACCTAACTTCAGTAGGAGTACGTGGCGCTTGCTATTCTTGTACCGCTTTAATCTTTGCAGGGTCAACATGAATCCCTTTGTCATTAACGACATGACCAAGAAATTGTACCTCTTTTAATAAAAACTCACATTTCGAGAACTTAGCATAAAGCTTTTCAGTTCTCAAGAGTGTTAGAATGAGTCGAAGATGATGCTCATGCTCAGATTTGGTCTTGGAATAGATAAGAATATCATCAATGAAAACTATAACAAAACGATCGATATAGGGTTTACACACCCTATTCATCAAATCCATGAAAACAACAGGAGCATTGGTCAAACCAAATGGCATAACCATGAATTCATAGTGGCCATAACGAGTTCGAAACGCAGTTTTTGGAATATCTTATTCATGAACTCTAAGTTGCTGATACCCAGAACGAAGGTCGATCTTGGAAAAGCAGGTGGCACCTTGAAGTTGATCTAGAAGATCATCAATACGAGGTAATGGATAGCGATTTTTGATGGTCAGCTTGTTGAGCTCTCTATAATCGATGCACATACGAAAAGTTCCATCCTTCTTCTTTACAAAAAGAACAGACGCACCCCAAGGTGACGAGCTAGGGCGTATAAACCCCTTATCAGTCAACTCTTGCAATTGACTAGCTAATTCTTGCATCTCAGATGGGGCTAACCTATAGGGAGATTTTGCGATTGGTGTAGCATCAGGTACAAGATCGATTCGGAACTCGACTTCTCGCACAGGAGGAAGTCCTGAAACGTTGTCGTAAAAACTTGAGGAAATTCTTAACGATGGGAATATCTTCGAGCTTCCTTTCCTTGCCTTCCTTCTTGACGATATGAGCTAGAAACGCGATATAGTCTTTGCGAAGATATCTTCGAGCTTGAAGACATGACATCAATTTGAGCCCTTTAGAAGGAGTTTCTCCAAAGATACGCAAAGTTTGACCGTCAGTGAGGGGAATTCGAATAAACTTTTCGTAGCAAACAACTTCGGCGTGATGCTGACTAAGCCAGTCCATATCGATGATAATGTCGAAACTCCCCAACTTCATAGGAATAAGATCAATTGAGAAATCGTGGTCATTAAGAGTAAGTGTACAATCACGAATAATCAAGTCTAACGTAATAGGTTCACCATCAGCAACTTCCACCGCGAATGGTTCAGCGAGACTAACGCGAGGTAAATCAAGAATGGATTCGAATTCTAAGGACACAAAACTCTTATGCGCACCAGTATCAAATAGTATGGATGCATATCTACCATTAATAAGAAACGTACCATTGACCACATTGTTATCAACCCTAGCTTGGTTGGCGTTGATGTTGAAAGCCCTTCCTCTAGCAGGTGGATTAGGTTGGTTGGTTGGTTCACTGGATTGGCTTGAGCTTGGGCATTTATGATGTTCACCAGGCGTGGGCATGTGTTATGTAAATAGGTTGGATCGCCACAGTTGAAGCATGCTCTGACAGGTTGCATCATTAGGTAATTGGGTTGGTAGAAGGGTTGAGCCATGGGTTGAGCAGGTGGTAAAAGTAAGGGTGCCCACCACTTGATTATTGGTTTGGGCTTGAGGCTCGTTGCGGTTTGGCTTTGGAGGATACGACAAGTTTGCATCGTGTGACCTGCACAGCCACAACTTGTGCAGTATTGGCAGGGGTTCTCATGGGGATGATAGTATTGGCATCGGTCGCATTTTGGGTGTGGACCAGTGTATGGCTTCTTGAATGGGGAGGCTTGAGGGGCGACTTGTGTGATTGGGGCAGCAGTGATGGGGGAATTGGCTTGGGTAACGACAAAATTCTTCCCATTGCGCTTGCTTTTGCCAGCAAATTTGGAAGACGAACCTGCTGGAGTTGGGGTTGGAGTTTCAACAGGTGCCTTATCTTTCTTTTTCTCATCTTTAAAATCGCCATTTCAATGCGATTTTCCGTAAGTTCGGTAGCCAGCTCCATGGCAGCTTCGAGTGTTGCAGGTGTGGTACTTAACACAGAATCTTGAATTTTCGAGGGAAGACCTCGAATGTAATGCTCGATTAAACGATAGAGCGGAGTGAACAGTTTGGGGACCATCTGATTCAACTCGAGTAACCTCTTGTTGTAGGTGGTGTGGTCTCCCTCCTTTTATTTCAAAACATAAAACTCATCCTCTAATTTCTTGATTTCGCTTCTTGGACAGAAGCGTCTTGTCATGATTTCCCTCAACTCATCCCAAGTCAAGGCCATAGCAGCTTCAGCACCTCGCTTACCCTTTTCTGTGTTCCACCAGGTAAGTGCTACTCCAAACAGCCGACCAGTAGCATAGCGCACCTTGCGATCATCGGGACAATCGCAATTGAGAAAAGTGTTTTCCATTTCCTCAAACCAACAGAGACGAGCAGTGACACCTTCAGTCCCTTCGTATTTTGGAGGATCGCAGGATTTGAAATGCTTGTAGGTGCATTTGATGGTGTTGGGAGGAGGATTGGCGATATTTTACCCTTTTTGGTTGGTGGGGTTGATGGGATTGGCGGCTAGTGCTTGTTGAACTTGCACAACGATATCAGGAAGTACAGTAGCCATCTGTTGAGCAATTTGAGTGGCGATACGCTCGCTAGATCTTCCTGACCTTCTGCCGCCTCGAGAGTGTCTAGCAGACATCTACTACAAATACGTAGCGAGATTATGAATTGAACGTTTTAGGTGTCATGTGTCGTAAAAAGTGAAAACAACATTCAAAATAAATGAAACAAGAAATTAACTACATCCATAGGATATCTTTGGCTTGCTTAAGATTGGGCCTCCCATACTTCGGCCTTGGTAGTCATGTGGGCCCCCATGACTACTGGGCTTGGTAGAGTTCACATTGGTGTTGGCCTGTTAATGCTTGCATCACCCGATTGAAAATCGTAAAACATAATGGTAGGGTATAAGGTCAGAATGTGTCCAGGTGTAGACACAATGACAACTCAAAGTGGGGTTAGTTCACACGACGTTTGGTGTGGCATGCTTTGGCCTAATAGGTCCTTTGTACTCTTATCGTTAGTCCCTAGGTAGGAAAACTGGTCCATTATTTTTGGATTTATACGAATGCCAAGCCTAGACAGGACGTTCCGACTACCGGTACTCGTACCCTTCCAGTTACTACATGCCCGTCGTAGAAATCACTTTGATGCGATTGAAAAAAAAACATGAAAACATTGCAAAATATATTGAGAAGAAATCAGGAAAATTGTGAAATCGTGATGTGTGTGCTTGCGTAAGCATGATATGTTAACAACATATAAACTATAACGAACATCACATATTAGCATGTAGTAGTAAAAGTGCTTGTATGTATTTGTGTGTGATAAATAAACATGAAACATATAAACATCATGAGTTTTACATATAACACATAAACAATTAAAATCTAATCAACTATAGTATAGGCTCTGATGGTCTAATAACCTATCCAATAAACCTATAGTCACAGCTTTGATACCAATCTGTCACACCCCGACCCGCAGCGGAAATAACAGTCAGACATAATTGGGTTATCACAAAAGCTCATGACATTTACTAAAAGGTTACATATTTATTAAATTTGAATTAAAACCTCAAATATCCAAAACAAGGAAACATACAAGCTCAAATAAACATTTTTCTAAACAAAATATATTTTATTAATCTTCTAAAGCCATTCCTATGTGTTCCCCGCCTCAGCATGTCCACCTGTATCATGTGTAAAACAAAGGTTTTGGGTCAACAAAAGTCAGCGAGTGAATCTAAGTAAAAACAATTTAAGCAGTTGGTACATCAGTTATTTAAATATAAATTTATGCCTGAATCATAAGTGAGCATATGCATATATATAAAACAATAACAAACCACATAATATCCACAATGAACACATGACATGATGAATGATGAACTTGAGATCAAGGCTCAATCAAACGTAGCAAATCTAATGAGGCACCTGATGCTCAACTCGTATCCCACGAGGAACTAATGGGCCTTAAATGAATGATTGCACTGAAATGATAAAATGTAACCACACATAATCACACCAACAAAAATACAAATTTGATCACATAATGATGTTAGCACAAGTGTTAAATAAATAAAAAAACATGAACGACACATGATACACCCGAAAACGTGATTAAAAAATGGGAATTTGTAAGGATTCACTCACAGCGGGTGCGTTCCTTGCTTGAAAATGAATCTGCACGAATTGGAGAATTTGATCAACAAACGAATACTAACCTCAAATAATAACGCGATAGTTCGATAAATAAAACGATTTATTATTTCGATTTAATACTTTTGTTAGATTTTTAGATTACTTTTGTAGCATTTTGTTGGGGTTTTAAAACCTTTGAAATTGCATTTTTAAGTTTTTTAATTGAATTTTAACTAAATTATAAATATATAAGTATTATAAATAAATAAAATAAAAATAAAATAATATTAAAAAAACTTGTCGGGTCTGACAAGTAGACCTGGCCGGTTCGAGTGATGGTTTAGGCTGCATGTGGTGAGGCTCGAACTCGTGACCTCTCGGTTGCGTGCACGCAACTCTTCCAACTGAGCTACATATCTAACCCATTAGATTCTTGGTTTTTATTACTCTTATATATTAATTAGGTTAATTCAGAAATTATTAATTTTAAAAAGATTTTTAAATGGTGGGACCGGTGAGAAAGGTTGGTCTCGAACCCGTGACCTAGGTATTATTTTGCACCCAGCCCAACCAGTTGGGCTGGGTGTTTAACCCATTTGTAATAATGTTTTTATTATATTTATCAACTAACATGAGGTGTTCTTAGGCTTAAAAAAATTTGAGATTTAATACAGAAACTGGTTATGTGCACGAATCGAACCCAGATCCTTCATGTTATATCTGCACACAGTCCACCACTGGACTGTGTGTCTAACCCAGTTATAATACGGTTTTAAAAATAAATATACGCAACACAACTTCATCTTCTTCAACATAGCTTATCCCAGAACTGAACTCGATCGACTTATTTGTTTTAATGGTTCATGTTATTGATTTGCAACTAACAGTATTTAGTATGAACATAGAAATGTTTAAAGAAATTATACTCACTGGGAATTAGAGTTTTGATGATTCCAGTGACCGACTCCGGCGAGAATTTCCAGCGACAACGATTTTGAGCAGGAAGTTTCACACAGAGGGTTTTAGAGAGAATAAAGATGTATGAGCGAGTTCTTATGAGTGAAAAGATCGATTTATATTGTTGATCTTGCAATCATGTGGGTATCGGTTACCGCTAAAATTATGGGTTAATGATTTTTCAACCTATAACCGAAATGGATTTGATTGGTGTTTGGCAGAAATTTGAAACTGGTTTAACAGTTTCGGAAATCACAAAAAATTAAGCTTGATTAAAATCTGGGCGGTTACTCATTTTTTTGAAAGAAAATTTGCAGGTTTATGCGGGTTTTAAAAATAAGAATTATTTGTTTTCATTTCATAGCACAAATGTGCGTGTAGTAGAGTGGTGTTTGGTGTGTGTAATTATACGGGAGACCCAGGTTCGAAGCCCGGCTCTTCCTTTCAAGTTTTATTTTATTTTTTTGAGGTTAATTTACCTATTATTATTATTATTATTTATTGCTTATTAATTACGTTCTTAAATTATACAATATTTATTAATTATGAGATATTTGGAATAACTGGCACAACGAACTTTTAACATAATACTTGATTAATATACGGTGCGGGTTTTCAAAACCCGTTTTGCACAAATGTTACACATGTAATATTTGGTGTGTCGTATATGCATTATTTTTTTGTTGTTGTTTGGTAAGGTCATTGTTGTTGCTGTGTTGGTCATTATAGTCAATCATTCATTCATTAAGTGGATACACGGCTGGCCTTTACTCATGACTTGGAGATGTTGGTATCGCCCTATTAGTCTTGCGCTGACATTTCCTCTTAACTACAAGGTGTTGGTATTGCCACAGTCATACCCTTTTTGGGTGTAGGACACAAGCAGTTTGTTTTGGTTTTGATGTCGTTCTTGGTCTTAGTCATTATTCAATCATCATTCTATGATCATATTATTTGTTGTATTTACTTCCACATGAATAATTACATATTTAATATTTAAATTAATATTTGAATTTAAAAAGGCAAAATATATTTCTTCTACTTCTAAACTTAAAATGATAAACCTATTTTTACTTAACCAAGGTCCACAACTAGCTCATTGTAGCTGATCAGAAAAATTTTATTTTACATATGATACAGGTACTAAGAATTGAAGATTGGACTGAATCAAGATTACATAGGAACTCTTGACCTAGTAATTTAAAAGACAAATGTTATGTATTTATTTGGATATTTGAACTTATATATAATGTGTGACATATTAATTATGACTTGTTTATTTATGAAATTCTAATAATGTCATAAGCTTTGAACAACTATCATGCCCCGTACCATTCAGCCGCGATGTCGAGTATGACAAGGGGATCCATGATTTTATTTTATATCTTTGTGTTTAATTGTTATATCTTTTAGCGGACAAGTCTCTTCTATCTTCTTTTTAACAGACACATCACTAGCTAGAGGAGGTATGAGCAATGAAAAAAATAATGATAACATTTTAAATTATATAGTTGATGTTAACGTATATTTAAAAAACAATTTTGAGAATTTAGGTTTTATAATATGTTGCGTATATGTTTTATTATTATATGAAATTTATATTTCATTACTGATTAAACAATAAACATGCATGACTTTTTTTCATATAAGAAAAACCAAAATTTTTATGTTTCATGTGTTCAAGCGATATGAAAAAGCTTTTATTAGAATCTTTAATTTTTCAAAGACAAGTTTTATTTTCAAACCTGTAAATACTTTTTTCTGTTTAAATATATTATCATCTTTATTTATTCGTTGTTGTGTTCATTGTTAGGAAGTTCTAATCTTATGTAGTTATGACTTGCAAGAAGTGAGATTATAATATTTTCATGATTTGATATAAATATATAGCAGTGTCTCAACCAAATGAGACTAATAATTCTTAACTGAACAAATTAAAAATACTATATTAAAAAAACCCAATGTTCAAAGAAACATAAAAAAAATTTAAACTGCATAAAATCTGCGTGATTCTGAATTGACACCCAATGTATCTTAAATCGAGTTTTCAAATTAGTGCTTGAATCTGCAGTATCTTCAAAGACGTCTTCTTCGTCATTATCATCAAAACCGTCAAAATCAATAACTCGACTCCATTTCCATTCAGCGAGCTTCTTGGATCTCTTTCTTTGAGTTTTAAATCTCCGATCTTTAAAAAAAGTGCAAAATTTAAATACAAGTTAAAAAAGATTAAATAACCATTAATATTACCTCTTCACTAATCAAAGCTTTTTTATACCGCTTTAAATATATAAAAAATCATATAACATATTAAGCATGCTAAGATAAAAATATAAAAGAAAGTCACACATTAAAAAAATACAGTCTTAGACGCAACCTTAGACACTTGTAGAATTGTTGGTTAGTTCATATCAGTATGTTTATCATCCGAATGAATCTGCAAAGCAAAATATGTGAACGTTTATATATGAATATAAAAATATCCTATATAAAAAGACATGAAAAACCATAAACTAACAAAGAACTAATCTTACAAGCTTCAATATTTGAATAGACTTGGCTCTCTTTTTCGTATAAGGTTTGTAATAGTATCTATACTAACATGTGACGGAATATTCAATCTAAAGTGAGTCAAACCTATGCTAATTAATCACGTGTATCTAGTCATTTTTTAATTTGTAAAATAATATCTACGCAAAATCGGAATATTCATTTTAAAGTGAATCAAACCCATGTTGATAAATAACATATATCTAGTCATTTTTTACTTTATCAAATAATATCTATACAGAATCGAAATTTTCATATAGGTTGTTGGAGTTTTATACTATAATACATTTTACAGTTTCTAGTATAATCAAATATTTATATAAATATGACATAATTATTCGGTAATAGTAGAACAAGTAAACTTAATTCTTAAAATGATTATATAAGTTTATTAATTTGCTTTTTCTACTTCTTTGCAATGATCATTTGTACACTAAAGTATCATCTACTTATACATTTTAATCCGCACGTCAATATTGGCCAAGACAAACATCGAAACGTCGACAAAAATGAGCAGATTGTCATTGTACCTTCGAATGTTTTTATAATGTCATAGTTTAAAAGATATGAAAAGAATACATAGAAGAATTATAGTACTTAATTATCCATAATTCTGTAGAAGGAGAAAAGTGTAAGTACCACTTAATTATCCATAATCTATTATAATTGAAAGGATTAAGATATAATTAGTGTTTAAAAGACTAATTTACT
This sequence comes from Scalesia atractyloides, assembly GCA_947069175.1. Taxonomy (NCBI): domain Eukaryota; kingdom Viridiplantae; phylum Streptophyta; class Magnoliopsida; order Asterales; family Asteraceae; genus Scalesia; species Scalesia atractyloides. The sequence continues at coordinate 4,809,524 of CAMTDV010000002.1, read as the reverse complement.
CTTATTTTAGTATTGTACCTTATGAATTAAGAAGATTTTTTTAAAGATTTTTACTTTAGATTTTTTAAAATACTCAACTCTTATATATTATAATATAATATAAATGTGAGGAACAAAATGATTATATTATGAAGCTAAAAATAAAATTAACTTCAGTACATTACATATTAAGACACTTTTTGATAAATATATTGAGTATTTATCACGTCACTACTTATAATACATATTCTAATCTAAAGTGACGTGCTTTGCTGATAATTTACACGTCACTACTTATAACACATATTTTAATCTAAAGTGCTTGCTTTGCTTGGGGACAATAAACAAGTTTGATAAATTCAAAATCGGGACCTGGTAAACTAGAATAAATTCTTTAATCCTGATTTAATTCAGATTTTATTATATTTAAAGCCAAATCAAATGCCATGTGTAATGCGTTGTTTTTTAGTTTCAAATAGCATATACCAAGAAACACAAAACCCGTTTTTAATTTCTAGTAAGCGCATTCATACTTCAAAAGCAAAAGTATTTGACATAATTACATATCATTTGAAAACTAAAGTACGGTTTGAATGTTTGATAATAATGATAATAAAGTATTAATATAACTTATTAACCAAATCAACGCGACTGTCGTTACTTTTATTTCGAACAAGCTTGGTCGTTTGTTCAACTAGAAGGCCTTTCACGTCAAACATGTGACAAAAACTATTGGTTTAAACGTGGGGATTTTTATTTTATCCGAATATTTTGTAGTACTTATGATAAAACTAGAGTTAATGTACAAAGCGTAAATAGGATTTTTATAGAGTGTGTAATTTTGATTTACTTCATGTTAATTTTCATTTGTTTGTTCCTTTGTGCGTAATTTTCACTTGTTATTTATTTCATGCGTATATACTTTTTGCATTTTGTACGTTAAGCATACTTTGTAAATTAACTTACTCCATTTTTTATTGTTTTTTTTAATTTTGAATGAGCATTTGTTTACAGCGGATTTGTTGTTGCTAGTTTTGAAACTGATTTTGTTTTGGTTGCTATGTTTGTAATCAATGTTGTTTCAATTGCTAATTTTGCTACCATTGTGTTTCAGTAGTTAATATGGTCCTAATGGTGCAAACGTTTTTTGTCGGCCACAAATTATGGTCGCATTTGCTACTGTTTGTTGTGGTGCTTGGTCGGAAATGGTCGCATTTGCTACTGTTTGTTGTGGTGCTTGGTCGGAAAAGGCTTTGATCACAAAGTGTTCGGATGTAAACAATTCTAGTCTTAATGTCAATTAAATTAAAATTTACGTCGCAATTCAATCAGAAATAAACTTTCGTAAGAATACATAGTTGGTTATAAACAGAATTTCGGTCGCTAAATTTGGTCGACAAATAGTTCGGTCACGATAATTTTTACAAACATCAATTGCGACAATGACAAACGACCATCGAAAGTGGTCGTAGATCATAAATTGTTATGGACAAGTAGAAGAGCATCTAGTGGAATGCAAGTCGATTCCTATTTGTATAATTTGACGATAGTTGGATTGCGGCCTTTCGCAACATACCAAGAAAAATATTTTTATGTTTCTTATTTTGGAAAGGTTTTTTTATCTCTTTGAACCGTGTACGAGACACTATCAAATTAAAGCTATTCAATGGGCTCTCTAAATCTTAATCGGATCATTCAAAAAGAAAACAAGAACAAGTATTTCTTTTTATGTTAAGAAAAACATGTGCCAAATTTAAACTAAACACTTTCGTGTTATAGTTGGGCAACTGTCACAACATCTAGTTGAAATAACACAATGCCCAATGGAAGAGGGTGCCATTTGGCAAAAACAAAGTATCTATTGATAATTGGCTTCTGTTAGCGGTAACTGAGTTACTGCTACTGCCCAATTTTATAGTGTTTGTTAATCATACTTACTATAAAGCGCACTTGTTGCTGACAACACAAGCTGTTGCATATCATGCAATTAGTAGTGATAACAAAGTTATTGTTAATAAAATAGTTTCTACTAGGATTAGTTTCTTCTAAAATGTAAAAAAAAACCAAGTCGGTACATTTGAAGAAATTTTCAAAGGCATTTAGACATGGTAATCGAAATTTTGCTTACTGTGAGTGCCACTCGAACCCCCACTAGCGGCCAGCGCCTTGAACCCCGCATGGGGCAACACCAGAACCCCGACCCCTTGAGCTGGCCAAAGGGGACACGGGGCCATGCCCTCGAACCCAAGGTTCGTTAGCGTGTGAGATAAGAATAGTCAAGTTTATATCTCAAATCTCATAAATAATGTTTAATCTTATATTCATCACATGATAGGAATGGTATTTTTTTTCTCACTATGCAGAACTTATCACTAGAAGGGCCACATGGGATATTATATGGTTACAGAAGTCGCTAGGTGCTTTCTAGTCGTTCGACTGAGGAGTTGCGTTTGATCGATTATGAGTATTTAGGCGGAGTTGGAGAAAGTCGTATCGGCAGTAAGGGTGTGAATTTCTGACACGACCCGAAAAACGACACAAACCAAACACGGAATTCGCGAGTTTAGATTTAGTCTAAATGAGTTCGGGCCAATTTCAGGTTGAACCTGCGACCCTATTTAGCTAAATGGGTCGGGTGGGTGTCAACTCGATTGGTTTGCCGGATTGACCCGTTACCCATTTATATTTTAATTTGAATTTTTTATTTTTTTACAATATGTTAAATGTTATAAATTAAATTGGATCGATGTATATTGTCATGATTATAACTTAAAATAAGAAACTGACATTAAATTATATAATTAAAATGTTATTCCATTATATACATTTGTGTTTTTTGAAATATAAGTTTAATTTTAATATATTAATTTGCGAAAAAATAAAAAAATCTTCTTGAATGAGTCGTGTTCGGGTTCACATGTGTGACATGATTTTTGGTTTTGAGTCGTGTTCGGGCTTGTCTAAATTTTTTAGGGCCGGGTCATGTTGAACCTGCCAGCCCACAAACACGATTTATTTAGCACCCTTACTTGGTAACCTACCTAGTTGTTATTACTCGGTGAGTACTCGACATTTAACACCTTGTTTTACAACATTGAATATATAATATAACGATATAGCGCCTCAAAGCCTTTGGACTGAACTCGCTAATGATATGCAAAAAGAAAAATCAGTGGTGTTGGGTCAAATCTCCTTTGTTACTTTTTATTAAGGCTAAATACGTGTGTGGTGCTGTTGTAGTCTGGCCTTTCGGGCGGTCTTGCCCTCATTATCGATCCCAAACACGTGTCACCAACACTTCTTTTTCTTTCTTCTAATCCGCAAACACACATCCACAGTCTCTTTGTTCAACAATTAGAGAGATGGAAGGATTAGAGTGAGATTGATGATAGTGGTTTCGAGGAGCAGAAACAAACATACACAAAGATGTTGTGATAAGGGAAGATGAGATCGGTGGGGTGCGACTGTTGACCACCGTTGCAGGGACCGTTTAACCTTGGTAGCACCGTCGTTTCCACATGGGGCTCTCCGCTATGTGAAAGGCCAATATTGTTTGTCAATACTTTGAAAGATCTTGAAACTCCACAGCTTCTAGGTCAACCCAAGGTGGCCATCGCCAAGCCGATAGATTTGTACCAATTTTGCCTTTCATGTCATTCGTAGTATCTAGGAAATACAATCTTGGCCCTTGGTCACAATGGTAGTAAACGATCAAAGATCTAACTGGCATGCAATCCTTGATCCTAAGTTGACAAACCAATCCAACATCACAATGATAATAGAAAATAGCTTAAACAAGGCATTTCTAAGTTAAAAACACAAATTAATGATGATTTCAACACATGTTATAAAGGAATTGAAAACCACACAAGATCAAGACATAAATTGCATCACAAAACCACAAAGATAAGTTTTTACAAAGATTCAAACTTTCCCAAAACTCAAATCAGCATACATCAATATTCAATCTCATATCCAAACAACCTAAAGATCTTACCAATGATCATCAATAAATAAGTAAACAAATCTGATCTAAAGACAATCATAATCATTACAAGTGTAAAAATCAGATTTAGCCTAAAAACCAGTGAAGGGAAACTTTGCATGCTTCACCGTTCATTATGAATTATTTTTTAATTAAATACATATTTTCGATTGTTGTGAGCAAAAAAAATAAAATAAAATAAAAAAGTGCCGGGTGGATGTGTGTGTTACATATATATAGTGCTAGACACCTCTTACGTTAAAAAAATATTTATCAAGAAATTCGCTTGAAGCTTTTTTTTGTTTTTGTTTTTTTTGGTTCAAAACGCTCAAAAATGTGTATAAGAAAACTTTTTATTAAATTATATTATATCATATTAAGTTTTCACATGTTTTCTCAAACTAGTTTCTAAATATCTTTTTACTATGCATATGCAAATATTAGTTTTTAACATGTATAGTTTTAGTGCATGGAGTTTACGCGTATAATGATTTATTAAAAAAAATTGCATCGAATGAAATGGAAACTTTACATGCTTCACCAGTCATTTAGAAGTTATTTATCTTAACTGACGACTAGCCTTTGCTAGTTTAAGGGATTGCGTTTTATGACTTGGTAAAGTAGTGCAGTCTTAATCACCACATAATAAATTGCTAATATTTCTTGCAAGTGAAGCAATGGTATGACTTCGATTTTTAATTATATCAATTGCTTAGAGTTAATTAGCACAAGATAGATAACTTAGATATGACAAATTATTTCATACAAAAATGATAATTCATAGTTTGTTTTACACACCATCATTAAAATTTGAACTTATAGTTTGTTGAGAAGAAATCAAATACAAAGTATCTTATCGTACAAACGTGCGAATGAAGTAGAAAAGTAAAAAAAAACGTACTGACATTTTCGTAATTATTTTACTTGTAGGTTAATCATCAAAATTACTACACAAATGAGATTACAAGGTAATTTTGATCTTGTTGGGTAGTTTTTTAAATGATCATGTGGGTAATTTTGATCTTGTAAGGTAATTTTGATCTTATAGGGTATTTTTGTAAAGTATCATAATTACTCAACAAATGATTTTGTAGGGTAATTTTGATTTTATAAGGTAGTTTTATAGAGTACCATAATAATTCTATAAATGATCTTTATGGTAATTTTAATCTTTTAGGTGATAACGAGTAAAATAATTTTGAAAATGCCACCGCTTTTTTATTTTTATTTTTCCACGCCATTCGTACGTTTTGTACGATAAGATACTTTGTACGATATCTTTACTCATAGTTTGTTATAACTTTTTAATAAGCATTTAATGGGTTTTTTCAACTAATATTTTCATAATCGGTTATTAACTGTCCGTCTAATTGTCAAATATGTTTTTTATATCCAGACATAAAACACTTGTTAACCGGTTCGATCCGGTCATGAGAAAAGTACGTACTGACCTACAATTTATGGTCCAATTCAAAATACACCACAAGCAACGCAAGAAACGTTCAAGTCATAATAAAGAATTAAAGTCAAACCCTAATTTGATCAACCAACTAATCCTATAAATACACTTCCACCTCTTTGATCAAACCATCAAAATATATCCACATTTATATATCAACTTTCTTCCCATTTAGTAGCAACAAAGTATGATGATACCAAATATCAAATTTGTAGTGGTAATCGCATCGTTTATGTTGATCTTCGCAAGTTTTGAACCGAATGAAGGCTGTCGACTCCTTGATGGAGGATTTGAAGAATCATGGATGAAGACAGGAAACCTTCTGTTATCGTCTCTACAAAGAGGCCCTGTTCGACCACCAGGAAATGGATGTTGTAACACTGGCGGCTGTGGCAACCCGTGTGTCGGTTCCAAGAAGGTTGCTGGTATACATGGTGGTAGAGCTACACCACCACCATTACCACCATCACTATCGTTGACTCATGCATACCCTCAAGAAATCGTTATATAATGGCCATGCATTGCATGCATAAAGACATTATCACCTCAAAACATATGTTATCAATTTTTTCTGTAATAATTACTTTCTTTATAGGTAATTTATTAATTACTTTGATGTACTATTCTGTTAATAGAAAATTCATGGTTTACGTATGTCGTATTTTGGTCCATAAAATGGAAAATATTATATTTAAAATGAGATGTCTATTTTAATGACGAATACACACCCCTAAAATCTACTCCTAAAATTCACATAATCTTCACTTCGTAGATCTTGAACCCTTCTACTTCGAAAATTCACATAATCTTTACTTTTTGGAACTCGAACCCAAACACCAGTTTAGTAAAGATAAATACCTGACTAGGCCAAGAGACAATAGGTAGATAACATATTTAACTTGCCAACTTTTTCAAAATGACGAGTTAAAACTTGAATATTTTATAATAAACGTACATGACTCTTAATAAGGTGCGAGAAAATAATTTTACCAGGTTTGTGTTTCCTAACATATTCCATACTGAAGGAGTCATAAGTTAAATAGTACTGATAATATTTTTGGTTTAGTTCTAAAAACAAATACCATAAAAAAGCAACACACGTTTTATTTTAAAAATCTCTTAACCATCTTTTGCACATAAAAAACAAACTCCCTTCTGTTTTTATCGTAAAAGTCAATTAACAATCTTCTATAATAAAACCATCACACTTTCTGTTTTTATTCTAAAAATCCCTTAACGATCTTTCAAACATAAAAAACTAATATGCTTTCATTTTTTTTTGTTCTCGTTAGATTCCCTTAACAATTTTTTGGACAAAAAACAACATAATTTCTGCTTTTTATCATAAAAGTCATTTAACATGAAAATCTAAATAAAATATCATAGTTATAATTGGATGAAATCATGAATATTATTTAAAAGATTTATTTAAACAAAATCGAAATTTTAGAAATAAAAAACCTAAAGTCGAAAAAGAAATCAACTTAGGTTGAAAAGAATATTCACTTTAGCCGTCTTATGGAGCAAGGACAAGCAATAATTACCAATAGAACCGAAACAAAGGAGATAACAGATGAGAATCGAACAACCTCCAATAGATGGTAATTGAGCCTTCCACCTTGATAATCATCAATGGAAAAAATTTTTTGAACGGCCAACTAAATTATCGGATAAGTATCCCGGAATGCCTTTAATCGAGTAAATGCTTCTCTCATCCATAACGGTCAGAGTTGGATGCATATCCGAGCCACCAAGCCACCAGTTCCGGGGAGCCCGAAGGCCCACCGCGGTAAAACCCGGTTCGGCTCGGTTTCGAACTGGCAACCTCCATAGAGACCTAGTTCTAAACTTCATTGACACAACCAATGTCCTTCAAAGTGATGCTAGTAGAAGTTGAACTTGAGATCTTTAGGAGAGAAACCAAATGACTAACAACTAGTGAGAACTTATCAAGACAATCACCAATGGAACTTATTTATGATAGGCCGCGACTAATTAGTCAAAAAAAACATTTTAGTTTAGAGATTTTGGTGTAACTAGTAATTATTTTGTAAATAGTGTAACTATTATATTATTCTCTCTAATTAATTAGTAAGAAACAATTTATCCTACATATGTTAAAATTTATCGTACATATATATAGAAATAAATAGTCGTCTCTTATCTCTCTAGAAAATTTGTTGAAATTATCTTACATTTATTTAAATTTATCTTACACATGTAAAAATATCAAACTTATCTTACATGTCACATTTATCGAAACAAATATTAATATTCTATCATTTCTTCAAATAGTTTGATGAAATATATTTAATTTATTTAGCTAAAGATATCAAAAAATATAACAATGAAATTGAGCATTCTATTGGTTAATATTATTCTTTCTATTTTTATATTATTTTTCATCTTTTTTTCTTTTTGTTTAAACTCTCCACATAGTTCATAGATGTGCATATAACTCTATAAAGTGAGTTAGCCGCGCATTAGCATAGAGAATTGTTGATACTTTTTTGTGTCTGTCGGTTGTTCTTAGTTGCGTCTGTAATTGTACGGTCTTTGTTTATTGCGTCTGTATAGTTTTGATCGTGTCGACCAAATCAAGATATCATCCTATCTTGATTTAGTACGATGTTTAGTTTGTTTGTATTGTAAAACAGTGTTAGTATTTGTGTTTTAAGTTGCTGTTGATTCTGCTGTTACTGTCTGCATGTTCTGTCTATTTGCAGCCTACCCACGAAGAACCCACTTCTTCGTGGGAGTAATCCTTCACGAAGAACCCTTCTTCGTGATTCTTTTGGTTGTTCGTAGGATAGGCCACGAAGAACACTTTGTGGGACTATCTGTTCTTCGTGGTCCATTAACCTTCTTCGTAGGGTTACTGGGTGTTGGGCTTATATAAGCAGACATGCACTTCACAGTTTAAAAAGAGAGAGCACAAAGTGGATAGTTCTAGTGAGAGAACACACTAAGTCTGTATGAAGATTGTGTGTATGTGTTTGTACTAGCTCTCTTCTGTTAATCAATATAGTGAATCTTTGGTTACGTTGTGTTTGTGTTACTTTGCTTTGGTTTGCATACTTACGTGGATTCCGCACTCGTCTGTGTGTTAAATAACAAGAAAGTAGGTTACAAGTGGACCTACAAGTGGTATCAGAGTTTTGGCTCTCTTCCTTGTTTAAAACCAAGCATAGCGTTGTGTTTGAGCAAGTTGTGAAGCTTCCTGGAAGTGTTCTTGAACTTAAAACAAGAAATTTAAGTTTTTACAAGAAACGTGGTTAAAACTTAGGTAAAACTTGTTGTTTAAAAATAATTTCTATAAAAACCCTGTTAAAATACATGGAGACATGTTAGGATACGGTTTTTCTTGAAATTTTCTATCAAAGTTTAGTTCGACATATTTTCCGGTGAAGCGCTTGTCAGAAAACTCACCGGAATATTATTTGAGTACTGATAGAATCTTAAAATTTGACTGAAAAAGTGCTTTTCGAATGGTTGTTGTTTAACCAAATCTGGTTAACCAGCTACCAACTTTCTAAAATTCAGAAACAAGATTCTGATATAAAAGGAAACTTCTCACCTAACAATTCACGAACTATTGACTGAGAAGGACCTTTCTGCGAAGGATCTTTCTGCGAAGGACTCATCTGCGAAGAACCATGTCTACGAAAAACCTAAGGTATTTCGTGATACCCTTGGTTGTTCGTGGTATAGGTTTTTCGTGGCAAGTGTTTCGTGGGTTGATATTTCATGGTTTTTTCAATTGTGAATTTCAACAGAAGGCTTTTATTTCAAGTTAATTATTTGAATTTTGGAAAGCTAATATTCATAAACAAACAAGTAAAATGGGTACAAATCCTTGGGATTGGGTGTAACATTTGTCGTAAAACGGGTTCTAAAACCCGCTCCGTTTTGTAATACAAGTATACGTTATGATGTTCGTTACGCGTTTATGTTAAGTGTTTTAGAATTCGTTATACTATTAGTAGTAAATAATAAATAATAAAGTTAGAAATAATAATAATATTAATAAATAAACTATAAATAATAAAAACATAAAAAGGGTGACCGCAGGTATCGAACCCGGGTACCCACTCAACCAACACACAACACACCACTACACTACACACACACATCTGTTATAATCCCAAACCAAATACTATTTATACCAAAACAACATTTGAATCTGAGTTTAAGAACAACCGCCTGTAACGGCTGTAACCTCCAATTCATCATCAATCTCCGTTTCTGTTTCGAGTTAAACCAAAGAAAACTGTTTTTCAATCATGCGTTAATATTCAATCATGGTCCGGTTACATAAAATAATTTGATCATCAATTTTTACCGAAATTTTTTTGAAATCGAAACCTACACTCAAACCAATTTTGTCTATAAATATTGATCCTAAACTCATTTAGAACTCGCTCATACTCACCAAAACACTTTACAAACCCTCTGTTCTCAAAATCCCTTCGCCGGAAGTTTTGAATCTCGCCGGAACTTCACCGGAGATCACTCTGTTTCGGTATATTCACTTGAATTTTTTTCTTTTACTTATTTTTCTTATTAGTAGTAGGGTAATCAAGAAAATCCAGCAAGTTTATCGGTTTAATAGTCGGGTATGCTAAACTGGATTTCAAAATGAAGAAGATGAGTCAGAAGCAGTTGATAAGAAGAATTAAAAACGGTAAATATACCGGGTGAGACACATAATCCAGTGGTGGATTGTGTGCATTTTACTCACACAGACCCGGGTTCGAGTCTTACCTACGCTGCCGAATTCCTATATTATCCCAAACGTTTTTATATCTAATATATAAATTAACTCAGTTATTGTATAAATTTATTATAAATCCTAAATATTCCGGGTTAGTCACACAGCCCAGTTGGTAGTGCTGGGTGCAACACGAAACAAGGTCGCGGGTTCGAGTCCGGTCGGTTACATGTTCTGAAAATTATCAAACCTTTTTAAAATATAACCTGATTATGGTTTAGATCAGTAAGCGTATATATATAATTAAATTCGAATATATTTTGGGTTAGACACGTAGCTCAGTTGGTAGAGCTACGGAGAGGTCACGCGTTCGAATCCCACACGCTGCATAAAAACGTCCGGTTTGACCCGGTTCGACCCGCTAAGGGTATATATTGTTTTAATTAACCTTTTGTTTATTTTTTCTCCAAAAACTATAAAAAAATATAATAAAATAGGCCCTTTTAAGTATAAAAATTAGTGATAAATACTATAAAATTATCTAAAGGTCTAATAAAATTCATTAAATAAAAATACTAATTTTAAATAAAAGAAATATAATTACCGAATTATTACGTGAATATTTAGGTTAGTTTTCTCGTCGGTTGGAATCTTTAAATCGTGCGCGCTCGTTATCAAATCAAGAAACGCACCCACTGTGAGTGAATTCCTACAAACTCCCCTTTTTATTCATGTTTTGGGGTGTATCATGTGTCGTTTTATTTATATCATTTATTCAAACACTTGTGCTATTACCATTATATGAACTAACGTGCTATGTGATATTGGTGTGGTTTGTGGATAGTTTACATATACGTTTGCTCATATTTGGTTTATGCACATTTTTATTAAATTAATCAACATATTAATTCTTTCAAATGTTTAAACGGGATTCACTCACCAACTTTTGTTGACCCAAATCTCTATTTTTACACATGATACAGGTGATCAGGTTGAAGCAAGAAAAGCATTGGACTTGGGCCTTAGAAGATAAATAAAACGTTATTTGAATGTAATGTTTATAACGTTTGGTGTTTGTATGGATTATGTTTTGGTTAGATTATTTCTTTTTAATTTGAAATAATAAATATGAAACTTTTATAATAGTAAATGTCATGAGCTTTGATGAAAGCCCAATCATGCCCCGACTACTGTATCCGCTGCGGGTCAGGGTGTGACATTGGCGGTGTAGTTCAAGTACAAGCCAAGATCCACCACAATCTAGCTCCGCAATCTCATGGGTAAAATCATTAATGCCTCAGCAAACGGCCATGATTACCGCTAATCAATAGGCGTGCATGGCAAATCAAAATCAAAGCATTCAGACTCTTTTCATTAGCGAGAGTGAAACTGGAAGTAACAACCGTCCACCAAAGTTGAATCATATGAACGAATATCCCTCTTGGAAAAGTCATTTTCATACGTATGTTCTTTGTCAAAATACGGAGTTATGGACATGTTTTACTACACCATACAAGGAATCTCTCGAAGAAGCAGGATCAAATCCAACCTCTTTAGCCAACTTAGATGAAAATGAAAAAAAGGCGTGTGATTTGGAGAAGAAGGCATTTGCTATTCTTACACAAGCACTTCATAAAGATATTATCATCAATTTATGTATTGCACCACAACCAAGAATTTGTGCGATACTTTGGAAGCAAGAGGGGAAGGAAATGCTGCAACAAGAAATATACGGCATGATCTTCTGAAGAAAGAGTTTGAAGGATTTCTGTTCATGGAGAATGAGACACTGAGCGACATGACAACTCGTTTCTATCATCTGCTTAGTGAAATGTACTCGTACAAGGTGAACGCATCTCCACAAGAGATTGTGATGCGTTTTGTTGATGCCTTACCACCTAAGTGGAGTCAATTCATTGACTTGCTAAAGCATACAGGTGTTTTGGATGTGATTAGCATTTATGAGTTTGTTCAAAAGCTTGAGAACAAGAATGAAGAAGAAATACGAAAAGAGAAAAGAGTTCTAGTTCCACAAAACCCTGAAATATATTTTGGAGGTATTAACAGAGGTGTTAGTACAACTCAGCAACCGAAACTCCAAACAACATTTGTGTCAAATATTAATCCTTTTCTACCACCACCACTTCATACAGATCAATCTGCTGGTTCAGGTGCTCAAACCTATGGCCAAACATTTGATCCAAAAGCCTTTCTTCCTCAACCACAAGTTGTTACACCTCAAATTCAACAACAAGCTTTCTATGGTAACAACTTTCAATCTTCAAATCCTAATGCCATCAGACTTGATACTTCACATCTTTCCAAGGTCAGTGTGGAAGTTGCTCGGGAACACATGGAACTTCTAAACACTATGGTTAGTGCGTATTGTGGATTAGTCGCAGGTCAAATTGGAAACATTAGTTTGACTAATGAGGACTATCAACAAATAGACAGGGAGGAAATGGAGTTGCTGGATATTAAATGGGCATTTGCTAGTGCGGTTAGAAGAGTGAAAGATTACATGAGTAGAACTGGAAGAACAAGTTTGGAAAGCAAGAAAGACACAAAGTATGGCTTTGATAAGGATGTTGTTACTTGCTTCAACTATGGTGAGAAAGGTAATATCAAACGTGAATATACTCGACCTAGCAAGCAAGGAAATCACAACCCTTTCTGAAATCAACCAAATTCATCCAACACAACTCAAGTTAACAATTAACGGAGTATAGTAGCTGTTAACAACTCAAACAACTCCAACCAGTCTGGGCCTTCAAACAACACAAGCAGAGCTTTAGTAGTGCAAGCAGATGAAGGATGTGATTGGTCAGTTCAGTTGGGAAATGAGAATCAAGGAGGAACTGCTTGTTATGCTAAGATAATCAATCATATCATGTTCACAGTATTGACTCTTCTGATGATGATGATGATGATAATTCTGGGTATAATGGGAGTTCTGACGAGGAAAGCTCAAGTGTGGGTGGTTATGGATCAGATTCGGATGTCATGGAAAAGATTAATACCGAGGTCGATGAGTTGCTCAAAGAAGCAGAGAAGCTGAAAAGTCAAAAGTCTGGGTTGATAAAGAAAGCAGAAGTTGCATAACAGGAAATGGAAAAAATCTTTGCCAATGATGGATCTTTTTTCTCATTATACTGCTTTTATGGCTAATGTTACAATCCGACTCTCCTAGGATATGCAATGATTATGCTGATTTTAAACCTAAACTTGAAACAATTAACAGTCACAATAAAAGTTTAGTAGTTGAACTCTCTAAATGCAAAGAGGCAAATATGGCTTTAACTCGAAATGAAAAAAAATTCAAATATGTAATTGATACTCTTAAGAAAAGTGTGTCTGAGTTAACAAAAACAGTTTTGCACAAGCAAACTGGTATTAATAACTACATTAATATCCTTGAAAAAACGAAAAAGGAGTTAGCCATTGCCAAATGCGAGCATAATGCAATTAAGCTAAAATTGGAGAGTTATTCTAACTCCCGATATATGCTTGATCACATCATTGATGTTAAAAATCTTAAGGGAGATGTATAATGCATTGGGTATAAGTCATGTCCACCACCGTTGAAATACAATTATACCAAATTGCCTGACGAGGAGGAAATGCCACGTTTTGAACCATATGTGCCTCTTAATCCCAAAGAGTTTGCAGCAGGGTTAGGGTTTAAACTGGACAATTCCTCAGAGGAATCTAGAAAGACAGAGAACTTGTCATCTGTTGTTGAACAAAGTCCACCTATAATAAAGGAGGATGATTCGTCAGATGATGAGTCAGACAAGATTAATCAGGACCAATCTCTTGAAAAAGGGAAAGGGGTAGAAATTTCAATTGACAATCATATCTTATGTGATCCTACTACTCCCGTTGTGTAATCCGTTACAAAACAAGAGATTGATCCTATCAAATCTGTCAAGACACTTGTCTCTACGTTTAAGAGCGACAATGTGTTGTATACTTTGATTGGTGATGAGCAAATTTTCTTGTAACAAGGATTTTCCGATCAAAAATGTTAACGCAACTTCAATTGATCAAGTTTTCAAAAATTCAACAACCATAATTTTGGGAAAGAAAAGTCCAACCAAATCACAACCATCAATCGCTTCTAAAAGTAGACAATAAGAAAAGCGAGTTGAAAAACCTAAGGTGTCACAACCAAAGGGTGAAGCTAAAGGAGCTCAAAACAAGAAAAAGGGAAAGAATGTTAACTTCATAGCCTCAAATGATACTGATAAAATCTTAGGGGTACATATGTTTGATGAAGTCTCTACAAGAAAAGAGGATGCCCTTTCCATGGGCACCAATTCTTAGAAAACTACATCTCTACAGGAGAAGAATGAGCCCTTAATAAACGTAACAAGTGTTTTTAAAGGGCTTACAAAACTTCTTCAAAACGAGAAGATGCCACCCTTCTCGAAGAACAAAAAACCTAAATGGTAAGAATACCCTACTAACGAGTCAAACAGGATCATTAGGCAGACGTGCCGGACGATCTTACAATAGAATGAACATGTACATAGGCATACAGGCATGCCGCCTTAGTCAAAAGAAGGCAAAGCCGGGCCGTGGGACTAGGACTAAGTTAACTACGTCCAAAAACGCCGAAGCATGCATATGAAAACCCAAGTGGCCTAGACGCCATTGGACAAAAGGCCCACCAAAAGCTTTAACAACTCAAACGAGTTACAAAGCGGGCCTATGCAAAGATTTAACAACTCAAGCAAGTTATGAAGCAAACTTATACAAAGCTTTAACAACTCAAGCAAGTTATAAAGCAAACTTATACAAAGCCTTAAACGAGTTACAATGCGACCATGGCAAGCTTTAACAACTTAAACGAGTTACAAAATGGGCCTATGCAAAGCTTTAACAACTTAAAAAAGTTACAAAGCCACCCATAGAAAGCTTTAACGGCTTAAACAAGTTACAAAGCAAATTCATGAAAAAGCTTTAACAACTTAAGCAAGATAAAAATATTCCTCGGAGGGACGCCAAACAAAAAGTATAACACGGTTAACAAGTCATTCTAGTTGAAGCTCTTATAGAAATTACTCTTGAACGAGTACCTCGATTGAAATGCCCTCGAGAAGGACATTGGAAAACAATTTAAATAGCGTAAACGCTATAAAAAGAGTACTCTCGAACGAGTACAATGGTTAAAGTGCCTTCAAGAAGGCATAGATTGAAGTAAGGTATTGCTACCCTTCTTGAGGTGTCACCTTGCTCTTTTGAATGCTAAATGCAACGTCAACCTATGGACAAAAAAATAGATTAGTTTGGCATAACATGCCTTCGACTATATTTACCTGACTTGTATGGGTGACAATTAAAAGGCCGAAAGCAACCCGCCTGGATTTTCAAGTATTAGAATAATACACCCATACATAAGTGAATGGGTTTGGACTAGGGATGAAATGTCGACGACGGTCCCCGATTGGGCTCCTCGACTGGGCTCACTCCTCTGAAATGGTAACTGGGTCTGAGCCTATTTAGATTTTCCCCACATGCTCGGTAGGTCCATGTGGGTCTGATTCTAGAAACCCACTCTTGGACCAACTCATTAGGGTTAAGGCCCAAGAGCCCCCACTATAAAAGGAAAGTTCATCTTCTTGAACAAGCAGGTTATCTTCCTCCCCATTCTCTCTAACAACTCATGCTTTCTTTCTATCTCTCTAAACTATACTTACATTTGCACATATAATCATCATCACGGCTGATATGATACTGACTTGAGAGTCGGAGTGCCTTCGGGGTAAACTCTCTCGGGCTCTTTAACTAAATTTTCATGTGGCCGCAGCCCAAGACTCGACATCCCGCAAGAGAACCGTCACCACGACGATGAGAGAAAAAATCTAAACTGGACCTATCGAGTTCAAGGCTAGTAACGCTTTGCTGTTTTGGCCATGGATTCGACATATTCAAATAAGCTATAGTGAGTAGTGACGTTCTTAGTTATGCATCAGAAGGTTACATAACGTCATTGGTTTGACGTATCAAATTATTTTATTACTTTTGTTATTATTGACAATACCATATTCCAGTTTTCAAAAGAAATTTAATTGTTTTAAATATGTGATAACAATGATTATTAAAAAAACGGCCAATAAAAAAATTCTTTTATTAAAGAGGCTATGGATAACACCAAAATTATATCATAATGCTGGTAATGTATTTTGAAGTATGAATGCGTTTACTAGAATTTAAAAATGGCTTTTGGGTTTCTTGGTATTTGAAAATAAATTAATAATCCATGGCCTTTGATTTGAATTATTTAAATATAATAAAAAATGTAGTAATTCTGGATTGAGGATTTTGTTCAAGTCTTAACAATTATCGTTTACAATTAATCAAATTTGTATATTATTAATTGATATATACATTTCTTGGCATAAATGTCGAAATTTGCATTACAATATCTCAAAGAACATTCTTTGCTCTTGTGGTGGCAGAACGACTGTCAAGTGGCAGCCGGCGGTTTGGTTTCCTGAGGGAACTTCCACGTCAAATTCTGAAGTCAGCGTGGGTCCGGTTAAGACAACATAATTTGATCGGAGTGAGGCAACAGGGCTCTTCAATTTGAAGAGTGCGGTAGCCTAATACAAGAAAGTTGCCGTTCCCAAAAAAAATTAATCTTAAATCCGTTTAGGTCTAATAGTATTGGAATCATAGCAAATTAAAAAGCATTTGGCCAAAATACCCATGTCAACCCTTAATATAATCTTCTATACCATTTTGACATATAAGTTACAAATTATCCTGTATAAGTATCGTGTTAAAAAATCAAAGGCATAATAAAATCTAGAAATTCTTAATAATTGATTTTGTCCATTTAGGCCCAAAAGAATTTAATAAAGAAAAATGTTACGAGGAGCGAAGAGTTGGTATAGACATTTTCATTTGGCCCCTTTTCTCTATTAGAATTTTAGGTTGAGTCTTTTAGTTTGATTTGAATTGTTCTATATTTTGTGTATAAATTTGAATCTTGATGATCACCTACCTAAAATGTTGGACATGGCTAGGTAATAACTATTTAATTAAGTAGATAGTTGGTTAGTTAGTAGAGTACCTGAGAAATTTCATTTTTGTGATTAAACAATTTAATGATATATTCGTGATTTTTCTTCTTTTAACCTTGTATATTAAATATTGGATACTTTTCCAAAATATTGGTAATAAATTAAAAATTTAGATTGGATTTTGCTCTTTCAGGTTAGATAAATATAATCGGTTTACTCTAAAAGATTAAAAATAAAAGTTTCATGAGTTGTTTCATTTTATTAAGACAAAAAACAAGTGATATCGTTTCCTTTGTTAAGTCTAACAAATGTGTTTGTCATGTGATAGTTATTCTAGTCATTTTCTGTAGCCGCAATCAAAACTTCGTTCCATCATCTTCATTCTAACACATGTGTTTGTCATGTGATAGGTATTCTAGTCGTATTCTGTAGCCGCAATCAAAACTTCATTCCATCATCTTCATTCCTCATGTTCTGGATCCTACTTATCATTTCCCTTTTTGATTCAACTTACCCTAATCATGTAACACCCCAAATTCGAAGTACTAACTAATATGAATTAGAAATAAATTGCTAGCTATTAATATTGTAAGTGCCAAACCCGAGGGGCCAAAAGTGACTAAGTGGAAAGTTGAAATAATAAAAACAAAAATTAAACACAAACACACATATCAGATGTATGTGTGTGTGTCGACCAAGCCAAGGGAAAACAAGGAGAAACCCTTGTTATCAAAAAATCAGCCAAATCAAAAGGGGATTTAAGCTTGAATTCATGCATGTGTTAAGAACTTTGTTCACATAAGTTTCCTAACATCAAGTAAGTTTAATTTCATGATTTAATGGTTTTTGATAAGTGGGTTATGTATAATCCATAAAGATACTATGAAATTGAACATGAATGTTGGTTCATAACAATGTGTAGGAGTTGTAATGTGCTTGATTTTGACTATATTGATGATTTAGAATAAAACCCATTTGTAAATGAAGAATGAGTGTTTAAATTAGAGTAATATTGAAGTTGTAGTAGTGTTATGGAAAGCATTTTGATAGATAATTTGATATGAAACATAAGATATATGGTTATGATAATGATTGGTGAGGAATGAGTAGTTATGTTAATCCATAAATGAACTAGGAAGAATGTGCTTAAGTTACTAGTAAGTCATGCTTAATTGATGGTATGCACACCACATGTTTAATTAAATGCCTTGAATTGAAGTAGTTGGGTTTTAATGCTAAACTTGTTAAATTTATGAATTAGTATGGAAATGTGATTATATGCGGTTAATTAACGATATAATAGAAAGTCGAAGTATGTTTATGTAATGAATATTATAGAAGCTAAAGATGTGATGTTGCACCTTATAGGAGTGGAATTCTTAGGTCATGTGATTGATGAGAAAGGAATTTCAGTAGATCCGTCTAAAGTAGAAGGCGTCATTAATTGGTTGCCTCTGAAAAATGTTAATGAAGTAAGAAGTTTCCTAGGCTTAGCTGGTTATTATAGGAGATTTATTCAAACTTTCTCTAAAATAGCCTTGCCTATAACCAGATTGACCAAGAAGGAAGAAAAATTTTTATGGGGTGTTGAACAAGAGAAAACCTTCCTTATGCTAAAGGAAAAACTGTCAAGTTCTCTGGTCTTAACTTTACAAGAAGGAACAGAAGAATTAGTGGTATACACGGATGCCTCGCATCAAGGGTTGGGATGTGTCTTGATGCAACGAGGCAAGGTCATTGCCTATGCTTCAAGACAACTTAACAGCACGAAGGCAATTATCCGACACATGATTTAGAGCTGGCAGCTGTAGTTTTTGCTTTGGAGATTTGGAGACACTACTTGTACGGAACGAAATGTACCATCTACTCAGATCACAAGAGTCTCAAATACTTCTTCGAACAAAAAGACCTTAATATGAGACAACGAAGGTGGCTAGAATTGATAAAAGACTATGATTGCGACATTCTTTACCATCCAGTTAAAGCCAATGTCGTAGCAGACGCTTTAAGTCGAAAGGAGTATCCGCCGCCTATTCGAGTAAAGTCGATGAGAATGATAGTCACACCTAACCTTATCGAAGCAATAAAGGAAGCCCAAGTTAAGTCATTGAATACGAATGATCCATAAAGAGAAAGGACGAAGGGGTTTGTCGACAAGCTTGAAACAAATGCAAGTGGAACTAAGACAAGGTATGGTCAGACATGGATACCACGCTATTGTGATATAAAGATTTTATTACTAGAAGAAGCGCACAAATCCCGCTACTCGGTTCATCTTGGAGCCACCAAAATGTATCGGGATTTGAAGGAGAATTATTGGTGGATGAGAATGAAACGCGACATTGTCAAGTACGTATCCAAATGTTTAACATGTTCTCAAGTGAAATCGGAACATCAGAAGCCGTATAGGAAACTACAACCGTTGGAAATTCTAGTATGGAAGTGGGAAAATGTGACCATTGATTTGATAACTAAACTTCCCAAGACAAAAAGGGGTCACGATGCCATTTGGGTCGTTGTCGATCATCTCACGAAGAGTGCTCATTTCTTACCAATACGAGAGGCTTACTCTACAGAAAGAATGGCTGAAATATTTGTGCATGAAATAGTTTCCCGTCACAAAGTACCTGTATCTATCGTCTCGGATCGAGACACCAAAATTACTTCCCGTTATTGGAAAAGATTCCATGAAGATATGGGCACCAAACTGCACTTGAGTACCGCATACCATCCTCAAACGGATGGTCAATCAGAAAGAACCATACAGACCTTAGTTGATATGTTAAGAGCATGTGTCTTGGATTTCGGGGAAACTAGGATGACCACTTGCCACTAGTAGAATTTTCGTATAACAATAGCTACCAAAGTAGTATTAATGTAACGCCTCGCGTTTCCGTAAAATTTTATTTTAAGAAATACGCGTCGTACCACTAAATTATTTATTTGTCCGTTTTTTATCATTGTTATTATTATGTATTTATTCATTATTTTTATAAATAATAATAATAATAATAATAATAATAATAATAATAATAATAATAACAATAACAATAACAATAATAATAATAATAACAATAATAATAATAATAATAATAATAATAATAATAATAAACAAAATAAATTCGACAGTTTTATGAAACTTGTACTTGAAATCAGATCTCGTCGGTCGTTCGGGCCACTCAAAAACGTTAGAACGGGTTAACGGGCCTTGGCCCAACACACCACCTAAACCTAGCTAAACCCTAAACCTAATTAAACTATATACACACACACTTCAGCCGCATACACTCACACACACTACAGCCACAAACCCTCACACCACTCAGCTCTCTCTCTCCCCGTTTCCGGTGCCGGCGAAGCCGGTGGAAACCGGCGAGACCCCCCTCCTCGCGACACACCTCCACTTCCACCCTCGGGCCTCCTCCCTCTCTGCGATGGTGCCGCCGGCCACCAATCAGGTGGCGGCGCAACAGGGACGACGGCAGCGGCGGCAGTTTAGCGGCGGTGGGATAGCAACGACGGCAGAGGCCTGCAACAATGGGTGCTCGCAATCGGTTTGTTCAAGTCGGGTCCGCTTCGTCTGCGGTTGCGGCGGATTGCGACGATTCAGGTGTTTAGCGGCGGCAGCGTGCCGTTTGAGATTCAGGCAGTCCCGATTCAGCTCAGGCCTGTCATTTCCGTTATCCTTCTGGTTTTGACTCGGGTTAAGCTAGCGTCGGTCAGGTCAGTTTTGGTTCAAATGGTTTTCGATTCAGTTTTTATTCACACTCGATTAATGGTTTCAGGTGGTTTAGTGACAGGTTGGGCTCGGGTATGTTCAATCTTGATTTCGGTTCAACCTGGTTCCGGTATGGTTCAAGTTTCGGTTTTGCTTCGGGTTTTCAGGTCAAATCCTCGTGATCGGTTCCGCGGGTTCAAGAGTGGTTCGTTTTGATTCGGGGTATAATTCGATTCCAGTTCAGATTCGGCTCATGTTTAGTTCAAGTCAGGTGACGGTCCCCGGTCAGAGCTGGTCAACAGGGGTTTCCTCTCGGATTTGTTTCAAGTTTCATTTTCGGTTCGGTCAAACTCAGTCATCACACGACTCGGTATAATGACGCCTATATTAATTATATTATTTTGCAATTATTTATTGTTTTAATCATGTAACCGAACTATATATAATTTGTAAACATAATTAGGGTATGTAAATATATAATTATATTGTTTCGAGAAAATTGTTGAGTTTTTGAAAACATTTAATCGACACCTTGTTGTTGTCGGGATCGTCCAAAAACAGGGGAAACTCTGCCCGTTTTTCGTAAAATCCGTAAGATCAAAATTCATTAACTTATATAAAACAAAACCCCTCGAATTTAATTAATTTTTATAAATATATAAATATATATTCATATTATTAGCGCTTCGAGAACCTCTAATGTTTATATACTTTCGTTATCCATGTATGACGACCTCGGAGTTGCATTACCAAACTCTTCACTCCTCGCGGGATTTCCAAGGAATGCGTTGCGAAATTGTGAGCATACTCGACCCCTTTTTACACTTTAACGCATTTTGAGTTGCAACATGTATAAATTACAAAATTTATTTTTAACAAGATTAAATGTGTTCCCAATACCAAACGGGTTATCAATTACGCTTATGTGAATTATATGTGTTAGATTAAACTCGTTTATACATGCTACTTGTTACGTTTGAGTTGTTTATGCTTATTAGTTTTAAATTGTATTCTCACGACATTGTTATGATTATGTTACTATGCATGCTAGTTAAGGAATTCAATTATATGCTATTATTATGTGAGAGTCGTCTACATATATATGCGATTCAGCTTTATTATACTCCCATCATGATTGAAATAAACTCTTACACTTAAATTTTATTTTCAAACTTGTATGCTCCCAATACTTTTGTATTGATCTACGCTTTTAATACATGTTGCAGGAAAGCTGATGATGCAAGAAATCTAGTAGGATTGCTTAGATACACGCGTAGATTAACTTATCTATTTTGATGTTATGTCGTTTTGAAACAATTGTTGACTTTTATTTGGGAACTTTTGTATGACAATTTAGTCTTGAATGAAATTTGAATTTAATCTATATTGTCACATAGCGTTATGAAGTTTTGAGCAATTTGTTCGTCTCATCCCGATGTTTCCGCCATCTGTTGGGGTGTGACAGATTGGTATCAGAGCCATAACTATAGGGAATTAGGTAGAATTGTCTGTAACATCCGTCAAAAACGGATTTTACCAAACCCGCTCCGTTTATTAACCGAACAATCAGTTTAAAATTTCGTGGCGTATTTAATGCCCAAATTAATTTTAAACGACACATAATTAATTATTATATTGGAATATATAATTTGTTTTTGAAAAATTGTTAAAAATAATGAAATAAAAATTAAATGTTTCTGCCGGGTTTCGAACCCGGGTCAGTCAACCGGTCCAGCAAAGTCTTACCGCACACACACTCAACCACTGCGCCACTAGTGTTCTTTGTTAATTATTAGAATCAATTAATTCATATCATGATTCTCGAATTCAAAACCGGCGCCCAAATTGCAGTCGTCGAAAATCCCGGCGATCTCGCGAGATTGGACGGTTTCTTCAAGTCTTAACGTAAACATTTAAACCCACATCGGTTATAACCGACGCCTGAACCCGCGACACAAGCTATAACCGCCGGAAAACGTAATGACTTTGAATCAAGTCGGAAATCGGACCAAATTCATCGACGACTTGCCTTATAAATACCCCCTCAAACCTCTGCAAGCTTTTTCGCTCAAAACCGCACCTGTACC
The DNA here is from genome assembly GCA_947069175.1 of Scalesia atractyloides. Classification (NCBI taxonomy): domain Eukaryota; kingdom Viridiplantae; phylum Streptophyta; class Magnoliopsida; order Asterales; family Asteraceae; genus Scalesia; species Scalesia atractyloides. The sequence continues at coordinate 4,786,554 of CAMTDV010000002.1, read as the reverse complement.
CGACGTAATTCCACTCGCCAGGAAAATTTCTGCACATCGCCGGAAAACCGAACCCTCCACTTCTGAGCCTTACTAAACCCCCTGAGCTTATACCGAAGTCACCCACATCCTTTTCAAGCTTGCTGAAGACTCTCTGCCGCAAGACACACGACGCCGGAATCTTTTGCTGTCACCGGAGTTTCGCCGGAGAAACAGAGGAGTCCAGTCGGTATACTTTACGTCTAATTTTTCTTTCTTTTTATTTATATCTCACCTGTAATTAACTGAAACACGCTAACGAACATGATTAAAACTTCGAACCAGTCAGTCATCGTTTCTGGTTAAAACTGACGAAGAAGACGAAGTTTCGGTAACATATAAGTATAATTAAAATCAAGTTATAACTCGGGTTAGACACACAGTCCAGCGGTGGACTGTGTGCACAATAAACACGTAAACGTCTCGAGTTCGAATCTTGTCCCACGCATGCTTGCCTTAATAAAAATGTCTTTTTTTTGTTAACCGAACCGGAGTCACCGCTGTACATGTTAAGTTTAATAATAACCGGAATAATAACCAAGTTAGACACACAGTCCAGTGGTGGGCTGTGTGTATGTTTAATCACAGGACACGAGTTCGAGTCCGGACTACCGCACCGGTCCGAACAATTATCAAACTTTTTATTTAAGTCATAAATGAAAATACTTAGTTTGTATTTAAGTATAATAAAAATCAGTTTATTTAACAAGTTGGACACACAGTCCAGCGGTGGACTGTGTGTTAACATAAACCACAGGTCCCGGGTTCGAGACCTGTGGAGCGCACCGAGTCACTGATTAAAACCTTTTTAGAAATAAGTTGATTTTCGGATTAATCTAATTAATATATAAATATAATTAAAAACAGAAATATTTCGGGTTAGACACGTAGCTCAGTTGGTAGAGCTGCGTGCACGCGTACGGGAGGTCTCGGGTTCGAGCCTCACTCAGCGCACACTTACACGCATACGAACCGGTCAAACAGTCAAGGTCAACGGGCAACGGTCAACGGTCAAAAAAGTCAACTTTTTTTATTATTTTTATTTATTTATTTTAATTAAAAATCAATTAAAAGTACTTAAAAATAACATTTTTAAGGTTAGAAAATAGCCTTAAACTCACAAAAATACACCCAACAATCCTACTAAAATGGATTAATAAAATCCGTTTACTTACCGAAACACTATGCCATTATCTAGGTTAATTTCACTCGTGGTTAAAACCACTTTGCGTGCATTCAACATCATCAACCGAACGCACCCACTGTGAGTGAATCTTACAACTCCCCTTTTTAATTACACGTTTTGGGGTGTGTCATGTGTCACAAAATAATTAACTCGTTTATTTAAACTTGTGCCATACCATATCGTGATCTAAACTTAGATTGTTTATATTGTTGTGATTATGTATTTCATTTTGTCAACTTATATGAAATTCATTCATTAAGCCCACCAGTTCCTTGTGGGAGACGAGTTGAGCAACGCGTGCCTCTAAACGATCCATTATTGTTCATGTGTGTATTGTTTAATATTAAATTGATTGATGAATAAGTTTACATCTATTTTTACTCATGTGTGGTTGTGCACTTTATTTCATAATCAATTAAATAAACTTGTTCAAATGTTTTCCATAGGATTCACTCGCCAACTTTTTGTTGATACAAAAACCCTTTTTACACATGATACAGGTGAACAGGATGAAGCAAGGAAAACATAGGAAATGCCTTAGAAGAAAACAAAGAAGCTTAGATTGATATCTAGGACATGTTGTAATATTGATTGTAATTTTCCATTAAAGTGTATTAATGAATATGAAACGTTAAAATAAATGTCATGAGCTTTGATGATAACCCAATCATGCCCCGATCACCTTTTCCGCTGCGGGTCGGGGTGTGACATTGTCATGTTCGACCTAGTCTATAGTTTAAGTACCATACTCTTGACCATTTGTGATACTTGTCTAAATTGTTATTCTTTCGATCATGTTTCTCCCCATTTTGATCCTAAAACTTACAATATGTCTTTCCTAAGACATGAAACACAACACACGATTTTGAGTATATTCTCGTTCCACAATCGAAATAACTCATCAATACAGGGTGATTCCCGCCATTGGTGACGAGTTTCAATCCGCTCTACATGTTATTTTGTGCGAAATTCACCATCAAGTCAGGAGTGATATCCATATCTTGATGGGAGTTTCATTTCATAATCTAGTGGATCCTTATTGACTACTCGAGATTATATCTTGATACGTTCAATAACCACAATTTGGGGACGAAATTGTCAAGCCAGGATTGACATCCACACCTTGACTGGTTCCGCTCCTCAATTTTCAATCCCGCCAAAGTTTCTTATTTTTCGATCAAATTAGGGACATGTACTAACTGGAAGGGTAAAGTACCGTTAATCGCTTGGCGACGAGAGTATTATACCTATTAGGCCAAATCTTGTCTCCCTAATTCGAAAGAACTTACGAGTCACTTTGGAATAGTCAAAGTTTCTAAAACTGAAACACTCCAACATTTTAACAAGCCTCTCTTTTATGCTATCTTACATTTTATGCTATATAATTCTTATTCCTTCATTTTTTTTGAATGTCACACTATACTAAAATCAAATTATGCACGACAAACTTCGCATTTATACTAAATCTATTACGCAACGATTCTATAGGTGCATACTAAACATCATACTTGATTTGGGATTACTGGAATATTATATGTGATAAACTCGTAATAAAACCACACCTTAACATGTATAGCACTATGCGTAGTGCTATAGGAGTAGCGCACCGCCCTTGAGACTTGGGGTCATGTTAAGTAAACTATTTCATACTAAGTAAACTATTTTACAATATGTTTCAACAATATTGACTAGTCAACATTGCGTACACGATGGTTTGACTTGTTTATTCACATGTTTATGTGGTAGACTCGTCATTAACTTTGATCAAGCCACACCTTAAAATGTATAGCGCTTGTGTAGCGCTATAGGAGTGACGCCCGCCCGTATTCTTGGGTCATGTTAAGTAAACTATTTTACACCCTCTTCGTTTTAACGATGATGGGTAGTCTACATTGCGGTACACGATGGTTTGACCTGTTTATTCACATGCCAGTAATCCGTTAATCTTGGTTAAACTAAAATATATCATCCGTATTGTACACGAATGTGCGAATATGCACACTTACACTTATACTCATACTTATACAGTATACTCTCTCATACTTAAATGCAATTATACTTATATACTTAAGACTCTATATATGCTATCATTCTCACTTGTAATACGTTAATAAACCCTAATCGTGACACAAAACGTAACATGAAATCGATTAGCAAAACGGATGCAATATGATACGAACATGGTGGATATGACGTTGGTACTTTCTATATATAAGTGTTAGTACCACATTACCAAACTTTCGTAAAACGTGCTGTGAGAAATTCGGTGTTTCACTACTATGTTTAATGCAAACTTTAATCACTCACAACCTATTTCGCGATTATACCCATACATGCTTCAAAATGCCCTATTATTCTAAAGTCTCCCTCTTAAATAAATTTCGGGACGAAATTTCCTAAAGTAGGGAGACTGTGACACCTCGCGTTTCCGTAAAATTTTATTTTAAGAAATACACGTCGTACCACTAAATTATTTATTTGTTCATTTTTTATCATTGTTATTATTATATATTTATTCATTATTTTTATAAATAATAATAATAACAATAATAATAATAATAATAATAAACAAAATAAATTCGACAGTTTTATGTGTCACACCCCGACCCGCAGCGAAATAAAAGTCGGGGCATAATTGGGTTATCACCAAAGCTCATGATATTTACTAAGATGTTTCATATTTATTAAATTCAAATTACAAACTTAAATATCCAAAACAAATTCATACAATTACAAAGGAAAATGAAACTATATTCCAAAGCATAAGCTTGTTTATTCTTCTAGGCCATCCTAAGTGTTTCCTGTCTCGGCTGGATCACCTGTATCATGTGTAAAAACAGGGGAGATTTTGGGTCAACAAAAGTTGGCGAGTGAACCTTGATAAAACATTGTGGACTAATTTCTTGTTTTATTTATTAAAGAAAAGTCGTGCATTAATCACATGTGAGCAAACATATATATATATATAAACAATCACAAACCACTTTGGATGAGTATATGACATGAATGATGATGCATTTGAGATCAAGGCTCAATCAAACGGAGCCGATCTAATGAGGCTCCTGATGCTCAACCCGTATCCCATGGGAAACTGATGGGCCTAATGAAATTCGTGCACTGAAATGATAAAATTCAATCTACATATAATTCACACAACAATTGGTACACATTTGATCACGGATATGATGTATGCACAAGTGTTTAAATAAAATAAAAGAATAGTACGACACATGATACACCCCAAAACATGATTAAAACGGGGAATTGGTAGAGATTCACTCACAGTGGATGCGTTTCTTGATGACGATGAATGCGCACGAATATTATGATTCAACCGACGAGGGAAAACTAACCTAAATAATAACGACATGATTCGATTAAATAAATAAATTTTATTTGAGATTATTATTTTTAATTAGTGTTCTTTAATGAGATTTTTAGATTTATTTTTGTGAGTTTAATGCAAATTTTTAACTTTAAAAACCTTATTTTTAAGTATTTTTAAATAATTTTTCAATTAAATAAATAAACAAAAATAAATAAAAATGGGTTGACTTTGTCAGGTTTGACCGGGTCTGACCGGTCAGACTGTATGTATTCCAGGCGGTGAGTGAGGTTCGAACTCGAGACCTCTCGTATACGTTCACGCAGCTCTACCAACTGAGCTACGTGTCTAACCCGAAATATTCTCTGTTTTAATTATATATATATATTAACTAACTTTAACCTTATTTAGTTTTTATTAAAAATGATTTAATATGGCCGAACCGGTTACAGAAACCCGGAATCGAACTCGGGACCTTCGATTCGAGTGCACACAGCCCAACCAGTCGGGCTGTGTGTCTAATCTGTTTAACTACTGGATTATATTCCTCTTATATCTATACTGTGAATTGATCTGAATAGGTTTTAAAAATGTTGGTTTTATTTCAGAAAGTCGGAAACATGCGTTATAACATTCGTCGAAAAACGGGTTTTCCAAACCCGCTTCGTTTATTAATCAAATATTTAGTTTCGTCGCGTATTTAATGTTCATATTAATTTTAAACAATACATAACTAATAAACATTATTAGAATTTTAAACCATAAACAATAAAAATAAGTAAATAAAAAAAATAAATAGGGCTGCCGGGTTTCGAACCCGGGTAGCCCACAAACACAAACACACACCACACCACTCCGCCACACATTTCTTTCATGCCAAATACAGAAACAAATAACATTTAAAGTAAACCCAAAAGTCAAACTGGTAATCAGCGCGCCCAAATTCGCATTCGCCGAAAAAAAAACCGAAGATTCCGCAAATTAGGACCGTTTCCTTTGACTGAAACGCGTGAACTAATTTCGACATCGGTTATAACTGATGTCTAACTCTCAATTCAGTCGTAACCGCCGGAAAAACTTTGACCGCGAATCAAGACCAAAATTCGGACCAATACATCCTGTTCTTCCCTATAAATACCCACCCAAACTTCTGGTAACCTTTTCTCTCAGAATCGCACAATCTCTCGAAGCTTTAGCACGTCGCTGAAAATTTCAATTTCGCCGGAATCACTGAACGGAAAACCACGATTTTCTTCAGACGTACAATCATCTAAACTTCTCTTGCTATCTTTCGATTTGTAATCTAATTGCTCAATCCAGTAATCAAAACTGTTAAACAATTTCCCTCAGCCGGAATCCGCAGATCGGAGACGACGAGACTTTGCCAGAAAACCTGAAGCAAACTCGCCGTTCTGGTACACCATGTCATTTCATTTCTCTTTTCAATTCAATCAAATATAAGTTAAGATCGATTAAACAGAACAGTCGGAATTCACTGTTCTGAAATGTTAAGCGAAGAAGACGAAGTTGAACAATGTGTATAAGTTTAATTAAAACTGGATATTTAACCGGGTTAGACACACAGTCCAGCGGTGGACTGTGTCCAACATAACACGCACGTCCCGAGTTCTAATCGCATATGTTACCGACTTTCAGAAATAAAACCAATCCTTTTTAAAACCTATTCAGATCATCCTTCAACATGTATACAAATATAATATAATTCTATAGTTAAACAAGGTTAGACACACAGCCCAACTGGTTGGGCTGTGCGCACTCGAACCGAACGTCCCGAGTTCGACTCCGGGTCACTGAAGTCGGTTCGGCCATATTAAATCCTTTTTGAAATAAACTAAATAAGATATCAGTTAATTAGTATATATATATAAATTAAAACAGAGAATATTTCGGGTTAGACACGTAGCTCAGTTGGTAGAGCTGCGTGCACGTATACGAGAGGTCCCGAGTTCGAACCTCACTCAGCGCATAATTAAACCCAGTCCGACCGGTCAACGGTCAAAAAAGTCAAATTTTTATTTTTTTTTATTTATTTATTTTATTTAAAAATCAATTAAAAACACTTAAAAATAATATTTTTAAAGTTAGAAAATGTCCTTAAACTCACAAAAATAAATCTAAAAATTTCATTAAGAGCACTAATTAAAAACATTAATTCAAAATAAAATTTATTTATTTACCGGATCGTCTCGTTATTATTTAGGTTAGTTTTTCCCTCGACGGTCGAGTCCTAATATTCGTGCGCATCATCATCATCAAGAAACGCATCCACTGTGAGTGAATCTCTACCAATTCCCTGTTTTAATCATGTTTTGGGGTGTATCATGTGTCGTATAATTCTCATATTTTATTTAAACATTTGTGCTTACATCATAACCGTGATCAAATGTGTATCAAATGTGTATCAATTGTTGTGTGAATTATGTTCAGATTGGAGTTATCATTTTCAGTGCATGCATTTCATTAGGCCCATCAGCTCCCCGTGGGATACGGGTTGAGTATCAGGTGCCTCATTCGAGCGGCTCCGTTTGATTGAGCCTTGATCTCACATACATCATCATTCATGTCACTCGATCGGCGCCTTGATCTCACATACATCATCATTCATGTCATATACTCATCCAAAGTGGTTTGTGATTGTTTATTTATATATGTTTGCTCACATGTGATTATTGCACAAATTTTCCTTATTAAATAAACCAAGAAATTATTAACAATGTTTTATCAAGATTCACTCGCCAACTTTTGTTGACCCAAAATCTCCCCCGTTTTACACATGATACAGGTGATTCAGTTGAGACAAGAAACACATAGGAAGGCCTAGAAGAATAAAAAGTTTATGCTTTGGAATAATTATGTAGTTTCCTTTTATTGTAATTGTATGAATTTTGTTGGATATTTAAGTTGTAATTTGAATTTAATAAATATGAAACATTTAGTAAATATCATGAGCTTTGGTGATAACCCAATTATGCTCCGACTTTTATTCCGCTGCGGGTCGGGGTGTGACATGCGTGATTCGAACCCGGGACGTGTGTTTTATTTTTGCACACAGTCCACCGCTGGACTGTGTGTCTAACCCGGTTAAATACCCGATTTTAATTACATTAATATACAACTTAGTCTTCGTCTTCTTCACTAAGAAAACACAGAACAGTGAACCCGACTTGCTTAATCGATCAACAAACTTATACTCGTTTGAAATAGAATAGAAAAATAAATATTAAGTAATATGATATACCAAGACAGAGAGTTTTCTTCAGATTTCCGGCAAGTTTCGTCGACCCTGATTTGCGATTTCCGGCTGAATGAACTGATTTAACAGTTTTGATTATTGATTTGAGCAATTAAATTATCAATCAAGAGATAGTAAGGAGGTTTAGACAAATATACCGTCTGAAGAACAACTGCGGTTTTCTGATCAATGATTCCGGCGATATTCCAGCGAGTGCGAAAATCTCCGGCGACGTGATTTGGAAGGAATAAAGCTTCGGAAAGAGAGTGCGGTTCTGAGCGAAATGTTTACCAGGAGTTTGAGTGGGTATTTATAAGGAGGACAGGCCGATTAGGTTCGAATTAGGGGTCAAGATTCGCGGTCAATGATTTCCAACGGATTTGACTGAAATTGAGTGCCAGGCAACGGTTATAACTGATGTCGAAATCAGTTTATGCGTTTCAGTCAAGGGAAATGGCAACATTTGCGGAGTTTCGGTTTTTTTTCCGGCGATTGCGAGTTCTGGGCGCGCTGATTACCGGTTTTGATTTTCGGTTTTTACTATAAGTTTTATTTGTTTCAGTACATAACACAAATGATGTGTGTGGCGGAGTGGTGTGGTGTGTGTGTGTCTTTGCGGGAGACCCGGGTTCGAGACCCGGCGACTCTATTTATTATTTTTAAGTTTATTTCACTTATTATTATTGTTTATTAATTATGGTTTTTAACTTCTATAATATTTATTAATTATGAGATGTTTAAAAATAATCGGCACAATCAATACGCAACGAACTTTTAACCGAATGCTTGATTATTAAACGAAGCGGGTTTTGAACCCGTTTTTCATAAATGTTACATTATGAAACTCGTACTTAAAATCAGATCTCGTCGGTACGTTCGGGCCACTCAAAAACGTTAGAACGGGTTAACGGGCCTTGGCCCAACACACCACCTAAACCTAGCTAAACCCTAAACCTAATTAAAACTATATACACACACACTTCAGCCGCATACACTCACACACACTGTAGCCACAAACCCTCACACCACTCAGCTCTCTCTTTCCCCGTTTCCGGTGCCGGCGAAGCCGGTGGAAACCGGCGAGACCCCCCTCCTCGCGACACACCTCCACTTCCACCCTCGGGCCTCCTCCCTCTCTGCGATGGTGCCGCCGGCCACCAATCAGGTGGCGGCGCAACAGGGACGATGGCAGCTACGGCAGTTTAGCGGCGGTGGTATAGCAACGACGGCCGAGGCCTACAACAATGGGTGCTAGCAGTCGGTTTGTTCAAGTCGGGTCCATTTTGTCTGCGGTTGCGGCGGATTGCGACGATTCAGGCGGCGTTTAGCAGCGGCAGCGTGGCGTTTGGGATTCAGGCAGTCCCGGTTCAGCTCAGGTCCGTCATTTCCGTTATCCGTTCTGGTTTTGACTCGGGTTCAGCTAGCGTCGGTCAGGTCAGTTTTGGTTCAAGTGGTTTTCGATTCAGTTTTTATTCAGACTCGATTAATGGTTTAGGGTGGTTTAGTGACAGGTTGGGCTCGGGTATGTTCAATCTCGATTTCGGTTCAACCTGGTTCCGGTATGGTTCAAGTTTCGGTTTTGCTTCGGGTTTTCAGGTCAAATCCTCGTGATTGGTTCCGCGGGTTCAAGAGTGGTTCGTTTTGATTCGGGGTATAATTCAATTCTAGTTCAGATTCGGCTCATGTTTAGTTCAAGTCAGGTGACGGTCCCCGGTCAGAGCTGGTCAACAGGGGTTTCCGCTCGGATTTGTTTCAAGTTTTAGTTTCGGTTCGGTCAAACTCAGTCATCACACGACTCTGTAAATGACGCCTATATTAATTATATTATTTTCCAATTATTTATTGTTTTAATCATGTAACCGAACTATATATAATTTGTAAACATAATTAGGGTATGTAAATATATAATTATATTGTTTCGAGAAAATTGTTGAGTTTTTGAAAACATTTAATCGACACCTTGGTGTTGTCGGGATCGTCCAAAAACAGGGGAAACTCTGCCCGTTTTTCGTAAAATCCGTAAGATCAAAATTCGTTAACTTATATAAAACAAAACCCCTCGAATTTAATTAATTTTTATAAATATATAAATATATATTCATATTATTAGCGCTTTGACAACCTCTAATGTTTATATACTTTCGTTATACATGTATGACGACCTCGGAGTTGCATTACCATACTCTTCACTCCTCGCGGGATTTCCAAGGAATGTGTTGCGAAATTGTGAGCATACTCGACCCCTTTTTACACTTTAACGTATTTTGAGGTGCAACTTGTATAAATTACAAAATTTATTTTGAACAAGATTAAATGTGTTCCCAATACCAAACGGGTTATCAATTACGCTTATGTGAATTATATGTGTTAGATTAAACTCGTTTATACATGCTACTTGTTACGTTTGAGTTGTTTATGCTTATTAGTTTTAAATTGTATTCTCACGACATTGTTATGATTATGTTACTATGCATGCTAGTTAAGGAATTCAATTATATGCTATTATTATGTGAGAGTCGTCTACATATATATGCGATTCAGCTTTATTATACTCCCATCATGATTGAAATAAACTCTTACACTTAAATTTTATTTTCAAACTTGTATGCTCGCCAATACTTTTGTATTGATCTACGCTTTTAATACATGTTGCAGGAAAGCTGATGATGCAAGAAATCTAGTAGGATTGCTTAGATACACGCCCAGATTAACTTATCTATTTTGATGTTATGTCGTTTTGAAACAATTGTTGACTATTATTTGGGAATTTTTGTATGACAATTTAGTCTTGAATGAAATTTGAATTTAATCTATATTGTCACATAGCGTTATGAAGTTTTGAGCAATTTGTTCGTCTCATCCCGATGTTTCCGCCATCAGTTGGGGTGTGACAATTAAGATAGCACCATACGAAATGTTGTATGAAAGGAAATGTAGAACCCCTGTATGCTGGGAAGGAGTGGGACAAAGAGAGCTTGCCCCTAAGGATATAGTGGTAATGACCAATAAAAAGATTGATCTTGTACGAGCTTGATTAAAGGCAGCACATGACCGACAAAAGTCATATGCAGACAAAAGAAGGCGTCCTATTGAATTCCAAGTGGGAAATCGGGTATTGCTAAAAGTCTCCCCATGGAAGGGTGTAATTCGATTTCGTAAACGAGGGAAGTTGGGTCCTCGTTATATAGGACCGTATAAAATTTTAGCTCGTGTTGGAAAGGTAGCATATCGTCTAGAATTACCTCCATCCTTAGATGGTATTCACGACACCTTTCATGTGTCACAACTACGAAAATGCCTTACGGATGAAATGGCTCATATACCCCTCGAAGACATTATGGTAGATGAAAGAATGAATTATGTAGAAAGACCGGTAGCTATAAAAGATTCCAAAGTAAAAATCTTATGTAACAAGAAGGTCAAGCAAGTGTTAGTTAATGGCAACATAGGAAGGGAGCGGATCTTACTTGGGAACGAAATACGAAAATATTACCCAGCTTTATTCGGTACGTAACCAGGTTTCGGGACGAAACCTTCTCTAAGGAGGGTAGATTTGTAACACCCCAACTTCCAAGTACTAACTAATATGAAATAGAAATAAATTGCTAGCTATTAATATTGTAAGTGCCAAACCTGAGGGGCCAAAAGTGACTAAGTGAAAAGTTGAAATAATAAAAACAAAAATTAAACACAAACACACATATCAGATGTATGTGTGTGTGTCGACCAAGCCAAGGGAAAACAAGGAGAAACCCTTGTTATCAAAAAATCAGCCAAATCAAAAGGGGATTTAAGCTTGAATTCATGCATGTGTTAAGAACTTTGTTCACATAAGTTTCCTAACATCAAGTAAGTTTAATTTCATGATTTAATGGTTTTTGATAAGTGGGTTATGTATAATCCGTAAAGATACTATGAAATTGAACATGAATGTTGGTTCATAACAATGTGTAGGAGTTGTAATGTGCTTGATTTTGACTATATTGATGATTTAGAATAAAACCCATTTGTAAATGAAGAATGATGAAGTTTAGTTATGTTCATGTTTAAATTGGAGTAATATTGAAGTTGTAGTAGTGTTATGGAAAGCATTTTGATAGATAATTTGATATGAAACATAAGATATATGGTTATGATAATGATTGGTGAGGAATGAGTAGTTATGTTAATCCATAAATGAACTAGGAAGAATGTGCTTAAGTTACTAGTAAGTCATGCTTAATTGATGGTATGAACACCATATGTTTGATTAAATGCCTTGAATTGAGGTAGTTGGGTTTTAATACTAAAACTTGTTATATTTATGAATTAGTATGGAAATGGGATTATATGCGGTTAATTAACGATATAATCGAAAGTCGAAGGATGTTTATCTAATGAATATTGTAGAAGCTAAAGATGTGATGTTGCACCTTATTGGAGTGAAGAAAGAAGGAGATACAAGCCAACCGAAAGCACTCGAAGCACAAGATCGCGGTAAGTTCTTATGAATTCATCTACTTTGAGTAAGGTGATAATTTTATTGTGTTGATTCTAAATGAAAGTGGTAGAATAGATATAGCGAATTGTTGAAGGGAACTTAAAGTATTCATTGAAATGAGAAAGTAAGAGACATGTTTAGATCCGTTATTGACGAATGAGAATGGAAATGGATAATTGAATATTGTTCTTGGAAAAGATATGATTAATTGTCATTTGAGTTAAGGCGAACGAATTACCATTAGAATGAAATAGTCATTATGTTGACTTTAAACAAATGGGTCAACAATCCATAATAATAATGAATGTAATTTAAGTGATTGCTGATTTAACTTACTAATTATGTTTTTCATAATGTGAATGATAGGTAAATCACATTTTTTTAAATTGACGAGCTTAGAGCGAACACATCTTAATGCCCTTAACGTGCTTCTGGTTATGTTTGAACATCAAACGGGTCAAAACTCCTTTTAGACTTAAAAATGAAAAATATTGTATTTGGGTCTTTTGTAAGTACTATAAATTGATATTGTAGTTTGGTAAGTAGTTTATAATGTTATTAAGAAGGTTTTGACGATAATGAAAACGAAACTAAACATAAGGGTATTTTGGTCAAAATTCATGTTACGAAGATAATCTTTTCGGAAAAGTTTTGGCATTGTGACTTTTATGGATTTTCGGCATTTCAAATCACAATAAAAATACCCCATTCCAAAATGTCCCTCTACCGTTATAGTTACTGAAATTGTGTTACTAATAGTGTTTTAGTGGAAACCATTTTTACTCCAGCCTATTGTTCCGTACTGGGCATTTGGCTCATTTCGTAAACCTTTCTCTCCCAACAGGTTCGCAGGTTACTTTGTACGGGGCTGAGAGAGTGGATAAAACTCTAGGATGCCATCTGAACATACTAAGTAATGCTTTAGGATGCTATGCGAGGATGCTAAGTTAGACTCATATGATACAACTATATAGATGAGGAATTGGACCTTAAGACTTTGTACTGTAATTCAGACCTTTGAATTAAATGGAAGTATGCTTTCTGTCCTAGATTTCCTCTGATATTGTGACACATCAGTCCTATTCGGGTTGGGGTGGTACAATATATCTATAAAACCGAAAACAAGTTTTAAATGAGAATCACTAACTAAACCACAACCAATTGACAAGTGTATCGATCACAATTTAGTAAGTAAGTAAGTTCAGATATCGAACTGTGAACACTATGTAACATTTGTAAAAATTGGGTTTTCAAAACCCGCTCCGTTTTGTAATCGAGTATAAAGTTATAAAAGTTACATTGAATATTTATGATTATTTTGAGTTAAAACGATACATAATTAATAAATAAACTAAACTATAAAAATTATATTTGATAAAAAGTTAAAACAAAATAAATAAAAAAATTATGATGCTGCCGGGACTCGAACCCGGGTCAGCCGGTTACAACATCAAAGACTTAACGCACACACACATCACCACTCCGCCACTTGTTTGTTTTCTGTCATTTTTAGGAAACAAATAGGTTTTATGGACTAAGGTAAATCAATCGATTTTACCAATTGTAACTGAAATCGGTTATCAAACGCCCAAAGTCGATCTGGATACTCGCGATTCAGCGAGTATAACCGATAAACTGACGATTCCAATCAATGCTGCCGTGAATGTAACTTGAATTCGGAAGTGGATCGGTTTAATAACCGAAAGTTTTCAATTTTCGGATTACTTCAATCCTAGACCCTTCCGGCGACTCAAAACACTCTGCAAGACTTTCAATTTCATTTCCGCAACCTTACAGTCCACCGGAGAAGCTTAAATCAACTCGCCGGAAAAAAATCTGCAAGTCGCCGGAAAACCGGGACTCACATCCGCACGGTATTTCCTCCGACTCTTTCTGTTTCAATCATGTGATTAATCGGTCACTAACACAACTCCACCATCAGAATCGATCCTAGTCAACGTTTGTCGAAAATCTTACCTTCGCCGAAAAACTCCTGAAACTTCCGGAAACACACCGTGAACTGGTATGATCTTCCAAACTTCTGTTAAACCTTGTTTAAGTGCCTCAACTTCTTAAATAATCGAACAAAGCTGTCAATTGGTTTCAACAGCCGGAGTTCACCTTCAGAACCGACGAACCTCTGCCGGAATTCTGTGAACAACATCAATCGGTACATCTTTTTCCTCAAACTCTCTCCATTCTTTACTTTTAAATTACTTGTAATGTCTGAAAAGCGTATATGTCATGAATCGGTCATAACAGTCGGAATATGTTTTTCTGGTAAAATCAACAAAGAAGATGAAGACGCAATATAACATAAGATTAATTAAAATTGGTATTTTAAACGGGTTAGACACACAGTCCAGCGGTGGACTGTGTGCAAAATACACACGCACGTCCCGAGTTCGATTCCTGCTATACGCACTTCTCATATAATAAAATGCCTTTTTGTTTAAAAACTAAACCGGGCTAACTCAGTTAGTTGTTAAGTATAATAAAAACCGACATAATAACCAGGTTAGACACACAGCCCAGCGGTGGACTGTGTGCAACATAAACCATACGTCGCGCGTTCGAAACCCATCACTTGCACCGGTCCGTTGAATTAAAATGTTTTTGAAATTAAAAAGAATTTCGGTTAAAATGAATAAGTGTATAAATATAATTAAAAACAAGATTATTTCGGGTTAGACACGTAGCTCAGTTGGTAGAGCTGAGTGCACGCGTACGGGAGGTCTCGGTTCGAGCCTCACCCAGCGCAAACCATGTCCTGACCGAACCGGTCAACAAGTCAACAGGTCAACGGTCAACGGTCAACGCAAAATAAACAATTTTTTTTTTATATTTTTATTTATTTAATTTAATTTAAAAATCAATTAAAAATACTTAAAAATAACATTTTTAAAGATAGAAAATAGCCTTAAACTCACAAAAATATATCTAAAAATTTCATTAAAATCCTTAATAAAATCCACTCATTTAATATATTTTTCCGTTATTATTTAGGTTAGTAATCCTCGTTGTTCCGCTCATCTAATTCGTGCGCATATCACTATCTCCAATCCAACGCACCCAATGTGAGTGAATCTTTACAAATTCCCCGTTTTAATCACGTTTTGGGGTGTATCATGTGTCTTGTGATATATGTATATTATACTTAAACCATTGTGCATGCATCATATCATGAACTAGTGTATTCAGTTTGTTTCTGTTGTGTAGTTATTGTTGGATGCAAGTTTATTATTTTCAGTACATGCAATTTCATAGGCCGCCGCTCCCCATTACATTATGAGCGTTGAGCATGTACCCCATTTCATTATGAGGTTGAACCTGGCGTGCCCACATACGATCGGCTCCGTTTGATTGAGCCTTGATCGCACAGACATTTTCATTTTCAGTACATGCAATACGATCGGCTCCGTTTGATTGAGCCTTGATCGCACAGTTTCATTTATGTTATTTACATTATGATGTTGATATGTTCATGTATGCTGTCATGTGTTATTGTATGTTATAGTTGTGACTGCTATTTTGGCATTGCTTGATTATTTACATTTGCTCATCTATGATTATGCACAATTTTTCGTTGATAAACTAACAAGTAATTCATTAATAAATGTTTATCTAATAAGGTTCACTCGCCAACTTATGTTGACCCAAAAACCCCCATTTTACACATGATACAGGTGAACCAGCAGCAGCTAGGAACACTTAGGACTTGGACTAGAAGAATAAAACGATTTAGAGTTGGGATTGTTATGTTTGGTTTATTTTCTTTGTATTGAATGAACATGTTTGGATTTTTGGAAATGTAACTTTGACTTTATTAAATATGAAACATATTAGTAAATGTCATGAGCTTTGGTGATAAACCAATTATGCCCCGACTCTTATTCCGCTGCGGGTCGGGGTGTGACAGATTGGTATCAGAGCCATGTCTATAGGGATATAGGATAGGTTATTAGACCCTTAGAGCCTATACTATAGTCGATTAGAAACTTATAAGATTTTTTTTTGTGTGTTACATGCCAAATTTCATGATGTTTATATGTTTTATGTTAAATGTTACATTTGATATTGTGCAAGCATGTTCATAAGTATGTATTATCATATAATGCCTATCATGAATCGTATACTCATAACATATCACATCCATGAAAGCACACACCACATCATGATTGCTTTTACAATGATTTTCGTGTTTTCAAATCTCATCAAAGTGAGTTCTCATGACGGGCATGTAGTAACTGGAAGGGTACCAGTACCGGTAGTCGGAACGTCCTGTCTAGGCTGGCATTCGTATAAATCCAAAATAAAGGACCAGTTTGCCTACCTGGGGACTAACGATGAGAGTACGAAGTACCTATTAGGCCAAAGCATGCTATACCAAACGTCGTGTGAGCTAACCCCACTTTGAGTTGTCATTGTGTCTACACCTGGACACGTTCCGACCAAACATCTCATGAACATATTTTGTGGTTTGCATTCGGGAGATGCAAGTGTTAAATTGCCAATACTAATGTGAAACCTACCAAGCCAATAGCCATGGGGCCCACATGACTATGTAGGTGAAGGTATGGGGGACATTTGAGGCCCAATATGAGCGAACCCAAGACATCCTATGGATGTAGTTGCATTATTGATATTTATGTTATTTTCATTTTCTTAAAGACACATGACACCTAAAAAGACACCATAAACTCACAATCTTCTCATTTTATGATCCTGTAGATGTCGTCTAGACAATAACGAAGGGGTAAAAGATCAGGAAGGTCTCAGGAACGTTTGGCCACTCAGATCGCGAAACAAATGGCCACGATACTGCCTGACATTGTGGTCCAAGTACAACAAGCCCTTGCTACAAATCCTACTAACCCTCCCCAACAACAGGACCAGAACATCGACAACCCTCCTACCAGCAAGTGCTCTTACAAACATTTTAAGTCCTGTGATCCTCCTAAATTTGAAGGGACCGAGGGTGTCACTACTCTCCTACATTGGTTCGAGGAGATGGAAAACACCTTTCTAAACTGCGATTGTCCTGAGGATCGCAAGGTTCGATACGCCACCGGGAGACTATTTGGGGTAGCTCTCACTTGGTGGAATACTGAGAAAGGGAAGAGGGGAACTGAAGATGTGATGGCCTAAACTTGGGAGGAGTTAAGGGAAATCATGACTAGGCGTTTCTGTCCTAGAAGTGAAATTAAAAAGCTGGAGGACGAATTTCATTCTCGAAAGCAAAAGGAGGGTGATCACACTACATATAACAAGAGGTTCTTGGAGTTGAACCAAATGGTTCCAAATTTGTTCACCCCAACCTATCGTCTGATCGAGCACTATATTCGAGGACTTCCCTCGAAAATCCAAGATTCAGTTCTCAGCGTTTCACCTGTAACACTTGAAGCTGCTATGGAGTTAGCAACTGAACTGACCGAAAACCGAATTCGCAACGGGAAGTTCAAAGAAGAGAAGAAGAAAGCCCCTGTTGAGGGACAAACTTCAAACCACCCCATTCCTTCCTCTAAGTTTGCTAATAAGAGGAAGCGCAACACCAGAAATTTTGCAGTTACTCAAACCAACTCCCCTATTCCTGCTGCACCCATTACTCAAGTCACTCCTTCACCCGCACCATACAGAAGACCCTACACAGGCCCGTTACCAAAATGTAACCGTTGCCAATATCACCATTCCCCTGATCATCCTTGTCAATATTGCACCGGCTGCGGTCGCGCGGGTCATAATGTTCAAACTTGCCGCATGCCTCAACGAACGAACCGCCACCAACCTTCAACCCAAACCCACCAACAAATAATGGGCCAAGGCCAACAACCCCTACTACCAACCACTCAACATTTAGCCCAAACATATTACCAGCCCAATTATCCTATGGGTCAACCAATGCGGGCTTGCTACAATTGCGGCGACCCAAGCCATTTCCGAAACACTTATCCAAGGTTGGTTAATATTATTCATGCTCAGGCCCAAGCCAACCCGGTGAATCACGCAAACCAAGCTCCCCCACCTGCAAGAGGGAGAGCTTTCAATATCAGCGCTAACCAGGCCAGAGCTAACGGCAATGTGGTTAATGGTACGTTCCTTATAAATGGTAGATATGCATCTATGTTATTTGATACTGGTGCGGATAGAAGTTTTGTGTCTTTAGAATTTGAACCTATCATAAACAAAAATCGGGATAAGCTCACGGAATCCATAACGGTAGAAGTTGCGGACGGGAAACCAGTCTCATTAGACTCTATTTTACGCAACTGTACACTCACCTTAAACGACCACGATTTCTCAGTCGATCTTATTCCTATGAAGCTGGGAAGTTTTGACATCATAATCGGTATGGATTGGCTCAGTCAACATCAGGCGGAAGTTTTATGTCGTGAAAAATTTATTCGTATTTCCTCTTTCAAACGGTCAGACTCTTCGAATCATTGGAGAAACCTCGTCGAAAGGGCTCAGCTTAATGTCTTGTCTCCAAGCTCAAAAATATCTTCGCAAAAATTATGTCTCGTTTTTTAGCTCATATCATCAAGAAGGGAACCATGGAGAAGAAGCTTGAAGACATTCCTGTAGTAAAAGACTTCCCACAAGTTTTTCCTGACGACATTTCAGGACTTCCTCCAGTTAGAGACGTCGAATTCCGTATTGATCTTATACCTGGTGCTACACCAGTTGCAAAGTCTCCATATAGGTTAGCCCCCTCTGAAATGCAAGAGCTAGCCAGTCAATTGCAAGAGTTGACTGACAAGGGATTCATACGTCCTAGCTCGTCGCCTTGGGGTGCACCTGTCCTTTTTGTAAAGAAGAAAGATGGATCGTTTCGTATGTGCATCGACTACAGAGAGCTCAACAAGTTAACAATCAACAATCGCTATCCTTTACCTCGCATTGATGATCTTCTTGACCAACTACAAGGTGCCAGCTGCTTTTCAAAAATCGATCTTCGATCTGGCTATCATCAACTTAGAGTGCATGAAGAAGACGTCCCTAAGACTGCTTTTCGAACTCGTTATGGCCACTATGAATTCATGGTTATGCCATTTGGATTAACCAACGCACCAGCTGTCTTCATGGACCTAATGAACAGAGTCTGCAAACCTTATCTTGATCGATTTGTTATAGTCTTCATCGACGATATTCTTATTTATTCAAAATCTAAATCTGATCATGAGCGTCATCTTCGACTCGTTCTTGCACTTCTAGAAAAGGAAAAGCTTTATGCCAAGTTCTCCAAATGTGAATTCTGGTTAAAAGAGGTGCAATTCCTAGGGCATGTAGTCAATGACAAGGGAATACATGTTGACCCTTCAAAGATCAAAGCGGTTCAAGAATGGCAACCTCCACGTACACCAACTGAAGTAAGATCTTTTCTTGGACTAGCTGGCTATTATCGTCGGTACATTTCAAACTTCTCTCGCATTGCTGTACCACTCACGGCTTTGACTCATAAGGGAAAACCTTTCATATGGGGACCCAAACAAGAAGATGCCTTTCAAACTCTTAAACAAAAACTTTGTGATGCACCAATCCTCACTCTTCCTGAAGGTTGTGATGATTTTGTAGTCTATTGCGACGCGTCAGGGCAAGGATTAGGCTGCGTTCTCATGCAAAGAGGAAAAGTCATAGCTTATGCCTCGAGACAACTCAAGACACATGAAAAAAACTACACCACTCATGACCTAGAACTTGGAGCCGTGGTGTTCGCTCTTAAGATATGGAGACATTATCTCTATGGTACCAAGTGTGAAATATACACTGACCACAAGAGTCTTCAACATATCTTCAATCAAAAAGAGCTAAACATGAGGCAACGAAGATGGGTCGAACTTCTAAATGATTACGACTGTGAAATTAGATACCACCCTGGTAAAGCAAATGTGGTGGCTGATGCACTTAGTCGAAAGGGTTATGCGAACTCCATTCATCTTCTATGTTCGCAAATTATAACCGACATTAAAGATCAAATTCGAGAAGCCCAACACGTTTCAATAACAGAAGAAGATGTACGAAAGGAGATGTCCTGTGGAGCCGAGCTAAAACTTGAAACTAAATCAGACGGTATTCTGTATTACCTAGATCGTATCTGGATTCCTAACCACAACAATCTTCGTGAAACTCTTATGAATGAAGCTCACAAAACGCGATATTCTATACACCCAGGAGCCGATAAGATGTATCAAGACCTACGATACACCTATTGGTGGCCTGGAATGAAGAAGGATATTGCCGTTTTTGTTTCCAAGTGCCTCACATGTTCCAAGGTGAAGGCTGAACACCAAAGACCCTCAGGACTTCTAGTCCAACCGGAAATACCTGTATGGAAGTGGGAAAATATAACCATGGATTTCATTACCGGGTTACCTCGCACTTCTGGTGGGTATGACACAATATGGGTAATTATAGACCAACTTACAAAATCGGCTCACTTTATTCCTATCCGTAAAGATTTCAAGAACGAAAAGCTTGCACGTATTTATATCAACGAAATCGTAAGCCGACATGGGGTACCGTTAAGTATTATTTCTGATCGTGATGGTCGTTTCACCTCACGAACATGGCAAGCAGTACAATCCGCTATGGGCACACGATTAGATCTCAGTACCGCCTATCATCCTCAAACTGATGGACAGTCTGAGCGCACCATTCAAACTCTTGAAGATATGCTTAGAGCATGTGTCATAGACTTCAAGGGAAATTGGGACGCCCACCTACCATTAGTAGAATTTTCGTACAACAACAGCTATCATTCGAGCATCGGCATGGCACCTTTTGAAGCCTTATATGGTCGTAAGTGCCAATCTCCTGTATGTTGGCACGAAATTGGGGAAGCACAAATTACTGGTCCAGAATTGATCCAAGAAACCACAGACAAGATCCATCAAATTCGAAAAAATCTTCTAGCGGCTCAAAGTCGTCAAAAGAGTTATGCAGATAAACGACGGAAGCCCTTAGAGTTTAACATTGGTGATCATGTGCTTTTAAAAGTATCACCGTGGAAGGGAGTAGTTCGTTTTGGTCAAAAGGGGAAGCTAGCACCTCGTTACATAGGACCTTTCAAGATACTCGAAAGAGTAGGTCCTGTAGCATACAAGCTTGACCTACCAGAAGAACTCAACAGGATTCATCCCACATTCCACGTGTCGAACTTGAAGAAGTGTCTCGCTGATGAGAATCTCCATATTCCGCTGGAAGATATTCAGATTGATGAATCTATGCATTTTATTGAAAGACCAGTGGAGATCATGGACTACGGGGAGAAACGTCTTCGATGAAGTCGCATTCCAATTGTTAGGTACGCTGAGAGTCGAAACGGGGACCTGAGTTTACTTGGGAACGTGAAGACTCAATGCGTGAAAAATACCCGCATCTTTTTCCTACTACTTCAACTACTTAAATTTCGGGACGAAATTCCTAAAAGTAGGGGATACTGTAACATTTGTAAAAATCGGGTTTTCAAAACCCGCTCCGTTTTGTAATCGAGTATCAAGTTATAAAAGTTACATTGAATATTTATGATTATTTCGAGTTAAAACGATACATAATTAATAAATAAACTAACTATAAAAATTATATTTGATAAAAAGTTAAAACAAAATAAATAAAAAAATTATGATGCTGCCGGGACTCGAACCCGGGTCAGCCGGTTACAACATCAAAGACTTAACGCACACACACATCACAACTCCGCCACTTGTTTGTTTTCTTTCATTTTTAGGAAACAAATAGGTTTTATGGACTAAGGTAAATCAATCGATTTTACCAATTGTAACTGAAATCAGTTATCAAACGCCCAAAGTCGATCTGGATACTCGCGATTCAGCGAGTATAACCGATAAACTGACGATTCCAATCAATGCTGCCGTGAATGTAACTTGAATTCGGAAGTGGATCGGTTTAATAACCGAAAGTTTTCAATTTTCGGATTACTTCAATCCTAGACCCTTCCGGCGACTCAAAACACTCTGCAAGACTTTCAATTTCATTTCCGCAACCTTACAGTCCACCGGAGAAGCTTAAATCAACTCGCCGGAAAAAAATCTGCAAGTCGCCGGAAAACCAGGACTCACATCCGCACGGTATTTCCTCCGACTCTTTCTGTTTCAATCATGTGATTAATCGGTCACTAACACAACTCCACCATCATAATCGATCCTAGTCAACGTTTGTCGAAAATCTTACCTTCGCCGAAAAACTCCTGAAACTTCCGGAAACACACCGTGAACTGGTATGATCTTCCAAACTTCTGTTAAACCTTGTTTAAGTGCCTCAACTTCTTAAATAATCGAACAAAGCTGTCAATTGGTTTCAACAGTCGGAGTTCACCTTCAGAACCGACGAACCTCTGCCGGAATTCTGTGAACAACATCAATCGGTACATCTTTTTCCTCAAACTCTCTCCATTCTTTACTTTTAAATTACTTGTAATGTCTGAAAAGCGTATATGTCATGAATCGGTCATAACAGTCGGAATATGTTTTTCTGGGTAAAATCAACGAAGAAGATGAAGACGCAATATAACATAAGATTAATTAAAATTGGTATTTTAAACGGGTTAGACACACAGTCCAGCGGTGGATTGTGTGCAAAATACACACGCACGTCCCGAGTTCGATTCCTGCTATACGCACTTCTCATATAATAAAATGCCTTTTTGTTTAAAAACTAAACCGGGCTAACTCAGTTAGTTGTTAAGTATAATAAAAATCGACATAATAACCAGGTTAGACACACAGTCCAGCGGTGGACTGTGTGCAACATAAACCATACGTCGCACGTTCGAAACCCGTCACTTGCACCGGTCCGTTGAATTAAAATGTTTTTGAAATTAAAAAGAATTTCGGTCAAAATGAATAAGTGTATAAATATAATTAAAAACAAGATTATTTCGGGTTAGACACGTAGCTCAGTTGGTAGAGCTGCGTGCACGCGTACGGGAGGTCTCGGGTTCGAGCCTCACCCAGCGCAAACCATGTCCTGACCGAACCGGTCAACAAGTCAACAGGTCAACGGTCAACGGTCAACGCAAAATAAACAATTTTTTTTATATTTTTATTTATTTAATTTAATGTAAAAATCAATTAAAAATACTTAAAAATAACATTTTTAAAGATAGAAAATAGCCTTAAACTCACAAAAATATATCTAAAAATTTCATTAAAATCCTTAATAAAATCCACTCATTTAATATATCTTTCCGTTATTATTTAGGTTAGTAATCCTCGTTGTTCCGCTCATCTAATTCGTGCGCATATCACCATCTCCAATCCAACGCACCCAATGTGAGTGAATCTTTACAAATTCCCCGTTTTAATCATGTTTTGGGGTGTATCATGTGTCTTGTGATATATATATTATACTTAAACCATTGTGCATGCATCATATCATGAACTAGTGTATTCAGTTTGTTTCTGTTGTGTAGTTATTGTTGGATGCAAGTTTATTATTTTCAGTACATGCAATTTCATAGGCCGCCGCTCCCCATTACATTATGAGCGTTGAGCATGTTCCCCATTTCATTATGAGGTTGAACCTGGCGTGCCCCCATACGATCGGCTCCGTTTGATTGAGCCTTGATCGCACAGACATTTTCATTTTCAGTACATGCAATACGATCGGCTCCGTTTGATTGAGCCTTGATCGCACAGTTTCATTTATGTTATTTACAGTATGATGTTGATATGTTCATGTATGCTGTCATGTGTTATTGTATGTTATAGTTGTGACTGCTATTTTGGCATTGCTTGATTATTTACATTTGCTCATCTATGATTATGCACAATTTTTCATTGATAAACTAACAAGTAATTCATTAATAAATGTTTATCTAATAAGGTTCACTCGCCAACTTATGTTGACCCAAAAACCCCCATTTTACACATGATACAGGTGAACCAGCAGCAGCTAGGAACACTTAGGACTTGGACTAGAAGAATAAAACGATTTAGAGTTGGGATTGTTATGTTTGGTTTATTTTCTTTGTATTGAATGAACATGTTTGGATTTTTGGAAATGTAACTTTGACTTTATTAAATGTCATGAGCTTTGGTGATAACCCAATTATGCCCCGACTCTTATTCCGCTGCGGGTCGGGGTGTGACACACTATACGACAAAACTTTTAATACTTAACCTTTAACGTCTCCTAGCCTATTTTTTAAAAAATTATTTGATTTTTTTATTTAACAACTACGAAAACAAATAACATGAAAAGAAAAAGAAATAATGATTGTGAGGAAAACTCGGACATGACTAACCCCGAAGGATATCAGATATGGGAAGACTACTACCAAGACAATGAATCCTACTAGTAAACTCACAACTCCTGGAATTGGATAAATGATTAGCTATGTAACAATTGTGTAAAACGGGTTCCAAAAACCCGCACCATTTATTATTCAAGTGTTGGTTAAATGTTCGTTGTGAAATTATTAGTGTCGTTTATTTTGTCACAATTAATAAATGACATTAGAATTTAAACCATAATAAAACAATATGTTAAATTAATCTTTAATAATAAATCAAAAAGTAAAATAAAAAGAAAGGAGGAAACCGAAATCGAACCCGGGTCTCATGCACTCGTACACACATCCAACACCACTACACTACACTCACATTTGTGAGATTATTCTGGCATAAATAAATTTTGATCTAAACCCAGAACTTAAACCAGTTCAAAATTCACCCGCCCAGAAATCATCGGCAATTATAACCTTCAATCTGTAACAAAAGGGCGGTTACCTTCAATATAAATCGAAACAGAATCAAAACCCCAATCATGTTGCAGTTACAAAATCATGGAGAATAGTCAATCATAACCGAAATCTTTAATTGATTCTTGAAACTGTTTTTCTTTTGGAATCTATAAATAACGGGCTTAAAGCTTCGTGAAAACTCGTTCAATAGTTTGTTTGGAGTCTCAAGACATACAGCACCTTTTCGCATTAAAATTTCCTGCTTCGTCGGAAGTTTCGGTTGATATCGGAAAACAACTGGAGTTCTTTTCGGAGTTCAACCGAAAAGCTTAGCATCTCGTTCAATCGTACAACCATTCACCTCCTTTTTTGATAATTGTTTATGTTTTAAAACAGGAAATCATAGGTGGTATGGGTTAATCAATCAGATTTAGAATTCTGGGTTGTTCTAGGAAGAAGACGAAGTCAAGTTGTATTTATAATTAATCAAAAACGGGTTATAATCGGGTTAGACACACAGTCCAGCGGTGGACTGTGTGCATTTTATGCGAAAGGTACCGAGTTCGATGCTGGAACCACACCGATCCACTAAAATTAAATCCATGTTTTTTTAACAAACCATATCGCCTCGCAGAAAGTGGTTAAATAGAATAAAAATTCTATCTTATACGGGTTAGACACCCAGCCTAGTTGGATGGGCTGGGTGCAAGTCACACTAAGGTCGCGGGTTCGAGTTATGTCCATCACACCGGTTTGTTCATTTAAAAACCTTTTTTAAAATAAACAAATTCTGAAACTGGCTAAAAAGAGCATAAGTATAATAAAAATCTAGAATAAAACGGGTTAGACACGTAGCTCAGTTGGAAGAGCTGCGTGCACGCAACCGAGAGGTCACAGGTTCGAGTCTCATCACACGCATCCAATATCGCACAAGAACCGGTCAGGTCCTGTCAAACCTGACAATATTTTTTTAATATATAATTTTATTTTATTTTATTTATTTCTATTACTTATATATATTTATTTTAGTTAAAATTCAAATAAAAATATTTAAAAATACAAATATGAAGGTTCTAAAAACTCAATAAAAATCACAAAAACTAGAAAAAGTGTTAAATCAAAATATTAACTTAGTTATATTTATCGAATTATCGTATTATTATTTTAGGTTAGAATTCGTTCGTCGATCAAATCCTCGTTTCGTGCGCATTCATTATCATCAAGGAACGCACCCACTGTGAGTAAATCCTTACAAATATACATGTTTTGGGTGTATCATGTGTCATTTATACATTTCGTTTATTCAAACACTTGTGCTATTACCATTATATGATCTAACGTGTGATGTAAATGTTGTTTGTTGTATTGCTTGTTTACATTTTGTCAAGTTGCGTGCAAATCATTCATTAGGCCCATCAGTTCCTCGTTGGAGACGGGTTGAGCATCAGGTGCCTCATCGGCTCCGTTTGATTGAGCATTGATCTCATTGTTCATCATTTGATATGTGTGTGTGCATTAATTGATGTTATGTGTTTTGTGGTTAATTTTACATATACGTATACTCATATTTGGTTATGCACGTTTTTATTTAAATAACCAATATAACCAATTCGTTCAAATGCTTTTAAAATATTCACTCGCCAACTTTTGTTGACCCAAAAACCATTTTTTTACACATGATACAGGTGAACAGGTTGAAGCAAGGAACACATAGGAATTTGCCTTAGAAGAAAAATAAAGAGTTCATAATGTTGTGTTTAGAACATGTTGTGCTTGTATGTTTGATGTAATTTTTCTTTTAAATTGGAACTAATAAATATGAAACTTTATAGTAAATGTCATGAGCTTTGATGAAAACCCAATCATGCCCCGACTACCATTTCCGCTGCGGGTCAGGGTGTGACAAGCTATCAGATTTTAAACATACAACAAACGTAGGTGACACTAAGGTATGTTAGATCTCTTCCTTGTCTCATAACATAACTCAACAAACCTATAATACGTTTAAAGCTCATCGGTGTATGGTTTGGTTCTCCTCCTGGTCTCATCAAACTTAGAATACTATGTACACAGAAACTAGATCTGTACCCTGTCTCACTAATCATAATACATCCAAGGACGTAAAGGAGTAATTTGACTAAACTAGTTATGACCCAGAATTACTAAACTCTAAGTCCGTTAGGGGTAACTCACTCCCTTGCATTTACTACTCGACCACCAAAAGACGATAAACCGACACTCTATTACCTCCCGGTCTTAAAAACGATAGGTTTAACTAACTCATAGACTTGTTCACATATTGACTAAACACAATTAACTTCCAATATTCCTCCTTAATCCTACTTATATCATGATTCCCTTGCTCTCTTCCTTGATTGAACCATGAGGGTCTTGATCGTCCTTGGTTCTTACTTGTTCTTGTTACTTTTCTTACTTGTATTCTTGTGAATTATTTCTTGCTTTAATTTGAAAATGAGTTACTTGTTGTAACCCGAACTAGGTTTGTTGCTCTTGCTAATCAGAACCAATATGGTTTCTAATTTCTTGCTTTTGCTACTGGTCAAAGTTTAGGTTCTTGCTCTTTGCAAATAATGATAAAATAATCATATTACTTGCTCTTGTTGTTGAACAACTTGCTAATAAGCTTTTCTTGCTAACCTTGGTTCTAATCAACTTGCTAACCATTTTTCATGCTCCTGGCCGACTTGTTAATTATGTTCTAGCTATACTTGCTTTCTGATAAGATTCGTGTGACTTCTTGGGCCAGCTTTTGACCAACTTATTAATCAGATACCGACTAAAAAGTGCGTTACCTTGATGAAGACGAACTCGCTTCTAAACCACGAATTCAAAAATGAACCCACGAACATTTTTTATTATTATTTTATGCTCTTGGCTACTACACCTAAATGCAATTAGCCTACTCCTCGAACTCACGATATTAGGGCCGAAATACTTGCTTTTTAGTCAATCATAAGATTTGCGATTAAACCCTTTTTTTGTTGCTACTCGATGATCGTTGTAGATCAAGCTGCTGCTCCATAAACATTTGTGCTTTCTTTTTCTTCAATCTGGCTGATAAGAAATGAACACTATAGCAAGTATTCTGTATATCAAAAAACACAAACGGTTAGATTGTAGAGATGAGTCCCAATTAACACCAGAAAACTTTAGCCTGATTCAATGGTTCAATTACGAGAACCTTCTTCTTTTCTGTGACGCCGTTGTATTGAAGGAAAATCCTAGCTACAGGGTTTGCTCCCCTTCCCCCAAAGAAAGAATCTCAAAACTCGGCTTTAATATTAAGTGCATAACTTAAACTCCTAAAATATGGTAATTAATAAACATGCAATTAAATCGAACAATATAGCCAATAAACAAACTAATAACTTTAACCTAATGTCCCTCACTTGTGGCCTAGTGGTAGATGATTTGGGTTTTCTAATGAAGATTCAAGATTAAATCTCACTTGTATCATATTGGAGTGGAAATAGGCAATTAAGGATTTGGACTAGGCTTTGTTTGAGGTTGTCAGTTCGATTCCCGAGTCCAACTGGGTTTTCGTCCTACCGTGTGTTACGCCAGAGAATTCTGCTCTTATGGTGGCATGACGACTGTTAAGTGGCAGCCGACGATATGGTTTCCCGGGTGAACACCCAAAAAAGCCAAACTTTGAAGCCAACATGGACCCGGTTAAGACAACATAGTCAGGTTAAAATGGGGCAATACGTGGCTTTCCGATTTAATAAGTGTGGTAACCTTATACATAAAGTTCATCGTCAAAAAATAACTTTAACCTACTTGTCGATAATTTTACACTTCACCCCTTTGTTTAAATTTCATGTGTTGACTAATTTTTATATATATATATATATATATATATATATATATATATATATTTATTGTTGACAAGTAACAATAAATAGTAATTTTATTTTTATAATAATATATAGTTATTATTATTTAATATATTATAATAGTTTATTGTTATATTTACTTTTAATAAGATATTTTTAAACTTTTTTCTTTTTTAAAATAATATATTTCCATTACCATTTTTAATAATTCTTTTTTTTAGAAAGTATATTAATAATTCTTTTTTCTTTTTAGAATATATATTAATTTATCGTTTAATTTGATACTTCTTTAATAATTTATGATTATAATTTTTTTAAATATAAAGCTTTTTTGTTATTTTTTATTTAATATATTATAAGAGGTTATTATTATATTTACTTTTAATAACATATTTTTCCTTTTTTAAAACTATATATTTCCTTTACCATTTTTTAATAATTTCTTTATCTTTTTTAGAACCTATATTAATTTACCGATTAATAACTTAAGTACGTAGTTGTACTTAATTTTTCCCTAACATTTCGTTATAAGTTTTGTTAAAAAAAGTTGTACTTGAAATAAAGTATTTATTTGGTATCATAAAACGGTACGATAATAAACTAAACCGTTCTAATGGTTTGTTTTTTTAAACAACATACTTTATTTCAAATTAAGTTTGTTTTACGTGATCATTTGCTCGATTTCGTCACAATACGAAACGTAAAAAAACCTAGTTAAGATTAACTTCCGACAGAAACAAATTAATGGTTTTCGAGGCTGAGAATAAATAACGGATATAATTAGAAATAAATCCATAGAAAATTAGAAATATTCACAGGGAAAGTAATGGTATTACATTATTTTTTTAATTAATAAATACATCCAGTATAGCAAATTCAGTAATTTTGTGAAGTAAGAAGAGATGGTTTGGATCATGTTGGAAATAAAAAAAATAATAATAACTTAAAGATGTCAAGAACCAGTAGAATTTCCATAGGTTTTCGCGACGTCAAAACGTAAAGTAACTCGAATATATATATATCGCCTAATCAAAGCGTAATATATATGACTCGGCTGGTCTTCGAGTGAAATTTATGTTAAAACATAGACCAACTGAAAACGTACATAAAAATAAGGACGGAAACGTATTATATTTGACCCAACTTATTTGCGAAAGAATTTTACATGGAAACATTAACTAACTTGAAAATAAGCGCGTTGCAACGACGACCAAACTTAAAGTTAAATCAAAACGTACTAATTAAATACGCACACAAAAGTAAGTACAAAAATGTATAATATCTGAACATTTGAATTTAAAAAATATTTACGTCGAAACGTAAATAAACTTAAAATTATACCCAAACTAACGTCAAAAAAAGAATGTAAAACTCTATTATAAAGTCTTTAGAAAGCTGAAAGGTTATAAGTGACAATCCTAAAAGTTGAAAGATAAAAGTAAAAGAAAAAACAAAACAACAAAAAAAAGAAATTGAAGCACTGTAGACGGCACTTGTATAATGTAAGTATACTAGTAAATTTCCCGCGCGTTGCGGTGGGTCTAAATGTAAAGTAACTCGGATTCGTACCATCAAGACCCGAATCGTATCTGAACAAAAGTTACGTCAAAACGTAAATAAACTGAAGATATACATAAAAATAAGCATGGTAACGTATTATATTTGACCCGACTTATTTGTGAAAATCTTTATGTCGAACACCAACGTGAACTTATACTGACATGTACATCAAATTAAGTACAAAGTTATGTTTATAAATTAAAAACGGTACCGCGCGTTGCGGTGGTGCCGAATATATACAATCTAACAAAAACTTATTAGATTTGATGACCCATGTTGTTGTAAAACAAAATTAAGCCAAAACGTAGATTAACTAAAAACGTACATAAAAAAGAAAAAAAATATTATATCTAAGCCTATCCATTTTCAAAGAAACGTGATAAACTTGAATTTATAAATTTCTTGCTCGTTGTTGTGGGTCAAAATATAAATTAACTTAGATTTATATCACCAAGATCCAAACCGTTTCTGAACAAAAGTTACATCGAAATGTAGATAAACTTAAAATATACATAAAAATAAGAACGAAAACGTATAATATTTTACCCAACTTATTTGCAAAAGAAATTTACATCGAACACCAACTTGAACTTACATTGAAAAATACATAAAAAAAAGCACAAAATTCCATTTTTAAGTTAAAAAAGGTACCGTGCGTTGTCGTGTCGCTGAAACATAAAGTAAGTCGAATTCAAACAATCTAACGAAAACGTATTATATTTGACACGAATTGATTTAAAACAAAATTTATGCCAAAACATAGACCAACTGAAAATGTATATAAAAAGCAAAAAAAAAACATATTATATTTGTAACACTCTGTAAAATTGTGTCCAATAGTATAGTGACACGTATTGTAATTTAAATAGTCTATTAAAGACTAATATGGACTAAAAGTGACAACATGCTCAAACTGAGCCTCTGAATGACTTTCTGATGTCAACATGCATAAACCTAGCATCCGAACGACCATTAGTGTCGTCATGCATAAAACATAGCCTCTAAATGACCATTAGTGTCGTCATGCATAAAAAGTAGCCTCTGAACGACCATTAGTGTCGTCATGTATAAAACATAGCCTCTGAGTGACCGTTGTGTCAACATGCATAGCCTCTGAGTGACATCGGAGTCAACATGCTTATACTGAGCCTCTGAGTGATCCTTTATAAAGTCCTAACTCTCATATGTCGCGTTTATTGGACGAGAGTGATGAAATCCATTAATATATGAAAGTTGGATAATGGAGGGATTAAAAGTGTCAACATGTTAATTTATACCTCTGAATGACCTTTTAACAAACCAAGAGCTTGACAATGTTCGGGCATAATCCCGGGTATGCCAAGTATTGGCTACAGAGCGCTAAAAATGCCAAAAATGTGTTTAAAAAGGTTTTTAGAAGCTTTATTAAATTGAGGGGCTAAAAGTGTCAAAGTTTTAAACTGATTACGGGGCGGTCGCGGGCCGCGAGAGACCAGGCTTGGGTCTCTCGCGGGCCGCGAGAAGAGGTCTGCAGCAGAAAGTTTTGGCTTGGCCTCCAAACAAAGCTCCAAAACCATTAATTCGAAACTATGGACTTGTAATCAGCTACGCCACATTTTGGGACACTTGTAAGCTCCCTCTTACATCCCTAAACACCTGACATCACCTCCTTCAAGCTCTCCAACTATAAGTAGGTGCTTAAGTTCACCATTCCAACTTGCACCTTTGTTATTCATACTCTTCTCCCTCCTCTGGAAGTTCCTAACTGAAAGGAGCATCCAACATAGTTCTTTTGCACTCTAGGAATCACTGGTAAGTGTTCCCTCTTTGTGCATTTTTGTTTATAGGCTTTTATAGCCAAAAGTCAAGCGTTTTTCAGAAAACGCCTTGACTTTCGGTTATGACCATTATGGTCCAGCCATTGTTCGTAACGAACATGGCTAAGTGATCGTAATAAGGTAGGTGTTAATCCCTATAAAGGGCACATCCTGAAGATCACGTTTGTTAGACCAATTGACGGTCAAAGTTATGATATTAAAAAGTCAAACAAGCCATTTTCTGGAAAAATCATAAATTGATTTATATATGTTATGAAACCTGTTTTGACACTTAAACAAGTTGGTAATAATTATTAGAACATGTATGAACATGCTCGGCTCGTCAATTTTAGTTCTAGGGTCGGTTCGCAACCGAAAGTCGCAAAGTTTGACTTCTGCTTTGATTTTTGATTCTGACCCGATATAGATTAATTAGCTACTGAGCTAAAGTTGTATTATGATCTTAATATAATGTAGCATAACCCTCTGAGGTTATATTACATGATCATAATCAGAATCTGAGTTTATGCGCAAGTTTCGTAATTATGCCATTTTGACTAAAATGCCATTTTTGCATAAAAAAGGTTTTAAAGATAATGAACTTGAAAATAAGAATCCTACTGATATAATGTTATAAGTAGGATTATTTGGGATGTTAAACCAAGCTATAAGCTGAGTTTTCAAGCAGGTCCTTAAACTATGTCGATAAATGACGGTTTTAGTCCTTGTGGCTCATAAAATAATTTTAATCAAATCTTTTCAAGGTAATCAATTACCTACTGATATGTTATATTAAATAACATATTTAAAACATTTTAATCTGACCTTAATATCAGTTTTCATTAAACTTCACATAAATCGTCATTTTACGACATAAGCGCAGTTTCGGCGTATAGTATGGTTTAAAACCATATTAAGGGACTAAGACTTGTTACCTACTGATATTAAAAATTATTTTAAATATTTTTACAGTAGGTTTACAATATGAACTCAAAATCCCAAATAATTTACAAACTATGTGTGAAATGACCAAAATACTCATTCGGTGCATAGTTTGTCATAAAAGATAAAATACACACATAATTAATATCCTACTGATATTATATCATAAATAAACTATTTTTTCAGAATAGTTTTGATTATAAACTTAAATTATATTCAAGATCCTTTTATACAGTATATAATTACCGAAATGCCCTTATGATGCATAGTTATGTTTTAAAACCTTATCGGGCATGTAAGCTGATATCTTACTGATATTTTAACTTATTTAAAACATAATGGCATATAGAACTTGTCCATGACTTATCCGGTTACCTGCTATCGCTTTTATGCGTACGGTTAACTATATATATAACTATTTTACGAAAATTAACCGAAACGGGTTTAACCATGTCATTTAATTTCAAAATCCAGAATGTTTATAATTTACCCATATTATACAAGTCAAGTACTTTTCAGGTTAAACTACATTTTATCCGATCATCGTTTAATCAAGCGTTATACGTATTGATCATGTACACTACTCGATCTAAGTCTATGACTTAAATAAAGACCGATAGTATTTAATTGGTTAGTTTATGTCATAATCCAGACTAGAGCCTTGCCGACAAATGCTATCTACACTTAAGTACTTTTGTATACGGCTGAGTTATTAAAATCTAAAAGAAGACTAGCTCAGGTAAATACTCTCGACTTATTTTCCCTATATGGGCTTGGGATACGGTAAATTATTACCGCTTGGTCCAAAATGGGGTCAATCGAATGCCCGTTTGTGGCTAGTAAACCCGCATATTCTGTTTTAATCAGTTTTGTTTGACAACTTAAACATCGGGGGTTAAATTACCGTGTCCTGGATATCCTCGGCTCAATACATTAGTTATTGGCCACGACCTTATCGCGAGGTGTAGGCATAGACCTGACAAACGCTCATATGCAAATTACCCAAGACGTTGGGGATAACTCCTTCGTGAGTTCTAAGTGGTGTGTATTTAATCATGTCTCGGTTTCTGTACTGGGCCTGTATGTATTGACAAACATGTGAATCTGATACAAGGTTGCAAAGTCAACTTTCCCAAGTAATAAAAGATTTTGTGCCGTTTTGCACTTAAAATCATTTTAAATTTCCAAAATAAGTCAGTTGGGTGTATTTACCAGCGTAAGCTGACAAATCGTCCAAAGGCTAAGTTGCAGGTACAATACGAAATATGACGGAAGTTGCTCGGTAGTGATAAGAGGATCTTGCAAATCCTTAGATCTGCCTTAAAGTCTGTTTTGTATTCTTTCTTGTACATTTTACGATCCGCTTGTGGATCTTCTATTACGAGCCTGTATATTATTTTATATTTCGAACACTCGGTTTGTAACAGTAATTTAATTCCAAAACTTCCGCTGTGCTATGTTTAATTGACAATGATGTTATCAACTTATGTCACGATAGTCCCCACCCGGGCCCACCGGTGTATGGATTTCAGGTTGGAAATCCGGGGTGTGACAAGGTTGGTATCAGAGCCAATTTTTTAGAGAATTAAACACTACCCTACTTGTGTTTAATCTCAAACTTACAAGCACATTCCTTAGACTTCCGAGTCTAGGCTTTGACCTAGGATTACTCATTTCATTATTAAGTTATTAGTATTGTTTTTGAATTGATTTTTAAACAGGAAAATGCCGCCAAGAATTCGAGGACGCGGAAAAGGACCTATGAGGGGAAGACCATCCCGCCATATCCCACACATCCACATCACCCGAATCCTTTTGAAGATTCGGGAGATTCATGGCCATTTTCCCAACACTCACCTACACATACTCAAAGTTCTTACCATTCTTACCATTCACACCACTCCCACCATTCTCATCATTCTTACCATGATGAGTTCAACCCAAACCAATACCTAAATACCCCTCTAGCTGATCAGAATCCGTTGAATCAGTCTAACCCTATGGACGAGGACTCCGACCTGGAGATGCCGCCATCAGGATCGAATACGCATCCTATCGAAATTTCTAGTGATTCCAACTCCTCTGCTGGATCACCTTATCAAGGTCCTAATGAGTGGGACCAATACTGGAGTCAATTTACTTTTGCTAATACTCCTTCCCACCATTCTCAACCACCTCCCAAGCAGGAAGATGTACACATGGAACCGGTGGATCAACCCCAACCTCCACCTGAGCCGCCAAGGAGAAAACGTGGAGCACGTATGTCGGTACGTACGGGCCAACGGTCGGGTTCGCTATCACCTTTGCCCAAATCTTACCCCACCATTCAAGAGGACACACAAATGGGTGGACCATCTAATACTACACCTGCAGTAGAACCGACACCATCGCTTGTGGTTCAACAACCACATCGGGTTATAATAACCCAATCCCAACGTATTCGGATAACACTGGATACGATCCTTTTAAACCAACCACCCTTATCGATTATCAAACACTTTTGCATGATCCTTACATGCAAGCGATCATGCATAATGCTCTTTACCCGTCTCCTTTCCCACCTGCTTTTCCATCGACTGGATATCCAACTTATGGGTACCAGTATCCGGTTGTGCCACAACCACAACCACAACCTCCGCCACCATTAGAGGCCATTAATGAGGCCTTAGAAAGAATGAAGGAAATGCAACAGCAGGCAGAAAAGACAGAGAAGAAGACAAATAAGTTCTTCAAGAAACTCTCCAAGCTAGTTAAGGGGAAGAAGGATGAGTGAAGTTTCTTTTATTATATGTAGTCCCTGCCTGGACATTGTTATTTCTTAAGTCCCTGCGTGGATAAGTTATTTCTTGTTAGTCCTTACATGGACAATCAGTGTCAAGTTATTTATTTCAAGTATTGTAATTTCTAATTATCATTTAATGAAATATTTTGGAATTATATATATGTACTTATCCTTTTCAAGCGATCATCTCGATTTACTCGAATTTTTGATCAGCTATATAATTCCAAAAAGATCTTAATGGTTTTGATTTAGCCAAGTGGTACAGACCACATATTTGGCCAAAATATATAATGATACTTAAGAACGAAAGGGTCTTCTATCATGATAGTTAAGGGAAGTTATCCTTCTATCTAGAGGTGGTGGACTAAGTTCAAGCCTCCAAGTCATTAAGGTCAATGCGACCGGGACTAATAATCAACCATTAAGGTCCTCTCATGATAACATGCAAGTAATGTTCATACTCTTGATAGTGTGACGTTAGGAATCACACTAGCCTTCAAGGTAATGGACTATGTCCTAACCTTATATAGCCCTTGTGATCAATATGGTCCCGGCTAATATCACTAGTGCGGTGATAAAACATCCATTAGTGACGTATTGCCCTTTCGGGATATGATTAATTTTATATAGCCCATGTGATCTATTTGATCCCGACTAATGCCACCAGTGGGGTGATATATAAAACATCCATTAGTGATGTATGCCCTTACGGGCTATGAATAATTTTATATAGCCTATGTGATTTCTTTAATCCCGGCTAATATCACCAGTACGGTGATAAATAAAACATCCATTAGTGATGTAGTTCCTATGTGCCATATTCTATGTCCATTAGTAACATGCCTATGTGCCATGATTATATGTCCATTAGTGACAGGCCTATGTGCCATGATTTTATGTCCATTAGTGACAGGCCTATGTGCCATAATCTTATGTCCTTTGTGACAAGCCTATGTACTATATATATAATTGTCTATGTGACAATGACAGTTGAGACATTACGATCCACTGTCTAGTAATAAATGGACTATGTCCAGATTACAATTTGCCTTTAATGGTCCTATTAAGACCAAGGCCAAATATAGATATCATAAGCCTAAGAGTTGTGATGTTATTCAAACTAGCTCGATTAGGCAATGGATTGTTATATCCAATGTTTAAAGCCGATATGGTTGTTATACCATGGCTAAGAGAAATTTTATTTGGTAGTAGAACCAAAGTTTTGAAGAATGGCTAATTCTAATGAGGCACAAAATAGCCAACGGGAAGTTGGACCCGACAATGCCGAAAATGTAGCCATTGACAATAATGATTTCCAAGCACGCATTGAAGCGGCTGTTGAAAAGGCCATGGGTAAGGCCATAGAGAAGCTAAGAGAGTCGAGTGCTACTCGCTCTAGACCACTATCGATTACCCCATCCTCAACTCACAAAGAGAGCTCTGTTCACTCATCAAATGCGAAGAGTGAACCTAAGAGGACAGACTATGCTGAGAGGTCTCGTTCTTCTAAAGACGGGTGCACCTACAAATACTTTATCTCCTGTAAGCCCCAAGATTTTAACGGGGAGAAAGGAGCCGTAGAAGCCCTAAAGTGGCTGGACGAGATGGAGACCATCGTAGACATCAGCGGTTGTGCTGATAAGGATGTGGTCAAGTATGTATCACAATCCTTCAAGGGCGATGCCCTAATTTGGTGGAAAGCCATGATCTAGTCTACAGGTAAAGTATACCTGTATAATCTGGGATGGTCCAAGTTTATGGACCTAGTTAAGGAAACGTATTTCCCACCTCATGAGGTGGAGAAAATAGAGACAGGCTTCTTGTCTCTTTCCTTGAAAAAGCTAGACTGTCGGAATATGTTTCCGATTTCAATTCTCTATTAGGTTAGTTTCCTATTTAATCACCTATGAATCCAAACGCATTGCGCGTTTTATAAATGGATTAGCGCCCAAAATTAAGGGCATGGTAAAAGCTGCTCAGCCTAATACCTATAGGTCTGCTGTAGACCTATCTCTCTCCCTCACCTTTGATTTAGTGAGGCAGAAGTCAGTTAAGCCTGAAACTGACAGAAAAAGGAAGAGAGATGAAGATAACTCCCAAAAATTTAATAAGAAAAACAAAGGGAGATTCGGGTACAAAGGGAACCAAGGCAAGTCCGCTGTGATGCCATTTTGCAAGACTTGCAACTGCAGACACTGGGAAAGTGTAATTCTGATCCACAAACTAGACATTGTGGCATTTGTAAAAGGAAAGGGCATAAGACCCTAAATTGCAAAGATCTTAAGGATGTTGTATGTTATATCTGCAATGAAAAAGGGCACATTGCAACTAACTGCACTCAGAATTCAAAGAATAATAATCCGAAGCCTGGAGAGGCCAAAAGGGGAATGCATGTGCTTTTCGACTGACTGCTAAGGAAGCTGTTAATGACAATAACGTCATAACAGGTACTTTCCCCATTAATGATATTTATGCTAGAGTTCTTTTCGATTCGGGTGCGGATAAATCTTTTGTTGATCAAAAGTTTAGTAAACTGTTAAACTTGCCCATAAGAACTCTAGATAAAACTTATGAGATAGAGCTTGCCGGTGGAACCTTAGAAACTGCTTCTTCCATTCTTGATGGATGCTCTATATCCATTAAGAATCATTCCATCCCTATATCTGTTCTGCCAATGAAATTGGCGGAGTTCGATGTTGTCTTAGGCATGGATTGGTTATCTTATAATCAAGCTCGTATTGCCTGTGATAAAAAGCTCATAGAAATAAAAACCCCATCTAGTGAAATGATCACCATCCCCGGAGACACACACTATGGATTGCCGGACAAGGTGTCGTTATTTAAGGCATCCAAGTGTTTGAGGAGAGGTTGTGTCATCTACATGGCACAAGTAACCATCAACGAGCCTAAGCCAAGCATTGAAAACCTACCAATTATCTCGGAGTATCCCGATGTTTTCCCTGAAGAATTACCAGGCCTACCTCCAGAAAGACAAGTGGAGTTCAATATTGATATTATACCAGGATCAGCACCCGTAGCTAGAGCTCCATATAGGCTAGCACCAACGAAAATGAAGGAATTGAGGACGAAACTCGACGAACTTTTAGAAAAAGGTTTTATTCAGCCTAGTTCCTCGCCTTGGGGAGCTCCTATCCTCTTCGTTAAGAAGAAAGACGGTTCAATGCGAATGTGCATCGACCATCGGGAGCTGAACAACTTAACAATCAAAAATAGATATCCTCTGCCCAGGATCAACGATTTATTCGACCAACTTCAAGGGGCTAGTTATTTCTCCAAGATCGATTTGAGATCAGGATATCATCAACTGAAGGTTAGAAGTGAAGATGTTCCCAAGACAACCTTCACGACCCGTTATGGTCATTTTGAATTCTTGGTGATGCCTTTTGGGCTCACAAATGCACCAGTAGCATTCATGAATCGTATGAATAGAGTCTGCAAACCGTATTTGGATAAGTTTGTCATTGTCTTCACAGACGACATACTTATCTCTACTCGTAATCAAGCTGATCACGAGAAACATCTTCGGTGCATCCTAGAATTATTAAGACAAGAGAAAGTTTATGCAAAGTTCTCTAAATGCGAATTTTGCTTAGAGAAGTCCAATTCCTTGGACACGTTGTAAGTGAGCGTGGTATCCAAGTGGATCCCGCTAAAATAGAAGCCATAATGAATTGGGAAGTTCCCAATACTCCATCTGAAATTCGTAGTTTCTTAGGACTGGCTGGTTATTATAGAAGGTTCATTGAGAACTTCTCGAGATTAGCCACTCCTTTGACTACCCTGACCCGTAAGAATGTTAAATTCATTTGGGGTCCAAAACAACAAGAATCCTTTGAGATTCTAAAACACAAATTGAGCAATGCTCCTGTGTTATCTCTGCCTGAAGGTATTGGGAACTTTGTTGTTTATTGTGATGCTTCGCACACTGGCATGGGCTGTGTGCTAATGCAAAATGGCAAAGTAGTTGCCTATGCATCACGACAACTAAAGGTGCATGAAAGGAATTACACCACCCACGACTTGGAATTGGGTGCCGTTGTATTTGCACTAAAACTGTGGAGACATTGCTTGTATGGTACGAAATGTATCATATACACTGACCATAAGAGTCTCCAACACATGTTCAATCAGAAAGAATTAAACATGCGACAACACCGTTGGATGGGAACACTTAATGACTACGATTACGAAATTTGCTACCATCCAAGCAAAGAAAATGTAGTTGCTGATGCCTTAAGTCACAAAGAACGAATTAAATCTATAAGGATTAACGCTAAGAGCATTGAGCTCATAAATAGCTTAAGTGAAAAGCTATTAGATGCGCAGAAGCAAGCCCTGTTAGAGGCTAATATACCTAATGAGGGATTAGGAGGAACCATTGATCAGGTAACACCTGGTAAGGACAGAATCCTTCAATTTAATAACAGAATCTGGGTTCCAATGTTTGGAGGACTTAGAGATCTAATCCTCCAGGAAGCACATAATTGAATATACTCTGTTCACACGGGTGGTGACAAGATGTATCAAGATCTAAAGAAGAATTATTGGTGGATGGGTTTGAAAAAATCCATAGCTACTTATGTAGCTAAGTGTCTGACGTGTTCTCAAGTTAAAGCCGAACATCAGAAACCGTCAGGACTTTTGCAACAACTTGAGATTCCCACCTGGAAATGAGAAATGGTAACAATGGACTTGATTACCAAGTTACCTAAGACCAAACGTGGTAATGACACGATTTGCGTCATAGTTGATAGGCTGACTAAGTCAGCGCACTTTTTACCAATTAAAGAGACCTTAATTCTGACAGATTGGCTAAGTTGTATGTGGACAAGATTGTGTCCCTACACGGTGTGTGTCGGTATCTATTGTATCTGATAGAGATACTAGATATACCTCTCATTTTTGGAAAAGTTTCCAACAATCTTTAGGCACACGATTAATCTTAGTACGGCTTACCATCGGCAGACTGATGGTCAAAGTGAGCGTACTATTCAAACTTTGGAAGACATGCTTTGTGCATGTGTGATTGATTTAGGTGGAAACTGGGAAGACCACTTACCCCTAATAGAATTCTCCTACAATAATGGCTATCATACAAGCATCAAGGCTGCTCCTTTTGAGGCATTGTATGGGAGAAAATGTAGAACACCCGTGAGTTGGGCAGAAGTTGGGGAAGCCCAGCTATCAGGACCGGAGATTGTCCTTGAGACCACATAAAAGATTGTGCAAATCCATGATCGTCTCAAAACTGCCAGAGATAGGCAGAAAAGCTACGCTGACAAGAGGCGTAAACCTCTTCAATTCCAAGTAGGGGACAAAGTCATGCTGAAAGTATCACCTTGGAAAGGTGTGATGCGTTTTGGAAAGAAGGGCCAGTTAAGCCCAAGATATATAGAACCCTTCGAGATAAGCAAACGTGTTGGCACTGTAGCTTATAAGCTCAGGTTGCAAGAGGAGCTTAGTGGAATACATGATGTATTCAACATATCAAACCTTAAGAAATGTCTAGCTGATGAGTCGCTAGCAATGTCGCACGAGGATGTGCAAATTGATGAAAACCTCAGGTTCATTGAGAAACCAATTTCGATCGAGGATCGACAGGTTAAGAAGCTCCGAAGAAAGTTGATACCTATAGTTATTGTAACATCCGTCGAAAAACGGGTTTTCAAACCCGCTTCGTTTATTAATCGAACAATCAGTTTTAAATTTTTGTTGTTTATTTATGACTAATTTTAATTTTAAACAATACATAATTAATAAACAAATTAGGATTTAAAAGCAAAAATTGTTAAAAAGTGAAAATAAGAGAATTAAAAATAAAACAAGGCTGCCGGGATTCGAACCCGGGACAGCCGGGTCAGCCAATGACTTAACTCCCACTCATCCAACCACTCCGCCACTTGTATTATTTGATAACATATCGAAACAATTAATTCAAATAACAAAACACAGAAATAAAATTCAGTCATTGACGCGCCCATTTCGCAGTCGCCGGAAATCCCGACGACTTCGCCAATAATTGACGGTTTCTATCGATTTAATGGAAGAATTAATCCTAACATCGGTTATAACCGATGTCTGAACCCGCGACATCAGTCGTAACCGCCGGAGAACAGCTGACCATGAATCGACACTGAAATCAGACCCAATGCGTCTCGGTTCTTCCCTATAAATACACCCACAAATCTCTGGTAGCCTTTTCGCTCAAAATGGCACCTTTTCTCGAAGCAATTTCACTCGCCGGAAATATCCTGCCATCACCGGACTTTCGCCAGAAAACCGAGACTCACCTCAACACGGTAAACACCTCGACTCTTTCTGTTTCAATCCGTTGTAAGACTTTTACTAACTTCAATCCAACAATCAGAATCAATCCCAGACGACGTAGCCGGAATATTCAGCTCTCGCCGGAAAACCTCTGGAATTTCTAATCTCACGCTGTGAATCGGTATAATCATTCGAACTTCTGTTAATCCTTGTTTAGTACCCCACTTTCATAAC
The DNA here is from genome assembly GCA_947069175.1 of Scalesia atractyloides. Classification (NCBI taxonomy): domain Eukaryota; kingdom Viridiplantae; phylum Streptophyta; class Magnoliopsida; order Asterales; family Asteraceae; genus Scalesia; species Scalesia atractyloides. The sequence goes on along the minus strand of CAMTDV010000002.1, from coordinate 4,744,133 downwards.
TAATCAAACAAAACTGATAATTGATTCAAGCAGAAAGAATACACAAATCAGAGCCGACGTTCATTGCCGGAATTCTGAAGAAATACAATTGATCGGTACATTCGTTTCCTGAGTTCATTTTATTCATCACATTTCAACCAGTAATATGCTCGATGAACGACCCAATCAAGAACAGTTGAAAAATCGTCGACTGAGTCTTTGAGCGAAGAAGACGAAGTCGACTGTGTATTATAAGATTAATTAAAATCAGATTAATAAACGGGTTAGACACACAGTCCAGCGGTGGACTGTGTGCAAATAATAAGAAACACGTCTCGAGTTCGATCCCTGCCCCAACCTCACTCCTTTAAACAAAAATGCTCTTTTTAACAGAACCGGGATAACTCACAGAATCATGTTAAGTATAATAAAAACCGGAATATTAACCAGGTTAGACACAAGTCCAGCGGTGGACTGTGTGCAACACTAACTCGCACGTCCTGGGTTCGAGGCTGGTTAACGGCAGCGGTTCAATGCAATTAAAATCCTTTTTAAAAATAAATGATTTTCGGATTAAGTTAAAAAGTATATAAATATAATTAAAAACAGAAATATTTCGGGTTAGACACGTAGCTCAGTTGGTAGAGCTGCGTGCACGCATACGGGAGGTCACGGGTTCGAGTCTCACCCAGCGCACATATATAAGCGACCGGACCAACGGTCAACGGTCATGGTCAACGGTCAAAAGTCAACATTTTTTTATTATTTTATTTATTTATTTAATTTAAAAATCAATTAAAAATACTTAAAAATAACGTTTTTAAAGTTAGAAAATAGTCTTAAACTCACAAAAGTATACCCAAAGATCCTATTAAAATTGTTAATAAAATCCACTTACTTACCGTACCTTTTCGTTATTAACTAGGTTAGTTATTCCTCGTCGATCAATCCTCTAAATTCGTGCGCAATCAACATCATTCACCGAACGCACCCAAGGTGAGTGAATCTCTACAAATTCCCCGTTTTAATCACATTTTGGGGTGTATCATTGTGTCGTTATTATTTATTTAAATTAAACACTTGTGCATTTATCATATTCATGATCAAATATGTTGCCAATATATATCTATTGTTTGTGTGGTTAATGATTAGATTAAAGTTATCATTTTCAGTACATACATTATCATAGGCCGCCGTTCCCCATTACTTATGAGCGTGAGCTGTTCCCCATTACCTATGAGCGTGAACGAGGCGTTGCCAACATAAGATCGGCTCCGTTTGATTGAGCCTTGATCTCACATACATCATCATAGGCCGTCCGTTCCCCATTACCTATGAGCGTGAACGAGACGTTGCCAGCATATACATTGTCATTCATATCATATACTCATGCAAGGTGTTTGTGATTGTTTGTTTATATTCGTTTGTTCATGTATTATTATTGCACAATTTTCCATATTAATTCCAATAAGAAATCAATAACAAATGTTTTTAACAAGGTTCACTCGCCAACTTTTATTGACCCAAAATTCCCCATTTTTACACATGATACAGGTGATCAAGTTGGAGCAAGAAACATATAGGGCGGCCTAGAAGAATAAACCAGTTTAGATTTTGGATTGTTTTAGTTAATTTTTCCTTTCCTTGTATTGTATGAATTTGACTTGAAACTTTGAGATGTAATTTGAATTTAATAAATACGAAACATATTAGTAAGCATCATGAGCTTTGGTGATAACCCAATTATGCCCCGACTCTTATTCCGCTGCGGGTCGGGGTGTGACAGATTGGTATCAGAGCCATGACTATAGGGATTTAGGATAGGTTATTAGACCCTTAGAGCCTATACTATAGTTGATTAGAATTTTTAAATTGTTTGTGTGTTACATGCAAAATTCATGATGTTTATATGCTTTATGTTTATTGTTACATTCAAAGTAATGCAAGCATGTTCATAAATACATACTATTATACAATGCTTATCGTGAATCATATTCTCATAACATATCATACCCATGGGAGCACACACCTCACAATTCATATGATTTTTACAACGATTTTTGTATTTTCAAATCACATCAAAGTGAGTTCTCATGACGGGCATGTAGTAACTGGAAGGGTACGAGTATCGGTAGTCGGAACGTCCTGTCTAGGCTTGGCATTCATATAAATCCAAAATAAAGGACCAGTTTGCCTACCTGGGGACTAACAATGAGAGTACGAAGGACCTATTAGGCCAAAGCATGCTATACCAAACGTCGTGTGAACTAACACCACTTTGAGTTGTCATTGTGTCTACACCTGGACACCCTCCGACCATACATCCCGCAAACATATTTCATGGTTTTCATTCGGGTGATGCGAGTGTTAAACCGCCAATACAATGTGAATCCTACTAAGCCAATAGTCATGGGGGCCCACATGACTATACAGGCGATGGTATGGGGGACATTGGAGGCCCAAACATGAGCAAACCCAAGACATCCTATGGATGTAGTGCATTATTGATGGTTATGTTATTTTATTATTTTAAACGACACATGACACCTAAACACTCCTTAAACTCACCATCTTCCTATTTATATTCCTGTAGATGTCGGCTAGGCAGCTACGTGGAGGACGAAAGTCAGGAAAGTCAAGCGAACGCTTGGCCACTCAAATTGCAAAACAAATGGCCGCGGTGCTTCCTGATATTGTAATTCGAGTCCAACAAGCTCTCACCGCAAATCCTATCAACCCACCCAATCAAGAGGATCAAAACATCGACAACCCTTCCTCCAAGAAGTGCTCCTACAAACACTTCAAGTCTTGCGATCCCCCAAAGTATGAAGGGACTGAAGGTGTCACCGCTCTCCTTCACTGGTTTGAGGAAATGGAAAACACCTTCCTCAATTGCGATTGTCCCGAGGATCGCAAGGTACGTTACGCAACCAGGAGACTATTTAGGGTAGCCCTGACCTGGTGGAACACCGAGAAGGGTAAAAGAGGAGTTGAAGACGCTATGGCCTTAACGTGGGAAGAGTTAAGGGAAATAATGACAAAACGCATCTACCCAAGAAGCGAACTCAAGAAGTTGGAAGACGAATTCCACTCACTGAAGCAAAAGGAAGGAGACCATACTTCCTACAACAAAAGATTTCTTGAGCTGAACCAGATGGTTCCTAACTTGTTCACCCCAGTGTACCGCTTGGTTGAACACTACATTCGAGGCCTCCCCTCGAAGATTCAAGACTCAGTCCTCAGCACTTCGCCTGCAACTCTCGAAGCTGCTATGGAATTAGCCACCGAACTTACCGAGAACCGCATCAGAAATGGTAAATTCAAGGAGGAGAAAAAGAAAGCCCCCGTTGAGGGCCAAACTTCAAACCATTCCACATTCTCCTCAAAGTTTTCAAACAAGAGGAAACGAAGTACTAGAAATTTTGTTGTTACCCAAACCAATTTCCCTATTCCTGCTGCACCCATCACTCAAGTTGCCCCTTCACCTGCACCATACAAAAGGCCATACTCCTGCCCCTACCCAAAATGCACCCGTTGCCAATACCATCAATCCCCCGAACACCCCTGTCAATATTGCACCAGCTGCGGCCATGCAGGTCACACCATCCAAACCTGCCGCTCGCTGCAGCGAATGAACCGTAACCAACCCACAACCCAAACCCACCATCAAATAATGGGTCAAGCCCATCAACCCCTACTACTACCACCTACACAACATACGGTCCAAACCTACTACCAACCCAACTACCCCATGATGCAACCCATGCGGGCTTGCTACAATTGTGGAGACCCAAACCACTTTAGAAACACTTGCCCACGTTTGGTGAACATTATACATGCTCAAGCTCAAGCAAATCCGGTGAATAAAGCTAACCAAGCTCCGCCACCTGCTAGAGGAAGAGCTTTTAACTTCAACGCCAACCAAGCTAGGGCCGACAACAACGTGGTTAACGGTACGTTTCTCATCAATGGTAGTTATGCATCCATGTTATTTGATACTGGCGCGGATAAGAGTTTTGTGTCCTTAGAATTTGAACCCATCCTCAACCAAACCCGATATAAACTCATGGAATCCATAACGGTGGAAGTTGCTGACGGAAAACCGGTCTCATTAAACTCCATTATCCGAAACTGCACTCTCACTCTAAATGACCACGATTTCCCAGTTGACCTCATTCCAATGAAGTTGGGAAGTTTTGACATTATAATCGGCATGGACTGGCTCATCCAACATCATGCTGAAGTAGTATGCCGTGAGAAGTTCATTCGCATTCCTCTTGCAGACGGTCAAACTCTACGAATCTTTAGAGAAACCCCTTCGAAAGGACTCAAACTGATGTCCTATCTTCAAGCCCGAAAATATCTCCGCAAGAATTATGTAGCATTTCTAACTCACGTTGTCAAGAAGGGAAGCAAAGAGAAGAAACTCGAAGATATACCCGTAGTGAAAGAATTCCCGCAAGTTATTCCCGACGACATCTCAGGACTTCCTCCCAAGAGAGAAGTCGAATTCCGCATTGACCTTATGCCTGGCGCTACACCCGTCGCGAATCTCCTTATAGGTTAGCCCCATCCGAGACGCAAGAGCTGGCCAGTCAATTACAAGAACTGACCGACAAAGGATTCATACGTCCTAGCTCATCGCCTTGGGGTGCACCTGTTCTGTTTGTAAAGAAGAAAGATGGAACGTTTCGCATGTGTATCGATTACAGAGAACTCAACAAATTAACGGTCAAGAACCGCTATCCATTACCTTGCATCGATGATCTTCTAGACCAACTCCAGGGTGCCACTTGTTTTTCAAAGATCGACCTTCGTTCCGGCTATCATCAACTCAGAGTACATGAAGAAGACGTCCCAAAGACCGCCTTCCGAACTCGTTATGGTCACTATGAATTCATGGTCATGCCATTTGGTCTAACCAACGCTCCAGCCGTCTTCATGGACCTAATGAACAGAGTTTGCAAACCCTATCTCGATCGCTTTGTTATAGTCTTCATCGACGATATTCTCATTTACTCAAAGTCTAAGACTGACCATGAACGACACCTTCGACTCATCCTCACGCTCTTAAGAAACCGAAAAGCTCTACGCTAAGTTCTCCAAAAGCGAATTCTGGTTAAAAGAAGTGCAATTCCTTGGACATGTCGTCAATGACAAGGGAATACATGTAGACCCCTCAAAGATCAAAGCAGTGCAAGAATGGCAAGCGCCACGTACACCAACCGAAGTAAGATCTTTCCTTGGTTTGGCTGGTTACTATCGCCGTTTCATATCAAATTTCTCTCGTATCGCTGTACCACTCACGGCTTTGACACATAAAGGAAAACCCTTCATATGGGGACCTAAACAAGAAGAAGCCTTCCAAACCCTTAAGCAAAAGCTTTGTGACGCACCTATCCTCACACTCCCCGAAGGTTGCGATGACTTTGTAGTATATTGCGACGCATCAGGGCAAGGACTAGGCTGTGTTTTAATGCAAAGGGGAAAAGTGATAGCCTATGCTTCTAGGCAACTCAAAACTCATGAGAAGAACTACACTACTCACGACCTAGAACTTGGAGCCGTTGTGTTCGCTCTTAAGATATGGAGACATTACCTCTATGGTACCAAGTGTGAAATTTACACTGACCACAAGAGCCTCCAACATATCTTTAACCAAAAGGAGTTGAATATGAGGCAACGAAGATGGGTCGAACTTCTTAATAACTACGACTGCGAAATTCGGTATCATCCTGGCAAGGCAAATGTGGTGGCCGATGCACTCAGTCGAAAGGGTTATGCGAACTCCATTTGTCTTCTATGTTCGCAAATCATAACCGATATCAAAGATCAAATCCGAGAAGCTCAACATGTTTCCATAACAGAATACGACATACGCAATGAGTTATCTTGTGGAGTAGAACTTAAACTCGAAACAAAATCCGACGGTATCCTGTATTATCTAGATCGCATATGGATTCCTGATCACAATAACCTTCGCGATATCCTTATGAAAGAGGCGCACAAAACACGATACTCTGTACACCCAGGAGCCGACAAGATGTATCAAGACCTTTGATACACCTACTGGTGGCCTGGCATGAAAAAGGATATTGCTGTTTTTGTTTCCAAGTGCCTTACCTGTTCTAAAGTGAAAGCTGAACATCAAAGACCCTCAGGACTTCTAGTCCAACCTGAAATACCTATATGGAAGTGGGAAAACATAACCATGGACTTCATTACCGGGTTACCTCGCACTTCTGGTGGGTATGACACTATATGGGTAATCATTGATCGCCTTACAAAATCAGCTCACTTCATCCCGATTCGCGAGGACTTCAAGAATGAGAAGTTAGCTCGTATCTACATCAGCGAAATCGTAAGCCGGCATGGGTGTACCGTTAAGCATTATTTCAGATCGTGATGGTCGTTTCACTTCACGAACATGGCAAGCCGTACAAGCCGCGTTGGGTACACGATTAGACCTCAGTACCACTTATCATCCTCAAACTGATGGAAAATCTGAGCGCACCATCCAAACTCTTGAAGACATGCTTCGAGCATGTGTCATAGACTTCAAAGGGAATTGGGACACTCATCTACCATTAGTTGAATTTTCATACAACAACAACTATCATTCAAGTATCGGCATGGCACCTTTCGAAGCGTTATATGGTCGTAAGTGCCGATCACCAATATGTTGGCACGAAATTGGAGAAGCTCAAATCACCGGTCCAGAATTAATACAAGAAACAACAGACAAGATTCATCAAATCCGAAACAACCTTCTAGCGGCACAAAGTCGTCAAAAGAGTTATGCAGACAAACGACGAAAGCCCTTGGACTTTAACATTGGTGACCAAGTACTTTTAAAAGTATCGCCGTGGAAGGGAGTAGTTCGTTTTGGCCAAAAAGGCAAGCTAGCACCACGCTACGTAGGACCTTTCAAGATACTCGAAAGAGTAGGACCTGTAGCATACAAACTTGACCTACCAGAGGAACTCAACAGAATTCATCCCACATTCCACATATCGAACTTGAAGAAGTGCCTCGCCGATGAAAATCTCCATATTCCTCTAGAAGACATTCAAGTCGATGAATCTATGCATTTCATTGAAAGACCAGTAGAAATTATGGACTTCGGAGAGAAACGTTTAAGACGAAGCCGCATCCCAATTGTCAGGGTACGCTGGGAGTCGAAACGAGGACCTGAGTTTACTTGGGAACGTGAAGACTCAATGCACGAGAAATACCCACATCTATTTCCTGTAACTACTACTAGTTAAATTTCGGTACGAAATTTCTAAAAGCAGGGGATACTGTAACATCCGTCGAAAAACGGGTTTTCAAAACCCGCTTCGTTTATTAATCGAACAATCAGTTTTAATTTTTTGTTGTTTATTTATGATTAATTTTCATTTTAAACAATACATAATTAATAAACAAATTAGGATTTAAAAGCAAAAATTGTTAAAAAGTGAAAATAAGAGAATTAAAAATAAACAAGGCTGCCGGGATTCGAACCCGGGTCAGCCGGGTCAGCCAATGACTTAACTCCCACTCATCCAACCACTCCGCCACTTGTGTTATTTAATAACATATCGAAACAATTAATTCAAATAACAAAACACAGAAACCAAATTCAGTCATTGACGCGCCCATTTCGCAGTCGCCGGAAATCCCGACGACTTCGCCAATAATTGACGGTTTCTATCGATTTAATGGAAGAATTAATCCTAACATCGGTTATAACCGATGTCTGAACCCGCAACATCAGTCGTAACCGCCGGAGAACACCTGACCATGAATCGAGACTGAAATCAGACCCAATGCGTCTCGATTCTTCCCTATAAATACACCCACAAATCTCTGGTAGCCTTTTCGCTAAAAAGCGCACCTTTTCTCGAAGCAATTTCACTCGCCGGAAATATCCTGCCATCACCGGACTTTCGCCGGAAAACCGAGACTCACCTCAACACGGTAAACACCTCGACTCTTTCTGTTTCAATCCGTTGTTAGACTGTTACTAACTTCAATCCAACAATCATAATCAATCCCAGATGACGTAGCCGGAATATTCAGCTCTCGCCAGAAAACCTCTGGAATTTCTAATCTCACGCTGTGAATCGGTATAACCATTCGAACTTCTGTTAATCCTTGTTTAGTACCCCACTTTCATAACTAATCAAACAAAACTGATAATTGATTCAAGCAGAAAGAATACACAAATCAGAGCCGACGTTCATTGCCGGAATTCTGAAGAAATACAATTGATCGGTACATTCGTTTCCTGAGTTCATTTTATTCATCACATTTCAACCAGTAATATGCTCAGTAATATGCTCGATGAACGACCCAATCAAGAACAGTTGAAAAATCGTCGACTTCGTCTTTGAGCGAAGACGACGAAGTCGACTGTGTATTATAAGATTAGTTAAAATCAGATTAATAAACGGGTTAGACACACAGTCCAGCGGTGGACTGTGTGCAAATAATAAGAACACGTCTCGAGTTCGATCCCTGGCCCAACCTCACTCCTTTAAACAAAAATGCTCTTTTTAACCGAACCGGGATAACTCACAGAATCATGTTAAGTATAATAAAAACCGGAATATTAACCAGGTTAGACACACAGTCCAGCGGTGGACTGTGTGCAACACTAACTCGCACGTCCCGGGTTAGAGACTGGTTAACGGCACCGGTTCAATGCAATTAAAATCCTTTTTAAAAATAAATGATTTTTGGATTAAGTTAAAAAGTATATAAATATAATTAAAAACAGAAATATTTCGGGTTAGACACGTAGCTCAGTTGGTAGAGCTGCGTGCACGCGTACGGGAGGTCACGGGTTCGAGTCTCACCCAGCGCACATATATAAGCTACCGGACTGGTCAACGGTCAACAGTCATGGTCAACGGTCAAAAGTCAACATTTTTTTATTATTTTATTTATTTATTTAATTTAAAAATCAATTAAAAATACTTAAAAATAACGTTTTTAAAGTTAGAAAATAGTCTTAAACTCACAAAAGTATACCCAAAGATCCTATTAAAATTGTTAATAAAATCCACTTACTTACCGTACCTTTTCGTTATTAACTAGGTTAGTTATTCCTCGTCGATCAATCCTCTAAATTCGTGCGCAATCAACATCATTCACCGAACGCACCCAAGGTGAGTGAATCTCTACAAATTCCCTGTTTTAATCACATTTTGGGGTGTATCATTGTGTCGTTATTATTTATTTAAATTAAACACTTGTGCATTTATCATATTCATGATCAAATGTGTTGCCAATATATATCTATTGTTTGTATGGTTAATGATTAGATTAAAGTTATCATTTTCAGTACATACATTATCATAGGCCGCTGCTCCCAATTACCTATGAGCGTGAACGAGGCGTTGCCAACATAAGATCGACTCCGTTTGATTGAGCCTTGATCTCACATACATCATCATAGGCCGTCTGTTCCCCATTACCTATGAGCGTGAACGAGACGTTGCCAGCATATACATTGTCATTCATATCATATACTCATGCAAGGTGTTTGTGATTGTTTGTTTATATTCGTTTGTTCATGTATGATTATTGCACAATTTTCCATATTAATTCCAATAAGAAATCAATAACAAATGTTTTTAACAAGGTTCACTCGCCAACTTTTGTTGACCCAAAATTACCCATTTTTACACATGATACAGGTGATCAAGTTGGAGCAAGAAACATATAGGGCGGCCTAGAAGAATAAACCAGTTTAGATTTTGGATTGTTTTAGTTAATTTTTCCTTTCCTTGTATTGTATGAATTTGACTTGAAACTTTGAGATGTAATTTGAATTTAATAAATATGAAACATATTAGTAAGCATCATAGCTTTGGTGATAACCCAATTATGCCCCGACTCTTATTCCGCTGTGGGTCGGGGTGTGACAGTAAAGGTTAAATGGGATGCCTTTAGAGGTCCCGAGTATACTTGGGAGGTTGAGTCCACTATGCGACAAGAGTACCCCTATCTTTTTGAATAAAATCTCGAGGTCGAGATTTCTTTTAAGGGGTGAGAATGTAACACTCTGTAAAATTGTGTCCAATAGTATAGTGACACGTATTGTATTTTAATATAGTCTATTAAAGACTTATATGGACTAAAAGTGACAACATGCTCAAACTGAGCCTCTGAATGACTTTCTGATGTCAACATGCATAAACCTAGCATCCGAACGACCATTAGTGTCGTCATGCATACAACATAGCCTCTAAATGACCATTAGTGTCGTCATGCATAAAAGGTAGCATCTGAACGACCATTAGTGTCGTCATGTATAAAACATAGCCTCTGAGTGACCGTTGTGTCAACATGCATAGCCTCTGAGTGACATCGGAGTCAACATGCTTATACTGAGCCTCTGAGTGATCCTTTATGAAGTCTTAACTCTCATATGTCGCGTTTATTGGACGAGAGTGATGAAATCCATTAATATATGAAAGTTGGATAATGGAGGGATTAAAAGTGTCAACATGTTAATTTATACCTCTGAATGACCTTTTAACAAACCAAGAGCTCGACAATGTTCGGGCATAATCCCGGGTATGCCAAGTATTGGCTACGGAGCGCTAAAAATGCCAAAAAGGTGTTTAAAAAGGTTTTTAGAAGCTTTATTAAATTGAGGGGCTAAAAGTGTCAAAGTTTTAAAATGATTACGAGGCGGTCGCGGGCCGCGAGAGACCAGGCTTGGGTCTCTCGCGGGGCGCGAGAAGAGGTCTGCAGCAGAAAGTTTTGGCTTGGCCTCCAAACAAAGCTCCAAAACCATTAATTCGAAACTATGGACTTTTAATCAGCTATGCCACATTTTGGGACACTTGTAAGCTCCCTCTTACACCCTTAAACACCTGGCATCACCTCCTTCAAGCTCTCCAACTATAAATAGGTGCTTAAGTTCACCATTCCAACTTGCACCTTTCTTATTCATACTCTTCTCCCTCCTCTGGAAGTTCCTAACTGAAAGGAGCATCCAAGATAGTTCTTTTGCACTCTAGGAATCACTGGTAAGTGTTCCCTCTTTGTGCATTTTTGTTTATAGGCTTTTATAGCCAAAAGTCAAGCGTTTTTTCGGAAAAAGCCTTGACTTTCGGTTATGACCATTATGGTCCAGCCATTGTTCGTAACGAACATGGCTAAGTGATTGTATAAGGTAGGTGTTAATCCCTATAAAGGGCACATCCTGAAGATCACGTTTGTTAGACCAATTGACGGGTCAAAGTTATGATATTAAAAAGTCAAACAAGCCATTTTCCGGAAAAATCATAAATTGATCTTATATATGTTATGAAACCTGCTTTGACACTTAAACAAGTTGGTAATAACTATTAGAACATGTATGAACATGCTCGGATCGTCAATTTCAGTTCTAGGGTCGGTTCGCAACCGAAAGTCGCAAAGTTTGACTTCTGCTTTGATTTTCGATTCTGACCCGATATAGATTAATTAGCTACTGATCTAAAGTTTTATTATGATCGTAATATAATGTAGCATAACCCTCTGAGGTTATATTACATGATCATAATCAGAATCTGAGTTTATGCGCAAGTTTCGTAATTATGCCATTTTGACTAAAATGTCATTTTTGCATAAAACAAGGTTTTAAAGATAATGAACTTGAAAATAAGAATCCTACTGATATAATGTTATAAGTAGGATTATTTGGGATGTTAAACCAAGCTATAAGCTGATTTTTCAAGCAGGTCCTTAAACTATGTCGATAAATGACGGTTTTAGTCCTTGTGGCTCATAAAATAATTTTAATCAAATCTTTTCAAGGTAATCAATTACCTACTGATATGTTATATTAAATAACATATTTAAAACATTTTAATCTGACCTTAATATCAGTTTTCATTAAACTTCGCATAAATCGTCATTTTACGACATAAGCGCAGTTTCGGCGCATAGTATGGTTTAAAACCATATTAAGGGGCTAAGACTTGTTACCTACTGATATTAAAAATTATTTTAAACATTTTTATAGTAGGTTTACAATATGAACTCAGAATCCCAAATAATTTACAAACTATGTGTGAAATGACCAAAATGCTCATTCGGTGCATAGTTTGTCATAAAAGATAAAATACACACATAATTAATATCATACTGATATTATATCATAAATAAACTATCTTTTCAGAATACTTTTGATTATAAACTTAAATTATATTCAAGATCCTTTTATACAATATATAATTACCGAAATGCCCTTATGATGCATAGTTACATTTTAAAACCTTATCGGGCATGTAAGCTGATATCTTACTGATATTTTAACTTATTTAAAACATAATGGCATATAGAACTTGTCCATGACTTATCCGGTTACCTGCTATCGCTTTTATACGTACGGTTAACTATATATATAACTATTTTACGAAAATTAACCGAAAGGGTTTAACCTTGTCATTTAATTTCAAAATCCAGAATGTTTATAATTTACCCATATTATACAAGTCAAGTACTTTTCGGGTTAACTACATTTTATCCGATCATCGTTTAATCAAGCGTTATACGTATTGATCATGTACACTACTCGGTCTAAGTCTATGACTTAAATAAAGACCGATAGTATTTAATTGGTTAGTTTATGTCATAATCCAGACTAGAGCCTTGCCGGCAAATGCTATCTACACTTAAGTACTTTTGTATACGGCTGAGTTATTAAAATCTAAAAGAAGACTAGCTCAGGTAAATACTCGCGACTTATTTTCCCTATATGGGCTTGGGATACGGTAAATTATTACCGTTTGATCTGAAATGGGGTCAATCGAATGCCCGTTTGTGGCTAGTAAACCCGCATATTCCGTTTTAATCAGTTTTGTTTGACAACTTAAACATCGGGGGTTAAATTACTGTGTACTGGATATCCTCGGCTCAATACATTAGTTATTGGCCACGACCTTAGTGTAGGGTGTAGGCGTACACCTGACGGACGCTCATATGTAAATTACCCAAGACGTTGGGGATAACTCCTTCGTGAGTTCTAAGTGGTGTGTATTTAATCATGTCTCGGTTTCTGTACTGGGCCTGTATGTATTGACAAACATGTGAATCTGATACAAGGTTGCAAAGTCAACTTTCCCAAGTAATAAAAGATTTTGTGCCATTTTGCACTTAAAATCATTTTAAAGTTTTCAAAATGAGTCAGTTGGGTGTATTTACCAGCGTAAGCTGACGTATCGTCCAAAGGCTAAGTTGCAGGTACAATAGGAAATACGACGGAAGTTGCTCGGTAGTGATAAGAGGATCTTGCAAATCCTTAGATCTGCCCTAAAGTCTGTTTTGTATTCTTTCTTGTACATTTTACGATCCGCTTGTGGATCTTCTATTACGAGCCTGTATATTATTTTATATTTCGAACACTCGGTTTGTAACAGTAATTTAATTCCAAGACTTCCGCTGTGCTATGTTTAATTGACAATGATGTTATCAACCTACGTCAAGATACTCCCCAACCGGGCCCACCGGTGTATGGATTTCGGGTTGGAAATCCGGGGTGTGACAATATTTGACCCTACCCATTTTCAAAAATTCGTAATTCACATGAATTTATACCGACACATACATAGAAATAAGCACATAAAAATGATTATAAACTTATAGAAAGTAGAAGGCTTGTCAGTGTCAATACTAAATGTTGAAGGGTAAAGGTTAGGAAAATAAAAATATACTTGTGTTTCTGCGATGTTATAACTTAAAGTAACTCAAATTTAGATTATCTAATGAAAATGTAATATATTTGACCTGACTGGTCTTCCAGCAAAACTTATCTCAAAATGTAGATCAACTGAAAACATACATAATAATAAGCATGAAACATATTATATTTGACCCAACTTATTTGCGAAATAATTTTACATCGAAACTTTAACCAACTTCAAAATAAGCGCGTTGCGGCTGCGACAAAACGTAAAGTAACTCGAATTTATAAAATCTAATGAAAACGTACCAATTAAACACATACATACAAGTAAATAAAAAAATGTATAATATTTTAGCCCACTCATTAAAAAAAAATTACGAAGAAACGTAAATAAACTTTAATTGATATAAACTTTAAACGTAAAAATTAAGCACGTAAGCTCGATTACAAAGTCTTTGTAAAGTTGAGGGGTTTTAAAAACCTTTACAACCCTTTAGCTTTCTAATAACTTTATAATTGTTTTCTACTTGCTTATGTTTTTGTATGTGTCGGTATAAATTCAAGTTTATTACGTTTCTTTAAAAATGGGTAAGCTCATATATAATATGTTTTTTTTTTTTTTTTTTGTACGTTTTCGGTTGATCTACTTTTCGCATAAAATATGTTTAACAACAACTCGGGTTAAATATACTATGTTTTCATCATACTTTATAAATTCGAGTTATTTTACGTTTCGATGCCTCCGCAAGTAAGTTTTTGTTTCTTCCAACCTTACCGTTCAACATTTAGTGTTGACACTTTCAACCTTTCAATTTAAAACCTTTATAATCATTTTTACTTGCTTATATTTATGTATGTGTTGTATAAATTAAAGTTGATTACGTTTCTTTGAAAATGGGTTGGCTCAAATATAATATTTTTTTTGTACGTTCCGATTGATCTATTTTTCCCATAAAATTTTTTTTACAACAAGTCGGGTCTAATATAATATATATTTCATTAAACTTTATAAATTCGACTTACTTTACGTATCGACGCCACCGCAACGCGCGGTACTATTTTTAATCTGTTGATCTATTTTTCACATAAAGATTGTTTAACAACAAGTCAGGTCAAATATAATATTTTTTCATTAAACTTTATAAATTCGACTTACTTTACGTATCGACGCTACCCCAACGCGCGGTACCATTTTAACGTTAAAGACATAATATTTTGCTTATTTATATGTATGTGTCCGTATAAGTTCAGGTTGGTGTTTGACGCACATCTTTTTGCAAATAAGTCGGACCATATATAATACGTTTTCGTGCTGATTTTTATATACATCTTCAGTTTGTCTACGTTTTGACGTAACTTTTGCTCAGAAACTATTGAGGTCTTTACTTTACAAATACGAGTTACTTTACATTTAAGCCTGTCACAACGCGCTAAAAAAATTTACTAGATACATCTATGTACACGATACCTTTGTAATGCTATCTACTAATTTACCAATGTCCCTCAATTGAATATGTTTTCAAGACTTCTAACGCATATTATTCATATTCATGGACATGATATGATAATATGGATTCTTAAGTTTCATTAGTTAAATCACGATATAATAAAAACAAAGAAACGTAATAAACTTGAATTTATAATTTTTTTTGCGCGTTTTTGTGGGTGAAAATATAAATTAACTTAGATTCATATCATCAAGATCCGAACCGTTTCTGAAAAAAAGTTATATCGAAATGTAGATAAACTAAAGATGTACATAAAACTAAGCATGAAAACTATTATATTTTACCCGACTTATTTGCGAAAGATATTTACATCGAACACTAACTTGAACTTACACTGACACATACATAAAAATAAGCACAAAATTACATTTTTAAGTTAAAAAAGGTACCGCGTTGCGGTGTTGCTGAAACGTAAAGTAAGTCGAATTTATACAATCTAACGAAAACGTATTATATTTGACCCGAATTGTTTTAAAACAAAATTTATGCCAAAACGTAGATCAACTGAAAATGTATATAAATAAAGAAAAAAAAAACATATTATATTTGAACCTACAAATTTTCAAAAATTCGTAATTCACGTGAATTTATACCGACACATACATAAAAATAAGCACGTAAAAAATTATTTTAAAGTTTTAGAAAGTAAAAGGGTTGTAAGTGTCAATACTAAATGTTAAAGGGTAAAGGTTAGGAAAACAAAAATATACTTAAGTTTCCGCGATGTTGAAACTTAAAGTAACTCAAAATTATATCATCTAATGAAGATGTAATATATTTGACCTGACTGATCTCCCAGCAAAACTTATCTCAAACGTGGATCAACTGAAAACGTACATAATAATAAGAACGAAACGTATTATATTTGGCCCAACTTATTTGCATAATAATTTTGCATCGAAACGTTAACCAACTTCAAAATAAGCGCGTTGCGACGACGGCAAAACGTAAAGTAACTCGAATTTATACAATCTAATGAAAACGTATCAATTAAACACGTATGTAAAAGTAAATAATTATGTAAAAATATTTTAGCCTACTCATTTAAAAAAGTTTACGGAAAAACGCAAATAAACTTTTATTGATATTAACATCTAAAAGATAAGCACGTAAACTCAATTAAAGTTGAGAAGTTATAAATACAAATTCTAAAAGTTAAAAAAAAGTTGGATGTCACGTTGATGGTAGTGTACACCCATCTTTTCTTGTAATTGTAACTATATACAATTTTATACGGTCAAAATATTCAATTCCTATTTCGTTATACAGGACGGTGCAACCGAAATGTCACCGTAACTCAACAAACATTCCAAATTCCAAATAATAGTCAAGGTCAAACAATATTTTATTCAAGCTACTCACCCTATAAATAGAGTCTACAACTCCTTCATGCAAACCATCAAAAAAATAAGCCTCCATTCATCAACTTTCTTCCCATATAATAGCAACAAAACATGATGATACCAAATCTCAAAATTGTAGCTCTAATTGCATCATTCATTTTGATCTTCACGAGTTTTGAACCGAATGAAGGCTGTAGACTTCTTAACGGAGGTTTTGACGAACCATGGATGAAGACAGGGAATCTTCTCTTATCGTCTCTACAGCACAGCAGTATTCCACCACCGGGGAACAGGTGTTGTAATACGAGCGGCTGTGTTAGTTCTTGTGACAGTTCCAAGAAGGTTGCTAGTCTACGTCGTGGCGCAACAAATCACTGAATTTCGAGCTGCCATCAACAAATGAAGCCGGTTACTGTTGCCTTGGCTTGCATGCATAAGAAATTAACATGTTTTAGACAAGATTCTTAATTAGTTTGTTGTATTATTTTGATAAAAGAAAAGTTATAGTTTCAGTTTTGCAATATACTCCTAATTCCACATATACCTTCATCTTACATATTTTGATTCCATCTTTTTCTAAAAAATAGAGGAGAGACATCTTTCCACTCGTAGTTATGTTTAATACGGTGACTACCTTTTGGTGGTATGCATTGCTAGACAAATAACTTCAATGGCATTTCTACATACTAACCACACCCAAGAAAGTTAAAATATTTTTCTGAAACTCCATTGATAGCGTGTCCAAAATGTTTAAGAATATTGTTTTACCCTAGCAATCATAAGTATATTACTTTGTTCAAATATTCAGTATTTGCTTTTTTTTTTCTTTTCTAAATCACATCATCATCGTTATCATCAACGAATGCTTCTCAAATAATAGAAATGTCGAGAAACGAAATTCTTATGCTGTACTAAAAGGATCTTTTATACGATGATGTGTTAGAAACAGAACTTTCATTGCAGATGAGGTTACAAATCAGTTGCTATGATTGTCTGCAAATGTATTGTATTTGTGTGACCTTTTACGATTGTTTTACCATAAATTAATGGGCTAAAGATATGGAACAGATCAAGGTACCATAAATGTTGATTGTTCAGTAGAGTTAAAATTGATGCTTCTAAAGCTGCATGAGCTAGTTATCGAATTGAGCTTTATATTTATGTTTAACGTGTCATCATCTGTTTAAATATTTAATTTTTTGCTGGTTTTGTATCTGTTTAATATATGTTTCTAATTATCATTTAGGAACGTATCTATACTATATAATAAAGTAAACAAATAGAGGACACATGTAATATTTATTGAAGCCATTAATATTTTATTTTCTTCGTTTCTCTCTCCTAAGTAGTTATAGATAATTAATTTTAATTAAAAAATAATTATACAATTGAATTTAGTATAAATTTAAACAATCGATATTAGAGTTAATATAATATGATATACTATACTATAACAATTTAATATAAGATTAATGTTAAATGCGATGCACTTTATTTCTATTATTCGTTAATGCTTCTAGGATCTTTTATTTCAATCTAATCTATTTTTTAAACTGGAAAATCAAATATTAAAGATGGAAACTGTGTATAGATGAATTATTCAGCTTATTGATATGTTTTCATCTTTAAAATTTGGAACTTAATTCGATAACTTAAACTTTGGGAGGATACAAAATTGTACATGTCCTTCAATAAATTTAAAATATCATGTAATCATAAGTTCATTAAAATCAATAATTTCCATTTATTAATAGGGTATAAATTTATATTTACATTTCTCATATTTCATATTCACTTTTTTTTACTTTAGTTTGTTACTAAATTTTACTATTTAATACATGGGGTTTTTATAGATATATTTTTTTATTATTTGACATATAAAATTAGATTTATTTAACCCATACAATATACGAGTTTTTTTAAAATATATAATTTTTTTATTATTTAGTATACAATATAACATTTATTCAACTCGTATAATACACATGGTTTTAAAGATATATTTTTATTATTTGGTATATAAATTTTCATTTATTCAACCCGTGTAATAAAAGAATTTTAAAAATATATTGTTTTATTATTTAGTATATAAAATTACATTTATTCAGTCCGTGTAATACACGGGTTTCTAACATAGTTTTTAAATAAAATAGAGTCGAGGTAAATTAAAAAAAGTTTGTTGTTGAAGTATGAATAATATAATTCACCTGCGAAAATTTAAAAGTATGAAGTAAGTTTTCGAGATAAAACTTAGAAAAACCGAGCAACGGGGCCGGACTACTTAAACTTTACGTTTATTAAACACTATTTGGATTACTTGCATGTGGATTTTTCAAAAGTCCATCATTTCTATCATGATGGAACCATTAGCCGGGGCTGCATTTCATCGACTCTTATTCCAAACACCGAAGACCCGCAATCTTTTGACGAATTTCGCCCAATTGGCCTTGTCGGGTGCACCTCTATGGTAATCTTGAAGGCACTTGCTAATAGGATCAAAGTGGTCATTGATTCGGTTATCTCAGAATCACAATCCGCTTTCATTTCGTCAAGAAACATTCTAGACAGGCCACTATTAACTAATGAAACAATGGGTTGGGTAAAAAAAACCCAAATCCCAAGCTTTTTTATTTAAGGTTGATTTTGTGAAAGCCTGTGACTCAATAAATTGGGGGGGTTTATTGACGTGGTCATGGAACAAATGGGTTTCCCAACGTTATGGAGAAGGTGGGCTGGGATACTTGATCATCTAAGGGATCAGTTTTGGTAAACGGGTCGCCATCACACTAGTTTCAATGCTACTAGGGGTTAGGCAAGGAGACTCGTTGTCCTCTTTCATTTTGTGATAGCCATGGAAGCTTTGTAGGGGTTTTTGTGCAAAGCAGATATGGAGGGATTTTTTTAGTGGCATTTCGCTGCTAAAGAATGGGCCCACATTGACTCACCTCATCTATGCGGATGATGTACTAGTTACGGGGGAATTGGGGGCCGTCAAATGTGAAAAAAACATTGTAAGGCTTTTGAGATGCTTTAACCTCATTTCCGGGTAGAAGATGAACACAAGAAACTCCAACCTTTACGGTTTTGGATTGACGATTGGGGATACTTCTTTAAAATCCAAATTCCCAAATTTATTCATATTGGAGTCAAACAAAAATGCTAAAGTGGCAGATAGAATCAATTCCTTAACTCATCATCGGCTTTTCAATGAGAGTGGAAAAGAGCATTGTTGATGGGGCCTGGAATTACTTAAGTTCAACAGATATCCCTACTTATGTTGGGAGTGTCCTTCAATGGAAAGGTTTATATTCTTTGGGTGATAATGTTTTTTTTCTTTTTTCTAAGATGTAATGGAAAATAGAATGGATGTATGGTTGTAAATGGGTGTATGTATGATCAACTTCGTTGCCTTTAAAAAAATTAACAGCCATCGGATGGCCGCACAAAGGAACCAAATGTTGTCGGACGTCGGCGACACGCTCAGAGCATTTGTTTTTGTGAACTTGGAAATAAAAGTTCAAAAAGTTTGTGATAGTTCAACGAAACAGTGTTTGGTGGCTGAGGCGTGCACTAAGTCTCATGTGTCAAGCGAGTGAAGCGTGCACTATGGGTCCTTGAAGAGTGAGCCAAGCGGAGCTAGATTTAGGGAGGGCTTATATATAAACTTCAACAAGTCACCTTAGCTGAGTCGGCTTACCTCGCTTATTTTTAATGAGATGAAATGAACTCGAGCTCTCTGCTCGTAAAAAAAAGTTAAAGAGTCAACTAATTTAATTTTCAAATTTTAATAAGTAATGTTATTGTGTTCACAATGCAAAATTTATATAAATATTTAAAACGAGTCAAAAAAGCTAGCGAGCCATCGACGTAGATTAATGTGAGAGTTGTACTTAAAAAAAATTAAGTTGGCTTTTATTTGGGTTATAACTTATAACCATTATAGTGTAGGTTAATTTTAACGGAGGGAAACAAGCTAGGCAACGCGTAGCTTACCTTGGCTTGGCTTATTTACAAACAAATAGATTTTTAATGAGCTTTACGAAGAGAGTAACTAGCAAGTTTTGAGCCATGAGATGTTTGGACAACCATATCTTTTAACTCTCCATCTTTGAGAAGTTAGGCTAATTAAACTTGCGATACTAAATTTATTATTTTCTATTTTTAGAACAAATAAATTATAAACAGGTACCACATACCGAAACCCTAACTTTTCTATTATATAATACATCAAATTTATTGACAAATTACTATTGAATAATACATCAAATTTATTGACAAATTACCTATGATGGACGTAACTAATTGAAAAAAATTAGGAACTTATTGCTAAGAATCATGCTTTGGAGTTGTTATAGCATTATGCTTGCACTGCATGGCTATTATTAGAGCTGGCTTCATTCTCTAACGGTAGTGATGGTGGTGGTGTAGCTCTACCATCATGTATACCAGAAAACTTCTTCGAACCGACACAAGGGTTACCACAACCGCCGGTGTTACAACATCCATTTCCTGGTGGTCTAACTGGACCTCGCGGTTGAGATGATAACAAAAGGTTTCCTGTCTTCATCCATGATTCTTCAAAGCCTCCGTCAAGGAGTCTACAACCTTCATTTGGTTCAAAATTCGTGAAGATCAAAGTGAATGATGCCATTACGGCTACAATTTTGATGGTTGGTATCATGATATTTTGTTGCTATTGAATGGGAAGAAAGTTCATATATAAATGTGGATTTATTTTGATGGCTTGGAACAAAGAGGTGGAGGTGTATTTATAGGATTAGGATGTTGGTCAACACAGGATTTGACTTTGAATGTGACTTGGAACATTTCTTGCGTATAATGGAGAAGACCATAAGTTGTTTATAAACTTTATTTCACTACAAGAAATACCCCCTTTAGCGGCGGCACCTTTAGCGGCGAAATACCCCCTAGCGGCGGCACCTTTAGCGGCGACAGCCAAAGTGTCGCCGCTATTGGTCGATCCGTGTCCCGAGCTCTCAGTCTAAACCCCAGCCGTTGATCATTTTCAAGATCTGACGGTTGGGGATTTAACAAGCAATAGCGGCGACATATATATGGCCATTAGCGGCGACAACGTCTCCGCTAGAGGTCCCTTAACCACAATAAACCCTAGCCACACAAATCTTATCCAAGTTAACCCAATAGCGGCGACACAATATCCATACTGGCGACCCGTCGTCGCCGCTAAAAGTGTCGACGTACCAGTCCCTATACAACGCTATTTCTTCCCTCCTTCTTCATTTTCCCCCCTAAAAATCGCCTGAGCACCGTCGGAGACCCCCGTTTTTTGCCCAAATCGGTTAGTTTAACTCTCTTTATGTTAAATTTCTTATCTACATTTGTTATATTCATGTTATAGGCTTTAATTTTTGCGCGTTTTTTGTGTATTTTTGTGTTTGTGGAAGAAAACTCGGGTTACCACCTCTCTTCTTCGGTCACCACCATCATTTCTCCGGCACCACCTCTTCTCCGCGGTCTTCGTTTCCTTGAAACTTTAAAAAAAGGTTAGTTTTATATGTATTTTTTTTTGTTTAGAAATTGTATAATTTTTTGTTTAGGTATGTAAATGTGTATGGAAGGATGAATTTTTGTATGTAAAAATGTATAATTTAGGTGTATTTGGTGAAAATGTGTATGTAAAAATCTATGTATTTGTTGATGTAGGTGTATGTAAGGATGGATGTTTGTATGTAAAATGTATAATGTAGGTGTGTTTGGTGAAAATGCGTTTGTAAAAATCTATGTATTTGTTGAAGTAGGTGTATGTAAGGATGAATGTTTGTATGTAAAATATATAATGTGGGTGTGTTTGGTGAAAATGTGTTTGTAAAAATCTATGTATTTGTTGATGTAGGTGTATGTAAGGATGAATGTTTGTATGTAAAATGTATAACCCTTTTTTTGACGACGACTGTTACAACCCTTTTTTGATAACGAAGAAGATGACGAAGATTAGGATGATTTCGAAGTATGAATTTTTATTTTTATCGTTTTAGGATGATAATGTAGGACTTAAATGTTGTTTATAACTTTATTACGTTTTATATGTGTTGTTGGAGTTTGATAAATTAAAATGAAGTTGTTTCCAGGTTGCGGTTTGATACAGGTTGTGTTTTTTTGGTCGGAAACAGGTTTGGCAGCTGTTTTAGCTGCTGTTAAAAAAAATTGACTTTTAGCGGCGACAGGCGTCGCCGCTATTGATAGTCCGCCAAAACCACTAAAGACAAAATAGGGCATTAGCGGCGACATATACCTTTAGCGGCGACAGCCGTACCAATAGTGGCCCAGTAATCGCCGCTAAAGGTCAATAGCGGCGACAGGAGGGACTAATAGCCGTCGCCCTTACACCTACACTTTTCTTGTAGTGTTTAAATTTTCTGTTTAAAATTGCAAAAATAAATATAAATAGATAAATAAATAATAACAAACTATATGTTACTATATTAATAACATATGATGTAAGTTTTAAAAAAATAGAGTAACTAAAAACTAGAAATGAAAATAGTGATTTATGTGATATTTAAATTATTTATCAATGATATTTAACTCTTAACTGATAGATGTAACTGAATATTTAAAACTAAAGTCATGCCATTACTTTACTCCCAAGAAAAGACTAATAATTTATTACATGGTGAATAAGATGGCACTGATTTACCAAGTCAAGTAATAATATAAATAAATATATAATATACTATTAAATATCAACTGCGATACGCAATCTCTTAGACTAGCTACGCCTAGTCGTCACTTAAGAAAATAACCTTTTTTAATGACTTGGGGAGCGTTGTAAAAATTTGTTACATTTGTGTGAATTCATTTTTCTAAAAATTTACTATAAACGTGAATTTTGTGTCCTAAAAAGCTAGACAATTCAAATTATATCCGTAGGATATTAATATATTCTGAGAAGTGTTTTGAACCAAGAGCGTCAATCTGATTAGATATAATTCAATGAACCGAGTATAAATTGTGACCGATAAATCATTTCAAGAAGTTCTTGATAGATAAATATTCAGCGAACACTTCGTGAACTGTTCGGCCTAAAGTTAGTTTATGTTCGTCCATTTAATAAATGAACAAATAAGAATACAAAATTTTGTTCGTTAAGTTAAACGAATGAATATGGACAAAGGTTGTGTTCGTTCGTTTATATTCATGAATGTCTTGGTAATGTGTTCATTGATGTCCGCTCGTTTATTTTTATTTGTGTTCGTTCATTTGAAGGTTTATATATAGACACACACACACATATGTATATATATATATTATATTTTTGTTTTCTTGTTTTTAATTTTTAAAAATTTGAAACCCTAGTTATACTATATGCCTCCTCCAACATCGCTCATTTCACAATTTCAATTTCAGTTACCCTTAAACCTTGACAAACTTCTTAATTTTGTGTTAATAATTGTGTCAACTATGCTTGGAGAATCATGTTAAGTACTTATTTATTTTTTGGTAGATTCTTCGTAATCTCTGTGATGAAAAACGTAGATTTATTTTAAAATAAATTTATTTTTTGGTGTATTCATTTGTGTTCATAAACATTGTTTGTGCTCATAATTTATGTTCATGAACATTTGTTTGAGTTCATTTACATTTGCATTCGGTAAGTGTTTGTGAACAGTATGTGAACATATTTATTTACACAATGAATAAACATGAACAAGAAATCTCGTTCGATAAGCCTTTGTAAACAGTTTATAAACAAACTCATTCCTTAATAAACGGACATGAACGTGAACAGGCTCATTCCATGTTCGTTGACAGCCACTGCATATTAACTTCCCACCCCGGAAAGGCGCTTCATGTTTTATTATTACAAATATCACATATCAAACATATTATGGAATAATTGTGTAATCTTAATACATTATTTATAAATGTATTTGTTAAAATGTTATAAAAAAGAAAAATATGACTGAGTTAATTGCCTTGTAGTAAGCAAATAAAAGGTAACCGATATAAAAATTCAAGTATGGCAATAAAATCAAGGACAAATGGTTTCACGAGGATAGGCTCAATGTTAATTAGTAAGCTTCAATTATAAATGAGTTTGTTAAAATGTTATACAAAAAGAAAAATATGACTGAGTTAATTGCCTTGCAGTAGATAAATGGTAATAGAAATAGAAATTTAAGTATGATAATAAAATCAAGGGCAGATGGTTTCACAAGGATAGGCTCAATGTTAATTAGTAAACATCAATTAATGAATTACGTGGTTGACACATAAATAAATAGTTAGTCCATACACCCATGTAGAAAATGTGCTTTAGACTAACCTATATATAATCTAGTTCAATAAGGAACTTCTTACAAGTTGAGAACTTTAAAGAAAATCCTACTTTCTTTATAAGTTTTTTTTTTATCAAATTTTATATAATCATAAATCAACATCTAACTAAGATATCTGAAAAACTTAATATACTAATACTCAACTATTTCACAAAGGTAACTAATATACTAATGTTTGACTACTTCACTTGCAACTCTTTTCGAACATCTCTCTTTTTTTAAGCTTTATCGTTTTCTTTTTCTTATTTATCTCTTTATTCTCGCCATAAACTTCATTATGTATCTCGAATTATATTAATAACTAGGACAAACAAACAAAAAAGACTTGACAATAATATAATAATATAATGGATTTGAAGAATAAGTTTAATAAATAAATATTCATGTCTGTCACGTGGGAGATCTAGGTTCTCACGCTTGCAACGACGTCAAAATTTAATGTGCTCAAATAGTAATTAATAAATGATAAACAATGCACATACCCGTTTTAAGGTAAAAGACTTACAATTACTAACTACACACGTAACAGACAAACGTACTATCATTAGTAAAGTAGAGTTCACATAAGTTACCAAATATCAATCTTAATACATAATAATAATATCCTAAAACAAAAAACCCTTAATTAGTATCTAACTAACCGATGTATAAGTGAGTTTTTAAAATAATAAAACTATTAAAAAGGAATATGTAAAAAGATGTTTTTCAAATGAAATATATAAAAGATACCAATTAGGATCAAAATCTTTCTAATCACTTAAAAATATTAGTTAGATTATATTTATTAAAAGGTCATTTTGACAAGAACTAAAATGAGGTTAAAAGTGCTAATGATATAAACTAATACTATAACAATAATAATAAAAAGAGTAAAGTATAATTTGCCATCATGTGTTTTGGTTTAGATTATATCATTGACACCATATCTTCTACTTTTTACCATAAGAAACCTTGAGGTAGCATTTCATCTCTCTCTACCCCAAGATGTTAGTCAACAGTTACTAAGAATATGTCTAACTGCCCAGATTAGGGGTATTATCGTAATCTTCCATCTCCTTCATTTAACTATCTCTTTCGCTATTTAAACAAAGTAATAAAACACCTTTATCTCTCTATATCAACCACAACTACAAGAAAACGTGGCAATAACAGTGACAAAGGGGGCTGCTAAACATACTGATTTTAGCCGCTAAAGGTTTTAGCGACTACATGTCACCGCTATAGTGTCGCCGCTATTGCTTGGACACTATTGACTTTGTTGTTGCCGCTAAAGGCATATGTCGTTGCTATTGCTGTAGCACTTTTAGCAGCAACACTATGTCATGGTTGAGTTTAAACATAGAAAAAACATAAACCCAAATCATGTTGATTTAATCATAAACAATGAATTAGACATTAACATAATGGTATTTACTATCGATTGAAGATGATCATGCGATTAATCCTGTTTCGTTCCCATTATGATGTATTTAGAGACCGGTGGATAATTTTAAAAGAATAGATATTCGTGTATTTTTTTTAGTGTTTGTTATATCAATGGATAATCTTGTGAGAAAAGTTATTGGTGTGTTTTTCGGTCACTGTCATTCTATTCTATTTATTACGTCTAAGAGGGAATCGTGATTATAATTAGGGGTATTTCCATCAAGTAACGCCTCATAAGTTTAGGGATTAATTTTTTAATTTGATAAAACTTAATTAAATTATTTGGCTACATGTTAAGGGTCATTTCCAATATGTTAACGTTTGATGTTATTTTATCTTTTGAAAAATGACCTATTGCACCAATTAGAATCATATTCTATTAGTTGATTTTTTAAAATATTTTTTTTATAAATCCAATCTTTTGTTAACAACATCTACAACAATAAATCTGGTCGAGCACATGTTAAAATCTTGCTGGATTGCGACGGGAGTGTCGCAAAAAATATATTATTGGTGCAAGTTATCCCCTCTTATGTTTTTTTAGAGATTTTCTGGTTCACCATGAGGTCTTGAGGATGGGTAAAAAGGAATCGATTCATCGAAGGTGGTCAAAGGCATTATCAACATCACGTGTTGGTGTAAGCGAGGAATGAGAAGTTATTTTCTAGTAAGAGGATTACGGTTGAGAGTATTTTCGATAACATTAAGTCTTTTGGTTTTTTGTGCCTTAAAAATAGATCAAAGTTAAAGTCTTTGATCGTTTTTGTAGTCCCTGCTGTTTGATAAGGTTGTGGGGTGAATGAAAGTTACAGTTAATAAAATGTAAAGAAATTGTGAATAATTGCCTTTCTCACCTTTATGATTTAATAAAAGATTATGATAATAACTTTAAAGAAGCCTAGAATCATCACAGTTTTAAAGAACTTAAAAATTATAGAAGGATTGCAATCCTTACATACTCTTTATCAAAATAAAATTGGTTATCACAATTTTCATTTTCATGACTTAACCGGATAAAAACAGAACTTGAAGCCATATGGGGTTGAAAATCGAATATCACTATTCAATTTTCCATAGTTTTTTTAAATAATATTTCAAGAATCGGATATACTCATAAGTTCGTCGATAGATATCAAATGGAAAATTACGTGTCTTCCAAGTGAAGACTAGGCTTTTAGCGAAGACTAGGCTTTGCTAATGGAATAGATTACGCATATTGGTTGATAATTAGTATTATGATTTCGTAGAATTTTCTTGTTAGTAATGTAAAATTTAAATTGTGAATATTTTCTTGTTAGTAAACTAATGGTATTACTCTATTTTTTAATTAAAAAATATATTAGATGTTGCAAATCTGATCATTTTTTTTAAATTCTAAAAAAATATTCTCTTATTTCATTATTATTTTTTGCTGGGGAATTTCGCGGGTCAAAAACATTAACGCATGCTGATTTTTGAATGTTGTAAAGTAGGGGTAGGACAAGGATACGAAACCTTTAGATCGATATTCGTCTTCTTTAAGAAATTTGAGATTTACGAAGGGTGAAACTCCTCTATATAGCTCCCAAAACTTTCTCTCAGCCCACAAGAAATGACGTAAGTAGTGGTGTGGGTAGAAAATGCTTCTTTTTTCGGCTCCCATTAATGTTCCATGAAGAGACGAATTCACCGTTCATTGCTTAGGAGTCCAACATCTACAGTGACAAAGATCAAGATGATTTGAATACTTCATGAATGTATATTAATAGATGAGGGAAATAGAAAACGCCAATGGTTTAGTCAAGCCGACTGAATGATTTTGAGAGCCTAAAGCAAAATAAAATTTTGGGCCAATTTTCGAATAAGTGCTCAACTATAAGGCTAAAATAGAACTTTTAACAGAATCAATAAAGTCAAGTGTTGACCATTATATTATCAATGATTAGCAAAGTTAGAGGTAAATATAATCATCTAAAATCAATAGTCAAGTAAATTAAGTAATAAAATAATTAAGTAAAATAATCAAAACCAAACATAATAACCAAAGATAAACTCAATTCGAACAACTCAAACTCTGATAGCTTTTTTAATTTTTCTTTCTTTGCTTTCCTGCACATTTAGTTCCTTAGTATGTTAATCTAATACACGAAAACCCAAGTAATCGAGTATACATAGTATATGAAATCTCAAAAGCCTAAAGCAGCTATTTCATTTAACTTGCCCTTAAGATGGGTCTGAGCCTAGTTGTAACAAAAGTTTACCATCATCAAAATCAAAATGGTGCGAATTCAACTCTCAAAACGTAAACAATTATATGAAATTTAGGAGTTTTAGGAGTGGATTTTAGAATAACATGTTTTCACCGTTCAAAAGACATAGCATATAAAAAATAAAATAATAGCTTAAACATGTTAAGTATTTTAGTGTAAATATATAGTTAGAATATTCAATTCTAATTTCGTTATACACGTTGCAACCGAAATGTCATTGTAAACGCAAGAAACGTTCTAAATTCCAATTCATAGTCAAAGTCAAATAATATATTATGCAAACTACTCACACTATAAATAGAGGCTACAACTCCTTCATGCAAACCATCAAATACGTCTCCGTTCATCAACTTTCTTCCCATATATTAACAACAAAACATGATGATACCAAATCGCAAAGTTGTAGCCCTAATTGCATCATTTATTTTGATCTTCACTAGTTTTGAACTAAATGAAGGTCATAGACTCCTTGATGGAAAATTTGAAAAATCTTCGATAAAATACGATGATACCAAATACCTTCTGTTATCATCTCTCCCTCAAGGCCCTGTTCCACCACCTGGGAAACCTTGTCTCGTTAACTATCAGTTTATACAAGATTCATAGTTGTTAGTTTATACAGATGTGTACAGACTTCTGATACATCTGTGTATTTTGTCGTCCACTACCTAGTTTCGTTAGGAGTTTCATATATGGTTTGAATCCATGAGGGACAGTTGGCGTACAGTACCTAGTTCCGTTAGGAGTTTCATATACGTTATTAACAACTGATTCTACACAAGTTTAAAATAATGGAGAAGTAATTAAAAATGTGTGTGTGAGAGAGAGAATTAATAGATGAGAAAATTAAGAGATTTTAATTAAGAGAGAGAGAACTAATATCAATCTTAACCTTTTAATCTAAAAAAAAATCAGTGGTCAAAATTAGTTCACTTAGTTCATTTTCAAGAAGTTGTTCATGAATTATCCTAATCCTATATCTATATATATATATAGGGTAGGGTTCATGCAAGAACCACCTTTAAAACGAGAACCATTAGAAACAATGTGAGCACAAAAAATTACCTAAAAAAATCTAAAAAACACAAGAAAAAATTAACATTTTTTAAAAAAAAAATCGTATTTCGTTACAAAAAATATATATATTTTTTTCGAGTAACAATTATCGATACGCATGTGCATATGTATCATTTTTTGACAAATTCCATAATACATTAACAGTAGTGGACAAATACACTTTCATTTACACTATCATCCGTAATACAATACTTTTTATATTACCAATATTAAAAATTCACATGTGTATCATTATGTATAACCACGATATAACGTGTTTTGGTACAAAAACTTTGTGATTTTGAATGTTGAAGTAGGCTTTATAGTTGTTTTTTGGTTAGTTATATCTACTGGTGATGGTTTGATTATATTTGTCACTTTATGATTTAATATGTTGTTTAGATAGTATAAAGGGAGTTGATATACATGTAATAAAGTGGAAATATTGGTAATAATATTGTATTATGGATGGTAGGAGGTAGTAATATTGTATTATGGATGGTAGTAGGTAATTGTAGTGTATTTTGGATGGTATGATATGTAACATCCGTCAAAAACGGATTTACCAAACCCGCTCCGTTTATCAACCGAACAGTCAGTTAAAATTTTCGTTGCGAATTAAATGCCCAAAATAATTTTAAACGATACGTAATCAATTATTATGCGGGGATATATAATTAGTTTTTGAAAAACTGTTAAAAATCGCAAAATAAAAATATTTTACTCATGCCGGGTTTCGAACTCGAGTTTGTACCGGTTCAAACAAACACTTATCACTCAACCGAACAACCGCTCCGCTGCTTTGATTTTATGGTAATATCAGGAAACATTTAATTCAAATATTCAAGTTCCGAAGTTAAATTCAGTAATTGCGCCCAATTAGCAGTCGTCGGAAATCCCGACGACTTCGCCGTTATTATACGTTTCCGCTCAAATTAACCGAAGACTTAACTCCCACAACGGTTATAACCGACGTCTGAACCCGCGACATCAGCCATAACCGCCGGAGAACGGCTGACTTCGAATTGAGACCAAATTCAGACCCCATACATCTCGATACTATCCTATAAATTCACCCACAACTCACCAGAAATCTTTCACACTCAAATCGCACCCTTTCTCGGCGAAAACTCACTCGCCGGAAATATTTTATACGTCGCCGGAAAACCGTATCATTAATCTCTGAGCTTTACTGAACCCCCTAAACTTTTACCGAAGTCACCCACACCCTTTGTAAGCTTTCGGAAGACTCTCTGCTGCAAGACACTCGTCGCCGGAAAGAGATTGCTGTCGCCGGAGTTCTGCCGGAAAACAGAGGAGAACCAGTCGGTACTTTTCACGCCTAAATTCCTTTCTTTTTACTTTTATCTCGTCTGTAATTGGTCATTAATCGCTAAAGAAAACTGAATCAACACTTCGAATCAGTCAGTCGTCACTTCCGGTGAAAACCAGTGAAGAAGACGAAGTTTCGGTAATAGTTAAGTATAATTAAAATCCAGTTATTTACAGGGTTAGACACACAGTCCAGCGGTGGACTGTGTGCACTTTGAAGCTAAGGTCTCGAGTTCGAGTATTGTCCCTCACACGCTGCCTTAATAAAAATTCCTTTTTCCGCAAAACTGAACCGGATTGATTTAGATATATGTTAAGTATATTGATAACCGAGTTTATAACCAAGTGAGACACACAGTCCAGCGGTGGACTGTGTGTCCGCTAACCCACAGGTCCCGGGTTCGAGACCTGTGGAGCGCACCGGTTCTCGGGATTTAATTCATTTTTAAAATAAAGGATTCTGTTTAAAATCTAATTAATATATATATATAATTAAAATCGGATATATGACGGGTTAGACACGTAGCTCAGTTGGTAGAGCTGCGTGCACGCGTACGGGAGGTCTCGGGTTCGAGCCTCACCCAGCGCACAACAATATGCCTTCGAACCGGTCAAACAGTCAGTCAAAGTCAACGGTCAAAGTCAACTGTAGCAAAAATCAAATATTTTTTTATTTTTTTTTATTTAATTATTTTAATTAAAAATCAATTAAAAATAACATTTTTAAGGTTAGAAAATAGCCTCAAACTCACAAAAATACACCCAACAATCCTACTAAAATAGATTAATAAAATCCGTTACTTACCGAACTAAAATGCTATTTATCTAGGTTAATTTCACTCGTGGTTAAAACCACTTCGCGTGC
Organism: Scalesia atractyloides; assembly: GCA_947069175.1. NCBI lineage: Eukaryota > Viridiplantae > Streptophyta > Magnoliopsida > Asterales > Asteraceae > Scalesia > Scalesia atractyloides. The sequence continues at coordinate 4,712,386 of CAMTDV010000002.1, read as the reverse complement.
ACTCAACATCATCAACCGAACGCACCCAATGTGAGTGAATTCTTACAAACTCCCCTTTTTATTCATGTTTTGGGGTGTATCATGTGTCGCTTAAACTAATTCTCTTATGCAAACTCGTGCTATACCATTATATGATTTAAACTAGAATGTAACTATTGTTGTTTGTGATGTATTACATATTGTCAAAGTTGTATGCAAATTATTTAGGCCCATCAGTTCCTCGTGGGAGACGAGTTGAACAACGCGTGCCTTAAAACTCATTCATTAGGCCCATCAGTTCGTTGAACAACGCGTGCCTTAAAACTCATTCATTAGGCCCATCAGTTCGTAGAACAACGCGTGCCTCAAAACTCATTCATTAGGCCCATCAGTTCGTAAGAACAACGCGTGCCTCAAAACTCATACATTAGGCCCATCAGTTCGTAAGAACAACGCGTGCCTCAAAACTCATTCATTAGGCCCATCAGTTCGTGGAACAACGCGTGCCTCAAAACTCATTCATTAGGCCCATCAGTTCCTCGTGGGAGACGAGTCGAACAACGCGTGCCTCAAAACAATCATTTGGTGTATGTGTGTTCAATAGTCAATATTATGTGTTGTGTGAATAAATTTACATCTACATTTACTCATATGTGGTATGCACATTATTTATAATCAATTGGATAAACTTGTTCAAATGTTTTTTCCATAGGATTCACTCGCCAACATTATGTTGATCCGAAAACCTTTTTACACATGATACAGGTGAACAGGTTGAAGCAAGGAAAACATAGGATATGCCTTAGAAGAGAATCAAGAAGCTTAGACTGATAGTTAGAACATGTTGTATCATTATTGTAAATTTCCATTAAATTGTATTAATGAATATGAAACGTATAATAAATGTCATGAGCTTTGATGATAACCCAATCATGCCCCGGTCACCTTTTCCGCTGCGGGTAGGGGTGTGACAGATTGGTATCAGAGCCATGACTATAGGGATATAGGATAGGTTATTAGACCCTTAGAGCCTATACTATAGTCTACCTAAATTTTAAATTGATTAGGTGGTTACATACAAACTTGTGATATTTATTTGTTTCATATTACAGTCAAACATACATGCTTATATACATATTCGTTATACATATAACAATGTTCATATATTCAATTCATTTTCATACTCTCATTATTCAAGGATTTTGTTGCAATTTTCAAATCTCATCAAAGTAAGTTCTGCGACGGGCATGTAGTAACCGGAAGGGTACAAGTACCAGTAGTCGGGACGTCCTGTCTAGGTTGGCATTCGTATAAATCCAAAGTAACGGACCAGTTTGCCTACCTGGGGACTAACGATGAGAGTACGACGGACCTATTAGGCCAAAGCATGCTACACCAAACGTCGTTCGAACTAACCTCACTTTGAGATGTCACCGTGTCCATGCCTGGGCACATTCCGAATATCATACGTTACATATTTCTCGATTTTCTCCGGGTTTTAGTGTACGTAACCAGGCTAACACATGCGAACCATATGAAAAACCCGGTAATCATGGGGGCCCACGTGATTACGAAGGTGAAGTATGGCGGCATGCAAGGCCCAATTACGAGCAAAACCCAAGACATCCTATGGATGTAGTAGAGTTATTTTCTATATTTATTTTATGAACGTTCATTTCCAAACACGACCCACGATCCCAAAAGGCATCCAACTCATACTCTTGACATGTATTCCTTGTAGATGTCTTCTAACCTCGCCCGTAGGAAGATGAGAGCAGGAAAAGCCCGTGAACGCATGGCTGCCCAAATCGCTCAGCAAATGGCGACCGTAATACCCAACATCGTAGTTCAAGTTCAACAAGCCCTTACCGCTAATTCCGTTAACCCAACCCAACAAGAAGATCAAAACACTATCAATCCTTCAGTCACTAAATGCACCTACAAACATTTCAAATCCTGCGATCCTCCAAAATACGAAGGTACTGAAGGTGTCACCGCTCTCCTCCACTGGTTCGAAGAAATGGAGAACACTTTTCTAAATTGCGATTGCCCCGATGATCGCAAAGTGCGTTATGCCACCGGTCGTTTACTTGGAACAGCACTCACATGGTGGAATACAGAGAAGACCAAACGAGGTGTTGAAGAAACTATGACCTTGACTTGGGAAGAGTTGAAGGGAATCATGACAAGACGGTTTTGCCCAAGAAGTGAAATCAAGAAATTGGAGGATGAGTTCCATGCTTTGAAATAAAAGGAAGGGGACCACACCACATACAACAAGAGATTCCTTGAGTTAAATCAAATGGTTCCCAATTTGTTTACTCCCCTCTACCGTTTGATCGAGCACTACATTCGTGGTCTTCCATCAAAGATTCAAGACTCTGTAATAAGTACCTCGCCTGCAACTTTGGAAGCAGCAATGGAGCTAGCAACCGCGCTCACCGAGAACCGAATCCGGAACAAAGATTTCAAAGAGGAGAAGAAGAAGGATAAAGCATCAACCGAAACCACAAACTCCACCCGAACCGAATCCTCTACACCACCTATTTCTAAGAGAAAACGAGATGGGCAAATCTTCGCCGTCACCCAACGCAACCAACCAACTTCACAAGTTGTACCTCCTCAAACTATCCCAAGCGCTCAAGTAGCACCCAACCCAACTTACCCAAATAAGAAACCTTACATTGGACCTCACCCTCAATGCAACACCTGTTTCTATCACCATCCATCTACTTTACCCTGTCGACTATGTGCGAATTGTGGACGCTACGGTCATTTGAGCAAAGTTTGCCGCACCGCTCAAAACCAAACCTCAACCCCTACTCAACCCATGATCCAAACATATCAACAACCTCAATACCCCATGTACCCATATGTTCGAGCCTGTTTCAATTGTGGCGACCCTACCCATTTTAGAAACACGTGCCCTCGTTTGGTTAACATCATAAACGCCCAAGCTCAAGCAAACCCAGTTAACCAAGCAAACCAAGCAAACCCAGCTCCACCGCCAGCAAGAGGATGAGTATATAACGTCAACACCAATCCTGTTGAAGATATTAACGGTCCAAACCAACCACTTAACTAGCCTTCTCTCACCAAGAATCAAGATTCAACTCCAATCACTTAGTTTTTATGTTTTTCTTTATGTTATTTCAATTTTCACATATCTCAATTGGATTTTTATCCAAGAATTTTAATGCAAATTACTAGTTCAGTTTGTTTTATACTCATTGATTTAATATTCATATCATCATACTTCACGACATATCTCAGTTTCATCATTTAAAGAAGTTGAGTTGTGTCTCACTTATACATAGACTAACCTCTCCATCATATTAAACGAGAGAGGCATTGTCAAACACGGATACTATTAGCATTAAGACTCAAGCGCTGGTTGTTGTGTTTGTTTATGTTCTAGAAGTCACATAGAACTAATCATAACTTACTGATAAAACCAATGAAAATTTGACAAGAGTATGGTGGATACGCCGCTGGTACTTCCTCTATATAAGTATTCTTGTCAAATGATCGGAGGCATTATCAGGCGGTTATGAAAGGTTCCATGTTTAGGCTGTTGGTGTGATTGTTGTTTAGATTAAGTTTATCATTTTCAGTACATGCAATACAATCGGCTCCGTTTGATTGAGCCTTGATCACACAGACATTCTCATTCTCAGTACATACAATACGATCGGCTCGGTTTGATTGAGCCTTGATCGCACAGACATTATCATTTTCAGTATTTATGAATTGTTGTATTGGTTGTAGAGTCACATAGGACTAATCATAATTCACTGATAAAACCAATGAAAATTTGGCACGAATATGGTGGATACGCCGCTGGTACTTCCTATATATAAGTATTCTTGCCAAAGGATCAGAGGCGTTGTCAGGCGGTTATGAGAAGTTCCATGTAGGATTTAGTTTTGCCTTGGTTGAAATTTGTGTTACATTTATATCATCTCACTATTTAAAGAAATTGGATTGTGATCCATTTCTACATAGACTAACCTCTCCATCATAACAAACGAGAGAGGAACTGTCACCATTCAAACATATATACTATCAGAATGTGGATTCAATTATTAGTTGTTGTGTTTATTTGTGTAGATTGTAGTATTAGAAGTTTTGCCTTAGGATATAACCATACTTTTCCAAACATATCTAAACTCTTATGCATGATATCATTTTAGCGAATCTTTCCTGCTTAACAATACTTATACAGTAGGCAACAAAAGCGATTTCTGTAATAGGGTACTAGACCCTTACAAGGAACGTTACCGCCTCAAACAAAAACTTAAACCCTTCTTTCTTCTAAACATGTAACTGTCAAACTCAACACCATCATTCTTTTAGTCAATTATATCCCTATTTAAATTTCGGGACGAAATTTCTAAAAAGCAGGGGATACTGTAACATCCGTCAAAAATGGATTTACCAAACCCGCTCCGTTTATCAACCGAACAGTCAGTTAAAATTTTCGTTGCGAATTAAATGCCCAAAATAATTTTAAACGATACGTAATCAATTATTATGCGGGGATATATAATTAGTTTTTGAAAAACTGTTAAAAATCGCAAAATAAAAATATTTTACTCATGCCGGGTTTCGAACTCGAGTTTGTACCGGTTCAAACAAACACTTATCACTCAACCGAACAACCGCTCCGCTGCTTTGATTTTATGGTAATATCAGGAAACATTTAATTCAAATATTCAAGTTCCGAAGTTAAATTCAGTAATTGCGCCCAATTAGCAGTCGTCGGAAATCCCGACGACTTCGCCGTTATTATACGTTTCCGCTCAAATTAACCGAAGACTTAACTCCCACAACGGTTATAACCGACGTCTGAACCCGCGACATCAGCCATAACCGCCGGAGAACGGCTGACTTCGAATTGAGACCAAATTCAGACCCCATACATCTCGATACTATCCTATAAATTCACCCACAACTCACCAGAAATCTTTCACACTCAAATCGCACCCTTTCTCGGCGAAAACTCACTCGCCGGAAATATTTTATACGTCGCCGGAAAACCGTATCATTAATCTCTGAGCTTTACTGAACCCCCTAAACTTTTACCGAAGTCACCCACACCCTTTGTAAGCTTTCGGAAGACTCTCTGCTGCAAGACACTCGTCGCCGGAAAGAGATTGCTGTCGCCGGAGTTCTGCCGGAAAACAGAGGAGAACCAGTCGGTACTTTTCACGCCTAAATTCCTTTCTTTTTACTTTTATCTCGTCTGTAATTGGTCATTAATCGCTAAAGAAAACTGAATCAACACTTCGAATCAGTCAGTCGTCACTTCCGGTGAAAACCAGTGAAGAAGACGAAGTTTCGGTAATAGTTAAGTATAATTAAAATCCAGTTATTTACAGGGTTAGACACACAGTCCAGCGGTGGACTGTGTGCACTTTGAAGCTAAGGTCTCGAGTTCGAGTATTGTCCCTCACACGCTGCCTTAATAAAAATTCCTTTTTCCGCAAAACTGAACCGGATTGATTTAGATATATGTTAAGTATATTGATAACCGAGTTTATAACCAAGTGAGACACACAGTCCAGCGGTGGACTGTGTGTCCGCTAACCCACAGGTCCCGGGTTCGAGACCTGTGGAGCGCACCGGTTCTCGGGATTTAATTCATTTTTAAAATAAAGGATTCTGTTTAAAATCTAATTAATATATATATATAATTAAAATCGGATATATGACGGGTTAGACACGTAGCTCAGTTGGTAGAGCTGCGTGCACGCGTACGGGAGGTCTCGGGTTCGAGCCTCACCCAGCGCACAACAATATGCCTTCGAACCGGTCAAACAGTCAGTCAAAGTCAACGGTCAAAGTCAACTGTAGCAAAAATCAAATATTTTTTTATTATTTTTATTTAATTATTTTAATTAAAAATCAATTAAAAATAACATTTTTAAGGTTAGAAAATAGCCTCAAACTCACAAAAATACACCCAACAATCCTACTAAAAAGATTAATAAAATCCGTTACTTACCGAACTAAAATGCTATTTATCTAGGTTAATTTCACTCGTGGTTAAAACCACTTCGCGTGCACTCAACATCATCAACCGAACGCACCCAATGTGAGTGAATTCTTACAAACTCCCCTTTTTATTCATGTTTTGGGGTGTATCATGTGTCGCTTAAACTAATTCTCTTATGCAAACTCGTGCTATACCATTATATGATTTAAACTAGAATGTAACTATTGTTGTTTGTGATGTATTACATATTGTCAAAGTTGTATGCAAATTATTTAGGCCCATCAGTTCCTCGTGGGAGACGAGTTGAACAACGCGTGCCTTAAAACTCATTCATTAGGCCCATCAGTTCGTTGAACAACGCGTGCCTTAAAACTCATTCATTAGGCCCATCAGTTCGTAGAACAACGCGTGCCTCAAAACTCATTCATTAGGCCCATCAGTTCGTAAGAACAACGCGTGCCTCAAAACTCATACATTAGGCCCATCAGTTCGTAAGAACAACGCGTGCCTCAAAACTCATTCATTAGGCCCATCAGTTCGTGGAACAACGCGTGCCTCAAAACTCATTCATTAGGCCCATCAGTTCCTCGTGGGAGACGAGTCGAACAACGCGTGCCTCAAAACAATCATTTGGTGTATGTGTGTTCAATAGTCAATATTATGTGTTGTGTGAATAAATTTACATCTACATTTACTCATATGTGGTATGCACATTATTTATAATCAATTGGATAAACTTGTTCAAATGTTTTTTCCATAGGATTCACTCGCCAACATTATGTTGATCCGAAAACCTTTTTACACATGATACAGGTGAACAGGTTGAAGCAAGGAAAACATAGGATATGCCTTAGAAGAGAATCAAGAAGCTTAGACTGATAGTTAGAACATGTTGTATCATTATTGTAAATTTCCATTAAATTGTATTAATGAATATGAAACGTATAATAAATGTCATGAGCTTTGATGATAACCCAATCATGCCCCGGTCACCTTTTCCGCTGCGGGTCGGGGTGTGACATGATAGATGAAAAGAAAAATGCATTCAAAGTAGTGTACATTTAGATGTACATGTGCATTTCTAATATTATTAATGTAAAAATTAGTGTATTAGGGATGATATTGTAAATGAAAGTGCAATTGTCTAATATTGGTAATGTATTACGTAATTTGTCAAAGAAATGGTACATATGCACATGTGCATGGATAATTGTTACTCGAATTTGTTTTAGTGATAAAAAATAGCGATTTAAAAAAAATTTAAAAAATTGTGTATTTTTTTATTTTATTAGGTATTTTTTGTTGTGTTCACATTGGTTCTCGCGTTTCTCCCAATAAAGGGTGGTTCCTAACGAATCATTCTCTTATATATATATATGTATTAGAGGACGACTAAAATAGGAACCACATCTTCATGCAAGAACTCGAGAACATTTGATACACAACTTTTTTGAAATTTTTTTTTGACGAAATTATTATTTTTTATGTCATTTTTTCAAAAAAATAAAAAAAAATTATGGATGTGACCTCTTACGCTGATGTAAATCAGATTTACACTGTCGTAACGTTCTTCGGCTGCTAACATTATCAGTCATTTACATTAGTGTAAATGAAGCTTACATGTCGAATAAGTGTTGGCTTGTAAATTTTTTCCCTGATTTTTTTCACAAATCTCTTAGTTAGATGTTAATCTACTTTTGAGCAAAATTTGAATGAAAAAATCACACGGTAAGTATGAGTTCTCACGGTTCTTGCAGTTTTAGAGGGATGGGTTAAAATTATATATATATATATATATATAGGAATGGATTAAAATTAGAACCATCTTGAGTTAGAGAACCGTGAGAACTAGGTCATCCAAAAGGTTTTTCCGAAATTTTTCTCCTCATAAATTATAAAAAAATCACTTGTTTCAGCAAAAAAAATGCAGCATATCCACATTTACATGTGGCATAAAAATATTTATTTTCATACAAAATTTATGACAGCGTGTAAAAAAACTTGCATTAGTCAAAACTACCAACTCGACAATTTTTTTTACTTTTTTTACAGATGTGTTTATAATATCTTCATATAAGTTTGTTGAAAAAATTTTTGGTGCAAATCGCACGGGAACAAAACGTTCCAACGGTTCTTACAACTCGTGGCGTTTTTCATTTGAATCGAGCTTTATATATATACATATATATATATATATATATACATACATATATATGTATGTATATATATACATACATATATATATATATAGATAGATAGATAGATAGATAGGTGAAAGATAAAACGAAACCCACTTGAGTTGAGAAAACTCAAGAAAACCCTATGTAACATTTTTATTTTTTTCCTAAAAAAATAGGAGAAGTAGCATTAATGTACTTGAACATTTTAAAAAAAAAATGTAAAAAACGTTTACTTGTTTTTTTTAGAATGTTCAAAATTTGTATGTTATATTTTTTTTGACATATATATTATGTAACATGAAATTTTTAACATTTTTTTAAAATAAACTAGTCGGCGTTTTTTTGTGTTTCTTTTATAAAAATGTTCAAATATATGTATGTTACGTTTCCTATTTTTAGTAAAAAATAAAAATGTTACATGTGGTTTTTAAAAAGCTTTTTTGAGTTTTATTCAACTTAAATGGATTTTTGTTTTATCCTTCCCATATATATATATATATATATATATATATATATATATATATATATGGCACGAGAACAAAAAGTTCTAACGGTTCTCACAACTCATAATGATTTTCATTTGAATTGAACCCTATATATATATAGCACAAGAACAAAAAGTTCTAACAATTCTCACAACTAATGATGGTTCTCATTTAAATTAAGTGATATATATATATATATATATATATATATATATATATATATATTACATGATTTAAACCATTCACATTTAGATATTTATGATAAAGAAAAAGACACAAGTCAACAGGTGAAATGTTGAGTACCATGACTACCTTTGGGTGGTAGGCATTACTAGAATAATAACTTCAATGGGCTTTTTTACAGATTGAGAGCATTCATATCTATTCCATAAAATTTTGTGAGTAATTTTTATATTATAAAAAATCATTATAAGTGGTTGTAAATGGTAAAAAGAAATTCTACTGTTAATTTGTATATTTGAAAAAATACTGTTTATTTTTTATAATTTTTTAGTATAGTTTAAACATAATTAGAAATGGAGAAGAGAAAAAATATAATATTAAAGTTATAAAAATATATTATTTAATTAAAAGAAGAGATAAAATATATTTATTTTTAGTGTAATTGTACGTTAAAATACTGAAAGCGATGTGAATGTTCTGACCACCAAACCCAAGAAAATTTATAATTATTTTTCTGAAACCCCATTGATTGATTGTGTGTCCAAATTAAATGCTTTAAAAACAAAATGCCTCATGTATATTGTTTTCTATAAATCATTAGAATTAGTGACGAAACTAAATCTTGAACCATCATAATAGAGTATTTTTTTTATATTCTAGTGAGACAAATCACTTTTTCTATTTATTAATTTACGAAGGTCACATATCTTAAATCTATTATAAACCGTATATTTTCAATATGTATAAGATTTTTTCTCATGCTTTATAATTTCATTTTAGAGGATTTGAAACGTCAGTTGAAAAATGTATTTCGTGATGCAATGTTTCCTTACTGCTATCAAATTTATTAACCAAATACTCACTAATTTGTTGGCATCATTTCTAATCTCATCTTCTAAAAGTTTTATTGTTAGTTAAACTATTACTAAAAATATAGGGCTAATTCACTTGGTAGAGGTATTCTATTAAAGAGGAAGTCCAAGATTTAAATATATATAAGGAGATATAGTTTAGGATTATTATATAAAAGAAGTAATATTTAAAAAAAGTTAAATTATTATTACATTAATTAACTAGTATTAAGACATGAAATTTTCCAACATTTGGTTTAGTTTTTTTTCCCTTGATAAAACATAGTTTATAATTATCTAATTAATACATAATGTATATTAACTTGTAGTTATATACAAAAATCTTACGAATTAAAGGAGGACTTATTGTATTATAAACAGAAAATTAAAATTCATTCTAAAATAATCAAATAAAAAGTAACTAAAGCTTAATTTTTTTTTGAAACTTTTCGGAGTATCAACTAGTGTAAACCAATGTGGGTCTAACTTACTTAGAAAGAGACTATTGCCTCTTAGTTAGAGGTCTTCGATTCAATTCCAAACAAGATGTAAAGTAGGAATAATTTAGTGTAATTTAGGATTGATCAAATTTTTTAAAGTATTGTCTTCTTTCTTCTTTTTTCTCTCAGAGAAACCAAAACCTATTTTTTCTAAAAATTGCAGAAATCATATCTTCGATAAGATTTCGATTTATCTTATTTCTTCTTCTTTTTCCTTTTCTTCTTTTTTTTTTTCATTCTTGTTTTTAGGAGTATCCTAGTATTTGCTCATGAAGATCCAATATATAAAACGAGGAATTTATACTTCGTCAAAATAGTTGAGAGTATCCCAGCTATAATTGTCTACAAGTGCATTGTGTGACCTTGCGATATTTTTAGGATAGATTCATGTGCTAAAAGATATGGATCAGAGATCAACGTCATTGAAGGTATCATAAATGTTCTTGATTGTTCAATAGGGTTAAAACTGATTTTTTGAAGTTGCATGATGTAACGCTTCACATTCTGTACTTTCCTTATTTAGAAAGTGTTATCGTATTTCTATTTTTGGAAACTTGTATCGTATTCGTATCTTTCATTTTCAACCCTTTCACTATGAGATTATCATCATAATGGAAACTTATTTGATACTTACACATGCTACATACTTAAAACATACGTTATACACTTGAATACGTTATTGCATGCAAGAAATTCATACTTAGAATACTCGAATACTCAATTTTATGTGCATTATACCTATACAACACTCTCGTATGCTTAAAATACTTGAAACCGGTTAAAATGCGTGACAACGGCCCAAACTAGGTAGCTTCGCACGAAGTGCACTTCACCTCATACGAAGTGAGGTCACCTCATACGAAGTGAAGCCACTTCGTATGAAGTGATGCCAACTCGTACGAACTGACCTATTTTCCTATAAATACTCACCCCATTCTACTTATAAACTCTCTGCTCACACCGAAAATCACCCTCAAGCTCCTGATTTCTCGCTTGTACCTCAATCCCGAATCAGAAGGTTTTCTAGACCTTCTAAGTGAGTTCAACTCACAACCTTACTTATTTTCGTATGATTTCTTCTACTTTTTTTAAGTTCTTGCATCTTCAAGTGTTGAATACCACTAGTCTCGTCATCTTCCCTATGATTGACCTCGCGCTGGTAGCAGTGTGAACATTAGAAACCTTGGCTTCCGAATTAGTTCCACCACCTCATTTGTCTATTGCATGACACTCAAGTGCTTTGCTAGTACCAAAGTAGCCTAACCCCGTCTGGCCTCCGACACTTAGTTAACTCTTTCCATGTCGGGAATGGCTCACCTGGGTTAATCTTACTTGGCCACTTGTATAGTTAAAATTTACATTATGTTATTCATGACCGACCGGGTTATTACGACCTTGTGCTTTGGTGAATTATATAATGAGGTGTTCGCACCCCCATACTTGACTTTTATAACAAACTTGATGGACTATATAATCCAAATAATATATATGTATACTTATACTTGACTTTCAGACCAAATTCGGACATTGACTGAACTATAGTTAACCGTTATGAATCTGGATTGTTTCTTTCTCATACCTAAACTCTCGTTCACTGAATTCATTGTCTGAACAGGCACTAAACGAGCTAAATAGCTGAGTAGTAGCTTCGCCCAAAGTGGACTGCCACTTCGCATGAAGTGAACAAAGGCACTTGCACGAAGTGGATAAACCTACTTCGCACGAAGTGAACAGTCGTGCTACGCGACGTTTGATTTTCCCACGTATACTTTCTATACATTCTATTTCCGAATCCAACACCTTGCCCAACTCCGAATACTCATCTATCTCTGTTCCCTTCATGTAGGGTAACTCTCAACCTTTAACTCAACAACTCGCGGTATCTTCCTAGGAAGCTTGCAAAACCGTGAGTATAATCGACCCCATTTTACTTTTAACACTTTGGGTGCAATACATGTACTTTATCCAAATCACTCAAACATGCTTATGCTTAAATCATAAACAATCCTTGTATACATGCTTACTATGCTAAACTTAGATTCATACGTCATTATACTTGCTATGCTTATACCTCGTCATTAACTTTGCTCAAGCCTCCCTTAACATGTATAGCGCTATAGAGTAACGCATCGCCCGTATTCGTGAGGTCATGTTAAGTAAACAAAACGGTCTAGTCATTGCTATGATTAGATTAAGCTAGCGGTAAACTTTGGGTTGACTTATATAATTGCATGATAGTTTTGCCATGTTAATTTTAAGTTAACATATATGCACGAGGATTTGTTAAAGTTTATTATGCTATTAGTCAAACTTGTATACTCGCCAATGCCTTGTGTGTTGAACTATACTTTAACATGTATTGCAGGTTGATGACGATGATGCTCAATGGAATCTAGTAGAATGGACATAGAAACTCATCTTAACTTAGATTTATTCAGGATCGTGTTTTTTGATTAAAATGTTGTATTTTTAATGTACTTGTAGTTTAAATCGATGTTGTATTTTGTTTCCAAAAGCCATATAATTGAAATGTTAGTAATGAAATGGAAATTTATTGTTTAAATATTTGCCACAAGTTTAGCATTTTGAAGTATCAAGCAATCTTTTACGTCCGCCCTATCATTTCGCCATCGGTTGGGGTGTGACACATGAATAGTATGGAATTGTGATATCCCACATCGGTTGTGAATGGTAACAAAGGCTTCATTCTAAGGGGCTGGATACTTTCACCATCATGACGCGTTTTAAAACCTTGAGGGGCAGGCGCTGAGGGCGTGCTGGCTGCCAAAGCGGACAATATCATGTTGCGGTTACACTGGGCTGTTACAGATGGTATCAGAGCCAGGGCCGGACCGGTGGTGCCAGGTCCCGCGAGGACGCTGGACCCCTTAAGGGGGTGGATTGTGATACCCCACATCGGTTGTGAATGGGAACAAAGGCTTCATTATAAGGGGTTGGATACTTTCACAATCATAGCGCGTTTTAAAATCGTGAGGGGCAGGCGCTATGGGCGTGCTGGCTGCCAAAACGGACAATATAATGGTGCGGTTACACTGGACTGTTACAGGATTTTAGCTTTATATTTATGTTAATTATCTCATCATCTGTTGAACTAAATGTTTAATTTTATGTTGAATTTGTATCTATTTACATGTTTAATGTTTCTAATGTTCATTTTGGAACGTATTTTTGAATAAAATGGAGTTGATGTAAACAATAAAAAAAAAGATTGTGGTTGAAATATAAATAAAAGCTCAACTAAAAAAATATGAAGTTAGATTTCGAGATAAAACTTTGAAGAGAAATGAATTTTTAAAATGCTTTCTAATTAACAACAATCGGATGGCCGCAGGAAGGAACCAAACCTCGTGGGTGATATGCTTAGAGCATTGTTTTTGAACGATCATTTTCGGATCACTGGATTATTATCGTGTCACGAACGGAACCACCTGACCATATCCATCTCCACTAGGCATAATACTCCTATATACCAATTCAGATAGAAACCCAATAAATATAAGAAAAATGATGAGAATTAAACCCAAGTCATATTGGTTTCACAACCTTTTCTCACTTCCGATATATGACTAGCATACAAAGCTTATGTCCTGAAAATGAAAGTTTAAAAAGTTTGTGCCTCTTGACTAAGTGGGTGAGGAATCCATGAATGACTAATAAATACTTGGATAGCAATCAATGAAACTTGGTGGGACACGTTTACCAATTAGTCAATACGAGTTCAATTGTCTAATTAAATCTTACTCATAACAGGTATTAACTAGTATCTATCACAATCTGGCCTTTACATAACTTGTATACTTTTATTAAACCAACGATGGGCAATTAAATCCTAAAGTACATGTTTCCTGCTAGTCAAAGTGAATGATATCACACAACACATGAGTTCAAAACTCAAAATAATAGATAAACCTTGCATGAAAAACTTAAAACCGGAAGTATCAAATATTATGCTAAAGTAAATATTTGTTCATGCATAAAACTGGAAATAGTTGTTTCTCAAACAATAGTCTAAAATCATCTCATGCTTTTTTTAAAGAAATTAAATCTTCAAATTTGATGGGTAAATGATCTTCAAGTTTTTCATTCAGCTTCCATCTTTAGACCGTCTCATCCCTGGAAAACGTCATTTGCACAAAAAAGTTAATATCTCAAAGGATAGAGTCAAAAGAAGAATCTATTGCAAAATACCGAAAGCGAACGCCTTCATGGCATTCCTTCCCTTTTGATGCTAATGGAAATTTCCCATTCCGAACCTTATGGTTTGGTGATCTGCCTTTTGGACGCTCCTAAAGAAGCTTTGCCCTTCTCCTTGTCTGAAACATCCATGTCCACTACCCAATGTAACCCCTTTTTGGCTGCTTCATTCATATATTTACTATCAAACATCACATTGTTATCTATCTTCATATCTAGAGGAATCTCAACACCATTCAAGTTTTGGGTCTCACATCTCAGATTCCAGACATGACCAAGCTTAGTACATTGGGTCTCAACACCATTCAAGTTTTTGATTTTCTGGACCTCTGGTGCTATTGATGCTCTGACGATCCTTGCGATATCATTGGCAATCTTGAGTAATTTTATCCGATTCGTCATGGATATCTTTGTGAGTGTGTTTGGTAGGTCTGTCATACAATGGGAATTTAGAGAACATACAACTTCTCATTAGCCCTATGAACACTTTTCATATTCTTGTACCAATCCCTCCCTGAAGCTTGTGTTATTGAGTTTAATATCCTTGATGGACTCAAAAGGAATTAGAGAAATAACTCTACAAAATTAAACGGAAAACCTGTAGTACTTTTCATGTTGAATATTCCTTTATTAAATAATGACCCATTTTCAAAACTTTATTAAACTAAAGGATTAAAATCCAAGGTTCATCAAACTCAGTGAATGTCTATGGCACTCTTTCGCTAAAATGACTATGTAAATAGGTTTTGACAGGTTTTGTTAAGCATTGGTACTTTTAACCCTAACTACGCTCACTTGATACTACTTCAAATGATATTTGTCCTTCATTGGTGATTGTAGGTTCGACCCTATTGAGTTAGGAATCACGATTCCATTTCTTACAGAAACTGTAAGCCCAATGTTAGGTTATCACTAACAAAGGGGTTTCTAATAGATCAGTTGAAGTGTCACCTGTTTAGGGTGGCGCAAAAATACTGTTTTAATTTAGGATTTAGATTTTAGTGGTTTATTGGTTTAGACTCAAAAACACACTGATCAATCATTCCATATGCAAAAATGTTAAATTGTTTTTTTTTTTTTTTTATAAAATTCTCCAATTTGATATATTTGCTTCATGTCGTGATAATCTATCTATCTAAGATGATTAGTTTTAATACCCTAAATCAACGGGTGTCTTTAGTTGCGTACCAATTTTAAACGAATTTTTTGCATTATTAATGTTGGTGGAGAAAATATTATCAAAATAGTATTGTTGGAAAAATATTTAACAAAATGATGTTTTCAAAGATTTATATGTTTTCTCTACTGGGTCTCTAACATAGCTTATTTTTTATGAATGATTAAAAAACTAATTTTGTTATAAAACCTACCCAAAAAACTTGTCTTAAAAATCTAAATTTTTGTAGTTAAAAAAAGTCGTTCGCGTGATTCGAATAAATTTATTTATACCCTCATAATTAAGTGTGTAATAACAAAATGAAAATATACTAAGTGTAAAAACTTAAAATTCACTCAACTCTATATATGTCCATTCCATTGCTATAATTCTTATAGCTTATGTTTTCTTATATATATATATATATATATATATATATATATATATATATATATATATATATATATATATATATATTATATTATATTTTTTTCTAAAATTAAATGCATTAGTTAAAGACATGTTTGACGCTTTTGGAATGAAACTTATAATTATTTGATATTGTGTTATATTGATCTAAAACACAATTTAATAAAAAACATGTAATTATTTTATACATTTTATATTCTTTTAATCACCACTCCATTGTTAACTTTTTTTAACGGCAAATTTGGATCACTGACGGGATCATTGAAGTATTATCGTGTCACCTATTCATCTCCATTAGGCATAATGTCTATACATCAATTCAAGAGTAAACTCAATAAATATAAGAAAAACCTCTTTGTGAAAATCAAACCTATGACCTATTGATCACAAAACTTTATACCAGACCTAAGATGCCAATAAGCTATAAAGTTCTCAAAGTTTGAGTTATACGGTTTTATTCACTCCATAAGTAAAAAAGAAAATTTAAGCTACAAATAAAAGGGCTTTTCCTTATTTTATTTTTCTTTCACAAAAAAGTTTGTGGATTTACCTTCAAAAAAATAATACTTAAAAGTCTAAATTGCGTTTAAAAATAATAAGCTAACGTAGAATGGGTGACTAAAAGAAATATAAACTAAAGTTTAAGAAAATGTGTTACATAGTGTGTTATGCATATAAAAAACATAATCGAAAGGAATTTAACAATGAATGCATATAGGCTTGAGTGATTTTCAGTTTGCTTTAATTAAATACATAATTATAAGGGTGTAATTAACTAGAGTTTTTAGAATCACATGTAGTAGTAGTTTTTATTAAATATAGATTTCTAGATCTTTAAAACAGGTTTTTAAGAAAGTTTTATAAAAGAAAATCATTTCTTTGTATTAAACAGGTTTTTAAGAAAGTTTTATAAAAGAAAATCATTTCTTTGTAAGATACTTTAAAAAATAAATTAGGTGAGAGATCCGATACCATGATTAAATTAATATTAATAATTATTTAATAAATTGAATTTATCTAATGAGGTTAGGGATGTTGATATTTTGTGTGCAACTATGCCATTTTAAACTTTCTTCAATCGGAAGGTACCTAAATCTATTTTAGAAACTATATTTATATTATTCCCATACCTCATATCACAATACTTTGTCTTAGCAAACCTCATATTTTATAATACAGTTGCTACAACAATCACTAAATACGTGATTTTCTCGAAACTGATACAATTTACATGCCAATCCTTATACATACATTCTCGATATCAAATTATTGATACACTTATACTACATTATACACTTATAATACATAAAAACATGTTAAAATGCAAGTTACGGCTTAAAACGACCTAAATACAAAGTTTAGAGACCAAAATGGACATTTTCAGAAAATATGCCCTAGCGCCACACGAGAGATATCAGGGTATCTCCCACGTCGCGCGACAGATGCTGATCCGCAGCAGAATGCTGCCAGCTCACAGGTTGGTCCATTTTTGCCACCTTTTTCACCTCCAAACACCTTCTAACTCATTAAACTCAAACCCTAATCATCCCCATTATAAATAGGAGCCTCCATACAACTTTCCAAACATTTCTAAATCATCAAAACACTATCAATTCTCTGTAATTTCAAGAACAAGGCAGGTTACTTTTAAGTGCAAAAGTGAGTTCAAACTTACTTTTCTTTCATCTTTCTTCACTTCTTCATCTACAAAACTTGGAACACCTCTAGGAGTGTTTCCACAAGATTACCATGGTAATATAAGGTGGAAAATCACCATTTTGAGGTCCAAACTTTCTGTTTTGGAAGAATATTTTGTTTAAACTTTACAAACTAGTTTTCCTTGTTCAGTCTTGTGCCTACTTGTTCTTGAGCCTATCTAAGGTTTTAAAACTTGTTTTGGAGAAGATTCTTATGAGTTTAGGAGGTGCAAACACCTCCAAACTTTCTGTTTTTGCAAGAGTTTATGCAACCCACAAGTGATGAAACTATCCGAGCTTGCCATGAAGTTTATGGCAAGACTTGTGTTTTGGTATAAGTGTGAATACTTGGAAGCCTTGGCTATCCTAACTTCATTCCACTACCTCACTTGATATTTTTACCTTGCTATCTCAAGTAATTTGCTAGACTTATAGTAACTTAACCCCGTCTAGCTTCTGACACTTAGTTAACTCTTTCAATGTCGAGAATGACTCACCCGAGTTAAAGCTTACTTGGCTACTTGATATAGTAAGAAGTTGTTCATTTCCTTTCATTCATGATCATCCGAATCATCATTGTGATGATTTGTGTATTCTTGAATCATACAATGAGGTTAATCCTCCATGCTTGACTTATATATATATATATATATATATATATATATATATATATATTATAGTTTGTATAATAATTCTAAGCTAAGTCCATCAAGAATATATGTATATACATACAAACACACACACATAACCGAATCCTTGATGATAATCGACACGGTTTCTTGTCATGGTAATAGGTTATATTATCTAAGACTTGGAACTCTCGTTACGATTTTAATGAGCACTTAACCCATGAAATCACATCAACTTATACGGGATATATAGTGTTAAAAACGAGTGTTTGAGACTAGATAATTACTTTCTCGAATAAATACTTTTACATACTTTAATTCCGAATCCAAATCCCCCGTTAACATTCTAAATACTCACACACATTTGTTACCCCATGTAGGGTAATCTCGGTATTCTATCCTCCAACCTTCCAACTCTTCACAGGAATTCCAAAGGAAGCTTTGCAAAATCTTGAGTACACTCGACCCCATTTTTACGCTTTACACTTTTGGGTGCAATATGTTTGACATATCAAAATACACAATTACACTATTCTTTATGCAAATACAAACAATCCATATATGCATGCTTAAAATACGTGATACTTGATTTGTATTCTTGGAACATTCTTATGTGATTTGCTTGTCATTAACATCGTACGAGCCTCCCCTTAACATGTATAACGCTATAGGAGTAACGCACCACCCGTAGTCTTGTGGTCATGTTAAGTCTTTAAATTCATGTAGTAATAAGAGCATTGACTTATAAAATTTCATGCCATAATACATTAATCTACTTAACTTGTGTACTCGTCAATACCTTTGTGTTGAACTATACTTTTTTAAACATGTTACAGGTTGATGATGTTGATATCGACGAAATCTAGTATGGACAACTAGAAATGCACCAAAATTTAAATTCATGTTTATAGATTAGTCATACGTTAATTGTTGTATTTTGTTTTCGTATTCATGTACTTGAACCGTTAGCAATGGAATGAAATATCATTTATTAAATACTTGTCACATTTAGTATTATGAAGTCTCGAGGAATCTATTTACTTCCGCCTCAATAATTCCGCCATCGGTTGGGGTGTGACAGATTGGTATCAGAGCCATAACTATAGGGAATTAGGAAAAAATGCCATGATTTGACCTAGTCTATAGTATAAGTACCCATACTTGACCATTCTTGACTTCATGCTTCAAACACTCACATTCTTCCTATTTGCTTGTATCTCATCTTTTGTCTTGAAAATACACATGTCTTTCCTAAGACGTTTTATCTTACACACGTGAGACGTGAAAACACTCGTATTATACAAACGAGACGATTTCAACAAAATAGGAGTGAAACCCTCACTTTGATGAAAGACTCTCAATCCGCATTCTCAACTTTCACGAAGTTATATATCAGTTAGGAGTGACATCTTTACATTTATGAAATTTCGTCATGAACATTCTAGTTGACCCTTACTAACAACCCGGATTTAGTTCCTTACCTCGTTTCGTAAGTACCAACCACACTTAGGGAATGACGTTGTCAAGTTAGGGGTGATAGCCGCATCTTGATAACTAGTCCCACTCCTCGATTTTCAATCCCGCCAAAGTCTCGAACTTTCGATTGACTAAGGACATGTAGTAACCGGAAGGGTAAATACTGTTAACCAAAATTTAGTGTTATGAAGTCTCGATCAATCTATTTACGTCCGCCTCGATGATTCCGCCATCGGTTGATGTGTGACAGTGAGAAACAAATTAATCTTCAAAAACACCATTTTGGTAAATATTTTTCAATCAACAAAATTTTGGTAAATACTTTTTCTACCAACGCCATTATGGAAAAAAAAAACTTGATTTTAAACTAGTCTATAAAACTCCTTTTGTTATAGTTTAGTATTAATAAACTCTTTTACCGTGATGGGGCTTTATAGGGGCGTGAAATATTTTGATATTGCCCTTACACCATCCCTCATGGGTATTATAAGGGCATGAAGAGAGAGGGATAACTCTAGAATAATGCTCAATGAATAGAAAAAAGAAGAAAACTAATAAATGAAAGGGCATTAAGAAGTTTAACTATTATATGAAGTATTATGATGATGATGTGGCAAAAAATGCCCCTTAAAGAGCATTAACTATTACCCATGGTCTAATAGTTTGGGTTTTGATAATTAATGTCGTTTAATTATTTTCTTTCAAAACTCCTGTTTTATCTTTTGTAAGATACCCACTTTATTTTATATAACCTTTCATGATATTACTTAAAATCTCTATTAAAATCTTGTCGTTTTAATTGTGTCGTTATATGTTTTAAACCCTTTTAAAATCATTTGGTTATTTTAATAAAATCGTCATGCACACCTAATGGTCAAAATAAAACAACCAAACAATCATGCAAATCAAGCCACTGATATATGTTCGGTTTTGCTAGAGCCATTTAGCAACAACCTAACAGGTCAAGTTGAACAATCACCAAACATCAATCTTGAGTCTTGATCGCTCCCACTTGCTTCAAGAACCCATCTTGCTCTTGGTTGTCTAGATTTCTTGATCTTTAACCTTTTGTCTCGTCTTGATGTATACAATTTTACAAATAAAATAACATAACAGAGTCTTGATGTATACAATTTTACAAATAAAATAACGTAATGAAGACCTATTCTATTACATTAAGGCCTCCAAAGTAGTCGTGAAAGCACATATGAAACGAACAACATACAAGAAATCATAAAAACACAAGCAAACATGGTATACAACTTGATTTGCTAAACAACACAATAATCCAAAACGTAAAGGGAGCAATCTTTTGTCAATAATATATTTTTTGACAAAAATAAAACTTGATTGCTATTATAAAATAAAGCATTCTATTTGTTTGCATAAGTGGCTCTAATACCATTGTTGGGTTTCGTACACAATTTTTAAAATTTAAGAAGCTTAAACGATTGTGTACGAGCCGATCCAAATAAACTTTGGATCTCCCACAAAGAGTCCAAATGCAAACAAACAGAAACGAGTACAACCATAGGATGTTTAGAATACAATAATACCTCAAAACTAATCCAGTTAGTAAACTTTGAATCGCAAGACAACTTGATTCAACAACTCTGAACGCTAGGTTTTTTACTAACACGAACTTGCTCCAACAAGTATTCCCGGCAACCGAATGCCTTCAGTTTCCACTCATTTATCAACATTTAAGAAAATCTAATGATTTAATCGAACTAGAGGCATGAACCATCAAATCGCTGACAACGGCGACATGTCGCATGCATGGTCACCAAGGTGCTGCAACGTGGAGGTGGTACGACAGCAGCAATGGTGAGGCACGGAGGGCAAGTGGGGTTGTGGTTCAACAGCGCGTGCAGTGTATGTATGTTGGCGGGTCGCATGGTGGCCAGGTGATGGTTGTGGCCGGCAGTATGGTAGGTGGCCAGCAGTGGAATGATAGAGAGAGAGAGAGGGTTTTAGACTTTTACTGTATTTTTATATTAGATCAATAATCTCAAATCCTCTACCACTATATGTATATATATATATATATATATATATATATATATATATATATATATATATTATTTAACAACTAAACAATAAACCAGACAATTAGTTAAATAAACAAACATTTCCTTAAACTAACTAGACAATAAATAACATGATTTATTTAATTTCCATTTCATAAATTTAATTAACACTCTAATTAAGTAATCAAAAACCCGTTATTTATAAAGGAAATAATTAAGTAACTCTTATTTAATATATCGTTTAAACCCCTTCAGTTATTTCAACTTAAGAATCAACACCTGGATCGATTGTTTTTCGACCATCGTCACCACAATTTCACTTGATTATTCACTAATAATAATCAGCATAATTTCGTGTTAGATCATTTAACTCTTAAACAATCAATATTTAGTTGTTGCTCATAGTGTAACCGTTAGATCGTACCTCCGTAGATGTGTTGTCGAATTTCATTCCTAGGGCACATGATTACAACAATAGGTCATTGGTGATTTGTCTGTGAAACAAGCAAGAGTGAAAGTACATCAGTAATACTCAACGAGGT
Organism: Scalesia atractyloides; assembly: GCA_947069175.1. Classification (NCBI taxonomy): domain Eukaryota; kingdom Viridiplantae; phylum Streptophyta; class Magnoliopsida; order Asterales; family Asteraceae; genus Scalesia; species Scalesia atractyloides. Next base: position 4,690,036 of record CAMTDV010000002.1, on the reverse strand, counting down.
ATCCTTCGCTAATAAAAATGACAAGTCATTGTAGATCTTTTGGTAAAATCGATCGATGTTCAATCAGTATGAGTTTTATGAATAATATTGGTCATTGGTGAGTTGTTAAGTCGTTATCTACACAAGTTATCCTCATGGAACTACGTTAAGAAATTTATGATTTAATGGTTCATCGATAAATTCCAATGTATATGTGTAATAACAATCTTTTTTCTCTTTTGATATCTCTATCTTTTGAGCGAAATGTAAGGTTGCCTTCATCTGAATCCCTCTCAGTTCTTACTTTCTTAGTGAGATATTATTGGCTATCTCCCTTTAATTTTGTTGTTATTCTACATTTGTTTATTTTTTGTTATTTTCTCTTGAATTAAAAAAAATCTACTGCGCCAATTAGAGTCACGTTCAATTACTTGACTTTTAAGACTGTTTATGATAGATATCAATATTTTGCTAAGGGATCAGTTAGCAATTGGTTGATTTTTTTCAACCAAGAATATATTTCTTTTAACGAACAATAAAATGGGAGATGAGTGTCTTCGAAACCGGGTATAACCCGTCATCATTCCACCAATCCAGGTACGATCTCAGGTGCCGCCACAGAAAGTTGCTAATAATTTTTGCCTCTCGTAAGACTTGAACCTTATCCCTATCTTTGATGACTAGTTTCTTTTTCTGAGCAACCCCACTTGGCCATCATTGGCGAACCAAGAAAATATTATTAAATCAGCAAAGGGGAAACCTTAGCAAGCAGCTAAGATGACCCACGCATGCATGATACACATAAACAAAGGGAAAAACCAATGTTGATAAGTAATAGATTTTTATGGCACTGCAATCGACCAGCTTTCTTCTTTAAATATAGTCGTATATTTGTGTGTTTTTTTCTTTTAAAATTGTGTGTAGCTTGTACTAATGTTAGTAAATTTATGTATACGATTATCTCATTTGAAAAAATAAAAAAAGTTCCTGTATATTTCTTTTCTTAACTTTTTTTTAGCAGCATGACAAATATAATTTAATAAAAGATTAGTATAACAAAGAAACTTAGAATCATAAAGAACTTAAAAATTATAGAAGGATTTCAATCATTACGTACTCTTATCAATATAAAATTGTTTATCACAATTTTCATTTTGACGCCAAATGGGGTTGAAAATCGAATATCTCTATTCAATTTTCCATGGTTTTATAAACTGAGAAAATGGAAAATTATGTACGTATCTTCCAAGTGTTTTAAAAAATGTAATTTTCTTAAGTGAAGACTAGGCTATGTTCGCTTTTGTTGCGGGGATTTTCCCTAGTCAAAGGCATTAAGGCATACCGATTTTTGAATACCCTAGAATAGGGATAGGACAAGGATACCAAACCTTTTGATCGGTATTCACTTTCTCTTAAGAAAATTTGACTTTTACAAAGAGATGAAACAATCACTCTCAAAACTTCCTTTCACCTCATCAAGAGACAAACTTGTCATTCATTGCTTAGGGAACCAACATTAACAGTGACAGAGATCGAGATGATTTGAATATTTCATGAATGTAATATGACGGAAATAGAAAAAGGCGACCATCTCGTGGTAACATGTGTTTATGATCATTAAAATGATGCGTATTCAAGTCTGGGTATTCATGTCTTACTATATGAATTTTAGAAAAAAATGTGTTTTCACAGTAAAAACAAGTGGCATATAAAAAATAAAATATAATAGCTTATATATATGTAATAACTCTACCGTGCATATATGGTCAGGAATTATATTTTCGTTAGACGGTGCAACCGAAATGTCACCGTAAACGAAAGAAACGTTCCAAATTTCAACAAGTCAAAAGTCAAATAATATTTATGCAACTACTTACCCTATAAATAGAGGCCTCAACTCCTTCATGCAAACCATCAACATAAGTCTCCATTCATCAACTTTCTTCCCATTCAATAGCAACAAAATATGATAACACCAAATCTCAAAATTGTAGCCCTAATTGCATCATTTGTTTTGATCTTCATGAGTTTTGAACTGAATAAAGGTCATAGACTCCTTGATGGAAAATTCAAAAAATACTCAATAAAATATGATGATACCAAATACCTTCTGTTATCGTCTCTCCCTCGAGGCCCTGTTCGACCACCTGGAAACCGTTGTTGTAACACTGGCTGTGTTAATTCTTGTGGCAGTTCAAAGAAAGTTTCTGGTCTTAGTGGTGGCGCACCAAATCACTGAAGTTCAAGCTGCCATCAACGTTGGAAAATGAAGCCGGTTACTATGGCCTTTGTTTGCATGCAAAAGACATTAACACCTCTTAGGACAAGATTCTTTAACAATTAGTTTGTTGTATTAATTTGATAAAAGAGAAGTCATGCTTTCAGTTTTCGAGTCAACACTTAGTAGTTAATTTTGTGTATGATCTAATTTTGATAGTGTGTCCAACATGTTTAATTTAGAAGGAAATGCCTCATTTTATACTGTTTTCTTGCAATCATCAGCATATTTCTTTGCTCAAAGTTTCAGGTTTTTTTTTTTGGCATCTGCATCATCGAATGCTTCTCAAATAATGGAAATGTTGAGAAAAGAAACTCTAATGCTGTAGTAAAAGGACTTTTATACAATAAATGTGCTTGATTGTTCAATAGGGTTAAAATTGATTTTTTTGAAGTTGCATGAATAGTATGGAATTTAGCTTTACATTTATGTTTTAATGTGTCATCATCTGTTGAATTAAATGTTTAATTTTATGTTGGTTTTGTATCTATTTACACGTTTAAGGTTTCTAGCGTTCATTTTGGAACGTATTTTCGAATAAAATGGAGTTGACGTAAATATAAAAAAGATTGTGGTTGAAATACAAAGCTCAACAACAAAAAATTAAAAATACGAAGTTAGATTTCGAGATAAAACTTTTTAGAGAAATTAAATTTTAAAAATGCTTTCTAATTAAGTAACAATAATCGGATGGCTGCCGGAAGGAATCAAACCTCGTGGACGATACACTTAGAGCTTTTAGTTTTGTAAACTTATGTTTTGAAAATAAAAGTTTAAAAACTTTGTGCGTCTGCTCCAAAACATTCTGCCGGGTGGGTGAGGAAATGCCGAAACTTTTAGTGTTATACGTGAACTGTAGTTTCGCAAAAAGTATACTTTTCAAGGTCATCTTCTCGCATAAGATCACATGGTGTGAGGTGTGGAGAGGGCTTCTCGCATAAGATCATATGGTGTGAGGTGTGGAGAGGGGAGGGCAAAGCCCCTCCACGTCCCCTACATCACCCCGCCTTCCACACCACTAGGGCGTTGCCTCTCTTGATCGCAAAATCTTCATGGGCGTTGCCCTTCTCATTCAACATCTCCAACTTGATTTTGGGGCTTTGCCGTTGCCCCTTGCCCTTCACCACCCCTTCCTTTTTTATGTGAAGGGTAAAGCCCACATGGTCTACATGACACTAACGTGGTAGGGTGGGAGCCTTTGCTGTTACCCTCATAAGTCCATGTAATCTAAGGAGTGAGGCGACCACTATGGGTCCTTAAAGAGTGAACAAAGCTAAGCTAGATTCAGGTAGGGCTTATATTTAAATTTAAAAGAGCCAACTCAACTCAACTCGCCTCATTTTATGTTAATGAGATGAAATGTACACTCGAGCTCTTCGCTCGTAAAAAAAACTGAGTGAGCTTTTTTTTTTACTTTTAATATCTTCATAATTGCAAAGCTTATAAAGAGATTCAACACGAGTTAAACAAGCAAGCCAACGAATTTTTGGTTGATCTGAGACTTGAGCTTAGGAAGATTATCATTGGATTACTATTTCGGTTATAACTTCTACACATTTTGTCACACCCCGACCTGCAGCGTAATAAAAGTCTGAGCATAATTGGGTTATCACCAAAGCTCATGATATTTACTAAGAAGTTTCATATTTATTAAATTCAAATTACAAACTTAAATATCCAATAAACAAAATTCATACAATTACAAAGGAAAATAAAACTAAATGTTTATTCCAAAGCAATAACTTGTTTATTCTTCTAGGCCATCCTAAGTGTTTATTTCCTCAACTGGATCACCTGTATCATGTATAAAACATGGGAGAATTTGGGTCAACAAAAGTTGGCGAGTGAGCCTTGATAAAACATTTTTCATAATTTCATGCTTTATTTATTAAGGAAAAGTCGTGCATAAATCACATGTGAGCAAATATATAAATGTAAACAATCACAAATCACGTTGAATGAATATATGACATGAAAGATGATGTATTTGAGATCAAGGCTCAATCAAACGGAGCCGATCTAATGAGGCACCTGATGCTCAACCCGTATCCCACGGGGAACTGATGGGCCTAATGAAATGCGTGCACTGAAATGATAAACTTAATCCACATATAAATCACACAACAACCAATACACTTTTGATCACAAAATGATATAAGCACAAGTGTTTAGGTAAAATAAAGGAATAGTACGACACATGATACACCCCAAAACGTGATTAAAACGGGGAATTTGTAGAGATTAACTCACCTTGGGTGCGTATTCTTGAGTGGTAAAGAGAGCGCACGAGTTGGGAATTTATCCGATGAAGGAGTACTAACCTAGAAATGGCAACGTGGTAATTCGGTAAATAAATAAATTATTATTTAGGTTAAAATCCTTTGTTTAGGTTTTTAGGTTATTTTTGTGGCTTGTGTTGATATTCTAGACCCTTGAAAATATATATTCTGAAAACTTTTATTTGATTTTTCTTTTAATAAAACCTTAGAATTAAAATAAGAATAAAAATAAAAGAAATATAAAATAATAAAAAAATATTGTCAGTCTGACAAGCCTGTCAGACCGGTTCGATGGGAACATGTTCGCGCGTATGCAGAGTCGAACCCGGGACTTCACGTTCACGTGCACGCAGCTCTTCCAACTGAGCTACGTGTCTAACCCGTCATATTCTGGATTTTTATTAATCTTATAATCTTGTTAGCTTCATTCAGAATTTGGTAATTACATAATTTTAAAAAGTTATCTCAACCGGGGCGACAACAGGGATTCGAACCAGTGACTCTGCGATTGGTTTGCACCCGGCCCAACCAGTTGGGCAGGGTGCTTAACCCGTATTTTATAGAAGTTGTATTATATTTAACAACTCAATAGATTTCAGCATGATTTGGTTTTTAGAAAAAAAAGAACAGTTTAACGAAAACGGTGCCAATTGCAAGTATCGAACTCGGATCGTGTGCGTTTAGTGTGCACACAGTTCACCGCTGGACTGTGTGTCTAACCCAGTTTATATCTCGAATTTTATTATATACATACACATTCTGCAACTCATCTTCTTCATTTGAATACCCAGAAACATTTACCCGCCCGATTAACCATAAATTCAGAAGTGTGATTTCTTATTCTTATTCGATAAGGAATCTAGACATGAATTAAGACAGTAAGGTGGAGGATTATTACCAACGATGGCATTTCCTTCTGTTCTCCGGCGAGGAGCGGCGGTTTCCGGTGAAACAGTGGGGAAAGGTTTGAGCAGAGTAAGCTTATGGTTTGAAGGGAAATAATTGAGCGAGTTGGATAGTGGGATTGGGTCAGTATTTATAGATTGAACAGGGGGGGCTCGATTTCAGTTTTAGAAACCGAGTTGGGTGATTGCAATTTAGAATGGATTGAATCAAATTCGGAAATGATTAACGCGGATTGACAGCTGGTGCTTACCAGATTTCAGAAACAGGGACGAATTCGGCGGTTTATTCTTGCTGATTTGAATTCGCAGGAAACCTTCGTTTTCGTATATTTATAGAAGATGATTTCCAAAACTTACCAAATGATGCGTGTGTCCCGGTGGTGTTTGTGTTGTGCGGTTACTCGGGTGACCCGGGTTCGATTCCCGGTTTACCCCTTTTTTATGCTTTTAATTTATTTACTTAATTTGCAAAATCTGATTAATCATATGATATTATTAATTATAAATTGATTAATTTTTTTATTATATCACTAGATGCATAAATTTACCATTTTAAACAAATATAAAAAAAATTCAAATAATACACTTGATTAATGGAGATGGTGCGGGTTTTTGATGTAACATTTGTCAAAAACGGGTTTTTCAAACCCGATCCGTTTGTAATCGAATATCAAGTTATAAATGTCTCGTTGCGTATTTATGTCCATTTTAATTTTTTTAATGATGCATAATTAATAAACAAACTAAACTATAAAAGTTATAATTGATAAAAAGTAAAAATAAAATAATTAAAAAAAATGAGGCTGCCGGGACTCGAACCCGGGTCAGCCGGAAAGAACTCCAAAGACTTAACACACACACACATAACCACTCCGCCACTTGTTGTTTTCTGTCAACTCTAGGAAACAAATAAATCTTATAGAAATCATGAAGCGACCTGATTACGCTAACTGTAACCGAAATCGGTCACCAAACGTCCAAAAACTTTTTATTGATCGCGGTTTACTGAGTTTAACCGATGCACCGACACCTTCAATCAAGTTTTCTTTGAATGAACTTAAATTCGAGAATGGATCGGTTTTAATAACCCGAAAACTTTCAATTCCTGAATTACTTCAATCAAAGACCCCTCTCGCGACTCAAACACACTCTACAAACTTCCAATTACATTTTCGCACAACTTTCAGTCCGCCGGAGAAGCTTTTTGGACACGCCGGACTTTCGCCGGAAAACCGTATTTTCCATCAAATCAGTAAGTCTCGCAATTCTTTCGTTGTCTATCAGTTGTTAAGCTGTTACTAACTCCAACCCTTCAATCGAATCAATTTCAGACGACGATATCGGATAACTCACTCTCGCCGGAAAACTTCTGAAAATCCTTATCTTCAGCTGTAAAACGGTATAGACATTCAAACCTTCTGTTAACTCTTGTTTAGTACTTCAATTCCACAATTAGCTAATCAAAACGGTTAATTTGTTCGCTCATTTGAAGTTCATAAAAACAGAGCCGACGCCTTGCCAGAATTCTGAGATAAATCATTCCTCCGGTATGTTTACTTCCAACACCGTCTCTGCCATTTCATTTTAGTCTTATGAATGTTTGTTAATCGTTTTAAAGCAAGAAACAGTTGAGTAAATAGTTGCCTGTAAATTTAGCGAAGAAGATGAAGTGTGATAACATTATAAGATTAATTAAAATCGGTATTATAAACGGGTTAGACACACAGTCCAGCGGTGGACTGTGTGCACACACATATCACACGCCACGAGTTCGATCCTTGATACACACACACACCCTCTGTAATTAAAATGTTATTTTTTTAACTGAACCGGATGAACTTACATTAGATGTTAAGTATAATAAAAATCTATATATTAACCAAGTTAGACACACAATCCAGCGGTGGACTGTGTGTAACGTTAAAGCACAGGTCCCGGGTTCGAGACCTGTTAACGGCACCGGTTCGATGATTTAAAACATTTTTGAAAATAAAAGAATTTTGAATAAACTGAGTTAGTATATAAATATAATTAAAAACAGAATTATTTCAGGTTAGACACGTAGCTCAGTTGGTAGAGCTGCGTGCACGCGAACGGGAGGTCTCGGGTTCGAGCCTCACCCGGCGCATACAGTTACACAATAAAACCGGTCAACAAGTCAAAGTCAATAGTGAACGGTCAACATAAAAGTCAACATATTTTTATATTTTTATTTATTTAATTTAATTTAAAAATCAATTAAAAATACTTAAAAATAATGTTTTTAAAGATAGGAAATAGCCTTAAACTCACAAAAATATATCTAAAAATCCTATTAAAATTATTAATAAAATCCACTCATTTACTATATCTTCCGTTATTATTTAGGTTAGTTAATACTCGTTGTTCAATCCTTCAAACTCGTGCGCACCTCATCATCTTCAACCAAACGCACCCAATGTGAGTGAATCTTTACAAATTCCCCGTTTTAATCACGTTTTTGGGGTGTATCACGTGTCTTACCATTTATTATATTTAAATCATTGTGCATACATCATATCATGAACAAATGTGTATTCAGTTTGTTTTCAACTGTTGTGTGGTTATTGTTTGGATTTAATTTATTATTTTCAGTACATGCAATTTCATAGGTCGCCGCTCCCCATTACATTATGAGCGTTGAGCATGTTCCCCATTACATTATGAGCGTGAACCTGGCGTGCCAACATACGATCGGCTCCGTTTGATTGAGCCTTGATCGCACAGACATTTATCATTTTCAGTACATGCAATACGATCGGCTCCGTTTGATTGAGCCTTGATCGCACAGACATTTATCATTTTCCGTACATACATTTATCATATGCCGTTCGTTCCCCATTTATGTTATTGTATGTTATAGTTTGTGGTTGTTATTGCTACTGTTTGATTATTTACATTTGCTCACTTATGATTATTGCACAATTTTTTCCTTGATAAAATAACAAGAAAATCAATAATAAATGTTTATCTAACAAGGTTCACTCGCCAACTTATGTTGACCCAAAAACCCCCATTTTTACACATGATACAGGTGAACCAGCCGCAGCAAGAAACACATAGGGTTGGCCTAGAAGAATAAACTGGTTTAGAGCTTGGATTGTTTAGTTGGTTATTTTTCTTTGTATTTGTATGGACATGTTTGGATTATTGAGAATGTAATTTTGACTTTAATAAATATGAAACATATTAGTAAATATCATGAGCTTTGGTGATTACCCAATTATGCCCCGACTCTTATTCCGCTGCGGGTCGGGGTGTGACAGATTGGTATCAGAGCCATGACTATAGGGATATAGGATAGGTTATTAGACCCTTAGAGCCTATACTATAGTTGATTAGAAATTTTTAAGATTTTTGTGTGTTACATGCCAAATTTCTTGATGTTTATATGTTTTATGTTAAATGTTACATTCGATGTTATGCAAGCATGTTCATAAGTATATACTATCATATAATGCCTATCATGAATCATATTCTCATAACATATCATATCCATGAAAGCACACATCACATCATTTTCATGATTATTTTTACAATGATTTTTGTATTTTCAAATCTCATCAAAGTGAGTTCTCATGACGGGCATGTAGTAACTGGAAGGGTACAAGTACCGGTAGTCGAAACGTCCTGTCTAGGTTGACATTCGTATAAATCCAAAATAAAGGACCAGTTTGCCTACCTGGGGACTAACGATGAGAGTACGAAATACCTATTAGGCCAAAGCACGCTATACCAAACGTCGTGTGAGCTAACCCCACTTTGAGTTGTCATTGTGTCTACACCTGGACACATTCCGACCATACATCTCGTAAACATATTTTATGGTTTGCATTCGGGTGATGCGTGTGTTAAATCGCCAATACTAATGTGAATCCTACCAAGCCAATAGTCATGGGGGCCCACATGACTATACAGGTGAAGGTATGGGAGACATTTGAGGCCCAACATGAGCAAACCCAAGACATCCTATGGATGTAGTTGCATTATTGATATTTATGTTATTTTCATTTTCTTTAAGACACATGACACCTAAAAAGACTCCATAAACTCACAATCTTCTTATGTATGTTACTGTAGATGTCGGCTAGACAACAACGAGGGGGTAAAAGATCAGGAAGGCCTCACGAACGTTTGGCCGCACAAATCGCGAAACAAATGGCCGCGGTGCTTCCTGACATTGTGGTTCAAGTACAACAAGCTCTCGCCACAAATCCCACTAATCCTCCCTAGCAAGACGACCAGAACATCGGCAACCCTCCTACCAGCAAGTGCTCATATAAACATTTCAAGTCTTGCGATCCTCCTAAATTTGAAGGGACCGAAGGTGTCACTGCACTCCTCCACTGGTTTGAGGAAATGGAAAAAACCTTCCTCAACTGCGATTGTCCCGAGGATCGCAAGGTACGATACGCAACCGGGAGACTATTTGGGGTAGCTCTTACCTGGTGGAATACTGAAAAGGGTAAGAGGGGAATTGATGATGCAATGGCCTTAACGTGGGAGGAGTTAAGGGAAATCATGACGAGGGGATTCTGTCCTAGGAGTGAGATTAAAAAGTTGGAGGACGAATTTCATTCTTTGAAGCAAAAGGAGGGAGATCATACTTCCTACAACAAGAGGTTCTTAGAATTGAACCAAATGGTCCCTAACTTGTTTACCCCAGTTTACCGCTTAATTGAGCATTATATTCGAGGTCTTCCCTCGAAAATTCAAGATTCAGTTCTCAGCACTTCACCAGTAACACTTGAAGCCGCTATGGAACTAACGACTGAACTGACCGACAATCGAATTCGCAACGGTAAGTTTAAAGAGGAGAAGAAGAAAGCCCCCGTTGAGGGCCAAACATCAAACCATTCCACCTCCTCCTCTAAGTTTGCTAACAAGAGGAAGCGTAACACCAGAAACTTCGCTGTTACACAAACCAATTTCCCTATCCCTGCTGCACCCATTACCCAAGTCGCCCCTTCACCTGCACCATAGAAAATACCATACTCTGGCCCATTACCAAAATGCAACCGTTGCCAATACCACCACTTTCCTGATCATCCCTGTCAGCATTGCACCGGCTGTGGTCGCGCAGGTCATACTGTTCAAACCTGTCACATACCTCAGCGAACGAACCGCCACCAGCCTTCAACCCAAACCCACCAACAAATAATGGGTCAAGCCCAACAACCCCTACTATTACCACCATGTCACACCCCGACCCGCAGCGGAAAAGGTGATCGGGGCATGATTGGGTTATCATCAAAGCTCATGACATTTATTACAACGTTTCATATTCATTAATACAATTTAATGGGAAATTTACAATCATAAATACATCATGACCTAAACATCAATCTAGGCTTCATTGTTTTCTTCTAAGGCATTTCCTATGTTTTCCTTGCTTCATCCTGTTCACCTGTATCATGTGTAAAAAGGGTTTTTGGATCAACAAAAAGTTGGCGAGTGAATCCTATGGAAAAGATTTGAACAAGTTTATTTAACTGATTATAAAATAAAGTGCACAACCACACATGAGTAAAAATAGATGTAAACTTATTCACCAACCAATTAATATTAAATAACGCACACATGAAAATTAATGGATCGTTTTGAGGCACGCGTTGCTCAACTCGTCTCTCACGAGGAACTGATGGGCCTAATGAATGATTTGCATATACTTGACAATATGAAATACATAACTACAAACAATATAAACTAAATAATACACACATGAACAATAATGGATTTGTTTTGAGGCACGCGTTGCTCAACTCGTCTCTCACGAGGAACTGATGGGCTTAATAAATGAATTTTATATAAGTTGACAAAATGAAATACATAATCACAAACAATATAAACAATCTAAGTTTAGATCACAATATGGAATGGCACAAGTTTAAATAAACGAGTTAATTTTTGGTGACACATGACACACCCCAAAACGTGTAATTAAAAAAAGGGGAGTTGTAAGATTCACTCACAGTGGGTGCGTTCGGTTGATGATGTTGAATGCGCACGAAGTGGTTTTAACCACGAGTGAAATTAACCTAGATAATGGCATAGTGGTTCGGTAAGTAAACGAGTTTTATTAATCCATTTTAGTAGGATTGTTGGGTGTATTTTTGTGAGTTTAAGGCTATTTTCTAACCTTAAAAATGTTATTTTTAAGTACTTTTAATTTTTTTTTAAATAAAATAAATAAATAAAAATAATAAAAAATGTTGACTTTTTTGACCGTTGACCGTTGACCATTGACCTTTGACCTTTGACCTTGACTGTTTGACCGGTTCGTATGCGTGTAAATGTGCACTGGGTGAGGCTCGAACCCGAGACCTCCCGTACGCGTGCACGCAGCTCTACCAACTGAGCTACGTGTCTAACCCGAAATATTTCTGTTTTTAATTATATTTATATAATAATTAGATTAAAAAGAAAATCCTTTATTTTTAAAAACGATTTTAATCCAAGACTCGGTGCGCTCCACAGGTCTCGAACCCGGGACCTGTGGTTTAGGTTAACACACAGTCCACCGCTGGACTGTGTGTCCAACTTGTTAAATAAACTGATTTTTATTATACTTAAATACAAACTAAGTATTTTCATTTCTGACTTAAATAAAAAGCTTAATAATTGTCCGGACCGGTGTGGTAGCCCGGACTCGAACTCGTGTCCTGTGATTAAACATTCACACAGTCCACCACTGGACTGTGTGTCTAACTTGGTTATTATTCTGGTTTTTATTAAACTTAACATGTAACAGTGGTGACTCCGGTTCGGTAAGAAAAAGGACATTTTTATTAAGGCAAGCATGCGTGGGACAAGTTTCGAACTCGAGATGTTTACGTGTTTAATGTGCACACAGTCCACCGCTGGACTGTGTGTCTAACCCGAGTTATAACTTGATTTTAATTATACATATACACAACTGAAACTTCGTCTTCTTCGTTGAATTTAACCAGAATCGGAAGTCCGACTGGTTCGATGTTTTAATCATGTTCTTTAGTGTTTTGAGGTTAATTACAGGTGAGATATATAAAAAGAATGAAAGATTTAAGCGTAAGGTATACCGACTGGACTCCTCTGTTTCTCCGGCGAAACTCCGGTGACAGTAGAAACTTCCGGCGATGTGTGTCCTGCGGCAGAGAGTCTTCAGAAAGCTTGAAATGGATGTGGGTGATTTCGGTATAAGCTCTGGGGGTTCAGTAAGGCTCAGAAGTGAAGGGTTCGGTTTTCCGGCGATGTGCAGAATTTTTCCGGCGAGTGGAATTACGTCGGGTAAAGGTGCGGTTTTGAGCGAAAAAGCTTGCAAAGGTTCGAGGAGGTATTTATAAGGCAGGTTATCGATGAATTTGGTCCAATTTCCGACTTGATTCGTCGGTTAGAAACTCTCCGGCGGTTATAACTTATGTCGCGGACTCAGGCGTCGGTTATAACCGATGTAATGATTAAGGTTTACGTTATAACTGAAGAAATCGTAAATTCTTGGCGAGTTAGTAGGGATTTCCGACGACTGAAATTTGGGTGCGCCGATTTTGAATTCGACAATCATGTTATGATTTAATTGGCTTTAATAGTGAACAAGAAATACAAGTGGCGCAGTGGTTGAGTGTGTGTGTGTTAAGTCTCTGCTGAACCGGTTGACTGACCCGGGTTCGAAACCCGGCAGCAACATTATATTTTTATTTCATTATTTTTAACAGTTTTTCAAAAACAAAATATATATTCCAATATACTCATTAATTATGTATCGTTTAAAATTAATGTGGGCATTAAATATGCAACGAAATTTTTAACTGATTGTTCGGTTAATAAACGGAGCGGGTTTGGTAAAATCCGTTTTTTGACGGATGTTACAACCTACCTAACATTTAGCCCAAACATACTACCAACCCAACTATCCCATGGTACAACCTATGCGGGCTTGCTACAATTGTGGAGACCCAAGTCACTTTAGAAACACTTGTCCAAGGTTGGTGAACATTATTCATGCTCAAGCCCAAGCCAACCCGGTGAATCAAGCTAACCAAGCTCCTCCACCTGCAAGAGGAAGAGCTTTCAACATCAACGCTAATCAGGCTAGAGCTGATGGCAATGTGGTTAACGGTAGGTTCCTTATCAATGGTAGTTATGCATCCATGTTGTTTGATACTGGCGCGGATAAAAGTTTGTGTCCTTAGAGTTTGAACCCATCCTAAACCAAAATCGTGATAAGCTCATGGAATCCATAACAGTAGAAGTTGCTGACGGGAAACCGGTCTCATTAAACTCTATTATACGCAATTGTACTCTCACCTTAAACGACCACGACTTTCCAGTTGACCTCATTCCTATGAAGTTGGGAAGTTTTGACATTATAATTGGTATGGACTGGCTCAGCCAACATCAGGCGGAAGTTGTATGCCACGAAAAGATTATACGCATTCCTCTTTCAAACGGTCAGACTCTACGAATCTTTGGAGAAACCTCGTCGAAAGGGCTCAGATTAATGTCCTGTCTTCAAGCTCAAAAATATCTTCGCAAGAATTATGTTGCATTTTTAACCCATGTCGTCAAAAAGGGAACTATGGAGAAGAAACTTGAAGACATCCCAGTAGTAAAAGATTTCCCGCAAGTATTTCCTGACGACATTTCAGGACTTCCTCCAGTAAGAGAAGTCGAATTCCGTATTGATCTTATACCTGGTGCTACACCAGTTGCAAAGTCTCCTTATAGGTTAGCTCCCTCTGAAATGCAAGAGCTAGCCAGTCAATTGCAAGAGTTGACTGACAAAGGATTCATACGTCCTAGCTCCTCGCCTTGGGGTGCACCTGTCCTTTTTGTGAAGAAGAAAGATGGATCGTTTCGCATGTGCATCGACTACAGAGAACTCAACAAGTTAACAATCAAGAATCGTTATCCATTACCTCGCATTGATGATCTTCTTGACCAACTTCAAGGCGCCAGCTGTTTTTCAAAAATCAACCTTCGATCTGGTTATCATCAACTTAGAGTACATGAAGAAGACGTCCCAAAGACTGCTTTCCGAACTCGTTATGGTCATTATGAATTCATGGTCATGCCATTCGGTTTAACCAACGCTCCAGCTGTCTTCATGGATCTAATAAACAGAGTCTGCAAACCCTATCTCGATTGTTTTGTTATAGTCTTCATCGACGACATCCTCATTTATTCAAAGTCTAAGTCTGATCATGAGCGACATCTTCGACTCATCTTTACACTCCTAGAGAATGAAAAGCTTTACGCCAAATTCTCCAAATGCGAATTATGGTTAAAAGAGGTACAATTTCTTGGGCATGTAGTCAATGACAAGGGAATACATGTCGACCCCTCAAAGATCAAAGTGGTACAAGAATGGCAAGCGCCACGTACACCAACTGAAGTAAGATCTTTTCTTGGTTTGGCTGGTTATTATCGTCGTTTCATTTCAAACTTCTCACGCATTGCTGTACCACTCACGGCTTTAACTCATAAGGGAAAACCTTTCATATGGGGACCCAAGCAAGAGGAAGCCTTCCAAACCCTTAAACAAAAACTCTGTGATGCACCAATCCTCACTCTGCCTGAAGGTTGTGATGATTTCGTGGTTTATTGCGACACGTCAGGGCAAGGATTAGGCTGTGTCCTAATGCAAAGAGGAAAGGTTATAGCTTATGCTTCGAGACAACTCAAGATTCATGAGAAGAACTACACCACCCATGACCTAGAACTTGGAGCCGTTGTGTTCGCTCTTAAGATATGGAGACATTATCTCTACGGTACTAAGTGTGAAATATACACTGACCACAAGAGTCTTCAACATATCTTCAATCAAAAGGAGTTAAACATGAGGCAACGAAAATGGGTCGAATTGCTAAATGACTACGACTGTGAGATTCGGTACCACCCTGGCAAGGCAAATGTGGTGGCTGATGCATTCAGTCGAAAGGGTTATGCGAACTCCATTCGTCTTCTATGTTCGCAAATCATAACTGACATTAAAGATCAAATTCGAGAAGCCCAACATGTTTCAGTAACGGAGGATGATGTACGAAAGGAGCTGTCCTGTGGAGCTGAACTTAAAATTGAAACTAAATCTGACGGTATTCTGTACTATCTAGATCGCATATGGATTCCTGACCACAACAACCTTCGTGAACTTCTTATGAAAGAGGCTCACAAAACACGATACTCTATACACCCAGGAGCCGATAAGATGTATCAAGACCTTCGATACACCTATTGGTGGCCTGGAATGAAAAAGGATATTGCTGTTTTTGTTTCCATGTGCCTTACATGTTCCAAGGTGAAAGCTGAACACCAAAGACCCTCAGGACTTCTGGTCCAACCTGAAATAGCTGTATGAAAGTCAGAAAACATAACCATGGACTTCATTACCGGGTTACCTCGCACTTCTGGTGGGTATGACACTATATGGGTAATCATTGACCGACTTACAAAATCAGCTCACTTTATTCCTATCCACGAAGATTTCAAGAACGAAAAGCTAGCTCGTATTTATATCAGCGAAATCGTAAGCCGACATGGTGTACCGCTAAGCATTATTTCAGATCGTGATGGTCGTTTCACTTCACGAACATGGCAAGCAGTACAAGCCGCTTTGGGTACGCGATTAGATCTCAGTACCGCCTATCATCCTCAAACTGATGGACAATCTGAACGCACCATTCAAACTCTTGAAGATATGCTTCGAGCATGCGTCATAGACTTCAAGGGAAATTGGACGCTCATCTACCTTTAGTTGAATTTTCGTACAACAACAGCTATCATTCAAGTATCGGCATGGCACCTTTTGAAGCCTTATATGGTCGTAAGTGCCGATCCCCAGTATGTTGGCACGAAATTGGGGAAGCTCAAATCACCGGTCCAGAAATCATTCAAGAAACCACATACAAGATCCACCAAATTCGAAACAATCTTCTAGCGGCACAAAGTCGTCAAAAGAGTTATGCAGATAAACGACGAATGCCTTTGGAGTTTAACATTGGTGATCATGTACTTTTAAAAGTATCACTGTGGAAGGGAGTAGTTCGTTTTGGCCAGAAGGGCAAGCTAGCACCACGTACGTAGGACCTTTCAAGATACTCGAAAGAGTAGGACCTGTAGCATACAAGCTTGATCTACCAGAAGAACTCAACAGAATTCAACCCACATTCCACGTATCAAACTTGAAGAAGTGTCTCGCCGATGAAAACCTCCATATTCCCCTGGAAGATATTCAGATCAATGAATCTATGCATTTCATTGAAAGACCAGTAGAGATCATGGACTTCGGAGAAAAATGCTTAAGACGGAGTCGTATTCCAATTGTTAGGGTACGTTGGGAGTCGAAACGGGGACCTGAGTTTACTTGTGAACGTGAAGACTCAGTGCGCGAAAAATACTCGTATCTTTTTCCTATTACCACTACTACTTAAATTTCGGGACGGAATTTCTAAAAGTAGGGGCTACTGTAACATTCGTCAAAAACGGGTTTTCCAAACCCGCTTCGTTTGTAATCGAATATCAAGTTATAAATGTTTTGTTGCATATTTATGTTTATTTTAATTTTAAACGATGCATAATTAATAAACAAATTAGAATTTAAAAACTATAATTAATAAAAAGTGAAAATAAAATAAATAAAAAAAGAAAACCGGCTGCCTGGATTCGAACCCGGGTCAGCCGGGTGAGTCTAACGATTTAACTCGCGCACATATAACCACTCCGCCACTTGATATTTTTGTGAGTTCTAGGAAGAAATTAAATCATATGTTCAACCAGGAAACGACCTGTTTAAGCTAACTGAAACCGTTATCGGCTTCCAAACGTCCAAGATGTTTGAGTGATCACGGATTTCTGATCATAACCGATAAACCGACAATTTTAATCAATTCAGTCTTGAATGGACTTGAATTCATGTGATGATCGGTTTTAATAACCGAAAATCTGCACTTCCTGAATTACTCCAACAATAGCACCCTCTCGCGACTCAAACTCAAACTTATCTTCAGCAGTAAAACGGTATAGACATTCAAACATTCTGTTAACTCTTGTTTAGTACTTCAATTCCACAATTAGCTAATCAAAACGGTTAATTTGTTCGCTCAGTTGAAGTTCATAAAAACAGAGCCGACGCCTTGCCGGAATTCTGAGATAAATCATTCCTCCGGTATGTTTACTTCCAACACCGTCTCTGCCATTTCATTTTAGTCTTATGAATGTTTGTTAATCGTTTTAAAGCAAGAAACAGTTGAGTAGATAGTTGCCTGTAAATTTAGCGAAGAAGATGAAGTGTGATAACATTATAAGATTAATTAAAATCGGTATTATAAACGGATTAGACACACAGTCCAGCGGTGGACTGTGTGCACACACATATCACACGCCGCGAGTTCGATCCTTGATACACACACACACCCTCTGTAATTAAAATGTTATTTTTTTAACTGAACCGGATGAACTTACATTAGATGTTGAGTATAATAAAAATCTATATATTAACCAAGTTAGACACACAGTCCAGCGGTGGACTGTGTGTAACGTTAAAGCACAAGTCCCGGGTTCGAGACCTGTTAACGGCATCGGTTCGATGATTTAAAACATTTTTGAAAATAAAAGAATTTTGAATAAACTGAGTTAGTATATAAATATAATTAAAAACAGAATTATTTCAGGTTAGACACGTAGCTCAGTTGGTAGAGCTGCGTGCACGCGAACGGGAGGTCTCGGGTTCGAGCCTCACCCGGCGCATACAGTTACACAATAAAACCGGTCAACAAGTCAAAGTCAATAGTGAACGGTCAACATAAAAGTCAACATATTTTTATATTTTTATTTATTTAATTTAATTTAAAAATCAATTAAAAATACTTAAAAATAATGTTTTTAAAGATAGGAAATAGCCTTAAACTCACAAAAATATATCTAAAAATCCTATTAAAATTATTAATAAATCCACTCATTTACTATATCTTCCGTTTTTATTTAGGTTAGTTAATAGTCGTTGTTCAATCCTTCAAACTCGTGCGCACCTCATCATCTTCAACCAAACGCACCCAATGTGAGTGAATCTTTACAAATTCCCCGTTTTAATTACGTTTTTGGGGTGTATCATGTGTCTTACCATTTATTATATTTAAATCATTGTGCATACATCATATCATGAACAAATGTGTATTCAGTTTGTTTTCAACTGTTGTGTGGTTATTGTTTGGATTTAATTTATTATTTTCAGTACATGCAATTTCATAGGCCGCCGCTCCCATTACATTATGAGCGTTGAGCATGTTCCCCATTACATTATGAGCGTGAACCTGGCCAACATACGATCGGCTCCGTTTGATTGAGCCTTGATCGCACAGACATTTATCATTTTCAGTACATGCAATACGATCGGCTCCGTTTGATTGAGCCTTGATCGCACAGACATTTATCATTTTCAGTACATACATTTATCATATGCCGTTCGTTCCCCATTTATGTTATTGTATGTTATTGTATGTTATAGTTTGTGGTTGTTATTGCTACTGTTTGATTATTTACATTTGCTCACTTATGATTATTGCACAATTTTTTCCTTGATAAAATATACAAGAAAATCAATAATAAATGTTTATCTAACAAGGTTCACTCGCCAACTTATGTTGACCCAAAAACCCCCATTTTTACACATGATACAGGTGAACCAGCGGCAGCAAGAAACACATAGGATTGGCCTAGAAGAATAAAGTGGTTTAGAGCTTGGATTGTTTAGTTGTTTATTTTTCTTTGTATTTGTATGGACATGTTTGGATTATTGAGAATGTAATTTTGACTTTAATAAATATGAAACATATTAGTAAATATCATGAGCTTTGGTGATAACCCAATTATGCCCCGACTCTTATTCCGCTGCGGGTCGGGGTGTGACATTTGAGGCCCGTTTTACACAGATGTTACAGTATCCCCTACTTTTAGGTATTTCGGCCCGAAATTTAAGTAGCAGTTGTAAATGGAAGAAGATGCGGGTACTTTTCGCGCATTGAGTCTTCACGTTCTCAAGTAAACTCGGGTCCTCGTTTTGACTCCCAACGTACCCTGACAATTGAAATACGACTTCGCCTTAAACGCTTCTCACCGAAATCCATGATTTCCACTAGTCTTTCAACGAAGTGCATCGGTTCATCGACTTGAATGTCTTCTAGAGGAATATGGAGGTTTTCATCGGCGAGGAACTTTTTCAAGTTTGATACGTGGAATGTGGGATGAATTCTGTTAAGCTCTTCTGGTAGGTCAAGCTTGTATGCTACAGGACCTACTCTTTCGAGTATCTTGAAAGGTCCTACATAGCGTGGTGCTAGCTTGCCCTTCTGGCCAAAACGAACCACTCCATTCCACGGTGATACTTTTAAAAGTACTTGATCACCAATGTCAAACTCCAAGGGCTTTCGTCGTTTGTCTGCATAACTCTTTTGACGACTTTGAGCCGCTAGAAGATTGTTTCAAATTTGAAGGATTTTGTCGGTTGTTTCTTAAATCAATTCAGGTCCGGTGATTTGTGCTTCACAGATTTCGTGCCAACATACTGGAGATTGGCACTTACGACCATAAAAGCTTCGAAAGGGGCCATGCCGATTCTTGAATGATAGCTATTGTTGTACGAAAACTCAACTAACGGTAGGTGAGCATCCCAGTTGCCTTTGAAGTCTATGACACATGCTCGTAGCATGTCTTCAAGGGTTTGGATGGTGCGTTCAGATTGACCATCAGTTTGAGGGTGAAAGGCAGTACTGAGGTCTAACCGTGTCCCCAAAGCGGTTTGTACGGCTCGCCATGTTCGTGAAGTGAAACGACCATCAAGGTCTGAAATGATGCTTAATGGTACTCCATGACGGCTTACGATCTCGCTGATGTAGATACGAGCTAACTTCTCGTTCTTGAAGTCCTCGCGAATCGGAATGAAGTGAGATGACTTTGTAACACGATCGATTATTACCCATATGGTGTCATACCCACTGGAGGTGTGAGGTAACCCGGTAATGAAGTCCATGGTTATGTTTTCCCACTTCCATACAGGTATTTCGGGTTGGACTAGAAGTCCTGAAGGTCTTTGATGTTCAGCTTTTACTTTGGAACAGGTAAGGCACTTGGAAACAAAAACAGCGATATCATTTTTCATGCCAGGCCACCAGTAGGTGTATCGTAGGTCTTGATACATCTTATCGGCTCCTGGGTGTACAGAGTATCGTGTTTTGTGTGTCTCATTCATGAGGAAATCACGAAGGTTATCGCGATCAGGAATCCATATGCGGTTTAAATAGTATAGAATACCGTCGGATTTGGTTTCAATTTTGAGTTCAGCTCCACATAACAGTTCATCACGTACGTCATTTTCTGTTACAGAAACATGTTGAGCTGCCCGGATTCGTTCGTTGATGTCGATTATGATTTGCGAACATAGAAGACGAATAGAGTTCGCATATCCTTTTCGACTGAGTGCATCGGCCACCACGTTTGCCTTGCCAGGATGGTACCGAATTTCACAGTCGTAGTCGTTGAGAAGTTCGACCCATCTTCGTTGCCTCATATTCAACTCTTTATTGGTTGAAGATATGTTGGAGACTCTTGTGGTCAGTGTATATTTCACACTTGGTACCGTAGAGGTAATGCCTCCATATCTTAAGAGCGAACACAACGGCTCCAAGTTCTAGGTCGTGTGTGGTGTAATTCTTCTCATAAACCTTGAGTTGCCTAGAGGCATAGGCTATCACTTTTCCTCTTTTCATTAATACACAGCCTAGTCCTTGCCCTGACGCGTCGCAATAAACCACAAAGTCATCGCAACCCTCAGGGAGTGTAAGGATAGGTGCGTCACAAAGCCTTTGCTTTAAAGTTTGGAAGGCCTCTTCTTGCTTAGGTCCCCAAATAAAGGGTTTTCCTTTGTGAGTCAAGACCGTGAGTGGTACGGCGATACGGGAGAAATTGGCAATGAAGCGTCAGTAGTAACCAGCCAAACCAAGAAATGACCTAACTTCGGTAGGGGTACGTGGCGCTTGCCATTCCTGTACTGCTTTGATTTTTGAAGGATCGACATGAATCCCTTTGTCATTAACGACATGACCAAGGAATTGTACTTCTCCTAACCAGAATTCGCATTTTGAGAACTTAGCGTAAAGCTTTTCAGTCCTTAAGAGTGTAAGAATGAGTCGAAGGTGTCGCTCATGATCGGATTTGGACTTGGAGTAGATAAGGATGTCGTCGATGAAGACTATGACGAAGCAGTCGAGGTAGGGTTTGCATACTCTATTCACTAAATCCATGAAGACAGCGGGGGCGTTGGTTAAACCGAAGGGCATAACCATGAACTCGTAATGACCATAACGAGTTCGGAAAGCGGTTTTTGGGATATCTTCCTCGCGCACTCTAAGCTGATGATAACCAGATCGAAGGTCGATCTTGGAAAAACAGGTGGCGCTTTGAAGTTGGTCCAGGAGGTCATCAATGCGAGGCAGTGGATACCGATTCATAACCGTCAACTTGTTGAGTTCTCTATAATCAATGCACATGCGAAACGTTCCATCTTTCTTCTTTACAAAAAGAACAGGCGCACCCCAAGGCGATGAGCTAGGACGTATGAATCCTTTGTCAGTCAACTCTTGCAGTTGACTGGCCAATTCTTGCATCTCGGATGGGGCTAACCTATTAGGAGATTTGGCGACCGGTGTAGCGCCAGGCACAAGATCGATGCGGAATTTGACTTCTCTCACAGGAGGAAGTCCTGAAACGTCGTCGGGAAAAACTTGTGGGAATTCCTTCACAATTGGAATATCTTCGAGCTTCCTCTCCTTGCCTCCCTTCTTGACGACGTGAGTTAGAAATGCGACGTAGTTCTTGCGGAGATAACTTCGGGCTTGAAGGCAGGACATCAATTTGAGTCCCTTCGAAGGGGTTTCCCCAAAAATACGTAGTGTCTGACCGTCTGCAAGAGGAATACGAATGAATTTTTCGTGGCACACTACTTCCGCGTGATGCTGGCTGAGCTAGTCCATACCGATTATAACATCGAAACTTCCCAACTTCATAGGAATGAGGTCAATTGGGAAATCATGATCGTTCAGGGTGAGAGTACAATCGCGTATAATAGAATTTAATGAAGTGGGTTTTCCGTCAGCAACTTCCACCGTTAGAGATTCAATGAGATTAACACGAGGTTGGTCGAGGATAAATTCGAATTCTAAGGACACAAAGCTCTTATCCGCACAAGTATCGAATAATATGGATGCATAACTACCATTGATGAGAAACGTACCGTTAACCACATTGTTGTCAGCCCTGGCTTGGTTGGCATTGATATTGAAAGCTCTTCCTCTGGCAGGTGGAGGAGCTTGGTTGGCTTGGTTTACCGGGTTAGCTTGAGCTTGGGCGTGGATGATGTTCACTAGGCATGGACAAGTGTTCCTGAAATGGTTTGGGTCCCCACAATTGAAACATGCTCGTATGGGTTGCATCATGGGGTAGTTGGGTTGGTAGTAAGGTTGGGCTGCGTGTTGTGCAAGTGGTAGAAGTAAGGGTTGTTGGGCTTGGCCCACCATTTGATTTTGGGTTTGGGTTTGAGGTTGACTGCGGTTCATTCGCTGAAGGGTACGGCAGGTTTGGATGGTGTGACCCGCACGGCCACAACTTGTGCAATGTTGGCAGGGGTTTTCGGGAGGATGATGGTATTGACAACGGTTTGCACTTTGGGTGTGGGCCAGTGTATGGCTTTTTGAATGGTGCGGCTGGAGGAGCAACTTGGGTGATTGGTGCAGCAGTGATGGGAGGGTTGGTTTGAGTGACAGCAAAATTCTTGCCATTTCGCTTCCTCTTACCAGCAAACTTCGAGGATGAGACTGGGTGGTTTGGAGTTGGGGTCTCAGTGGGTGCTTTCTTCTTCTCATCTTTGAACTTGCCGTTTCGAATGCGATTTTCAGTGAGTTCTGTAGCTAACTCCATTGCGGCTTCAAGCATTGCAGGCAAAGTGCTTAAAACCGAATCTTGGATTTTCGAGGGGAGGTCTCGAATGTAGTGTTCGACTAAGCGGTATAAAGGGGTGAACAAATTGGGGATCATCTGGTTCAATTCGAGAAATCTCTTATTGTATGAAGTGCGGTCTCCTTCCTTTTGTTTCAACGCGTGAAACTCGTCTTCTAGCTTTTTGATTTCGCTTCTTGGACAGAAACGTCTTGTCATGATTTCCCTTAACTCTTCCCATGTTAAGGCCATGGCATCTTCAACACCTCGCTTACTCTTTTCCGTGTTCCACCAGGTAAGGGCTACCCAAACAGTCTTCCAGTCGCGTAACGTACCTTACGGTCCTCGGGACAGTCGCAATTGAGGAAAGTGTTTTCCATCTCCTCAAACCAGTGAAGGAGAGCGGTGACACCTTCAGTCCCTTCATATTTTGGGGGATCGCAGGATTTGAAGTGTTTGTAGGTGCACTTGGGGGTTTTGGGAGGAAGGTTGGCGACGCTTTGGTCTTCTTGGCTGGGAGGGTTGATGGGATTAGCGGTGAGGGCTTGTTGAACTTGTAGCACGATGTCAGGAAGCACTGCGGCCATTTGTTTAGCAATTTGTGTGGCAAAGCGTTCGTTTGACTTTCCTAACTTTCTACCTCCACGTAATTGTCTAGCCGACATCTACAGGAACATATGTAGGAAGATTGTGAGTTTAAGAATTTCCTAGGTGTCATGTGTCGTAAAAAGAATGAAAACAACATAACTGAAAATAATTTAACTACAGATGTCTTGGGTTTGTTCATGTTTTGGCCTCCAAATGTCCCCTATACCATTGCCTGTGTAGTCATGTGGGCCCCATGACTATTGGGCTTGGTAGGGTTCACATTGGTGGCGGCGGGTTAACACTCGCATCACCCGAATGAAAATCCTAAAACATGATTGCGAGATGTATGGTCGGAGGGTGTCCAGGTGTAGACACAATGACAACTCAAAGTGGGGTTAGCTCACACGACGTTTTGTATAGCGTGCTTTGGCCTAATAGGTCCTTCGTACTCTCATCGTTAGTCCCCAGGTAGGCAAACTGGTCCTTTATTTTGGATTTATACGAATGCCAAGCCTAGACAGGACGTTCCGACTGCCGGTACTCGTACCCTTCCAGTTACTACATGCCCGTCGTGAAAACTCACTTTGATGTGATTTGAAAAATACAAAATCATTGCAAAAATCATGAAAATCATAAGGTGTGTGCTTCATAGATATGACATGTTATGAGGATATGAATTATGATGAGCATTGCATATTAACATGTACTTGTTAGGGTGCTTGCATATTATTGGGTGTGAAAATAAACATGAAACATGTAAACATCATGAATTTTGCATTTAACACATAAACAATTAAAATTTAATCAATTATAATATAGGCTCTAAGGGTCTAATAACCTATCCTATATCCCTATAGCCACAAGCTCTGATACCAATCTGTCACACCCCGACCCGCAGCGGAGTAAAAGTCGGAGCATAATTGGGTTATCACCAAAGCTCGTGATATTTACTAAGAAGTTTCATATTTATTAAATTCAAATTACAAACTTAAATATCCAATAAACAAAATTCATACAATTACAAAGGAAAATAAAACTAAATGTTTATTTAAAGCAATAACTTGTTTATTCTTCTAGGCCATCTTAAGTGTTTCTTTCCTCAACTGGATCACCTGTATCATGTGTAAAACAGGGGAGATTTTGGGTCAACAAAAGTTGGCGAGTGAACCTTGATAAAACATTTTTCATAATTTCATGTTTTATGTATTAAGGAAAATTCGTGCATAAATCACATGTGAGCAAATATATAAATGTAAACAATCACAAATCACGTTAAATGAATATATGACATGAATGATGATGTATTTGAGATCAAGGGTCAATCAAACGGAGCCGATCTAATGAGGCACCTGATGCTCAACCGGTATCCCATGGGGAACTGGTGAGCCTAATGAAATGCGTGCACTAAAATGATAAACTTAATCCACATATAAATCACACAACAACCAATACACTTTTGATCACAAAATGATATAAGCACAAGTGTTTAAATAAAATAAAGGAATAGTACGACACATGATACACCCCAAAACATGATTAAAACGGGGAATTTATAGAGATTCACTCACCTTGGGTGCGTATTCTTGAGTGGTAAAGAGAGCGCACGAGTTGGGAATTTATCCGATGAAGGAGTACTAACCTAGAAATGGCAACGTGGTAATTCGGTAAATAAATAAATTGTTATTTAGGTTAAAATCCTTTGTTTAGGTTTTTAGTTTATTTTTGTGGTTTGTGTTGATATTCTAGACCCTTGAAAATATATATTCTTAAAACTTTTATTTGATTTTTCTTTTAATAAAACCTTAGAATTAAAATAAAATAAAAATAAAAGAAATATAAAATAATATAAAAAATCTTGTCAGCCTGACAAGCCTGTCAGACCGGTTCGATGGGTACATGTTCGCGCGTATGCAGAGTCGAACCGGGACTTCACGTTCACGTACACGCAGCTCTTCCAACTGAGCTACGTGTCTAACCCGTCATATTCTGGATTTTAATTAATCTTGTAATCTTGTTAGCTTCATTCAGAATTTGGTAATTACATAATTTTAAAAAGTTATCTCAACCGGGGCGACAACAGGGATTCGAACCAGTTATAGAAGTTGTATTATATTTAACAACTCAATAGATTTCAGCATGATTTGGTTTTTAGAAAAAAAAAAAGAACAGTTTAACGAAAACGGTGCCAATTGCAAGTATCAAACTCGGAT
The DNA here is from genome assembly GCA_947069175.1 of Scalesia atractyloides. NCBI lineage: Eukaryota > Viridiplantae > Streptophyta > Magnoliopsida > Asterales > Asteraceae > Scalesia > Scalesia atractyloides. The sequence continues at coordinate 4,663,821 of CAMTDV010000002.1, read as the reverse complement.
CGTGTGCGTTTAGTGTGCACACAGTTCACCGCTGGACTGTGTGTCTAACCCAGTTTATATCTCGAATTTTATTATATACATACACATTCTGCAACTCATCTTCTTCATTTGAATACCCAGAAACATTTACCCGCCCGATTAACCATAAATTCAGAAGTGTGATTTCTTATTCTTATTCGATAAGGAATCTAGACATGAATTAAGACAGTAAGGTGGAGGATTATTACCAACGATGGCGTTTCCTTCTGTTCTCCGGCGAGGAGCGGCGGTTTCCGGTGAAACAGTGGGGAAAGGTTTGAGCAGAGTAAGCTTATGGTTTGAAGGGAAAGAATTGAGCGAGTTGGATAGTGGGATTGGATCAGTATTTATAGATTGAACAGGGGGGGGGGGGGGCTCGATTTCAGTTTTAGAAAACGAATTGGGTGATTGCAATTTAGAATGGATTGAATCAAATTCGGAAACGATTAACGCGGATTGACAGCTGGTGCTTACCAGATTTCAGAAACAGGGACGAATTCGGCGGTTTATTCTTGCTGATTTGAATTCGCAGGAAACCTTCGTTTTCGTATATTTATAGAAGATGATTTCCAAAACTTACCAAATGATGCGTGTGTCCCGGTGGTGTTTGTGTTGTGCGGTTACTCGGGTGACCCGGGTTCGATTCCCGGTTTACCCCTTTTTATGCTTTTAATTTATTTACTTAATTTGCTAAATCTGATTAATCATATGATATTATTAATTATAAATTGATTAATTTTTTTATTATATCACTAGATGCATAAATTTACCATTTTAAACAAAATAAAAAAAATTTGAAATAATACACTTGATTAATGATGGTGCGGGTTTTTTAGGCCCGTTTTACACAAATGTTACACATTTAAATATAGGCTTAATTTAAATGATCTAAACAAGCAAGCCAACGAATAAACTTATATTGGCTCGACTAATTTACAAATGAGTAGATTTTTGTAGAGCTTTATCATTGACGGACTCGAGGCACCAAATGTTTGGACAACAATATCTCTTAGATCCCCATTTTTGAGAAGTTAGGATAATTAAACATGTCATACTAAATTTAATATTTTCGATTTGTTAGGATTAAATCATAGATAACAAATACCTAAACCATAACTTTTGCATTAAAAAAATACATCAAACTAATTGATAAATTACCTATAAAGAACGTAACTAATAGAAAAATAATTAGGAACATTTTGTTAAGCATCATGTCTTTAGAGTTGTTAATATCATTATGCTTGTAACGCCTGGCTATTATAGGAGCTGGCTTCATTCGCCAACATTGGTGGCAACGCCAAAATCAATGATTTGTCTAGGGTATGCATGAGCCGACAGTAGTGATGACGGTGGTGTGGCTATACCATCAACACAACGGTTACCACAGTTGCCAGTGTTACAACAACCATTTCCTGGTGGTCTAACAGGACCTCGCGGTAGAGATGATAACAAAAGGTTTCCTGTCTTCATCCATGATTCTTCAAAGCCTCCGTCAAGGAGTCTACAACCTTCATTCGGTTCAAAACTAGTGAAGATCAAAGTGAATGATGCGATTACGGCTACAATTTTGATGGTTGGCATCATCATATTTTATTGCTATTGAATGGGAAGAAAGTTGATAAACGTGGATTTATTGTGATGGTTTGGAACATAGACGTGGAGATGTATTTATAGGCTTAGTATGGTGGTCAACACAGGTTTTGACTTTGAATATGAGTTGGAACGTACGTTTCTTGCGTATAATGCCATAAGTGGTTTATAAACTTTATCTAAGGGTTTGTTTAAAATTGAAAAAACAAATAATAATAATAATAATAATAATAATAATAATAATAATAATAATAATAATAATAATAACAATAACAATAACAATAACAATAACAATAACAATAACAATAACAATAACAAACTATAAATTACAATATTAATAACATATGATGTAAATTTAAACAACAATAGATAACTAAAAATGGATGTGAGAATTACTTTCATCAACTCTCAAATAAAAAAAAATTATATTGAAATAGAAGTTAGAGCAGCAAAAAAAACTACGCTGTTATCTATTTATAAATATCGATACCAATTATTTTAAAAACTATATCCACATATGTTGAAGTTATAACAATACTAAAAGTTAAAAATGAAAATAGTTTATGTGACATTTAAATTATTTTTTTAATGATATTTAACTTCAACCGATGAAGTAATTGAAAATTAAAAGCTTAAGTCATACCATTACTTTACTCCCAAGAAATGGTTAATAATTTATTATACGGTGAATAAGATGGCACTGATTTATCATATATATATATATATATATAGGAATCACAAAACGAAAACTTACTTGAGTTGAAAGACCTTTAAAAACTTTTGTAAAAACATTGGTAAAAACCCCATGGAGTAGTTTATTTGAACATTTCATAAAAGAAAACAAATGTCGAGTAGTTTATTTGAACATTTCATAAAAGAAAACAAAAAAAAAAGCTGAGTAGTTTATTTTTTATAAATTTAAAAAATTCTTGTTACATAATATACATATCCAAAAAAATGTAACATACAAATTTTGAATATTTAAAAAAATGTAGCCGCTTTTTACATTTTTTTTTATAAAAATGTTCAAGTACATTAATATTACATTCCTCTTTTTTTTAGAAAAAATAAAAATGTTATATAGGGTTTTCTTGAGTTTTCTCAACTAAAGTGAGTTTTCGTTTTATCTTTCACACACACACACACACACACACACACACACATATATATATATATATATATATATGGTTTGGTTTATTTGTGAACAACTCGTTTAATTGTGAACACTAGTGAATAAATTATAGCCCTTGATTATCAATAAAATAAGTGTAAATCAATAGCAACGATTTGATAATTTACAATTTGATGATGTAAATCAATGACCATGATTTTTTTTACTAAGTTCACAAATATACAGGTTTTCACTCTAGAACCCCACCCCATATTTTTTTAAACAACTAATTTCATTAAAAACACACTAGCAAAAAGCTAGAAGCTACAACAAAACAACCTTTACAAAGGACAATTAGCCCAATCCCTTCAAACTAAATCCATAATTTGAGATCTATTATTAATCCAAAAGAAACTCAATGCTTTAATGTCTTCAATGGTTGAGTTGATACTCCTTTTGGTGTCCGAAAACATCAAGTCGTTTCTCGCTTTCCAAGTACACTAACAAGTGGGCTATGATCCCATAGAGGATTTCTTTCTTCCTTAGACATAGCCTGTAAGAATCGTGCACCGAAAGAAGATCCGTTAGGTGAAAGCATAAATTGCCGTGGTGTTGCACCGTGTCGACACATGGTACCAGATCTGAGAAGCCCACCAACACGACACTAAAAGGTGCAACCCAGTTTCATCCACGTCCGAACGGAATTTGCTAGTGGTTGAGCCTACCTGGACGTTTCTCTTTGATAATTCAGTCAAGGTGGGGATTGTACTATGACCCGCTTTCCAAGCGAAAATGTTTATTTTCTTGCGGACTCAGTTGTTCCAATTAAAAACAAATTAAGAAGCAGCGCTGGTGTAGTTTGCCTCACGAAGGACAACCTTCATAGAGGATACTGAAAACATCCGAGTTGAGTCTCCTTACCACGACCATTTTTCCAGCTGATTTGTAGGCTGGAACAAAGACAACAGACCAGACAGAGCAGCAAGCTCAGTCGCCTCCTGTCCCAATCACACGGCTTCAAATCCCATTTCCAAATCACTCCGTCTCGGTTTTGCATATAGGATTCACTGATATATGACCCTTTATTTTTATCGAGCTGAAATAAATTAGGGAACCATACACCTAACGGGTCCGTGGTAATCCAAGAGTCAAGCCACAACCCGATTGTGTCTCCTGCTCCTGCTTCTCCCTTGATTAGACTGCCAAGGTTAATATGGGAGTGAGTTAAATGATTCTCCAATTTAGCAATTGTGCTTCACGTGTCGTTAAGATTTTTAGAATACGGAAGAATGGGCAATGAATGGTTAGAAGAATGTAGAGATGAAATAACTTTCCTCCAAAGCACGTCCGGTTCATTCTTGTATCGCCACCACCATTTCGTTAAAAAAACAATATGGGCGTCTTTTAAGGGGGTGAACCCCAAACCTCCCTCGTCAAGTGGAGTTGTGACTTTCTTCCATGCAATCCAATTTATATTATTATTGTCACCATTTCCTCCCCCAAAAAAATTTAGCCTCTTCGATTCCAGTTGAGCAATAATACCCGCGGGAGCGTTAAACAAGGAGAAGAAATATGTGGGTAATGTCTCCATAACCGCTTTGAGAAGAGTGAGCCTACCCTCGAAAGAGAGACTGCGACTTTCCATGACGAGCGACATTTGTCAAAAGCATCAAGCACCGGCTTCCAATTAGCTAATTTGTCCATATTAGATCCTATGGTGAGGCCTAGATAAGAACAAGACAAGCTACCCAACTCACACCAGATATCATAAGCAAGGGAGTTTGCTTCGACCATATCAACTCCAATCCCAAAAAGCTTCAACTTGGAATAATTGATTTTCAAACCAGAAACTAAGTGGAAGCATCTAAGGAGACGTGCCATGTTATGAGCATTCTCTCTTGACCATTCGCCAATTATAAGAGCATCATCAGCGAAAAGTAGATGAGAGATGGAAGGTCCCCTATTCGGGAATTGAAAACCTTTAAAGATGCCAATATCCGAAGCTTTGTTGAACATGTTTACAAATCCTTCCATTCCCAAGATAAACAAAAAGGGAGAAAGCGGGTCTCGTTTCCTTAATTCCCTAAAGATTAGGACCTCAAAAGTAGGGGAGCCACTAATTAGAACCGACGATCTAGATGAAGACATGATCCCCATAATCCAATTCCTCTACTTGACCGAGAAGTTCATTTTCTCTATCACGTGGATAATATAATTCTAGTTAATGCAATCAAAGGCCTTCTCAAAATCACTTTTGAACATAAGGGCTTTAGCCTTTCTTTTCTTCCACCAATCAATAATCTCGCTAGTCGTTAGAGACCTATCAGTTAATTTTCTATTCTTAATATAAGCTGACTTAAAATCCGAGATGACCGAGTTTATAACCATTTTGAGCCTATTAGTAAGGACTTTAGATATGACCTTTATAATAGTCCCAGTAAGGTTAATGGGGCGATACTCGTGTAACCCATTGGGTCGCAAACTTTAGGCATAAGAGAGATAAAGGATGAAGAACAACCTCTCGTTATGGATTTAATAATGAAATCCGGTCTGAGAATATCCCAAAAACATTTAATAAAACGGAAGTTGAAGCCATCCGAACCCAGAGCTTAGTCATCCCTGCAATCCCATACCGCCTCTTTGATTTCGGCATACATAGACGACACAATAAGAGAGGCCGTCTCGACATTCAATAATTTTTTACAATCCGGACAAGACAAGAACAATCTAGAATCCAAGTCCTCTTTGAATCTAGTGGCGAAAAAATTGACGGATTCTTTTTTGATAATGTTGGAACCAAACACCATTAATAAATAATCCATGCATTTTGAACCTGGCTTGTTTACACTTAATGACTCCATGAACTTAGAATGAGTTGTCATCTCCGATTGAAGTTCATTTGACCCGTGAAATCTGCTTGAGGTCTTTAACTTTAGTGGCTTCGATCTCCATTAGAGTTTCCTTGCATTCTGAATAAACCCACTATTCTTCTTCCTCTAAGTCCCACGTTCCATGGCTTCATCAAGGCTAAAGAGCTTCAAATAAGTTTTGTCCCGTATTTCATCTTTATTAAGATTGTAATCCACAAGCCATGACTTAATCGCTTGCTTCAAATGCTTCAGTTTTTTGGCCAGCCAGAAATCAGGAGGGCTAGAATATCAAAAGAATCGCTCTCTTTATTTGATAACCTCCCCAAAACCATCCTTGTCAAGCCAGGAGTTGAAGACTCGGAAAGGGATCGGCCCAAAATATATAGGGTCCACCACAAGGACCAAGGGGAGAGTGATCAGAGAGAAAACGAGGGAGAGATAGCAGACAAGCATCAGACCACTTTTCGATAAACCTGTGGCAAAGAAGAAATATATCAGTTTTACTAAGCTTTGGTTTAGAGCCCTTACCTTTGCAAAACATGAACTTTCTTACTTTCATTGAAAATTCATGAAGCCCTGCCTCGTTGATGAATTTGTTGAAATCATGAGATACCTGAGGTTTAAAATTAGATTTTTTTCGTGTTGTTTCGTTCCCAACCGCATTGAAGTCGCCAAATACAACCCAACACTCTGGTCGAGTGCTTCGAATATGTTTAATTTTGTTCCAAAGATCCCGTTTTGACACTGGTCTTTGAGGAACGTAGAAATTTAGAATAGGGATATCGCAGGCCTGACCTTTAACTCTTCTCGAAATAAGAAGGAAGAACCTATCTTTGATGACATCAGTTTTAGAGAATTCTGAGGGGTTCCAAATGCTGAGAATGCCACCCGATCTGCTTGAGGATTCCACAAAATCAAACTCCAAATGTTAATGCCCCAAAACCCCCATAAATCAATTTCCAAAAATCCAAAAATTGAGTTTCTTGAAGGCCCAAAAAAGAAATTTTGTGCTTCCTTATAATATTTCTGACCCAAGAGGGTTTTCTAGAATCACCTAGACCCCTGATATTAAGGTTTAGAAAATTCACTAAGGAAGAGTCAAAGACACCTCACCTTCCACAAATGCCATTGCTACATCCTCTTTTCTAGTGTAATCCACTCCAACTGCTCATCCTACTGTCATAGTATTGGCGGCTTCAGCTTGCATCAATGAAGTCTTCTATAGGTACTTCCCCTCTATCCACTGCTGTGACATCAGAATCAACAACATTGAAGTTGGAGGTCGCGAGAGGGTACGTCGGTAGGGGAAAATCCCAGACGTCTGAAGAGACGTTCCGATTGGATAGTATTGTCGGCTTCAGCTTGCATAGCGATATATATATATATATATATATTAAATGTCAACTGCTATACGCAATCTTTTAGACGAGCTAACCCTATTCGTCACTTTAGAAAATAACTTCTTTTAAAGGTGAATTAAGTGCCCTAAAAGTCAAATAATTCTAATTATATCCTTCAGATATTAATATATTCTTAGAAGTGTTTAGAAGACCAGACTCTCAGTTTGATTTAATATAATTCTATAAACAGAGTATAAATGTGTGACTGATGAACCATTTCAAGAAGTTTAGTGATGGATAAATAATTCTTAATCTTAAAGGATTTCAAGTTTAACTCGTATCAACGTTAAGTTATAGGTGTTAATGAAAAATATGATAGCTCGTCTCATAGGGAGAGTAGTGATTATAATTCTTCTCTATATTTTTAGTTAATTTAATAGTTACTAGCCTAAGCTTTATTTACATATCAGATAGGGTTGGACATGGGTTGAAAAATAGATCAAATAGATAGGGGATAGAGTGAACCCAAACCAAAAGTTCATGAGATTGATGACCAGACTTGTTTAACCTTTGTTAATCCGAATGGTCGATTTATGTCATGAATGAGTAGTTTAACTTACTTTTCTTGTCTAGTAAATAATAAATTGATCCTTGATGCTTTTTTAATGGATCATTATGTAGCAAGTGATGGAACACCCAATGTGTCCCTAACTCGGTTAGCATGCAATAGTTGAGCCAAAACAATAATAGTTATATTATCGTTTATCCAAGAGTTGCCGCATGATTTACTCTTAAACTAAAATTAAAAAGACTTTTGAATGTTACTACTTACTGGATTTTTTTGGATGTTACAAGTTACTACACACACTATTTGTTAACTTCCCACCCATTCATGTGTTATTATTACAAATATCATATATCAAACATTTTTTGAATGATTGCGTAATTTAATACATTATTTGTAAATGACTTTGTTAACATGTTAAGTATGACTGAGTTAATCGCCTTGTAGTAAGTAGATAAAAGGGAGATAGAAAAAGAAATTTAAGTATGACTACATAAAAGTGCCAATGGTTTCACGAGGATATGTTCAATGTTAGTAAACTTCAATTAACGAATTGCGTGGTGGACACATAAATAGCTAGCCATACATCCATGTAGGAAATGAGCTTTAGATTAATATGCTTGAAACAAGTATACAATCACAGTTTTATCTTTCTTGACACCTAATTGTGTGCCTATACTTGGTTCAAATATCTCATACAATTCATTTGCCACAAGTATAGTCTTAACACACATTACGCAAACAATGCATTTTGTAGATTTTAGAAAAAGGGCATTCAAAACCACACATTGTCTCTTAGCTTTCCTTTTAAAACCAAGTAATTGATTCCAAAGTTTTACTTTTATATTACTTAATAAAATAAATTTTAAATCTAATCCAATATGAAATTACAGAACAACTGAAAATAGAACCTGGAATTTTGTGAATCTTTTATGAGATTCAAAATCGAATTGAGGCTTTATGGGTTAACTTAGGTTAACAGCCCCACTTTATTTCTCCTGAATTCGAGCCATATGACAAACACAACATTTAGCACCTTTTTCTATTTTCCTTTTCTCAACGAATATAAACTTGAAATTGCAGCCTTCAAACTTGACTTTTGAATGTCTTTGGTCAAATATGACTAATCCAACGAGAACCTAATTGTGGTTCTGTATTGATGAATATGACATGATGCCAATTAACATCCTTTCAAATTGTGTTTTAGACTTCGAACAAGGGACCGAGCAGACAATTTTAAAAATTTCGAACATGGACGCCCAAATCACAACTCTTTCAATTTTTTGTGCCTCTGATAATGTTGAACAATAATTCAACAACCCTTCAAAATAGTAATTAACAAACTTTGATTAGTGAATCAAACACTTCTTATTAGCTTCAGTCATTCTTCTTATGCAAAATCAACAATAATCATCTTCGACTTTATCTTCTTTTTCTTGCTTCGAACATACCAGACATACACAAGGTCTTTGTCTTCTTTTTATGATTGACAATATGAACAAACTCTTTGGATTCTAAACCAACAAAATAGACGAAAAACTATATTTCAATTTTAATCGGGTTCATGTTTTTTATTTCCTTAGTTCGTTTCTACAACTGAATCAATTTTTACTTGAATCGGTTTTGATTGCCACTTCTAAATCTTAATCATTTGAATTGATTATTTCTTTTTCTGAATCGACTTATGTGAATTTATTGTTTGATAGGTGACTCTAAGAAGAGTTGCAAAAAATTTTTTGATTTTGTACCTAGGCTTTAATACCAATTGTGAAACATATATATTACTTTACACATGATCAATATTAAGAGCAATATAAAGGGTGGAAGTCGTGAGTGCTCACGAAACTTTGCAACCCAATAATGATAAATGGTTTACAATTTGAATATACACCAAGGCCCTTTAACTTACATATATTACACTTTAGACTCTAAAATTAAATTTAAACTATTTACACTAATGATTCATAACTTCCAATTAAACTTTGATTAATCAATTAACACCAATATGATTGAAAATTATAATTCTAAACTTCAAATGTGTTGATTTCATGTTATGAATTGCATCAAGATAATTGTAAACGGACAACAAGATACGTCGCTACCCCTTTTTGAATAGCAAAACTAGGTCTTTTAAAAAGCACATAGATCTCGGGGTAAAATATACTTAAATAAAATTAGTATTGGTTAAAGTAAAAAGAATATTTAATTCTTTAAAATCTACAAAACATTGTTTATCTTGAAGAAAGAATAAAGTGTCAAAGATGATTATCTTTGTAAGCATGAATAATCCATCTGTTATTTATAAACGGAACCCTATTTATAAGGTGGAATACAATATTGAGGGAACGATCATGAGAAAACTCATTTTAATAAAAAAAAAACACTAGAAAAAACAAGCTGCAGACTGCATGAAAAATCAGCAAGGCTAAAACTGGTGTATTATAAATGTTGTACATTTTTTCAATTTTTTTCTGTAGAATACATATATGTAGTATATCCCAAAAAATAAAAATATTGAAAAAGAAACACGATAAAATAACGTAATCTTATATATGTGTAATATATCATGTATTCCACATTACGATCCGCAAGCACTTTTCCATTAGGTAAGCAATGTGTTTTTATCAGAGGTTTTTTAGTTTTATCATTTATAAATGTAACGCCCCAAAACCCGAATGTTTAACTCATTAGTATGGTTTCATAAGATATGGAATGAAAGGTGATAACTAAGCTATTTAACTTAGTTAGAACTACAAGTCTTATGGTAAAATACAAGGATTTGTGGTAAATGTAATAAATGGCAAACAAGAGGGACCAAAAGTGAACATGTGGAAAGTAAATACTAAAATAAAATGTGCAGGTGTGTGTGTGTGGGTATATATCGTGATTGAGAAGGAGGCAGGGGAAAACACACACACACTTCACAATTCTACAAATCTACAAGCAATTGGAAGGAGGATTTGATGCATGAGTGCAAATTCTCCATCCTTTAAGTGTTCTTAACACAAGGTGAGTTGAAATTTCTGATTTGATGACTACCCATGAAGTGGGTTAGGATTAATCCGTGAATTTGGTTGAATTTAGAATGAATACTTGTTAATACTATCAAGTAGAAGTTGAATCATGGTTGAATTTTAGTTATGGGATGATTTAGATTGAAACCCAATTGCAAGAGTGTGAAAATGATGAACATGTAGATGTAATATTGTGATTTTGTGATGCATAAGGTGTTATATGATAGATTCTCATATATAAACTTGATGTAGAATTGATAATTATGTGATTTTCCTTGAATGTGATGGTTCATGAGATGAATCGGGAGAATATGCTTATAATACTTGTACATTATGCTTAGAAGGTAGTACGTACACCAAGTGTTTGATGAAATGTCTAAATGAAAATAATATGTGAAATTATATGCAAGTAATGGTTGAACATGTATAGAAAGTGATAATGATATACTTGTTAGTAAAACAAGTTTATGAATGCATTTGATAAGTATATGTGAACCGTAGTTGATGATGTGATTCGGTAAAAAATGTGCTTTAAGGAACTAGTACCCTATGTTTGAATGGTGATGTACACCATAAGTTGGATGAAAGCATTTGGTATAATCGTTAATATGTACAATCGTGTATGCTAACAAGAATGTGATTGCGATGACATAAAAGTGTAGGAATCATATCATAATGGATGAAAGCATGGAAGGCTAACGGGCCGGAAATAGGCAAGGTAACGGATGCAAATGCGGACGCTAAGGTAAGTGAATTCTTCAAATCACTTCGTATTTAAGTATATGAAGATGTTATTGTATTCGAATAATCGAAACTAAAGTAGAACGTATAAATAAATAAGAAATGTTACAATAAGACTTCTTGAAAGGGATTGGTATGTCATTAAACCGTGAAACCTCAATACAGGGGTAAACGGGTCGTGAATTTCGTAGAAAGATTATTAGATGAAAATAGTGGGAATTTAATATAGTAATCGGAAGGTTTTGAAAAGAGATAAAATATGTTAAGTTATTGGAAATGGTGTGTTCGGAAGACCCGGGGTTGGCCTAGATGAGCAGGAAATTCGAACTGGGTCAAAAACAAGCTGCAGATTAGTAGCAACTGCAGGTGATCGTAAGCTACGGTACCTGACCGTAGCTTACGGTAGGGAATATCTGTTTGGCAGAAAGTCATAACCGTAAGCTACGGTACCCGACTGTAGCTTACGGCAGGGAGTTCCTGTTTTGTAGAAAGTCCTCACCGTAAGCTACGGTGAGTGGAGCGTAGCTTACGGCGAGAATGGGCACCAAATGTCAAATTTTGATTGTTATGTATGTATGATGTGTCTCGACTTTCGTATCTTTTAAGGCTTACGCAAAGGCTTCGGTAAACTTCCGAAAGATAGTATAATCTATGAAAAGTTCGTAAACGAATACAAATAATGACTTTCGGGCTCGTAAAGGATAAATAGAAATATATATGTTTGAGATTCGGATCTCGTGGAAATGAATGTGTTAGAATGTATTGCACGAATGGGGAGATGAAGCTTGTTTTTAAGTATGTTTATAAGTAAATTATTAGGCATAATTAAAGTTCGACGATTGAACACGGATAAATGAATATGACTTGAACGCGTATATAAATGTATATAGATGTAGAATGAAAGAGATAGATGTCGATGTTAAGGTGAGATGTATGTATGAAACCTGTATGTAAGTATGTGAATATATGAAAATGGTTATACGTGATGTAGCCCAATGAATGCCGTCTGATGTTATGTGCTTATATGAAGAGGCTAACTGTTTGCTGTTGAGGATGAAATTAGGAATGCAGGTAAGTAAGGGTTGGGTTCTCGAAGGTTTAAGGCTCGGTATAAGAAATAAGTTCGAAGAACATCCTATTGGAGTTCTATAAATGTTTGATGGATATGTAGATGATTCATGTTCATGTTTTTAATTAAAACATATGATGTCATCAATTACTAACACGTTGGTTATATTTATATGGTGACCGTAGATTAGTCAGATCATCATGGATACATGTGGACGAAGATCGAGTCAAAGAGCAAGGATTGTACGGGAAGAGCGGTTTCATAGCTTGCATTATGTATTACATTTGGCAAGTCAAGCAAAATGACGTAGTAAACCTCATTAAGAAAGTGTCCAAATATTTATAAATGAACCCGTAAGTATGTTATATAGTCAACAAAGAAAGAATTTTTAAGTCGGTACTTCCGCTGTGTCTCGTATAGTTAAAACGTAAATAGGGTGTTACAAGTTGGTATCAGAGCCATGGTTTGAGCGAAATCAAGTACAAGAAAGTAAGTACTTGAACTCAAACCCGTATGCTCTTGTGATAAAGGACCCGTACAATCGAAGACTCGGTCAAGATACAAATGTGTAAGTGAATGTAAGTATGCTTATATGTATTCCTATAAAGAAACTAACTGAATTGTATATGCAAGGTAAGCTTTAAGGGTTGAGGAGAATGATCCGAGGATGCGGTCTAGGATGAATACCAAAGCATGTAATTAGACAGATGGACTACAGGTACACATTATTAATGTATATATGGGTACCGGTTTTGAGGGAAAAGGAAGAATCTCCTTGGAGAGGGTAAATATTAAACAAAAGACAATAATATTGTCTAGGAAAGGTTTTAAAGATGTTGCACGAACTGAAACCCATTTCTTCGGACATAAGGTGATGGCTATCATGAAGGCACGAAACTAGTATGTGGATGCGCACCCGGCCAGTACGCAAGAAGCATATGACATTCGTGAAGGCATGATAATCACTCATGTATGTCCGATAGAGTTGGGAATAAGTTTGACGTGTGGGTGAAAAGAGTTATTAGACTCTCAATAAGAGGAGGGCAATGTATCAGAATGAAAATGTTTGAATCCGTAAGTAAGTACGGATCAAACAAGTAAAAAAAATGTATAATGAGAATGAAAATGTTTGAATCCGTAAGTAAGTACGGATCAAACAAGTAAGAACGAATAATGAGAATGAAAATGTTCGAATCCGTAAGCAAGCACGGATCAAACAAGTAAGAATGCATAATGAGAATGAAAATGTTCGAATCCGTAAGTAAGTTCGGACCAAACTGGTAAGAACGTAGGATAAGAATGGTAAGATTTGGAACTGTAAGCTCGAATAAACAAGTGAACGTTCCTTAAAGCAGATAATATTCAAGTTATGTTTTAAATCTACACATGTATATAGGCAAATATGTTTGTATGCAAGAATGGTTTAAAAAGGACAAACAAGTCATGCGGGTCAAATGGTGTTCGTCATTTGAACCCGATATTAAATGTTTTGATTGTCAAGTTTTATACTTATAGGTAAGCGTAGTGAATGGGAATGGCTTGCCACAAATTGGGAAGAAATAACCATTGCAAGGTGTGGATAACGAATCAATGGTTTTGGACTTGCGTCAGGTATGTATAAAAGATTATGCTTCCGGTAGAAGCTTATGGCTAGACTAGAGAAGGATGTGACAGAATTGGGTAATAGATTAACCCAAGAGGAATGCATCTAGTAACTTGGATTAACAGTCATTTGGTCTAATGTCATACCGGAGGGTAAAATTGAAATATAAAAGTTTTCTAGCATAAACCACTATAAGGGAAGTTGTGTTGAAAGATGTAATATAAGTTTTAACGAAAAGTAAGAATGGAATATTTGAATCTGACGGAATTCAAACATAAAAGAACTAAATGTATGAACGGAAGGTTTGAATCCATAGAAGGAATTCAAATGTAAGAGAAAGCAAAGCATGAGTGAAAGATTAATATCCGTAGGCAAATACGGATCTAACACACAAGAGTAATATGTAAGAAGGAGAAGACTAGAATTCTTAAGTAATTAAGTAAGAACAAAACACGTGTGGGATAGATTATGAGTGATTAATAAAACATGAATAAGAATGAATTTATAGTTTAACTTCCTGAAAGGTCAACAAAGTTGGGATGATTAATTATAAGGCAAGTAATTGTAAAATAGCTTGAAGGGTTTGATGCATGAAGTAAGTATAACCCTTTTGAAAGTTATTGTAGTATTGAGAAAAGTTTAGTTAAAAGAAAGAAATGCTAAAACAATGAGATGATGTTTGTAAGCATATTTGGTTTGGAGGTAAGTAATTCACACACACCCCAAAGTATGTAAACAATAAATAATAAATGGCAGTTTGACCTAGAAAATATCAAACTGTAGAAGTTGGTAAATAATTATTTACAAAATTTGAAGGTATTATGTAAGGAATGCAATGCATAATATAGATACCCATTAGTAAGGGATTTACGAAGGAACATAGGTGAATTAACACCGAATACAATGAAGAACCAAGTGGAATTGGTATGTTAAAGAATGGTCATGTAATGACTCGTTAAGAATGAAGAACCAAGTGGAATTGGTATGTTAAAGAATGGTCATGTAATGACTCGTTAAGAATAAGTCAAACGGACTAATGATTTAAAGGAATCTAGAAAATGATTAGTGTGCAAACATAATGTAAGAATTGTGTGTAGAATTGGTATATGTAATATGTAATAGCATACATGTAAGAAATTTATGAAAGAATGGTAGGTGCATAAGCATCGAGAAGAATGAATATTTGAAAAGAATGTATTAATATTAAGTGCCGTAAGAAAATATTAACTTTAATGCTAGGCTTGTTGGCCATGTTCATCTGAACAAGGCATTATTGAAAGGATGTGCATAGGCGAAAGCTCAACAAATTAATGGATGCGATTAATCAGAGTAATCGCATAAACTCACGAAGATCAAGCCGTTTTGGACCACAGACTGTTGGTTATGCAATGGAATCAAGGTTAGTGAAAAGTTTAGCACGCAACTATGCGTAAGAATTGGTATATTAAATGATTTGCTTCAATGGGTAATGTAAAAAAGAAACTATGTCACCATGATGATAACTCCAGAATTTTTTTTTAAGTAAAAATGTAGAGTATGGTTTAAACGCTTGCACAAAGCGCTCATGATACGCATTTGCTTAGTAGGGTAAGTAGTGCGTGAATGAGGTAAATTGTGAACCGAAATGAATGAGATAAGTCGAGGCTAACTTAAAGGTATGCATGGTGTAAGTAACAATAATAACTGTAAAATGATGAATTATCATTGTCAAGTACGAATAAGTATATATGTATTATAATGAGTAGTTTTGTTGGAGTATTAACAAGTCACTGAATGTTTATAGTATGCGTATAATAATACGTTGACCTCTCATACGGATATGAAAGTAAATGGAAGGAACGTTAGTAATGAGATGTTGGGGTTTGCTCATAGTAAACAAAGTGAAAATATCATATATTGTATATGAATAGGATGAAATAGAAATTTCGACTAATAAATGTTTGAATGTATTTGACTTAATTAGAAAGATAGAACAAGCCATAATTTAGGCATGTACGAACAATAGCATACACTTGGGATAAATTCAAAGAATGAAACCGCTAGTAGTAATGTGTACTAGGATATAGCATTATAAAGTGAAGATGACACTAATAAGAGCCCTGGATCAGATTCTGACTTATATGTGATTACGAAAGTAATTTATTTAATTTAAGAACGTAGAACAATGCATACAATTACGTTTATGCATGAATGAAACTTTTGCCAAGATCCCGAATGTATTCATGTTGTAGTAAGCATCATGAATAGATAAAAAGGTAAGAGTAGAATTGGTCTAGTAGGAATGAGAAAGGTTTCGGGGACGAAACCTCCTTAAGGGGGGTAGATTTGTAACGCCCCAAAACGCGAATGTTTAACTCCTTAATATGGTTTCATAAGATATGGAATGAAAGTTGATAACTAAGCTATTTAACTTGGTTAGAACTATAAGTCTTATGGTAAAATACAAGGATTTATGGTAAATGTAATAAATGGCAAACAAGAGGGACCAAAAGTGAACATGTAGAAAGTAAATATTAAAATAAAATGTGCAGGTGTGTGTGTGTGGGTATGTATCGTGATTGAGAAGGAGGCAGGGGAAAACACACACACTTCACGATTCTACAAATCTACAAGCAATTAGAAGGATGATTTGATGCATGAGTGCAAACTCTCCATCCTTTAAGTGTTCTTAACACAAGGTGAATTGAAATTTCTGATTTGATGACTACCCATGAAGTAGGTTAGGATGAATCCGTGAATTTGGTTGAATTTATAATGAATACTTGTTAATACTATCAAGTAGAAGTTGAATCATAGTTTAATTTTAGTTATGGGATGATTTAGATTGAAACCCAATTGCATGAGTGTAAAAATAATGAACATGTAGATGTAATATTGTGATTTTGTGATGCATAAGGTGTAATATGATAGATTGTGATATATAAACTTGATGTAGAATTGATAATTATGTGATTTTGCTTGAATGTGATGGTTCATGAGATGAATCGGGAAGAACATGCTTAAAATACTTGTACATTATGCTTAGAAGGTAGTACGTACACCAAGTGTTTGATGAAATGTCTAAATGAAAATAATATGTGAAATTATATGCAAGTAATGGTTGAACATGTATAGAAAGTGATAATGATATACTTGTTAGTAAAACAAGTTTATGAATGCACTTGATAAGTATATGTGAACCGTAGTTGATGATGTGATTCGGTAAAAGATGTGCTTTAAGGAACTAGTACCCTATGTTTGAATGGTGATGTACACCATAATTTGGATTTGTGACTTAACGATAATTAGAAATGTACTTAGTGTCATCAATGTAGCCTAATATGATGACACAAATATATGAGGTTATGTCGAAAGTTCATATGATAAACGTTGACTTCTGAAAGTCAACTGCACATAAGTATGCATGCTAGACTTCTTGTTACAATGGTAAGACTATAGAAAGTTATATGGTACGTGTTACATCAATATATGTTATATGAGCGATATGATGAATTATATAAGTTTGAAAGGATGTGATTTGGGGTATATGCCTTTATGCTTGTTAGAATTGACTAATGAAAGTCAAATGCGAGATATGCATTTGGTATAATCGTTAATATGTACAATCGTGTATGCTAACAAGAATGTGATTGCGATGATATAAAAGTGTAGGAATCATATCATAATGGATGAATGTCACACCCCGACCCGCAGCGGAAATAAGAGTCGGGGCATAATTGGGTTATCACCAAAGCACATGACATTTACTATTATGTTTCATAATTAATGAAGTCAAAGTTACATTTTCCAACATCCAAACATGTTCATTCAATACAAAGGAAATAATCAAAAGGTAACAATCCCAAAACTAAATCGTTTTATTCTTCTAATCCAGGTCCTATGTGTTCCTAGCTGCTGCTGATTCACCTGTATCATGTGTAAAATGGGAGTTTTTGGGTCAACATAAGTTGGCGAGTGAACCTTATTAGATAAACATTTGATAATGATTTTATGGTTAGTTTATCAATAAAATATTGTGCATAATCATAAAAGAGTAAATGTAAGTAATCAAGCATTGGCAAATAGCAGTTACAATTATAACATACAATAACACTTGATAGCATACATGAACATACCAATATCATACGATAACTAACATAAATGAACAGTGCGATCAAGGCTCAATCAAACGGAGCCGATCGTATTGCATGAACTGGAAATGTAAATTGAACTGTGCGATCAAGGCTCAATCAAACGGAGCCGATCGTGCGGGCACGCCACAGTTCAACCACATAATAAAATGGGGAACAAGCTCAACCTCATGGATGGGGAGCTGCGGCCTCGGCAAATGCATGTACTGTAATAATAATTTGCATCCAATAATAACTACTTAACAGCAACAAACTAATACACATGTCATGATATGATGTATGCACAATAGTTTCGTTATAATATGTAATTAAACAAAGACACATGATACACCCCAAAAACATGATTAAAACGGGGAATTTGAAAAGTTCACTCACATTGGGTGCGTTGAATTGAATATGGTGAGATGCGCACGATTTAGATGAGCGGATCGACGAGGAATACTAACCTAAATAATAATGGAAAAATATATTAAATGGATGGATTTTATTAAGGATTTTAATGAAATTTTTAGATATATTTTTGTGAGTTTATGGCTATTTTCTATCTTTAAAAATGTTATTTTTAAGTATTTTTAATTGATTTTTAAATTAAAATAAACAAATAAATATATAAAAAAATATTATTTTTTTTACTGTTGACCGTTGACCGGTTCGGTCAGCGGTAAATTCCTGCGCCGGGCGGGATTCGAACCGGCGACCTTCCGTTCACGTGCACGTAGCTCTACCAACTGAGCTACGTGACTAACCCGTTATAAACTCAGTTTTAATTATATTTATATACTTATTTGAATTAACCGAAAATTCCTTTATTTACAAAAACGTTTTAATTCAACTGGACCGGTGCTCGTGACAAGATTCGAACGCGCGACGTGAAGTTCATTTTGCACACAGTCTACCGCTGGACTGTGTGTCTAACCCGGTTATATTCTTGGTTTTTATTATACTTAACAACTACCTGTTTTAACCCCGGGTTAGTTCATGATTAAAAAGGAATATTATTACACAAAGCGTGCGCGTAGCAAGGATCGAACTCGGGACGTGTATGTGAAATTTGCACACAGTCCACCGCTGGACTGTGTGTCTAACCCGTTTATAATCCGGATTTTAATTACTCTTATATCCTGTTATAACTTCATCTTCTTCACCGATTACACAGGCAACATAACTCGACTGATTATGATTGATTTGTGATTTACAAAGTTCTCCGACATCAACAGTAACTCAAAAGTAAAGAATGGAGAAAGTTTAAGGAATAGAATATACCGATTGATGTTATTCACTGAATTCCGGCGGAGGTTCGTCGGTACTGGAAATGAACTCCAACTGTTGAACCAATTAACAGCGTTGATCGATTACTCATAAAGTTGTGTCACTTAAACAAGGTTTAAAAGAAGTTTTGGATATCATACCAGTTCACAGTTGGATTCCGGCAGTCTCAGAAACTTTCCGGCGAAGATAAGATTTCCGATAAACGTTGGCTAGGATCGATTCTGATGATGGAGTTGTGTTAGAGACTGACTAATCACATGTTTTAAACAGAAAGAGTCGAAGGAATTACCGTGAGAATGTGAGTCCCGGTTTTCCGGTGACTTGCAGGAGTTTTCCGGCGAACTGATTCAGAAAATCTTACGGTTCAGAAACGCGACGAAAATGAAATTGAGTATTGTTGTGATAGTTCTGAATCGTGTAAATGAACTGGAGCTCGAATTAAATCAGAACTTGATGAAGTTTTCGGTTTCAAAAGCCGATATGATAAGGTTTAAAGTTTAATCAATTATGGCTTAATTAGAAACCGTCGCACATCGGTTATAACTGAACCAAATGAATTCACAACGATTTGGCGATTGGTTTGCCGATTACCGTTATTCAGATGGCATCATCGGTTAAGTTGAGTTTGTGTATAAGTTCCAATTGTTTTCCTAGTGTTAACAGAAAACACATTGTGGCGGAGCGGTTTGGGGAATGGATGTTAAGTCTTGGGGCGACTCAGCTGACCCGGGTTCGAGTCCCGGCAGCTTCAAATGTTTTTTATTTATTTTATTTTAACTTTAATATAATTTTTATAGTTTAGTTTATTTATTAATTATGTAACGTTTTAACTCAAAATAATCATAAATAATTAACGAAACTTTTATAACTTGGTACAAGATTACAAAACGGAGCGGGTTTTGGAGACCCGATTTTTTACAAATGTTACAGTATCCCCTACTTTTAGGAATTTCGTCCCGAAATTTAAACAGTTGAAGTAGTAGGAAAAAGATGCGGGTATTTTTCACACATTGAGTCTTCACGTTCCCAAGTAAACTCAGGTCCCCGTTTCGACTCCCAGCGTACCCTAACAATAGGAATGCGACTTCGTCGTAGACGCTTTTCTCCATAGTCCATAATCTCCATTGGTCTTTCAATAAAATGCATGGATTCATCAATCTGAATATCTTCCAGTGGAATATGGAGATTCTCATCAGCGAGACACTTCTTCAAGTTCGACACGTGGAATGTGGGATGAATCATGTCGAGTTCTTCCGGTAGGTCAAGCTTGTATGCTACAGGACCTACTCTTTCGAGTATCTTGAAATGTCCTATGTAACGTGGTGCTAGCTTTCCCTTTTGACCAAAACGAACTACTCCCTTCCACGGTGATACTTTTAAAAGCACATGATCACCAATGCTAAACTCCAAAGGCTTCCGTCGTTTATCTGCGTAACTCTTTTGATGACTTTGAGCTGCTAAAAGATTGTTTCGGATTTGATGAATCTTATCTGTGGTTTCTTGGATCAATTCTGGACCAGTAATTTGTGCTTCCCCAATTTCGTGCCAACAAACAGGAGATCGACACTTTCGACCATATAAAGCTTCAAAAGGTGCCATGCCGATGCTCGAATGATAGCTGTTGTTGTACGAAAATTCAACTAACGGTAGGTGGGCGTCCCAATTTCCCTTGAAGTCTATGACACATGCTCTAAGCATATCCTCAAGAGTTTGAATGGTGCACTCAGACTGTCCATCAGTTTGAGGATGATAGGCGGTACTGAGATCTAATCGAGTGCCCATAGCGGATTGTACTGCTTGCCATGTTCGTGAGGTGAAACGACCATCACGATCAGAAATAATACTTAATGGTACCCCGTGTCGGCTTACGATTTCGTTGATATAAATACGAGCAAGCTTTTCGTTCTTGAAATCTTCTCGAATAGGGATAAAGTGAGCTGATTTTGTAAGTCGGTCTATAATCACCCATATAGTGTCATACCCACTAGAAGTGCGAGGTAACCCGGTAATGAAATCCATGGTTATATTTTCCCACTTCCATACAGGTATTTCCGGTTGGACTAGAAGTCCTGAGGGTCTTTGGTGTTCAGCCTTCACCTTAGAACATGTGAGACACTTGGAAACAAAAATGGCAATATCTTTCTTCATTCCAGGCCACCAATAGGTGTACCGTAGGTCTTGATACATCTTATCGGCTCCTGGGTGTATAGAATATCGCGTTTTATGAGCTTCATGCATGAGTGTTTCACGAAGATTGATGTGGTTAGGAATCCAGATACGATCTAGGTAATACAAAATACCATCAGATTTAGTTTCAAGTTTTAGCTCGGCTCCACAGGACATCTCTTTTCGTACATCTTCCTCTGTTATTGATACGTGTTGGGCTTCACGAATTTGATCTTTAATATTGGTTATAATTTGCGAACATAGAAGATGAATGGAGTTCGCATAATCCTTTCGACTAAGTGCATCAGCCACCACATTTGCTTTACCAGGGTGGTATCTAATTTCACAGTCGTAATCATTTAGGAGTTCGACCCATCTTCGTTGCCTCATATTTAACTCTTTTTGATTGAAGATATGTTGAAGACTCTTGTGGTCAGTGTATATTTCACACTTAGTACCATAGAGATAATGTCTCCATATCTTAAGAGCGAATACAACGGCTCCAAGTTCGAGGTCATGAGTGGTGTAGTTCTTTTCATGTGTCTTGAGTTGCCTCGAGGCATAAGCTATGACTTTTCCTCTTTGCATGAGAACGCAACCTAATCCTTGCCCTGACGCGTCGCAATAGACTACAAAATCATCACAACCTTCAGGAAGAGTGAGGATTGGTGCATCACAAAGTTTTTGTTTAAGAGTTTGAAAAGCTTCTTCTTGCTTGGGTCCCCATACGAATGGTTTTCCCTTATGGGTTAAAGCCGTGAGTGGCACCGCAATGCGAGAGAAGTTTGAAATGAACCGACGATAATAGCCAGCAAGTCCAAGAAAAGACCTTACTTCGGTTGGTGTACGTGGAGCTTGCCATTCTTGAACTGCTTTGATCTTTGATGGGTCAACATGTATTCCTTTGTCATTGACTACATGACCGAGAAATTGCACCTCTTTTAACCAGAATTCACATTTAGAGAACTTGGCATAAAGCTTTTCCTTTTCTAGAAGTGCAAGAACGAGTCGAAGATGACGCTCATGATCAGCTTTAGATTTTGAATAAATAAGAATATCGTCGATGAAGACTATAACAAATCGATCAAGGTAAGGTTTGCAGACTCTGTTAATTAGGTCCATGAAGACAGCTGGTGCGTTGGTTAATCCAAACGGCATAACCATGAATTCATAGTGGCCATAACGAGTTCGAAAAGCAGTCTTAGGGACGTCTTCTTCATGCACTCTAATCTGATGATAGCCAGATCGAAGATCGATTTTTGAAAAGCAACTGGCACCTTGTAGTTGGTCAAGAAGATCATCTATGCGAGGTAAAGGATATCGATTTTTGATGGTTAACTTGTTGAGCTCTCTGTAGTCGATGCACATACGAAAAGATCCATCTTTCTTCTTTACAAAAAGGACAGGTGCACCCCAAGGCGATGAGCTGGGGCGTATAAATCCCTTGTCAGTCAACTCTTGCAATTGACTGGCGAGCTCTTGCATTTCAGAGGGGGCTAACCTATATGGAGATTTTGCAACTGGTGTAGCACCAGGTATAAGATCGATACGGAATTCGACATCTCTGATTGGAGGAAGTCCTGAAATGTCGTCAGGAAAAACTTGTGGAAAATCTTTTACTACGGGAATATCTTCAAGTTTCTTCTCTGTCGTCCCCTTCTTGATGATATGGGCTAACAACGCGACATAATTCTTACGAAGGTATTTTTGAGCTTGAAGACAAGACATTAAGTTGAGCCCGTTCGACGAGGTTTCTCCAATGATTCGAAGAGTCTGACCGTTTGAAAGAGGAATACGAATAAATTTTTCACGACATACAACTTCCGCATGATGTTGACTGAGCCAATCCATACCGATTATGATGTCGAAACTTCCCAGCTTCATAGGAATAAGGTCGACTGAGAAATCGTGGTCGTTTAAGGTGAGTGTACAGTTGCGTAAAATAGAGTCTAGTGAAACTGGTTTTCCGTCCGCAACTTCCACCGTTATGGATTCCACGAGCTTATCCCGATTTTTGCTTAAGATAGGTTCAAATTCTAATGACACGAAACTTCTATCCGCACCAGTATCAAATAATATAGAGGCATATCTACCATTTATAAGAAACGTAGCGTTGACCACATTGCCGTCAGCTCTGGCCTGGTTTGCGTTAATATTGAAAGCTCTTCCTCTAGCAGGTGGAGGAGCTTGGTTCGCTTGATTCACAGGGTTGGCTTGGGCCTGAGCATGAATAATATTGACCAGCCTTGGACATGTGTTTCTGAAATGACTTGGGTCTCCGCAATTGAAACAAGCCCGCATAGGTTGGCCCATAGGGTAATTGGGTTGATAGTATGTTAGGGCTAAATGTTGGGTGGGTGGAAATGGTAGTTGTTGTTGTGCTTGACCCATTAACTGTTGGTGGGTTTGGGTTATAGGTTGGTGGCGGTTTGTTCGTTGAAGCGTGCGGCAGTTTTGAACAGTATGTCCTGCGCGACCGCAGCCGGTGCAGTATTGGCAAGGATAATCAGGGGAGTGGTGATACTGACAACGGTTACATTTTGGTAATGGGCCTGTGTAGGGTCTTTTGTATGGCGCGGGTGGAGGAGTGACTTGAGTGATGGGTGCAGCAGGAATAGGGGTGTTGGTTTGGGTGACTGCAAAGTTCCTGGTGTTACGCTTCCTCTTGTTAGCAAACTTAGAGGAAGGATTGGGGTGGTTTGAGGTTTGTCTCTCAACAGGGGCTTTCTTCTTTTCTTCTTTGAACTTCCCATTGCGAATTCGGTTTTCGGTTAGTTCCGTTGCCAACTCCATGGCAGCTTCGAGTGTTACCGGTGAAACGCTGAGAACCGAATCTTGGATTTTCGAGGGAAGTCCTCGAATGTAATGTTCGATCAGACGATAGGTTGGAGTGAATAAGTTTGGAACCATTTGGTTCAACTCCAAGAACCTCTTGTTGTAAGTAGAGTGATCACCCTCTTTTTGCTTCAAGGCATGAAATTCATCCTCCAATTTCTTAATTTCACTTCTAGGACAGAATCGCCTAGTCATGATTTCCCTTAACTCCTCCCAAGTTAAGGCCATCGCATCTTCAGTTCCCCTCTTTCCTTTCTCAGTATTCCACCAAGTGAGAGCTACACCAAGTAATCTCCCGGTGGCGTAACGAACTTTGCGATTCTCAGGACAATCGCAGTTTAAGAAAACGTTTTCCATCTCCTCGAACCAATGTAGGAGAGCAGTGACTCCCTCAGTCCCTTCGAATTTTGGAGGATCACAGGACTTAAAATGTTTGTAAGAGCATTTGATGGTAGGAGGGTTGTCGATGTTCTGGTCCTGTTGTTGAGGAGGGTTAGTAGGATTTGCAGCAAGGGCTTGTTGTACTTGTACCACGATGTCAGGCAATATCGTGGCCATTTGATTCGCGATATGAGTGGCCAAACGTTCCCGAGACTTTCCCGATTTCTTACCCTTCCGATGCTGTCTAGACGACATCTACAGGATCATAAAATGAGAAGATTGTGAGTTTATGGTGTCTTTTTAGGTGTCATGTGTCTTTAATAAAATGAAAATAACATAAATATCAATAATGCAACTACATCCATAGGATGTCTTGGGTTCGCTCATGTTGGGCCTCAAATGTCCCCCATACCTTCACCTACATAGTCATGTGGGCCCCCATGGCTATTGGCTTGGTAGGATTCACATTAGTATTGGCAATTTAACACTCGCATCCCCCGAATGCAAACCACAAAATATGTTCATGAGGTGTTTGGTCGGAACGTGTCCAGGTGTAGACACAATGACAACTCAAAGTGGGATTAGCTCTCACGACGTTTGGTATAGCATGCTTTGGCCTAATAGGTACTTCGTACTCTCATCGTTAGTCCCCAGGTAGGCAAACTGGTCCTTTATTTTGGATTTATACGAATGCCAGCCTAGACAGGACGTTACGACTATCGGTACTAGTACCCTTCCAGTTACTACATGCCCGTCATGAGAACTCACTTTGATGAGATTTGAAAACACGAAAATCATTGTAAAATCAATCATGATGTGGTGTGTGCTTGCATGGATGTGATATGTTATGATCATACGATTTCATGATAGGCATTATTTGGTAATACATACTTATGAACATGCTTGTACAATATCAAATGTAACATTTAACATAAACATATAAACATCATGAAATTTGGCATATAACACACAAAATTCTTATAAGTTTCTAATCGACTATAGTATAGGCTCTAAGGGTCTAATAACCTATCCTATATCCCTATAGTCATGGCTCTGATACCAATCTGTCACACCCCGACCCGCAGCAGAAATAAGAGTCGGGGCATAATTGGGTTATCACCAAAGCACATGACATTTACTATTATGTTTCATAATTAATGAAGTCAAAGTTACATTTTCCAACATCCAAACATGTTCATTCAATACAAAGGAAATAATCAAAAGGTAACAATCCCAAAACTAAATCGTTTTATTCTTCTAATCCAGGTCCTATGTGTTCCTAGCTGCTGCTGATTCACCTGTATCATGTGTAAAATGGGAGTTTTTGGGTCAACATAAGTTGGCGAGTGAACCTTATTAGATAAACATTTGATAATGATTTTATGGTTAGTTTATCAATAAAATATTGTGCATAATCATAAAAGAGTAAATGTAAGTAATCAAGCATTGGCAAATAGCAGTTACAATTATAACATACAATAACACTTGATAGCATACATGAACATACCAATATCATACGATAACTAACATAAATGAACAGTGCGATCAAGGCTCAATCAAACGGAGCCGATCGTATTGCATGAACTGGAAATGTAAATTGAACTGTGCGATCAAGGCTCAATCAAACGGAGTCGATCGTGCGGGCACGCCACAGTTCAACCACATAATAAAATGGGGAACAAGCTCAACCTCATGGATGGGGAGCTGCGGCCTCGGCAAATGCATGTACTGTAATAATAATTTGCATCCAATAATAACTACTTAACAGCAACAAACTAATACACATGTCATGATATGATGTATGCACAATAGTTTCGTTATAATATGTAATTAAACAAAGACACATGATACACCCCAAAAACGTGATTAAAACGGGGAATTTGAAAAGTTCACTCACATTGGTGCATTGAATTGAAGATGGTGAGATGCGCACGATTTAGATGAGCGGATCGACGAGGAATACTAACCTAAATAATAATGGAAAAATATATTAAATGGATAGATTTTATTAAGGATTTTAATGAAATTTTTAGATATATTTTTGTGAGTTTATGGCTATTTTCTATCTTTAAAAATGTTATTTTTAAGTATTTTTAATTGATTTTTAAATTAAAATAAACAAATAAATATATAAAAAAAATATTATTTTTTTTTTACTGTTGACCGTTGACCGGTTCGGTCAGCGGTAAATTCCTGCGCCGGGCGGGATTCGAACCGGCGACCTTCCGTTCACGTGCACGTAGCTCTACCAACTGAGCTACGTGACTAACCCGTTATAACTCAGTTTTAATTATATTTATATACTTATTTGAATTAATCGAAAATTCCTTTATTTACAAAAACGTTTTAATTCAACTGGACCAGTGCTCGTGACAAGATTCGAACGCGCGACATGAAGTTCATTTTGCACACAGTCTACCACTGGACTGTGTGTCTAACCCGGTTATATTCTTGGTTTTTATTATACTTAACAACTACCTGTTTTAACCCGGGTTAGTTCATGATTAAAAAGGAATATTATTACACAAAGCGTGCGCGTAGCAAGGATCGAACTCGGGACGTGTATGTGAAATTTGCACACAGTCCACCGCTGGACTGTGTGTCTAACCCGTTTATAATCCGGATTTTAATTACTCTTATATCCTGTTATAACTTCATCTTATTCACCGATTACACAGGCAACATAACTCGACTGATTATGATTGATTTGTGATTTACAAAGTTCTCCGACATCAACGGTAACTCAAAAGTAAAGAATGGAGAAAGTTTAAGGAACAGAATATACCGATTGATGTTATTCACTGAATTCCGGCGGAGGTTCGTCGGTACTGGAAATGAACTCCGACTGTTGAACCAATTAACAGCGTTGATCGATTACTCATAAAGTTGTGTCACTTAAACAAGGTTTAAAAGAAGTTTTGGATATCATACCAGTTCACAGTTGGATTCCGGCAGTCTCAGAAACTTTCCGGCGAAGATAACATTTCCGATAAACGTTGGCTAGGATCGATTCTGATGATGGAGTTGTGTTAGAGACTGACTAATCACATGTTTTAAACAGAAAGAGTCGAAGGAATTACCGTGAGAATGTGAGTCCCGGTTTTCCGGTGACTTGCAGGAATTTTCCGGCGAACTGATTCAGAAAATCTTACGGTTCAGAAACGCGACGAAAATGAAATTGAGTATTGTTGTGATAGTTCTGAATCGTGTAAATGAACTGGAGCTCGAATTAAATCAGAACTTGATGAAGTTTTCGGTTTCAAAAGCCGATATGATAAGGCTTAAAGTTTAATCAATTATGGCTTAATTAGAAACCGTCGCACATCGGTTATAACTGAACCAAATGAATTCACAACGATTTGGCGATTGGTTTGCCGATTACCGTTATTCAGATGGCATCATCGGTTAAGTTGAGTTTGTGTATAAGTTCCAATTGTTTTCCTAGTGTTAACAGAAAACACATTGTGGCGGAGCGGTTTGGGGAATGGATGTTAAGTCTTGGGGCGACTCAGCTGACCCGGGTTCGAGTCCCGGCAGCTCAAATGTTTTTTATTTATTTTATTTTAACTTTAATATAATTTTTATAGTTTAGTTTATTTATTAATTATGTAACGTTTTAACTCAAAATAATCATAAATAATTAACGAAACTTTTATAACTTGGTACAAGATTACAAAACGGAGCGGGTTTTGGAGACCCGGTTTTTTATAAATGTTACAATCAAAGCATGGAAGGCTAACGGGCCGGAAACAGGCAAGGTAACGGATGCAAATGCGGACGCTAAGGTAAGTGAATTCTTGAAATCACTTCGTATTTAAGTATATGAAGATGTTATTGTATTCGAATAATCGAAGCTAAAGTAGAACGTATAAATAAATAAGAAATGTTACAATAAGACTTCTTGAAAGGGATTGGTATGTCATTAAACCGTGAAACCTCAATACAGGGGTAAACGGGTCGTGAATTTCGTAGAAAGATTATTAGACGAAAAGAGTGGGAATTTAATATAGTAATCGGAAGGTTTTGAAAAGAGATAAAATATGTTAAGTTATTGGAAATGGTGTGTTTGGAAGAACCGGGGTTGGCCTAGATAGCAGGAAAATCGAACTTGGTCAAAAACAAGCTGCAGATTAGCAGCAACTGTAGGTGATCGTAAGCTACGGTACCCGACCGTAGCTTACGGTAGGGAATATCTGTTTGGCAGAAAGTCATAACCGTAAGCTACGGTACCCGACCGTAGCTTACGGCAGGGAGTTCCTGTTTTGTAGAAAGTCTTCACCGTAAGCTACGGTGAGTGGAGCGTAGCTTACGGCGAGAATGGGCACCAAATGTCAAATTTTGATTGTTATGTATGTATGATGTGTCTCGACTTTCGTATCTTTTAAGGCTTACGCAAAGGCTTCGGTAAACTTCCGAAAGATAGTATAATCTATGAAAAGTTCGTAAAAGTTTTAATTATGTGATACGAATACAAATAATGACTTTCAGGCTCGTAAATGATAAATAGAAATATATATATGTTTGAGATTCGGATCTCGGTGGGAATGAATGTGTTAGAATGTATTGCACGAATGGGGAGATGAAGCTTGTTTTTAAGTATGTTTATAAGTAAATTATTAAGCATAATTAAAGTTCGACGATTGAACACGAATAAGTGAATATGACTCGAACGCGTATATAAATGTATATAGATGTAGAATGAAAGAGATAGATGTCGATGTCAAGGTGAGATGTATGTATGAAACCTGTATGTAAGTATGTGAATATATGAAAATGGTTATACGTGATGTAGCCCAATGAATGTCGTCTGATGTTATGTGCTTATATGAAGAGGCTAACTGTTTGCTGTTGAGGAGGGTTCTCGAAGGTTTGAGGCTCGGCATAAGGAATAAGTTCGAAGAACATCCTATTGGAGTTCTATATAATGTTTGATGGATATGTAGATGATTCATGTTCATGTTTTTAATTAAACATATGATGTCACCAATTACTAACACGTTTGTTATATTTATAAGGTGATCGCAGATTAGTCAGATCATCATGGAGACATGTGGACGAAGATTGAGTCAAAGAGCAATGATTGTACGGGAAGATCGGTTTCATAGCTTGCATTATGTATTACATTTGGCAAGTCAAGCAAAATGAACGTAGTAAACCTCATTAAGAAAGTGTCCAAATATTTAAAAATGAACCCGTAAGTATGTTATATAGTCAACAAAGAAAGAATTTTGAGTCGGTACTTCCGCTGCGTCTCGTATGGTTAAAACGTAAATAGGGTGTTACAATAAAGAGTTTTCTCATGATTTTTTTCTATACAACATTAATATCTCTGTATATGGTTATAGAAACTCAACCAAAATACAATAAATATCATGGCTAATGTTTCCCTATCAAAAAGTATGAAGTAACTGGTGAAGGAGACCTTTGGTGAAGATGACATACCGAGACGGAAAGAGAACATGCAACACTTAGATGTCATTGTTGTGAGGTTTCTCTCCAACTAATTGGATACAATATCTACATATTTTGCTGGTTGATGTTGAAGTAGATTCTCATAAAGATAAACAAGATATTGTGCCAATAGACAATGGTGGCCTTATGAAATAGGACATGTAGTTCAAGGAGTAAGTTCCTTAACCAGCTCGCTTCGGAAGGTACGTTTACACTTCTCGATTTTTTGCTTCAACACTGTAATTGGAGATCGTATCTTGAGGTTTAGAATACCACAATATCAAGTTTTAACCTAGATAAACACAATAGCCTAATGTTGAGCAACTGGAGTCTGGGTGTTAGGCTCCCAGAATGTAATAAAATGAAGTTTGGCTTGCGAGGAGCATGCATGAAAAGGCATACTTGCTAAACAAGTATATGAAATCTCCTCTAGTGTAAAAGTGCGACATT
Organism: Scalesia atractyloides; assembly: GCA_947069175.1. Taxonomy (NCBI): domain Eukaryota; kingdom Viridiplantae; phylum Streptophyta; class Magnoliopsida; order Asterales; family Asteraceae; genus Scalesia; species Scalesia atractyloides. The sequence goes on along the minus strand of CAMTDV010000002.1, from coordinate 4,633,218 downwards.
ATAGTATTGTCCCAAGGAGGCTATGTAATATGATCATTAAAAAACAGTGTTAAATTATCTCTTTATCATTAAAGATTTTGTGAAACTCCACTACTCTTCAATATGGAGGGTCTTGATTGTGACGTGAACATTTATCATTCAACATTTTTAATTTCGACTATTTCGTAGTTTACCACTAAAGCATTCACAAATTAACAGTTTTCAAATTTTTTTAGTTTCGATTATTTCGTAGTTTAAAGTGGTTAAACCATTAAAGCATTCACAAATTAAGAGTTGTCGTTCACATCAATGAAGAACTAAAAAAACTCCACCAATAAGGCAATTTTATCAAGAATTTGGCACCGACGCAATCTTTAAAAAAAATCTTTAGGCGTGACGCAAGTCATGTAGGGTGTTCAAAACTATCCGTATCCGAAAATTCGATCCGAATTATCCGATATCCGAATCTTCGGATTCGGGTAGTGATTTTAAACATTTTCGGATATCCTAAATATCCGAAAATTTAACTTTTTTTTTTTCAGATATCCGAATATCCGAAAATTTATATTCGGATATCCGAAACTAACCAATATCAGGTTCCGAATATAAAAAATAATAAAAAACTAAAAATTAAATAAAAAATAGATATTCGGATATCCGATTCACTATCTGATCGGATATCCGAAAATTCGGATAGTGAAATCTGGTATCCGAAGATTTCAGATATCCGAATTTTCGAATATTCGGTTTTGAACGCCCCTAATTATTGATAGGTCGATATCTACCAACAATCGTTGTGTATTGTTTTATAATACAAAAGTCAACTTAACCAGTTGACCAAAACGATTTTTATTATCATTAAGTGTTCCCCACGAAATCGTCGCAATAGATATTGATCAGTTGGTGTTTAAAATTCTCCAACCTTTTATTGTTAAGCATTTACTCGACATAATACTCGCTATACAGCAAGCACAAGTAGTTTGATTAAGGACGGCATAACACTGTTGGAATTAGACCAATTCTTTTAGGAAAAGTCATTTATTTTGAATAATTTATTCAAAAAGGTTGAACAGCATTATAATATTATGGTTACGGTATGTTGTAAATGGTTTTCAGTAGTCAAATCCATATATGTTGAATGTTGTCCGTTCCTCATTTGTAATATTAAATACCATTAGCCACTATAAACACAAGAAAATTCCAAGTCAAATTTAAGCAACCTTGTCACCTACTTACTCTATAAATAACTTGTTATCCCTCCTTCATGCATGCAGCCATTCATCCATTAGAACCCTAAAGAAGTTACCCTTTTCACCATTTTTGCAATACCATTTAGCCATTTTTAGTATTTTTTGTTTGAAGGTTGACAAGAAACATGAGACAAGAAACCCTGAATTTAGTCATAATTGCATCACTGGTTTTGTGTAGCATAAATTTCGAACAGAATGAAGCGAGTAGACACTTTAAAGGAGCATTTGAAGACGCTTGGATGAAGACCGGATCCCTTTTGTTATCATCACTACCACACGGTCCAGTGAACCCACCCGGAAATGGTTGCGATTGGACCAGTAATGGTGGTAATCATTGTGTCCGATCGCGGAAAGTTGGTGGTGCTGCGGTGCATGCACCTCCATCACCACTTGCATAGTAGTTCTTCTTATGATGGATGGAGTTTGTCAACTTTAATGGGCATGAATGCATATAGTTTTAGCTAACGACAATACAAAATATGTTGTTGTTCATAAATTAATTCTATTCTTTGATTCAACTAGTCATTATTTCATCTTTTTGACTAATTATACTTGAGTTATTAATTTTTTATGTATGTCTAGACCACTGTTCAACTGTAATTGAGTTATAATAAACGTTGTTTTATCTTATTCTTTTCCCTTAAATCATGGGCATGTGAATACGTATTATCGATATAAATCGAGGTACTGAAGTTTCAGGATGACATGTTAAAATCCAGAAATTTCATTGAATTGAAAACAAGCGAAACAAGTCCAAGTGATTCAATGGCAGTTGCTATTTTTATTATTTTTTTTAATCTGTTAACATATCGACCTATTTTATAAATTTAAATAGGATAAGAAATGTGAACATTTAATCTCACTGGCAATAACGGACCATACAACCCATCATTATATACTTGACAAGATTTTGGGACACTACACTAAACTATTTAAAATTTTAATTTTTAGTTTCATCTACTGGTAGAATCAGAACATTTCAACTAGGGTTCGCAATTAAATTCTTTTAACATTCGGTAGAGTATCAATAATATATTCTCAAACTCTTTTCTAACTAGTGTAATGGTTATTTAATGGATTTAACGACCTTGTGATTGCTTTGAGTTTTTTTAGTCTTTTTAAAGGAATTTTTTAATCTAATTATCTATGTAAAAGATATCCATATATTATAGAAGTATAATATTCACTAAATTATTATTGACAATAGAAATTAAAAATTATATTCGGTGGAAATTGTATAACAAACTAAATGATATAAATTAATAAACAAATAAAGAAGATACTAAAGAAGAAATATAAATGAAGTGGTATGTAACTCTAGGTTGTGTCTAGTTGTATAGTAACAATGCAAAACTACTATAGCTACAAAATCGATGCAACCTATATACGTAGTTTTGCATTGTTATGTATGATGGTGATAATTTTGAAAAGATAAAAAGAATTTGAAATTAAAAGCATAAAAAATATGTTAATTTTTTATGAGTTTGAAGTGTTTAAGTTTCGTTTGAAGTTTGAATTTAGTATGTATCAGTTTGTGTATGTTTATCGGTTTGGGTAGTTGATTTTGTATTACAATAAGATTGGGTTATTTTGTAGAGTATATATATACAAGTCAAGCTGAATTTTTTATTTTTTCTAGTCCAGTTCATAATAAAGAAAAGAGTCAAACTATGATCACTTCAAAAATCCTGCATTTTCATATTATTAATTTTCGGTTTGATACAATTGATATTCCAACAATTTAAACATGGGTTGTAGTCTAGCTATTGGTAAGACTCAAAGCCTCATTGGTAAGAGACCAGGTTTAAACACGGGCAAGTGAAATTAGAGTTAACAAATATAGTTTCACGCACATACTATTTATGAAGAATGCGAAGTCTGGAACCATGCATAACTTTATAAATTGTTAAAATAATACAAAAAATGACCTAAATATACACGAAATAGATAATGAATAATTAAAGAATGGAATGGAACAAGAAAAATTGGCAACCAATTGTTGGGAAAAAAAGAGTAGTGCTAAGCCTATATAATATGTGCATGGACATCTATGCGCGCATATCAGTGATTGATCGAAGTAGGAGTCAATGGTAGCAGAGGGGCACTACCACCATTGCCACCCGCTACTTTCCTGGAACCGACACAAGGGTTACCACCATTGCCCGTGTTACCACATCCGTTTCCTGGTGGCCGAACTGGACCTTTTGGTAGAGATGATAACAATAGATTTTCTCTCTTCAACCAGGTTTCTTTAAGTTCTCCTCCAAGAAGTCTACAGGCTCCATTTTGTTGGAAATTTAAGAATATAAGTACAAACATTGTTATTATGGCTATACTTTTGGTTTCTGGTCTCATGTTTCTTGTGCGACTTAAATGGAAATATGCAATGAACAAAAAGAATGAGTGAAGAAATTTCTTGATGAAGGGACAAAAGGATTAATTACTAGAATTAATGAATTATTTGGATGAAGGAGAGAAGGCTATTTATACATAAAGTAGTCAGACATCGCATGTTTGACTGTGACTCACAATATTTGTAATTTTCAAGTAAAGGGACTGGAAATTGAATAGGTCGTAAACGTATTAAAGCTTATTACAACGGTCACCATATACGCTTTGAAATATTAAGCGTGAAACATTCCTCTTTTAACAAATATACAAATATGTAAAAACTAAATGGTTAACGTGATTCAGTTTATATAAAAATTAGGGGATGGTATTTTAAAAAAAACCTTTTTAGTGAGAAGAAAATGAATTAACCTGTTATCAAGGGTTGCAAATGATGATAATAATTATATAAATAGAAAATCATTTTGTGTTGATATCTTAAAAGAAAAGGGGTATTTTGGTGTAAGAGACTAATTAAATATAATGAGAGTTACATTGAAACATTGATTATATCAATGACTTTATTTATCTAATTAACTAACTAGTCAAAAATTACACATCAAAATTTATATTATGTATATTAAAATTTATCCAAAAAATAAACCGACAGCTTACACATAATGATATTATCTTATATTAATCTTATAGATATCAAAATTTATCATTCATCAAAAATTAGATTTGTTTTGAAATTCCATATTTTGAAAATAGGATAGTAATATTAGATAATTTTGATGAATACGATATATTAATCAATTATGTAGTTTATTCATATACACTCACAATAAGTTAATTAATAACCTTGAAAACAATTACGGATCACATATTTAATAATCAAACAATAAAAAAAGTGTAAAAAACACAAAATTTTTATCTAGAATTTTTTTTATATATACACATGTATATATTGTCAATCTTTAAATATATATATATATATATATATATATATATATATATATATATATATATATATATATATATAAAATTAGAAAATAAGCATTATACATCTATATTTAATAATGTACATATACATACAAATATATATAAATGATTGTGCATATATGTATATAAAGGAACATTATGATTCAAAACATCTTTTTTTCTAGTGTACATATGTGTAAAACATGTTTAAAATTGAAAAACAAGTTACGTACATATATGTTTCATAATATACACATATGTATAAAATTGATAGTATATAAATGTGTATAATTAAAAATTAACAATATACACATATGTATATCCGAAAAAACTTATAAAAACATGCGATTAGAAGTAAAAGTTAATAATAAGAGTACACCTCAATTTACAACCCTAAGGCTAGACTGTGGCAATCAGAAATTTTTTTCTTATTCTTTAGCGACATCAATCAATTTTCGGAACGAAAATCCTTGCAACAAGGGGATGATGTGACATTCAACAATTTTAAGGTAACTCCGTTAACACAATTACGCTATCTTTCACACTATCACGAACGTTTATTATTGCATTACACTTAATTAAGATTAATTAAGTGTGTCAGTTATTACACGAACACTCACATAATGGTAATTAGGTGAATTACCGAACCACACACAAGTCTGTCCCCGAATGTTGGTGATCAAGTGAAATATTAATTTCAAAAATATTAAATACATATATATTATGTGAAATTATATCTTTTTTTGTATCTGCTTGCATTATTTGTAAGTGCGTAAACTTTCGTGAAATTACATGCTTTTACACGAATTAAATGGTTTCGTTTTTTATTACTTTGTGGCAATTTTTAGACAAATAAAACCATGAGGAATTATTGTTAAAATGTTGTTTTAATTAGTAAAGCACCCATGGACAAAAGCCCATTCTAAAGCCCTTAGGTACCCTTAGAGTTTTTAAAAAAAATAAACATAACCTAACCCACCATCCTAAACCCCACGCACAAACACACATACATTTCTTTCCTCCTCTCTTTTATGAACAAGAAACCCCCTCCCCACACACACACAAACCCTAACCACCATATTTCGAGCTTCGATCTTGCAATTCAACACACAAACCCTAACCACCGTATTTAGGATTGTAGAGCTTTTAAGTTGGAGTTCGTGGGATCGGTTGGGGAGTCGGGTGGGCCGGTTTGCCTTTGGGTCCCCACAGTGTTTGATGTTGACAAAACAGTGAAAAACAGAAACTTCCTCTTCGTGAAATGCACTCTCAAGGGTTGTGGCACCCTAGTGAATTTTTTTTAGCATTTATGCGCCTCAAAGGATTCCAAAGAAAAAAATTGTGGAATCTGCTGGAAGGAGAAGTGGTTAGGCTAAACGGTCTATGTGTTCTAGCCGGAGATTTCAATGCTATGAGATACCCTGAAGAATGGAATAACACTATGTTTAAACCTGCGTTTGCAAGCAACTTCAACTCCTTCAATTTTAACGCTGTTCTCGTGTAATATTGTATGAAAGATCGCCAATTTACCAGATGAGTAGAGAACGGAAGGAAACTTAGCAAGATTGAAAGGTTTCTAGTGTGCTCTAGTTTTTTTAGCAGGTGGTCGGATGCCTGTCTTCGGGCCCCTCCAAAATTTTTGTCTGATCACAGCCCCCTGCTTTTGGTTTCGAAAGACTCAAACTTTGGTACTAGACCATTCTGGGTTTTCAATTCCTTGATCGGTCGTCTCGGTTACGAAGAGGTGGTTAAAGAGGTGGTGACGATGTTTGAGGGAAGTGGGCCTGCTGATGTGATTCTGTGCAATAAATTCAGCCATATTAGGAGTCGTATTAAATCCAAGAGGTATGACTTGTTGGTAGAGAAGCTGAGGAAGACTCCAAAGGGAGACCGGAGTTCAAAGAATTCGAAATTATTAAGGAAAAGAGACAGTTGATGGAAGAGGAAGAATGGACTGTGGCGGAAATTAAAAAGGTCATCAAAGAATATGAGGCCAATAAATCTAAAAGATCTCCAACAACGGTCATGGGATAGGTGGGCTAAAGACAGTGATGAAAACTAGAAATACTTTCATGCTATCATCAATTATAGAAAGACACAAAATATTATCTACGGGCTACATCTGAATGGGTGTGACAATCCAAAACATATTAAAAATTTATTTTTAATTTTTTCAGGGATAATTTCAAAGAAGAATTAGAGGTGAGACCGACGAATTCTTGTGATAATACGAAGAGGTTCTCGGCCAATGATGCTAATGATATAATGGTGCAATTTAGTAAGGAAATGATCAAGAGAGCGGTTTTAGAGTGTGGGGATGACTAGGCCCCGGGCCAGACAGGTTGAATTTTAAATTTATTAAACACCTCCAGAGGTTTTTTGAAGAAGATTTTCCGAATATTCTGGCTAATTTTTTAGAGACGGGTACAATTAGCTGGGTTGTGTGACGTCATTTGTTTCCCTTATTTCGAAGCAAAAGGATTCGGTGGGCTTAAATGACTACTGTCTGATTAGCTTTATGGCAGTAAAAAATAAAGTTATTTCAAAAATTCTGGCCAACCATCTCACGAAGGTGATTGGAACGGTTATTGCGGAGTCGTAGTCTGCGTTCTTGAAAGATAAATTTATCCTTGACGGCCCATTGATAGTAAACGAGCTGACATCTTGGATTAAAAAACGAAAAAGAAAGCGTTTGTTCTCAAAATTGATTTCGAGAAAGCATATGATAACGTAAATTGGAATTTTGTGATGTCGGTCATGATGTAAATGGGGTTTCCTATTAGCTGGCGTAACTAGATTTTCGGTATCTTATCTTCGGCGAGGGCCTCGGTGTTGGTCAACGTGTCTCTGACGTTCGATTTTCAATGCGACAAAAGGTATAAGACAAGGCAATCCGATCTCTGCGTTCATGTTTTTTACAGTTAGGGATGCATATTTTTAGGGTCTTCAGTTACTGAATGATGGGCCCTTGATCTCTCATTTTTTACGCTGATGACGCCATTATAATTGGAGAATGGTCAGAATAGAATATTCTTAATGTAAGGTGCTTTCATATTTGCTCATGTTTGAAAAATAAACATTTTAAAGTCCAGTTTATATAGTATTGGGGTGAACCATTCAGAATTTGTTCGTTTAGCTTCGGTTATTGGGTGCAAAGTGCGCACTTTTCCATTTAAGTATCTTGGTCTCACGGTTGGAGCGAATATGAACCGCTTAAGTAATTGGAGGTCGGTGTACGAGGTGTTTGAATCAAGACTAACTCTTTGGAAAGCTTCAGTTCTTTCTATCAGGGGAAGAGTCATGCTTATTAAATCAGTGTTGGAAAGCATCCTGAATTACCATTTTTTGCTTTACAAGGCTCCGGTTCGGGTCTTTGATTCATAGGTTCTTATGGGGCGGATCTATCGATGGCAATAAAATACATTGGATGGCTTGGGATAGGGTGGCTTGGGATAGGGTTGCTTCACCTAAATATGTTGGGGGTTTAGGGCTGTGTAAACTTGGTCACATCAATAACGCCTTCATTTCGAAATGGGGTTGGAGGTATAAAACATAAAAAATAGCCTTTGGGTCAAAGTAGTCTTGGCACTGCATTTGCATAGGTTCTCTTGGGAGCTTCTTGCATTTCAATCGACACTTGGAGGTGTGTGGAGTAGTATATGTAAAACCCTCTCAAAGAATGTTTTCCTTATTTCTTTCGTTTTGGTTAGACCCTTGACTGAAACTGGTCCCTCTAAAAGAATGTTTTTCTTATTTGTTTCGTTTTGAAACCAATTAAAAAAATGGAAGGTCAGAGATTGGATCGTGAGACCCGTTTCGAACCTGGGTAGCCGATGGGCCTGGAGGTCTAATTCCACTTCTAATGAAGATCTAGTCGCGTGGAGTAATATGTGTTGATTGCTGCATTCGATTTCTCTTCGAACATGTGATACGGTTGGGTCTAGTTAGTGGATGCGACAGGAGAATTTTCGGTTGGCTCGGTGAAGCGTGCCATGAGTAGTAACATCGATTATAGCACTCAGTTTGTTTGGGATTGGTGCAAGTGGTTGCAAGCCAAGTGCAACTTGTTTGCATCGAGAGCTGAGTTGAACGACATTCCGACTAAGGTTGTTCTTCAGAGAAGAAACATTTCGGTTGACGATGTGACCCGTCCGCTCTGTAACATGGGGGTGGAGTCGGTCGACCATCTTTTTACGGCTTGTAATGTTGCCAATGTCATCTAGCATAAGGTTAGTTAATGGTGTAAGACTCCGTTCTTATTAACTTTCTCCTTCAGAGACGTTCTCGAGGCACATAATCACTTTGGATTGAAAGGTGTGGCAAAGAATGTGTACCAAGGCATCGTCATTATTGCTTGTTAGAGCATCCGAAAGGCTAGGAAAAACCTCATTTTCTCTAGTAAAGTTGTAAACGTTGATGACATCTTCAGTGAGAGTAGGTCGATAGGGTTCCTTTGGTATAAAAATAGATGTAAGGGTAGGAACGTTTCCTAAGAATCTTTGTATAATTTGTAAGTATGTGATTGTGGTTGTGTGGCCCACTACAAGAAAAGGGTAGGTTTAGTGGCGACGGCTATCGCCGCTATTGGTCCCTCCTGTCGCCGCTATTGACCTTTAGTGGTGACACGTGGCCGCTAAAGCGTCGCCGCTATTACTGGGCCGCTATTAGTCCGGTTGTCGCCGCTAAAGATATATTTCGCCGCTAATGCCCTATTTTGTCTTTAGTGGTTTGGCGGACTATCAATAGCGGCGACGCATCTCGCCGCTAAAAGTCAATTTTTTTTTAACAACAGCTAAAAACAGCTGCCAAACCTGTTTTCGACAAAAAAAACACAACCTGTATCAAACCGCAACCTGGAAACAACTTCATTCTAATTTATCAAACTCCAACAACACATATAAAACGTAATTAAGTTATAAACAACATTTAAGTCCTATATTATCATCCTAAAACGATAAAAATAACAACTCATACTTCGAAATCATCCTAATCTTCGTCATCTTCTTCGTTATCAAAAAAAGGGTTGTAACAGTCGTCGTCGTCGTTTGCCGGTGCTTTTCCTTTTGAACTTAGATAGACGTCAAGTCGATTCCGGAAAGCCGAGCTTTGGAACAAGTTGTCAACAAATCCCTACAATAATAAATATCAAAACGTATATTAGCATATTAATTAACGCTACCAACATATATTTAACAAGGAAACACGCGTTCGTTTATCATTTTATAGATTGTGTAGTTTACCTGAGAAAAGGGTTCTTGAGTCTCAGGTTGGGAAGCCGACAAATTCGGGGGCGTATTTGAAGACGGTTTATGCCCTATCCCCCGGTACCATCCTCTCCGCTCTCCCAAGGCTTCCTGAAATGGGGCAAGCGGAGGACCATCACCGTGCCACTCGTTTGTGGCCTCTTCTAAGTTCAGCTGTATATTACGAAGATGATTAAATATATTTCTCTCTCTCTCTCTCTATATATATATATATATATTTGTTTGTTATAGAAAAATATACTTAAAAGAAAATACTTACGTAGTCTTGTTCGGCAACCGGGTCAACCAAATGCCCCTCCCTATCCTGGTGGGTTTTTGCGTACGTAGGTAGCTAATCTATATCCTGTTGAACATTAAACTTAGATTAGACATTAAATAAACAAAAGCTTACACAAACACATATATAAAACGTTACATTTTTGTAGGCTGTGCTACCGTATGACGCCGTCCCCCCGCGGAATGGGAATTGTTGTTTCGCGTGGACACCCTTGTTAGCCTCGCATCGTTTGATATATTTTTCGTCTAAAAATCCGTCGACAGCTTTCACCCAGTTATCATAGGGCATATCTTTGAGACGGTATGCCCTTGTGCTTTTAACATCCTCGTACCCACCTTGTCTCACAAATATGTTTTTTTGCATCGTGTTTGCGGTCAGAGTACCGCTTCATAATCAAACTCTTGATGCCACCCTTTATGTTTTTTGCTTGTAGATCCCGTTCAATTTCGTCAAAGTTAAACATTTCCTACAAATTCAATAAGAAAAGTTAAAATATTATTATAAATTAATTCTAACGACCCGTGAAACGACGGAAAATTATATGCATATAACTGATGCCTTTGTTAGCATTTTGAACCTTCTTGGCGTGGTCATCATTTAATGGTTGGTCCCAAATTTTTCGATGATTAACATTTTCAATTACCCACCTATATTTATTTCTTTGGTTTCGAGACTGTTCTTGGATGAAGAACACTTGTTTGGCGGCCACGTGTCGCCGCTAAAGGTCAATAAAATGATTTAAATTTAAACATAACCATAATGGTTTAAATTTCGGGCGAGTATTTTATTAGCATGGATTGTTTTAACTAATGATTTGAATATTGGCGGGTATTTTCGATGTTCGTTATGTTTTAAATGATGATTTTAATTTAAGGAGGGTATTTCCTAACTAATATATATCGGGCGAGTCTTTTATTAGCTCCTTTTCTTTTAAATGAAGATTTCAATTTTGGTGGGTATTTTCTATGTTCGTTATGGTTTAAATGATGATTTTAATTTAAGGAGGGTATTTCCTAACTAATATATATTTGACAAACTTACATAAACATAGAAATTATCAAAGTTGAATTTTTTTTTCAAACCTACACATAAACATTCAAATTATGAAGTTAAATATATTTTTCTCAAACCTAAACATAAACATAGAGATTATCAAGTTAAACATATTTTTTTCAAACATAACCATAAACATAAAAATCATGAAATTTAAACATAATTTATACTACCAACACATATACATACTAGCATACACATTTTTTACCAATTGAAAACATTTAGATGCACAATTGTTCATCAATTACATACACCTACATACTAACATACAACTATATACATTCATTCATAGACTTACATACACATAAACATTCATCTTTACAGACACCTGATCAACAAATACATAGATTTCCATATATACATTTTCACCAAACACACCTACATTATACATTTTACATACAAACATTCATCCTTACATACACCTACATCAACATATACATAGATTTTTACAAACACATTTTCACCAAACACACCCACATTATACATTTTACATACAAACATTCATCCTTACATACACCTACATCAACAAATACATAGATTTTTACAAACACATTTTCACCAAACACACCTACATTATACATTTTACATACAAACATCATCCTTACATACACCTACACCAACAAATACATAGATTTTTACATACACATTTTCACCAAACACACCTAAATTATACATTTTTACATACAAAAATTCATCCTTCCATACACATTTACATTCCTAAACAAAAAATTATACAATTTCTCAACAAAAAAAAAATACATATTAAACTAACCTTTTTTTAAAGTTTCAAGGAAACGAAGACCGCGGAGAAGAGGTGGTGCCGGAGAAATGATGGTGGTGATCGAAGAAGAGAGGTGGTGATCCGAGTTTTCTTCCACAAACACAAAATACACAAAAACGCGCAAAAATTAAAGCCTATAACATGAATATCACAAATGTAGATAAGAAATTTAACATAAAGAGAGTTAAACTAACCGATTTGGGCAAAAAAACGGGGGTCTCCGACGGTGCTCAGGTGACTTTTGGGGGGGAAAATGAAGGAGGGAAGAAATAGCGCTGTATAGGGACTGGTACGTCGACACTTTTAGCGGCGACGGCGGGTCGCCGGTATTGATCTTGTCGCCGCTATTGGGTTAACTTGGATAAGATTTATGTGGCTAGGGTTTATTGTGGTTAAGGGACCTTTAGTGGAGACGCCGTCGCCGCTAATGGCCATATATATGTCGCCGCTATTGCTTGTTAAATCCCCAACCGTCAGATCTTGAAAATGATCAATGGCTGGGGTTTGGACTGAGAGCTCGGGACATGGATAGACCAATAGTGGCGACACTTTGGCTGTCGCCGCTAAAGGTGTCGCCGCTAAAGGGGGTATTTCTTGTAGTGGCCGTTCGGTTCTCGAGTTGGCGTGTTTTAAATGATGTTTACCGTTAAAAAAAATAGTGTCTAATTATCATCCAATTCTTTATGATAAAAAATATTATAAACTCTATTATAAAGACTTTAGCACCTATAAAATTTTCATGTCGTTGGGGGAGCTTTTGCTTAGGGTTTGATTCTCATTTGGTAATTCTTTATTTGCCTTTGTTTGTTCTCAAAACCAGAATTGACTTTTTTTATTATATTTTTTCTTTCAAGGTTGTTGTTTTCTTGTTCATAGAGTATTCAACTGTTCATGACGCTGCATGTTATATACGTAGTCAGTTTAAAGTTGACCAGAACCATTTTTATTAATAAAATTAACCTTTTAATAATCGTCCCCCACGTAATCGTAGTTAATAGAGGTTAGTTGGTGTTTAATATTCCTCAAACTTTTGCCAACCAGGCACGAAATCATGGGCGCAGCTTTGAAGGGGCCGGGTTCCGAACTTTTCGCTTAGTGGGTATATACGTTTTTGACCCCGATTCTATAGAACTTTTGGGTATATACGTTTTCGACCCTCCGTTAAAAACGTCAAGGTCGAAAACGTCAAACTTCGCCACTGCACGACATTATACTCGGTATATAGCTTGACCAACGGTGTTCTCTTCAGTATTTTCTTGAAGTCTTTTATAGTCAAGAGTTTTAAAATCAATGGTGCAAATCATTCACGAGCACAGTTAGTTTGATTAACGACGGCGTATTACCGTTGGAATAAGACCCATTCTATTGGGCAAAGTCATGTATTCCATTTATTTATTTTGTTATAAAAGATTGAACCTTATTTTAATATTTTGTTACAGTATGTGAAGTTGCAAATGGTTATCATCAGCAGTCAAACTATATATGTTGACTGGTGTCCTATATTTGGAAAATTAATTATCATTAGCCACTAAAAGAAGAACGATCCAAGTCAAAAATAAGCAACCATGTCACCAGCTTACTCTCTCCTTCATGCATGCAATCATTCATCAATTAGAACCCTAAAAAAGTTACCCTTTTAACCCCTTTTGTTACCCCATTTAGTCAATTCTATCTTTTGCTTTTAAAATTTACAAAAAAAAAGACAAGAAACCTTAAATTTATCATAATTGCATCACTACTTTTGTTGAGCATAAAAATTTTAAAGTGAATGGAGCGAGTAGACATTATAGAGGATAAATTGAAGAAGCTTGGATGAAAACCGGGCACCTTTTGTTATCATCTCTATCACACGGTCCCGTGAACGCACCAGGAAATGGTTGCAGTTGGACCCGTAATGGTGGCAATTATTGTGTCCGATCCCGGAAGATTGGAAGGGGTTGGTTGAACTTCCACCACTTGTATAGTCTTTCTTTGATGAAAAGCACTAGGCAAATCAACCATGTAGTTTTAGCTAATGGCAATACACAATCTTTTGATTATTTTTCACTAATGAAATTCTTTAATTTAAAGTATCACTATTGATACATGAATGATTTTTTTTTTATGATTTAGCATTTGGTTGTAACTCTGAAGATGTTAGAACGTTAAAGATGTTAAATTTATTCCCTTAGCGCATATTTATGACGAGGGTGGGTCAGTACCCACTTTCCCTCCATAATAATACGCAAAAGAAGGGAAGGGACGAATTACACACTTCCCCTTGCACCACAAGGAAATGGCCTTGTCCACAAGTCATCGCTATCCTGTCGCCTATAAACTTGGTCGCTATTGGTACACAAGTTGTCGCCGATGGTCAACAACCATTAGAGACGACATGTGGCCGCTAAAAAATCGTCGCTAATCTTAATGGTCGCTATATATCAAGTGGCGACTTCGTCGTCTCTAAAGGTTCTTCTAAAATTTTCTTTTTTTAATTAACAATAATTTCAAGATATTTACCAAAACACAACTTATCAATTTCTAGTTTTTCGCAACATACAAACAACCTACATACACATATAAATTATATAAGCATCCTAACTAGGATATAATTCTGAATCGACTTCCTCTACCAGGGTAAACATTCCATATGCTTCCCCTAAGGTCTGTATCCTCTTCCATATGCTTCCGCTTAGGTCTTAATGACGCCATCCATATCATTCCATGGCGCAACATCATCTACAACTACAACCAGAGGCAGTGACATTTCACCATGATAGACCCACTTCGTGTAATCTCGCAAGAAACCAAAAGAATACAAATGAAATTTCATTTTTTTCAAGGATATTAAGCCATAATAATTACATTTTTCACACACACACACATCAAACTTTCCCTTGGACATCTTGATAATATATTCGAGTCCTTGCAGGAACTCAAAAGAGTTACATGAAGATTTAACCATCTTTATTGATAAACAGGCATGATACAATTGAAACATATTTTAACTTAGGGTTTACAAGAAAATGATAGGTTGCTAAATCCAGCTTTTGAACACTTTATCTCATATGCAAATGCGTTTTACATGATTGTTAGTATAAGTTCCCCTTAGCTTCCAAGTGTATGTGTGTGTATATGTATAAGAATATATACCCAAGGAGCAAAGAGAAAATGACAACCGAATCGTTCTTAAACAAAAAATCATGTAATAATATATACCCAAGGAGCAACGAGAAAATGCACATTCACATCGTAAATGAGATAATATACTCAAAAAGCATGAAACGACTTGTTAATTAAGTGTAAAATGTCTTTCTCGCGAGATGACTTTATGGCATTATTTGAGTTTGATTATCTTAAACTTACCTACTAATACATGAAAAGACTCCTTAATTAAGTATAAGAGGTGTACAAAAAGACTCGTTAATTAAGTATAAGAGGTGTACAAGTAATCATATACATGAATTCCATAACCTACTAAACCATAAAAATATTGTATCGTTTATTCCGTAGTAAATATGTTATGTGTAGTACTGACAGCAAGTATAAATTAAGAAATTATGTTGGAACGGGGCACGACTGGTCTAATCAATCCATTAGCAGTTCTATCTTTCCTTTTGAACACTCTCGTAAGTATTTTATAAATTGTATCGGTTAAAGAATTATAATGATCCATTTAATTGTATACGTAATCTATGATCAGTGACATGTATATTTTGACCATAATTTGGGCATCTGTTATACAATTTAATTTTTAATATAACCAATTCTGTACGTTAACCATAAGTTTAACCATATTTTTGCACAAACATTATACGTATTTAGATAACTGTCTAAGTTTTTTTCTCATCTTTCATGAATCTTTGTGGTGCATTTATAAAAAGAATAAAAACAGCCTCCTTAGTAGTGTGTTAAAATCATACATGAAACGGGCTAGATATACACCAAATTAATCATAAATAATTAAAGAATGAACTAGAACAAGAAAATTGGCAATCAATGGCTAGTCATATAAAAAATAAATAGTTTTGAAAGTTTGTTAATCCTATATATGCAAGGCCATTGGCCAGAATCAGTAATCAACTGAGGTAGACGGAGTCAATGGTGGCGGTGAAGAACCATCACTATGACGACCGGCTACCTTCTTGAAGCCAACACAAGGGTTACCGCCATTGCCTGTGTTCCCACATCCGTTTCCTGGGGGTCGAATGGGACGATGTTGTAGCGATGATAACTGTAAATTTTCTCCATTAAGAAGTCTATAGGCTCCATTTTGCTTGAAATTTCAGAATATAAGTAGTAACAGTGCAATACAGGCCAAACTTTTGGTTTGTGGTCTCATGTTTCCTGTGCGTGTATAATATGCAATGAACAATAATATTGAGTAAAAAAATTATCGATGAAGGGACACAAGGATAAAATGCTAGGGTTTGATGAATATTATGGATGAAAATCTAGCTATTTATAGTTAGCTATAGGTACGTCATACATCGTATGTTTGACTTTAAATCACAATATTTCTTAGGGATTGGAAATTGAATGGGTCGTAAGCGTAAAACACTTTAGTCTCACGCTCACCATATTAGCATTTAATTACGTTAATAATTAATATTGATAATATTTACATTTATAAAATAAAAATTTCAAAATAAAATAGTAGTTGACAAATTCCAGTCGTGTATACAAATATAAGGCTTAATATGATTAGTATATATTAGAATATATAGGGCTAGGAATATGGAATATTCAGCGCATGCAACTCTAAATATAAAACTAAAATAATCACTTGCCAATCACGAGTCACTTGTTACAAATGGTCATTGTGTTCCCATAAAAAAGCATGAGGATAATATTCCTGTAAATAAATTACACGTTAATGGATTGTTTATAAATTTGTTAGATGAAAAGTTTGTTTACGCTCGTTTATTTAATAAACGAACAAATACGAACAAAAAAATATATTTGTTTAATTAAATAAACACGTTCATTTATATTCGTGAACATTTGTTTACGTTGGTTTATTTATGTTTATTTATTTTTGTTTAAATTTTAATAAATACATAAACAAGTAAATTTATATAAAAATAAGGGTTTCTAACTACTTATATAAATATAACTAACTAGTAATTGAGTTTTCGAGTAATAAAAAATGAAATTTTAAACTTTTTCTTAGATTTGATTTTAGTATATATACGAACCTTAATTTAGATGTGTTTTCAGATGAACTGAAATATATTAGACTTTTTTGTTTGTGTTCACTAATGTTAAATTGTGTTTGTTTATATTTGTTGAATTACGTTCATTTTTATTCGTTAATGTATATTCAATCATGTGAATTTATGTTAACATGCCTGAGTTCTTAATAAATGGACACGAACAAAAAATGTGTTCAATTATATGTTCGGGTTCGGTTACAATCTATGAAAATTTTTAAGATTTTATGGAGGAGCAACGATGTGTCCGGGCCTTTTTTATGATCGTGTTATTTAATTTCTAAGAAATAGCCCACTTGAAAAAAAAACCAACAAAACCAAATACCCTTCTTTTTTACAAAATTATGCCGGCATCCACTCTTAGGCTAGTGGGGGTGGGGTGTGTGGAGACGATAACGAGAACCATGAAGGAGCAAGAACACCACGTCCCATAGGGTTGGTCACTTGACCGTTGTGCAACGGTACTTTAAAAAAAAATATATTTCCTAAAATACAATTATTTAAACAAAAAAAAAGCAAGAATTTTTAGTCCACAAATCTCTTCACTCTCTGTATAATTTTCTATCATTCTCTATTCCTAAAAAACACATTAATCCAAACAACCGGAACAACCTAAACCAAATCCCATTTACACCACCAGACTACTCGCGCACCATCTATCCGATATGGTCCATCCGATATGGTCCACACAATATTCATTTGTGGGATACAATCAAGCTCCAAATGCATTTAATCAAATACAATAAATGCAAATGCAACAATAAAGCAAATGCGACAAACGTTCTAAATGTAACAACAATATCAAATGTGACCACCACGAAAATCTCAACAATTTCATGAAGCCGAACCCGAAACCCAACTGTATGAGCATGTCGAGGAAGTTGCATCCAAAACTCAACCTAAATCATCAAAGAAAAAATATCAAGAAAGCCGCCAAAAAAGAATCTATAAGCAAATTAAGAGGCCAACCATGAATATCAATCGAGAAGGAGGTGTTCGCACAGGCGTAGTGCAATACTTCTATGTGTCCAAAAGTAGGATTTTATTTTTTATACTATACACACAATTATTTTTTGATATGTTAGCTTATTATTATTATTTACTACTCACACAGTATTTTTAATTTTCTTATTATTATATACGTAGGTTACAATCAGAAGTAGATAGTTTTTGGAGGACAATGGATAAAAAATTTCATGCCAAAGAGAACCATACCAAGGAGTCAATTCCATCGGCTCGAAGTTCTGATAAATGAACAGGAGGATAGGATTTTTTGCTGTTTATTACAACATTTTTATGTCCATCGGCCAAGTGGGGCAAGTGATGATGAAGTTTATAGATTGGCTATGTCCAAACTCCATTTGAAATATGGCGGCATGGGACATTTTGAGAGAGAGTTCCAAGTGGGCACCGTTGCCCAATGAGGTTGCAATGGGAAAAAAAGTCTAGAAAATCGGAGTTGGGAGATTATAGTGAAGGTGGTTCGGATGCGTATTGCAACACTAACATTAATGACAAACCCAAGTTTGACGATCATATGCTTAAAGTTCCAGAACCTCAATGCCCCGTCGGGAGGGACAAAGCAAAAAGGAGGCATCAACATAATATCAATATCCTGATGAATTGAAGATAGATAAGTTAATGAGTAAGTACCTTGCATTTCACTAACTACAACAGGAATTACTTTGGATGAAACAAAAACAAAGCCAAGAAGCGGTTGAGAGGGAAATGGAGAGGCTATCGTTGAAGAAATTAGCGACGGAGAGAGAATTAGAGAAGCTTAAGTTGGAGAAAGAAGCGGCCGAGAGAGAATCACAGAGGCTTAGGTTGGAGATAGAAGTAGCCGTTTGGGAAGAGTTCAAATCATGGCTACCGACATCGAAAAAGCTTCGCCTAAAGAACAACATCGAAAAAAGTAAATAAGTTTTTCTTAAAATAAATTATGTAACATCTTAATTATGTAGTTTTTTCTTTAAATTATGTAGTTTTGTTTTTTGAATATGAATGAAATGTTTACTTTTATTTATTAATTGATTAATTGTTTACCAAAATAAAGAAAATGTTATCTATTAAAAAATAAAAATAAACGGAAAGGGAAGGTGAAGGACCATCATCACAAGACATAAGTTGATGATGGAGCGAAGTAATGGAGGCGACATGACGCTAAAATAAAAGAAGGTGACGGATGGGAGGCCCATCACTATGATACTTAGTCTTATGGATAGCTTTGTGGTATAAAAATATAAGTTGTCATTTAGTGACTCAACATTTAAGGGGACCCTAAGAAAATATTCTTGATATATAAAAACTGTATACTCTTATTCTGATGTTCGAATAGGATTTTGGTCTTTTCAACATAGTTGAAAGCGTTTATAACAAAGAATTTCTACCATTTATTTTTATGATATATTAAAAGAGTACACATGCATGGTGGTTCATCTATTAATAGTACCCAACAAATAGAAAAACAAGGGCTTGCTTAGATCTTTATGGGAACGTTATTTCAAAGAGATGATGGTTCTAAATTAGCTTTGCTGCGAGTGATCAATATTTTCAAGTCCTAAAACTATATATCCTTTTAAAAGGAAAAAAAATCGTCATAACATAATATGCCACATGACCAGCAGACTTTCCGAAAGAGTTTTCTTCATTGGCTTGTACGTCTAACGAAGGCACATGTAACGTATTAAAGAGGCCATTTCGTCGGCTCTACTGCACTAAGGTGTCCACATGGCCAACATTTTCATCAAAACATTACATGTTTATTTGAAAACTTTTTAAGTAAGAAAAACATGTAATTATTTGGCAACCAATATGTAAAGGGTTTTTTTATATAACCTGTAAAGGATTTTTTTTATAACCTTACACTGTTTACATATGAATTGAAATTGGTTCACATAAATTATGGCTATCATAACCCCAAGTTACACTTTTCGAGTCCGAGCATTTTATTCATATTGGACGAAAATCAAAAGCGAAAATCCAATGCTTTTAACGATTGTGCAACTATTTAACTATTTCAAGTTTTTATAATATACTTTAATCAATTCGGCATGTACATTAGCCATAAAATAGTAAGCATAATAAGTACTTTTACATTACTACATAAACTTTTTATCACTTCTTGAATGAATCTTTATTGTTCATTTATATAAAGAATAAAAAAACCTCTTCGCTATTCCTGAGTATTATATAACATCATGAACATTACGTTTTTATCATATCTTGAATGAATCTTTATTGTTCATTTAACCATGCATCACTTTATTCACAGTCTGTCAAAATAATACAAAAAATGAGCTAAAATTACATGAAATTAGTAATGAATAATTAAGGAATCGACTATAAACCAAAAATAGAAACCAATTGTTGGGAAAAAATAGAGTTTAATTTGTAAGGTTGTTAAGCCTATTTAATGTGTGCTTATGGACATCGGCACACGTACATCAGTAATCCATCGAAGTAGAAGGCGTCAATGGTGGTGTTGGGGCACCACCACCATGGAGACCGGCTACTTTCCTAGAACCAACACAAGGGTTACCACCATTGCCCGTGTTACCACATCCGTTTCCTGGTGGCCGAACTGGACCTTTTGGTAGCGATGATAACAACAGATTTTCTCTCTTCATCCAGGTTTTTTCACGTTCTCCATCAAGAAGTCTAGAGGCTCCGTTCAATTCGAAATTTAAGAATATAAGTAGTAACAATGCAATTATGGCTAAATTTTTGGTTTCAGGTCTCATGTTTCCTGTGAATTTAGTAATTTACAATGAACAAAAAGAACGAATAAAGAAAGTTTTTGATGTAGGGAGACAAGGATAAAATTGCTAGGGTTTGATGATTTATTTGCATGAAGAGAAGGCTATATATAGCTATATGTAAGTCAGACACCGTTTGATTTGACTTTGAATCAGAATATTTATGATATTTAATTAGCAGTGATTAGAAATTGAATGTTTCCAAAAAAAATAGTCCCCGGTCACCATATGCCGCATTTTGATTACATGAATAATATTTGAATTCATAACTGAAATTACTCGTATTAAAATAGACTATAGTAGCTGTGACAAAATCAGATCATTTATACAATGTGTAAAATAAACTTTTAATATCATTGTAAAAAGTATATATGAATACGTAATATTCAACACAGCCCTAAATATTAATCTACTCTACTCATTTGTTTTTAGTTTTAAAAGAAATATTAAATGAAAATACATAATTTTAAAACATTAACTGTAAATCATTGTCAATTAATTAGTTTCCATAGTATGAAAAAGAATAACTTAAAACATTACAACTGTATATATGTGTGGGTACTTGTGGGGCGCAAAAGTGAAACTAATGTAAAACATTACAAATGTAAAACATTACGCCTCGTTTGTGTTGTGCACATATAATATATATATGTGTGTGGGTACTCTTTGGGGAAAAGTGAAATTGCATTAATTTTAACATTATTTTACTAATTTCGTGAAAATAACGTTAAAAACGGGGGACGGTTAATCATGTAGTGGCGTTGATAGCCGAAAGACAAGGGGTACATGCACTAATCGGCTTTTTTCTCGAAAGTTATGTGCCTTATGTCCAAAGCTTGTTAATATGGAGCCAGGGGTCTCACTGGATGCAGGCTCTCCATTCCTACGGGGTAGAGGTAAGGTTGTCTACATCTTACCCTATTCAGACCCTACCTTAGCTTTGGTATTGATGGGATTTACTGAGTATGATGATGATGATGATGATGATGAGTATGAAAAACAATAAAAGGTCAAGAAAAACTCAATCATCGGTCTGATGCTGGAAGATATATGGCGCACCAACCCAACAAAAAAAATCAAGGAGGGGGTTCTCGAATATTTTCAACAAGGTGTGCAAGGAAGGAGTGATTAACGGGCATTAATTGATGCCCTTGACGGTGATGAAAACGATTATCAGTATTCGGAATTTGATTGTTCAAGAGAGGCTAATTAGTGGTCGAAGTGTCGGCGGGAAGAGGGGTACTTGTGCATTCCACTACAAATCACAAAACCTATAACTCGGATTGTTTTTTCTCTATTTCCATTTTATTGTAGTTACGAGTCCTTTTTCTCTTTCTTTTTGATTGTAGATTCAAGTTCGTTTGTTTAGGAGGCGATGTTCTTCATCTTTATAACCTTCACATTGGATGATAGAGAGTGAATGCATAGCTTGTTTAGGGTGTTATATGACAGACATGAGAAACCTGGTAACCGCTAAACCACCGTAATCATTTTTCATTCATTACCTTTTTATTTAAATATGTATTTTTTATGATAAAACTAATATTAAATAAAAAATAACTTAATTACATAACCTAAATTTGAAAATACATTCATAAATACTAAAAACAATATATTAACAGATACTTAAAAAATATAATAATATAATCTACTCAATGCCTCATTATCATCTTCTCCATCGGTATCTTCATCGTCATATAATTCTTTGGACGTTCGACAAAAGATGTTTTACCAAATCTGTTTTAGGATGGGCGCATATTTCCTCAGAGCATATTTTAGCCAGGATAACACGTTTCTCATCTGCTGTTAGTAGATTAACATCTGGTATACATGGAAAAGTGTGATCCGCAAACGAGGCATACAAATTAAGTTTTCTTCTTCCAAGACTGAATCTGATGATGGGTATTATAGGTTATTTATTTTTTTACATGTAGAGAGATAGATATGTAGAGATATAGTTCGGGAGTAAAATATAGAGATAGTTTGGTGTACATATAGTTTATATTTAATTTTGTAAATCGATTTTTACTGTTGGAAGTGGGGTGGGAGCCTCAGAACCAACGGTCATTAATCATCATCTTCCAAACCTCAAGCCGGTTTGTAGCTTAACGACCCCAACCCTTCACCACCAAGTAACTCAAGGTGGCTATGACATGGTCAGGGTGTTGCCCGGTTACATATAGAATATTGAGACTTTAAAGAGTCAATATCTAGTTTTAGCAAGATTTAATGGTGGAGGTTGATTTCAATAACGGTTACACTTGTTAAAAGAATATATAGTTAATTAAATCACCATTGTAACTTTTTGGAAAGATAATCTGATATGTGTTGGCTAATTTTATTGTTTCTGCAAAAATGACTGATCGGTCAAAATTTGATAAACTGGCAAAATAGTGAATTGTTTACCAGCTTGGCTAATAATAGTTTGGATTTGGAATGATCAAATATTTCTTCCATAAGTGTTTTAAACTTGAAATTTCATGATATATGAAGGTGATCAAACTCATTTTGATGAGTTTTGAAACCCATGTGTTACTTTCGGTCGAAATAATTAAACTAATGAGATTCAAATCTACTCTTAAATGTTTATTTATAGTTGAATTGAAACAACTACATTTGAATTGGACACGTGCATGTAAATGTTGGTCCCTGACTCATTTGTTTGTAATTATGTTCAAGAAACACTAATTAAAATCTAAGGTGACTTAGTGATTAACTATATTTTAGCAACGATTAGCATATTATATAAATATATATTCCCTTATTTTGCATTGTTGGTGGCGATGACAAGTTAAACCTAAAATGTCAACATGAGTGCATAGAAATATTTAATTGAAGTTTTCGAAACATATATTTAATTAATTGACCATGAATTTTTTTTGTCTATTATTAATATTCCAGTTTAACCCTTTAAAAAATCCCACCATGCACGACAGATCGCCGCTAATGGATATCAGTCAACGTTTACGTATAAACAATTCTCCAACCTTTTGCTTATATTTGGAACCATTTACGCGACATAATACTCGGTATATAGCTTGACCTACGTTGTTTATTCAGTATCCATTGAAGTGTTCACAGTCAGATTTTTACAATCAATACTGGAAACCGTAGGTTCACATTTCAACTAATTTGAATAACGACGGCGTGACACCGTTGGAATAGACCCGTTCTTTTCGGCCAGTAAAGTATATATTCAATTTTTGTTATAGAAAATCTGGTCCAAACTGTGGTCCATGACCACTGGCTGTACTTTGATGAAAACATCATAGAAATATTAATGCCTTTAAACATATTAACAAACGCACTTTAAACATTTGTTTTTCAACTGCGGTCACGAAGGGCAACATCTCATGTTGGTAACATATTGACAAACGAACTTTAAACAGTTCTTTTTCAACTCCAAAACTATAAATAAAACCAACAAATTCTAAATGCCTAATTCTATGATAAACAAAAACAAAACCTAATATTGTAAACCTAATGTTTACGTATCATCTATTTTAATTTAGAATGTTTTTTCTTATATTAATTTTCTTACCATTAATGTGCTTTGTATTAATATCTTTATTTTACAAATCCAGTGGTTTTTCTTTTCATCAACTATTTTTAAGTTAATCATTGATAGTGCTTTAGTGGTTGTCACAAGTATTTAAACTTCATCTATGGTGTGTTTGGGTGAGTTTTCCTCTTCAGATCTCGAGTTCAAGTCTTGGTGATTGGGGTTTCTCATTGAGTGGTTTTAAATTGGGGATCTATTGTGCAATGTGCTATCTAGCACGGACCCGGTTAAGACAACGTATGATAGATCTCCCGACATTCGTGAGTAATCCACATCTTTAAAAAAAACTATTTTAGTTTATACATACGCTTTTAAATTAATAAATTTTATATTTCATATAAGGTTTCTTTAAGAAATAATGTTTTTATATTAACTACTTTTGTTTTACAAATAACATTTTTATAAAAGTTATCTTTATTTTATAATAGTGTAATCATATTATGTATTTTTATGTTAATACTAATGTTTTTTATACTAAATATATTCTTTTAAAAATAATGCTTTAATACTGTTTATTTTTCATTTAAAAAATCATGTTTTTATTTCAATTACTTAATTTAAAAGTTGTTGTGTTTACGTTATTTATTTTAACAAATCGGTTTTTAACATTGTCGATTTTTCTTATTCGTGGGTCATCTTGGGTAGCAATCTGTTGCTCGATACCATGTATCCACTGCTCTAAAGCATAACTATTGCTCCAAAGCATTAATCTGCTACTGCGAATTGAAATTTACTTTTTTAGGATGAGATTTGCTGCTTTAAAACACATGTGCCAAGTCGTGGTTAATCTATAATTATAGATAATCAGAGACCATTTTGTCAATATTTCGTGGCTAACATAGGCTATTATGGCACTTTACCCAAAACATTGTGAATAGCAACTTATAGTCTTGTATTGGTGAGAATTGGTTAGCTTTTTATTATTGAATTAAACTAACAAAATTTCTAGGGTTCTGCTCAGCGCCATTTCAACGACAATCTAGTCTTTTAGGCCATTAATAGATATGTCTTAGATATAGATTGGTTTGGTTATTCGGCCCAGGAATTTAGACGCATTGAAGAGTGTCCTTTGCTTTTTTTATTTTAAATTGATCCATATCGGAAAGAATTACTTGTAGGATTAATACACTTAAGTTATGGGTGGAGTAGTTGATCATTTTGGATGACGGGCTGAAGTTGTTGAACCTTAATTTGATGTTAGCACATTTAATACAACGTTGGTGAATTTACTATGATGGTGTTTCGGTTTTAAAAATATGGTGTTTACGATGTGTTTTAAATGCTTTAACTTAAACCATTATAATTCACTCGGTGTAGCTGACTTTTGCATTTATGTTAGATTGTTTTCAAAAATTTGTGATTCGAATTGGTACTGCTCTTGGCTAACGAATGAGATTACTTGTAATAGGTGGAAGGCATTCGATTTATTAGAAACTAAATGACATTTTAGTTTTTTCTTTAATCATGTACTATTTTAATTAAATTTTTCATTGGCTGTTTCAAAAGTCTTATTTTTAAACAGTACAATGTGATGTACCCAATGATAAGGTGTCCAATTTGAGGGCCTTATGTTCGAGAATTCACAACAGACATGATGCAAGAAACATAATTGTATCATCAGTTTTGTTTTTGTTATGCATTAGTTTGAAATCAAACATAGTGAGTACAAGCATCAATGTAGAGTTTGAAAAAGCTAGGATAAAGACCGTCTACTAGGTTGTGCTCGGTTTGATTCGATTTGGTTTTATGGCAAAAGGTGAAATCGAAACCGAAACTTAATTGTTCGATTTTCAGTTTTTAAAAACCGTTCGGTTTCAGTTTTATCAACGGTTGGTTCAATTTGGTTTTTCTGTTTTTGCAACAAAATTACCTAAGATTCAAAAATAAAAAGTGTAGTCCAAGATTTAATAATATTTCTTAGATGTTTAAATTCAAGTTCATATATTTTAGATTTTTTATAAGAACATTTTTAATAACCTAACCTTTTTAATATTTTTATTTTTCTTCAAAGTTTTTTATTAAAACATTTTTCTTTTATAATACTTTGAAAATCATTTAATATTTATATTAAATTTTGTTATTTCTTATAGGTAATGAATAAATCATTTCAAAGATAAATAAACATGTTAATGTTGTTATTATAAATACTTAACAGTTTAAAAATAAAATTAATAATTTCTAAGTAAATATGTATAACAGACATTTACAAATGACTTTTTTTTTCTAAGGTAGTCATTAGTCATATAAAGCATAAAGTTTTGTTGAATGGTAACTACCTCCTAAAGCAGATAGTATAAATATTTTCAAGCTTTGAATATTGAGTAAATATCAATCAGTTTAGGTCTTCATAATATAACTTGAAAGTAATGAACTGAAATATGTTTTTTGATATGCACAATCAACTATATATAAAAAATGCATCAAGGAAAAAACTCCTTTACGATCAACGAATTAACCTTTATGCTTTGTTCAGTACACTTTTATATTTTTAAATCCACCAGAAAATGTCTGCTGGTACATTAAGAGAGATATATTTTGCAGAGCAATAAAAGGAACTAAGACTATCTGCAGTGTAGGAGAAAAACACAGATCCGCTAATACCCTTGATGATATGGCTAGATGACTTATATGATAGAGAAGGGGAAAATCTGAAGCTAAGAGCGTGGGAGAGAGGTGCCTCTTGTAGAGGAGGATGTTGTGAGAGGAGAGATGGGTCCCACTATTCTTGCGCCCGTAATAGAGAAGAGGAAGAAAGGTTGGGCAGCTGAGGTGCCATTGGGCAGGTAATACGGGTGGATGGGAAGGGCTGGAGGCGTTGGAGAAAGTCTAACTGATCTTGATGCGTGAAAACAAAAAGTTTAAAATCTTTATTCCTTTATAATCGATCTCTTATCTCTATGTTAGAATTCCCCTTCTCTTCTGATCAGTTCATTTTGAATATTTCATACTTTTTGTTCTAAAGTCTATTTATTTTGATATACATTTAAAGTTATTTTATTTGAAAACAAAGTTATTTTATTTGAAAACAAAAAAGCAGTGGAAATAGATTTAACCATAAAAACTCCAGAACTGAAATTATTCCATATGTGCCTTTCAGCTCCTTATTACGTCACGCCATCAATTATAACCATTAAAATAGTTTAATTAACGGTCCAAACACGCTTCGCTTGCATGAATATGTATGGATACATAACTTAACGCCAATGTGAATGTGAGGCTAGTCCATTTGATCTTAGAGGAAAGCTCTCAGGTTCAATTCTGAACAAAGATTAATATTTTAATATTATTGGTAAATAGATTAGAAACCAGCGTTGCCATTCAAAAAAAACAGTTAACATACATTATTGTATATGAAGGACCGGAACTATGCATCACTTTATAAATTGTGTTAAAATAATACAATTATGATCTAAACACACATTCACAATAAATCAAAAATAATGAATCAAACAATGGAATAGGTCAAAAAACCGGCAACAAATTAATTGTTGGAAAAAACAAATCTTATGTAATGTTGTTAATTATCTGCCGGACCAATGTTCAATCGAAGTAGGGGTTAATGGTGGGTGTGAAGCACCAAACAATGGCGACACGCTACCTTCTTTGACCCGACACAAGGGTTACCACCGTTGCCTGTGTCACCGCATCCGTTACCTGGGGTTGGAACTGGGGTATGTTGTAGAGATGGTAATAATATATTTCCTCTCTTCATCCATGTATCTTCAAGTTCTCTTCCAAGAAGCCTATAGGCTCCATTAACTTCGAAATTTAAGAATATTATAAGTACAAACAATGCAATAATGGCTAAGTTTTTTGTTTCTTGTCTCATGTTTCTTGTGCGGCTAAATATGCAAAAAATATAGCAAAAATAATGAATAAAGACAGTTTGTGCAGATTAATGGTTAGAACAGGTGGGGTTTGATGAATATTTGGATGATGAGGAGAAGGTTATTTATAGGTGAGCCCGACACTATGGTTTGACTATGACTATGAATATTCGTTATCTTGAATTAGCGACATGAATGTCATATATCCGTGGTGGAATTCCCTGTTAAAATTTAAAAAGCAATTAAAAAAAACTTTTGCAGTTATAATAAATGGATTTAATTCCATGCGTATTACGAAAACCTCAAACTAGAATATTAATAATAATCAGTAAAATCATCTGCGTGTTGTGGCCCTTATTTAGTCGGTATCAGTCGATTTCTTCTATCGGTACGATATCAAGACACGATATATCTATCGGATTATAAAACCGGAATAATAAAGTCATGATACGACCAAAATAGCATTGACATGTGTTTTAAATCGGTCGAAAACCATAAAATATGAATTTATGGCTTCAATAGTACCGGTACCGATGTTCGGTTGATACTTACAATATATAAAATATACTCTATATTGCTACTAAAGTCATTCGAACGGTCCATCGTTCGGTTCGTCACAGTAACAAACAGTAAAATCAGTTATAAATGACCCTGAACAAAACTTCAATTAAAAGATACATAAAAATAAGAACAATGCAAATGGATATTCTGGATTTTATAAAATATAACACTATGTTATTAGAATAACAAAAAGGTAATTTTGATAACATGTACGTTTTTAATTCAGTTACTTGTAGATAAAATATATACGTTGCGACGACATGCTCGAACTTTTATGAAATTTCGTATCTTAAAAATTATAATAAAATAACAAAATATGTTTAAAATGAATTAATATAGTAAAGTAATAAAAAATAAATAAAAGCTAGAAAAGTTATCATAATATTTAAATTCATATTTTCCCTCTTGCTTATCAGCCTAAACGCACTCTTCTGTCATTTTTTTTCTCTTGTGATATTGGATTATCAAACTCTTTGATATTCTGTCATCTCCATCTCTGTAAACATGCTCTTGTTACCTTTGAATAATACTATATAACTGCTCATATTTCACCTCCTAATCCGGACACGAATTGGGTATATCCGGGCTATTGAAACGTAGATAAAAATAAGAACAATGCAAATGGATATTCTGGATTTTATAAATATTATACTATGTTATTAGAATAACGAAAAGGGTAATTTTGATAACATGTACGTTTGTAATTTGGTTACTTGTAGATAAAAGATATACGTTGCAACGATATGCTCGAACTTTTATGAAATTTCGTATCTTAAAAATTATAATAAAATAACAAAATATGTTTAAAATGAACTAATATAGTAAAGTAATAAAAAATAAATAAAAGCTAGAAAAGTTATCATAATATTTAACTTTATATTTTACCCTCTTGCTTATCAGCCTAAAAGCACTCTTCTGTCATTTTTTTCTTGTGATATTGGATTATCAAACTCTTTGATATTCTGTCATCTCCATCTTTGTAAACATGCTATTGTTATCTTTGAATAATACTATATAACTATTCAGATTTCACCTCCTAATCCGGACACAAACGGGGTGTATTCGGGTTATTGAAACGTAGATAAAAATAAGAACAATGCAAATGAATATTCAGGATTTTATAAAATATTATACTATGTTATTAGAATAACAAAAATGGTAATTTTGATAACATATATATTTGTAATTTGGTTACTTGTAGATAAAAGATATACGTTGCAACGGCATGCTCGAACTTTTATGAAATTTCGTATCTTAAAAATTATAAAAAAATAATAAAATATGTTTAAAATGAACTAATATATTAAAGTAATAAAAAAATAAAAAAAAGTAGAAAACTTATCATAATATTTAAATTTATATTTTACCCTCTTGCTTATCAACCTAAAATCACTCTTCTGTCATTTTCCTTCTCTTGTGATATTGGATTATCAAACTCTCTGATATTTTGTCATCTCCATCCCTATAAACATGTTTTATTTATCTTTGAATAACACTATATAACTGTTCTTATTTCACCTCCTAATCCGGATGCAAACGAGCTATATCCGGAAGATTCAGTCCCTGGCTACTGCATATTAAGAACAAAATTTATTAATCCTAACGTGATAGGCGACATTATATCACGTATAGATTCGTATATGCGTCATTGTTTCAATCTTTCCCTCTTTCGATATTCTCAAGTATTCATTCGAATTCCCATGTTAACATAAAATGAAACATTCCAGATATTTGAAGAAGCCTAATATTAAGTGTTTGAATTTCGGGCTCAGGAGCAATACCTACAGTAGATCATTTACTTTGTATTCTAAATTTTGTTATTTTTTTGTAAGTAATGCATAAAAATTTTATAGATAAATAAACATGTTAATATTTTTATTATAAATACATGACATTTAAGAATAAAATTAATAATTTCTAAGTAAATATATATATAACAAACATTAAAATGTGACTTTTTGGGTTAGTTGGTTCTATTTGGTTTTTTCGGTTTTCATAAAATGAGAACCGAAACCGAACTGTAAATTTCGGTTCCGTTTTTTTTTTCTTTTTGATTTTTTGTGTGGTTCGGTTTTGTTTTTTTGATTTTATGCACACTCCATGTCCACAAGTCCTAGTTAAACCACTTGGAGATGGTTCTGATTAGAGAAGTAATGACGGTAACGTTGTGCAGGATCCCGAAAGTTCGTGGGGGTGGTGTAGCTTAACTTGAATAGACCTTCTTGATTGTGTACCTTGTTCACTACTCAAAACACTTTTATGTTTTTAAATCCGCCAGAAAATGTCTCTAAGTAGATTAAAAGAGATATAGTAGATTAAGAAAGATTTATTTTGCAGACAAAAGGAACTAAGTGTCTTTATGCATGGATCCAAAGAGTTTATAAATCTCTATCCCATTATGATCGATCTCTTACGTCTATGTTAGAAGTCCCCTTCTCTTCTCATCAGTTCTTTTTTAATATTTAGTATTTTTGTTCTAAAGTCTATTCATCTTTAAATACATTTAAAGTTATTTGATTTGAAAACAAAAAAACGTTTGAAATAGATTTAACCATAAAAATTCCGCCAACTGAAGGTATCCCATATGTGCCTTTCAGCTCCTTTTTACTTCACGCCATCAATAATAACCATTAAAATAGTTTAATTAACGGTCCAAACACACTTCGCTTACTTGTCACACGTATAGAATATGTTACATAAATATGTATGGTTACATAACTTAACGAACGCCAATGTAGGGCTAGCTCATTTGTTAGAAACATACGCCTCTTAGAAAAGAGGTCCAGGTTCAATCAAGAACATAGGTAAATAATTTAGAATTATTGATAAATAGAGTAGAAGCAAGCGTTGTCATTAAAAAAAGAGTTTAATGAACAATATTGTTTAATACAATAATGATCTAAACATGTACACGCAATAAATCATGAATAAAGAATTAAACAATGGAATATGTCAAGAAAAACGGCAAGAAATTTATTGTTAGAAAAAACAAATCTTTTGAAATGTTGTTAATTATCTGCATGACCAATGTTCAATATTGGCCGTTATCAGCTGTCAATCGAAATAGGCGTTAATGGAGGCTGCGAAGCACCACATGATGGCGACCCGCTACCTTTTTGGAACCAACACATGGGTTACCACCGTTGCCTGTGTTACCGCATCCGTTCCCTGGGGTTGGAACTGGAGTATGTGGTAGAGATGGTAACAATAGATTTCCTGATCTCTTCATCCATGTTTCTTCAAATTCTCTTCCAAGAAGTCTATAGGCTCCATTCCCTTGGAAATTTAAGAATATTACAAGTACAAACAATGCAATAATGGCTAAGTTTTTTGTTTCTTGTCTCATGTTTCTTGTGCGGCTAAATATGAAAAAATATAGCAAAAATAATGAATAAAGACAGTTTGTGCAGGTTAGAACAGGTGGGGTTTGATGAATATTTGGATGATGAGGAGAAGGTTATTTATAGGTGACTCCAACACTACATGGTTTGACCTTGACTATGAATATTCGTTATCTTGAATTAGCGACTTGGACAAGTCATATATCCGTGGGGTGGAATTTTCTGTTGTAAGTATTTAATAAGAAAAAAAGAAATTGCCACGGTCATAATAAACGGATCTAGTTCCATGTGTATTATATAAAACTCTCAAGCTAGAATATGAAAGAAAGTAAAATAATACGTTAGAAAGGATGAATGCAAAAAGTCTATATATAAAAAAATTGGTAAACTAAATAGGCTGCCGCACGTCGCATTGTATTTATTCGTTTCAAAGTGTTATTATAATTACATGAAGTTACAATATAACAATATACTTTATAATTAATGCAAAACAATCCAACTCAATCCATCTAACCCGTAAAGAAAATTAAATTAATAAATAAAGAAAAATTAATCAAAAATAATGCAAAACGATCTAACTCTTTCGCTTCTAAACCATAACACAACTTACCTAGTCTCTTTTCTTTTGAGCTATCACTCAGTCACACAAACCATTATCTTTAGCCTGTCCACTCATCTTTTCACGCCAGGGCCTCTGATTGGCCCAACCCTTTACAGCGTCTTGATAAATGACAATCTTGATATGGATGCTCCATTCGTCTTTTTCGGCTATGTTCTGACCGAGCAACTTGCTTCCTTTTTTTTACTTGTTCTTCTTGAGTTTTTGTGCTTGCTCCATACTAACTTCATTCGGTACTAAGCAGGATGATCAAACCACGTAGGTCTTGATTCATTGTTCTTCAACTATGAACATCTATTTTAACACAGTTTGTGATCACTAGACTGTGACGGATTCGATCACCACCTTGATCGAATTACTCAGCTCAAATCCAATCATTTCACACAGAATGATCGTTTTATTGATCAATTCTGTAAGAACTAATGGAAAACATGAAAAAAGATGAATGCCTGACATGCGGGATAATCCAGGAACTGCGGAAGAGAGGGAAGTAGACGACATCTCGTTAGCTTAGTTGAGTTCCCGTGTAGCGTACAGTTTTGATGGGGTTTATATGTTCTAAAGAGCACATTTTGTGAGAGAGATAAGATGAGGCGACTTTGAAGAGTTATGATGTTAATGCAATTGTCTAACCTTAATCTATATACACCCAAGGGGAATTAGGTAATAAGGGGTCAAATAATTATCAACGAATCTAATAAGTGTTATTGATGAATATTTCAGCTAATATTTTGTACTGTAACTTATCATCCAGGATATTCGGCAGGTTATATATTCTGAAACTCTGACCATGATTATCGTAGACTTAGTTGATTAAAATGACCATTCCACTAAGTGACTTGGACTCCAACGTTCGAAAAGGCATATGTTGGGGCATCCCCGGAATATCAGACTATTAGTTAGGTCTTTCTCTTATAAATCAAGGTTAAGTGATCGATTAGAACACTTACTAACTCTTTGCTCACACACTTGCAAACTCTAACGCTTTCTTTTTGTTGATCGCATAGCACATAACACACTTTAGCAATTATTGTACCATCGATCACATTGGTTCTCGAGTTGCACTTTTTACATTGATTCAATAATATTGGTTGTGGCAGACGAATTCGATAGTAATCTCCCGAGGTTTTTTTGCCAGCGATCTACATTGATCAAGGGTTTTCCTCGTAATTCCTTGCGTTCTTAGTTACTACATTATTCAGTTTCACTTCCAATGTCCTGAGCCATATTTCGATATTCTGAGCAGTATTTTTGGCATTTTAAACAATATTTTCACAAACACTTCGCATCTTTGTCCAACAGATTAACAACGAGTTTTATAACATTTTTTTATAATCAAAGTCTAACACACTACCACACATAAAGAATTTGATCAATTACTTGCTTAAGTAGTTTTTGATAAAAACAATTTGACGCCCACCGTGTGGCAAACAGTTCTATTGTTTTACAAAATTCTTGCTAAAATTCATGCTAAATCATTTTTTTCGAAACTCTTTTCAAAAATGGCTTTGCAATCAAAATCTACCTCATCTGCAATGCCTTCATTAACTTTTAGCCAAAATATGTCTTTTCCTTTGCCTCCATCATCTCAAACCTACCAAAAAAGAAATATAGCCAAACCCATAGAAATGTCTCCCCCAGCTAAGTCGGTTGCAGATCCGGAATATCAGTTGATAATGGAAATCTAGACACTGAAGTCAAATTAAAAGAAGCCAGTTGAAAATAGTTTCACTCCTCTACAGTGTAGGGCTCTGAACTTCGGTTCGGTGGGATTCACAGAGAATCTTAAGGAGACTTCATTCCTATGCAGCCTCGGAATACCTCCGCTGGTTCCTCCTTGACGGCAAGAATATATACTATTAGGAGTTCAAGATTGTCTTCGGGATATGCTTCAGGATCCTTACCTCAGAACATACAATTTGGTATTATTTCAAACATCAATATTTCTAACCTTAATATTGTTGAGCCTATGCAGGATGCAGGTATAAGCCCGTTCATGGCTAAGGAATTACAGTTGAAGGATATGATATCAAGTGTACCGGGTGTAGTTCAACCTATACCGAAAGTATCCTCGACCAATCATAGGGTATCCAGGTTTGCTCCACCAATCTGTGATGCTAAAATCTCGAAGAGATGTCAGAACCCTAATTTGAAGTTGTATGATGGCCCCACGGATCCTGAGAAGCATGTAGCACAATATCGGGAAAGAATGGAGATCAACCATATTCCCTTAGATTTAAAGGAAGCTTTCCTATACAAGGGCTTTGGATCTACCTTTATAGAATCTACTCTAAAATGCCTCCTAAGTGTCCCTCTGTATTCAATTACTTCTTATGCAGATTTAGTTAACATGTTTAATAATCAGTTTTCATATAGTAGAACTTTGAAAAGTTAATTAGTTGTTTGTACAGGGTCACTCAAGGAGCTGATGAATCCTTGAAAGATTAAGTTAGCAAACTCGGCCGGGAATCATTAGATATACCGAACCTAGATGTTGTTACGGTTGTACAAGCATTTAAAATGGGCTTACAAAAGGACTTTTTGTTTTATCAAGATCTTGTCATGCATCCTTAAAATAATCTTGATGAAGTAAGAAACAAGGCACTAAGGTTTATCAGGCTAGATGACTATAAGAATATTAAATAAAGGATAGATGCATCAGCTATCTATGATAGCCCCAAAAGAAATCAGAATCCTCTTTCAAATCCTATAGGTCTAAACCTTACGGGAGATCCAATAACAAAAGGGTCAATGCCGTTGAGGAAAAGGATGAAGAGGACTATCTTAAACTAACAAATTATTGTTTTAGTACAGATATTTCAGGTATGATGTATGACATGAAAGACTTGGGGGACAAAACAAGTTGGCCAAGAAAGAACAACAAAAGTTCTGCTTGGAAGGATAAGTCTAAATGGTATGCAAAGTATGGAGACTTCGGCCTTAACACTAAAGTTTGTATTGCCTTAAGGAAAGAAATTATTGTAACACCCCAAAAACGGATTTGATAGTTAAACCAAATTATCCGAGAATGAGCGGATAGGATACCGTTAGTGCTAAAAGTTAACCCATAAACATTAGGATTTAAATAAATAAACATAATGCAATATAAAAGTGAGTAAATGTCTTTAGAAAATAAATTTCATAAAAGGCTCAGGTTATCAGGAAAAAAATTAAATCGGGTTGTAAACCACCCCGAACTTACTAATTTAGCTAGGGATGTTTAACCTAGTTAATAAGAACTAATATGGGTAGAAATAAGCAGGTCTTAACCTACTTACGATTAATAAAAACTACGAGGACTAAAGTTGCACATTTAGATAGTCAAAAATATAAATGGAAAAAGAAAATAGAACACACACATAATATGTGTGTCCTGTATAGAGAGGGGGGGGGGGGGAGAAACCTCCCAAAAATCTTAAGAAAGGCCATAAATCAAAGAAGAATTCATCAATAAAACAATTCATGATCTCAAATTTGGTGATCATCTAAGCTTACCAAGCATACGGTATGTTGTAAAAACTTGATTTGATTAATTTTATTTGAAGATAAACTTGAATTTGGTAACCTTTAGTTTAATGTTTTTGTTAGTATGATGAAACTGATAATGAAATTATCTATAGGATCACCATACTTGGTAGTATATATCAAATAGTTGAGTAATTTAGAGATTTAGGTATTTGCTTATACATGTCATAAAGTGGGTTTTGTGATATGACGAAATTGGTGTTGTTTTGATGTTCATGATCACCATACATGCTTGTATGTATGAGTTACTTGAATATATTAAGAGTTTGATTTAAGTGTTCATGCATGCCATGAAATGAGTTTTTGACATGAAGATGAACTTATGATTAATTGGTAAAAAGGATAAATTAGAGTATAATAGTTGAAAGTTCATGTTAACTTGATGTTAAGGAGTGGATAAACTTATTTAATTGAAAGAAACATGGTGATTTTGTATTGCCAAGTTAGCAAATATGATAGCCTAAAAATGATGCCTACCAAGTATATAATAAAATACCTTAATGATTTTTTTAACTTGTTAGTGCATATATATGTTAATTGGCAGTTTGACTTTTAAAAATCAATCTGACTTGTAAAAAGGATTGGATGAGATAAATTTTATAAAGGTCCATAAGGGGGATGGTCAAGATATATGATGACTAATCTAACCATCTTGTTGGATATTGTATTATAATTTGAATCTTGACAAGCTAGGTGGGAGCATGGAGAAGAATGAGTCAAGCGGGTCAAAGGCGCGAGAAAGCATGATCAGACGTAAGTTAAGAAAAATTTACATCTCTTATAATAGGATCACTATATGAAATATGTGAAGTGGTTGGAAATAAACAATGACTTGTTAAAGTTGAGACCCGTGTAGAGCAAATAGGTCAAAATGGGTAAGATTATGTTAGATCACACTTTGGTGATCAAATTAAAAAAATTAGAATAAGGACCCTAAGGTGTAAACCAAAATGGGTCAAACGAGTAAAAAATGATTTTTGGTGTAAGCACTTGCTGACGCGAATCAAAACGAGTCAAACGAGTAAAAATGAGTTTTTGGTGTAAACACTTGCTGACGAGAACCAAAACGAATTGATCGAGTAAAAATAAGTTTTTGGCGTAAACACTTGCTGACGCCAACCAAAATGGGTCAAAAGAGAAAAATGAATTTTTGGTGGAAACCAATGAAAAACTAGGTCCATATAGTGTAAACCATAACAGGTCAAATAAGTAAGATGGTAAGTATGCACCTTTGTGGCAATAAACAACACATGGTTAGTTGAATCGCCAAAAGAATAAGCTATGAACGGGTCAAATGGACAAACGAGTCAAATGTTGATTTTATCACCATTTGAATATGATATTTAATGCTTTGTTTGTTAAATCTCGTGCTTACAAGCAAGCATAATGTATGGGCATGCAATACCAAGAATTAGAAAGAAAGAATCACAAGGTATTGATACGGGTCAATGCTTTTACCCGCGCAAGGTATGTATAATGGGTCAAACTCTTGGTGAGGGCTTATGGTCCGACTCAAGTCGGTTGAGTCAAGGGTGGACACTAATTCACCTCAAGTGTGGTATATCTAGTATTTGGGTAAACGACCATCAGAGCCAAGTACATGTACGTGACGAGAAAATATTATGAAATGAGTTTAAAAACACTAAACGATTTGGAAACTATTATGATCTTAACAACATAATAAATCTAGATAGGAAAACGAGTTAAATGTGTCGCTAGTTTTCATTTAAAACTATAAAAACTTTCTGATTCGAAATAGGGCTAAAATTAACTAAAACACCATCGGATAATATTTCGGGCAAACTACCTCCAAGGTAATTTTAAAACTGAGTTCTTGATATAATTGGTCATTTTGGTAATATAAGAAAATAGGAGGCATGATCTCGAATGCACAATGCCTCCTAACGGGTCGGTTGGCTAATTAACTTCAAACCGAAAGAATGATTTAAAAGACTAAAGGATCCGGGTTACGGGTTTGAACCTTTAAAATTATTAAAAAAGATAACCCTTGATCAAAGAATACGGATGTATTGAGCTAAAGGGAATCAATCTCGTTTTTATATCCAAAATGTGAGTTTTCATCTGCAGTCGCTGTAGGCTTATGGTACCGAAGTAGCCATACGACCATCTTGATCCTATCCTAAGCCAAAAACACCCTTACAATGCATGGACACTGTATTATGACAGTGGCTTATGGCAACAAGATTCATTTTATTTATTGTTCTAAACACGTTGATCGTTAAACAATAATTATTTTTATTGTTTAAGATAGGCTTTCACTAGAATGGAACCAGACGGACGACCAAGCACGTGAAGAACCAAACACTACTAAACCATAATCTCTTTAGAGATGATTCACGGGATAGTTAAGGCATGATCATGCATGACAAAGCTTTCGGGTTTAAAAGCTTCAATATTGTAAAATGTTGATCAAGTAGTAATTTGTTTTGTTGATTTGTTTATGTTATCGGTTAACCCAGTTGAGTAAGTTTTTTATTTAAAAAAATATGTGACCAAATCATCCTTTTATTAAAATATTCTTTAAAACGGGTTAAAGTGTTACAATTAGCTACCTTCTGAGCGCATGCCACTTGAAAGAGTTGCTGGACAAGAAGAGGGATTGAACTAAGGATACCAATAGGAATCCTATACGAGCAACATCCCACCGCCCATGGTTGTAAAAGTCTCGCCTAGGTTCCGAGTACTCCCCGAGTAGTCCCTACAAGGTAGGTTGTCGAGACTCGAATACTGTTCGCATAGGCTGATTACTCCCTGAGTAATCTCCGCATAGACTGAGTACTTCCCAAGTACTCTCAAATCCGACTAGGGGCGCCTAGAGACTTTTGCAACCATGCCACCGCCGGATGCTAAGGTAAATAATTTTATTTCTGGAGTAACTAACATATGTGGTACATCTTATTCTGCAGCTAAAAGACTGGCTAAGGAATGAAAAAAATGGGGGGAGACCTACACGAGCCATGACTTTGTTTGACAACAAAGTAATTACATTCAAGGAAGAAGACCATGATAACGTTAAGGATCCTCATCACGATAGGCTAGTGATTACACTTTATATTGCTAACAATTTTGTGCGTAGGATCCTAGTAGATGATGGAAACTCCATCAACATTATCCAGCTCGAGACTCTGAAGAGAATGAACATTTTAGAATATGAAATCATCGGAAAATCATTAGTCTTGGTTTAGTCTTGGTTGGGGAAATCAAGCTGCTAGTACACATCGAGGGGTGAACTCCATACAAAGATTTTGTATTATTGATACTTTGGCCTTGCTATAATATTATTTTAGGTAGGCCTTTGATACACGATACCAAAGCTGTGTTTTCCACCTACCACTAATGTGTAAAGTTACCAACTCCTTGGGAGTGGTAAAAATAGAAAGCAGCCAATAGGAAGCAAATGAATGTAATACATCCTCGATGAAATCTTCAGCAAAATCCTTGTAGTGATAACAATTAAAGAGCCAAACACGTAATATCCTAGATGATAAGCAGCAACATGTCAATCAAATATCCTAGGATCTAGACAATGGTGCTTGTAGAAACCAATATTCCTAAGGATATAAGCAAGTACTAATAGAATTCCTGAAGACCAGAATATCCAAATTCGCTTGGAAGCATGAGGATATGACACGTATTTCTAAGGATACCATTACACATAAACTTGGTAAAAATAAATCTTACGGTTAGGTCTTGTTTTATATGGTTGGTTTTAAGTAGAAACTGTAAAGTGAACTGTTCACTACGGTTTGAAATTTTTTTTAACTGACCAATCAAAAGTTAAAGAAAAAAATTGACCGTGAAACCAAACCGATGACTGGTTTAGATGGTTTCATAGTTTGAAACCGAACCATGAATACCCCTGCAAATAACAAACTAAATAGGCCGTCGCACTAGCATTGTATTTCATCATTGTTGATACATATGTCTAGTGCCACGTCTAAGCCTTGAGTCTGTTTAGATTATAGGGCAGTGTAACAGGGTTCGTTTGTGTGTGAGTTTATATTGTAAAAGTGCTCATACACACGCAGGAGTCCTGCATGCGTAGGAGACACATAGCGCAAGAGTCCTGCGCATGATTGTCTTGCCTGGCCTGTATATATGAGGTAATGGGCGCAAGACTTCACAACTTGGGATTCGGACTTGGAGAACTTTTGTCATGTTTTATATGTTCTGCTGTTATGCTGCCAAAATGAATACAAAGTGAATATATTATGAAATCCTTTGTGTTCTTAGACGTTTGAAATGGATTCCACACTTTTCATTGTTACATAGATATCATTACATGTTAATCAAGACTTTTGGCCAATACAAAACGATCCTACAATCATTTTCAAAGTTTTATTTTAGGAAGTTCCAATTTCATAATACTTCATTTATCTAAACAAGATTTTTTTTATTTGAACGGCAAGCATTATTGTTAAATTAACAAATAGAAAAGCAAATTAACTCTATCCGTTTATATCTCTCGTAAAATTTATAAATTAGTAATCGATTACGTTATGTTTCACAATTATTATGTAAACCGAATATTTTTTTCGTTATTATTTCTTAATTTAAAAAATTAATTAAAAAAAACGATAGAAACTAAAACAAAATATATTAAAATGTTAGTTGGTATTAAATGGTAAGCTAAAAGTGTTTAATATTTATTTACTCAATTAACATGTGTTATATGTGAGTTTCTAAAATAACAAATAAAAATATACTAAAAATAATAAAACAATCCACTTCTTTCACTTCTAACTTAGGTACCCTTATCTTGCATTATTTGATGTCACACAAAACCATTATTTTAGGCCATCCACTCGATCTCTTCATATCCGAGCCTCCAATTGCCCCTTCCTTTTTCAATCTAATGACATTCATGGTCTACATCAAGCATCCTCAACTCCTCTTATTTGGCTAAGTTCTGATCCAGCAACTTGTTTCCCTCTTTTTTCAAATTGCTCTCGAGCTGCTTATATGATTGTTCCTCACTGAATTGGTATCGAGTCGAATGATCAAGCCAGGTCGCCACACATGTATTGGGCCACTGTTCTTCGACCATGAACATCGCTTTTAAGACAGGTTGCGACTCAGATGTTTGAAAAAAAAAAGTTACCTCCATGATCGAAATGCACAACTCCACTCCAATCACTTTATATATTTGATTGATTGTCACAGGATTTAACTACAACATATCACACAGATCACGTTGTATTTTATCTTCTCTGGCTCGATTGTTAGTTAACTTGATCGGCTCTTAACTACGAATGAACCACACATGTTCTCGACTTCTGGATTGGATGTCACACACTATATGATTATTCGTTTGTCCATAGTCGATTGTTATCTTTGTTCGATTCTTCTTTGGGTCAGGTCTTCTTTCAGTCTCTTCCCTCAGGTCTCTCGATCTTCAGCTCTAATACCATTGGATCGAGCTACTCTCATAAACAACCGGTTTTGGGTCAACTCCCAATTATTATTAGTAAAAATGGCACATACAACTCAATTACAAATCCCTTATTTATATTATACGTAACTTGTTTCCTACTAACTCTTAGTATGCGACAATAAACAACTTGATTAACATAAAATTAAAGACTCTAATTCTTTTTACTAACTAAATCAAACCATTTTGGTTTAGGTAACCATTTTGGTTTTTACTATAGTCTTTACATTATTTGAGTTCTGAAGGTGTAGAAGGTCAATTAAAATTAGCAACAGCAATAGCTGCATTAGTTTAGGTAACCATTTTGGGCAACTATTAATAATTAGTTGAACCAATTAGGCAAAATCGCTTGAATATTAGCATATTATCAACCTTATTATCTATATTACTATATAAAGCATTCATGTGTACAAAATAGTAAATTTCTTCATATTTTACGATGGGATATCAAGGATTAAATTAAAATGCTTAACTTTTTGCCATTTTATTCAATTCATACTCCTATTTCCTTGATCAATAGCATTTATGTCTAATAAATCTATATTATATATTAGATTATTTATAAAAAAATAAAAAATAAGTTTATAGTTAATAAACTCATTACATTCATAAAAACATATATTCAAAATTAAAAGCCTTATGACATACGATAATTAAGGTCATTATATTTTTTTAATATATCTGTATTTAGTATAAATATCCTTTAAATTAAAATGCCTTTTAATCATTAGTTTATTTTTATTTATACTAAAACTATTATTATTTTTTATTATTATTAACATCTGCAATTTAATTATTTATATATTATTATAATAACTTTATTAATATAACACCACATTAATATGATACCCTAACTTGCAAAAGAATGGTAAAGAGCATGTTTATTGACCAAAGCTTATGTCACTATTAAAGTTTCATAAATAAACATGTCATAATCAAAATGTTACACATTTCATATAAGATTAAATATTCAAATAAATACTAAGGCTAAGCTCCTACGTCATTCTTATCCAGTACAATATTCAATGTCTTCAATTCTCTACGCTTCTATCATATGTAAACAATATTTTTGGGCCAGCTACAATTAGCTGGTGAGTAAACCTTGGTTAAGTAAAAATAAGTTTACGAATTTAAAAATTTAGAAGTAAAAGTAATATGCTTTACCTTTTAAGTT
Organism: Scalesia atractyloides; assembly: GCA_947069175.1. NCBI lineage: Eukaryota > Viridiplantae > Streptophyta > Magnoliopsida > Asterales > Asteraceae > Scalesia > Scalesia atractyloides. The sequence continues at coordinate 4,590,294 of CAMTDV010000002.1, read as the reverse complement.
TCAAATATTAATTCAAAAATTAAACGTGCAAAAGATCATGTGGAAGTAATGCAATAGGTAATATGAGCAGAATGATGACCGAATAATGACTAAGACCAAAACCGACACCAAAACCAAAACCAAAACCTAAACAAACTGCTTGCGTCCCATACCAAAAAGGCTATGACAGTGGCGATACCAACATCTCATAGTTAGGAGGTAAGGTCAGCCCAAAACTACAGTGGCGTGCTCCGGCAGTAGTGTAAATTTTGGAAAAATTCGTTACCCATTTCTTTAAAAACTTTACCCCTGTTAAAGTTTTCTAGATCCGCCACTTGATACCATCTCCTAGTCATGAGAAAAGTAAGCGGTGGATCCGCTCAATAAATGACTGATTGACCATAAGGCTAAAAGGTGTGGTCATGACCCTTACGACCACTATGTCTTCAATTCTCTTCACCTCTATCCTGTGTAAAACAATATTTTCAGGCCAGCTACAATAAGTTGGTAAGTAAACCTTGATTAAATAAAAATAAGTTTATCATTATAAAATTTAAAAGTAAAAGTAATATGTTTTACCCTTTTAGTTTCAAATATTAATTCAAAAATTAAATATGCAAAAAATCACATGGAAGTAATGCAACTAGCATATAGATGATGGACATATTTTTAATTGGTGTCTAAAAAAATATTTCTTTTTCAATTTCGAACAATATTTTTTAATACATGTCTGCATTGTATCAAAATATTACTACAATCGATGTCGATATGGCATGTAACAATTTTATCTTTTCGATATACGGAGCACTTTTGTGGTAACATGAAATGCTTTAATCAATAAATGTAATATACATGTTTCTCTTTACATCTCGTTAGATAAAATATTTAGTTACCACTTAAAGAAATAATAACACTCATCATTAGTCGAAGTATTATATGACTTTGTGCACATTGTTGTTTGTAAATATTTAGTTTCATATTAAATGATACAAGATATAAGCTAAATATACACGCAGTTAATCATGAATAATGAATTGAAGAATGGACAAGATAAGAAAAAAATAAATGATAAAGTATTTTGGAAAAAAAGTGTTTTGTAAGGTGGTTAATCTTATATATGCATGGCGATCGTTCCTTGGCCTGTATCAGTGATCCATCAAAGTAGAAGTTAACGGTGGCGGTGGAGAACCAACAACATGGCGACCAGCTACCTTCCTGGAACCGACACACGAGCCACCACCGTTGCCTGTGTTACTGCATGGATTTCCAGGGGGTCGTACTGGGCCACGCTGTAGAGATGATAACAAGAGATGTTCTCTCTTTATAAAGGTTTCTTCAAATTCTCCTCCAAGAAGTCTACAGGCTCCATTATGTTGGAAATTTAAGAATATAAGAACAAACAATGTTATTATGGCTATATTTTTGGTTTCTGGTCTCATGTTTCTTGTGTGGATTAATATGCAAAGAATAAAATAAAGAAATTTAGTGAAGGGACAAAAGGTAAAAGTGTTTGTTTGATGAATTGTTTGGATGATAAAGAAAGGGTTATTTATAGGTAAGCCACATTGGTTGACTTTGAATATTTATGATCTTTTACTAGGGATTGTAAATTGAATAGGTCGTGTATGAATGATAGAAAAATCCATTTAAATAAATAATGGGTTTAAAAGGGACATATATTTACGCAGAGAAAAATCCCAAGCTAAATTATGTTTCTTCATTTATAGAAAAATTAAGAATCACAATGGGTTGAAAGGGGGAAAATTAAATGTTAACCAAAACTAAAGTTATAAAAAACAATCCACTAAGTACTTATTTTTAACACCATCTAGTAAATTAATCAAGTTAATTAATATGAGTTTACATTAATTGGTCAAAATCCACTAATATTTACATTTCCAGTCTTGATATTTGATCTTGGACAAATAACTTGGTATGCGTAACATGAAACAATGTTCCGAAATGTATAAAGAATTTATATTTTCAAAACCATAAAAGAAAATCTTTTTTACAGAAATATTATAGACTTAGGTTTCGGTTCAAATAAGTCGTAACATACAAATTATCTTAACGTGAGAAGTGAAGAAAAGGTTTTTTTTGTTTAAAATATGTTTCTCATCTTACTAGACACGTATATATAAAAAAAATTTTGATTTTACACATGTAAATTATAATCACTCTACAGAAATTAAGTAATTACTCTACTATTTTAGACATGTATTTTAGTATAATAATCTAAAAAAAAAAATCTTAACGCATAAACAAGTGCAGAATCCAAGTTTATAGACAACCGAAGCAGGAATACGATCAATAACAATACGATATCACTTTAAAAGTTTCTTATGTTGATTTCAGCAAAGTAACAGTACATGAATACACAATAGTATGCTCCCACTCTCTAAAAAGGTGCTACCTACATGTGAAACATTAACCTGTTGTATTTATACTGAAAACAGTAAGTCTGCAACGAGAGTTAATCAGCCAACAATGAAGGTCGCCAATCTCAGGCGAAGGTCCACCATCGCAGTTCATGATCCAGCGAAGGTAGACAAGGTAACCGAAGGTCTACCTTCGCTCTTTAAGCTAGACGAAGGTCCACCTTCATCCAGACAAAGCTATTTACTTTCGTTGATCACTTACACTTAACATAATTCAACAGATTGTTGTCCAAGTCAAGGCAGGAGGATGTCTTTACTTGATCAACTTGCATCAAAACAAACATAAAACGTAAATTAAGACCGTTCTATTACAAAACGTTAAAGATTACAAGGTACAGACATAAATAGTATTTGTTTTGATTACAAAACGTTCTTTTACATAACTCAAAGTTTATGTTCTTTTTGTTATAGTGCATACCATGAATAGTATTTGTTTTGGTAGTGCATATCTTAGTCAAAAATCCTGGCCACCATTAGCGTAAATTTGGTGTAGCTTACTTTTGTTGGATATAGATCTCTAGAATATCTTGCTTTATGCTAAATAGACATTTTTATTGGTGCAGGTTGCATATCATCCGACAAGCAAGGCCAATGGAAGTTGCTATAATAAAGAAATATCTTACGGATTTTGGTAAAAAAGAAAAATAAAAAACGCTTTCTATACGCATCACTGAAATAGCAGTTGGATGAAAATTTCAGTGCCATATCTAGACGCATCAAGTCATTTTCTTCTGAGCATGTCTAGCACATATGATTTCAATCATCAAGGTTAGATTTTTACTTTTGACATCATGTTTCACATCCATTAAAAGTTTAAACTATGTGTCCTTGTATGTCCTTAGCAGTGAGCACCAATAGTTGCATGAAAGGTAATCCCTTAGAAGTTGGGTTTTGGTTATCTTATTAATTAGGGGTCTATTCGTAAATCCTTAAAGCAACTTGTTAATTGATGATCGCAACTTCAACAATTTAGTCACATCCAAACACTTCCTCACGCAACTCATTCTGTTTCAAGTAATTAACGGATTATGATTATTTCGTGTTACCTCTAAAACTCAATGCCAAACACCCTTAAAACGATTTACAGACAAGCAACTTTCAGGCTACTTGTTAAACAATTCTAACGTCTTGGATTGTTAATTTGACATGTGCGGATGTGCTTTTTACACTCCCCACATCGCCAAACCTTCCTATACACACAAATAAACACAATATTTCAGTTTTGTTTATATAGCAATACATATACATTTGAAGTAATTTGTTGTTAATTAACAGTTTCAATAACACTTTTTGTTTGTATAGCATTGCAAGTACATTTTAAGTAATATGTTGTTAATTAACAGTTTCAATAACACTTTGGTGCCTTATTGTTAGTTATTTATCACTGGGGCATTCAACATGCCTACTGATCCACTCCGGTAGGAATTGCTACTAAGGGCAAGGTATGTAGAATTTTTTACATATATTATCTTTATTTTGACCGTAGTTATTATTTTGTGACTTTTTATTTGCATTATCTGATCACATAGTTTTTAATCCTTACTCTACATGGTGTTATTTTTTATATAATGGAGCAATAGCTAGGCCTCTTCAATAATCCATGTGCAATTTTGCTATTGGCTGAGAGATTATTGATGTAGGGTTTGGTTTATTTGGGGACATATGGACATTCACGCTAGGTGCACTAGATGGTTAAAACTTACATTTTGACTTTAATACACTAAACCCTTTTAGTAAACGGGTCAAACTCATCTTTTTTAGCAACCAAGTCAAAATACCATTTCTGGTGAATAGGTAAAAGTGCCGTTATTAGTAAACGAGTCAAACTCATCATTTTTAGTAAATAAATCATTATATTTTTAGGGTAAGTGAAGATGAAGATGTTTGGGTCATATAAATCACAAATATATATATATATATATATATATATATATATATATATATATATATATATATATATATATATATATATATATTATTTTAACACAAAACGCCGTACGTTCAAAATTACATTTTGTTGTACTTTACTTACCACATTGTAAACATCATACTAATAACTTAACAAACATAAACCTCATACTCTTAACAAATTACATAAAAAAATTATATAACATACCATAAGTTAATAAAATTAAATGTTGTCTTAATTATACACTTGCGTATTTTCCCTCATCATTTTCTGCCCACCAAAAGCCCTATGTGATTTGTCTAATATTTGTTAACACAAAGAGTTAGAAATCAAGTTTAGAATCATACCAGAAAAGGAAAATCATTATCATCCTTGTGTAATATTGCTTTGACTTCAAAAATCCCAATTTGGGAGTTCGAGAGGCCTAATTGGTGTTGGGATAGGGTCGCAGCCACTAACCTTCAGAAATTGTCGGATAGGTTTGGATTTTGTAGCATACCGTCATTTTATTTTCTGGCCCTGAAAACACCCAACCCGTCTTCATATCTTTGTTTGTTACCCTGTTAGCGTAACCCGTCCACCTGGCGGGTATTAAAGTAATTCTCAAGGTGCATTGCATCAGTTTTTTTTTTTGGAGGGGGGGTTATAATTATTGGTTAGGGATCTAGCTAACAGGATTGTTGTTATCAGGTTGCAGTTTCAACAGATAGAACAACAACATCACAAGTTCCAAATCTTCCGGCTCAACTGTCATGCCAAGTATTAAATGCTACCTTACATGTATGCCCCTATAGACCATCAAATTATATACATTTTCACCTTTTATTATATGCTCTCTTTTAGTTCCTTTTGTTTATTTTGATTGGTTACTCAGGCGAATAAAGGTTGTTCACATTGGTGGAGAGGTGGTACCGGAAGTTCATTCTAGGTCAAGGTTGTTCATTCTAGTCTTCTGTTGGCTTGTACTTTATGGGGTTTAGTTTTGCTTCTTGCTGGGCTCCCATGTTGTTTTGGGTTGGAATGCATGCTTTGTCCTTTTTCAATCAAAAAGGATAAAGATACCGATCTACAACTATATATGATTTTTATATTGTTTTAGGGATTTATGTTCCTTCCCCGTGTTATCGAGTTCACAACAATGTACGGGTTCCTCACTTGTTATTATATTTGTTATTATATATAGAGAGATATATTTCTTTGGAGCTGACACAATGTGCTATTTTTTTTGGAGGTAAGTACCTATTTAATCAATGTTATAAATTATGAATGTATAAATAAAAGAAATTAATTACTCATAAGAGCTAATTAAAATTCAACTAAGACTAGAAAAACTAGGTTTACTTTCTAGTTATTGTTAAAAAAATAGTGAAAGTTTTAAATAAAGAGATATTTTTAAAGATTACATAATTAAAAATGAGTCAGGGTATTGATTCCAATTCGTGAAATGAACATCAACTAAAATGAAGAAATCACATGCCTTCTGAAATGGTCTATTGTTTCCATGCAACACGCTAACCTAGATAAGAACAGGTTAGATTATTAATTATAAGTCTATACTACTTTATAATATTATATTATCTTCATAGTTGTAAATTGGATACTAGTTTACTCAGTTCTTAATAATTCCTCGTTAAGAAAATATAGAGGTTATTAATAAATTTTAACTAAAAGTCTTATTAACTTGTCCACCAATCTCAAAAGAATAAATATTATCTCTTTTTGGTTATGTTTGGTAAAAGTAGCTGTTGTTAGTAGTTGAAAGCTGGTGGCTGGAGGCTGGAAGCTGTTGACTGGAGGTTGGAAGCTGGTAGCTGTAGTTGTAGCTTTTTAGATATATTTAGGTATTTGGCAGAGTGGCTGGAGCTTTTAATCAAATGTATAAAATGACCAAAATTGACATTAAAAAGTTGGTACATTAGAAAGTTTATTTTTTAGAGGTTAAAATAGTCATTTTTTTCCTAAAAGCTTGTAGCTCTTTCTAAACGCTACTAGTAGGAGCATTTAACCAAAAGCTTCAAACTCCTAACCTAAAAGTTTCTAGCTCCTTCAACCAAACAAGGTTTTTATTAAGTTGAAGCTTTTTCTTAAAAGCTTAAAGCTTGAAGCTCTTAAAAGCTTCTAAAAGCTCCATGCCAAACATACCCTTTATGAATCAACCAACGCGTTGGTCAAATTCGTATTAAGCCCAGATATCGATCAAAGCCAAGAATCTGTCAAAGTCAAAATTTTTTGTTGACTTATGGACAAGAACATAACATTTGTTGGCCAACATGGCATCGGTCTCAAGCAACTACCAATATTAATATGTATGTATGTATGAACTCATGCATGTACGTACGTATATATATACTGTTGTTATGAACTTTTGTCTCTGTTAAAAATTACCGTAACATTTGTTTCATATCATGATTCTTTTATAAAATAGCTTAACTTGATTCGATTTGCCATGTCTGTTAGTGTATATTAAATTTTAAACTTGCGGCTTACCTTAATTAATTTTTACATATACTTTGGTTAAAATATTGCAGATGGTATAATTTAGTTGATGTTTAACAATGCTAATTTAGATGATGTTAAGGTTAAAGAAAATAGAACTTACATCATTTTTAAAGGCAAATTTATTAGAAAAAGAAGGAATATACGGAGCAGAAAATTACATACAAGATCTTAAAAATTCCAGAAATCAAAAGATAACCAATAGGCCGGGGCCAATCTATATCGTCTATCTTCGACCTATTTTCACCCATAAAAACCCATATATCTTGATTTTGTTCACCGGGCTGTTAGATGAGGCAAATATCACTTTGTTTCTCAGTTTCCAAATGGCCCAGTACAATATTAGAATTAACGCATAAGGTGCATGTTTCTTGACTACCGACCTGGATACGAATTCATATACCTTGAGAAGATCTGAGAAGTTGAACCCATAAATATGCAGGATAGAACACCAACTCGAAATATGTTGCCGGACAACCGTGGAAACATAGCACCCAAATAACAGATTTTTCAGTGGCAACTTGCATCATTTCATGTCAAAGCTTTAAGCGTACACAATAAGTCATTTGTTTATTCTTGTTATTACATTAACTTTCGTGACGTTGACCATCAATATGTTTTATTATTTTCAGAGCTGATTCACCTATTGGTATGTAAAATATCATTTCAGAGATATTCATCAATTGGTATTTAAAATATCAAGTGGTAACGCGTTTGATGTATTTTACTAACATCCATGTCGCTGGAAAACCTTACTCAAATCAAAAAAAGATACATTCCTAAACATGTGAGAGGAACTTTTAGAATTCAAATCCAAAATCAAACACAGGATTTGTGTTTAATTTTAAATTTTAATATTAATCAGGATCGACTCTTTCTATTTATTATAAATTTAATATACTTACAATGACTCCTAACATATCAGAATTCAAATCAAAAATAAAACACAGGATTTATGTTTGATTTTAATTTTTTATCTTAATCAGAATCAACTCTTTCTATTTATAATAAATTTAACATACTAAAATTAAATTAACATTTAAAATTAATTAAACTCAAACACAGGATTTATTTATTTTAATTTAACATACTTACAGTGACTCTTAATATATGAATTCATACCAACATAAACCATACTAATCCTACTAAAATAGTACTTCTCTTAATTATAATTTAATACTAACTCACATAATCATCTCTATATATTAAATCAAACTATTTAGATCCAAACATTTAAGTAATTAATACAGTATGTTAATGTGGGGCTAGCTCACTTGGTAGAGACTGTTGTCTACTACTAAAAACTGGGCAGTTGCGACGAAAATTTGCGATAGGCAAAAAACGGTCGCAAAATTAGCGACGGATTTGCGATAGAAATCAAATTGGTCTCAAAATTAGCGACCGACAAAGATTCAGTGGGTCTCAAATTTTGCAATAGCCTTTTTCCGTTCGTAAATCGGCCACAATATTTACTATTTAAAACTAAAGTGCAAATCCCGGTCGCAAATTCGGTCACAAAATTTGCAACCCTGTTTTTCGGTCGCAAAAAATATATGAATAATAAAATAAAATTAGAAATATAATCCGGTCGCAAATTTTACAACCGGCTTTTTCGGTCGCAAAAAATGTGAAAAATGAAATAACTAGATCATTTAAATGCGGATTGTAAATGAAATCATTTAAGGTTAGTAATTTGTTAGTGATGATCGACTTTGACACATCAAGACTTGTATGACATACTATAACTCGTAGTGCTGTAAACGAACTAAACTTTCAACGAACCGTTCGTGAATCGTTCACCTTCGTTCGTATAATAAACGAACAAACATGAACAAGAAATTTCGTTTAATTAGTTTAATGAACGAACATGAACATAGGCCTTGTTCGTTCAATTGTGTTTGTGAACGTTTGGTAACATGTTCATGAACATTCCTACATGTATGTTCGTTTGTTTGTGTTGTTAATTAAACATTTTTGTACTTTATATAGTTTATCTAAATTTTTGTATTCTTTAATTTTTATTTATATTTGTACTTTTATTTTTTCCACCTTATTTATGCACATTTCCCTTTCTTTTCTGGTTATTCACATAAAAATACTATTGATCTTTCTTTCATGATTAGGGCTTGAAGTTCTAGTGTTGTTCCCTCTACCATCTACCTTTAGGCTTCATCGCATTTGCCGAATTTGTTTCTGTTTGTTTGTGTTCGTGAACACGTTCATTTCCTTAATAAACAAACACGAATATAATATCTCATTCGGTAAGTGTTCATGAAGCGTTTGTAAACACTTTTATTTCCTTAACGAACGAACACGAACAGGGTCATTCGGTTCGTTTACAACCCTAATAACTCGTTACCGTTGAGCAAGACATGTATGGCCTAATATGCATCATTACATCAATCATAGTCGATCCTAGTAATAGACGATTAATCCGAGTCAATTATGTTGGATACGAGATGTCTAATAGATCGATTAGCTAAAGTTGACCATGGTACGATATGAAGAGTTACACTTTGGATAGCTAACAAGTAAATAATATTTAAGCGTTAATATTATGTTCACATCTACTTGGGAATAGGTATTGGTGTTGGTGAGTTAGATAATGTGTGTGGTAGTAGAAGGTTTGGGGTTAAATCTCCATGGTATACAAGTTTAGCCATTAAAAAATACCTTCACAATTTGCGGATGTTAATTATTTGGTGAAAATTTTAAAGAAAATGAATTTTAATTTAATTGTTTATTAATTATTTAATAATTGATAAATAGATAATGGTGAAATTTTATTTAATTGTTAAATAATATAATTAATATTTATAAGATAAATATAAGTGGATAAGAGTTTGTGTTTAACTATAACAGGTAAGACCTATGGAGGTGATATAAATACCTCTATTAACGATCAAAAGGTTTACGCCATAATTTGTGAGACAAAGACATACACAACCACCACCCAAGACGCCGACCTTCACAATTCACCGGAGACCGCCACCGCCATAAGTTGTGTCAATGTTGTTTCATACGACCACTACCACTGTAATTTTGGTTGTAAATATCGGTCGCAAACAAGCAGTTGCAAATCGGCCGCAATAGTTGCGACACTAATTCCGGTTGTAAATATCGGCCGCAAATTTGCAACGGTCGTAAATTCGGTTGCAAAATATGAATTTATGGCTTCAATAGTACCGGTACCGATGTTCAGTTGATACTTACAATATATAAAATATACTCTATATTGCTACTAAAGTCATTCGAACGGTACATCGTTCGGTTCGTCACAGTAACGAACAGTAAAAGCAGTTATAAATGACCCTGAACAAAACTTCAATTAAAAGATACATAAAAATAAGAACAATGCAAATGGATATTCTGGTTTTTATAAAATATAACACTATGTTATTAGAATAACAAAAAGGTAATTTTGATAACATGTATGTTTTTAATTCAGTTAATTGTTGATAAAATACATACGTTGCGACGACATGCTCGAACTTTTATGAAAATTCGTATCTTAAAAATTATAATAAAATAACAAAATATGTTTAAAATGAATTAATATAGTAAAGTAATAAAAAATAAATAAAAGCTAGAAAACTTATCATAATATTTAAATTCATATTTTTCCCTCTTGCTTATCAGCCTAAACGCACTCTTCTGTCATATTTTTTCTCTTGTGATATTGGATTATCAAACTCTTTGATATTCTGTCATCTCCATCTCTGTAAACATGCTCTTGTTATCTTTGAATAATACTATATAACTGTTCATATTTCACCTCCTAATCCGGACACAAATTGGGTATATCCGGGCTATTGAAACGTAGATAAAAATAAGAACAATGCAAATGGATATTCTGGATTTTATAAATATTATACTATGTTATTAGAATAACGAAAAGGGTAATTTTGATAACATGTACGTTTGTAATTTGGTTACTTGTAGATAAAAGATATACGTTGCAACGACATGCTCGAACTTTTATGAAATTTCGTATCTTAAAAATTATAATAAAATAACAAAATATGTTTAAAATGAACTAATATAGTAAAGTAATAAAAAAATAAATAAAAGCTAGAAAAGTTATCATAATATTTAACTTTATATTTTACCCTCTTGCTTATCATCCTAAAAGCACTCTTCTGTCATTTTTTTTCTTGTGATATTGGATTATCAAACTCTTTGATATTCTGTCATCTCCATCTCTGTAAACATGCTATTGTTATCTTTGAATAATGCTATATAACTATTCAGATTTCACCTCCTAATCCGGACACAAACGGGGTGTATTTGGGTTATTGAAACGTAGATAAAAATAAGAACAATGCAAATGAATATTCAGGATTTTATAAAATATTATACTATGTTATTAGAATAACGTGGTCGGACTCTATTATGGATTTCTGACCACATTCTCCATAGGACCCTCCTGTCTCTTCTTCTCCGAGCTCACGTTATGGAAGAAGGAGAAGAAGGAGCCGAGAAGAAGGTATCAGCAACAACTGGTTTTATTACGGGACAGCTCATAATGTTCATATCGATCTATTATGCGCCTCTGCATCTAGCACTGGGTAGACCTCATACAATAACTGTCCTAGCTCTACCATATCTTTTGTTTCATTTCTTCTGCAATAGTAAGAAAAACTTCTTGGATTATGGATCTACTACCAGAAATTCAATGCGTAATCTCAGCATTCAATGTGTATTCCTGAATAATCTCATTTTTCAATTATTGAATCATTTCATTTTACCAAGTTCAATGTTAGCGAAATTAGTCAACATTTTTATGTTTCGATGCAACAGCAAGATGCTATTTGTAACAAGTAGTTTTGTTGGTTGGATAATTGGTCACATTTTATTCATGAAATGGGTTGGATTAAAGACTTAATTAAAGAATTAAAGACTTTATTAAAGACTTAAAAAAGATTTAAAGATTGAAGAAGACTTAAATTAAAAAGTAATAAATTAATAAAAAGATTGATACATAAGAAAAATAAAAGAACAAATAAGAAGAAATACGTCCACCCCCTACCGATTTAATAACCTCTGCTACAAAGAAACTCATAAAACCAACTCCATTTGGAATTCCATCAATTATTCGTCTATCAAAAAAATGAGTAAATTCGGCCAATTTTCGCACCCACGCAGTTAAGAATGTTCCATAAAAGGCATCTATGTAACCCCGATTATATGACCAATCATATATAGCATTTTTTATTTTGTCAGAAAAAATTCTCTTAGGACCAATTTTAACAAATGAATTAATTAAGTCCAAATTTTGAAAAGATGAATAAACAGGTTTATATAAAAAAATGCTATATATATATTCCGAAACAGGCTATACTGACTGAAAAAACTGCATCTTTACAAAAGTCATACCAATCTATTAAATTGTTTGAATTTTGATGTAAAAGATTTATAGACGGGGTTAACCATTTGGATAATATATCCACATCTTGATTGAAAGGAATTCATAAGAATCCAACGAACAAAGTAAATAGAATTAATATAAGTATTGGGAATAACATCGTATTATCCGATTCATAAGGATACAAAGAAGTCTTTGTATTGCCAAAATTCGGAATAGAAAGAAAGGGTTGGATCAGATTTCTTTCATTTTCATCCATTTTATATACTTTATTTGAAAAAAAATGACGTCCATTCTTATTCATTTTTAATAAAGTTACCAAACAAAAGTTCAAGTTTTGTTATTTATTTTTGAACCTTCTTTACCCCATAGAGATATTGAATACAGGGGGTATTCCTTTTTCCACTGTAATTTTGAAAATGAACGTTTAAATGTCCTTCAAAAGTAAGTAAATAGATCCGACACATATAAAATGCGGTGAATCCCGCCATAGACCAAGCTATTATTGCAAAAATAGGTGAATACAACCAACTATCATTCAGAATTTCATCTTTGGACCAAAAACAAGCAAGAGGTGGAATACCACAAAGAGAAAGTGTACCTAATAAAAAAGAATTTTTAGTAATTGGTACATGTTTTGTTAAACCTCCCATAAGCACCATATTCTGACTTTTTTTTGGACAATATCCAACAAGAGTTTCCATTGAGTGAATAACGGATCCCGATCCTAAAAACAATAATGCCTTGGAATAAGCATGAGTAATCAAATGAAATAAAGCACTACGATAAGAACCCATACCTAGAGCTAACATCATATAACCCAATTGAGACATTGTGGAATAGGCTAAACCTCTCTTAATGTCTTTTTGAGCAAGAGCTAAAGTAGCTCCGAAAAAAACTGTTATTATCCCTATAAAAGAGATAAAATTCATTATGTGCGGTATGACTATGAAAAGGGGCATAAGTCGAGCTACAAGAAAAATTCCCGCTGCTACCATCGTAGCAGCATGTATAAGGGCCGAAATAGGGGTCGGCCCTTCCATTGCATCAGGTAACCATACATGAAGGGGAAATTGTGCAGATTTAGCAATCGCACAAGCAAATAATAGAACAGCGCACAAAGTAACAAATACAGAATTGACCTCATTATTAGAAATCAAGTTATTGAATATTTGAAATAAATCACGAAATTCGAAACTCCCCGTTATCCAATAAAACCCTAAAATGCCTAATAATAAACCAAAATCACCAACACGATTAGTTACAAATGCTTTTTGACAAGTCTTTGCTGCAACAGGTCGTGTGAACCAAAATCCTATTAATAGATACGAACACATTCCAACCAATTCCCAAAAAATATAAATTTGTATCAAATTTGAACTAGTAACTAATCCCAACATGGAAGTACTGAAAAAACTCATATAAGCAAAAAATCTCAAATATCCGTAATCATTAGACATATAATTATCACTATAAATCAGAACCATAATTCCAACAGTAGTGATTAATATTGACATAATAGAAGTAAGTGGATCGATCAAGTATCCGAATTCTAAAGAAAAATCATTATTTATAATCCAAGACCATACATATTGATAGACAGAACTGCTATTTAGTTGCTGAATAGACAGATTCAGAGAAAAATCATGACTATACTTAACAATAAAACGCTCTGAAAAGCCCACATACGACGAAGACTTTTTGTTGCCGTCGGAAAAAGAAGAAGTCCCAACCCTATTAATATAGGAACTGGAAGTGGAAGAAAAGGTATTATCCACTGTAGATAAAAGATATACGTTGCAACGACATGCTCGAACTTTTATGAAATTTCGTATCTTAAAAATTATAAAAAAATAACAAAATATGTTTAAAATGAACTAATATATTAAAGTAATAAAAAAATAAATAAAAGTAGAAAAGTTATCATAATATTTAAATTTATATTTTACCCTCTTGCTTATAAACCTAATATCACTCTTCTGTCATTTTCCTTCTCTTGTGATATTGGATTATCAAACTCTCTGATATTTTGTCATCTCCATCCCTATATTTTATTTATCTTTGAATAACACTATATAACTGTTCTTATTTCACCTCCTAATCCGGATGCAAACGAGCTATATCCGGAAGATTCAGTCCCTGGCTACTGCATATTAAGAACAAAATTTATTAATCCTAACGTGATAGGCGACATTATATCACGTATAGATTCGTATATGCGTCATTGTTTCAATCTTTCCCTCTTTCGATATTCTCAAGTATTCATTCGAATTCCCATGTTAACATAAAATGAAACATTCCAGATATTTGAAGAAGCCTAATATTAAGTGTTTGAATTTCGGGCTCAGGAGCAATACCTACAGTAGATCATTTACTTTGTATTCTAAATTTTGTTATTTTTTTTGTAAGTAATGCATAAAAAATTTTATAGATAAATAAACATGTTAATATTTTTATTATAAATACATGACATTTAAGAATAAAATTAATAATTTCTAAGTAAATATATATATAACAAACATTAAAATGTGACTTTTTGGGTTAGTTGGTTCTATTTGGTTTTTTCAGTTTTCATAAAATGAGAACCGAAACCGAACTGTAAATTTCGGTTCCGTTTTTTTTTCTTTTTGATTTTTTGTGTGGTTCGGTTTTGTTTTTTCGATTTTATGCACACTCAATGTCCACAAGTCCTAGTTAAATCACTAGGAGATGGTTCTGATTAGAGAAGTAACGACGGTAACGTTGTGCAGGATCCCAAAAGTTCGTGGGGGTGGTGTAGCTTAACTTGAATAGACCTTCTTGATTGTGTACCTTGTTCACTACTCAAAACACTTTTATATTTTTAAATCCACCAGAAAATGTCTCTAAGTAGATTAAAAGAGATATAGTAGATTAAGAAAGATTTATTTTGCAGACAAAAGGAACTAAGTGTCTTTATGCATGGATCCAAAGAGTTTATAAATCTCTATCCCATTATGATCGATCTCTTACGTCTATGTTAGAAGTCCCCTTCTCTTCTGATCAGTTCTTTTTTAATATTTAGTATTTTTGTTCTAAAGTCTATTCATCTTTAAATACATTTAAAGTTATTTGATTTGAAAACAAAAAATCGGTTGAAATAGATTTAACCATAAAAATTCCGCCAACTGAAAGTATCCCATATGTGCCTTTCAGCTCCTTTTTACTTCACGCCATCGATAATAACCATTAAAATAGTTTAATTAACGGTCCAAACACACTTCGCTTACTTGTCACACGTATAGAATATGTTACATAAATATGTATGGTTACATAACTTAACGAACGCCAATGTAAGGCTAGCTCATTTGTTAGAGACATATGCCTCTTAGAAAAGAGGTCCAGGTTCAATCAAGAACATAGGTAAATAATTTAGAATTATTGATAAATTGAGTAGAAGCAAGCGTTGTCATTAAAAAAAGAGTTTAATGAACAATATTGTTTAATACAATAATGATCTAAACATGTACACGCAATAAATCATGAATAAAGAATTAACAATGGAATAGGTCAAGAAAAACGGCAAGAAATTTATTGTTAGAAAAAACAAATCTTTTGAAATGTTGTTAATTATCTGCATGACCAATGTTCAATATTGGCCGTTATCAGCTGTCAATCGAAATAGGCGTTAATGGAGGCTGCGAAGCACCACATGATGGCGACCCGCTACCTTCTTGGAACCGACACATGGGTTACCACCGTTGCCTGTGTTACCGCATCCGTTCCCTGGGGTTGGAACTGGAGTATGTGGTAGAGATGGTAACAATAGATTTCCTGATCTCTTCATCCATGTTTCTTCAAATTCTCTTCCAAGAAGTCTATAGGCTCCATTCCCTTGGAAATTTAAGAATATTACAAGTACAAACAATGCAATAATGGCTAAGTTTTTTGTTTCTTGTCTCATGTTTCTTGTGCGGCTAAATATGAAAAAATATAGCAAAAATAATGAATAAAGACAGTTTGTGCAGATTAATGGTTAGAACAGGTGGGGTTTGATGAATATTTGGATGATGAGGAGAAGGTTATTTATAGGTGACTCCAACACTACATGGTTTGACCTTGACTATGAATATTCGTTATCTTGAATTAGCGACTTGGACAAGTCATATATCCGTGGGGTGGAATTTTCTGTTGTAAGTATTTAATAAGATAAAAAGAAATTGTCCCACGGTCATAATAAACGGATCTAGTTCCATGTGTATTATATAAAACTCTCAAGCTAGAATATGAAAGAAAGTAAAATAATACGTTAGAAAGGATGAATACAAAAAATCTATATATAAAAAAATTAGTACACTAAATAGGCTGCCGCACGTCGCATTGTATTTTATTCGTTTCAAAGTGTTATTATAACTACATGAAGTTACAATATAACAATATACTTTATAATTAATGCAAAACAATCCAACTCAATCCATCTAACCGGTAAAGAAATTAAATTAATAAATAAAGAAAAATTAATCAAAAATAATTCAAAACGATCCAACTCTTTCGCTTCTAAACCATAACACAACTTACCTAGTCTCTTTTCTTTTGAGCTATCACTCAGTCACACAAACCATTATCTTTAGCCTGTCCACTCATCTTTTCACGCCAGGGCCTCTGATTGGCCCAACCCTTTACAACGTCTTGATAAATGACAATCTTGATATGGATGCTCCATTCGTCTTTTTCGGCTATGTTCTGACCGAGCAACTTGCTTCCCTTTCTTTTACTTGTTCTTCTTGAGTTTTTGTGGTTGCTCCATGCTAATTTCATTCGGTACTAAGCTGGATGATCAAACCACGTAGGTCTTGATTCATTGTTCTTCAACTATGAACATCTATTTTAACACAGTTTGTGATCACTAGACTGTGACGGATTCGATCACCACCTTGATCGAATTACCCAGCTCAAATCCAATCATTTCACACAGAATGATCGTTTTATTGATCGATTTTGTAAGAACTAATGGAAAACATGAAAAAAGATGAATGCCTGACATGCGGGATAATCCAGGAACCGCGGAAGAGAGGGAAGTAGACGACATCTCGTTAGCTTGGTTGAGTTCGCGTGTAGCATACAGTTTTGATGGGGTTTATATGTTCTAAAGAACACATTTTGTGAGAGAGATAAGATGAGGCGACTTTGAAGAGTTATGATGTTAATGCAATTGTCTAACCTTAATCTATATACACCCAAGGGGAATTAGGTAATAAGGGGTCAAATAATTATCAACGAATCTAATAAGTGTTATTGATGAATATTTCGGCTAATATTTTGTACTGTAACTTATCATCCAGGATATTCGGCAGGTTATATATTCTGAAACTGAAACTGACCATGATTATCGTAGACTTAGTTGATTAAACTGACCATTCCACTAAGTGACTTGGACTCCAACGTTCGAAAAGGCATATGTTGGGGCATCCCCGGAATATCAGACTATTAGTTAGGTCTTTCTCTTATAAATCAAGGTCAAGTGATTGATTAGAACACTTACTGACTCTTTGCTCACACACTTGCAAACTCTAACGCTTTCTTTTTGTTGATCGCGTAGCACAATAACACACTTTAGCAATTATTGTACATTCGATCACATTGGTTCTCGAGTTGCACTTTTTACATTGATTCAATAATATTGGTTGTGGCAGACGACTTCGATAGTAATCTCCCGAGGTTTTTTGCCAGCGATCTACATTGATCAAGGGCTTT
The DNA here is from genome assembly GCA_947069175.1 of Scalesia atractyloides. Taxonomy (NCBI): domain Eukaryota; kingdom Viridiplantae; phylum Streptophyta; class Magnoliopsida; order Asterales; family Asteraceae; genus Scalesia; species Scalesia atractyloides. Next base: position 4,572,395 of record CAMTDV010000002.1, on the reverse strand, counting down.
CCTCGTAATTCCTTGTGTTCTTAGTTACTACATTATTCGGTTTCACTTCCAATGTCCTGAGCCATATTTCGATATTCTGAGCAGTATTTTTGGCATTTTAAACAATATTTTCACAAACACTTCGCATCTTTGTCCAACAGATTAACAACGAGTTTTATAACATTTTTTATAATCAAAGTCTAACACACTACCACACATAAAGAATTTGATCAATTACTTGCTTAGGTAATTTTTGATAAAAACAATTTGACGCCCACCGTGTGGCAAACAGTTCTATTGTTTTACAAAATTCTTGCTAAAATTCAAGCTAAATCATTTTTTTCGAAACACTTTTCAAAAATGGCTTTGCAATCAAAATCTACCTCATCTGCAATGCCTTCATTAACTTTTAGCCAAAATATGTCTTTTCCTTTGCCTCCATCATCTCAAACCTACCAAAAAAAGAAGTATAGCCAAACCCATAGAAATGTCTTCCCCAGCTAAGTCGGTTCCAGATCCGGAATATCAGTTGATAATGGAAATCTAGACACTGAAGTCAAATTAAAAGAAGCCAGTTGAAGATAGTTTCACTCCTCTACAACGTAGGGCTCCGAACTTCGGTTCGGTGGGATTCACAAAGAATCATTAAGGAGACTTCATTCCTATGCAGCCTCGGAATACCTCCGCTGGTTCCTCCTTGACGGCAAGAATATATACTATTAGGAGTTCAAGATTGTCTTCGGGATATGCTTCAGGATCCTTACCTCAGAACATACAATTTGGTATTATTTCAAGCATCAATGTTTCTAACCTTAATATTGTTGAGCCTATGCAGGATGCAGGTATAAGCCTGTTCATGGCTAAGGAATTACAGAATTGAAGGATATGATATCAAGTGTACCCGGTGTAGTTCAACCTATACCGAAAGTATCCTCGACCAATCATAGGGTATCCAGGTTTGCTCCACCAATCTGTGATGCTAAAATCTCGAAGAGATGTCAGAACCCTAATTTGAAGTTGTATGATGGCCCCACGGATCCTGAGAAGCATGTAGCACAATATCGGGAAAGAATGGAGATCAACCATATTCCCTTAGATTTAAAGGAAGCTTTCCTATACAAGGGCTTTGGATCTACCTTTATAGAATCTACTCTAAAATGCCTCCTAAGTGTCCCTCTGTATTCAATTACTTCTTATGCAGATTTAGTTAACATGTCTAATAATCAGTTTTCATATAGTAGAACTTTTGAAAAGTTAATTAGTTATTTGTACAGGGTCACTCAAGGAGCTGATGAATCCTTGAGAGATTAAGTTAGCAAACTCGGCCGGGAATCATTAGATATACCGAACCTAGATGTTGTTACGGTTGTACAAGCATTTAAAATGGGCTTACAAAAGGACTTTTTGTTTTATCAAGATCTTGTCATGCATCCTTAAAATAATCTTGATGAAGTTAGAAACAAGGCACTAAGGTTTATCAGGGTAGATGACGATAAGAATATTAAATAAAGTATAGATGTATCAGCTATCTATGATAGCCCCAAAAGAAATCAGAATCCTCTTTGAAATCCTATAGGTCTAAACCTTACGGGAGATCCAATAACAAAAGGATCAATGCCGTTGAGGAAGAGGATGAAGAGGACTATCTTAAACTAACAAATTATTGTTTTAGTACAGATATTTCAGGTATGATGTATGACATGAAAGACTTGGGGGACAAAACAAGTTGGCCAAGAAAGAACAACAAAAGTTCTGCTTGGAATGATAAGTCTAAATGGTATGCAAAGTATGGAGACTTCGGCCTTAACACTAAAGTTTGTATTGCCTTGAGGAAAGAAATTATTGTAACACCCCAAAAACGGATTTGATAGTTAAACCAAATTATCCGGGAATGAGCGGATAGGATACCGTTAGTGCTAAAAGTTAACCCATAAACATTAGGATTTAAATAAATAAACATAATGCAATATAAAAGTGAGTAAATGTCTTTAGAAAATAAATTTTATAAAAGGCTCAGGTTATCAGGACAAAAATTAAATTGGTTGTAAACCTCCCCGAACTTACTAATTTAGCTAGGGATGTTTAACCTAGTTAATAAGAACTAATATGGGTAGAAATAAGTAGGTCTTAACCTACTTACGATTAATAAAAACTACGAGGACTAAAGTTGCACATTTAGATAGTCAAAAATATAAATGGAAAAAGAAAATAGAACACACACATAATATGTGTGTCCTGTATAGAGAGGGGGGGGGAGAAACCTCCCAAAAATCTTAAGAAAGGCCATAAATCAAAGAAGAATTCATCAATAAAACAATTCATGATCTCAAATTTGTGATCATCTAAGCTTACCAAGCATACGGTATGTTGTAAAAACTTGATTTGATTAATTTTATTTGAAGATAAACTTGAATTTGGTAACCTTTAGTTTAATGTTTTTGTTAGTATGATAAACTGATAATGAAATTATCTATAGGATCACCATACTTGGTAGTATATATCAAATATTGAGTAATTTAGAGATTTAGGTATTTGCTTATACATGTCATAAAGTGGGTTTTGTGATATGACGAAATTGGTGTTGTTTTGATGTTCATGATCACCATACATGCTTGTATGTGTGAGTTATTTGAATATATTAAGAGTTTGATTTAAGTGTTCATGCATGCCATGAAATGAGTTTTTGACATGAAGATGAACTTATGATTAATTGGTAAAAAGGATAAATTAGAGTATAATAGTTGAAAGTTCATGTTAACTTGATGTTAAGTAGTGGATAAACTTATTTAATTGAAACAAACATGGTGATTTTGTATTGCCAAGTTAGCAAATATGATAGCCTAAAAATGATGCCTACCAAGTATATAATAAAATACCTAAATGATTTTTTTAACTTGTTAGTGCATATATATGTTAATTGGCAGTTTAACTTTTAAAAATCAATCTGACTTGTAAAAAGGATTGGATGTGATAAATTTTATAAAGATCCATAAGGGGGATGGTCAAGGTATATGATGACTAATCTAACCATCTTGTTGGATATTGTATTATAATTTGAATCTTGACAAGCTAGGTGGGAGCATGGAGAAGAATGACTCAAGCGGGTCAAAGGCGCGAGAAAGCATGATCAGACGTAAGTTAAGAAAAATTTACACCTCTTATAGTAGGATCACTATATGAAATATGTGAAGTGGTTGGAAATAAACAATGACTTGTTAAAGTCGAGACCCGTGTAGAGCAAATGGGTCAAAATGGGTAAGATTATGTTAGATCACACTTTGGTGATCAAATTAAAAAAATTAGAATAAGGACCCTAAGGTGTAAACCAAAACGGGTCAAACGAGATAAAAAATGATTTTTGGTGTAAGCACTTGCTGACGCGAATCAAAACGAGTCAAACGAGTAAAAATGAGTTTTTGGTGTAAACACTTGCTGACGAGAACCAAAACGAATTGATCGAGTAAAAATAAGTTTTTGGCGTAAACACTTGCTGACGCCAACCAAAATGGGTCAAAAGAGAAAAATGAATTTTTGGTGGAAACCATTGAAAAACTAGGTCCATATAGTGTAAACCATAACAGGTCAAATAAGTAAGATGGTAAGTATGCACCTTTGTGGCAATAAACAACACATGGTTAGTTGAATCGCTAAAAGAATAAGCTATGAACGGGTCAAATGGACGAACGAGTCAAATGTTGATTTTATCACCATTTGAATATGATATTTAATGCTTTGTTTGTTAAATCTCGTGCTTACAAGCAAGCATAATGTATGGGCATGCAATACCAAGAATTAGAAAGAAAGAATCACAAGGTATTGATACGGGTCAATGCTTTTACCCGCGCAAGGTATGTATAATGGGTCAAACTCTTGGTGAGGGCTTATGGTCCGACTCAAGTCGGTTGAGTCAAGGGTGGACATTAATTCACCTCAAGTGTAGTATATCTAGTATTTGGGTAAACGACCATTAGAGCCAAGTACATGTACGTGACGAAAAAATATTAGGAAATGAGTTTAAAAACACTAAACGATTTGGAAACTATTATGATCTTAACAACATAATAAATCTAGATGGGAAAACGAGTTAAATGTGTCGCTAGTTTTCATTTAAAACTATAAAAACTTTCTGATTCGAAATAGGGCTAAAATTAACTAAAACACCATCGGATAATATTTCGGGCAAACTACCTCCAAGGTAATTTTAAAACTGAATTCTTGATATAATGGGTCATTTTGGTAATATAAGAAAATAGGAGGCATGATCTCGAATGCACAATGCCTCCTAACGGGTCGGTTGGGTAATTAACTTCAAACCGAAAGAATGATTTAAAAGACTAAAGGATCCGGGTTACGGGTTTGAACCTTTAAAATTATTAAAAAAGATAACCCTTGATCAAAGAATACGGATGTATTGAGCTAAAGGGAATAAATATCGTTTTTATATCCAAAAATGTTTGTTTTCATCTGCAGCCGCCGTAGGCTTATGGTACCGAAGTAGCCATACGACCATCTTGATCCTACCCTAAGCCAAAAACACCCTTACGATGCATGGACACTGTATTATGACAGTGGCTTACGACAGCAAGATTCATTTTATTTATTGTTCTAAACACGTTGATCGTTAAACAATAATTATTTTTATTGTTTAAGATAGGCTTTCACTAGAATGGAACCAGACGGACGACCAAGCACGTGAAGAACCAAACACTACTAAACCATAATCTTTTTAGAGATGATTCACGGGATAGTAAAGGCATGATCATGCATGACAAAGCTTTCGGGTTTAAAAGCTTCAATATTGTAAAATGTAGATCAAGTAGTAATTTGTTTTGTTGATTTGTTTAGGTTATCGGTTAACCCAGTTGAGTAAGTTTTTTATTTAAAAAATATGTGACCAAATCATCCTTTTATTAAAATATTCTTTAAAACGGGTTAAAGTGTTACAATTAGCTACCTTCTGAGCGCATGCCACTTGAAAGAGTTGCTGGACAAGAAGAGGGATTGAACTAAGGATACCAATAGGAATCCTATACGAGCAACATCCCACCGCCCATGGTTGAAAAAGTCTCGCCTAGGTTCCGAGTACTCCCCGAGTAGTCCCTACAAGGTAGGTTGTCGAGACTCGAATACTGTTCGCATAGGCAGATTACTCCCTGAGTAATCTCCGCATAGACTGAGTACTTCCCAAGTACTCTCAAATCCGACTAGGGAGCGCCTAGCGACTTTTGAAACCACGCCACCGCCGGATGCTAAGGTAAATAATTTTATTTCTGGAGTAACTAACATATGTGGTACATCTTATTCTACAGATAAAAGACCGGCTAAGGAATGAAAAAAATGGGGGGAGACCTACACGAGCCATGACTTTGTCTGACAACAAAGTAATTACATTCAAGGAAGAAGACCATGATAACATTAAGGATCCTCATCACGATAGGCTAGTGATTACACTTTATATTGCTAACAATTTTGTGCGTAGGATCCTAGTAGATGATGGAAACTCCGTCAACATTATCCAGCTCGAGACTCTGAAGAGAATGAACATTTTAGAATATGAAATCATCGGAAAATCATTAGTCTTGGTTTAGTCTTGGTTGGGGAAATCAAGCTTCTGGTATACATCGAGGGGGTGAGCTCCATACAAAGATTTTGTATTATTGATACTTTGGCCTTGCTATAATATTATTTTAGGTAGGCCTTGGATACACGATACCAAATCTGTGTTTTCCACCTACCACTAATGTGTAAAGTTACCAACTCCTTGGGAGTGGTAAAAATAGAAAGCAGCCAATAGGAAGCAAATGAATGTAATACATCCTCGATGAAATCTTCAGCAAAATCCTTGTAGGGATAACAATTAAAGGGCCAAACACGTAATATCCTAGATGACAAGGAGCAACATGTCAATCAAATATCCTAGGATCTAGACAATGGTGTCACACCCCGACCCGCAGCGGAATAAGAGTCGGGGCATAATTGGGTTATCACCAAAGCTCATGATATTTACTAACATGTTTTATATTTATTAAATTCAAAATTACATCCTCAATATTCCAAACATGTTCATACAATTACAAAGAAATATAATCAACTAAAAAATCCAAAGTCTAAACCGGTTTATTCTTCTAAGCCATCCTATATGTTTCTTGCTGCAGCTGGATCACCTGTATCATGTATAAAAATGGGGGTTTTTGGGTCAACATAAGTTGGCGAGTGAACCTTGTTAGAAAACATTTATTATTGATTTCTTATTATATTTATTATGGAAAATTGTGCAATAATCATATGTGAGCAAACGTGAATAATCATACAATAACAATAACAATAACAAACAATAACATACAACAACAAACCAACTTGCATGAATATATAACATGAATGATACTGTATATGTTGGCAACGTCACGTTCACGCTCATAGGTAATGGGGAACGGACGGCCTATGATAAATGTCTGTGCGATCAAGGCTCAATCAAACGGAGCCGATCGTATGTTGGCAACGCCTCGTTCACGCTCATATGTAATGGGGAACAGCTCAACGCTCATATGTAATGGGGAGCGGCGGCCTATGATAATGTATGTACTGAAAATGATAAATTTAATCTAAACATTAACCACACAAACAGTTGATACATATTGAATACACATTTGATCATGAATATGATGGATGCACAATAGTTTAAATGTAATAAATAATAAGACACATGATACACCCCAAAAACGTGATTAAAACGTGGAATTTGTAGAGATTCACTCACATTGGGTGCGTTCGGTTGAGGATGATGAATGCGCACGAGTTTAGAGGGTTGATCGACGAGGATTAACTAACCTAAATAATAACGAAAGGTATGGTAAATGAGTGGATTTTATTAATAATTTTAATAGGATTTTTAGATATATTTTTGTGAGTTTAAGGCTATTTTCTAACTTTAAAATCATTATTTTTAAGTATTTTTAATTGATTTTTGAGTTAAACAAATAAATAAAAACATAAAAAAATGTTGACTTTTTTAACTTTGACCGTTGACCATGACTGTTGACTTGTTGACCGGTTCGGTCGTTTATATTGTTGCACTGAGTGAGGTTCGAACTTGTGACCTCCCGTACGCGTGCACGCAGCTCTACCAACTGAGCTACGTGTCTAACCCGAAATATTTCTGTTTTTAATTATATTTATATACTATTTTAATTTATTCAAAATTCATTTATTTTTAAAAAGGATTTTAATCATCGAACCGGCGTGCGTAACAGGTCTCGAACCCGGGACCTATGGTTTAGTGTTGCACACAGTCCACCGCTGGACTGTGTGTCTAACCTGATTAATATAATGTTTTTTATTATACTTAACATCTTCAGTGAGTTAACCCGGTTCGGTTCTTAAAAAAACATTTTTATTTCCGAGAATAGGGTCGTGATAGGGATCGAACTCGAGACGTATGTTTATTGTTTGCACACAGTCCACCGCTGGACTGTGTGTCTAACCCGTTTATTATAATGATTTTAATTAATCTTATAATCATAATCGACTTCGTCTTCTTCGCTCAAGAACACAGACAACGATTAATCAACTGTTTCTTGTTTAATTCGATTGACAAACATTTAATTGATTAAAATGAAATGGACAGGGAAGATTTTGGGAGTAAACATACCGGAAAAATGATCTTTCTCAGAACTCCGGCGAAGTCGCCGGCTCTGTTTTTATGAACTTCGTCTGAGCGGACCAATTAACAGTTTTGATTAGCTAGTTGTGGAATTGAAGTACTGAACAAGAGTTATCAGAAGGTTTAAAAGATTATACCGTTTCACAGCGCAATCTAGGAATTTTCAGAAGTTTTCCGGCGACTGTTGATTATCCGATATCGTCGCCTGGAACTGATTCAGATTGAAGGGTTTCAGTTAGTAAAAGCCTAACAACTGATAGAAGTAGAAGAATTGAGAAACTTACCGTTTTGATGAAAGACACGGTTTTCCGGCGAAAGTCCGGCGAGTTCAAAAGATTTTCCGACGAACTGAAAATAGAGCAAAAGTGAAATTGAGAGTTCTGTGAATGTTATTGAGTCGCAATATGATGCTATTGATGGAGTAATTCAGAAAGTGAATGTTTTCGGTTATAAAAACCGAACATCACATGAATTTAAGTTCATTCAAGACTGAATTGATTAAGAATGTCTGTTTATCGGTTATTTTCAGAAATCCGCGATCACTCAAACGTCTTGGACGGTTGGAAGCCGATATCGGTTTCAGTTTGACGCAACCAGGTTGATTCACGGTTGAACTTATGTTTTAATTGATTCCTAGAATTCACAAATACATCAAGTGGCGGAGTGGTAGGATGTGCGCGAGTTAAGACTTTGAGGATTTTACCCGGCTGACCCGGGTTCGAAACTCGGCAGCCGGTTTCTTTTTTTTATTTATTTTATTTTCACTTTTTATCAAATATAGTTTATAAATTCTAAATTGTTTATTAATTATGTATCGTTTAAAATTAAAATAAGTCATAAATACGCAACGAAATTTTTATAACTTGATATCCGATTACAAACGAAGCGGGTTTGGAAAACCCGTTTTTCGACGGATGTTACAGTATCTCCTACTTTTAGAAGTTTCGTCCCGAAATTTAAGTAGTAGTGGTAACAGGAAAAAGTTGTGGGTATTTCTCGCGCATTGAGTCTTCACGTTCCCAAGTAAACTCAGGTCCTCGTTTTGACTCCCAGCGTACCCTGACGATTGGAATACGGCTTCGTCTTAAACCTTTCTCTCCGAAGTCCATAATTTCTACTGGTCTTTCAATGAAATTCATAGATTCATCGACTGAAATATCTTCCAGGGGAATATGGAGGTTTTCATCGGCGAGGCACTTCTTCAAGTTTGATACGTGGAATGTGGGATGAATTCTGTTGAGTTTCTTCTGGTAGATCAAGCTTTTATGCTACAGGTCCTACTCTTTCGAGTATCTTGAAAGCTCCTACGTAACGTGGTGCTAGCTTGCCCTTCTGGCCAAAACGAACTACTCCCTTCCACGGTGATACTTTTAAAAGTACATGATCATCAATGTTAAACTCCAAAGGCTTTCGTCGTTTATCTGCATAACTCTTTTGACGACTTTGAGCCGCTAGAAGATTGTTTCGAATTTGATGGATCTTGTCTGTGGTTTCTTGAATCAATTCTGGACCGGTGATTTGAGCTTCCCCAATTTCGTGCCAACATACTGGAGATCGGCACTTACGACCATATAAGGCTTCGAAAGGTGCCATGCCGATACTTGAATGATAGCTGTTGTTGTACAAAAACTCAACTAATGGTAGATGAGCGTCCCAATTTCCCTTGAAGTCTATGTCACATGCTCGAAGCATATCTTCAAGAGTTTGAATGGTGCGTTCAGATTGTCCATCAGTTTGAGGATGATAAGCGGTACTGAGGTCTAATCGTGTACCCAAAGCGGCTTGTACGACTTGCCATGTTCGTGAAGTGAAACGACCATCACGATCTGAAATAATGCTTAACGGTACACCATGACGGCTTCCGATTTCGCTGATGTAGATACGAGCTAACTTCTCGTTCTTGAAATCTTCGCGGATCAGAATAAAGTGAGCTGATTTTGTAAGACGATCAATGATTACCCATATAGTGTCATACCCACTAGAAGTGTGAGGTAACCCGGTAATGAAGTCCATGGTTATATTTTCCCACTTCCATACAAGTATTTCAGGTTGGACCAGAAGTCCTGAGGGTCTTTGACATTCAGCTTTTACTTTGGAACATGTAAAGCACTTGGAAACACAAACAGCAATATCCTTTTTCATTCTAGGCCACCAGTAGGTGTATCGAAAGTCTTGATACATCTTGTCGGCTCCTGGGTGTATAGAATATCGTGTTTTGTGTGCCTCATTCTTAAGGAATTCACGGAGGTTGTTGTGGTCAGGAATCCATATGCGATCTAGATAGTACAGAATACCGTCGGATTTAGTTTCAATTTTAAGTTTCAGCTCCACAGGACAGCTCCTTTCGTACGTCGTCTTCCGTTACTGAAACATGTTGGGCTTCTCGAATTTGATCTTTGATGTCGGTTATGATTTTCTGCATAATAGTTTTGAGGGAATTGATATGTTTGACATGATAAGGTATGTATCATAAAACAAAAACTTCAACCATGACGATATTTAAACCTACATGGAACTTCTCATAACCTCCTGGTAATGCTTTTGATCCTTTGCCAAGAATACTTATATATAGGAAGTACCAACGGCGTATCCACCATATTCTTGTCAAATTTTCATTGGCTTTATCAGTAAATCATGATCAGTTCTATGTGACTCTAAAACATAAACAAACACAACAACCAAAGCTTGAGTCTCAATTCTGAAATGATACATGACTGAATGATGACAGTACCTCTCTCATTTGTTATGATGAAGGGGTCAGTTTATGTAAAAGTGTGACACAACCCAACTTCGTTAAATGATGAGATTGAGATACGTCGAGATGTATGGTGATATGAATGTTAAATCAATGAGTATAAAACAAAACTGTAATATCAATTCGCATTAAAATTCTTGTATACATAAATTCCCAATTTTACAACTGAAATACGGAAAGATTGAGATAACATAAAGAAAACATTAAAACTAGACGATCGGAGTTGAGTCTTGATTCTTGGTGAGGAAAACTAGTTGGGTGATTCGTTTGAGCCGTTATTATTTTCAACATGATTGGCGTTGATGTTGTAAGCTCTTCCTCTTGCAGGTGGTGGAGCTTGGTTAGCTTGATTCACCGGGTTTGCTTGAGCTTGGGTATGAATGATGTTCACTAAGCGTGGACAAGTGTTTCTAAAGTGGTTTGGGTCTCCACAGTTGTAACAAGCCCGCACAGGTTGTATCATGGGATAGTTGGGTTGGTAGTAGGATTGGGCTACATGTTGGGCAGGTGGTAGTAGTAAAGGTTGTTGGGCTTGACCCACTATCTGATGGTGGGCTTGGGTTGAGGGCTGATGGCGGTTCGTTCGCTGAGGTATGCGACAGGTTTGAATGGTGTGACCTGCGCGACCACAGCCGGTACAATGTTGGCAGGGATGATCAGGAAAGTGATGGTATTGGCAACGGTTGCATTTTGGGTATGGGCCGGAGTATGGCCTTTTATGTGGTGCAGGTGAGGGGGCAACTTGAGTGATGGGTGCAGCAGGGATAGGGAAATTTGTTTGTGTGACAGCAAAGTTTCTGGTGTTTCGATTCCTTTTACCAGTAAACTTCAAAGAGGAACCAGAATGGTTTGAAGTTTGAGCCTCAATGGGGGCTTTCTTTTTCTCCTCTTTGAATTTACCGTTTCGAATGCGATTTTCGGTGAGTTCGGTAGCTAGTTCCATCGCGGCTTCAAGTGTCGCAGGCGAAGTGCTTAGAACTGAGTCTTGAATTTTCGAGGGGAGGCCTCGAATATAGTGTTAAACCAAGCGGTACACTGGGGTGAACAAGTTGGGGATCATTTGATTCAACTCTAGAAACCTTTTGTTGTAGGAAGTATGATCTCCTTCCTTTTGTTTTAACGAGTGGAATTCATCTTCCAACTTCTTGATTTCGCTTCTTGGACAGAAGCGTCTTGTCATTATTTCCCTTAACTCTTCCCATGTTAAGGCCATAGCATCTTCGACTCCTCTCTTACCCTTCTCTGTGTTCCACCAGGTCAGGGCTACTCCAAATAGTCTCCCGGTTGAGAAACGTACCTTGCGATCCTCGGGACAATCGCAATTGAGGAAGGTGTTTTCCATTTCCTCAAACCAGTGGAGGAGAGCAGTGACACCTTCTGTCCCTTCGAATTTCGGGGGATCACAAGACTTGAAGTATTTGTAAGAGCACTTTTTGGAGGGAGGGTTGTCGACGTTCTGGTCCTCTTGATGGGGAGGATTGTTGGGACTTGCGACGAGAGCTTGTTGGACTTGAATTACGATGTCAGGAAGCACCGCGGCCATTTGTTTTGCGATTTGAGTGGCCAAGCGTTCGTTTGACCTTCCTGACCTTCTACCTCCACGTAGTTGCCTAGTCGACATCTACAGGAACGTACATAGGAAGATTGTGAGTTCAAGAAGTTTTTTTTAGGTGTCATGTGTCGTTAAAAATAATAAAAATAACATAAACATCAATAATGCAACTACATCCATAGGATGTCTTGGGTTTGCTCATGTTGGGCCTCAAATGTCCCCCATACCTTCACCTGTATAGTCATGTGGGCCCCCATGACTATTGGCTTAGTAGGATTCACATTAGTATTGGCGGTTTAACACTCGCATCACCCGAATGAAAACCATGAAATATGTTTACGAGATGTATGGTCGGAAGGTGTCCAGGTGTAGACACAATGACAACTCAAAGTGGGGTTAGCTCACACGACGTTTGGTATAGCATGCTTTGGCCTAATAGGTCCTTCGTACTCTCATCGTTAGTCCCCAGGTAGGCAAACTGGTCCTTTATTTTGGATTTATACGAATGCCAAGCCTAGACAGGACGTTCCGACTACCGGTACTTGTACCCTTCCAGTTACTACATGCCCGTCATGAGAACTCACTTTGATGTGATTTGAAAATACAAAAATCATTGCAAAAAAAAATCATGGAAATGATGTGGTGTGTGCTCTCATGGATATGATATGTTATGAGAATATGATTCATGATAGGCATTATATAATAATATGTACTTATGAACATGCTTGCATAACATTGAATGTAACATTAAACATAAAACATATAAACATCATGAATTTTGCATGTAACATACAAAAATTTTTAAAAATTCTAATCAACTATAGTATAGGCTCTAAGGGTCTAATAACCTATCCTATATCCCTATAGTCATGGCTCTGATACCAATCTGTTACACCCCGACCCGCAGCGGAATAAGAGTCGGGGCATAATTGGGTTATCACCAAAGCTCATGATATTTACTAACATGTTTTATATTTATTAAATTCAAAATTACATCCTCAATATTCCAAACATGTTCATACAATTACAAAGAAATATAATCAACTAAACAATCCAAAGTCTAAACCGGTTATTCTTCTAAGCCATCCTATATGTTTCTTGCTGCAGCTGAATCACCTGTATCATGTGTAAAAATGGGGGGTTTTGGGTCAACATAAGTTGGCGAGTGAACCTTGTTAGAAAACATTTATTATTGATTTCTTATTATATTTATTATGGAAAATTGTGCAATAATCATATGTGAGCAAACGTGAATAATCATACAATAACAATAACAATAACAAACAATAACATACAACAACAAACCAACTTGCATGAATATATAACATGAATGATACTGTATATGTTGGCAACGTCACGTTCACGCTCATAGGTAATGGGGAACGGACGGCCTATGATAAATGTCTGTGCGATCAAGGCTCAATCAAACGGAGCCGATCGTATGTTGGCAACGCCTCGTTCACGCTCATATGTAATGGGGAACAGCTCAACGCTCATATGTAATGGGGAGCGGCGGCCTATGATAATGTATGTACTGAAAATGATAAATTTAATCTAAACATTAACCACACAAACAGTTGATACATATTGAATACACATTTGATCATGAATATGATGGATGCACAATAGTTTAAATGTAATAAATAATAAGACACATGATACACCCCAAAAACGTGATTAAAACGTGGAATTTGTAGAGATTCACTCACATTGGGTGCGTTCGGTTGAGGATGATGAATGCGCACGAGTTTAGAGGGTTGATCGACGAGGATTAACTAACCTAAATAATAACGAAAGGTATGGTAAATGAGTGGATTTTATTAATAATTTTAATAGGATTTTTAGATATATTTTTGTGAGTTTAAGGCTATTTTCTAACTTTAAAATCATTATTTTTAAGTATTTTTAATTGATTTTTGAGTTAAACAAATAAATAAAAACATAAAAAAATGTTGACTTTTTTAACTTTGACCGTTGACCATGACTGTTGACTTGTTGACCGGTTCGGTCGTTTATATTGTTGCACTGAGTGAGGTTCGAACTTGTGACCTCCCGTACGCGTGCACGCAGCTCTACCAACTGAGCTACGTGTCTAACCCGAAATATTTCTGTTTTTAATTATATTTATATACTATTTTAATTTATTCAAAATTCATTTATTTTTAAAAAGGATTTTAATCATCGAACCGGCGTGCGTAACAGGTCTCGAACCCGGGACCTGTGGTTTAGTGTTGCACACAGTCCACCGCTGGACTGTGTGTCTAACCTGGTTAATATACTGATTTTTATTATACTTAACATCTTCAGTGAGTTAACCCGGTTCGGTTCTTAAAAAAAACATTTTTATTTCCGAGAATAGGGTCGTGATAGGGATCGAACTCGAGACGTATGTTTATTGTTTGCACACAGTCCACCGCTGGACTGTGTGTCTAACCCGTTTATTATACTGATTTTAGTTAATCTTATAATCATAATCGACTTCGTCTTCTTCGCTCAAGAACACAGACAACGATTAATCAACTGTTTCTTGTTTAATTCGATTGACAAACATTTAATTGATTAAAATGAAATGGACAGGGAAGATTTTGGGAGTAAACATACCGGAAAAATGATCTTTCTCAAAACTCCGGCGAAGTCGTCGGCTCTGTTTTTATGAACTTCGTCTGAGCGGACCAATTAACAGTTTTGATTAGCTAGTTGTGGAATTGAAGTACTGAACAAGAGTTATCAGAAGGTTTAAAAGATTATACCGTTTCACAGCGCAATCTAGGAATTTTCAGAAGTTTTCCGGCGAGTGTTGATTATCCGATATCGTCGCCTGGAACTGATTCTGATTGAAGGGTTTGAGTTAGTAAAAGCCTAACAACTGATAGAAGATAGAAGAATTGAGAAACTTACCGTTTTGATGAAAGACACGGTTTTCCGGCGAAAGTCCGGCGAGTTCAAAAAGCGTTTCCGACGAACTGAAAATAGAGCAAAAGTGAAATTGAGAGTTCTGTGAATGTTATTGAGTCGCAAGATGATGCTATTGATGGAGTAATTCAGAAAGTGAATGTTTTCGGTTATAAAAACCGAACATCACACGAATTTATCAAGACTGAATTGATTAAGAATGTAAGTTTATCGGTTATTTTCAGAAATCCGCGATCACTCAAACGTCTTGGACGGTTGGAAGCCGATATCGGTTTCAGTTTGACGCAACCAGGTTGATTCACGGTTGAACTTATGTTTTAATTGATTCCTAGAATTCACAAAGACATCAAGTGGCGGAGTGGTAGGATGTGCGCGAGTTAAGACTTCGAGGATTTTACCCGGCTGACCCGGGTTTGAAACCCGGCAGCCGGTTTCTTTTTTTTATTTATTTTATTTTCACTTTTTATCAAATTTAGTTTATAAATTCTAAATTGTTTATTAATTATGTATCGTTTAAAATTAAAATAAGTCATAAATACGCAACGAAATTTTTATAACTTGATATCCGATTACAAACGAAGCGGGTTTGAAAAACTCGTTTTTCGACGGATGTTACAAATGGTGCTTGTAGAAACCAATATTCCTAAGGATATAAGCAAGTACTAATAGAATTCCTGAAGACCAGAATATCCAAATTCTCTTGGAAGCATGAGGATATGACACGTACTTCTAAGGATACCATTACACATAAACTTGGTAAAAATAACTCTTACGGTTAGGTCCTGTTTTATATGGTTGGTTTTAAGTAGAAACTGTAAAGTGAACTGTTCACTACGGTTTGAAATTTTTTTAACTGACCAACCAAAAGTTAAAGAAAAAAATTGACCGTGAAACCAAATAGATGACCGGTTTAGATGGTTTCATAGTTTGAAACCGAACCATGAACACCCCCAAATAACAAACTAAATAGGCCGTCGCACTAGCATTGTATTTCATCATTGTTGATACATATGTCTAGTGTCACGTCTAAGTTTTGAGTCTGTTTAGATTATAGGGCAGTGTAATAGGGTTCGTTTGTGTGTGAGTTTATATTGTAGAAGTGCTCATACACACGCAGGAGTCCTGCTTGCGTAGGAGACACATAGCGCATGATTGTCTTGCGTGGCCTATATATATGAGGTAGTGGGCGCAAGACTTCACAACTTGGGATTCGGACTTGGAGAACTTTTGTCATATTTTACATGTTCTGCTGTTATGCTGCCAAAACGAATGCAAAGTGAATATATTATGAAATCCTTTGTGTTCTTATACGTTTTCCACACTTTTCATTGTTACATAGATATCATTACATGTTAATCAAGACTTTTGGCCAATACAAAACGATCCTACAATCATTTTCAAAGTTTTATTTTAGGAAGTTCCAATTTCATAATACTTCATTTATCTAAACAAGATTTTTTTTATTTGAACGGCAAGCATGATTGTTAAATTAACAAATAGAAAAGCAAATTAACTCTATCCGTTTATATCTCTCGTAAAATTTATAAATTAGTAATCGATTACGTTATGTGTCACAATTATTATGTAAACCCAATATTTTTTTGTTATTATTTCTTAATTTAAAAAATTATTTAAAAAAAACGATAGAAACTAAAACAAAATATATTAAAATGTTAGTTGGTATTAAATTTATTAGTTAAAAATAGAGGTAAGCTAAAAGTATTTAATATTTATTTACTCAATTAACATGTGTTATAGTGAGTTTCTAAAATAACAAATAAAAATATACTAAAAATAATAAAACAATCCACTTCTTTCACTTCTAACTTAGGTACCCTTATCTTGCATTATTTGATGTCACACAAACCATTATTTTAGGCCATCCACTCGATCTCTTCATATCCGAGCCTCCAATTGCCCCTTCCTTTTTCAATCTAATGACATTCATGGTCTACATCAAGCATCCTCAACTCCTCTTATTTGGCTAAGTTCTGATCCGGCAACTTGTTTCCCTCTTTTTTCAAATTGCTCTCGAGCTGCTTATATGATTGTTCCTCACTGAATTGGTATCGAGTCGAATGATCAAGCCAGGTCGCCACACATGTATTGGGCCACTGTTCTTCGACCATGAACATCGCTTTTAAGACAGGTTGCGACTCAGATGTTTGAAAAAAAAAGTTACCTCCATGATCGAAATGCACAACTCCACTCCAATCACTTTATATATTTGATTGATTGTCACAGGATTTAACTACAACATATCACACAGATCACGTTGTATTCTATCTTCTCTGGCTCGATTGTTAGTTAACTTGATCGGCTCTTAACTACGAATGAACCTCACATGTTCTCGACTTCTGGATTGGATGTCACACACTATATGATTATTCGTTTGTCCATAGTCGATTGTTATCTTTGTTCGATTCTTCTTTGGGTCAGGTCTTCTTTCAGTCTCTTCCCTCAGGTCTCTCGATCTTCAGCTCTAATACCATTGGATCGAGCTACTCTCATAAACAACCGGTTTTGGGTCAACTCCCAACTATTATTAGTAAAAATGGCACATACAACTCAATTACAAATCCCTTATTTATATTATACATAACTTGTTTCCTACTAACTCTAACTCTTAGTATGCGACAATAAACAACTTGATTAACATAAAATTAAAGACTCTAATTCTTTTTACTAACTAAATCAAACCATTTTGGTTTAGGTAACCATTTTGGTTTTACTATAGTCTTTACATTATTTGAGTTCATGAAGGTGTCGAAGGTCAATTAAAATTAGCAACAGCAATAGCTGCATTAGTTTAGGTAACCATTTTGGGCAACTATTAATAATTAGTTGACCCAATTAGGCAAAATCGCTTGAATATTAGCATATTATCAACCTTATTATCTATATTACTATATAAAATATAAAGCATTCATGTGTACAAAATAGTAAATTTCTTCATATTTTAAGATGGGATATCAAGGATTAAGTTAAAATGCTTAACTTTTTGCCATTTTATTCAATTCATACTCCTATTTCCTTGATCAATAGCATTTATGTCTAATAAATCTATATTATATATTAGATTATTTATAAAAAATAAAAAATAAGTTTATAGTTAATAAACTCATTACATTCATAAAAACATATATTCAAAATTAAAAGCCTTATGACATACGATAATTAAGGTCATTATATTTTTTTAATATATCTGTATTTAGTATAAATATCCTTTAAATTAAAATGCCTTTTAATCATTAGTTTATTATTATTTATACTAAAACTATCATTATTTTTTATTATTATTAACATCTGCAATTTAATTATTTATACATTATTATAATAACTTTATTAATATAACACCACATTAATATCATACCCTAACTTGCAATTGAATGGTAAAGGGCATGTTTATTGACCAAAGCTTATGTCACTATTTAAAGTTTCATAAATAAACATGTCATAATTAAAATGTTACACATTTCATATAAGATTAAATATTCAAATAAATACTAAGGCTAAGCTCCTATGTCATTCTTATCCAGTACAATATTCAATGTCTTCAATTCTCTACGCTTCTATCATATGTAAACAATATTTTTGGGTCAGCTACAATTAGCTGGTGAGTAAACCTTGGTTAAGTAAAAATAAGTTTACGATTTTAAAAATTTAGAAGTAAAAGTAATATGCTTTACCTTTTAAGTTTCAAATATTAATTCAAAAATTAAACGTGCAAAAGATCATGTGGAAGTAATGCAATAGGTAATATGAGCATAGAATGATGACTGAATAATGACTAAGACCAAAACCGACACCAAAACCAAAACCTAAACAAACTGCTTGCGTCCAATACCAAAAAGGCTATGACGGTGGCGATACCAACATCTCATAGTTAGGAGGTAAGGTCAGCCCAAAACTACAATGGCGTGCTCTGGCAGTAGTGTAAATTTTGGAAAAATTTGACGTTTTTTCGATTTCGTTACCCCTTTCTTTTAAAACGTTACCCCTGTGAAAGTTTTCTAGATCCGCCACCTAATACCATCTCCAAGTCATGAGAAAAGGTAAGCGGTGGATCCGCTCAATAAATGACTCATTGACTATAAGGCTAAAGGGTGTGGTCATGACCCTTACGACCACTATGTCTTCAATTTTCTTCACCTCTATCATGTGTAAAACAATATTTTTAGGCCAGCTACAATAAGTTGGTAAGTAAACCTTGATTAAATAAAAATAAGTTTGCCATTATAAATTTAAAAGTAAAAGTAATATGTTTTACCCTTTTAGTTTCAAATATTAATTCAAAATTAAATATGCAAAAAATCACATGGAAGTAATGCAACTAGCATATAGATGATGGACATATTTTTAAATGGTGTCTAAAAAAATATTTCTTTTTCAATTTCGAACAATATTTTTTAATACATGTCTGCATTGTATCAAAATATTACTACAATCGATGTCGATATGGCATGTAACAATTTTTATCTTTTCGATATACGGAGCACTTTTGTGGTAACATGAAATGCTTTAATCAATAAATGTAATATACATGTTTCTCTTTACATCTCGTTAGATGAAATATTTAGTTACCACTTAAAGAAATAATAACACTCATCATTAGTCGAAGTATTATATGACTTTGTGCACATTGTTGTTTGTAAATATTTAGTTTCATATTAAATGATACAAGATATAAGCTAAATATACACGCAGTTAATCATGAATAATGAATTGAAGAATGGACAAGATAAGAAAAAAATAAATGATAACAAAGTATTTTGGAAAAAAAAAAAGTGTTTTGTAAGGTGGTTAATCTTATATATGCATGGCGATCGTTCCTTGGCCTGTATCAGTGATCCATCAAAGTAGAAGTTAACGGTGGCGGTGGAGAACCAACAACATGGCGACCAGCTACCTTCCTGGAACCGACACACGAGCCACCACCGTTGCCTGTGTTACTGCATGGATTTCCAGGGGGTCGTACTGGGCCACGCTGTAGAGATGATAACAAGAGATGTTCTCTCTTTATAAAGGTTTCTTCAAATTCTCCTCCAAGAAGTCTACAGGCTCCATTATGTTGGAAATTTAAGAATATAAGAACAAACAATGTTATTATGGCTATATTTTTGGTTTCTGGTCTCATGTTTCTTGTGTGGATTAATATGCAAAGAATGAATAAAGAAATTTAGTGAAGGGACAAAAGGTAAAAGTGTTAAGTGTTTGATGAATTGTTTGGATGATAAAGAAAGGGTTATTTATAGGTAAGCCACATTGGTTGACTTTGAATATTTATGATCTTTTACTAGGGATTGTAAATTGAATAGGTCGTGTATGAATGATAGAAAAATCCATTTAAATAAATAATGGGTTTAAAAGGGACATATATTTACGCAGAAAAAAATCCCAAGCTAAATTTATGTTTCTTCATTTATAGAAAAATTAATAATCACAATGGGTTGAAAGGGGGAAAATTAAATGTTAACCAAAACTAAAGTTATAAAAAATAATCCACTAAGTACTTATTTTTAACACCATCTAGTAAATTAATCAAGTTAATTAATATGAGTTTACATTAATTGGTCAAAATCCACTAATATTTGCATTTCCAGTCTTGATATTTGATCTTGGACCAATAACTTGGTATGCGTAACATGAAACAATGTTCCGAAATGTATAAAGAATTTATATTTTCAAAACCATAAAAGAAAATCTTTTTTACAGAAATATTATAGAGTTAGGTTTCGGTTCAAATAAGTCTTAACATACAAATTATCTTAACGTGAGAAGTGAAGAAAAGGTTTTTTTTGTTTAAAATATGTTTCTCATCTTACTAGACACGTATATCTAAAAAAAATTTTGATTTTACACACGTAAATTATAATCACTCTACAGAAATTAAGTAATTACTCTACTATTGTAGACATGTATTTTAGTATAATAATCTAAAAAAAATCTTAATGCATAAACAAGTGCGGAATCCAAGTTTATAGACAACCGAAGCAGGAATACGATCAATAACAATACGATATCACTTTAAAAGTTTCTTATGTTGATTTCAGCAAAGTAACAGTACATGAATACACAATAGTATGCTCCCACTCTCTAAAAAGGTGCTACCTACATGTGAAACATTAACTTGTTGTATTTATACTGAAAACAGTGGGTCTACAACGAGAGTTAATCAGCCAACAATGAAGGTCGCCAATCTCAGGCAAAGGTCCACCTTCGCAGTTCATGATCCAGCGAAGGTAGACAAGGTAACCGAAGGTCTACCTTCGCTCTTTAAGCTAGACGAAGGTACACCTTCATCCAGACAAAGGTTACACTTGACCTTCAGCTATTTACTTTCGTTGATCACTTACACTTAACATAATTCAACAGATTGTTGTACAAGTCAAGGCAGGAGGATGTCTTTACTTGATCAACTTGCATCAAAACAAACATAAAACGTAAATTAAGACCGTTCTATTACAAAACGTTAAAGATTACAAGGTACAGACATAAATAGTATTTGTTTTGATTACAAAACGTTCTTTTAAATAACTCAAAGTTTATATTCTTTTTGCTATAGTGCATACCATGAATAGTATTTGTTTTGGTAGTGCATATCTTAGTCAAAAATCCTGGCCACCATTAGCGTAAATTTGGTGTAGCTTACTTTTGTTGGATATAGATCTCTAGAATATCTTGCTTTATGCTAAATAGACATTTTTATTGGCGCAGGTTGCATATCATCCGACAAGCAAGGCCAATGGAAGTTGCTACAACAAATAAATATCTTACGGATTTTGGTAAAAAAGAAAAATAAAAAACGCTTTCTATACACATCACTGAAATAGCAGTTGGATGAAAATTTCAGTGCCATATCTAGACGCATCAAGTCATTTTCTTCTGAGCATGTCAAGCACATATGATTTCAATCATCAAGGTTAGATTTTTACTTTTGACATCATGTTTCACATCCATTAAAAGTTTAAACTATGTGTCCTTGTATGTCCTTAGCAGTGAGCACCAATAGTTGCATGAAAGGTAATCCCTTAGAAGTTGGGTTTTGGTTATCTTATTAATTAGGGGTCTATTCGTAAATCCTTAAAGCAACTTGTTAATTGATGATCGCAACTTCAACAATTTAGTCACATCCAAACACTTCCTCACGCAACTCATTCTGTTTCAAGTAATTAACGGATTATGATTATTTCGTGTTACCTCTAAAACTCAATGCCAAACACCCTTAAAACGATTTACAGACAAGCAACTTTCAGGCTACTTGTTAAACAATTCTAACGTCTTGGATTGTTAATTTGACATGTGCGGATGTGCTTTTTACACTCCCCACATCGCCAAACCTTCCTATACACACGAATAAACACAATATTTCAGTTTTGTTTATATAGCAATACATATACATTTGAAGTAATTTGTTGTTAATTAACAGTTTCAATAACACTTTTTGTTTGTATAGCATTGCAAGTACATTTTAAGTAATATGTTGTTAATTAACAGTTTCAATAACACTTTGGTGCCTTATTGTTAGTTATTTATCACTGGGGCATTCAACATGCCTACTGGTCCACTCCGGTAGGAATTGCTACTAAGGGCAAGGTATGTAGAATTTTTTACATATATTATCTTTATTTTGACCGTAGTTATTATTTTGTGACTTTTTATTTGCATTATCTGATCACATAGTTTTTAATCCTTACTCTACATGGTGTTATTTTTTATAATGGAGCAATGGCTAGGCCTCTTCAATAATCCATGTGCAATTTTGCTATTGGCTGAGAGATTATTGATGTAGGGTTTGGTTTGTTTGGGGACATATGAGACATTCACGCTAGGTGCACTAGATGGTTAAAACTTACATTTTGACTTTAATACACTAAACCCTTTTAGTAAACGGGTCAAACTCATCTTTTTTAGCAAGCAAGTCAAAATACCATTTCTGGTGAATAGGTAAAAGTGCCGTTATTAGTTAACGAGTCAAACTCATCATTTTTAGTAAATAAATCATTATATTTTTAGGGTAAGTGAAGATGAAGATGTTTGGGTCATATAAATCACAAATATATATATATATATATATATATATATATATATATATATATATATTATTTTAACACGAAACGTCGTACGTTCAAAATTACATTTTTATTTGTACTTTACTTACCACATTGTAAACATCATACTAATAACTTAACAAACATAAACCTCATACTCTTAACAAATTACATAAAAAAATTATATAACATACCATAAGTTAATAAAATTAAATGTTGTCTTAATTATACACTTGCGTATTTTCCCTCATCATTTTCTGCCCACCAAAAGCCCTATGTGATTTGTCAAATATTTGTTAACACAAAGAGTTAGAAATCAAGTTTAGAATCATACCAGAAAAGGAAAATCATTATCATCCTTGTGTAATATTGCTTTGACTTCAAAAATCCCAATTTGGGAGTTCGAGAGGCCTAATTGGTGTTGGGATAGGGTCGCAGCACACTAACCTTCGGAAATTGTCGGATAGGTTTGGATTTTGTAGTATACCGTCATTTTATTCTCTGGCCCTCAAAACACCCAACCCATCTTCACATCTTTGTTTGTTACACTGTTAGCGTAACCCGTCCACATGACGGGTATTAAACTAATTCTCAAGGTGCACTGCATCAGTTTTTTTTTTTTTTTGGGAGGGGGGGTTATAATTATTGGTTAGGGATCTAGCTAACAGGATTGTTGTTATCAGGTTGCAGTTTCAACAGATAGAACAACAACATCACAAGTTCCAAATCTTCCGGCTCAACTGTCATGCCAAGTTTTAAATGCTACCTTACATGTATGCCCCTATAGACCATCAAATTATATACATTTTCACCTTTTATTATATGCTCTCTTTTAGTTCCTTTTGTTTATTTTGATGGGTTACTCAGGCGAATAAAGGTTGTTCACATTGGTGGAGAGGTGGTACCGGAAGTTCATTCTAGGTCAAGGTTGTTCATTCTAGTCTTCTGTTGGCTTGTACTTTATGGGGTTTAGTTTTGCTTCTTTCTGGGCTCCCATGTTGTTTTGGGTTGGAATGCATGCTTTGTCCTTTTTCAATCAAAAAGGAAAAGATACCGATCTACAACTATATATGATTTTTATATTGTTTTAGGGATTTATGTTCCTTCCCCGTGTTATCGAGTTCACAACAATGTACGGGTTCCTCACTTGTTATTATATATATAGAGAGATATTTCTTTGAAGCTGACACAATGTGCTATTTTTCTTTTGGAGGTAAGTACCTATTTAATCAATGTTATAAATTATGAATGTATAAATAAAAGAAATTAATTACTCATAAGAGCTAATTAAAATTCAACTAAGACTAGAAAAACTAGGTTTACTTTCTAGTTATTGTTAAAAAAATAGTGAAAGTTTTAAATAAAGAGATATTTTTAAAGATTACATAATTAAAAATGAGTCAGGGTATTGATTCCAATTCGTGAAATGAACATCAACTAAAATGAAGAAATCACATGCCTTCTGAAATGGTCTATTGTTTCCATGCAACACGCTAACCTAGATAAGAACAGGTTAGATTATTAATTATAAGTCTATACTACTTTATAATATTATATTATCTTGATAGTTGTAAATTGGATACTAGTTTACTCAGTTCTTTATAATTCCTCGTTAAGAAAATATAGAGGCTATTAATAAATTTTAACTAAAAGTCTTATTAACTTGTCCACCAATCTCAAAAGAATAAATATTATCTCTTTTTGGTATGTTTGGTAAAAGTAGCTGTTGTTAGTAGTTGTAAGCTGGTGGCTGGAGGCTAGAAGCTGTTGGCTGAAGGCTGGAAGCTGGTAGCTGTAGTTGTAGCTTTTTAGATATATTTAGGTGTTTGGAAGAGTGGTTGGAGCTTTTAATAAAATGTATAAAATGACCAAAATGGGCATTAAAAAGTTGGTACATTAGAAAGTTCATTATTTTTAGAGGTTAAAATAGTTATTTTTTTTTCCTAAAAGCTTGTAGCTCCTTCTAAACGCGACTAGTAGGAGCGTTTAACCAAAAGCTTCAAGCTCCTAACCTAAAAGTTTCTAGCTCCTTCAACCAAAAAAGCCTTTTTATTAAGTTGGAGCTTTTTCTTAAAAGCTTAAAGCTTGAAGCTCCTAAAAGCTTCTAAAAGATCCATATCAAACATACCCTTTATGAATCAACCAACGCGTTGGTCAAATTCGTATTAAGCCCAGATATCGATCAAAGCCAAGAATCTGTCAAAGTCAAAATTTTTTGTTGACTTATGGACAAGAACATAACATTTGTTGGCCAACATGGCATCGGTCTCAAGCAACTACCAATATTAATATGTACGTATGTATGAACTCATGCATGTACGTACGTATATATATACTGTTGTTATGAACTTTTGTCTCTGTTAAAAATTACCGAAACATTTGTTTCATATCATGATTCTTTTATAAAATAGCTTAACTTGATTCGATTTGTCATGTCTGTTAGTGTATATTAAATTTTAAACTTGCGGCTTACCTTAATTAATTTTTTACATATACTTTGGTTAAAATATTGCAGATAGTATAATTTAGTTGATGTTTAACAATGCTAATTTAGATGATGTTAAGGTTAAAGAAAATAGAACTTACATCATTTTTAAAGGCAAATTTATTAGAAAAAGAAGGAATATACGGAGCAGAAAATTACATACAAGATCTTAAAAATTCTAGAAATCAAAAGATAACAATAGGCCGGGGCCAATCTATATCGTCTATCTTCGACCTATTTTCACCCATAAAAACCCATATATCTTGATTTTGTTCACCGGGCTGTTAGATGAGGCAAATATCACTTTGTTTCTCAGTTTCCAAATGGCCCAGTACAATATTAGAATTAACGCATAAGGTGCATGTTTCTTGACTACCGACCTGGATACGAATTCATATACCTTGAGAAGATCTGAGAAGTTGAATCCATAAATATGCAGGATAGAACACCAACTCGAAATATGTTGCCGGACAACCGTGGAAACATAGCACCCAAATAACAGTTTTTCAGTGGCAACTTACATCATTTCATGTCAAAGCTTTAAGCGTACACAATAAGTCATTTGTTTATTCTTGTTATTACATTAACTTTCGTGACGTTGACCATCAATATGTTTTATTATTTTCAGAGCTGATTCACCTATTGATATGTAAAATATCATTTCAGAGATATTCATCAATTGGTATTTAAAATATCAAGTGGTAACGGGTTTGATGTATTTTACTAACATCCATGTCGCTGGAAAACCTTACTCAAATCAAGAAAAGATACATTCCTAAACATGTGAGAGGAACTTTTAGAATTCAAATCCAAAATCAAACACAGGATTTGTGTTTAATTTTAAATTTTAATATTAATCAGGATCAACTCTTTCTATTTATTATAAATTTAATATACTTACAATGACTCCTAACATAATCAGAATTCAAATCCAAAATCAAACACAGGATTTATGTTTGATTTTAATTTTTTATCTTAATCAGAATCAACTCTTTCTATTTATAATAAATTTAACATACTAAAATTAAATTAACATTTAAAATTAATTAAACTCAAACACAGGATTTATTTATTTTAATTTAACATACTTACAGTGACTCTTAATATATGAATTCATACCAACATAAACCATACTAATCCTACTAAAATAGTACTTCTCTTAATTATAATTTAATACTAACTCACATAATCATCTCTATATATTAAATCAAACTATTTAGATCTAAACATTTAAGTAATTAATACAGTATGTTAATGTGGGGCTAGCTCACTTGGTAGAGACTGTTGTCTACTACTAAAAACTGGGCAGTTGCGACCAAAATTTGCGATCGGCAAAAAACGGTCGCAAAATTAGCGACCGATTTGCGATAGAAATCAAAATGGTCTCAAAATTAGCGACCGACAAAGATTCAGTGGGTCTCAAATTTTGCAATAGCCTTTTTCCGTTCGTAAATCGGCCACAATATTTACTATTTAAAACTAAAGTGCAAATCCCGGTCGCAAATTCGGTCACAAAATTTGCAACCCTGTTTTTCGGTCGCAAAAAATATATGAATAATAAAATAAAATTAGAAATATAATCCGGTCGCAAATTTTACAACCGGCTTTTTCGGTCGCAAAAAATGTGAAAAATGAAATAACTAGATCATTTAAATGCGGATTGTAAATGAAATCATTTAAGGTTAGTAATGGTTAGTGATGATCGACTTTGACACATCAAGACTTGTATGACATACTATAACTTGTAGTGTTGTAAACGAACTAAACTTTCAACGAACCGTTCGTGAATCGTTCACGTTCGTTCATATAATAAACGAACGAACATGAACAAGAAATTTCGTTTAATTAGTTTAATGAATGAACATGAACATAGGCCTTGTTCGTTCAATTGTGTTTGTGAACGTTTGGTAACATGTTCATGGACATTCCTACATTTATGTTCATTTGCTTGTGTTGTTAATTAAACATTTTTGTACTTTATATATTTTATCTAAATTTTTGTATTCTTTAATTTTTATTTATTTCTGTACTTTTATTTTTTCCACCTTATTTATGCACATTTCCCTTTCTTTTCTGATTATTCACATAAAAATACTATTGATCTTCCTTTCATGATTAGGGCTTGAAGTTCTAGTGTTGTTCCCTCTACCATCTACCTTTAGGCTTCATCGCATCTGCCGAATTTGTTTCTGTTTGTTTGTGTTCGTGAACACGTTCATTTCCTTAATAAACAAACACGAATATAATATCTTATTCGGTAAGTGTTCATGAAGCGTTTGTAAACACTTTTATTTCCTTAACGAACGAACACGAACAGGGCTTTGTTCGTGTTCATTCGGTTCGTTTACAACCCTAATAACTCGTTACCGTTGAGCAAGACATGTATGGCCTAATATGCATCATTACATCAATCATAGTCGATCCTAGTAATAGACGATTAATCGGAGTCAATTATGTTGGATACGAGATGTCTAATAGATCGATTAGCTAAAGTTGACCATGGTACGATACGAAGAGTTACACTTTGGATAGCTAACAAGTAAATAATATTTAAGCGTTAATATTATGTTCACATCTACTTGGGAATAGGTATTGGTGTTGGTGAGTTAGATAATGTGTGTGGTAGTAGAAGGTTTGGGGTTAAATCTCCATGGTATACAAGTTTAGCCATTAAAAAATACGTTCACAATTTGCGGATGTTAATTATTTGGTGAAATTTTTAAAGAAAATGAATATTAATTTAATTGTTTATTAATTATTTAATAATTGATTAATAGATAATGGTGAAATTTTAATTAATTGTTAAATAATATAATTAATATTTATAAGGTAAATATAAGTGGATAAGAGTTTGTGTTTAACTATAACAGGTAAGACCTATGGAGGTGATATAAATACCTCTATTAACGATCAAAAGGTTTACGCCATAATATGTGAGACAAAGACATACACAACCACCACCCAAGACGCCGACCTCCACAATTCACCGGAGACCGCCACCGCCATAAGTTGTGTCAATGTTGTTTCATACGACCACTACCACTGTAATTTTGGTTGTAAATATCGGTCGCAAACTAGCAGTTGCAAATCGGCCGCAATAGTTGCGACACTAATTCCGGTTGTAAATATCGGCCGCAAATTTGCAACGGTCGTAAATTCGGTTGCAAAATATGAATTTATGGCTTCAATAGTACCGGTACAGATGTTCAGTTGATACTTACAATATATAAAATATACTCTATATTGCTACTAAAGTCATTCGAACGGTACATCGTTCGGTCGTCACAGTAACGAACAGTAAAATCAGTTATAAATGACCCTGAACAAAACTTCAATTAAAAGATACATAAAAATAAGAACAATGCAAATGGATATTCTGGATTTTATAAAATATAACACTATGTTGTTAGAATAACAAAAAGGTAATTTTGATAACATGTACGTTTTTAATTCAGTTAATTGTAGATAAAATATATACGTTGCGATGACATGCTCGAACTTTTGTGAAATTTCGTATCTTAAAATTATAATAAAATAACAAAGTATGTTTAAAATGAATTAATATAGTAAAGTAATAAAAAATAAATAAAAGCTAGAAAAGTTATCATAATATTTAAATTCATATTTTTCCCTCTTGCTTATCAGCCTAAACGCATTCTTCTGTCATTTGTTTTCTCTAGTGATATTGGATTATCAAACTCTTTGATATTCTGTCATCTCCATCTCTGTAAACATGCTCTTGTTATCTTTGAATAATACTATATAACTGTTCATATTTCACCTCCTAATCCGGACACAAATTGGGTATATCCGGGCTATTGAAACGTAGATAAAAATAAGAACAATGCAAATGGATATTCTGGATTTTATAAATATTATACTATGTTATTAGAATAACGAAAAGGGTAATTTTGATAACATGTACGTTTGTAATTTGGTTACTTGTAGATAAAAGATATACGTTGCAACGACATGCTCGAACTTTTATGAAATTTCGTATCTTAAAAATTATAATAAAATAACAAAATATGTTTAAAATGAACTAATATAGTAAAGTAATAAAAAAATAAATAAAAGCTAGAAAAGTTATCATAATATTTAACTTTATATTTTACCCTCTTGCTTATCAGCCTAAAAGCACTCTTCTGTCATTTTTTTCTTGTGATATTGGATTATCAAACTCTTTGATATTCTGTCATCTCCATCTCTGTAAACATGCTATTGTTATCTTTGAATAATACTATATAACTATTCAGATTTCACCTCCTAATCCGGACACAAACGGGGTGTATTCGGGTTATTGAAACGTAGATAAAAATAAGAACAATGCAAATGAATATTCAGGATTTTATAAAATATTATACTATGTTATTAGAATAACGAAAACGGTAATTTTGATAAAATATATGTTTGTAATTTGGTTACTTGTAGATAAAAGATATACGTTGCAACGACATGCTCGAACTTTTATGAAATTTCGTATCTTAAAAATTATAAAAAAATAAAAAAATATGTTTAAAATGAACTAATATATTAAAGTAATAAAAAAAATAAATAAAAGTAGAAAAGTTATCATAATATTTAAATTTATATTTTACCCTCTTGCTTATCAACCTAAAATCACTCTTCTGTCATTTTCCTTCTCTTGTGATATTGGATTATCAAACTCTCTGATATTTTGTCATCTCCATCCCTATAAACATGTTTTATTTATCTTTGAATAACACTATATAACTGTTCTTATTTCACCTCCTAATCCGGATGCAAACGAGCTATATCCGGAAGATTCAGTCCCTGGCTACTGCATATTAAGAACAAAATTTATTAATCCTAACGTGATAAGCGACATTATATCACGTATAGATTCGTATATGCGTCATTGTTTCAATCTTTCCCTCTTTCGATATTCTCAAGTATTCATTCGAATTCCCATGTTAACATAAAATGAAACATTCCAGATATTTGAAGAAGCCTAATATTAAGTGTTTGAATTTCGGGCTCAGGAGCAATACCTACAGTAGATCATTTACTTTGTATTCTAAATTTTGTTATTTTTTTGTAAGTAATGCATAAAAAATTTTATAGATAAATAAACATGTTAATATTTTTATTATAAATACATGACATTTAAGAATAAAATTAATAATTTCTAAGTAAATATATATATAACAAACATTAAAATGTGACTTTTTGGGTTAGTTGGTTCTATTTGGTTTTTTCGGTTTTCATAAAATGAGAACCGAAACCGAACTGTAAATTTCGGTTCCGTTTTTTTTTTCTTTTTGATTTTTTGTGTGGTTCGGTTTTGTTTTTTCGATTTTATGCACACTCAATGTCCACAAGTCCTAGTTAAATCACTAGGAGATGGTTCTGATTAGAGAAGTAACGACGGTAACGTTGTGCAGGATCCCGAAAGTTCGTGGGGGTGGTGTAGCTTAACTTGAATAGACCTTCTTGATTGTGTACCTTGTTCACTACTCAAAACACTTTTATATTTTTAAATCCACCAGAAAATGTCTCTAAGTAGATTAAAAGAGATATAGTAGATTAAGAAAGATTTATTTTGCAGACAAAAGGAACTAAGTGTCTTTATGCATGGATCCAAAGAGTTTATAAATCTCTATCCCATTATGATCGATCTCTTACGTCTATGTTAGAAGTCCCCTTCTCTTCTCATCAGTTCTTTTTTATATTTAGTATTTTTGTTCTAAAGTCTATTCATCTTTAAATACATTTAAAGTTATTTGATTTGAAAACAAAAAATCGGTTGAAATAGATTTAACCATAAAAATTCCGCCAACTGAAAGTATCCCATATGTGCCTTTCAGCTCCTTTTTACTTCACGCCATCGATAATAACCATTAAAATAGTTTAATTAACGGTCCAAACACACTTCGCTTACTTGTCACACGTATAGAATATGTTACATAAATATGTATAGTTACATAACTTAACGAACGCCAATGTAGGGCTAGCTCATTTGTTAGAGACATATGCCTCTTAGAAAAGAGGTCCAGGTTCAATCAAGAACATAGGTAAATAATTTAGAATTATTGATAAATAGAGTAGAAGCAAGCGTTGTCATTAAAAAAAGAGTTTAATGAACAATATTGTTTAATACAATAATGATCTAAACATGTACACGCAATAAATCATGAATAAAGAATTAAACAATGGAATAGGTCAAGAAAAACGGCAAGAAATTTATTGTTAGAAAAAACAAATCTTTTGAAATGTTGTTAATTATCTGCATGACCAATGTTCAATATTGGCCGTTATCAGCTGTCAATCGAAATAGGCGTTAATGGAGGCTGCGAAGCACCACATGATGGCGACCCGCTACCTTCTTGGAACCGACACATGGGTTACCACCGTTGCCTGTGTTACCGCATCCGTTCCCTGGGGTTGGAACTGGAGTATGTGGTAGAGATGGTAACAATAGATTTCCTGATCTCTTCATCCATGTTTCTTCAAATTCTCTTCCAAGAAGTCTATAGGCTCCATTCCCTTGGAAATTTAAGAATATTACAAGTACAAACAATGCAATAATGGCTAAGTTTTTTGTTTCTTGTCTCATGTTTCTTGTGCGGCTAAATATGAAAAAATATAGCAAAAATAATGAATAAAGACAGTTTGTGCAGATTAATGGTTAGAACAGGTGGGGTTTGATGAATATTTGGATGATGAGGAGAAGGTTATTTATAGGTGACTCCAACACTACATGGTTTGACCTTGACTATGAATATTCGTTATCTTGAATTAGCGACTTGGACAAGTCATATATCCGTGGGGTGGAATTTTCTGTTGTAAGTATTTAATAAGAAAAAAAGAAATTGTCCCACGGTCATAATAAACGGATCTAGTTCCATGTGTATTATATAAAACTCTCAAGCTAGAATATGAAAGAAAGTAAAATAATACGTTAGAAAGGATGAATACAAAAAATCTATATATAAAAAAATTAGTAAACTAAATAGGCTGCCGCACGTCGCATTGTATTTTATTCGTTTCAAAGTGTTATTATAATTACATGAAGTTACAATATAACAATATACTTTATAATTAATGCAAAACAATCCAACTCAATCCATCTAACCCGTAAAGAAATTAAATTAATAAATAAAGAAAAATTAATCAAAAATAATGCAAAACGATCTAACTCTTTCGCTTCTAAACCATAACACAACTTACCTAGTCTCTTTTCTTTTGAGATATCACTCAGTCACACAAACCATTATCTTTAGCCTGTCCACTCAACTTTTCACGCCAGGGCCTCTGATTGGCCCAACCCTTTACAACGTCTTGATAAATGACAATCTTGATATGGATGCTCCATTCGTCTTTTTCGGCTATGTTCTGACCGAGCAACTTGCTTCCCTTTTTTTTACTTGTTCTTCTTGAGTTTTTGTGCTTGCTCCATGCTAACTTCATTCGGTACTAAGCAGGATGATCAAACCACGTAGGTCTTGATTCATTGTTCTTCAACTATTAACATCTATTTTAACACAGTTTGTGATCACTAGACTGTGACGGATTCGATCACCACCTTGATCGAATTACGCAGCTCAAATCCAATCATTTCACACAGAATGATCGTTTTATTGATCAATTCTGTAAGAACTAATGGAAAACATAAAAAAAAGATGAATGCCTGACATGCGGGATAATCCAGGAACCGCGGAAGAGAGGAAAGTAGACGACATCTCGTTAGCTTAGTTGAGTTCCCGTGTAGCGTACAGTTTTGATGGGGTTTATATGTTCTAAAGAACACATTTTGTGAGAGAGATAAGATGAGGCGACTTTGAAGAGTTATGATGTTAATGCAATTGTCTAACCTTAATCTATATACACCCAAGGGGAATTAGGTAATAAGGGTCAAATAATTATCAATGAATCTAATAAGTGTTATTGATGAATATTTCGGCTAATATTTTGTACTGTAACTTATCATCCAGGATATTCGGCAGGTTATATATTCTGAAACTGAAACTGACCATGATTATCGTAGACTTAGTTGATTAAACTGACCATTCCACTAAGTGACTTGGACTCCAACGTTCGAAAAGGCATATGTTGGGGCATCCCCGGAATATCAGACTATTAGTTAGGTCTTTCTCTTATAAATCAAGGTTAAGTGATCGATTAGAACACTTACTGACTCTTTGCTCACACACTTGCAAACTCTAACGCTTTCTTTTTGTTGATCGCATAGCACATAACACACTTTAGCAATTATTGTACCATCGATTACATTGGTTCTCGAGTTGCACTTTTTACATTGATTCAATAATATTGGTTGTGGCAGACGACTTCGATAGTAATCTCCCGAGGTTTTTTGCCAGCGATCTACATTGATCAAGGGCTTTCCTCGTAATTCCTTTTGTTCTTAGTTACTACATTATTCAGTT
Source organism: Scalesia atractyloides (assembly GCA_947069175.1). Taxonomy (NCBI): domain Eukaryota; kingdom Viridiplantae; phylum Streptophyta; class Magnoliopsida; order Asterales; family Asteraceae; genus Scalesia; species Scalesia atractyloides. Next base: position 4,538,592 of record CAMTDV010000002.1, on the reverse strand, counting down.
TCAATTCCAATGTCCTGAGCCATATTTCGATATTCTAAGCAGTATTTTTGGCATTTTTAACAATATTTTCACAAACACTTCGCATCTTTGTCCAACAGATTAACAACGAGTTTTATAACATTTTTTTATAATCAAAGTCTAACACACTACCACACATAAAGAATTTGATCAATTACTTGCTTAGGTAATTTTTGATAAAAACAATTTGACGCCCACCGTGTGGCAAACAGTTCTATTGTTTTACAAAATTCTTGCTAAAATTCATGCTAAATCATTTTTTTCGAAACTCTTTTCAAAAATGGCTTTGCAATCAAAATCTACCTCATCTGCAATGCCTTCATTAACTTTTAGCCAAAATATGTCTTTTTCTTTGCCTCCATCATCTTAAACCTACCAGAAAAAGAAATATAGCCAAACACATAGAAATGCCTTCCCAGCTAAGTCGGTTCCAGATCCAGAATATCAGTTGATAATGGAAATCTAGACACTGAAGTCAAATTAAAAGAAGCCAGTTGAAGATAGTTTCACTCCTCTACAACGTAGGGCTCTGAACTTCGGTTCGGTGGGATTCACAAAGAATCATTAAGGAGACTTCATTCCTATGCAGCCTCGGAATACCTCCGCTGGTTCCTCCTTGACGGCAAGAATATATACTATTAGGAGTTCAAGATTTTCTCCGGGATATGCTTCAGGATCCTTACCTCAGAACATACAATTTGGTATTATTTCAAGCATCAATGTTTCTAACCTTAATATTGTTGAGCCTATGCAGGATGCAGGTATAAGCCCGTTCATGGCTAAGGAATTACAGAATTGAAGGATATGATATCAAGTGTACCCGGTGTAGTTCAACCTATACCGAAAGTATCCTCGACCAATCATAGGGTATCCAGGTTTGCTCCACCAATCTGTGATGCTAAAATCTCGAAGAGATGTCAGAACCCTAATTTGAAGTTGTATGATGGCCCCACGGATCCTGAGAAGCATGTAGCACAATATCGGGAAAGAATGGAGATCAACCATATTCCCTTAGATTTAAAGGAAGCTTTCCTATACAAGGGCTTTGGATCTACCTTTATAGAATCTACTCTAAAATGCCTCCTAAGTGTCCCTCTGTATTCAATTACTTCTTATGCAGATTTAGTTAACATGTTTAATAATCAGTTTTCATATAGTAGAACTTTTGAAAAGTTAATTAGTTATTTGTACAGGGTCACTCAAGGAGCTTGTACAGGGTCACTCAAGGAGCTGATGAATCCTTGAGAGATTAAGTTAGCAAACTCGGCCGGGAATCATTAGATATACCGAACCTAGATGTTGTTACGGTTGTACAAGCATTTAAAATGGGCTTACAAAAGGACTTTTTGTTTTATCAAGATCTTGTCATGCATCCTTAAAATAATCTTGATGAAGTTAGAAACAAGGCACTAAGGTTTATCAGGCTAGATGACGATAAGAATATTAAATAAAGGATAGATGCATCAGCTATCTATGATAGCCCCAAAAGAAATCAAAATCCTCTTTGAAATCCTATAGGTCTAAACCTTACGGGAGATCCAATAACAAAAGGGTCAATGCCGTTGAGGAAGAGGATGAAGAGGACTATCTTAAACTAACAAATTATTGTTTTAGTACAGATATTTCAGGTATGATGTATGACATGAAAGACTTGGGGGACAAAACAAGTTGGCCAAGAAAGAACAACAAAAGTTCTGCTTGGAAGGATAAGTCTAAATGGTATGCAAAGTATGGAGACTTCGGCCTTAACACTAAAGTTTGTATTGCCTTGAGGAAAGAAATTATTGTAACACCCCAAAAACGGATTTGATAGTTAAACCAAATTATCCGGGAATTAGCGGATAGGATACCGTTAGTGCTAAAAGTTAACCCATAAACATTAGGATTTAAATAAATAAACATAATGCAATATAAAAGTGAGTAAATGTCTTTAGAAAATAAATTTTATAAAAGGCTCAAGTTATCAGGACAAATTAAATCGGGTTGTAAACCTCCCCGAACTTACTAATTTAGCTATGGATGTTTAACCTAGTTAATAAGAACTAATATGGGTAGAAATAAGTAGGTCTTAACCTACTTACGATTAATAAAAACTATGAGGACTAAAGTTGCACATTTAGATAGTCAAAAGTATAAATGGAAAAAGAAAATAGAACACACACATAATATGTGTGTCGTGTATAGAGGGGGGGGGAGAAACCTCCCAAAAATCTTAAGAAAGGCCATAAATCAAAGAAGAATTCATCAATAAAACAATTCATGATCTCAAATTTGTGATCATCTAAGCTTACCAAGCATACGGTATGTTGTAAAAACTTGATTTGATTAATTTTATTTGAAGATAAACTTGAATTTGGTAACCTTTAGTTTAATGTTTTTGTTAGTATGATGAAACTGATAATGAAATTATCTATAGGATCACCATACTTGGTAGTATATATCAAATAGTTGAGTAATTTAGAGATTTAGGTATTTGCTTATACATGTCATAAAGTGGGTTTTGTGATATGACGAAATTGGTGTTGTTTTGATGTTCATGATCACCATACATGCTTGTATGTGTGAGTTACTTGAATATATTAAGAGTTTGATTTAAGTGTTCATGCATGCCATGAAATGAGTTTTTGACATGAAGATGAACTTATGATTAATTGGTAAAAAGGATAAATTAGAGTATAATAGTTGAAAGTTCATGTTAACTTGATGTTAAGGAGTGGATAAACTTATTTAATTGAAAGAAACATGGTGATTTTGTATTGCCAAGTTAGCAAATATGATAGCCTAAAAATGATGCCTACCAAGTATATAATAAAATACCTAAATGATTTTTTTAACTTGTTAGTGCATATATATGTTAATTGGCCGTTTGACTTTTAAAAATCAATCTGACTTGTAAAAAGGATTGGATGAGATAAATTTTATAAAGGTCCATAAGTGGGATGGTCAAGGTATATGATGACTAATCTAACCATCTTGTTGGATATTGTATTATAATTTGAATCTTGACAAGCTAGGTGGGAGCATGGAGAAGAATGACTCAAGCGGGTCAAAGGCGCGAGAAAGCATGATCAGACGTAAGTTAAGAAAAATTTACACCTCTTATAATAGGATCACTATCTGAAATATGTGAAGTGGTTGGAAATAAACAATGACTTGTTAAAGTCGAGACCCGTGTAGAGCAAATGGGTAAGATTATGTTAGATAACACTTTGGTGATCAAATTAAAAAAAATAGAATAAGGACCCTAAGGTGTAAGCCAAAACGGGTCAAACGAGATAAAAAAATGATTTTTGGTGTAAGCACTTGCTGACGCGAATCAAAACGAGTCAAACGAGTAAAAATGAGTTTTTGGTGTAAACACTTGCTGACGAGAACCAAAACGAATTGATCGAGTAAAAATAAGTTTTTGGCGTAAACACTTGCTGACGCCAACCAAAATGGGTCAAAAGAGAAGAATGAATTTTTGGTGGAAACCAATGAAAAACTAGGTCCATATAGTGTAAACCATAACAGGTCAAATAAGTAAGATGGTAAGTATGCACCTTTGTGGCAATAAACAACACATGGTTAGTTGAATCGCTAAAAGAATAAGCTATGAACGGGTCAAATGGACAAACGAGTCAAATGTTGATTTTATCACCATTTGAATATGATATTTAATGCTTTGTTTGTTAAATCTCGTGCTTACAAGGAAGCATAATGTATGGGCATGCAATACCAAGAATTAGAAAGAAAGAATCACAAGGTATTGATACGGGTCAATGCTTTTACCCGCGCAAGGTATGTATAATGGGTCAAACTCTTGGTGAGGGCTTATGGTCCGACTCAAGTCGGTTGAGTCAAGGGTGGACACTAATTCACCTCAAGTGTGGTATATCTAGTATTTGGGTAAACGACCATTAGAGCCAAGTACATGTACGTGAAGAGAAAATATTAGGAAATGAGTTTAAAAACACTAAACGATTTGGAAACTATTATGATCTTAACAACATAATAAATCTAGATGGGAAAACGAGTTAAATGTGTCGCTAGTTTTCATTTAAAACTATAAAAACTTTCTGATTCGAAATAGGGCTAAAATTAACTAAAACACCATCGGATAATATTTCGGGCAAACTACCTCCAAGGTAATTTTAAAACTGAGTTCTTGATATAATCGGTCATTTTGGTAATATAAGAAAATAGGAGGCATGATCTCGAATGCACAATGCCTCCTAACGGGTCGGTTGGGTAATTAACTTCAAACCGAAAGAATGATTTAAAAGACTAAAGGATCCGGGTTACGGGTTTGAACCTTTAAAATTATTAAAAAAGATAACCCTTGATCAAAGAACACGGATGTATTGAGCTAAAGGGAATCAATCTCGTTTTTATATCCAAAATGTGGGTTTTCATCTGCAGCCGCCGTAGGCTTATGGTACCGAAGTAGCCATAAGACCATCTTGATCCTACCCTAAGCCAAAAACACCCTTACGATGCATGGACATTGTATTATGACAGTGGCTTATGGCAGCAAGATTCATTTTATTTATTGTTCTAAACACGTTGATCGTTAAACAATAATTATTTTTATTGTTTAAGATAGGCTTTCACTAGAATGGAACCAGACGGACGACCAAGCACGTGAAGAACCAAACACTACTAAACCATAATCTCTTTAGAGATGATTCACGGGATAGTTAAGGCATGATCATGCATGACAAAGCTTTCGGGTTTAAAAGCTTCAATATTGTAAAATGTAGATCAAGTAGAATTTGTTTTGTTGATTTGTTTAGGTTATCGGTTAACCCAGTTGAGTAAGTTTTTTATTTAAAAAAATATGTGACCAAATCATCCTTTTATTAAAATATTCTTTAAAACGGGTTAAAGTGTTACAATTAGCTACCTTCTGAGCGCATGCCACTTGAAAGAGTTGCTGGACAAGAAGAGGGATTGAACTAAGGATACCAATAGGAATCCTATACGAGCAACATCCCACCGCCCATGGTTGTAAAAGTCTCGCCTAGGTTCCGAGTAGTCCCTACAAGGTTGGTTGTCGAACTCGAATACTGTTCGCATAGGCTGATTACTCCCTGAGTAATCTCCGCATAGACTAAGTACTTCCCAAGTACTCTCAAATCCGACTAGGGAGCGCCTAGCGACTTTTGCAACCATGGCACCGCCGGATGCTAAGGTAAATAATTTTATTTCTGGAGTAACTAACATATGTGGTACATCTTATTCTGCAGCTAAAAGACCGGCTAAGGAATGAAAAAAATGGGGGGAGACCTACACGAGCCATGACTTTGTCTGACAACAAAGTAATTACATTCAAGGAAGAAGACCATGATAACGTTAAGGATCCTCATCACTATAGGCTAGTGATTACACTTTATATTGCTAACAATTTTGTGCGTAGGATCCTAGTAGATGATGGAAACTCCGTCAACATTATCCAGCTCGAGACTCTGAAGAGAATGAACATTTTAGAATATGAAATCATCGGAAAATCATTAGTCTTGGTTTAGTCTTGGTTGGGGAAATCAAGCTGCTAGTATACATCAAGGGGGTGAACTCCATACAAAGATTTTGTATTATTGATACTTTGGCCTTGCTATAATATTATTTTAGGTAGGCCTTGGATAAACGATACCAAAGCTGTGTTTTCCACCTACCACTAATGTGTAAAGTTACCAACTCCTTGGGAGTGGTAAAAATAGAAAGCAGCCAATAGGAAGCAAATGAATGTAATACATCCTCGATGAAATCTTCAGCAAAATCCTTGTAGGGATAACAATTAAAGGGCCAAATACGTAATATCCTAGATGATAAGGAGCAACATGTCAATCAAATATCCTAGGATCTAGACAATGGTGCTTGTAGAAACCAATATTCCTAAGGATATAAGCAAGTACTAATAGAATTCCTGAAGACCAGAATATCCAAATTCGCTTGGAAGCATGAGGATATGACACGTATTTCTAAGGATACCATTACACATAAACTTGGTAAAAATAAATCTTACGGTTAGGTCTTGTTTTATATGGTTGGTTTTAAGTAGAAACTGTAAAGTGAACTGTTCACTACGGTTTGAAATTTTTTTTAACTGACCAACCAAAAGTTAAAGAAAAAAATTGACCGTGAAACCAAACCGATGACCGGTTTAGATGGTTTCATAGTTTGAAACCGAACCATGAACACCCCTGCAAATAACAAACTAAATAGGTCGTCGCACTAGCATTGTATTTAATCATTGTTGATACATATGTCTAGTGCCACGTCTAAGCCTTGAGTCTGTTTAGATTATAGGGCAGTGTAACAGGGTTCGTGTAACATCCGTCGAAAAATGGGTTTTCAAAACCCGCTTCGTTTATTAATCGAATAGTCAGTTTCAATTTTTCGTTGCTTATTTAATGCTCATTTTAATTTTAATCAATACATAACTAATAAACATATTAGAATATGGAAACTAAAATTGTTAAAAAGTAAAAATAAAGTAAATAAAAAAGAAATTAGGCTGCCGGGTTTCGAACCCGGGTCAGTCGGAAGACACAACCATCACCCAAATTAACCACTCCGCCACTTGGTGTTTTTGTATAAACAAAGAAACAAATAAAACTTAACTCTACCCGTGAACTCACCTGGTTGCGCAAAAACTGAAACCGATCATCGGCTTTCAACTATCCAAAGACGTTTGAGTGATCGTGGGTTACTGATTGTAACCGATAAAACCATTACAACCCACGTTCTTAATCAATTCAGTCTTTATTGAACTCGATTCATATGATTTTCGAGTTTAATAACCGAAATCATTTACCTCCAATTTACACCGGTAATATCATTGTCTCGCAACTCAGAAACACTCACAGAACCTTCAATTTCACTTTCGCTCTAATTTCTGTTCGTCGGAAACGTTTTCTGATATCGCCGAACTTTCGCCGGAAAACCGTGACATTCATCGAATCGGTAAATTTCTCAATTCTTTCATCTTCTATCCATTGTTAGACTTTTACTAACTCAAATCCTTCAATCAGAATCGGTCCCAGACGACGTTGTCGGATAATCTGCAACCGCCGGAAAATCTCTAAAAATTCCGAAATCGCGCTGTGAATCAGTACAAACATCTAAACTCCCTGATAATTCTTGTTTAGTCATTTAATTTCACAATTAGTTAATCAAAACTGTTAATTGGTTCGCTCAGACGGAATTCATAAAACAGACCCGACGACTTTGCCGGAGTTCTGAGAAAAATCATCTTTCCGGTACATTCATTTCCAAAACCTTCTTTGTCCATTACATTTTAAACATTTATATGTTCGTTAATCGAATTAATCAAGAACTGTCGATTATCGTTGTCTGTGTCTTTTAACGAAGAAGATGAAGTCGAACCTAATGTATAAGTTTAATTAAAACAAGATATAAAACCGGGTTAGACACACAGTTCAGCGGTGGACTGTGTGCAAACACATAGCGCACGTCACGAGTTCGAATCTTACAAACGCACCGGCTTTCCGAATTAAAACCAACTTTTTTGTTACTGAATTAGAGTAGGACCCAGGATGTTCTTAAGATTAATTTAAATTGTAAGTTTAACAGATAAGTCAGACAGCCCAACTGGTTGGGCTGTGCGCTGACAAACCAAGGGACCCGAGTTCGATTCGGATTCCCTGCAACCGGTTCAATCATTTAAATCCTTTTAGTATAAAGCGAATAAATTAAAACATTTAATTAGTATATATATATAATAATAACTTAGAATATTTCGAGTTAGACACGTAGCTCAGTTGGTAGAGCTGCGTGCACGCGTACGGGAGGTCACAAGTTCGAACCTCACTCAGTGCAAACAAACACAAGTCCGAACCGGTCAACAGTCAAAGTCAATGGTCAACGGTCAACGGTCAACCCAAAAAGTCAACATTTTTTTATATTTTTATTTATTTATTTAATTTAAAAATCAATTAAAAATACTTAAAATAATATTTTTTAAAGTTAGAAAATGACCTTAAACTCACAAAAATAAATCTAAAAATCCTATTAAAATTGTTAATAAAATCCACTTATTTACCATATCTTTTCGTTATTATTTAGGTTAGTTATTCCTCGCCGATCAACTCTCTAAACTCGTGCGCATTCAACATCATCAAACGAACGCACCCAATGTGAGTGAATCTCTACAAATTTCCCGTTTTAATCACTTTTTGGGGTGTATCATGTGTCTTACTATTTATTACATTTAAACACTTGTGCATCCATCATATCCATGATCAAATGTGTATTCAATATGTATCAACTGTTTGTGTGGTTAATGTTTAGATTAAATTTATCATTTTCAGTACATACATCATCATAGGCCGTCTGTTCCCCATTACCTATGAGCGGAACCGTTCCCCATTACCTATGAGCGGAACGTGGCGTTGCCAACATACGATCGGCTCCGTTTGATTGAGCCTTGATCGCACATACATCATCATAGGCCGTCCGTTCCCCATTACCTATGAGCGGAACGTGACGTTGCCAACATATGCATTATCATTCATGTCATATATTCATGCAAGGTGGTTTGTTATTGTATGTTTATTTACGTTTGCTCACGTATGATTATTGCACAATTTTTCCATATTAAATATAACAAGAAATCAATAATAAATGTTTTCTAACAAGGTTCACTCGCCAACTTTTATTGACCTAAAAACCCCCATTTTTACACATGATACAGGTGATCCAGTTGAAGCAAGAAACATATAGGACGGCCTAGAAGAATAAATCAGTTTAGATTTTGGACTGTTTATTTAATTTTCCTTTCCTTGTATTGTATGAATTTGACTTGAACATTTGAGATGTAATTTGAATTTAATAAATATGAAACATATTAGTAAACATCATGAGCTTTGGTGATAACCCAATTATGCCCCGACTCTTATTCCGCTGCGGGTCGGGGTGTGACAGATTGGTATCAGAGCCATGACTATAGGGATATAGGATATGTTATTAGACCCTTAGAGCCTATACTATAGTTGATTAGAATTATTTAAATTGTTTATGTGTTACATACAAAATTCATGATGTTTATATGCTTTATGTTTATTGTTACATTCAATGTTATGCAAGCATGTTCATAAGTACATATTACTATACAATGCTCATCATGAATCATATCCTCATAACATATCATATCCATGAGAGCACACACCACACAATTTCCATGATTTTTGCAACGATTTTTGTATTTTTTCAAGTCACATCAAAGTGAGTTCTCATGACGGGCATGTAGTAACTGGAAGGGTACAAGTACCGGTAGTCGGAACGTCCTGTCTAGGCTTGGCATTCGTATCAATCCAAAATAAAGGACCAGTTTGCCTACCTGGGGACTAACGATGAGAGTACGAAGGACCTATTAGGCCAAAGCATGCTATACCAAACGTCGTGTGAGCTAACCCCACTTTGAGTTGTCATTGTGTCTACACCTGGACACCCTCCGACCATACATCTCGCAAACATATTTCATGGTTTTCATTCGGGTGATGCAAGTGTTAAACCGCCAACACCAATGTGAATCCTACTAAGCCAATAGTCATGGGGCCCACATGACTATACAGGTGAAGGTATGGGGGACATTGGAGGCCCAAACATGAGCAAACCCAAGACATCCTATGGATGTAATTGCATTATTGATGTTTATGTTAATTTTTTTTAAACGACACATGACACCTAAAAAGACTCCTTAAACTCACAATCTTCTTATGAATGTTCTTGTAGATGTCGGCTAGGCAGCAACGTGGAGGTAGAAGGTCAAACAAACGCTTGGCCACCCAAATCGCAAAACAAATGGCCGCGGTGCTTCCTGACATCGTAATTCAAGTCCAACAAGCTCTCGCCACAAATCCCATCAATCCTCCCCATCAAGAAGACCAGAACGTCGACAACCCTCCCTCTAAAAAGTGCTCATACAAACACTTCAAGTCTTGCGATCCCCCGAAATTTGAAGGGACCGAAGGTGTCACTGCTCTCCTCCACTGGTTTGAGGAAATGGAAAACACCTTCCTCAATTACGATTGTCCCGATGATCGCAAGGTACGTTACGCAACCGGGAGACTATTTGGGGTAGCTCTTACCTGGTGGAATACAGAAAAAGGTAAGAGAGGAATCGAAGATGCAATGGCCTTAACATGGGAGGAGTTAAGGGAAATCATGACGAGACGCTTCTGTCCAAGAAGCGAGATCAAAAAGTTAGAGGATTGATTTCACTCGTTGAAGCAAAAGGAGGGAGATCATACTTCCTACAACAAAAGGTTTTTAGAGTTGAACCAAATGATCCCCAACTTGTTCACCCCAGTATACCGTTTAGTCGAACACTATATTCGAGGCCTCCCCTCGAAAATTCAAGACTCAGTTCTAAGCACTTCGCCTGCAACACTTGAAGCTGCTATAGAACTAGCTACCGAGCTTACCGAGAATCGTATCCGTAACGGCAAATTTAAGGACGAGAAAAAGAAGGCCCCCATTGAGGGCCAAACTTCAAACCATTCCACCTCCTCCTCAAAGTTTGCTAGTAAGAGGAAACGAAACACCAGAAACTTTGCTGTCACACAAACAAATTTCCCTATCCCTGCTGCACCCATCACTCAAGTTGCCCCCTCATCTGCACCATATAAAAGGCCATACTCCGGCCCCTACCCAAAATGCAACCGTTGCCAATACCATCACTTTCCTGATCATCCCTGCCAACATTACACCGGCTGTGGCCGTGCAGGTCACACCATTCAAACCTGTCGCGCGCTTCAGCGAACGAACCGCAATCAACCCTCAACCCAAACCCACCATCAGATAGTGGGTCAAGCCCAACAACCTTTACTCCTACCACCTGCCCAACATGTAGCCCAATCCTACTACCAACCCAACTATCCCATGATGCAACCTATGCGGGCTTGTTACAACTATGGAGACTCGAACCACTTCAGGAACACCTGTCCACGCCTGGTGAACATCATCCATGCTCAAGCTCAAGAAAATCCAGTAAACCAGGCTAACCAAGCTCCTCCACCTGTAAGAGGAAGAGCTTTCAACATCAACGCAAATCAAGCTAGGGCTGACAACAATGTGGTTAACGGTACGTTTCTCATCAATGGTAGTTATGCATCCATGTTATTTGATACTGACGCGGATAAGAGTTTTGTGTCCTTAGAATTTGAACCCATCCTCAACCAAACTCGTGATAAACTCATGGAATCCATAACGGTAGAAGTTGCTGACGTAAAACCGGTCTCATTAAACTCTATTATACTCAATTGTACTCTCACCCTAAACGATCACGATTTTCCAGTTGACCTCATTCCTATGAAGTTGGGAAGTTTCGACATTATAATTGGTATGGACTGGCTCAGCCAACATCATGCTGAAGTTGTATGCCGCGAAAAGTTTATTCGCATTCCTCTTACAAACGGTCAGACTCTACGAATCTTTGGAGAAACCCCTTCGAAAGGACTCAAATTAATGTCCTGTCTTCAAGCCCGAAAATATCTCCGCAAGAATTATGTCGCATTCCTAACTCATGTCGTCAAAAAGGGAACCAAGGAGAAGAAACTCGAAGACATCCCAGTAGTAAAAGATTTTCCACAAGTTTTTCCTGACGACATTTCAGGACTTCCTCCCGTGAGAAAAGTCGAATTCCGCATTGATCTTATACCTGGAGCTACACCAGTTGCAAAATCTCCTTATAGGTTAGCCCCATCCGAAATGCAAGAGCTAGCCAGTCAACTGCAAGATCTGACTGACAAAGGATTTATACGTCCTAGCTCATCGCCTTGGGGTGCACCTGTCCTTTTTGTGAAGAAGAAAGATGGAACGTTTCGCATGTGTATCGACTACAGAGAACTCAACAAGTTAACGGTCAAGAACCGCTACCCATTACCTCGCATCGATGATCCTCTTGACCAACTTCAAGGCGCCACCTGTTTTTCAAAAATCGACCTTCGTTCTGGTTATCATCAACTCAGAGTACATGAAGAAGACGTCCCAAAGACCGCCTTCCGAACTCGTTATGGTCATTATGAATTCATGGTCATGCCATTTGGTTTAACCAACGCCCCAGCTGTCTTTATGGATTTAATGAACAGAGTCTGCAAACCCTATCTCGATCGCTTTGTTATAGTCTTCATCGACGACATCCTCATTTACTCAAAGTCTAAGTCTGATCATGAACGACGCCTTCGACTCATCCTTACACTCTTAAGGACAGAAAAGCTGTACGCTAAGTTTTCGAAATGTGAATTCTGGTTAAGGGAAGTACAATTCCTTGGACACGTCGTCAATGACAAGGGAATTCATGTTGATCCCTCAAAAATCAGGGCAGTACAGGAATGGCAAGCGCCACGTACACCTACCGAAGTAACATCATTTCTTGGTTTGGCTGGTTATTATCGCCGCTTCATTTCAAATTTCTCCCGTATTGCTGTACCACTCACGGCTTTAACTCATAAAGGAAAACCCTTCATATGGGGACCCAAACAAGAAGAAGCCTTCCAAACTCTAAAGCAAAAACTCTGTGACGCACCTATCCTCACACTTCCTGAAGGTTGCGATGACTTTGTAGTATATTGTGACGCATCAGGGCAAGGGCTAGGCTGTGTATTAATGCAAAGAGGAAAGGTGATAGCTTATGCTTCTAGACAACTCAAAATTCATGAGAAGAATTACACCACCCACGACCTGGAACTTGGAGCCGTTGTGTTCGCTCTTAAGATATGGAGACATTACCTCTACGGTTCTAAGTGTGAAATATACACTGACCACAAGAGCCTTCAACATATCTTCAACCAAAAGGAGTTGAACATAAGGCAACGAAGATGGGTCGTACTTCTTAATGACTACGACTGTGAAATTCGGTATCATCCTGGCAAGGCAAACGTGGTGGCCGATGCGCTCAGTCGAAAGGGTTATGCGAACTCCATTCGTCTTCTATGTTCGCAAATCATAACCGACATCAAAGATCAAATCCGAGAAGCCCAACATGTATCAGTAACAGAAAACGACGTACGCAATGAGCTGCCTTGTGGAGCAGAACTTAAAATCGAAACTAAATCTGACGGTATTCTGTACTATCTAGATCGCATATGGATCCCCGATCACAATAACCTTCGTGATTTCCTTATGAATGAGGCGCACAAGACACGATACTCTGTACACCCAGGAGCCGACAAGATGTATCAAGACCTTCGATACACCTACTGGTGGCCTGGCATGAAGAAAGATATCGTTGTTTTTGTTTCCAAGTGTCTTACATGTTCCAAAGTAAAAGCTGAACATCAAAGACCCTCAGGACTTCTAGTCCAACCTGAAATACCTGTATGGAAGTGGGAAAACATAACCATGGACTTCATTACCGGGTTACCTCGCACCTCCAGTGGGTATGACACTGTATGGGTAATCATTGATCGTCTTACAAAATCAGCTCACTTCATTCCGATTCGCGAGGACTTCAAGAACGAGAAGTTAGCTCGTATCTACATCAGCGAGATCGTAAGCCGTCATGGTGTACCTTTAAGCATTATTTCAGACCGTGATGGTCGTTTCACTTCACGAACATGGCAATCCGTACAAGCCGCTTTGGGTACACGATTAGACCTCAGTACCGCTTATCATCCTCAAACTGATGGACAATCTGAACGCACCATCCAAACACTTGAAGACATGCTTCGAGCATGTGTCATAGACTTCAAGGGAAATTGGGACGCTCATCTACCATTAGTTGAATTTTCGTACAACAACAGCTATCATTCAAGTATTGGCATGGCACCTTTCGAAGCTTTATATGGTCGTAAGTGCCGATCTCCAGTATGTTAGCATGAAATTGGAGAAGCTCAAATCACCGGTCCAGAATTGATTCAAGAAACAACAGACAAGATCCATCAAATTCGAAACAATCTTCTAGCGGCACAAAGTCGTCAAAAGAGTTATGCAGACAAACGACGAAAGCCCTTGGAGTTTAACATTGGTGATCATGTACTTTTAAAATATCACCGTGGAAGGGAGTAGTTCGTTTTGGTCAGAAGGGCAAGCTAGCACCACGCTACGTAGGACCTTTCAAGATACTCGAAAGAGTAGGACCTGTACAAGCTTGACTTACCAGAAGAACTCAACAGAATTCACCCCACGTTCCACGTATCAAACTTAAAGAAGTGCCTCGCCGATGAAAACCTCCATATTCCCCTAGAAGATATTCAGATCGATGAATCTATGCACTTCATTGAAAGACCAGTAGAGATCATGGACTTCGGAGAAAAACGTTTAAGACGGTGTCGTATTCCAATTGTTAGGGTACGCTGGGAGTCGAAACGAGGACCTGAGTTTACTTGGGAACGTGAAGACTCAATGCGCGAAAAATACCCGCATCTTTTTCCTGTTACCACTACTACTTGAATTTAGGGACGAAATTTCTAAAAGTAGGGGATACTGTAACATCCGTCGAAAAACGGGTTTTCAAAACCCGCTTCGTTTATTAATCGAATAGTTAGTTTTAATTTTTTGTTGCTTATTTAATGCTCATTTTAATTTTAAACAATACATAACTAATAAACATATTAGAATATGGGTAAAATTGTTAAAAAGTAAAAATAAAGTAAATAAAAAAGAAATTAGGCTGCCGGGTTTCGAACCCGGGTCAGCCGGAAGACACAACCATCACCCAAATTAACCACTCCGCCACTTGGTGTTTTTGTGTAAACAAGGAAACAAATAAAACTTAACTCTACCCGTGAACTCACCTGGTTGCGCAAAAACTGAAACCGATCATCGGCTTTCAACTATCCAAAGACATTTGAGTGATCGTGGGTTACTGATTATAACCGATAAAACCATTACAACCCACGTTCTTAATCAATTCAGTCTTTATTGAACTCGATTCATATGATTTTCGAGTTTAATAACCGAAATCATTTACCTCCAATTTACACCGGTAATATCATTGTGTCGCAACTCAGAAACACTCACAGAACTTTCAATTTCATTTTCGCTCTAATTTCTGTTCGTCGGAAACGTTTTCTGATATCGCCGGACTTTCGCCGGAAAACCGTGACATTCATCGAATCAGTAAATTTCTCAATTCTTTCATCTTCTATCCATTGTTAGACTTTTACTAACTCAAATCCTTCAATCAGAATCGGTCCCAGACGACGTTGTCGGATAATCTGCAACCGCCGGAAAATCTCTAAAAATTCCGAAATCGCGCTGTGAATCGGTACAAACATCTAAACTCCCTGATAATTCTTGTTTAGTCATTTAATTTCACAATTAGTTAATCAAAACTGTTAATTGGTCCGCTTTGACGGAATTCATAAAACAGAGCCGACGACTTTTGTCACACCCCAACCCGCAGCGGATAAGGTGATCGGGGCATGATTGGGTTATCATCAAAGCTCATGACATTTATTAAATGTTTCATATTCATTAATACAAATTAAATGAAAGTTTACAATAGTGATACAACATGATCTAACTAACAATCTAACTCCTTTGTTCTCTTCTAAGGCATATCCTATGTTATCCTTGCTTCAACCTGTTCACCTGTATCATGTGTAAAAAGGTTTTTTGGATCAACATAATGTTGGCGAGTGAATCCTATGGAAAACATTTGAACAATTTATTTAAATTGATTATGAAATATGTGCACAACCAAACATGAATAAAATTAGATGTAACTTGATCAATAATCATAAGATGTTAAATGAAAACACTCATGAACAATAATGGAACAATTAAAGGCACGCGATGCTCAACTCGTCTCTCACGAGGAACTGAGGGGCCTGATGAATGAATTGCTTAAACATGATAATTATGAATAACACAACTACAAACAATATAAACTCAATGAAAACACACATGAACAATAATGAATTTGAATTGAAGCACGCGATGTTCTACTCGTTTCCCACGAGGAACTGATAGGCTTAATGTATGAGTTTCATGTAATTTGACAAACGGAATATAAATAAATCACAACAATAAATCAATCTAAGATTAAGTCATGATGTGGTATGGCACAAGTTTAAATAAATAAATTAATTAATTCATAACACATGACACACCCCAAAACGTGTAATTTAAAAAGGGAATTGTAAGATTCACTCACAGTGGGTGCGTTCGGTTGATGATGATGAATGCACGCGAAGTGGTTTTAACCACGAGTGAGATTTAACCTAGATAAATCGCATTATGGTTTGGTGAGTAAACGGATTTTATTAAACTATTTTAGTAGGATTGTTGGGTGTATTTTTGTGAGTTTGAAGCTATTTTCTAATCTTAAAAAATGTTATTTTTAAGTATTTATAATTGATTTTTAATTAAAATAATTAAATAAAAATAATAAAAATATTTATTTTTTTTCTGCTACAGTTGACCTTGACCAGTTGACTTTGACTGGTCGTTGACCGGTTTGCGGAATATTGTTGTGCGCTCGGTGAGGCTCGAACCCGAGACCTCCCGTACGCGTGCACGCAGCTCTACCAACTGAGCTACGTGTCTAACCCGTTATATATCCGATTTTAATTTCATATATACATTAATTAGAATTAATAGAAAATCATTTATTTTAAAAACAGTTTAAGGCGAAACGGTCATGCACACCACAGGTCTCGAACCCGGGACCTGTGGGTTAATCTAACACACAGTCCACCGCTGGACTGTGTGTTCAACATGTTATAATATTCGGTTTTTATTATACTTAAATACAAAATAGATATTTCCTTTTCTGCCTTATTTAAAAGAAAAGATAATTGTCCGAGTCGGTGCTGAGGACCGGACTCGAACTCGTGACCTGTGATATAAACAAACACACAGTCCACCGCTGGACTGTGTGTATAACTTGGTTATTATTCCGGTTATTAATATACTTAACATATAACTAAGGCGACTCCGGTTCAGTATTAAAAAAAATAGATTTTATTAAGGCAGCGTGTGAGACGGGAATCGAACTCGAGACCTTTGCATAATTAACGTCTTATGTGCACACAGTCCACCGCTGGACTGTGTGTCTAACCCGATTAAAATCATGATTTAAAATATACTTATATGATATGGAAGTGCGTCGTCTTCTTCGACAAAGTTGAACCAGAAATCGGGTCTGACTGGTTCGAGTTTTTATTCAAGTTTCAATAGTGTTTTAGGTTAATTACTGGTGAGATAGAAGTGAAAAGGAAAAGAAACTGAGCGGAGAATATACCGACTGAACTCTCTGTTTTCCGGCAGAAACTCCGGCGACTGAATTCAACTCCGGCGACGTGTTCCTTGTACCAGCTAGTCTCCGAAAAGTTTGGAAAAGGTAAGGGTATCACCGGTATAAGCTTCAGAGGTTCAGAAAAGCTCGGCAATGGGGAAACCGGTTTTCCGGCGACGGACAGGCTTATTCCGGCGAGAGAAATTACGCCGTGAAAAGATGTGATTTTTAGCGAAAAAGTTTGCAGACGATTGTGGTTGAATTTATAGGGAATAATCGAAATGTATTTGGTCTGATTTTGAACTGTATTCATCAATATAAGTTTTCCGGCGGTTTTGAAAAGTGTCGCGGACTTCAAACATCGGTTATAACCGACATCTGATTAAAGGTTTACGTTATAACGTAAATCCTAGTTAAGGCTCGCGGATATTCCGGGATTCCGACGACTGAATCGTTGGGCGCCGATTTTTGAATTTGTAAAGTCACTTTATGAACTAAATTATTTCATTATTTATCAAACAAAACAGTTGGCGCAGTGGTTTGTGTGTGAGATGTTAAGTCACTAGGTGACTCGGTACAGACCCGGGTTCGAAACCCGGCTGTAACAATTCATTTTTATTTTTCAATTTTCAACAGTTTTTCAAAAACTAAATATATACCCCCGTATAATAATTGATTACGGATCGTTTAAAAATATTTTGGGCATTTAATTCGCAACGAAAATTTTGACTGACTGTTCGGTTGCTAAACGGAGCGGGTTTGGTAAATCCGTTTTTGACGGATGTTACAGTATCCCCTGCTTTTTAGAAATTTCGTCCCGAAATTTAAATAATGATATATTTTGACTATAAGAATGATGATGTTTTGTTTGACAGTTGTAAGCTTAGCAAAAATGAGGGTTTAAGTTTTTGTTCGAGGCGGTAACGTTCCTTGTAAAGGTTAAGTACCCTATTCAGGAATCGCTTTTTGTTGCCTACTGTATGAATATTGATAAACAGGAAGGATTCTCTAAATAATGATATCATGCATAAGAGTTTAGATACGTTTGGGAAAAATATGGTTATATCCTAAGGCAAAACTTCTAACACTACAATCTACATGGAACATAAATAAAAACACAACAGCTGATATCCAAACATGAATGAACACATCAGCAAATATTTGAACATGAATAAACATAACAGCAAATATTCGAACATGAATGAACACATCAGCAAATATTTGAACACAACAGCAAGTATTTGAATCCATATATGTTTGAATGATGGAAGTTCCTCTCTCGTTTGTTATGATGGAGAGGTTAATTTATGTAGAAATGGAACACAATCCAATCTCTTTAAATAACATGATGATATAAATGTAACACAAATTCCAACCAAGGCAATACTAAATCCTACATGGAACTCCTCATAACCGCCTGATAATACCTCTGATCCTTTGGCAAGAAATACTTATATATAGGAAGTACCAGCGGCGTATCCACCATATTCTTGCCAAATTTTCATTAGTTTTATCAGTGAATTATGATTAGTCCTATAACTCTACAATCAATACAACAAACATAAAATACTGAAATGAAATATATCTGTGCGATCAAGGCTCAATCGAACGGAGCCGATCGTATTGCATGTACTGAAAATAAAATGGATGTGCGCTCAAGGCTCAATCAAACGGAGCCGAACGTATTGAATGTACTGAAATTGAAATTGTGTGCTCAAGGCTCAATCAAACGGAGCCGAACATATTGAATGTACTGAAATTGAAATTGTGTGCTCAAGGCTCAATCAAACGGAGCCGAACATATTGCATGTACTGAATATGAATAACTTAACCACACAAACAGCCTATGCATGGAACCTCTCATAACCACCTGATAATGCCTCCGATCATTTGACAAGAATACTTATATATAGGAAGTACCATCGGCGTATCCACCATATCCTTGTCAAATTTTCGTTGACTTTATCCGAAAGTTATGGTTAGTTCGATGCGACTCTACTACAAACACCACAACCACAAGATACTGATAATGAAATTGTATGTGCGCTCAAGGCTCAATCAAACGGAGCCGAACGTATTGCATGAACTTGAAATGTAAATTGAACTGTGCACTCAAGGCTCAATCAAACGGAGCCGAGCGTATTGTATGAACTTGAAATGTAAATTGAACTGTGCACTCAAGGCTCAATCAAACGGAGCCGAGCGTATTGCATGAACTTGAAATGTAAATTGAACTGTGCACTCAAGGCTCAATCAAACGGAGCCGAGCGTATTGCATGAACTTGAAATGTAAATTGAACTGTGCACTCAAGGCTCAATCAAACGGAGCCGAGCATATTGCATGTATTGAAATGTAATATTACATAACCGATCAAGGCTCAACAAACGGAGCCGATCGTGCGGGCACGCCAAGATCAACCACATAATAAAATGGGGATCCAACTCAACCTCGATGGATGGGGAGCCACGGCCTCGGCAAAAGCATATACCGAAAACAATATATAATATATAATATCCAATAATTTCTCTACAGTCTACACATGTGATAAAGAAAGACTAAACAATAGGAGTTGAATCTGGATCTTCGGCGAACAGGACTAGCTGAGTATCTTCGTTTGAGCCGTCATTATCTTCGACAGGGTTGGCGTTGATATTGAAGACTCTTCCTCTTGCTGGCGGCATAGTGGTTGGGTTTTCTTGGTTTACTTGGTTAACTGGGTTTGATTGGGCTTGAGTGTTGATAATGTTAACCAATTGAGGGCATGTGTTTCTAAGGTGGGTAGGGTCGCCACAATTGAAGCAAGCTCGAGCATATGGGAACATGGGGTATTGAGGTTGGTGATAAGTTTGGGCCATGTTTTGAGTAGGGGAAAAGGTTTGGTCTTGAAAGGTGCGACAAACATTGCTCAAATGACCATAACGTCCACAAGTTGTACATAGCCGGCAAGGTAAAGTAAGGGGATGATGATAAAAACAGTGGTTGCATTGAGGGTGAGGTCCAAGATATGGTTTCTTATTTGGGTAAGCTGAGTTGGGTGCCACTTGGGTGATTGGGACAGCTCGGATGGGTATAGCGTGAAAAACGGGTTGATTTCGTTGGGTAGCAGCGAAAAGTCGCCCGACTCTTCTTCTCTTAGGTTTGGGTTGAGAAGGGGATTCGGGTTGAGAAGGGGATTCGGGTTGAGAAGGGGATTCGGGTTGAGAAGGGGATTCAGTTTGAGTGGAGTCGGAGGTTTCAGTCGATTCTTTATCCTTCTTCTTCTCCTCCTTGAAGTCTTTGTTTCGGATTCGGTTCTCGGTGAGCTCTGTTGCTAGCTCCATTGCTGCTTCCAAAGTTGCAGGCTTGGTACTTATCACAGGGTCTTGAATCTTTGACGGAAGACCACGAATGTAGTGCTCGATCAAACGGTAGAGGGGAGTAAACATGTTGGGAACCATTTGATGTAATTCGAGGAACCTTTTGTTGTAGGTGGTGTGGTCTCCTTCCACTTGCCTCAATGAGTAAAATTCATCTTCTAGCTTCTTGATTTCGCTCCTTGGGCAAAATCGTCTGGTCATGATTTCCTTCAATTCGTTCCAAGTTAAGGACATAGCATCTTCAACACCTCGTTTGGCCTTCTCTGTATTCCACCAAGTAAGTGCTATCCCATATAGTCGACCGGTAGCATAACGCACTTTGCGATCATCAGGGCAATCGCAATTTAGAAAAGTATTCTCCATTTCTTCAAACCAATGGAGGAGTGCGGTGACACCTTCAGTTCCTTTATATTTCGGAGGGTCGCATGATTTGAAATGCTTGTAGGTGCATTTAGTGGTGTTTGGGGAAGAGTTGAAAATGTTTTGGTTTGCTTGGTTGACAGGATTATTGGTAAGTGCTTGATGAACTTGGATTACAATGTTGGGTATTACAGCAGCCATTTGTTGAGCGATTAAGGTAGCCATGCGTTCGCGGGCTTTTCCTGCTCTCATCTTCCTACGGGCGAGGTTAGAAGACATCTACAATGAATACATGACAAGAGTATGAGTTGGATGCTTTTGAGATCGTGGGTCGCATTCAAGAATGAACATTCATAAAATAATTATACAAAAATACTACATCCATAGGATGTCTTTGGCTTTGCTCGCTGTTAGGCCCGTCATGCCGCCATACTTTACCTTATGTAATCATGTGGGCCCCCATGAATTACCGGTTTTTCATATGGTTCGCACGGTTTCTGCCTGGTTGCGTACACAAACCCGGTGAAAATCGAGAAATATGTATACAACGTGTGATGTTCGGAATGTGTCCAGGTGTAGACAC
This sequence comes from Scalesia atractyloides, assembly GCA_947069175.1. Taxonomy (NCBI): domain Eukaryota; kingdom Viridiplantae; phylum Streptophyta; class Magnoliopsida; order Asterales; family Asteraceae; genus Scalesia; species Scalesia atractyloides. Next base: position 4,517,089 of record CAMTDV010000002.1, on the reverse strand, counting down.
GGTGACACCTCAAAGTAGGGTAGTTCGAACGACGTTTGGTGTGGCATGCTTTGGCCTAATAGGTCCTTCGTACTCTCATCGTTGGTCCCCAGGTAGGCAAACTGGTCCGTTATATTGGATTTATACGAATGCCAGCCTAGACAGGACGTTCCGACTACCGGTACTTGTACCCTTCCAGTTACTACATGCCCGTCGCAGAACTTACTTTGATGAGAATTGAAAATTGCATAAAATCTTTGGATAATGAGAATATGAAAATAAATTGAATACATGAACATCGATATATGTATAATGAATATGTATATATGTATAATGAACATGTATATGAGCATGTATGTTTGACTGAAATGTAAACAAATATGAAACAAATAAATATCACAAGTTTGTATGTAACCACCTAATCAATTTAAAATTTAGGCAGACTATAGTATAGACTCTAAGGGTCTAATAACCTATCCTATATCCCTATAGTCATGGCTCTGATACCAATCTGTCACACCCCAACCCGCAGCGGATAAGGTGATCGGGGCATGATTGGGTTATCATCAAAGCTCATGACATTTATTAAATGTTTCATATTCATTAATACAAATTAAATGAAAGTTTACAATAGTGATACAACATGATCTAACTAACAATCTAACTCCTTTGTTCTCTTCTAAGGCATATCCTATGTTATCCTTGCTTCAACCTGTTCACCTGTATCATGTGTAAAAAGGTTTTTTGGATCAACATAATGTTGGCGAGTGAATCCTATGGAAAACATTTGAACAATTTATTTAAATTGATTATGAAATATGTGCACAACCAAACATGAATAAAATTAGATGTAACTTGATCAATAATCATAAGATGTTAAATGAAAACACTCATGAACAATAATGGAACAATTAAAGGCACGCGATGCTCAACTCGTCTCTCACGAGGAACTGAGGGGCCTGATGAATGAATTGCTTAAACATGATAATTATGAATAACACAACTACAAACAATATAAACTCAATGAAAACACACATGAACAATAATGAATTTGAATTGAAGCACGCGATGTTCTACTCGTTTCCCACGAGGAACTGATGGGCTTAATGTATGAGTTTCATGTAATTTGACAAACGGAATATAAATAAATCACAACAATAAATCAATCTAAGATTAAGTCATGATGTGGTATGGCACAAGTTTAAATAAATAAATTAATTAATTCATAACACATGACACACCCCAAAACGTGTAATTTAAAAAGGGGAATTGTAAGATTCACTCACAGTGGGTGCGTTCGGTTGATGATGATGAATGCACGCGAAGTGGTTTTAACCACGAGTGAGATTTAACCTAGATAAATCGCATTATGGTTTGGTGAGTAAACGGATTTTATTAAACTATTTTAGTAGGATTGTTGGGTGTATTTTTGTGAGTTTGAAGCTATTTTCTAATCTTAAAAAATGTTATTTTTAAGTATTTATAATTGATTTTTAATTAAAATAATTAAATAAAAATAATAAAAATATTTATTTTTTTTCTGCTACAGTTGACCTTGACCAGTTGACTTTGACTGGTCGTTGACCGGTTTGCGGAATATTGTTGTGCGCTCGGTGAGGCTCGAACCCGAGACCTCCCGTACGCGTGCACGCAGCTCTACCAACTGAGCTACGTGTCTAACCCGTTATATATCCGATTTTAATTTCATATATACATTAATTAGAATTAATAGAAAATCATTTATTTTAAAAACAGTTTAAGGCGAAACGGTCATGCACACCACAGGTCTCGAACCCGGGACCTGTGGGTTAATCTAACACACAGTCCACCGCTGGACTGTGTGTTCAACATGTTATAATATTCGGTTTTTATTATACTTAAATACAAAATAGATATTTCCTTTTCTGCCTTATTTAAAAGAAAAGATAATTGTCCGAGTCGGTGCTGAGGACCGGACTCGAACTCGTGACCTGTGATATAAACAAACACACAGTCCACCGCTGGACTGTGTGTATAACTTGGTTATTATTCCGGTTATTAATATACTTAACATATAACTAAGGCGACTCCGGTTCAGTATTAAAAAAAATAGATTTTATTAAGGCAGCGTGTGAGACGGGAATCGAACTCGAGACCTTTGCATAATTAACGTCTTATGTGCACACAGTCCACCGCTGGACTGTGTGTCTAACCCGATTAAAATCATGATTTAAAATATACTTATATGATATGGAAGTGCGTCGTCTTCTTCGACAAAGTTGAACCAGAAATCGGGTCTGACTGGTTCGAGTTTTTATTCAAGTTTCAATAGTGTTTTAGGTTAATTACTGGTGAGATAGAAGTGAAAAGGAAAAGAAACTGAGCGGAGAATATACCGACTGAACTCTCTGTTTTCCGGCAGAAACTCCGGCGACTGAATTCAACTCCGGCGACGTGTTCCTTGTACCAGCTAGTCTCCGAAAAGTTTGGAAAAGGTAAGGGTATCACCGGTATAAGCTTCAGAGGTTCAGAAAAGCTCGGCAATGGGGAAACCGGTTTTCCGGCGACGGACAGGCTTATTCCGGCGAGAGAAATTACGCCGTGAAAAGATGTGATTTTTAGCGAAAAAGTTTGCAGACGATTGTGGTTGAATTTATAGGGAATAATCGAAATGTATTTGGTCTGATTTTGAACTGTATTCATCAATATAAGTTTTCCGGCGGTTTTGAAAAGTGTCGCGGACTTCAAACATCGGTTATAACCGACATCTGATTAAAGGTTTACGTTATAACGTAAATCGTAGTTAAGGCTCGCGGATATTCCGGGATTCCGACGACTGAATCGTTGGGCGCCGATTTTTGAATTTGTAAAGTCACTTTATGAACTAAATTATTTCATTATTTATCAAACAAAACAGTTGGCGCAGTGGTTTGTGTGTGAGATGTTAAGTCACTAGGTGACTCGGTACAGACCCGGGTTCGAAACCCGGCTGTAACAATTCATTTTTATTTTTCAATTTTCAACAGTTTTTCAAAAACTAAATATATACCCCCGTATAATAATTGATTACGGATCGTTTAAAAATATTTTGGGCATTTAATTCGCAACGAAAATTTTGACTGACTGTTCGGTTGCTAAACGGAGCGGGTTTGGTAAATCCGTTTTTGACGGATGTTACAACTTTGCCGGAGTTCTGAGAAAAATCATCTTTCCGGTACATTCATTTCCAAAACCTTCTTTGTCCATTACATTTTAAACATTTATATGTTCATTAATCGAATTAATCAAGAACTGTCGATTATCGTTGTCTGTGTCTTTTAACGAAGAAGATGAAGTCGAACCTAATGTATAAGTTTAATTAAAACAAGATATAAAACCGGGTTAGACACACAGTTCAGCGGTGGACTGTGTGCAAACACATAGCGCATGTCACGAGTTCGAATCTTACAAACGCACCGGCTTTCCGAATTAAAACCAATTTTTTTGTTACTGAATTAGAGTAGGACCCAGGATGTTTTTAAGATTAATTTAAATTGTAAGTTTAACAGATAAGTCACACAGCCCAACTGGTTGGGCTGTGCGCTGACAAACCAAGGGACCCGAGTTCGATTCGGTTTCCCTGCAACCGGTTCAATCATTTAAATCCTTTTAGTATAAAGCGAATAAATTAAAACATTTAATTAGTATATATATATAATTAAAACTTAGAATATTTCGGGTTAGACACGTAGCTCAGTTGGTAGAGCTGCGTGCACGCGTACGGGAGGTCACAAGTTCGACACCTCACTCAGTGCAAACAAACACAAGTCCGAACCGGTCAACAGTCAAAGTCAATGGTCAACGGTCAACCCAAAAAGTCAACATTTTTTTATATTTTTATTTATTTATTTAATTTAAAAATCAATTAAAAATACTTAAAAATAATATTTTTTTAAAGTTAGAAAATGACCTTAAACTCACAAAAATAAATCTAAAAATCCTATTAAAATTGTTAATAAAATCCACTTATTTACCATACCTTTTCGTTATTATTTAGGTTAGTTATTCCTCGTCGAACAACTCTCTAAACTCGTGCGCATTCAACATCATCAAACGAACGCACCCAATGTGAGTGAATCTCTACAAATTCCCCGTTTTAATCACTTTTTGGGGTGTATCATGTGTCTTACTATTTATTACATTTAAACACTTGTGCATCCATCATATCCATGATCAAATGTGTATTCAATATGTATCAACTGTTTGTGTGGTTAATGTTTAGATTAAATTTATCATTTTCAGTACATACATCATCATAGGCCGTCTGTTCCCCATTACCTATGAGCGGAACCGTTCCCCATTACCTATGAGCGGAACGTGGCGTTGCCAACATACGATCGGCTCCGTTTGATTGAGCCTTGATCGCACATACATCATCATAGGCCGTCCGTTCCCCATTACCTATGAGTGGAACGTGACGTTGCCAACATATACATTATCATTCATTTAATTAGTATATATATATATAATTAAAACTTAGAATATTTCGGGTTAGACACGTAGCTCAGTTGGTAGAGCTGCGTGCACGCGTACGAGAGGTCACAAGTTCGAACCTCACTCAGCGCAAACAAACACAAGACCGAACCGGTCAACTGGTCAACGGTCAACTGGTCAAAAAGTCAAAAAAATTTATTTTTCTTTTATTTATTTATTTTATTTAAAAATCAATTAAAAATACTTAAAAATAATATTTTTAAAGTTAGAAAATTTCCTTGAACTCACAAAAATAAACCTAACAATCCCATTAAGAACACTAATTAAAAATATTAATCTCAAATAAAAGTTTATTTATTTATCGAACTATTATGTTATTATTTAGGTTAGTTCCCTTGCCGATTAAATTCGAATTCGTGCGCATTCATCATCAATCCAAGAAACGCACCCACTGTGAGTGAATTCTTACAAATTCCCCTTTTTATTCATGTTTTGGGGTGTATTATGTGTCGCTTAAATTAATTCGCTTATTCAAACTCGTGCTATACCATATTATGACCTAAACTTAGAATGTAAATATTGTTTGATGTGATGTATTACATATTGTCAAGTTGTATGCAAATTATTTGTTAGGCCCATCAGTTCCTCGTGGGAGACGAGTTGAACAACGCGTGCCTTAAAACTCATTCATTAGGCCCATCAGTTCGTAGAACAACGCGTGCCTCAAAACTCATTCATTAGGCCCATCAGTTCCTCGTGGGAGACGAGTTGAACAACGCGTGCCTCAAAAAAATCAATTGTTGTATGTGTGTGCAATATCTAATATTATGTGTTTTGTGAATAAATTTACATCGACATTTACTCATATGTGGTTATGCACTTTATTTTATAATCAATTCAATAAACACGTTTAAATGTTTTTATAGGATTCACTCGCCAACTTTTTGTTGACCCAAAAACCATTTTTACACATGATACAGGTGGACAGGATGAAGCAAGGAACACATAGGAAAAGTGCCTTAGAAGAAAAATAATGAAGTCTAGAAAGATGTATAGAACATGTTGTACTAGTATGATTTGATTGTATGATCTCCTTTAAATTGTAATAATAAATATGAAACAATATAATAAATGTCATGAGCTTTGATGAAAACCAATCATGCCCCGATCACCTTCTTCCGCTGCGGGTCGGGGTGTGACAGATTGGTATCAGAGCTTTTGACTATAGGGATATAGGATAGTTATTAGACCCTTAGAGCCTATACTGTAGTTGATTAGATTTTAATTGTTTATGTGGTTACATGCATACTCATGATGTTTATTTCTTTCATATTTATTACATACACAAATGCATGCAAACACTTCCAATATTAAATTTTGTGATACATAATGAATTATACTTACAGTCAAACATACATACTTACATACATATTCATCATACATATTTCAATGTTCACATATTCAAATCATCTTCATACTTCCGTTATTCAAGATTTGTCGCATTTCTCATTTTTCAAATCTCATCAAAGTGAGTTCTACGATGGGCATGTAGTAACTGTAAGGGTACAAGTACCGGTAGTCGAAACGTCCTGTCTAGGTTGGCATTCGTATAAATCCAATATAACGGACCAGTTTGCCTACCTGGGGACTAACGATGAGAGTACGAAGGACCTGTTAGGCCAAAGCATGCCACACCAAACGTCGTTCGAACTAACCCCACTTTGAGTTGTCACCGTGTCCACACCTGGATGCACTCGGAACTTCATACGTTACATACATATTTCTCGATTTTCTCCGGGTTTTAGTGTACGTAACCAGGCTAACACATGCGAACCATATGAAAAACCCGGTAATCATGGGGGCCCACATGATTACGAAGGTGAAGTATGGCGGCATGCAAGGCCCAATTACGAGCAAAGCCCAAGACATCCTATGGATGTAGTAGATTTATTATTCTATATTTATTTTATGAATGTTCATTCCTAAATACGACACATGACCCCTAAAACGTCCAACTCATACTCTTGATATGTATTCTTTGTAGATGTCTTCTAATTCCGCTCGTAGGAAGATGAGATCAGGAAAAGCCCGCGAGCGCATGGCTGCCCAAATCGCTCAACAAATGGCTGCCGTAATACCCAACATTGTAGTTCAAGTTCAACAAGCCCTTACCACTAATCCCGTCAATCAAGAAGATCAAAATGTTGTCAACCCTCCCCCAAGTACCACTAAATGCACCTTCAAGCATTTCAAATCCTGCGACCCTCCAAAATACGAAGGGACTGAAGGTGTCACCGCTCTCCTCCATTGGTTTGAAGAAATAGAAAACACTTTTCTAAATTGCGATTGCCCTGATGATCGCAAAGTGCGATATGCTACTGGTCGTTTACTTGGAATAGCACTTACATGGTGGAATACAGAGAAGGCTAAACGAGGTGTTGAAGATGCTATGACTTTGACTTGGGAAGAGTTGAAGGAAATCATGACAAGACGGTTTTGCCCAAGAAGCGAAATCAAGAAATTGGAGGATGAGTTCTATTCTTTGAAACAAAAGGAAGGCGACCACACCACATACAACAAGAGATTCCTCGAGTTAAATCAAATGGTTCCCATCTTGTTCACTCCTCTTTACCGTTTGATCGAGCACTACATTCGAGGTCTTCCTTCAAAAATTCAAGACTCTGTAATAAGTACCACACCTGCAACTTTGGAAGCAGCAATGGAGTTAGCTACAGAGCTCACCGAGAACCGCATACGAAATAAGGACTTCAAGGAGGAGAAGAAGAAGGATAAAGCATCAACTGAAACCTCAAACTCCACCCAAACCGAATCCCCTTCTCAACCCATTTCTAAGAGAAAACGAGATGGGCAACTTTTCGCTGTCACCCAACGCAATCAACCAGCCTCACAAGCCGTACCCCTCCAAGCTATCCCAATCACTCAAGTAGCACCCAACTCAACTTACCCAAATAAGAAACCTTACCTTGGACCTCACCCTCAATGTAACACCTGTTTTTATCACCATCCATCTACCTTACCTTGTCGACTATGTGCGAATTGTGGACGCTATGGTCATTTGAGCAAGGCTTGCCGCACCTCTCAAAACCAAACCTCACCCCCTACTCAAAACATGATCCAAACATATCAACAACCCCAATACCCCATGTTTCCTTATGTTCGAGCTTGTTTTAATTGTGGCGACCCTACCCATTTTAGAAACACGTGCCCTCGATTGGTTAACATCATAAACGCCCAAGCTCAAGCAAACCCAGTTAACCAAGCAAATCAAGAAAACCTAACCACTAGGCCACCAGCAAGAGGAAGAGTTTTCAACATCAACGCCAATCCTGTTGAAGATAATGACGGCCCAAATGAACCACCCAACTAGTCTCCTTCACCAAAAATCAAGATTCAACTCCAACCGCTTAGTTTTTATGTTTTTCTTTATGTTATCTCAATTTTAACGTATCTCAATTATAAATTGGAAATTTATCCAAGAATCTTAATGCGAATTACTATTTCAGTTTTGTTTTATACTCATTGATTTAACATTCATATCATCATACCTCACGACGTATCTCAGTCTCATCATTTAAAGAAGTTGGGTTGTGTCTCACTTCTACATAGACTAACCTCTCCATCATAACAAACGAGAGAGGTACTGTCATCATTCAAACATGTATACTATCAGAATTAAGACTCAAGCTTTGGTTGTTGTGTTTGTTTATGTTTTAGAGTCACATAGAACTAATCATAACTTGCGGATAAAGCAAATGAAAATTTAACAAGAATATGGTGGATACGCCGCTGGTACTTCCTATATATAAGTATTCTTGTCAAAGGATCAGAGGCATTGTCAGGCGGTTATGAGAAGTTCCATGTAGGATTTAGTAATGTCTTGGTTGAAGTTTGTTTTATACTCACTGATTTTGCATTCATATCATCATACATCTCAACGTATTTCAATCTCATCATTCAAAGAAATTAAGCTGTGTCTCACTTCTACATAGACTAACCTCTTCATTATAACAAACGAGAGAGGTACTGTCATCATTCAAACATGTATACTTTCAGAATTGAGACTCAAGTTTTGGTTGTTGTGTTTAGAGTCACATAGAACTAATCATAATTTACTGATAAAGCCAATGAAAATTTGACAAGAATATGGTGGATACGCCGCTGGTACTTCCTATATATAAGTATCCTTGTCAAAGGATCAGAGGCATTGTCAGGCGGTTATGAGAGGTTCCATGTAGGTTTTAGTAGTAGAAGTTTTGTTTTAGGATATAACCTTATCTTTCCAAACGTATCAAAACTATTGCGCATGAAATCATACTTAGTGAATCAACTCTGTTTATCAATATTCTTTATCGTAGGCATCAAAAAGCGATTCCTGTAGCAGGGTACTCAACCCTTACAAGGAACGTTACCGCCTCAAACAAAATTTAAACTCTTACTCCCTTCTAAGTATGTAATTGTCAAATTAAAACACCATCCTTTTGAGACAAACATGCCACTACTTAAATTTCGGGACGAAATTTCTAAAAGTAGGGGATACTGTAACATCCGTCAAAAACCGGGTTAACCAAACCCGCTTCGTTTATTAACCGAACATCCAGTTAAAATTTTCGTTGCGTATTTAATGCTCAAATTAATTTTATACGATACATAATTAATAAATATATTATAATTTAAAAACTATAATTAATAATCAATAATAAATAATGAGATAAAAATTAAATAGAGACGCCGGGTTTCGAACCCGGGTCTCCCGCTCAAACAAACACACAACGCACCACCAGGCTACCTGCGCTCTTTGTGAAATAATTGAAATCAATAAATATAAATATTCGTGCCATACGAGTCATCTGCGAGATTCCAGTGAGTAACCGCTCTGATTCAAACGTATACGTTTTAAAGAACGATTATGACAATCAATCCCTAACCGAAATCACAATCAAACGCTTTAACTCGCAAACCGTTATCATTGTTACAAATTACCGTTTTGATTTTAAGACAAGTTATGGTTTTGGAAGCCTATGAGTACTTTCAGTCAGGAAACCAACTCGCTATTCACTCGAATCAACTCTCAACACACTCGCTAACCTCTCTACAAGTCCCTATTCAGCAAGAACAACTCGCCGGAATTCTCTGCAAGTCGCCGGAAAACCGAACCCATTTCATCTCTGTTGCCTTACTTTATAAACAGAACATCTAGAGCTCATACCGAAGTCACCCACACTCACCTCAAACTTCCTGAAGATCCTCTGCCGCAAGATACACGTCACCGGAATAACCTGCTGTCATCGGAATCTCGCCGGAGAAACAGGGGATCTTTGTCGGTATATCTTACACCTAATCTCCCTCATTTTTATTAATCTTATATGTAGTTAATTACAATTTACTAAAGAAATTGATTAATGTATCGAAACAGTCGGGATTGGGAGTTCTGGGTTGTTTAACGAAGAAGATGAAGTTTCGGTTGTATATATATTTAATATAAATCGAGTTATATCTCGGGTTAGACACACAGTCCAGCGGTGGACTGTGTGCATTTGAAAAATAGAGATACCGAGTTCGAGTCTGTCCTTGTTCCGATTCGTCACAATATTCAACCCTTTTTATAAAACCAAAATACGGAACTTTCCAGTTAGTATTTAAGTTTAATAAAAACCAGTATTCTAACCAGGTTAGACACACAGTCCAGCGGTGGACTGTGTGCAACGTTAAACAACAGGTCCCGAGTTCGAGTCCTGTTAAGTGCACCGGTTTAATATAATTAAAATTCTTTTTAAATAAATGATTTTTGGATAAATCTAAATAGTATATAAGTATAATAAAAACCGGAATAATAACCAAGTTAGACACACAGTCCAGTGGCGAACTGTGTGCAAAAACATTAAGCACGTCGCGGGTTCGAGTCCAGGCTCCCGCACCGGTTCTGGCAATTATCAAGTTTTTAAATAAGGACAGAAATCAATTTATCTAATTTGTATATAAGTATAATTAAAAACAGAAATATTTCGGTTTAGACACGTAGCTCAGTTGGTAGAGCTGCGTGCACGCGTACGAGAGGTCACAAGTTCGAACCTCACTCGGCGCAAACAAACACAAGACCGAACCGGTCAACAGTCAAACGGTCAACTGGTCAAAAAGTCAAAAAATTTTATTTTTCTTTTATTTATTTATTTTATTTAAAAATCAATTAAAAATACTTAAAAATAATATTTTTAAAGTTAGAAAATTTCCTTGAACTCACAAAAATAAACCTAAATGAATACAAAGTGAATATATGCCCCAATTCTTATTCCGCTGTGGGTCAGGGTGTGACATTTCGTTTGTGTGTGAGTTTATATTGTAGAAGTGCTCATACACACGCAGGAGTCCTGCATGCGTAGGAGACACATAGCGCAAGAGTCCTGCGGATGATTGTCTTGCCTGGCCTATATATATGAGGTAATGGGCGCAAGACTTCACAACTTGGGATTCGGACTTGGAGAACTTTTGTCATATTTTACATGTTCTGCTGTTATGCTGCCAAAATGAATACAAAGTGAATATATTATGAAATCCTTTGTGTTCTTAGACGTTTGAAATGGATTCCACACTTTTCATTGTTACATAGATATCATTACATGTTAATCAAGACTTTTGGCCAATACAAAACGATCCTACAATCATTTTCAAAGTTTTATTTTAGGAAGTTCCAATTTCATAATACTTCATTTATCTAAACAAGATTTTTTTTATTTGAACGGCAAGCATGATTGTTAAATTAACAAATAGAAAAGCAAATTAACTCTATCCGTTTATATCTCTCGTAAAATTTATAAATTAGTAATCGATTACGTTATGTGTCACAATTATTATGTAAACCCAATATTTTTTCGTTATTATTTCTTAATTTAAAAAATTATTTAAAAAAACGATAGAAACTAAAACAAAATATATTAAAATGTTAGTTGGTATTAAATTTATTAGTTAAAAATAGAGGTAAGCTAAAAGTGTTTAATATTTATTTACTCAATTAACATGTGTTATATGTGAGTTTCTAAAATAACAAATAAAAATATACTAAAAATAATAAAACAATCCACTTCTTTCACTTCTAACTTAGGTACCCTTATCTTGCATTATTTGATGTCACACAAACCATTATTTTAGGCCATCCACTCGATCTCTTCATATCCGAGCCTCCAATTGCCCCTTCCTTTTTCAATCTAATGACATTCATGGTCTACATCAAGCATCCTCAACTCCTCTTATTTGGCTAAGTTCTGATCCGGCAACTTGTTTCCCTCTTTTTTCAAATTGCTCTCGAGCTGCTTATATGATTGTTCCTCACTGAATTGGTATCGAGTCGAATGATCAAGCCAGGTCGCCACACATGTATTGGGCCACTGTTCTTCGACCATGAACATCGCTTTTAAGACAGGTTGCGACTCAGATGTTTGAAAAAAAAAAGTTACCTCCATGATCGAAATGCACAACTCCACTCCAATCACTTTATATATTTGATTGATTGTCACAGGATTTAACTACAACATATCACACAGATCACGTTGTATTCTATCTTCTCTGGCTCGATTGTTAGTTAACTTGATCGGCTCTTAACTACGAATGAACCACACATGTTCTCGACTTCTGGATTGGATGTCACACACTATATGATTATTCGTTTGTCCATAGTCGATTGTTATCTTTGTTCGATTCTTCTTTGGGTCATGTCTTCTTTCAGTCTCTTCCCTCAGGTCTCTCGATCTTCAGCTCTAATACCATTGGATCGAGCTACTCTCATAAACAACCGGTTTTGGGTCAACTCCCAACTATTATTAGTAAAAATGGCACATACAACTCAATTACAAATCCCTTATTTATATTATACGTAACTTGTTTCCTACTAACTCTAACTCTTAGTATGCGACAATAAACAACTTGATTAACATAAAATTAAAGACTCTAATTCTTTTTACTAACTAAATCAAACCATTTTGGTTTAGGTAACCATTTTGGTTTTTACTATAGTCTTTACATTATTTGAGTTCTGAAGGTGTAGAAGGTCAATTAAAATTAGCAACAGCATTAGCTGCATTAGTTTAGGTAACCATTTTGGGCAACTATTAATAATTAGTTGAACCAATTAGGCAAAATCGCTTGAATATTAGCATATTATCAACCTTCTTATCTATATTACTATATAAAGCATTCATGTGTACAAAATAGTAAATTTCTTCGTATTTTAAGATGGGATATCAAGGATTAAGTTAAAATGCTTAACTTTTTGCCATTTTATTCAATTCATACTCCTATTTCCTTGATCAATAGCATTTACGTCTAATAAATCTATATTATATATTAGGTTATTTATAAAAAATAAAAAATAAGTTTATAGTTAATAAACTCATTACATTCATAAAAACATATATTCAAAATTAAAAGCCTTATGACATACGATAACTAAGGTCATTATATTTTTTAATATATCTGTATTTAGTATAAATATCCTTTAAATTAAAATGCCTTTTAATCATTAGTTTATTATTATTTATACTAAAACTATTATTATTTTTTATTTTTATTAACATCTGCAATTTAATTATTTATACATTATTATAATAACTTTATTAATATAACACCACATTAATATGATACCCTAACTTGCAACAGAATGGTAAAGAGCATGTTTGTTGATCAAAGCGTATGTCACTATTAAAGTTTCATAAATAAACATGTCATAATCAAAATGTTACACATTTCATATAAGATTAAATATTCAAATAAATACTAAGGCTAAGCTCCTACGTCATTCTTATCCAGTACAATATTCAATGTCTTCAATTCTCTACGCTTCTATCATATGTAAACAATATTTTTGGGTCAGCTACAATTAGCTGGTGAGTAAACCTTGGTTAAGTAAAAATAAGTTTACGATTTTAAAAATTTAGAAGTAAAAGTAATATGCTTTACCTTTTAAGTTTCAAATATTAATTCAAAAATTAAACGTGCAAAAGATCATGTGGAAGTAATGCAATAGGTAATATGAGCATAGAATGATGACTGAATAATGACTAAGACCAAAACCGACACCAAAACCAAAACCAAAACCAAAACCTAAACAAACTGCTTGCGTCCAATACCAAAAAGGCTATGACGGTGGCGATACCAACATCTCATAGTTAGGAGGTAAAGTCAGCCCAAAACTACAATGGCGTGCTCCGGCAGTAGTGTAAATTTTGGAAAAATTTGACGTTTTTTCGATTTCGTTACCCCTTTCTTTTAAAACGTTACCCCTGTGAAAGTTTTCTAGATCCGCCACCTGATACCATCTCCAAGTCATGAGAAAAGGTAAGCGATGGATCCGCTCAATAAATGACTCATTGACTATAAGGCTAAAGGGTGTGGTCATGACCCTTACGACCATTATGTCTTCAATTCTCTTCACCTCTATCATGTGTAAAACAATATTTTTAGGCCAGCTACAATAAGTTGGTAAGTAAACCTTGATTAAATAAAAATAAGTTTACCATTATAAAATTTAAAAGTAAAAGTAATATGTTTTACCCTTTTAGTTTCAAATATTAATTCGAAATTAAATATGCAAAAAATCACATGGAAGTAATGCAACTAGCATATAGATGATGGACATATTTTTAAATGGTGTCTAAAAAAATATTTCTTTTTCAATTTCGAACAATATTTTTTAATACATGTCTGCATTGTATCAAAATATTACTACAATCGATGTCGATATGGCATGTAACAATTTTATCTTTTCGATATACGGAGCACTTTTGTGGTAACATGAAATGCTTTAATCAATAAATGTAATATACATGTTTCTCTTTACATCTCGTTAGATGAAATATTTAGTTACCACTTAAAGAAATAATAACACTCATCATTAGTCGAAGTATTATATGACTTTGTGCACATTGTTGTTTGTAAATATTTAGTTTCATATTAAATGATACAAGATATAAGCTAAATATACACGCAGTTAATCATGAATAATGAATTGAAGAATGGACAAGATAAGAAAAAAATAAATGATAACAAAGTATTTTGGAAAAAAAAAAAGTGTTTTGTAAGGTGGTTAATCTTATATATGCATGGCGATCGTTCCTTGGCCTGTATCAGTGATCCATCAAAGTAGAAGTTAACGGTGGCGGTGGAGAACCAACAACATGGCGACCAGCTACCTTCCTGGAACCGACACACGAGCCACCACCGTTGCCTGTGTTACTGCATGGATTTCCAGGGGGTCGTACTGGGCCACGCTGTAGAGATGATAACAAGAGATGTTCTCTCTTTATAAAGGTTTCTTCAAATTCTCCTCCAAGAAGTCTACAGGCTCCATTATGTTGGAAATTTAAGAATATAAGAACAAACAATGTTATTATGGCTATATTTTTGGTTTCTGGTCTCATGTTTCTTGTGTGGATTAATATGCAAAGAATGAATAAAGAAATTTAGTGAAGGGACAAAAGGTAAAAGTGTTAAGTGTTTGATGAATTGTTTGGATGATAAAGAAAGGGTTATTTATAGGTAAGCCACATTGGTTGACTTTGAATATTTATGATCTTTTACTAGGGATTGTAAATTGAATAGGTCGTGTATGAATGATAGAAAAATCCATTTAAATAAATAATGGGTTTAAAAGGAACATATATTTACGCAGAGAAAAATCCCAAGCTAAATTTATGTTTCTTCATTTATAGAAAAATTAATAATCACAATGGGTTGAAAGGGGGAAAATTAAATGTTAACCAAAACTAAAGTTATAAAAAATAATCCACTAAGTACTTATTTTTAACACCATCTAGTAAATTAATCAAGTTAATTAATATGAGTTTACATTAATTGGTCAAAATCCACTAATATTTACATTTCCAGTCTTGATATTTGATCTTGGACCAATAACTTGGTATGCGTAACATGAAACAATGTTCCGAAATGTATAAAGAATTTATATTTTCAAAACCATAAAAGAAAATCTTTTTTACAGAAATATTATAGAGTTAGGTTTCGGTCCAAATAAGTCTTAACATACAAATTATCTTAACGTGAGAAGTGAAGAAAAGGTTTTTTTTGTTTAAAATATGTTTCTCATCTTACTAGACACGTATATCTAAAAAAAATTTTGATTTTACACACGTAAATTATAAAAACTCTACAGAAATTAAGTAATTACTCTACTATTTTAGACATGTACTTTAGTATAATAATCTAAAAAAAATCTTAATGCATAAACAAGTGCGGAATCCAAGTTTATAGACAACCGAAGCAGGAATACGATCAATAACAATACGATATCACTTTAAAAGTTTCTTATGTTGATTTCAGCAAAGTAACAGTACATGAATACACAATAGTATGCTCCCACTCTCTAAAAAGGTGCTACCTACATGTGAAACATTAACCTGTTGTATTTATACTGAAAACAGTAGGTCTACAACGAGAGTTAATCAGCCAACAATGAAGGTCGCCAATCTCAGGCGAAGGTCCACCTTCGCAGTTCATGATCCAGCGAAGGTAGACAAGGTAACCGAAGGTCTACCTTCGCTCTTTAAGCTAGACGAAGGTCCACCTTCATCCAGACAAAGGTTACACTTGACCTTCAGCTATTTACTTTCGTTGATCACTTACACTTAACATAATTCAACAGATTGTTGTCCAAGTCAAGGCAGGAGGATGTCTTTACTTGATCAACTTGCATCAAAACAAACATAAAACGTAAATTAAGACCGTTCTATTACAAAACGTTAAAGATTACAAGGTACAGACATAAATAGTATTTGTTTTGATTACAAAACGTTCTTTTACATAACTCAAAGTTTATGTTCTTTTTGCTATAGTGCATACCATGAATAGTATTTGTTTTGGTAGTGCATATCTTAGTCAAAAATCCTGGCCACCATTAGCGTAAATTTGGTGTAGCTTACTTTTGTTGGATATAGATCTCTAGAATATCTTGCTTTATGCTAAATAGACATTTTTATTGGTGCAGGTTGCATATCATCCGACAAGCAAGGCCAATGGAAGTTGCTATAATAAAGAAATATCTTACGGATTTTGGTAAAAAAGAAAAAAAAAAACGCTTTCTATACACATCACTGAAATAGCAGTTGGATGAAAATTTCAGTGCCATATCTAGACGCATCAAGTCATTTTCTTCTGAGCATGTCAAGCACATATGATTTCAATCATCAAGGTTACATTTTTACTTTTGACATCATGTTTCACATCCATTAAAAGTTTAAACTATGTGTCCTTGTATGTCCTTAGCAGTGAGCACCAATAGTTGCATGAAAGGTAATCCCTTAGAAGTTGGGTTTTGGTTATCTTATTAATTAGGGGTCTATTCGTAAATCCTTAAAGCAACTTGTTAATTGATGATCGCAACTTCAACAATTTAGTCACATCCAAACACTTCCTCACGCAACTCATTCTGTTTCAAGTAATTAACGGATTATGATTATTTCGTGTTACCTCTAAAACTCAATGCCAAACACCCTTAAAACGATTTACAGACAAGCAACTTTCAGGCTACTTGTTAAACAATTCTAACGTCTTGGATTGTTAATTTGACATGTGCGGATGTGCTTTTTACACTCCCCACATCGCCAAACCTTCCTATACACACGAATAAACACAATATTTCAGTTTTGTTTATATAGCAATACATATACATTTGAAGTAATTTGTTGTTAATTAACAGTTTCAATAACACTTTTTGTTTGTATAGCATTGCAAGTACATTTTAAGTAATATGTTGTTAATTAACAGTTTCAATAACACTTTGGTGCCTTATTGTTAGTTATTTATCACTGGGGCATTCAACATGCCTACTGGTCCACTCCGGTAGGAATTGCTACTAAGGGCAAGGTATGTAGAATTTTTTACATATATTATCTTTATTTTGACCGTAGTTATTATTTTGTGACTTTTTATTTGCATTATCTGATCACATAGTTTTTAATCCTTACTCTACATGGTGTTATTTTTTATAATGGAGCAATGGCTAGGCCTCTTCAATAATCCATGTGCAATTTTGCTATTGGCTGACAGATTATTGATGTAGGGTTTGGTTTGTTTGGGGACATATGGGACATTCACGCTAGGTGCACTAGATGGTTAAAACTTACATTTTGACTTTAATACACTAAACCCTTTTAGTAAACGGGTCAAACTCATTTTTTTTGCAAGCAAGTCAAAATACCATTTCTGGTGAATAGGTAAAAGTGCCGTTATAAGTAAACGAGTCAAACTCATCATTTTTAGTAAATAAATCATTATATTTTTAGGGTAAGTGAAGATGAAGATGTTTGGGTCATATAAATCACAAATATATATATATATAATATATATATTATTTTAACACGAAACGTCGTACGTTCAAAATTACATTTTTATTTGTACTTTACTTACCACATTGTAAACATCATACTAATAACTTAACAAACATAAACCTCATACTCTTAACAAATTACATAAAAAAATTATATAACATACCATAAGTTAATAAAATTAAATGTTGTCTTAATTATACACTTGCGGATTTTCCCTCATCATTTTCTGCCCACCAAAAGCCCTATGTGATTTGTCAAATATTTGTTAACACAGAGTTAGAAATCAAGTTTAGAATCATACCAGAAAAGGAAAATCATCATCATCCTTGTGTAATATTGCTTTGACTTCAAAAATCCCAATTTGGGAGTTCGAGAGGCCTAATTGGTGTTGGGATAGGGTCGCAGCACACTAACCTTCGGAAATTGTCGGATAGGTTTGGATTTTGTAGTATACCGTCATTTTATTCTCTGGCCCTCAAAACACCCAACCCGTCTTCATATCTTTGTTTGTTACCCTGTTAGCGTAACCCGTCCACCTGACGGGTATTAAACTAATTCTCAAGGTGCACTGCATCAGTTTTTTTTTTTTTTGGAGGGGGGTTATAATTATTGGTTAGGGATCTAGCTAACAGGATTGTTGTTATCAGGTTGCAGTTTCAACAGATAGAACAACAACATCACAAGTTCCAAATCTTCCAGCTCAACTGTCATGCCAAGTTTTAAATGCTACCTTACATGTATGCCCCTATAGACCATCAAATTATATACATTTTCACCTTTTATTATATGCTCTCTTTTAGTTCCTTTTGTTTATTTTGATGGGTTACTCAGGCGAATAAAGGTTGTTCACATTGGTGGAGAGGTGGTACCGGAAGTTCATTCTAGGTCAAGGTTGTTCATTCTAGTCTTCTGTTGGCTTGTACTTTATGGGGTTTAGTTTTGCTTCTTGCTGGGCTCCCATGTTGTTTTGGGTTGGAATGCATGCTTTGTCCTTTTTCAATAAAAAAGGATAAAGATACCGATCTACAACTATATATGATTTTTATATTGTTTTAGGGATTTATGTTCCTTCCCCGTGTTATCGAGTTCACAACAATGTACGGGTTCCTCACTTGTTATTATATATATAGAGAGATATTTCTTTGGAGCTGACACAATGTGCTATTTTTCTTTTGGAGGTAAGTACCTATTTAATCAATGTTATAAATTATGAATGTATAAATAAAAGAAATTAGTTACTCATAAGAGCTAATTAAAATTCAACTAAGACTAGAAAAACTAGGTTTGCTTTCTAGTTATTGTTAAAAAAATAGTGAAAGTTTTAAATAAAGAGATATTTTTAAAGATTACATAATTAAAAATGAGTCAGGGTATTGATTCCAATTCGTGAAATGAACATCAACTAAAATGAAGAAATCACATGCCTTCTGAAATGGTCTATTGTTTCCATGCAACACGCTAACCTAGATAAGAACAGGTTAGATTATTAATTATAAGTCTATACTACTTTATAATATTATATTATCTTGATAGTTGTAAATTGGATACTAGTTTACTCAGTTCTTTATAATTCCTCGTTAAGAAAATATAGAGGCTATTAATAAATTTTAACTAAAAGTCTTATTAACTTGTCCACCAATCTCAAAAGAATAAATATTATCTTTTTTTGGGTATGTTTGGTAAAAGTAGCTGTTGTTAGTAGTTGTAAGCTGGTGGCTGGAGGCTAGAAGCTGTTGGCTGAAGGCTGGAAGCTGGTAGCTGTAGTTGTAGCTTTTTAGATATATTTAGGTGTTTGGCAGAGTGGCTGGAGCTTTTAATAAAATGTAGAGTAGAGTTAAATGCTTGGTTGGTTCCTGTGGTTTGCAAATTTTGCAGACTTGGTCCCAGTGGTTCACTAATTACACACTTGGTCCTAGTAGTTTCAAATTTCTTCCAATTTTATCAATCTCATTTCCCCAAATCTCTCACACCAATCTTCACAATCACGGTAAGATCTTTTATTTTTAATTTCAATCACATTTTCACACTCTGTTTTCTTGTTTCTGAAGTTACTGATTTCTGATTACTATGAGTGTTTCTTTGAAATTGGTTTCTGGGTTTTGTTTAGAATCAAACAACTGAAGTGGGTTTATTTAGGATTTGATTAGATCTATGTGTATGTAGTGAATTGAATATATAATTTCACACTCTGTTTTCGATATTTTTTAGTTACTGATTTCTGATTACTGTGAGTGTTATTATCAAAATTGATTTCTGGGTTTTGTTTGAAATTGAGCAATTGAAGTGGGTTTATTTTGGTATTTAAAGAAGAATGGCGAGCAGGATTGATCACGAGTATGATTACTTGTTCAAGATCGTGTTGGTAGGGGATTCGGGTGTTGGGAAATCCAACATTTTGTCGAGATTTACTGGGAAATCCACCAACCCCGAATTCATTCCTAGTAAATCTCGATAAAATGTTGGATTTCCCAACACCCGAATCCCCTATCAAACTGAATTCATTCCTAGTAAATCTCGACAAAAGCGGAGTATGAGTTTCCGTCGTGGTTCACGGCGGAACGTTGAAGAAATCAACATATTCGGGATTCGATCTATCTACTTTGTTCGAGAGCAAGGAGAAGAAGAAGGTGGCGTCGATATTCACGTCGAAGTGTTCAGCGGCGGCGAAGGGGCTGAGGTTTAGGGTTGAGAAGGAGGAGGATTTTAAGCGGAGGATGGAGGCGGCAGAGGTTTATATTTTTTTATTTTTATTATTTCAAGGGTAATGTAGTAATTTTGCATATACTTAACTGAGAAATCTAACAAAGGTTAGTGGTATGGACCGTCCGAGTGCAAAATTTGAAACTACTGGGACCAAGTGTGTAATTAGTGAACCACTGGGACCAAGTCTGCAAGATTTGCAAACCACAGGGACCAACCAAGCATTTAACTCTAAAATGTATAAAATGACCAAAATGGGCATTAAAAAGTTGGTACATTAGAAAGTTCATTATTTTTAGAGGTTAAAATAGTTATTTTTTTTTCCTAAAAGCTTGTAGCTCCTTCTAAACGCGACTAGTAGGAACGTTTAACCAAAAGCTTCAAGCTCCTAACCTAAAAGTTTCTAGCTCCTTCAACCAAACAAGCCTTTTTATTAAGTTGGAGCTTTTTCTTAAAAGCTTAAAGCTTGAAGCTCCTAAAAGCTTCTAAAAGATCCATATCAAACATACCCTTTATGAATCAACCAACGCGTTGGTCAAATTCGTATTAAGCCCAGATATCGATCAAAGCCAAGAATCTGTCAAAGTCAAAATTTTTTGTTGACTTATGGACAAGAACATAACATTTGTTGGCCAACATGGCATCGGTCTCAAGCAACTACCAATATTAATATGTATGTATGTATGAACTCATGCATGTACGTACGTATATATATACTGTTGTTATGAACTTTTGTCTCTGTTAAAAATTACCGAAACATTTGTTTCATATCATGATTCTTTTATAAAATAGCTTAACTTGAGTCGATTTGTCATGTCTGTTAGTGTATATTAAATTTTAAACTTGCGGCTTACCTTAATTAATTTTTTACATATACTTTGGTTAAAATATTGCAGATAGTATAATTTAGTTGATGTTTAACAATGCTAATTTAGATGATGTTAAGGTTAAAGAAAATAGAACTTACATCATTTTTAAAGGCAAATTTATTAGAAAAAGAAGGAATATACGGAGCAGAAAATTACATACAAGATCTTAAAAATTCTAGAAATCAAAAGATAACCAATAGGCCGGGGCCAATCTATATCGTCTATCTTCGACCTATTTTCACCCATAAAAACCCATATATCTTGATTTTGTTCACCGGGCTGTTAGATGAGGCAAATATCACTTTGTTTCTCAGTTTCCAAATGGCCCAGTACAATATTAGAATTAACGCATAAGGTGCATGTTTCTTGACTACCGACCTGGATACGAACTCATATACCTTGAGAAGATCTGAGAAGTTGAACCCATAAATATGCAGGATAGAACACCAACTCGAAATATGTTGCCGGACAACCGTGGAAACATAGCACCCAAATAACAGATTTTTCAGTGGCAACTTGCATCATTTCATGTCAAAGCTTTAAGCGTACACAATAAGTCATTTGTTTATTCTTGTTATTACATTAACTTTCGTGACGTTGACCATCAATATGTTTTATTATTTTCAGAGCTGATTCACCTATTGGTATGTAAAATATCATTTCAGAGATATTCATCAATTGGTATTTAAAATATCAAGTGGTAACGCGTTTGATGTATTTTACTAACATCCATGTCGCTGGAAAACCTTACTCAAATCAAAAAAAGATACATTCCTAAACATGTGAGAGGAACTTTTAGAATTCAAATCCAAAATCAAACACAGGATTTGTGTTTAATTTTAAATTTTAATATTAATCAGGATCGACTCTTTCTATTTATTATAAATTTAATATACTTACAATGACTCCTAACATATCAGAATTCAAATCCAAAATCAAACACAGGATTTATGTTTGATTTTAATTTTTTATCTTAATCAGAATCAACTCTTTCTATTTATAATAAATTTAACATACTAAAATTAAATTAACATTTAAAATTAATTAAACTCAAACACAGGATTTATTTATTTTAATTTAACATACTTACAGTGACTCTTAATATATGAATTCATACCAACATAAACCATACTAAGCCTACTAAAATAGTACTTCTCTTAATTATAATTTAATACTAACTCACATAATCATCTCTATATATTAAATCAAACTATTTAGATCTAAACATTTAAGTAATTAATACAGTATGTTAATGTGGGGCTAGCTCACTTGGTAGAGACTATTGTCTACTACTAAAAACTGGGCAGTTGCGACGAAAATTTGCGATCGGCAAAAAACGGTCGCAAAATTAGCGACGGATTTGCGATAGAAATCAAATTGGTCTTAAAATTAGCGACCGACAAAGATTCAGTGGGTCTCAAATTTTGCAATAGCCTTTTTCCGTTCGTAAATCGGCCACAATATTTACTATTTAAAACTAAAGTGCAAATCCCGGTCGCAAATTCGGTCACAAAATTTGCAACCCTGTTTTTCGGTCGCAAAAAATATATGAATATTAAAATAAAATTAGAAATATAATCCGGTCGCAAATTTTACAACCGGCTTTCGGTCGCAAAAAATGTGAAAAATGAAATAACTAGATCATTTAAATGCGGATTGTAAATGAAATCATTTAAGGTTAGTAATGGTTAGTGATGATCGACTTTGACACATCAAGACTTGTATGACATACTATAACTCGTAGTGCTGTAAACGAACTAAACTTTCAACGAACCGTTCGTGAATCGTTCACGTTCGTTCGTATAATAAACGAACGAACATGAACAAGAAATTTCGTTTAATTAGTTTAATGAACGAACATGAACAGGCCTTATTCGTTCAATTGTGTTTGTGAACGTTTGGTAACATGTTCATGAACATTCCTAC
The DNA here is from genome assembly GCA_947069175.1 of Scalesia atractyloides. Lineage (NCBI taxonomy): Eukaryota > Viridiplantae > Streptophyta > Magnoliopsida > Asterales > Asteraceae > Scalesia > Scalesia atractyloides. The sequence continues at coordinate 4,493,814 of CAMTDV010000002.1, read as the reverse complement.
ATTTATGTTCGTTTGTTTGTGTTGTTAATTAAAGATTTTTATACTTTTATATATTTTATCTAAATTTTGTATTCTTTAATTTTTATTTATTTTTGTAGTTTTATTTTTTCCACCTTATTTATGCACATTTCCCTTTCTTTTCAGATTATTCACATAAAAATACTATTGATCTTCCTTTCATGATTTGGGCTTGAAGTTCTAGTGTTGTTCCTTCTACCATCTACCTTTAGCCTTCATCGCATCTGCCGAATTTGTTTCTGTTTGTTTGTGTTCGTGAACACGTTCATTTCCTTAGTAAACAAACACGAATATAATATCTCATTCGGTAAGTGTTCATGAAGCGTTTGTAAACACTTTTATTTCCTTAACGAACGAACATGAACAGGGCCTTGTTCGTGTTCATTCGGTTCGTTTACAACCCTAATAACTCGTTACCGTTGAGCAAGACATGTATGGCCTAATATGCATCATTACATCAATCATAGTCGATCCTAGTAATAGACGATTAATCGGAGTCAATTATGTTGGATACGAGATGTCTAATAGATCGATTAGCTAAAGTTGACCATGGTACGATACGAAGAGTTACACTTTGGATAGCTAACAAGTAAATAATATTTAAGCGTTAATATTATGTTCACATCTACTTGGGAATAGGTATTGGTGTTGGTGAGTTAGATAATGTGTGTGGTAGTAGAAGGTTTGGGGTTAAATCTCCATGGTATACAAGTTTAGCCATTAAAAAATACGTTCACAATTTGCGGATGTTAATTATTTGGTGAAAATTTTAAAGAAAATGAATATTAATTTAATTGTTTATTAATTATTTAATAATTGATTAATAGATAATGGTGAAATTTTATTTTGTTAAATAATATAATTAATATTTATAAGATAAATATAAGTGGATAAGAGTTTGTGTTTAACTATAACAGGTAAGACCTATGGAGGTGATATAAATACCTCTGTTAACGATCAAAAGGTTTACGCCATAATTTGTGAGACAAAGACATACACAACCACCACCCAAGACGCCGACCTCCACAATTCACCGGAGACCGCCACCGCGATAAGTTGTGTCATTGTTGTTTCATACGACCACTACCACTGTAATTTTGGTTGTAAATATCGGTCGCAAACTAGCAGTTGCAAATCGGCCGCAATAGTTGCGACACTAATTCCGGTTGTAAATATCGGCCGCAAATTTGCAACGGTCGTAAATTCGGTTGCAAAATCTGGTTACTGACGGGGTCAATTTCGACCGCGTTTCCAGTCGTGGACCGGTTGCAAAAAGCTTTTTGCGACTGAAAATGCAGTCGCAATTGGTCAGTTCTGGTAGTGGTTTCTTAGTGGGAGACCTTAGGTTCAACCTCAAGCAAAGTTAATTTGGTGTAAATTAGAAGTGTAAGCATTGACGCATTGTAATAATAATAATAATAATAATAATAATAATAATAATAATAATAATAATAATAATAATAATAATAATAATAATAATAATAATAATAATAATAATAATAATTGTGTATTTTAGCTAATATGGGATAGCCTAGTTGGTCAAAGAGTTTTCAACTAAGTGGTTTCTTCTTAGGGGTGTCTCAAGTTCAATCCCTACTAAGTGTAAATTTTGTAAATATGGGTGAGCACCATTTGGAAGAATTCGTACTTGAGATAAGGGTTTAAGAGCTTATTCTCACCCTTTAAAGTAAGCTGGATGCCAGCTAATCTGTTGTTAAAAAAGTATAAAGTAATTAATTAGAAAATTAATTAAACTAAATTTGCCACTTTGTCCCTTTCAACTTTCTTTATAACCGGTTTTAGGATTAAATTCTAATACTCACTTAATCCTAAAACCTGTCCATGTTTCACTTGATCCTTTCCTCGATCAAACCACACTAGTTTTGATCAAACCACAATAGTTTTGATCGTTATTGTTCCATGCTATCTTATTTCTGGATGCTTTTATGTTTCCTTGTGGTTCTTGCTTAACCTGCTTCTCAAGTTATGACATATGTGTATAATAGTTAAATGGAACAAAATCAAGAAAACTTTCTATCAACCTGGACTAATAGAAACCGCAACTTTAGTCAGCGTACAACCAACTAAGTATGTATGACCCTGCGAGACATGGTTTGTATATAACATCACACGACCCCCGAAGACCAATTTCACTCGTAAAGCTCGTCATGAAACACAATGGAATCCATCTTTGTATCAATGATACATTTCAAGTATAGAAGATGTCAACCCGATGGCAACTATTGTTGTTCGTCAGTAACTATGGGTTAAGGGCTTCATGAAAGGGAGTGGTTATTTATTCAGCGATGGTAGCCGTGGTTTTAGTTGGTTGCTCATTTTTTATTATGTACTTTATTTGTAGAAACATGCATATATATATATATATATATGTTAAATTTTGGTTTTTTTTTGTGAAAACGCAATAGGTATTCTGAAGAAGGGCATAAACAATACGTCACGTATAAAGCTATTATATGGAGAATAGGGCTAAGAGTAAATGATGTTATGTGTGTTGTATGAGGCTCTGGGTGGCATATGGTTTGTGTGGTGTATGACAAATCCTCCACCTATCCCTGGGTTGTATGACACATATCAGTCTATTTGTGTCGTATAGTCTCGGGACCAAAGGGAGGGTCTGTTGAAAATAAAAGATTACGGGATCAGTCAAGCATCATCTCCCAAGTTACCGGGTCAAAGACAGCTCATAAACAGCTACAAATCCAGCCGTAAACAGAGCACATCTACCATATTTAGATTATCTTTTTGTTATAAATTGTATACTTTCCTCTGTAATGAACATACAGAAAAACACAACAATATACAACAGTTCAGTTTTTCCGATCAACCTTTCTAACATGGTATCAGAGCAGTGTCGTTCTTGACCTGTTCATCATTTACCCTGCTCATCACTTACCCAAACCAATCATCCTCTCAACCAAGCTGCCATGGCCGAAGCCGGTAACTTGGGAGAAGATCTATCAATCCAAATCGCCAATCTACTCAAGAATGGCCTCAACCCACAAAACCGAAACCCAAAACTGTCCGATAACCTTCAAATAAACCTCAAGCTCAACAGCCAGAATTATGCTCTATGGACCCGGATGATGAGGGTAGCCATAGGCGGTAAATCAAAGGCTTTTTTAAACCATTTATCAACCAATCCACCAAACCAAACCAGCGAAGAGTATGAACAATGGGAACAAGACGACCTAGTCGTCTTCTCATGGCTCATACAAAACATTGAACCAACCCTTGCCAGCAATCTAACCGAATTTCCGACAGCAAAGTCGCTGTGGGATGCCCTGGCTATAACATATAGCAGTGGACGTGACAAGCTCCAAACATTCAACCTACATGTCAAGGCGAATGAAATCAAACAGAACAATCTCTCCCTTGAAGAATTGTGGATTATACTCCAAGGAGTATGGGGAGAAATTGATCGGATTGACCCAAACCCGATGACCTGCCCAACCGATATCCAAGCATATCACAAAATCAGGACTGAACAGAAACTGTTTCAGTTTCTAAACGCTCTTAACCGGAAATATGATCCTATAAAGAGGGAAATACTCCGGTTAGAACCCCTTCCAACTGTAGAAACTGCATACGCCACTGTTCGCAAGGAGGCCGCTCACCAGAATATTCTGGGAACACCTCTCAATGACACACAGGGCATCACAGTGGGTCTAATGGCCTCTGAAATTGACGGATTAGGGCTTGCATCAAAGGGCTACCGACGGGTCGATGGAAAAAGAATCGGTGACGACAAAACTCACCTCAAGTGTGATCATTGCGGCATGACGAAGCATACCCGGGAACAATGTTTCAAACTCGTTGGGTAGAAGAGAGGCACAAAGACTACAGTTAAAGAAAAAGGGAAGTCATCTAGCACCGGCAACCGAGATATCACCAGAGATGAAAGCCGGAGCAGAACTGGTTTCGGCGGAATGGCCAAAGCAGATGAAGAAGAAGATACTGCAACAGGTAAAGGGTTTGGGGCGGAGTCCTCAAACCCTCGGTCATATACGCGTAATAAAGAAGCAAATATTTCACATTTAGTCCCTGGAAATAAGGGAAATGTCAATATGGCCCACGAACATCATAAAAAACAAAAACTATGGATTTTTGATTGTGGCGCGACCGATACGATGACTTATGAGCTATCGGATATTATTTCAACAACCAAACCAGAAAAAACACATATTCAAACGGCAAACGGAGGAATAATGGATGTAAAATCGGGAGGGACTATTGAGATTTCACCCACAATAAAAATCTCTAATTGTCTTTATGTTCCCTCGTTATCACATAAGCTGCTTTCCATCAGCCATGTCACAAAAGAACTCAATTGTATTGTCCTAATGTACCCTACGTTTTGTATTTTACAGGATATCAGGACGGGAGTGATCATTGGGCGTGGCACTGAAAATCAAGGGTTGTATTATGTGGATGAGGTGACTCAAAGTGGTGTTGTGATGTTGACTCATGGGACATCGGAACGAGAAGCTTGGCTATGGCACCGAAGATTAGGTCATCCTTCTACAAGTTATTTGCATATTTTATTTCCAAAACTATTTCCAGTTAATTCTATGTCACATTGTGAAACATGCGTTTTAGCAAAGAGCCACAGAAAAACTTTTAAACCCAATAATACTAAGGCTGCTTTGCCATTTTCATTAATCCATTCTGACGTATGGGGTCCTGCCCCAGTTCTTGGGGGGCAAAACCTTCGTTACTTTGTGATGTTCGTTGATGATTGTACCCGAATGACCTGGGTTTATTTTTTGAAAAACAAATCCGAAGTCTTTGAAAAGTTCACTATGTTTTACGCCATGATCCAAACCCAATTTCAAACAAACATCCAAATATTCCGATCCGATAATGGCGGTGAGTTTGTTAATACCTCGTTTAAATCATTTTTCCAAAAAGGGAATAATCCACCAAACTACATGCCCAAACACCCCAGAACAAAACGGTGTCGCCGAAAGAAAAAATCGCATTTTGCTGGAAATGACACGAGCTCTCCTAATTGAATCCCAGGTCCCGAAATATTTTTGGCCTGAAGCCCTTGCTACTGCTACCTATCTTCTCAACCGACTCCCAACAAATATCCTAAAACTTAACACTCCGTTACACACCCTTTCAAAATTCTTCAAACTACCCTCAGTTCTTACTCTTTAACCATGAATCTTTGGATGTACTGCCTTTGTTCACATACCTAAATCAGATCGAACCAAACTTGACCCTTATGCTGAAAAATGTGTCTTTGTTGGGTATGGAATGAATCAAAAAGGATACAGATGTTATAATCCAAAAACACGTCATATGTTCACCACAATAGACTGTGACTTTCTTGAAACCGAGTATTACTACAATTCCCAACTCAGTGGTCAGGGGGAGAAGGAATGTTTAGACACACTAAGTTGGTTGAAATATGTTCCCTATGTACCAACTACAGAGTCACCAGAGTCCAATTTCAGTGCCACTGACGGTCCTAATGTTCCTCCTAACCTGGTGTCCGAGGTAAGTAATACTCATCCTATTCAGTCTGGTGGTATTTTTGAAGTTTCTAATGACTCCGAGGATACCAATACTTCTAATCATGAAACTGCCACAGAACAAACTGAAAATTTGCAGGCAGATGAATCCAGACAAGAAGAACCACCATCAAGATATGTGTTACCCCCTAGAACAAACAGAGGGGTTCCTCCGAAACGGTATTCTCCTGAAAAAGAAAAAGTGTGGCTAATGGAAATTTCACTAAGGAAGCCAAAGCATTTATCTCATCCGTTTATTCCGAAGAAACTCCTACAAATGTGGATCAAGCCTTAAAATCTAAACATTGGAAGGAAGCAATGAGAACAGAAATGGAAGCCCTAATCAAGAACAATACTTGGGAAAAGTGTACTCTCCCGTTGGGAAAGAAATCCGAGGGGTGTCGTTGGGTCTATACGGTTAAGTATAAACCAGATGGTACACTTGAAAGATATAAAGCCCGACTGGTAGCAAAAGGGTATACCCAGACACATGGGATTGACTATGCTGAAACATTCTCCCCGGTTGCAAAAATGAACACAATTAGGGTTCTTTTTTCGATAGCTGCAAATGAAGGGTGGCCACTTCAACAGTTTGATGTAAAAAATGCCTTTTTACACGGGGACCTAGATGAAGAGGTATTTATGGATGCTCCTCCAGGATTCACAAAAGATTTCAAAACTGGAGAAGTTTGCCGTCTGAAGAAGTCCCTTTATGGTTTGAAGCAATCTCCCCGGGCTTGGTTTGGCAGATTTGCGGTAGCTATGAAAAAGTTTGGATATAAACAGAGTAATGCCGATCATACTTTGTTTCTCAAAAAAAGAGGAAAATTCGTAACCTGCCTAATTATCTATGTAGATGATATGATCATTACAGGGAACGATAAAGAAGAAATGGTAAAACTCAAAGAAAACTTGTTTGCTGAATTTGAAATGAAAGATTTAAGCAGACTTAAGTATTTCCTCGGAATTGAAGTACTAAGGTCAAAACAAGGAATTTTCATTAGTCAGAAGAAGTATGTCTTAGACTTGTTGGCAGAGATTGGAATGATCGATTGCAAACCAGCAGACACTCCTATGAGTGTAAACCAAAAGCTTTATATAGAGGAAGGAGCAAAGTTAGCAAATAAAGAAAGATACCAACGGCTGGTGGGAAAGCTAATATATCTCTCACATACTCGTCCAGACATTGCCTATGCTGTAGGGGTAGTAAGTCAGTTCATGCACCAACCTCAACAGTCACATATGGAAGCAGTTTGGAGAATTATAGATATCTCAAAGGAACAGTGGGTCATGGAGTCCTGTTTCAATCACATGGACACCTAAATGTTCAAATCTATACCGATGCAGACTGGGCAGGAGATAAGGGAAGTCGGAGATCAACAACAGGCTACTTCACTTTAGTTGGAGGGAATCTTGTTACTTGGAGAAGTAAAAAACAAAAGGTGGTTGCTCTTTCAAGTGCAGAAGCTGAATTTAGAGGTATAGCTCGAGGTTTAACAGAAGCCATGTGGATGCGAAGACTCTTAGCTGAGATTGGTTTTCCGTCAAAAGAAACAAGTAAGATTATGTGTGATAATAAAGCTGCGATTCAGATTTCAGAAAACCCAGTACAACATGATCGAACTAAACACGTGGAAGTTGATAGGAACTTCATCAAAGAAAAATTGGAAGATGGTACGATTGAACTACCGTTTGTTCGATCAAAGGATCAGCTCGCTGATATTCTAACAAAGGCGGTTAACGGGAAAATTTTCAGCGATTGTTTGGTCAAGTTGAATTTTGGAAATCCAACTATTCAACTTGAGGGGGAGTGTTGAAAATAAAAGATTACGGGATCAGTCAAGCATCATCTCCCAAGTTACCGGGTCAAAGACAGCTCATAAACAGCTACAAATCCAGCCGTAAACAGAGCACATCTACCATATTTAGATTATCTTTTTGTTATAAATTGTATACTTTCCTCTGTAATGAACATACAGAAAAACACAACAATATACAACAGTTCAGTTTTTCCGATCAACCTTTCTAACAGGGTCTCGTATATTATAGACACCCTCTATAGATACTTGAATAAGCTAATTGCCATGTCTACCGCACGCGCTCGTCAAAAGCCGAGAGTGATGTACGAAGCGATACATGATCTTTCTCTGGTATTTACTCCTACACTACATGTCACCTAGCGACACGTTTGGCGTAGTACTATGCGTTGTACTATCACAAGCAGGAGCGGGGTTTGACGGATATTCACCCACATCTTCACCAACTATTGAGGCTAGATAGGCGTACGGTGCATGATATGTGCATCGTGCACAAGTTTACAGGCATCGACCTTTGATTTCACACAATGGAAGGCAAGATTTTCGGGTTGCAATCGGTGTCGTAGATGTTGATGCCGATACATAAGGTGCCAACCCATAGGAGCCAGGAGGCAACCGCAGTAGCCATCTGATCTCAGCATCCTCAATATGTTTACCAAGGTGTACGGCTGACCGTAGGCACACAGGTCATGCTTGATAGGATTGCTCAGGACTCGTGACATAATCTTCGTCAGATAGACCGACTCAAGGACTTACTTATGTGAGTGGTTGACATCGAGATCTCTAAGCCATGCTCCAACGATATCAACCCTCCACCGGATCCTGGCCCAACAAGTCAATACCTTGGCGAGGCATAGTCGTGGTCTTCTATTGTTTTTTTTTATCTCACATTTCGTTGTATTTTATGTTATGTTTGTACAAATTGATATTATATAGGTACAATTTCAGTTCTTTATATCGGTAATTTTATTTTGTTTTCCTAGTTACGTATATAGTTTAGTTTCAGTTAATTAACAAAGTTATTGTTTTATAAAAAAATAATGATCTAATATTAACAAATTTAATTAATAATTTAGATCTAATCTCTTTAACGATGTTCTAATTTTTATAAAACAAATCTACATAATTTATAAAAATGGCTAAAACGAAATATTTTGTATAAATATGTTTATAATATTAAAGAAATTATATATGTGTCGTATAGTTTTGCCGCTAGACAAAATCAGACACAACATGCTTTGCCTTTTAAAGTTAGTGTTTACGGAGAATTATATAACTTGAATGTGTATAGTGGTCATACCCTTCAATTATACATGTAGATGGGGTTTGTTGAAGTAAAATAGTTGGGTATGCTAACAAATCAATCGTCGTTTTCATCTGCTAAAAAAATTGTAAAAGTGTCATGTCACATTATCCGAAAAATGTATTCAAGACGTCACCACTTTACATTTAGGTGGATTAGAAAAAAATGAATACCTATAAGTTTTAAAGCTAATTGCGAAAGAGGTTTTGTTAATTATATTCGAACCAAATTCGAGTCACAAAATGTTTAATAATCCTACCTCTGATTAGTCACAACTATAATAAAAAAACATGACGGTTTAATATCATATTTACTATTGATTTGTTGTAAGCCGGACCCTACTCTCGTTTAAAGGTTTATAGTTGCAACAATATAACTATCAGGATTATATAGGATTAAACCGATGTTATTTTATTTTATTTTTTTGTCATGATCATTCATAATGCATTGATGTTATGCAAATTCTTATCTATTTATAAATTTATAGTTTATCCATTTTCCTGTAATTAATAAATAAAGAGTTGGCTAAATGGGACGAACATGAAGTTGAAGGGTAGCACAGGTAAAAAGAGAGGGTGAAGTACGTCTAGCACAAACCTCTAATAATAGATAATTATTTTTGTTTCTTAATCTTCACCCGAAAACCACCTTTCATCTTTGACGTTAGAGACGCCACGTAAACCGGCTCAATGCCATCATCCACAACCGGAACCACCTGAAACTGCCGTAAAATACCCGCAACCACAGTCTTCATTTGCAAAAACGACATGTCCTTACCCGAACAAATCCTCGGACCTGCATTAAACACCGGATACGTATATGGATCCCTTGCCACGAATCTCATATCCCCCGTCCCTTCATCCTTCGATAACCAATGTTCCGGCCGGAATTCCATCCAATCTCTACCCCACACCTTCTCCACTCTCCCCATTGCATAAGGATGGTAAACCACCACCATACCTATTGTACCAAGAAATACCCTAATTTATTTTATGTAAAGTAATACTTTCCATTGTAATTATCGTACTATGGCTACATATTCCTTCTTTTCATAGCTAATATTATTATGTTGAGAACTATATAACATACATAAACATTTGTACATAATGTATTGGTTGGTAATTTAATAAGACAAAATTAGTGAGAATGGTGGGCTTGCACTTGAAGCATATAATTGAATTATTAAGTTCTACACTAACATATACCAACTATGAACAAAATACTGGTTATAAAAAGAACGCGTTTAATCACAATACCTTTTCTCACAACAGTCCCATCTGGCAATACGTCCTCGGCAATCGCCGTCTTTAGTCCATCGGAACCGGCGGGCACAGCCGCATGCTTTCGCAGAGAGCAGCATGAATATAAACCATCTCCTTCACTTCATCATAACTTCGACAATCCGATGTCTCATTAACTTCCCTAACAATTTCACTTTAAACCTTCGGATTCTTAAAAATTAACCAGAAAAACCACGTCAAGGCGGCTGAGGTCGTGTCTCTACCGCGAATACAAAGCTAATTACAACATCCATCAAAAACCTTTGATCCGAATAACCGAGCTTATATACCGTGATAACAAATCAACCGATTGAATCGACGACTTTCGTCATATTCTCGTCACTTTTTGTCCAGAACTTTCAAGGCAAATTTACGGATTTCCAACATGGCTGCTTTAACTCGTTTCTCCGATCCATGTTTAAACTCCTTTTGAGTTTCCAGAACGATGCGATCGTACGAAACCTCTCTATGCAGATACGAAGAGCATCATCGAACGCAACTGCAAATGTTGCATGGGGTAACAATGGCGTTAAGTTCCCTGGATCATACCCAAATGCAATATTGCATATATTATCAAATGCAAATCTCTCAAGAATATCTTGAAGATCAAGAATAGTGTCATTATCAGCAGCTGTCGTTAACATGGGAAGCAGACGTTCGTTGAGTTCAGAGTTCACCACATTTTCGACAAAATACCGGAGTGAGTTTGTGCTGAATACATGGCTGGATAGTTGTCGTTGCAGCTTCCATTTATCCCCATCCACGTTAAAGATTCCGTCCCCCATTAAATCGAAAAGGGTGGTGTGAGTGTTATAGCCCTTTTGGTAGGTTTTAGAGTTTGATTTGAGGATGTGGTGGATGACATCGGGGTTGCCGGTGAAGACTAGAGTTTGGCCGATCGGGTGGGGGAGCAAGAGGGTTAAGGACGGGGAGTTGTTGATGGCGTCCGATGTCCATTCGATAAGACGGTGGCGATTGGTGTAGATTGAGAGGTAGGTTCCAATGAGTTGGTATGATTTGGGTGGTGGGTGTGCATTGGATTTGGATTCGGATTTGAAGAAGAAGATGATGAAAAGTAGAGAAAGAAGATAGAGAAAGAGTAGAGCTTCTAACATTGTTTTTGAGTGAAGCTTTGATAAATAAGGTTTTGACATCTATTTATAGTGGCTTCAAACATATTGGCATATCATATCTTTCTACAATTTTCTTTCTTTTAGAACGATGATACAAATTTCCTAAGATTATTTTAAGTAAGGAGATTCAAAAATGTGTTTAGTGAGCTAATGATATGATAAAAATACTTATTTTTCAAAAACATCCAAAACTTAAGTAATAAGAAAACTCAAAACACCAAAAACATTCTTATATCAACGTCACATTTTTTAACTGCTAATCTCTCTCTATATATAGTTTATATATAAAAAACACAATGAGTGCCAAAGAACTACCCTCAAAAAACGAGTGCCAAAAATGAGCTCTACAATAGCGAAAACGAACAATTTGGTGTTTTTGTGGCTATACGCCAAAAACCAACCCATTGGTGATTGTCTAATTCTACACCACCTAAATTCAACTTAAATAAGGGTTGGGTCTAATGAAAAAGTGTTTGAAGCTAAAGTGGAATACCATAAAAGATCAAAAGTTCGAGCCTCTAAACATCAATCATCTTTCAAAAGAAAATAAGAAAAAAGAACTAGTTTAAGATTTTATGTAAAAATTTGCTAGAATTAAGTTGTGTTATCAAAACAAATTTTAATTTTGAAAAGAAAAATGTTCCTTAAAAACAGAACTACAGGGATTTGATACCGTGCCCCCAAGGTATCAATTTGCGAAAAATTTCCTCTACTTGAAAAAGCATTTTTTTTTCTATAAAAGTTTTTCACAAATTTCCCTTATAATTTTCCAAAAAAAAAAGAAAAAACAAAAAAGTCCAATACTATTCCACAATTTTTCGACACAATTGCCACACAATAGTCATTTGAAGCAAATTTGTCACAACATTTATTTACTTTTCCGGCAAAATTCCGACAAAATAAATTCAAATTTTATATTATATATTACTACAAGATAAAAAATAATTTCGAAATGAAATTTCTAAAAATGTCAGAAATTTGTAGCAAGTGCGACAATTTTCCGACAAAAATATAGTTATTTCGTTTGTGAATTCTTAATGCATTAAAATAATTATATTTAAAAGTTTGCGGGCAATTTTCTGATAACCCAAATGTATTTTATTTCTTATTTATTAATTTAATGCATTAAAATATTTACATTAAAAAACAAAATTTTGGCAAATCAGTAGAAGATTGAAAAGTTTGCTACAATTTTCGGACAAACCAAATGTATTTTATTTGTTATTTCTTAAGATTAAGATAAATATATTAAAAATAAATTTGTGGCTTCTTAATACATTAAAATAATTAAGTAAAAACTCTTGTTTTGTTAACTATTGGAATGTTAAATGCCGGATTAGTTTTAAATCCAAAAACTTTCTTTTAGTTAGGAGTTTTGTGTGTTTTGGAATGTTTTAAAATTTTTGGAATATTTGGAATGTCTTAGAATGTTGCTGTAATTTTTTTGGACTGTTTTAGAATTTTGCTTTTTTTTAAATGTATTCTTATTTTTGCTGCATTATTTATTTAGATAATGGTTAATTTAATCTTTTTAATTAAGAATGTTAATTTAGAAAATGTCATTTCTTTATATATTTTTTTGAATAAAAAATATAATTTTTTTTCTTTAGTCTTACTTAATAATTATATCACTTTTCATTAAGCTTATTTTTCAACTAATCAAACATGCAACCTTACTTTGCTTCCATCTCTACCCATTTCGCTTCCATCTATTCATATAGAAATCATATTTTACTCATTCAACCCAGTTTTCATTCATTATATCTTAAACCCAGTTCTCGTTTTCATTAAACACCCAACCCCATATGGAAATCATATTTTATCCATTAGACTCGTTTTTATGCAAATCGTCGCACAAAGCCATGGCAAAAGAATCTAAGTTTGAAGGATAATTGCTCATCATCATCTTTGTTTAACAATTTATTTGATTTGTGGAGCGACAAATGAATAAGGGATATACTTTTTAAAACGATTTAACTTGTGGATTTGAATCTCCAGAAAATAGATAGGATTTTTTTTTCGAAACATTGATTGTTTAGAACAAACCTGTTGGGGAAGTTTGTTAATCCAAAAATTTTAAATTATTATTATAATTAAAATGTATATCTCAAATTATAGATTCACATAAGCATTATGACTTAACACGTCATCATAGTAACCTTGTACCTGCTAATTGCAAGGATTGAAACGCTTCACGAAACTTCAATGATATTAGCAACACAATAAAAGATTAAGTGACTTAATGAAATAAAGTGAAAACTTGATTACTATTACGTGACGTTTTCCGATATTTTTTATTAATGTTGTAAATTTTAAAAATAAATATCATAAAATAAAATTAAAAAAAGGCAAAATTGTCGAAGAATTGTCGGAAAACATAAAAAACTTGTTTTGTCAGTATTTCGTAGAAACACTTGCGAGATGCTTTTTTAGAAAATTTATAGCAAATTTTGTCATATTTCACACGGATTTTTTTAGCAATTATGTAGGTAACACAAATTTCCTACATATTTGCTATAAATTTGGCTTTCACAAATTAGTCAGTTTTCTAGTAGTGAATCCACTAAACCACCAACACAATTTCTATTTTCTTTTGTTTTCATATATATATATAAGGAACGCTCAATTGGAAAAAATAAAAAAAAGGCACTTTAGTGGATGCCACGCAATATCAACAGATTGACCCACTACCAATCTTCACAAATCACAACAAACCATAGAAACGCAAATTATAGTTTATTTTAGTTGTAATAAGACATGCTAAAATACTATGAGCTTTGTTGATTATATATATATATATATATATATATATATATATATGAATTTACAACGTCAACATGATAACAACATTAATTTGTTGAGTCATGTCTTCACCCTCTTATAATGACATCAACCACATGTCATGTCAAACTACTTCTAGTCACGTCCTATCATATTACATCATGTGATGTTGCATTTAGGGTTGTATAAAAAAATCCTAACTTATTAGAAAAAACATTGTAATTGGCTTGGTTAGAGCCGAGTCGTGCTAGACCAATGATAGCTAGACTCAGTTTATGCAAAAAATAATTTTGAGATTATAATACCTTTAAGGAAAAAAAAACTTTTATACCCAATTAGGAAAATGATTGTTTAGTACCCTTTTTCTATAATTTTCACTAAAAAACTTTTTACACGAAACTAACATGACTCAAATGTGTGATATCAATTATAGAGCTCATATAAAGTATTTTTGTATGTTATGATGTCTTGAAACTTATTGCTATACTTGGTTTGAATCAATCTTAAGCATCTTGGTGATTAGATGAATGAATCGTATAAATGACAAAACAATATACAATCTCTTAATATTTTCTTAGACTGACCATATAATTTACAGTTTTGTAAGTAGGGTTAAGAATTTAGGATTTAGAAACAAAATTAAACAAGAAAAGAACCAAACTTTTTTTTCATGTGAAATGTGATTTCGTGTCTTCATGAAGGGCACCGGCGACTTTTATGTTTGTAAAGTGTATTGTATTCTTTTAAGTTCCCCAATTATATTTTTGACTTGCTTGGCCATAGGTTGGGCTAGTCCCTCTTAATAAAAATAAATCCACTACTGGACCAAACAATTATATATCTTCATTAGGTTTTTTTGTCTAACAATAGTTTGTTTATATAACTAGTTTTTGCCCCGCTCATGTTGCGAGGTAATAAGTCGAATACTTCTCTCTTATAATATGCATGTTTGTGTTTCGGTTACTTGTACATACTGCTCATAACACGATCTCAAAAAAAATTTATATTGAGTCAAAAATTAAAACAAAACACTACCATACTTTTGCTAAAAAAAACTAAAATGATTGAAACATTATAACTTTAAACTCAGAGCAAAATTGTAATTTTTTAAGACAAATGAGCATATATCAGGCATGTCTGGACGAATAAAAATTACACTTATGCTCGCCTACAATGTGGGGTGTTAAATCGAATATTTCTTACTTTTATAACATGTATGTGTATATTTAGGTTATTTGTACATACTACTTATAACACGATTTAAAAAATATATCCAGACGCCCAATTAAACCAAAAACTACCATATTTTTGCTAAAAAAAACTATAACGATAACATGTATGTAATTTTGAGCTAAGAGTAAAATACTAATTTGTCAGGACCAACGAGCGAGTGCTAGACAACTGATTGACACAATAAAAGTTACATTGAGTCAACAAAGTAAAATAAAACACTACTATAGTTTTGCAAATAAAAAAAAACTAAAATGATGGCAAGATCAATTTTTAACTGGGGGTGAAATCGTAATTTTAAGCTGGGGCAAAATCATATTTTTTTAACTGGAGGCGAAATCATAATTTTCAACTGAAGGCAAAATCGTAATTTTGAGCGAAGGGATAAACGTTGTTGGATCTAGTGGACCCCACAAAAGAACAGATGATCGGAAAACCAAAATAGTCTATAACATCTGATTAACAATAACAGTGCTTTGAAAAATTAACTCCTCCTAATGGCAATGGCAATGGCATCAACACCTTCAACTCAAAGGTCTGTTAAGCTAAATTTTGTTTTACAAGAACAGTTGAAGATAAGCTCTGCTTAGAGTCTAAGGTTTGCTAAAAGAGAACCTCTGCTATTGAAGATTAAAGACTGTTGAAGGAAAGGTCTGCTGGACCAACAGAGGATAAAGCTCATCAGAGGTTTTCTCACCATATGATATGCAACAGATTTTATTTGTATTTCAATGTAACAATGTTTTAGCCTAGCAGATGTTAGATTTTGTTTAGGTCGTTAGATGTCATTGTCAAGGTGACATCTGTATAGATCCCTCAGTGGTTTGCTTTGTACTATAAATAGAACAGTGCTTGTATTGTTCTATTATCACTTCTTCTTGACATTTCTTGTATGAACAAATCAGAGTGATCAGGCTGAGGGGAAGTTTGTATATCTTTCATGCATACGTAAATCAAATTTATAAAAGTATGTTGATGAAAACGTTCTCTTCATTGTTGTAATTTACAAGTTTGTATATCCGCTGCACTTATCATTTAGTTTTATCATCTTCCATTGATTTACATCTTTAAAACTTTCACAACAATTAAACTCAGATCCTAACAAATGTTATGTTATTTTGAACAGGGGCAAAATCGTAATTTTGAGCTGAGGGAAAAATGTAGTTCTGAGCTAGGGGCAAAAAGATGGGGTCAAAAAAGTAATTTTAAACTGAGGGTGAAACGGTAATTTTAAACTGTGTATAATATTATAAAATTGGTTGGTCCAATGGGGAAGTACCATGCAAGCTGCCTAACACTATCCCCCAAGCTTGTAAATGTATATGTTGTAAACACATACACTTTCACTAAACCCCTCAATTAGCTTTAATGTATAACTTCTGGCCTTTCAATTCTTAGCGTGGGGAGGGCGTTCTCTAGATGGGGTCACGGGTTGGGCAAGTTCCACAGGAACACCGCCATAACTCCCCCATCTCTCTAGAGGGTTTTGATTTCAAATTGGTGAACTAAATCTAGATAGGTGTGCTTGACCGCTGGAGAATGGCATTGTGGCCTTTAATAATAGAAATAAAATATATCATTTAGCTCCCTTTTTACTTAATATATTCACTTAAATTTAAGATTTTATACGTTTCTCTTCTACGCTCCCACTACAACATTTCTATTACAAAAAAATGGAGGGGTCAAGCAATTTGTTACCATCGCTAGGGTTATGGTTTACAATTTATGACAGTATGTTGAACCTGTAAAAGAACAAATTATCGCAAAATCCAAAATATTGATCAAGAAATAAATCTACATCCAAAGATAGTGAATCTTGAACACTAACAGAAGACCTATTGAACAACTCAAAGATCTGTTTGAAGACATTCTGCTGAAAAAGTTAAAAGTTTGTTCAAGGCCAAAGGCCTGTTGAAGGTTAGAGTATAGATGAAAAAGACTAAACAATTGTTTGGGCCTGAACAGATGTTTAGAATCAACAAACGAGGTTTAAAGAACAGATGTTACCATTAGAACAGTGTCTGTAAATTAGTGTTTACGAGTCTTAGAACATTGTTATGATTCATCAAATGTTTCTAACATCTAAGTACTCTTTTCTAGTTAGGAATGTTAGATAACGCTATCAGGGTGATGTCAACCCTGATTGCCAACAATTGTTTGTACTTAGTATAAATAGATCTCAATTGTTAGAGATCTATCATCATTTGACATTCCCTTTGCACGAAAAGAATTGAGTGATCAGGTTGAGGGGGAGGCTAAATCATACTTGTAATTCTGTAATCGTTTTACTATAACTAGAAAACAGTCTGACAACTTTCCAAATTTATGTTTGTGTGTTAATTCTGTTGTATTCATATTTTTTTCCACTTATATACTTCACATATTTCATCAACACTTCATTGTTTCACAAAAAAAAAAACACACACACAAATCGAAACTCAGATCCTAACAATTGTATCGAAGCTTAGTCACATTAAACTTGATTTCACAACTAGTTTAATACAAAAAAATCAACTCATATCATTGATAACCAACTGTTCATTTTATCGAATTACTAAGTCAAAGTATCAGATCACAAAGTTTTTTAACGATACTTTGTTTTTTACAAAGATCAAAAAGATATCTCAAAAAAATCATGATCCCCACAACACTAGTTTCAGTACAAGCCCCTGATGTTTGTTAGTTCAGAATACAATATCTGACAACGTCAAACGACCCATGTTCTAGCTCAACAGAACACTAGATGTTGGAAGTCCATCATATTCGGACCACATTTCCAATGGTACCTAGTACTAAAGGTCCAAGAGTTCAAAAGCCAAAGAAACCAGAAAACTATTCCGAGCAGGATTTTCAAAAGTTTGAGTTAGATGAAAAGCATTCAATATTGTTGTTATGGCTCTACCAAACGTAGTTTGAGTTAGATGCAAAAGCATTCAATCTTATTTAAAATTTCTACTTGGATGGTCGATCCCATTCAAGTTTATAAATCTGAATCCTTTTATTGTTTTATTATTAACAATTGTGAATAACGCATAATTCCCACCCAATTTCCTTTAGAAACTTTATTCTGGATGGGTGTCCCATTCAATTTTCCAATCCTTAAATTTTGTATGCAACCGTTATTCATTGCTCATCTATAGCATACTACTATTCGTGAAATAATTTAAAATGTGCACCTGGGTGATATTTCCCTCATGGGCTTTCATTTTCATTCTGCCTATATTCCGTATCATTTCTTAATTTAAATCCTTGGTTAGCATGCCCTACTTGTTATACTCTGGACCATTTCATCATCATAATAGTAGACCATTAAACTCTCGCCATCCTTAGATACGCGCATCCTTCAATTAAAACGTTCACAAAGTATTAGTGACATTGAAATTAATAATCGCCCGTACTATAATACAAGGCTTTCTACAATCCATGTTAACCCATGTAATTTGTTAACTGTACCGGTCTTTTACCAATCTGGTTGGGTATGTGCATTTAAACAATAACCCTTTGTATTGTTTTCAACACTTTAACATGCTAGACCGTTAATATTCATAATGACTTACCGGGTCATGCGACTAAGCCTCGTACCGAACACATTTGATCATTAACCTTGAGCTCTGATTACCAACTTTTAAGACCCCATATTATTATATTGAAATTTCTATAAAAATTTCGTATTTAAACATGTAAATACAAACACACATCACTCAAATTTTCAAGTTTATTAAAACTTTTTCAACATCTTTAAACAATTTAGCATGTTATCATAGATTAGTTTTGTTATAATCACAACCGAGTGCGGAAGCTTCGTCTTTTGATCGTGTTCGGTTATTCAGATAGCTTGGTCCTCCTCCGATGCTCCCAAATATCACCTATATTTCATAATTTATGAAACACGTTAGTTATAAATAGATTATAACATAACCGAATAAAACCGAAGGCTTAAAACAACAAAAATAAAAACTTTGTTTCAAACCCCACCGTAAGCTAAGATGGCCACCGTAGCTTACGGTCAAGCTTTACGGTCCTAGCTCACTGCGTTACGGCTAAGACATCCAGTTTCAGCACAGCAGCTGCCTACCATAAGCTACGGTAGGCCACCGTAGCCTACGGTGGCTTGCTGCAAATTTTCTCTTATTTGTCGTTTTAGTTACGACAATTTCCGTAACTCCCTCAATTTACCTCCGTTTTACTAGAAACCTGTTTCTAAATATCCGTAAAATGTTTTCTTACATATTAACCCGAAATCCTTGACCCGGATTCTTATTTTCATATAAATTATGCATTTACCCCCTGTTTATGCTCATATTTTTCGAATTTGCCCTTTAGCCCCTTTTAAACCAAACTATACATTTACGCATCCTTTTCGGTATGCATTAACACTCCAATATTACCCGTATAGTTGCCTTAGCGAAATACATTGCCTTATTCAACTAACCCTTTATTTATTTATTATTTGACCTGTTTGATTGTTTTAGCGTAATCCAACGCTTATTTCAACCAAACCTTGTCTAACTTATCGTTTCGACACTAAGATATCTATCTATTTCCCATCACAACATTAATTGTGGTGGATTTATTATCGTGAATTCATTTTATCCAATTTCTGCCCTTTGGTTCGACAGTTTACGGAAAAGGCCATTTAAAAGGGCATTAAACCAAAATGCTTATACTTTTAACTTTTTCACTACCGAAAGGGTCTATTATATTATAAAACTCATTTTTAAACTAACATTAGAGTCATTTTCTATTTCATCACTCAAGGGCATTTTGGTCAACTTAGACCCTTCTTTTACGTCGAAGGACTTTCAATATCGTACTTCGACCAAATATGAACATTTAACTATAACCTATTTAAAATCATTATGTTCTTAAGAACATAATGTCTACGTATTAGATTTACCTTACCTTAGGTAATCTATTGTTCATTCAAGACTCATTTAACACTCATCGGACTTTTAAATCCTTGTTGAGAGTTTGACCCGTTACACGTACCTAGCTCGGGTCATAGCATTGACCCTTTTAAATACCTTACACTACTAATTACCAATTAATAGCGATGCGAACCAAATGCATTTCCCTGTGATTACAAAACTCGACAAGCGTTCATTAGATATTATTGTCAAATGGTGATGACCACACCATTTAACCCATTTGGTCTAAACGACCATTTTATCATTATGAGATGGTATTTATTTACCATCTCACCATTTGTCCATTTCAGTTTACACCACATGATCATATTACTTAAATTCATTTCGCAATTCATTCGATCCGTTATAGCATACGCCTTAGGGTGTCTATTTCAAAATTTAATATTTATTTGTCAACTCATGACTGGATTTCCATTTTACTCTTTTTATTCCCTTATGACTTACACCATAAGGTAACTTTTTCCGTTTCCTTGTTTACTTGTCATTACATGACTAAATTACTGTTTTACCCCTTTTACTATCAAATAAGGTTTTAATACCATTTTCGATTGTTCTGACCCGTGTCGATTCTCGTCGAAACCTTGTATTTTCATATCTCATTCCGAATACTCAAAACGCTTATTTAACTACATAAGTAAATCTAATATTTTAAAGATGTAAGCTTCACTTACCTTGAAATCTGGTTACGCCTTTTTCCGCGTACTTGTTCCGTTTGACTCGCTTCTTCCCAAGCCTCCATCTAGCTTGTCAAGCCTCAAACTATCATTTATCATTCGCAAGATGGTTAGGTTAGTCATCATTTAAAAAGACTATTCCACCATACGGATTTTATACCAAATTTATCATTCGATCTTATAATAGGCCAGTTTGACTTTTAAAAGTCAACTGCCTATTTACTCATACAAACTCACAAATAAGTTTCACAACCCCTTAAGGCATTTTGTTAATTACTCGGTAAGCGCTATTCTTAGGCCACCATTATAGCTACATTTCCCAATCCAAGTTCATGCAATTTCTTACATTAATTCAACAAATTTTCAATCATTGTATGCCAATCTATCAATCTTATGCAAGAACTTGGGATTGTTTCATCACTATGAAACAATCCTTTGCATCATATATATAGGATTGATCCAAACATCAAACTTAACCAACTACTTTAACATGAATATATCATAAATTTCCTCATATCATATAAAAATTCATTTCATGGCATGTATAAATATATACTCAAACATTCAAATTGTTTAAGTATCTTCCTATTACTACCATGTACAACGATTCTATACATAGGTTTGTTATCAACTTCATCACATTATCAATACCCACTTCATTATCTACTTGTTAATCACTTACAAGTAAATCTTATCTCAATTATCTCATAATTTCATGATATCTAACGAAATTAAGCATACATAACACTCAATTTCACTTTTGGATCATAGTCCAACAATTTAATTGCAAGTATTCTACTTGTCTCACATTATAACTTTCACCAATCTAAGTTTTTAGACATACCTCATGATACCCTAATCAATGTGATTGATAATATGCGTTCATGCATCGATTTGGTGTCCAATTCCCCTTTCAATTTGGTGATTCTTTGAAGAAACTAGGGTTTCCCCTTATTTCTTCTCTTACTCATCGACATATACACACACTGAGTGTGTGTATTGTGTGTTAATTTTTGTTTTAATAAAACAAGTTTTCTTTCTTGGCAGCTTTGGTCCCTCAAGTTTAGTTTTGATTATAAATGAGACTACAACTCATTTTCTTGTTATTTATATACATGTTATTAACTAGGTTAATTTGTTCCTAGTTATTAGTTTACAGGTTAACTTTTACCACTTACGGTCTTTTTCCCTCTCTTAAATATTAACGTGTTTTGATTACCAAACCCGTTTTTGGGGTATTACATGTAATAATGCGAAATAGTTGTGGGATGTTTTAAAAGAACAATTCGGTGGAACAAAGGATATAACTGAAAACACACGTGAAATTCTCAATTAATAGTATGAGACTTTCAGTCATAGATGTTAAGGGAGAAACCTTAACTTAGCAATTTGATAACTAAACTAAAATTGGTAACAAAGAATTTTTCAATTCCACCTTGAGTAATTGGTTTCTTAGATCATTTCCTCAAAAGTAAGATACAATTGCTATTGTGATGAGAACCACAACAAGATATAAGGAGATGACCTTGACTCAACTTCATGTTAAGCTCTCAACCTTTAAAAGAGAGTTTATCTAAAAGAAGAATCTCCAGAAAACTAGAAAAGTGTCTGAATAGCAATGGGTGTTGCCACCTCATTATTAACAAAACCTCCACTCCGGTGAAGAAGATGTCGTCCCTCTCCACGTCGTCTAAGGGGTGGTTTGGCAGCGTGATTAAGACTTCCATGCCACCACACCATAGAGTCGTTAAAATAAATGTGCCAATCTTTTCAGGTATGGAACTGTCTGGTGCAACAAATCGGACGGTGCCACGTCATGGCCTCCAATGGTTGGGGTGTCCGGAATTTGGCTTTGGTTTGGGACAATTTTAAGTTTGCACATTACTTAAGAATAAAGATGTTTTCTCTGATTCTTTACTCCTTACGTTACATGGTAAGGTTTTTATTTGAATATATCGTAAAGAAATTAAATTAAATTAAATTAATGTTATTAATTTATTATTAATAGGTATGAACTAAAAGACATATCGTCTTTTTCACCGAACTCGAAAGAAAAACATAACCTTGTTTCTAACCAACAACAACGCGTTGGTCAAAATTCACATACGGCGATGAAGCCAAGAAGTTGTCAATGCTAAACAAAATTAAACTACTAAAATTAGTAAGGCTAATATAATTACATTCAAACGCACAAAAATATAATAAATCAATAAATCAGCTTATTGAGTTATTTTATTCCAACTATATTATAAAGAAACGGCAATAAGACCACCAATTGGCATCAATTCAACAATACTCAGTTGATAGTAAGTCATCAATTCATTGCAGACAAAAAATACTTTATCCACAAAAATGACCAAAAGCGACACTTGTAAATAACGAATAAATTCACAAATTGATTGTTTATCACTAAAAGTTAGCAAAAGATACTCGTTTGCCTACACTTCATTCCAAACCACAAAAACAAATGCTAGTTATTGAGAGGTTATGCGTATACATATACATATGTAGATAGGTACGGATAGATGGATGCATGCATGCTCAATGTTGTCGCATCAAACCTCTTAGAACCGTTTCTGAGAACTTATGGGCCCTCAATGACCCTGTACGAGTAAAACAAAACAAGCCTCTGAATATAAAGTCATATACCAACAAAATATTGACCTTTTATTATTATTATTATTATTATTATTATTATTATTATTATTATTATTATTATTATTATTATTATTATTAGTATTATTATTATTATTATCATGAGTGAGATTAATATAAGATTGATAAATATATGAACAATTAAATAGATTATTTCATATAAGCAATTAAGTAGATCCTAACATATAATATATATATATATATATATGTATATATATATAGGAGAGGGTTCATTTGAGAAGAAATTTAATGTGAGAAGAAAAATAAGAAAGGACATAATTGTAAAACATTAAATAATTTATAACTCCTCTCAATAATTATGTTATCTCTCATTAATAAAACAAAAACATTGTATCCTATACATTTCAAAATTTATCCTACATATATTTTATACTTATCGGAATTTACCCTACACACATGTAAAATACCCTACATATTTCAAAATTTATCCTACACATACTAAATTTTATCCTACACATGTCGAAAATTGTCTTTCACATAAATTATTTTATCTTGAAAAAGAATATTAAAAAATGAGTTACAAGTTTAATTAATTAGCTAATTAATGACAATTATACATTTACCTATATGCCTTTTTTCATAATATTAAATACGCACATTAAATGAAGTAAATGAATAATTTCTATTGGTTTAAAAGTTATTCTTTTTATTCGTACAAAATTAATTAATGACAATTATACATTTACCTCTCTGCCCTTTTTCATAATATTAAATACACACATTAAATGAAGTAAATGAAGAATTTCTATTGATTTAAAAGTTATTCTTTTATTCGTACAAAATTTTTCTTCTCATTGTAACTCATTTTTTAATATATTTTTTAAAGATAAAATAATTTATGGTGAAGGACAATTTTTGACATGTGTAGGATAAATTTTGAAATGTGTAGGGTATTTTTACATGTGTGTAGGGTAAATTCCGATAAGTACAAAATATATGTAGAATAAATTTTGAAATGTGTAGGATATAATGTTTTTGTTTTATTAATCAGAGATAACATAATTAATGAGATGAGTTATAAATTATTTAATATTTTACCATTATGACCTTTTTTATTTTTCTTCTCACATTAAATTGCTTCTCAAATAAACATTCTCATATATATATATATATATATATATATATATATATATGAGCATTAATATAAACAAAATATATAGCAACATTAATTAGGATAAAGAACATTAGAACAAAAAGTTCATGTGGCATTATATTATGCATTAATGGAAAAGAAAAGTATGAAACGGAAAAGAAAAGAGCTTGCAAAGTAGGAGGGTTGGAACACATTGACGAGTCAAGTGAAAACAAATTGCTTGAGTGAAAATAAAGTGATTTAACCTTCAATTTCATTTGATTTTAGTTTTTGGTAGAGAATTTTAAATTGTAACAGAGTAAAAGAAAAAAGTATAAATTTTTTTTAAAAGGATTTTAATAATTTGTATAGTGGAAAAGTGATTTCTTTTTTATTTTTCTAATGAAATAACAGTCAAATGATTACATAACATTTACCATCCATAATTTAACCCGATATCACAAACCAAGAAATCAACCACCACTTTGTGACCATCATACTTGCAGCGGTCTTTCACAGCCATCACTTGAACCCAGGCCTCTATCACGAGCGTGCCTTGAGTACCCTGATAGGACTCGTATACGAGATCTACCAAGAGGGCCATGAGATGAGTTCTTGATATTTTGGTTCAATCTCTATAACTTTTTCAATTTTGTTTTTTTTTTTTCTAAATATAGTGCAAAACCTTAATTTATTTTATTATAAAAAGTTGTTAAAACGTATTTTTCAAAACCGGGCAAACTTTATTAACATTTAATATTGTAGCATAGTTGGTCAGATGTTTTTTATTAAGTGTTTTTTTTTCATGCGTATTCCTACTAAGTACAAACTTATGTAAATGGCAAAGCCTATCTGGGATGGATTCGAACTTGTGGTGAAAAAGTTTAAACATCATATGCTAAAAATCTAATTGATATGCCGTTCAAAAAAAAATAATATTGTTAAAGAAAAAAGAAAGAGTAGAAAAACCTCCGTATTTTAAAAAGTCACAATCAACCTCTTCAACCAAAACCAATGAGGTAGTGGTGGAGTGGTTGGGGAAAGACTTGTATTCTTTGTGATCCAGGTTTGACTCTCACTCTCCCTATCATTTTCTGTGGCATCCAGGTGAAGGGCGAATAAAGGTGGCGCCGGTTCGTCTTGGATGGGAAGCGAGGTTTTACCGGTTATTCCACTTTCGTGTATTCGAACGGGTGAAGATCGGGTTTCCGCGTATCTAGGAGAGTCAAGGGGCTGGCGGCGGTCGAGTAGTCGACCTTGGCCACAGCGCCTGGTGTCACAATGGTTGACACGTTGTTACTTGTGGTTAAAAAAAAACTCTTCACACCAAGATTCCATTGAACGATTCTACCATTTGATTCAACCCCAAGATTCTGATCAAATGATTTTCAATTCTTCCTTTATTTGTACAGTTCTGCCATGGATGATTCTGACATTAGAATCTACCGTTTGATTCCCATGTGGAGCTTGACAAGATCCTAAATTTCCTCGAGGGATCAATGTACGTGACGATTTTCTTAAAGCAAGCCTAAATGTACCCTTCCCGGTTAGCATTCTTTTCTTACTTTTATTTTAAAATATATGTATTTTTATTCATCTACTTCTTAACTTCCTAATTTTTTTCTTTAAATAAGTTAGGGTAAGATTTATTTGAGAAAAAAAATTTAATGTTAGAAGAAAATGAAGAAATGACATAATGGTAAAACATGAAATAGTTTAACTCCTTTTATTAGTCATGTTATCTCTCATTAATAAAGAAAAAATATTTTATCCTACACATTTCAGAATGTATCCTACATATTTCTTTCACTTACCGGAATTTACCATACACACATGTAAATTTACCATACACATTTCAAAATTTATCCTACACATACTAAAATTTATCCTATACATGTCGTAAATTGTCTTTCACCATAAATTATATTATCTTGAGAGAGTATATTAAAAAAGCGTTACAAGTTTAACTAATTAGCTAATTAATGACAATTATAGATTTACCTATATGCTCTTTCTCATAACATTGAATACACACATTAAATGAAACGAATGAAGAATTTCTATTAGTTTAAAAGTTATTCTTTTAAATTACACTAAATAAATTATAATATACTACTTATTTGAGATTAAACTCAAGATATTCAATTAATAGTCAAGAGTATCTATCAAATTAGCTAGCCTCATATTTGATTCTTTCCTTTTTTCTGATTTTTTTATCCGCCGTTTCACCTACACTTCTTTCCTTTCTTGCTCTACCTTTCTTTAGATTCTTTATCAATTCATTACTTTAAATTAATCATATTTATTTTTATCTTATTACTTTTTCTAACGGTAAATTACAAAATAAAATCAAAACCACAAAGATTTGAACATCTTCAATTTACAAATATATCCAAGAATCATCTAACTTAGAAGGGTATATCGACCAGATTGAGTGCCGAATATCTTAATTTCCCTTTATGCAATGTTAAATTATCTTATTCAAACATGAATCCGAAACTTCATCTATTGTTGTTCGTATCAATTCTTAAAAGTTTTCTTTGATTTAAGTTAGTGTTCGTTTCATGGATTGTAATGGAACTGAAATGATAATTCGTCCATAAAATGAAATTTGATTTGTAATTTAGGTGTATTTGCTTTGCAAAATGAACTGAAATTTGGATAAAATTTAAATGTAGATTCCATTTCTTACATTGTTGTTCAATTTCTATTCATTTCTTATTGAAACCAACAAAATAAAGAGTAAAATCAACATTTCAATTTAATCAACATTCTATTTTATTCTGTAAAGCGAACACTACTTTAACTCTTAAGCTAATTACATTCCTATGAAATCAGTTATATAGTCTATGAAATATATATCCTATATAGTCATTATATTATTAAAAAAACATCATTTTCTTTCTTTAATTCTCACAAGAAAGCCACCTTTCATCTTCGATGTCAAAGCCGCCACGAAAACAGGCTCGCCTTCGGCATCCGCTGCCGGAACCACCTTAAACTGCCGTAAAACACCCGTCACCACCCGCTTCATTTGCAAAAACGCCATATCCTTTCCCAAACAAATCCTCGGACCCGCCTGAAACACCGGATACATATACAGATCAATCGGCTTAAGCCTCGTGTTCTCCGTCGTCTCATCCTTCTCTAACCACCGCTCCGGTCGGAACTCCATCCAATCCTTTCCCCAGAGCTTCTCTAGTCTCCCCATTGCATATGGATGGTAACTTATCATCATACCTGTTAAGGAAAGAAATAACATAGCCTCTTTAGTTCTGTATAAACTAAATTATATATAGATAAAAAAAAACTAAGAGCGTAAACGAATAAGCTAAGCCGATTGTGAGTTACTCGAGATCGGCATGATAAAATCGAATCAAGACGCGCTTAAGCAAACCCGATCGTGAGTCTGAGCCTCACTTATCGAAGTCGAGTAGACTCGTAAGCCTAAACAAGCTTATTATTTATATTTTTTATTTATTAAATATATATTTAAAAAATATTTATTATTATTATGAATGTGACTATATAATATGTTTTTTAATAAAAACTATTTACAAATACGTATAAAATAATTCTAAATATATTTAAAAGATTTGGGAGAAAATAGAATTTCTTTCTTCATCTTTTAAAAAATAGGAGGAAGCTCTGACACGTTCACTCAAAAAAGATTTGTTTGTCTTACAAGTCGAGCATTAGAATTAGGGCTTGAAACTAGTCTAACTTAAACCAAAGCTCTTGGGATGAAAAGGGTGAGTGCGGGGATGATGCTGGAATTAGTTTGTCTCGCGGGAACACCGCCGTCATCAACCAAGTCACCGCATGGAGGGAGTGAATTCGGGGAGTGTTCACCGCAAAGGGGAGAGGAGGAGGAGGAAACCTTTTTTCACAATAGTCCCGTCCGGCAAAACATCGTCCTCACTCGCGGCCTTCGTGTCCACCGGAACCGGCGGGTAGAGCCGCATACTTTCACAAAGAGCCGCATGAGTATAAACCGTCTCCTTCACTTCATCAAAAACCGGTGAATCTGATTTCTCATTAACTTCCTTAACAATCTCCCTCTCAACCTCCGGATTCTTAACACCAACCAAAAAAAAGCACGTTAACGCAGCCGAAGTCGAGTCTCTCCCCGCCAGTATAAAACTAATCACCATATCCGTCACAAACCTTTTGTCCCAATAACCGGAGCTTAAAAACCGTGATAGCAAGTCCACCAACTGAATCGACGATTTATCGTCGAGTTCCTGCTTCTTTTCACTCGCGATCTTCTTAGCGAATTGTCGGATTTCCATCACGGCTTGTTTAAGTCGCTTTTCGGAACCCATGTTTAACAAACTTTTAAGTTTCCACACCAAAGGCGTAATCGTGCAGAACCGTTCCGAACATATACGGACAGCATCTTCAAACGCGCATGCGCTTGCGGTAACGACGGAGTTAAGTTCTCTGGGTTTACCCGAATGCGATTTTGCAAACGTTATCGAACGCGAATCTTTGAAGAATGTCTTGAAGATCAAGAACGGTGTGGTCAACTGTAGCGTTGGTTAACATGGGAACAAGGCGTTCGTTGAGTTCTGCGTCAACTACTTTTTCAACAAAGTGTTTGAGTGACTTTGTGTTGAATTCATGGCTGGATAATTGTCGCTGAAGCTTCCATGCATCTCCATCCACGTTGAATATTCCGTCCCTGAGTAAGTCGAAAAGGGTGGTGCGGAAGACATCGCCTTTCTGGTATGATGAGAATTTTGTTTTGAGGATGTACTGGACGACTGCCGGGTTGCCGGTGATGACTCGGGTTTGGCCGAAAGGGCGGCGGAGGAGGAAGGTGGAGGTGGGGGAGTTGCGGACGGCGTCGGATGTCCAGTGGATGAGACGGTGGCGGTTGGTGTAGACTGAGAGGTAGTGTCCGATTAATGGGTATAGTTTTGGCGGTGAGTTTGTTTTTTGGATGGATTTTGGTTTGAAAAAGATGATGAAAAGTAGGGAAAGAAGAAAGGAAAAAAGGATTAAAGTTTGTAACATTTTTGTTGACTTTGATTGAAGTGGAGATATTATTAGGGTTTTGAATGTGTATTTATATAGTGGGTTGAAAATTCAAACAATGATATTTTCATACTTTTTTATTCAAGATGTGAATCATCAGCTTTTATGGCGTTAAAGTTTTTTCTTGAAATATTTTCATTGATATTAAATGAATTATAATATTTGTGGTCGTAAGTTTGAATACCAATTACAAATCTAACATGGGATTAACTCATTTGACAAAGCCTATTAAGGAGTGATTTTAGGTTTGATTCTTTACAAGAAGTAGATTAACATTTATTTGTTATTATTTAAGAATATGTAAGTGTTGTTATTCGAAAAAAATACCAGTTACAAACATACGTAACATGTTACAAGCTTAAAGATGTATTTTTAAATACATAGTTTCTTGAATGGAGTTGATGTTAATCAAAGTAGTTAACTTCTCTACTACGTTTAAATTAACTTATTTTTTCAGTTGTAATCAATGTTGAATATAGACTATATGTGTTAGTAATTAATAAATTTATCAGTTATTTGTTGAGGCAGCGTCAGAACGTAAAGTAATTAACTTCTCCACTACTGCTTTTTTGAATTAGTCACGTCATCAGATTATGCATGCTTTACAAATGCATCTGCCTTTTTTGTTTTTTGATCTTTTGGTGATGATGATTTTGTATGTTAGATCGGTTGTAACCAGAGTAATCTTTCTGAGAAAACCGTACTTGAATCAAACAAAAGATGCATCAAATAATATCTTGGTGTTATTAAGGTTAACATCTAGTTTTGAAGAGTGGGGCACGTGAAGGAAAAAAAACACAAAAAACAAAAACAATTTCGTGACTTACAAAAATATCTATTGAATGCATCATCGATGATATTATCCGATTATATGATCCCTTATCAGCTACACGTTTGTTAAAGAGAAGGGAAACTTATGAAAATAGACATTGACTAAAACCATTTTCGAATTTGGCCACCTCATGGGTCTGGAAGTCCAACAGATGCGTCTGGAAGTCTACGGGATGCGTCTTTGGAAATCCCTTCACTAATCCGTCTGAAAGTGCACGGGACACGTCTGGAAGTGTACGGGATGCGTTTGAAAGTTACAGTCATCTCCGGCGAGTTGCAGACGCCTTCGGTCCGTCTCCGGCTAGTTGCAGACGCCTCCGGCTCCATGTCCGGCGAGTTGTAGACGTCTACGGTTCCGTCTCTGGCGAATTGTAGATGTCTCCAGCGAGTTACATACGCCTCCTGCGAGTTGCAGATGCCTCAATCTTCTTCTTTGATTGGACCGTCATTATTGTTTTGTTGGAATTAAAACCTCATTAAACGTCTGGGCCGACTTGACCGCCATGTGTCATTTTATATGGGATGCTGCAGAAGGACGTATCCCCAACCATCAGCTGCTACAAAGACGTATGAGATGACCAAATTCAAAAGTGATGATTTTTATCAATGACTATTTTCTATTTTTCTCACCAAAATAACCTTTATATCCAAGAGATGCAGCTTTGACAAGTACTGCGATCAAAAGTTTGACTTTGTAGTTCTTTCTTGAAAGTTAAAACTACACATCGATGTTTTTTTTCTTTTCATAACTTGGTCCATTTGACTATGTCGTTGTTTCTTTAAGCGTCACTTTTTTTTTTCATTTTAATATGACAAATATATAATATTCATAGGATGACAGATCTTCTTTTTCTTGACGGTAAATTTGAATCATTGACATACCACTGAAATATTATCATGCTGCTAGTGGAATTATCCGATAATATCTATTAATCTATAATGCATATACACCAATTCAAGATGCTAATAGTCTCCAAGCTTTATCTAATCTCAAGATGCCAATAGATTATAATATCATTTGACAGGTGACAAATCTTCTAGAACAAGCTTCTCAAATAATGCAAAATCCGCTTTTTCATCCTAAATACTGAACTGTACCCGTGATACTTTTTTAGTAGTTATTCCTAACAAAAACAACTGTCTCTTCTTGAGATCTCAAATAGCTTTTGTGTACTTGTGATATTTGGTTATTTTGGCCGTTATTTCGGCATTGTTTTTGTATTTGGGCCAATGCACTCTTAATCTAGAAAATAGATGAATCAACGATGATTGTGGGGTTGTTTCAGCCTAAAAAATATAAAGTGAGCGCTCTTTGAATTTGTATAGTTTCACAAAAAAAAAGTATACAAACAACTATAAATATAAACAAGAAAGCCTCCTCCTTTATCATCGGGTCCTGGGGCCAACAGAATTATAAATTGGAAATTTGAATACATAATATTACATACAATACAAATTCAAGAATGTTTTATATAGAAATTAAAAAACTTACATGTAAATATCCTTCAACTTGACGCCTTCCCGAATTTCGGATTTTTAGCCATAAATTCTCATAGCTCACTAATCCCCAATGACGCCATTGATCAATAACGTAAATCGCAGACTCGAATATCTAAAGAAACATTGTTGACGACCCTGATTTAGGGATTTTAGGATGAACGATTGGTATTTTGATTTTGGAATGGTGAATATTCTACAAATCGATGGAATGGAACGATGATTATGCCTACTTGCTACTGCTATGTCGCTAACCCTAACACGCATTGACTGATCGCGTTAATGAAATGTAACGCTTGGGCTTTGGGCCTTTCTTATAAATAACGGGCCGTTTATATATAAACTGTTTTTTTTTTTTATTATTTGGGCCTAAAACACATGCTATATATGAAAACTTTCTAAAAAATTTAAGGCCTCTTTTTTGTGGCCCTAGGCTCGTGCCTAGTCTTAGAAGCCCATTGGGCCAACCCCGATGATTGTGGCAATCAAAGAAACCCTAATGTTATATCGAAGTTCTACCTTCTCGGTTGGTTTGATATGGGACGAAGGGTAGAGGTTAATATTTGGGGACTAAGGGTGGTAGTCACAGATTTGAAAAGACATGATTCCTTTTCAATCTTTCTTCATCTTGGTTCGATTTCATCATCGATTCCGTTGTTCACAATCGGTATCAATAGTTTGATTTATTCATAGTATTTTGAGGGTTCACTTTTCTTGATTTGAAGAATTATGGGCCGATGAGGGTCGATAGAAAGATAGAAAGGGTGTGAGCTGTCTAATTTCTTGTGACGCCTTTAGTTTAAATTTTGTCTTATAAAAACGTATATTTGTCGATTCACAATAAAGCTATTGGTGGAATGGGATGAGTTTGAGACAAAGACTAAAATGATAAGAAATGTAACCTGAGAGAGTCGTAGGGCAGAAAAGGTCTACGAACTAAAACTAGATTTGCAACAAACCATATGGAAGAAAACTATAATTACACTACCCGAAGACTTGGGTATTATTGACGGAAAACTTCCGTTAGAAAAAGGCCACCAGAAATAGAAATTTACGGACAAATACCATCATAATCTATTTATTATTATTATTATTATTATTATTATTATTATTATTATTTAAATTGTATGGAACTTTTAGTGATACGTCGGAAATATATTGAGAGACAGTGATAAAATTCCAATATTTATCTCCGGTGAGAGTTTTGCATGTTTAATGCCTCCTAAATCAAATAAATTGAAATAGAAAATATAAATACTATTCCATGTTTATTCGTAACATGATTTTTTCAAATACAATTTTTTTCAGAACCGCAAGAACAAAATAAAACACTTGTACGTGACGCATTGATAATTTGATAAAACAAGGTAGAAGGTTATCTAACAGCTTCCTATAATAGTGTACTTGTTGATGCATATTTGTTTATACCTTGTAATAATTTGATATGTACTTATTTCGGTCTTTGTATAAATGTTAAACAATGTTTTTGTTTGATTTTGTAAGAGTTGACTAAAGTCAAACTGCATCCTCATGTCATTTGACCTTGGCCAATCATAGTGTAAACGACATGCCCTTGGCAAACAAAATGGAGGTGTTGTTTGGAAGTTGCAAACGACAAGTATGTATGTAAAAATCATCATCTGTTTATCGAAGTTCTATTGGAACCATTTTGTTACCTCAAAATTTTTAAAATTTTGTATAAAAATAGAACTTATGCTTGTAAAAATCATAATATTTTGCACGTCTATAAACCAAGTCGTTCACAAATCTCTCTTGGAACCACTTTGTTACACCAAAATTTTGAAAATTTCATACAAAAGTAGGACTTGTTATTATATTATTGCTTTAGTTTACTTCAATAAACTCATGACTTGAAGGAGCTTGAGATTATGTTGCATGATAAAAGTTCTAGTCCATTGCACCAACACTCAATGCTTACGCACGCAATATAATGAACACCCTAGTTAATATTGTTGGGTGGATAAGATCAGAAACGTTTTGATTGTGATTGAAGACAAAGAGTATTAAGGTTTGTGATTTGAAAAATGATAGATATTTGAAAGAACAAGGAAATGTTATAAATTTTTGGTGAACATACATACATACATACGACAGTTGTTAGTTGTTTGACGACACAATTGTTGGGATACGCCGGTTGGCAAATAACTGGCGTTAACAACCGTCATTTAGCTAATCTAATCCTAGAAATACATAAATGTTACATATGATAATTGCATAATAGCAATAATAATAAAGTTAATACTAAGTCATAGTTTATATTATCTAATAAATATTATGAGCTCTTGGTTTTGGTCTCCATTTTCTTTAATAGAAGCTATTAAAAATGCCCGAAAATTCGAAACTTCCTAATTTTTTAAAACAAATTCTGCACCAAAACATATTGTTATTCTAATTCGAAACTTCGAAACTTGGCCTTGGTCACACAATGGTTCAAACGAATTCTGCACCAAAACATACCGTTGTTCTAATTCTCTCCGATTAAATTATTCGGGACAACCGCCAAAATAATTTGATTTGATAGTGAATACACGCCTCTTTTATCATTCGATTTTATAAAATTCCCCAACACACATGACATAGACAAAGAGTTAGTTTCATGAAATCATAAACCAAAATGACTTTTACGACTATCTTTTATGATTATTGCGACCTAATTCTCCTCATAATATCAGTGATCAAACTCATGACCGACAACTCATGTGACAGAACTATTTGTGACAGGATTAAAGACCAATTTGCGAACTAACTGTTAAAGACCAAAAGTGCGACTGAAACTATCTGTGATCGAAACTGTGATGAGATTGTCGTGTGACCAAAATCACTAGGGTATAATTTTGTGATTGGGTTTTTTGTGACTGACTTAGCGCCATGAGTTTGGTTCTGGTTTCCATTTTCCTTGGCAATATCAACGGATACCATCTTGAAGGTGCACGAACAAGATCCTTACTCAAATGCTGATTTATTATATCATTAGTTTAAATTTGCTTCAATAAACTCATGACTTGAAGGACCTAGAGAATGAGTTGCATGCTAAAGTTCTACTCATTTGCACCAAGACTGAACACATACAATTTAATGAGCACCCTAATTTTGAGTATGTTATCGTAATAAACACGGAACATCTAACACATAATATCACACGTTTTATTTATTAATGCATGCATGATATAAATTTCTTACACCCAAAATAAAGCAACATATCTTAACAACTCTAGAGTAGAGTAAATTATAAGAGGTATATATCACTTCTTTATTTATATTTATGACATTTTAGTATGGTGAGTTGCTGCTTGTAAGTTGCGGAGCTCAGCCAATGGAAGGAGTTTGAACAACCACCCCATTAGAGTTCACCCGCACCCGCACACGATCGCATCGGAAATCAGGTGTGACCACATTTTCAATCGGTATCACAATAGCATCAACCAGAGGATTCTCTCTCTCGATCGTAGCTTCCGCCACGTCTCCCCTTGCCCCAACAAGCTCCGGCCATGAACTCTTTCCTGTAACAATTATTCAAACATAGATTTGTGTAAATTATATGAAGCAACTTAACCAAAACATTAGAGAGAAATTAGATTAACCTTCACAGGTGTCTGACATTCTTACTTGTGCATTGATCAAGAACTGGAGTATGAGGGATATAAATAGAGTATTCGTTGTACATTTGCGTTACGTAATGTACTTGCAACTTTGAAACTTTCAAATGCTCCCATTTGGGTCGTTTGTAGAGAAAAAAAAATCAAAATTTGCTGCTTTTGTTGAATTTCCTTATTTAAAAAATAAGACAAATTGGCCAAAATCTAGACTTTTATGAATTAATTGGGATATGACTATAATCATACTATGACAATGTAAAAACATTTACGTACAACATATTTCTAATTTCAAGACTTGATATTATCAATAATAAAATATTTATGGAGACACATATTTAATGACAAAATCCCCACCAAAGATATGGATAACACTCAGAGATGCAAAAATATACGCCATCTTTCAAAGAATATAAAGGCTATAACAATGATCTTTTGTATTGCAAGCAGCTGCAATGGATCAAGAACATGATAAAGATTTTCGCAACTTGTTCTTGATTAGAAAGAAATGTATCAGTTTTGAGGATCAAGATGTTTAATTTTCATCCAGATTTTATCAGCAAATAACAACTTTCAACAGGCTCACAACTTTCCTGTTAATATAAGCCTTTCTAGCATGAATAATCAAATCTGAATGGTTAATTAAGGCTTTTATTTTATAACCTTATCAGTTTGATTCAGGATTTCTTGAAAATTTCAATTCGAGGGGTAATTTTCTAATAATATTAAAGCCCCCAAAGCCTTTTATTATTTAACAATTAAACTATTCTTAAAATAATATGACTTGTGCTAAAAAAATATCTGGCATGCTAATTACTAATCACATATTAACCACCCGGTTTAAACCGTTAACTACAAAGGTCCTTAAGACATAGTGTAGTGATAAAGTGTCTCTTCTGTACCTAAGAGATGGATGATTTAACTCCTGCAAGGTACATGTTCACAAAAAGTGCCTAAACAAGTGTCATCTTAAATCTTACTATATTTTCATTAATACTTCCAATCAAATTGAACAAAAATAAATTTGAGTTCAAACCAAGTTCCATTGTCCGAATTCTAATCGGTTTTCAGAATTTAATTTATGAATTGAGCTTCAAAACATAAACAGTTGAATAGCCAAATATATTAACTTGAATAAATAACCCTAACTGGTTCTAGACAAATGAAGTAGTTTAGAATAATTAGTATAAAGTATGGTAAAAGAGTATCGTAAATAAAAACCCTGTTGAAACGACCACCCTGATTAGATTTGTACGGTTTTAATGATTTCTGATCACACTATTACTGAAAATTGCTTTGTGGTATGGTTTGAAGTTCAAATTAATACTATTAGCATATAAAGATGTTACTTTTAACTTTTTCCCCTTCGTACTTTCCGATCTACAAGTTATACATGAAAGACCAAACTAGGCTGAAGGTACTACTTTTATTGTTTTAGACCCTTTGAACCCATGACAATTTTCATTTTATGTGAACTAATGTTGGTTTGTATAAAATGCAAAGAGGAACTGTAACATATAGGTCTAATTAGGTCTGGTCTGTCACAGAATACAATAATCAGAGACTATTAACCATTTGATTATAAACTGAAAACTGTCATACATATGTTAAACCTTATAATGATATCTAACATTCATTGTGGATAATTCTCTAAGCTTTTATTCAATCTCTTCACATAATTCCCAGATTCCCACCAGTATCTGTTTTAACAAGAGAAAACAATAAAACAAATATGATTGAGCCAAAAAATGCTCAGTATCCAAGAAAACAATAGCAATAACAATATAACGATAAGAACTATACAATGCGTTGAACAATCACTAAGTATATTTAGGAAGTACCCATGTGAGACAATGATAATAACCACTAACATTGTGTATATTAGCAGCACTTTTAAGACTATCTCCAATGCAACATTAAAATTTTATAAAAAAAATTGCCACATCATCTTACTATTGACTCATATTGCTTTTTCTTTTTCTTCATTTAAGACACTACTACTCACAAATCATATTCCCTCTCTACAAATATATGCACTTAGCCAAGAACATATATAATCTCTTTCTATCTCCTCTCACCTCCAACTTATCAAATACATCATAAATGCATTGCATTAGGGATGGTCTAATGTACCAATATGTAGAAGGGATGTGGGCACTCACACATATCCCTCTATCACTAACACTTACATTGATATCTTACGATTGATCCATACGCCTTTCAATATTCAATAACTAGTAAGTTATTAGAACCTCTACCAGCTGTTGAGCAGATACTACAACCTCTACTAGTTGTTGAGTAGGTATATAATTAACATCTTTTAGAAACTTAAAATATATTTAAATCATATTCAAAAGTTTAAGTGACTGTCACAAATGACTACATTATGATGAATTTAAACGCTACGAGCACGATGCGAAAACAATTACACTACGAGTAAAATACCAAGAATCCGTGCTTGTGAGAATAATGAAAATAATATTACGCTAAAGTAAAGACCACGGAATCCATACCATAATGCAAGGAAGTTAATATAATGATAAAAGGAAGTCAGAATTTGGACCTTAATAGCGAATAACAACAACCAACACATAATGCCAAAGCATGATCAGTGTCGTAAGACATATTATAGACTTTGTTGTCGTTTGATTTGTTTATGAATTAGGTTTAGGCGGTTTAAACAACTTAGGTTATAAAAAAAATATATATTAACTTACACATTGTTAATTTAAAATTATTAAATGGTTTATTAGGTCTCTAAATTTACACGTGTATTAGTTAAAATCACGTTGAAAAATATAAAATACAACCATTTAACTGGTTTCTGTTTATGTAAATCGATTAATTATAACATATCTTATAAAGTTGATTCTTAGCTATTTTGACATTCACTGAGTCATCGCCTTCTTCGCAAAAGTATGGTGGTCGGGAATTTCATATTGAACTGGATTATTTTAATTATAATTAATTTGTTTAGGCGCCTTAACAAAAAGTAATAAAAACTACATCCAATGGCACCAGATAACAGTGGTGGTGGCTTTTGAAGACGTCGTAACGTGGTTGAACGCCACTACGTTCTGTGACGGTTGCTGTACACTCTCTGCTTGGTGTCTACGGTCCCAACCAGAGACGTAGGAATGGTGTGATTGTTGGGTTAACTTACTCCACTAATTTGACTAAATGCATATATTTAATTTAAGTTAACGGTTGTTACTTTCGACTAAACAGATTAATAATGAATCCAGTTTAATTCATAGTTAAATCCATAAGGAATACATGTTTGTAATCTTTCATTTGCTTCCAGGTTATGATATTTATTAGTTTATTTTAACAACTACATGAATTGTAAATGTACTTAATCAAATAGATCATTATCTCATGGTTATGGATGATTATTAGTATTATTACAAATATTACAAACAACAGGTTGTTTGTCAATAATCTTTTAATCGATTTTACAAAGTATTAATTTATTTAAATCCATATAATAATTATTCGTTTAGGATTTTCAAATTTTGGTATATTACATGAACCGTAAGGTTGCTTATGAGAA
Organism: Scalesia atractyloides; assembly: GCA_947069175.1. Taxonomy (NCBI): domain Eukaryota; kingdom Viridiplantae; phylum Streptophyta; class Magnoliopsida; order Asterales; family Asteraceae; genus Scalesia; species Scalesia atractyloides. The sequence goes on along the minus strand of CAMTDV010000002.1, from coordinate 4,454,830 downwards.
CAAATATTGAAACTTCATATGAAAAATAGGTTAATTGTTTCTTTGTTAAAGTGCGTTAAACTTTTTTTTTTGTTTTTTATATAGAGATTTAAAATAGAGCCAGTTGCTTTAAAAACCGATTTTTATCAAGTTATCATCCTATCTTTAAAAACCAGGCCTTTTTTTGTAGTTGTATTCAATTGGGTTATATTTGCCCTTTGTGGTAGCTTGAGAAGATAACGTAATAACAATAAGTCTATATGTATATATTAACCCTACTTAAGGAAGGGTTTATTGGCAAACACTAAAAACGTGGAGGATAGTGAGTAACCGACTCAAACGAACTCTGATTAGACTCATTCCAACGACGTTAACCAACTCAACGAACCCTAACTAGAATCTCTTAATCTTAAGCCCTAAATCCTAAACCCTAAACCATAATGCTAAACAATAAGGCTAAAACCTAAGCTAAATCGTAAAATCTAAATCATAAACCCTAAAAGCTAAACTCTAAAGGCTAAACCCTAAAGCTTAATTTTAAATACAAATGATTAACCCTAAAACTAAACACTAATATAAGACCCAAAAAGCCAAACACTAATATATTTACAGTTTATAGGTTTGGATATAGGGTTTAGAATTAAGAGATCCTAGTTAGGGTTCGACGAGTCGGTTCTAACGCCGCTGGAATGAGTCCAGTCGAAGTTCATTTGAGCTGGTTCCTTAGTGTTTTCTTACTTTTCTAGTTTTCCCCAATAAACCTCACACTATATATATATATATATATATATATATATATATATATATATATATATATATATATATATATATATATATATATACACACGTTATATTTGTCTGAATATAATTGGTGACACTTGTTTTTCATATTTTTGACACTACATGATACAATTTTCTTTAGAGTTATAATTATCAGACAAATGGATGAATAATAAACAAGGTCATAAAGATACTATGACTTTCCCTCATTTTGTGATACAGCGTATATGCTTAACATATAGCCAATAGACTCTTGTTTGAATTTTAGTATTGCTTTGGTGATTATATTAAACTTTATTAATTATAATTTTTTTAGGATTTCAGATATCTTATTAGTTCGTATGAATAATCGCAGATACCACGGATACCAGCACGAAAAAACGAGGTGGGGCGGTGGTGGCGGAGCAGACAGCGGCTGTCGAGGGCCCGTGAGGCACGACATTGGGTTGTGGTGGCCAGCGGTGGGTCGGACAAGAGAGGGAGGGGCTATGATAATCGTTGTCAATCAGTCAATCTAATGATCAAGCAAATTGGATTGCTATGATAATAGATGCTATCAAATCCAAATCATTTGATCATTGTATGACTCTACTGGATACAACTAAAGGCTCTGGACAAACAGATATCAACCGAAGAACATGTTTCTGCAAATGGTCTTAAATTTCTGTTTGAAAGTTCCTAGTCGATCAATTCCACCAATACGTTAAAGGAACAAGAAAGTTGAATTATTTAAGAAAAAGGACGGGGCACACAACTGGGTTATGAAGTACAAATTACGGGTGGTAATCTCTTAAAAGTCTAGGATTGGATTATGAGGATTAGGATACGATCAGAATTCTATATGCTCAATATTTAGATGTTTTGGAATGGTTTTAGAAGGTCCCTATAACAGCAAGGAACATGAAAGTAGGAGAACACTGCGAAAGTTCAAGGAAAAAGGATTAATTGTCACCAAGGCTAGAAGCATGGATGATGAAATCACCAAAATTTTAAATGTATTCGGTTATTGAAACCATTTAATTTATCCTAAAACTATTCCTCGTCAAAATAATTGTCCCTCTAGAGAAAGATCAATCACACATTGACGCCGCTTCATTCAAATTGAGGATGCAAAAGTAGATACAATTACTGATATAACTTTTTACTACCTTGTGGGAAAAAAAGACCAGTACGACCTTGGCGTTTTAACAAAATACGTGTGTGAGTCTGTAACAGTCCAAGTAAACCGTGCCAATATATTGTCTGCTCTACCTCCGAAGGGTAACTTACGGTTTTATTTTCACCCAACGAGTTGCTCGCCTAGGTAAAACGTGTCTTGCTAGAAAAGGTTTCCACCCCCTTATAAGGAAGGCATCGTTCTCCTCATCAACCGATGTGGGACATACATCTTTTTGTCCGTTCTGCCCTCGATGGGTTGCCAATCCAGGAACGTACGGATTTTGTTTTCTTTTCATCATAGTATACTTTTATTTTCCGTACTTGTTGGTAGAGATTCTTGTTCTTGACATCATAGTATTTTTGTTCAAATCCGTTACTTTGTAGTACGGATGTTTTTGTCAATAGTTTCCGTTTCGTATTGTTATTATATGACTAATATTTATTGTGGCATGTAATAGACCTTATACCTTGTGCTCGTTATTGCATGTTCCCTTTAGACTTATGTGAAGATACTTTTATTTATAATACGCTTTGTACTCTGTCACCCAAGGAATTATGTGTTTAGACTTGACGTTGGGGCGTCAACGACATGGCACTCATCGTAAGGGTGGGTAATTAAAGTTCACGGTGTCTCTAGCTTGTGCTTGTGTAGCACCTAGCCCCTAGAGGCGAATAGATCGATCTTAGTTCTGACTACTGACTCCTGACTCTTGTTGAGATAGAATAATGTAAGTCCCACATCGGTTGAGAAGGAGAACGAAGCCTTCTTTATAAGGGGGTGGAAACCTTCTCTACAAGGACGTCTTTTGTCTGGGCCAGCAACTCGTCGGGTGAAAACAAAACCGTGAGTTCCTGGATGTGCAACCCATCGGGGGCAGAGCGAAAAATATCTAGGCACGGTTTACTTGGGCTGTTACAAATGGTATCAGAGCCAGGGGCCGAGCCGGACCAGTGTGCTAGCGGGGACGCTGGGCTTCCTAAGGGGGGTGGAGATGTACGTCCCACATCGGTTGAGGATGAGAATGAAGGCTTTTTATAAGGGGGTGGAAACCTTATCTACCATGACGTGTTTTGCCTGGGTGAGCAACTCGTTGGATGAAAATAAAATCGTGAGTTCCTGGATGGTCAACCATCGGTGGTAGAGCGGAAAATATTTTGACACAATTTACTTGGGCTCTTACAGAGTCACCACAGCTTTCGGAAATCATGTTTTGGGGTGGTATCTACATACCTTAAAAGTTTTCCAGCCCATCACAGTGGGATAATGCCAATGCTATCTCATCCATTGATTGTCCGGTTGATCACCGTCATATACACCTCCTCTAACTATCCACCGGTGAATGTCTTTGTCGTGGGACGTAACTATTTTCTTCATTCCCCAGTTTTGTATTTTGATTTGGGAATCTTGTTGTGTATATGAGATGATAGTTTTATGGGTGAGAAGAAGACCACCTACGAACCCCTAAAGTCATAGGAGGTGGAGAACGTGGGGGCAAGCTTGATTTGTTATAGTCGAATTAACGTGGCTGAGATCACTAAAAAACGATCTGCTGGCTGGAACTAACAGAAAAACATAGTTAATTTAGTGACGTCAATTATGTAGAGTACACACCTTGATGGAAAAGCTAAAGATTTAGAGAAAAAAGTAGCATCACCCTAAGTTATGCTCACAAAGTGAATTTATTCAGTCCCGACTCTAAAGATGCGTGAAAACTTGCAAGCACGAAGTGTAGACAACAAGGCAAAACGTCAGAGCAATTAGGAGTGCAGAAGAGCTCGTTTACTATATGAGCTTTAACTTAGGCTTAACGTCAAGCTCCGACTTGTTTTCTACTTTTCAAAACCGAATTATTTACACTTGTAGAAAATCATAATCAACCTCTAATGCTTCTTAGTACTAAGCTCTCGTTATGATTTGAAATATCATTCTGAAGGTATTCATGTTGATTTCAATTTATTTCTTTTTGTTGTGAGAAACCGTTATCAACAATATTACCCTTAGAAAATAATAAAATGGTAAAACTTCCAATCAAAATTATATAAAGATGGGGTTAATTCATTCAAACTTTTTTTTAAAGTTTCTTTAAACTAACTAAACTTTAATTTAGTATTTTAGTAGTGTGTAATTACCAGGTTACCGGGTTACAAATCTGCGTAGAAGTTCTGTATTTTTATATTGAAAAATCTGTGTCACTATATACATTTTCCAGATCATATTAATGATTAAAAATATAACGAAACCTGATAATTACATGGTATTTTCAGTGAATTTAGAGAAACAAAAATAGTTCCAATAATTTTTTTAGAATAGTCAGTAAACGTGATTATATTTCTATAAAATTACGTGATAGAGAATGAAAAATGTTCTTTACATCATAGAAAAGTGGACATCTCACGATCATTAATGGACAGAGTAAATTGCACAAAACGTCCTTTAAGTTTCACCAATCTTGCTGGTTTCAGCCTTAATCTTTAAAAGTTGCCAAAACCAGCCTTTAAGATTAAATTAGTTACGGGTTTCATCCTTTATCACTAACCCAGTTATTAAATCATGTTAAATGGCATCACATGCAAGCCACGTGAGGGTAAAACCGTCTATTTCATACTTAAAGGACGTTTTGTGCAATTTACTCATATTTTTCATTCTCTTCATCCTCCTCATCCTCGTCTCCTCCGCCACTTTGCTAACATACGCCGACCCTTCGCCTGAAACCCTAACGGAAGTCGACACACTTCTCGATTTCAAACACCATTCGTAACTGCTGAAACCAGCAATATGTTTTGTTCCTCGAGGTTGAAAATTGAAGATTTCAACGACGAATTAACGAAAATCAGATATTTCAGCGACGGATTAACGAGATTTCAACGACGAAATAACGAAACTCAGAGCGATGAAACTGCAAAACAGAAGTGCAGAGGAATAATAAACATCAGATGAAGCTGTGATTCAATTCAAATGAGTAAAAATTCAGAATGATTGATACTTACTTATTACGTGCTTTGTTTCACGATCTCCTTGATTCAATTGGACGGTTTTAAACGCAGAAATTCTCAAAACTTGAAAACTTTAGGCGATTAAAGAACATTTTACATCAAAGATATCTTCAAATTCGATCCCATTTTACCTAAATCCGCTTCAAATCAACCTGTAAATTCAACAAACATCACAATTATGAATTATTTCATCAAACAATGCGAAATTCATATAACGCAAACCTTCAAACTTACAATATCTTCGATTCGCCTTTCGATTTCAAATCCAGAAGAGTAAAAAGCTCAATAACAGCTCAAAAATTCAAAAGCCTCTGTTCGTATAACATCTCTGCAAAATAAGCCAAATTATCCTATTATTATTCAATTAATCATCGAAATTACATGAAAATTCAAGACAAAACCACAACAAAAGATCAAAAGATCAAAATTCATCAACCGAATCAAACAATTTGAACAAACTCTGTTATAAACTAAAACACACAAATCTGCAATCCGAAATCCAAAATTTCACAATCTAATTGAGGCGGATTGAGCTATAGATCCTTTGAATTCAACGAACAACTTCAACATTTTACTCACCGAATTCTCGTGTGAAATTTCTCGATAATTTTCGATTTACAAACGAAATAGTGAAGAAATGGTGTTCTTATTGATGCATATGACATATAGTTTCTCTCTCTCTCATTTGGAGCCCCTTTATATAGCAGGCTTCATGTTCAGGTTTATCGAACAGAGGAGGGAATAGATCTGTAGCCGTTGGTTTATGAGTAAATTGCACAAAACGTCCTTTAAGTATGAAATAGACGGTTTTACCCTCACATGGCTTGCATGTGATGCCATTTAACATGATTTAATAACTGGGTTAGTGATAAAGGATGAAACCCGTAACTAATTTAATCTTAAAGGCTGGTTTTGGCAACTTTTAAAGATTAAGGCTGAAACCAGCAAGATTGGTGAAACTTAAAGGACGTTTTGTGCAATTTACTCTTAATGGACATTAAATTTTTATTATAATTAATCTGACGTTATGAACATGTAATTTCTTTTGTGACATCTGGAGAACGGTTTTCTTTAAGATCATGCCTAACTAACCACCCGATCTGAAAAATAGGGCTTTATTTGGTTAAGAGTATTCACAATATTTCTTTATATATATATATATATATATATATATATATATATATATATATATATATATATATGGTGGAGTTCTAAAGTGAACACTAATATATTTATAAACTAAGTGAACAAATCATGGACATTGATTTCACGTGTATGGTTAGGATTTCATCATCAAATTGTAAAATACACTAGTGTATTTCATCATCAAATCTTGGCCATTGATCTACACACATGTACGGCTAGGATTAGTTCGCTCAGTTCGCAAATACACTAGTGTTCACTCTTGAACCTAATATATATATATATATATATATATATATATATATATATAGGGCAATGTTCATTTGAGAATAAATTTAATGTGAGAAGAAAAAGAAGAAAGGAAATAATGGTAAAACATTAAATACTATATAAGTCATCTCATTAATTATGTTATCTTTATTACTAAAGCAAAACATTTTATCCTACACATTTCAAATTTATCCTACATATGTCATACATTTACCGGAATTTACCTAACACACATGTAAATTTACCCTACACATTTCAAAATTTATCCTACAATACTAAAATTTACCCTAAACATGTCGAAAATTGTCCTACACCATAAACTATTTTATCTTGAAACAGTATATGAAAAATGAGTTACAAGTTTAATTAATTAGCTAATTAATGACAATTATAGATTTACCTATATGCCCTTTTTCATAATATTAAATACACACATGAATTGAAGTAAATTGATAATTTCTATTGGTTTAAAAGTTATTTTTTTATTCTTACAAAATTTTTCTTCTCATTTGAACTCTCCACTATATATATATATGGTTAGGTTCATGAGTGAACAACATTCTTGTTTGTGAACAGAGTGAATCAATTTCAACCATTCATTCGATTAGTTGATGCAAAGGTTAGGATTGTAATTCTACATTTAATTATTTTTTAAATTCATTTTCTATAATGACTAGTAGTTACATGTCCTTTATTTTCGGAATTTAGAAGATTTCCCAAGATTATATCATATTTCCATCTAGTATATTCGAAATTCTTGTTTATCATCCTCTTTTTTTCTAAATTACGACGATAAATATTCAGGATGCTAATAGTAGCGATTCTAATAGCCAAGACGTAAGAAAACAAGCAGATTTCAATCCCGTTTTTACACGACCATAAATCTTCCAGGTTTCGTATTTTTTACTTTTTGTGTCGCTGGCTACATGAAATCTGTGATATCCTTTTAGTTCATCTCATTATTGATTTCAAGAATGTGATTGAAGTGTTATGCTGATTTTAATTATACGTGGACAAAAAACTTTTTTCTGGTGTCGGTTTTATTGAATTCTGAATTAGTTATGTATTGCCAGTATGATACAATCTCTGGCACTTCCTAATGAATAATTGGACCCGAATTTTGATCTTCAAGATTAAAGAAAACCGACATCTAAGATGGAAACGATTTTGTTCATCCTAATGAATAAGGGAGTGTACACATGTGTACAGATCATAGACGTAACCACTTATATTATTGTTTTCATAAGTTATTATTATTTGTGTAGTCCAAATACTGATTGTTGTGTTGTTTTTACAAAAATCTATAGTTTTACCATAGTGACAGCAGTTTTTTTAAGATATACTAATTTGTATAAGAATGTTTTATGTATTTTAAATAATTATAGTTGTTTGTTCTCTTAATGTTCAGAGTCGGTTGCTAGCAACATATACGAAACACCCAACGACAGTAGGTATTGGACGCCAGTTGTTCCGCCCGATTTCAATCCCATTCTTCATGCGAGATTTAGTTCAATAGAAGCCACAATTGCAATGTATGAGGAACATGCACAATTAGCAGGGTTTTGTGCATGTTTGGGTACATCCAAGAAAGAAAACGTTGGCGACAAAAAAATTACAAATCTGTGATATGTTTTGTGTTCTAGAGCGAACAAACCTAAATGTAACGATGGTCAACCTTCTGTTGTTAATACTATTTCCCCCAAACGTCGTTCAAACATAAAAGTTATAGACTATAAAGCTTGTGTCAAATTTAAACGTCTGAAATGTCACACCCCGACCCGCAGCAGAAATAAAGTCGAGGCATGAATGGGTTATCACCAAAACTCATCATATTTACTAATAAGTTTCATATTTATTAAATTGAAAGTTAAACTTCAAATGTTTCACATAAAATTCATACAATCACAAACATATATACTAAAAGATTGTTACAAACGAAATAACTTGTTCATTCTTCTAAAGTCATCCTATGTGTTTCTTTCCTCAGCTTGTTCACATGTATCATGCGTAAAACAGAAAGTTTGGGTCAACAAAAGTTGGCGAGTGAACCTTGATAAAACATTTAATTAATTGAGTGTTATTGTTGTTTAAATAAAATTGTGCATGAATCATGTGTGAACATATGTATATAATAACCAACCACAAACCACATTGTATGAACATATGACATGATGAATAATGTATTTGAGATCTAATGAGACACCTGATGCTCAACCCGTATCCCACGAGGAACTGATGGGCCTAATGAAACGATTGCACTGAAAATGATAAAATGTATCCACAACTAAACCACATAACAACTAATCACATTTGATCACAAATGACATTAGCACAAGTGTTTAATAAATAAAAGAAAATTGTACGACACATGATACACCCCAAAATATGATTAAAACGGGGAATTTGTAGAGATTCACTCACCTTGGGTGCGTATTCTTGATTGAAGATGAGAGCGCACGAGTTGGGAGGTTAACCGATGAGAGAGTACTAACCTAAAATAATAATGCGATAACTCGATAAATAAATAAAAAAAACCTTTGTTTAGATTTTGAGTTAATTTTATGATTTGTTTTGATATAATTAAGCCCTTAAAATTTTGTGTTTTTAATTGTTTAGAATATATTTTCTTTTGAATAAAACCATGAAAGGAAATAATGAAAATAAAATAAATTACATAATAAAGAAAAGAATAAAAAAACAAAAAACGCCAGTCTGACACGTGTCAGACCGATTTTTATTCGGAAATTTAAGCATGCGTGTGAGACTTGAACCCGTGACCTCTCGGTTGCATGCACGCAGCTCTTCCAACTGAGCTACGTGTCTAACCCGAAAGAATCTGAATTTTAATTATATTTATACACAAGTTAGGTTTATTAAATTTTTATTAAATTTAAAAAGAGAATAAACGATTCAAACCGGATGCACACCAAGGGTTCGAACACGGGACCTCCTCTGTAACTTGCACCCAGCCCAACCAACTGGGCTGGGTGTCTAGTTAATACTTAAAATTTAAATATATTTATATACTGATTAAAGCATTCCTGATTTAAGTATTTAAAAAGGTTTTGAAATCAACTAAACCGCACAACAGAAGGTCTCGAACCCGCGTCCCGAAGTGGGGTTGCACCCGGCCCGACCAACTAGGCTGGGTGCTTAACCCGATTACAAACCGATTTAAATTATATAAATATACAAGCTGTTGCTTCATCTTCTTCGCTTAGAACTGAACCAGAACACCCATTTTTTTACTTTCAATAAAAATTAATTTTTGATTGTTATTACTAATATGATACGAGAATATTATACAAAAGGAAAACAAAAAGAATAGAACGAACAAAAAGTTACCGATTGGCGTTTTCCGGCGAAGAATCCGGCGAAAGAAAGTAAATTCCTGTGACGGAGATGATGACAGACAGAAGTTTGGAGAGGATTTGAGGTGTTTTAAGCGAGTTTAGTCATGTACTGAGGTGCGGTATTTATAGGCGAACATAGGAGAGGATTTCGTTTTTGGTTTTTTGGAAATGATTATGGTTATTGGCAATTGCCAGAAAGATGACAGCCGGATTGATTCCGGTTTGCCAAAAATAGCTCGGCGCCAGTTGTCGGAGATTCAAACAAAGAAAAGAAAGGCGCGTGATTTTTCTGGTATAGTTGCAGGCTTCACATTAACCTGAAAATAAGAGAATTATGATTCGGATTATGGCACAAGTGGTGTGTGCAGTGTAGTGGTATTGGTGGTGTGTGTTTTAAACCGGGGGAACCCGGGTTCGATTCCCGGTTCACCCATTTATTTTTATAAACCGTATTCCTTTTTAAATTATTATAAGTATTTACTAATTAGATGATTTATTTATGTAATGGATTATAGTATATTATTAATTAAACTTTATTCATTAATTTATCTTTAACCATAGAATTATATATTTAATATTAGATAACTAAACGACGTAAACAATTATGCTTGATTGATAAAAAAAATGAGGCGGGTTTTCGAAACCCGATTTACACGGATGTTACAGTATCTCCTACTTTTAGGAATTTCGTCCCGAAATTGAAGTAGTGGTTGCAACTGGAAATAGATGCGGGTATTTCTCGCGCATTGAGTCTTCACGTTCCCAAGTAAACTCGGGGCCTCGTTTTGACTCCCAACGCACCCTAAAGATTGGAATACGACTTCGCCTTAAACGCTTCCACCGAAATCCATGATTTCCACTGGTCTTTTAACGAAGTGCATTGACTCATCAACTTGAATGTCTATTAGAGGGATATGAATATTTTCTTCGGCGAGACACTTTTTCAAGTTTGAAACGTGAAACGTGGGATGTATTCTGTTGAGTTCTTCTGGTAGGTCAAGCTTGTATGCTACGGGACCTACTCTTTTGAGTATCTTGAAAGGTCCTATGTAGCGTGGTGCTAGCTTGCCCTTTTGGCCAAAACGAACCACTCCCTTCAACGGTGATACTTTCAAAAGTACTTGATCACCAACGCCAAACTCCAAGGGCTTTCGTCGTTTGTCAGCATAACTCTTTTGACGACTTTGAGCCGCTAGAAGATTGTTTCGAATTTGAAGGATTTTGTCGGTTGTTTCTTGAATCAATTCAGGTCCGGTGATTTGCGCTTCACCAATTTCGTGCCAATATACTGGAGATCAGCATTTACGACCATATAAAGCTTCGAAAGGAGCCATGCTGATACTTGAATGATAGCTATTGTTGTACGAAAACTCGAGTAACGGTAGATGAGCGTCCCAATTCCCTTTGAAGTCTATGACACATGCTCGAAGAATGTCTTCAAGGGTTTGGATGGTGCGCTCAGATTGACCATCAGTTGAGGGTGAAAAGCGGTGCTGAGGTCTAAAGGTGTACCCAAAGTGGTTTGTACGGCTCGCCATGTTCGTGAAGTGAAACGACCATCACGATCTGAAATGATGCTTAACGGTACACCATGACGGCTTACGATCTCGCTGATGTAGATATGAGCTAATTTCTCGTTCTTGAAGTCCTCGCGAATCGGAATGAAGTGAGCTGATTTTATAAGACGATCAATGATTACCCATATGGTGTCATACCCACTGGAGGTGCAAGGTAACCCAGTAATGAAGTCAATGGTTACGTTTTCCCACTTCCATACATGTATTTCGGGTTGGACTAGGAGTCCTGAAGGTCTTTGATGTTCAGCTTTCACTTTGGAACATGTAAGGCACTTGGAAACAAAAACAGCGATATCCTTCTTGATGACAGGCCACCAGTAGGTGTATCGTAGGTCTTGATTCATCTTATCGGCTCCTGGATGTAAAGAGTATCGTGTTTTGTGTGCCTCATTCATGAGGAAATCACGAAGGTTGTCGCGATCGGGTATCCAAATACAGTTTAAATAGTAAAGAATACAATCGGATTTGGTTTCGATTTTGAGTTCAGCTCCACATGACAGCTCATCGCGTACGTCATTTTCCGTTACGGAAGTATGTTGAGCTGCCCGTAATCGATCTATGAGGTCGGTTACAATTTGCGAACATAGGAGATGAATGGAATTCGCATAACCCTTTCGACTGAGTGCATCAGCCACCACCTTTGCCTTGCCAGGATGATATCGAATCTCACAGTTGAAATCATTGAGAAGTTCGACCCATCGTCGTTGCCTCATGTTCAACTCTTTTTGATTGAAGATATGTTGGAGACTCTTGTGGTCAGTGTATATTTCACACTTGGTACCATAGAGATAGTGTCTCCATATCTTTAGAGCGAAAAACTACTGCTCCAAGTTCTAGGTCGTGGGTGGTGTAATTCTTCTCATGTACTTTGAGTTGCCTAGAAGCATAGGCTATCACTTTTCCTCTTTGCATCAAACACAACCTAGACCTTGCCCTGACGCGTCGCAATAAACCACAAAGTCTTCGCAACCCTCAGGGAGTGTAAGGACAGGTGCATCACAAAGCTTTTGCTTCAAAGTTTGGAAGGCCTACTCTTGCTTGGGTCCCCAAATGAAAGGTTTTCCTTTGTGAGTCAAGGCCGTGAGCGGAACGGCGATAAGAGAGAAATTGGCAATGAAGCATCGATAATAACCAGCCAAGCCAAGAAATGACCTAACTTCGGTAGGGGTACGTGGAGCTTGCCATTCTTGTACTGCCTTGATTTTCGAAGGATCGACATGAATCCCTTTGCCATTAACGACATGACCAAGAAATTGTACCTCTCTTAACCATAATTCGCATTTTGAGAACTTAGCGTAAAGCTTTTCAGTCCTTAAGAGTGTAAGAATGAGTCGAAGATGTCGCTAATGATCGGATATTGACTTGGAGTAGATAAGGATATCGTCGATGAAGACTATGACAAAACGGTCGAGATTGGGTTTGCATACCCTATTCATTAAATCCATAAAAGACAGCGGGGGCGTTGGTTAATCCGAAAGGCAAAACCATGAACTCGTAATGACCATAACGAGTTCGAAAGACAGTTTTTGGGATATTTTCTTCGCGCACCCTAAGCTGATGATAACCATAACGAATGTCGATTTTGGAAAAACAGGTGGCGCCTTGAAGTTGGTCTAGCAGGTCATCAATACGAGGCAAAGGATAGCGGTTTTTAACAGTCAACTTGTTGAGTTCTCTATAGTCAATGCACATGCGAAACGTTCCATCTTTCTTCTTCACAAAAAGAACAGGTGCACCCCAAGGCGACGAGCTAGGACATATGAATCCTTTGTCAGTCAGCTCTTGCAGCTGACTGGCCAACTCTTGCATTTCTGATGGGGCTAACCTATAGGGAGATTTTTGTGACTGGTGTAGCGCCAGGCACAAGATCGATTCGAAATTCGACTTCTAGCATAGGAGGAAATCCTGAAACGTCGTCGGGAAAAACTTGCGAAAATTCTTTCATGATTGGAATATCTTCGAGCTTCCTTTCCTTTCCTTCCTTCTTGACGATGTGAGCTAGAAATGCAACGTAATCCTTGCGAAGATATCCTCGAGCTTGAAGGCAAGACATCAATTTGAGCCCTTTCGAAGGAGTGTCTCCAAAGATACGCAGGATCTGACCATTGGCGAGAGGAAACGCGGATGAACTTTTCATGGCACACTACTTCAGCGTGATGCTGGCTGAGCCAGTCCATTCCAATGATAACATCGAAACTTCCCAATTTCATAGGAATGAGATCAATCGAGAAATTGTGATCATTTCGAGTAAGAGTACAATCACGTATAATAGAATTTAACGAAATGGGCTCTCTGTCAGCAACTTCCACCGTAAAAGATTCAACGAGACTATCACGAGGTAGGTCGAGAATAGATTCGAATTATAAAGATACAAAGCTCTTATCCGCACCAGTATCGAATAATATGGATGCATAACTACCATTTACGAGAATCGTAACGTTAACCACATTGTTGTCAGCCCTTGCTAGGTTGGCGTTGATATTGAAAGCCTTTCTTCTAGCAGGTGGAGGAGCTTGGTTAGCTTGGTTCACCAGGTTTACTTGGGCTTGGGCATTGATGATGTTCACCAGGCGTGGGCAAGTATTTCTGAAGTGGTTTGGGTCGCCACAATTAAAACAAGCTCTTATGGGTTGCATCATGGGATAGTTGTGTTGGTAGTAAGGTTGGGCTATGGGTTGGACAGGTGGTAGAAGTAAGGGTTGTTGGGCTTGGCCCACCATTTGGTTTTGGGTTTGGGTTGGAGGCTGATTGCGGTTTGATCGCTGAAGTGTATGGCAGGTTTGGATAGTGTGACCTGCACGGCCACAACTTGTGCAATGTTGGCAAGGGTTCTCAAGGGGGTGATGGTATTGGCAACGGTTACATTTTGGGTGTGGGACAGTGTATGACCTTTTGAATGGTGCGACTGGAGGGGCAACTTGGGTGACTGGAGCAGCAGTGATGGGAGGGTTGGTTTGGGTAACAGCAAAGTTCTTGCCATTTCGCTTCCTCTTACCAGCAAACTTCGAGGATGAACCTGAGTGGGTTGAAGTTGGGGTCTCAACGGGAGTTTTCTTCTTCTCATCTTTAAAATCACCATTTGAATGCGATTTTCAGTAAGTTTCGTAGCTAACTCCATGGCGGATTCGAGTGTTGCAGGAGAAGTGCTTAAAACCGAATCCTGGATTTTCGAGGGGAGGCCTCGAATATAGTGCTCGATTAAGCGGTATAATGGGGTGAACAGATTGGGAACCATCTGGTTCAATTCAAGAAACCTCTTGTTGTAGGAGGTGTGATCCCATTCCTTTTGCTTTAGAGAATAGAATTCATCTTCAAGCTTTTTGATTTCGCTCCTAGGGCAGAAGCGTCTTGTAATTATTTCTCTCAATTCCTCCCATGATAAGGCCATGGCATCTTCCACACCTCGCTTACCCTTTTCCGTGTTCCACCAGGTAAGGGCTACCCCAAACAAACGTCCAGTAGCTTAACGTACCTTGCGATCCTCGGGACAGTCGCAATTGAGAAAGGTGTTTTCCATTTCCTCAAACCAGTGGAGGAGAGCGGTGACACCTTCCGTCCCTTCATGTTTTGGGGGATCGCAAGACTTGAAGTGTTTGTAGGTGCATTTAGTGGTTTTAGGAGGAGGGTTGGCAACGTTTTGGCCTTCTTGGTTTGGAGAGTTGATGGGGTTTGCGGCGAGAGCTTGTTTGCAGTACGATGTCAGGAAGTACAGCGGCCATTTGTTGAGCAATTTGCGTGGCCATGTGTTCGCTTGACCTTCCTGACCTTCTACCTCCTCGTAAGTGTCTAGCAGACATCTACAGGAATATATGTAGGGAGATTATGAGTTTGAGAATTTTCTAGGTGTCACGTGTAATAAAAAGAATGAAAACAACATTTATAAATAACTGAAAACAACTTAACTACATCCATAGGATGTCTTGGGCTTGCTCATGTTTGGGCCTCCAAATGTCTCCATACCATAACCTGTATAGTCATGTGGGCCCCCATGACTATTGGGCTTGGTAGGGTTCACATTGGTGTCGGCTGGTTATCATTCGCATCACCCGAATGAAAATCGTAAAACATGATTGTGAGATGGAAGGTCGGAGGGTGTCCAGGTGTAGACACAATGACAACTCAAAGTGGAGTTAGTTCACACGACGTTTGGTATAGCATGCTTTGGCCTAATAGGTCCTTCGTACTCTCATCTTTAGTCCCCAGGTAGGCAAACATGTCCTTTATTTTGGATTTATAAGAATGTCAAGCCTAGACAGGACGTTCCGACTACTGGTACTCGTACCCTTCCAGTTACTACATGCCCGTCGCGAAAACTCACTTTGATATGATTTGAAAAATATGAAAACATTGCAAAAATCTTTGAAAACAAATCATGGAAATTGTGAAATCGTGAGGTGTGTGCTTTCATAGATATGATATGTTATGAGGATATGAACTATGATGAGCATTGCAATTTAACATGTACTTGTGAGAGTGCTTGCATAATATTGTGTGTGAAAATAAACATGAAACATATAAACATCATGAATTTTGCATGTAACACATAAACAATTAAAATCTAATCAACTATAGTATAGGCTCTAAGGATCTAATAACCTAACCAATCTGTCACACACTGACCCGCATCGGAAATAAAGTCGGGGCATGATTGGGTTATCACCAAAGCTCATGATATTTACTAATAAGTTTCATATTTATTAAATTGAAAATTAAACTTCAAATGTTCCACATAAAATTCATACAAACACAAACATATAAACCAAAAGATTGTTTCAAACGAAATAACTTGTTCATTCTTCTAATGCCATCCTATGTGTTTCTTTCCTCAGCTTGTTCACCTGTATCATGCGTAAAACAGAAAGTTTGGGTCAACAAAAGTTGGCGAGTGAACCTTGATAAAACATTTAATTAATTGAGTGTTATTGTTGTTTAAATAAAATTGTGCATGAATCATGTGTGAACAGATGTATATAAATAACCAACCATAAACCACATTGTATGAACATATGACATGATGAATGATGTATTTGAGATCAAGGCTCAATAAAACGGAGCCGATCTAATGAGGCACCTGATGCTCAACCCGTATCTCACGAGGAACTGATGGGCCTAATAAAATGATTGCACTGAAAATGATAAAATGTATCCACAACTAAACCATATAACAACTAATCACATTTGATCACAAATGATATTAGCACAAGTGTTGAACAAATAAAAGAAAATTGTACGACACATGATACACCCCAAAACATGATTAAAACGGGGAATTTGTACAGGTTCACTCACCTTGGGTGCGTATTCTTGATTGAAGATGAGAGCGCACGAGTTGGGAGGTTAACCGATGAGAGAGTACTAACCTAAAATAATAATGCGATAACTCGATAAATAAATAAAAAAACATTTGTTTAGATTTTGAGTTAATTTTATGATTTGTTTTAATATAATTAAGCCCTAAAATTTTGTGTTTTTAATTGTTTAGAATATATTTTCTTTTAAATAAAACCATGAAAGGAAATAATGAAAATAAAATAAAATAAATTAAATAATAAAGAAAAGAAAAAAAGACAAAAAACGCCAGTCTGACACGTGTCAGACCGATTTTTATTCGGAAATTTAAGCATGTGTGTGAGACTCGAACCCGTGACCTCACGGTTGCGTGCACGCAGCTCTTCCAACTGAGCTCGTGTCTAACCCGAAAGAATCTGAATTTTAATTATATTTATACACAAGTTAGACTTTTTAAATTTTAATTAAATTTAAAAGGAGAATAAACGATTCAAACCGGATGCGCCCCAAGGGTTTCGAACCGGGGACTTCCTCTGTAACTTGCACCCAACCCAACCAACTGGGTTGGGTGTCTAACCCAATATATTAATATAATGATTAAAGCATTCCTGATTTAAGTATTTAAAAAGGTTTTGAAATTAATAAACCGCACAACAGAAGGTCTCGAACCCGCGTCCCGAAGTGGGATTGCACCCGGCCCGACCAACTGGGCTGGGTGCTTAACCCGATTACAAACCGATTTAAATTATATAAATATACAAGCTGCTACTTCATCTTCTTCGCTTAGAACTGAACCAGAACACCCTTTTTTTTTACTTTCAATAAAAATTAATTTTTGATTGTTATTACTAATATGATACGAGAACATTATACAAAAGGAAAACAAAAAGAATAGAACGTACAAAAAGTTACCGATTGGCGTTTTCCGATGAAGAATCCAGCGAAAGAAAGTAAATTCCGGTGACGGAGATGATGCCGGACAGAAGTTGGAGAGGATTTGAGGTGTTTTGAGGGAGTTTAGTCGTGTACTGAGGTGCGGTATTTATAGGCGAACATAGGAGAGGATTTCGTTTTTGGTTTTTTGGAAACGATTAAGGTGATTGGCAATTTCCAGAAAGATGACAGCCGGATTGATTCCGGTTTGCCAAAAATAGCTCGGCGCCAGTTGTCGGAGATTCAAAAAAAGAAAAGAAAGGCACGTGATTTTTCTGGTATAGTTGCAGGTTTCACATTAAACTGAAAATAAGGGGATTATGATTCGGATTATGGCACAAATGGTGTGTGCAGCGTAGTGGTGTTGGCGGTGTGTGTTAACCGGGGAACCCGGGTTCGATTCCCGGTTCACCCATTTATTTTTGTAAACCATTTTCCTTTTTAAATTATTATAAGTATTTACTAATTAGATGATTTATTTATTTAATGAATTATATTATATTATTTATTAAACTTTATTCATTAATTTATCTTTAACCATAGAATTATATATTTAATATTAGATAACTAAATGACGTAAACAATTAAACTTGATTGATAAAAAAAATGAGATGCGTTTTCGAAACCCGATTTACACGGATGTTACATGAAAGATACAGATGAGGTTGAATTATATGACTGGGTAGAACATCACAACCATGGGTTTACGTCTCCTGAAAATCTTGATTTATCGATAAAGAATAGGAAAGTTGATTTTTCCATTCAAGAGATTATAGCAAGATGTCGTAATCCTAATATTGGTCCCACGACATCCCACAAGATCCATGTGGTCTTAAAAGATGGCCATCGTAACGTCCATGGCACGGTTATGAATTATAAAAATTGTGGGAGAAATATTCGAGATTTCATAGGAGAAAGAGATGTTCAAATGCTAGTTGACAAACTAAATGCAAGATGTAAAAACTGTCACACCCCGACCCACAGCGGAAAAGGTGATCGGGGCATGATTGGGTTATCATCAAAGCTCATGACATTTATTATAACGTTTCATATTCATTAATACAATTTTAAAGGGAATTATACAATCATTATTACATCATGTCCTAACATCAATCTAGGCTTCATTGTTTTCTTCTAAGGCATTTCCTATGTTTTCCTTGCTTCATCCTGTTCACCTGTATTATGTGTAAAAAGGGTTTTTGGATCAACAAAAAGTTGGCGAGTGAATCCTATGGAAAACATTTGAACAAGTTTATTTAATTGATAATAAAATAAAGTGCACAACCACACATGAGTAAAAATAGATGTAAACTTATTCACCAATCAATTTAATATTGAATAATACACACATGAACAATAATGGATCGTTTTGAGGCATGCGTTGCTCAACTCGTCTCTCACGAGGAACTGATGGGCCTAATGAATGAATTGCATATAAATAGACAAAATGAAATACATAACTACAAACAATATAAACTCAATAATACACACACGAACAATAATGGATTTGTTTTGAGGCACGCGTTGCTCAACTCGTCTCACACGAGGAATTGATGGGCCTAATGAATGAATTGCATATAAATAGACAAAATGAAATACATAAGTACAAGCAATGTATACAATCTAAGTTTAGATCACAATATGGTATGGCACAAGTTTAAATAAACGAGTTAATTTTATGACACATGACACACCCCAAAACGTGTAATTAAAAAGGGGAGTTGTAAGATTCACTTACATTGGGTGTGTCGGTTGATGATGTTGAATGCGCACGAAGTGGTTTTAACCACGAGTGAAATTAACATAGATAATGGCATAATGTTTCGGTAAGTAAACGGGTTTTATTAATCCATTTTAGTAGGATTGTTGGGTGTATTTTTGTGAGTTTAAGGCTATTTTCTAACCTTAAAAATGTTATTTTTAATTGATTTTTAAATAAAATAAATAAATAAAAATAATAAAAAATGTTGACTTTTTGACCGTTGACCGTTGACCATTGACCATTGACTTTGACTGTTGACCGGTTCGTATGTGTGTATGTGTGCGCTGAGTGAGGCTCGAACCCGAGACCTCCCGTACGCGTGCACGCACCTCTACCAACTGAGCTACGTGTCTAACCCGAAATATTTCTGTTTTTAATTATATTTATATATTAATTGAATTAAACAGAAAATCATTTATTTTTAAATACGATTTTAATCCAACGACTCGGTGCGCTCCAACAGGTCTCGAACCCGGGACCTGTGGGTTGAGTTAACACACAGTCCACCGCTGGACTGTGTGTCTAACTTGTTAAATTATCTGATTTTTATTATACTTATATACAAACTAAATATTTTCATTTCTGTCTTAAATAAAAAGTTGGATAATTGTCCGGACCGGTGCGGTAGTCCGGACTCGAACTCGTGACCTGAACTTAAACATTCACACAGTCCACCACTGGACTGTGTGTCTATCTTGGTTATTATTCCGGTTTTTATTAAACTTAACATCTATGAGAAATGATTCCGGTTCAGTAATAAAAAGGAACATTTTTATTAAAGCGAGTATGCGTGGGACATGTATCGAACTCGAGACGTTTGCGTGCTTAATGTGCACACAGTCCACCGCTGGACTGTGTGTCTAACCCGAGTTATATCTTGATTTAAATTAAACTTATACACTACTGAAACTTCGTCTTCTTCGTTAATCTTAACCAGAATCGGAAGTCCGACTGGTTCGAAGTTTTAATCAAGTTCGTTAGTGTCTGGTGGTTAATTACATGTGAGATTAAGTAAAAAGAATGAAAGAATAAGCGTAAGGTATACCGAACTGGACTCCTCTGTTTCTCCGGCAGAACTCCGGTGACAGCAAATGATTCCGGCGACGTGTGTCTTGCGGCAGAGAGTCTTCAGCGAGCTTGAGATGGATGTGAGTGGCTTCGGTATAAGTTCTGAGTGTTCAGTGTTTAGAGTAAGGCACAGAAGTGAAAAACCCGGTTTTCGGCGATTTGCAGGTATTTTCCAGTGAGTGGATTTTCGTCGAGAAAGGGTGCGGTTTTGAGCGAAAAGGCTACCAGTGGATTGTGGGTGAATTTATAGGGAGGAATCGAGATGTATAGAGTCGGATTTCAGGCTTGATTCAAAGTCATTACGTTTTCCGGCGGTTATGACTTGCGTCGCGGGTTCAGACGTCGGTTATAACCGATGTAGGTTTAATGTTTACGTTAAGACTTGAAGAAACCGTCCAATCTCGCGAGATCGCCGGGATTTCCGACGACTGCAATTGGGCGCGTCATTATTTGAATTCGAGGTTTATTTTATGTATTAATTGTCTCCAATAAGTAACAAGGAACATAAGTGGCGCAGTGGTTGGAGGGTTGATTGTTAAGACGTTGCTTGAATCGCTGGCTGACCCGGGTTCGAAACCCGGCAGCAGCATTTTATTTTTATTTTCTTATTTTTAACAGTTTTTCAAAAACAAATTATATATCCCCATATACTTATTAATTATGTATCGTTTAAAATTATTTTGGGCATTAAATACGCATCGAAATTTTTAACTGATTGTTCGGTTATTAAACGGAGCGGGTTTGGTAAATCCGGTTTTTGACGGATGTTACAAAAACAAAGAAAATTATACACATATTGTGGATACGGAATTCCAATTGCTATTTTGGTGTGATAATGTTTCGAAAATGAACTACGAAGCATTTGGGGATGTTTTGGCTTTTGATGCAACGTACCACATGAATATGTAAGTTATAAACTCACATTTACGATTCTTAAGTTAATTACATTTTTTATAAAGGAACTTTTAGTATTAAATACATCTTTTTATATAGGTACGATATGATCTTTGTTCCATTCACTAGCGTTGATCACAAAAAATGTACGATTTTTGGTGCTAGCTTACTTCATAATGAGACAATTGAGTCATACACATGGCTTCTACAAAAGTTTCTTCAAGCTCATAACGGGAGACAACCTCTTTTGGTATTGATCGATCAAGATTGTGCCATGAAACAAGCAGTTAGCAATGTATTTGACAAGTCACATGATAGACTATGTATGTGGCATATAATTCAAAAGCTGCCAGCTAAGGTATTTCTTTCCAAACCTTCTGATTATGAGATCCTTGTACACATGTGTACAATTCAACTGATACATACAAAATTAGTGATACACCCGTGTACAGGTGATGATTACGTTTATTACGGTACACGTGTGCATAAGTTCAATTTGCTAACTTTTTCACTATTCTCTTTAAAATACAGATCAAGGGAGACAACTTGAACAAAGCCGAAATAAAAGACAGGTTTTACAAGCTTGTTTGGAACATCTTCATCAAACTAGAAACATTTGAGAAAAGGTGGAATTTTTTTATTGCAGAATATGGATTAGAGTCCCATTCATGGTTGACAGAAATGTTTTCAATTTAGCAATGGATTTAAGGATACTTTCACGAAATTCCCATGTGCACTTTAACGAAAACCACATCCAGATGTAAAAGTGCAAACCATATGTTTAAAGCAGACTCGAGCCCCCACAATACATTGGTGTAGTTTATGTTGTGTTATGATACGTCTATCGATGGGTTACGAAACAAGCAACGGGAACTTTGCCATCATACTGACACCACCAACCCATAAAAATTCAAAACAAGCTAAAGGATTGAACATCACGCAAATGTTATTTACACAAGGAAATTTTCTACGAGATTCAAAACGAAATTTTCAAGGGCATGGAAAATAGCTAGATTACGGAACGGTCTCAGTAGATGGAGTCCATTGTTTTACCGTTGCTCACCAAGATCACACCTCGGAAGTTCTTAACGAGTTCAAGGTTAGTTAAATATCAGTAGTTTTTAATATGAATAACAAATTAGTATCATTATGATTTTTTATTAGGTGTTTATTTTACTATACACCAGTGTTCAATTTTTATTCCACCTTAACTAATCACCTAATTCGACTAATTTATTAGGTGACATTTAACAAGGAAGATCTATCTGTTTCGTGTGTTTGCATGGGTTTCACCCGAGACGGATTTCTATGCCGCCACGTGTTTTGTGTCTTCAGAAGTCATAACATTCAAGAGATCCCAGCCGAATACATTCATCCGAGATGGAGAAGAAGTGCGCTTCCGAGTATTATGCACAGTATGGATAACAGGTTATCTGTTGATCAATCTAGGAGTGCAGTATTATGGCGTAGGATCTTAGATAACATGGACATGTGTAGATATTGCGTACAGGGTAAAATTGATAAACTGGAAGAACTCTAAGTTTAGGTTCAAGCACTTAAAGATAAGATTTTTGCTGAAATTCCATATGATCCGGAAATCAATAAAAAGGGCGTAGTAATACACGAAATTATTTCGCACACTGAACCGGACGATGTCTCATGTACGACATCAAAGAAAATACATAACAAAGGTTGTGGCAAGCACAAAAGACCAATTGGGCCACGTGAAAAAGCAAAAAAAGCTGTAAAGAAGCCACGAAGGAAATGTAATTATTGTGGAAAAAGAGTTAGAACACACGATAAAAGGAATTACCCTTTAAAAAGGGTAATCCAACTAAGAATGACTCATAAACCGACAAGGACGATGAGGAAGAAGAAAATGATGAAGACATAGAGTTAGAATCGGACGAATCTGAAAGCGAAGCCAACGCTAATGAAATTTAGAGTATGTATCGACAAACACATTTTCCTACTTCTTTTTTTCAATTTTAATCTTTAAAACACTTACATCGGTGATTGTTTGTTAATGCTTTGCTACTTAGGTTGATTACATTATTTCATTTACTATATTCATAATGTTAGTTAATGCTTTGCTGTATTTTAAATTATTTGATACTACTTCAATTCTATTTGAGTATAAAACAATAGTTAATATACCATTTGAATTAATTTTAGAAATTTATACATTCTGAATTACGACCGCATCCCTACGCAGCGTGGGTAACTACAATGCTAGTTTGCTTTAATAAACTCATGACTTGAAGGAGCTTGAGGTTGAGTTACTCATTTGCACCTAAACTTAAAAAGTACATTTTAATGAGCACCCCCAATTAATACTACTTGAGCTCTTTGTTTTGGTTTCCATTTTCTTTGATAGAAGCTGAAGACCCTAATTTTGAGTAAATATATTATAATTAACACGGAGCATCGAACACACACACACACATATATATATATATATATATATACACACATATATATCACACATTTTATTTATTAATGCATGCATGATGCATACATCATACATTTCTTACATCCAAAATAAAACGACGTATCTTTAGCAACTCTAGAGTAGAGTAAATTATAAGAGGTATATGTAACTTCTTTATTTATATTTATGACATTTTAATATGGTGAGTTGCTGCTAGTAAGTTGCTGAGCTCAGCCAATGGATGGAGTTTCAACAACCACCCCTTTTGAGTTCACCCGCACCCGCACACGGTCGCATCGGAAATCAGTTGTGACGAAAGATCCAACGGGTATCACAATAGCATCAACTAGAGGATTCTCTCTCTCGATCGTAGCTTCCGCCACGTCTCCCTTTGCCCCAACAAGCTCCGGCCATGAACTCTTTCCTGTAACAATTATTCAAACATAGATTTGTGTAAATTATATGAAAGCAACTTAACCAAAACATTAGAGAGAAATTAGATTAACCTTCACATGTGTCTGTGTTAGAAAAGGATGATTGAAAACGAATTGTTGTATATTTTCAATGTGTCTATTACAGGGAAAAAGCATACAATTTATAGCTAAGAAGAACAATCTAAACATAGAAGACGAGCTGTTTACGGGCTGGATTTACGGCTGTTAATAGCTGTCTTTGACCCTCTCAATGGGAAATGATGCTTGACTGATCCCGCAAATTTCTTCCAAACTTATTCCTTTGATATCCTTTTATTTTTAACACTCCCCCTCAAGTTGAATAGTCGGATTTCCAAAATTCAACTTGCCTAAACAATCGCTGAAAATTTTCCCGTTAACCGCCTTTGTTAGAATGTCAGCGAGCTGATCCTTTGATCGAACAAACGGTAGTTCAATCGTACCATCTTCCAATTTTTCTTTGATGAAGTTCCTATCAACTTCTACGTGTTTAGTTCGATCATGTTGTACTGGGTTTTCTGAAATCTGAATTGCAGCTTTATTATCACACATAATCTTACTTGTTTCTTTTGAAGGAAAGCCAATCTCAGCTAAGAGTCTTCGCATCCACATGGCTTCTGTTAAACCTCGAGCTATACCTCTAAATTCAGCCTCTGCACTTGAAAGAGCAACCACCTTTTGTTTTTTACTTCTCCAAGTAACAAGATTTCCACCAACTAAAGTGAAGTAGCCTGTTGTTGACCTCCGACTTCCCTTATCTCCTGTCCAGTCTGCATCAGTATAGATTTGAACATTTAAGTGTCCATATGATTGAAACAGGACTCTATGACCCACTGTTCCTTTGAGATATCTAATAATTCTCCAAACTGCTTCCATATGGGACTCTTGAGGTTGGTGCATGAACTGACTTACCACCCCTACAGCATAGGCAATGTCTGGACGAGTATGTGAGAGATATATTAGTTTTCCCACCAGCCGTTGGTATCTTTCTTTATTTGCTAACTTTGCTCCTTCCTCCATATAGAGCTTTTGGTTTACACTCATAGGAGTGTCTGCTGGTTTGCAATCGATCATTCCAATATCTGCCAACAAGTCTAAGACATACTTCTTCTGACTAATGAAAATTCCTTGTTTTGACCTTAGTACTTCAATTCCGAGGAAATACTTAAGCCTGCCCAAATCTTTCATTCAAATTCAGCAAACAAGTTTTCTTTTAGTTTTACCATTTCTTCTTTATCGTTCCCTGTAATGATCATATCATCTACATAGATAATTAGGCAGGTTACGAATTTTCCTCTTTTTTTGAGAAACAAAGTATGATCAGCATTACTTTGTTTATATCCAAACTTTTTCATAGCTACGGTAAATCTGCCAAATCAAGCCCGGGGAGATTGCTTCAAACCATAAAGAGACTTCTTCAGATGGCAAACTTCTCCAGTTTTGAAATCTTTTGTGAATCCTGGAGGAGCATCCATAAATACCTCTTCATCTAGGTCCCGTGTAGAAAGGCATTTTTTACATCAAACTGTTGAAGTGGCCACCCTTCATTTGCAGCTATCGAAAAAAGAACCATAATTGTGTTCATTTTGGCAACCGGGGAGAATGTTTCAGCATAATCAATCCCATGTGTCTGGGTATACCCTTTTGCTACCAGTCGGGCTTTATATCTTTCAATTGTACCATCTGGTTTATACTTAACCGTATAGACCCAACGACACCCCACGGATTTCTTTCCCAACGGGAGAGTACACTTTTCCCAAGTATTGTTCTTGATTAGGGCTTCCATTTCTGTTTTCATTGCTTCCTTCCAATGTTTAGACTTTAAGGCTTGATCCACGTTTGTAGGAGTTTCTTCAGAATAAACAGATGAGATAAATGCTTTGGCTTCCTTAGTGAAATTTCCATTAGCCACATTAGCTATAGGATAACTAGATCTTCTTGGCTCTTTTTCAGGAGAATACCGTTTCGGAGGAACCCCTCTGTTTGTTCTAGGGGGTAACACATATCTTGATGGTGGTCCTTCTTGTATGGATTCATCTGCCTACAAAGTTTCAGCTTGTTCTGTGGCAGTTTCATGGTTAGAAGTATTGGTATCTTCGGAGTCATTAGAAACTTCAAAAGTATCATCAGACTGAATAGGGTGAGTATTACTTACCTCAGACACCAGGTTAGGAGGAACATTAGGGCCTTCAGTGGCACTGAAATTGGACTCTGGTGACTCAGTAGTTGGTACATAGGGAACATATTTCATCCAACTTAGTGTGTCTAAACATTCCTTCTCCCCCTGACCACTGAGTTGGGAATTGTAGTAATACTCGGTTTCAAGAAAGTCACAGTTTATTGTGGTGAACATATGACGTGTCTTTGGGTTATAACATCTGTATCCTTTTTTATTCATTCCATACCCAACAAAGACACATTTTTCAGCACAAGGGTCAAGTTTGGTTCGATCTGATTTAGGTATGTGAACAAAGGCGGTACATCCAAAGATTCGTGGTTGAAGAGTAAGGACTGAGGGTAGTTTGAAGAATTTTGAAAGGGTGTGTAATGGAGTGTTAAGTTTGAGGATATTTGTTGGGAGTCGGTTGAGAAGATAGGTAGCGGTAGCAAGGGCTTCAGGCCAAAAATATTTCGGGACCTGGGATTCAATTAGGAGGGCTCGTGTCATTTCCAGCAAAATGCGATTTTTTCTTTCGGCGACACCGTTTTGTTCTGGGGTGTTTGGGCATGTAGTTTGGTGAATTATTCCCTTGTTTTGGAAAAAAAATTTAAAAGAGGTATTAACAAACTCACCGCCATTATCGAATCGGAAAATTTGGATGTTTGTTTGAAATTGGGTTTGGATCATGGCGTAAAACATAGTGAATTTTTCAAAGACTTCGGATTTGTTCTTCAAAAAATAAACCCAGGTCATTCGGGTACAATCATCAACAAAAATCACAAAGTAACGAAGGTTTTGCCCCCCAAGAACTGGGGCAGGACCCCATACGTCAGAATGGATTAATGAAAATGGCAAAGCAACCTTAGTATTATTGGGTTTAAAAGTTTTCCTGTGGCTCTTTGCTAAAACGCATGTTTCACAATGTGACATAGAATTAACTGGAAATAGTTTTGGAAATAAAATATGCAAATAACTTGTAGAAGGATGACCTAATCTTCGGTGCCATAGCCAAGCTTCTCGTTCCGATGTCCCATGAGTCAACATCACAGTACCACTTTGAGTCACCTCGTCCACATAATACAACCCTTGATTTTCAGTGCCACGCCCAATGATCACTCCCATCCTGATATCCTGTAAAATACAAAATGTAGTGTACATTAGGACGATACAGTTGAGTTCTTTTGTGACGTGGCTAATGGAAAGCAGCTTATGTGACAACGAGGGAACATAAAGACAATTAGAGATTTTTATTGTGGGTGAAATCTCAATAGTCCCTCCCGATTTACATCCATTATCCCTCCGTTCGCCGTTTAAATATGTGTTTTTCCTGGTTTGGTTGTTGAAATAATATTCGATAACTCATAAGTCATTGTGTCGGTCGCGCCACAATCGAATATCCATAGTTTTTGTTTTTTATGGTGTACTTGGGCCATATTAGCATTTCCACTATTTCCAGGGACTAAATATGACATATTTATTTTTGAGTTAGGGTTATAAAGCAAAGGGTTTGAGGGATCCGCCCCAAACCCGTTACCTGTTACTGCATCTTCTTCTCCTTTTGCATCTGTCATTCCGCCGAAACCAGTTTTACTCCGGCTTCCATCTCCGGTGACCTCTCGGTTGCCGGTGCTGGATGTTTTTCCTTTTTCTTGAACTGTAGCCTTTGTGCCCTTCTTATGACCATCAGACCACCATTCGGGATATCCGACGAGTCTGAAACATTGTTCCTGGGTATGCTTTGTCATGCCACAATGGTCACATTTGAGGTGAGTTTTGTCATCTTTGTTACCTGATCCGGTTCTTTTTCCATCGATC
Organism: Scalesia atractyloides; assembly: GCA_947069175.1. NCBI lineage: Eukaryota > Viridiplantae > Streptophyta > Magnoliopsida > Asterales > Asteraceae > Scalesia > Scalesia atractyloides. The sequence goes on along the minus strand of CAMTDV010000002.1, from coordinate 4,426,771 downwards.
CGTCGGTAGCCTTTTGATGCAAGCCCTAACCCTTCAATTTCAGTAGCCATTAGACCCACTGTGATGCCCTGTGTGTCATTGAGAGGTGTTCCTAGAATGTTCTGGTGAGCGGCCTCCTTGCGAACAGTGGCGTATGCAGTTTCTACAGTTGGAAGGGGTTCTAACCGGAGTATTTCCCTTTTTATAGGGTTATATTTCCGGTTAAGAGCGTTTAAAAACTGAAACAATTTCTGTTCAGTCCTGATTTTGGAGTATGCTTGGATATCGGTTGGGCAGGTCAAAGGGTTTGGGTCAATCCGATCAATTTCTCCCCATACTCCTTGGAGTATAATCCACAATTCTTCAAGAGAGAGATTGTTCTGTTTGATTTCATTCGCCTTGACATGTAGGTTGAAGGTTTGGAGCTTGTCACGTCCACTGCTATATGTTATAGCCAGGGCATCCCACAGCGATTTTGCTGTCGGAAATTCGGTTAGATTGCTGGCGAGGGTTGGTTCAATGTTTTGTATGAGCCATGAGAAGACGACTAGGTCGTCTTGTTCCCATTGTTCATACTCTTCGCTGGTTTGGTTTGGTGGATTGGTTGATAAATGGTTTAAAAGGGCTTTTGATTTACCGCCTATGGCTACCCTCATCATCCGGGTCCATAGAGCATAATTCTGGCTGTTGAGCTTGAGGTTTATTTGAAGGTTATCGGACAATTTTGGGTTCTGATTTTGTGAGTTGAGACCATTCTTGAGAAGATTAGCGATTTGGATTGATAGATCTTCTCCCAAGTTGCCGGCTTCGGCCATGGTAGCTTGGTTGAGAGGATGATTGATCTGGGTAAGTGATGAGCAGGGGTAAGTGATGAGCAGGTCGGTATTAGAACCGTGAACACTGCTCTGATACCATGTTAGAAAAGGATGATTGAAAACGAATTGTTGTATATTTTCAGTGTGTCTATTACAGGGAAAAAGCATACAATTTATAGCTAAGAAGAAAAATCTAAACATAGAAGACGAGCTGTTTACGGGCTGGATTTACGGCTGTTAATAGCTGTCTTTGACCCTCTCAATGGGAAATGATGCTTGACTGATCTCGCAAATTTCTTCCAAACTTATTCCTTTGATATCCTTTTATTTTTAACAGTCTGACATTCTTACTTGTGCATTGATCAAGAACTGGAGTATGACGGATATAAATAGAGTTTCCTTTGTACATTTGCGTTACGTTATGTACTTGCAACTTTGAAACTTTCAAATGTTCCCATTTGGGTCGTTTGTAGAGAAAAAAAAATCAAAATTTGCTGCTTTTGTTGAATTTCCTTATTTGAAAAATAAGACAAATTGGCCAAAATCTAGACTTTTAAGAATTAATTAGGATATGAATATAATCATACTACGATAATATAACTTTTTTTATTCATAAAGTTCCAAGTATAGTGCAAATCATGCAGATATCAAGGGAAAAAAGAGTACGTACAACATATTTGTAATTTCAAGACTTCATATTATCAATAATAAAAGTCGTATGGACACACATAGCATACAATTTAATGAAAAAGTCCTCACAATAAGTTATGGATAACACTCAGAAATGCAACAATACTGTACACCACCTTTTAAAGAATATAAAGGCTGTAACAATGATATTTTGTAGTACAAGAAGCTGCAATGGATCAAGAACATGGTAAAGCTTTTCCCAACTTGTTCTTGTTGAAAAAGAAATGTGCACTTTTAGGATCAAGATCTCTAATTTGCATCCAGATCTTAATGCAAGGGGTGTTTTTTTCTAATAATATTAAAGCCTCCTAAGCCTATTATTATATGACAATTAAACTATTCTTAAAATAATATGATTTGTGCTTAAAAAATATCTGACATCCTAATTACTAATCACATATTAACCACCCATTTTAAACCGTTAACTATTTCACACCATGACCATATTTCCATTTTCCAACATCATACAACTAGAATCACAAAATTAAATTGTTAAGTGAAATACACAGGTTTCTAAGACATAGTGTGATGATAAGGTGTCTCCCCTGTACCCGAGAGATGAATGATTAAAATCCCGAAGGTACATGTATAAGAGTATCTAGAAGAAAATGACCTAAACAAGCGTTGTCCTAAATATTATTCACAAGACCTAAACATGTGTTGTCCTAAATATTACTATATTTTTATTAATACTTCGAATCAAATTTAACCAAAATAAATTTGAGTTCGAACCATGTTTCATTGTCCAAATTCGAATCGGTTTTTGGAATTTAATTTGATGAATCAAGCTTCAAAATGTTAATTTTGAATAGCCTAATATATTAACTTGAATTACCCGAATTTCGATATGATAAACAACCCTAGCTGCTCCCTAGACAAATAAAGTAGTTTGAATAATTAGTATAAAGTAGAGTCAAAATACCGTAAATAAAAACCCTGTTAAAATAATCACATGTATTAGATTTATACGGTTTTAATGATTTCTGATCACATTATTACCGAAAATTGCTTTGTGGTATGGTGTGAAGTTGCTATTAATGCCATTAGCATATAAATCACATTATTACCGAAAATTGCTTTGTGGTATGGTGTGAAATTGCTATTAATGCCGTTAGGATATAAAGATGTTAATTTAACTTTTTTCCCCTTCGTACTTTCCAATATACAAGTTATACAAGTTATACATGAAAGACCAAATTGGGCTCAAGGTAATACTTTTATTGTTTTAGACCCTTTGAACCTATGACAATTTTCATTTTATGTGAACTAATGTTAGTTTGTATAAAATGCAAAGAGGAACTATGACATAAAGGTTCGATTAGGTCTTACGTATCACACAATACAGTACATCAGACACTATTAATGATTTGAATAAAATCTGAAAACCCTCATATATATTATACCATACAATGATATATAACATTCATTGTCGATAATTATCTAACTTTAAAGAAATAAAAATAAATAAACTTTTTGTCTTCCATAATTGATCTAAACTTTTATTCACTCTCTTCACATAATTCTTCAATTCCCATGAGTACCTGTTTTAACAACAAGAGAAAACAACAAAAATAAATATGGCTAAACCAAAAATTGCTTTGTATCAAAGAAAACACTAGCAATAACAATATAACGATAAGAACGATATAACACGTTGAACAATCACCGATGAATCAATATACTAACAAACCACAAACATTAGCTCTAGTTCTAATGCACCAATATGCATAGGGGATGTGGACACTCACATATATCCTTCTACCACTAACACTTACATTGATATGTTAGAGTCAATCTATGAACCTCTCAATAATCAATAACCAATAAGTACTATCACTCATCACACAATACAATATAGAGATGTCGTGAGCCTTTTGCACCGCCACGGTGGTGCACGTCATCGGTGTTAATTATGACACTCTATGTCCTCATAAGGGGGATCTACTGGATATTGAAGTCATTTGAACAACAAATTTAACTCAATGGCAATACAAAAACTATAAACTAATGCTTGATAGCGTTTAATTATTTAATATCAATGCCAAATATCCAATGATCAATAATTAGCCTCCACTAGTTGTTGAGTAGATGCATAATTAACCGCTTCTAGTGACACATAATGCCAAGGCTTGAGTAGTACCTTAACAGCGAAAAACAACAACCGACACATAATGCCAAGGCTTGATCATTGTCGTAAGACCTATTATAGACTTTGTTGTCGTTTGATTTGTTTATGAATTAGGTTTAAGCGGTTTCAACAGCTTAGGTTATAAAAAATATATATATATTAACTTACACATTGTTAATTTAAAATTATTAAATGGCTTATTAGGTCTCTAAATTTACACGTTTATTAGTTAAAATCACGTTGAAAAATATAAAATACAACCATTTAACTGGTTTGTTTTATGTAAATCAATTAATTATAACATATCTTATAAACTTGATACGTAGCTATATTGACATTCACTGAGTTCTTTGCAAAAGTATGGTGGTGGGATATTTCATATTGAACTGGATCATTTTAACTATAGTTAATTTGTTTAGGCGCCTTAACGAAAAGTAATAAAAACCCGTAATGTAAAACTTGCATCCGATGGCACCAGACAACGGTAGTGGTGGGTTTTGAAGACGTCGTAACGTGGTTGAATGCCACTAGGTTCTTCGATGGTCGCTATACACTCGCTGCTTGGTGTCTACGGTCCCTACCAGAGACGAAGGAATGGTGTGATTGTTGGGTTAACTTACTCCACTAATTTGACTAAATGCATATTAAGTAAACGGTTGTTACTTTCGATTAAACACATTAATAATGAATTCAGTTTAATTCATTTCAATCTTATTTGGTTTTTTACTCGCTATAATTATTCGTGTACATAATAAAATCCTTAAGGAATACATGTTCGTAATCTTTCATATGCGTACAGGTTATGATATTTATTTATTTGTTTATTTTAACACCTACATCAATTATAAATGTACTTGATCAAATAGATATCATAATCTCATGGTTAGTGGATGATTATTATTATTATTACAAATATTATTTTACAAATCGTTCGGTTGTTTGTCAATAATCTTTTAATCAATTGTACAAAGTATCAATTTGCCTATATCCGACATGAACCGTAATGTTGCTTATGAGAACAAGTATTGAAACATCATATGAAAAAAAGGTTTGTGATTGCTTCTTTGTTGAAGTGCATTAAACTTTTTTTGTTTTATATATAGAGATTTAAAACCGAGTTTTATCAAGTTATCGTCCTTGCTTAAAAAAACAAGGCACTTTTTTTAAGTCGTAAAACACGTCATTTCTCAAAAGTGTTGGCCTTTTGACTTGTATTCATGAGTATAATTGGGTTATATTAACCCATATTTTGTGGTAGCGTGACAAGACAACTTACGAAGAATATATATATATATATATATATATATATATATATATATATATATATATAATCATTTGTGAACAATTTTTCATAGTGAACTGTGTGAACTAATCTGGACCATTGATCTTTTTTTAATTATCAAGGATATGATGGTAATTTAACTTATTATTTTATTTTTTCAATTTTTTAAACAAATTTTAACATGGTAGTTAATGGTTTTCTAAATTGTAGATCTAATCAAATCAAATTAACTTTTTTATAATCTTTTATATTGATCTTCAGTTACAATCCATATCTTTCGAAAATTTTGATAATTCCCAAATTTTTTCCAAGTTGTTCGAACAGTTTGTTAATCCGCATATTGTTACACCTTTCGTTCTTATTATTACAATCCATATCTTTTGAAAACTTTAATAATTCCCAGATTTTTTCCAATTCGTTCGAACAGTTTTTTAATCCGCATATTGTTACACCTTTCATTCTTATTGTTTTCTTATTATGGACGAAGATATAACTAATACGGACAAGACAGCTGTGAACGATGATGAAGTCAACGATCAGCCTGTCGGTAATGTTTTCGTTACAACATTGGATCGACCAGGTGCGTGTTATTTCTGGTTTTTTTCGTCAAATTGGTCTGTTCGACATGTTATATACTGGTTAAAAATGTAGAGTTGTTCGCTTGTTTAGGTTTGTTTGCTGTTATATTCGTTCATGTATAGGTCTGAAAGTTTATACAGAACAGTACACATGGTTTAAAGTATATTTGTTGTTTTTCGTTATAATACTTTTGATTGCCTGGTTTGATGTATTTGGTAAGTCTCTACAGAACAGTACACATGTGTACATGAGGTGTAACAATACGTTTTGTATATGCCAGACAGTAATCATGAGCATACCTGCTGTTTTTTCAGTTTTGTATATCTGATAGTATTGTTTTCTTTAATTGTCATGTCTTTACAGAACAGTACACATGTGTACAGTTAGGTTATGTTTGCGTTTTGTATATGCCAGCCAGTAATCATGAGCATACCTGCTGTTTTTTTCGTTTTGTATATCTGATAGTATAGTTTTCTTTTATTGTCAAGTCTTTTACAGAACAGTACACATGTGTATATTTTTACACATGTGCCAGTAATATTGATGTATTCGTCGACATGTCAAAGATAACTACACTTGTGAACTGTATGATATCAATATCACAGTACACATCAGTACACATGTGTATAAAGTTTATCCAGAACTGAAGCGGAAAATCCATGATGAACTTGTTTTAAATTTTCTTTACCTTAACCAATTTACAAATAACATTACTCAAAGTTGTAATCTTATTTTTTTATAAAAAGCATATGAACCTACATTTTTTTATTATTAATGTACTCCAGTAAAAACATCATAAACAATCTTACCAATATTGCCATTGTTTACTCTATACACAATAAAAATATATCATGTAACTATCTTACACCTTGAAACTTAACATACACATTTAACGGACCCAAAAAATTTTAATATACAGGCAACACCAATGTGTACTATACATGTACTGGATACCAACAGCCAACACCCTGTTTAATAACAACATACTAATCCTCTTTTTCAAATAACAGAATTATACATCACCAAGGTCGACAAGATACACTCAAAACACTCAGAAATATAGCATCTAAATATCCTAAACCTTCAAACAGACCCTACAAACCAAAAGAATATCAACATACACATGTGTACTGCCTAATCGGATTATGAATGCCAAGCCTTCATTGTGTCAAATAACACCCAAATGTTCCTTTTCCAACAACCAACACCTTGTTTAACAACAACATACTAATCCTCCTTTTAAAATAACAGAATTAAACATCACCAAGTTCGGCAAGATACACTCAAAACACTCAGAAATATATCTGCTAAATATCCTAAACCTTCAAACAGACCCTACAAACGAAAAGAATAACAACATACACATGTGTACTTCCTAATTGGTTTTTGAATGCCTCACCGTCATTGTGTCAAATAACACCCAAACATTCCTTTTCCAACAGCCAACACCCTGTTTAACAACATACTAATCCTCTTTTTCAAATAACAGAATTATACATCACCAAGGTTGGCAAGATACACTCAAAACACTCAGAAATATATCATCTAAATATCCTAAACAATCAAGGAGACCCTAAAACGAAAAGAGTTATACTTCTAAATATTCCACCCGGCAAAATTTAGATACTAAACTGGAGATTAATCCCAAAATTTAGATACTAAACTGGAGATCAATAGCAATACACATGTGAACTATACAGATATTCCTTTCGACCAGCATGTATAAACGATTCCAGTAAACATACAACTACCAATAGTTCCATATACATAAAATTATGGTTTTGGAGGTTCTGCATTCTTTTACAATTACTAAGAAAAACACGGAATAAACACAACAAAACCTTAACAGTCACTGTGCAAAACTATATACTTTTCGAGTTTTTGCAAACCCTAATCAACGAATGGTAGTTAGAGTATTTGAGGATAGCATCCTAAATTACATCCAACCGAACGAAAATCATCAAATAAATAAGTTCAACGACTACAATTACCTCAACTCGGCGCTCGATTTAACACACAAATGCTTACATACCTTTAACCTTTATGCTCTGTTTCGTTCTTCAAAATATTGCAGAACTTGTTTGCCGATTATTAGTTGGGGAAGGATACAGATTAAAGGAAGCTTTTAGGGGAACGAATTTCTTGCCCAAACAGATTTTCGCGATTTTTGGGGGGGATCGTGGGAATCAAATGAAAATAATATATTGAAACGGTTGAGTTTCCTATTTCACAAGACTTACCATTTTTTTAATTACTAGTTTACCATTTTTCTTTAATTTTTAAGTTAAAAACATATATTCTTATTTACAATCATGCCACCATTTAATAATTAAAGATGATTAAAATCAACGGTGTAGATCAGTTCGCACAGTTCACTCTAATAGAGTTGTTCACTCTTCATCCTACCCTATATATATATATATATATATATATATATATATATATATATATATATATATATATATATATGGAAAGGTTCATTTGAGAAGAAATTTAATGTGAGAAGAAAAAGAAGAAAGGGCATAATAGTAAAATATTAAACCGTTTATAACTCCTCTCATTAATTATGTTATCTCTCATTAAAAAAGCAAAAACAGTTTATTCTACACATTTCAAAATTTATCCTACATGTGTCTTATATTTACCGGAATTTACCCTACTCGTATGTAAATTTACCCTACACATTTCAAAATTTATACTACACATACTAAAATTTATTCTACACATGTCGAAAATTGTCCTACACCATAAATTATTTTATCTTGAAAGAGTATATTAAAAAAATTAGTTATAAGTTTAATTAATTAATTAATTAATTACAATTATAGATTTACCTATATGCCCTTTTTTATAACATTAAATACACATATTAAATGAAGTAAATAGATAATTTTATTAGTTTAAAAGTTATTAATTTTATTCTAAAAAAGATACAAGAATTAAATTAATAAAACAATAGAAACAAGCTACTGTTGATTTAGGCACGTATTTATTTTTTAATTTTGTTGCACCACAAGTGACTTTTGAATTCATTTACTAGCTTCCATGCTTCTAGATGTATATTATCTTTAAATGTGAATATCGCAAGAATGAATATCGCTTCCAATATGTGTATTAAATTAATTTATTACTTCCATTAAATATGAATCAATACTAGCTTCCATTAAATATGATGATATGAATAATATATCTGGTTTCATATATTTGATTTGACGCACCACCGAATGAATAAATATGAAACAACACAATATGCAGGTCTCTTAAAACTAAGCAAGAACTAACCTCGAATCTGAGAAAGGAGACGACCTAGAAGATGAAACTGAAGAGTCATGGTATGAGCCAGTGGCTATAAAAAGTTATAAACTTAATTATGGGTTGTGAACTATTGATAAAACTTATAAAGTATTTATAAATTACTTTCTATTAAAAAATCAAAGTTTGTTTAAAGAAAAACAATTGATTTTTTGGGTGCGGAAGTTTTCAATTTATTTAATGATATATTTCGATTAATACAACCCGTGAAGTTCTAGGTTAGTGTGCATTAAACATAGTAAACTAAATATTGTTTTTTTTATTAATTACAAATCCTATTGGTTTACCAAATAATTTCATAATTGCTCAAAACTAACATGGTAATATGTTTTTAAATCCAAATTTACTTATAAAAGTTAGGAGTAAATTTTGTTCTTGTCAAGTTTTATAGACTTACATATATTTTAGTTTTATCAAATTTTCTAAAGAACTTCGTAAAATATACTTAACCTTATAGAAAGGAGAGAGTTTAACAATCTAATATATATCTCAAATAGATTAAGTTTTTTTTAACTAATTTTTTCTCTAGAATTCACCTATTTATATCCTGATCATATTATAATTTAAATATGATTCTACTACTTAATGATGCATATATATTTCAATTATGATTTAACATCCATCCATGGATACATTCTCTTTATCCACCATACAAAACAAATAAGGTCATGCTAACTACCACATTTATCATGGATCAAAACTACATACTTTCTGAACCATCCGACATACCAAAACATGACTTGGGCAATCTGGCGGTTGACCCAAGAGAATGCTTTTTCTGGATTTCTACAAACTTTGACTAACCCAAAAGTCAAAATTATATGAATTAAAAATTTTCATTAAATAAAAAGTGTACAAATAAAAATAAAGAAATGTTATGTCCTTATTATATGAAACCTAATGTTATGATGGAAGAATACAAACCAACTGATGTGGATATGTCCAGTGAGTGAGGGTTAACTTTGTAGTGACTAATGACCTTCCCTTGTAATCTGTAATGACTATAGTGTTTACCTTAACTGTAAGAAGTGAGGGTTAACTTTCCAGTGTTGCAAAATGTAGATAATTATGACCACCTTTTCCGCCTCCCAAAATGTTTAAAAATCTTCAGTTGAGAAGGCCCACCTAATCCAAGAGGCAAGAGATCAAAAATTAGTTTATGATATGAATTTGTTGTTGCAGAAACTAATGCAACCCATCTTGACTTGCATCAAAGAGCACATGTTCTGACCTGAACTCATTCATTAGACCCAAAGTGTATTTTTTAAACATGATATCTTTTATATATATATATATATACGGGAAGGTTCATTTAAGAATAAATTTTATGTGAAAGAAAAAGAAGAAAGAGCATAATGGTAAACATTAAATAATTTATAACTCATCTCATTAAATATGTTATCTCTCATTAATAAAAAAAACATTATATCCTACATATATCTTATACTTATCGGAATTTACTCTACACACATGTAAATTTACCTTACACATACTAAAATTTATCCTACACATATCGAAAAGTGTCTTTCACTATAAATTATTTTATCTTAAAAAAGTAAATTAAAAAAATAAGTTAAAAGTTTAATTAATTAGCTAATTAATGACAATTATAGATTTATCTATATGTACTTTTTCATAATATTAAATACACACATTAAATAAAGTAAATAGATAATTTCTTATTCTTTTTATTCTTACAAAATTTTTCTTCTCATTTGAACTCTCCAAAATATATATATATATATATATATATATATATATATATATATATATATATATATATATATATATATATGTGTGTGTGTGTGTGTGTGTTACATTAGTCTGAATATGATAGATGGCATTTGTTTTTCATATTTTTCACGATATATCAATTTTTTTCGGAGAGTTATGGTTACCAGAGAAATGGATGAATAATTAACAAGGTCATAAAGATGCCATGACTTTTGCTCATTTTGTGATACAGCGATATACTTAGCACATAGACAATAGAGTCTCATGTTTGAATTTTAGTATTGATTTGGTGATTATATAACTTTATTATTTATCTTTATTAATAATAATTTTTTGAGCAATTCAGCTATCTTATTAGTTTATTTGAAAAAAAAATCATACAAATTAAACTAATAAAGTAGGTTGATGCTGAGATCAGTTTGCTAGTAAATGAACGAAGGCAAATAAACAATAAACTCAACTCATGACTTGAAGGAGCTTGAGGCTGAGTTGCACGCTAAAAGTTCTACTCATTTACACCAAAACTTAAAACATACCTTTCAATGATCACCCTAATTAATATTACTTGAGCTGTTTGTTTTGATTTCCATTTTTTTAAGGGTTAATTTTATTCCCCTTAAATACTTACACCTTTTAAGGAGTGAACATTAATCTTCCCACAATACTAGATATAGCCTAAGTGGCGGTTTCCATTTGATATTACTTCGAGCTCTTTATTAATACACGTTTTTTATTAATGCATGCATTATGCACACATCCAATGGCGGATCTAGAACATATTCGTAGGGGTAACGTTTTATAAAAAAAGGGTAACGAAATCGAAAAAACGTCAAAAAATGTCAAAATTTTCTAAAATTTACACTACCGCCGGAGCATCAAGGGGTAGTGGAGGCTACCCCTACGTCTAAGGTATGTCCGCCCCTGCACACATCTTAAGCAACTCTAGAGTAGAGTAAATTCTTAATCAAGTGACGTTTTATTATATTATTGGTTTAGTTAAACTCACGACCTGAACGAGCTTGAGATTGAGTAGCAACTTGCATGCTAAATGTTCTACTCATAACTTAATAAACTCATAACTTGAACGAGCTTATTGGTTTCAATTTTCTTTGATAGAAGCTCTACTCAATTGACTCAATTTCCTAATATTGAGTATATATATTGTAATTAACACGAATCTTGAAATACATATATCACATGTTTTATTTATTAATGCATGCATATGCATCATACATTTCTTACGTCCACAATAACACGACATATCTTAAGCAACTCTAGAGTAGGGTAAACTATAAGACGTATATATAACTTCTTTATTTACTTATTTATGACATTTAATATGGTGAGTTGCTGCTAGAAAGTCGCTGAGCTCAGCCAATGACAGGAATGCGAACGACCACCCTATTAGAGTTCACCCACACCCGCACACGGTCGCATCAAAAATCAGCTGTCATGAAAGATCCTTCCCGTATCACAATAGCATCAACCCGTGGATTTTCTCTCTCAATCGTAGCTGCCGGGCGTCTCCTCTTGCCCCAACAAGTTCCGCCCATGAACTCTTTCCTGTATCAATTATCCAAACAAATATTTGTATAAATTATATGAATTAACTTAACTAAAATAGAAGAGAGAAATTTGATTTACCTTCACAGATGGTTGACATTCTTACTTGTGCATAGATCAAGAAGTGGAGTATGTGGGATATAAATAGAGTATGGGTTGTGCATTTGCGTTACGTAATGTACTTTCAACTTTGAGACTTTTCAAATGTTTTCATTTGGGTTTTAAAATGGTATAAATTTTTGTAGAGAAAAATCAAAATTTGCTGCTTTTGTTGAATTTCCTTTTTTAAAAAGTAAGATAAATTTGCCAACATCTCGTTGACTTTTATGAATTAATTAGGGTGTGACTATAATCATACTATGATATAGTAACTCTTTTATTCATAAAGTTCCAAGTATAGTACAAAAAATGGTAAAAAAGATACGTACAACATATTTGTGATTTTAAGATTCATATTATCAATAATAAAAAAGTGTATGGACACACATAGCATACCATTTTATGAGAAATTCCCCAGAGTAAGATACGGAGAACACTCAGAAATACAAAAATGTACACCATCTTTCAAAGAATATAAAGGCTATAATTTGTAGTACAAACAGCTGCAATGGATCAAGAAGATGGTAAAGGTTTACCCAACTTCTTGATGAAAAATGAAATGTATCAGTTTTAGGATCAAGATGTTTAATTTGCATCCAGATTTATTAGCAAAATAACAACTTTCATCAGGTTCACAACTCTCCTGTTAATACAAGCCTTTCTAGCATGAATCATCAAATCTGAAAAGTGATAAGTTAATTAACGCTTTTATTAGATAACTTGATCCATTTTTTTCAGGATTTCTTGAATATCTTAATTCTAGGGGTGTTTTTCTAATAATGTTAAAGCCTCCTAAGCCATTTTTAATAAACAACTATTCTTAAAATTAAAGGATTTGTGTTAAAAAAATATATGAGAAGCTAATAATCATATATTAACCAAACCTGTTGAATTAAACCGTTAACTATTTCACACTCAGGGCACATTTTCGTTTCAATCAGCATCACATAACTAGAAGTTTAGAACCACAAAATTAAACTGTTAAGTGAACTAAACAAGTCAACAAGGGACATCGTATGGTGCTAAGGTGTTTCCCCTGTATTCAAGAGGTTACAATAAAATGATCTAAGCATGCACCGTCCTAATTATTTACAAAAAAGACCTAAAGAGGATGACTCTTACTATGTTCCCGTTAATATTATTCACAAAAAAATAGTTAATATTTATCTACACGTTAGAGCTACAAATATGTTGACTTGCATATATGTAGCTTGTAGGCTGCATATATACACACCACGTATGTGTAACCCTTCGTAAGCTACATATATGTAGTTCGTAAATCTACATATATTTTTAGTTTTAGTTTTAACTTTTACAATACTAACCATATAACTAAGGAAAAGATAAATAAAATAAAAAAGATTGATTAGTATTCTTGGTTTTTAAGTTCTTCATGGTTTTCTAATGAGTCAAACCCTATCTACTTAACCCGTATTTATATAAAGTTACCTCTAACTTCGAATAATTTACACTGATAAGGTCCAGTTATTCAGTTTGGGCTTTGAAGATGCGGTCGGAAAAGTTGCAAGTGGAAGGAATGTAAACGACAGTGCAATACCAAAATGTGGAAGAGCAATTCGGAGTGTGGGAAAGCTTGTTTATTAAAGGTGCTTTCATTTAGCTGGGTCCCGTTTTCTAACTTTTGAGACTGGGTTGTTTACACTCATAAAATATCCCAATCAACAATCTAGTGCTTCTAATTAAGCTCTCATTATGATTTGAAATATCATTCTGATCAAAGTAATATATCTATTTCATGTTACAAACCGTTATCAACTATATTACTATTAGACCATTAGGTATGGAGAGATCTAAAAAATGAGTGTTATCTGACACGTGAAGGATACGTTAGCTTGAGTCAGAAAGGGGCCAGGGAGACAAACGGGGGTGTGGGAAGAGACGGTGAAGAGTGGCGTTATTCGACACGTACATGACACTTTTTTTATTGTTAAATTATATTTCAAAATTCTATAAATTCTATTTAATTTATAAAAATACAATAATAGTAATTAAACAAATAACGTTAAAAATTAAACATTACATATTTAAAAATAAAAACCATTACATAACTAAAAAAACACAAGTCTTAAAATAAAAAAAATGCATAATTAAAATAAAACCTAAAGATTAAAAATTACTACATAAAAAATCTAATAACCTGCCAAGCCGAAACATGACGGAATTCACGGTTGTGTTCGTGTCTGAACTTGATGAGAACGACTTGTATGATGTCGTCCTTCCCAAGGTCACCACCGCGTTTTCCACCACGGTATGCACCATCTCAAATCTTTCGCAACCCAAACTGATAACCCTACGAGAAGAAAGCAAGTCCATCGTTCAGGTCGTCACCCCTATGCACGCAAAAGTGTTGTAAAATTCTCCCCCAAAACGGACCCGAGCGGTTAGATGGTGTGTAGTAGCTCAAGGCTTCGACCAACGACTCGCACAATGCGATATCCTCTTCTTCGGTCCTTGTGGTTGACATTTTCGGTTTTGAGAAGTGGAAATGGGAGAGAGTTATAAAAATTTGGGTGAAATGTAAGAGTTTGTAAAAAGAAACGGAAGAAGAAGTAAATATTGTTTTTCAAAAACCTTAAGTCTTTAAAATTTTAAAAAATAACCGTTGTTGTTGTCAAATGGCTAATATCCACGCCAATTGAAACGTATCACGTCGCGAATTTGTTCTCAAGGCCCGTGGGATTTCCACCGCCGAATGGCCCACGCGGTTCTCTACACTGTGACCGGTTGGTGTGAACAGTGTTGACAAGCTTCCATGCGGCTTGTAAAGGTCCACACCATATGATTTTAGAAAGCTGATGAAACTTAACTTCTTTACATCCTAGAAAACTGGACACCTCACAAACAATCATTAACGGAAATAAAATCTATATTAGAAATCATTTCACGTTAATGAACCCGTTATTTTGTTAAGTGACTTTGGAGAACGGTTTTCTTTAACATCAAGACTTTGTGACAGAACTCACGACACCCCCACAATTGTGACAAAACTTTTAGTGACAGAACTTAAGACCAATCTGGGAACTATGATCGGATTGTTGTGTAACCAGCCAATGATTTTGCGACTGTGTTTTTTTGTGACTGATTTAGCGACGGTGTTTTCGTTTTGTTTTTTATTTTCTTCTGCGATATCAACAGACACTTACTAGAAGATGCACCAACACACTTTTCAAATGTTTCCATTGTTGGATTATTTGTGGGTCATACGGGTCAGTGCGTCTCGGGTTAGCAGTTGTTCGATTGTTTTGCATGGAACATGGGCGGATCTAGTGTATAACAAGGGGTAGGCGCTCCGGCAGTAGTGTAACTTTTGGAAAAATTTGACTTTTTTTCGATTTTATTACTCTTTTCTTTTAAAACGTTACCCCTTGGCGCTCCGGCTAGATCCGCCACTGGCATGGAATAAACAATCTTCATATGTCACGTTCTGCATGACTTGGGATATATGAAGACTAATTAGGCTTTTATTATTTTATGGTTTAAATAATGATTTATAATGTTGGAGGTGACTATTTAGGAAGTGAACGTTGATAGAAGGAGTCACATGTTTACCAACTATTTAGGAGAGCATATCTTTTATATTCGTTTTTTTTTTGTATTCGCATCATGTTGCAGGTCTTGTAGGCTATAAAAAGCCATTTGTTTATTGAGAAATGCATTTCATTCGAAACAGAAATCTAGTTCTTCATTCTCAATATATTTTCTCTATACGTGAGGTTGTTGTGTGTGTTTTGAGTGATTTATTTGGGGCCTGAAACCAACACCCATTTGGGTTTTTAATAGTAGAAACTTCTGTAGAGAAAAAAATCAATATTTGCTAGTTTTGTTAAACTTCCTTATTAAAAAAGTAAGACTAATTGGCTAACATCTTGCTGACTTTTATGAATTAATTAGGATATGACTATAATCATACTAAGATAAAGTAACTCTTTTATTCATTAAGTTCCAAGTATAATGCAAAACATGGAGTGATCAAGGTAAAAAAAAAATACTTACAACATATTTGTATTTTCAAGACTTCATATTATCAATAATAAAAATCGTATGGACACACATAGCATACCATTTTATGACAAAATCCTCACAGTAAGATATGGAGAACACTTAGAACTGCAAAAATATGCACCATCTTTCAATGAATACAAGGCTATAACCATGATCATTTGTAGTACAAGCAGCTTCAATGGATCAAGATGTGTATCAGTTTTAAAATCAAGATCTTTAATTTCCATTAGGTTCACAACTTTCTTGTTAATACTATATGCCTTTCTAGAACGAATCATTAAATCTGCAAAGTAAATTACAGCTTTTATTATATAAACTGATCAGTTTGTTCAGTATTTCTTTAAAATACTAAATTCGAAGGGTGTTTTTCTAATAATGTTAAAGCCTCCTTATAAGCCTTTCTTATTTAATAATTAAACTATTCCTAAAATAATATGATTTGTGTTAAAAAAAAATCTAACAAGCTAACTAATCCCGTTCTAAGGTTGGGTGGTGTGGTATAAAACCTTAGCGGTTTAATAATGCCACATCAGCGTTACGTAGGGGCTTTAAAGCTCCTACTCTTAACTTGAATGCAATGGTTAAAAGTCTCTATCATGATTATCTAATTATTATTATTATTATTTAATTTATATACCTTTTTTATTTAAAACAAACTCAAAAATTTTGCTTTTTTTATTTTATACCTTTTTTATTTAAAACAAAATTAAAAAAATATAACAAACATAATTTCAATAAAATTAATAAAAAAATTACAACCTACTTAAATGTTACTTAAAACACTACATGTTGACTTAAAAAACATGCTTAATTTAAAAATAATAAAAAAATAAAAAACCAACCAATTAAAAATAAAAATAAAAACAACATATATTTTGCTTGGATTTTTGTCTTACGAGCTTCTAAATGGTTTGATTTTTCTCCTGTAGGTGGGAAAAGTCTCTCTCAAGTAACTTCATATCATTCTTGATTTGTGTCTCTAATTTCAATCCATGTTCCTTTTCCTTGATCGAGAGAAGCCGAGTGAGTTTATCGTCGAACTCGTCTAACATTGATGGTGTTGTCGAGGAGGTATCTCGTGCTCATGTTGTTGCAATGCCTCTATCCCTATCCATTGATCGTGACGGCTCTTGGGGTTCCTCAAAATTTAATTTATCAAAGTCGTCATTTAAGTTAAAAGTAGAACGAGCATCGGACGAGGATGGTTCGCTAGGAGTTGTTGATTTGGACCGTTTTTACCTATGGGCCATAGGGTCAAACGGTGGTACAAGATGCCATTTTGGAGATTTGCGAATAAGCTCCCAAGAAGGTATCATCGTAAACGCCAAGCCATGATGAATTCTATATTCGGTGTGGGCGGCAGTCATGATGTCGATGTCGTTTGAACGCTTCTTCTTGTGTGATTGTTTGTGAGGTTATTGTATATGTTGTTGACATTGTTGATCTTCCCACGCATTGCGGTCCACTTTCCCGAAAAAGAATTGGGGGAACGATATTCACCACTACCATTGTGGCGAAAAGCTTCTCACGTATACGCCTCCAAAAGACGAATATATCTTGGTCGGTTGCTATAATTTGAAAAAAAATTAATTAGTAGCACCAAAATAAAATAAAATTAGCTTAGTAAAAAACATATAAATTTAATGGAGAAAAAAATTACAAATAATCGGATCCTCCGACACATCAAGCCATGATCGTGCCAATGCTAGTTCTTCGTTAGGCGTCCACCTCTCGACCATTTTGAGCGTACGTTCGACATTCTTTGTCTTCTTACGGTGCCTTCTTACGCGTCCACCTATTGAGAAAGTGGGTTGGGTTTCAGGTATGTTTTGAGTTCGGGCATGTATTGGGTTTGAGATATGTTTTAAGTTTGTTGAAAATTTGGTGGTGGTTGATTTGGACCGGAATAGTATCCAAAAAAGCCGGGAAGTGGCGATGGTGGTGACGGATGAGGGGATGTTGGCGTGGAAGGCAGTATCGGCCAATACCCGGTCTCACTCGTTCATCAGTCTCTTCGGTACCCATCTTGTTGCTCGTTGTTTGCAGATTTAGTCCAAACTTGATTGGTGAGGTCACACGCATTTTGATTGTTGGGAAACATGGTGTGAGATTGTATAAAATTAGAAGAGAAAATATTGTGTAGAATGGTGTGGTTTTGATTAAAAAATAGTGGGATACATATAGTGTATAAAGTAAAAATTAATAAGATTTTTTTTTAAATTGTTGTCGTTTTCCAATGGTTGTTTTTTTTAAAGGGCCCACAAAAAAAGCATTTGCACTCGCGAAGTAGAAAACGAATTGATCCATGCAGCCTTGAAAATGGTGGAAGGGGCGCTATAGAGGGTGAGGTGGCAAGGACGCGAGGCCACACCTAATAACCTAAAGCGTTAACTATTTCACACCCTGATCATATTTCCCTTTTCTAGGCATGATATAAGTAGAACCACAAATTTAAATTGTGAAATGAACTAGACATGTCCGAAAGAACATGGAGTTGTGATAAGGTCTCCTGTATCTAAGAGGTTAGGGATTCAAATCGTGCAAGGTGCAGATATAAAAGTACTTAAAATCAGGTTAGTTTTTCATTTCAAAAAAAAGACCTAAACAAGCATTGTCCAAAATCTTACAATATTTTGGAATCAAATCAAACTGAAATAAAATTTGAGTTTAAACCATGTTCCAATTCTAATCAGTTTTTAGAATTTATTTTGATGAATCGAGCTTCAAAATTTAAACATTTGAATAGCCTAAATCTATTAACTTGATCTGCCTGAAATTCGCTCTTATAAACACCCAAATTGGAGTTAACTCACCTGGTAGAGGCGCATGTCTTTTTGAGAGGAGGTCCCTAAGCAAATGGAGTAGTATAGAATAATTTGTGTAAAATAGAGTAGGAGTAACGATTACCGTTAAAGAAATTATTGAAGTGACCACTTTAATTACGTTGTATAGCGTCAATGGTTACTAATCATACTATAAGTCTATGTGTTACCGGGTAATGTCCTGACCACGACACCAATGAAGTTAGATACCATCCCAAAGGGCATTAGTTGATGGTGAAATGGGGCATGAGGAAAATGGCGTTAGCTCGTTCACCTTGCAGGCAAAGAACCTTCCATTAGATAACATGGAATTAATTCACTCATCCAATAAAAAAAAAAGTGGCGTACGACTAAAATGTTTTTTTTAATTTATATTATTTAAATATTATTTTAATCGGTGATGGATACTTAAAACTAGTAAAACTATTACTAGGTGTAGTGAAAAAAATGATATGGTGATATGTTAGTAATATGACAGGTACTTTATGAGTGACGGTTAAAAATTGTAATACCATAACACATATTTTAACTAAAACATGCTTTGTGTTGTGTTTTGAAATTTATATTAATATTAATAACAACTATTAGTGTATAAAGATGCTAATTTGTTTTTTCACTTTTTCCCTTAAAAATTCATTATTTAAGAATCTTATAAGGAAGAATCTTATAAGGGGCTTTGTCTTAAAAATTTTATAATGGGTTTTGTAGTAACCTTGGACTTTCCGATCTACAAGCTATATACATGATACACCAAATTGGGCTTCAACTTGAAGGTACTACTTTTGTTGTTTTGGATCATTTGAACCCATGCCAATTTTTATTTTATGTGTACTAATGTTAGTTTTGCAAAAAATATGAAGACGAATCATATGGGTGCCTATCAGAACAAACATTGAAGCATCATATGAATATAGGTTTGTGATTGCTTCTTCCGTAGAAGTGCCAGGTTGTTGCCGGTTAATCTGTCGTTTGTTTGTAATTAGTTGTTTTGGTGTTTAATAACAAAGTTATAACTGATATAGAAAAACAGAGCCTAATTGAATCGTTGCTTAAAAAACAAGGTTCTTTTTTGTTGTAAAATACGCCGTTTCTCAAATGAGTTGGCCCTTTTGAGTTGTATACACACACGTTATAGTCATTCTGAATATAATAGGTGACACTGGTTTTTCGTATTTTTGACGGGACATCATACACTTCTCCATGGAGAGTTATGGTTACAAGATAAACAGATGTATAATAAACAAGGTCATAAAGATATAAGACTTTGGCTCATTTTGTGGTATAGCTTGTGTACATAGCATATAGACTCTTGTTTGAATTTTAGTATTGTTTGGTGATTATAAAATGATAAGTAATATCGAATTTTGAGATTTAGCTTTATTACTTATAAATTGTTAGGATTTCAGCTATCATATTATTTCAAATGAAAAAAAAAATGATGGATGATAAACTAATAAAAATAGGTTAATGTTGAGATAGGTTTGCTATAATCAACAGAGTAAATATCAAGCAGAGACAAATAAAAAAATCAAATCAAACAAGAACAAAGAGATATTTCTTTCAATTTGTTGGCACCGATTAATGACCCGTAATCATAACATAAATAACAAGTACATATCATCTATTTATTTATTTATAAAAACATTGATACGATAATCAACCCAAATAACTAGCCTTAAATTAGCTGAGTTATTTAATAACAGGTGTTTGAATCACCACTCCCTCAGAGTTCACCCACACCCTTACACGGTCAGGCCTGTAGTCTAAAGTGGCTGGAGAGTTTTCAGGCAATATGATAGCATTGACTAGTGGATTCTCTTTCTCAATAATAGCAGCTGCCACTTCTCCGTTTTCCCCTACAAGCTCAGGCCATGAACTCTTTCCAGTAGTAATTGTTCCATCATCTAAAATGGTATTTCACAAAGCTTGATCAAATCATATGAAATTACTTAAAGAGTTAACTGTTATTGTCGTCCACGTGGTTTGTCTAATTACGTCAGTCTAGGCCAAATTTCAAACATGCCGATTCCGTCCATAAAACTAACGTGTGTCACAACCTGCTGGCATAATTGGACAAACCATAAGGACGAAACTGGCATAACAGACATTGGTTTTTTGGATGGAACTGACATCTTTCAAGAATATCAGGGATAGATATGTACAAATATGAAATTTAGCCTGGACTTGCATAATTAGACAAACAAAAAGAATGAAAATGATAGTTAACTCTTACTTAAAAGAAATGAGAAGATAACCACTATACTACCTGGATAGGGTGCTTGTGGAGTAATGTCATCTTCAACGATTGGTTTTAATAGGTCGTCGGATGCTATAGCGGGCTTATCTTCTATGGAACATCTCACTTTTCTAATCTTGATCATTGATGGAAATCCTGATCAAGATTAACAGCTTTTGTTAATACATAATATATAGTTTATATAATCATATAATTGTGGATCTAATTTGATTACTTGACACATACGGAGAAATGGAGAACCAAGGGTGGTGATTGTAGGGTTTTGGAGCAAAGAGAAGGATGGTGATGAGGTGGAGACTGAAGCTGAGATGGATGTCATTTTTTTCTTCACTTGAGTTGAAGGAACTTGAAGATACAAAGATGTTTATATACAAGTAGATTTTGATATGGTTATTAATTATAATTATTATGCTCAATGGCACCTCAGCTTTACTGCACCAATGATTTCAATTCACGTGGCATGACATCTCAAGATCGTACACATAAGAGGATTAGATATTTGGTGGAGATTCTTAAATGTGTATGATTTTGTTTATAATAGTAACATGTTTTTTCTTTTAGTGTTTCTAATGCGAATAACAAAAGTTATATAGGGCTTCACATTTTAGCCAACGTAACTTCTTTTTGTATAAGATAAGTTAATAAGTATACCATGTAGATTTCATCATTGATAGTGAATTCACATATCTTAATTGTTTACGCAATCGAAGTTGTTAGTTTGACTAATAATAATAATAATAATAATAATAATAATAATAATAATATTACTATTAATATTATTATTATTATTATTATTATTAAACAAATACTATTACTAATTACTATTACTATTACTAATAGTATAAAACTTGAAAGTTGGTGGCTACAGTACCACCGACAAAAATGATCATATTGCCCCTTCTTCACTCTCATGCTTCACGATTTCGTCGCTGTTTATTCCGCTCTTAATCATTGGCATGGTGGCAGTGACATTTTCTTGACGGTGGGGGGAAGGATCTTGGAGGTGGGGCTGGTGGTGACTTGAGAGATTAGTTTAGAATGAGAGTTTGATCGTAAACAAACAAGTGACGTTAAGAATTGTATACGGGATTTTAGAGTGGTTTTTGATGCTTGATATGGGTCGTTAAGCCTTGATCTCCAATGGTTTGTTAAAGAAGATGATAAAAGGGAAATTTGAATTTAGACTAGTCATCAGTAGCCCATGGCTTCATAGTATATTGGCATCTTGAGGGTGGGATAAGGTTTTGGTTCCAATTGATCCTAGATTCGATTCCTACAAATGGAGATTTTTCCATATTTAGTGGGGTTCCTCTTGAATTGGTGTACGACTGGGTGGTTCCGCTGGTGTCACGATAATACTCATATAATCCGTCAGTAATCCAAATTTGTCATTCAAAAAACAAAAGATTAGTCGTTGGTAAAACTTTAAGCAGCGATATCATGGGCCTTTAGCGGCTACATTGGCGTTGGTAATTGCCCACTTTGCATTTAAGATGATTATATCCTTTAAAATAACTTAATAATGATTAATAAACTGGATTAATTAATTCAGTATTTACATATAGATTCTTCATAGAATTAGAATGTAAAAATTATTATTAATTGGTAGTTAGCGGCTACAATTGTCGTCGGTATTGCCCACTTTGCATTTAAGATGATTATATCCTTTCATATAACTTAATAATGATTAATAAACCAGATTAACTAATTCAGTATATATTTGCATATATGTTCTTCTTAGAATATAAAAATTATTATTATTTGGTAGTTTTATTTATCATCAGTGATTATTAAACTTTTTATCCTTATAAATTTATTACTTTTGTTGTTTTTTTAATTAGTTTTTCAATTTCAACGACTCTATTGTCTTAAAATAAATATTTAACTTTGAAATGTCTGCATATGATATAACTAAACAAACCATGTGATATCTGCGACGACATGCTTGTTATTTATTGAAATATGATACATTAATATTTATAACTGTTTGATTATCCACTCATTAATTTTCTTTCAGTTGCAACGTGTTTATTTTTATTAATGGTTGAGTGTTAGGCTTTTCAATGGCTTCATTCTCTTATATGAGTTTTTGAATATTATGAATGGTCTCACCGCAATGACGGTAAAGGTTTGCAATAATTACGATGTTTGGATTTCGTTTTTTTTATAAACTTTTGTATGTTAACAACGCGCGGGTTTGTACAGACATCTTCACATTAGTATTTTTAAGGATTTTACGCTTCCGTAACGCAGATCCAATGCTAGTTTAAATAATATATAGAGCAAAGCGAGGATTCCCGTATAGTTTTTTAGCCACCACATGTTTAGTGCACATGTTTCATGTTTTTATTAGGACCATCATGATTCAACATCATAAATTTGTCTGGATAGTAACATCTGAAATAAATTGTCAAAAATATCCAGCAAGGATCCTTAAGACGGCCTAGGTAGTACAAAATGATCACATTTATAGATAACTCGTCCTTCGAGGTGTGAGGTGGCTATTAATTATACATGCACACACTATTTATAAAATGGAACACAAACAATTTCGTAAATGATATTTGATTTATCATGCTTAACCCATTAAATTAAAACACTATAAATAATCAACTAGTTTTAGCTTAAGTTGATTGTACTCTTAGCTTTAGGTGTTTACAAAAAAGATTATCTCGTCCATCTTCATACACTTGTCCATACTTCTCCACTATAAAACCCTTCTTTTCTCATATATATATATATATATATATATATATATATATATATAAATTTGTTACATTGAGATGCAAAAAAGTTGTACTCTTTGTTTTTGACGTTAGACGATGGATTAATAGAAAATAATGTGTTACTTTTGGATTACAAATGTTGTTTTGACGAGTTTTATCTTCCACCACCACATCATAAAAAGGGACAGAATGGAAGTCACGGTGAGAGAGAGAGAGAGAGGCGAGAGAAATCTTTAATGTCTGGGCAGCGGCGATGTTGGAGACGTGGTGAAGGGCCGAATACTCGCGAAATGGAGATGGTTAGGTTGCGGTATGACAATCGTGGCTCCAGTGAGGGGTTCTAATGATAAATGTACAAAAAGTATGCTAATTGTTTTGTTTATTTTTAAGTTTGATATAATGAGTTCATGTACGATTATTGAAGTTGAAAGATTCAAAGGATTTTGGTTAAACTGGTGAGATTTATGGTTATTTGAAAATGGGTTTGAAGGTTATTTTAAAGGTTTGACAAAATGTGTGTACACAATGGAATTGTTATAATCCGCGCCACATTGGCACCAGGTTTGACAAAATAGTTGTAATTTGGCATGTTTGTAGTCATTGTCACCACGTTTTTCGGCTTCTAGATGATATGTAAAATATTATGCCGTGAATAGTTATCCTTACTAATGACCGTACACAATGGATTTGTTATAATCCGCTCTAAATAAAGCTGGGAGACGCAACGGCTTGGCTAGATTTAACATGATGTACGCACGTGCTTTAACTTGATGTCTGTGGCGCAACGCTCGTGGGGTATTATCATTGACTATAAGGCTTTTTTTACGGCAACTATTACTCTTAATTATATCAAATTAATCATAACTTACTCTTTCCTTGGGATTGAATACAATACCTCACACTAAGAGTAAAGGGTGTGAGGGCGCTTGGGTTGGGGGCATTGCTCGACAAGTGGCACTTGTGAGCTCCACCAGTTCAGACCCAAAAAAGTGGGGTGTGGAGGGGGCATGGCTAGGCGACGTTGGGGTACCATGTGGCACGTAATTTTCTTTTTTATATTAATCATAGAATTTAATTAATTAATTTTAAAATCACCTATTTAATTTATACTAAATAACTACAACAAAAAAATATATTACATTACCAAAAAAATCGATCATCATCATCTTCGTCTTCAATGTAGTTGAATCTAGGAAGTATCAAAACATGTTCTACCAAATCAGCTCGAAGATTTAATTTATTTGTCTTGACTCGATTAGATTTTGATTTTGTGTTCTTTGTTCCTCTCTAATTTCTTCGTTATTTGATTCGGTATTCTCGGATAATATTCAACTATTGCCCGGCCTTCAATCTCTAAAATCATGTTGTATAGAATGATGCACGCGTACATCACGTTTGTTATTTGATCTTTTTCATACAATCGACAAGGCATGCTTAAAATGAGCCACCTTTTCTGCAAAACACCAAATGCTCGCTCGACGTCTTTGCGTGCCGCCATCTGAACTTTGTTAAACTTTACTCTTTTAGGATCTAGGGTTCCACCTCTTGAAAATGATTTCACAAAAATAGCCCACTCAGGGTATATTCCATCAACAAGATACTACCCATACTAGTATTCAACATCATTTACAAAAAAAATGTTCCTTTAGGTCCAACAACATTTATTAGATTATTGAAAAGGGGTGAGTGCTGAATAATGTTAATATTGTTATGTGAACCGGGCATACCAAAGAATGCATGCCATATCCAAAGATCTTGTAATATAACAACTTCAAGCATCATAGCCAGCATACCATGATATCCGCTTATGTGAGAGCCTTGCAATGCAGTTGGACAAAGTTCTCACTCTCATTTCATACAATCCAAACTACCTATCATCCCGGGGAGATCATGATATTTAGCGTGATGTTTCATTATTTGTTGCATATCACTAAACGCTGGTTTTCTCAAGTATTTTTTCATATATAGTTCAATGATATACGCACAAAAATTGTGAAGACTTTCCCTAGCCACTTGTGCTGACATTTTTAAATAGTCGTCAATTATACCGGAACTATTCTCGTAAGCCAATTGTCTTAGGGGTCGTAAACTTTTGCCACATGGTAAATCCGAAATTACCACGCGCATCGGTCTTTGTCCGAAAAAAGCATAATTATCCTCTAAATCCTTTGATATTCTTAAAAATAAATTTTTACTCATACAAAAATAACGCCTAAACATTCTTTCCTCATACGTTGGTTCGGGTGACAAATAATCGCTTACCAACAAACCGTTTGCAGTTCACATTCTCGAACAATATACTTCTTCCGTTTGGTTTGGGGTTGGTGTAACATTTGTCGAAAAACGGGTTTTCGAAACCCGCTTCGTTTAATAACCGAACAATCAGTTTTAAATTTTTGTTGTTCATTTACGGCTTATTTTTAATTTTAAACGATTCATAATTGATCAACAAATTAAAAGATATAAATTAAAATTGTAAAAATATAAAAATGAATTAATTAAAAAGGAAAACCGGCTGCCGGGAGTCGAACCCGGGTCAGCCGGTTATTTCCTCAAAGTCTTAACTCACACGCCATAAACCACTCCGCCACTTTGATTTTCTGTTATGTTAATGAATCTATTAAATCAAATAATGATGTGCGGAATTCAAAACTCGGTCAATTTGCGCCCAAAAAGCAGTCGTCGGAAATCCCGACGACTTCGCCGATAAATTACGTTTCTGCTCGAATTAACCATTGAATTAACTCTAGCGACGGTTATAACGGACGTCTGAACCCGCGACAACAGCCGTAACCGCCGGAGAACGGCTGACTTCGAATTAAGACCGAATTCAGACCCCATTCACCTCGATACTACCCTATAAATTCACCCACAATTCACCAGAAACCTTTTCGCTCCCAAATCGCACTTTTTCTCGACGAAAATTTCCTCGCCGGAAAACATCTGCAAGTCGCCGGAAAACCGAGACTTCCACCTGCACGGTAATTACTTCGATTTTTTTTGGCTCATTCAATTATTAGACAAATTCTAATATAAATCCCTCACCCAGAATCCTTTGCAGTCAACGTTGCCGGATTATCTGATTCGCCGGAGAAATTTCTGAACTTTCAGGGGAACTGCTGATTATCGGTATGATTCTTCTGTTTCACTGATAGTCATTACCCAGTAGTCCCACTTCACATCTAATCCCTCCAAATTATTGGTAGATTCTATCAGCCGCAGCTCACCAAGACGGAGCCGACGACCTTGCCGGACGTCTGAAGAAAAGCGAACAGTTAGTACAATCAACCCTCCAATCTCTTTCCATTCATTTTCTTTTCGATGGCTCATAACCTTCATTGAGCTAGCTTAGCAAATAACAGTCTTTTGATCGATGTTTATGTTTTGAACAAAGAAGATGAAGTGTGGTATAATATAAGAATAATTAAAATCGGTTTAATAAACGGGTTAGACACACAGTCCAGCGGTGGACTGTGTGCAACAAACATACACGAGACGCGAGTTCGAATCCTGTCCCAGCTTTACCCACTTGAAATAAAAATCTGCCTTTTTAACTGAACCGGGTTGACGCACAGTATATGTTAAGTATAATAAAAACCGAGTTAATAACCAAGTGACACACACAGTCCAGCGGTGGACTGTGTGTACGCTAACCCACAGGTCCCAGGTTCGAGACCTGTGGTCAGCACCGGTCCGTTACGTTTAAAAGCTTTTTAAAAATAAATAATTTTCGGTTTAAAGTAAATAGTATATAAGTATAATTAAAAACAGAATTATTTCGGGTTAGACACGTAGCTCAGTTGGTAGAGCTGCGTGCACGCGTACGGGAGGTCTCGGGTTCGAGCCTCACTCAGCGCACAATTTCACACAATTAAACCGGTCAACAGTAACGGTCAACGGTCAACGGTCAAAGTCAACTTTTTTTTTTATTATTTATTTTATTTATTAAATCAATTATTTAAATTAAAAATCAATTAAAAATACTTAAAAATAACGTTTTCAAGATTAGAAAGTAGCCTTAAACTCACAAATTTATACCCAAAAATCTTATTAAAATAGTTAATAAAATCCACATACTTACCGTTTCATTACTTATTTGGTTAGTTATCTCTCGTCGATCAATCCCCTAAACTCGTGCGCATCCAACATCTTCAAACAAACGCATCCAATGTGAGTGAATCTCTACAAATTCCCCGTTTTAATCACATTTTGGGGTGTATCATGTGTCGTATTTATTTATTATAATTAATCATTGTGCATCCATCATGTTTATGATCAATGTGTATTCAAGGTGTATCCATTGACTGTGTGGTTGAAGTTTAGATTAATTTTATCATTTCAGTACATACATTTCATAGGCCGCCGCTCCCCATTACCTATGAGCGTGAGCTGTTCCCCATTACCTATGAGCGTGAACCAGGCGTTGCCAACATAAGATCGGCTCCGTTTGATTGAGCCTTGATCTCACATACATTAGCATAGGTCGTCCGTTCCCCATTACCTATGAGCGTGAACGGGACGTTGCCAACACATACATTGTCATTCTTATTTCATGCTTAAGCAAGGTGGTTTGTGATTGTTATGTTTACATACATTTGCTCATATATGATTATTGCACAATTTTCCCAAAAATTAAATTAAATAATAAATCAATAACAAACGTTTTTAAACAAGGTTCACTCGCTAACTTTTGTTGACCCAAAATTTCCCATTTTTACACATGATACAGGTGATCAAGTTGAAGCAAGAAACATATAGGGCGGCCTAGAAGAATAAACCAGTTTAGATTATGGATTTGTTTAGTTAATCTTCCCTTTCCTTGTATTGTATGAATTTGACTTGGAACTTTGAAATGTAATTTGGATTTAAAAAAAGTGAAACATATTAGTAAACATCATGAGCTTTGGTGATAACCCAATTATGCCCCGACTCTTATTTCCGCTGCGGGTCGGGGTGTAACAGTTGGGAAGTCCCTTCATCTGAATCTCAACGATAGCTTTCAGGACCATCGCCATTTTTGATAATAATATTCTCACCTCGTTGTCCGATGAGGATGACAAATCATAACTATCAGACGAATCGCTTGAACTTGAAGAATTCATTGTATATATTTTTTTGGTGATGGAAAGTAGTTATTGAATACTTGGATAGTAAGAATGAGTAAGGATTGTTTGATTTATATAGAAAATATGTAAAAGAATTTTTTTTTAAATAGCCGTTGGAGGTAAAGCTTTTAATTGAGGTTATATAATTAAAATATTATGAATGATCTCACCACAATGACGGTAAAGGTTTGCAACAATTACGATGTTTGGATTTCGTTTTTTTATAAACTTATGTATGTTAACAACACGCGGGTTTGTACCGACGTCATAACATTAGTATTTTTAACGATTTTACGCTTCCGTAATATAGGTTCAATACTAGTTTAAATAATACATAGAGCAAAGCAAGGATTTCCGTATAGTTTTTTAGCCACCACATGTTTAGTGCACATGTTTCATGTTTTCATGAGGACCATCGTGATTCAACATCATAAATGTCTGAATACTAACAACTGAAATTCATTGTCAAAAACTATCCAGCAAGGATCCTTAAAACGGCTTGGGTAGTACAAAAAGATCACATGTATAGATAACTCGTCCTTTGAGGTGTGAGGTGGCTATTAATTATACATCCACACACTATTCTTAAACTTGAACACAAACAATTTCGTAGATGATATTTGATTTATCGTGGTTAACCCATTAAATTAAAACAATATAAATAATTAACAAGTTTAAGCTTTAGTTGATTGTACTCTTAGCTTTGGGTGTTTTTAAAAAAATAGATTATGTGGTCCATCTTCATACACTTGTCCATACTTCTTCACCGTAAACCCTTCTTTTATCATGTACATATACTTATAAATTTGTTACATTGAGATGCAAAGAAGGTAGTACCTTTGTTTTTATGTTAGACAATGGATTAATAGAAAAAATAATGTGCTGCTTTTGGATTACACATGTTGCTTTGACGAGTTTTACCTTCCACCACCACTTCATAAAAAGGGACAGAATGGAAGTCACATTGAGAGAGAGACGAGAGAAATCTTTAATGTCTGGGCGGCAGCGATCTTGGAGACGTGGTGAAGGGCCGGATACTTGCGAAATGGAGATGGTTAGGTTGCGGTATGACAATCGTGGTTCCAGTGAGGGGTTTTAATGATAATTGTACAAAAAGTATGCTAATTTTTTTTGTTTATTTTTAAATTCGATATAATTTGTTCATGTAAGATTATTGAAGTTGAAAGATTAAAAGGATTTTGGTTAAACTGGTGAGATTTATGGTTATTTGAAAATGGGTTTGAAAGTTATTTTAAAGGTTTGACAAAATGTGTGTATACAATGGATTTGTTATAATCCACACCATATCGGCACCACATTGGCACCAGGTTTGAAAAAATAGTTGTTGTTTGGCATGTTTGCTGTCATTGGCACCACGTTTTTCGGCTTCTAGATGATATGTAAAATATTATGCCGCGAATACTTATCCTTACTAATGTGTGTACACAATGGATTTGTTATAATCCGCTCTAAATAAAAGCGGGGAGACGCAACTGCTCGGCTCGATTTAACGTGATCTACGCACGTGCTTTAACTAATGTTTGCAGCGCAACGCACGCGGGGTATTATTCTAGTTATTATCTATTGACTATAAGATTTTTTACGGTAAGTATTACTCTTAATTAAATCAAATTAATCATAATTTACTCTTTTCTTGGGATTGATTACAAGACCTCCCACTAAGACTATAAGGTGGGGGGGCTTGGGTTGGGGCATTGCCCGACATGTGGTACTTGTAGGCTCCACCAGTCCACACCAAAAAAAGTGGGGTGTGGAGGAGGCCTGGCTAAGTGGCGTTGGGTGCCATGTGGCACCTACTTTTCTTTTTTTTTTATGTTAATCATACAATTTAATGAATTAATTTTAATAACACCAATTTAATTTATATTAAATAACTACAACAAAAAAATATATTAGATCACCAAAAAAATCGATCATCATCATCATCATCTTTGTCTTCACTGTAGTCGAATCTTGGAAGTGTCGAAACATGTTCTACCAAATCAGCTCGAAATTTGAATTTATTTGTCTTGACTCGATTAGATTTTGATTTTGCATTCTCTGTTGTCACTAATTTCTTCGTTATTTGATTCGGTCTCCTCGAATAATATTCAACTAAGTCCGACCTTTATCCTCTAAAATCATGTTGTATAGAATGATGCACGCGTACATCACGTTTCTTATTTGATCATTTTTCATTCAATCGACAAGGGATGCTCAAATTGGGCCACCTTTTCTGCAAAACACCAAATGCTCGCTCGGCGTCTTTGCATGCTGCCATCTGAACTTTGTTAAACTTTACTCTTTTAGGATCTAGGATTCCATCTCTTGAAAATGATTTCACAAAAACAGGCCACTCAGGGTAAATTCCATCAACATGATGGTACCCATATTCGTATTCAACATCATTTACAAAAAATGTTCCTTTAAGTCCAACACCATGTATTAGATCATTGAAAAGGGGTGGGTGATGAATAATGTTTATACCGTTATGGGAACTGGGCATACCAAAGAATGCATGTCATATCCAAAGATCTTGTGATGTAACAACTTCAAGCATCATAGCCGGCATTCCATGATATCCGTTTGTGTGAGAGCCTTGCCATGCAGTGGGATAAAGTTCCCACTCCCATTTCATACAATCTAAACTACCTATCATCCCGGGAAGATCATGATATTTACCGTGATGTTCCATAATTTGTTGCATATCACTAAACATTGGTTTTCTCAAGTATTTTTTTCATATATAGTTCAATGATATACGCACAAAAATTGTGAAGACTTTACCTAGCCACCCGTGCCGACATTTTTAAATAGTCGTCCATTATGTCGCAACTATTCTCGT
The DNA here is from genome assembly GCA_947069175.1 of Scalesia atractyloides. Classification (NCBI taxonomy): domain Eukaryota; kingdom Viridiplantae; phylum Streptophyta; class Magnoliopsida; order Asterales; family Asteraceae; genus Scalesia; species Scalesia atractyloides. The sequence goes on along the minus strand of CAMTDV010000002.1, from coordinate 4,394,812 downwards.
AAGCCAATTGTCTTAGGGCGGCCATAACCTTTTGCCACGTGGTAAATTCTAAATTAACACGTATATCGGGTCTTTGTTGGAAAAAAGCATAATTATCCTTTAAATCCTTTGATATTCTTAAAATTAAAGTTTTACTCATACGAAAACAACGCCTAAACATTCTTTCATCATACGTTGGTTTGGGTGACAAATAATCGCTTATCAGCAAACCGTTTGCAGTTCGTGTTCATGAACAATATATTTCCTCCGTTTGGGTTGGGTTGGGAAGTCCCTTCGTCTGAATCTTCAATGATAGCTTTCAGGACCGTCGCCACTGTTGATAATAATATTCCCGCCTCGTCGTCCGATGAGGATGACAAATCATAACTATTAGAAGAATCGCTTGAACTTGAAGAATTCATTGTATATATTTTTTTTGGTGATGGGAAGTGGTTTTTGAATATTTTGATAGTAAGAATGAGTAAGGATTGCTTGATTTATATAGAAAATATTTTAAAAAAAATTCTTTTTAGTCGTTGGCCAACGGCTAGCCCAACGATCCTATACCACCATCCAATCCTTGCCAACCACATCATCTCCCACCATCGCCCCATGCCAGGCTTCAAAGCCACGTCAGCGGGGCAACACTGTGGCCAATCTTGGCCCTGTGTGGCTCAGCTAGCGTTTCTTGGCTTCCCCCGCCCTAACCCACGCCCCACACCCCATAGTCTAAGAGACAAAAGTCTCTACCAAGTGAGCAAGCCCACATTAACGACTATAGGAGTTGGTATTTCCCCTCTTTAATTTAGAAACTTCTAAGCCTCCTCACAAAACACTGTTCAATTTTTCTGTGTTTTGATTGGTGAATTTGTTCACGTGTCAAAATCCTACTGGTCCAAATGACTGTCACCACTCCACCTTCGATGTTGTTTGCTTGTGCATAATCAATGGTACAATTACATTAACCATGTAGTACAACACTATCCTAAAGGGTTATAACATGTGTCCTCTGTGCTTTGTCTTTCACTCCACGTATGTGTGATCTAAAAGATATTCAAACGGTGTTTAGGGTTCTGGTCGCGAACCCAGTTATCTAAAAAGTTATCAACAACCAGATTTGGTGACACATGTCGACCGATCTGCTTTAGTTTCCATCAAGATAAGAGAGAGTGAGAAAGAGTGTTGGATAGGGAGAATATTTGTAGAGAAAGAAACAGGTGGTGGCGTGAAGATGGTAACCGGTGTTATAGTGGGGGCGAGTAGATGTTGGTTGTAGTGGTGATTGGCGGTGTTCGAAGGTGGTGACGCTCGATAGTGGTGGTTTTGCGTTAGTGGTGGTGCGGGGATGGTAGTGCTATGGTGGTGACAATGTAGGGGGTGGTGCCGGAGTCAATTTGTGGTGTGGGTTGTTGATTTTGGGAGAGAAAGAAAAAGAGAGATGGTGTAAAATTATTGCACACTTCAAATGGATTTTTAAAAGATTACTTCGAATGGCATCAGAAAAATAAGATTGTTTGGAACTATAAATGCAATTAATAATTTAATGCCCTGCTTAATATTTTTGTTAAAAACAATATCTTTATCTGACCACATATGTAAGATTATCAAAGTTCCATGTATAGTATTCCATTCAAGATTTATATTTAGTTCAATTAATAAAAAAATTCAAATTTGTATCGGTAACGCTACTCATTTTTATAGTTCTCAATCGATCATTGTAAATTCTTTTGGGCATTTTGGTTCTCTTTGATTGTTGTACGGAGTGCCCATACCATAACAAACTAATGTTGTATATTGTTTCATTTATGTAATGGTCTACAACATGTGTGCGTAATTAAACGTTTTAACGACTATTTTTTGTTTCGCTTAACGGTTTCGCCGCAATGCGCGGTTCCTAAAAACTCATTTGTTTTTATTAAGTTGAAAATTAAGTTCCCACTTATCAGAATTTGGAATTATGCTTAGATTACTCAGGATACTATGTAGGGTCAATCTTAAAATCCTTTAAAATATCATAGGGATTTGTATAGATCTTTATAGAAATTCCAACTAATGTAAATATCAAGGATTACTGTATAATTTAGATAAATCCTGATAAATATTGTTTGTATATCACATGTATAGATAATGTCTTCGGAGCGTGTTCTCGCCCTAGGGGAATTAGCGGGTGTCTTCAAAGTCATCTGCACTAACCTTTTCATAACAAAAGATAATGTGTCGTGCCAAGATGCAATCATCAAGCTGCGAAATGAAATGGATGAGCAATTCATTAACATGCTTTGAAATCTTTTACGGCTAAAAAATAAGATCATTGATTGCAACAAGGTGATGATTAATGTTGGAAGTGGCACTGTGAGCATTACCTTAAAGATTGAAGTACCAAAACCTTTTGTGTTAATAGGGAGATGTCAGGCAATGATTGTGGATGACTTCCTAAGGGAAATAGAACGCTACTTTGATGGTGTAAACATAACGAGCATGTTGATCCATTCTTTAGATAAACATAATAGAAACAAGAAGTTAGAACGTGTGTACCGGATTTAATCAGTGTACCGTATTCATGAAGATTAGGATCGTATTCATTGATCGGGTTCCCGTTTTTATGCATGGTTATGATGGGGTAACATGATCTTGAAGAATATACAGTTAAAGGGAGAGGGAGGTGAATAATTGCGGTGTTGTAATAGTGGTGGCCAACCTTGAACCTCTCTAATTAGCTCTATATATACACCTAAGAGGAACCCTATTCTCTAGTAGGGTAAATACGTCTATCAAATATTTACAATTTCATGAATACGAGCAATAAGGTTGATGATTAATTATAATATAAATGATAATAATGACCATATATATATATATATATATATATATATATATATATATATATATATATATATATATATATATATAATGAGTGTTAGATAAGTTCAGTCAGAAGTTTATACTCATTTTAGCTTAGAATCATACAAGAGAAATACAGTAATTAAATCGATATTCAACTCAAGACACTTAGTACTCCCACTAACCTTTTAGATCTTTAGGAATGCTATAAGTTAAGTTATAATGGTGTACGTGATGTGGGAACCTATCAATTATGTTAGACTTTATTTTTTTAACGTTCAAATATTATAAGAAACTTAGGGACATATTAGAAGGAATCATAGTTTATGTGAAATGATTTATTTAGGAGCTTGATCCATATGAGAGAGGTTAGATACAAGTAGAAATTTTTTGAAATGATAAATGAATTTTGTCTGAATATATAATTCTTGGTGGAACCTGGTTTGTTCCCGTAGCCAATGAAATATTAGGGTATTTAACATGTGCTTGTAAGTCACTAAGAATGATATTTGATAAAAAAAAATCCATCCTTCATTAACCTGGTCATGATTTCTTAAGGATTTTGGTCTCAATTGATGAAATTCATATGTCTCATTTATCATTTGTTAAATTTTTATTTGCATGAAAACAAAAGTTGTGAAAAGTGTAGGGTCATCTAGTTTCATCCTATAAAGTTTCTATCGAGAAAGTGATAACAAATAATATAAGAGTTTTAAGGTAAGACTGGCTTTGTTTTGGCTATGTAAACCTAACAACTATTATAATGTTGCTTTTTGTACTAAATTCCAAGTAATCTCCATAATTTGTAAGGTATCATAACGCCCAAATATCAAACAATTTGTTATGGATCTTGTAGCTTGAACGAATAAATTTACCACTAACTCTCATGTTAAGTATTTGTTATTCTCAGGTAAGGTAACATATAGAACTAGACTCGACCTATCATGTGTTAATTGAAATATCATCATTAGCAGACTTAAGTATCATTAATATGTGACAACTTACATTTGCCAGTTGTTCCTTTGAATTATAACTTGTCTCGATGCTCATGCATAGTCTAATGGTTTTATTTAAAGTGACTTTCCTTTGAAGAAACTTAGTGTTGGAATTAGTATTTGTATTCTATCTCTGGAGCTTAGAAGTATCCTATTTTTAGGTTTACTGGAGGTAAGGTGAATAACATTTAATTTCCCGGTTTTAGGAGTTCTCATCATGTAGTTATGTTGTCAATCAACTCACTCATTTTTCTTTTGTACTTCTAAGTGTTTTAGTTGATTCTTAAGGTAACTTAGCGTACTGGTCGAAATTGATCGGGTCCAGAGGATTGATTCCAACGAAATGTACGCGCCTGCAGCATGTCTGAAGCCTTTTGAAGATTCATGGTTTATTCTCCCACAATACGTTTAAGACCTATAGGATGAACGTGTAGTGTATATTTCCATAACGTTTGATTGAAGAAAATGTGTTTATTGAATAAACCAACCGGATGTGCGGAAGCCTTGGCGTGGATTCAACAACCGCACACTACTTCTTAGGGAGAAAGACAAGGACCTTTGCTAGTGAAAAAGTATGTGGAAGCAATCATGCATGGATCGACCAATGATGATGTGTACAAGCTTTCCCACATGCTCACTTGCTTCTTACCAGCCGGACCTACAGGTGTCTCATCTTGTTGTTGTGAAGAGATTTTTCAGTTATTTAAAGGGTTTTCAAGACACCGGTCATTTGTACCCTAATGATAATAACTTCGACTTGAATACTAATAGTGATTCCGTCTATGGTGGCTACAATTCAGTTTAGGAAATAACTCCTAGCAATGCAAGACACAGTTGCAGCACTACGGTTTGAATTCCTAATTCTTCATTTTTTGTCGATTTTTAAGTTGCTATACGAATTACTAAAATTCTCGTACAGCACTCCTAGATCAAACACATTGCTCTCGAACATCACCTCACACGTGATTGTTTCAATACAAAACTCGTCAATGTTGTTTTGGTCCACACCGATTACCAACGTGCCAACACATTTCCCAACATTTTGATAGTTCATTTTTTATTAGATTAATTTTGGAAAATGGCATCGCGGTAAAACATGAGTTACTCAACATCAGGAAATCGTTTTGGTAAATATTTTCCTTGAGAAAATACAAAAAGATGTTTTAAAATTTAAAATTTACTTTTTGAATTTTAAGGGAGTAAATTCAAATCAGAAAAATACAAAAGCATTGAAAAACATCTAAAAGGACAAAAACAAGAGAAGAACAAAAATGAGTTTCCAAGCGAGAAAAAGAGAAAATGATTCTAAATTAGTAATCTGTCGAAACCTCTTTGAACTTAAAATGATAAACGATACGTAGCTCTACTAATGATGTATCGGTAGGCTCACAATCATGTTAAAGTGTGCGGGGCGATATAAAATAACGGACTGAAGACCATACGGGAACCGCTCATGGGCATATGGTCTTGGTACCGAAATTTCGTTTGATAGATTTTTGAGGTTCTGAGATACGTGGTGTTTATGTTGATTATCATCTGGATATCATGGCTGTTTCTTTTATCGAAAACAATGGGGACGCAAGTCTAGAACTTCTATGATGCCATACATACGTGTAAATACCGCATACGACCATTAATAAGTGATAATGTTATCACATTCACCCTTGAATAAGTGATTTTAAATCACACCTATCATCCGAGAGTCAAGTTCATCTCTTTGTCGGTATGTTTGTACTAACTTGTTCACGGACTTGCTTTTGTGCCCTACACCCATTCGAAAACCAAGTTCTTCGTTAATAAGTGATTTCATCACATAGGGCTTGTTTTCAATCAAAATAAGTGAGTATCTCACATCTTATATATCAAAACAGATGATAAACAGTATACTCTTCAGTAAGATGCACTCTCATGCATACCTTGATACCAGAACGTGTCGTGAGTGGATGAACACCGGTCGGTAACTATAAATCATATCTAAACGTATCCCCAAGCTATGATTACATTTGATTGTGGAGTTTAAGTAGACAACAATACCGATAATTATTATAGGATGCTTATCTAAATGCTAACTAATTGAACAAGTGTGTTTTGGCATGACCGTACACTGATATGATTCTCTTACCCTCGAAATTCGTAAAAAGAATGTCTGCGAATATTTATGTACTATTTTATGTTTTCCGTTTTTACACGTCTATATATATTTAATTATTCATTGCTTTCAGTTTTACATTAAAAATCGAAAGTGAAAAATTCCAAAAAGATTTTAGGTGTGTTTTAATATAAACTTTTAAAAACCAAAAAGATTTTACTTTTATTTTATTTTTGATTGACCGATGTTGGAATTTGAATCTATTCAACCTAAAACTTGATTGAAAGCGTTAAAAAATGCATCTTGATAATGGTCGTAGTTGACAAGTTTTGAAAGTTAAAGATCTAAAATTGAACAATTTTGAAACTTTCAAAGTGTTGTCGGTTGGTAGTTGAATGACAGTTGGTCTCATGTATGTCGTCTGTTAATATTGTTTAAAATCAATCCTTAGTGAGATTTTCAACTGAAAATTCTCAACGATTGGTTAAAACCATAGCGGTGTGCAGATGTGGCATTCAAGAAAACTAAAGGCAAAGAGAACATGTCAAATGGCAAGCTGTGGTGTGACGACACAACATGAATGGAGTCAGCGGATCAACAGGATCAAGTTGCAGATGACCACTCATCAACACCACCAGGATCTGAAGCTTTGAAGATTTTGAAGATCAAGGATTCACCAGCTATATTCAAGGTGGAGTTTGTTTATGCACCTCCTGATTGTGACAAGTGAAGACGTTCGAAGATCCGACAGCGTGAAGAACAAATCATCACGAGCAACATCCAAGGGGAGTTTGTAGATACACTTTCGTGTGGATGTAGCTAGGTTCGGTTCGAGACTAGCGTCAACGACGTTCCTCCGTTGTGTGAATCGGTGAACGAGATAAAAATGACGAAGACACGAGAACGACATCGTTGCATGGTTTGATTTTAATGACATCATAATGACATGGTTATGACATCACCATGATATCATAATAATGTCATGGTGACATCATCAAAGATGAAATTGAAAATATTAACATGTATTTTGTCGATGTACATTATACCTGAAGTATCCATCAAGTCTATTGATCATATTGAAGGCATATATCAATCCAATTAACATCAAGAAGGTCTATCGATAAAGAACAACCTATATCGATCAACATGTATCGATCAATATGAAGCTATCGATCCATATGCATACCTATCGATAGGTTTTTAGTATAAATAGTTTGTTCCGTCATTTATAACCTAGAGCTTGCATGAGCTAGTGAGAAAGAGTGTAGAAAGAGAGAGAGATGTCGGAGTGCTTTGTATTTGTCGAATATTGTAGAAAAACTCTGTGAAAATGAATACATGGAATAGTTAAACGGTGAATCTTATAGTGTATTAAATTATGTCGCTCGGATTGTGTCGTAGCTTGGATTCTGCACTCGCTACGGCATCCGAAATAAGAAATCACATTCGTTTGATTCACACGACTGAGGAACGTCGTTGACGTCGGTCTCGAACCGAACCAGGCTACATCCACATAAAAGTGTATCGACAGTAAGACTCTTAATGTCGCCAAATTTAGTATCGGCAATGTCAACAGAGTTATCCAACGGTAAGTATCGCTAATCTAAGGATTAGCAAACATGAGCGTCGGCTGCTGACTCGAACGTCAGTCAGACAGAGTGTCACCAGCACAACGTCAGCGGGCAGAGTCCCGCCTAAGGGTCCGCTGTGCCATGCGGCATGAGTTTTGACTCCACAATCCGTATGGCGCTAGGATTGTCGCCTGATGGCGTTGTGCCTACATATAATAATGTTGCTAACTTTAGTACAGCCATCTAAGTGTCACTTGATGTTGTAGATTTTGCATTTAGTGTCACTAGCATCAGTGTCACCAACATGCCTAAATTTGCATTTAGGACTTTAGGAGAGTTTCACAGATGCACATATTTCACACAAAAAAAGTATCCAAAAAATGAAGTGACTGCATGGGCAATTATTTTCAAACCTTTGAGGTTTCAAGAAAAAGTAAACCCAAAATATCTTAAAACAAGTTATAATCCAAATCAAACACCAAATTATATGTTTTTCATGATATTTAGGATGAATATCATCAAGAACAAATTATGAACATTCAAACTTGTTCTTTGACTAATTTTAATCAAAAAACCAAAAAATTAATAGTTTTTTATAAGATTTAAACAAGTTTTAATCAAATTTAACAATCCATAAACATAACTATGAACATTAGATCCGAAATTTCATAAAAGTTCTTAAAAATCCGATTTCTACGTGGATTTTCATCAAATCTTTTTGTTTCTTAACAAAAACGAATTGATTAACCAACATATGCACTAATAATATGTTGGTCAATTTTTTTAGATAAATACAAGTTAGAACATGTGTACCACATTTAGCCAGTGTACTGTATTGATGGAGATTAGGATGTTATTCATTGACCAGGTTCCCATTTTGAAGATCATGATATCTAGAGAGAGAGGGAGATGAATAATGGCGGTGACCAACCTTTAACCTCTTTAATAAGCTTTATATATACACCTAAAGGGAAACTATATTCTCTAGTAAGAGTAAATACGTCCATTAAAGAATCAACACCCTTTCCCATTGCCACCACAAACACCACCTCTAAAACCTTGTAATTTCTCCCCACATGATCACCACCACACCATCGCACCACCACCATCGCACCACCACCATCACCGTCGGCATCACAATCACACCACCATCATAAATTACGGTTTGATAAAAAATACAAATAAATCAATTCCAAACAAAAAGTAAAGTAAACCAAAATGGAAACAAAAACAGAAAATTAGGCTCAGAAGTGTCAATCGTGGTTGTAGGCCACAGGCATCGAACCTCAAAACATTTCACACAAACCATTGGTTGCAGACGGTGTGAAGTTGTTAGTGATTCACCGACACCGGCGCCAACAACTCAACACCGTGAAAACAAAAGCATGAAACAAACAACAACACACTTTAAGTCTGCAGCCGCCATAGACGGCCGGAGCCGCCGGCAACCGCGTCGCAACACCAATCTCTTTCACTTCTTCTTCTCTCTAGAATCAACCTACCCCTCTCTTTGTCAATCGTAGATCCATAATACACTTTTAAGTTGCAAATTAGAGTATATAAAAATGGTTTTTAATTTTTTTGATAACTGAGGGTATTTTTGTCATTTGCTTTAGTTTTAATATAAAAACTTAACCTAAGTGTTATCATTTAGAATCAATAAAGATTATAGGTGTAATTTTAAAAAACTTGAAACTCAACATGCTAAACTATAAAGACAATCAAATATTAATGTAGGTAACTTTTACTTTTTGATTATCTCTACTTGGCCTGCCAATATAATTTCATCTTTATTTACAAATATATGTTCTGATACTATTTAAGCTTCGATAATATAAAAATTATCTGTAGTGGTCTAATCTCAACCGACTATTATTTGTTATTACACCAATTTATTTAGTACTAAACATTTGCGAACTAAGCACAAAAGAACCAAAATATTACATACGAAATAGATATACCCATATGCTACACATCTTATTTATTAGATCGTTGGTACATTATCCACTTCTTAGTCATAAAATATACTACAATTAGATCACGACTAATGAACTAGCCTTTAGCTCAATCATGTAATGAAAGGTGTTCGAACCACCACCCCGTCAGTGTTCACGAACACCCATATACGGTCGCACTGAAAATCCCTAGTGGTGGGAGTTCCCTCCAGTAGCACGATAGCATTAACCAGTGGATTCTCTTTCTCAACTATAGCCGCTGACACTACTCCTGGTTTCCCTACAAGCTCCGGCCATGAGTTCTTTCCTATTCAAATGTTAATATGTTATGTTAATTCCCTCTTCTAACACGTTCGAATCGCACGGAAATACTCAAAAGAAATGAGAAGATATATAGCCATTGTATTACCTGGACAGGGTGATGGTGGAGTCACCTCATCTGCAGAAATTGGTTGTGAATCGTCGATGGGTGTGGGTGCTTCTGGAGTTAAGTCATCTTCACAAGTTGGTGGTGAATCCTCGATGGGTTTGACAAGAGACTTACCTTCAATGGAACATCTACCTTTCCCGGTCTTGCTCATCGATGGCAATCCTAATCAAGATTAACAACTTTTGTTAACATGTATATAAGCTAAGTACCATATAAATAATGACTTGGAGCATTCACATCCCTAACATCAAATTATGTGAGTGTGATCTTTATATTATAAAAAGTGATCTTTATATTATAAACAGTGCTTGTAAGTGGATGAGAGACAAAATATTATTTTTCATCTGTATATTTGAGAGACACTGTTTACTTCATATATTTTTAATATATTTTGAAATTTGAAATTGGCTGTGATCGAATAAGAGAGAAAAAGTAATGATAAAGGTATAAAAAAGTATTATTTAGTTAAAAATATAGTGTTTTTGAGTGTAATTATAGGATAAAAATGGTGGAAGAGATGTTGATGCTCTTATTATTGATCGGATTTGATTATTGACATGTACGGAGAAATGGAGAACTGATGGTGGTGATCGTACGCTTTTGGAGCAGAGAGAAGGATAGTGAAGAGGTAGAAATGGGGGCGGAGATGGATGCCATTTTCTTCTTTACAAAGATTCAAATATGGAAGTTGAACTACGAAGTTAAGGGCTTGGTTTGTGTTTATATATAAGGTTGAATGATTTTGATTGGTTTGTTAAAATTATATACAACGTACCCACATAAAATTGTATTGCATGCATGGACGGCTCCTTATCTTTAACCCACCAATCGTTTCACTCAACGTCGCATGCCATGGCGGATATTTGCGTGCAGATATCTGAAATATGTATGATATTTTTGTAATATGTGTTTTTGATAGTAATATATTTTTCTTTTAGTGTTAGGAGGCAAACACCAAAGTTAAAAGCAGCTTTACATGCTAGCCAAGATAACCTCTTTATGGGTGTAAAAGTTAATACGCATATATCATGTACAATTCGTCGATAGTGGTTTTCTATATTTTAATGATTTATGCAATCAAAATCTTTCGTTGAATAAATATAATAATACACAAAAAAAATTAGAGCAGTATAAATAAAATGTAGATCAAAGTGAGGATCTCGTAGTTTCTTAGCCACCACATATTTAGTACACATGTTTAATATTTGTACGAGGACCATCATGGTTCACAATCATACATATGTCTGATGTTTGTGAGGACCATAATGATTCGCTGTCTTATATTGGGTTACCCTCAAAACCATATAACTTGACTCTAGTAATGCAGCACTAAAATTTGAAAGAATGGCTCAATTACATAAGACATGTATTTAGTTGAAAGACATGGGGTACATGCACCGATCATTGGTCTTTGTCCAGATCGTGGAATGTTCTCCTTCAGTTTTATGTGCTTTGCGTCTAAGGTTTGATTGAAAACTAGTATCGAGTTGGGTGTCTCACTGGAAGTAGCATCTCTATTCCAACAGGGTAGAGGTAAGGTTCTTTACATCATATTCTCCTCAGACCCAACATTAACTTTGTTATTGGTGGGAGTTACTGAGTGTGATGATTATGTATCTAACTGGAAAAAAATTAGCATTTTTATCGCTTCCATCGTGCATGAAGATACGTCGTTTATTTATTTATACAACTTTGACATAACGACCGATACGACCTACCTACTAGCGCCAAGGTCAATAACTGGGTTTAGCTCAACTGGAGGTTGAAGCACCATCTAATTCGAGTCTATCCAGCACCCATACATGGTATCATCCCAACCCTCATAAGTTTCATACAATAACACAGTATCATTGACCAAATGGATTCTCTCATTCTCTTCCTTAATCTTATATGTGGTTTGTACTTCCTCACCCCTACTAACTTAGACCGTAAAACGTCTTTTCTTGTAAATGTAATCAGTGGCTTAACCAGAATTTTTTGGTTGGGGGGTCGAAATAGAACTGTTTACAGAATTTCTAGTAGGCATATTTTAAAAATCTACGTTATTCAAATAAAAAAATAAAAGCGTTTTACGTTCTAAAGTACATCAATCACTTGTTTTTACCAATTGATCTATCAACAGGTAATTGTAATCTTCGAGGCCCCATAGCTTGAAATCGTTGTAAAATTGATTCATTTTCGACACTTTCAAATATATCTTTCTCAACATAACAAACCAATGAATCTGTAAGAAAATCATCATCCATCTTGTTGCGTAAATTTTCTTGATATACTTCATTGCGGAGAAAGATCTTTCAACGGTAGCTGTTGCAACAGGTAAGACCAAAGCCAACTCAATTAGTCGATATACCAATTCATATGTAGTGTGATACTTCATCTCAACCATCTTCTTTGCAAGTTCTCCAATATCGCGCAGATTAGAAAAATCTTCATTACTTTTCATATTTGAAATGTATGGATCAAGTTGTATCTTTAGTTGTCCTTCTGAGCCACAAAAATCTTCCGAATATAATCTCGCGAGTCGTAATAACCTCTCACGATCGAAACTTTGAAATGAATCTCTAGGATCAAGGCAAGCTATACACATAAGCAACTCTGAGTTTTACTTAGTAATTCGTTCATTCATCTCATTAAAAAGAAGATCAACAACCTAAATGATGTGAAGAAAATGTAAATATTTAATATAAAAACAAGTAAAATATTTTAGCGAAAATTAATAAAAATAATATACCTGGAAGAAAATATCAGAACGAAAACGGTGGAGATATGTTTGTGGCTCGTCATCAATTATTCGACTAACTCGGCCGGGAATGACATCTTCCATGTTAGGCATATGAATTTCATTTTGAGAACAAAATGAACTAACTTCTTCCATAAGTTCCTCCCAACCATGATCCCTATATTTCTTTATATCATTTTTAACATCTTCAATCAATTGAACAACATTGCCAATATTTTGATTCTTTAACTGTAGGGCTTGTGACATATCATTTGTCATTCTTAATAAGTTCAACATTAAATGACCAACAAATACAAATTCAAAGCTTTTCATTTTTTCAGCCAAACTAAGTGCATTACCTCTAGTTTTTCCATCAGGGCCATCTCTAGACAAAGTAATAAGCACTTCTCTCACCGGTTTCGACATGTCTAAAAGTTGATGTATTATCTTAAGATGAGAACCCCAACGCGTGTCGCCAGCTCGAGCTAAGCTCATTTCTTGGTTTTTACCTTTTCCTGTACAAATTTCACCCATTTCTATACGTTTCACGAAATCATCTTACTGTTTTTTACGGATAGCATCTTTCCTTTTACATGAAGCTCCAACAATATTAACAATCCTTGCAACATAAGCAAAAAATTACTCACATATGCATATTCAGATGACGTAGCTACAACGACTAATTGCAATTGGTGAGCAAAACACTGAATATAAAATGCATACTTATTTTCATGTAAGATTTTTTGTTTTAATCCATTTAGCTCACCACGCATATTGGAAGCTCCGTCATAACCTTGACTTCTAATTCTAGACATTGTTAGACAATGTTTTGCAAAGAAATTTTCAATAGCACTTTTTAAAGATGATGCACAAGTGTCAGTAACATGCACTACCCCTATAAACCATTCGATAACTTCCCCACCATCATCAACGTATCTCAAAACCACTGCCATTTGCTCTTTTATAGAACAATCACGAGACTCGTCAATCAAAAAGAAAAGAACCTACCTTTAATCTCATTCACGATAATGTTTCTTACTTCCATAGCACAAGCATTAACAATTTCCTTTTGGATTTTAGGCGAAGTCAACTTATTATTTCCAAGAGCATTCGAGTTAAACACCTTATTTACTTCAACATTATGCTTAGAATAACACTTGACAAGTTCAAGAAAATTACCTCGACTATTAGAACTTGTAGCCTCTTCATGCCCGCGAAAAGCCAAACCTTGTTGTAAAAAGAATCGAATCACATCAACAATAGCGGTTAATCGAATATGATAATCAATCTCATCTTGCTTATAGCATCTTGGCATCATATAGCTTACATTATGTCTTTGATCTTTGAATGACTCGAATTGAACTCTTGCATGATTATGTCTACTATTCTGGCCCCCTTCATGATCACAAAAATTTTCACATGCCTTTTTACAATTATTAAAACCATGATTAATGTAAACATCATCCCCAAATTTATTACCGGTAGGGAAAAGATTACACCATAAACAAAATGCGGTATCTTTAGATACACTATACTCTAACCAACAAAATTTGTCAAACCATGTTTCTTGAAATTTTCTCGTAAATCCACAAACTTTCGTTTTAGGGAAAACATGACCTTTTGGTTGACAAGCACTTTTCGCTATGTACCGTCTTCTTACTTCTTCTCATATATTGGTTGGATAATCATTAATTGGTTTACGTAATGTCGGGTCACCAACAATTTCATCTTCTGGTAATTCAAATTCCTCTCGACTTCTTTTGTTGTTATGCTCATTAGAGTTTAACGGATTTGATTTGTTATTATGCTCATTAGAGTTTAACGGATTTGATGAAGTTTGGATACTTGGTTTGGTTCTTTGTTGAAATACCTTTGTATAGTTGCATTCCTATGATAAGAATAATAATAAATTAGTACAGAAAAGTTTATATAAAAACAAAATATAAAATTGGCAATTTAACTTACAATAACAATATAATTTAGATTTGTTAAAAATATAATATAGACTTGTTGAAAGATAGTGTAACACTTCAGTTCATTCGATCGATTACTATTGAATGGAATAATAAAAATTATGAAAATTCAATTCATACAATTCATTCGATAACTATTAAATAGAATACTAATAATAATAATGATGACAATTCAATTCATAAATATTTCGATTGATACAAAATAAAATCATAATTAATACTAAAAAATAGAAGAAAACTTACTTCATGATAAAAACAATGCAGATTGATGGTCTTATGAGGCTATGACTTATCCACTCCAAGTCTTGAAAAATCAAAAGACAACTTTTCGAAGAAGAAATAAAGTGACATACGGCAAAAGTAATTTTTTCTTGAGAAGACAAAACAATTAAAGAATTAGGCTTTTAGTTTTGGGCCAAATTAGTTTTATCACCTCTTATTTCCCCTAAAGCCCATTATGAATTTTAAAATATATCAAATGTACAACGTATTTCACTCTTTTAAAAAACGCTTGTGCATTATCTTCTTCATTTTGCTTGCCAAATGATCACTTTTCATCAGACCACCGTGCACCGCTGTCGGACCGTCGCTTGCCAGCCGGAAAATCTTTAAAGATCTATGTTTTTCTTCTAATATCAAACCTTTACGCAAGACAATCAAGAGGGTCAACTATATAAATTTTTTTCGCTAAGTAGTCCGGTAAACTGAAAATTTTGCTCGCTGGACGGTCAGCTGACCCCCCGACCCTCTGATGGTTCCGCCCCTGCCTAAGATGGAACCCCATAACGAGTGACTACGCATGGACTTAAAAAGACCAAAAGATGGATGAGCATTCATTTGTTTGTGGGCCCTATAATTTTTTATATAGGCATGATGTTATTTTTAAATAATAAAGGGTATTTTGGTATTTTCTTCGTATTTCACATAAAAACTTAACTTTCATCTACCCTAACAACCACTAGTTTTATGATTTAGGATAAATAGTTTTATGATTTAGGATAAATAACGTTCATCTGTGAATACAAATTTTATTCATTAGATCATAGGTACATTATCCAGTTGTTACCGGAGAAACCTTAAACAACGACTAATCAAAAACCCTTAGGCCTTAGCTCAATCATGTAATGACAGGTGTTCGAACACCACCCCGTCTGTGTTCACGAACACCCTTACACGGTCGCACCGAAAATCCATAGTGATAGGACTTCCATCCAATAGCACGATAGCATTAACTAGTGGATTCTCTTTCTCAACTATAGCCGCTGCCACTACTCCTGGTTTCCCTACAAGCTCCGGCCATGAGTTCTTTCTTATTCAAATGTTAATATGTTATGTTAATTCCCTCTTCTAACACGTTCGAATCGTATGGAAATACTCAAAAAAAATGAGAAGATATATAGCCATTGTATTACCTGGACAGGGTGATGGTGGAGTCACCTCATCTTCAGAAGTTGGCTGTGAATCGTCGATAGGTGTGGGTGCTTGTGGAGTTAAGTCATCTTCACAAGTTGGTGGTGAATCCTCGATGGGTTTGACAAGAGGCTTACCTTCAATGGAACATCTAACTTTCCCCGCCTTGCTTATCGATGGCAATCCTGATCAAGATTAACAACTTTCGTTAACATATATATAAACCAGTACTGTATAGATAATGACTTATTATGGATCTTTTTTATATAGATCGGCAAATTTGGATCACTAATATATGGAGTACTGGAGTATAATTGTGTCACCAGTGAGACCACCCGATCATATCCATCTTCATTAGGCTATAATGCCTATACATTATTTCAGAAAAAACCCCAGTTTTGGAAAACACCCATTGTGGGAATCCAACATGGGACCTAATGGTTTCTAAGCATTATCCCACCCTTATGTTGCCGGTAGACTATAATGCCATGGACTGTTATCGATGTTGATATGATTATCTAACATGTACGTAGAAATGGAGAACCGATGGTGGTGATCGTAGGCTTTTGGAGCAGAGAGAAGGATGGTGAGGAGGTAGAAATGGAAGCGGAGATGGATGTCATTTCTTCTTTACTTGAGTTATAGGTTTTAAAGATTCAAATATGGAGTTTAAACTACAAAGTTAAGGGGTTCAGTTTTTGTTTATATATACAAGGTTAAATACAACGTAGCCACATGAAATTGTATTGCATGCTTGGATGGCACCTTATCTTTAACCCACCAATCGTTTCACTCCACGTCACATGCCATCCCAGATATTTTCATGCACATATCTGAAATATTCAAATACGTATGATATTTAGTTATTTTTATTTTTTTTTCTAGTTAAACTGCAATCATAATAAAACAGATACGATTATAGACTAATGGCAGGTAAACGGGTAACAAGTTGCGCCGCTACCTTTTTCTGAATATTAGTTATTTAAATATTTGTTTTTGATAGTAATAAATTTCTTTTAGTGTTAGTAATTAAGGCCAAAACAAAAGTTAAAAATACAGCTTTATATTTTAGCACCAACCAGACAAGGTGCCTTATAAAGGACCAAAGAAGGAGCTAGCAGCAGCCAATACTTGTCTTCAATTGATGTGCTATTGCAGACTAAAAACTCCATCAAGCCCAATAACATCTGGCCCAAAAGAGAAGCCAAGCACTCACAAAATCCCATTGCTATAAAAAGAAAAATATAAAGTTAGACAAAATAATACGTATTCTTGGATTACAAAATTGAAAAGAGATCATTTTAGCAAGTTTCCAAAAAAAAAAGGTTCAAATCATGTGAAATAACAGTAAGAAATTAAGATGGAGTTTGGCTTGTGAAAGATGATGAAATTAAGAATAGTTTTGTTAAAATAAGAATATAATTAAAATCAGTGATTATTATTTTAAAATTAAGAGTGAAGGAAGTGGATAGTATAGATAACATACTATACATCAGAGGTTGTAATTTTGACTTTGAGCTTCTAAGTCTGCCTTTTGGGTTGGCATTGAAAAAGATCAAAATCGCCACACATGTTACACCTTAATCTGAAAAGCAAATCAAACCATCATTTCTGAAACGTTAGAATAGACAAGTTGAACTTTAAAATTAACAGGACGGGCATGCATATTCGGTCGTTGGGGGCCCACATGA
Organism: Scalesia atractyloides; assembly: GCA_947069175.1. Lineage (NCBI taxonomy): Eukaryota > Viridiplantae > Streptophyta > Magnoliopsida > Asterales > Asteraceae > Scalesia > Scalesia atractyloides. The sequence continues at coordinate 4,377,159 of CAMTDV010000002.1, read as the reverse complement.
TAGTCAGTCAATCTAAGACACGTGTAACGTGGGGGCTAAATTGCCGCCAACTAGGATTTAGCCCCCATTTTCTTTCATGATTTAGCCTGGGCTTTTAAGTTTTTTCATATACCGGTTGTTAGCTTCTGCTCTACACATGTCTTTTTATAGGTTTTTGACGGAAACATTGTACTTCACCATGAGTTTTTTGGTAGGCTAAACCCTAGCCGTCTTAGCCTATTGCCACGGCTCCTGTTTAGCGTCATTCGATTGAATCTTTTTGTCTTTTTATATTTATTTCAAAGGCTAAATATGCATGTCTATTTTATTAACATTAATGATGAACTTGTCTATCTTATATATATATATATATATATATATATATATATATATATATATATATTTATAGGATTAGGATTATTTGTGAACAACTTTTTGAGAGTGAACTAAGTGAACTAATCTTAACCCTTGATTATTTTTTTAGTTATAAAGGATATGATTGTAATTATACATTAAATTATTATTAATTACTATTTTATTTATTCCATAGTAGTTATATTTTCCTATTTTTTATTATTCAAAATATCTTTTAATCTAAACAAGATCTATATCATAATCACCGGTCAAAACACCAGATTTTTTTTTCAATCGAGCATTTCTTCATCATCCTGTATTTTTTAAGTGGCTGCAGTTTCGTAGTATATGCATTATTTAATACACATGTGTATACTGTTAAGATGATGCATGATGTTATATAAATGGATGCAGCGTTGCTGTAAACTTCTAGTTGATACCACACAGTACACATGTGTATAATTATAAGTTTCTGCATTATTACATGCAAGTATTCAACTTCGATGCAAACCTCCGGTTGATATCATACAGTACACATGTGTAACATGGTAAAGTTATTGCATTATTATAAATCCAGGTTGCAGCTTTACTATAGAATTCCAGTTTATAATATACAGTACACATGTGTATTAAATAATGTACGCGAATTTGGAGGATCAAGTAACTGGCGAAATATATGGCAACTTTTCATGTTTCCAGTTTTAAAAAACTGACCCATTATATAATTACAGAATTACCCTTTTTAATTAAATTTAAAGGAAAAAACAAATCTCAATAATTACAATCATGCCACTAGTCAAAACTTTATTCAATTGTCTAGATCAGTTCACATGGTTCACTCTTACAATGTTGTTCACTCTAGATCCTTACCATATATATATATATATATATATATATAAAATTTTCCGTTTGGATTTCAAACCTTAATGACACACAAATAAAGTCACAAACTAGAGAAATATTTTACTACTGCAAGACGCCAATTTAATTCATTCTCAAAACATACATATATAATCGACTCATGCATACGTTAAAACAAAGAACCCTACGAACTAATACCACCACATCTAACAATAAAGTAAACACAACAAACTACTTGACCCAACAATCAAACACTAACCCATGTTCTATTAATGATCTGTTAATACCGTAATCTTCTGCAACAAGTTTCAAACTAATTTTGACCTGAAACTCTTGAACCGTGAACACAACGACTAGTCCTACATAATTTAGGACTCCTCCATAAACATTTTATGATTGAAATAACTCTATTAATCCTAAAAATATAAACACAGACTTACTAATGACGCAAGAGCATAACAAATAACATGTTTAAACTTGTGAAAATTAATTCTCAATTTACAGCCTTTGAGATGTTGGCCAGATGACTTGTGTCTTTCAAGATCAATTGGATAAGTAGGGTGCAAATGTGCATTTAGTGGTGGTGCAGATCAATTTGCCTGTGACTAGTAACTGATGCAGCACAGAAGTAATTCTCATCTAACCAAAAAGGTACAGAACACACCCAAAGACGACTCTAAACTGAAGTTCAAGAAACCCACAAAGCTACTTCTTTAGCTGCTAACTCTTACAAAGAGGTCTGGCCTTTCATTTCGGTTTGTTTTCTTACAGTTGTTGATTTTTAATAAAGCGTTACAAGTGTCGCTGGATTTTAAACGAAAAAAAATGTGTTTTCTATTTGTATGGTAGTATTGCAATTTATGGCTTATGTGGTGAGAGCAGAAGGATCTCAACTCAGTAAAGACCAAGTCATTCATTTTATTAGTAGCCAGGTTTGTCTAAACACCTTCTATTTTTTTTTATAAACAACAAAACCCAAAACGTAGCAACAGCCGACTCTCGCATGTGAGAAGCCAACACCAAACCTCAACTATACAAAAGAGAATTTACACCATTTTAACCAATCTATAAGTATGAACCTGGACCTATGAGCATACCATAAAAAAACTAGCGCTTTAATACCTCCTATTATCTCTTCTATTTTTCAATCTTTACCATTATAAACCTTATCATTATGGCCTTCCATATCCTCCAGCAAGTGATAATCACTATCCCTTGCATCACTTCCTCCTCCCGAGCTCCCAACCTACTGTGAAGGTGCCATTCAGCCACATCCCTAACTGAAAAGAAAAGAGGAAAAGGTGCTGAACACCAATTTTGGATGTTTTGCCAGACCATTGCAACCACTGCACAAGATGAAAACAAATGATCTGTCGTTTCCATACAGAACTCGCATAAGGGACATAACGTAGACTCCACTTGAATATTCTTGTTGTTGAGAGCGGCTCATGTGCGCAAAATACAACATATAAATTACGTCAAACAAGGCATAAAATCAACCCTTTTTCAATACTAATGGTGTAAAAAAATATGTTTCTTTGTTTACTTTTAAATTACAATATCAAAAGAGCTTAAACGAATAAAATCAACAAATTAACAGCAGAAACCAATACAAATACAAAGAATAAGGATTGACACAACTAGCCAAACCCCCATCCACATCCAAAACACCAAAAATAAGGAAGACAAAAGCTCAGGCACGGGGCTGTGCCCACCAGGCAGGGGGCTGCGCCTAGTCAAGATTCTCTGTAGGAAAGGACATAAAGCAAAAGACAAGCAACACGGTGTCGTGCCAGCTCAACATAGGCTGTGTCAACTCTACGTTTCGGAGAATCTAAGATAGTACAGCAAGTACACTGACCACAGGGCCGTGCTTTGTCACCACGGGGCTTGTTAGTACAAGACCTGACATCTGCAATTAATGAAGGGAGAGAAAATGAAGCCCACTGGGCCGTGCCAGGTAGGCACGGGGCCGTGATCGCCTTCTGTTTTCAGCTATAAATAGAGGTGCTTGGTTCATGTGAAAGGCATCCCTTGACAAACCACTTCTCTCACACTTGCCATCAGTCCACCACCACTACAACACCAACACCCACCACTACCATCCATCTTTAATCTTTTAAAGTGTGTAGTAGTCTCAGGATCCAATATAGATCTTAAGAGTTCTTGTCAAACAAAGGCCATGATTGGCTAAATCTCTTACATCATTTGGTGAAGACAAATCTTTTATGTATTATTTTTTATTTCCAGTATTTGCCAACTTTTTATTTGGGTATGTATTAATGACTTTAATAACTAGTTTTTTTATTGAAAATGAACTTTATTTAAACATTTCTTCATGTTTCGTTGATTCACTCATCCGTGTCTTTACGGTCTATGTAAAGCATGTTAACTACCTGCAAGGGGGTTAAAAGGGTGTTTGGGTAAAGTTCTTGTCTCGTTCAGTGTATAGATCATGCGAGGACTTGGTTCAAACTTATTAGGACTTCCTTTGAGGCAAATAGCATCAAATAGGGGAAGTAAGAATGGCTTGAACCCCTTATGAACAACCCACTATTAAAACTTTACCCCGCCTTGCGTTGTATCACTGTTGATGCAGACCAATATGGCCGAGGGTAATGTCGCCTTCACAAGAGGGGCCTACCACTTTTCGCATTAATAACTTATTTAATTATCTTTTAATTTTCCGACCTTGCGGGACTGTATCCCTGCTGACTCAGACTAGTAGGTTGAGGGTAACGTCGCCTTCACAAGAGGGGCCTACTACTATAGCTAAAATAATTCTCTTAAAAAGCCCAAAGTGCGGAAATCATCAAAGGATATATAAAAGAGGAGTCGGTACCAAGTGATTCTTTCTTGTCTATTCGTTTTTATTTTTTTCTTTATGTTCTTACATTTAGTTTTTATCTTTTAAAACTTTCAAAACTTTATTGAAAATTTTGTTAGATTAGACGTTAACGATAAGCCGGTATTAAAAGCTCTTATATCCTTGGACGACCTCGGTATCTTACCATCACTATACTACGTCTACAATGGGTGCACTTGCCCTAACGTGTGTGGAGTGGTAGTATTGTAACGTGTTTTATAAATTTAAAGCTTGATCCACGAGTAAAAAGTGCTTAAAATATAACAAAAATTATAACCACAATCGACCACGTCAACGACAAAAGTAGGAATCCTTTAGCCATCGCCGCACACCAAATAAAAACAATACATTATAAAGGAATCCATTTGCACCATTCATGCACAAACACATTACTGGTGTCGATATGAAGCCCCAATTGCGATTGAATCGACTTAACCAAAAAAATTCCAAAACTATATCCACACCATTTCCCATTTATCGATACCCTACATTCTACCGGCTGCAACAACTAAATGAAAACAGGATTCCCATTCCTCCAATTCTTGAACCGAACAAGGATATCTTCTCCAATCCTATTGCCACTCAATCCCCATATCAGTCCATCTAACCCTATCAAAAAACCGAACAACCTTTGTTTTTCTCCAAATTAAAAAGCTTTGTGTCCTAAGCATTAAGGGATTGTTCCCAGTCCAAACATCACCCCAAAACAGCAAATTCTTGCCATTTCCACGTCCATCGGGAGAGCAATCTTATCCCATGCCACCCAATGCATCTTGGACACTCCATTAGATCCTCCCCACAAGACCGTTTCATCTTGGCGTCAAGAATAGAAATAATCGCTACCGGGGATCCGTAGAGCCAAAAATAATAGTTCGGCAAACTTTCCATAACCGACCTAATAAGTGTAACTCTCCCCCCAATAGACAAAGTCTTTGCCTTCCAAATCGGGCATCAAAAATAACCACCACTTGACTCCAATTGTTAATATTGTTCATATTGGCCCCAACAGTTAGCCAAGTATGTAAAAGGCACACTACCGCTTCAACATCCTAAGTTAAAAGCAACATAGGCCAGCTCACTACTAATGACCCAAGATAGAAGCAATATAGACTAGCTCACTACTAATGACCCCCCCCCAAAAATACTCGATTTTTAAACGTAGCACATAAAAAACACTTAAGGATCCTCGCCATATTCAAAACTTTCACCAATGACATCTCCAAGGATGATCGTGTCATCCGCATATAGAAGATGCGAAATCATTGGGTCCCCATTCGGGATTTGAATGCTCTTGATAACCGCCTCCTTTCCAGCCTTGTTGATCATACACGCCAGAGCTTCCAACACCACAAGAAAAATGAACGGTGATAACGGATCCCCTTGCCTCGTCCCTTTCTTGCACTTGAATTTAAAAGTAGGCGACCGTTGACCAAAATCAACGATCTCGCCGAGTTGAGGATACCAAAAACCCAAACGCACCAAACCAAAGAGAACCCCATCTGAGAGAGGACCAAAATTACAAAATTTCAATTTACGTTGTTATATGCCTTTCCGAAATCTATTTTGAAAACTTTATCCTTTTTCTTTTTAAGCCAAGATAGAATTTCATTTACAATGAGAGGACCTTCCAATATGTATCTATCTTGGAGAAAAGCCGACTGGGTGTTGGAAATAACCAAGCCAATCACTTTCTTTAACCGGTCAGCTAAGATTGCAAAAATCAAGATTATGTTAATAACATAATTTTTTAATAAATAGATTTAGGAGATTATGTGCAAATTTTAGCTATTTTTTATCCGACCCGTTTAAGATGAATAAGCCAAATTGTTCCTATAGAATTTGATAAATTTGAAGCTATGATATTTAGACTGATGTAGTATATTATGATTTCTTCTTGTTTGAGTATATAACGTTCTGGCGTTCTGCTACCCGTAGCATCATTGCATCAAGACTGGACCATGGTTCTTGGGATTCTGGTCACTCATCAAAGAACAGGCGCATCAAGTGTTATTCATATTTCGGTTCAACCGGTGACGCATTTTTTCTGCCAAATATGAAATGTTTTGACCTGGCTTTGACCCTAACGTAGCATCAATCACAGGCTCAAATGCATTAACAGTGGTACTAAAGAAACTTTATTAGATTGTTTGTAATAATTTGATATATTTGATATTTTAACAACTTTGTAAAGATATATATGTTTTAGGTTTGATTGGGTATATATGAAATTTTTAAGCAGCACTAAAAAATAGTTTGTGTGCGGAGTAGGCAGCATGTTGATGGTGATCTGATAGTGCCCAAAAATGTAAAGTTTATTTGATAAATGATTTTAAAAAATGTGTAATACTAAACGTAATACATCCAAACATAACAATATTTTTTTGGTTGGAAACTTAGCTGGTGAGCATCTCATACATTCGAGAGCACATTGCTGATGCTGGCCCTTGGTTTATATGAATTACAACTCTTATCCTGTCTAAAATTCTAGAAATTATTTGATAGTTAGAATAGATTCGTTGACCCGGCTGACTAATCCGTTTAAAATTTAAAAGATTTCGATAAATCCTAAGCAACTTTTACTTATACTAGTAGGGAACCTGCGCGGTGCAGCGAAGTCAACAATATGGGCCGAGAACATAATTCAAATATGAAAACGTTAAAAAATCGTATATAAAGCATTAGCGATTCGCGGCTGCAACGCACGGGAAAACCTATTATATAGTATATTGCAACATTTTTTCTATTTAGCGGGAAACTCACGTGTTGCAGTTGAGTCGACAATTTACATCTAAATTTTTAACTTCTCCTAAATTACAAAAACATTTTATTTTAAGTTTGATTAATTTTGGTTCACTGATTAGTACTTTAGTCTAAATACACAAATACAATAGAATGTATTTTTAAATATATGTTTTTTATGAATGTGATGAGTTGATTATCCATAAGCTTATTTTTTATTATTTATAAATAATATAATATATAGTATAGATTTGTTAGACATAAATGTCATTGATCAAGCGAAGAAGGGTATGAATGAAGTAAAATGGCAAAAAAAAAATAGACATTTTAACTTTACCCTTCATATATCATCTTAAAATTTGATGTGAATTTATCATTTTATACATAGGAAATATTTTATATAATAATATAGATGATGCTTGGCCCTGTTACTATAAATTCATCATTTATTTACGTATAAAAAACACGAGTTCTAATGTTTTAAGCTAGGATCATAAATTTTACAAAGTTGGTGGATGTCAACAGGATTTAGACCAACTAAGTTACACTCTCATTTACTTTAATTGGTTATACACATCTATAAAACAAATTATAAAACAATTGAATAGCTACATAAGTGACAGATATGAAGCTCATACCGTCATACGCCACACATCTAATTTATTAAACCATGAAGAACATCATACATTTCTTAGACATGATTAACAACTATCGTCGATGCCACAACGAGCTTCCCTTCCACGGAACATTTCACTTTCCCTAACTTCTTCATCGATGGCAGTCCTGGTCATGATTAACAACTATCAGTAATTAACATATACGTAACAACATATATACATAATCGACTCGTTAACTTACATGATCATATGATTCTATGAAATATACAGAGAAATTATATTATTGTAGGAACTTGAAGATTCAAAAATGGTTCTCAGTTAAGGAGTTCGGTTGTGATGATATAGAAAGTTTAATGGTTTACTAAAATTATTCTAATCATAGTAATATATATATATATATATATATATATATATATATATATATATATATTATTCTAACATAGTATTGATAGTAATATCTTTCTTATATTGTTAATAATGCGGAAACAAAAGTTAGCTACACATTTTAGGCAATGTAACTTCTTTATGATAAAAATGAGTTAACAATATGTATACAATGTAAATCTCGTCATTAATAGTAATTTTCCATACTTTAATTGTTTTATGCAATCAAAATCTTAGTTTGAATAAAATACAGAAATATACAAAAAAAATTAGAGTAGATCTCTGTAGTTTTCAAACCATATGTTTAACGTTGTTATGAAAACTTTGCAGATCACTTTCGTATCGATTTATATCAATTGTCTGAATGTTTGTGAGGACCATCATGAGTCGCCACCATACACTTGTACCAACTCACAAACAAATAAACTACACGTTTTTGTTTCCGGCAAACATCCAAATTTGAACTTCTGAAGAAAAAAAACCGTTATTGGATCAACTTCTTATTATTTGTAAGCATAGTAAGATTAGATGAATAATGGTTTGCTGGTTTTTGTAGCCTATTTTAGTTGATTAATATACTTTACATGGGATTGGGGGCTTGGGGCACCTATATACTTGTTCTGAAATTTGAATTTGATAGTTCTTTTATAAATAAACATATATATATATATATATATATATATATTATTACATTTTGTTTTATTGGTTCGCTTTTGGTTGCTAAAGCAACCGCTAGTAACATAACGAACCAAACCGATAACTTATGAATTTTAAGGTTATAATAAGGTTAGGGGCCATTATTTCTACTCGCAAAGGGCTTCAAGAGGCCCATTTTTTTCTTGCACAGGGCCCATAAGGGCCCCTGAAGTTTCAAAGACAGCTCTGTCGTATCGTATAGCGTAGTATAGGTCATGTATAGATATGTGTGTAGTATTGTCTTGTATAGGCCTATAGGTGTAGTATCGTATGATATGGTTTAGTATAAGTCTTGTATAGGTCTATTGATGTAATATCGTATAAGTCCCATATTGCACTATAGGTGTAATTTAGGTCCGGTATAGGCCTATACAAGACCTATAGAGAACCTATACAAGACTTATACTACCCTAAATGATACGATACCAAACTATACGATACTATACGACATGATACTATAGGTACGATACAACACCCGTATAGTCCTATAGGTGTAGTATAGGTCTCATATAGGACTATACAAAACCTACACGAGACTTATACTATACTATATAATATGATACAATACAATATGATACGTTACTATAGGATACGATATAACACCTGTATAACACTATGGTTGTAGTTTTTGTCCCGTATAGGCTTATAGGCCAATACAAGACTAATAGGGAACATATATGAGATTTATGCTACATTATACGATATGATACCAAGTTACGATACTATAGGATATGATACAACATCCGTATAGGCCTATAGGTGTAGTATAGGTCTCGTATAGGACAATAAGTGTAGTATAGATCCCGTATAGGCCTATAGGCATATATAAGACCTATACGAGACTTATACTACATAATTCGATATGATAAGACATGAAACTATACTACACCTATAAGTTTATACGAGACTTATATTACACTATGATACGATACTATTTTCATAGACCTATACGAGGGCTATACGAGACGTATGCTATATGATACTTAACAATGTTTTTTTATTTATGTATCTTTTTAAAGTACTTATTATAAAACTTTGCTAAAGCGATAAATAATGTATAAAAATGTTTCCTCAAAAACCATCCTTTGTTTACGTCGTGTATAGACATGTACGCAATGTATATAAAGGAGCAAAAAGACCATTTTAACTATGATTTGGACTGTGAATCTTTATGAAAGAATAGTTTCATTATCGCACGCGAGTACTTGTAAATCTAGGCTATTTGTAGCTTCATTTGTTTAATGAAATATGTACCCTCCTTTTGATTATAGAATACAGAACCTTTCTTATTTCTACTCAAATTCACATAAGATACGACAAACAGAAATCAGAAAACCACAATCCTAAGATACAAGTACACATCGTTTATTTATTTATAAATTTTGATACGATAAGCACACCTAATTAACTAACCAATGATGGGTGTTTTAACCACCACTCCCTCAGCATTCACCACGACCCACACACGGTTGGACACAAGGTTCATATTCATGGGAGAATTTTCAGATATTATGATAGCATGGACCAGTGGATTCTCTTTCTCAATTATCGCTTTTGCCACTTCTCCTTTTTCCCCTACAAGCTCTGGCCATGAATTCTTTCCTGGTACATAGAAATCAGCTACACTGTCCTCGTCGGATATGACTTCGGGCTTACCTTCCACAGAACATCTCACTTTCCCCATCTTCCTCATCAATGGCAATCCTGATCATTATTAACATCTTTCGTTAAAATATGTGTAACTACATGTATATGTATATATATATATATATATAGGATTTCGCTCAGTTCGCAAAGACACTAATGTTCAATCTAGAACCCTACCTATATATAGGGTTCTCGAGTGAACACTAGTGTATTTGCGAGCTGAGCGAACTAATCCTGGCCCTTGATTTACACGCATGTAAGGCCAGGATTTGATCATCAAATCGTAAAATACACTAGTGTATTTTATTATCGAATCCTGATCATTGATTTACACACGTGTAAAGCCTGGATCAGTTCGCTCAGTTCGCAAATACACTTGTGTTCACTCTTGAACGTAATCCTATACATATATATATATATATATATATATATATATATATATATATATTTGACTCATTATATGATTTGTTTTGTTTGAAACATGCGTACGAAGAACTGGAGAACCGCGGGTGGTGATCATTGGCTTTTGGAGCAGAGACAAGGAGGGTGATGAGGTAGGAATGGAGGTGGAGATGATGCCATCTTCTTCTTCTTCACTAGAGTTGCAAGAACTTGAAGCTTTAAAAATTGAGATTGTAGTTGAAAGTAAATGGGTTCAGTATGTGTTTATATATAGACTTGAATGGTTTATTAAAATTAATGATATATTTTATTTATTCAACCACATAAATTGAAATCTTTACATGACCAATGGTTTCACTCCACGTCGCATGCTATCCCTACATCGTAATGAAACATTTGGATTCTACATGGTTGTGATTTTTCAGTTATTTAAATATTAGTTTTTGTTTCTCTATTCAAAAACATAGATATATTTTACGTTCTAGGCAATTAATAAGTTGATAAGTATATATATACCATGTAAAATGTGTCATTTAACGATTTTTTTGTAGGATATTAGTTTGTAAAAAGTATAGTGTTATATGAAAAAAATTAGAACAATTTAAATAATATCGAGTTCCTCATAGAGTTTTTTAGACAGCACATGTTTAATGTGTTTTTGAAAACTTTACTTCCATATCATTTAAAATCCATTGTCAGAATGTTTGTGAGGACCATCACCGGGGCGTATGTTATCTTTTAGCCACCACATGTTTCATTAGCATGTAAAACGTTTCGCTGAAAACTTTCGAAATCACTTTTATATCATTTTAAAACTATTGTTTAAATGTTTGTGACGGACTTCATTGGCACCTAAGGGTATCAAGCATGTCGGACTGATAGGTTTCGGTTGAATTTTAATTCTTCAACCCTAACCCACTGCAGCACATACTTAATTCTTCAACACATACTTATTCGTTTTGTTTCTTGTCATACCTAATTAAAATCATGTTGTGCTAGGGTTTATCCATTTTATCTTTCGTTTGTTAATATAATTAAGTAATGTTAGGTAACTTTAGGAAAAAGTTAAACAATGAATTACTTCCTTTTATGTTCATTGATGTCCTTTTAATTGCTTTCGTTTATTTCTCTCTCATTTCGAGCTAACAAACTTGAGTTTATATATAGGTGGTTTGAACTAATAAATGAAACTTTTGAAAGTGAAGAGTTGACGAAACACTTTAAAGGAGGATCTATTTCACCTTTAGAAGTTAATTGTTAAAGGAAAATTCTCTTTATCTAAATTACTAAGAAGATGAATAGTGTTTAGTATAAACTTTTTTATTTACGATCTATTTAGTTTAACTATTGTAATTTTTTTCTTTTACTTTAACCAAATTACCTTTTTACTCGTTAAACAGTTATTTTTTAACGAACACATTAATATTGTTTTAGACATATTTTTTAATTTTTCTTTTTTTTTGCTATAACGCGTATGGTAAAGGTTTTTTCTTTAAGTTCTTTTTTTACCGAACACGTCGATACTCTTTTAAGTATATTTTATAACTTTTCTTTTTCTTTGCTATAACAAGTGCATTGAAACCGATCGAGTTTCTATCGTTTTCTTTTTCGTTTACCTTTTTTTATCTTTGTTATTTAGTATATTGTTTTACCTTTTCTTATTATTTTGATGTTCAAAGACGAGTCACGACGCAAATAGCATAACCAATTTAGATATCATTGTATTTAATTTTACAAATTTATTTATCAATTCTCATGGTGTGCTATGTGTTCTGAATTCCAACCGCGTTCCTACGCAACGCTCATGTAACTACGACCCTAATTAAAATTTAAATATTGAACTTTTGGGGTGAGAAACAGTTTAACGTGCGAATATGACAAATAACTAAAGTAACTATACTTGAACTAAAGTAAGTTTAACGTGCGAATATGACAAATAACTAAAGTAACTATGGTTGAACTAAAGTAATAGTAATTATTATTGTGCTACTACAAAACTATATCGTAATAATAATTACATTAAGAATTATTTGTATTTAATCCTAACAAGAGGAGGCGACATCATAACAACGGGTAATAATAATTACCTTGAGAATTATTTGTATTTCATCCTAACAAGAGAAGGCGACATCATAAACAACGAGATGAGGGACCGGATCTTGGTGCTTCTTTAGTCCACTACCCACGACGATGCAGATTTGGGTAGCAACAATGTTAACTTTTTGAGACTTGTTATGTAATTTATAATTGCTAACTTTGGGTTCTATGGTCATCAAAAGACAAATTAAGAAAGAGCCCACAATTTGCCAATTAATAAATGAGACAGTCATTGTGGTTTTACATCGCTTGTGGCCCTCGAAATAGTTGAACAACTGAATTATAAAAATGGTATACATAGAGTTTAGGGTGGTTATGGATTCTTCTTTCAACTATTGAAATGTTAAAGTTTGTCGAGATGCGAGAATTGTTGGCGTCAAACATTTAGTGAGTCCGATTACAATTAGGGTGGTGATTGTTGGAACAATTCTGGTCGAAGGAAAAAAAAAGAAGACTATTATTTTATCAAAGAAACGAAGAATTCAAATTAGGTTCAACTCGAATTAAAGATTATGCTAGTGTTTAAGTTTCCTAAGTTACAGATTACATTTAAAGTTTAGATTTATGTTTTAACGGTTTTGTTATTTGTTTTAGTATTAGATTAGATTGGTGGATATAATGTTATATCAGCTCAATGAACACCCAAATTTCAAGTAAAATATGGTAATTAACACGAATATCTTAACATAAACAACTTCATTATTACATAACTATATAGTTATGAAAATCATAGGTTACACATTTTGTTTATTGGTACATTGGTACATCATGCATTTTTTTATCCGATTACGATATATATGGTGACTGCACCTCCTAGTCCCTAGCTCAATCGACACTGAGCTTAGCCAATGAAAGGACGTCGAACGACCACCCCACTAGAGTTCACCCACACCCACACACGGTCACATCGAACATCCGTTATGACCGAATCCCTTCCCTCCACTACCACAATAGCATCAACCCGGGGATTTCTTCCTCAATCCTAGCCGCCGCTTGCCCCAACAAGCTCGGGCCACGAACTCTTTCCTGTATTAGTTATCAAGATAGAAACTTGTTTATTGATAAAATGTTTGTTCCAATGATGTGAAGTAAAATAACCTAAGAAGTTAAAATGTTGAATTCTTGCTTGTATATTGAAGAACATGGAGAGAAAGGGTGTATATAGAGTTTAGGGTGAACATTTGTGTTACGGATCCTTCTTTCAACTGTTATAATTTTCAAATGTTCCCATTTTGGTTTGCAAAAATAGAATAGTCTTTGATGAAAAAATAAAACTTGCTATTTCTGTTGTTGCCTTTCTACATTAAATAATTAAGACAGATTGACCAACATTTCGTGACTTTATGAATTAGAGCATGTCTATAATCATTTTATGATAAAAGTTCGTTTTATTAATTATAACATTTTAGGCATAGGCATGGATGAACAATCATGGTTAAAAAAGAGTACAACATTTTTTGAGTTATCATTCAAGATTGTGAAATGTATTGTTAAAGTTGTTTATTGAGAGTTGCACCGAAGAAGAATGAAAATTGGTGCACTAAGGTAATTCAAGATAGGAGGCTTAATTGGAATATTGCACTTGTTGTAGATATTAAAGAGAAGTGTAATCCCAAGAAGATCTAATCGAGTTACACGAGAGGTCACTTCAGCACGTAGTTTTGTTCATCAGCCTTCATTTTGAGTGAGTATTTCGTTATGTTAATGAGATTTCTGTTTAGATTGAATGAAGATTTGTGTATCTTTCAGTGAAGTTATTGTCACTGGCGAAGCTTGAAAATTTCCACTGTGAGGTCGGATGTCACCGGACCTAAAAGCATATACCTAAAAAAACTTTTTTTTATAAAACCGAGGGATCGAAAACATATATACCTAAAAAATTCTATACCAATGAGCGAAAAGTTCGAGGGGTCGGCCCCCTTCCCCCCCCCCCCCGGCCGGCCCCTTTATAGCTGTGCCCTTGGTTATTGTATTCAGTTTTCTTCTTTATCTTGAGATTAGGTTTATAGAAAGATTTTGAGTTTTTTACATGTAGAAATTATAATTACAATTATATATATAATATACACATCATAGACAATAATTTAACCAGAATGATGAATCAAAATTGGTTGTGGTGGTCATATGTGAGACGCAGTTTGTTTAAAATAGTTTCATGGTGGATACAACAACCAAATTTGTGGTTGTAGTTTATGAGAAGATCAACTTATTGCTAGTTCTAGAATAGTATATGGTCTTTGGTGTTTAATTTTTCATGAAACAGACGCACGGTCTCTTGTATCTAATAATGCACATATAACTATTGCAACGCATTACACTATAATACAATTATAATATTGCAACGTATTTTTGTTTCTCAACGTCCGGGTATTAATTTTGTTGAAAATAGAGTTGGGTTCAAAATAGAATATTTTTTCATATCATAACCTAGCTATATATACGAGTTTTAATACCATACCAATATCATAAGAGCAGAATCGATACCGAATTGTAGTTCATGGAAAATGCCACTAGTTTTGTATAAATATATGTGTACATGTGTGTATGAAAGATATATGTTATAGTAGATATTGTTTCTTCATCATATATAACCTAAATGATAATATCTAAAATATGTTACATTTATCTTTCTAAATATGTTAATTTTCTTTTAATTAAATAAAAAGTTTTGTAGCTATTTGAGATTATATATTACAATCATAGTATTTCAGCCATAGTCATATAGGTTACAATATTTAGGTTGAACATATTTAAGTCGTAGCCAAATACCTAACTAGAGTGTTAACTCATTAGTGTAACCCTTAGTATCACTGCTTTCGAGCAATGATAACCTTTTAGGGAGTATTAATATTGTAAATATTCTTTATTTATTAAGGTTTTTTTTTTTAATTACTAAACTTACACACCATGTAGATTGAACCCATAACCTTCTACTATTCCAAACTTTATCTAATTCATCAACACCACTGGACTTTCATTTACATCGATCATTTTTTCATAACATTTTCGCTTGCGAGTATCATTAATTTATAAAGAATATTTGGTTTAACAACCCAATTGAAAGTGAAACTCGCTACAAACCTGCAACTTCCCCGAAAGTCTGCAACTGAAGTGATTAAAGAAGTCAGCAACTCGGCGGAGACGACTGCAAATCGGGGGGAGACGACGGAAATCTAGTTGGACGCTTCAAAAAAATCGTGGGACGCTTCAGCATCTTCTGAAATATCTCCAAAGACGCATCCAGTGCATGATGCGATACTCCAAGGACACAGGAGGTGGCTAGTTTTGAAAGTAGTTTTGGTTAACGGCTTTTGTAATTTCCCCTATATAAAAACAAGAATTATTATTTAATCAAAAGAAAATAACATTTTCAAATACACAAACACATACCAAAACCAAAGGAAACATAAAACACAAAGTTATACATGAAGCACACATATTTGAGATGTAAAACCGAAGAACACTTGCATCAAAACCCTAAGTAAAATATCAAGATCAACCGTTTATTCAAGAAAATAAATCAAATAACCGACGTTGGAAATCGTCCAGATTTTTTTTAGGTAGTGAATGACGGAAATGAGAAGAGTGTAGGGAAGAGAATTGCTATTGTTAGGCGGTTTGCATCACCCACATTCATCATCATGTTCTATTTAGTTGTTAGTGAGTTTGTTTAAAGTCATGCTCATGGGTAGCAATTACATTAGTCATTAGGTCCACGTTTCCATTTTGTTTAGTGCATGATTCATGTATTTCTTCTTATTTTGTTGCATGTCTGTATGCCTATTCAAAGGGTTTGCATTTTAGTAATGAAGGGCATAAAAATTGGTACAAAAAAATGTCTTGTTTTTTACATGGTTTTTTAGGAGTGTTCGCCTACTAGAAAAGGCTTCTATCTTGGAGATTGATTCATCTCGAATCGAATAGTAACACTAGCGGCTGTGGTTTGTGTGCGTAGAGTAGGCAGCAAGGTGATGGTGATCTAGGGAAAACGACCAGGGGTTATCCGATAATCAGGGTGGCAATGATCAAGAGTATTAAGCTTTTCGTTATCATTTATTTTCAGTAAGACTTAGGTTTTCTGGTTGATTCGAGACTTTTGTCTCTTGGATTTTATCTTTTATTGGAACTTGTTTGGTTTTTTATATCTGTAATAATGACATACTAGCCTTTTCCACATTGGGGTGTTACACCTCATGGCCTAAGTGACTAAAACGAATTATCAAACAACCGAAGAGTTACATGAGTGACAGATATGAAACTCATACTGTGCCATACATTTTATTTATTAACCATTCAGAACATCATACATTTCGTAGCCACGAAGCAACACCACAAAGCTTGAACAAGAGTAGTCATAAAGTATATATTAAGAAGTACACGCCATTGTTTATTTATAAAGTTTGATATGACGATCATGCTTAAGTAACCAGCCTTTCGCTCATCAAGTAATGATAGGCGTTCGAGTCACCACTCCCTTATCATTCACCCACACCCACACACGGTCGCACCTGAAGTCCCTAGTGGTCGGAGTTCCTTCCAATATCACAATAGCATTAACCAGTGGATTCTCTTTCTCAATTGTAGCCGCTGCCGCTTCTCCTTTTGCCCCAACAAGCTCGGGCCATGAATCCTTTCCTGTATTAATCATCCAAATACAAAGTTGTTAGTTCTCTTTTCTGATACGGGTACTTCAAAAAGTTTATTCATGAAATCATATAAGATAAGTTAAAGAAGTTAGAAGAGAGCTACTAGATTACCTTTACAGCCTGATGATGACATTCTTGATTGTGCATTGAAGAACATGGAGAATATGGGGTTATATAGAGATAGGTTGTACAATGAGTAACGTTGTGTACTTTCAGTGTTGTGTTTTTTTTCAAATGTTCCCACTTGGGTTGGCAAAAGGATAACCTTCATTAGTGGAAAAAGTCAAATTTGTTGTATGGTTTGACTTCTATATATAGATTTTTCAATACACACGTGTTTTGGCCAACAAAAATTTCATAATAGACATGGAAAATTGGTCGTATCTAAAACGTGTGGGTTAAGTAAAGCCTCCAAAAGCGTTGTCTTAGCTGGCCCTTTCGCGAAAAGTGCACGCTTCGTTATTTCCGTCACCTCGTAAAAATGTGTAGGCATTTAACTGTCTCAACGGATTCACAAAAGATGTAGACTAAATCTAGTCATATCGCCAAAAGTGGAGACTAAATACAAGACGTCTCAGCCTAAAGCTGATGCAATAGCTTTTGATATTTGTGAAAATGATAACTTTGATGAAGGTTAAATTACATGTCTTTATATCGGGAATAAATTACGTCAATATGATTATTAGGTAATTTTTTTTCTAAAACGTGAGACAAATTGGCTAACATTCGGTAGAAAAATGATCAGGGTGAAAAAATACAACGTACTCGAAATTTTACGGAGGAAGACCTTAGATTTTCCATAAGAACTTGCGTTTATGCATCATATGCCTTTGTGTATATCGTTGTATTTTGACAATAGCCCGACACTATGATAGGGAGAACACACGATAAAAGCAACATCATATGCTATCTTTTAACGAATAAACAAGTTATAACAACAATTTTTGTAGTATAAACAGTTATAATAGATCACGAACATGTTAAAGGCTTTCCCAAGTTCTTGATGAAAAAAGTAATGGTCAATTTAAGATCGAACAAGTTCTTTGCATGTAGATTTATAAAGAAACTAACAATGTTCATCATATACGTACACCTCTTGCCTACCGATTAGGGTTGTTCAAATCGTTAGCCGCTCGTCGCTCGCTCGCCGATCACTTGGAAAATGCTCGGAATATGCTCACTCGGTTTGGTTCAGTTTGCAAACGAGCCAAGCATGAGCAAAGGTCCGCTCGGTTCGGTTCGGCTCGAATTATTTTTTATTAATTTATTACATATATAATTATATACGCACACACTAATTACATGTATATTCATATTTTATACATACCGATCTATTAGATTTGGACCACTATACTCAAATATACAATTATAATTATCCATACTAGCCTAATGAAACCAATAAAAAATTTAACACCAAATTTAAAACTAAAGCTCTAAGTCGTGAAGCAACTATATCTTTCTCTCATCAGTTGTCAATCGTCTCTTGCTCTCACCATACGCCACAATGCGACAATTGTTCTTTGCTGTATATTCATCGCCTCACCTGCCTCAACCAGAGCCTTATCTTCGGACGATCCGACCTCAATCTTAGTGTCATCCTCGGACAGTTAGACCTTATTCGTGACGCGATAGCAGAGACGTCGAAGGAAACATGCTAAATCTATGATTGTCCAATTTACTCGTCGCTCGCTTCTCGCTCAGCGCTCGCTCGGATAATTACACGCTCGAATATGCTCGTTCGAATTTCGCTCGATTATAACCGAGCCAAACACAAACAAAGGTCCGCTCAGTACGATTCAGCTCGTGAACAGCCCTAGTGCTGATAAATAGTTAGCGATTCCAACACAGATTTGTTAATTTGAATGTGTGATTGATCCGGATTTCTAGAGAACCTCAAATTTGAGGGGCATTAATTTCTAATAATGTCAACCACCTAAAGTTTTCAAGACCTTAGCTCATTTATTACCATGTTTGAATTTTAGTTTTTCTTGTGATTATCAAAATACCTAACATTCAAATTACGTACATTATAAATTAACTTTATTTGTGTTCTTTAAAGTTATTAATATTATGAACTCTAAATTATCTTACAATTTTGAATAAAGTTTTTAATATTAAATTAAATTGTCTTACAATTTTGAATGAAAACTTTGACAATGTACCATTGTCACGAATATTGGTGTTGAGGTATAAGAGTTTTTCACTAATAACATAGAAGGATGAAATTCAAAAGCATATCTCAACTTAATTAAAATGTCAAACGACTAAACTAAAAAGATAAATAATAAATAAATAAACAATTGAGTAGTCAACATGCTACGTGTTTGCATGCAATATTAGGTGTCTAATGAATATCTGTAATTATCTTATTGTTAAGACCACGGTATTTCTCCTTATCAAGCCAGAGTGGTATTGGCATCGAGCCCCCTTTCATCCTCCACACTTTCTAAAAATAGACAAACATTTAGATATCTTAATTTACATGAAATTTTAAATTTCACATAATTTTAAAGATTGTGTAGTTCAGTTAAAAATATATATATATTTAACCTAATATTTGACGAGCTAGCCCTAATGACTCACTGATGGTCTCACCCGACTCAAAAACTAACTAATGTCGTTAATCATAACTAATTAAAAGATTAAAAGTTCATATAGAAATTTTCAAAGCTCATAGAGAAAACTAAAGAATATATATATATATATTCTATTGGCGTGTTACACATGTCATAATAGCTTCACACCTATACTGATTACTTACATGATGGGTTTTTTTAAAAGAACTACTCCACCTTGTTGTATAAGTGTTTTCACAACTAGTGTCATCTTGAAAAAAAAAATCACAAATAATGTGATTTTCATTTGAAATGGTTATTTCTTAATTTGTTGTAGGGCTTGTAAGAGTGTGTATGAGAATATGATTAGGAATATAAGGAAACAATGATTGGTTGTATGAGAATAAGCTAAATTGTCATTTATAATGGCAACTTATGGTTATTACAGACACGTCGCCGTTACAAACGACGACTTATGACAAATCGTCTTTCCAAGCAGCAATTCTGACACAATTTCTGACAAGATAAAATGACAGATAGTGATTATTTTAATAATTAATACATTAGTTGAGAACACATTCTTACGTTCAATGTAAATATAATTCGATTATTTTGAAAATCCAACTAAAATATCGAACAAGTTTTATGAATTATCTTTAAAAAAACAAACTTAGATGAGTTGTCTTTAAAAAAACGAAGTTTGATGAAATGCCTTTAAAAGGGAAATTATATGAATTGCCTTTCAAAAAAATGAAGTTATATGAATTTTCTTAGATGTATGATAATATCCAATAAGAATAATAGATTAATATTTGTTAAACTATTGAAATCAATGTGATTATTATACTAACAACTTATTTGTCATTAGATGTTGTAAATGACGTATTTAGATAGTAAAATTTAGTTTTAATAACTTTATAAATCATATTTTGTCACTATTATATATTTTTATTTAAAACTCGTTATTTTATAAAAGACCTAATTAGTTCCATAATTTAATAAATTTGTTTGTTTCAAAATAATTTATCGAGTGACATGAAATTCATTGCAAAAATTCCACATCTTGTATATTTTTAGAAAAATCAGAATGCTATTTATAAAATTTCGTTTTGATTATTCTTATATTTTTATATACATTCTATGGGAATAATAATTAAAATTACAAAAAATCCAAATATTATCCAAAAATTCTCAGAAATTAAACAAACTATTCTAGCAAGATATAATCCACCTTTCAATTTCATCACAACTCATAACAAAGATCAAAAGCCCCAAATTCTAGATCAGTTCACACGGTTCACTCTTACAATGTTGTTCACTCTAGATCCTCACCATATATATATGTATATATATATATACATATATAATTTTCCGTTTGGATTTCAAACCTTAATGACACTCACAAATAAAGTCACAAACTAGAGAAATATTTTACTACTGCAAGACGCCAATTTAATTCATTCTCAAAACATACATATATAATCGACTCATGCATACGTTAAAACAAAGAACCCTAGGAACTAATACCACCACATCTAACAATAAAGTAAACACAACAAACTACTTGACCCAACAATCAAACACTAACCCATGTTCTATTAATGATCTGTTAATACCGTAATCTTCTGCAACAAGTTTCAAACTAATTTTGACCTGAAACTCTTGAACCGTGAACACAACGACTAGTCCTACATAATTTAGGACTCCTCCATAAACATTTTATGATTGAAATAACTCTATTAATCCTAAAAATATAAACACAGACTTACTAATGACGCAAGAGCATAACAAATAACATGTTTAAACTTGTGAAAATTAATTCTCAATTTACAGCCTTTGAGATGTTGGCCAGATGACTTGTGTCTTTCAAGATCAATTGGATAAGTAGGGTGCAAATGTGCATTTAGTGGTGGTGTAGATCAATTTGCCTGTGACTAGTAACTGATGCAGCACAGAAGTAATTCTCATCTAACCAAAAAGGTACAAAACACACCCAAAGACGACTCTAAACGGAAGTTCAAGAAACCCACAAAGCCACTTCTTTAGCTGCTAACTCTTACAAAGAGGTCTGGCCTTTCATTTCGGTTTGTTTTTCTTACAGTTGTTGATTTTTAATAAAGTGTTACAAGTGTCGCTGGATTTTAAACGAAAAAAAATGTGTTTTCTATTTGTATGGTATTATTGCAATTTATGGCTTATGTGGTGAGAGCAGAAGGATCTCAACTCAGCAAAGACCAAGTCATTCATTTTATTAGTAGCCAGGTTTGTCTAAACACCTTCTATTTTCTTTTATAAACAACAAAACCCAAAACGTAGCAACAGCCGACTCTCGCATGCGAGAAGCCAACACCAAACCTCAACTATACAAAAGAGAATTTACACCGTTTTAACCAATCTATAAGTATGAACCTGGACCTATGAGCATACCATAAAAAAACTAGCGCTTTAATACCTCCTATTATCTCTTCTATTTTTCAATCTTTACCATTATAAACCTTATCATTATGGCCTTCCATATCCTCCAGCAAGTGATAATCACTATCCCTTGCATCACTTCCTCCTCCTGAGCTCCCAACCTACTGTGAAGGTGCCATTCAGCCACATCCCTAACTGAAAAGAAAAGAGGAAAAGGTGTTGAACACCAATTTTGGATGTTTTGCTAGACCATTGCAACCACTGCACAAGATGAAAACAAATGATCTGTCGTTTCCATACAGAACTCGCATAAGGGACATAACGTAGACTCCACTTGAATATTCTTGTTGTTGAGAGCGGCTCATGCGCAAAATACAACATATAAATTACGTTAAACAAGACATAAAATCAACCCTTTTTCGATACTAATGGTGTAAAAAAACATGTTTCTTTGTTTACTTTTAAATTACAATATCAAAAGAGCTTAAACGAATAAAATCAACAAATTAACAGCAGAAACCAATACAAATACAAAGAATAAGGATCGACACAACTAGCCAAACCCACATCCACATCCAAAACAACAAAAATAAGGAAGACAAAAGCTCAGGCACGGGGCTGTGCCCACCAGGCAGGGGGCCGCGCCTAGTCAAGATTTTCTGTAGGAAAGGACATAAAGCAAAAGACAAGCAACACGGTGTCGTGCCAGCTCAACATAGGCTGTGTCAACTCTACGATTCGGAAAATCAAAGATAGTACAGCAAGTACACTGACCACAGGGCCGTGCTTTGTCACCACGGGGCTTGTTAGTACAAGACCTGACATCTGCAATTAATGAAGGGAGAGAAAATGAAGCCCACTGGGCCGTGCCAGGTAGGCACGGGGCCGTGATCGCCTTCTGTTTTCAGCTATAAATAGAGGTGCTTGGTTCATGTGAAAGGCATCCCTTGACAAACCACTTCTCTCATACTTGCCATCAGTCCACCACCACTACAACACCAACACCCACCACTACCATCCATCTTTAATCTTTTAAAGTGTGTAGTAGTCTCAGGATCCAAGATTGATCTTAAGAGTTCTTGTCAAACAAAGGCCATGCTTGGCTAAATCTCTCACATCATTTGGTGAAGACAAATCTTTTATGTATTATTTTTTATTTCCAGTATTTGGCAACTTTTTATTTGGGTATGTATTAATGACTTTAATAACTAGTTTTTTTATATTGAAAATGAACTTTATTTAAACATTTCTTCATGTTTCGTTGATTCACTCATTCGTGTCTTTACGGTCTATATAAAGTACGTTAACTACCTGGAAGGGGGTTAAAAGGGTGTTTGGGTAAAGTTCTTGTCTCGTTCAGTGTATAGATCATGCGAGGACTTGGTTCAAACTTATTAGGACTTCCTTTGAGGCAAATAGCATCAAATAGGGGAAGTAAGAACGGCTTGAACCCCTTATGAACAACCCACTATTAAAACTTTACCCGGCCTTGCGTTGTATCACTATTGATGCAGACCAATATGGCCGAGGGTAATGTCGCCTTCACAAGAGGGGCCTACCACTTTTCGCATTAATAACTTATTTAATTATCTTTCAATTTTCCGACCTTGCGGGACTGTATCCCTGCTGACTCAGACTAGTAGGTTGAGGGTAACGACGCCTTCACAAGAGGGGCCTACTACTATAGCTAAAATAATCTCTTAAAAAGCCCAAAGTGCGGAAATCATCAAAGGATATATAAAAGAGGAGTCGGTACCAAGTGATTCTTTCTTGTCTATTCATTTTTATTTTTTTCTTTATGTTCTTACATTTAGTTTTTATCTTTTAACTTTCAAAACTTTATCGAAAATTTTGTTAGATTAGACGTTAACGATAAGCCGGTATTAAAAGATCTTATATCCTTGGACGACCTCGGTATCTTACCATCACTATACTATGTCTACAATGGGTGCACTTGCCCTAACGTGTGTGGAGTGGTAGTATCGTAACGTGTTTTATAAATTTAAAGCTTGATCCATGAGTAAAAAGTGTTTAAAATATAACAAAAATTATAACCACACTCGACCACGTCAACGAAAAAAGTAGGAATCCTTTAGCCATCGCCGCACACCAAATAAAAACATTACATTATAAAGGAATCCATTTGCACCATTCATGCACAAACACATTACTGGTATCGATATGAAGCCCCAATTGCGATTGAATCAACTTAACCAAAAAAATTCCAAAACTATCTCCACACCATTTCCCATTTATCGATACCCTACATTCTACCGGCTGCAACAACTAAATGAAAACAGGATTCCCATTCCTCCAATTCTTGAACCGAACAAGGATATCTTCTCCAATCCTATTGCCACTCAATCCCCATATCAGTCCATCTAACCCTATCAAAAACCGAACAACCTTTGTTTTTCTCCAAATTAAAAAGCTTTGGGTCCTAAGCATTAAGGGATTGTTCCCAGTCCAAACATCACCCCAAAACAGCAAATTCTTGCCATTTCCACGTCCATCGGGAGAGCAATCTTATCCCATGCCACCCAATGCATCTTGGACACTCCATTAGATCCTCCCCACAAGACCGTTTCATCTTGGCGTCAAGAATAGAAATAATCGCTACCGGGGATCCGTAGAGCCAAAAATAATAGTTCGGCAAACTTTCCATAACCGACCTAATAAGTGTAACTCTCCCCCCAATAGACAAAGTCTTTGCCTTCCAAATCGGGCATCAAAAATAACCACCACTTGACTCCAATTGTTAATATTGTTCATATTGGCCCCAACAGTTAGCCAAGTATGTAAAAGGCACACTACCGCTTCAACATCCTAAGTTAAAAGCAATATAGGCCATCTCACTACTAATGACCCAAGATAGAAGCAATATAGACCAGCTCACTACTAATGACCCCACACCCAAAAATACTCGATTTTTAAACGTAGCACATAAAAAACACTTAAGGATCCTCGCCATATTCAAAACTTTCACCAATGACAATTCTCCAAGGATGATCGTCTCATCCGCATATAGAAGATGCGAAATCATTGGGTCCCCATTCGGGATTTGAATGCTCTTGATAACCGCCTCCTTTCCAGCCTTGTTGATCATACACGCCAGAGCTTCCATCACCACAAGAAAAATGAACGGTGATAACGGATCCCCTTGCCTCGTCCCTTTCTTGCACTTGAATTTAAAAGTAGGCGACCGTTGACCAAAATCAACGATCTCGCCGAGTTGAGGATACCAAAAACCCAAACGCACCAAACCAAAGAGAACCCCATCTGAGAGAGGACCAAAATTACAAAATTTCAATTTACGTTGTTATATGCCTTTCCGAAATCTATTTTGAAAACTTTATCCTTTTTCTTTTTAAGCCAAGATAGAATTTCATTTACAATGAGAGGACCTTCCAATATGTATCTATCTTGGAGAAAAGCCGACTGGGTGTTGGAAATAACCAAGCCAATCACTTTCTTTAACCGGTCAGCTAAGATTGCAAAAATCAAGATTATGTTAATAACATAATTTTTTAATAAACAGATTTAGGAGATTATGTGCAAATTTTAGCTATTTTTTATCTGACCCGTTTAAGATGAATAACCCAAATTGTTCCTATAGAATTTGATAAATTTGAAGCTATGATATTTAGACTGATGTAGTATATTATGATTTCTTCTTGTTTGAGTATATAACGTTCTGGCTTTCTGCTACCCGTAGCATCATTGCATCAAGACTGGACCATGGTTCTTGGGATTCTGGTCACTCATCAAAGAACAGGCGCATCAAGTGTTATTCATATTTCGGTTCAACCGGTGACGCATTTTTTCTGCCAAATATGAAATGTTTTGACCTGGCTTTGACCCTAACGTAGCATCAATCACAGGCTCAAATGCATTAACAGTGGTACTAAAGAAACTTTATTAGATTGTTTGTAATAATTTGATATATTTGATATTTTAACAACTTTGTAAAGATATATATGTTTTAGGTTTGATTGGGTATATATGAAATTTTTAAGCAGCATCAAAAAATAGTTTGTGTGCGGAGTAGGCAGCATGTTGATGGTGATCTGATGGTGCCCAAAAATGTAAAGTTTATTTGATAAATGATTTAAAAAAATGTGTAATACTAAACGTAATACATCCAAACATAACAATATTTTTTTGGTTGGAAACTTAGCTGGTGAGCATCTCATACATTCGTGAGCACATTGCTGATGCTGGCCCTTGGTTTATATGAATTAAAACTCTTATCCTGTCTAAAATTCTAGAAATTCTTTGATAGTTAGAATAGATTCGTTGACCCGGCTGACTAATCCGTTTAAAATTTAAAAGATTTCGATAAATCCTAAGAAACTTTTACTTATACTAGTAGGGAACCTGCGCGTTGCAGCGAAGTCAACAATATGGGCCGAGAACATAATTCAAATATGAAAACGTTAAAAAATCGTATATAAAGCACTAGCGATTCGCGTCTGCAACGCACGGGAAACCCTTATGATAAATATTATATAGTATATTGCAACATTTTTCTATTTAGCGGGAAACTCACGTGTTGCAGCTGAGTCGATAATTTACATCTAAATTTTTAACTTAACTTCTCTAAAATTACAAAAACATTTTATTTTAAATTTGATTAATTTTGGTTCACTTATTAGTACTTTAGTCTAAATACACAAATACAATAGAATGTATTTTTAAATATATGTTTTTTTATGAATGTGATGAGTTTATTATCCATAAGCTTATTTTTTATTATTTATAAATAATATAATATATAGTATAGATTTGTTAGACATAAATGTCATTGATCAAGCGAAGAAGGATATAAATGAAGTAAAATGGCAAAAAAATAGACATTTTAACTTTACCCTTCATATGTCATCTTAAAATTTGATGTGAATTTACCATTTTATACATAGGAAATATTTTATATAGTAATATAGATGATGCTTGGCCCTGTTACTATAAATTCATCATTTATTTGCGTATAAAAAACACGAGTTCTAATGTTTTAAGCTAGGATCATAAATTTTACAAAGTTGCTGGATGTCAACAGGATTTAGACCAACTAAGTTACACTCTCATTTACTTTAATTGGTTATACACATCTATAAAACAAATTATAAAACAATTGAATAGCTACATAAGTGACAGATATGAAGCTCATACCGTCATACGCCACACATCTAATTTATTAAACCATGAAGAACATCATACATTTCTTAGACATGATTAACAACTATCGTCGATGCCACAACGAGCTTCCCTTCCACGGAACATTTCACTTTCCCTAACTTCTTCATCGATGGCAGTCCTGGTCATGATTAACAACTATCAGTAATTAACATATACGTAACAACATATATACATAATCGACTCGTTAACTTACATGATCATATGATTCTATGAAATATACAGAGAAATTATATTATTGTAGGAACTTGAAGATTCAAAAATGGTTCTCAGTTAAGGAGTTCGGTTGTGATGATATAGAAAGTTTAATGGTTTACTAAAATTATTCTAATCATAGTAAATATATATATATATATATATATATATATATATATATATATATATATATATTATTCTAACATAGTATTGATAGTAATATCTTTCTTATATTGTTAATAATGCGGAAACAAAAGTTAGCTACACATTTTAGGCAATGTAACTTCTTTATGATAAAAATGAGTTAACAATATGTATACAATGTAAATCTCGTCATTAATAGTAATTTTCCATACTTTAATTGTTTTATGCAATCAAAATCTTAGTTTGAATAAAATACAGAAATATACAAAAAAAATTAGAGTAGATCTCTGTAGTTTTCAAACCATATGTTTAACGTTGTTATGAAAACTTTGCAGATCACTTTCGTATCGATTTATATCAATTGTCTGAATGTTTGTGAGGACCATCATGAGTCGCCACCATACACTTGTACCAACTCACAAACAAATAAACTACACGTTTTTGTTTCCGGCAAACATCCAAATTTGAACTTCTGAAGAAAAAAAACCGTTATTGGATCAACTTCTTATTATTTGTAAGCATAGTAAGATTAGATGAATAATGGTTTGCTGGTTTTTGTAGCCTATTTTAGTTGATTAATATACTTTACATGGGGTTGGGGGCTTGGGGCACCTATATACTTGTTCTGAAATTTGAATTTGATAGTCCTTTTATAAATAAACATATATATATATATATATATATATATATATATATATATATATATATATATATATATATATATATATATTATTACATTTTGTTTTATTGGTTCGCTTTTGGTTGCTAAAGCAACCGCTGGTAACATAACGAACCAAACCGATAACTTATGAATTTTAAGGTTATAATAAGGTTAGGGGCCATCATTTCTACTCGCAAAGGGCTTCAAGAGGCCCATTTTTTTCTTGCACAGGGCCCATAAGGGCCCCTGAAGTTTCAAAGACAGCCCTGTCGTATCGTATAGCGTAGTATAGGTCATGTATAGGCATATGTGTAGTATTGTCTTGTATAGGCCTATAGGTGTAGTATCGTATAGTATCGTATGATATGGTTTAGTATAAGTCTTGTATAGGTCTCGTATAGGCCTATTGATGTAATATCGTATAGGTCCCATATTGCACTATAGGTGTAATTTAGGTCCGGTATAGGCCTATACAAGACCTATAGAGAACCTATACAAGACTTATACTACCCTAAATGATACGATACCAAACTATACGATACTATACGACATGATACTATAGGTACGATACAACACTCGTATAGTCCTATAGGTGTAGTATAGGTCTCATATAGGACTATACAAAACCTACACGAGACGTATACTATACTATATAATATGATACAATACAATATGATACGTTACTATAGGATACGATACAACACATGTATAACACTATAGTTGTAGTTTTTGTCCCGTATAGGCTTATAGGCCAATACAAGACTAATAGGGAACATATATGAGACTTATGCTACATTATACGATAGGATACCAAACTACGATACTATAGGATATGATACAACACCCGTATAGGCCTATAGGTGTAGTATAGGTCTCGTATAGGACAATAAGTGTAGTTTAGATCCCGTATAGGCCTATAGGCATGTATAAGACCTATACGAGACTTATACTACATAATTCGATATGATAAGACATGAAACTATACTACACCTATAGGTCTATACGAGACTTATATTACACTATGATACGATACTATTTTCATAGACCTATACGAGGGCTATATGAGACGTATGCTATATGATACTTAACAATGTTTTTTTTATTTATGTATCTTTTTAAAGTACTTATTATAAAACTTTGCTAAAGCGATAAATAATGTATAAAAATGTTTCCGAAAAAACCATCCTTTGTTTACGTCGTGTATAGACATGTACGCAATGTATATAAAGGAGCAAAAAGACCATTTTAACTCTGGTTTGGACTGTGATTCTTTATGAAAGAATAGTTTCATTATCGCACGAGTACTTGTAAATCTAGGCTATTTGTAGCTTCATTTGTTTAATGAAATATGTACCCTCCTTTTGATTATAGAATACAGAACCTTTCTTATTTCTACTCAAATTCACATAAGATACGACAAACAGAAATCAGAAAACCACAATCCTAAGATACAACAAGTACACATCGTTTATTTATTTATAAATTTTGATACGATAAGCACACCTAATTAACTAACCAATGATGGGTGTTTTAACCACCACTCCCTCAGCATTCACCACGACCCACACACGGTTGGACACAAGGTTCATATTCATGGGAGAATTTTCAGATATTATGATAGCATGGACTAGTGGATTCTCTTTCTCAATTATCGCTTTTGCCACTTCTCCTTTTTCCCCTACAAGCTCTGGCCATGAATTCTTTCCTGGTACATAGAAATCAGCTGCACTGTCCTCGTCGGATATGACTTCGGGCTTACCTTCCACAGAACATCTCACTTTCCCCATCTTGCTCATCAATGGCAATCCTGATCATTATTAACATCTTTCGTTAAAATATGTGTAACTACATGTATATGTATATGTATATATATATATAGGATTTCGCTCAGTTCGCAAATACACTAGTGTTCAATCTAGAACCCTACCTATATATAGGGTTCTCGAGTTAACACTAGTGTATTTGCGAGCTGAGCGAACTAATCCTGGCCATTGATTTACACGCATGTAAGGCCAGGATTTGATCATCAAATCGTAAAATACACTAGTGTATTTTATTATCGAATCCTGATCATTGATTTACACACGTGTAAAGCCTGGATCAGTTCGCAAATACACTTGTGTTCACTCTTGAACGTAATCTTATACATATATATATATATATATATATTTGACTCATTATATGATTTGTTTTGTTTGAAACATGCGTACGAAGAACTGGAGAACCGCGGGTGGTGATCATTGGCTTTTGGAGCAGAGACAAGGAGGGTGATGAGGTAGGAATGGAGGTGGAGATGATGCCATCTTCTTCTTCTTCACTAGAGTTGCAAGAACTTGAAGCTTTAAAAATTGAGATTGTAGTTGAAAGTAAATGGGTTCAGTATGTGTTTATATATAGACTTGAATGGTTTATTAAAATTAATGATATATTATTCAACCACATAAATTGAAATCTTTACATGACCAATGGTTTCACTCCACGTCGCATGATATCCCTACATCGTAATGAAACATTTGGATTCTACATGGTTGTGATTTTTCAGTTATTTAAATATTAGTTTTTGTTTCTCTATTCAAAAACATAGATATATTTTACGTTCTAGGCAATTAATAAGTTGATAAGTATATATATACCATGTAAAATGTGTCATTTAACGATTTTTTGTAGGATATTAGTTTGTAAAAAGTATAGTGTTATATGAAAAAAATTAGAACAATTTAAATAATATCGAGTTCCTCATAGAGTTTTTTAGACACCACATGTTTAATGTGTTTTTGAAAACTTTACTTCCATATCATTTAAAATCCATTGTCAGAATGTTTGTGAGGACCATCACCGGGGCGTATGTTATCCTTTTAGTTTTTTAGCCACCACATGTTTCATTAGCATGTAAAACGTTTCTATGAAAACTTTCGAAATCACTTTTATATCATTTTAAAACTATTGTTTAAATGTTTGTGACGGCCTTCATTGGCACCTAAGGGTATCAGGCATGTCGGACTGATAGGTTTCGGTTGAATTTTAATTCTTCAACCCTAACCCACTGCAGCACATACTTAATTCTTCAACACATACTTATTCGTTTTGTTTCTTGTCATACCCAATTAAAATCATGTTGTGCTAGGGTTTATCCATTTTATCTTTCGTTTGTTAATATAATTAAGTAATGTTAGGTAACTTTAGGAAAAAGTTAAACAATTTTATGTTCATTGATGTCCTTTTAATTGCTTTCGTTTATTTCTCTCTCATTTCGAGCTAACAAACTTGAGCTTATATATAGGTGGTTTGAACTAATAAATGAAACTTTTGAAAGTGATAGTTGACGAAACACTTTAAAGGAGGATCTATTTCACCTTTAGAAGTTAATTGTTAAAGGAAATTCTCTTTATCTAAATTACAAGAAGATGAATAGTGTTTAGTATAAACTTTTTTATTTACGATCTATTTAGTTTAACTATTGTAATTTTTTTCTTTTACTTTAACCAAATTACTTTTTTACTCGTTAAATAGTTATTTTTTAACGAACACATTAATATTGTTTTAGACATATTTTTTAGCTTTTCTTTTTTTTGCTATAACGCGTATGGTAAAGGTTTTTTTTTTAGTTCTTTTTTTACCGAACACGTCGATACTCTTTTAAATATATTTTATAACTTTTCTTTTTCTTTGCTATAACAAGTGCACTGAAACCGATCGAGTTTCTATCGTTTTCTTTTTCGTTTACCTTTTTTTATCTTTGTTATTTACTATATTGTTTACCTTTTCTTATTATTTTGATGTTCAAAGCCGAGTCACGACGCAAATAGCATAACCAATTTCGATATCATTGTATTTAATTTTACAAATTTATTTATCAATTCTCATGGTGTGCTATATGTTCTGAATTCCAACCGCGTTCCTACGCAACGCTCATGTAACTACGACCCTAATTAAAATTTAAATATTGAACTTTTGGGGTGAGAAACAGTTTAACGTGCGAATATGACAAATAACTAAAGTAAGTTTAACGTGCGAATATGACAAATAACTAAAGTAACTATGGTTGAACTAAAGTAATAGTAATTATATTGTGCTACTACAAAACTATATCGTAATAATAATTACATTAAGAATTATTTGTATTTAATCCTAACAAGAGGAGGCGACATCATAACAACGGGTAATAATAATTACCTTGAGAATTATTTGTATTTCATCCTAACAAGAGAAGGCGACATCATAAACAACTAGATGAGGGACCGGATCTCGGTGCTTCTTTAGTCCACTACCCACGACGATGCAGATTTGGGTATCAACAATGTTAACTTTTTGAGACTTGTTATGTAATTTATAATTGCTAACTTTGGGTTCTATGGTCATCAATAGACAAATTAAGAAAGAGCCCACAATTTGCCAATTAATAAATGAGGCAGTCATTGTGGTTTTACATCGCTTGTGGCCCTCGAAATAGTTGAACAACTGAATTATAAAAATGGTATACATAGAGTTTAGGGTGGTTATGGATTCTTCTTTCAACTATTGAAATGTTAAAGTTTGTCGAGATGCGAGAATTGTTGGCGTCAAACATTTAGTGAGTCCGATTACAATTAGGGTGGTGATTGTTGGAACAATTCTGGTCGAAGGAAAAAAAAAAAGAAGACTATTATATTATCAAAGAAACGAAGAATTCAAATTAGGTTCAACTCGAATTAAAGATTATGCAAGTGTTTAAGTTTCCTAAGTTACAAATTACATTTAAAGTTTAGATTTATCTTTTAACGGTTTTGTTATTTGTTTTCGTATTAGATTAGATTGGTGGATATAATGTTATATCAGCTCAATGAACACCCAAATTTCAAGTAAAATATGGTAATTAACACGAATATCTTAACATAAACAACTTCATTATTACATAACTATATAGTTATGAAAATCATAGGTTACACATTTTGTTTATTAGTACATTGGTACATCATGCATTTTTTTATCCGATTATGATATATATGGTGACTGCACCTCCTAGTCCCTAGCTCAATCGACACTGAGCTTAGCCAATGAAAGGACGTCGAACGACCACCCCACTAGAGTTCACCCACACCCACACACGGTCACATCGAACATCCGTTATGACCGAATCCCTTCCCTCCACTACCACAATAGCATCAACCCGGGGATTCTCTTCCTCAATCCTAGCCGCCGCTGGCCCCAACAAGCTCGGGCCACGAACTCTTTCCTGTATTAGTTATCAAGATAGAAACTTGTTTATTGATAAAATGTTTGTTCCAATGATGTGAAGTAAAATAACCTAAGAAGTTAAAATGTTGAATTCTTGCTTGTATATTGAAGAACATGGAGAGAAAGGGTGTATATAGAGTTCAGGGTGAACATTTGTGTTACGGATCCTTCTTTCTTTCAACTGTTATAATTATCAAATGTTCCCATTTTGGTTTGCAAAAGTAGAATAGTCTTTGATGAAAAAATAAAACTTGCTATTTCTGTTGTTGACTTTCTACATTAAATAATTAAGACAGATTGACCAACATTTCGTGACTTTATGAATTAGAGCATGTCTATAATCATTTTATGATAAAAGTTCGTTTTATTAATTATAACATTTTAGGTATAGGCATGGATGAACAATCATGGTTAAAAAAGAGTACAACATTTTTTGAGTTATCATTCAAGATTGTGAAACGTATTGTTAAAGTTGTTTATTGAGAGTTGCACCGAAGAAGAATGAAAATTGGTGCACTAAGGTAATTCAAGATAGGAGGCTTAATTGAATATTGCACTTGTTGTAGATATTAAAGAGAAGTGTAATCCCAAGAAGATCTAATCGAGTTACACGAGAGGTCACTTCAGCACGTAGTTTTGTTCATCAGCCTTCATTTTGAGTGAGTATTTCGTCATGTTAATGAGATTTCTGTTTAGATTGAATGAAGATTTGTGTATCTTTCAGTGAAGTTATTGTCACTGGCGAAGCTTGAAAATTTCCACTGTGAGGTCGGATGTCACCGGACTTAAAAGTATATACCTAAAAAAACTTCTTTTATAAAACCGGGGGATCGAAAACATATATACCTAAAAAATTCTATACGAAACGTACATATATAACACTAATGAGCGAAAAGTTCGAGGGGCCGGCCCTTGGTTATTGTATTCAGTTTTCTTCTTTATCTTGAGATTAGGTTTATAGAAAGATTTTGAGTTTTTTACATGTAGAAATTATAATTACAATTATATATATAATATACACATCATAGACAATAATTTAACCAGAATGATGAATCAAAATTGGTTGTGGTGATCATATGTGAGACGCAGTTTGTTTAAAATAGTTTCATGGTGGATACAACAACCAAATTTGTGGTTGTAGTTTATGAGAAGATCAACTTATTGCTAGTTCTAGAATAGTATATGGTCTTTGGTGTTTAATTTTTCATGAAACAGACGCACGGTCTCTTGTATCTAATAATGCACATATAATTATTGCAACGCATTACACTATAATACAATTATAAATATTGCAACGTATTTTTGTTTCTCAACGTCCGGGTATTAATTTTGTTGAAAATAGAGTTGGGTTCAAAATAGAATATTTTTTCATATCATAACCT
Organism: Scalesia atractyloides; assembly: GCA_947069175.1. Lineage (NCBI taxonomy): Eukaryota > Viridiplantae > Streptophyta > Magnoliopsida > Asterales > Asteraceae > Scalesia > Scalesia atractyloides. Next base: position 4,342,112 of record CAMTDV010000002.1, on the reverse strand, counting down.
AGCTATATATACGAGTTTTAATACCATACCAGTATCATAAGAGCAGAATCGATACCGAATTGTAGTTCATGGAAAATGCCACTAGTTTTGTATAAATATATGTGTACATGTGTGTATGAAAGATATATGTTATAGTAGATATTGTTTCTTCATCATATATAACCTAAATGATAATATATAAAATATGTTACATTTATCTTTCTAAATATGTTAATTTTCTTTTAATTAAATAAAAAGTTTTGTAGCTATTTGAGATTATATATTACAATCATAGTATTTCAGCCATACTCATATAGGTTACAATATTTAGGTTGAACATATTTAAGTCGTAGCCAAATAGCTAATTAGAGTGTTAACTCATTAGTGTAACCCTTAGTATCACTGCTTTCGAGCAATGATAACCTTTTAGGGAGTATTAATATTGTAAATATTTTTTATTTATTAAGGTTTTTTTTTAATTACTAACCTTACACACCATGGAGATTGAACCCATAACCTTCTACTATTCCAAACTTTATCTAATTCATCAACACCACTGAACTTTCATTTACATCGATCATTTTTTCATAACATTTTCGCTTGCGAGTATCATTAATTTATAAAGAATATTTGGTTGAACAACCCAATTGAAAGTGAAACTCGCTACAAACCTGCAACTTCCCCGGAAGTCTGCAACTGAAGTGATTAAAGAAGTCAGCAACTCGGCGGAGACGACTGCAAATCGGGGGGAGACGACGGAAATCTTGTTGGACGCTTCAAAAAAATCGTGGGACGCTTCAGCATCTTCTGAAATATCTCCAAAGACGCATCCAGTGCATGATGCGATACTCCAAGGACACAGGAGGTGGCTAGTTTTGAAAGTAGTTTTGGTTAACGGCTTTTGTAATTTCCCCTATATAAAAACAAGAATTATTATTTAATCAAAAGAAAATAACATTTTCAAATACACAAACACATACCAAAACCAAAGGAAACATAAAACACAAAGTTATACATGAAGCACACATATTTGAGATGTAAAACCGAAGAACACTTGTATCAAAACCCTAAGTAAAATATCAAGATCAACCGTTTATTCAAGAAAATAAATCAAATAACCGACGTTGGAAATCGTCCAGATTTTTTTTAGGTAGTGAATGATGGAAATGAGAAGAGTGTAGGGAAGAGAATTGCAATTGTTAGGCGGTTTGCATCACCCACATTCATCATCATGTTCTATTTAGTTGTTAGTGAGTTTGTTTAAAGTCATGCTCATGGGTAGCAATTACATTAGTCATTAGGTCCACGTTTCCATTTTGTTTAGTGCATGATTCATGTATTTCTTCTTATTTTGTTGCATGTCTGTATGCCTATTCAAAGGGTTTGCATTTTAGTAATGAAGGGCATAAAAATTGGTACAAAAAAATGTCTTGTTTTTTACATGGTTTTTTAGGAGTGTTCGCCTACTAGAAAAGGCTTCTATCTTGGAGATTGATTCATCTCGAATCGAATAGTAACACTAGCGGCTGTGGTTTGTGTGCGTAGAGTAGGCAGCAAGGTGATGGTGATCTAGGGAAAACGACCAGGGGTTATCCGATAATCAGGGTGGCAATGATCAAGAGTATTAAGCTTTTCGTTATCATTTATTTTCAGTAAGACTTAGGTTTTCTGGTTGATTCGAGACTTTTGTCTCTTGGATTTTATCTTTTATTGGAACTCGTTTGGTTTTTTATATCTGTAATAATGACATACTAGCCTTTTCCGCATTGGGGTGTTACACCGCATGGCCTAAGTGACTAAAACGAATTATCAAACAACCGAAGAGTTACATGAGTGACAAATATGAAACTCATACTGTGCCATACATTTTATTTATTAACCATTCAGAACATCATACATTTCGTAGCCACGAAGCAACACCACAAAGCTTGAACAAGAGTAGTCATAAAGTATATATTAAGAAGTACACGCCATTGTTTATTTATAAAGTTTGATATGACGATCATGCTTAATTAACCAGCCTTTCGCTCATCAAGTAATGATAGGCGTTCGAGTCACCACTCCCTTATCATTCACCCACACCCACACACGGTCGCACCTGAAGTCCCTAGTGGTCGGAGTTCCTTCCAATATCACAATAGCATTAACCAGTGGATTCTCTTTCTCAATTGTAGCCGCTGCCGCTTCTCCTTTTGCCCCAACAAGCTCGGGCCATGAATCCTTTCCTGTATTAATCATCCAAATACAAAGTTGTTAGTTCTCTTTTCTGATACGGGTACTTCAAAAAGTTTATTCATGAAATCATATAAGATAAGTTAAAGAAGTTAGAAGAGAGCTACTAGATTACCTTTACAGCCTGATGATGACATTCTTGATTGTGCATTGAAGAACATGGAGAATATGGGGTTATATAGAGATAGGTTGTACAATGAGTAACGTTGTGTACTTTCAGTGTTGTGTTTTTTTTCAAATGTTCCCACTTGGGTTGGCAAAAGGATAACCTTCATTAGTGGAAAAAGTCAAATTTGTTGTATGGTTTGACTTCTATATATAGATTTTTCAATACACACGTGTTTTGGCCAACAAAAATTTCATAATAGACATGGAAAATTGGTCGTATCTAAAACGTGTGGGTTAAGTAAAGCCTCCAAAAGCGTTGTCTTAGCTGGCCCTTTCGCGAAAAGTGCACGCTTCGTTATTTCCGTCACCTCGTAAAAATGTGTAGGCATTTAACTGTCTCAACGGATTCACAAAAGATGTAGACTAAATCTAGTCATATCGCCAAAAGTGGAGACTAAATACAAGACGTCTCAGCCTAAAGCTGATGCAATAGCTTTTGATATTTGTGAAAATGATAACTTTGATGAAGGTTAAATTACATGTCTTTATATCGGGAATAAATTACGTCAATATGATTATTAGGTAATTTTTTTTCTAAAACGTGAGACAAATTGGCTAACATTCGGTAGAAAAATGATCAGGGTGAAAAAATACAACGTACTCGAAATTTTACGGAGGAAGACCTTAGATTTTCCATAAGAACTTGCGTTTATGCATCATATGCCTTTGTGTATATCGTTGTATTTTGACAATAGCCCGACACTATGATAGGGAGAACACACGATAAAAGCAACATCATATGCTATCTTTTAACGAATAAACAAGTTATAACAACAATTTTTGTAGTATAAACAGTTATAATAGATCACGAACATGTTAAAGGCTTTCCCAAGTTCTTGATGAAAAAAGTAATGGTCAATTTAAGATCGAACAAGTTCTTTGCATGTAGATTTATAAAGAAACTAACAATGTTCATCATATACGTACACCTCTTGCCTACCGATTAGGGTTGTTCAAATCGTTAGCCGCTCGTCGCTCGCTCGCCGATCACTTGGAAAATGCTCGGAATATGCTCACTCGGTTTGGTTCAGTTTGCAAACGAGCCAAGCATGAGCAAAGGTCCGCTCGGTTCGGTTCGGCTCGAATTATTTTTTATTAATTTATTACATATATAATTATATACGCACACACTAATTACATGTATATTCATATTTTATACATACCGATCTATTAGATTTGGACCACTATACTCAAATATACAATTATAATTATCCATACTAGCCTAATGAAACCAATAAAAAATTTAACACCAAATTTAAAACTAAAGCTCTAAGTCGTGAAGCAACTATATCTTTCTCTCATCAGTTGTCAATCGTCTCTTGCTCTCACCATACGCCACAATGCGACAATTGTTCTTTGCTGTATATTCATCGCCTCACCTGCCTCAACCAGAGCCTTATCTTCGGACGATCCGACCTCAATCTTAGTGTCATCCTCGAACAGTTAGACCTTATTCGTGACGCGATAGCAGAGACGTCGAAGGAAACATGCTAAATCTATGATTGTCCAATTTACTCGTCGCTCGCTTCTCGCTCAGCGCTCGCTCGGATAATTACACGCTCGAATATGCTCGTTCGAATTTTGCTCGATTATAATCGAGCCAAACACAAACAAAGGTCCGCTCAGTACGATTCAGCTCGTGAACAGCCCTGCTGCTGATAAATAGTTAGCGATTCCAACACAGATTTGTTAATTTGAATGTGTGATTGATCCGGATTTCTAGAGAACCTCAAATTTGAGGGGCATTAATTTCTAATAATGTCAACCACCTAAAGTTTTCAAGACCTTAGCTCAATTATTACCATGTTTGAATTTTAGTTTTTCTTGTGATTATCAAAATACCTAACATTCAAATTACGTACATTATAAATTAACTTTATTTGTGTTCTTTAAAGTTATTAATATTATGAACTCTAAATTATCTTACAATTTTGAATAAAGTTTTTAATATTAAATTAAATTGTCTTACAATTTTGAATGAAAACTTTGACAATGTACCATTGTCACGAATATTGGTGTTGAGGTATAAGAGTTTTTCACTAATAACATAGAAGGATGAAAATTCAAAAGCATATCTCAACTTAATTAAAAAAGTCAAACGACTAAACTAAAAAGATAAATAATAAATAAATAAACAATTGAGTAGTCAACATGCTACGTGTTTGCATGCAATATTAGGTGTCTAATGAATATCTGTAATTATCTTATTGTTAAGACCACGGTATTTCTCCTTATCAAGCCAGAGTGGTATTGGCATCGAGCCCCCTTTCATCCTCCACACTTTCTAAAAATAAACAAACATTTAGATATCTTAATTTACATAAAATTTTAAATTTCACATAATTTTAAAGGTTGTGTAGTTCAGTTAAAAATATATATATATTTAACCTAATATTTGACGAGCTAGCCCTAATGACTCACTGATGGTCTCACCCGACTCAAAAACTAACTAACGTCGTTAATCATAACTAATTAAAAGATTAAAAGTTCATATAGAAATTTTCAAAGCTCATAGAGAAAACTAAAGAATATATATATATATATATATATATATATATATATATATATATATATATATATATATATATATAATTATTCTATTGGCGTGTTACACATGTCATAATGTCATAATAGCTTCACACCTATACTGATTACTTACATGATGGGTTTTTTTAAAAGAACTACTCCACCTTGTTGTATAAGTGTTTTCACAACTAGTGTCATCTTGAAAAAAAAAATCACAAATAATGTGATTTTCATTTGAAATGGTTATTTCTTAATTTGTTGTAGGGCTTGTAAGAGTGTGTATGAGAATATGATTAGGAATATAAGGAAACAATGATTGGTTGTATGAGAATAAGCTAAATTGTCATTTATAATGGCAACTTATGGTTATTACAGACACGTCGCCGTTACAAACGACGACTTATGACAAATCGTCTTTCCAAGCAGCAATTCTGACACAATTTCTGACAAGATAAAATGACAGATAGTGATTATTTTAATAATTAATACATTAGTTGAGAACACATTCTTACGTTCAATGTAAATATAATTCGATTATTTTGAAAATCCAACTAAAATATCGAACAAGTTTTATGAATTATCTTTAAAAAAACAAACTTAGATGAGTTGTCTTTAAAAAAACGAAGTTTGATGAAATGCCTTTAAAAGGGAAATTATATGAATTGCCTTTCAAAAAAATGAAGTTATATGAATTTTCTTAGATGTATGATAATATCCAATAAGAATAATAGATTAATATTTGTTAAACTATTGAAATCAATGTGATTATTATACTAACAACTTATTTGTCATTAGATGTTGTAAATGACGTATTTAGATAGTAAAATTTAGTTTTAATAACTTTATAAATCATATTTTGTCACTATTATATATTTTTATTTAAAACTCGTTATTTTATAAAAGACCTAATTAGTTCCATAATTTAATAAATTTGTTTGTTTCAAAATAATTTATCGAGTGACATGAAATTCATTGCAAAAATTCCACATCTTGTATATTTTTAGAAAAATCAGAATGCTATTTATAAAATTTCGTTTTGATGATTCTTATATTTTTATATACATTCTATGGGATAATAATTAAAATTACAAAAAATCCAAATATTATCCAAAAATTCTCAAAAATTAAACAAACTATTCTAGCAAGATATTAAACAATAATCCACCTTTCAATTTCATCACAACTCATAACAAAGATCAAAAGCCCCAAATTCTACATCTAAGAACCTTAAAAATACAAGAAATTAAATTCAGATTTTACATGCCCTCTCTCACAGAAATGGATAGAGGGATTTTGTAGAGCATGAAAAATTAATGAAGTTAGGCTCAAGAACTACCTGATTTAGTTGAGAAACGAAGGAAAAATCGTGATGGAAAGTTCCAAGCCTTAGAATTTCTTTTGCATCAAATACGTGAATTAGAGAGAAATTTTGTAGAGTTTGGGAGTGGGTTATTGTTTGTAGAGAGTGAAAATGTTGTTTGAAACTAAGAGATTGTGTTGTGGCGGCCGAATTTGATAATACCTTTTTAGGTTTCTTGAAGACTTTAATGATGTAATAATTTGGACTTTTAATTATGGAGATTGTAAGGTATTAAAGAGGATTTATAATTGAATATCTTTCTCCATTAGAACTAAATAAAATAGGACATGAAAGAGTCAAATCGTAACACCCTGTAAAATCGTGTCCAATAATATAGCAACACGTGTCATATATTTATTTTAAGTCTATTAAAGACTAACAGTGACTAAAAGCGTCAACATGCTCAAACTAAGTCTCTGAGTGATCTTTTGATGTCAACATGCATAAACCAAGCCTCTGAGCGACCATTAGTGTCAACATGCTTCAAATATAGCCTCTGAGTGACCATTAGCGTCAACATGCTTAAAACATAGCCTCTGAGTGACCATTAGTGTCAACATGCTTTAACTTGGCCTCTGAGTGACCGTTATGTCAACATGCCCAGCCTCTGAGTGACATCGGAGTCAACATGCTTATAATAAGCCTCTGAGTGATCCTTTACGAAGTCCTAACTCTCATAAGTCCCATTTGTTGGACGAGAGAGTTCAATTCTGTAAATATGTGAAAGTTGGATAATGGAGGGGTTAAAAGTGTCAACATGTTAATTTATACCTCTGAGTGACCTTTTAACGAACCAAGAGCTCGACAATGTCCGGTCATACTCCCGGGTATGCCAAATATTGGCTACAGATGACTAAATATGTTAAAAAGGTGTTTTAGAAGGTTTTAGAGGGTTTTATAATTTAAGGGGCTAAAAGTATCAAACTTTGAAACTGATCATGGGGCGCTCGCGGGGCGCGAGAGGCAAGGCTTGTGCCTCTCGCGGGGCGCGAGAGGCCTGTGTCTGCAGAAAATTTGCTTGGCCTCCACACAAATTGCCAAAAACCATTTGATTCGAAACCATGGCTTCCCAAACTGCTATGCCACGTTTTAGGATACTTGTAAGCTTCCTCTTACACCCCTTAACACCTGGCATCACCTCCTTCAAACTCTCCAACTATATATAGGTTCCAAGGTTCACCATTTGAACTTGCACCTTTCTCAATCACAACTCTATCTCCCTCCGCTGGAAGTTCCTAATTCAAATGAGCATCCAACTTAGTTCTATTGCATTATAGGAACCTCTTATAAGTATTCCTTCCTCTTGCATTTTCGTTTATAGGCTTTTATAGCCAAAAGTCAAGCGTTTTACGGAAAACACCTTGACTTTCGGTTAAGACCATTATGGTCCAGCCATTGTTTGTAATGAACATGGCTAAGTGATCGTACTAAGGTAGGTGTTAATCCCTATAAAGGGCACCTCCTGAAGATCATGTTTGCTAGACCAGTTGACGGGTCAAAGTTATGATATTAAAAAGTCAAACAGACCATTTTTCGGAAATGCTATAATTTGATCTTAAATATGTTATTAAACCTGTTTTGACACTTAAATAAGTTGGTAATAATTATTAGAACATGTAATAACATGTTCGGCTCGTCAATTTCAGTCCTAGGGTCGGTTCGCAACTGAAAGTCGCAAAGTTTGACTTCTACTTTGACTTTCGATTCTGACCTGATTTAGATTAGTTAACTACTAATCTAAAGTTGCATTATGATCGTAATATAATGTAGTATAACCCTCTGAGGTTATATTACATGATCATAATCAGAATCTGAGTTTATGCATAAGTTCCGTAATTATGCCATTTTGACTAAAATGTCATTTTTACATAAAAAGAAGGTTTAATGATAATAAACTTGAAAATGAGTTTCCTACCGATGTAATATTATAAGTAGGATTATTCGGGATGTCAAACCTTATTATAAACTGAGTTTATGAACAAGTCCTTGTATTATGTCGATAAATGACGATAAGGCCCTTTTTGGCTTTTAAAATGGTTTTAATCACATATTTTCAAAGTAAGTCTTGTACCTACTGATATGTTATATTAAATAACATATCTAAGACTTTTTAATCTAATCATAACATCAGTTTTCTTTAAACATCGCATAAATCATTATTTTACGATATAAACGCCATTTCGGCGCATAACATGGTCTTAAACCATAATTATCAACCAAGACTTGTTACCGACTGATTTTAAAACTTATTTTAAATATTTTTTAAGTATGTATATGATATGAACTCAGAACCCAGATAATTTATAAAACTATGTGTAAAATGACCAAAATGCCCTTTTGGTGCATAGTTTGATCATAAAATATAAATTACACATATAATTAATATCCTACTGATATCATGTCATAAAATTTTTTTTTCAGAACACGTATGTTTATAAAAATAAATTATATTCAAGTTCCTTTTATACGATATATAATTACCGAAATGCCCTTTTGAGGCATAATTTCATTTTAAAACCTTAACGGGCATGTAAGTTGATATCCTACTGATATTACAACTTGTCTAAAGTGTAATGGCATATAGAACTTGTCCATGACTTATCCGGTTACCCGATATCGCTAATATGCGTACGGTTAAGTATATGTAACTAGTTTACAGAAATTAACCAAAACATGTCTAGCCTTGTCAATTAAGTGTCAAAATCCAGAATGTTTATAGTTTACCAATATTATACAAGTCAAAGTACCTGTCGGGTTTAAACTACATTCTATGCAATCATCGCTTAATCTAGCGTTATACGTTTTGATCAAGTACGCTACTCGGTCTAAGTCTATGACATAAACAAGACCGTTAGTATTTAATTGGTTAGCTTATGCCATAATCCAGACTAGAGACTTGCCGGTAAATGCTATCTGCACTTAGTACTTTTTGTGTACGGCTGAGTTAATAAATCTTGCGTTTAAACGAAGACTAGCTCAGGTAAATACTCTCGACTTATTTTCCCTATACGGGTTTGGGATACGGTAAATTATTACCGCTTGGTCAGAAATGGGATCAATCGAATGCCGAATTGTGGCTAGTAAATCCGCATATTCCGTTTTAATCAGTTTTGTTTGATAACTTAAACATCAAGGGTTAACTACCGTGTCCTGGATATCCTCAGCTCATTACATTAGATAATGCCCACGACCTTAGCGCGGGGGTGTAGGCATACACCTGACAGACGCTCAAATGCAACTACCCACACTTGTTGAGGATAACTCCTTCGTGAGTTCATAAGTGGTGTGTACGTTAATCGTGTCTCGGTTTTTGTACTGGGCCCTGTATGTATGGACAAATATGTGAATCTGTTAACAAGGTTGCAAGGTCAACTTTCCCAAGTTATAAAAGATTTCGTGTTGATACGCACTTAAAATATTTTATTTAAATGTTTTCAAAATGAGTCAGTTGGGTGTATAAACCAGCGAAGGCTGACGTATTTTCAAAAGACTGAGTTTGCAGGTACAATACGAAAATAGGCTGGAAGTGCTCGGTAGTGATAAGAGGATCTTGCAAATCCTAGATCTGCCCAAAGTCTGTTTTACATTCTTTCTTTGTACAATTTATGATCCGCCTGTGGATCTTCTATTACGAGCCTGTATATTATTTTGTATTTCGAACATTCGGTTTGTAATAGTAGTTTAAATCCAAGACTTCCGCTGTGCTGTGTTTAATTGACTATGATGATATCAACTATACATCAAGGTATTCCCCACCCGGGCCCACCGGTGTATGGATTTAGTTGGAAATCCGGGGTGTGACACAAATGGGCGAGATTTGAGTGAATAATGAGTTGTTCGGTCGTTTGGGTTCACGTTTGGGGAAAGAAAGAAGCACATATACATGTCGTTTGAAAAGTATCGTTTGGATTTTTGTGGGTGTCGTTTGGAGTATTAAGGAGGGTGTGTTTTGTTGTTGAAGTGTTTGTTTTAAGGGTGTTGTTTGGAGTTAGGTGTAGTTTGGTGTTAGGTGTTGTTTGAAGATGTTGTTTGAAAAGGGAGGTTGTAGTTTGTAAAATATGAGATGTCATTTGGGAAGGATTGTAGTTTCGAAGTGATGGTGTTGTTTAGAAAAGTGGTGATATCATTTGGAGTGAAGATGGTGATGTCGTTTGAAGTTGTAGTTGGGATAGTAAGGGATGTCGTTTAGGAACATGATGTTGTTTAGGAACTAGGTGTCGTTTTGGGTATTGTAGTTTGAAGTCAGGTTATTTACATAACAAATGTTTATATATAAGGGGTTTATTAGGGGAACACTAAAAAAGTAAGGAACTAGGGAACCATGCATTTAAAATCTTAAAAATTCAACTTATCATGTTAAAAATCAAATTTTTTAAAGAACTTTTCAACGCTTTTCCTTATATGTAGAATACTAGTTAACTAATCTTAGCCCTTGATTATCAATACACAAGTGTTTTCATTATATATATATATATATATATATATATATATATATATATATTACCTGAATATAGTTAATGTTACGTGTACTATTATTAACATAATAAATAATAAAATTTTCTGGTTTATATTTATTACCGTTCGGATCCGATTTTCAAAATGAGTTGGATTTTTAGGACACGTTTTATACAGATGTTGCAGAACACTCTCCAAAAAACAAGCACCCAGTAGAGAATTTTCATTAGGAATTCCGATCTTAAAACCCAACGTCACAATGTAACTGTGTCGGAACATCCATAGCGTTCCCACTATTACTAAATCCCCGTCCAGGTTAAACCTCCAAATACACTCGAGTAGACATGCTCGTGGCTCCACAAATCATGCTTGTCAAATAAATCAAACTAGCTCTACATGATTCAGCAAGTCAAGACTTTACTACTTGGAAGTTGGTTCACTTATTCCAACGATACATAACCCGTACCATCCCAAAGTCTTCAATCAGTTTCGCCAACACTTCACTACAGTGGATAACATGAAATGTAGCATACCGGAATCTTGAACCGAAGAGTCTTCATTGCCTTCCACTAAGTTCCAATGCATCAACCTCGACACATTCTCAGAAGCAGAATTTCCTATGTATATGACATCGACTCTAAAAGATGTCCACGCCTTAATGCAGCATCACCAAGTTCATAATGTCCAGTTCCCACTGTCCCTGTTATCCTAACCCATGCCAAAACAGCATTCTATGAGGCACATCTCCGCTCGTACTTCCCAACGAAAACCCTTCATGCGATGCCAATACAAAGATCGTCATAAATGCCAAACCACTTATCACAACCGAACAAGAATAACTTCACAGTTCCAGACTAGCTAACAGGCAAATGGTTATAACAGGAGTCGAGCTTTCAATGAAAAGCAAGCGGTACCAAGGGTTCTATGACCATACACTCGATCAGTTAACGCAAACCCTAACCGAAAGATCATCCAAATGGGCAGTAGTTCACATGACTTGCCCTAACTATTTTTTTACTTATGTCGTCACCAACACACCCTCTAGTACTATTTTCTCAGGTTCATCGATCGTCAAGTACCACATCCAATTTTTTTTGACAAACCAATCAACTTAAACCTAAAACCGGCGAACATTCGAATTAAAACCATCTCGTCTTCAGTTATAACAATAACAAGACGTGTCAAATCAAAAACAATGAACATACACAACATTGGCGCAGTCCTGAACTTGACGGTTGCTCTACTGAACACTATCCAAAAAACTGATTTGCTCCTACAAAACTGATAAATCAAGAACTGTAAATAGTTACCTCGGACTGATCTTTTGCAGACAAATCCGACCAGAAACTTTGAAATATCACAAACTCAGTTCCTCAATAAAAAATTAGGTTGATAATGAACGTCAAAACCCGAACTCAAAAAACAAAATTTACTTAGCCTGTAACCCAAACTCGATAAACGACTGAATAAATCTCATCAACGGCTCCAATAGATTTAAAATATAAACTAGCGGCCCAAGGATTTTAATCCACGCTACTAACTTTGATCAAACAAAGAAAAATATACCTTTTCTTTTTCCGTCGCGCATCAGAAAACACAGCCCTCAAAATTATAAAAAATAACCTTTTTATACCAAATAAAAGATAATAGTTTCTTCTCAGAAAAGCGACGATGGCAACATAACCTTCTGGCTCGTTAGCAATCCAAGGAATAACCCCGACGACTCAAGATTTCTCGTCAGCTATGAGTTTGCCGACAAAACCTAATCGCAATTCCTAGATAACCAAGCGGTTATCTTCTCGGCCACAACAAATCAAAACTTCGGCGCCAAAGGATTCTTAGTCAGTTATAACTTCCGATTATCACCAAAATCCCTAACCGATCTCAACTTCAAGCTTCCGAACGTTAATACCAACCTTTCTGCGAATCTCTTCAGTGCAAAACCATGTGTAATGTCGAGGCGCGGCTCTTATACCACTTGTTAGGTAACCAACACACGCACAAACGAATTAACACGCAGATTCTAGAAAATAATAAATGATACACGACAAGATTTTACATGGTTCGCTCTCAATGGGCCCTACATCCGCGGATTGCAACTAGGTTATTTCATGAAGCTCAAAGACACACAAAAATTACGTTACATGATTAGATATTATATATATATATAGAACAATTAGGTTTTCCATCTTAGTGAACAAGAAAACTAAACGGGACGAATTGGGCCTTCCATCCAAGTCTTCTAATCGTCAATTAAACAACCCCAAATAACCAAAGACTTCACAAAACCAACAATAATTACCCAAAATTAGCCACAACGACGCTACAAAAAAGGATGATAACATACAATCCATTGAAATCAACAAATCTTAATTCAAACCAAGATAAAGAACTACAACCAAAGCCTCGGAACATATGAGCCATGGGTACAAATTGTATTCAACAAGGATGACTATGCCTTAATAAGTAATACAAATTGTATTCAACAAATTTATTTTTAAACATGCTTGTTTCTAGTTGGATGAAAATTTTATTTTTTAAATGAAAATTTTGATTGGGTCCAAATATTTCGGCTATTCATGAATGGTTATTGTGTATGGGCCGTATGTCTTCTATTAGCTCAAGTTAACATGGGCCTGGCCTACTTGGCTACTTTGTAAGAAAATATTTTTCTTCTTCTTTTTCTTCTTATTATTATTCTTATTCTTATTCTTATTCTTATTCTTATTCTTATTCTTATTCTTATTCTTATTATTATTATTATTATTATTATTATTATTATTATTATTATTATTATTTAGTTTTTTTTTCAAGTATAATTTTCATATCATGCTCACTTTTGAACCTGAAAAGACAAAACTAATGTTGTCAGATAACACAAATAATCATAAATTATTAAATCGTACATACAGTTTTAATATACTTACCCGTCTTTATAACCTTTTAGTTTGATAACTATAAATGAAGCTTGTAATTATATGCCTTTTGTACATGTTTCGAATTCTTAAAATGTTTTATGAAACTAATTAATTACTATTTTATCTGATTTTTGTGTTATTGTTAGTCAATGATTATTATAAGACTGAATAGTATTTAAGGTGTTGGATATGAACATGCCTCCTATTAACCACCACCTAGCACTGAACCGAACCGCTCTTACTACAACCGAACCCATGGTGGTGACTGGTGAGGGGTGGAGAATGGTGGATCTGATGTGGATTGTGGTGTGATCGATAGCGTGGCATATACGGTATTGACACAAAAACATTGGTGAGACATGGTTGTAGGGAGGAGATTAGAATTAGGATGATCAAGGGTTATGGAGGGGGGGTCTATGTATGTTAAAGGCCATTTGGTAAAAGTGTGTGCATTTCATTAGAATATTATAACTTTTTCATTTCATTATATGACTAGACATGTAATTCTTGTAGTTAAAAGGAATTTAAAAGAATTCCAATTCTCTTAACTTTCTATTCAAAGTTCAAACATGATAAAAGTTGGAATGTACATTAGTTTCCTACAACTTGATAGAAATATATGAATCAGACACAATCTGAATATAACATACTAATATATGTTGTCTATTCAATAAATATAGAACATTTCCAACATGATTGTGCACATGATGTGGAATTATCAAGGGTATGTTAGTAAGTGAATAGCTTAAATTCAACCACAATAGATAGTATTTATAGAAAATACTAAATAGATGCAAAAAAAATCATTGCTTACTATTCTGCACATGGATTATAATCACAAACTTGAGCCCTTTTTGAGCAATTGCATGAACAATACTAGTCGTTACCAATTATGGTACACTAAGGCTTGTTCTTATGTCTCGTTCTAGTTCGTATGTTCCAATATTTTGAGGGCTTGTTGATCAAGATATTAAACAGATCGATTATTGGCTCATTGATGACTTGGTTACTTCCTCTCCAATCCTAAGAAATACAAGTCGATTTTAAAGGAAATAAGGAGCCCTTTTTAGTTTTGCTAGTCAAGTTCCGAGTTTTTAGTTTGTCGCTTACCGCGAGTTTAAATACATGCCATAAAGTTGAAAAATGGTATACCATTATTTACATCAACGGAGATGGAATACCATATATAGGATGCATATCACATCATTTGACTTTGGTGTTGGTGTTTACCAAACACAAATTAAGAATCGGGTGTATACAAATCAATCAAACTACATAAAACTCGGTAGGGTAAGTACGGACCTTTCAACCAAGTAGATAAGGAGGATGCATCCAATCAGAAAAAGCAGTTGAGGGGAATGAAGCCTGGTCCGAAATCACTCACCCTTATAGATTTCATGAGAGATTTTGGGCCAGTCAGCATTCCCCTGAACATATGATCACCTTCGAACTCTAAAGACACCAAGTTAAATATGCTCATTGACAATTTGTGTAGAGAACTTAAATATGCAAGAATGATTCATGGCCATTAGGAAATCCTCAAACACATTCTATTCATGATATATAAAGAAATAAAACATCCATATGGTCAACTATCAAGTAGATGCTTAGATTGAAATGGAAAAAGGAAAGAAAGGACAATTAATAGATTCCAAAAACTACTCATATCTTGATAAACACCTCATGTGAACCGTTCAATTCAATCCAAAAGAAATTCTAGGTATCCATAAATATGAGAAGTCATTATTAGCATTTGGTGCTACACTCACATAACTTTGTATAGTCAATGACGAATTTGATTAGTATTTTGGCCTTCAGAATATCTTTTTGCTAAATTTGGAAAAGTTAAAATCCTTTATTACATAAAATATTAAACTAAAACATATACAACATGTAAAAGATAAAATAAAATTCTAATGTGTGTGTGTTTGTGTGTAGCACTTTAATCATCGAGGAGTCGTATTCCAAGGCTATATGCTATGCTTAAGTCTCAAGCTAGGAGCACACAAAGCATCCCAAACAGCCTTTATTGTGTAACTGGACCAATCTTTTTATAATGTTTAAAAGCATCATACTTTTTTCCAATATTATTTGGAGTATACCTTCATGATTATTTTAAAAATAGTAAATATATGAACCAAAAAGGTTTATAGTGTAGCGGCATAAAGGGTGTGTTTGTAAAGTCTCTCCTAATATGGTTGATGAGTCAAGTTCTTAGGTGAACATGAGACGTAGATTTAGAATTAGGTTTAGAAGGTGTGTGAATGTTTTTATAGAATATATATATATATATATATATAGGTGTTGATTAACGTACAATGTGTGTTAATGTACCCAGCGTACGAGATTGAGATACATGAGAACTTCATTTTTCATCATGCAATTTTTTGTAACATATTATTTTCTCATTTTTACAATATGCTATTTTTCCATCTTTCAATATCCGACTTTTTATATTTTACAACATGCGAGTTTTAAGTTATGAAGATTATAAGTGTGAACTTCAAATCTCGTACGCTCGTACGATAAGACGTATTG
Source organism: Scalesia atractyloides (assembly GCA_947069175.1). Classification (NCBI taxonomy): domain Eukaryota; kingdom Viridiplantae; phylum Streptophyta; class Magnoliopsida; order Asterales; family Asteraceae; genus Scalesia; species Scalesia atractyloides. The sequence goes on along the minus strand of CAMTDV010000002.1, from coordinate 4,325,936 downwards.
TACATTACACTTTCACTACACACGATCAAAAATCCAAAACTCAAAAAGAAATTCAGCTTGGGCAAAGAAAATTTCTAACATAGTCTAAAATTTAAAGCACTAACAGCAATGTTTTCATAATCGTACACCTTACAGGTCTATTGGATTTTTTTTTTTAAACTGAATGGCATTATATATAGTTTAAAATTTACAACTTTAAAGATATTACTTTACTAGTTTAATAAAAAAAACAAACTACTTTATCTTTACGTGTGGATTTGCGATTTAATGAAAAAATGAAATCTTAAATAAGTAAATATGAAGTTTGAAGTAGTAAAAGAACCAATAATGAGATTTGAAGAGGAAAAAATAATTAATGTTCATGATTTAGCTATTATGCCCAAAATTATTTAAATACGTTTAATCAGATCGGTTTTATGACAGGCTCCCGGTCTTGGTTCTATAAAGTTGAACAATATGGTTCGGCCGATGACCGACTAAGACACTTACGGTATTAGTAATAGTATTTGTGACTGAAACTAATTAGTCGTTGTGATGCATGTGATTGTGATCTAGGGAATAAAGAGAAATAGCTAAATGAGAAATCAGATTTAAGTTAAATTGTGGCTTCGCAAAAGGCTTCAGAAGTATTATCTAAGTTTGATAAAACAAGCAACAAGTTACGCGTAAAAAAATTAATATCAGTTTGATCGGGTTAAAAAGGGGGTTTGAACGAAATGGATTAGGTTGGAAGAACTTGATTTATAATAAAATAGTTAAACATGAGCTCATTTGCATAATTAGATTTTATAACGGTTAGTGGTAACTGTTTAATAAGGTCGGGTTGAAATACGGGTTGACAAAATGGATTAGGTTGAAGAAATTAATTTATAATAAAATATTTAAACATGGGTTCATTTGCAAAAAGTAGATTTTATAACTGCTAGTGGTAATTGCGTTAGAAGTTTGTTGCGTAATACTGGTAACGGCGGCAACAGTGGAGATTTCACAGGGGATGGTGATGGTGGTACGACGATGACGTAAACTAGGTCGTCCCGATAACGACCAAAAAAGTGGTGGTGGCAGACAATAGCGGGAGACGATGTTACCCATTTAAAATAATTTTGGATTAACAAGTTTAATAAAAGAGTAAAGTGTGACTTTTGTTCATGTAGTTTGGTCACTTTCATCCAAAATTTCTTGGTCTGGCTACCCTTATGGTTTCTAAAATGTATAAAATGACATAAATACCCCATAATTAATGGTAAAGTTTAGATGGGGTTAACGAAGTTAATGAAATTGGTAAGTTTTAGAAGCCATAAGTGTCACACCCTAGTTTAAGGAAAAAACGTTGGGGCATGACGAATTGCATAGCACTTGGAACAAAGAAATGCTTGTTTTATTTAAAACCCATATAGTTTAAACATCAAACACGAAAATAAATAAGTTTTCAATTTTAAATAACTAGGTCTTTTGTATGCATCCTATGTGAGAGTGTTATGTCACACCCCAACTCGCAGCGAATTGATACGAGGCATGATGACTGTCCAAAACTTATAACCACTATTATAAGTTTATATATTTAAAGAAACCAATTTAAATTGTCACACATACTCATAGAAATATCCAACATAAATCAATCAACAAAAGACCCAAAGTTATAATTCATGAAATATAATTCGTTTTCTTATAAGGAACATCTTATGTGTCTTCACTTCAAATTCTCACACTCGTGTACATGTATCATGCGTAAAAAGATTTTGGGTCAACACTAAGTTGGTGAACAGATCTTAGTTTTAGGAAAAGTAAAATAGTTTAGTTTTTTTTAATCTTATAAAAGTATTTAACATACAATTCTAAGTGTTCATGTGACATCGATAATCATCCAACAACCCAATATTCCACAAATCACCATAATCACAATTAACGAAACAAAACATAACAAAACAATAATTTTGAAACAATATGATATTCAAGCCCTGAAGAGCGAATCTACAAAACAATGGTGGCGGTACCAAGTTCAATCCATGACCATGGAGAACCGGTCAGCCTGGTGGATCCACACAAAACAATATGACACAAAGCAAGTAACAAGTAGGTATGTGTATAAGAAACAAGTTATGGCATATAAGATACAAGTAACGAAGCACATATTGGCACCATGATTTGCATGTTGAAAATAAAAAACAATGAAACGTTAAGACACGTGATACACTCAAAAAAAAAATAAGTGACAAAATGAGGAAAGAGAAGATCTACTGATGGTTTGCATTCTGTTTAATCCTGTTTAAATCGCATAAACTTAGGAAAACCTCTGAAAAATAGTATAGATAACAAAAAATACACTAAATAACCAACAACAAATATAAATCTATAAAATATATATTGTGATTTATTGCTATTATTATTAAAATTATTTATGATATTTTATTTTAATCACTAGATTAATATTTGTGATGAATTCATTTAGGTGACATGTTTGTAACAATAACAATTACATAATCATATCTATATCCAAATTTACATATGGTGATGTATGCTAATTTACATATGGTGATATATGCTAAGTCTAATTAAGTCAATTTCCAAATTTACAACAAAAATTTATAATTTAATCTAACTACTGGATTTACATCTAAATAGTCCAAATTTCAATAATAAAGTACGATGATAACAATTCATATTATTATATGTGAAAATATCAATTCTACTAAATTGTAAGTCCAAAAATCCACCTTTATTCTATATTTTTTTTAAAGTTACTCACTTTATTTAAAAACACTAAATTATAAATATAATCCAACTAGACATACAATCTACCATGAGTCATGAATTTATAAGAAGTTCATAAGTCTTGTGTTTTTATAGAAAAATAAGAAAAACAATATTTATGATATTTTATTTGAATTCTTTTATATATAATTTGTAAAACTTTCCATATTATATATTGTGATTAGAAATTTATAATAATAAATCCAATTGAAGTCCAAAAATTCTACAAACTATTCTAATATGATAAGGAGCAATACCCTACGGTCAATTTTTTCAAATCATAAGTCTAGGATCAAAAGCCCTAATTTTTATAAACTAAGAACCCTAGTTTAACCAAGAATTCAATTCATATTCCAAAAGTCCTCTAACCCATAAAAGTATAATGGGGTTTTGCAGAGCACGGAGCAGCATTAGTCAAATTATTTCGCCCAGTCTTCTTCACAAAGTTTCTGGCTCTAAAAGCAGCCATTGCCATTTGCATTGAGATGTCCATCTCTTCAACATATGATATGAACAGCCCTGGGGATGAGAGATCACATGCTAGAAAAGCATTTAAACAATTAATCATGCTAGCAACTAAAGCAAGATTTTCTTCATTATGTTTAGTGATAAAAGCAGCATTCTAAGCAAGTTGAGTAAATTAAGCAACAACAGGTCTGGTAGCAATGGCAACAACAGAACTATGAACAAGAGCAGGTGGGGTTACATAGTATGTATGTGCTGGTGCATTCTGATTATATGTGCTTCTGAACATCTGGAATTCTTGTGGGGGTTCTGGTAACATATGTACCTCTGAACATCTAAAAGTTATTTTGAGATACAAGAGCTGAGTTCAAACTAGTTATTCTAGCCACAATGCCATAGTCATGGTCAAATATATGTAGGTCCTTTTAGAGATCTAAGAACAAAATTATTTCAAGTTATCAAATGCATAAACACAGGTACAGAATCCCCGATTCATACACAACCAAGCAAGAGCACAATCAATCAAGAACAAAAAATCATTCAAAAGTTTCTCAATTGATTTTGAAAGAGTAACAGTACATAAATCTCAAATACAAGCTCCAATACTCTCTCAAAATGCACTCTTTCAGAAAGAAACCTAACCTGCTGTATTTATATGCAATACAACAGGTGCACACGCGAAATATAAAGGACAACCCGAAACAACATGAAACATCTAATCATAACACGAAGTATATGTTTCATGTAACACACGAACCACACATGAATATTTTTCGTATAACCACACATGTTTCGTGATGAATTGTTTCGTGTCCACATAATGTTTCATGTCCTCATATTGCATGTATTTCGTGTGTGTACATAACTAATGATATTTCCAAGTTATGAATAATCATGACATCATGATGATGTCATGATGATTATGTCATGCTCGTTTCGTATCGTATTGTTGTCAGCATCTCGTAAGTCGAGTCGAACCGACGGAGGAACGGCGTTGACTTCGGTCGTGACTTGATCGGTCTCGAACGTCACCAGTGGCATCCACACCAAGTGCATCAACAAACTCCCCCCTTGGATGATGCTCGTGATTTTCGACTTCACATTGTCGGATCTTCAATAGTCAACACAGGTTACAGCAAGAGGTGCATCAACAAATTCCCCCTTGAATGTAGCTTGTGATCCTTTGATCTTCAAAGCTTCAGATCCTCGTGGTGTTGATGAGTGGTCAACTGCAACTTGATTATCTTGATCACTGATTGTATCCATGTCGTGTCGTCATTCCACAACTTGTCCTCTGACATGTTCTCTTTGCCTTTAGTTTGTTTGAATGCCACATTTGCACACACATCAAAGCTAAACGCGTAATGAGAACAACCGCTAGGGTTTTAATCAATCTTAGAGAATTTTCAATTGAAAAACCTCACTAAGGAATGATTTTAAACAGTATCAATAAACGACACACATGAGTCCAACTCTCATTCAACTACCAACCGACAACACTTTGAAAGTTTCAAAATTGTTCAAATTTTAGATCTTTAACTTTCAAAACTTGTCTACTTCTTATGAAGATCCGATTGTTTTCTAGATTTTAATCAGGTGTTAGATGGAATATATTCGAGTTCCAACATCGGTCAATCAAAGATAAAATAGAAGCAAAATCTTTTTGGCTTTTATAAAGTTTATATTAAAACACACCTAAAATCTTTTTGGTATTTTTGAATTTTCTAAAAGTAAAGATAGAAAGCAATAAATATATATTTACAGACATTCTTTTTTGTGAGCTTCGAGGGTAAAAGAATCATATCAGTGTATAGTCATGTCAAACCAACCTTTTAGTTCAATTATTTAACATTTAGATAAACATCCTATAACGATTATCGATATTGTTGTCCACTTAAACTCAACAATCAGATGTAATCATATGACTTGGGGATACATTTAGGTATGCTAGTGTTCATCCACTCACGAAACATTCTCGTATCAAGGTATGCTCGAGAGTTCATCTTACTGGTGAGTATACTGTTTATCATCTGTTTTGACGTATATTATGTGAGATACTCACTTATTTTGAGGATGAATACAAGTCCTATGTGATAAAATCACTTATTTATGAGAAACTTGATATTCAATGCATGCAGGGCAAGATAGCAAGTCCGTGAACAGGTTAGTACCATCGTACCGACAAAGAGACGAACTTGACTCTCGGATGATAGATGTGATTTAGAATCACTTATTCAAGGGTGACTGTGATATATTTATCACTTATTGATGGTCGTATGTAGTTTGTATTATATACATGTATGTATAGTATATACACGTATGTATGGTATCATGGAAGTTCTAGACTTGTGTCCCTGTTTTTTTTAGTAAAAGATACAACCATGATACACAGATGATAAACAACATAAAGACCACATATCTCAGAACCTCGGAAATCTATCAAACGAAATTTCGGTACCAAGACCATATGCCAATGAGCGGTTCCGACACGTTCTTCAGTCCGTTATGTTTATATCACCCTACACACTTTAAAATGATTGTGAGACTACTGATACATCATTAGTAGAGCTACTTATCATTTTTCAATTTAAGTTCAAAGAGGTTTTCATAGATCACTGATTTACTATCATTTTCTCTTTTTCTCGCTAGGAAACTCATTTTTATTTTTCTCTTGTTTTTGTCATTTTTGGCGTTTTTCAATGTTTTTGTATTTTTCTGAATTTGATTTACTCCCCTAAAACTAAAAAAGTAAATTTAAACTTTTAAAACATCTCTTTGGATCTTCTCAAGAAAAATATTCACAAAAACGATTTCCCGGTGTGGATTAACTCATGTTTTACCTCAATGCCATTAACCAAAATTAATTTAATCAAAAATGATTTTAACAAAATTTTGGGAAATAAGTTGGCACGTTGGTAGTCGGTGTGGACCAGAACAACATTAATGAGTTTCTTACTGAAACAATCACATGTGAGGTGATATTCAAGATCAATGTGTTTGGTCAAGAAGTGTTATACGAGATGTTAGTAATTCATAAAGAAGCTTAAATATTGACCAAGATAGGAGAGATTAGAAATTTAAAATCGTAGTCCTGCAACTGATTTGTCCATTGCCAAGCATCTTAGGGCTCTCCCATACTGGATATCCATCCTTTGTTGGTGCAGTTTTTGTGTCTGATGTTGTTCGAATATATTGGAATACATTTTATGCTAATTATGTAATAATTTGTAAATGGTTAAACGAATGTGTTTAGACCCATTCATTTGAAGTGGTTAAACGAATGGGTTATTTGTTTGACCGCGTGGGTTTGCCAATGACCTCCCACATGGAATTTCTAAGTGAAAGTGGTGAACCTATAAATACCTATCCTTAGGTCATTTGCATTCCAAGGTTTTAGATTTGGGAGAGAGACCACCACTTAGTCTCTCCCGGTTTCCATGATCTATACTCTTTTGGTGTTGTTTGGATTGCTTATTATGTGTCGGTTTGTGATGTTATTCTGTCCAATTCAATACAAGAAAGTTGTTTATCAATCTTTAATCTTCTGTCTTTGAACAAATCTCACACTAATCGTTGTTTTCGATCCGAAACATGAACTTAAAATATGAGAGAGCCTTATTATATCATCTTCAAGTTTCTCATAGTCTTCTTCAGAATATTGTGTCAAGATCTCCAGCTCGTGTATATGTGATCTCACTAGGGCCTCTAAGAATGCACCTCCAGATTTTGGGATCTTTGACTTTTATATGTTGTTCAAATCGGTATTTCCATTCTTAGTAGTAATCAACATGGAGCAGACGCAGAACCCGACTGGTAGTTCCTATAATGGAGTCCAACTCTTGATGGATGTTGGCAGCAACAACAGTAGCGGATGCATTGGTTAGAGCACTTGGATTCATGGTTTATTAAATTGATTACCGGATAAAAATTAGATCAATTAATTGTCCAAATTAACGGTCCACGGTCCACACTCCAAGTTTGTAGTAAGGTATATGTCAACTGTAACATTCGTAAAAAAATGAATCCTAAAACCTGACCCGTTTTTGTAACTCGGTCCGTTTTCATATTCCACGTAATTTTGTTTAATGTTTAAGCAATAAAATGTCTTGGATTCTATGTTTTAATCATACATGTTATCATATCTGGTGATTTATAGTCTTATACATGTTTTAGACAACCTTGTAAATTCATTTCCATGTATTTTGAAGCAACCCTCCATATCTCTAAGGTCTAAAACTAAGGTTTTCCTTAAGTTAATCAAAACTTTGGAGAATTCGTGAACATACCTAGCACATCATATCCTAACCTTCTTATCATCCAAACCCCATTATATACATGCCTTAAGATAAGACATTGTGTTTTGGAGGGTTTAGATGTAAATGATAGCAAGTAAGAAGCTCTCCATGTCGTATTCCTAGTTTTGTCATAAGATGACTTTCGGGTGACTTTCTTGCCAACTTTTCTCCATCCTTGAGCTATCATTCTGGTCCATTCAAAGCTCTAATATATACTTGGTATACTAAGGATCAAGTAGGTTTAAATGGTGCATAAAACTGAGCTCCAGCATAACGGGAATCACAAACACAAGTTTTAGCACATAACCCTCGACCCGCATCAAGACCCAAGGTTTAAGCTCAATTCTCGACACCATAGATGTTGGATTACTCTCTTCCATATGATAGTACTCTGAAAATAATGAACGTAGGCGAAAACCGTGCGCGAAACGGAGTTATAACGAAGCGGGAATCGCGAAAACAAGTTTGGTGTTTGTTGCTGATTTGAAAGACGCGAAATCTTGTTTTAAAGTCATCCCACATCGCCCCAATCACCATTGTGTGCTCCATTTCACACCTATAAATACCCTTGCTTGGTTCATTATAGCTTGCAACTCCTAGTTTGAGTATAAACAAGTGGAATAACCAAATTTGGTGGCTCCACAAGCACAATACCCCTTTGGGTGTAGTGTGTAGTAGTTTTTATTTCCGCTTTCGACGAGGAGGTGCTGCCCTTCAAGCTCTTCTCATTTGTAAAGTTCTTCTTCGAGGTAATCTTCCTTTCTTTGTTTTTTTAATATTCATTTATTTATTGTTTTATTAGCTTAATTAGTTTAGTATTCATTTATTTATTGTTTTAATATTCATTTATTTATTGTTCTTAGTTAAGGAGCATTAGGCTTGTTAAGGTAGCCTAGTTTAGGCTCGCCTTTAGGCTTGTCGTAGCCTTGTAGAGGCTCGTTAGGCTCAACGAGTATAACATATCATGTTTGTTCATTTAGCTATGCCTAGCATAACGTTTACTTTTTTGTCTTGTTTCATTCGTTTGTCTAGCTTAAATCACGCTTATCAATTGGATTTTCTCCTTATTCTCGTGCGGTTTTTCGCTAAGGATTAAATACGCAAACACTGTGAGTGAATTCTTACAAACTCCCCTTTTTATTCATGTTTTGGGGTGTATCATGTGTCGTTTCTTATATTTCGTTTATTCAAACACTTGTGCTAATACCATTATATGATCTAACGTGTGATGTAAATGTTATTTGTTTTATTGTGTGTTTACATTTTTGTCAGTTGCGTGCAATCATTCACATTAGGCCCATCAGTTCCTCGTTGGAGACGAGTTGAGCATCAGGTACCTCATTAGATCGGCTCCGTTTGATTGAGCCTTGATCTCATTGTTCATCATTTGTTATGCTTGTGTGTACATTGATTGATAATATGTGGTTTGTGGTTAGATTTACATATGCGTTTACTCATATTTGGTTTATGCATATTTTTTTTGTTATTTAAATAACCAATATAACTATTTCTTTTAAATGTTTAAACGAGATTCACTCGCCAACTTTTGTTGACCCAAAACTCTATTTTTACACATGATACAGGTGGACAGGTTGAAGCAAGGAACACATAGGAATTTGCCTTAGAAGAAAAAGAAAGAGTTCATGAATGTTGTTGTGCTTGTATGATTGTTGTAATTGTTCATTTGAATTGGAGATAATAAATATGAAACTTTATTATAGTAAATGTCATGAGCTTTGATGAAAACCCAATCATGCCCCGACTACTATTTCCGTTGCGGATCAAGGTGTGACATAAACAGTACTGGTTTTCGAAAGTAACTCAACACAACTTGAAAACGTTGAGTTCATGAAAACAACTTTAATCTTTAAAACTGAGACTAATTTGAAATTTGTTGTGATCTCGAAAGCTGAAGAAGCTTGGAATCTACTGTGATCTCAAAAACTGAAGAAGCTCAGAATCTACTGTGACCTCGATATCTTGTGTTTTCGAAGACTTGTATGAACTCGAAAACTCAATTTCGAGAACAATCAGTGATGTCGAGAAGACAAGTGTTGTAGTCGAAATCTCAATTTTGTCGAAAATACTTAAACCTGATGACGAAATCCACAAAACATAGAAGATTAGCAAATAACTGAAATCCCGAAACCAGTGGGATTTGAAGATTTTTCAAAATCTGAACAAATTTTTCGAAATTTTTTAAAAATCATTGTTCTTCGATTCGAGTTTCCGAATGATCACCAAAGTTGGTTATAACAATTTTGATGTTTTTCTTATAAAAAAGCATCAATACTACAAATTCTCTAAAACTTCAAAAACCACACGAGAACAACACCAAAATTTAGTGAAATACCGGAAAACCAATTGAATCGATTGATATCAAAAACCAAGCCTCGAAGTAGGTTCAATAGGCTCTAATACCACTTGTTAGTCCCGAATCTGGATCACAACAATATGATATCAACACGTTCTTGTTTGAATGGCGGAAATAGACAAACAAGATGATTCAATAACACAAAACCAAAAAGAGAAGACAATATGATGAACACCAAGAAACCGATTAAGAACAACTTGCATACAATTACATAAATTCGTCTGATACAAGTTCCTTCATAATGCCTAATGATGTTCAACCTAATAATGTGTAATCAAGTCACATTATATAAGTGATAGCTAAAAATACCCTATCAAGACCAAGCCCACATATCAAAGTCTTAACCCAAAACCTTATAAGCCCTCGAGATCATATAGACATGATCTAAAGGTCCATAATCCAATACAACCGAGCCCAAGTATAACTACATAAACCTTAAGTTCCTAACAGACCCCACTGTAACATCCGTCAAAAACGGATTTACCAAACCCGCTCCGTTTATCAACCGAACAGTCAGTCAAATTTTTCGTTGCGAATTAAATGCCCAAAATAATTTTAAACGATCCGTAATCAATTATTATGCGGGGATATATATTTAGTTTTTGAAAAACTGATAAAAATAACAAAATAAAAATGTTTTACCCATGCCGGGTTTCGAACTCGGGTCTGTATCCGGTTCAACCAAAGACTTATCTCTCAGCCGACAAACCACTCCGCCATTTTGATTTTCTGGTGAATAAAGGAATCACTTAATTCAAATATTAAAGTTCCGAAATCAATTTCAGTAATTTGCGCCCAAATTAGCAGTCGTCGGAAATCCCGACGACTTCGCCGTTTATTTACGTTATCGCTCAAAGTAACCGAAGACTTAACTCCTGCGACGGTTATAACCGACGTCTGAACCCGCGACATCAGCTGTAACCGCCGGAGAACGGATGACTCCGAATTAAGACCGAATTCAGACCCCGTTCATCTCAATACTATCCTATAAATTCAACCACAACTCGCCAGAAGTCTTTCACACTCAAATCGCACCATTTCTCGGCGAAAAACTCACTTGCCGGAAATTTTTATTACTTCGCCGGAAAACCGTATCAGTAATCTCTGAGTTTACTGAACCCCCTAAACTTTCACCGAAGTCACCCACAACCTTTGTAACCTTTCGGAAGACTCTCTGCTGCAAGAGACTTGTCGCCGGAAAAAGGTTTCTGTCGCCGGAGTTCTGCCGGAAAACAGAGTAAAACCAGTCGGTACATCTCACGCCTAATTCCTTCCCTTTTTACTTTTATCTCATTTGTAATTGATCAGTAAACGCTAAAGAAACTTGAATCAACATTCGAATCCGTCAGTCGTCACTTCCGGTGAAAACCAGTGAAGAAGACGACGTTACGGTAATGGTTAACTATAATTAAAATCAAGATAATTACCGGGTTAGACACACAGTCCAGCGGTGGACTGTGTGCACTTTTAAAGCTAAGGTCACGAGTTCGAGTATTGTCCCTCACACGCCGCCTTGATAAAATCCTTTTTTTTCGCAAAACTGAACCGGAGTGTTTTGGGTATATGTTAAGTATATTGATAACTGAGTTCATAATCAAGTGCGACACACAGTCCAGCGGTGGAGTGTGTGTCCGCTAACCCACAGGTCCCGGGTTCGAGACCTGTGGAGCGCACCGTTTCTCGAGATTTAATTCGTTTTTAATAATAAAGGATTTCTGTTAATTCTAATTAATATATATATGTAATTAAAATCGGATATACAACGGGTTAGACACGTAGCTCAGTTGGTAGAGCTGCGTGCACGCGTACGGGAGGTCTCGGGTTCGAGCCTCACCCGGCGCACAACAATATGCCTATGAACCGGTCAACGATAGTCAAAGTCAACGGTCAAAGTTACTGTAGCAAAAAAAATATTTTTTTATTATTTTTATTTAATTATTTTATTTAAAAATCAATTATAAATACTTAAAAATAACATTTTTTAAGGTTAGAAAATAGCCTCAAACTCACAAAAATACACCCAACAATTCTACTAAAATAGATTGATAAAACCCGTTTACTTACCAAACCGTAATGCGATTTATCTAGGTTTAATCTCACTTGTGGTTAAAACCACTTCGCGTGCAATCAACGTCATCAACCGAACGCACCCAATGTGAGTGAATTCTTACAAACTCCCCTTTTTATTCATGTTTTGGGGTGTATCATGTGTCGCTTAAATTAATTCTCTTATGCAAATTCGTGCCATACCATTATATGAACTAAATTAGAATGTAACTATTGTTTGGTTGTGATGTATTACATATTGTCAAAGTCGTATGCAAATTATTTAGGCCCATCAGTTCCTCGTGGGAGACGAGAACAACGCGTGCCTCAAAACTCATTCATTTAGGCCCATCAGTTCCTCGTGGGAGACGAGAACAACGCGTGCCTCAAAACTCATTCATTAAGGCCCATCAGTTCGTAAGAACAACGCGTGCCTCAAAACTCATTCATTAGGCCCATCAGTTCGTGGAACAACGCGTGCCTCAAAACTCATTCATTAGGCCCATCAGTTCCTCGTGGGAGACGAGTCGAACATCGCGTGCCTCAAAACAATCATTTGGTGTATGTGAGTTTAATATTCAATATTATGTGTTGTGTGAATAAATTTACATCTACATTTACTCATATGTGGTATGCACATTATTTATAATCAATTGGATAAACTTGTTCAAATGTTTTTCCATAGGATTCACTCGCCAACATTATGTTGATCCAAAAACCTTTTTACACATGATACAGGTGAACAGGTTGAAGCAAGGAAAACATAGGATATGCCTTAGAAGAGAACCAAGAAGCTTAGACTGATAGTTAGAATATGATGTATCATTTATTTCCATTAAATTGTATTAATGAATATGAAACATATAATAAATGTCATGAGCTTTGATGATAACCCAATTATGCCCCGATCACCTTTTCCGCTGCGGGTCGGGGTGTGACAGATTGGTATCAGAGCCATGACTATAGGGATATAGGATAGGTTATTAGACCCTTAGAGCCTATACTATAGTCTGCCAAAATTTTAATTGATTAGGTGGTTACATACAAACTTGTGATATTTATTTGTTTCATATTTGCTTACATTTCAGTCAAACATACATGCTTATATACAATTTCATTATACATACATACATATTCATTATACATATATCGATGTTCATGTGTTCAGTTTATTTTCATACTCTCAGTATCCAAAGATTTTGTGCAATTTTCAATTCTCATCAAAGTAAGTTCTGCGACGGGCATGTAGTAACTGGAAGGGTACAAGTACCGGTAGTCGGAACGTCCTGTCTAGGTTGGCATTCGTATAAATCCAAAATAACGGACCAGTTTGCCTACCTGGGGACTAACGATGAGAGTACGACGGACCTATTAGGCCAAAACATGCCACACCAAACGTCGTTCGAACTAACCTCACTTTGAGATGTCACCGTGTCTACACCTGGACACATTCCGAATATCACACGTTGTATACATATTTCTCGATTTTCTCCGGGTTTTGTGTACGCAACCAGGCAGAAACCGTGCGAACCATATGAAAAACCCGTATTCATGGGGGCCCACATGATTACACAGGTAAAGTATGGCGGCATGACGGGCCTAACAGCGAGCAAAGCCCAAGACATCCTATGGATGTAGTAGATTTATTTTTCTATATTTATTTTATGAACGTTCAATCCCAAACACGACCCACGATCCCAAAGGCATCCAACTCATACTCTTGACATGTATTCCTTGTAGATGTCTTCTAACCTCGCCCGTAGGAAGATGAGAGCAGAAAAAGCCCGTGAACGCATGGCTACCCAAATCGCTCAGCAAATGGCGACCGTAATACCCAACATCGTAGTTCAAGTTCAACAAGCCCTTACCGCTAATTCCGTTAACCCAACCCAACAAGAGGATCAAAACACTGTCAACCTTTCAGTCACTAAATGCACCTACAAACATTTCAAATCCTGCGATCCTCCAAAATACGAAGGAACTGAAGGTGTCACCGCTCTCCTCCATTGGTTCGAAGAAATGGAGAACACTTTTCTAAATTGCGATTGCCCCGATGATCGCAAAGTGCGTTATGCTACCGGTCGTTTACTTGGAACAGCACTCACATGGTGGAATACAGAAAAGACCAAACGAGGTGTTGAAGAAACTATGACCTTGACTTGGGAAGAATTGAAGGGAATCATGACAAGACGGTTTTGCCCAAGAAGTGAAATCAAGAAATTGGAGGATGAGTTCCATGCTTTGAAACAAAAGAAAGGCGACCACACCACATACAACAAGAGATTCCTGGAGTTAAATCAAATGGTTCCCAACTTGTTCACTCCCCTCTACCGTTTGATCGAGCACTACATTCGTGGTCTTCCATCAAAGATTCAAGACCCTGTAATAAGCACCTCACCTGCAACTTTGGAAGCAGCAATGGAGCTAGCAACCGCGCTCACCGAGAACCGAATTCGGAACAAAGATTTCAAAGAGGAGAAGAAGAAGGATAAAGCATCAACGGAAACCTCAAACCCCACCCGAACCGAATCCTTTACACCACCTACTTCTAAGAGAAAGCGTGATGGGCAAGTCTTCGCCGTCACCCAACGCAACCAACCAGCTTCACAAGTTGTACCTCCTCAAACTATCCCAAACGCTCAAGTAGCACCCAACTCAACTTACCCAAATAAGAAACCTTACATTGGACCTCACCCTCAATGCAACACCTATTTCTATCACCATCCATCTATTTCACCCTGTCGACTATGTGCGAATTGTGGACGCTACGGTCACTTGAGCAAAGTTTGCCGCACCTCCAAAAACCAAACCTCAACCCCTACTCAACCCATGACCCAAACATATCAACAACCTCAATACCCCATGTACCCATATGTTCGAGCTTGTTTCAATTGTGGCGACCCTACCCATTTTAGAAATACGTGTCCTCGGTTGGTTAACATCATAAACGCCCAAGCTCAAGCAAACCCAGTTAACCAAGCAAACCAAGCAAACCCAGCTCCACCACCAGCAAGAGGAAGAGTTAACATCAATGCCAATCCAGTTGAAGATGTTAACGGTCCAAACCAACCACTTAACTAGCCTTCTCTCACCAAGAATCAAGATTCAACTCTAATCACTTAGTTTTTATGATATCTCAATTTTCACGTATCTCAATTGGAATTTTATCCAAGAATTTTAATGCAAATTACTAGTTCAGTTGGTTTTATACTCATTGATTTAATATTCATATCATCATACTTCACGACATATCTCAGTTTTTATTTAAAGAAGTTGAGTTGTGTCTTACATGCAATACATTTCATTTCATTTTACATTTCAATACATGCAATACGCTCGGCTCCGTTTGATTGAGCCTTGAGCGCACAGTTCAATTTACATTTCAATACATGCAATACGCTCGGCTCCGTTTGATTGAGCCTTGAGCGCACAGTTCAATTTACATTTCAATACATGCAATACGCTCGGCTCCGTTTGATTGAGCCTTGAGCACACAGTTCAATTTACATTTTCATGCAATACGTTCGGCTCCGTTTGATTGAGCCTTGAACGCACATACATTTTCATTATCAGTATCTTGTGGTTGTGGTGTTTGTTGTAGAGTCGCATAGAACTAATCATAACTGGCGGATGAAGTCAATGAAAATTTGACAAGAATATGGTGGATACGCCGCTGGTACTTCCTATATATAAGTATTCTTGTCAAATGATCGGAGGCATTATCAGGCAGTTATGAGAGGTTCCATGCATAGGCTGTTTGTGTGATTAAGTTATTCATTTTCAATACATGCAATACGCTCGGCTCCGTTTGATTGAGCCTTGAGCACACAGACAATTTCATTTTCAGTACATTCAATACGTTCGGCTCCGTTTGATTGAGCCTTGAGCGCGCAAACATTTCAATTTCAATACATACAATACGATCGGCTCCGTTTGATTGAGCCTTGATCGCACAGATATATATCATTTCAGTATTTTTATGTTTGTTGTATTGGTTGTAGAGTTATAGGACTAATCATAATTCACTGATAAAACCAATGAAAATTTGACAAGAATATGGTGGATACGCCGCTGGTACTTCCTATATATAAGTATTCTTGCCAAAGGATCAGAGGCGTTATCAGGTGGTTATGAGAAGTTCCATGTATGATTTAGTATTGCCTTGGTTGAAATTGTGTTACATTTATATCATCTCACTATTTAAAGAAATTGGATTGTGATCCATTTCTATATAGACTAACCTCTCCATCATAACAAACGAGAGAGGAACCATCACCATTCAAATATATATGCTATCAGAATGTGGATACAATTGTTAGTTGTTGTGTTTATTTGTGTAGGTTATAGTGTTGGAAGTTTTGCCTTAGGATATAACCATACTTTTCCAAACATATCTAAACTCTTATGCATGATATCATTTTAGCGAATCATCCCTGCTTAACAATACTTATACAGTAGGCAACAAAAAGCGATTCCTGTAATAGGATACTTAACCTTTACAAGGAACGTTACCGCCTCAAGCAAAAAAACTTAAACCCTTATTTCTTCTAAGTATAACACCATCATTCATTTAGTCAATTATATCCCTATTTAAATTTCGGGACGAAATTTCTAAAAAGCAGGGGATACTGTAACATCCGTCAAAAACGGATTTACCAAACCCGCTCCGTTTATCAACCGAACAGTCAGTCAAATTTTTCGTTGCGAATTAAATGCCCAAAATAATTTTAAACGATCCGTAATCAATTATTATGCGGGGATATATATTTAGTTTTTGAAAAACTGATAAAAATAACAAAATAAAAATGTTTTACCCATGCCGGGTTTCGAACTCGGGTCTGTATCCGGTTCAACCAAAGACTTATCTCTCAGCCGACAAACCACTCCGCCATTTTGATTTTCTGGTGAATAAAGGAATCACTTAATTCAAATATTAAAGTTCCGAAATCAATTTCAGTAATTTGCGCCCAAATTAGCAGTCGTCGGAAATCCCGACGACTTCGCCGTTTATTTACGTTATCGCTCAAAGTAACCGAAGACTTAACTCCTGCGACGGTTATAACCGACGTCTGAACCCGCGACATCAGCTGTAACCGCCGGAGAACGGATGACTCCGAATTAAGACCGAATTCAGACCCCGTTCATCTCAATACTATCCTATAAATTCAACCACAACTCGCCAGAAGTCTTTCACACTCAAATCGCACCATTTCTCGGCGAAAAACTCACTTGCCGGAAATTTTTATTACTTCGCCGGAAAACCGTATCAGTAATCTCTGAGTTTACTGAACCCCCTAAACTTTCACCGAAGTCACCCACAACCTTTGTAACCTTTCGGAAGACTCTCTGCTGCAAGAGACTTGTCGCCGGAAAAAGGTTTCTGTCGCCGGAGTTCTGCCGGAAAACAGAGTAAAACCAGTCGGTACATCTCACGCCTAATTCCTTCCCTTTTTACTTTTATCTCATTTGTAATTGATCAGTAAACGCTAAAGAAACTTGAATCAACATTCGAATCCGTCAGTCGTCACTTCCGGTGAAAACCAGTGAAGAAGACGACGTTACGGTAATGGTTAACTATAATTAAAATCAAGATAATTACCGGGTTAGACACACAGTCCAGCGGTGGACTGTGTGCACTTTTAAAGCTAAGGTCACGAGTTCGAGTATTGTCCCTCACACGCCGCCTTGATAAAATCCTTTTTTTTCGCAAAACTGAACCGGAGTGTTTTGGGTATATGTTAAGTATATTGATAACTGAGTTTATAATCAAGTGCGACACACAGTCCAGCGGTGGAGTGTGTGTCCGCTAACCCACAGGTCCCGGGTTCGAGACCTGTGGAGCGCACCGTTTCTCGAGATTTAATTCGTTTTTAATAATAAAGGATTTCTGTTAATTCTAATTAATATATATATGTAATTAAAATCGGATATACAACGGGTTAGACACGTAGCTCAGTTGGTAGAGCTGCGTGCACGCGTACGGGAGGTCTCGGGTTCGAGCCTCACCCGGCGCACAACAATATGCCTATGAACCGGTCAACGATAGTCAAAGTCAACGGTCAAAGTTACTGTAGCAAAAAAAATATTTTTTTATTATTTTTATTTAATTATTTTATTTAAAAATCAATTATAAATACTTAAAAATAACATTTTTTAAGGTTAGAAAATAGCCTCAAACTCACAAAAATACACCCAACAATTCTACTAAAATAGATTGATAAAACCCGTTTACTTACCAAACCGTAATGCGATTTATCTAGGTTTAATCTCACTTGTGGTTAAAACCACTTCGCGTGCAATCAACGTCATCAACCGAACGCACCCAATGTGAGTGAATTCTTACAAACTCCCCTTTTTATTCATGTTTTGGGGTGTATCATGTGTCGCTTAAATTAATTCTCTTATGCAAATTCGTGCCATACCATTATATGAACTAAATTAGAATGTAACTATTGTTTGGTTGTGATGTATTACATATTGTCAAAGTCGTATGCAAATTATTTAGGCCCATCAGTTCCTCGTGGGAGACGAGAACAACGCGTGCCTCAAAACTCATTCATTTAGGCCCATCAGTTCCTCGTGGGAGACGAGAACAACGCGTGCCTCAAAACTCATTCATTAAGGCCCATCAGTTCGTAAGAACAACGCGTGCCTCAAAACTCATTCATTAGGCCCATCAGTTCGTGGAACAACGCGTGCCTCAAAACTCATTCATTAGGCCCATCAGTTCCTCGTGGGAGACGAGTCGAACATCGCGTGCCTCAAAACAATCATTTGGTGTATGTGAGTTTAATATTCAATATTATGTGTTGTGTGAATAAATTTACATCTACATTTACTCATATGTGGTATGCACATTATTTATAATCAATTGGATAAACTTGTTCAAATGTTTTTCCATAGGATTCACTCGCCAACATTATGTTGATCCAAAAACCTTTTTACACATGATACAGGTGAACAGGTTGAAGCAAGGAAAACATAGGATATGCCTTAGAAGAGAACCAAGAAGCTTAGACTGATAGTTAGAATATGATGTATCATTTATTTCCATTAAATTGTATTAATGAATATGAAACATATAATAAATGTCATGAGCTTTGATGATAACCCAATTATGCCCCGATCACCTTTTCCGCTGCGGGTCGGGGTGTGACAGATTGGTATCAGAGCCATGACTATAGGGATATAGGATAGGTTATTAGACCCTTAGAGCCTATACTATAGTCTGCCAAAATTTTAATTGATTAGGTGGTTACATACAAACTTGTGATATTTATTTGTTTCATATTTGCTTACATTTCAGTCAAACATACATGCTTATATACAATTTCATTATACATACATACATATTCATTATACATATATCGATGTTCATGTGTTCAGTTTATTTTCATACTCTCAGTATCCAAAGATTTTGTGCAATTTTCAATTCTCATCAAAGTAAGTTCTGCGACGGGCATGTAGTAACTGGAAGGGTACAAGTACCGGTAGTCGGAACGTCCTGTCTAGGTTGGCATTCGTATAAATCCAAAATAACGGACCAGTTTGCCTACCTGGGGACTAACGATGAGAGTACGACGGACCTATTAGGCCAAAACATGCCACACCAAACGTCGTTCGAACTAACCTCACTTTGAGATGTCACCGTGTCTACACCTGGACACATTCCGAATATCACACGTTGTATACATATTTCTCGATTTTCTCCGGGTTTTGTGTACGCAACCAGGCAGAAACCGTGCGAACCATATGAAAAACCCGTATTCATGGGGGCCCACATGATTACACAGGTAAAGTATGGCGGCATGACGGGCCTAACAGCGAGCAAAGCCCAAGACATCCTATGGATGTAGTAGATTTATTTTTCTATATTTATTTTATGAACGTTCAATCCCAAACACGACCCACGATCCCAAAGGCATCCAACTCATACTCTTGACATGTATTCCTTGTAGATGTCTTCTAACCTCGCCCGTAGGAAGATGAGAGCAGAAAAAGCCCGTGAACGCATGGCTACCCAAATCGCTCAGCAAATGGCGACCGTAATACCCAACATCGTAGTTCAAGTTCAACAAGCCCTTACCGCTAATTCCGTTAACCCAACCCAACAAGAGGATCAAAACACTGTCAACCTTTCAGTCACTAAATGCACCTACAAACATTTCAAATCCTGCGATCCTCCAAAATACGAAGGAACTGAAGGTGTCACCGCTCTCCTCCATTGGTTCGAAGAAATGGAGAACACTTTTCTAAATTGCGATTGCCCCGATGATCGCAAAGTGCGTTATGCTACCGGTCGTTTACTTGGAACAGCACTCACATGGTGGAATACAGAAAAGACCAAACGAGGTGTTGAAGAAACTATGACCTTGACTTGGGAAGAATTGAAGGGAATCATGACAAGACGGTTTTGCCCAAGAAGTGAAATCAAGAAATTGGAGGATGAGTTCCATGCTTTGAAACAAAGAAAGGCGACCACACCACATACAACAAGAGATTCCTGGAGTTAAATCAAATGGTTCCCAACTTGTTCACTCCCCTCTACCGTTTGATCGAGCACTACATTCGTGGTCTTCCATCAAAGATTCAAGACCCTGTAATAAGCACCTCACCTGCAACTTTGGAAGCAGCAATGGAGCTAGCAACCGCGCTCACCGAGAACCGAATTCGGAACAAAGATTTCAAAGAGGAGAAGAAGAAGGATAAAGCATCAACGGAAACCTCAAACCCCACCCGAACCGAATCCTTTACACCACCTACTTCTAAGAGAAAGCGTGATGGGCAAGTCTTCGCCGTCACCCAACGCAACCAACCAGCTTCACAAGTTGTACCTCCTCAAACTATCCCAAACGCTCAAGTAGCACCCAACTCAACTTACCCAAATAAGAAACCTTACATTGGACCTCACCCTCAATGCAACACCTATTTCTATCACCATCCATCTATTTCACCCTGTCGACTATGTGCGAATTGTGGACGCTACGGTCACTTGAGCAAAGTTTGCCGCACCTCCAAAAACCAAACCTCAACCCCTACTCAACCCATGACCCAAACATATCAACAACCTCAATACCCCATGTACCCATATGTTCGAGCTTGTTTCAATTGTGGCGACCCTACCCATTTTAGAAATACGTGTCCTCGGTTGGTTAACATCATAAACGCCCAAGCTCAAGCAAACCCAGTTAACCAAGCAAACCAAGCAAACCCAGCTCCACCACCAGCAAGAGGAAGAGTTAACATCAATGCCAATCCAGTTGAAGATGTTAACGGTCCAAACCAACCACTTAACTAGCCTTCTCTCACCAAGAATCAAGATTCAACTCTAATCACTTAGTTTTTATGATATCTCAATTTTCACGTATCTCAATTGGAATTTTATCCAAGAATTTTAATGCAAATTACTAGTTCAGTTGGTTTTATACTCATTGATTTAATATTCATATCATCATACTTCACGACATATCTCAGTTTTTATTTAAAGAAGTTGAGTTGTGTCTTACATGCAATACATTTCATTTCATTTTACATTTCAATACATGCAATACGCTCGGCTCCGTTTGATTGAGCCTTGAGCGCACAGTTCAATTTACATTTCAATACATGCAATACGCTCGGCTCCGTTTGATTGAGCCTTGAGCGCACAGTTCAATTTACATTTCAATACATGCAATACGCTCGGCTCCGTTTGATTGAGCCTTGAGCACACAGTTCAATTTACATTTTCATGCAATACGTTCGGCTCCGTTTGATTGAGCCTTGAACGCACATACATTTTCATTATCAGTATCTTGTGGTTGTGGTGTTTGTTGTAGAGTCGCATAGAACTAATCATAACTGGCGGATGAAGTCAATGAAAATTTGACAAGAATATGGTGGATACGCCGCTGGTACTTCCTATATATAAGTATTCTTGTCAAATGATCGGAGGCATTATCAGGCAGTTATGAGAGGTTCCATGCATAGGCTGTTTGTGTGATTAAGTTATTCATTTTCAATACATGCAATACGCTCGGCTCCGTTTGATTGAGCCTTGAGCACACAGACAATTTCATTTTCAGTACATTCAATACGTTCGGCTCCGTTTGATTGAGCCTTGAGCGCGCAAACATTTCAATTTCAATACATACAATACGATCGGCTCCGTTTGATTGAGCCTTGATCGCACAGATATATATCATTTCAGTATTTTTATGTTTGTTGTATTGGTTGTAGAGTTATAGGACTAATCATAATTCACTGATAAAACCAATGAAAATTTGACAAGAATATGGTGGATACGCCGCTGGTACTTCCTATATATAAGTATTCTTGCCAAAGGATCAGAGGCGTTATCAGGTGGTTATGAGAAGTTCCATGTATGATTTAGTATTGCCTTGGTTGAAATTGTGTTACATTTATATCATCTCACTATTTAAAGAAATTGGATTGTGATCCATTTCTATATAGACTAACCTCTCCATCATAACAAACGAGAGAGGAACCATCACCATTCAAATATATATGCTATCAGAATGTGGATACAATTGTTAGTTGTTGTGTTTATTTGTGTAGGTTATAGTGTTGGAAGTTTTGCCTTAGGATATAACCATACTTTTCCAAACATATCTAAACTCTTATGCATGATATCATTTTAGCGAATCATCCCTGCTTAACAATACTTATACAGTAGGCAACAAAAAGCGATTCCTGTAATAGGATACTTAACCTTTACAAGGAACGTTACCGCCTCAAGCAAAAAAACTTAAACCCTTATTTCTTCTAAGTATAACACCATCATTCATTTAGTCAATTATATCCCTATTTAAATTTCGGGACGAAATTTCTAAAAAGCAGGGGATACTGTAACATCCGTCAAAAACGGATTTACCAAACCCGCTCCGTTTATCAACCGAACAGTCAGTCAAATTTTTCGTTGCGAATTAAATGCCCAAAATAATTTTAAACGATCCGTAATCAATTATTATGCGGGGATATATATTTAGTTTTTGAAAAACTGATAAAAATAACAAAATAAAAATGTTTTACCCATGCCGGGTTTCGAACTCGGGTCTGTATCCGGTTCAACCAAAGACTTATCTCTCAGCCGACAAACCACTCCGCCATTTTGATTTTCTGGTGAATAAAGGAATCACTTAATTCAAATATTAAAGTTCCGAAATCAATTTCAGTAATTTGCGCCCAAATTAGCAGTCGTCGGAAATCCCGACGACTTCGCCGTTTATTTACGTTATCGCTCAAAGTAACCGAAGACTTAACTCCTGCGACGGTTATAACCGACGTCTGAACCCGCGACATCAGCTGTAACCGCCGGAGAACGGATGACTCCGAATTAAGACCGAATTCAGACCCCGTTCATCTCAATACTATCCTATAAATTCAACCACAACTCGCCAGAAGTCTTTCACACTCAAATCGCACCATTTCTCGGCGAAAAACTCACTTGCCGGAAATTTTTATTACTTCGCCGGAAAACCGTATCAGTAATCTCTGAGTTTACTGAACCCCCTAAACTTTCACCGAAGTCACCCACAACCTTTGTAACCTTTCGGAAGACTCTCTGCTGCAAGAGACTTGTCGCCGGAAAAAGGTTTCTGTCGCCGGAGTTCTGCCGGAAAACAGAGTAAAACCAGTCGGTACATCTCACGCCTAATTCCTTCCCTTTTTACTTTTATCTCATTTGTAATTGATCAGTAAACGCTAAAGAAACTTGAATCAACATTCGAATCCGTCAGTCGTCACTTCCGGTGAAAACCAGTGAAGAAGACGACGTTACGGTAATGGTTAACTATAATTAAAATCAAGATAATTACCGGGTTAGACACACAGTCCAGCGGTGGACTGTGTGCACTTTTAAAGCTAAGGTCACGAGTTCGAGTATTGTCCCTCACACGCCGCCTTGATAAAATCCTTTTTTTTCGCAAAACTGAACCGGAGTGTTTTGGGTATATGTTAAGTATATTGATAACTGAGTTTATAATCAAGTGCGACACACAGTCCAGCGGTGGAGTGTGTGTCCGCTAACCCACAGGTCCCGGGTTCGAGACCTGTGGAGCGCACCGTTTCTCGAGATTTAATTCGTTTTTAATAATAAAGGATTTCTGTTAATTCTAATTAATATATATATGTAATTAAAATCGGATATACAACGGGTTAGACACGTAGCTCAGTTGGTAGAGCTGCGTGCACGCGTACGGGAGGTCTCGGGTTCGAGCCTCACCCGGCGCACAACAATATGCCTATGAACCGGTCAACGATAGTCAAAGTCAACGGTCAAAGTTACTGTAGCAAAAAAAAATATTTTTTTATTATTTTTATTTAATTATTTTATTTAAAAATCAATTATAAATACTTAAAAATAACATTTTTTAAGGTTAGAAAATAGCCTCAAACTCACAAAAATACACCCAACAATTCTACTAAAATAGATTGATAAAACCCGTTTACTTACCAAACCGTAATGCGATTTATCTAGGTTTAATCTCACTTGTGGTTAAAACCACTTCGCGTGCAATCAACGTCATCAACCGAACGCACCCAATGTGAGTGAATTCTTACAAACTCCCCTTTTTATTCATGTTTTGGGGTGTATCATGTGTCGCTTAAATTAATTCTCTTATGCAAATTCGTGCCATACCATTATATGAACTAAATTAGAATGTAACTATTGTTTGGTTGTGATGTATTACATATTGTCAAAGTCGTATGCAAATTATTTAGGCCCATCAGTTCCTCGTGGGAGACGAGAACAACGCGTGCCTCAAAACTCATTCATTTAGGCCCATCAGTTCCTCGTGGGAGACGAGAACAACGCGTGCCTCAAAACTCATTCATTAAGGCCCATCAGTTCGTAAGAACAACGCGTGCCTCAAAACTCATTCATTAGGCCCATCAGTTCGTGGAACAACGCGTGCCTCAAAACTCATTCATTAGGCCCATCAGTTCCTCGTGGGAGACGAGTCGAACATCGCGTGCCTCAAAACAATCATTTGGTGTATGTGAGTTTAATATTCAATATTATGTGTTGTGTGAATAAATTTACATCTACATTTACTCATATGTGGTATGCACATTATTTATAATCAATTGGATAAACTTGTTCAAATATTTTTCCATAGGATTCACTCGCCAACATTATGTTGATCCAAAAACCTTTTTACACATGATACAGGTGAACAGGTTGAAGCAAGGAAAACATAGGATATGCCTTAGAAGAGAACCAAGAAGCTTAGACTGATAGTTAGAATATGATGTATCATTTATTTCCATTAAATTGTATTAATGAATATGAAACATATAATAAATGTCATGAGCTTTGATGATAACCCAATTATGCCCCGATCACCTTTTCCGCTGCGGGTCGGGGTGTGACCACTACCACGAGTTTATCCGGATGACACCCCGTTAGGCACGCAGTCCGGAAAGACAGGCACGTAGTCCGGTATGTCAGCTACGCATGTAGGGACGTCAGGCGCGCCTGTGGGCATGTTTGGTTGTGTTGTCGATAGTAACGATAACGATATGTCATTGTAGTGTTTTTTCGTTTTTGTTTTAGTTGTATCTTGTGCTTATTATTGTACAAAGTCATGTTACATTTAGGTTGTTTTTTTTTATTTTTCGTTATTTATTACATGTTCAGTTTGTTTGGTTGGTTGTTTTATATAAACGTTTGTATCCGACTTGACACGTTTAAATATTCTTAACGATAATTTAATTGAAAACAAGAATTCAAATTACGGTTATTGAGACAGGTTTGTTAACTAAGACTTGACACGTTAATTGTAGAACTTGACACGTAGATCAAGACAGACCTATTAATTTGTATTTGACTCGTAGATTGACACAAACATGTTAACAAAAAACGCTTTATTTAAAAAAAAAACAAAATAGTTTAACAGCATGTTTATAAACATTTTATAATAATAGTTAACAAAAAACCAACATTTTGTTACAAAAAATCTGATTTTCTTTATAAAGTTTATCACTATGTTATAATAATAGTTATAAAAAAAACAATTTTTAAAAAAAAAAGCTATACACGTTGTATAGCCCCATGCCTTTTATTCCAACCTTGCTTTTTCACCCAAAATAATACGACATGCCTTATACGACACGTATAATATTATACTTATTGTATAAGGCACTAGAGAATGTCTAAACAAATATAGGGTGTCTAACTTATTAAAGCCTTTAATATTACGTGTTTAATATAAATTTCAAAAAAACAATGAGGGAATTCTACGTTACCTGGTAGACCTTATTGACGTTTTTTTTTTCAATAAAGTTATATTTAATTTAATTAGTAGTACATATATAAGCCAGAAAACTTGCCAAGTTACATCAAAACAGAAGGTAGCCGGGCAACAAGCTGCATCGCCAATCCTTTCTGAATTGCAAACGCTAACCTTCCAAATACAAACCCTTGCCCCCTTGGGTTGAACAATTGTTGTAGACGACCCGTTGAACCCTCGTCAAGAAGTGGATAGCTTCTGGCGCTAGGGAGCCAAAAGTATTAAAGGCAAAAGGGACAAAGACATGTTGGTTCTTTGCGCAAGCTTTAGCGTGCTTATCCACTTTCTTTGATTCTGCCTTTCTTGCCGCTTGTCCAGCTACAAACCCGTTTTCCCTTAAACCAACCAAAGGGGAAACCCCCGTGAGGTCTACACAAGCATGTTTCCCCCTAACCCAGCCAAAGACGAGCAGATCCGTTGGTCGCAGAGTAGATCTCCCTTCCATAGGGTCCGTGAGGAAATTCACAGGGGCCTCTTTCTTAGCCGAAATCCCAGCTCTTCTTAAGATGTCCCACAAAGCATCACGCACCCAGTCGTGCCGATATTTGAACCCAGGGAGCTCTTTACAGTGAACTGCATGCTCCCCGTATTTATCCATACAAGCTTTACGACATATCGGGCAAGTTTCATCTTACGGGTACATATGGATCATCAACCGGTATTTGAGAATGGCTCTATATTATACTGCAGACATACATTGTCCCAACCCCTCAATTGGTATAACGGTCAAAAATTCCTGAGCATGGGGACCTTTCAGGCACTCAAACACCTCCTTCTGGCGGGATGACGAATCAAAAGCTTCTCCAGGCTTTGAGCGATTTTGCTGAACAGAGCATTCGCCAAAGTTTTTTGTGGCTTCGAGGGGGTGGTGTCCTTATTAGAGAAACCGCCAATATCCAAGTCTGGGAGAGAGACATTTAAGCGTTCAAGCGGCTGCTGATAGTCCGGGTCAAGCCCGACGACCTCACAGTTTCGAAGGATATGATCCTGTAGTTCCCAAGACTGAGCTCTAGACGCCACAAAGGCATAAGCCCCAACATCTTGAGCTGAGAAAATGCCCAAACCACCTAGACGCATTGGCAAAGATGGCAGACGCCACTGGAGGTCACCAAAGAAGAGTCTGCCACCCACTACTATGTCTTCTATAGCCTCTCTAAGGCCATCATCGAACCGAGATACCGCATCCTCCATAAAATGCGGTTGACAATATCCAAAAAGTAACTTAGCGACCCCCATGCACGACCTTAGCAGAAGGAGTTCACATTGGAGATCTCTCAGGCAGGGTAAGAGTTTCATGAGGTCAACCGCTCCCGAGGCTCGCCGCCCTGCCAACTCCTCAATAAAGCTAGGATCCCGACTAACAGCTCCACCAAGGAGCTTAATCCCCTTCTCTGGTCTACCGATCCCTCTCGGGAAAAGCCCATCTTGAACTTTCCGCCCGTCGCATGTCGGCCAAAAAACCTATGTTTTCTTAATGTTGAGATAAAGCCCTAGAGATGGCCCCTCCTCGTTGATGATGTCTAAGGCCTTAGCAACCTCAGAGGCGTTGCCGATAATCGTCCCATCATCCAAGTACCAAGCATAAAACGGGAGTTTACAGCGGTCCTGAACCCGGAGAATAAGGGATGTAAGGCAGGGGCAAAGAGAAGGGGCCCCAAGGGATCTCCTTGTTGAACTCGGGTAGTAGCCCCAATACACTCATTACCAACATACAACCTAGCAGGCTGGGCGTAAAGAAATTGGACCCACCGATAGATTGACGGGAAACGCTGATGAACCTCGTGTAGAAAAGCTGTGCGGTCGACCGTGTTGAAAGCATTGGAGAAATCCACAGTAAGCAAGGCTAAGGAACCATCTGCATGAAATGAGTTGAGAAACATGTTTGCACTGTGAAGCACCACCTCTTCCCCATTTGGCACCCCCACCCCAAATTGATAGTCACCCAAGTACTGGGTCATTTCTTTCCCGACCTTCTTCATCGCCACCTTTGAAACCAACCTTCTCCAAATACCCCCCACAGCAATAGGTCGAATTCCTTTATCGGGCTTCAATTAGGGGGTGAGGGGGGCTGAGGCAACAAACTCAGCAAGCACCTTAGGGCAGGATCCCCCAAGCCATAAGTTAACAACTTCAGTAATGCTCGTAAACAAACCTGAGGAAGTCACCGAGCCCTCGCCACCAATAGCATCTAGCAGGTGTTGGGCCCGTATCCCGTCTCCCATGACGTCCCTTTAGGAAAGCATCAAATACATTTGAGTACACACTCCCCATCAACAACAAGAGTGGGTTGGGCCAAAGGGTTGGAAGGCAACGACGGGGGCGGCACCACTAGGTGTTTATCAATAAGAGCTTTCAATGTCGAATCACCTAGAGGGGCAACTCCACTAGAGCATAGGACCTTAACCGCAGCTGTGAAATGTCCATCCCTGATTTTCCGAAGACATTGCTTAATATTAGGGTTCCTTTCTTTGTCTTCCTCTCTCCTGCATTCTCCCCATGAAGCCCCCGTCTCCCCCACGCTATCCAATAGGGAAGAGACCAAATCATCAAACCCAGACCCATCTTTCCAAATTGTAAGCGCGTGTAAGATGTTACTACACTATAGAGATTTCCTGTTCCCTGACCTTCGCTCTTGTCTGGAGGATGGTCTAACCACCCGCAAGGTGCAACGCGGTAGTAAAAACAATTGGACCCAATTGTCAACCGATCCCGGCGACGCTACCACTTTGCGCAAAGCACCTGTTAGAACCTGAGCAAACAACAGCCGGCAACTGGGGGAATGCTTTTAACAGTCTGAATAGGGAGGGAGAAAACACGCTCGAGTAGGTTAACATCACCCCCGAGCCCTGCTGGGTGACGTGGGTTTGTGTCAACCACCACTTGACATGGTTTCCGGATCCCAACAATGAAATCTTCAACATCCCCCGAGATCATGGCAAACGAAACGACCTAATTACCATGCTTGCATCCCCTACTGAGTGCATGCATCACCATGCACTTTCCACATAACCATTTATCCCCTTCCCTAAGAACTTCCGCAACATCCAAAAAAAGGTCCAAGTACTTGGAGATAGCCTCCTTCAAAGATAGCTTTCGGTTTTCTGTCTTGAGGTGTGTGCTTTGCATGTGTTCAAGTAGGCGGAAAAACCCCACAGACCCCGGTTTGCCATCTTTACATTCATGGAAAATTTTGAAAGGGCAGGTCCTTAAACCACTAGCAGAGCCCTGCACAGGGCCCACTGACTTAACGTTCCGACCCCCTTTCGTAGGAGCCATGCGCGTATGTTAATTGCCACCGAAGAAAAAACACACTAACGGTACACCAAACTCGAGATGAGTTGTTGGGGGGTAGAAAACCAGTAAAATTCTATACAAGACGAAGGAGGGCAGCAACCGCGGGTTGCCCACCCTCTAAATGGTACCCCACATAACCCCTTACCCCATGGCGGATAGTTAAAGATTATCACAATCAAATCTGAATTACAAGATCAAATCGCCTTAACCAATCCCCACTTCACAAGAATGCTAAAGAAACAAGTTTTTTAAAACCTTCACTTCATTGAGGCATTTGAACAAATACCTGATAACGAACATAGATACAGAGATCTGAGCGAGATTTTGACGAATTAAAGGAAGATTCTCCGGCGACGGTGGAGCTTCGAAGAAAGAGTGTTGAGGGAGATTTTTCCGATGAGTTGAGGAAACAAAGAAGAGAAAGACTACTGTGTGGACAAGTGCACTCAAAATTTATATTAGACGTATTGTCGTGCTTGGTGTTCTTTTGATTTCATTAAGTAATCCAAAATTTCAATATGGTGTGTGGGCTTGTTGACGTTTGTGTTTTTTAATATTTATATTAGACATATTTTCGTACTTGGCGTTCATTTGATTTCATTTAAGTATTCCAAAATTTTAATATGGTGTCCTTATAATACATCTAAACATTTTAATATAATAGAAGTAAATGACTGAAATTAAAGATGATTAAAAAATAACTAGATTTCTTAATCTTTTAATAATATTATTGAGTGCACTTGTCAATAACTGAAAAAGTTTGTTTCGTATTTGTCCAGCTTACTGTTGTTCCAAGTTTAATAAGCAAGATTCCTATCCATCACCTGTGCTTATTGGGTTTTCTTCAAGATTCAAGTTCAATTTCCATTAGTAAATCATAATTAGCGGATAAGACGATGAAGGCTAGTTATCCCAGACCTTAGTTCAAGAGTTCAAGCCTGAGCCACCCCGGTTTTTAGTCCACCATGCGTTACGCCAAGGAGATTCTCTCTTGTGGCAGCACAAGCCCCTAACATTGGCAGTGGATGGTATGGTTTCCCGGGGAACGCCATTACCCAAACTCTGACGTCAGTGTGGGTCCTGTTAAGACAACATAGTCTTGCCAGAATGAGGTTAGGGTCCTCTGTTTGAGAGTGTATGAGATCTCTCTCTCAACTAGTTAAAGATTCTCACCGTTCAAAAAATAATAATAATAAGCAAGATTCCCTTATGCTATACTCTGAGAATTTGATCGGGGTTCGGTAACACTAACACTTAATAAAGCAACTGAAACAAAAAATAAAGTTGTAATATAACAAAAAATATATTGACATATGTTTTATATTGATTGAAAACTACAAAATCAAATTCTAATAATATTAATATTGTTTGGTTTAGTTTGGTTTGGTTTTGAATTGGAATAATATTTTAATTTGGTCAAATATTTTGATTTGGTTTTGATTTGTTTGGTTGTTCATGCATGGGTGAGTTTATATAAACCATAAGACTTGACCTAAATTCATAAGAGTTGCGTGTTCAAATGTTTGCATATATGGATATCCAGTTTCCATTTTCTCCCCTTTTCTTCTCAAGTGGCCTCCTCCTCTTTGTAATAATCATTGTGTTCAAAAACTTCAACTCACTTGATTCAAACAAAAACCTTCCTCCACAGCCATGGAAGCTCCCTCTAGTTGGCCACATCCATCATCTCCTGGGAGCACCACCACATCATGCTCTAAGAAACATAGCCCGAAAACTAGGACCAATTGTTCGTCTACAACTCGGCCAAGTCTCTGTCTTCGTAATCTCATCTCCTACTTTGGCAAAAGAGATAATGAAAACTCATGATATCTCTTTCGCAAGCAGGTCCAAGCTTCTTACTGTTGAGATCTTGTCGTACAACTACAAGGACATCGCGTTCTCCCCTTATGGAGATTACTGGAGACAAACGCGTAAGATATGTGTCTTAGAACTTCTAAGTGCAAGAAAAGTTCAATCATTTCGATCTATCCGTGAACAAGAGTCATGGGAGCTAGTTGACTCCATTGCTACACAAAGATTAAAAACAGTCAATCTTTCTGACAAGATTTCCACCATGGTTAACACCATCATAACTAGGCTTAGTGTTGGGAGCCGATGCAAGGATCAAGCCATGCTTGTTGCGTTGATTCTAGAGGCTATTCATTTGTCTAGTGGTTTTGATGTTTCTGATCTGTTTCCTTCTGTCAAATTACTACCTCTAGTTACTGGCATAAGGAACAGAATATTGAATATACACAACAAGATGGATGTGATTTTGGAAAACATCATCTTGGAGCACAGAGAAAGTCATGTCAATAGAGCGAGCGACCATGCGAACGAAGAAGATCTTGTTGATGTTCTATTGAGGCTCAAAGATGAAGGTGATCTTGAGTTTCCAATAAGTTTTGACAACATCAAAGCAGTCATACTGTTTCGTTTATTTTATACTACTTACTTTACAGTTTTAACATATAGGGGAAAGTTTACGTACATGACCACCTTATCGTGCGATGCGTACGCGAGCATCTCAACCGCACATCTGATCTAATCTACGCCTTCAATTGAATACAGTGACACAATATATTAACTAACTTTGCATAATTACGTATGTTATAAAACGTAATTACGCACGCTATTTTGCATAATTACGCATGGATTGGATTAAACCCTAATTACGCATGGATTAGGTTAACCATAATCACGCACGTTATATTGCTGAGCACGTACCGTTGCACGTTAAGCGCACTTTTGTATTTAAACCTTTCACATAACATATAATGACTAGTTTTAACATTGATATTCAACATTCGGTATGAGTCTATTTTCAATGGTATGGCTTAAAACAAATATTTTAGATCTCATCATGTTTCTTATATATATAAACAATTCTAGAAATATGATTTTAAATATGTACGTAAAAAAACTGAATAGTTATGTCTAAGAAAAGAGAAAAGAAAATCATAATGTAAAAAAAAAGAGAAGAAAATCGTAATATGTATAAATTACTTTACTGGCAATTTTTAAAGTTGACAGACGATTCTTCCCCATGGATTAAG
Source organism: Scalesia atractyloides (assembly GCA_947069175.1). Lineage (NCBI taxonomy): Eukaryota > Viridiplantae > Streptophyta > Magnoliopsida > Asterales > Asteraceae > Scalesia > Scalesia atractyloides. The sequence continues at coordinate 4,293,361 of CAMTDV010000002.1, read as the reverse complement.
TTAAATAAAAAATCGTATACACGTTTAGAAATATAAATAAGGTTGAATTCTTGACATTAATAAAACCCTCAAATTAAGTTCGTTTATATGGTTAACTTATAAAAAAGTGGGGTTTTTAAAAAGGAAATTGAGTCAAATTTGAAAAAATTAATCACTTACACATGCTTGACACAATGAAACTAATTAACGAGTTCGATATTAAAGAATCAAACAGCGTGTAACCTGTTTATATAAATGGGCCAACGAGTTGGGAATATGTTTTTGCAATGACCTTGAAAACTATGGCGCAGAATATGTTTATAGCAGGCTCTGACACTTCTTCCGTAACAACTGAATGGGCGATGTCAGAGCTAATAAAGAATCCAAGAGTGATGAAGAAAGCACAAGATGAACTCAGACGTGTACTTAAAGGAAAGACAAAAATTCACGAGTTAGATATTGAAAAACTAGACTACCTTAAACTAGTCATTAAGGAAACTTTAAGGTTACATCCTCCCCTTCCTTTTTTGGTTCCTAGAGAGTGTCGGGAAGATTGTGAAATAGGAGGATTCCATATTCCCGTCAAAACTAAAGTTCTAATCAACACGTGGATGATGAGACAAGATCCGGATTATTGGCTTGACCCTCAAAGTTTCATACCTGAGAGGTTTAGTGAGAGTTCCGTTACCATGATGGAAACAGATTTTGAATATCTCCCGTTTGGAGCTGGAAGAAGAATGTGTCCTGCCATGCTCTTAGGCTTGGCTAATGTGGAGCTTCCACTCGCTACGCTACTCTACCACTTCGATTGGAAACTTCCACATGGACAAACATACGAAGATTTTGATATGTTCGAGTCTTTTGGAGCTACTTTAAAGAACGACTTGCTTTTAGTTCCACATCCTTACAACACCAAATATTAATGCATTTTGTATCGTAATCGTAATCATTTGTTTCTTTTTAATTTGGGTTCTTTAAAAGTAAAAGTGTTGTCCTCCATGAATAATTTAAACCTTTTATCAGGTTTTTGCAGTCATTTAGTTACAATAAATTATTTATGACATTGGAAGCTAGACAAATCGATCCACCGATAGAATAATTCGAAAGAGATATATCTATCTCTGTCACCATCACCTTAAACATAGTTAATTTTCTACAGTTGATTCATAGATACTCTCTGATCCATTATTTTCGGACACTATAATTGTAAAATTAAACTACCCATGATTTGGATTCGTGAAAATATTTGGTTAAAAGTCAATCTTGAGTCACATGTAGATAAATTATTAATTACATATGCCTATATACGTAAATATTTTATTTATTTATTGTGAACAACAAATTTTCTTTTAATCTATTGTGGAATAAATTTTCTTTTAATCTATGTTGTATGTTGTATGGTTTTTAAAGATTTTGCTTTGTCAATGGATCATTACCATATTGGTGCATAACTAGTTAAATTTTGGTTTTTTACTTTATAACATGTTTTTTAATGATAAATTTGGATCATTGGCGGACCACTAGAATATTATCGTGCCATCAACGGAACCACCTGATAATATATATATTCATTTGACAATAATGCTTATACACCAATTCAGGAGTAAAACAAAATAAATATAGGAAAACACCTATTGTGGGAATCAAACCCAAGACCTAACGGTTCCTGAGCCTTATGACTTTTTTTTTCTTCTCTCTTTGTTTAATTAGTAAAACGTTATACCTCATTATTGTTTATAAAAACTATAATATAAAATCAAGTATATTTTATCTTTATCTTGATTAGACCGTGGGGTGTGGGGCGGCGGTTGCCAAGCAACACTGGCTAGACCACACCGGTCTAGCGTTGGCCATGGTGTTTCCCTGTTGGTGTGGGGATTGAGCCTAGCGTGGGGCGGGAGGGCAAGGTAACATGGTTGGTTTTAATTGGCTAGTGTTTGATGATCGTTGGGCTAGCCGTTAGGCATACCGTTGGCCGACGGCTACTTAAAAAAATCTTTTAATTATTTTCTATATAAACCAAACACTTCTTACTCATTTTTACCATCCAAAAATTCAAAAACCATTGTCAAACTCCAAAAAATATATATATAATGGAATCTTCAAGTTCAAGCGATTCGTATGATAAATTTGTTTTGTCATCCTCATCCAACGACGAGGCGGAATTATTATTATCAGCAGTGTCGATGGTGATAAAAGCTGTTGTTGAAGATGCAAATGAAGGGACTTCCTAATCCAACCCAAATGGAGGAAGTATATTGCTCGTGAACGCGAAACCGCAAACGATTTGCTGGTAAGCGATTATTTCTCACCCGAACCAACGTATGATGAAATGATGTTTAGTCGTCGTTTTCGTATGAGTAAAAAAATATTTTTAAGAACATTAAGGATTTAGAGGATAATTTTGCTTTTTTCCGACAAAGACCCGATACGTGTGGTAATTTAGGATTTACCACATGACAAAAGGTTACAGTCGCCGTAAGAGAATTGGCTTACGGGAATAATTCCAACAAATGGACGACTATTTAAAAATGTCGTCACGAGTGGCTAGGGAAAGTCTTCACAATTTTTGTGCGTATATCATTAAACTATAAATGAAAAGATACTCGAGAAAACAATGTTTAGTGATATGCAACAAATTTTGAAATATCACGCTAAGTATCATGGTCTCCTCAGGATGATTGGTAGTTTAGATTGTATGAAATGGGAGTGGGAACTTTATCCAACTGCATGGCAGACTCTCATACAAGTGGATATCATGGAATGCTGGTTATGATGCTTGAAGCGGTTGCATCACAAAATCTTTGGATCTGGCATGTGTTCTTTGGTATGCCCGGTTCACATAACAATATAAACATTATACACCACTCACCGCTTTTCAATGATTGAATAAATGGTATTGGACCGAAAGAAACATTTTTTTGTAAATGGGGTTGAATACAAGTATGGGTACTGTCTTCTTGATGGAATTTACCCTGAGCGGGTTGTTTTTGTGAAATCATTTTCAAAAGATAGAACCCTAGATCCTAAAAGAATAATGTTTAACAAAGTTCAAATGGCGGCACACAAAGACGTCAAGAGAGCATTTGGTATTTTGCAGAAAAGGTGGCGTATTTTGAGCATGCCTTGTTGATTGTATGAAAAAGATCAAATAAGAAACGTGATGTACGCGTGCATGATTCTACAAAACATGATTTTAAAGGATGAAGGTTGTGCAATCATTGAATATTATGGCGAGGAGCCCGAATCAAATAATGAAGACATTAATGACGAAAAGAGAACGCAAAACCAATATCTAATCGAGTCAAGATAAATAAATTCAAACTTTCGAGCTGATTTGGTAGAACATGTTTCGACACTTACTAGATTCCACTCAATAAAGATGAAGACGAAGAATACTGATTTTTTGGTGATGTAATGTATTTTTTTATTGTAGTTATTTAATATAAATAAAATGCGTTTTTAAAGTTACTTTACTAAATTGTATGATTAATATAAAAAACAAAACAAAAAAATTAGGTGCCACATGGCACCCCAACACCGTTTGTTCACGCATCTTCCACACCCCACTTTTTTAAGTATTGACTGGTGGAGCTCATATCCGTCACGTGTCGAGCAATACCCTTAACCCAAACTCCTCCACACCCTATAGCCTTATAACGTTGATATTTCTCCATAAGGTTTTTTTAAAGTGAGTTAAAATAGGTGTATATAGTTAAAGTTTCACATAACACATCCGAAAACTTATCTCAAACACGACATCTACTGCTAATTGACCATGTTGACCGACAAGGTTGACCATGGGTGATTTAATCAGAAGATGATAGGCTGTGGCTCTAATCATAATAGCTGTTGATGATCGACAATGCCACATACACACACATAAAATAGATGAAAAAAGAACTCAAAAACTTTTACGTGATTAGGTATAAGTTAACCTACGTCCACAACTGCAACAACGACACTTTTGATACTTGATGGTGACAAGAAATTACAATGGCCTAGATGTCAGATTTGGACCCCGTGTATTATACAGCTAAATAAATATAATTTTATATACTAAGTAATAAAAAAGTTACATCTTTAAAAATTCATACGTTGCAAGATTAAGTTAACGCGTCTATTAGACGGCTTGAATACAAATATTATAATCAATTAACACACGTCATCAATATATGTTTTTGAAAAAGATGAACTTTGATGTATATTACATTTTACTTTGTTTTTTATTCAATATTAAGTTAGAAACTTGTGTATTATATAAGTTATAACATTTTACTTTATTTTTTTTATTTATTAATAAGTTAGAAACATGTGTGTTACACGTGGTTGAATCAAAATTAATATTAAAATGGTATTAATAAGCAGAAAAACAAAAGAAAAAGTTAAGAAAAGAAATATTAAATATGTAAGAGATAAGTAAAGAAAGAAAATAAAATAATTATATAGCAATAATCATTGAAATTAATATTAATAAATAACACATTATATTAAACAATATATTGATTGACAAAACGATCCATTTGTATTTATTATATGGATATATTATATACCAACTAATATCTAATATAATATATCATATGGATATATTAATCAGATGTTTCTTAGCTAAAATAACAAACAAAAATATGTAAGAATAATATATGTCATGTAAATAAGTGAGGATGAGAGGAATTAAAAAAAGACGGTGGAGAATAATGAAAAATCGAATGTTTTAATATTTTATATATATAATTTAAAGATAATTTTATGTAAACTAAATAGATTATTTTTATATATGTTTGAATTCCTGTCTTATCACTTATTAATATCTATATATAATTTATATTTTTAGTTATAAAAAATAAGTATTTATAATTAAGTAGGAGATAATTAAGGATTGGATAATATTTTTAGTTATAAAAAATAAGTATTTGTGATTAATATAGAGATAATTAAGGATGGGATAATGAATATCTCTGACTATAAAAAATATGTATTTATAATTAAGTACGAGATTATTAAGGCGGAGAGAGACGAGAAAACAATAAAATTGATAATTCCAATGAATGACACGTATTTTCCATATATATACTTTATTATATAGTATAGATAGGTAAAAAAAAACTGTAACGTACATAAACAATTTACAAAAAACATGTATTTTAAAGTTTTTTTGTCAGATAAAATATCTTAAACTAAAAACCTACGTAATATCCCATTTATTAATTACAAATATTTGTGAGAGTTTCAATAGGTTTGAATAAAAGAAAATTGTTTTTAAAGTGGTATATCAGCCATCCAAATATTCAGGCTTAATTATTTTGTTTAAGAGATATATATCTAATACTAATAAAAAATTTAAATAAAGTCACATGCATTTTCTTTATTAATTCAGTATCTAAATAATGTCAGTATCTAAATAATGTCAGATCATATTTTCACTTTCAGTTCATTATAGATATTATTAACTAATTAATATGTAATTCTAATTTATGATTAAAAAACTATATAAACTATCCATAATTTTGAAAGCCTGTGATTTTATTACTTTTTAAAATAGATAAGTATATAGTTTAGTTTAGTTTATTTGTTTTTCGTAGATCAAGTATAAATATAACTAAATGATATGTTTACCTTTGGAAAAAATTGCTATTCTCCAAAAATCATGGTGTTATATTATTAAAAATATTATTTTTTATCTATTAAAAATGCTATTCGGTTTTTCTATATCCCCTAAGATAGGAACTCACAAGACTTCAAAATTTTAAGTTACGGTATATTAAAACAATATAGGGAACCTCTAAGTCGGCTGGGCCTATCAATACATCCAGAAAATACGTTTTTGTCTAATTATGTATAATATTTCAAAAACCAATCAATTCCAATTTTTCTATCATTTTCCATTTATTTCAAAAGGTTTCCAAGATCATTTTTTAAATTTTTTGTATTAAAAATCGAATCAAATGTCCTATACCCAAACTTAAAATTTGTATTGTCCCTAATGCAAGAATGGAAACATGACTCAAAAAGAAAATAAAGACAGAATACAATACAAGATATACAATGAAAAAACTTAGCTGGTAATAGTGTGAGACTGTCATGTGCCTGTCAATTCCACAAATGCCCTCCAATTCGAACGTGCTCTGCAAACAATTCTTAACTCTCACACACAAACAAAAGCGACTACTCTCACGTTAACCAACCATTCTAAAACCACAACCAAACATAACAAATAGATAGATAAAAGCATACCAACCCATGCATCCGTCCCATGTCTCAAGTATCAAAGTATATTAGTTTAGTATAGATCAAGATGAGCAAAAACAACATAAAAATAAAATAAAGAAAAAGATACTAATCCTACACCCTGCTAATCTGCTACCCCACACTAATCATCATCATCATCACCTACCTGCTTTAGGATTCTAAAATAGTCTGGAATAGTAATACCTATATGGCCTATTATGTGATGATATGCCGTTTGATTTAGGAAGCGTAAGCGTGTATATCTTTTGGATAAGAGATGTTACGGTACATGTCATCAATTTAATAAATGATAACATAAGATAATAGAAAAATAAAAAGTAAATATCACTCTCATTTCATTTGTTATATTCAAATCTAATTACATCTTGTTACTTTGGGATCCTTGGCAATGATCCCTACTTATGGGTTTCATCCTCCAAAGATATGTTTTAGTGCTTCGTAACAATTTCACTGGTTTCTTTACTTTATCGAATTACCCCAAACCCTCCATTAACCAACCTTTCTCAACTTTAACCTCTTAATCAGATGTGGTACATTACCAGAAGCCTCCCTAAGGATCTTAATGTAATATCAGAAGTCTTTTTTTACCCTAAGAGCTGGTTCAATATCAGAAGCTTGTCACCCAAATCTGGTTCAATACCATAAAAACCCTAGTAAGATTTAGTTCAATACTAGAAACTTACACCGGATCTGATTAAAGGTACCAGAAACACGCTCACTCAAATTAAGTTATATTAGATTAATTTAGTAATTATGAAGCCAATCTTGTGACAAAAAGATAGTAAACTAATAATTAGTAAAAGATAAACACATTTAATAAAATAGAATACTATATTAATAAGATTAAATAATCCAAGAGTTTGAGAAGATAGAGAGATTACAACCATATGAAGATCTTAACACTTTTAACCATGGTGATTACCAGTCTTCAATGATCTTCAAGCTCAAGTGTAAGTGTGTGATAAGTGTCTCTCAATGATCTTCAACTTCTCATCTTCCAAGCAAAGGGAGCTTAGGAAGAATATTAATCATGGCATAATTGGGCATCAATTCACCAAGGTCCATGGATCATCCACACAAAGAAGTAGTTATGGCCCTCAAAAGGGTCCCATAAAGCTCTTGGAGGCAAGTTCCTTGGATAAGGGCTTGGCACTCCAAGGCTTAAAAGACATAAGGCACAACACCAGGCACAAGGTCTAAGTCATGATTGAATCGAAAGATGGAGGCATCTATTTATAGTGGTCTGGGGAACATTTATGTATGATCGTCCATGATAAGGCACGGTCTGCCTCGTCATTTTGTCTGTAGAAGCTTCTAGAAGTTATCCTATTTGTCTATGTTGTGGTACTGTGCACGGTTGTGCCTTCATATTCATGACCGTGCATAAGACACGTGTCCTGACAAGTCCCACAACAAGTGTACTTCTGGTCTCCTAGATCTGTCTTGTCTGTTTCATATTTAGTGGGAGGCACGGTCGTGCATGTCCTCCTTTTCTTACCCACCATGCTTATATGATATTCGCTAATTTTCAAAAAGGCGGAATAAGGCACATAGACACGATCGTGCACCTTGAGGTGCATGGGCGTGCATCTTGGAAACTTGTATTTTCGTCCATTTTCATCATTATTGCTTCTTTTTATTTTGGACCTACAAATCCTACAAAAACCGAAACATAACGATATAGTATATTCTAACTTTCAACCTATACTACCCTTTAGATTCAACTAATTGTAGTTGAACACAAATACTTGTAACACACTTATGTTTATCTCATAAATATATTTATTATATTTTACTATTATATATCAATCACCATTACCTATTAAAATTTTCTCAAATAATTAGATAAATAATGATTTCATAACTAATTATTCATATTAAATATTTCACTAATAATTAATAATTAATTCTGCAATTTGCTAAACCGCAATTCATGAACTTAATATTTAACGCTTAAATATTAGTTACTTGTTTGTCGTTCAAAGTGTAACTCTTTGGATCGTATCTTGTTAGCAACGTTAATATTTATCGAGCATCTAATATCCAACAATCTCCCACTTTGACGATTCATCGCTTAAATGACTTAACGTAGACAGTGGTGGACACCTAGTTGTATCTCACTGCCCCTAATAAGGTATGACGTATCATAATCGTCAACTAGTTCCTTGTTTTCAAGTAACCCCTTACTTAACTAAGTATTATAGCCATGGTAACCTTATCCATTATCTTTTTGTAAAAAACATTCTTTAAACATGAGACATGATCAGTATACATTCTCATATATTGTTTAACTATTGTTCTCGTTCTTTGATTTGAAGTGGTCTAACAAACTACTCTTAATTTGTGAGTGACCACGCTTTTTACACGTTCGCATCAAAGAAGTCGTCAGAATATCCAACACCTTTCTCAAAGGAGAACATAATTCCTTTGGCAACGTACAACTCCCATGTCACACCCCGTATTTTCAATCAAACACCGAAGGGCCCGGGTGGGGAGTATAGTGACGTCAGTTGATAATCATCCTAGTCAATTAAACACGGCATAGCGGAAGTCTTGGAGTAAAATTACTATTACAAAATGTTCGAAGTACAAAATATTATACAGGCTCGTAATAGAAGATCCACAAGCGGATCATAAAATGTACAATGAAAGAATATAAAACAGACTTTAGGGCAGATCTTAGGATTTGCAAGATCCTCTTATTTCACTACCGAGCAGCTTCTGGCCTATTTCGTATTGTACCTGCAAGCTTAGTCTTTTTGAAAATACGTCGGCTTTCGCTGGTAAATACACCCAACTGACTCATTTTGAAAACATTTTAAAAATTAGATTTAAGTGCACAGGGCACAAATCTTTTATAACTTGGGAAAGTTACTTTGTAACCTTGTTAACAGATTCACATGTTTGTCCATACATACAGGGCCCAGTACAGAGACCAAGACATGATTAAGTACACACTACTTAGAAATCACAGAGGAGTTATCCCCAACGTCTTGGGTAATTTGCATTTGAGAGTCTGTCAGGTGTATGCCTACACCCGTGCTAAGATCGTGGCCATTATCTAATGTAATGAGCCAAGGATATCCAGCACACGGTAGTTAACTCCCGACGTTTAAGTTATCAAACAAAACTGATTAAAACGGAATATGCGGATTTACTAGCCACAATTCGGCATTCGATTGATCCCAATTCTGACCAAGCGGTAATAATTTACCATATCCCAAGCCAGTATAGGGAAAATAAGTCAAGAGTATTTACCTGAGCTAGTCTTGATTTAAAAATGCAAGATTTAATATCTCAGCCGTATCCAAAATGAACTAAGTGCAGATAGCATTTACCGGAAGGCTCTAGTCTGGATTATGGCATAAGCTAACCAATTAAATACTAATGGTCTTATTTAAGTCATAGACTTAGACTGACTAGCGTACTTGATCAAAACGTATAATGCTAGATTAACGATGATCGGATAGAATGTAGTTTAAACCCGACAAGTACTTTGACTTGTATAATATGGGTAAACTATAAACATTCTGGATTTTGGAACTTAAGTGACAAGGTTAGACCCGTTTCGGTTAATTTTCGTAAGCTAGTTACATATACTTAACCGTACGCATATTAGCGATATCGGGTAACCGGATAAGTTATGGACAAGTTCTATATGCCATTATACTTTAAATAAGTTGTAATATCAGTAGGATATCAACTCATATGCCCGTTAAGGTTTTAAAATGAAACTATGCCTCATAAGGGCATTTCGGTAATTTCATACCGTATAAAAGGAACTTGAATATAATTTAATGTTGTAACTATAAGTATTCTAGAAAAATAACTTATTTATGATATAATATCTGTAGGATATCAATTATATGTGTAATTTATCTTTTATGACCAAACTATCCATCGAAGGGGCATTTTGGTCATTTTACACATAGTTTATAAATTATTTGGGATTCTGAGTTCATATCATGTACCTATTGTAAATATATTTAAAATAAGTTTTAAAATCAGTAGGTAATAAGTCATGGTTGGTAATTATGGTTTAACACCATACTATGTGCCGAAACGGCGCTTATGTCGTAAAATGACGATTTGTGTGATGTTTAAAGAAAACTAATGTCAAGGTTAGATTAACACGTCTTAGATATGTTATTTAATATAACATATCATTAGGTAAAAGATTTACTTTAAAAGACATGATTAAAACCGTTTTATAAGTCATAAGGGCTTTATCGTCATTTATCGACATAATACAAGGACTTGTTTGTAAACTCAGTTTATAATCTGTTTTGACATCCTAAATAATCCTAATTATAATATTACATCAGTATGAAACTTATTTTCAAGTTCATTATCTTTAAACTTCTTTTTATGCAAAAAAGACATTTTAGTCAAAATGGCACAAATACGGAACTTGTGCATAAACTCATATTCTGATTATGGTCATGTAATATAACCTCAGAGGGTTGTGCTACATTATTTTACGATCATAATGCAACTTTAGATCAGTAGCTAACTAATCTAAATCGGGTCAGAATCGAAAGTCAAAGTAGAAGTCAAACTTCGTGACTTTCGGTTGCGAACCGACCCTAGAACTGAAATTGACGAGCCGAACATGTTCTTACATGTTTTAATAATTATTACCAACTTGTTTTAGTGTCAAAACAGGTTTAATAACATTTATATGATCAATTTATAACATTTCCGAAAAATGGCATGCTTGACTTTTTAATATCATAACTTTGACACGTCAACTGGTCTAGTAAACGTGATCTTCAGGAGGTGCCCTTTATAGGGTCTAAGACCTACCTTATTACGATCACTTAGCCATGTTCGTTATGAACAACGGCTGGACCATAATGGTCTTAACCAAAAGTCAAGGCGTTTTCCGTAAAACGCTTGACTTTTGGCTATAAAAGCATATAAACGAAAATGCACAAAGAAGGAACACTTACCAGTGATTCCTAGAATGCAAGAGAACTAAGTTGGATGCTCCTTTCAGTTAGGAACTTCCAGAGGAGGGAGATAGAGTTGTGAACAAGAAAGGTGCAAGTTCAAATGGTGAACCTTGGCACCTATTTATAGTTGGAGAGCTTGAAGGAGGTGATGCCAGGTGTTAAGGGGTGTAAGAGGGAGCTTACAAATGTCTAAAAACGTGGCATAACAGTTTGGGAAGCCATGGTTTCGAATCAAATGGTTTTTGGCAATTTGTGTGGAGGCCAAGTTAAAATTCTGCAGACACCTCTCTGGCGGGCCGCCAGAGGCACAGGCGGGTTAAATATGCTTAAAAGGTGTTTTAGAAGGTTTTAGAGGGTTTAATAAGTTGAGGGGCTAAAAGTGTCAAAATGTAAAAGTGGCCTAGGGGCACTCGCGGGGCGCGAGAGGCACAGGCCTTGCCTCTCGCGCCCCGCGAGTGCCCCTAGGCCACTTTTACATTTTGACACTTTTAGCCCCTCAACTTATTAAACCCTCTAAAACCTTCTAAAACACCTTTTAAGCATATTTAACCCTCCTTAGCCAATATTTGGCGCACCCGGGATTATGCCCGGACATTGTCGAGCTCTCGGTTCGTTAAAAGATCACTAAAAGGTATAAATTAACATGTTGACACTTTTAATCCCTCCATTGTCCAACTTTTATATAATTACGGATTTAATCCTTCTCGTCCAACAAATGGGACATATGAGAGTTAGGACTTCGTAAAAGATCACTCAGAGGCTCATTATAAGAATGTTGACTTCGATGTCACTCAGAGGCTGGGCATGTTGACACAATGGTCACTCAGAGGCCAAGTTTTAGCATGTTGACACTACTGGTCACTCAGAGGCTCGGTTTATGCATGTTGACATTAGAAGATCACTCAGAGACTTAGTTTGAGCATGTTGACGCTTTTAGTCGCTGTTAGTCTTTTACAGACTTAAAAATAAAATACGACACGTGTCACTATATTACTGGACACGATTTTACAGGGTGTTACATCCGACTTAACTTCTGATTCATTCCCAATGAAATACCCTTATTACTGCCTTGTTTTGGAATAACGTTAGATAAGATTAAAGAATAACCCTTGGCTAAAGTTAGTTCACGTATGTCCCTTAGGTCTAATGATAGAAGTGTCATACCAGTTTCAGAAATCTTACAACTAAGATCCATAAAATTAGTTTTGAAGCGAGTTACGTCGGATATCATTCTCGATTGCATATATACGAATATTGGTTCTCAACACCTTGAGCCTTCATCTCATGAACAACCAATCGTTCAAAACAGTCTTTGTTTAGATTGATTCCCATTAATCTCATCGACTATGTACATTTAGAAGATATTATTCAAGGATTCTTAAACGTATAATAATTGATCACAAAACATTAGTTTTTAATACATTTAACCATTAAATCAAAATAAATACACAATATAACTATTTGATGTTTAAAACCACCAAATAGTAATTACTGTCAAATCCACTATCTAGCAAATCTAAGCCTTGTCATCTAATCATGTTCCTCGTGTCTAACTAGAGACATAGGTTTAATGAAGGGGTCTCCTAGATTCTGATCCGTATGAGCCCTATCTTTTAACGATGTTTCCACATTCCATTATATCTCGTATATAGTGGAATCTTCTAAGTATATGTTGTGTGTTATGGTGTGACCTTGGTTCCTTTGTCTGAGTTCTGGCAGTAGAAATGTTGCACAGTATCTCGATGGGGTTCTTTATGTTAGGCACTACGTCGAGATCATCAATGAACTTTTTCATCCAAGCAGCCTCCTTTGCAGCATCTGATGTTGCCATGTATTTTGATTCGGTGGTGGATTGAGCGACCATGCTCTACTTGGAACTCTTCCAAGTGATCCTCCACCATTTAGAATGAATCATAACCTATCTCTGATCAAGAATAATCTCGATCTGTCTGGAACACTTACTGATAGCTCCTCTTCTAGTCCTCCATATATCAAGACATAGTTTTAGTGTTTCTCAAGTGCTTAAAAATGTTCTTCACTATAATCCAATGATACCTTTCAGGATTCAACTGAAATCTACTCGTCAAGCTCAAAGCATATGAAACATCAAGTCTAGTACATAACATGGCATACATAATGGAACTATCGCATAAGCATATGAACCAATTCCATTTTCTTTTTTTCCTCGTCCGACTGGGGCACATTTTGTGATTCCATATCGTTCCATTTGTCATGGGTAGTGATCCTTGCTTAGAATATACATTGAGAAACATCGAAGGACTTTATCAATAAATGTACTTTGACTGAAACCTATAAAACGCTTGGATCTATTTCTACAGATCTTTATTCCCAGAATATATGCGGCCTCGCTAAGATCTTTCATCCTGAAACATTTTCCTAACCATGATTTAACCTTCTGTAACATAGGAACATTGTTTCCAATGAGCACTATGCCATCTACATACAAAATCAAGAATGTTATAAAGCTCGCACCTGCCTTGTTGTAAACACACGACTCATCTTCGTTATTGGTAAAACCAAACTCTTTTATTTTCTGATTAAAATGAAGATTCCTAATCGAAGATACTTGTTTCAATCCATAATGGGATTTATTTAACTTGCATACCTTATTAGGATGCTTTCGATTTACAAAACCTTCAGGTTGAACCACATAGACATCTTCAGCAAGCTGTCCATTCAGGAACGTGGTTTTGACATCTATTTGTCCTATCCCATACTCATAATATGCAACAATGGCAAGCAAGATCCTAATCGACTTAAGCATGGCTACCAGTGAGAGTGTTTCCTCATAATTAATTCCTTGAGTCCGGGTAAAGCCCATCGCTGCAAACCTTGCTTTAATGGTTTGCATGTTACAATTCATATTAGTTTTCTTCTTGAAACCCCATTTGTTCATATTGTCCAACTCTAGGGGAAGCTCAACTAAGTCCCATACTTAGCTATTGTACATGGATTGTATCTCGGTGTTCATCACTTCAAGCTATCTCTAAAATTTTGAATCTTTGACTGCGGCTTCGTTTAGGTTAAGAACATGCTATTGAAGACGTTGCAAGATATGTGGGGAGGCCTCCGTTGATTGTGTACGGACAAAATACGCGTCCAAAGGCAAGGTAATAATACGAAAGGCTTTAGCTAATGGAGATATTAACTCTTTCGGGAACCAGTAACGCGTTAACCATGTCAAACCAAGACCGATCAATATCCAAATGGAACGGATTCGAACTTCTCCTAGAATAGTTTCCGGTGCGAAATGAAATTCATAGGATATATGAGTAATTCAAAGAATAAATAGAAATATTTGATAGATTCTTTAGTCTGGATGGTATCAGTCTCGTGAAGTCCGATATACCTATCGGGTTCATGACGATCCCTAACAATTTTGTAAAAACCATTATGTGAACGACTAACCGTATAGTCTACTCTTTTTCTCATTTATATTATATCTGGTTATTACTATATAAATATTTATTATACCGGTCTCATAGTATCTTTAAAAGTTATCTTGTATTGGAAACCTCATTTTTTACTTATAAAACATTTTTCTTTTGCTAAAAACTTTGTTGAAAATGTTAAATTTATAAGAGAAGTATTAATTTTATGAGTAAATTACAGGTTTTGCCCTTTATCTTAACACTCTTTTTTTTTTTCAGACGATGTCCTTTGGCGCAAAAGTTTTTGAGTTTTGTACTTAATGTTTCAATATTCTAAACATTATGTCCTTTAGCCTTAACCCAATTAGATTTTTTGGTTAAGTTTGGTCATTTGCCATTCATATGAGGGCACTATTGTCATTTCACCTTTCTAAAGACTATGGTGTAAAGAACTTTTATTCAGGACTATTTTGTACAAAACTAAAATGTACAAACTTCTACACACACATAGACACTCTCTCTCTCTCACTCTTACCTACAAACCTGTCGACCATACACAACCACCACCAATTACTCTTTCTCCGTTATACACATCCACCACATATTTTGAATCTATATGTGACTCCTAATTAGAATGAAACAACTTAAATAAATACTTTTATACTTATCTTAAATAATATGTCAATACCCATGTTACTTAATCCCCAAATCCCTAGGATGCAGGGATTAATTTAAATCAAAATTATGATATTACCTGAGTAAAATTTAACTAATGGGAGGGCACATCGATAGATGTTTGGAAGCAAAGATTTAGTAGGAATTGGCGATGAATTTGAAAATGAGTTATATATAATCATAAACAACCCCAGCAACTACCCCTGGAATCTCGCCACATGACTTCCAGCAACTATTACAGTTGTCGTCAATTTCAACAAGATCTTACACAATTTCAACAATCAGTAGATCTGACTTGATTTCAAGAAAATTCCGGTGGTGATAGCAGGTTGTGGCAGTGGAGTCAATGAGGCCTGATGGTGGCAGTGGTAATAAAGAAAGAGAGGGAAGGGTGTAACATCTGACGAAAAACGGGTTCGAAAACCCGCTCAGTTTTTCTAATCGGATATATGCCATAATCTTTTGTTTCGAACTTATGTTAGTCGGTTAATAAATATTGTGTTATTAATAAAATAAATAATAATAATAAATAAAAATATATAAATATAATACTTATTAAAAACAAAAAGTGGACCGCGGGATCGAACCCGGGTCTCCACTCAAAGTCACACACACTACACACCGCTGCATCACACGCACAACAATGAAAGAACCGAATCTAATAAACATTTATACCTTTATTCCTTTGATCCAAATTCAAAAGAAGGATGTAACAGCCACGCATAATTGCCGGTAATCATCAAATCCAATTAACGGATGAAAACCGTTTCTAAGTGTGCAACAAGACTCAATTATTGAGTCAAATGCATTAAATTTTGGAGTTTCAAACTTTGGTTATCATTGTTTGACCGAAACCAAAAATTAAAAACTGGGTAATCGTCTTCACTTATAAATAGAGAACCTAGATTCGTTTAGAATGCACACACACACCTCACACACTCATACTAAACTCTCTGCAAGTTCTGTTCTTCGATTACACCTCGCCGGAAGTTGTAGTTTCGCCGGAATTCCGCCAGAGTTTTAGAGTGTCTTCAACTTCGGTATATATCTTCACTCTATCCTTTTCAAATCTTTATAAATCATGTATAAACTCTGTTAGTAGCTAATAACAATGGGGTTAATCAGATTCAGGCGGGTTGTCAGTTTAATGTCTTTTTGAAATAAAGAAGATGAAGTGGAGTCTGTGTTTAAATGAGATTAAAAACTGTATTTAAATCGGGTTAGACACACAGTCCAGAGGTGGACTGTGTGCATTTGAAGTATAAGGTCCCCGGTTCAAGTCGCGATACGTTTCCGATTCCCTAAATATTACAAAACCTTTTTATAACCCTCACATGAAACGACTCAGTTAGTATATAAGATTAATTAAAATCTTATATCCTTCGGGTTAGACACACAACCCAATTGGTCGGGTTGTGTGAAACACGAAGCAGAGGTCACGAGTTCGAGTCCGGTTCCATGCATTGTGCTTATAATATACCAAACCTTTTTAATAAATCAAAATATAGCTTGAACCAGTTAGTGTATAAAACTAATTAAATCTTGATATATTCCGGGTTAGACATGTAGCTCAGTTGGTCGAGCTGCGTGTACGTAAACGAGAGGTCACGAGTTCGATCCCCACACACTGCGTAGAGTCAGGCCGGTTCGATCCGAAAAGAAACATATTTTTTTAAATTAAACTTTTAATTATTTCTCCATAAAAACTATAATATTATATAATCAGATAATATTATTTTAAGTAAATGAAAATAGTAATAAATACAATAAAATTTTCTAAAATATCTAATAAAAATATGTAAATAATAAATTAAATAAAAATACTAATTTTTAACTAAAAGAAATATATACTTATCGAATTTATTATGTAAATATTTAGGTTAGCTTTTCTCGTCGTTTGGTATCTCAAATGATAAATCGAGCGCAGTCTTTATCAAATCAAAAACGCAACCACTGTGAGTGAATTCTTACAGCTCCCCTTTTATTCACGTTTTTTTGGTGTATCATGTGTCGCTTTTGTTTATTTCACTATCTCAAATCTCGTGCTATTATCTTGGTGTGACCTAACGTGCTATGTGATAATGTTGATTATTATTATTTGTGTTTATATTTCTCATTACAGTCAAGCTCTCACATTAGGCCCATTTGTTCCCCGTTACTTACGGGTGGAGCGTCGCGTTGCCAAATATATTAGATCGGCTCTGTTTGATTGAGCCTTGATCTCACAGCACATCGCTTATCGTGCTCACATGTACATTACTAGATGATTATGTGGTTTGTGGTTTAGATTACATATACGTTGCTCATATTTGGATAATGCACATTTTATTAAAATAATAAACATACCATTTTTCCTAATGATTAAATGGGATTCACTCGTCAACTTATGTTGACCAAAATCTCTATTTTTACACATGATACATGTGAACAGGTTTGAAGCAAGGGTCACATAGGACATGGGCCTTAGAAGAAAATAAAACGTTACTTGAAAGCTTTGTTTAGAACATTTTGTGTTTGTATGGATTATCTGTTGTTTGGAATATCTTATTTAAATTTGAAATAATAAATATGAAACTTTTATAATAGTAAATGTCATGAGCTTTGATGAAAACCAAATCATGTCCCGACTACCATATCCGCTGCGGGTCAGGGTGACAAAGGGAGGTGTTGCAAGAGGTGGTGGTGGGGGGGTGGTGGCGGGTTGATAGTTGTGGTATATGGTGGTGGTGGGTGAAGGTGAGAGCGAGAAAAAGAAGAGAGAGTTACAAGTGTATTTCTTTTTTTAAATTTAGTATTGTTTTATTTATTAAAATATACGTCCGGTTGAAGTGTGCGCATATAATGTATATACGTGTGGGTCTTCGGAGGGCAAAAGTGAAATTTCACCAATTTAACGTTATTTTACTAATTTCGTGAAAACAATGTTAAAAGTGGCGAATGGTAAATCATGCATCATGTGATGGCGTTGGTAGCCGGAAGATAAGGGGTTACATGCACTAATCAACCTTTGTCCCGATTGTTAAGTGTTATGTGCATTATGTCCAAGGCTTGATGCAAAACTTCTATCGAGTCGGGGGTCTCACTGGAAGCAGCTTCTCTATTCCTAAGATGTAGAAGTAAGGCTGTCTGCATCTTACCCTCCTCAGACCCTACCTTATCTTTGCTGTTGGTGGGATTTTCCGAGTATGACAATGATGATTTATTTATTTATTAAAATATATTAAGTATATGAATAAAAAGACTAACCTACCCTTGTGTAATCTGATTTAACAGAAAAATCTAACTGGGTCAGTGCTAAAAGACATAACGTGCATGATTTTGAAACATTAAGTACAAAATTCGTCAACTTTTGCGTCAAATGATACCGCCTTAAAAAAGTGTAAACATAAAAGACAAAACTTGTAATTCACTCAAGACACTGACTAAAAAATACTATAAACATAAAGGACAAAAGTTGTAATTTACTCTAATTTTATAAGATATTATCTTTTCCAAATAAAATACTCACACCCTTCAACATGTTTGCAACAATTTGCAAGTGAAAAGCTACGAGGGGGTGTAACTTGTTAAAACCATTTTTACAGGGACCTGTGAAGAACAAACACTTTCGAAGATAATAAATCCCTATTCTCTCCCCAATCGCGCAGCCAGTAGCCGTTCTCTCTCTCATTCAATTGCGAAATCATCAACAATCGAACTCACTGAGTAACCACATGTAAGTTAATCTGTTTTCAACTGACATTTTGCATACAGTTGTTAATTGTTATATAGATCTGTATATCGTTCATGATGTATCTTCTAGGGTTTATATCGATTTTGTTACGCAATTGCGAAATTACGGTGAAATTTCTCCTTTTCTGTGGAATTTTTCCGTTGATTGGTTTGATTTTATAGTTTGAATCTGTTATTTCGCTGTTGAATTGTGATATATTGGTTTGGTTATCTCCTCAGGGTTCATGTAGCTGTAGGTTAGGGTTTTAGATTATTCTACTTATCGACTGCTAGGCATGTAAATGAATCGAACGCTCAGTGAACCGTTTGTTCTGAAATTTGTTTTTGTTCGTTTAAGAATTAATACAAAAGTTCAATATATTTGTGTGTGTATGGAAATGGTAAAATGAGAACCACGAGCTTTGAGAACTATGACAACTAGGCCTTCCAAAAGGTTTTTTCATAAAAAAGAATTCTCAAAAATCTTAAAAAAAACTTGTTCCAGCGAAAAAATAAAAAAAAATGTTGAATGCAAAAGTTTACATCGCCGTAAACAAATTTTACATCAGGTGTAACTACCGACTCGACAATTTTTTTTGTTTTTTACAGATGCGTTTAAAACATTTTCATTTACGTTTGTGCAAAAAAATTGTGGCCTAACTCGCACAGGAAGTAGGAGTTCTCATAGTTCTCACAACTCATGGTGGTTCTTAATTGAACCGAATCCTCTATATACATGTGTGTGTGTGTGTGTGACTGTGTGTGTATATATATATATATTTGTTGGTGTTTTATTTGAAAATAACCTAACACAAACATGTTCATTTTCTTAACGAATGAACATGAACAAGAAGATCTGTTTATTTAACTGTTCGTGTGGATGTTTGGTTAAAGTTAAATGAAAGAACACGAACACCTCGTTCGTTTTCTTTCGGTTCATTTACAAGCCTATTTACTGCCATCAACACCCAAATTGTAGCACTTTGCCTAATAATTAACTTATGCAGTTAAAAGATATCATAAATAGTTTTTTTTATGGTGAGAATCTCAAGGATATGAGCTAACTTTTTCTTACTTGTTTGAAATCATAGAAAATGGCAGAGGGTAACATTGGTGAACATGAGATTGAAGTGATGCCGGAGAACTATGTTCCGGTTGAAGCTCAAGTTACAGAGAATGAAAACGAGCAAGAACATGGTGATGATGTTGTAGAGACTCAAGGTAATGAGGAAGAAGAACAAGGCGGTGAAGCGGTGGAGGGTGGTGCTGCTGCTGCGGAAGGTGTTGTGGATAAATGGCCTGGATGGCCTGGAGAAAACGCTTTCAGAATTTTGGTCCCTGCGCAGAAAGTCGGTGTCATCATTGGGCGGAAGGGAGAGTACATAAAGAAAACATGTGAAGAAACGCGTGCTCGTATTAAGATTCTTGACGGTCCTCCTGGTACTACTGAAAGAACTGTAAGTTCTCTTGTTATTGGTTTGATGGATTTTTTTCATCTATGAATGTATGTATGATATATGTTTCTCGTGTGTGGGCCCCTGTTATGGATATATGAAGAACTAATATAACTACTAAGTACTAACATTGTCTGTGGTATAATTATCAAGTAAAATATAACTAAATTTCGCTTGTTAAAACTTAAAAGAATGCATTATAACAAAAAAAGAGATAATTTTCAAGTAAAACAAACATAGATATACTAAAATAAATGATAAAAGTAACAGCCAAGAGAACATAGTCATGAAACAAGTGAGATTAACTGTCAAGACTCAACAAAAACAGGTTGAATGTTACAAAGATTATGTTATCCGAATAACTTAAATGAATGTGTGCAGGTTTTCTGAAATATAAGGCAACATTTCAATTATCAAAATGGTTCCAATTAGAAGAACCCAAGATCCAGATGGGAGTACAGCGGTTATCGAGAAGCATGTACGTTATCTGGTAACTTTGGAACTCGATGGATTGTTGTCTTGCCACATCTTGCTAGTCAAACAAGCCAACCAAGTGAACAAAACCAAGAGAGTAGTATGATAGATATACTATGTATACATAAAAACAAAAACTTAGATGAAAATGTAAAACACCGGTCTACATATGTTAAGGGACAAGAACACATGATCTGGTTTGCTAACTTAGGTAGACTTCTTCGACGTTCACAACCGTACGCTTAAGGTTAAACATCCAACTTCTTTGAGGACACTATGTAAGACGGTAATATTTAATAAACACAATAAAAGTTTGGTTAGGCTAATAGGCTTTAAAGATACAAGAGAAAAACCATTAAAATTGATACCCTATGATGATGACAAAGATGATTAAATTTGTTCCGAACTTAAAGTCTCATGTAGTTTTATTAATCAAAGTTTTTGCGACGATTTGCATGCAGTTAACTATATAGACATATTATGCTATTTTGGCAGGTGTTGATTTCTGCAAAGGAAGAACCAGAAGCTTCTATTCCACCTGCAATGGACGGTTTGCTAAAGGTTCATCAACGTGTCATTGACGATGACAAAGATAATCCGCATGGCCCACCTGGTGGGCCCACAACTATTACCACAAGGCTACTGGTGGCAGGTGCACAAGGTGGAAGCTTGATCGGGAAGCAAGGTGCCACCATAAAGACCATTCAAGATTCTTCAAATTGTAAAATCCGTGTTATAGGAGGTGAGCCGTCAACAATATTGCTTTGTTTTTTCTTAAAATGATATTGATTTGATTTATTCTTGCAGAAAACCTACCAATTTTTGCTCTACTCGATGATAGTGTTGTTGAGATACACGGGGACCCTACAGGTGTGCACAAGGCTTTGGAACTGATTGCAACTCATCTAAGAAAGTTTTTGGTTGATCGGAGTGTTATTGGTATAATCGAGACGCAAGTAAGTTCTCTTGTTACGTACCTTTTTAATCTTGTTTTTGGTTTTGTAGATTCTTTAAAGAGTAAAATGCCATTTTCGTCCCTGAGGTTTGGCCAATTTTGCGGTTTTTGTCCAGAGATTTATTTTTCCGCATCTTGATCCAAAAGGTTCCAAAGCTTGCGATTTTCATCCGGCTCATTAACTCCATCCATTTTTCTCCGTTAAGTCGCTTATTTCCGTCTTTTTTGTTGACTTAAAGGACAATTTGGTCTTTTTCACACCTATCGTTTATATAAAGTGAAAATGACCGAATTGTCCTTTAAGTTAACAAAAAAGACGGAAATTCCCCTGACTTAACAGAGAAAAATGGATGGAGTTAGCGAGCCGGATGAAAATCGTAAGATTTCAAACCTTTTGGATCCAAATGCGAAAAACAAACCTTTGGACGAAAATCGCAAAAGTGGCCAAACCTCAGGGATGAAAATGGCATTTTACTCTTCTTTAAAACATATAACCTAGTTGTTCTTGATTCTGGCTTTTAATGTTGTTTTCTATCGGACAGATGCAAATGCCAAGTTCCCGTCCTAATCACGATATGGGCCCGCCCCAAGCATGGGGAGCACCATCTCCTCAAGGTTTCCCAGGTGGTGGGTCCGGTTTCGGACCTGGTTTTGGAAACAATCAATTTATGCCACCTCAGCACCAATTTGACAACTACTATCCAAGAGTCGACATGCCTCCACCATTGGATAAACAGCCTCGTCAGGGCCCACCTTATGGTAGGGATCCATCTACAGGACCGCCTCACACCTCAAGTGTGCAACAACAACCGTCACTAGCCTCAAAGGTATCATCATTGGGGTGTGTGTGTGTGTATATATATATCTAATTAGTTAAATACATGCTATTTATGTGTAGGTCTCACAGAACATGCAAATCCCTCTTTCATATGCCGATGCGGTAATTGGTACATCGGGCACCAATATTAGTTATATCAGACGTGCCAGTGGTGCTACCATTGCTATACAAGAAACAAGGGTGTTCCTGATGAAATGACTGTTGAGATCAATGGTTCAGCATCACAAGTTCAGACAGCTCAGCAGTTGATACAGGTATTACTTCATGATTTTATTAGATGTAAAATGGCCAACCTGGGTATCAGGTCAAAACACGGCCAACATGGAAATTTTCGATACATGTTGAAAATTTGAAATGGGTGGATAGGGGGGGGGGGGACCTGAAACACTTTCTCCGAAATTTTTTTGATAAATAGTTAGGTGTGTCAAGTATGATCACAGAAATTAATGTTTTATTGAAAAAGTTGTATTTTTGAATAACATGATTTAGGGGTTATTTTTGCATTTTCGACCATTTGACCCATTAGAGATTAATAGTAACCAATTTAACGTGTCGCCTACTTCTTCTGGTGTCTAATTGATATTTCCTTATTTTTTTTGTTTTGTTTGTTGGTTCAGAATTTTGTTGCTGAAGCGGCAACTGCAGCTCAGAATTCAACTGCTCAGCCACCTGCCCAAGGAAGCTATAACCCCTACCCTGGTCATGCTCCTGCTTACCCATCTCAACCACCTCCTGCCGCCCATGCACCGCCGCCTGCTGCTGACTATGGTGGATCTGTGTATGGAGGGAATTACGGGTATTAAAGTGTGTTGTGACTGAAATGCCCTTGTGCAAATATCTTGATGTTTGGAGGGACCAAGGGTAATGTTGTAACGAGTAATAGCTAGGGCTTTCTTGATCTTTTTAAGACTTGAAATGTTGCGGCTTGTTTGGCCTCTCGCTTCTCAGTTTATGCAAAATTGTGTTCTGGATAATGTTTTCAGACCTAATTAAGGTTTTACTTTATATCTAGATTCACTGTAATACATATGAGGTTTTGCAACTATGACAATGCTCAAATTGACATGAAGAATGGATAACTTTGAAGTTTATAACACAATTTTCATGCAACAAAATTGGTAACCACCATGCTAGAAATTGCAAGCGACATGCCATTATTTGCTACTATTATTTTGTGCTGAGCTATGGTGTTGCATCGTGCACCATACCATACGTATATCAAATATCATGCGAGTCGTGGCCCTGGAATCGAGGATCCAGCACAATTCATTGGACAAGGATCCGGGTAGAGGTGCAAAAAGAAAACCGTACCCGCATGAAACCCGATAAAAAACTCGAAACCGGTTATTTTTGTACCCTGGTATTTTATACTCACAACCAAACCCGACTCTACCCATAGGGTATAGATAGGGTACATTTTGAGATCAATACTCATACCCAAAATCATACCCGATGTATACCCAAAAATACTTGGAACCGTCATACACTATACCCGAACCCGGTTATACCCTATACCTGATACAAGTTTTTTACCCGAATTTTTAAAGTATATTTTTATGTTTATTTTACTACTTTTATATTTAACTTTTTTAAAAATCCATATTATAAAGAAAATAATTTGTGCTTGAGTGAATTTATGTTATTCTAATTATTTTTACAAATTAAAAACCAAACTTAGTATTTAAACGAGTTTATTTTTGTTTAAAATAATTAAAAAAAAGCTTATTTTTTTAAATAAGGTATTAATACCTGAATCTGTACCCGGTTCTAATACCCGAATCCGACCATATCCTACCCGGGTATGTAGGGTATAGTTTTTCAGCTCAATACCCGTACTAAAACCCTACCTGGCTTCTCTCAATACCCATTTTTCAATACTCGATTATATCCGAAACCGATTTCATACCCAGAATTTGTGCACCTCTAGATCCGGGAAGAAATATATTGGGCCGTCAATCTAAAATACGAACAATATGGATGTTCGGGAGTCCAAGTAGTAAAATATTTGGGCCCAGGCCCAGTATCTGTACGTAGACCATTAAAATATCCATAATATAGATTTGGAACTTTTATAAAACTAAATAGTATTACACTCCCCGTGTTGCGGCGTGGGTGTAAAACCATGTCAAGTAGCATCAATGTCATACTATTGTCAGCGACTATCAACACTTGAAAAGCTCGCAAAAACAAAATAAATAAAAAAAGGAAAAAAATAAAACCGAACGAAAAGCAAACGTAAAATCGTTGAAGCACACACACCCGTTGCGGCGTGTTAATGCAAAGAAATTAGTCCGAAACGTAAGACATAGAAGAAGTAACTAAGCCGATCTAGAGTTCGACGAACATGCCAAATGAGAATAAATAGACGCCTTGCGGCAAGCATGTCAAATGAGAAAACATAGACAAAAAAAACGTTAAATCTCACTCGCACGTTGTGACGTGTTAACTCACAAAATTTGGAACGAAATGTAAAACAAAAAACTTACAAAAGATGAAAGTATGGGAGACCAACGTTGAAAGTAAAAAAATATGTGCGTTAAACTGCAAAAAAATGAAAAGGTTTAGATTAAAAGTAAAAAAAATCAAAGTGGTTAAATTGTTAGTGAAGAGAAGTTTTGAGTTAGAAGTGAAAAATCAATTTTTTTAAACCCCTTAAGCATAGGGCACAACGCTCTGAAGCATAAAAAGTTATAAATTAATAGTATGGAAATTTAAATTTGGTTATATTTTTATACTTAATAAATCTGTTTTTTTTATTTTCTTCATATTTTATAATAATGTCATTAAATAATAAAAAATATAAAATAATACCTAATTACTTGTTCTTATAACTTTAATGTTCAAGTAAATCCACACATCAGAATTTTTATCAGATATCAGATATATTTGTATTAATTTAAAAGATATTAATAATTTATTAGATATTAGATATATTAATAATATTATTAATTAATATTAATAAATTAAAATAAAAAATATCATATTTTATTAATTAGAGTCTTTTATTAATATTCAGATTCCACAAAATACTTTTAGCTTTGACTTGGGCCTGAGGGGTAACCTGTTGGACCGACAAATACAATGAACTCCTTTTGTGGAATTAGAGACTGACCAATTCCATTTAACGATGATAGAGCCGCATGATGATGATCTCGACATTTTAGGATTTTATGTGAATACGGTTGATTCATCATCCGATAAGGATTTTGTTATTGATATAGATATTTTGTATAGATTATCATGATTTCTATTTGATTATTTTACTAGTTAAATTCGGTTTTGCTTCTTGAGAATTAACAAAACTAACCATTTTCGTC
This sequence comes from Scalesia atractyloides, assembly GCA_947069175.1. NCBI lineage: Eukaryota > Viridiplantae > Streptophyta > Magnoliopsida > Asterales > Asteraceae > Scalesia > Scalesia atractyloides. The sequence continues at coordinate 4,267,362 of CAMTDV010000002.1, read as the reverse complement.
CAAAAGATTAAAATAATCGATTAACGTCCAAAAATAATCGATGCCACTTGGAATGTATATGGTTTCTTAAGTTTAGTCATATGACAACCATATGGGTTAAATCTCTAACAATATTCATTTCCTCAGTTAGATTTAACCCATGTGCTTGTCATATGACTAAACTCAAGAAATCATATACATTCCAACTGGCATCCATGTTTGTTCGTTCATTCCAAGGAAAAAATAGAACTGATTACATTCCATAACACTGAACTATTAACGAAAGACATGAATGTTGTTACAGGTCTAGATAAAAAATGAAACAACTGATGAAGCTTTTGGAGGTAAATCGATGTTTATAATCTTTTGGAGTAAAATAGTTATTTTTGTCAAACATTGAGGACCAAAACCAAATTTTACTCTTGTTTTACTTTAGCATGGTTAACATACCTAAAATTCTAAAATCATTAAAAAGACCTACCAAAATTAGTTGATGTTTACTACCATTAGGCTTTGGGTGTACCCTAACATCTAGGGTGTTAAAGGTGACATGGTGTGTTAACCAGTGTTGTACACCACTCCCTCCTTGTGTTAAGGGTCATTAAAAGGGTTACTTGTTAACCAGATGTTAAGAGATTGAATTGATATTCTTCTCTTTTTAAAACCATAAACCACTAAAATGTAGGGTTAGATGGAGTTAACTAGACTATTTCTTTTAGGTGAGGTGGAGTGAAATGGGAAAAAGTAAGTCATATGACACCTAGGTGGAGCCACTGTAGTAAAACAAGGTCTCGGAGGCTGAGTACTCCTCAAGTAATCGTTACAAGGTAGGCTACCAAGACCCGAGCGAGTACTCTTACCTCTTATTAGGGAGTGTCTAGCGACTTTTGCAATCATGGGTGAACCAGAGGAGGATTAAAGTTTACCCAAAGCCTTATGGTTAATAACAGAAAAAAGTGTATTAAGAAGAATGATTTTTGGATAAATGTGAAATGATTTTTTTTTTGCCTTTCATCTAATTATCTTAAACTAGTTTATTATAATTAATTGTTTTACTTTAGTTTTTAAGTTATAATTAATTGTTTTACTTTAGTTTTTAAGCATTGTAATGATTGTGAGAAACAAAGATCCAAAACACATGTAGCCGTCAATTCCAACTTTGATGGCAAGAGGCCACGAGCCATTTATTTGGCACCAAACTACACTCAACAACTCTTGTTATGATTTTAATTTTTTTTAAAGATATACATCCATAAATTAATGTCATTCAAGGAACCTAATATTGATTGTGAACATAGATGGATCCATAGATTTTTTTTCTTACCCTTTTTGTAAATGTTTGGTTCATTATTAATTTATTACCCCCGGATGTGTATCAAATATTATATATCATACCAAGTTCTTTTTTATTATTTTCCCATTTCACATCAATCACCACATCCCTATTTATGGTATGATAACATAGTATTTAGTTGTCACTTTTACATAAACTATTATCCAATCCTTAATTTTTATTTCATAATTTAACTAAATTCGTTTGATTAGTTCAACGTTCTTTATAAACTTCAGCCTTTTAAAAAAAATCTTGAACAATTCTTGTAGGCAGATCGTCTTTTTTAAGGAGATAGAGAATAACGGAAACGTTTAGTAAGTTTGACTCTTGATATGATCATAAAAACTACTTTCCAAATATCTCTATAATTTAGAGTTATATATTTTTACTAATAATAAAATATTTTATGAGATATATTTATCAAAATATAAGACGGCTGTTGTTTCAATTCTTAAAAATAATGTCAAAGAATTTAGTAACACGATCGTTTGCAATTGACATTGGGTCATAAACTTTTACTTATGTCACTCTTCGAAAACACTTAAATCTCATACAGAATCAAGCGATTATGACTCCCATGTCTACCACACAAACGAAGAAGAGAAAGCTAAAACAAAATCCATCGCTTTAGTGGCTATAAAAATTGCAAAGAAGGAAGTACCAAAATGTTTACATGTTAAGACATGTGTGATTGTGGTCGAATGCCAAGGCATTCATCCTTGGTGCTCGATTGCGAAAGAAGGCAATGTTGTTGACAGAGACGAACCTAGGAAGTTTTTACAGAGGGTTCCTTTTGATAGATTCTCATTAACTCTCATTAATTTTTTCAAATAATACAAGGTTTCCACTATTTTTTCCAGACCGATGAGGTTTTTAGGAACCCAGGAACCCCTTAGATCCGTCCTTTTTTGTTGTGGAGAATTTCAAAGAGATGAAAAGATAATTGTTCCTTTCGAAAGTCTAACATTTATAACTGTATTATACAACATTACCTATATATAATTTATCAACTTTTCTACATCTCATAAAATCACCATTCATGTTTCTTTCACTTTTAATCATTTAAATTTTCATCTTCTACAACTTTATCACAATTTTCTTTTAATTTTAATCCCTTTACCTTTCATCTTCTACAAATTTATCACAAACGTTTTTCATTTTATAACCCCTCCACTTTTCCACTTTCAACTTTATTCCACTATGCTCTTCATATTTTACAAAGTTGTCGTTTAAACGTATCACTCTAAAATTTGCGAGTAAACATGCTACAACGCACATTTGTGGTTCAATGTTTTTACGTCTATTATTTTGCGGTTTAATAACCGACGTAGTTATTTTTTTATGTTTTACTTTTGGTCTAATTTTTTGAGTTAACGCACTGCAATACACACTTCAATATTTTTATATTTACTTTTTATTCGGTTTAACGATGCTCTCGTAAAGCACGGGTCCTAAATACCACGTAATAATAATAATTGATTAAAATATTTGATACAAATATTTACATTTGTGAAAATATAAAGTGAATAAAAAGGTATGGTGAAGAAAAGACAGAAAATACATATGACAACCAGCATCCGAAAGAATACATGACATTAGAAGAATATATTGATCCACAATTGGATGGTGATATCACCTATACACCTCCATCAACAAATAACCCCCCCCCCCCCCCCCCCCCCAATGCTTATTTTCACCTCCATTTTCCCATTTCACCTCTCTTTCATCCCCTATTCCTTTAATCCCCAACCCCCATTCTCCAGGTATTCATTTTCTCACAATTTCTTCATCATTTCGCACCATTTTCCCTTCAATTAGGGTTCCTAATCTCAATGTTTTTGTTAAGATTTTAGGGATTAGATTGTGTGATTAATGTTGGGTTTGATTCTTTATGAATGTAATGAGTTAAAAATTATTGCTTTTTGGGTTTTATTTATGATTTTTAGACTGTGGTATTGTTGTTTGGTTGATTGTTTATGAATGTAATAAGTTAAAAAAAATTGCTTTTTGTGTTTTCTTTTGGTATTGTGTAAATGATGTTGGGTTTGGTTGTTTATGAATGTAATGAGTTAAAAATTATTGCTTTTTGGGTTTTATTTATGATTTTTAGAATGTGGTATTGTTGTTTGGTTGATTGTTTATGAATGTAATAAGTTAAAAAAAATTTGCTTTTTGTGTTTTCTTTTGGTATTGTGTAATTGATGTTGGGTTTGATTGTTTATGAATGTAATGAGTTAAAAATTATTGCTTTTTATGTTTTGTTTGTGATTTTTAGATTGTGTAACTGTTGTAAGGTTTGATTGTTTTATGTATGTAATGAGGGTTTTTTTTTGTGTGTGTGTGTGATTTCGTGATTTTTAATTGAGTAATCAGTGTTGGGTTTGATTGTTTATGAATGGAATGAGTTAATTTTTTTCTTCTTTTTTGTTTGTGATTTTTCAATTGTGTTGGTGTTAGGTTGATTGTTTATGAATGTGATGAGTTAAAAGTTTTTGCCTTTTGTGTGTTTTTTTGTGATTTTTAGATTGTGTAATTATTGTTAGGATGATTGTTTATGAATGTAATGAGATAAAAATTATTGCTTTTTGTGCTCTGTTTGTGATTTTTAGATTGTGTGATTGGTGTTAGGTTGATTGTTTATGAATGTAATGAGCTAAAAGCTTTTGCCTTTTGTGTGTGTGTGTGTGTTTTTTTTGTGATTTTTAGATTGTGTAATCGGTGTTAGCTTTGATTGTTTATGAATGTAATGAGTTGAAAATTTTTCCTTTTTGAGGGTTTTTTTTGTGATTTTTGGATTGTGTAATTAGTGTTAGGTTGATTGTTTATGAATGTAATTAGTTACAAAAATTTGTTTTTTTGTGAGTTTTGTTTGTGATTTTTAGATTGTGTAATTGGTGTTAGGTTTGATTGTTTATGAATCTAATGACTTAAAATATTTTTAATTTTTGTGTTTTGTTTGTGATTTTTGCAGCCTTGACTCCTTTATGGTATATGATTGATCTCATTGAGGCAGTTTTCAGCTTGTACATATTAAGAGATTACTGTTTGATGTGGTTAATCAATATTAAACCATTTCGGGGATAAAGGTTCGGTTCTGCGATCAATCATGGCTGCGGCAAATAAATTCATGCATCATTTATCAATGGCCGCTTGTGAGTGGTTCTTGATATTCTTAATGTATATGGATGCTGCATTGGGGCTTATTTTGACCAAATTCGCGCGTCAATGCGAATTACAAACGCCTTGCTTGTTTTGCTTCCGGTTTGATCATGTTTTCGGTGAGAAACCGGATGCGTATTGGAGCCACTTTTGTAATAATCACCGAGGTGAAATTACGTGTTTGGTTTCGTGTGATCTTCACCGTAAGCTTTCGGACGTGAGAGAAATGTGCGATGATTGTTTCACGTCAATAACGAAGCAAAAACCGGGGTATCTGAAACCGTTGTTGAATAAGAATTTCGTTCGTGCGCCTTCGAGTACAGGGGTGTGTTCGTGTTGTGAAGGACAGTGGAAACCAAAACCACGAACTCAGACGAAGTTAGGGGTTCTGAAAGTTACCATGCACCCTCCGTTGCCGCTAACCAAGGGTCGGGCCGGTGGCCGGTTTCGTCGGCGGAATTATTTTCGTAAGGCACGCGATAAGCTTTCCGGAACCACGACTCCTTGCTTTGTTGATAGTAATATCCACGCGGGCGCTGACATGGACGCGTTGTCCGATTCAGGCTGTGCGGATCTTAAGTTCAATTCGTGTTCGGGTTCCGAATCCGGAGATTCGTTTTACGAGATTGAATGTGAAAACGAGGATGATTCTCGTATTGTTATACATCAACGTTCCAATAGTGTTCCTATTCTTGAGCCTTCACTACTGAACGGAATCCATAACGAGAGTATAGCGAGTCCTCTATCTTCGACATCCACTATTCTTGAGCCTCCACTATTGAACGGAATCACTAACGAGAGTATCGCGAGTCCTCTATCTTCGACATCCACTGTTCTTGAGCCTCCACTACTGAACGGAATCCGTAACGAGAGTATCGTGAGTCCTCTATCTTCAACATCCAGCAGTTCAACTTCAACTGTGCATGATGTAAAAGAAAATGGGTCTCCAGAAGTTGGTAACGAAACTATTTCGTTAAATCAAGATTTGCATTCTTTTAATGGTGACGAGGTGTCTCCTTGTTCGGATAAACACGAAGGTTTCGAATCTCCGGACGCGCACAGTGTGCACAGTGTAGGTGAAATCAACGGTGATTGCGACATCGAAAAGCTAAAACGACAAATGGAACATGATCAAGAACAATTGCGTTTATTACACAAGGAACTAGACGAAGAAAGAAACGCTGCTGCAATAGCTGCTGACGAGGCGATGGCGATGATTACACGATTGCAAGAAGAAAAATCCGCGTTACATACGGAAGCGTTGCAGTACTTAAGAATGATGGATGAACAAGCGGAATACGATATGGAGGCGTTAGATAAAGCTAACGATCTTGTTACCGAGAAAGAGAAAGAGATTCAAGATTTAGAAGCCGAGCTGGAATATTACAGAAGCCGATACGACGATGAAATGATCACGGGGGACACTCCGGTTAATTTCAAAGAAAATCATACGGAAAATGGGAAAATCGAATCTATATCTATACCTTCTTCTGGTTTAAAATCTACGAATACGTTAGAACCGAGGGCCAATAATCTTCCGGTTTTAGATCTTGAAGATGAAAAGAAACACGTTTTACAGTCTTTATCCGAGTCGGAGAGGAAATATCACCAATTTTCTAATGGTGGCGATAAATCGTTGCAACAAAATGAAATCGATATGCGCACACTTGAGAATGAAATATCGGATCTTAATGAATGGTTAGAAGCGCTTGAATCTGATCGGGATTTTCTTGAGCATGCTTTTAACACGGTCCAGAGTCACGTGGGGTCAAAATTTATTCAAGAAATAGCTCAACACTTGCATGATATGAGGAGGATACGGTTTGATAGAAGATGCCAAACTGTTGATTGAAGCTACATTCTTCAACAACGTCGAGGTATGTGAATCATATACCTCTAAGAATGTTGATATTGTTGTAGCATAATCTGTTCTGGTATGGAAATAGATGAATCTGATTAAGAATTGATTAGTTTACTTCACCATGGGTAACATACTTCTTTTGTGGGTTCCGTTTATATGATGATGAGAAAATGAAGATATTATAAAAGAGTAAAATGCCATTTTCGTCCCTTAGGTTTGGCCAGTTTTGTGACTTTCGTCCGAAGGTTTGTTTTTCCGCATCTGGATCCAAAAGGTTTGAAATCTTTCCATTTTCATCTGGCTAGGTAACTCCCTCCATTTTGCTCCGTTAAGTCAAGGGTATTTCCGTCTTTTTTGTTAACTTAAAGGGCAATTCAGTCTTTTTCAGGGGTATTCGGTCTTTTTACATAAAGTGAGAAAGATCGAATTGCCCTTTAAGTTAACAAAAAATACGCAAATACCCCTGACTTAACGGAGAAAAATGGATGGATACCTAGCCAGATGAAAATGGCAAGATTTCAAACCTTTTGGATCCAGATGCGGAAAAACAAACCTTTGGATGAAAGTTGCAAAACTGGCCAAACCTCAGGGACGAAAACCGCATTTTACTCTATTATGAAGGTCCTGGTTACTTTGTGAAACAGTGATATGCAGGGGTGTTCACGGTTTGATCTCAAACCGGTTATTGGTTTGATTTCATGGTTGTTTTTTTTCTTTAACTTTCAGTCGGTCGGTTTCAAAATTTCAAACCGTAATGAACGGTTTGGTTTACGGTTTATATAAAAAACCGACCGTATAAAACCGGACCGTCAGATAAAATATATATGAACTTTTTAGAAATTTCGTATTATATATATTTAATTATTTGTATCGGTTAAGTTTTGTGTTCGTTTTCTCTTATTGCCTATACAAAAAATCAGTTTTGGACACTAGAGAAATTCTTTCTTAAACTTCTTTTCAAACCAACATGTATACCAGGCATCAGTTACATTCTAGTTGTTTTAAATACGAAAAAATTCTTTTTAAACTTCTGTGATGTAATATGATATGTTTCAAGCTTGTATTATTCACACCTTTGATTAATTACAGACATTATTTATTTTCACAGTTTGATTTATTTAATTTATTTGTTTATTTTATATATAGACCCAATAAAGTCCAAACCATGAAACCAAACCGTTAATAACGGTTCAGTTTGGTTCGGCTTTGAAACTTAACGGTTCGGTTTTCGATAATTAAAAAATCGTTACCAGTGGTTTGGCTTACGGTTTGACCTAAAAACCGCCCAAACCGGACCATGAACACCCCTAGTGATATGGGCCATAACGGGTCGGGTTGGGTTCCTTGAGCATTTTTTGTCCTAAATTTTCAAATAATTTAATGGTTTAGTTTTTCTGGCATGATCACCAAAACTAACTTATATCATCAATAATCTCATCATTTAAATAACATGATTTAGAAGATTTTCTACATTAAATACACTTTCGTCAGTTTTTAACTCGTTTCACCTGTTTTGACTCATTCGACCAAAATTCCCTTTTCGACAGATTTTATGAACAATAATCTTATTATTTGAATAAAATGTTTTAGGGGTGGATCTACATGCGGGGTATGTATAAAACCGTCAAATGATGTTTCAGATTCATGCCGGAAAGGTGTGGACATTGATGAACATTTTCATCTTGCTTATGATTCTTGATGCAAAGATCTTGTTCATGAAAAGATCGTTACTTTTTTCATCAAGAAGAAGTCGGGAAAGCCTATACCTTGTTCTTGATCCATTGCAGCAGTTTATACTACAAGAAAAACCATTGTTTAGCCAGTATATTCTTTCAAAGATAGCGTATAATTTTGTTTCTATCGAGTGTTCTCTTCATATCTTAGTTTCGGGCTTCTATCATTATAGAAAGATATGTGCAAATGCATATGATGTATAAACAGAAAATTCTTTCTTTTCGATCGAGAATCTAAAGTCTTCTTGAGTGAAATCTCAAATATGTTATACTTCTTTAGTGCAGTTAGAAATTTATTATAAACATTTAGTTTCATTATAATCTAAAGTCTTCTTGAGTGAAATTTCAAATATGTTGTACTTCTTTAGTATAGTTAGAAATTTGTTATAACATTTTGTTTCATTATAGAATGGTCATGGGCATGTCTTAATTTAGAAAGTCACCAAATGTTAGTATATTTGTCTTGGTTTCTAAATATGGGAAGTCAACAAAGGGAGCAAAAATTTGACTTTCGCCAATCCAAACATTTGAAAAAGGGAAAATATCCAAAATGTTTTTTTTGACTAATCACTCTTTCTAAAATGGCCACCTCATAAGCTCTTGAAGAGACGTTTCATGGATCCACTTGTATGGGAGGCGTTATTTTCATAATGATGATTAACGTGTAGCGTCATCCAGTACAAACAGGACACATGGTTGTTTTTCTATCTTGAGACGTCCAGACGTCAGACAGACGCTTCTCAGACGTCTCAGTTAATGACGTGGCCCTTTTTCCTTTGGGTCTTCAAGTCGTCTTCTTGTTTGGAGACGTCTCAAGATAAAAAACAGCCACGTGTCATGTTTATATTGGATGACGTTACTCGTTAATCATCATTATGAAAATGACGCCTCCCGTGCAAGTGGATCCGTGAAACAACTCTCTAAGGACTTGGGAGGTGGCCATTTTTGAATGAGTGATTGGTCAACAGCTAGTTTCGTTATTTCCCCTTTGAAAAAACTCAAAGTTGAAATTGAATTATTTCTTGGTTTTAAAAACCGCGCTTAAGGCACTAGGTGATCCGAAAAATGTAGGGCCTTGAGGCTGCCCTTTTTGCTCAAAACTAGGTAAGCATAGGAAGAGATTATGAACTGTTTACTTAACAAAAAGCTTATTTTGCCGTTAAAAAGGATAAAATATAAAAATACCTTATTTGGTTGTATATCTAGCAATTCCTCACGTCACATACGTGAAGCACTAACGTCGGCTTTTGGAGACCGAAAATCCTTAGTTGCTACCGTGTGTGGGGGTGGGTGGACTCTAATGGAGTGGTGGTTCGAACCCTTATCGTTCAATGATTGAGCTATAGACAAGTAGGTGCAAGGCATCATGTGTATTTTATTTATTTTTTTTATTTAATTTTCCCCCTCTCTTCTCATTTCCACCACATAATTAAGTTTTTGATTTATGGGTCTTTGACACATTAAAATATTTTGGTTTAGACATCGGTTTGTGGTTTCGAATCACTTGTTTTAAGGTTTTGAATCTCAGTTTGTGTTTTACAATTTACAATGCTTATTTGTGTTTTTCTATGTGTTTGTGTATTATTATGTTAACCCATCTATATTTTTTGTCTATTCAGGCAAGCTTATAGTGAAAAAGATTAAGAAATTATGTTACCAAGTCTTTTAAATTTGACGGGATCACACCCAACCTAACTCGAAGCCAACAAAAAACCACGGCACAGACCGTGCCACGACTTGAAGGGGAGTTAGCCGCAAGGGGAGGCCAGTCACGACCTATGGTCCTCGACTCGATGCCAGGATGATTTGAGATTGTGGAGCAAGTCTCACTCATTCCTAAACACTATATGAGGGGTTGACGCTACGGGTGGGTTTTTCTAACCGAAACCTGAAAACTGACTCAAATTGTTGGGTCTAATTTGGTAGTTTAATGCTACAACAATGTCAAGTCAACACCATCAGGTCAAAGTCGACACGAGAAGATTGGACGATGAATGAGTGTGCGAAAGTTCAAGATATGATCATCTACATATTCTGGTTGTTTAAGTTTATTTTGTTTAGACAATATATATTTATTAGTTTAGACAAAATATGTTTAGTGATATGATTAAGTATAGGGATTTTGATTGTAATTAGATTAGTTGAGGGACTTAATAGCAATTAGTCTAATATCATTAGGCTATAAATAGTTAGAGATTAGTGTTTTGCCATAAACACACATTCTAGTGATTTGGGGCTCTAATAATATTTATCTTATGCAAATTATCTAGTGGGTTTTAAAGAAAATTTGTGTGTGTTCATCTTTAATTTCTTCATCATAATCAGATTTTAGACCCCGGTCAATCCTATAATTTGGTATCAGAGTCATATGTTTTTTAGATATTAATATCAACCCTTATACTATCAATAATATACACTTTTTACCCATTTATTTTCTAAATACGCAGTTGTTTAATTTTTTATTCACAACATTCTGATATAAATTTTATTAAAAACGGCTTTCTAATCAAAATATAGGTGTTTTTTTTATCATAAGGTATGCCGAGTACCGGTATCATAATGAACCAAACCGATGCCGGCTGAACAAAATCATTATTGATGTTATCCAAATTGGTATCGGTATTCTTTTTATATTTTTTGATTTGTAGCGTAATAACTGAATCGATACTGAATGATGTATCAATACTATCAAAATCGGTACAAGTATTTGTTTTTATGGTTTTTAATCGATGTAAAACACATGCCAATATCCTTTTAGGCTATATCGATAAGTGGTGGTAACGAAACAAACCGAATCGAATCCATAAACAACATTATAAGATCGCATATAACCAAGTTACTTTAACGAAATTTGTTTAAAAAGGATTCTAAATTTGATACACAAGAAAAAACCAAATAAATAAAGTCTTCCTTTTTTCAAAGAATTGATTTGTTCAAAACAACCATGCCCTCTTAATGGCTTAATTTCAACCAAACCGCGTGCATTGCCCATCCAAATGCTTTGTTTCCTCTTCTCCAACATGACTAGAATACTAAGTTAAAATATTCTAATTAATTAAATATCTAATATATAAATGTATCTTGGTAGAGTTATCTCAAGCGCTAAAGCGAGAATTTTGTACATGTCACTTTCTGAATAGTGATTTAATTTAATAAAATATATTTTTTTAATCACAAAACTTGTTAAGATATTAGATTAAATTATCTATATATTAAGTCGCAAACCTTATGAATAGTGATTTAATTTAAAACAAACATTTTACGTTATTATATTTCTTTTTTTTATTTTAACTTGTATACTTTAATTCTTTATTCTTTAATTAATATACGTTTTTAATCCATTTAGTTTTTATTTAATTTTATTTTCTTTTAATAACTCGCGTTTGTTGTCTTTTCTTTAAAGTTGAATATACGATTGTATATGAGAAAAAATGTATGTATTCATTATCACAAACCTTGTGAATAGTGCTTTAATTTAATAAAAAATATAAGATGGTAAATCACCAACCTTGTGAATAGTAATTTAATTTAAAGCAAACATTATTTGTTATTATATTTATTTTTTTATTTTAACTTTTATAATTTAATTCTTTATTCTTTAATTAATATACGTTTTTAAACATTTAGTTTTTATTTAATTTGATTTTCTTTTAATAACTCACGTTTATTGTCTTTTCTTTAAAGCTGAATATACGATTGTATATTATATAATTTTTTCTATATTCAATCGTATATTCAGCTTTAAAGAAAAGACAATAAACGCGAGTTATTAAAAGAAAATCAAATTAAATAAAAACTAAATGGATTAATAACGTATATTAATTAAAGAATTAAAGTATAAAAGTTAAAATAAAAAAGAATATAACGTAAAATGTTTGTTTTACTATTCGAGGGAGTTCAAATTCAAACACACTTAAATATCTAATATATAAATGTATCTTGTTACCTCAAGCGGTAAAGCGAGAATTTTGTACATGTATCTTTATAACCTGACTTAAAAACACACGGGAAAGTCATTTAGGATATAAAAAAATATTTTGAATAAAACTTCGCTTTCAGTAAATTTATATCGTAATACTAAGAAAACAAAATTTAATATCGTTAAGTTGACCTGTGCGATGTGGTGTGAAATTTGTATATGTATATCTACAATATGATCTATCAAATCACATGTGAAATTCCTTTAAGATACTAAAAATACTTTATTTAGAATACAACTTTATTTTCAATAAAATTTATATCGGAATGTTGAGTAAGAAATTAAACACATTCGTATGTTTATTAGTTTTAAAATAAATTAACAAAGGAAATTTACGAGAGAAAAATTAAAATCTAATGATGAATGAATATTATTTAAAACTTAAATGAGTTGCCTTGTGCGATGTGTCATGAATTTTGTACATGTATATCAATAATATTTAATTGCACGGATTCAAGTTATTTTAAGTTTCAACACCACCGTAACATGTGACGGGTCAAAAACCAACCTACTATAAAACGTAATGCTGAAAAAACCAAAACTTTTGCACTCCCATGGCTTCCACAATTGACCTAGAGTAAACACAATTCAAAAAACACACAATTCTGAAATAAAAACATAATTTTCCCAACAAATAAGCTAGTGTAAAACACAATTAACCCAAAAACTATAAAACACAATACAAACATGCAATGAGTAAACACAATGGAAGTAGTGTATTTTATAAAACATAACACAAAACGCAATGAACTAGCGTTCTTATAAAACACAACACAAAAATGCAATGAACTAGCGTTCTTATAAAACACAATTCAAAAACGCTAATTTTATTACGATCGGTTCAAAATGAAAAAAATTACACAAATCAGAGACGATTTCTTTGGATTTCTTTAACAATTGACGAAATACGAATGCTAGAAATACTGATCAAAGATCGAACTGACGAATTGATGATTCGCTTCAAAATCACATGAAAAGGGTAGAAATTGTAAGAAACTGAACAAGGTTTCTTCAAAGAAGTTGAAGAACAAATTGATTTAGGAAAATCATAGTATGATATAATGATTTTAGAGAGAGAAAGTGAAGGAAATATTAAAATGTGGTGGTGTATGGTTTTGAAGATGGTGGGTTTTTAGTATACATAGAAAAAGAAAGAGAGAAGATGAAGGGAGATGAAGATGGGTTGTTGAAACAATGATTAAAATACCTTTCCCTTTTATTTTTCTATATTACCACATATAAGGCCAAGATGTAGGCCATGATGTGTTTTTAAACTTTCTATTTGATCATTAGTCTAGACTACATTAGAAAATACTGACACATTGACATAGTATATAAAATAAATTATATTGCATTTAGCATCTACCATAATATATAATAAAAATTCCAATATCAACTCAAGTAGATTATAATTTTAATACATTTGATACGTCTAGTTAATGTTTTGATCAAATTTGTAACATCGTTTGAAACGTGAGAACTCTGACTAGTATAAACCATTAATTAAATGGACACAAAAAGTCATCTTACGCTTTCGTGTAAGAAATTTGACATTAATTTATTATATAATATACTAAATATATTGATTTGGTAAAATCTTATGTCTTTTATTTAGTAGACATTCATTTTAGAATAATATTGTATATACTAATTCTTTATTAGTTTTGATTAATGCTATGGTTTAAAAGCTAACCAAGGTTAACTTGTTAATTAAATTTGGTTGACACACATATTACTTTAATGTAAACCATCTAATAACGGTAAGATTGTTCAAGTAGTCATTAGTTCGAGCCGAGCCGAATATAGCATTAACTCAAGCTTGAGCCAGTAACAATACGAGTCGAATCCATTTAACTCAAAATTTTCAAACAAGTAATATCATAAGCATGTATTTGCGTTAACTCATTTTTCTAAGTTTTGCTTTTAAAACTTAAATAATATGTTAACGACACTGTAGAAATATACACGTCTCATAGGATATAACACCAAACCACTAATATACAAAGAAAATAAGCTAATGTATACGAGTCAACAAGTGAGTATGTATATGTGCCAACAAACTTGAATCCGGCTTGAAAATTTATTCGAGTCAAGCATTTGCAATATCGAATTTTATATAAACAAGCAAGCTTTAATTTGAAATCGGCTTGAATATTTATAGTTTAATACAAATCAGCGAACTCGAGCCATGGAGCAACTTGTAAGCTATAAACTATTAAAAAGGGTCATATAGTGGTAAAAGAGTCTTGATTCCATGGATTAAGATGAGTCAAGTCAATTACGATTTATATTTTACACCATCGTCGAGTCCACGTTGAAATATGAGAACAAAGGGTATATGAATTAAGCGATGGTCTTATTCACCCTATAATTTATTTATAAAAATTGAGTTTGAAAAGATGTAAATTGACCAAAAAAAAGTAAATTAATCATCTAGTTTGTTAGTTCCTTGTTGATTGTAAAATCTTATTTTTATACTTTTTTTTATGATTGTATAATCTTATGTTTATACTTTTTTTATAATGATAGAGAATATATACCATTTGTGATACAAACATAACTTAACTAAGGTGTAAACATAATGAAGTTATATTCTAACCATTAAGTTTATATATCAATATATTCGTGCATCCAATGTTTCATTATTAATAAAATAAATAAAATGTCTAGAAGTGTATCATTTTTTATCATCTTTTTCAGATTTGAGATGAATATGAAGATACGAGAAGTAATATTAGTAATTTCTACATATGGTAGGTTAGAAAAATAAATAAAACTTGATTTCATTTTTTGTAATTTTAAATATGTGGGATTATAAAATATAAAAGAGAAAAAAAAGAATCACAACTATTAAATTAGAAAAATAAAAACAAAATAAAGATAAAGAAGTTTTATTATATAAATAGTAAAATTTGAATAATGAAAAACTTATGAAGTTGATGAAAACGAAATAAGAAATGTAATGTTATGCTTTTCGATTTCAATATATCCATAGTATATCCCTGTAGAAAAAGAAAGAAAAAACATGCATTATAACTGCTGATTAGTAATTACAACTTCAAATCACAATAATCATTTTAGCACATCAAAACAATCACTTAATATCATGGTTTGAACATTTACTTTATTATTACTAAATTTGAAAAAAAAAACATGATTTGATTGGATTAGGTTAAAGTGTCAAGAAAGAATAAGAATAATGTATCAAAAGATATTGGTGCATGTTTGGAAATCGCTCGTTGTAGTTTCTCCAGCAAATTATGAGCTCATATTATATTATATTCTAATTTCCAAACTACAAATAAGCAATACTTTCTTCCTTCATTTGTTGTTGTAATATATAATGGGATTTTTTTTTAAAAATTACATTTTTCACTTTTAACCTAAATGTTTTATCGTTTGAATTTTAACCCCAATGACTTTTTTTTACTTTTTATCCTAAGTTTTTCATCTTTTGCAATTTAACCCCAATACTTTTTTGTTTTCAATTTGGTCCCTCATACTTTTCATCTCTCGTGCATTTTTTCGTTTTACGTTTCGTTCTAAATTTTGCAAGTCAACATGTCGCAAACGTGCGTGTGGGGTTCAATGTTTTTCATCTGTTTTTTCGCGTTTGACAATATTTTTCTCCGGTTGACAAGTTGCCGCAACGTGCGGGTCTTAGATCGACTTAGTTATTATATTATGCGGTTTTACGTTTCGGTCTAATTTCTTCGCATTAACACGCTGCAACGGGCGTGCACGGTTCAACGATTTTACGTCGGTTTTTCGTTTGGTGTTATTTTTTACTTTATTTTATTTTTACGAGTTTTTCTAATGTTGGTAGTCGCTGACAGTGGCGTGACATTAGTGCTATTTGGCACGATTTTACGAATGTATTTAACCTATTAAGTTTTTTTACTAATACTTTGTTTCAAGTTTACCGCTATATCTCCTTTACTTAAAAAAACTAAGTTTTTACGTGCATATTTTTATGTACGTGTCGGAATAAATTCGATTTGCTCTATGTGTCGACGTAAACTTTTTCTAGAAACGAGTCAGGTCATATATAATACGTTTTCGTTTAAAAAACCATTTTTACGTGCATATTTTTATGTTAGTTTTAGTATAAATTCAAGTTGGTGTATGTTTCAACGTAAACTTTTTTGGGAAACGAGCCTGGTCAAATATAATATATTTTCACGACTAATTTTTGTAACATTTGCATAAATCGGGTTTCGAAAGCCCGCCCCAAATTATCAATCAAAGTGTATTTATTCTTGTCGTTCGGTTATTTTTTTATTATTGTAATAATAATGTTTAAAATAATCTTAATAAAATAATATAATCAATTAAATAATAAGTATTTAGTTAATTAAAAAGCATAATAAAAATAATTAAGGAAAATAGGTGAACCGGGAATCAAACCCGGTTTGCCCGAGTAAACACACACCACAAACACCACTGGACTACACGCACTCGATGTATATGATTCCGCATAGCAACATATATATCTACACATACACTCGGGCGGGAAAACCTGCAGATAACCAGAATCCTCGCAACGCGCTTTCCTTTCCTTTTGAATCTTTTCGTCAACTTATCACGCTTATTTTTGGCAAATTGAAAACTGACCAGCTGTCATCTTCACGGCAATTGCCAGCACAGAAGTCGGTTTCCTAAACCGAATCCAAATTCACCCTATAAATACCAGTCGTATTCATCAATCAGAACTCGCTCATATCTTCTATTCACTCTCTAAAACTCGCTCGTCGGAAAACCTTGTTCCACCGGAGAACCACCGAACCCGTCGGGATTCACCCACCGGAATCGTGCCACCATCTCCGATAAACGGTAGACTCTTACTGTTTCTCTTTGAAAAATTTCCTCAATTAAACATCGCATACTGATGGTAATCAGAAGTGAATCAGATTTTAAACGGGCGGGTACAGATTTGCTTCGAATTCAAAATGAAGAAGATGAAGTGAAAACTCGCGTTTTTATATAATTAAATCAGTTGTTTCAAACGGTGGACTGTGTGCAAACACACGTACACGTCCCCGGTTAGAACCTGATTCACTACCGTACCTCTGTTATATAATCAGTTTTCTTTTTGTTACATCATGTCTAACCGTAGTATGTATATAAATATAATTAAAAAGCAAGTTTTGATGGGTTAGACACCCAGCCCAGTTGGCCGGCTGGGTGCAAAACACATAAGAGGTCACGGGTTCGAAACCATGCCAGTCACCGGTTCAACCCTGTAAATCTTTTTATATATAAATCAATTTCTGGAATAAGCTAACTAGAGTATTAATGTAATTAAAATCCAGATTCTTTCGGGTTAGACACGTAGCTCAGTTGGAAGAGCTGCGTGCACGTGAACGTGAGGTCTCAAGTTCGAATCCATACACACGCATACCAACTCCCTAGCGAACCGGTCTGACAGTCAGCCTGTCAGACTGACAAATTTTTTTATTTATTATTTTATTTAATTATTTATTTATTTATTTTATAGTTAGATTAAAAGAAAATATTATTTAAAATACCTAAAACACAAAGGTTTAAAATATTAATAAAAATCACAAAAATAAACTTAAAAATCTAAACAAAGGTTTTTAATCAAAAAGTAGCTTATTTATTTATCAAGTTATCGCGTTGTTATTTTAGGTTAGTATTCTTTCGTCTGTCAAATTCTCAACTCGTGCGCACTCATCATCAACCAAGACTACGCACCCACTGTGAGTGAATCTCTACAAATTCCACGTTTTAATCACGTTTTGGGGTGTATCATGTGTCGTAACAATTATTTATTTTATTTAAACACTTGTGTTTATATCATTTCGTGATCAAATGTGTATTGCTTGTACTGTAGTTTATATGTGGTTTCATTTTATCGTTTCAGTGCACTCATTTCATTAGGCCCATCAGTTCCTCGTGGGATACGGGTTGAGCATCAGGTGCCTCATTAGATCGGCTCCGTTTGATTGAGCCTTGATCTCAGATACATCATCATTCATGTCATATATTCATTCAATGTGGTTTGTGATTGGTTACATATATATGTTTGCTCACATGTGATTTATGCATAATTTTCTTTAATAAACATAATAAGCAATTATTTAAATGTTTTATCAACGTTCACTCGCCAACTTTTGTTGACCCAAAATCTCCTCTGTTTTACACATGATACAGGTGATCAAGTTGAGGAAAGAAACACTTAGGATGGCCTAGAAGAATAAACAAGTTATTGCGTTGGAACAAACATTTAGATTTTTTTTATTGTATTTGTATGAAATTTTTGTTGGATATTTAAATTTTAATTTGAATTTAATAAATATGAAACTTCTTAGTAAAAATCATGAGCTTTGGTGATAACCCAATCATGCCCCGACTTTTATTCCGCTGCGGGTCGGGGTGTGATAGATTGGTATCAGAGCTTGTGACTATAGGGATATAGGATAGGTTATTTGACCTTTAGAGCCTATAATATAGTTGATTAGATTTTAATTGTTTATGTGTTACATGCAAAATTCATGATGTTTATATGTTTCATGTTTATTTTCACATCCAATATTATGCAAGCACTCTCACAAGTACATGTTAATATGCAATGCTCATCATAGTTCATATCCTCATAACATGTCATATCTATGAAAGCACACACCTCACGATTTCACAATTTCCATGATTTCTTTTCAAAGATTGTTGCAATGTTTTCGTATTTTTCAAATCACATCAAAGTGAGTTTTCACGACGGGCATGTAGTAACTGGAAGGGTATGAGTACCGGTAGTCGGAACGTCCTGTCTAGGCTTGGCATTCGTATAAATCCAAAATAAAGGACCAGTTTGCCTACCTGGGGACTAACGATGAGAGTACGAAGGATCTATTAGGCCAAAGCATGCTATACCAAACGTCGTGTGAGCTAACTCCACTTTGAGTTGTCATTGTGTCTACACCTGGACACCCTCCGACCATACATCTCGCAATCATGTTTTACGATTTTCATTCGGGTGGTGCGAGTGTTAACCCGCCGACACCAATGTGAATCCTACCAAGCCCAATAGTCATGGGGGCCCACATGACTACACAGGCAATGGTATGGGGGACATTTGGAGGCCCAAACATGAGCAAACCCAAGACATCCTATGGATGTAGTTAAATTATTTTCAGTTATGTTGTTTTCATTCTTTTTACGACCCATGACACCTAGGAAATTCTTGAACTCACAATCTTCCTACATATATTCCTGTAGATGTCGGCTAGGAAATTACGTGGAGGTAAAAGGTCAGGAAAGTCAAACGAACGTTTGGCCACGCAAATTGCTAAACAAATGGCCGCAATGCTTCCTGACATCGTGCTACAAGTTCAGCAAGCCCTCACCGCTAATCCCATCAACCCTCCCAACCAAGAAGACCAAAGCGTCGCCAACCCTCCTCCCAAAACCCCCAAATGCACCTACAAACACTTCAAGTCCTGCGATCCCCCAAAATATGAAGGGACTGAAGGTGTCACCGCTCTCCTTCACTGGTTTGAGGAGATGGAAAACACCTTTCTCAATTGCGACTGTCCCGAGGACCGTAAGGTACGTTACGCGACTGGAAGATTGTTTGGGGTAGCCCTTACCTGGTGGAACACGGAAATGGGTAAGCGAGGTGTTGAAGATGCCATGGCCTTAACATGGGGAGAGTTAAGGGAAATCATGACGAGTCGCTTCTGTCCAAGAAGCGAAATCAAAAAGCTAGAAGACGAGTTTCACGCATTGAAACAAAAGGAAGGAGACCACACTTCATACAATAAGAGATTTCTCGAGTTGAACCAGATGGTCCCCAATCTGTTCACCCCATTATACCGCCTAGTCGAACACTACATTCGAGGCCTCCCCTCGAAAATCCAAGATTCGGTTTTAAGCAATTCGCCTGCAACACTTGAAGCCGCAATGGAGTTAGCTATGGAACTCACTGAAAATCGCATTCGAAACGGCAAATTCAAAGATGAGAAGAAGAAAACACCCATTGAGACCCCAAATCCAAACCACCCAGGTTCATCCTCGAAGTTTGCTGGTAAGAGGAAGCGAAATGGCAAGAACTTTGCTGTCACCCAAACCAACCCTCCCATCATTGCTGCTCCAATCACCCAAGTTGCCCCTCCAGCCGCACCATTCAAAAGGCCATACACTGTCCCACACCTAAAGTGTAACCGATGTCAATACCATCACCCTCCTGAAAACCCCTGCCAACATTGCACAAGTTGTGGCCGTGCGGGTCACACCATCCAAACCTGTCGTACCCTTCAGAGATTGAACCTCAGTCAACCTCCAACCCAAACCCAACATCAAATGGTGGGCCAAGCCCAACAACCCTTACTTCTACCGCCTGCACAACTCGCAGCCAACCTTACTACCAACCCAACTACCCCATGATGCAACCCATGCGAGCCTGTTTCAATTGTGGGGACCCAAACCACTTCAGGAACACTTGCCCACGCCTGGTGAACATCATCCATGCCCAAGCTCAAGCAAACCCGGTAAACCATGCTAACCAAGCTCCTCCACCTGCCAGAGGAAGAGCTTTCAATATCAACGCCAACCAAGCCAGGGCTGACAACAATGTGGTCAACGGTACGTTTCTCATAAATGGTTGTTATGCATCCATATTATTCGATACTGGTGCGAATAAGAGCTTTGTGTCTCTAGAATTCGAACCTATCCTCGACCAACCTCGTGATAATCTCGTTGAATCTCTGACGGTGGAATTTGCTGACGGAAAACCCACTTCATTAAATTCTATTATACGCGTTTGTACTCTCACTCTAAATGATCACGATTTCCCAATTGATCTCATTCCTATGAAATTTGGAAGTTTTGATGTTATCATCGGCATGGACTGGCTCAACCGGCATCACGCTGAAGTGGTGTGCCACGAAAAATTCATTCGTATTCCTCTCGCCGACGGTCAGACACTACGTATCTTTGGGGAAACTCCTTCAAAAGGACTCAAATTGATGTCCTGCCTTCAAGCCCGAAGTTATATTCGCAAAAATTACGTCGCATTTCTAGCTCACGTCGTCAAGAAGGGAGGCAAGGAGAGGAAGCTCGAAGATATTCAAATTGTGAAAGAATTCCCGCAAGTTTTTCCCGACGACGTTCCAGGACTTCCTCCTGTGAGAGAAGTCGAATTTCGAATCGATCTTGTGCCTGGCGCTACACCGGTCGCAAAATCTCCTTATAGGTTAGCCCCATCCGAGATGCAAGAGTTGGCCAGTCAACTGCAAGAGTTGACTGACAAAGGATTCATACGTCCTAGCTCATCGCCTTGGGGTGCGCCTGTTCTTTTTGTGAAAAAGAAAGATGGAACGTTTCGCATGTGCATTGATTATAGAGAACTCAACAAGTTGACGGTTAAAAATCGCTATCCACTGCCTCGTATTGATGACCTCCTAGACCAACTTCAAGGCGCCACCTGTTTTTCCAAAATCGACCTTCGTTCTGGTTATCATCAGCTTAGAGTGCGCGAAGAAGATATTCCAAAAACTGCCTTCCGAACTAGTTATGGTCATTACGAGTTCATGGTTATGCCATTCGGTTTAACCAACGCCCCCGCTGTCTTCATGGATTTGATGAATAGGGTATGCAAACCCTATCTTGACCGTTTCGTCATAGTCTTCATCGTCGACATTCTTATCTACTCCAAGTCAAAATCCGATCATGAGCGACACCTTCGACTCATTCTTACACTCTTAAGGACTGAAAAGCTTTACGCTAAGTTCTCAAAATGCGAATTCTGGTTAAGAGAGGTACAATTCCTTGGTCATTTAATCAATGACAAAGGGATTCATGTCGATCCTTCAAAAATCAAGGCAGTACAAGAATGGCAAGCGCCACGTACCCCTACCGAAGTTAGGTCATTTCTTGGCTTGGCTGGTTACTACCGACGCTTCATTGCCAATTTTTCCCGTATCGCCGTTCCGCTCACGGCCTTGACCCACAAGGGAAAACCCTTCATTTGGGGACCTAAGCAAGAGGAGGCCTTCCAAACTTTAAAGCAAAGGCTTTGTGACGCACCTATCCTTACACTCCCTGAGGGTTGCGATGACTTTGTGGTCTTTTGCGACGCATCAGGGCAAGGTCTAGGCTGTGTTTTGATGAAAAGAGGAAAGGTGATAGCCTATGCCTCTAGGCAACTCAAAATCCATGAGAAAAATTACACCACCCACGACCTGGAACTTGATGCCGTTGTGTTCGCTCTCAAGATATGGAGACATTATCTTTACGGTACCAAGTGTGAAATATACACTGACCACAAGAGTCTCCAGCATATCTTCAATCAAAAAGAGTTGAATATGAGGCAACGAAGATGGGTCGAACTGCTCAACGATTACGAATGTGAGATTCGGTATCATCCTGGTAAGGCAAAAGTGGTGGCTGATGCGCTCAGTCGAAAGGGATATGCGAACTCTATTTGTCTTCTATGTTCACAAATCATAACCGATATCAACGATCGAATCCGGGCAGCTCAACATATCTCGGTAACGGAAAATGACGTATGCGATGAGCTGTCATGTGGAGTTGAACTCAAAATTAAAACCAAATCCGACGGTATTCTATATTATTTAAACCGCATATGGATTCCCGATCACGACAACCTTCGTGATTTCCTCATGAATGAGGCACACAAAACACGACACTCTATACACCCAGGAGCCGATAAGATGTATCAAGACCTACGATACACCTACTGGTGGCCTGGCATGAAAAAGGATATCGCTGTTTTTGTTTCCAAGTGCCTTACATGTTCCAAAGTGAAAGCTGAACATTAAAGACCTTCAGGACTTCTAGTCCAACCCGAAATACCTGTATAGAAGTGGGAAAACATAACCATGGACTTCATTACCGGGTTACCTCGCACCTCCAGTGGGTATGACACCATATGGGTAATCATTGATCGTCTTACAAAATCAGCTCACTTCATTCCGATCCACGAGGACTTCAAGAACGAGCAGTTAGCTCGTATCTACATTAGTGAGATCGTAAGCCGTCATGGTGTACCGTTAAGCATCATTTCAGACCGTGATGGCCGTTTCACTTCACGCACATGGCGAGTCGTACAAACTGCTTTGGGTACACGCTTAGACCTTAGCACCGCCTTTCACCCTCAAACTGATGGTCAATCTGAACGCATCATCCAAACCCTTGAAGACATGATTCGAGCATGTGTCATAGACTTCAAAGGGAACTGGGACGCTCATCTACCGTTAGTCGAGTTTTCGTACAACAATAGCTATCATTCAAGTATCGGCATGGCTCCTTTCGAAGCTTTATACGGTCGTAAATGCCGATCTCCAGTATGTTGGCACGATTGGTGAAGCGCAAATCACCGGACCTGAATTGATTCAAGAAACAACTGACAAAATCATTCAAATACGAAACAATCTTCTAGCGGCTCACAGTTGTCAAAAGAGTTATGCTGACAAATGACGAAAGCCCTTGGAGTTTGACATTGGTGATCAAGTACTTTTAAAAGTATCACCGTGGAAGGGAGTGGTTCGTTTTGGCCAGAAGGGCAAGCTAGCTCCACGCTACGTAGGACCTTTCAAGATACTCGAAAGAGTAGGTCCTGTAGCATACAAGCTTGACCTACCAGAAGAGCTTAACAGAATTCATCCCATGTTCCACGTATCAAATTTGAAAAAGCGCCTCGCCGACGAAAACCTCCATATCCCTTTAGAAGACATTCAAGTCGATGAATCAATGGACTTCGTTGAAAGACCAGTAGAAATCATGGATTTCGGTGAGAAGCGCTTGAGGCGAAGTCGTATTCCAATCATCGGGGTGCGTTAGGAGTCAAAACGAGGACCTGATGGGAATGTGAAGACTCAATGCGCGAGAAATGCCCGCATCTTTTTCCGGTTACAACTACTACTTAAATTTCGGGACGAAATTTCTAAAAGTAGGGGATACTGTAACATTTGCATAAATCGGGTTTCGAAAGCCCGCCCCAAATTATCAATCAAAGTGTATTTATTCTTGTCGTTCGGTTATTTTTTTATTATTGTAATATAATGTTTAAAATAATCTTAATAAATAATATAATCAATTAAATAATAAATATTTAGTTAATTAAAAAGTATAATAAAAATAATTAAGGAAAATAGGTGAACGGGAATCGAACCCGGGTCGCCGAGTAAACACACACCACAAACACCACTGGACTACACACACTCGTTGTATCTGATTCTGCATAACAACATATATATCTACACATACACTCGGGCGGGAAAACCTGCTGATAACCAAAATCCTAGCAACGCGCTTTCCTTTCCTTTTGAATCTTTCCGTCAACTAACCACGCTTATTTTTGGCAAATTGAAAACTGACCAGCTGTCATCTTCACGGCAATTTCCAGCACAAAATTCGGTTTCCTAAACCGAATCCAATTCACCCTATAAATACCAGTCGTATTCATCAATCAGAACTCGCTCATATCTTCTATTCACTCTCTAAAACTCGCACGTCGGAAAACCTTGTTCCACCGGAGAACCACCGAACCCGTCGGGATTCACCCACCTGAATCGTGCCACCATCTCCGATAAACGGTAGACTCTTACTATTTTTGAAAAAATTTCCTCAATTAAACATCGCATACTGATGGTAATCAGAAGTGAATCAGATTTTAAACGGGCGGGTACAGATTTGGTTCGAATTCAAAATGAAGAAGATGAAGTGAAAACTCGCGTTTTTATATAATTAAATCAGTTGTTTCGAACGGGTTAGACACACAGTTCAGTGGTGGACTGTGTGCAAACACACGTACACGTCCCCGGTTAGAACCTGATTCACTACCGTACCTCTGTTATATAATCAGTTTTCTTTTTGTTACATCATGTGTAGCCGTAGTATGTATATAAATATAATTAAAAAGCAAGTTTTGACGGGTTAGACACCCAGCCCAGTTGGCCGGGCTGGGTGCAAAACACATAAGAGGTCACGGGTTCGAAAAACATGCCAGTCACCGGTTCAACCATGTAAATCTTTTTATATATAAATCAATTTCTAGAATAAGCTAACTAGAGTATTAATGTAATTAAAATCCAGATTCTTTCGGGTTAGACACGTAGCTCAGTTGGAAGAGCTGCGTGCACGTGAACGTGAGGTCTCAAGTTCGAATCCATACACACGCATACCAACTCCCTAGCGAACCGGTCTGACAGTCAGCCTGTCAGACTGACAAATTTTTATTTATTATTTTATTTAATTAATTATTTATTTATTTTATAGTTAGATTAAAAGAAAAGATTATTAAAAATACCTAAAATACAAAGGTTTAAAATATTAATAAAAATCACAAAAATAAACTTAAAAATCTAAACAAAGGTTTTTAATCAAAAAGTTAGCTTATTTATTTATCAAGTTATCGCGTTATTTTAGGTTAGTATTCTTTCGTCGGTCAAATTCTCAACTCGTGCGCACTCATCATCAACCAAGACTACGCACCCACTGTGAGTGAATCTCTACAAATTCCCCGTTTTAATTACGTTTTGGGGTGTATCATGTGTCGTAACATTTATTTATTTTATTTAAACACTTGTGCTTATATCATTTCGTGATCAAATGTGTATTGCTTGTAGTGTAGTTTATATGTGGATTCATTTTATCATTTCAGTGCACTCATTTCATTAGGCCCATCAGTTCCTCATGGGATACGGGTTGAGCATCAGGTGCCTCATTAGATCGGCTCCGTTTGATTGAGCCTTGATCTCAGATACATCATCATTCATGTCATATATTCATTCAATGTGGTTTGTGATTGATTACATATATATGTTTGCTCACATGTGATTTATGCACAATTTTCTTTAATAAACATAATAAGCAATTATTTAAATGTTTTATCAAGGTTCACTCGCCAACTTTTGTTGACCCAAAATCTCCTCTGTTTTACACATGATACAGGTGATCAAGTTGAGGAAAGAAACACTTAGGATGGCCTAGAAGAATAAACAAGTTATTGCGTTGGAACAAACATTTAGATTTTTTTATTGTATTTGTATGAAATTTTTGTTGGATATTTAAATTTTAATTTGAATTTAATAAATATGAAACTTCTTAGTAAAAATCATGAGCTTTGGTGATAACCCAATCATGCCCCGACTTTTATTTCGCTGCGGGTCGGGGTGTGACAATTTTATGTACTAGTATTAAACACCACGCGTTGCGGCGGAGGCGTAAAACCGTGCCAGATAGCATGAATGTTACATTACGCAGCGACCACCAACACTGAAGTTGCGCCGTGTTTATGTGAATAAATCAGTCCGAAATGCTAAACATGGAAATTAAGAACTAAGTCGATCTAGGACCTGCACATTATGTCGAACCTGTCAAACGGGGAAAAATAAACGATGTAGAAACGTTGAACAACAAATGCACGTTGCCTCGTTTTAACTCGCAAAATTTAGAACGAAATGTAAAAACGTTACATCATGCACGCACTTTGTGATGTGTTAACTCATAAAATTTAGAACGAAGCATAAAGTGAAAAATTTGCGAAAAAAAAAACTATAAAGGACCAAAGTTGAAAGTTAAAAAAATTGTGAGGATAGATAGTAAAAGATAAAAAGTTTTGGGTTAAAAGTAAAAAAAAAAAAATAGTTTTTGGTTTGAAGTAATTTAACAAATACTTTTGAGTAAAAGCAAAAAAATCAAGTTTTTTTGAAAATATGCCAAAGCATTGGGTACAAGACATATATGCATACAAAAGTTGCTTATTTATAGTGTTTTAATGTTTTGTAAATTTTGTTTAGAACCAAGTGGAATCAAGTTATGGTTTCTTTTTTTTTCAAAATTTCTAATTAATTTCTTTTGATTATACGTGTCAGCTTTTCCGTTATACAGGTTACATTTTCCATGTATGACTTGAGTCACATATAATACGTTATCATTGTATGATATAAATTTGATTTACTTTATGTTTTGATTGGATCACAATGCTTATATAGGTTACATTGAGTTAAATCAGATACATCAAACGCACGCTTTCATATGATTAACGCATCACATAACGTTTGAACTAATCCATTCAACGTTAGTGATGTATTCGCATCGCAATGCACACATGTTTTATTGCTAGTTCATAGTAATTAAGTAATTATAAACACGATACACAAAAATACAAATTTGATACATAAAAAATAAAAAAAAAATTCCAGTTAACAGGGAAAGTGAGGTACAACATTACAAAACTTTTGCAGCAACCAAAAATAAATAAAAAACTAATGCACAATAATACAAAAGTGGTGCATATTAACAAATAAAAGAAAAAGAGCAAGATTACATTTCATAAACAATAAAACCTCATAAAATATATGATATTTTTTCTTTTAATCAACGATTTCCTTGAATGATATATAACTAATTATACATCAACGATTTCCTGAACTATATATAACTAGTTATACATAACTAATGCACACCACCACATATGTTATATGATCTAATCTTTTAAAATCTGTAATGTGTTTCTTATATTCTTGTTAGAAATAATAGATCGATCTGTTTGATGAAGAGGGCTTTCTGATATGGTGTTAAACACACATCTTTTGTCTTGTATTTTGTACATTATTTTAATTAATTTGTATTCGTTTTTGTAAGTTTTTGGCTTGTACTTAGTTGCATGTGGTTTTTATAGATGTTCGTGTGCAGTTGAAGCAAAAAAGAGTTAAAACGTTAAAGAAACGAGTACATGGGAAAATGTTTGGGCTTAGTGAAGGATTCTCATAGAACGGAAATGGATAACTAAGAATATGAGATGATACAGAACTGAATTACGAAGACATAGGCGAAAACGGTGAAGAAATCGGAGTTGAAACGAAGTAGTTATGACAAAAACCATTTTCCAGATACTGAAACGCATCGCGTAACACGAGAGCAAGGCCACAAAGCCCTCGTCTGACGTGAGAGAAGGCTTGATCAATGCAAATTACTTGATTTTAATCCTAGTTTAAGGCCGCAATTAACCCTAATACAAAACTAACTTATCCCAAATGACTTTTAGAGGTTCCATAGGTGATTTTAGGTGGAAAGAATGTGCCAGGATCGATTTTAACATTGTGGGTTCGTGATTTTGACTCTAGCAAACAGTTGGTTTGTTATATATCTTTAACTTTGTGTTTTTGATATGTTTGGGCATGTTTTGCTTTATGTTGATGAACTTATTTATGTTTTTACAATGATTGTTGGCTAAACTTCTAGTCACTACCAAGGTTTATGATGATCACCATGTTTGACTAGTTTTTCTTTTGGTTTTGAAACTTATGTTTGTGGATTAATGATGAAGTAAAAGACTTGGTTTTTCATGATTAGATGTTTATGAATATCTATACTTGCTCAATTGCATGATTAAAACTCCATATGTTTCCTTGTTGAATATCTTTCAGTTATAGGTTCATTTTAGATCAATTACTATGTGTTCTTGATTAGTTTATGGTTTACCAGACGTAGTATCCATATGAGTGTTATTCATGAATTGAATAAGGGTAGGTGTACTACCAATCTCGAGAGTTGTGAGGTGAGAGATTGTCGGTCTGTCTTGAGTGTTAGATCGTTAGGGTTAGATACTTTGTGAGAAGATCTCCCGAGTTTACCTTTCACTACTTGCTTATCGAGTTTGATCAGGATTCTACAGTTACCTATGACTTCTGCGTTGTGAGGTAGGTTGTCTAGAGGGTACTTCATTATTAGAGTTGGAAAGCCCGTGAGGGAATCCACTAAACAAGTAGATTAACAGCTTCTAGGTTTCCATAGGTTTCACCTGGAAAAAAGTCTAGGGTCCTATAGGTTATCCTTTGAGTTTAGTATCTCAAGATTCCGGTTCCACAACACTCCCATTACCGACAGAAACTTGTCATTCATCTATGGGATTCTGACCTAGGTAGTGCTTCTACATCATCTGATCACATCCTCGGTATTAGTTGGTGTCCGTGTTAGCTTTATTTAATCGTTTTATTAAGTTCATTAGATTGTTAGAAAACCCCCTTCAAAAAACAAAACAATTAAGTCGAGTTAGTAGATAAGTAATCGAGTCTAGTTAACGTAATCAATATAGTCTCGTGGGTTCGATACTCGGACATCTTAGGCTATACTACACTGATTGGTACACTTGCCGGTTGTGTGGTTTAGGTTTAGAGAGTTTTAAGTTATAAATTTAAAACTTAGGGCGTCTAGTTTAAGTTAATTTAGTTAGTTTTATTTTAACCACTTTATGCACATCACTATCTTTCAAGATTAAACTAAGTATTCAATTTTGTGTTCATCAATTTATTGTAATAAAAATAATAAAAGTTTATTGTAATCAATTAAAGAAAAAAATTGTGAGCCATACAACAGAATCATGTTTGGAAACTGGTATGAAACCCTAACATTTGTGATGAAACCGAATGAAAAGAGATTACTGAAAACCTAAAATCTTCAACACTAATATAATCAAAATCACAATAATAACAAAATCAACATTCATACTAACATGGAATCGCACACCTGTTTTGGAGAAATCGACGACAAACAATCGGAAAAGGAGGAGAATATTTAGAAATCCATAAATAAACGAATTCAAGATAAAGGATGCCATCAAGTTCAACAGAAAAGAATAGCCAATAATTGTAACAAAATCAAGAATCATAGTTAGTTAATAGACGAAATTCTACCTTTGGAACGAAGGAAACGTCGCCAAGCACATGATGATTGTGGAGGAGATGAAGTCGTTTAGAGAAGATTAAACCCTAATAGGAATTTGTTTGTAATTCGAAAAGTTGAAAGTAAATAAAAAGGGTATCCATCAGATTCTTGGATCTATGTGTTAGGTATTTCGGATCCTAATGACCCGCTTGTAAAACATATAACTTTGAGTGGCAAACAAAAATCAGATGCTCTAGATAATTGCCTCGTGTCCTATAGGTTATTGTTTTTTTAGGTAATATAGATATTGATTGTAGGAATTAAAAATTAATATTTGAATTAAAATAAGTAAAAAAGATAAATGTGAGTAATTCTAGCATCGACACATGACATTCTTTAGTGATCTTTGTTCTATTATTTGTGGGTTTTTAGTGTGTTTTATGGTTGAAATTGTGCTGTTTTATGACTTTAAAATGTATTTTATAGCTGAACCCCACCCTTAGGATATATATATATATATAATATGATGCAGCTAATTTTTATTTATTATTTATAAAAAATCTTACTCTATTTGGTTCTTTAAGTGACAGAAAGAAAACTTAAAAGAACATACACTTAATTAGTGATAAATTTACATGGATAATATCTCTTTTATTACTAGATAAAGCATTTCATTGGGATAGAGATGTCATTTCAAAAAATTGTAAGATGCCTGTTAAAAGTGTTGAAACATATGGTACAGGTTCTCTCTGCAATACTTCCTATTTAACCAAATTCAATAAACTATAATAAATAAATAAATATGTTGGTATTAAATGAGAAGGTTACCAAATATAAAAATCCAAATTTAATAATACCATATTATTTAAATCTTTTGTGTTTGTTAATTTTTCATATAATGTGTGTTTGTCATATTTTTATAAAATATAATATATAATAGTTCATAAATAGTTCCATTAAATTGTTTATAAACATGATTTTATATCAATAGTGTTATAAGTTTATAACGTGTGAATTAGGTTCTATATCAACTTTGATAAACGTATCCCTTGAATTCGAGTCACCAAGTTGATTGTTGTACCATCTCAAAGATTCATGTATTCAAAACAATGAGATTTTTGGAAAGTTGTTGTTTGTGTGTTGGTTATCAAATTAGATTTGAGTTTGCATTTGTGATTTTGTCCAGCTTTAATTACTGTTTGTGCTATTTTTAATAATTAAAATTTGGGAAAGATAGTGACTACTTTAAGTTATTCTTACTTGATCTGTAAACAACTAAAATAGTCAACTTATATATATTGTTTTAACCTTTTCCGTAATTTACGTTCATTACTTGATGACGATTCAACTGAATCACGGTATGCTCATGAATGACCATATGATTGCCTGATGTGTATCCTGTTTCCATTACGTGTTGTTGACTCCGCTACAACGTGCGGGTTCCCCACTAATAAGTGTATGATAACGAACCTAGTCTCAAATCCTATAATTTCAATTGAATGAGCATAAATATAATTAATCAACTCATAACAAAAACTAATAAAACCAAATCAATAACATTATCATTGATGACTCATTTTTAAGTGTTGTTAATTGATTATATTGGTTTGGTTTCGGTTATAAATCTGCAAAAGCGATTTGGTCGAATTGATGCAACTATAGTTTCTATTGTCGCCAAGGTTCGATCAAGTTATAATTACATCAAGGCTTTAATAGGTAATAATCATTTTGTTCCAATTATATTTCATACCGATATTTTGCTTATTTTCATTTGATATGTTTTTAGAAACTTTTAGTTACATACTTGAAGTTTTATCGATATTCTTAACTGCTATAATACTAGTGCAACTTACAGGTTACCTTATTTACTGATGGTCTGAATTTTAACCATGTTGATGTGGATATAATGAATGTTTTTTGTTGATCATGTTGCTCAAATATGCAGGCACTGTTTAGTGATTATGAATTTTAAAAGCCAAAGCAAAATACAACAAAGATCTGCAAAAGATTAACTAAGTAAACCGAAAAGAAAATGTACAATAAGAAGTACAAATTAGATTGAAGAATGATACTTTCCAACGTTTCCATGATATATTTTTTTTGGATTTAGTTTAGATTAGATTAGAGTAGAATGATTTGAAATCCGTTTTGACAAAGGCTTTACCCCGTATTGCTTACTACGGTTCTTAAAATGACAAATCAAACCAGACAGGATGGGTGAGCCAGTTGGACAGTCTGGTTTTATGTTTTGGTAATTTGAATAAGTTTTGTTTTTTTTCTTCAATATAGTTAGCTTGCATTATAATTTAAAATGATAAACATAGTTTTTAAGTATATAACATATGCAAATACGGATACTCTAAAGAATAAAGTAAACATATAGAGGCTATCTTCAACATCGTAAATTTAAACTGTCAAAACAAACTGTAATTAATTGACCCGTAAAACAAACGGTTTATATTTTAAACCACCCAACTTATCTTAGTTTTATTAGATTTAATGGTTTATAAACATCCACAACCGCAATAATTTTAGTCTGAAATGGAATGAAACCAAAAGACAGGTCTTATTCGATTTCATTGCACTATTGTTTTGTAACAAATGTTTTGTTTGGTCGCATTGATTTCTTTTAACCTTTACCTTAATTTAGTATTAAATATTGAAAAGTTGACTATTGCTGGTTCCATATTTGACTCTTTGAACACGCTTAAAGCCCGGCGTGTGAAGTGTAAACTCCATATTAGTGTTCTTTTTTTTTAATAAAGTAATTGTCACTTTACATATAAGACATTGATGTGAGTTATTTCTAAAGAGATTTCAAAACAATGTTTGAATTGTTTGAATCGAGTAGGTTTTAACAAAATTACCAAATTGAACCGCTAATCATGATTTTAAAAAATTTTCGACATGGTTAAGATAGTTCTTAAATGTTATACACTAGATTATAGAGTCATGCATTACATGAAGTTGTAAGTATAATAAAAATTTAAATAATCAAGGTATTTTTCCTACATACAACAATAAGAAAGAAAGAAGGTACAATTACAATTTAAAATTTTCTAAGTGCTTCTCTTTATAAAAGATTTGTTGTTTTGTTTGTTTGCTTAAACAGTTAAACCTATCCCATATGTTTAATGCACACCCGTTTAGAATACTAAAAAGAATCTTCCGATTCTAGCCTTAAAACAACAATAATCACTTTTAGACTTTCGATTCTAGCCTTAAAACAACAATAATCACTCTTAAAACCAATATAAAACACCCCAATTTATTTAAAAAAAATCCCCATTATTTAATCACCCCAATTTATTATAATTATTGTTATTAAAATATTTTACTTTGAAACATTCGAAAAAGTAATGATCATAGTTGAATTCTTTCATTCATTAATTAAGTAACATTAATTTTTTTTGAATGGCTAATTTTCTTTTAGTTTATGTTATCTGTGGAATTTGAATCTAATACATTTTCTTTCTAATCCATCTGTTTAAAGGTTTTGTCTTTGTTAATGAACCACCACCTCATTGAAGAGTAACAATTAAAATTCAAAGTTAGTATTAATTTTAAAAAAATAAAAACATTAACATAATTATATCTCATAATTCAAATTTAATAAAATATGAAAATTTTGATGAGAAATGATATGGTATTAACACGTGTCACTCTTTGAAATCATTTATTAGAATAATAAAATAAAGAACAAATATAACGTTAAATACCCGGTTGGATTTACACGATGAGTTTGAAGTTTTGAACCATGACCAAACTGTTATGCTTAGATGTTCAATTTGCTAAACCTCGATTTTCAACGCATAACTTTAAGCAAACACTATAAACCTAAATCCATCGATCTACTTTGTTTAGATGGTATACGTTTATCGCACATGTATTAAGATTGTTATGGAAACATAGCATATTTTGTAGCTTTTCTATGCATAATAGTGTTGTATCCATAG
Source organism: Scalesia atractyloides (assembly GCA_947069175.1). Lineage (NCBI taxonomy): Eukaryota > Viridiplantae > Streptophyta > Magnoliopsida > Asterales > Asteraceae > Scalesia > Scalesia atractyloides. Next base: position 4,233,713 of record CAMTDV010000002.1, on the reverse strand, counting down.
TTGTCAAAAGCAATCTTCTCTTTCTCCTAGACCTATTTTCCAAGCGAAGCGAGGCAATTGTGCCTTAAGTCAAGGCAATTGGGCTTAATTCTCTAGGTGATGGTTTAGATGTAAATTTCAGCGAGATTCCTAGATTCTGGAGAGTTTCCAATCAAATTCTCTAAATTCCGACAAGAGTACAACTAGATTTCTACTTTTATTTAACATAAACTACTTTTCAACACTAATATAATAATATTTTAGAACTTTAGGTATTGAATAAATGATATTAAATGTTAGACAGTAGCTTTAGTTTAATTTATACGAAGAATAATATAAATTTTCCAATACATCATATATTTTTGTTTATTTCGTTGTGCGTTTTTTTTCTCAGGTCCTCACTTTTTTTTCCGTCTTGCGCCTAGGTTCTATGCGATGCCTATACGCCCTGAATGGGCCTAGTGCTTTTAATAACTATGGTTGTATCTCATATGCTTAGGGTGTATTGAATCATGATTTTTTACTTATAACCAAAAAAACTTTTCATATTCTTTTTTGCAATTTCACTTCACAAAATTTAATTTTTTAACTTTTAATCCAAATTTTTTCATCTTTTATAATTTAAACTTACAACTTTTTTACTTTCAACTTTGGTCCTCTATGCTATTCATCTTTCGCAAATTTTTGTTTTACATTTCGCTCTAAATTTTGCGAGTTAACACAACGTGCGTGTGTGGTTCAACGTTTTTACGTTTTGTTCTAAATTTTGCGACTTAACATGGCGTAACGTGTGTGTGGTTCAACATTTGTTATGTCTGTTTTTCCCATTTGACAAGTTTGTAGCAATGCGAAGGTCTTCGATTGGATCTTTTTTTACGTTTTACGTTACGGTCTAATTTCTTCGCAATAACACGCCACAACTTTAGTGTTGGTGCTCGTTGGCGATACTGTGGCTGTGCGATTTGGCATGGTCTTACTGCCTCGTTGCAACACTAGGCTTATACTAGTTATATAATATATTACAAGGGTGTTAGGGGGCGGGACACCCACGCGGGTACCCTCCCCGTGTTCGAACCGCCACCCTTGCGGGTATGGTGGGCGGGTAAGATTTGCCACAAAGACAACCCGTGAACATTGCGTGAATGTCATTCACTTGTTTGACCGTTGGGATTGGTGGTGGAATTTGATTGTTTAAGGAGTTTGATATTATTAAAATTAAAAAAAATAATTTATGACAAGGGTAAGGCGCCGCCAGTGTTTTGTGGATTAAGGTTGTTTTTAAGATTTTTGACTTGGCGAGATTTGATTGGTTGGTACCTTAGGTGCTGTTTCCCCCCTTAATATTCACAAACCACTCCCCTTTAACTCTCTATATACATAGATATATATTGGGAGTGATAGAGTGAAAAGCATGTAAAAATAAGATTTTGAGGGTGTTAGGTCAGGTAACACTCCGCATTCTCAAACTTTCCTTATTTAGAAAGTGTATTCGTATTTCTATATTGGAAACTTGTACCGTACTTATATCTTTTATTTTCCACCCTTGTACTATGAGATTATGATCATAATGGAAACTCGTTTTATACTTATACCTGTTACATACTTGAATTATAATTTACAATTCGTAATACGTGATTATGTGCAAGAAACTCATACTTAAATGCTCGAATACTCAACTTCTATACACTACTATACTCATACGTCCTTCATGCATGTTTAAAACACTTAAAATCCAGCTAAGCATACGAAAACAACTCAAAATAGCCAGCCTCGAACGAAGTATAGCCACTTCGTACGACGTGAGGCCACCTCGTACGAGGTGATGCCCAACTAAGTAACTCCAACTCGTACGAACCGGCCTGTTTTCCTATAAATACCTACACACTTCACCACTACTCACTTTCCTAATACTCTCACTTTCACTCTTCAATTCCTGTATTTTCAGTGGAAGTATCTCTGATAGTCTATGTAACATTTATGTAAAACGGGTTCAAAACCCGCTTCGTTTATCAATCAAATATTCAGTTTAAGTTCGTTGCGTATCCTATTAGTGCCGGTTATATTTTTATGTTTCATAATTAATAAATATTGTAGAATTAAAAAACTATAATAATAATAATAATAATAATAATAATAAGTAAATGAAAATAAAAATAAACTCTAAAAAGAAAACAAACATTTGCAAGGAGTAGCCGGGTTTCAAACCCGGGTCTCCCGCTTGCACACACACACGAAACACCACTACTCTGCACACACTTTAGTGACTTGATTTGTAAATAAATAAGTTTTATAGTAGATTTAAGAGCGAAAACCTGCAAGTTCATCAATCAAATCCGTAACCGCTATTCCAATCATCATACCGCGCGACCTCTGTTGATTGTAACCGAATCCAAATCGCAAGTTACGCCCGGAACCCGAATTTTATGAGGGTAACTGACTGGAATCAATGATTTCAATAATCATGGATTAAAAGAAAAACCGAAACATTCAATCTATAAATACTAGCCTTATATTACAATTGAACTCGCTCACTACCTTCGAGTTGCTGCTCCTATTCTCTCTAATCAAACGTTCTGCTTCATCGGAAAGTTGTTCTGTTTTTGGCCGATATTAATCACCGGAAATATCCGATCAACACCGAGGTCAACCGGAGGAGTGTAACACTCTTTCAATTCGGTACGCTCATCTAACCCTTACTCTGTGTAATGTCTACTCTATTCAATCTAAACAATTCAGTTAAAGGGAAATCGTCAGTTGTTCAAATGTCTGGGTAAAATGAAGAAGATGAAGTTATGAAGGATATATGTCTAATTAAACTTGGTCTTTTAAAAGGGTTAGACACACAGTGTGGACTGTGTGCATTTCATACTATCGATACCGGGTTCGAATCACACACGTTACCGACTTTCTGAAATTAAACCCAAACTTTTTATACCTAATCAGATCACCTATCTGTAAGTTTATATAACTAATGTAACTCCGGGATACTACGGGTTAGACACACAGCCCAACTGGTTGGGCTGTGTGCACACGAAACCTCAGGTACCGAGTTCGATTCGGGTTATTGAAACCGGTTTAACCATTATAAAACCTTTTGAAATAAAAACAAAATATAATTAAACCTAGTTTGTATATATAAGTAATAAAAATGGAGTTTATTTCGGGTTAGACACGTAGCTCAGTTGGAAGAGCTGAGTGCACACGAACAAGAGGTCTCAAGTTTGAATCCCGCACACGACGCTTAATAAATCATGCGACCTGGTCAGACGTCAGATCTGACAATTATTTTTTTATATTTATTTATCTTATCTTATTTATTGTATATATATTAATACTTTGGTTAAAAATCTAATTAAAAATACATAAAATGTATAATTTTAAAGGGTATACAACCTCAACAAAATACCATCAAAAATAACCTAAAAACCTAACAAAAAGTATTAAATCAAAATATTAAATCGTTTATATTTATCGATTTATCGCATTATTATTTTAGGTTAGTATTCGTTCGCCGATCAATCCTCAATTCGTGCGCACTCTTCATCAATATAGAAAAACGCACCCACGGTGAGTGAATCTCTTCAAATTCCCCGTTTTAATCACGTTTTGGGGTGTATCATGTGTCGTACAATTCCATTATTTTATTTAAACACTTGTGCCTATATCATCTTGTGATCAAATATGAAATGGTTGTTGTGTGATTATTATTATGTGGATTAAATTTATCATTTCAGTGCACTCATTTCATTAGGCCCATCAGTTCCTCGTGGGATACGGGTTGAGCATCAGGTGCCTCATTAGATCGGCTCCATTTGATTGAGCCTTGATCTCAAATACATCATCATTCATGTCATATATTCATTCAATGTGGTTTGTAATTGTTTACATTTATATATTTGCTCACATGTGATTTATGCACGAATTTTCTTTAATAAATAAAGCATGCAATTATTTAAAATGTTTTAACAAGGTTCACTCGCCAACTTTTGTTGACCCAAAATCTCCCCTGTTTTACACATGATACAGGTGATCTAGTTGAGGAAAGAAACACTTAGGATGGCCTAGAAGAATAAACAAGCTATTGCGTTGGAATAAACATTTAGAGTCTTTTTTGTATTTGTATGAACTTTGTTTATTTGATATTTGAATTTGAAATTTGAATTTAATAAATATGAAACTTTTTAGTAAATATCATGAGCTTTGGTGATAACCCAATCATGCCCCGACTTTTATTCCGCTGCGGGTTGGGGTGTGACAGATTGGTATCAGAGCTTGTGGCTATAGGGATATAGGATAGGTTATTAGACCCTTAGAACCTATACTATAGTCGATTAAATTTTAATTGTTTATGTGTTACATGCAAAATTCATGATGTTTATATGTTTCATGTTCACACCCAATACTATGTAAGCACACTCACAAGTACATGTTAATATGCAATGCTCATCATAGTTCATAACCTCATATCATGCCATATCTACGAAAGCACACACCTCACGATTTCCATGATTTTTGCAATGATTTCGTATTTTTCAAATCACATCAAAGTGAGTTTTCACGACGGGCATGTAGTAACTGGAAGGGTACGAGTATCGGTAGTCGGAACGTCCTGTCTAGGCTTGGCATTCGTATAAATCCAAAATAAAGGACCAGTTTGCCTACCTGGGGACTAACGATGAGAGTACGAAGGACCTACAAACACTTCAACTCCTGCGATCCCCCAAAATATGAAGGGACTGAAGGTGTCACCGCTCTCCTTCACTGGTTTGAGGAGATGGAAAACACTTTCCTAAATTGCGACTGTCCCGAGGACCGTAAGGTACGTTACGCGACTGGAAGGTTTGGGGTAGCCCTTACGTGGTGGAACACGGAAAAGGGTAAGTGAGGCATTGAAGATGCCATGGCCTTAACATGGGAAGAGTTAAGGGAAATCATGACGAGACGCTTCTGTCCAAGATGCGAAATCAAAAAGCTAGAAGACGAGTTTCACGCATTGAAACAAAAGGAAGGAGACCACACTTCGTACAATAAGAGATTTCTCGAGTTAAACCAAATGATCCCCAATCTGTTCACCCCCTTATACCGCTTAGTCGAACACTACATTCGAGGCCTCCCCTCGAAAATCCAAGATTCAGTTTTAAGCACTTCGCCTGCAACACTTGAAGCCGCAATGGAGTTAGCTACGGAACTCACTGAAAATCGCATTCGAAACGGCAAATTCAAAGAGGAGAAGAAGAAAACACCCATTGAGCCCCCAGGTTCATCCTCGAAGTTTGCTGGTAAGAGGAAGCGAAATGGCAAGAACTTTGCTGTCACCCAAACCAACCCTCCCATCACTGCTGCACCAATCACCCAAGTTGCCTCTCCGGCCGCACCATTCAAAAGGCCAGACACTGGCCCACACCCGAAGTGTAACCGTTGTCAATATCATCATCCTCCTGAAAACCCTACCAACATTGCACCAGCTGTGGTCGTGCGGGTCACACCATCCAAACCTGTCGTACCCTTCAGCGATTAAACCGCAGTCAACCTCCAACCCAAACCCAAAATCAAATGGTGGGCCAAGCCCAACAACCCTTACTTCTACCACCTGCACAACACGCAGCCCAACCTTACTACCAACCCAACTACCCCATGATGCAACCCATGCGAGCCTGTTTCAATTGTGGGGACCCAAACCACTTTAGGAACACGTGTCCACGTTTAGTGAACATCATCCATGCCCAAGCTCAAGCTGTAACATCCGTCAAAAACGGGTTTTCCAAAACCCGCTTCGTTTATTAACCGAATAGTCAGTCAAAATTTTCGTCGCGTATATATTGATTATTTTAATTTAAACAAAACATAATTAACAAATATATTAGAATTTAAAAACTATAATTAATATTTTATTATAAATAAAGAGATAAAAATTAAATAGAGACGCCGGGTTTCGAACCCGGGTCTCCCGCTCAAACAAACACACAACGCACCACCAGGCTACCTGCACTCTTTGTGAAATAACTGAAATCAATTAAGTTCTATGTTGAAACAAACGTCAACCTGTAATATTACAGAACCAGTAACTGTCGAAAACACAATCCAAGCAATCAAGCAATTAACGTTTTTCCTTATGATTAAACGTGTGTAACTGATGATAAACGTCCGTTATAACCGAAAACCTTAAAGCCACTCATTCAAATCGTCAAAATCATAACCGCATGATTTTGGAATTCGAAACCGAAATGCAATTAAATTCGAGTTATACTTTACATTGATGTATTCACCATTTGAGCTCGCGAGTCTATCAAACTTACTCTCTCAAACCCGCTCAGAAAACCTCGCCGCAAGTCGCCGGAATCCTCTGCAAGTTAACCGGAAGTTATCGCCGGAAAACCGAAGAATCTATCCCACTGTTGCTTTACTTTATAAACAGGACATCTAGAGCTCATACCGAAATCACCCACACTCACCTTGAACTCCCTATAGAGTCTCTGTCGCAAGAAATACATCGCCGGAATTCTCCGCAAGTCGCCGGAAAACCGAATCCATTTCATCCCTTCTGCCTTACTCTAAAATAAGACCTTTAGAGCTCATACCGAAGTCACCCACACTCACCTCAAACTGCCTAAAGATCCTTTGCCGCAAGTTACACGTCTCCGGAATAAGCTGCTATCGTTGGAATCTCGCCGGAGAAACAGGGAATCTCTGTTTGGTATAGATTTCATCTAATCCCTTTCATTTTTATTAATCTCATGTGTAGTTATTTACAATTTAATAAAGGAATGGATTAATGAATCGAAACAATCGGATTAACGGTCTGTTTATTCGAATGAAAAAGATGAAGTCTGATCAGTCTATGAATATAATTAAAATCGGATTATTAAACGGGTTAGACACACAGTCCAGTGGTGGACTTTTTGCAAACTTCAAGCCATGGTCCCGAGTTCGAGTCTGTACATGCTTTCCGGTTCGCCAACTATACACAACCTTTTTAAAATCAGTTAACGAAATAATCTAGTAAATATATAAATTTAATAAAAATCTTATATCTTTCGGGTTAGTCACACAGCCCAATTGGTCGGGCTGTGTTTTGCACACGAAGCCAAAGTCTCGAGTTCGAATCCGGTTAGTTACACCGCCCCTGAAATTATCCAAGCCTTTTGATTAAATCAAAATATGTTAGCGCTAGTATGTGTATATGTATAATTAAACTTCAATATATTTCGGGTTAGACACACAGTCCAGCGGTGGACTGTGTGCAACGTTAAACAACAGGTCCCGGGTTCGAGACCTGTTATGTGCAACGGTTCGATATAATTAAAATTCTTTTTAAAATAAATGATTTCTGGTTAAATCTAAATAGTATATAAGTATAATTAAAAACAGAAATATTTCGGGTTAGACACGTAGCTCAGTTGGTAGAGCTGCGTGCACGTATACGAGAGGTCACGAGTTCGAACCTCACTCAGCGCATATCATAAACACGGTCCGATCGGTCAAACGGTCAACGGTCAACTGGTCAAAAAGTCAAAAATTTTTATATTTATTTATTTAATTTAAAAATCAATTAAAAATACTTAAAAATAATATTTTTAAAGTTAGAAAATGTCCTTAAACTCACAAAAATAAATCTAGAAATCCTATTAAAGTTATGAATTAAAATTATTAATCTCAAATAAAATCCTTTTATTTACCGAACCACTATGTTATTTATTTAGGTTAGTTCCTCTCGTGGTTAAATCCAAATTCGTGCGCATTCATCATCAATCCAAGAAACGCACCTACTGTGAGTGAATCTCTACAAATTCCCCGTTTTAATCACGTTTTTGAGGTGTATCATGTGTCATATTATTTGTTACATTTAAACACTTGTGCATCCATTATATCAATGATCAAATGTGTATTCAATATGTATCAACTGTTTGTGTGGTTAATGTTTAGATTAAATTTATCATTTTCAGTACATACATCATTATAGGCCGTCTGTTCCCCATTACCTATGAGCGGAACCGTTCCTCATTACCTATGAGCGTGAACGAGGCATTGCCAACATACGATCGGCTCCGTTTCATTGAGCCTTGATCGCACATACATCATCATAGGCCGTCCGTCCCCCATTACCTATGAGCGGAACGTGACGTTGCCAACATTTACATTATCATTCATGTCATATATTAATGCAAGGTTGTTTGTTATTGTATGTTTATTTACGTTTGCTCACATATGATTATTGCACAATTTTTCCATATTAAATACAACAAGAAATCAATAACAAATGTTTTCTAACAAGGTTCACTCGCCAACTTTTTGTTGATCCAAAAACCATTTTTACACATGATACAGGTGGACAGGATGAAGCAAGGAACACATAGGAAAGTGCCTTAGAAGAAAAATAATGAAGTCTTGAAAAATGTATAGAACATGTTGTACTAGTATGATTGATTGTAATGATTCTCCTTTAAATTGTAATAATAAATATGAAACATTATAATAAATGTCATGAGCTTTGATGAAAACCCAATCATGCCCCGATCACCTTTTTCCGCTGCGGGTCGGGGTGTGACAGATTGGTATCAGAGCTTTTGACTATAGGGATATAGGATAGGTTATTAGACCCTTAGAGCCTATACTATAGTTGATTAGATTTTAATTGTTTATGTGGTTACATGCAAACTCATGATGTTTATTTGTTTCGTATTTATACATACACAAATGCATGCAAACACTTCCAATATTATATTTTGTGATACATAATGAATTATACTTACAGTCAAACATACATAATTACATACACATTCATCATACATATTTAAATATTCACATATTCAAATCACCTTCATACTTCCGTTATTCAAGATTTTGTCGCATTTTTCATTTTTCAAATCTCATCAAAGTGAATTCTGCGACGGGCATGTAGTAACTGTAAGGGTACCAGTACCGGTAGTCGGAACGTCCTGTCTAGGTTGGCATTCGTATAAATCCAATATAACGGACCAGTTTGCCTACCTGGGGACTAACGATGAGAGTACAAAGGACCTATTAGGCCAAAGCATGCCACACCAAACGTCGTTCGAACTAACCCCACTTTGAGTTGTCACCGTGTCCACACCTGGATACATTCCGAATGTCATACGTTACATACATATTTCTCGATTTTCTCCGGGTTTTAGTGTACGTAATCAGGCTAACACATGCGAACCATATGAAAAACTGGTAATCATGGGGGCCCACATGATTACGAAGGTGAAGTATGGCGGCATGCAAGGCCCAATTACGAGCAAAGCCCAAGACATCCTATGGATGTAGTAGATTTATTATTCTGTATTTATTTTATGAATGTTCATTCCTAAATACGACACATGACCCCTAAAACGTCCAACTCATACTCTTGATATGTATTCCTTGTAGATGTCTTCTAATCTCGCCCGTAGGAAGATGAGATCAGGAAAAGCCCGCGAGCGCATGGCTGCCCAAATCGCTCAACAAATGGCTGCCGTAATACCCAACATTGTAGTTCAAGTTAAACAAGCCCTTACCGCTAATCCCGTCAATCAAGAAGATCAAAATGTTGTCAAACCTCCCCCAATTACCACTAAATGCACCTTCAAGCATTTCAAATCCTGCGACCCTCCAAAATACGAAGGGACTGAAGGTGTCACCGCTCTCCTCCATTGGTTTGAGGAAATGGAAAACACTTTTCTAAATTGCGATTGCCCCGATGATCGCAAAGTGCGATATGCTACCGGTCGTTTACTTGGAATAGCACTTACATGGTGGAATACAGAGAAGGCCAAACGAGGTGTTGAAGATGCTATGACTTTGACTTGGGAAGAGTTGAAGGAAATCATGACAAGACGGTTTTGCCCAAGAAGTGAAATCAAGAAATTGGAGGATGAGTTCTATTCTTTGAAACAAAAGGAAGGCGACCACACCACATACAACAAGAGATTCCTTGAGTTAAATCAAATGGTCCCCAACTTGTTCACTCCACTCTACCGTTTGATCTAGCACTACATCCGAGGTCTTCCTTCAAAAATTCAAGACTCTGTAATAAGTACCACACCTGCAACTTTGGAAGCAGCAATGGAGTTAGCTACAGAGCTCACCGAGAACCGCATACGAAATAAGGACTTCAAGGAGGAGAAGAAGAAGGATAAAGCATCAACTGAAACCTCAAACTCCACCCAAACCGAATTCCCTTCTCAATCCATTTCTAAGAGAAAACGAGATGGGCAACTTTTCGCTGTCACCCAACGCAATCAATCAGCCTCACAAGCCGTACCCCTCTAAGCTATCCCAATCACTCAAGTAGCACCCAACTCAACTTACCCAAATAAGAAACCTTACTTTGGACCTCTCCCTCAATGCAACACCTGTTTTTACCACCATCCATCTACCTTACCTTGTCGACTATGTGCGAATTGTGGACGCTATGGTCATTTGAGCAAGGTTTGCCGCACCCCTCAAAACCAAACCTCACCCTCTACTCAAAACATGATCCAAACATATCAACAACCCCAATACCCCATGTTTCCATATGTTCGAGCTTGTTTCAATTGTGGCGACCCTACCCACTTTAGAAACACGTGCCCTCGATTGGTTAACATCATAAACGCCCAAGCTCAAGCAAACCCAGTTAACCAAGCAAATCAAGAAAACCTAACCACTAGGCCACCAGCAAAAGAAAGAGTTTACAACATCAACGCCAATCTTGTTGAAGATAATGACGGCCCAAACGAACCACCCAACTAGTTTTCTTCACCAAAAATAAGGATTCAACTCCAACCGCTTAGTTTTTATGTTTTCTTTATGTTTCTCTCAATCTTCACGTATCTCAATTATAAATTGGAATTTTATCCAAGAATCTTATGCGAATTACTATTCCAGTTTTGTTTTATACTCATTGATTTAACATTCATATCATCATACCTCACGACGTATCTCCGTCTCATCATTTAAATAAGTTGGGCTATGTCTCACTTCTACATAGACTAACCTCTCCATCATAACAAACGAGAGAGGTACTGTCATCATTCAAACATGTATACTATCAGAATTAAGACTCAAGCTTTGGTTGTTGTGTTTGTTTATGTTCTAGAGTCACATCATAGAACTAATCATAACTTACTGATAAAACCAATGAAAATTTGACAAGAATATGGTGGATACGCTGCTGGTACTTCCTATATATAAGTATTCTTGCCAAAGGATCAGAGGCATTGTCAGGCGGTTATGAGAAGTTCCATGTAGGTTTTAGTAGTAGAAGTCTTGTTTTAGGATAAAACCTTATCTATCCAAACGTATCGATTCATTCAGAACTTTTGAGCATGAGATCATACCTAGTCAATCAACTCTGTTTATCAATATTCTTTACCGTAGGCATCAAAAAGCGATTCCTGTAGCAGGGTATTCAACCCTTACAAGGAACGTTACCGCCTCAAGTAAAAATTTAAACTCTTACCCCCTTCTAAGAATGTAATTACCAAAATCACCCTCCTTTCGAGACAAACATACCACTACTTAAATTTTGGGACGAAATTTCTAAAAGTAGGGGATACTGTAACATCCGTCAAAAACGGGTTTTCCAAAACCCGCTTCGTTTATTAACCGAATAGTCATTCAAAATTTTCGTCGCGTATATATTGATTATTTTAATTTTAAACAAAACATAATTAACAAATATATTAGAATTTAAAAACTATAATTAATATTTTATCATAAATAAAGAGATAAAAATTAAATAGAGACGCCGGGTTTCGAACCCGGGTCTCCCGCTCAAACAAACACACAACGCACCACCAGGCTACCTGCACTCCTTGTGAAATAACTGAAATCAATTAAGTTTTATGTTGAAACAAACATCAACCTGTAATATTACAGAACCAGTAACTGTCGAAAACACAATCCAAGCAATCAAGCAATTAACGTTTTTCCTTATGATTAAACGTGTGTAACTGATGATAAACGTCAGTTATAACCGAAAACCTTAAAGCCACTCATTTAAATCGTCAAAATCATAACCGTATGATTTCGGAATTCGAAACCGAAATGCAATTAAATTCGAGTTATACTTTACATTGATGTATTCACCATTTGAGCTCGCGAGTCTATCAAACTTACTCTCTCAAACCCGCTCATAAAACCTCGCCGCAAGTCGCCGGAATCCTCTGCAAGTTAACCGGAAGTTATCGCCGGAAAACCGAAGAATCTATCCCACTGTTGCTTTACTTTATAAACAGGACATCTAGAGCTCATACCGAAATCACCCACACTCACCTTAAACTCCCTGTAGAGTCTCTGTCGCAAGAAATACATCGCCGGAATTCTCCGCAAGTCGCCGGAAAACCGAATCCATTTCATCCCTTCTGCCTTACTCTAAAATAAGACCTCTAGAGCTCATACCGAAGTCACCCACACTCACCTCAAACTGCCTGAAGATCCTCTGCCGCAAGTTACACGTCGCCGGAATAAGCTGCTATCGTTGGAATCTCGCCGGAGAAACAGGGAATCTCAGTTCGGTATAGCTTTCATCTAATCCCTTTCATTTTTATTAATCTCATGTGTAGTTATTTACAATTTAATAAAGGAATGGATTAATGAATCGAAACAATCGGATTAACGGTCTGTTTATTCGAATGAAGAAGATGAAGTCTGATCAGTCTATGAATATAATTAAAATCGGATTATTAAATGGGTTAGACACACAGTCCAGTGGTGGACTGTGTGCAAACTTCAAGCCATGGTCCCGAGTTCGAGTCTGTACATGCTTTCCGGTTCGCCAATTATACACAACCTTTTTAAAACCAGTTAACGAAATAATCTAGTAAATATATAAATTTAATAAAAATCTTATATCTTTCGGGTTAGTCACACAGCCCAATTGGTCGGGCTGTGTGCAACACGAAGCCAAAGTCTCGAGTTCGAATCCGGTTAGTTACACCGCCCCTGAAATTATCCAAGCCTTTTGATTAAATCAAAATATGTTAGCGCTAGTATGTGTATATGTATAATTAAACTTCAATATATTTCGGGTTAGACACACAGTCCAGCGGTGGACTGTGTGCAACGTTAAACAACAGGTCCCGGGTTCGAGACCTGTTATGTGCAACGGTTCGATATAATTAAAATTCTTTTTAAAATAAATGATATCTGGTTAAATCTAAATAGTATATAAGTATAATTAAAAACAGAAATATTTCGGGTTAGACACGTAGCTCGGTTGGTAGAGCTGCGTGCACGTATACGAGAGGTCACGAGTTCGAACCTCACTCAGCGCATATCATAAACACGGTACGATCGGTCAAACGGTCAACGGTCAACTGGTCAACGGTCAACTGGTCAAAAAGTCAAAATTTTTATATTTTTTTATTTATTTATTTAATTTAAAAATCAATTAAAAATATTTAAAAATTAAACTCACAAAAATAAATCTAGAAATGCTATTAAAGTTATGAATTAAAATTATTAATCTCAAATAAAATCCTTTTATTTACCGAACCACTATGTTATTGTTTAGGTTAGTTCCTCTCGTGGTTAAATCCAAATTCGTGCGTATTCATCATCAATCCAAGAAACGCACCCACTATGAGTGAATCTCTATAAATTCCCCGTTTTAATCACGTTTTTGGGGTGTATCATGTGTCATATTATTTATTACATTTAAACACTTGTGCATCCATCATATCAATGATCAAATGTGTATTCAATATGTATCAACTGTTTGTGTGGTTAATGTTTAGATTAAATTTATCATTTTCAGTACATACATCATTATAGGCCGTCTGTTCCCCATTACCTATGAGCGGAACCGTTCCCCATTACCTATGAGCGTGAACGAGGCGTTGCCAACATACGATCGGCTCCGTTTGATTGAGCCTTGATCGCACAGCGGAACGTGACGTTGCCAACATTTACATTATCATTCATGTCATATATTAATGCAAGGTTGTTTGTTATTATTTGTTATTGTTTGTTATTGTTTGTTATTGTATGTTTATTTACGTTTGCTCACATATGATTATTGCACAATTTTTCCATATTAAATACAACAAGAAATCAATAACAAATTTTTCTAACAAGGTTTACTCGCCAACTTTTTGTTGATCCAAAAACCATTTTTACACATGATACAGGTGGACAGGATGAAGCAAGGAACACATAGGAAAGTGCCTTAGAAGAAAAATAATGAAGTCTTGAAAAATGTATAGAACATGTTGTACTAGTATGATTGATTGTAATGATTCTCCTTTAAATTGTAATAATAAATATGAAACATTATAACAAATGTCATGAGCTTTGATGAAAACCCAATCATGCCCCGATCACCTTTTTCCGCTGCGGGTCGGGGTGTGACACAAGCAAACCCGGTAAACCAAGCTAACCAAGCTCTTCCACCTGCCAGAGGAAGAACTTTCAATATCAATGCCAACCAAGCCATGGCTGACAACAATGTGGTCAACGGTACATTTCTCATCAATGGTAGTTATGCATCCATATTATTCGATACTGGTGCGGACAAGAGCTTTGTGTCTTTAGAATTCGAATCTATCCTCGACCAACCTCATGTTAATCTCATTGAATCTCACGGAAAACCCACTACATTAAATTCTATTATACGCGATTGTACTCTCACCCTAAACGATCACAATTTCCCAATTGACCTCATTCATATGAGGTTGGGAAGTTTCGATGTTATAATCGGTATGGACTGGCTCAGCCAGCATCACGCAGAAGTGGTGTGTCATGATAAATTCATTCGTATTCCTCTCGCAGACGGTCAGACACTACGTATTTTTCGAGAAACCCCTTCGAAAGGACTCAAATTGATGTCCTGCCTTCAAACCCGAAGTTATCTCCGCAAGAACTACGTCGCATTTCTAGCTCGCGTCGTCAAGAAGGGAGGCAAGGAGAGGAGGCTCAAAGATATTCCAATTGTGAAGGAATTCCCACAAGTTTTTCCCGACGACGTTTCAGGACTTCCTCCTGTGAGAGAAGTCGAATTTCGCATCGATCTTGTGCCTGGCGCTACACCGGTCGCAAAATCTCCTTATAGGTTAGCCACATCCGAGATGCAAGAATTGGCCAGTCAACTACAGGAGTTGACTGACAAAGGATTCATACGTCCTAGCTCATCGCCTTGGGGTGCGCCTTTTCTTTTTGTGAAGAAGAAAGATGGAACGTTTCGCATGTGCATTGATTATAGAGAACTCAACAAATTGACAGTTAAGAATCGCTATCCACTGCCTCGCATTGATGACCTCCTGGTACTTCAAGGCGCCACCTATTTTTCCAAAATCGACCTTCGTTCTGGTTATCATCAGCTTAGAGTGCGCGAGGAAGATATCCCAAAAACTGCCTTCCGAACTCGTTATGGTCATTACGAGTTCATGGTTATGCCCTTCGGTTTAACCAACGCCCCCGTTGTCTTCATGGATTTAATGAATAGGGTATGCAAACCCTACCTCGACCGTTTCGTCATAGTCTTCATCGACGACATCCTTATCTACTCCAAGTCAAAATCCGATCATGAGCGACACCTTCGACTTATACTTACACTCTTAAGAACTGAAAGGCTTTACGCTAAGTTCTCAAAATGCGAATTCTGGTTAGGAGAAGTACAATTCCTTGGTCATGTTGTCAATGACAAAGGGATTCATGTCGATCCTTCAAAAATCAAGGCAGTACAGGAATGGCAAGCGCCACGTACCCCTACCGAAGTTAGGTCATTTCTTGGTTTGGCTGGTTATTACCGACGCTTCATTGCCAATTTTTCCCGTATCGCCGTCCCGCTCACGGCCTTGACTCACAAAGGAAAACCTTTCATTTGGGGACCAAGCAAGAGGAGGCCTTTCAAACTTTAAAGCAAAAGCTTTGTGACGCACATGTCCTTACACTCCCTGAGGGTTGCGATGACTTTGTGGTTTATTGCGACGCATCAGGGCAAGGACTAGGCTGTGTATTGATGCAAAGAGGAAAAGTGATAGCCTATGCCTCTAGGAAACTCAAGTCCATGAGAAGAATTACACCACCCACGACCTAGAACTTGGAGCCGTCGTGTTCGCTCTCAAGATATGGAGACATTACCTCTACGGTACCAAGTGTGAAATATACACTGACCACAAGAGTCTCCAACTAATCTTCAACCAGAAAGAGTTGAATATGTGGCAACGAAGATGGGTCGAACTTCTCAACGACTACGATTGTGAAATTCGGTACCATCCTGGCAAGGCAAACGTGGTGGCCGATGCGCTCAGTCGAAAAGGTTATGCGAACTCTATTCGTCTTCTATGTTCGCAAATCATAACCGACATCAAAGATCGAATTCGGGCAGCTCAACATGTTTCTGTAACAGAAAATGACGTACGCTGTAACATCCGTCAAAAACGGATTTACCAAACCCGCTCCGTTTATCAACCGAACAGTCAGTCAAATTTTTCGTTGCGAATTAGATGCCCAAAATAATTTTAAACTATCCGTAATCAATTATTATGCGGGGATATATATTTAGTTTTTGAAAAACTGATAAAAATAACAAAATAAAAATGTTTTACCCATGCCGGGTTTCGAACTCGGATCTGTATCCGGTTCAACCAACACTTATCTCTCAGCCGACAAACCACTCCGCCACTCTGATTTTCTGATAGAGAAAGGAATCAATTAATTCAAATATTAAGTTTCGGAAATCAAATTCAGTTTTGCGCCCAAAATAACAGTCGTCGGAAATCCCGACGACTTCGCTGATTATTTACGTTTTCGCTCAAAGTAACCGATAACTTAACTATTACGACGGTTATAACCGACGTCTGAACCGC
Source organism: Scalesia atractyloides (assembly GCA_947069175.1). Taxonomy (NCBI): domain Eukaryota; kingdom Viridiplantae; phylum Streptophyta; class Magnoliopsida; order Asterales; family Asteraceae; genus Scalesia; species Scalesia atractyloides. The sequence goes on along the minus strand of CAMTDV010000002.1, from coordinate 4,216,941 downwards.
GACATCAGCCATAACCGCCGGAGAACGGTTGACTTCGAATATAGACCGAATTCAGACCCCATTTCATCTCGTTACTACCCTATAAATACACCCACAACTCGCCAGAAACCTTACACACTCAAATCGCACCTTTTCTTGGCGAAAACTCACTCGCCGGAACCGTCTTATACTTCGCCGGAAAACCGTATCTGTAATCTCTGAGCTTTACTGAACCCCCTAAACCTTTACCGAAGTCACCCACACCCTTTGTAAGCCTTCGGAGGACTCTCTGCTGCAAGATACTGTCGCCGGAAAAAGATTGCTGTCGCCGGAGTTCTGCCGGAAAACAGAGTAAAACCAGTTGGTACTTTTCACGTCTAATTCCTTTCCTTTTTACTTTTATCTCGTCTGTAATTGATCGTTAAACGCTAAAAGAACATGAATCAACCTTTCGAACCAGTCAGTCGTCACTTCCGATTAAAAACAGCGAAGAAGACGACATTTCGGTAACGGTTAAATATAATTAAAATCAAGTTATTTACCGGGTTAGACACACAGTCCAGCGGTGGACTGTGTGCACATTTAACGCTAAGGTCACGAGTTCGATTCCGGTTTCACACACGCCGCCTTGATAAAAATTCTTTTTTTTTAGCAAACTGAACCGGAGTCGCCTTGAGTATATGTTAAGTATATTGATAACCGAGTTTATAACCAAGTGCGACACACAGTCCAGCGGTGGAGTGTGTGTCCGCTAACCCACAGGTCCCGGGTTCGAGACCTGTGGAGCGCACCGGTTTGTGAATTAATTCGTTTTTAAAAATAAAAGGATTTCTGTTTAACTCTAATTAATATATATATATAATTAAAATCGGATATATAACGGGTTAGACACGTAGCTCAGTTGGTAGAGCTGCGTGCACGCGTACGGGAGGTCTCGGGTTCGAGCCTCACTCAGCGCACACATATACGCCTTCCGAACCGGTCAACGATAGCAAAGTCAACGGTCAAAGTTACTGTAGCAAAAATAAAATATTTTTTTTATTATTTTTTTTATTTAATTATTTTTATTTAAAATCAATTAAAAATACTTAAAAATAACATTTTTAAGGTCAGAAAATAGCCTCAAACTCACAAAAATACACCCAACAATCCTACTAAATAGATTAATAAAATCCGTTTACTTACCAAACCATAATGCGATTTATCTAGGTTAATTTCACTCGTGGTTAAAACCATTTCGCGTGCATTCAACCTCATCAACCGAACGCACCCAATGTGAGTGAATTCTAACAAACTCCCCTTTTTTATTTATGTTTTGGGGTGTATCATGTGTCGTTTAAACTAATTCTCTTATGCAAATTTGTGCTATACCATTATATGAACTAAACTAGAATGTAACTATTATTGGTTGTGATGTATTCATATTGTCAATGTTGTATACAAATTATTTAGGCCCATCAGTTCCTCGTGGGAGACGAGAACAACGCGTGCCTTAAAACTCATACATTAGGCCCATCAGTTCGTAAGAACAACGCGTGCCTCAAAACTCATTCATTAGGCCCATCAGTTCCTCGTGGGAGACGAGAACAACGCGTGCCTCAAAACTCATACATTAGGCCCATCAGTTCGTAAGAACAACGCGTGCCTCAAAACTCATTCATTAGGCCCATCAGTTCCTCGTGGGAGACGAGTCGAACAACGCGTGCCTCAAAACAATTATTTGGTGTTGTGTGTTCAATATTCGATATTATGTGTTGTGTGAATAAATTTACATCTACATTTACTCATATATGGTATGCACCTTATTTATAATCAATTTGATAAACTTGTTCAAATGTTTTCCATAGGATTCACTCGCCAACATTATGTTGATCCAAAAACCTTTTTACACATGATACAGGTGAACAGGTTGAAGCAAGGAAAAACATAGGATATGCCTTAGAAGAGAACCAAGAAGCTTAGATTGATAGTTAGAACACGTTGTATCATTTATTGTAAATTTCCATTAAATTGTATTAATGAATATGAAACATATAATAAATGTCATGAGCTTTGATGATAACCCAATCATGCCCCGATCACCTTTTCCGCTGCGGGTCGGGGTGTGACATACGCGATGAGCTATCATGTGGCGCTGAACTCAAAATTGAAACCAAATCTGACGATATTCTATACTATTTAAACCGCATATGGATTCCTGATCGCGATAACCTTTGTGATTTCCTCATGAATGAGGCACCCAGGAGCCGATAAGATGTATCAAGACCTACGATACACCTACTGGTGGCCTGGCATGAAAAAGGACATCGCTGTTTTTGTTTCCAATGCCTTACCTGTTCCAAAGTGAAAGCTGAACATCAAAGACCTTCAGGACTTCTAGTCCAACCCGAAATACCTGTATGGAAGTGGGAAAACATAACCATGGACTTCATTACCGGGTTACCTCGCACCTCCAGTGGGAATGACACCATATGGGTAATCATTGATCATCTTACAAAATCATCTCACTTCATTCCGATTCGCGAGGACTTCAAGAACGAGAAGCTAGCTCGTATCTACATCAACGAGATCGTAAGCCGTCATGGTGTACCGTTAAGCATCATTTCGGACCGCGATGGCCGTTTAACTTCACGAACATGGCGAGCCGTACAAACCGCTTTGGGTACACGGTTAGATCTCAGTACCGCCTTTCACCCTCAAACTGATGGTCAATCTGAACGCACCATCCAAACTCTTGAAGACATGCTTCGAGCATGTGTCATAGACTTCAAAGGGAACTGGGACGCTCATCTACCGTTAGTCGAGTTTTCGTACAACAATAGCTATCATTCAAGTATCGGCATGGCTCCTTTCGAGGCTTTATATGGTCGTAAATGCCGATCTCCAGCATGTTGGCACGAAATTGGTGAAGCGCAAATCACCGGACCTGAATTAATTCAAGAAACAACCGACAAGATCCTTCAAATTCAAAACAATCTTCTAGCGGCTCAAAGTCGTCAAAAGAGTTATGCTGACAAACGACGAAAGCCTTTGGAGTTTTGTGTTAGTGATCGAGTACTTTTGAAAGTATCACTGTGGAAGGGAGTGGTTCGTTTTGGCCAAAAGGGCAAGCTAGCACCACGCTACGTAGGACCTTTCAAAATACTCGAAAGAGTAGGACCTGTAGCCTACAAGCTTGACCTACCAGAAGTACTCAACAGAATTCATCCCACGTTCCACGTATCAAATTTGAAAAAGTGCCTCGCCGACGAAAACCTCCATATCCCTCTAAAAGACATTCAAGTCGATTAATCAATGCACTTCGTTGAAAGACCAGTGGAAATCATGGATTTCGGTGAGAAGCGTTTAAGGCGAAGTCGTATTCTAATTGTCAGGGTACGTTGGGAGTCAAAACGAGGGTCCGAGTTTACTTGGGAACGTGAAGACTCAATGCGCAAAAAGTACCCGCACCTCTTTCCGGTTACCACTACTACTTAAATTTCGGGACGAAATTTCTAAAAAGTAGGAGATACTGTAACATTTATGTAAAACGGGTTCAAAACCCGCTTCATATATCAATCAAATATTCAGTTTAAGTTCGTTGCGTATCCTATTAGTGCCGGTTATATTTTTATGTTTCATAATTAATAAATATTGTAGAATTTAAAAACTATAATAATAATAATAATAATAATAATAATAATAATAATAATAATAATAATAATAATAATAATAATAATAATAAGTAAATGAAAATAAAAATAAACTCTAAAAAGAAAACAAACATTTGCAAGGAGTAGCCGGGTTTCGAACCCGGGTCTCCCGCTTGCACACACACACGAAACACCACTACTCTGCACACACTTTATTGACTTGATTTGTAAATAAATAAGTTTTATAGTAGATTTAAGAGCGAAAACCTGCAAGTTCATCAATCAAATCCGTAACCGCTATTCCAATCATCATACTGCGCGACCTCTGTTGATTGTAACCGAATCCAAATCGCAAGTTACGCACGGAACCCGAATTTTATGAGGGTAACTGACTGGAATCAATGATTTCAATAATCATGGATTAAAAGAAAAACCGAAACATTCAATCTATAAATACTAGCCTTGCCATCACAATTGAACTCGCTCACTACCTTCGAGTTGCTGCTCCTATTCTCTCTGATCAAACGTTCTGCTTCATCGGAAAGTTGTTCTGTTTTGGCCGGAATTAATCACCGGAAATATCCGATCAACACCGAGGTCAACCGGAGGAGTGCAACACTCTTTCAATTCGGTACGCTCATCTAACCCTTACTCTGTGTAATGTCTACTCTGTTCAATCTAAACAATTCAGTTAAAGGGAAATCGTCAGTTGTTCAAATGTCTGGGTAAAATGAAGAAGATGAAGTTACGAAGGAAATATGTATAATTAAACTTGGTCTTTTAAACGGGTTAGACACACAGTCCAGTGGTGGACTGTGTGCATTTCATACTATCGATACCGGGTTCGAATCACACACGTTACCGACTTTCTGAAATAAAACCCAAACTTTTTATACCTAATCAGATCACCTATCTGTAAGTTTATATAACTAATGTAACTCCGGGATACTACAGGTTAGACACACAGCCCAACTGGTTGGGCTGTGTGCACACGAAACATCAGGTACCGAGTTCGATTCGGGTTATTGAAACCGGTTTGACCATTATAAAACCTTTTTAAATAAAAACAAAATATAATTAAACCTAGTTTGTATATATAAGTAATAAAAATGGAGTTTATTTCGGGTTAGACACGTAGCTCAGTTGGAAGAGCTGCGTGCACACGAACAAGAGGTCTCAAGTTCGAATCCCGCACACGACGCTTAATAAATCATGCGACCCGGTCAGACGTCAGATCTGACAATTATTTTTTTTATATTTATTTATCTTATCTTATTTATTGTATATATATTAATACTTTGGTTAAAAATCTAATTAAAAATACATAAAATGTATAATTTTAAGGGTATACAACCTCAACAAAATACCATAAAAAATAACCTAAAAACCTAACAAAGAGTATTAAATCGTTTATATTTATCGATTTATCGCATGATTATTTTAGGTTAGTATTCGTTCGCCGATCAAATCCTCAATTCGTGCGCACTCTTCATCTATCTAGAAAAACGCACCCACGGTGAGTGAATCTCTACAAATTCCCCGTTTTAATCACGTTTTGGGGTGTATCATGTGTCGTACAATTCCATTATTTTATTTAAACACTTGTGCCTATATCATCTTGTGATCAAATATGAAATGGTTGTTGTGTGATTATTATTATGTGGATTAAATTTATCATTTCAGTGCACTCATTTCATTAGGCCCATCAGTTCCTCGTGGGATACGGGTTGAGCATCAGGTGCCTCATTAGATCGGCTCCGTTTGATTGAGCCTTGATCTCAAATACATCATCATTCATGTCATATATTCATTCAATGTGGTTTGTAATTGTTTACATTTATATATTTGCTCACATGTGATTTATGCACGAATTTTCTTTAATAAATAAAACATGCAATTATTTAAAATGTTTTAACAAGGTTCACTCACCAACTTTTGTTGACCCAAAATCTCCCCTGTTTTACACATGATACAGGTGATCCAGTTGAGGAAAGAAACACTTAGGATGGCCTAGAAGAATAAACAAGCTATTGCGTTGGAATAAACATTTAGAGTCTTTTTTGTATTTGTATGAACTTTGTTTATTTGATATTTGAATTTGAAATTTGAATTTAATAAATATGAAACTTTTTAGTAAATATCATGAGCTTTGGTGATAACCCAATCATGCCCCGACTTTTATTCCGCTGCGAGTTGGGGTGTGACAGTCTAAGTGAGTTTAACTCACTAACAACTTGCGATTTCACGACTTTCCTTCTACTTTCATTTTATTTTCTTTTACAACAAGTGTTGTAAGTCCACCTGGTCAACATCCCCAAAGGATTCGATTGGAGTTCCGACTTGTGAGAACGTCGGGGACTTTGGCTACCCTCCCCACCTCACTTGAACAAACTTTACCTTCTATTAATTCTACCAAACGGGTTGTATTACAACCTTGTGCTTTGGTGAATCATATAAAGAGATTTAACATCTCCATGCTTGACTTCTATAACAAATGTGACTAAGCCATACATAAACTATACTTATTTTTCGTATTTTCTTAATAAACCAGTCTAGACGTAACATTAACCACATGCTGATCTAGTGTTATGGTCCGGACTATTTTGCCTCATTATCATGATCCCTATTCACAGAAATCAGTGTCAAAATGGGTACAAAACGGGCTAATACTTTCAGGACTGTCACCTCGGACGAGGTGAACAGTCAACTCGTATGAGTTGCAAGTCAGCTCGCATGAGGTAGTCAGTCCACTTCGTACAAAGTGGCATTTTTCCCATTTTCTTTTCGTACTTTCTGCTTCAGAATCTGGACCTATCGTCCGACTCAGTATACTCATGCCCACCTGTTTACCCCATGTAGGGTAACTCCGGGTTGCATCACCTGATCACTCGTCCACCCTCGAACTTTCTAAAGAAGCTTGCAAAATGAGCATACTTGATCCCATTTTACGCTTTATAACCTTTGCTTGCAATACATGTACATTATGCAAAATTTCACCAACATGCTCATACTCAATACACGAACAATCTCTATACATGCTCTTATGCTAAACTTGAAATCACACGTGCTTATACTCAGTCATTAACTTTGATAAGCGTCCCTTAACATTATAGTGCTATAGGAGTAACGCACCGCCTACTAAACTTGGGGTCATGTTAAGTCATACACATCAGGTCCTTTCATGTTATGAAATGATTATGCTTGCGGGAAACTTTGGGTTGACTAGTGTACTTATGCATGATAAGTTTAATGTATGTTAGCCTCAAGAATAGACAAGTATGCATGAAGATTTGTTTAAATGTTTATACTATGCTATTATTCAAACTTGTATATTCGCGAATACCTTGTGTGTTTGAACTATACTTTAACATGTATCGTATCTTGATTATTGATAAGGATGACAATGGAAACGAGTATCACGACTTAGATACTCATCTAGAATTGTATTATTAACGTTGTTACTTGTATTTTGTTCCAATTATGCTGTATTGATTTCCAATTATTGTACTTGACCTTTGTTAAAGAAATGAAATTTTGTTATTAAAAATTTTGTCACATTTTAGCGTTATGATGTCTCGAGCAATCCCTTTCGTCCCGCCCTGATGTTTCCGCTATCGGTTGGGGTGTGACAGGTCGTATGGTATACTCTAACACCCATAGGTGTTAATCCTTGTTGGCATCCTTTAATACCTCTCATACTGCTCCTCTGTCACACCCCGACCCGCAGCGGAATAAGAGTCGGGGCATAATTGGGTTATCACCAAAGCTCATGATGTTTACTAATATGTTTCATATTTATTAAATTCAAATTACATCTCAAATGTTCAAGTCAAAATCATACAATACAAGGAAAGGAAAAATTAACTAAAATAATCCAAAATCTAAACTGGTTTATTCTTCTAGGCCGCCCTATATGTTTCTCGCTTCAACTTGATCACCTGTATCATGTGTAAAAAAATGGGGAATTTTTGGGTCAACAAAAGTTGGCGAGTGAACCTTGTTAAAAACATTTGTTATTGATTCCTTGTTGTATTTAATATGGAAAAATTGTGCAATAATCATATATGAACAAACGTATGTAAACAAACAATCACAAAACCACCTTGCATGAGTATATGATATGAATGACAATGTATATGTTGGCAACGTCTCGTTCATGCTCATAGGTAATGGGGAACGGACGGCCTATGATGATGTATGTGTGATCAAGGCTCAATCAAACGGAGCCGATCGTATGTTGGCAACGCCTCGTTCACGCTCATAGGTAATGGGGAACAGCTCACGCTCATAGGTAATGGGGAGCGGCGGCCTATGATAATGTATGTACTGAAAATGATAAATTTAATCTAAACATTAACCACACAAACAACTGATATATATTGGCAACACATTTGATCATGAATATGATGAATGCACAAGTGTTTAATTGAAATAAATAAATAGCGACACATGATACACCCCAAAATGTGATTAAAACGGGGAATTTGTAGAGATTCACTCACATTGGGTGCGTTCGTTTGAAGATGTTGAATGCGCACGAGTTTAGAGGATTGATCGACGAGGAATAACTAACCTAATTAATAACGAAAAGGTACAGTAAATAAGTGGATTTTATTAACAATTTTAATAGGATTTTTGGATATATTTTTGTAAGTTTAAGGCTATTTTCTAACTTTAAAAACATTATTTTTAAGTATTTTTAATTGATTTTTAAATTAAATAAATAAATAAAAATATAAAAAATGTTGACTTTTTGACTTTGACCGTTGACCGTTGACCATGACTGTTGACTGTTGACCGGTTCGGTCGTGTATATATTTGCACTGAGTGAGACTCGAACCCGTGACCTCCCGTACGCGTGCACGCAGCTCTACCAACTGAGCTACGTGTCTAACCCGAAATATTTCTGTTTTTAATTATATTTATACACTATTTAAGTTAATCAGAATTCATTTATTTAAAAAGATTTTAATTGTATCGAACCGGTGCCGTCAACAGGTCTCGAACCCGGGACCTGTGATTTAGTGTTGCACACAGTCCACCGCTGGACTGTGTGTCTAACCTGGTTAACATTCTGGTTTTTATTATACTTAACATCATTCAGTGAGTTATCCCGGTTCGGTTTTAAAAAGAGCATTTTTATTTAAGAGAGTTTGGTTGGGTCAGGGATCGAACTCGAGACGTGTGTACATTGTTTGCACACAGTCCACCGCTGGACTGTGTGTCTAACCCGTTTATTATACTGATTAATTAATCTTATAAACATAGTCGACTTCGTCTTCTTCGCTCAAAGACTCAGTCGACGATTATTCAACTGTTCTTGATTGAGTCGTTCATCGAACATATTACTGGTTGAGATGTGATGAATAAAATGAGTTCAGGAATCGAATGTACCGATCAGACTGTATTTTCTCAGAATTCCGGCAATGGACGTCGGCTCTGATTTGTGTATTCCTTCTGATTGAATCAATTAACAATTTTGTTCGATTAGTTATGTAATTGGGGTACTAAACAAGGATTAACAGAAGGTTTGAATGATTATACCGATTCACAGCGTGAGTTTGGAAATTCCAGAGGTTTTCCGGCGAGGGCTGAATATTCCGGCTACGTCGTCTGAGATTGATTCTGATTGATGGATTGAAGTTAGTAATAGTCTAACAACGGATTGAAACAGAAAGAGTCGAGGTTTTTACCGTTTTGAGGTGAGTCTCGGTTTTCCGGCGAAAGTCCGGTGATGGCAGAATATTTCCGGCGAGTGAAATTGCTTTGAGAAATGGTGCGATTTTGAGCGAAAAGACTACCAGAAGCTTGGGTGTGCATTTATAGGAAAGAATATCGATGAATTGGGTCCGATTTCTGTCTTGATTCGTGGGTCCCTTTCCTCCGGCGGTTACGACTGATGTCGCGGGATTAGACATCGGTTATAACCGATGTTGAGATTAATACTTCCGTTAAGTCAATAGAACCGACAATAATTGGCGAAGTCGTCGGGATTTCCGGCGACTGGGAAATGGGCGCGTTGTTGACTGAATTTGATTTCGAGTTTTGTTATATGAATTAATTGTTCGTGAAGTGAAACGACCATCACGATCTGAAATAATGCTTAACGGTACACCATGACGGCTTACGATTTCGCTGATGTAGATACGAGCTAACTTCTCGTTCTTGAAGTCCTCGCGAATCGGAATGAAGTGAGCTGATTTTGTAAGACGATCAATGATTACCCATATAGTGTCATACCCACCAGAAGTGCGAGGTAACCCGGTAATGAAGTCTATGGTTATGTTTTCCCACTTCCATACAGGTATTTCAGGTTGGACTTGAAGTCCTGAGGGTCTTTGATGTTCAGCTTTTACTTTAGAACAGGTAAGGCACTTGGAAACAAAAACAGCAATATCCTTTTTCATGCCAGGCCACCAGTAGGTGTATCGAAGGTCTTGATACATCTTGTCGGCTCCTGGGTGTACAGAGTATCGTGTTTTGTGCGCCTCTTTCAGAAGGAAATCGCGAAGGTTATTATGATCAGGAATCCATATGCGATCTAGATAATACAGAATACCGTCGGATTTTGTTTCGAGTTTAAGTTCTGCTCCACAAGATAGCTCATTGCGTATGTCGTTTTCTGTTATAGAAACATGTTGAGCTTCTCGGATTTGACCTTTGATGTCGGTTATGATTTGCGAACATAGAAGACGAATGGAGTTCGCATAACCCTTTCGACTGAGTGCATCGGCCACCACATTTGCCTTGCCAGGAGATACCGAATTTCACAGTCGTAGTCATTAAGAAGTTCGACCCATCTTCGTTGCCTCATATTCAACTCCTTTTGGTTAAAGATATGTTGAGGCTCTTGTGGTCAATGTATATTTCACACTTGGTACCATAGAGGTAATGTCTCCATATCTTGAGAGCGAATACAACGGCTCCAAGTTCCAGGTCGTGGGTAGTGTAGTTCTTCTCATGAACTTTGAGTTGTCTAGACGCGTAGGCTATCACTTTTCCCCTTTGCATTAAAACACAGCCTAGTCCTTGCCCTGATGCGTCGCAATATACTACAAAGTCATCGCAACCTTCGGGGAGTGTGAGGATAGGTGCGTCACAAAGCTTTTGCTTAAGGGTTTGGAAGGCTTCTTCTTGTTTAGGTCCCCATATGAAGGGTTTTCCTTTATGTGTCAAAACCGTGAGTGGTACAGCAATACGAGAGAAATTTGCAATAAAACGTCGATAGTAACCAGCCAAACCAAGAAATGATCTTACTTCGGTAGGAGTACGTGGCGCTTGCCATTCTTGTACTGCTTTGATCTTTGAGGGGTCGACATGAATTCCCTTGTCATTGACGACATGTCCAAGGAATTGTACCTCTTTTAACCAGAATTCGCATTTGGAGAATTTGGCGTAGAGCTTTTCATTCCCTAAAAGTGTGAGGATAAGTCGAAGGTGTCGTTCATGATCAGACTTAGACTTTGAGTAAATGAGAATGTCGTCGATGAACACTATAACAAAGCGATCGAGATAGGGTTTGCAGACTCTGTTCATTAGATCCATGAAGACAGCTGGAGCGTTGGTTAGACCAAATGGCATGACCATGAATTCATAATGACCATAACGAGTTCGGAAGGCGGTCTTTGGGACGTCTTCTTCATGTACTCTGAGTTGATGATAGCCAGAACAAAGGTCGATCTTTGAAAAACAGGTGGCACCCTGGAGTTGGTCTAAAAGATCATCGATGCGAGGTAATGGATAGCGGTTCTTGACCGTTAATTTGTTGAGTTCTCTGTAATCGATACACATGCGAAACGTTCCATCTTTCTTCTTCACAAACAGAACAGGTGCACCCCAAGGCGATGAGCTAGGACGTATGAATCCTTTGTCGGTCAGTTCTTGTAATTGACTGGCCAGCTCTTGCATTTCGGATGGGGCTAACCTATAAGGAGATTTCACGACGGGTGTAGCGCCGGGTATAAGATCAATGCAGAATTCGACTTCTCTCTTGGGAGGAAGTCCCGAGATGTCGTCGGGAAAGACTTGTGGGAATTCTTTCACTACAGGTATATCTTCGAGTTTCTTCTCCTTGTTTTCCTTCTTGACAACGTGAGTTAAAAATGCGACATAGTTCTTGCGGAGATACTTTCGGGCTTGAAGGCAGGACATCAATTTGAGTCCTTTCGAAGGGGTTTCTCCAAAAATTCGAAGGGTTTGACCGTCTGCGAGAGGAATACGAATGAACTTTTCGCGGCATACCACTTCAGCCTGATGTTGGCTGAGCCAGTCCACACCGATTATAATGTCAAAACTTCCCAACTTCATAGGAATGAGGTCAACTGGAAAATCGTGATCGTTTAGAGTGAGAGTACAATTTCAGATAATGGAGTTTAATGAAACCGGTTTTCTGTCAGCAACTTCCACCGTTATAGATTCCATGAGTTTATCACGGGTTTGGTTGAGGATGGGTTCAAATTCTAAGGACACAAAACTCTTATCCGCACCAGTATCAAATAACATGGATGCATAACTACCATTGATGAGAAACGTACCGTTAACCACGCTGTTGTCGGCCCTAGCTTGGTTGGCGTTGATGTTGAAAGCTCTTCCTCTAGCAGGTGGAGGAGCTTGGTTAGCTTGATTCACCGGATTTGCTTGAGCTTGAGCATGTATGATGTTCACCAAGCGTGGACAAGTGTTTCTAAAGTGGTTTGGGTCTCCACAGTTGTAACAAGCCCGCATGGGTTGCATCATGGGGTAGTTGGGTTGGTAGTAGGTTTGGGCCGTATGTTGCGTAGGTGGTAGTAGTAGGGGTTGTTGGGCTTGACCCATTATTTGACGGTGGGTTTGGGTTGTGGGTTGGTTGCGGTTCATTCGCTGCAGTGTGCGACAGGTTTGGATGGTGTGACCTGCACGGCCACAGCTGGTGCAATATTGACAGGGGTGTTCGGGAGAGTGATGGTATTGGCAACGGGTGCATTTTGGGTAAGGGCCGGAGTATGGCCTTTTGTATGGTGTAGATGAAGGGGCAACTTGAGTGATGGGTGCAGCAGGGATAGGGAAATTTGTTTGGGTGACAGCAAAGTTTCTGGTATTTCGTTTCCTCTTGCCAGTAAATTTCGAAGAGGAACCAGAATGTTTGAGATTTGAGCCTCAATGGGAGCTTTCTTTTTCTCCCCTTGAATTTACCGTTTCTGATGTGATTCTCGGTAAGTTCGGTAGCTAATTCCATAGCAGCTTCGAGAGTTGTAGGCGAAGTGCTGAGGACTGAGTCTTGAATTTTCGAGGGGAGGCCTCGAATGTAGTGTTAACCAAGCGGTATACTGGGGTGAACAAGTTAGGAACCATCTGATTCAGTTCAAGAAATCTTTTATTGCAGGAAGTATGATCTCCTTCCTTTTGCTTCAGCGAGTGGAATTCATCTTCCAACTTCTTGATTTCGCTTCTTGGGCAGAAGCGTCTTCTCATTATTTCCCTTAACTCTTCCCACGTTAAGGCCATAGCATCTTCAACTCCTCTCTTACCCTTCTCGGTGTTCCACCAGGTCAGGGCTACCCCAAATAGTCTCCCGGTTGCGTAACGTACCTTGCGATCCTCGGGACAATCGCAATTAAGGAAGGTGTTTTCTATTTCCTCGAACCAGTGGAGGAGAGCGGTGACACCTTCGGTCCCTTCATACTTTGGGGGATCGCAAGACTTGAAGTGTTTGTAGGAACACTTCTTGGAGGGAGGGTTATCGGCGTTTTGATCCTCTTGATTGGGAGGGTTGATAGGATTCGCGGTGAGAGCTTGTTGGACTTGAATTACAATATCAGGAAGCACCGCGGCCATTTGTTTTGCAATTTGAGTGGCCAAGCGTTCGTTTGACCTTCCTGACTTTCGACCTCCACGTAGCTGCCTAGCCGACATCTACAGGAATATACATAGGAAGATGGTGAGTTTAAGGAGTGTTTAGGTGTCATGTGTCGTTAAAAGTAATAAAATAACATAATCATCAATAATGCAACTACATCCATAGGATGTCTTGGGTTTGCTCATGTTTGGGCCTCCAATGTCCCCCATACCATTGTCTGTATAGTCATGTGGGCCCCCATAACTATTGGCTTAGTAGGATTCACATTGGTGTTGGCGGTTTAACACTCGCATCACCCGAATGAAAACCATGAAATATGATTGCGAGATGTATGGTAAGAGGGTGTCCAGGTGTAGACACAATGACAACTCAAAGTGGGGTTAGCTCGCACGACGTTTGGTTTAGCATGCTTTGGCCTAATAGGTCCTTTGTACTCTCATCGTTAGTCCCCAGGTAGGCAAACTGGTCCTTTATTTTGGATTTATACGAATGCCAAGCCTGGACAGGACGTTCCGACTACCGGTACTCGTACCCTTCCAGTTACTACATGCCCGTCATAAGAACTCACTTTAATGTGATTTGAAAATACAAAAATCGTAGTAAAAATCATAAGAATTGTGAGGTGTGTGCTGTCATGGATATGGTATGTTATGAGAATGATTCATGATGAGCATTGTATAATAGTATGTACTTATGAACATGCTTGCATAACATTGAATGTAACAATAAACATAAAGCATATAAACATCATGAATTTTGCATGTAACACACAAACAATTTAAAAATTCTAATCAACTATAGTATAGGCTCTAAGGGTCTAATAACCTATCCTATATCCCTATAGTCATGGCTCTGATACCAATCTGTCACACCCCGACACGCAGCGGAATAAGAGTCGGGGCATAATTGGGTTATCACCAAAGCTCATGATGTTTACTAATATGTTTCATATTTATTAAATTCAAATTACATCTCAAATGTTCAAGTCAAAATCATACAATACAAGGAAAGGAAAAATTAACTAAAATAATCCAAAATCTAAACTTGTTTATTCTTCTAGGCCGCCCTATATGTTTCTCGCTTCAACTTGATCACCTGTATCATGTGTAAAAAAATGGGGAATTTTGGGTCAACAAAAGTTGGCGAGTGAACCTTGTTAAAAACATTTTATTGATTCCTTGTTGTATTTAATATGGAAAAATTGTGCAATAATCATATATGAACAAACGTATGTAAACAAACAATCACAAAACCACCTTGCATGAGTATATGATATGAATGACAATGTATATGTTGGCAACGTCTCGTTCACGCTCATAGGTAATGGGGAACGGACGGCCTATGATGATGTATGTGCGATCAAGGCTCAATCAAACGGAGCCGATCGTATGTTGGCAACGCCTCGTTCACGCTCATATGTAATGGGGAACAGCTCACGCTCATAGGTAATGGGGAGCGGCGGCCTATGATAATGTATGTACTGAAAATGATAAATTTAATCTAAACATTAACCACACAAACAACTGATATATATTGGCAACACATTTGATCATGAATATGATGAATGCACAAGTGTTTAATTGAAATAAATAAATAGCGACACATGATACACCCCAAAATGTGATTAAAACGGGGAATTTGTAGAGATTCACTCACATTGGGTGCGTTCGTTTGAAGATGTTGAATGCGCACGAGTTTAGAGGATTGATCGACGAGGAATAACTAACCTAATTAATAACGAAAAGGTACTGTAAATAAGTGGATTTTATTAACAATTTTAATAGGATTTCTGGATATATTTTTGTGAGTTTAAGGCTATTTTCTAACTTTAAAAACATTATTTTTAAGTATTTTTAATTGATTTTTAAATTAAATAAATAAATAAAAATATAAAAAATGTTGACTTTTTGACTTTGACCGTTGACCGTTGACCATGACTGTTGATTGTTGACCGGTTCGGTCGTGTATATATTTGCACTGAGTGAGACTCGAACCCGTGACCTCCCGTACGCGTGCACACAGCTCTACCAACTGAGCTACGTGTCTAACCCGAAATATTTCTGTTTTTAATTATATTTATACACTATTTAAGTTAATCAGAATTCATTTATTTAAAAAGATTTTAATTGTATCGAACCGGTGCCGTCAACAGGTCTCGAACCCGGGACCTGTGATTTAGTGTTGCACACAGTCCACCGCTGGACTGTGTGTCTAACCTGGTTAACATTCTGGTTTTTATTATACTTAACATCATTCAGTGAGTTATCCCGGTTCGGTTTTAAAAAGAGCATTTTTATTTAAGAGAGTTTGGTTGGGTCAGGGATCGAACTCGAGACGTGTGTACATTGTTTGCACACAGTCCACCGCTGGACTGTGTGTCTAACCCGTTTATTATACTGATTAATTAATCTTATAAACATAGTCGACTTCGTCTTCTTCGCTCAAAGACTCAGTCGACGATTATTCAACTGTTCTTGATTGAGTCGTTCATCGAACATATTACTGGTTGAGATGTGATGAATAAAATGAGTTCAGGAATCGAATGTACCGATCAGACTGTATTTTCTCAGAATTCTGGCAATGGACGTCGGCTCTGATTTGTGTATTCCTTCTGATTGAATCAATTAACAATTTTGTTCGATTAGTTATGCAATTGGGGTACTAAACAAGGATTAACAGAAGGTTTGAATGATTATACCGATTCACAGCGTGAGTTTGGAAATTCCAGAGGTTTTCCGGCGAGGGCTGAATATTCCTGCTACGTCGTCTGAGATTAATTCTGATTGATGGATTGAAGTTAGTAATAGTCTACAACGGATTGAAACAGAAAGAGTCGAGGTTTTTACTGTTTTGAGGTGAGTCTCGGTTTTCCGGCGAAAGTTCGGTGATGGCATAATATTTCCGGCGAGTGAAATTGCTTTGAGAAATGGTGCGATTTTGAGCGAAAAGACTACCAGAGGCTTGGGTGTGCATTTATAAGAAAGAATATCGATGAATTGGGTCCGATTTCTGTCTTGATTCGTGGGTCAGCTTTCCTCCGGCGGTTATGACTGATGTCGCGGGATTAGACATCGGTTATAACCGACGTTGAGATTAATACTTCCGTTAAGTCAATAGAAACCGACAATAATTGGCGAAGTCGTCGGGATTTCCGGCGACTGCGAAATGAGCGCGTTGTTGACTGAATTTGATTTCGAGTTTTGTTATATGAATTAATTGTTTCGATATATCATCAAATAACACAAGTGGCGGAGTGGTTGGATGTGTGTGAGTTAAGTTACTAGGCTTCATCCGGCTGACCCGGGTTCGAATCCCGGCAGCCTGTTTTTCTTTTTAATTATTTTATTTTTACTTTTTAACAATTATAGTTTATAAATTCTAAATTGTTTATTAATTATGTATCGTTTAAAATTAAAATAAGTCATAAATAAGCAACGAAAATTTAAAACTGACTATTCGATTAATAAACGAAGCGGGTTTTGAAAACCCGTCGACGGATGTTACATCCTCGAGGGTGTTAAGGGGCATTAAAAGCTTCACATGTTAAGCAGTTAACTAGGAAAGAGAGAGGGGGGCGGGGGAATCAAGCATTGAGAAATTTACACACACATACACAACATGCTGTATATATATGTGTGTGTGTGTGTATTTTAATTCATTTAAGGGGTGTTAATGAGGGTTAAACCATTTTCTTGATGTGTTGTGAAGTAAAAGAGAGTCAAGTTGATAACGTGGCGTCTATATGTAGTTAAGGGGTGTGAAAGTATACCAAATAACCTAAAGTAATACAAGGCAAAGACATCACATCATATAAAATATGGCAATACATCTTTTCATTAACTGATCATAGATTCACTTAATTTCTTTTTAACGGAAAATTTGGATCATTGACGGACGACCATATACATTTCTATTATACATAATGCCAATACACCAATTCACTTAAATATATGATATCTCTCTACTTAAATAATTATATATGTTTATAATAACCTAAAAACTAATAGTTCAAACTTTTCCACAAGTATTATAAATTATCTATATTCTATGATATGTTAATAAACAGACGTGAATAATTTTATTTCTTCAATCTAGAACATGAACAAGTAAAGGTCTTTTTCCCCGACATAACATTAATTATGGCCTAAAAATATATTAAGAACATGTGGTTTATATCAAATAATATTTTAAGATATATCATATATGTTTGTATTTTGTATCAAAGATTTGAGTATTTTAAGAACATAGTTAATTAATTTAGACCAGATCAAACCAGAACTATATATTAACATGTGGTTTATATCAAATAATATTTTAAGATATATAATACATGTTTGTATTTTGTATCGAAAATTTGAGTATTTTAAGAACATAGTTAATCAACTTAGACCATATCAAACCAGACCTATATATTAATAACATATGGTTTATATCAAATAATATTTTAAGATATATCATATATATGTTTATATTTTGTATCGAAAATTAGAATATTTAAGAACATAGTTAATTAACTTAGACCAGATTAAACCAGACCCATACCAAACCCTACCGAAATCTTTTTTATTGTTATAATTTGTACCAATTAATCCACATGTCTATATATTGGTTCTAATTTTTGTAAACAATTTTGCATTAGTGGTCAGAATAAATTCAAATCACTACAGGAAAGACCTTGGAGCACCGGAGAATCACACGTACTACAAGCATAAATATACAAAACAGAACGTTGTTAGGCTCGCCACTGAAAGGAAATTAACCCTGTCGACACGCTCTAACGTAAGGATAAGTATTGGTTTTGATCCAAAAAGATGGAACTTAAAGAGATAGAACTGAGAACAAGATACATGTGGAGAATAAGCTCACCTCTATTTATATTAGATGCTCTTAGATGTTGCTTTCGTCGAATGGTGTGGTTGCGAACAATAATTATGAATTGGTAGACACCCTTTCATGCTAAAAGTGATGCGCGCCATTCCATGTTAGTATGGATCAACCTTCTGGGTTGACTTACGAAGGATTTGGTACTTGACCAGGACTCAACCGGTTTAGGACCATGTCTCTTTACTATAAAAACATATATTTGTGACTGTTAGAATAATCATATATCCGTCAAAGGTCACTTATCCGTTGGTTGGCGTTCTAACTCTTTGGTCACATAAATATGTGTTTGCAACCGTAATCTTTTGCGATAAATTAAGCACCTTTAATCCAATCACATATTTTCGACCGGATGTTATTACATCATGCAATCCTAGTTTTTAAGACCGAATACATGACCACCAACCTTTGGTACCAGTTTGTGACAAATGTTAGTTTTTTCAACTATTACTGTAGATTTATTTAGATTACCTAGATAAAATATTACAAGAAATATATATATATATATATATATATATATATATATATATATATATTACTACAAAAATATAGGTATGTAACTCATGTTTTTTTAAATGTTCTATTCAATGTTTTTAAAAGCGTACCGGACCAGTATAAAAATATAAGCATGTAACACACGTTTTTAAATGTTCTATTCAACGTTTTTAAAACCGAACCGGATGGTCCGGTCAATTTAACCGGGATTTGTGAAGTACTCCGGTTCGTTTTATCCTCGAAAACCGTTTTCAAACAAACTAGACAATTATGCAGCCAATTAGGTCTAACCGGAGAGCCACCATTGGAGATAAGACTGGACTATAAAAGTTTTGTAACTTTGTTAAATTCATAAAGATGGATGAAGGGTTTGCTTTACTTTTTGACCAGTGTGTGACAACTAGGTTGATTTATATAGATTGTAAGAGAATTTGGTTTACCCTATGTAGCGATGTGAGACAAGTGTGTCCAA
Organism: Scalesia atractyloides; assembly: GCA_947069175.1. NCBI lineage: Eukaryota > Viridiplantae > Streptophyta > Magnoliopsida > Asterales > Asteraceae > Scalesia > Scalesia atractyloides. The sequence continues at coordinate 4,197,647 of CAMTDV010000002.1, read as the reverse complement.
AACACATTTACACAATTTTGATTTATAAGATTTTTGTGCATTGTTAATTAATTGGTTATACCTTTTACTTTGTTGGTTTTATTTGCAATAGGATTGTTGTTCTATTGGTTTTAACTTTTGTACCTTTTAGGTCGATTGAGGGTTTAAAAGGTTGAACCTTCACCGCATCTTCCTCCTTTACGTTCTCTCTCTCTCTCTCTAGACGGATTACTTTTATGGTTTTCTCGGACTACTTTTATGCGTATCGCATACGATTTTCCAATGAATGTTGGTATATTTTTTGTTTCTTTGTTTTTCTTTTCATTGTTTCATATTGTTGTTTTTTTGGGTTTGTGTCTTTGTGCGGATTTGCTGGTTGGGTTTATGTGTTACGGATGTTACCCAATTAGTTTGATCTGTTTTATACAAATTCTTTAAAGGGAACTTTTTATAGGGTCGTAGTTAGACCGGCTAGTTATATGGGATAGACTGTTGGACTATCAAGAAGACACAATGATGGAGGTTGAGGAAATGAGGATGCTTAGGTGGATGTGTGGTAACACAAGGTCAGACCAAATAAGAAATAAGGCTTTCGGGAAAAAATTAGGAGTGGCTAGTCGAATAAGATAAAGGAGGGAAGCCTAAGATGGTTTAGACATGTGAAGAGGAGACAAATAATAACGCCAGTTAGAGTAGTGGAAACGCTCATTATGGAAGGGAAGAGTAGTAGCGGTAGGCCGAAAGTGACTTGAGATGAGTGGATTAGACAAGATTTGGTAGAGTTGCACCTCTCTGAGGATATGGTCCATGATAGGAGTTTGTGGAGGCGTAAGATTAAGGTTCAGGATTTCTAGGGGTGGGTAATAGAGGTGTCTTAGGTTTGTTGTAGGGATTTGGAACTCTTATAGGGGACAGACTTTGCATGTCATTATATTCGTGTATTTATGCCTATGTTGGTCCCATGAGGTCATACATTTTTCTATGGTACTTTCATCACTCTTGCTTGCGTTTGTGTTTAAGAAACGAGCATTCACGTAGCAATTGTAAATTTTGCTAAGTTTATTTTTTAAGCATTTACATCCTATTTTTTTATACTATTAGTAACAATCTAGATAAAATAACCTATTTTTTTTAATACTATTAATGCTGTACGGTAGATTTACTTCCAGTTAACTGAAAGGCCACAAGAGGTCAAGACCCAACAACTCATTATTCAAATATATTGAAGTCATTATCTTCCTCCTCCTTCAAGCTCATAACCAGAAACGAGATAGAGTCGTTGCAGCTTACCGGAAAATTCTAGTATCGGTTCTTTTCTCGAAGATACAAACAAAAGTGGTTAAACATGGAAAAGTAATAATAATTGTCATTGGTGTGGGTTAAACGTACCACCTTTTACTTGCCATACCCTCTCCCTAAAAAACATTTTAAAAGTTGTCAAATTTCCCCCCTAAAAAGTTTAATTTTCTAATAGGCTTTGTTAAAATAAAAATGAAAATCCTTGAAAACATAACACAACTTTGGTGATAAAATTAGGATTTGCCTATATATAACAATGAAAATAACTCTCATAAACTTTGGCCATAAAATTAAGATTATCATATAAATATAGAATTATAAATTACACAATTTCCGAAATAAATAGGATCCCCATCAACTCGTACATGTTACTTATTATGAGTCCGGTAATAGTTCAATGTATAACTAATAAAACAAAATTGTTAAACATGGAAAAGTAATTTTAACTAATAAAAAAAATAAGACTGGTTATCTAAAACTTATTGAAAAAAATAAATAAGAGTGGTTATCTACGAGAAATTTATAAATTTCGAAGAACATGTCTTCTTTCATAACCAACTTAAAAGGAAAGAAAATTAAATATACACAAAATAAAATAATAAAGCATCACCATTTTTCTCTCTATTTTTATCCTTATCACCACCAACAAACTCATCAAAGTATAAACTATAAATAAGCAATATGTATGTGCATATGGTAGTTGTATTATTGGTTTTGGGAGTTAAAAAATGATTTTTCCTTTCTAACCTTAAAGTTTTAGTCTTTGTCAATTTAAGTCTAAAGTTTCATTCTTTGGTAATTTAATCCCTTTGATTAGTTTGATTTTTCACTTATAATTCAAAAGTTTCTATCTTTTGTAATTTAACTCCTTTGATTTTTTACTTTTAACCCAAAGTTTTTCATCATTTGCAATTTAACCTCAACAATTTTAACTTTCAACTTTGGTCCCTTATACTTTTCAGCTTTCGCACATCTTCCATTTAATGTTTTGTTCTAAATTTTCCGAGTTAGCACGTCGCAACGTACGTGTGGGGTTCAATGCTTTTCATCTATTTTTTCCCATTTGACAGGCTTATCGCAGCGCGTCTCTTTTCCCCCGTTTGATAAGTCTGTCGCAACGCGCGGGTCAGGGATCAACTTAGTTATTATTTTCTATGTGTTACACATAGGCTCGCGATCATGTAAGAAACATTTGACTTTCATCTAATATGAATATATAACCAAATAATCTCCACCGCATTGCGGCGGATGGTAATTCTAGTTAGTAATAAAATAATAAATCATCATCACCATTTTTCTCTCTATTTTTATCCTTATCGCCACTAACAAACTCACCAAATTAGTAATTGATTTAAACAGAAAAACACAATTAAAGAGTGTCTGAGAAAGTATCATGTGTCCCAAGAGATTTCTTTTATTATATATATAGATGGTAACTTAATCATATTTAAGAAATTACCAACTTAAAAATTATGATCTGCATTATTCATAAGTTTGGGTCCAAAATATTAAACATTTGAATAGCATAAAATAATATTTGTTCCATTTATATTTTATAAGTGATTCACTACAACTTTGATTTCAAACGGTTCGACTAATCCAACCGATTAGATCAGTGGACTAGTAAGACTTCTGCTCAATAATGTAAGACCCTATCTTACTATACTGAATTTCTATTAAAATTTATAAATTTAAAAATGTAATTTCGAATACACGTCACCTTTTTTTTAATATGCTATCAATGATTTGTTTTGTTATAATCAAAACCAAGTGCGGAAGCTTCGTCTTTGATCGTGTTCGGTTCTTCATATAGCTTGATCTCCCTCCAGTACTCCAAACATCACCTAAATTTTATATTTTATGAAATACGTTAGTTATAACAAATTATAACATAACCGAATAAACCCGAAGGCTTAAAACAATAAAAACAAAATTTTAGTTTTAGGCTCCACCGTAAGCTACGGCTGGCCACCTTAGCTTACGGTCCAGCTTTACGGTCCCGACCTTCTGCCTTACGGTCCAGACTTCCAGTCCATTACAGCATCTATCCACCGTAAGCTACGGTCAGCCACCGTAGCCTACGGTGGTGTGCTGCAAATCTTCTCTTGTTTGCTATTTTAGTTACGATAATTTCCGTAACTCGCTCAATTCTTCTCCGTTTTACCCGAAACTTGTTTCTAAATATCCGTAGAATATTTTCTTACATATTTAACCCGAAATCCTTGACCCGGATTCTCATTTCCTATGACTTATGCATATATTCATTTTGACCCGCTAAGAGATTTAAGCGTATAAACTTAAATCTCACTTTCTCTTACTTTGTTTCTTGTTTTCATACAAAAATATCTATTTACATCCCATCAAAACTATACATTGTGGTGGGTTGGTTATAGAATGCTATATTTTCAATTATACCCGTCGGTTGACATTTTACGAAAAAGACCAATATGAGACATTAAGCCAAAACGGCTTATGCCATTTGCTATTATACTACCGCAAGGGTAAACCTTTTTATAAAACTCTTTTTTAAAATACCCTCAAGGTCGTTTACTTGTTTTATTACTTGAGGCATTTTGGTCAACCTAGACCTTTCTTTACGACGGTTTTGCAATATTATGTTTTAACCAAAATGTACATTTAACCATAGTCTATATAGAATCATTATGTTCTTGAGAACATAATGTCTACGAACTAGAATACAAGATTTACCTTACCTTAGGTAATCTATTGTTCATTCATGACTCTTTTATCTCTTAACGAACCGTAAGTCCTTCTGAGAGTTTGACCATTACACGTACCTGGCTCGAGTCATAGCATTGACCAGTTTAAATACCTTACACTACTAATCATTAATTAATAGCAACGCAAACCAAACGCCATTTCCCTCTGAACACAAAACTCGACAAGCGTTCATTAGATATTATTGTCAAATGGTGATGACCACACCATTTGACCCATTTGGTCTAAATGACCATTTTATCATTACAAGATGGTATTTATTTACCATCTCATCATTTATCCGTTTCAGTTTACTCATCATGATCATATTACTTAATTATTTTAACCTATTACAATTTACGCCATAGAATGTCCTTATTTTAGAGTTTAATATTTATTCATCAAACTCGTGACCGAATTACCATATTACCCTTTCTTATTCCTTATGGTTTACACCATAAGGTAACATTTATTTGTCAACACATGACGATATTACTATTTTCCCTTTTTTATAATCAAATATGGTTTAATACCATATTTTGCTTATTCCGACCCGTATCAATACACGTCGAACCTTGTATTTCGAAATCTTGTTCCGAATACCAAATCACTTATTCATTTTTAAATACATAAGTACATTTACTCTTTTAAGGATGTAAGCTTTACTTACCTTGAGATCCAATTATGCCCTTTGTCCGCGTACTTGTTCCGTTTGACCCGCTTCTTCCCAAGCCTCCACCTAGCTTGTCAAGCGTCAAACTATCATTCATCATTCGTAAGATGGTTAGGTTAGTCATCATCTAACACGACTATTCCACCTTACGGATTTTATATCAGATTTATCATTCAATTTTAGTATAGGTCAGTTTGACTTTTAAAAGTCAACTGCCTATTTACTCATACTAACCTACGAACAAGTTTAACAACTCATTTACGCATTTTGTTAATTACCCGGTAAGCACTATTCTTAGGCCACCAATTGAGTTATGTTTTTCAAACCAAGTTCACATGATTGCTAATATCAATTAACATAGTTTCTACAATCATATGCTAATTTATTAGTCTTATGCAAGAACATGGGATTATTTCATCGCTATGAAACAACCCATTACACCTTATATATGGAATTTACCAAAACATTAAACTTAGTCAAATACTTTAAACATTCACATTCACATGATGATTTTAAGCATCTATTGACATGTGTTTAACATAAATCTCATCTTATCATCAAAACCCATTTCAAGTCATATATGAACATCTATTCGAACCTCTAATTTGTTCAAATACCTCATACATACATACATACAAGTATGATGATCATAAACACTTATATATCATCAATTTCATCATTTACATAAAGTAATCAAAAAGAATAATTTTGAAAATAATACAAAAGATAAAGTAATTAAAAAACATAAAAGAAAAGAAGGTTTTAAAACCTACGGGGTAAAAGTGGAATTTTAGAAACTTAAAAGGGAAAATTTTGTTGTTATACAAAAGTCAAGATATTACAAATGTCACCGACGTTACACAAAAGATACGTAAACGAAACATATTAAGTTGTGATATAATATGTACCCGTTTCGAGAGTATACCGACACGTAACGTGTTAAAACACACAAAAGAAAAGAAAACCTACTTTATAATCTACTCGTTAATCACTAACAAGTAATCTTACATCAGATTGTGCATAATTTCTTTAAGTTTAACGAAATCAATCATACAATACACTTAATTTCATCTTTGGATCATAATCCAACTATCTAATTGCAAGTACTCTACTTGTCTCAAATTATAACTTTCACCAATCTAAGTTTTTAGACATACCTTATGATCCCCTAATCGAGATGATCAATAATTTATGTTCATGCACTGATTTGGGTCTCGAATGGATCTTCAATTTGATGGATTAAGCTTGAACTAGGGTTTCCCCTTGTTCTCCAGCCATAGAACACACACACATACACATTCACTATGTGTTTTGTGTTTTTAATTTTTGATATTTATAATACAAGTTCCCTTTTTGGCAGCTTTGGTCCCTCAAGTTTAGTTTTGATTATGAATGAGATTACAACTTATTGTTTGGTTACTTGTATACATGTTTTTAACTAGGTTTATTTGTTCCTAGTCAATTTGTTTATAATTTAACTTTCACCGCTAACGGTCTTTTACCCACTCTTCAATATTTACGTGGTTTGATTACCAAACCCGTTTTTAGGGTGTTACAAATAACCGATCCAGTTATAAAAATATTGGTTCTATTGAAAAGTATAGGAAACACTAATTCATATATTCATCACACCCCATGACCCAAAATAAAAAGCTTTTGTATAGGAATTTAAAATTGACTAAATTCAAACCCTTTGATGTTCAATCATATATTCATCACACCCATGACCCAACATTTTCTGGTTTATATAGACTTGTATCGAGTCCAATATTATCATTTACTTGATTCTTTTGAGTCTTGTCTCACATATTTGAATAGTTTTTGTTTTTATCAAAAGTTTTTGTTTATTTTAGAACATTGACGTCGTTAGATTTAATTTTCTTTATGTATTTATTGTATTTGTTTTGTTGTGATACCATTAAATTTAACTATTGAATTGTATGCGATCATATGATACGGTATTGGTGATAGAGTGTCATCGACTTTATCGATTCCAATATTGTCATTTGCTTGAGTCTTTTGATTCTTGTCTCACATATATAAATAATTTTTGTTTTATCGTCAAGTTTTTGTTTATTTTGGAACATTGACATCGTTACACTACAAGAAATCGCTATTTTTAGTAGCGACCTTTGTCGCCGCTATTAGTCTCTTTTGTCGCCGCTATTGACCTTTAGCGGCGACACGTGGCCGCTAAAGCGTCGCCGCTATTGCTGGGACACTATTGCTCTTTGTGTCGCCGCTAAAGGTTTCCGTCGCCGCTATTGCCCTATTTTGTCTTTAGTGGTTTTGGCGGACAATCAATAGCGGCGACATGTGTCGCTGCTAAAAGTCAATTTTTTTTTTAATACAACAGCTATATACAACTACCGAACCTGTTTCGGGTCGAAAAAAACGCAACCTGTTTCAAAATGCAACTTGAATACAGCTACATTCAAATATATTAAACACCAAAACCATATACATAACGTAATACGGTTTCAAACAACAGTTACGTCCTACATTATCATCCTACATGCGTAAAAACGTTAAAAATAACTACCCATACTTCGAAATCATCCTAATCTTCATCATCCTCTTCTTCGTTATCGAAATAAGGGTTATAACAATCGTCGTCGTCTGCCGGTTCTTTTCCTTTTGAACTTAAGTAGCTATCAAGTCGATTCAGGAAAGCTGGGCTTTGGAACAAGTTGTCAAAAATCCCTACAATAATAAATATCAAAACGTATCTTAGCATATTAGCGGACGCTACCAACATATATTTAACAAGGAAACACGCGTTCGTTTATCATTTTATAAATTGTGTAGTTTACCTCAGAAAATGGTTCTTGAGTCTCAGGTTGGGAAGCCGACAAGTTCGGGGACGTATTTGAAGGTTTATGCCCCATCCCCCGGTACCATCCTCTCCGCTCTCCCAAGGCTTCCTGAAATAGGGCAAGTGGAGGACCGTCACCGTGCCACTCGTTTATGGCCTGTTGTAAGTTCCACTGTAGATTACGAAGATGATTAAATATATTTTATATATATATATATATATATATTTGTTATAGAAAATATACTTAAAAGAAATACTTACGAAGTTCTGTTCGGCAACTAGGTCAACCCAATGCCCCTCCTTATCCTAGTGGGTTTTTGCGTACGTAGGTACCCAATCTATACCCTGTTGTACATTAAACTTAGATTAGATATTAAATAAATAAAAGCTTACACAAACACATATATAAAACATTACATTTTTGTAGGCTGTGCTACCGTATGACGCCGTCCCCCCGCGGAATGGGAACTGTTGTTTCGCGCGGACACCCTTGTTGGCCTCGCATCGTTTAATATATTTTTCGTTTAAAAATCTGTCAACGGCTTTCAACCAGTTATCATAGGGCATATCAACGGGATGGTATGCCCTTGCTTGTTCAACATCCCAGTACCTCCGTGTAGCTCAAATAATTTTTTTGCGTCGTGTTTGCGGTCAGAGTACCTTTTCATAAGCAAACTCTTGATTCCACCCTTTAAGTTTTTTGTTTGTAGATCCTGTTCAACTTCGTCAAAGTTAAACATTTCCTACAAATTCAATAAAAAAGGTAAAATATTATTATAAATTAAGTCTAACGACCCGTGAAACGGCTGCAAACGGCCTTTAAATGACGGCAAATTATATGCATATAACTTATTTACCCTCAAGTGGTTCATGAGCGCTTCCTTGTACGGTTGTGCCACATTATCCCATCCAACTTTATCGAACGGGATGGACCGCCACATAAATGAACCGGCCTCTCTTGAAAACATATCTCTTCCTTCGCCAACGGGGGTAAATGTGACATCCCTTTCAAATGTTAAGGATACCCCCCCCCCCCCACCCGCCTTAACCATACGACGGAGTTTTTGGTTTTTGGCTTTCCCCTAACCCTCTTCGGGGGATCAGCTGCAATTAAAACATAAATAATTAGTAACAACATTTATAATATATGAAACATAACAACTAAAAAAATAATTAAAACATAAATAATTAAAAGACTTACCATCAAGCTCGTGCGTGCCTCTAAAAAATGATTTGGAGGCGGTGGATCACCGGCGCCGTCTCCCCCATGTCCCCATGGGGCCAGATCGGCCATCAAATAAGCAAATATCAATAGTACCGAAATCATGATTCCTAAAAAGTTGCAAATATAACAGCATGTGTATCTAATAGAAATTAATGATAAGTACAACAAGTGTAACTCATATTCAGATAAATATTTCAACAAGTGTTTATCAAAGTTAAACTTTTTTTTTTCAAACCTACACATAAACATTCAAATTATCAAGTTAAATATTTTTTTTCTCAAACCTAAACATAAACATAGAAATTATCAAGTTAACATATTTTTTTCAAACATAACCATAAACATAGAAATCATGAAAATTAAACATAATTTATACTACCAACACATATACATACTTATAACAAACATTTTGAACAAAAGCACAAGATTTATACATACATACACATTTGCATACTTTATATAAACAGACATACTAGCATAAACATTTTTCACCAATTGCAAACATTTAGATGCACAATTGTTCATCATTTACATACACCTACATACTAACATACAACTTGATACATTCATTCATAGACTTACATACACACATACATACTTACATACACCTACATCAACAAATACATAGATTTTCATATGCACATTTTAACTAAACTATACATTTTACATACAAACATTCATCCTTACATACACCTACATCAACAAATACATAGATTTCCTTATATACATTTTTTACCAAACACACCTACATTATACATTTTACATACAAACATTCATCCTTACATACACATTTACGTACCTAAACAAAAAAAATTATACCATTTCTAAACTTAAAAAAATACATATAAAACTAACCTTTTTTTAAAGTTTCAAGGATACGAAGACCGCGGAGAAGAGGTGGTGCCGGAGAAATGATGGTGGTGACCGGAGAAGAGTGGTGATGATCTGAGTTATATTCCACAAACACAAAAATACACAAAAACGAGATATTGAAATCAAAATTTATTGATGATTTATAATTAAGTTGATTAAAATTAGAAGAGATCATTTGCTAATTTATGTAAATCAAGAACCTTTAAACAAGAAAAATTAGATGTCACACACGTAACTTTAAGCTTAAAACATATGAATACTACATATGTTACATAATATCATATATATTATTCTTTAATGCGCCGGGGGAGTAATTACTCCCAGAGATACTAAAACTAAGTAAAGAAATCAAAGGTCAAAGGACTTCGTTATTATATCCTCCAATCAGAAGATTACTATGTCTAAATAATTTCAAACATAAAGTTTCGGTTATACCAACTAATGTGATCTTCAGGATCTTCTTGATTCTGATAATATAATGGGCTATTTTATTATCACTAGTACTATATTCAAATGAGTGTTTCAAATTGTAAAATGTAAATATATATATATATATATATATATATATATATATATATTATGTCTTTTTGTTTGTATACGTTTATTCATCATTAAATTAAACTAATTATAATTCACAAAATAAAATTAACAGTACAATATTCAGAACTACTTCATTTACTCTTTACAAGATTCAGCTAGCAAGACTGTTTGCCTAATTAAACACATTTACGTACCTAAACAAAAAATTATACAATTTCTAAACTTAAAAAAATACATATAAAACTAACGTTTTTTAAAGTTTCAAGGATACGAAGACCGCGGAGAAGAGGTGGTGCCGGAGAAATGATGGTGGTGACCGGAGAAGAGTGGTGGTGATCTGAGTTATATTCCACAAACACAAAAATACACAAAAACAAGCAAAAATTAAAGCCTATAACATGTATATAACAAATGTAGAAATTTAACATAAATAGAGTAAAACTAACCGATTTGGGCAAAAGATGGGTGTCTCCGACGGAGCTCAGGCGTTTTGTCGAGGGAAAAATGAAGAAGGAGGGAAGAAATGCGCTGATATTGGGTCTGTACGTCAAGACCATTACCGGCGACACCTAGTCGCCGCTATTGGTACTACCGTCGCCGCTACTGGTTGAACCTGGATAACATTTGTGTGGCTAGGGTTTATTGTGGTTTAGGGACCTTTAGCGGAGACGGCGTCGCCACTAATGGTCTAATATTTGTCGCCGCTATTGCCTGTTGAATCCCCAACCGTCAGATCTAGAAAATGATCAACGGCTGGGGTTGGTCTGAGGGAACAGGACACGGATCGACCAATAGCGGCGACACTTGGCCTGTCGCCGTAATGGTGTCGCCGCTAAAACGGGTGGTTTCTTGTAGTGTTAGATTGAATCTTCTTTACGTTTTCATTACATTTTGTATCGTTGTGATACCATTAAAGTTAACTTTTGTATTTTATAGTATAGTGGTAAGTTATCTCCTCTTTACATGAATGGTTCAAATTTTATGAGGTGCATGTAAGGTGTAGACGGCAATGTTAGTTTGTTGTTAAAAAATAGATAATATAACAATACACTTTATATAAAAAAATCAAGCTTAATAAATAAAAGATTTTATGGCAGTAGTATAAAGGGAATTGGTTTCTAGGTGCATGAATCTATTTTCTACAAAAAGAGGCTAAATTAAGGGTAATTAATAAACATAATTAGGTTGTTTAATTCAACCATCTTTTGTTTGCAGTCAATAAGTACTAACTGAGGGTTTATCGAGCTTTCTTTTGTTCTTTTAAAAATAGCAAAACAATTATATATATAACAATTGTCTCAAGCCTTTTCTACTGTAGCTAATTCAAGGTTTTTTTCCTTTTGCTTTTTTTATATTTCAATCCCTCAATTTTAAGCATGGCACTTACATCCCTCGTCTTTTTTAAAAACATAATAAATTGTCATTTTAACTCTCTTGAGTTTTACTTCTTATTTTATGTATGTGGGTTAAATATAATATGTTTTCTACTTTTAAGTTGATCAATGTTTTGATATAAATTTTGTTCGGAAATTAGTCGGGTCAAATGTTTTACGTTTTCACTAAGAAGTACAAATTCAAGTAACTTTACGTTTCGCCGCCGCAACGCCCAGTACCATGATTTAACTTAAAAACATTAATTTCTTACATGTGTTTATGTACGTTTCGATATAAATCTAAGTTGGTTTACGTTTTGACATAATTTTTTTTCAGTAATGAGTGTCAAACATAATACGTTCCGTGCTTATTTTTATGTTCAATTTATTTATATTTTGACATAAATTTTGTTCGAAAACAAGTTGATTCAAATAACCGACAACATATATTCAAGTTACCTTAAGTTTTGACTTCGCTAACACGTCAAAATACTAGTTATATATATTTTATGAATTGATAAATGACGTGATATGTCAGTCACTTATCAGTTATCACTATTAAAAGGGTATTATTGTCTTTCATATGTAAAATCATGTGTTGACAAAAAGACTCTTGTGGTCCAATTGAGAATTATTATTAAAACTCCAACAGCCATTATTGTTGTGTAGCAATCAGACAAGTTTCAAGAATATTAGTTTCATGCATAATTAGAACATCGTGTTCTACATCCAATCTTGTACTCGGTCAAATACGTGTTACTATCTATTACTTTGTTATCGATTGGTACGGTACTTAACATCCACAAAATTATGTGGTTTTAAATATTTGCAGATGCAATGTATTTAATGTAAAAATTCTTATTAAAAGAAAAATACGCACTATTATCCCATGACGTAGTGGTATGACAACATGGTGTTTGTCTTTTACAAATAGGATGTAAGTTTAAATGTTTACAACAAATGAGATTTAGATATAAAAAATAGCTGTTAAAAGATGTGTTACGTGCATATCATATTACTCGAAATTCGATCTTAAACTCAACTAATTAAAAAATTGACAAGAATTATCGGAATGTAATATCGTTTTTAAGTCAATCGATCATAGCAATTTGTTATATGTAAACTCGAGGCATGTTCGTGCAAGCCTAAGTTTGTGCATTATTCTTTTAGTTTGCTCACCCTAGGTTACATAAGATCTTTTCAAGTCAATCGATCATAGCAATTTGTTATATGTGAATCGAGGCATGCTCGTGCAAGTCTAAGTTTGTGCGTTATCCTCTTAATTAATAAGCTTACCTAGGTTGCATAATATATTTTTAAGTCAATCAATCATAGCAATTTGTTATATGTAAACTCAAGGCTTCCTCATGCAAGTCTAAGTTTGTGCATTATCCTCTTAATTTGCCCATCCTAGGTTACATAATATCTTTTAAATTGATCGATCTGTAGCAATTTGTTCTTTTGTTAACTCGAGGCATTCTTGTGCAAGATTACTTATTTATTTGTCAAATTGATTAAAATGCCACGTCGTTGTCACACGCGGTACCTTTAGTGGAATTTGTCAAATTTTCAGCTCTATATCAGTTTTAAGTCGCTTGGATGCCACTGCTACTGATGCTTATTCAGTTATTCCTCCTCGGGGCTCTTGAAGGCATGTGATTTCTTGTATATGAGCAAAATGTATTTGCAGGTGGAAAAAGATACATATTTCTTGTTGGAATTTTCTGATCACTGAATGTAGGATGGTCTCCAGACCCAAAACGATTGTTTCTGGTACTGTTGGCAACAGCTTCCCGGGGTTTATGCTCTAAGTCTGCAGATGGAGGTATGTGTTCCTTCCTTTACATTTCATGACACTCATCCCCTTATATCCTCATCATCATCATCATACTTAGTATATCCCACCAATAGCAAAGCTAAGGTAGGGTCTGAGGAGGGTAAGACGTAGACAGTCTTACCTCTACCCTGTAGGAATAAAGAGGTTGCTTTAAATGAGACCCCCTGCTCGATAGTAGTTTTGCATCAAGCCTTTGACATAAGACACATAACACTAAACAATCGGGATAAAGGTCGATTAGTGCATAACACTCATCCTCTTATAGAAAAGCTTAAACCTCTTTTAGTTTTAGAACAAAACCAAAAATAAGATACCTGAGTGTATTGAAATGATTGAATTGTTTGTTACCACCATAGAATCGCCTGCAACAGGTCAAACTTTGTTTAAACATAGTTAAAATGAAAACGGGTCAAATGAGTAAAAAAAATTTGGGTTTGTGAAGCCTTTTTTGGGCTTGGGTGATTGACAAGGAGAACACAAGAAAAGGGACAGGTTTCATCAAAATATATTTAGGCCCATATTTTGTTTCTTATTGACTAAGTTATCGTAATCTAGTCTTATATACACCATGATGTAATTGTATTTTTTATTCACTTAATAAAAGATAAACCCTTGTCGAGACCGGGGACGTAGATCACCTAAACTGAACCACGTAATTCTCGTGGCTTCTTTAATTGCTTTTCGTGTGTGTGAGAAAGAGAGAGATTCTGCTGCACGTTGCTTTGTTTGATACCTAACAAAAAAACAAGATTCCTAATTCTGCTGAATTGTTTGTCTTTCCTACCGTTTATGTTCATAGTTATCCTTCCTTTGTGACTAATCTAAGGTTGTGTAACATGCTAAAATCCAATTGTAAACAAAATCACTAATATGAAAATGGAATTAATATCTTAGTTTATCTTGTAAGGTTAACTATGAGAAAAAAATGCCTTTGTCGAGTGACCTACATGTCAAAATAGTTAAAATTACCTGACTAATAAAAAGTAATTTGTGGGGCCATTTGTGTCAATTAGCATAATCAAACTCCGGAAATTGGAAGAGTGAGAACTTTAATAGAAATCATGTTTGTAACACCAAATGATTCTTATTTCTTGCACATAGTTGTACTTATTATTTTTTTTGAACGACCGACAGAATCGACCCATTGGATCAAACGGAGTACTCTGAGAGTAACCCGAATCCATCATCAATTTCGGGGAAAACCCGGTAACCCATCCGCCCATAGGCACGATGGGGAAATTACCGGTAAAACATGTTTGGCTCAAGGATCGAACCCAGATTTCCCTGGGTCTCCTATCATTGCCCACCAGTGTCTCACTATTAAACATGTTTCAGTGTTAATCCTAGCAATCATCTGAATAATTGGAAAAAAAATGTGAAATTGATCATTATCCCATATAATGACCCATAAATTTTCATATTATTGATTTTGTTTACAAGATTTATCACAATCGGCGTGGTGTATCATGATATCAATTTTCAAGTTTTCAATGACAAATGGGTCATGTCCGGTTGGAACTAAGCAGCACTATGAAATTGAAGTCAAAACCCATTCCATTAAGCGAGTACATATAATGTAACTAACATCTCAAGTTTGATTTTTTTAAATAAAAAAGATATCGATAAAATTTTTATTCAATTAAGTTGGTGCAATTGCCCATGACACTATAGGTAAGTGGCATTTTGAGGGTGGGATAAGGTTTTGGGACCATTAGGTACTGGGCTCGATGCCCACAAGGTGGTTTTACTAGATTTATTTAATTTTCTTCTGAATTGGTGTATATGCAATATTGTCTAGTGGAGATGGATATGATCGGGTGCTTCCGCTGGTGGCACGATGATGCTCCAGTGGTCTGCCAGTGATCCAAATTTGCCGTTCAAGAAAAAAAATTAAGTTGGTGCGATTTATAGAAGTTTTGAGTTGTCTAAGTTATCAAAAGCCAATTAGTGGGATTTGAGTCTACTTGATCCAAGTTTGATGTTTGATGAATTGAGATCATGAAGTTGATGGGGCGTTTATTTTCTTGAATTTTAGATGTTTGAGTTAGTCAACATTACCTCACTACATTTTGCCTAATTAAGGTTTTTTGTTGGTTAATAATAATAAATAGGTTTGCGAAAGTTTATGTATTTCCCATGTAGGGATGAAATTGGTGAAATCAAGTTGAGTCGAGTTCGAGTTACCTCATTCAGTAAGTAAACAATAGGGATCTTGAGTAATTTCTTTAAGTTAGAGACGAAAGGTGAACTTTCAACATACCACAAGAACAGTTCGCGTCATTTACTCCGTTTGTTTTATAAAATAATTTATTAAATTTATGTTGGAGCTCTTTTACACTCTGTTACCCATGTGATTATTAATGGTTTTAAATCATGCCAACGGACCACCTCTCCATTAATTAACATGTTCTGTCGGTATTGATAGTCTGGATGGTAGGAATAAGATAAAGGACTTTTACTTCAACCGAGGAAGACTCAAACATTAACAACGAACACTTCAATATATTAAAAACCGGGACCATCAAGACGCTAGAGCTTGAAAGACACCACATTGACCACTCCTATCATCTAAGACGCATCCTATGTTTAATCCACAAGAAAGAGATACCTTTCATTTCTTGATCACTAGATGCACAATCGTTGTTAGAAAGATCCCCTCTACTACCTTTTCGTGAGCTTTCATCGATCAAACCGTAGCTGGAATATTCAA
Source organism: Scalesia atractyloides (assembly GCA_947069175.1). NCBI lineage: Eukaryota > Viridiplantae > Streptophyta > Magnoliopsida > Asterales > Asteraceae > Scalesia > Scalesia atractyloides. The sequence continues at coordinate 4,181,605 of CAMTDV010000002.1, read as the reverse complement.
CAACTCTTTTACTTCTTTAGCATTGACCAAAGGTAGACTGCACCAAAGAAGTTAATGTCAACTTCTGCACTAACATTACCACAAAATGAACATAATGTGGATGTTATATCAACACCTCTCCTTACAATGCTTGCTAGTGTTTGAGGCCTGTTACGAACCCCCCGTCCCACAAAAAAATATAAATTTATGGTTAAACACTTATTCCAACCAAAGGAGTTATACTGCGAGCAACGGCGAAGCTTGAGATTTCGGACCGGGGGGTCGAAAACGTATATACCCAAAAATTTCTATACGCAAAACTACATACTCTCCACTACAAGGCGAAAAGTTCGGGGGTCCCGCCCCCTCTATGTTGCGCCCCTAATTGCGAGCACATTTTGTTTCAATCATTAGCTTCGGATTGAGAAGGGAAACCCACTAGTTGTCCGACTGATTCGATATAGTCACCTGTAAGCCATGCAGCGATCGCTCCATCGGATGGAGTCCATCCTCCCTTAGGGCCGTCTTCTAACACCATGGTATTGGCTCCATCTTGACTACTATAACACTGAAAGACTAGAATATTTTGAGCAAGCATTATTGTATAATGTACGATACAGTTCACTAAGAGGCCTTTTATAAGTTCCCCTAAGTGGCTAAGTTAATTATATAATAAACCCAAGTCTTTCTCAATCAAACCTTTTTCTGATACATTCAAGAGTTTCAATCACATTAATGGGAGTTTCAAAACAAAGAGAGGAAGTATAATGGAAGGCAACCAAGAACATACTTGATCAAGATAATACGACCACCAAATGAAAGAGAGTTGGCTTTCCAAATAGCTAAACGGGGTTGAAACATATCAACGACGACCTTCTAGTTTTTAAACGTGATTAATATTTGCCCCGATTGGGAAACCATTACGTAAATGGCAAAACACCATATCGACATTTTAATGTGTTACGAACCAAGGAAGAATCGTAACCAAATGGTCTTAAGAAAATAGAAACGATCTTGAGAGAATTTTAGAGAAAACATAGATACTAATTAAACTTTCCGCATACTAATAAAAATCACCAAAGGGTAGGTTCTCCTTGTATACGGCCAAAACAATGAAGCAAATCTAGAACCTATTTTTACCATGGAAGGTAGTAGGCTAAAGGGCGTGGTCGTGACTCTCATAACCATCATGATCCTCCATATAGGTGTCATGTCACCCACCTCTAATCCATCATAAAAAGCCACTACCTTAAGGATGTAGTAATGACCCAAACCACTATCTTTTTTATTATTTTAATATATTTTTGTCTCAAAGTCATCAAATGGAGGGGTCGTGGTAATCGTGGTTTAATCCACACAAACCACCATCAATCAATAGGAGGGGGTAACCTTCCATTCATATTCCTACGTAGCGAATCATGTTCCAACCATTACCCTCACACCCTTTAGACTCTACTTCTAACTTTATTCTAGCACACTCCAACTAAACAAACAAATAGAAAGGACACTTAAAGATAAAGACATTGCCATGGGTTTTGACTATTCAAACTTGCATGGGCTTGAACTTAAGTGGGTTGAATGCCATTGGTTGCATGGGCTTGGTTATGACCTCTCGCAAATTTAAGCACATAACAATAATGATGTGTACCCACGTTCACCTCCATTCCTTGTTCCATGTTTTGCATTATCCCTAACATTAGATTTGTTTAGTTAGTGGGTTCAGTTTGTTAGCATATTTCCTTTTCTATTGCTCTTATAAGCCTATAAAATGGCACCTATTATTTGAGCAGTGGCGAAGTTTGACGTTTTCGACAGAGGGTCGAAAACGTATATACTAAAAAAAATTTATAGAACCGAGGAGTTGAAAACGCATATACCCAAAAAATTTTATACGAAAACTACATATATAACACTAGTGATCGATAAAACTAATATTTGATTATGTGGAAGAGAAGAAACATTAACACATGTTGAAGTAGAGTTCCTACGTGGGTTATTCATTATTACATTATAGTTTTATTTTATAGTTATATTTGATCACACCACTTAGTGGTCCACTGACATGATAAAACTTGAGTTCAAGTCTCACAAATAGTAAAACATTCACTGTTAAAACATGTTTTATTTGATCATGGTTAAAACTGAATCTATAGCCTATGTTTTGGTTTTAACCATTATAACCTATGTTTTGTTAATTTGATGAGTTAACAACATATGCGGATTATAGTTTGATTTTAATAGAGTGAAGGAGATTAATTTAGAATTGTTGGTGTAGATGCCATTAAAAAAATTATATCTTAAGCTATATAAAATATTAGTAATTGTTCCAATTTAAAAGGGAAATGTAACATCCGTCGAAAAACGGATTTTCCAAACCAGCTTCGTTTATTAATCGAACATCCAGTTAAAATTTTCGTTGCATGTTTATGGCTCAAACTAATTTTAAACAATACATAATTAATAAACATTCTAGAATTTAAAAATTTTAATTGATAGATGATAAAAATAAGTGAGTAAAAAATGAGATGAGGCTGCCGGGTTTCGAACCCCGGGTCAGCCGGTTCAACAAACAACCACCACACCACTCCGCCACACACTTAAGTTTGGAATAATACTGAAATAAATAATACTTAACATAAAACTCAAAACTCAAAATCGATAACCAGCGCGCCCAAATCCGCAGTCGCCGGAAACACCGAAAAATACGCGGATTTGCGACCGTTTCCTTTGACTCCGAAATCAAGTGAGTGTAATTGACGATTAACGTCAGTTATAACCGAAATCCAACCTTAATTTCATTCAAAAGCTGACCAAATTCAATGATTGACAAAAAAACCGAAATCTCGGGATTTAATATCCAACCCTATATAAATCGATGCTTCCTACCTCAAAAATCTCGCTCATTCCTTTCCAAAGTTTCACTCTAAATTCTCTAATCAAAACCTTTGTCGCCGGAATTCTCTGCAAGTTGCCGAAAGTTATCGCCGGAAAACCGAATATATCCCAGTGTTGCCTTACTCTGTAAATAGGACTTCTAGAGCTTCGACAGAAGTCACCCACATTCACCTCAAACTTCCTGTAGATCCTCTGTCGCGAGTTACACTTCGCTGGAATTTCTTTCAGTCAACGGAACTTCATCGAAGATCACAACTGTTCGGTACAACATCCTTAATTCCTTTTCTGTTTAAATTATTTTCGTTATCAGTAATAATCAATCAACTAATTCAATAAGAATGATTGATTAAACAGTCGGGTTGATTCCCGGGTTTTCATAAAAACGAAGAAGATAAACAGCGAGTAGTTTATAAGTATAATTAAAAATGGGATTTGTATCGGGTTAGACACATTGTCCAGTGGTGGACTGTGTGCATTTGAAACGCAAAGATACCGAGTTCGAGTCCCATACGTAATGCTGAATCCTTTATATTAACCGAGCATTTCTATAACGTTAATATAAAACAAAACATATAATACGTAAATATAATTAAAATCAGTATTTTAACCAGGTTAGACACACAGTCCAGCGGTGAACTATGTGCAAAGTTAAACCACAGGTCCCGAGTTCGAATCCTGCTTCTGTAACCGGTTCTGGCAATTATCAAAGCTTTTTAAATAGAGACAGAAATGAATTAATCGAATTAATATATAAATATAATTAAAATCAGATTTATTTCAGGTTAGACACGTAGCTCAGTTGGTAGAGCTGCGTGCACGCGTACGGGAGGTCACAAGTTCGAACCTCACTCAGCGCACAATAAACCACGGTCCGACCAGTCAACGGTCAGAAAGTCAAAATTTTATTTTCTTTTTATTTACTTATTTTATTTAAAAAATCAATTAAAAAACACTTAAAAATAATATTTTTGAAGTTAGGAAATTTTCTTAAACTCACAAAAATAAATCTAACAATCCCATTAAGAACACTAATTAAAAATATTAATCTCAAATAAAAGTTAATTTATTTATCGAATTATTATGTTATTATTTAGGTTAGTTTCTCTCGTGGTTAAATCCAAATTCGTGCGCATTCATCATCAATCAAAGAAAACGCAACCACTGTGAGTGAATTCTTACAAATTCCCCTTTTTATTCATGTTTTGGGGTGTATCATGTGTCGCTTAAACTAATTCGCTTATTCAAACTCGTACTATACCATATTATGATCTAAACTTAGAATGTAAATATTGTTTGTTGTTATGTATTACATATTGTCAAGTTGTATGCAAATTATTTGTTAGGCCCATCAGTTCCTCGTGTGAGACGAGTTGAACAACGCGTGCCTTAAAACTCATTCATTAGGCCCATCAGTTCGTTAGAACAACGCGTGCCTCAAAACTCATTCATTAGGCCCATCAGTTCCTCGTGGGAGACGAGTTGAACAACGCGTGCCTCAAAACAATCAATTGTTGTATGTGTGTGCAATATTTAATATTATGTGTTTTGTGAATAAATTTACATCTACATTTACTCATATGTGGTTATGCACTTTATTTTATAATCAATTCAATAAACACGTTTACATGTTTTCATAGGATTCAATCGCCAACTTTTTGTTGACCCAAAAACCATTTTTTACACATGATATAGGTGAACAGGATGAAGCAAGGAACACATAGGAAAAGTGCCTTAAAAGAAAAATAATGAAGTCTAGAAAGATGTATAGAACATGTTGTACTAGTATGATTTGATTGTATGATCTCCTTTAAATTGTAATAATAAATATTAAACATTATAATAAATGTCATGAGCTTTGATGAAAACCCAATCATGCCCCAATCACCTTTTTCCGCTGCGGGTCGGGGTGTGACAGATTGGTATCAGAGCTTTTGACTATAGGGATATAGGATAGGTTATTAGACCCTTAGAGCCTATACTATAGTTGATTAGATTTTAATTGTTTATGTGGTTACATGCAAACTCATGATGTTTATTTGTTTCGTATTTATTACACACACAAATGCATGCAAACACTTCCACTATTATTTTGTGTGATACTTAATGAGTTATACTTATTGTCAAACATAACAAGCTTACATATACATTCATCACGCCTATTTCAATGTTCACATATTCAAATCATCCTCATATTTCATTTATTCAAGACTTTGTCGCAATTTTCATTTTTCAATCTCATCAAAGTGAGTTCTACGACGTGCATGTAGTAACTGTAAGGGTACAAGTACGGTAGTCGGAACGGTCCTGTCTATGTTGGCATTCGTATAAATCCAATATAACGGACCAATTTGCCTACCTGGGGACTAACGATGAGAGTACGAAGGACCTATTAGGCCAAAGCATGCCACACCAAACGTCGCTCGAACTAACCCCACTTTGAGGTGTCACCGTGTCCACACTGGATGCACTCCGAAATTTCATACGTTACATACATATTTCTCGATTTTCTCCGGGTTTTAGTGTACGTTACCAGGCTAACACATGTGAACCATATGAAAGACCCGGTAATCATGGGGGCCCACATGATTACGAAGGTGAAGTATGGCGGCATGCAAGGCCCAATTACGAGCAAAGCCCAAGACATCCTATGGATGTAGTAAATTTATTATTCTTCATTTATTTTATGAATGTTCATTCCTAAATACGACATATGACCCCTAAAATGTCCAACTCATACTCTTGATACGTATTCCTTGTAGATGTCTTCTAGTCTCGCTCGTAGGAAAATGAGATCAGGAAAATCCCGCGAGCGCATGGCTGCCCAAATCGCTCAACAAATGGCTGCCGTAATACCCAACATCGTAGTTCAAGTTCAACAGGCCCTTACCGCTAATCCCGTCAACCCAACCTACCAAGAAGATCAAAACATTGTCAATCCTCCCCACAAAGCCACTAAATGCACCTTCAAGCATTTCAAATCTTGCGATCCTCCAAAATACGAAGGGACTGAAGGTGTCACTGCTCTCCTCCATTGGTTTGAGGAGATGGAAAACACTTTTCTCAATTGCGACTGCCCCGATGATCGCAAAGTGCGATATGCTACCGGTCGTTTGTTTGGAGTAGCACTTACATGGTGGAATACAGAGAAGGCCAAGCGAGGTACCGAGAATGCTATGACTTTGACTTGGGAAGAGTTGAAGGAAATCATGACAAGACGTTTCTGTCCAAGAAGCGAAATCAAGAAATTGGAAGATGAGTTCTATTCTTTGAAATAAAAGGAGGGCGACCACACCACATATAACAAGAGATTCCTTGATTTAAATCAGATGGTCCACAACTTGTTCACTCCCCTCTACCGTTTGATCGAGCACTACATTCGAGGTCTTCCTTCAAAAATTCAAGACCCTGTAATAAGTACCACACCTGCAACTTTGGAAGCAGCAATGGAGTTAGCTACAGAGCTCACCGAGAACCGCATATGGAATAAGGACTTCAAGGAGGAGAAGAAGAAGGATAAAGCATCAACTGAAACCTCAAACTCCACCCAAACCGAACCCCCTTCTCAACCCATTTCTAAGAGAAAACGAGATGGACAAATTTTCGCTGTCACCCAACACAACCAACCAGCTTCACAAGTTGTACCCCTCCAAGCTATCCCAATCACTCAAGTAGCACCCAACTCAACTTACCTAAATAAGAAACCTTACATTGGACCTCACCCTCAATGCAACACCTGTTTTTATCACCATCCATCTACCTTACCTTGTCGACTATGTGCGAATTGTGGACGCTATGGTCATTTGAGCAATGTTTGCCGCGCCTCTCAAAACCAAACCTCACCCCCTACTCAAAACATGATCCAAACATATCAACAACCCCAATACCCCATGTTTTCATATGTTCGAGCTTGTTTTAATTGTGGCGACCCTACCCACTTTAGAAACACGTGCTCTCGATTGGTTAACATCATAAACGCCCAAGCTCAAGCAAACCCAGTTAACCAAGTAAATCAAGCAAACCCAGCTCCACCACCAGCAAGAGGAAGAGCTTACAACAGCAACGCCAATCCTATTGAAGATAATAACGGCCCAAACGAACCACCCAACTAGTCTTCCCTCACCGAGAATCAAGACTCAACTCCAACCGTCTAAGTTTTTATGTTTTCTTTATGTTATCTCAATCTTTACGTATCTCAATTATAAATTGGAAATTTATGTATCCAAGAATTTTAATGCGAATTGATTTTTCAGTTTTGTTTTATACTCATTGATTTAACATTCATATCATCATACATCTCGACGTATCTCAATCTCATCATTTAAAGAAGTTGGGTTGTGTCTCACTTTTACATAGACTAACCCCCTTCATCATAACAACGAGAGAGGTACTGTCATCATTCAATCATGTATACTCTCAGATTTGAGACTCAAGTTTTGGTTGTTGTGTTTGTTTATGTTTTAGAGTCACATAGAACTAATCATAATTTACTGATAAAGCCAATGAAAATGATTATTTTAAGTTTCTAATAACTTTGATATACTACGTATTATTATACTTTTTAGACTATATAATAATACCTATATATTCAGTTCCAATGAGGATGGTCAAATATTATCTATTATCATATCCGTCTTAAACCCAGAACAATTTTATAACTAATCTCATACCTGGCCAGTACCGAATCGTATAAAAAAATTAAGTTTCAGGTTTTCTCCACATATTCGAGTTGATTGGTTTTTAATTTTATTATTATATATATATATGAACTCTATTGATACTTTTTTGGTCAACCAGCTTCCAAAAGTACAAGTGCTAAATTTCAAAAGTTAGCCACCTTGTCTCCATAATGCATGCATCATGATACTATAAATACACATCTTGAACCCTAGTTTACCAACACACATCACTCATTTACTCATTTTCTTTCAACTCACCATGACACACCACCATAACAACCTCCTCTCCGCCGCCACAACCCCATCACCACCACGAAAAGAATTCCGCTATGGCGGCGTTCGTAAGCGTCTCTGGGGACGCTACGCCGCCGAGATTCGTGATCCGTGGAAAAAGGCACGAAAATGGCTCGGCACATTCGCCACCGCGGAAGAGGCCGCCTTAGCGTATGACGCTGCAGCCTTCAGACTCCGCGGTGCGAAAGCGAAGATGAATTTTGGTGTTACTACTCCGTATTTCCCCCCTGTGGTTGAGAAAGATAATTATGGTAACTTTCCAGCATCATTTTATAATCACTCTGGTGGTAATTCTGTTGTAAACTTAGGTTGTGAAAAGTGTGAAAAGCAATTGGTGGGTGTTGTTGTGGTGGATGATGATGGTGGTTTGAAAGCAAAGACGGTGAAGAAACCCTTTATGTTTGATGTGAACCTGCCGGCGACTTTATTTTGACCACCGTGACGGTGGTTAGCGTTCAACGGATTATGTTACTATGTAAACTTCATATGTTTGATGTGATATATAGTAAGTTGAATAAAATTTTGATTAATTAACAGTTAAACGTTATGGGTTATAAGTAAGTTAATGTATAAAGTCGAATTAACGTGCGAAGTGTAAAAAGGGCGATTGTAATTACGCATGAAAGATTCAAAATTAGGCACGAAGAAAACTAAATACGAAAATCACGCATGAAAAAATTTCAAACTATGCATCTAAATTACGCATAAGAATGCATTAAGGAAATTACAGATGAAAATTATGTATGAATGAAAATTACACATAAAGAAAATAAAAAATACACAGAATTCTTTTTACACTTTGTAGGTTAAAAATGTTTTGTATTTAAACTTTATTAAAGATCATTATGTCACAATGCTTATTTATATAAGTAATTTTTGACTGAAATTTTCTTAAATAGAATGTAGGTCCAACCTTGAAACAGCTAGGTAACTGTGTTGTGTTAACAATCTGGTGTCGGTTGCAGAATTTTCAATGGGAGAGTGAATCAGTAAACTGAAACATATGACTTGTATAGTTGTTCGAGTCATATGTAATAAATGATTAATTAGAGTTATCTTTGTTTTTTTCTAAACGACCAATGATTCTTTTAAATGGGTTATTGACGAAATTTATTATATTGAGATACATTTATCTTTGAATTGGGAAAAACCTTCATCCTGGATCAAAGCCTTTAAACACTCACCCAAAAATAACAACGATGTAGACATGTACAAATCGGTTTTTTTTAAAACCGGTTCCGGTTAAAAACAGGTTTCGGTTTTTTTGGTTTAAAAAAACCGGTTATTGAATAACCGGTTTTGGTTAATACCCGGTTTTTTTTTTAAAAATTACTAACCAGTAATAACCGGTTGTAACCGGTTATAAAAAAACCGGTTTTATATAAAACCGAATAATTTGATAAAAACCGGTTTAAAAACTGGTAAAAAACCAGAAAAAAACCGGTTAAAAAACAAACAAAAAAACGGTTAAAAAAACGGTTAAAAAACCGGTTTTTTGAACAATTTTTTTTATTTTCTTGGTTTATTTTTTTATAGCCGAAAATGAAGTATTATAATATAAAAGTTAACTACGAAAATCTAAAAATTTAAATTATAATATGATTAACCTTTGAGACAAACGATTGTTATATAACGTTGAACCGTGGAAGTACGAACGATAAATGAAAAAAATAAGCGCGTAAACTTAAAATATTAATCCGGAAGAACATCCACACTTATATATATATATATATATATATATATATATATATATATATATATATATATATATATATATATATTAGTGGGACTACAATAGAATTAATATATCTTGAGCTTCATTTATTCTTCTTCGCTTGAACCCGAAGTTGAACTATTGCGAAGGAATTCATCCAATGCGGCTTCTTCGTCGGTCATTGGGGTTGTCAATTCGGCTTGGAACTCGTCTTAGTACACTTCGCCTTCGTATTCCAATTCATCCTCGAGTGTGCGTATGTGTTGACATCTCTCCGCTGCATCCAAGTAATCTTTCAAGCAAATCGACATCTCCACTGCCTTTTTTGTTAGTCGAGTCCTCCTTATCGAGATCACCCTGCCACTAATAGAAAAAGCACTTTCCGAAGCTACCGTGAAAGCTTGGACCGTAAGTAAATCTCGGGCCATTGTGGCTAAGATCGGAAATTGATCTTCCTTACTTTTCCACCAAGCAAACAAATCAAAATTTTTAAACTCGTGTGAAGTCATTATTTGTAGAAAGTTCGACCCACCATACCGACCAAGTTCGCTACTAGTGGTGTTACCACGGTACATTTGACTCGACTCATCAAACAATTGGTTATAAACATACAAATCTTGGTCTTCCATACTAGAAGATCCTTCGCCGAAAGCGGCATTTCTCATCGACTCGTGAATGTGTGACGTGGTTGCACCATATTTTGTTACATAAACGTCATACATTCTTGAAAGTTGGTCGTTGAAACGAATTTTTGCGGCTTCGCCAAAGTTAGGGTCTCGATCGGTGTTTAAATTTAACTCGTTTGCAATTTTTTCAATCAAAGACCCGGTATCAAAAACGTTAAAGCAATGGTTTAAAGCGGCGGCACAGGTGAAAACTGCCGGTAGTTCGTTAAAATATTTTCTTAGTTTTTCCTTCATATCACAATATGGCATACCTCTAACCGACATCTCGTTTAATTTTAAACACATTTTAAACAATTGTGAAGCACCAAAGAACTTGTAGGATAATAGACACCCGATAAAGTTTTTGTTGATGTTTTGAAAACTTGAAGCAATTGTGTAACCGTTTCAATAGTAGCCCAACCCGATGGGTGGTAAGGCGAAACCTTCCTACGACTAGGCAAAGAGTTATGAAATTCTATTAAACTTTCTTTTTGCAAAATAGCCTTTTCAAACATGGTGCAAGTCGAGTTCCATCTATGAGCAACGTCCCAATTGGGTCCTAAGCATATTCGACCCGCTTCTTTACACATTTTTTTATATCTTGAATGTCTATGTGTGTTACTATATATATGACGTAACATTTTTTTGAAAGCTTCCTTTCGTGGTTCAATAACCTTTAAACTGTCTTGAACGGCCAAATTAATGATGTGTGCAATACATCGACCATGGAAAAAAATACCTTCACAAATCGGTTTGTCTTTCAATTTTAAATGCATTACCAAAACCGTATTGTTTGAGGCGTTGTCAAAAGATATTGAAAAAATATTGTTTTCCAATTTGTATGTTGCAATACATTTGTCGATTACTTTATAAATAGCTTCACCGGTGTGAGGGTAATCAAATAATTTAAAAAAAATTATGCGTTTCATCATTTGCCATGTCGACGGTTCGATCCAATGGGCGGTGACACCAATATATGAGTCGGGTGAACTGTGCGGTATGGACCAAACATCGCTAGTCAAGTTAACACCGGTTTCTAATTTTTCAAAATAAGAAATTAATTCCCTTGTTTAGCATTTTTTCATAATTTCAAACAATCTCTCCTAGGAGTAGCACGACTTACATGGGTGTATCGTGGTTGGAGAGTTCTTTGAACCATATTTGTGTAGCGTTATTTGTCGAAAGTGTTGAACGGCAAACTTTCTTGGATTACAAACTTCGTCATTTCCTCCCTAGCCATTTCGTAATTGTAGGCGAACAAAGAAGCGCCTTCACTTGCCATGAATGTTTGACCACTAGCGGGTTGTTGTTTCACGCCCTGCAAAACGATTTTTCGATGTGTTGTCTCAACATGGTGTTTGCAGTTTCGGCGTAGAAACCATTACAATGGTGACAACGCGCTTTTTTTCTCCCGTTGGCCATCTCGCACAAATCGAAATGTGCCCAAACTTCGGGGTTGCACTTCGTTGGAATAACACGAACCACCGTGTCCGTTGTAGACTCGCCAATGTGGACCGAATCATGAGCACTAGAGCTTGCCATGCTTTTTCAAGAAATATCGAACAAGATTTTGAGCGTTTTTAGAGTTTTTGGAGGTTTAGAGAGTGGTGTGCTTGAACCCAAACACCCACAACCCTTATATACTAGTTGAGGATGATTTTTAGGCCAAAATAAGTCCAAAAAACGGCTAGGAGCATCCCAAACGGTCATATGACCGTTACTATAATATTACCGGTTTTAAAAACCGGTTTTTTATACCGTTACCGGTTAACCGGTTTGAAAACCGGTTTTAAAATTAACCGGTTTTAAAATTAACCGGTTTCTTAACCGGTTTTGGTTGTAAAAATCCGAACCGGTGACTAACCGTTATAACCGGTTACCACCCGAACCGGTTTCAAAAAAAACGGTTAAAAAAAACCGGTTTTGGTTTTTTTTCCGGTTTCAGTTGCATAACCGGTTTTTTTGAACACGTCTACAATGCGGTGGGGTAAAGTACTTGGTGATTTAGCACTGCTAGAATAATGTGGTTTCCTATACATATTTTCATTATGTTTAACAGAATGGGCTCGCACCCTTTGCCACCTCATCTCTATAGCATCTCAACTATTGTTCTGGGGGTGTTACGAGCGTTATACATGGTTTTACCAACCCCATGGTGAGCGACGAATCAAAACGTGAGGCCTTCACACAATGGTAGGATCAGCAAAAAAGTGTAATTTTTTTAATTTAAAACCTTTATAAATACCTATAATTTAAATCACAACTTATTCCAAAACTTTCGTACAACTCACTCTATATTGTTCCACTCTTATCATATTTTTGTTCATCAATTTTCAAATGGTGATTTTAGAATGAAGGTTGTTGTTCAGAAAATCAAACCATTATAGTCGGTTCAGTTTATCCCGTATCGTTTTATGATACCATATATATACTCCAATTTGAATACAAATTCATTTTTAAAAAATTTATACTGCAACGTCGAAAAAAAACTAAGCAAAACTACATACTTAGATTTTTAAAAAAAGTTAACGAACATAAGCTATTGAAGAAATATCAAATTAAATGATGTAGGAAATATGATTTGAAAAAAGGAAAAAAAAGATTTAAAAGAAGAAAATCAATTATTTAAAAATGAAAAAATTAACAAAAAATAAGTTATTAAAAATATCAAATTAATTGATAATGTAAATATGATTTACAAAAAGAAGATTAATAATTTAGAAGAAAAGAAAATACGATTTAATAAAGAGAAAAGAATTATTATAGAGAATATATGATTTCAATAAAAGGAAAAAAATTAAAAATTGTTAAAAAGATGAAGGGAAGGGCCTGTGACTATTGAATAGCCCTTTACCACTAATATATATATATCCACATATATATACATGTAATATAAATAAATAAAGTTTAATAATTGTTTTCAAGTTCATGCGTGATCGCCATTAAGGGAGCATGAATAGGTTTGATAATGTTTCTATAACCGTCTCCTTTGAGCATTATAATTAGGGCCGTTCAAATCGTTCGCCGCTTGTCGCTCGTTCGGAAAATGCTCGGAAAATGCTAGTTTGATTTGACGCTCGGTTGTAAACGAGATGCTCTGCTCGATTCGGTTTGTAAACGAGCCAAGCATGAGCAAAGGTCCGTTTGGCTCGGTTCGGCTTGAATTATTATTTTTATTAGTATATATATACATATACATATACACATACATATATAAACGTGTATATATATACACACACACACAACATTGTTATTCATAAGAAAAATACTATACCATGAAATGTGCATGTTTCTAAAAACATAAAAACTATAGATCCAACATTGTAATTATCTCTCTTAGCAAATTTTAATCGGGCAGCATAGTTGTCCAAATCGCTCAAACTTCGCTCGACGCTCGCTCGGAATATTTACTGCTCGAAAAATGCTCGCTTGGTTATAGTTTTCCGTGCGATGGCCCAGGACGAGGCGGTACTTGTGATATTTCGGCTTGGGACGCATTTTAGTTGGCAGTTTTTTGGATGTTAAATACCATTTGATGGGTTACTTTTTTTTGGCATTGGAAGCACATTATATTATGGCATGGTAATGTTTCACAATTTAATGAATCTTCCACTTATTTGATGGGCTGGTTAAGAGATTATTTATGGTTAAACTCTTCATAACTTATTAATGGATATAATCCTTTTGGTATGAATAGTTTATCCGTCTGGGCATGGATTTTTTTATTTGGACATCTTGTTTGGGCTACTGGATTTATGTTTTTAATTTCCTAGCGTGGATATTGGCAGGAATTGATTGAAACTTTAGCATGTCACACCCTGACCCGCAGCGGAAATAAGAGTCGGGGCATAATTGGGTTATCACCAAAGCACATGACATTTACTATTATGTTTCATATTAAATAAAGTCAAAATTACATTTTCAAATATCCAAACATGTTCATTCAATAAAAAGGAAATAAATCAAACATAACAATCCCAATGCTAAATTGTTTTATTCTTCTAATCCAGATCCTATGTGTTCCTAGCTGCTGCTGGTTCACCTGTATCATGTGTAAAATGGGAGTTTTTGGGTCAACATAAGTTGGCGAGTGAACCTTATTAGATAAACATTTGATGATGATTTATGGTTAGTTTATCAAAGACATATTGTGCATAATCATAGATGAGCAAATGTAAATAATCAAGTAATGGCAAATAGCAGTCTCAACTATAACATACAATAACGCATGGCAGCATACATGAACATACCAACATCATACTGTAAATAACATAAATGAAACTGTGTGATCAAGGCTCAATCAAACGGAGCCGATCGTATTGCATGTACTGAAAATGTAAAATGAACTGTGCAATCAAGGCTCAATCAAACGGAGCCGATCGTATTGCATGTACTGAAAATGTAAAATGAACTGTGCCATCAAGGCTCAATCAAACGGAGCCGATCGTATGTGGGCATGCCAGGTTCAACCGCATAATAAAATGGGGAACATGCTCCACGCTCATAAATGGGGAGCGGCGGCCTATGAAATTGCATGTACTGAATAATAAATTGCATCCAATAATAACTACTTAACAGCAACAAACAGAATACACATGTTCATGATATGATGTATGCACAATGGTTTAGTTATAATATGTATATAAACAAAGACACATGATACACCCCAAAACGTGATTAAAACGGGGAATTTGTAAGATTCACTCACATTGGGTGCGTTGGATTGGAGATGGTGAGATGCGCACGATTTAAATGAGCGGATCAACGAGGAATACTAACCTAAATGATAATGGAAAAATATATTAAATGGATGGATTTTATTAAGGATTTTAATGAAATTTTTAGATATATTTTTGTGAGTTTATGGCTATTTTCTATCTTTAAAAATGTTATTTTTAAGTATTTTTAATTGATTTTTAAATTAAATTAAATAAATAAAAATATAAAAAAATATTATTTTTTTAGCGTTGACCGTTGACCGTTGACCGGTTCGGTCAGCTAAATAATCTGCGCCGGGTGAGATTCGAACCGGCGACCTCCCGTTCGCGTGCACGCAGCTCTACCAACTGAGCTACGTGTCTAACCCGAAATATTCTTGTTTTTATTTATATTTAAACACTTATTCGATTTAACCGAATTTCCTTTATTTGCAAAAACATTTTAATTCATTCGGACCAGTGCTCGCGACGGGTTTCGAACGTGCGACGTGTAGTTCATGTTGCACACAGTCCACCGCTGGACTGTGTGTCTAACCCGGTTAATATCTTGGTTTTTATTATACTTAACAACTAACTGGGTTATCCCGGTTTAGTCTTTAAACAAAAAGGCGCGTTATAATATAAGGTGTGCGTATAACAAGAATCGAACTCGGGACGTGTGTGTGAAATTTGCACACAGTCCACCGCTGGACTGTGTGTCTAACCCGTTTAAAATACCGTTTTTAATTAATCTTATGCATTGTTGTGTCTTCATCTTCTTCGTCGATTTACACAGACAGCATATTCCGACTTGTTATGATTGATTTATGACTTATACAATTTTCAGACATTAACAGTAATTTAAAAGTAGAGAATGGAGAGAGTTTAAGGAAGAGGATATACCGATTGATGTTGTTCACAGAATTCCGGCGGAGGTTCGTCGGTACTGAAAGTGAACTCCGGCTGTTGAAACCAATTAACAGCGTTGATCGATTATTTATGAAGTTGAGTCACTTAAACAAGGTTTAAAAGAAGTTTAGGATATCATACCAGCTCACAGTGTGATTCCGCAGTTTCAGAAGTTTTCCGGCAAAGATAAGATTTTCGATAAACGTTGGCTAGGATCGATTCTGATGGTGGAGTTGTGTTAGAGACTGATTAATCACATGATTTAAACAGAAAGAGTCGGAGGAAATACCGTGAGGATGTGAGTCCCGGTTTTCCGGTGACTTGCAAAAATTTTCCGCGAACTGATTCAGTTGATCTGGTAGTCCAAAAATGCGACGAAATTGAAATTGAGTATTGATATGATAGCTCTGAATCGCGAGAATGATCTGAAGCTTGAGTTATTCAGGACTTTGATGAACTACCGAAAAATGATGAAACTTTAAGTTCAATCAATTCTAACTTGATTAGAAACCGTCATACATCGGTTATAAGCTGATCATGTGAATTAAACAACGATTTGACGATTGGTTTGCCGATTACCGTTTCTCAGATGGCACCATCGGTTAAACGGATTTTGTGTATAAATTTCATTTGTGTTCTTAGAGTTAACAGAAAACACATTGTGGCGGAGTGGTCCGGGAAGTGAGTGTTAAGTTGTTTGAAGTATTCCTTGGCTGACCCAGGTTCGAGTCCCGGCAGCTTCAAATATTTTTTATTTATTTTATTTTAACTTTTTATCAAATATAATTTTTATAGTTTAGTTTGTTTATTATTTATGTATCGTTTTAACTCAAAATTAATCATAAATATTTAATGCAACTTTTATAACTTGGTACTTGATTACAAAACGGAGCGGGTTTTGGAGACCCGATTTTTTACAAATGTTACATAGCATGGGCTCATTAACGCACACCTTTGGCCAATTTGATTCGTTGGAGAGATAAACCGGTGGCACTTTCCATTGTACAAGCAAGATTGGTTGGATTAGCCCACTTTTCTGTAGGTTATATATTTACTTGTGCAGCTTTCTTGATTGCCTCTACATCAGGGAAACTTGGTTAATTTTTTTCATTGAATGTTTTGTATCCGCGATAATCTCATTTCTTTCGATGAAGAAGAGATCCACCTTCTTATCTTAAATTTCTACATCTAGGATTCGACTTGTATCATGGATACTAATAAGAACTTAACGAGTATGGCAAAAAAAAGTTTGATTCAGAGGGAAAAGAAGAGGCAAAAATTGGAACTGAAATATCATTTGATTCGTCGATCCTAAAAAAAGAAATAAGCAAAGTTCGATCATTGAGTGACAAATGGGAAATTTATGGAAAGTTACAATCCCCACCGCGGAATAGTGCACCTACACGGCTTCATCGACGTTGTTTTTCAACTGGAAGGCCAAGAGCTAACTACCGAGACTTTGGACTATCCGGACACATACTTCGTGAAATGGTTCATGCATGTTTGTTGCCAGGGGCAAGGATTAAAATATCTCTTTATTTCATTTCTATGATCGATGATCATAGACGACCTCTTTACCATTCTGTATAAATAGGCTATTCTATTTGTACAGATATGGTAGAGGGGCGCATTCAATCCTTGCTTGTATATTAGTTTTCAGTTATTCTCTTCGGCGCGGGGTAGAGCAGTTTGGTAGCTCGCAAGGCTCATAACCTTGAGGTCACGGGTTCAAATCCTGTCTCCGCAATACTTTTTGTCAAAAAAATTGTATGTTTTACTCTGGTAACTAGTAATTAGTTAACACCTTTTCTTTTGGGGTAGGGGTAGAAGGCAAAGAGGGGAAGGATAGAATAACTACACTATGACGACTAACTATACCAAATCCTTTAGCATTTTAATTTAGAATTTTAGATATGAAATAAATGACTTCATTTTGATTTTGGGCGGATAGCGGGAATCGAACCCGTGTCTTCTCCTTGGCAAAGAGAAATTTTACCATTCGACTATATCCGCTTTTTGTTTCGTTCTTGATACACAATATGTCTATAATACACAATAGATCCACACATATATGATATATATGTCTGGAACATATTTGTCTGGAACATATTTGTGTAGTGCTGGGCCGGATGCTCTCTTCAGCAAACAATAATAAGTAAATGAAATTCAATTTGAGTTTTGCTTGTAATTAATGTGTGTTAAAGAAATAAAGAAAGTGACGTATATGATAATAATTAAAAACCAAGATTAAATATAATAAATCACATTTAATTGTTGACTTTAACTGTTTATGAAATGACATTGTTATGAATATCTAAATGGGCTAATTAAAAAAGAACCCAGGCATCAAGTGGGCTGAAATTTTATTTGGGCTTGTGGAATGACGTTCTGAACTTCTGATGGGCTACGTAGAAACGAAAAGAATTAATTTGAAAGGAACCAGGGTTAATTATAAAGGGGAGTCGGCAGCTTTAGGGGGGTAAGGATTACAGGTGTAAATGAACTGAACAAACATAAACAAGATTTTATTTGTGTTTGTTCATTAAAGAATGAGTTTGTTCATAAAGTATTCACAAACGCTTACCGAACGAGATTTATTTAGATTCTTATTCATGTTTGCTCATTAAAGAAAGAAACTTTTAACAAACACTTGCCAAACTCAAATAAACCAAAATAAATGTTCATGAACATATGGTAAAGATAGTGTAAAAAGGGCCTAAAGTGTGAGAAGTGTAAGAAGTGTTTTAAACCATTAGACATGCTATCAGAAATATATCCATCATAGACCTGCTGCCTGAAATATATAACACTATAACATTATATAACGCTATACATCCATCATAGACATGTTATAGAATACATAACACTATAACACTATACATCCATCATAGACCCGCTACCAGAAATATATAACATTATAACACTATATAACATTATACATCCATCATAGACCTGCTATAGAATACATAACACTATACATCCATTATAGATCTGTTACAGAGAAAATAACACTATACATCCATCATAGACCTGTTACAGAAAATATAGCACTATATAACACTGTATAAAACCTTCATTCTGCAACCATCACTATATAACACTTTATAAAACCTTCATTCTGCGATCTTCATAAAAAATAATTGATGAACGATAACTCACATAATCTTAATGGATCTTAAAAAAATACAAATTCGTATTCCTATAATAACGTGTGGCGGTTATGGAAGGTTATCAATTAATTGAATCAATAAGAAATTAGTTGTTTACCCTTTTGAATTAATTTAGATTGAGGACACATGTCATCTCCACAATATTTCTCACACTTCTCACACTTTGGACCCTTTTTACTGGACCCTCTACCCATGAACATAAATGCATACACACCGACATATATTCATTTTAGAATAAAATATGCATTTTTCATCACAAAGATTACGATGAATCCACCTAAAAATAAATGAGCACTTAACATAATTATCCAAACATGGTTGACATAATTATAAGAAACATGATAACACAAAATTAATAACTTTGTTAAGCTTTAACACAAATTTAAATTGAAACAGTCAAATGATGGATGTTGGGGGATGCATATGATATAAGTTTGCATTTCAAATTTTAAAAACTATAAACAATAAAATAAGAAATAAAATAGATAAAAATCTTTAAATAAACAAACACAAATGAACATAAAAAAGTGAATTTAAATGAACATATTACCGAACGTTAACGAAAATATACGAACGAACGCAACATTTGTTCATGTTTGTTTGTTTAACTTAACGAACGAAATTTCTGGTTCGCGTTAGTTCATATTTTAATAGAATGAACATAAATGAAATTCTCACTGAACAATTCACGATAGATAGGTATCGGATTGAAAAAGAAAGTGTTACGCATGTATGAGACAACCATGGGTATTGGATTAGGTAATTCTCGACCCAGTTACTCAAAACTATATATCCGTTTACCTGATACATATCCCCTAAATATTTAATTTTTATTTACTTTTTTCTCTGTCCCTTATTTAGTAAGGCTTCATTCAAATAATTTCATTACATAAAAGTATATATTTTTATGATATTATTTATATTAGTGTGTTACAAAAATATTTTGAACATTATATAATCTTGATCGATATTTACATATTTTAAATACTTTAAACGTTTAAAGTAATAATAATACGTATATTTTTTTAACTAAATTTAGTTATTAAGAATATAATATTCTATAAAAAATAGAATGCCAAGGAAAATGTAGGTGGAAATTCTAACGAATATTTTTAAAAGATTAATGGGTATATTTGATACTTAATGGGTAATTATCTGATGGGTATGAGCCGGGTATATAACACTGTTTTTACAACCAGGTATAAATACGAGTGTTGGAGTATCAATAACAGGCTCGAACCCGGCTCATTTTCATCACTAATAAATCCCTAGCTATTAGTGGTAATTGAGAAAGGCTGTTTGGAGATAGGTTTGTAATTGCTTGGGTACGCAAATCAAGAAAGGCCATGAGATTTTGTACTTGTTTGTTGTAACTAAGACGAAAACTAAGGAAAGTTTAATTGTTTGTTTTATAATTTTAATGAAGAATTGTATAGTGACAATATTAGATTTATTAGTTATTATTAATAGATTATTATCTCGTGTATTACATGAGTTTAATAATGAAAATTGTATGTTTGCATAGCATAATAAAACAAGTAGGTACACCTGATAATCACCTCGTAAGTTTGTAATTACTTGCATACAATAATTAATTCTCAACCCGCTTTTAAAGTATTTACCAACTTTTGTCGCACTCTTCAATCCTTTAGAAAGCTTCTTATATAATTACTACGCACGTTAGCCAATGAAGTAATGAAATATGTTTCATCAAATAAGTAAGAGAATTTGCTGCATATTTAAAGCAATAGGCATTTTTTTGGTAATTTAATTCAAAAATATCATTTTCATGATAAATATAATATAAGAAATTTCATAAAAGAAAACTGTTTTTGGTAAGATTCAGTTAAAAATATTTTTATAAATTAAAGATATATTCGAAGTAAACGCGGATTTTCGGGCAAGATTTAGCAGATTTCATCTAACAAAAGATATTGGTCAACTAAAAAATTTATTTGAAAATTTTATTTGAAGTAAAGGTGATAAAATGATAAGGTGATAAGGATTTATGCTAAGTAATGTTGTCATAAAATGATAATAACCCCATTTTAAACTAATAAATAACCAATTTTGATAATAAAGAAAACAATTGTGGTTTTTTTTCTGCAATTAAAAGCTCTGTTGTGTTCAAAACATTAAATCAATATTCATTCGATTTTAGTTTCTTCACATCATTAGCAGTTTTATGTTGGTTAGTGTTTTTACATAATTGAATTGACGGTTATGTGAATAAAACCCGTTAAGTTCGTTGCCACAATTATCACTTACTAAATCATAAATGGTCACCATTAATGACTTCCCACTAGGTTGAACTAGTTTTATTTAACGATATGGCCCGTTTATAGCTAACATACTTAAACAAATCTATCAATCAGTCAACTCTAAAATGAATTCTTTAGACTATACTAAACTACTAACATCAAAACTCTATATTTGCTTTGTTTATATTCACAACCTTTGATTGACATATACACAAGAAGTGCCAATATACCAATCAACACAGTTATAGAAGGGCCGGGCTGGGCCGGGCCTTGCCAATGGGCTCAAGCCCATCAAAGAAAGATTATTTTATGTGTTTGGAGATTGAAAAGGTAATAAAGGGTGGTTATGCTCACCCTCATAAGTGACAATAAGCATCCCAAAATCATCCAAACATCTCTCAACCTTTTTTCTTGCAGGACAACCCCTGAAGCTGCTGCATCTATAGTATCCTCTGTTTTCACCCAAAAAAAAATAAAAATAAATAAACCGATATTATGGTAAATTTATATCTCTAAATTTATGGTTTTCTCAATATATAATGTGAATAAATAAAATCCCTATTCATAAATAGGTGACATATTAAAGCTTGATGTCAAAATAAGAAATAAAAAGATTAATTGTGCTGCATGTACCAGTGGCGGATCCAGAAAATCTTCGTACGGGTAACGTTTTATAAAAAAGGGGTAACGAAATCAAAAAAAAATGTCAAATTTTCAAAAATTTACACTACCGTCGGAGCGCCAAGAGGTAGCGGAGGCTACCCGTACCAATAAGATAGGTCCGCCCCTGGCATGTACACTATTCTTGATCATTAGTCCAATGTGAAAGATTCTACATCTCATCAAAGACTCATATTTTCAAAAACAAAATTATCAGATCCAGAGAAAACATATACAAATGTAGAATCTTTAGATTATATCATTATTTCATTCTGAATTCTAAACTCGTAACGATTACTTTCAAAACGCATATCCAAACGCAATTAAACACGTAAACAAAAAAATAATTAATATGTCCACATTTGGATTGTTTTACTATCAAAATTACATATTTATCTATCTTATCTAATTATAGGTATAGTTAAATTATTTAAGTGCACCCACAAGATTACTTTAATATATCCTTTGTAGAAAAAGGGTATTTTAGACATTTGACCAACGGACGAGTGTAAGTACCTAGGATGAGGTGAACCCTTGATGGGCTTCTGGCCATACTTCCTCCAAGAATACTCATCGGGTAGAGATGGGCATAAAAACCGGTTCCGAACCCGAACCGGTAGAACCGAACTGGAACCGGTTCGGTTCCTACCCGACATTAAGTAGAACCGGTTCCGGGTTCAAAATACCCGTTGGTTCCAACCCGGTTCCACAATTTTACCATTTGAATCGGGTAGTAACCGGTTCCTAACCGTACCCGGTTCCTACCCGTACCCGGTTCCTACGAGGAACCGGTTCCTGATCGTTATAATATTACCGTTGGAACCGGTTATAACCGTGAAAATGTTACCGTTGGAACCGGTTATAGCCGTTAAAAGTGTTCAACATAAAACTAGTCTAGAAGATGAAGTTGAGTTGGGAGCATAAAATTGTTGACGAAGAGGAGGACGAAGAAGTGGAGACTAACGATTCGGACGACGATTGTACCGAGGTACCCGCACATAAGAGAAACTCGTCGGAAAGTGTTGCACCTGCCGCTAGTAAACGATCAAAGAAATAAAATCTTACTAGAACCGGTTCTGAGTAACTTTTTATTTTTTTTTGTAACCGGTTAATTTTTTTTATATATTGTAACCGATTAATTTGTTTTTTAATTTTAACCGATTATTGTTACTATTTTTATTTATCAATGTAACTAATAATAAAAATCAAACATAACAAACACAATAGAAAGAAACATTACACAAACTTTATTAAAACACCAACGATAACATTTATCAGGAACCGGTAAGTAGGAAGGGGTCTATATACAAAAAAAAAACGATTTTTTAATCAGGAACCGGTTCCACCGGTAACATTTTATCAGGAACCGGTTCTGAACAGTAAAAGTCAGGTTTTTACTGTCAGGAACCGGTTCTGAACAGTAAAAGTCAGGTTTTTGCTGTTCAGAACCGGTTCTGAACAGTAAAAGTCAGCTTTTTACTGTCAGGAACCGGTTCTGAACACTATCAGGAACCGGTTCCGCACCATACCCGGTTCCACACCATACCCGGTTCCATAATACCCGTACCCGGTTCTACACGGTTCCATATTCTTGGGTGTGAACCCGGGTAGGAACCGGACCCGGTTCCACACCATACCCGGTTCCAATGACATCCAAGCAGAACCGGTTCCGGGTTGGAACCGGTTCCGGGTAATAATAAAACCCGATTATGCCCATCTCTATCATCGGGTGGGATATCAGCGAGCTTATCACTGATAGCCGGAACTTTGATTGATCTCTGAATCCTATGTCTTCTATTTAACCATACACAAAAAAAACTTCAGCATTTTTAACTTTATCTTGGAAGTGATCCGTGCACATAAACGCACGGATCTTACAACAAAGGTAAAACGGATGGGTAATTCTCCAAATGTTAGAAATGTAGAACTGGGTCAAACTTTAAGCAGGAACTGCATGTTTTATCTCTAACGGTTCAAACAAATAATATCATAGAAGTTATAAACTTCAGCTTGAGAAGAAACAGGTCAAACATGTTGAAAGTAGATTAATTGTATGGTCAAACATTACTTAAGAAATGTATGTTTCATCTCTTAACACTTGAAACAAAAAAAAATCATAAAGGTTATAAGCATTAGCTTAAAAGAGAAATGGGTCAAACATGATCATAGTCATTTTATTTAACATACTAGATTATTAAATAAATAAATAAAATTGTAGCCATATAGTGCACAAAAAATTGTTTACAAAAGTCATAAATTATTTGGACAAAAAACATTTTGGACCAATTCGACCCGACCCGTATTAAGTAACAAAAAAACGACCCGTTTTAACCCGAACCCGGTTTCAATTCAAGATTATGAACAATAAGACATAAACCTCTTCTTGGGGCAGTGACATCTAACATCTGAACACCTCTTTTTATGTTGAAACATTTCTTGATCACTTAACCGCGACGACCCTATCAAATTCAAAGAACACCCCCCCAAATTATCAACACTCCCTTCGACACTCAACGACGAAACAAAAGACTTATCCAACGAAACCAAAGGCGAACAAGCAGAGTTACTCAAATTCAAACCAAACCCACCATGTCCCTTATGACACATCATCATCTCACCATGTTGGTGTGTCAGAAACTGACAACTAGAAACAGGGGAAGGGGCATTTTGGGAAACTTGTGTCAATTTACCATAATTTGAACTCAAAACTCGATGATCTTGATCCAAAAAATGGTTTGAGGAAATGGGGTTTGAAATTTAAGGCATTTTCTCACTTTAGAACGACTTAAATCTCGATCGAGAAGCGATACGACTCGTTTGAATGCGATCACAACATCCCCTGTTTTTTCAATTAGAGTTTTGTGTGGAATGTGATCATGGGGTTGAGATAATAGATTAATGATTCTGTTGAAATGTTTTATAGCATCTTTGTTGGCTGATTCAACCTCTTGCATGTTGAAGAATTAGAATTTTGATAGCTTAGAATTGAAAAACAGAGGTGAATAATTGAAAGTCTAGCAGTTGGGATATGATGATTGAACAAAAGGGTTTGTTGTTAAGTGTGTAAAGATTGAATTTGGGTGAAATTTATAGTGAAATTTGGGGATAAATGAGTGGGGTGAGTGATTATGTTGCTAAGGTGGACTCCATTGAAGGGTTATGGTTGTCATGATCAAGAAATGGAAGTTGCATACGTTCCCATAAGCATGTGTTTTAATTAAATAATAAGTTGCTTTTTAGTGAAAATATGTTGATTAGTGATTTTTTTTTATGACTTTTTAAGGTTCAAAACATTATTTTGGTTTTAAATTTTATGACATTCAAAATAAATGTTTGAAAATTGGAGAATAACACATTTTAAACAAGTAGAGGGGTGTTCATACAATGCGGTGTGAAGACAATATATTGAGGGATGATAATGGGTTGGGTATATTTTAGGTATAGCTAATCACAACTAGTTGTAAAATCTTATTCCATGCTCGGCCCATTACCTGTCGGGCATTTGATAGGTATTTACTTATCGGGTATCGAGCATACCCGCCGGTACCGGATATATCCGTTATATTCTCATGTGTGTGTATATATATATTTACTTTCTTTTATAATTTTATGTTTCAAAAATCTATATAATATATTAAATTATAATTAATAACATACATATCATCATCACCTTAATAATATTTGATATATTTAAAAATGTAAACAATTTATGATATTAGTCTCAAAAAAAGTTTGTAGCATATAAAATTTTTATATTTCATAACATATAAATATCAAAATATATATTTAGAATGAAAAGATTATTTTTTAAATAATACGACTACAAGAATGAAACAAATAAAGAAAATAAAATGAAACAAATAAAGAAAATAAAATGATTTTAATTTGATGTAATCCCTTACAAAAATTTTATAGTATGAAAAAGTTATGTTTATTTAAAATAATTAGGAAAATAAAAAAGAAAAAGACTACACATAGAGACTTTAGATGGTCCCGAGCCATTTGGGTTAGAGGCTTTCATGGGTTCATAAGTGAAGTCCCTACACTCCATAAGTCTCTATACGTAGTCTTTTCCTCTTTTATTTTTTTTTTCACGATTCTTAAACGAATATAACTTCGTCATACGGTAATACTTTAAAAAAAGTTACATCTAGAACAAAATGATATTTAATTTGGTATAGTTTTTCTTAAAAAGTATTATCGTATGAAAATCGTCGTTTAAAAATTATGAGAGAAATAAGAGAGAAAAAGACCAAATAGACTCTTCCCCTGTGTGAAATCTCTATGAGTAAATCTTCTTTTATTAGGCTATCGTGCTACCCAAATTGGAGAGCCATGTTGCCCTACTATTGTTTGACTGTGTTGTTTTAACCGGGTCACACTGGCTTCAGAGTTTAGCTTGGGTGTTCCCTCATGAAACCATACCGTCAACTGTCACTTGACAGTCGTCCACCACAAGAGCAGATTTCTCTGGCGTAACACATGATGGAACGAAATGGGATCAAGATAGAGCCTGGCACCTCTACAAGGAGGCTATGCTTTATCCATCATTGTCTAATTCACCAAAGTAACACAAGTGGAGATTGAACTTGGGTCTCCATTAGAGAACCCAAATCTCCCCGCCACTAAATCTCCTTGAATGTTTATTTTGGTAATTTTAGATAAGTCATCGTCAATTTTAGTGATTTTCCCATAAATAAAACTCACTAACCATAAATCTCAGCTTGAGACATGACTGATTCACTATGAGGGAAATTTTAGTAATTTGGTGTAAATTTTCTGAAAAATTATTATCGTATGAAAACAAATATTGCCGTTTAAACTAAAAAATTATTATCGTATGAAAACAAATATTGCCGTTTAAAAATTAGAAAGAGGTATTCACTTTATGAGTATTCACTTTGAATGTTTATTATGGGTAAGTCAACGTTTATTTTAGTGATTTTCGCTGAAATAAAACTCACGAAACATAAATCTCAGCTTGAGACGTGACTGATTCACTTTTTTCAAGCGTACAATTAATTTAGTTTGTTTTCTAGTATGGCTTTGACTATGCGGTTCCAAGGTTTAGTGAAAGAAAAAACAAATTTCTTATCTTTGTTTTAACCCTTTTTTATTGAATAAATTGATAAAAATGAAAGAGGATTTGAATAGTTTATTTCTGTGAAAAAAATTATGAAACTGAGTTGCTCGTGAGATACTCAAGAGCACAATTATCTAAGGCATAAAAGATGAGTCTTGACCCTCGGTATAAGGTGTTTAAAAAGCAAGCGTTTTTTAGGCTAGCCATATAATTAAAAATACGATTTTTAAGGGTTCTATTCATGTTTTAGGTTTCTTTAGGGCTAGTTTAGGTTGATTCCAAGCTTTTTTTAGGGTTGGTATAATTGTTTGAGTAATTTTCAAACGATTTTTTGCTAGAATTTTGTCAGAACTTCTCCTAAAAATTACGCCTGAGAGCCTGAAATTGATGCTTTTAATCGAAACGAGAAAGTTACGCTAGGCCTTATAAAGAGAACCTAGGTGTATGCCTACATGAGCCTTCACCAAACTCATGAGTCTAAAAAAACTTGGTAATCATATAATTATAATATCTTTAGTTTTATATAGTAAATAACTAAGTAATAATTATTATTACACAAATATATATATATATATATATATATATATATATATATATATATATATATATATATATATATATATAAGTATGACAAAAATAACTATATAACATAGGGTAAGGATTTAGAGAAAACGCCTAAAAATGTGAAAACGGTAAGAACGCTCCTCATCCGTTGGATCAAAACAATCTATGGATTAAAATGACGCAGTGACGTTTCGTAAATAACATCAACCTTTATTATTTGGACGTGTTTCATTAAGGGTAAAAGGGTCTTTTTACTGCTCTAATACAAAATGCCACACTAATGAGCAAAACGCTATTCAAATGAAACGGCATATCTATCTAAAACGCCATTGATACAAAACGACAAAACTTAATGATAAAACGTGTTGCAGATTTAACAAATAGATGTGAACAAACAGTAACTGAAAGTTTTTATTACAAAAAATTCCCTCTTAAACTACACGCCAATAAGATCATTATATAAACGACGTTACCATCACTTCCATTATCACTTTCAATTGATCATACTAAAACGTCATCTTTAACCAAACGCCAAATCTCAAAACAAAAAACTCTGATAGGAAGAAAAATTGCAACTATCGTTTCATGGAGATACACCCTCGAAATGAAGACAGGGTGGATTATTTATTGACGATGGACGAAGTGCTAAACACAGATAAAGTACACCTTCTTGAAAAACTCTATGATTTAGCACATTCGACGATGCAACATCTAGGGTTGTGATGATATTTAAATATAGGATGTGTAAAAGGCTAAACGAGATTATGACATTATACGCCAATGAAATAGATGATGATGACAAGTCTGAAAAAAGTGATGATCAAAGCGATGAGTACATCTTTGATGTAATATCATCCACAGAAGACTATTAGTTTACTTTGATTTCGTCTTAGTTGTAATGTTTTGAATTATTAATGAAATATAATGAATTTAGGAACGGCAAGAACGCCAAACTATTTACCTTTATAAGATATAAGAGATTAATTCAACTGACAGATCTACACATGAAGTGGCTGCTGCAGGGGAAGAAGGTGAAAACGCCATAATGAACAAACCATTAGTTTAATGATAAACTATAAGAATAACAGATATACTGTAACCCAAAAATATTTTAACGAAAACGTCATAATTCAGATATGCGTAACAAGGTGTAAAACGCCATTGGTAAGTTCTAAATAATAAAAACGCCGAATATTGATTCTAAGTTGAAGGACATAACGACATTTTTCAAAAAAAAAATTGCTTTGAAAATAAAACACCAAAGAAACAAGAATAAAGAACAACACGTGATATCTGATGGACTTTTGTTTTAAAATGAATTATAACGTCATCTATTAAGCGGACTTAAACAATGACAATCGTACCCCGCATATCATTTAGCACCCCCTCTGACACGTGTCTGACCAGAATCCGTTTTCACACTTCCAATCGTTTTCTTTTGATCCCTTTTCATATAACATACTATGTTATATACAAGGATTATAGCTATAAACATGTATAAAAACAGTTTTTATATTGATATAAGTAAAATAGTCAAGTATTGAATAAATATTAAATGAGCCGATATCGCCTATAAAGAATTACTAACGAACCAAAATTTTTGTAAATGTATTGTACACCTATAAGTGTTAGGGTTTCTGTGGATCAAACGTATGATTGACCTTGATGAGTCAAATTGAAGAAATTTTGTGATTTTGTAATGTTTTCTTTGTTACTTTGGAGTCTGTATGTTTAAGGCCAGGTTCTTGCTAGTGTTTTTAGTTAATCAAATTTGCCTTTAAAAAAATAGAAAAGGAAAATGTATCAAAATAAAGTTACCATGACAGTAATGTGTGTGCAACAACCATATCAATTTAATTTTACTTATTCAATTATATTACGTGTGGGTTCTACACATGATTTTCTAAACTTCCTAGTTATTACAATTTATAAAAAAAAAATATAATCACGTGATTAAAAATCATGATATGTAAATACACATGCATTCTAAAATTCATATTATTCGTATCCACTAATTAATTTTTTTTAATATTTGAAGTATGATTATATGGAAAAGGATAAATAAGAAACTTTTTAACTGAGAAAACTTATGAAACTCTAATCTCCCGATATTTTTTTGTTTTTAAAAAAAATTACACATGTAATATACATGTTTTTAAGGGTTTTGAGCAAAAAAAATCAAAAAAACGCCGACCAGATCTAAAAAATAAATAAATAAACAAGTTTTTGTGTAACATATGTTACAGTCATGTTGCGCAAAACTTGTTTATTTTATTATAAAATATCCTCTCGTGCTTTTTTGGTTTTTGTTTTGTTTTGTTTTTTTTTTCTTAAAACTCTTAAAAATGTATATTACATGTGTGATTTTTTCAAAAGAAAAAAATATCCGAAGATTAGATTGTTATAGGTTTTCTCAATTAAAAGGGTATTCTCCTAATACATATGAATGATTATGTTATCCTAGATAGATAATATGATTATAACTAACTGAAGCTAGCTTTATAAATAGATTTTGAAACTAGATTAGCACGGGCTCATTATCACCCTAGATATAAGTATATATAATATTGTTCACCTATAAGATTATAACTAGGACTAAATAACATTATCTTGACAGCAATGTTTGTGGAATTATATTATGTGTGGGATTTAAACATGCTCTTTCTAAACTTGATTAAAAATAATGATATGCAAATACACTTTCATTCTAAAATATTCATATTCTTTGTATCAACTCATTTTGTTTATTCTCTTAATATGATTATACTGATCCTAAGAGGTTAAAATGTACATAACAATATAAGTCATTAAGTCTATAATATGTAACACTTCGTATTGTAATTTTAGTCTTCAGTTTCCTTTTTCTTAAGGCGATGTTACAACATATAACGTGAATCTGCTCATGTTGTATGGTATAAGTATCTATATGACTATATATAACATATATGTTTAGTCCACATGTTTCAACCCTATTGAGTATGCTATATTTCATACAAAATGTATGTATTTGACTATAAAAAAGTTTAAAAAAACGTACGTTTAATTGTTAAACACTCAAACAAAAATATACAGTTAATAAATATTTGATTAAAATTATATATATATATATATATATATTGAGAGAGAGAGAGAAACAGTACTGTATAATATCAATTAACGTACGATGCGTACGCGACCAAAACATAACATACGGATTTGAGAGATATAACATGCGGATTTTGGGTAGGGATGTGTAACATGCGGTTTTTTGTTTTTATGGAAGTAATCCGCATGTTATATAGTTAAAGTGTACATGCGGGTTTTTATGTGTTCAAACTTGCGGGATTTCGTTTTTGAGATTTATAACATGCGGATTTCTCATTGCGTATGCATCGTATGTTAAGGCTAATTGTACGTTAACTAACCCCTATATATATAGGGGACTATTAACGTACAATATTCCTTAACGTGCGATGATACGATATGAAATTACGCATGTTATAAAACTAAAAACCCTAATCACATATGAACAAAAATCATAACCATGCATGATTACGGTATTTCTCCATGCGTGATTATGTTTTTTAGTTCATGCGTGATTAGAATTTTAAGTTTTATAACATGCGTAATTTCACATTGTACCATCACACGTTGTACCATCACACGTTAAAGAATATTATATTTTATACTTTCAATAAAAGCCAACAGTATCACATATTTTATCATGAACGTTTGAGGACATTTTGAATATAATCTTTCAATTCCAAAATATATTCCCCTATCGGCATTTGGCAACCACCATTCTCTTTTAAAAGTTAAATTATTATTCCCTAACTAAAATATGTTTTTACTCTTGGCTTAAAAATTTTAGTAAAACTAAATTCATCCTCGGCAATATAATTTAAATATTAAATTGATTACAGTAAACAACCCCATTATTTTTTTTCTATATAATCAGTTTAATTGGTATTAATCGATCTAATTTATTATGTACCAACGTATGACGTATCATGACAGAATATTAAACAGTCATATTGAGGTGTTTCATGATAGATTAATGTTACTTATGATAAAAAAAATGTAGATGACACAATTATTTTTAACAAGCCTTAATGAGTAAAAATAATATAGCACACATAGTGACAGTCATATTGAGTTGTAAAACGTGCAACAAAATTTACACGTACGTGTCATACGACTCGTAAATTATGAAACATAACGTGTAACGTATAACATTCATATGCGCAATGCACTTATTGCGGATTAATGCCACGCGATAGCAACTTGTAAATCATGCAACAAAACTTAGACAAATTTAGTATCACTTTTTTTATAAAAGAATAAACCCTTTTCAAGCGTCTTTTTTCACTTTGATTGAAAAAGCAAGAACCTTTATATAAAAGCTCACAGAAAATAAGCATTTTGTGTCTTTGTTCATGGTTTCTATGGATATGGGCTCCTCGACTAGAACGATCATTTTCACTTATTTTCTTATAATTTTTCTGATTTATTTCATCAGATAATTTCAATTTAAAAATATATGTTGCGATATCCCACATCGGTTATGAAAGGGAACGAAGGCTTTCTTATAAGGGGCTTGATACTTTCAACATGATGTTATCTTAAGTAGTAAAGTACAAATGCATAGTTGAAAATGAAGCATTTTTCTGATTTACTATAGTTAGAAAAATGATACTAAAATTCATTTCATGATATGATTTTTATTTCATTTAAATAAACAACTTAAATGTATGCATGTATACATTTCTATTGAAAATGATTAATTCTGACTCAAGGTGAGTTTTAAATATAGGTAGGTTCCAATATTGTTGAGCTATATTGAATGAATATCATAGTAAACGTGTTGGTTAAACCATTTGTGAAATTGCAATTATCTTCTGAATTTGACCCATTTTGTGAAATTGGTGTTTTAGGTAACCAAATTGGTTAACCTAAGTTCCATGGGCTTTTAAAGTAAGTTCAATGAACAGATTTGATTAGATACTGGTAAAACCTAAATTTGGTATAAATTTGATAAATGAGTCACAAAGATAATGAACATTGTAATCATGATTAGCATAAGGTGTCAATCGTGTGGAGTTGACGACCAGACACATATTTATATGTGTCATGCAAAACCTTGTAAAATAGTGTCGTATTCAGGTCGTGTTTTATGTGGATCTGTTTAATGTTTGTTTATAAATATGGGTAATAACATTTGACTTCGTAACAACTTAGAAATTAGTTATTCAGAATCAAATGAAACTTAGTTTGTATTTTGTAAATGGTGTGGTTTAATTAAAGTTTTTGTTTCTTTATCTCGTATTCCAATTTACAAACTTGAGTTTATATATTTAGACTGATATTATTTTCAAATTCAAACTAGCCTTTAGTATTAATTTAGACCATTAGAAATTTACAATAAAGTGGCAGGTAAACGGATAACAAGTTGTGCCGCGACCACCTTTTGAATAGCAAAACCAATTCTACTGAAAACAAAGCTAGGGTTCTTCGACGTCGAGATATTGTTGTACAAGATCCGCAACCACCTTTGTAGCTGAACCGATCAAAACATCATAATTAATTTTGAAAATATTTGAATATTACATAAGATATAAATACTATATTAAATTTAAGGTTTAAAAATAAAATGGTGAAGAAACCATTTTAAAAATAAACGAGATTAAATGAATTTGGGGTGTATTTAGTTCATATAGATAAGAGGTATAACATCAAAATCTTCTAGAATACTTAGCAAAGGCTCTCTCAATACATGAGAGATCTTGGGTTAAAATCAAATCCTGCATAGTGGAGTTTGATAATATAAATGCAGTAGACATTTGTTGCTAAACGGAAAATAGATGGGTTGTGACCGGACAACCAGCCGAAGTATTGGTCATTTATGTCGTTAGTGACCAGGCCTGTCACCATTCCAGAGAAAATCCACCGCCAGAAGGCCCACTTTAGTAGAACCCCTGGCTCTGTTCAGAACAATTTTTGTTACGGGTAAGATTCGAACCCATGACCTCCACCTTGAAAGACCATGTGGATACCAATGCATGAAAAGGTCATCGGCTGCCAATACAGCAGTCCAAGCACTGAGCGGACCGTAGACCTATGATCCCAGGCAAGGTTTTTACGGTCCTTAGGTGATGTTACGACACAACTTGGTTACACGTATGACGTTCATCGGCAACAAACGATGGCCCTTAAAAATATTTACTAAAAGAATACATAAAATATTTTATAATGCTTTTAGTTTATTTTGGTTTTCTAAATTCTTATCACTGTATATCCACTTACCATTGTTAATTGTGTATGTAATGCATCTTACCAAAGTTTAAAGATAAAGTTAAAAAGTAAAGTGTATGGAGGAGATCAGGCTTCATATAGAATAAGATTCTGAGATTTTGCAATGCAAAGCAAAAGTAGAAATATAAAATATGCAAAGAGTTCACCCCAAAAGATCTACTGGATTCATACAACTTATAAAAAAAAGGTTAATATTTGTAAATTTAGCAAAATGGGGTTTTGTGACAAGTCTAGAAAACCAGCAATGAAATGCTTAAAAATTATTGCTTCCTTCCCCTTCCTCTTTTGGGAGGCTGGGCTGTTTGTTCTTTTCCTGTGACTTCTGTTATATCAGCTGCACAAAAAAAAGAAAGAAAGAAAAGAAGTTGGTGACAGTTTGTTAATAGCAAAAGCTAACAAAAATCCATAACAAATATTTGTTGAGAGCCGCAAGAACGGGATAATGCACATGTAGAGAGATACAGAGACGGTTACATAACCCTTATGTGTATCGCATTTAAAACATGCATTATGCAGTTCCACAGTTCTCAACATACTATTGTTTCTCAAGCGACCCCCCCTACACACACACAGAGCAATGATGAAAACAGCTATAGGAATCTGGTAATACATTGTCGAATTGTGTTTTACTTATTAAGGCGCATAGGCCTTTGCCTGGGCCTAGGCACAAGGCGCAAAAAAGGGGAGGGCCTGAGAAAGAAAATGCACAGTGAAAAAAATTTAAAAATATATTATGTATTAGAAAAATAGTGATATTCTTCAAATAAAATAAACAAAAGCTATTATATAACATTTTATCATATATTTAGTACCACAAGTTCTAAAAAGAAAGTAGTTTTCCTAAGATAAAACTAGAAATCCGGCTGGAATTTTGCCAGAATTTAGAGAATTTGGCCGGACAGGAATCTTGCCGGAGTCTACACCTGAACCATCACCTTGAGAATTAAAGCGCGCAATTGCCTCACCTGGAAAAATGGGCCTAGGCGCAAGAGGCGATGGCTTTTAACAACTATGAAGATATCCAATATCATGTTTAATTAGATAAAACAGAGTTGGTATATCTCAGATCAGTTTTTTGCTTAAAGGTGGCAAAATGGGTAGGTCAGGCGGTGAGGTCAACGTGGGACTGGGTCAAAATGGAGTCTTTTAGTTTTAGCTAAAACGGGTCAGACTGAACCACAAACAAATTTATCATTCTTATTTGGTTTTTTCTTATAAATAACTAACATGGTCAATATAATTATAGAACTAAATTGAGTAAAATACAAAGGAGAAAGTATAAAAAGAAAGAAAATAGGTGAAAGGGTAAGAGTAATAGTAATACTTTCGGGACCGCGAGCCATGAGGGTGAAGAATATATTGTTGAGCTTCTCCATCTTTTTAGCATCTTGTGCCTGATCTGTTTTAAACTTCAGACACTGCAACAAATACACCATGAAAAGTGGGTCAATTAGGGTCAAGTGTCATCTCTAATGATCAA
Source organism: Scalesia atractyloides (assembly GCA_947069175.1). Classification (NCBI taxonomy): domain Eukaryota; kingdom Viridiplantae; phylum Streptophyta; class Magnoliopsida; order Asterales; family Asteraceae; genus Scalesia; species Scalesia atractyloides. The sequence goes on along the minus strand of CAMTDV010000002.1, from coordinate 4,146,267 downwards.
ACAGGTAAAAGAAATATACTACTTTCATCTTTGTAATCAATGGAAATGGGTCACGCATGGCTAAAGTCACCCGAAGTCAAGTTTATTGCATAGAACCTCCTATATACTTTTTATCCAAAAAATTGGATTGTTAAATAATACAATACGCATAATCAATTTTGACGCGTGATCAATTTTGACAGACTAATACAGATGAAGATGATTTTTACTTCAATTCCACCTTCTTAGAAGGTTCACTTCACCAAAATACAGATGAAGAAATGCTACGGTTGTCACTAAAGTAGTTAAAGTTTGGTCTTGGAGGGCAAAAACGACAATAGTTTGTAAAAGCCTAATAAAGTGTAAAGATAAGTTAAATACAAAGGGTTATATGATATTCAACAAAGCCCATGATTATTCCCATCTAATAAATCTAAATCTTATCAGCAGTAGCTGTATCCGGTGTTTCTTTTACATAGAGATGAAAATTTCGGTACCGGTACGATCGAAATTCGGTACCTATTTTTTGGCGTTTTCGGGATTGGTATTTTCGGTTCGGTACAGTACCGGTATATTACTGATTTTTGGCGTCAAATACCGTACCGTACGAACATCTTTGGTACCGGTACCCACTTTGGGGGATTTTCGGGATCAATACGGTTCGGTACCGAGCTCGTCCCTACTTTTAAGAACTCAAATCCCATGATTTGAACATAGATTTCAATATGAAAAGGCAAACCTACTCTACCTCAATTGAGCACAAGTATAGGAGCAAACAGCTCCACTTTTAAATTGCATTCTTTGGAATTTAAATCTTTATACAGCTTTATTTCATACCAAAAGATTACATAAATCTCATGAAAGCGTGTATATTTCTTAACATGTCTAAAAGAGAGATGTTACATTTTTCTTTTGTAATCTGCTATTTTAGTGCCAAATCTTGTAAAGCAGAAAAAAAAACATGAAGATAGTGACTACCCAATGTGTGTTATACCTTCTATAGTCATGCCAGACAAAAATCACGTTTGAAGCCTTGACATACGCCAATTTCCTGGGTGTGTTATACCTCATGGTTATAAACGTGATTTTTGTCTAAAATGGCTATAGAGGTAGACAAGCCATGGGAAATGGCTACTTTCGTGATTCTCTCAATCAGAAAACCATAATCACCTAATTCACGGTTCGCACCAGTTTGGGTACGCGGTTCGGGTTTGCAATTCGCTAGATGGCACGAATTCGGTACGGAGGGGGGTAGGCTCATTTCGGTACGATCCGGTACACTATTCCGGTACGGTGTACCATTTATAATGTTAATTTATATTTTTTGTGTATAAACTTATAAGTTTGAAGACCAAATGTAAACTAGTGAAGATAGAGGGGGTTAAATGTTAAAATAAACAAACTAGTTTTACACTTTATGTGTAAAAATTTAAAGTTTTACAGACAAAATGTAAAGTAGTAAAAGATAAGAGGGGTTAAATGTTAAAAGTTTCTAAACTTATTTAAACCTAAAGCTGAAACGCAAGTTACGCAGCCGCTAGTCTCCTTCTTCATCGTTTCTGGCCGATATTGCAGCTCCGGCGCAGGAATTCTCCGTCGAAATTCGCTACTTGGTCGATATGTGGTAGCGAATCACCTTGTAGTGGCATCAGTTGAAGCTCTGGAAACACGAATTGGAACGAACTGGATAAACGAATTGACACGGCGAATCAAACCCTAAATTCGCGAATTGATAGCAAATTGGGTCGTATACGAATTCCGTATGGTACGAAATGTACCTATTCAAAATTCATGCTATTTTGGGCGAATTCTGGGCCTATGCAGAAAACATATAAACTTCATCACTAACTTAGATGACCATGACACCACATGAGTTAACTGTTAACAACCTCACTAATCTTAAGATTATAAGTAAACTCAACAGTGAAAATGTTTCTCTTTCACTGTTGTGTTAATCAGAAAAAGTCAACTAGAGTGTAAGTTCAACATCCTTTTTTGCCATTTTGGGTACCTTGTAATAATTAATAAATTTACAAACTTAACAGCTTTTACACGGTTTTTTAAGTTTATATCTAGCAGGTTTACTGTACAAGAAATCCTATATAATAACCCTTTCTTATTTCATTCATAGTAGTCAAAGATGACAAAGGCACCCAGAAGATGTAAGGCAAAAGGCCGCAAAACACACCAAAGCGCCTAGTGCAGCAAGGCACAAAAATCCGTAAAAAACTGTCATGAACCTGCAAAAAACATGTCTGAACCAACCTAAACTAGTCTAAAGCAGCCGAAAACAAGTCTTATACAGCTAAAAATGGCCTGTTTGGCGCCTTGCTTGTCTAAGGTGAGTGTTTTTTAAGCACCTTGAGCCTAGAGGTGTACAAATCGTTTTTTTAAACTAGACCGGTTTTTAACCGAACCGGTTATTTTTGTGTGGGTTAAAAACCGGTTCGGTTTTTAACTGGTTTTTCACGATGGGAACCCAAACCGGTATAACTGCTTTGGTTCGGTTTACAACCAGTTTGTGCCAAAAAGAACTGGTTTTTAAACCGTTTCGAAGATCAAGATCCCTAACCAGTATACTAACCGGCAGCTTGGTTCGGGTTGGAACCGGTTTTAAGAAAATGGTTAAAAAAAAACGGTTTCGGTTTTTTTTCCCGGTTTCGGTCCTAAAAGGCTAAAACCGGTTTTTTTGTACACCTTGCGCCTAAGCGACATGCTAACCCTTTGTGCCTTGAGTGAGCCTTTAACCACCTAGGTCTCATTTATCTTTTCCCTCTGACGCTTGCAACACGATTCATCATAATCTTGGTTTTAAAACGCGTGAAGAGATCGGATGCGTTTTGATCCAAAAACCCGATGCGTGATGCGCGAAGCGCACACATTACGTATGCGAGGTGTTCTTTATTTAAAAATACCAAAAAAAACATGTATAGCTAATATTTTAACTTGTGAACCTTTAAACACTAAAATATAATATATTCTCATCATCTATAGTCAGAATTGTTCAATTAAGATCTAATTTGTTCAAATACCGGTCAACTGCATCAGGCGCCACAATAGGCGACATCATGTGATGCGCGCATCTTGGACTCGCAACATCCGATGCGCTCTCAGCGCATTATGCACTCCTGATGCGCGCATTTTAAAACCAAGATCATAATAAACTAGTCATCTTTATAACGTTTATAGGCAAACCAAGTTTTCAAATGAACACGATCTTTCACATCCGTTTAATAATACTTGAACTCAAATTAATCATTGACAAACTCCTAACTCTTATCATATATCATCCTCTTAACTTCAATTACTCCGTTATAAAGATAGATCACACAATACTGACTCTCTCTTTCATAGTCACAGTTCATAACTCTCTTAAGCAATTCAAAACAATGAAACTCAAAAAAAGTTCATAACACCAACACAAACAACCTAAGCACCAATTTCCCTTCAGAAGTATGAACTTCATATAAACTTACAACTCATCAACAACAAAATCTTTGCATAAACAATAAACCAAAACATTAAAAAACAAAAATAAAAGTACCTCTTTGTCATCAGTGACCTTGAGGACCAATTTACCATCAGAATGTCTGTATTTCATCACATAACGAGTCTGCAATACAAAGATTCCGGTGAATTGTAATTAGATCCGAAATACAAATGAATAAATAGAAGAAAATCGAAGTGGAAGAGTGTACGTTTTGGGGGCTATTGCGGAACAACTGAACGGATCGTTCGACGAAATCGTCCCATGAAACAATGTACACCATTGTTCCGATCAAGATAACCGTGAACGGCGGCGATCAAGGTAGGTCTGAGAATTTGTGGAAGGATATTATCGAGGGTTTTGTTCGAAGAAGACAAGAACGAGCCCTTAGCCCCTTGAAAGGAAATAATAGGAGTAACAAAAAAAATTAGATAATTAGTTTACGTTTGCTTTATATTCGTCAATTTTAAAGTTTGTCTCAGTCGTTTAATAAGATGTCATTTTCTTTCTTGTGTACTTTTCTTCTAATATGTTCTCACTTAATCCATCTCAATTTCAGTTCATTGGGGTATCTCAGTAATTTAATATAAAAGTATTTATTTGCTTTAGTTTCTTGATCCTTTTTTTTTATTTTATAATTAATATGTGTATCACATCATATAAACATCACTCTTATTTTCACCGTCAACCACTACCTATCACATCTTCACCTGACAACCACCACATTATTCTTTTCTTTCATTTCACCTTCCCTCCCCCCCCAATCTTCTCTAAATGAAATCAGAGATATCATATATATACTTAGCCTTTTATTATATTAACTAACTAAATAGTCACAAATGGCATCTAACAATTTTTACTTATTAAAATTTATCACACAATACTCACATACCCTCGTTTATTTTTTTTTTTTTTTTTTTTTCTTTTTATATTTTAAAAATTATGTAATTATTTAAATATAAAACCCTCCTAGTTAAAATACAATATGGACAGAGTTAAGATCGGAGGAGCAAACTGGCGAGAAAATCAAAACACCAAGGAGAAAAATGTCACTTTTTGAACGACTGGGCCAAAACCATTAAAGCGACCAAACCACATGAAGTAAAACGCAAATTAACTCTAATATTAAATATTGAATATTGGTGTAAAAACAATCATGAGAGGACGGAGAAGCACTGTTGGCTAAGATGGTAAAAAGATAGTTAAATTTCGGGTGGTACAAAAAAACCTTGGGAAATACAATAGGTCTATGAAAGAGTTAATTACGTTTTTCATCCTTGTGGTATGTCAAAAATCACTATTTCCCCTTAGTTTAAAAATTGTCAAAACAGTCCCTATGGTTTCACTTTCGTAGCTATTACAGTCCATCCACACTAACGTCATCCTCATCCAGTTATTTTGGTAGTTTAATTTGAAATGACCATAATGCCCTTGTTATTAAAATTAAGATAAAAAAAGAGTTAGTTATGTTTTTCGTCCTTATGGTTTGTTTAAAATAGCCATTATAGTCCATTAGTTCTAAAAGTTACCAAAACAATACCAGTATCCTTCATTTTACGTTTCACTCTCCCCGTTTCTTCAGATTTGGCCATTTAATTTTCCCTATCACAATCGACGTCAGTAGAAAAACTTAAGGCCAACCTGAAAAACTTAAGGGGTGGAGATGAAGTATGGGTGGTGCCCTGTGTAGTGGACAGAATTAGTAGATTTTACAGGTAGAAAAAGAGTTAATTAATGATTTGTTTGAAGAGAATGGTCATTATAACACCCTATGTAACGCCCCGCGTTTCTATACTTTCTCTATTTGGAAACTTTGTATCGTACTTCTATTTTTAGTAAGTGTTGTATCTTGTATTTGTCTTTCGTTGTAAACGTGGAAAACCGATACTTGAATCGTAATGAGAAACTCGTATTTTAACAATATTATGTTAATTATAGTCATGTTACACTTATACTTGTTCATACTTTAAACGTGTAAACGTATTCATGGTACTCTCAATCGTAAACGTGTGATAACTCGCAAACTTGGTTTGTATTGCGTAAACGAGACTCAAACGCGAAATATTTAATCGTTAAACTTAATTTGTTGCGAAAAAAATACAATTACCTATTCATTTATTAAGTTAACTAATTCAAATAAATTAATTAATTAATTAAATTAATTAATTAAATTAATAAATTAAACTAGTTAATAAAATTAATTAATTTACTTTTTACAAAAATTAAAATGCTATTTTATAAATATATTAACATTTAGGACTATATATTAATACATATATATCTTTATTTAAATAAGTCCAAGGTCTAATGTGTAATTACTGAATTCTTGAACTACAGGGGCCTTTCCTGCCAATTGTGAAACTAAATTATTGAGTTTTTGATTAAAATAAAAAATAATAATAATAAACAAAACAAACCGGGATCCGTGAGACTCGAACTCGGGATCCCCGGTTCAACAAACAACGACCCAACCACCCCGCCAACCGCCCCACATCTGAAGGAACCCGGACAATAATTCATTTAAACCCTGTTTCCGGTCGAGCTGGGTGCGAAAGGGGGCGGGCAGCAGCTCGTTTTGGGCGGGTTTTATGTTTTTTTTTTTTATTTTAAACACTTTTAACCATTAATTTCCCACCTAACTAACCCTAATCCTTCCCCTATAAAACCCACCTCTAATCCAAGCACTTTTACACTTTAATCTTCCTCAAATCTCTCTCAAAACCTTCCAAATCAGCTGCAAAATTACAAGTTCAAGCAGAATTACTCATCTTCACTAAAGTGAGTGTAACTCACTCATTTCTTAACAAAATCCTTCCATTCTTCCCGCTTGCTTGGATTAACCTAAGGATCATTTCCATTGGTTTTCCATGGAAAACCAAGCTCTGGAATGACCAGAAAAAGGTTCCAAAGTGGACTGTTTTACTTTATGTTCTCATAAACTTTTTAATCTCTTACTTTTCTCATTCATCCTAGTGTTCTTGAACTCCTAATCACATGTATGATTATGGGGACTAACCTAGGTTGTTAAACTTGTAAATAGGAGTGTTTAATCACTCCAAACTTTCTGTTTTTGAAGAGTATTGAGCTCACAAGTGATGCAAGTTCTTAAACTTGTTCATGTGTGTCCACCAAGGAAGCTTGGGCTATCCTAACTTGAGACCACACATCACTTGATGATTTTTCATCAAGATCCCAAGATAGTTTGCTAGACTTAAAGTGTCACAACCCCACAAAGCCGTTGACGATTGTCCTCGTGTGCTCGTCAGGTTGTTGAATACTTGGCTACTTGGTATCTAGATGACACCTTATCATTCTTGTCTTTACATTCTTGTATAGTATATAGTTCTTGTACCCTCCTTGTTACCAATGGTAACTTGTGTAGTGGTGAACATAATCCGAGGTTCAAAGTGGATGGTTTAACCTCCCACCTCATACTTGACATACATGACACTAGAGGTTACAAAGTGGATGGTTCATCCTCCCACCTCCTACATGATTATAATGATATATATATAACTATATTATAATTCTAAAACTGAAACCTTGATAATGAACTTATAATCACCTATCAAGTTATTAAGTTTAACATATGTAATTCCTTGTCACGATTCTAATAGGCCCCGAACCTATGAAATCACACCCAACTCGTAAGAGTTACTATAGTGTCAAGAACGAGTGTTACATCTTAGTGAATACTTTCGTATCATAATACTTTACCAAACTTATTTTTAATCATCCTCGAATACTCCTAATCTCCCGTTGAAACTCTATACTCATACGCTTCGTTTCTTCTTGTAGGATAATTCGGCGTCATCCTCGAACCAACGTCTTCACGGATTGTCAAGTGTAGAAAAGACTTAGCAAAACCGTGAGTACACTCGACCCACTTTGTTTATAACACTTTTCGGGTGTAACATGTTTCCATATACAAAATCACGAACACTTAAACTTTATAAAACACACAAACGATCCCATATACATGAAAGCTTGAATCTTATACTTGATGCTTGTCTTGGATATTCGTATTGCTATGCTTTAGTCATTAACTATTTTTAGCCTTCGTTTGACATGCTTAGCGCTATAGGAATTCACGCATCCACCTCCATCGTGTTATTCGTGAGGTCATGTTAAAACATCGTGATTGCGTTAAGGGTTTGATTATTAGTATTGCATGCCTTGATATTGCTCTTGTATAGATTTGGTTGCCATGAGGATTGTTTAAACTTATTCGTATACGTATGCTATGCCTAAACTTGTGTACTCGCCTTTGCTTTCGCATTGACATTATTTTAAAACATGTTACAGGTTGAAGGAGATAATGCTATGAAAACAATATAGCAAGGACTAGATACACACAAATTAGACGTTAGGTTTAATATCGATGTATCAATTTGTTATGACTTTGCAAATGTTGTATTGTTCTTTGTTTTGTTACATTGATGTATTTGACAATTCTTATGAAATGAAATATGGTTTAATTAATTATTGTCACTTAATAATGTTGTGAGCAATGAGCAATCTCGTTTTCGTCTCATCCCGATGTTTCCGCCATCGGTTGGGGTGTTACAGATTGGTATCAGAGACATAACTATAGGGAATTAGGTAGAATTGCCATGTTCGACCTAGTCTATAGTTCTAAGTACCCGTTGTGACCATTCTTGATTATGCTTAAAACTTTATGCTTCCTACTTTGCTTCTCTCTTTCCTTTTGGTCTTAATACATATACATGGTGTCTTCCTAAGACACTTTTACACAATACACGTTTGGACGCTTGAAGACACTCGTAATATAAACGAGACGACTTCACTAAAATAGGTGTGAAAACCGCAATTTGGTGAACGACTCTCAATCCGCTATACTTATTCTTTTTGCACGCAATTATGCCATCGAGTTAGGAGTGAAATCCAAACCTTGATGGAAAATTTCCAACTCAAAACTCTAGTGGACCCTTACCAACGAATCGGAATTTGCTCTTCGTTTGGTAAGTACCAACCACACTTAGGGTACGAAATCGTCAAGTTAGGGGTGAAACCCGCACCTTGTCGATTAAGTCCCATTCCTTGATTTTCGCTCTCGCCAAAGTCTCGATTTTCCGATCGGTTAGAGACGTGTAGTAACTGGAAGGGTAAAATGTCGTTAGTCGCTTCTCGATGAGAGCATTTTACCTATAGGCCAAAGCACGTTTCTCTAATTCGAAAAGATCTTCGATTCACTTTGGAATTGTCGACGATTCTCTACCCGAATCATTCCCATGTTTTACGAGCCTATTCTTTTTATGTGACTCAAATTTTATGTGTTTTAATACTTGTTACCTCGTTCATTTCAAACCGTTACACACTCGCACGTTTATCGCAATAAAAAACAATACTAATCCTCGTGAACAAACTAAATTTATACTCTTTATTTGTATTCATACGTGAGTATACATGTTATACTTGTTGAACTCATGCAAACCATGTGAACCATACTTGATGAACACATGCTTCTTATGTGAAACTTATGCGAATTTTATTAATACTCATGCATGCAAAACCTATTTTCTTTATTACAATCAAGTCTCATGCTTTTGTCTTGTTTACAACCTCTAGATGCCTCCTTTCCGTAACACGTTAAACCGCCTCAAGAAGTCCAAGAAGACGGATTCCCAGAAGGAATCCAACAACGAGGACTCGATATCGAAGCAAGAACTGATTGGACTCGTTTCGGAGCAAATGGCCGGGCAATTGGCTAAGATCATACCCGACATTGTTAGCCAAATCCACACCATACATGCCGAAGCCACACCTAAATCATCCGCTGATTCCAAACCTGATACCCCCAAACCATCTTACCAATTCAAGCATTTCATGGCTTGTAAACCAGTGGAATTCACTGGCATGGACGGTGTTACCGCCATGATCAATTGGTTTGATTCAATGGAGCTTATCTTCCTTCAGGGCGGCTGCCCTGAGGAACTCCGAACCCTTAATGCCACCGGGGTCTTCCGCAAGAGAGCCCTCGAGTGGTGGACCACCGAACGAAACACGCGTGGAAACGAAGCAGCCCATGCGATGACTTGGGAAGAGCTTAAGGAGCTCATGAAGGAGCAATTCTGTCCTCCCCATGAGACCCAGAAACTTGAAAACGAGTTCTGGAATCTCACACAACAGGGGAGGCGCGCTTTAAACAGTTAAGTATCATTTGCCCTGGGCAAGTCGATACTGTTCCCAAGTCAATCGCCAAGCTCATCCGTTGCCTGTCACCGGTGATCATGAACCATGTAGCCGCAGCCAACCCGAAAACCCTCGAGGAAGCCTATGCCTTAACCCTCCAACTCAACCATAACTGCATCCTTCAGGGTGCCTACGACAAGGTCCCTACGAAGCATGCGCACCAAGCCATAGCCAACACCACCGAATCACCTACCCATCCAGCCAAGAAGCCCCACAACACGAACAAGAAGCGGAAGGCTTCTTCTCAAAACAATGCTGTCGTCACCCCGCCTACCCAAAACACCCACCAACCTGGACAAGGTTACATTGGCTCTCACCCCAAGTGTACCACTTGCAACTACCATCACCCTGTTGGCACCTCATGCCGAAAATGTGCCAACTGTAATAGGTTGGGACACCTCTCCAACTACTGTCGCCTACCCCAGAACCAGCAAACCCAAGCCCTTTTACCCAATCCTAACCCAAACCGCCAAACCCAAGTTACACCTGGTCGAACCTGCTACAATTGTGTGCGATCCTAACCATTTCGCCAACGTTTGCCTGAAACGCACCAACAACCAACAGCAACAACAAACCGAACCTGCGAAAGGACGAGCTTTTGTTCTCACCTCAGCTCAAGCCCAAAGTTCGAATGACGTCATCACTGGTACGTTCCTTGTGAACCATATCTATGCTACTTGTCTGTTTGATACTGGCGCGGATAGAAGTTTTGTATCCGTTGAATTTGAACCCTTGCTTAAGTGCGAACGAACTAAAATGCCTAATCCTTTTGCTGTCGAAGTCACTAATGGTAAGACCATCTCCGTTGGCTCTGTTCTTTCTGGTTGCTCCCTAATCTTAAACGATCATAAGTTTTCCATCGACCTCATACCTATGCAAATGGGTAGCTTTGACGTCATAGTAGGCATGGACTGGCTTAAACGGGTTCTTGCTGAAGTCGTTTGTTCTGAGAAATTCATTCGTCTTCCCCTACCTCAAGGTGACTCTTTACACGTCTATGGTGAGAAACCTTCTAAGGGTCTCAAGCTTATGTCATGCATCAAAGCGAACAAGTACTTGCGTAAGGAGTACTTTGCCTTTCTCGCCAACGTTGTGGAAAAGAAAGACAAAGGTCCTAGCATAAGTGATGTTCCTATCGTTTGTGAGTTCCCTTCTGTTTTCCCTGAGGATCTCCCTGGTCCTCCCCTCCTCGAGCTGTCGATTTTCGTATTGACCTCATTCCTGGCGCAACTCCTGTTGCGAAGGCTCCCTATCGTTTAGCACCCTCGGAGATGCAAGAGCTATCAAGCCAACTTCAAGAGCTTCTTGATAAAGGCTTTATACGCCCTAGTACTTCCCCTTGGGGCGCTCCCGTGTTGTTCGTCAAGAAGAAAGATGGGTCTTTTCGGATGTGCATTGATTATCGTGAGCTCAATAAACTTACAGTCAAAAACCGATACCCACTTCCTCGTATTGACGATCTCTTCGATCAATTGCAAGGCACGAAGTGCTTTTCAAAGGTTGATCTCCGTTCTGGCTATCATCAACTTCGGGTTTTCGAGGAAGATGTACCCAAAACCGCATTTCGCACACGTTATGGACACTACGAGTTCGTGGTCATGCCTTTTGGTTTGACCAATGCTCCTGCAGTGTTTATGGATCTCATGAACCGTGTGTGTAAGCCTTTTCTCGATCATTTTGTCATTGTATTCATCGACGATATCCTAATCTACTCGAAGACGAAAGAAGAACATGGACGACATTTGCGTCTTATTCTTCAGCTTTTGCAAGCCGAACGTCTTTATGCCAAATTCTCCAAGTGTGAATTTTGGCTAAAAGAGGTTCAATTCTTAGGTCACACCGTCAATGAACTTGGTATTCATGTTGACCCTGCAAAGATAGAAGCTGTGAAGAATTGGATTGCACCTAAGTCGCCCTCTGAAATTCGTTCGTTTCTTGGCCTAGCTGGGTATTATCGCCGTTTCATCTCGAACTTCTCGAAGATTGCCGTTCCTTTGACTTCGTTGACTCAAAAAGATAAACCTTTTGTTTGGGGTCCCGAACAAGAAGAATCTTTCCAAACGCTCAAGGACATGCTTTGTAATGCTCCTATTCTCACTCTCCCTAATGGGAACGACGATTTCGTCGTGTATTGCGATGCCTCTAACCAGGGTCTTGGTTGCGTTCTCATGCAACGGGACAAAGTAATCGCTTACGCGTCGAGGCAACTCAAAATTCATGAGAAAAACTATACTACTCACGACCTTGAACTTGGTGCAGTTGTTTTTGCATTAAAGATTTGGCGACACTACCTTTATGGTACAAAGTGTACGGTCTTTACCGACCATAAGAGCCTCCAACACATCTTTGATAAAAAGGAACTCAACATGCGTCAACGTCGTCGGGTAACATTTGTAAAAATCGGGTCTCCAAAACCCGCTCCGTTTTATAATCAAGTACCAAGTTATGAAAGTGTATTAATTATTTATGGTTATTTTGAGTTAAAACGATACATAATTAATAAATAAACTAAACTATAAAAATTATATTTGATAAAAAGTTAAAATAAAACAAATAAAAAAATATTTGAAGCTGCCGGGACTCGAACCCGGGTCAGCTGAGTCGCTCAACGACTTAACATCCATTCCCCAAACCGCTCCGCCACAATGTGTTTTATGTTAACTTTAGGAAAACAAAAGAAACTTAAACACAAACTCAGTTTAACCAATAATACCATCTGAAAACCGGTAATCGGCAAACCAATCGTCAAATCGATTGTTTACCTCACAATTTCAGTTATAACCGATGTATTACGGTTTCTAATCAAGTTAAAATTGATTGAAACTTTAAGTCCTATCATTTTCGGCTTTTGAAACCGAAAATTCATCAAGTTCTGATTTAATTCAAGTTTCCGATCATTTGCACGATTCAGAACTATCACAACAATATTCAATTTCGTTTTCGTCGCATTCTTGAACCATAAGATCTTCTGAATCAGATCGTCGGAAAATTTCTGCAAGTCACCGGAAAACCGGGACTCACATTCTCACGGTAATTCCTCCGACTCTTTTTGTTTAAAACATGTGATTAGTCAGTCTCTAACACAACTCCATCATCAGAATCGATCCTAGTCAAAGTTTATCAAAAATCTTACTTTCGCCGGAAAATCTCTGAGACTGCCGGAATCACACTGTGAACTGGTATGATATCCTAAAACTTCTTTTAAACCTTGTTTAAGTGACTCAACTTTATGAATAATCGATCAACGCTGTTAATTGGTTCAACAGCCGGAGTTCATTTCCAGTACCGACGAACCTCCGCCGGATTTCTGTGAATAACATCAATCGGTATATTCTGTTCCTTAAACTCTCTCCATTCTTTACTTTTGAATTCCTGTTAATGTCTGAGAACTTTATAAATCACAAATAAATCATAACCAGTCGAATTATGCTATCTGTGAAAATCGGTGAAGAAGATGAAGCTATAACAGAACATAAGATTATTTGAAAACGGTATTTTAAACGGGTTAGAAACACAGTCCAGCGGTGGACTGTGTGCAAGTTTCACACACACGTCCCGAGTTCGATCCTTGCTACGCGCACGCCTTGTGTAATAACATGCCTTTTTGATCCAGAACAAAACCGGGTTTAAAACAGGTATTTGTTAAGTATAATAAAAACCAAGAATATAACCGGGTTAGACACACAGTCCAGCGGTGCACTGTGTGCAACATGAACTTCACGTCACGCGTTCGAATCTTGTCACGAGCACCGGTCCAATCGAATTAAAACGTTTTTGCAAATAAAGGAATTTTCGGTTAATTCAAATAAGTATATAAATATAATTAAAACTGAGTTTATAACGGGTTAGTCACGTAGCTCAGTTGGTAGAGCTACGTGCACGCGAACGGAAGGTCGCCGGTTCGAATCCCACCCGGCGCAAATTTAACCGCTGACCGAACCGGTCAACGGTCAACGGTCAACACTAAAAAAAATAATATTTTTTTATATATTTATTTATTTAATTTAATTTAAAAATCAATTAAAAAAACTTAAAAATAACATTTTTAAAGATAGAAAATAGCCATAAACTCATAAAAATATATCTAAAAATTTCATTAAAATCCTTAATAACATCCATCCATTTAATATATTTTTCCATTATTATTTAGGTTAGTATTCCTCGTCGACTCGCTCATCTAAATCGTGCGCATCTCACCATCTCCAATTCAACGCACCCAATGTGAGTGAACCTTTCAAATTCCCCGTTTTAATCACGTTTTTTGGGTGTATCATGTGTCTTTGTTTATATACATATTATAACTAAACTATTGTGCATACATCATATCATGACATGTGTATTTAGTTTGTTGCTGTTAAGTAGTTATTATTGGATGCAATTATTATTTCAGTACATGCAATTGCCGAGGCCGCCGCTCCCCATTTAATTATGAGGTTTGAGCCTGTTCCCTATTTTATTATGCGGTTGAACCTGGCGTGCCCGCAACGATCGGCTCCGTTTGATTGAGCCTTGATCGGTCATTTCATTTTACATTCCAGTTCATGCAATACGATCGGCTCCGTTTGATTGAGCCTTGATCGCACAGTTCATTTTACATTTCAGTACATGCAATACGATCGGCTCCGTTTGATTGAGCCTTGATCGCACAGTTCAATTTACATTTCCAGTTCATGCAATACGATCGGCTCCGTTTGATTGAGCCTTGATCGCACAGTTCATTTATGTTAGTTATCGTATGATATTGGTATGTTCATGTATGCTGTCAAGTGTTATTATATGCTATAATTGTAACTGCTATTTGCCAATACTTGATTACTTAAATTTGCTCTTTTATGATTATGCACAATATTTCATTGATAAACTAACCATAAAATCATTATCAAATGTTTATCTAATAAGGTTCACTCGCCAACTTATGTTGACCCAAAAACTACCATTTTACACATGATACAGGTGAACCAGCAGCAGCTAGGAACACATAGGACCTGGATTAGAAGAATAAATCGATTTAGTTTTGGGATTGTTACCTTTTGATTATTTCCTTTGTATTGAATGAACATGTTTGGATGTTTGAAAATGTAACTTTGACTTCATTAATTATGAAACATAATAGTAAATGTCATGTGCTTTGGTGATAACCCAATTATGCCCCGACTCTTATTTCCGCTGCGGGTCGGGGTGTGACAACCACCCTGGTAAGGCGAATGTCGTGGCTGATGCACTTAGTCGTAAGACTCATGTCAAGAGTGCTCGTTGCTACCAAATCGTGGGAAAACTCAATGAGTTAATTCGACAAGCACAATTTGCCGTCATTAACGAGGGTAACCTCGATAACGAGTTGAATTGTGGAATCGAAAACCCACTCGAAGCTAAGCCTGATGGTATTCTTTACTACCATAGTCGCATTTGGATTCCCGATCGTCTCAATCTTCGGACTACTTTGATGGACGAAGCTCACAAATCCCGATACTCCGTTCATCCTGGAGCTGATAAGATGTATCATGACTTGCGCGCATCCTATTGGTGGCCTGGAATGAAACGTGATATCGCTCTCTACGTCTCCAAATGCATTACGTGTTCCAAAGTCAAGGCAGAACATCAACGTCCCTCCGGTTTGCTCGAACAACCAGAAATTCCGGTTTGGAAATGGGAGAGCATATCCATGGATTTCATCACGAAATTGCCTCGTACCTCGTCTGGTCACGACAGCATTTGGGTTATCATCGATCGTTTGACCAAATCCGCACACTTCCTCGCCATTCGTGAAGATTAAAAAGTCGAGAAACTGGCTCGTATCTACACGAGTGAAATCATTAGTCGTCACGGTACTCCTCTTGATATTATTTCTGATAGTGATGCTCGTTTCACTTCTCGCCTTTGGCAAACTTTCCAATCCGCCCTTGGCACTCGTTTGAATCTTAGCACCGCTTTTCATCCTCAATCTGACGGTCAGACCGAGCGTACTATTCAAACCCTAGAGGATATGCTTCGATCATGCGTAATCGATTTTGGCGGCAACTGGGATTTGCACTTACCCTTGGTAGAATTCTCGTACAACAACAGCTATCACGCAAGTATTCAAATGGCTCCATTTGAAGCACTGTATGGTCGCAAGTGCCGTTCGCCTATTTGTTGGCACGAGATCGGAGACGTACAACTCACCGGTCCCGAACTTATACAAGAGATGACGGACAAGATCCTACAGATTCGTGACAACTTGCTCAAAGCTCGAAGCCGACAAAAGAGCTATGCTGATAGAAGACGCAAACCTTTGGAATTCGACATAGGTGACCACGTACTTCTCAAGGTTGCACCTTGGAAAGGTGTTGTTCGTTTTGGTAAGAAAGGCAAACTCGCTCCTCGCTATGTGGGTCCTTTCAAGATTCTTGAAAGGATAGGCACGGTAGCGTATCGACTGGATCTACCTCAAACGCTCAGCAATGTTCATCCTGTGTTTCATGTTTCGAATTTGAAGAAGTGTCTAGCCGAAGAGGGACTTCAAGTTCCACTCGAAGATCTTCAGATCAACGATACTTTGCACTTTGTGGAGAAATCGGTCGAAATCATGGACCGAGGAACCAAGCAACTGAGGCGCAGTCGTATTCCTATTGTCAAGGTTCGATGGGAAGGTAAACGTGGCGCCGAATTCACTTGGGAACTTGAAAGTGATATGAAGACTAAGTATCCATATCTCTTCGTTACATCTTCCTAAATTTCGGGACGAAAGTTCCTAAAGGAGGGGAGACTGTAACGCACCGCGTTTCTATACTTTCTCTATTTGGAAACTTTGTATCGTACTTCTATTTTTAGTAAGCGTTGTATCTTGTATTTGTCTTTCGTTGTAAACGTGGAAAACCGAGACTTGAATCATAATGAGAAACTCGTATTTTAACAATATTATGTTAATTATAGTCATGTTACACTTATACTTGTTCGTACTTTAAACGTGTAAACGTATTCGTGGTACTCTCAATCGTAAACGTGTGATAACTCGCAACTTGGTTTGTATTGCGTAAACGAGACTCAAACGCGGAATATTTAATCGTTAAACTTAATTTGTTGCGAAAAAAATACAATTACCTATTCATTTATTAAGTTAACTAATTCAAATTAATTAATTAATTAATTAAATTAATTAATTAAATTAATAAATTAAATTAGTTAATAAAATTAATTAATTTACTTTTTACAAAAATTAAAATGCTATTTTATAAATATATTAACATTTAGGACTATATATTAATACATATATATCTTTATTTAAATAAGTCCAAGGTCTAATGTGTAATTACTGAATTCTTGAACTACAGGGGCCTTTCCTTCCAATTGTGAAACTAAATTATTGAGTTTTTGATTAAAATAAAAAATAATAATAATAAACAAAACAAACCGGGATCCGTGAGACTCGAACTCGGGATCCCCGGTTCAACAAACAACGACCCAACCACCCCGCCAACCGCCCCACATCTGAAGGAACCCGGACAATAATTCATTTAAACCCTGTTTCCGGTCGAGCTGGGTGCGAAAGGGGGCGGGCAGCAGCTCGTTTTGGGCGGGTTTTATGTTTTTTTTTTTGTATTTTAAACACTTTTAACCATTAATTTCCCACCTAACTAACCCTAATCCTTCCCCTATAAAACCCACCTCTAATCCAAGCACTTTTACACTTTAATCTTCCTCAAATCTCTCTCAAAACCTTCCAAATCAGCTGCAAAATTACAAGTTCAAGCAGAATTACTCATCTTCACTAAAGTGAGTGTAACTCACTCATTTCTTAACAAAATCCTTCCATTCTTTTTCCCACTTGCTTGGATTAACCTAAGGATCATTTCCATTGGTTTTCCATGGAAAACCAAGCTCTGGAATGACCAGAAAAAGGTTCCAAAGTGGACTGTTTTACTTTATGTTCTCATAAACTTGTTTAATCTCTTACTTTTCTCATTCATCCTAGTGTTCTTGAACTCCTAATCACATGTATGATTATGGGGACTAACCTAGGTTGTTAAACTTGTAAATAGGAGTGTTTAATCACTCCAAACTTTCTGTTTTTGAAGAGTATTGAGCTCACAAGTGATGCAAGTTCTTAAACTTGTTCATGTGTGTCCACCAAGGAAGCTTGGGCTATCCTAACTTGAGACCACACATCACTTGATGATTTTTCATCAAGATCCCAAGATAGTTTGCTAGACTTAACGTGTCACAACCCCACAAAGCCGTTGACGATTGTCCTCGTGTGCTCGTCGGGTTGTTGAATACTTGGCTACTTGGTATCTAGATGACACCTTATCATTCTTGTCTTTACATTCTTGTATAGTATATAGTTCTTGTACCCTCCTTGTTACCAATGGTAACTTGTGTAGTGGTGAACATAATCCGAGGTTCAAAGTGGATGGTTTAACCTCCCACCTCATACTTGACATACATGACACTAGAGATTACAAAGTGGATGGTTCATCCTCCCACCTCCTACATGATTATAATGATATATATATAACTATATTATAATTCTAAAACCGAAACCTTGATAATGAACTTATAATCACCTATCAAGTTATTAAGTTTAACATATGTAGTTCCTTGTCACGATTCTAATGGGCCCCGAACCTATGAAATCACACCCAACTCGTAAGAGTTACTATAGTGTCAAGAACGAGTGTTACATCTTAGTGAATACTTTCGTATCATAATACTTTACCAAACTTATTTTTAATCATCCTCGAATACTCCTAATCTCCCGTTGAAACTCTATACTCATACGCCTCGTTTCCTCTTGTAGGATAATTCGGCGTCATCCTCGAACCAACGTCTTCACGGATTGTCAAGTGTAGAAAAGACTTAGCAAAACCGTGAGTACACTCGACCCACTTTGTTTATAACACTTTTCGGGTGTAACATGTTTCCATATACAAAATCACGAACACTTAAACTTTATAAAACACACAAACGATCCCATATACATGAAAGCTTGAATCTTATACTTGATGCTTGTCTTGGATATTCGTATTGCTATGCTTTAGTCATTAACTATTTTTAGCCTTCGTTTGACATGCTTAGCGCTATAGGAATTCACGCATCCACCTCCATCGTGTTATTCATGAGGTCATGTTAAAACATCGTGATTGCATTAAGGGTTTGATAATTAGTATTGCATGCCTTGATATTGCTCTTGTATAGATTTGGTTGCTATGAGGATTGTTTAAACTTATTCGTATACGTATGCTATGCCTAAACTTGTGTACTCGCCTTTGCTTTCGCATTGACATTATTTTAAAACATGTTACAGGTTGAAGGAGATGATGCTATGAAAACAATATAGCAAGGACTAGATACACACAAATTAGACGTTAGGTTTAATATCGATGTATCAATTTTGTTATGACTTTGCAAATGTTGTATTGTTCTTTGTTTTGTTACATTGATGTATTTGACAATTCTTATGAAATGAAATATGGTTTAATTAATTATTGTCACTTAATAATGTTGTGAGCAATGAGCAATCTCGTTTTCGTCTCATCCCGATGTTTCCGCCATCGGTTGGGGTGTTACACCCTAACTCGCCAATTAGGAATCCATTAAAATTTTGTCATTACATTAAGTTAGTATGATCAAATGTTATTACAAAAGTACGGGTTTAATTTTTTTTATCCATTCATAAACACTTCAACACTACTATGTTCCAAGAATAAAAGAAATTAAAGCGGAAGCTGAAAATTTGGAAGTGTTCGGTTCTTCAAGGACCTTGATCGGCATCCGCGTTATCATATGGTTCACCTACATTACAAAATTTATTTGGAACTTTAGTTATGTAATACATACAACATATACAAACATAACTAATCATTAAATCATGGCCAATTCAACACAAAACAAAAATTTCATTTCAGGCTCCACGTAAGCTACGGCTGACCACCATAGCTTACGGTCAAGGCTTTTTGTCTTACGGTCATGGCCTTCTGTCTTACGGTCAAGGCTTCTAACTTCAACACAGCAGCAGCCTACCATAAGCTACGGTGGCTACCGTAGCCTACAGTGGCTTGCTGCAGATTTTCTTTTATTTGTCGTTTTTAACGCGAAATTCTTCGTATCTTTTAGATCGATTATTCGATTAACCTCCCGTTTCTTCCTACATGATCGAAACATGATCCTCTACCTTATGAACTCAAAATCCAACATCCTGATTAATCATATTTTTAAACTTAAAGCCTTCGGCTTATTACTTACATATCCATTACTCAATTTACGGCTAATATTCCAATTTTACCCTTTTATCAAATTTATATCGAAATGATTTATTCATAAGCCTCTTAGCATATGTCACAACTAAATTTTGACCTGTTTGGTTGCCATAACGAAATCCATCGTTTTATGTAACCAAACTTTTATTCTTTTATTTATTTGACCCTTCTTAATCATTTTAGCGAATTTCATCGCTTTTATACGATCAAACCATCATTTATCGTATTATTTGACCCGTTTGGTCGTATTAGCGAACTCTGTCGCTTTTATACGATCAAACAATCTTTTATCATATTATTTGACCCGTTTGGTCGTATTAGCGAACTCCATCACTTTTATACGATCAAACCTTCTTTTATCATATTGTTTGACCCGTTTGGTCATATTAGCGAACTCCATCACTTTTATACGATCAAACCATCTTTTGTCATATTGTTTGACCCGTTTGGTCATATTAGCGAACTCCATCACTTTTATACGATCAAACCATCTTTTGTCATATTATTTGACCCGTTTGGTCGTATTAACGAACTCCATCGCTTTCATACGATCAAACCATCTTTTGTCACATTATTTGACCCATTTGGTCGTATTAGCGAACTGTAGAGTTATTTTACCTTAATATAACATAATCGATTCATTCATGTGAAATTCATCACTTTTATTTGAATCGAATATATGTGAGTTAGTTTCATTATTCAACATATATTACTACAAGTATTATAAGTAAATCCTTATAGAACGATAAGCCACATACCTTAAAGCTTTCCTTTTTGTCGTTTGTCGCCTTCGGTTTTATCGCTCGTCTTTTCACTCGAGTTGCCTATAACGAACAACTCGACTAATCATTAAATGGTCAATATATTCATCAAAGATCAATTTTGTACATATGTTTCTTAATAACTTTTCATGTTACCAAGTAAACGTCTTTTCTCATAGGTACTTCCATAAACACATGAAAGCATAGACTTTCTTCTTCTCTTTTTTTTTGTGTTACATACAACATTGCAAACGAGGCATCATATGTCTATATTACACCCTATCGAACGAGTATGTCCCATTATGATCCTATTCACATCAAGATTTCAGTTTATCCAACTTCTTAAGCATAGGTTAATCATAACAAATATCCTAAAACCCATTTAACACAAGTATCAATATTATTCAATTTCTCTAACTGTAGTCTTTGATCACTATCTTTGATCAAGGGTTTACCTCTACGCTAACATACATCTCAATCTTGCTATTACATCTACAAATGTTTACATTGAAGTTTGTAAGATTCATCAAACTTCATAATCCTTGTTAAATATCGAAATTCAACATACCTTAAGATCTTCTAGCTTGGATGATTCTTAATCTCAGTTCATATACTGCTTTAAGGCTTAATTTCACTTCCAATTTGAAGGATTTATGAGTTTTAGGGTTGAAGGTGCTCTTCCCTCTTCTCTGCTTGTTCTGGTCGACCTATTAAACACACACTTATGTGTGTTTTTGGGTTTTGATTGCCTATTTATATTAACCACAGTCCTCCAAATTTGGTTTATTATACGTGGGCACTATCTAAATATTTTCATTAGTTATTAAGCAAATAACTAGTTAGTTTTCAAATCCATTAAATAATTATGGATGTAGTGTATTTTACTTTTACACTGAGTATAAATTTATACTTTATATATTTTAGGGACGTTACAAGTCCATTTCCTTTTAAAGAGGCTTTCCACTAATTGGGTTAAATGCCCCTGATTATTTATATAATATAATATTTTTGGGTGTTACAGCCATGGGGTATTGGGGGTAGGGGTGGGTGGTAATGACGGTGGTGGGCATAATGTGTGGTGGACGTGGTCATCGTTTAGGTTTGTGTTTGTGGTGGTGGGAGATGTTGAAGAAGGATGAAGTGGAGAGGGTGTAGAGCCGGAGCAGGAGATCTTCCGGTTGGATTTGAGGAAACAAAGGGAGTGAAGAATACATTAAAGGATAGTAGATAGATGAAGTTGTTAATCGCCATTGTTGGTGAGTTGAAGGTGGAAGTTGTGAAAGTATTGGTAATATTTTGGCAAATTTTAAACTAATAGCCTGTAATGCTTATTTTCAACAAACCGCATGGATGAAAAGTGTAATTAACTCTTTATTTATTTATTTTGTAGTTTTAATAATAGGGGCATTGTAACAGCCCAAGTAAATCATGCCAAGATATTGTCCGCTTTGCCCCCAATGGGTTGCCCATCTAGGAACTCACGGTTTTGTTTTCACCCGACGAGTTGCAAGCCCAAGCAAAACGCGTCTTGGTAATGAAGGCTTCGTTCTCATCCTCAACCGATGTGTAAAATGTGGGTTCACTTAAGTCAGTGGTTAAAATAATATATGTGTAAAGTGTGGGTTCACTTAAGTAAGTAGTTAAAATTTAGCGTACTGTTTTTAACCACTGTCTAAAAAAACTTGAAATGTGGTTGTTTTTTATAGACATAAAAACTTAAGATTCAACTGTCTCTCTACTAATTTAAACTCGGTGACGCACCAGACAACAGGATGCCCCAAATCGCTTGCTTGGAAAATGTTTGTTTGATTTTTGGATTGGCTCGGATTATAAATAAAGTAAAGCACGAGCAAATGTTCGCTCGGTTCAATTTAGCTCGCTCGGTTTGATTTAGCTTGATTCATGAACAATTCTATGATTTTAGTGATCAACTTTAATTAGGGTTAATTTGAATAACACTTATGTTACATCGGAGCTAGTTGTCTTTAAACAATTTGATAGTTACGCATTAGTGGCTTCTTTGTTCAATTAGCGTATTTTTGTATGCTTACAATTTTTAAAATTTGTTATGGTGAAACAACAAATCTAACACATTTTTACAAAATATTTTAACAATTTTATAACTTTAGACACATTAATAACTCTTATAATAAATTTTAATTTTTAGAGTGACCATTCTAAATGCATTAGATTTTTAATTCATTTTTTAGTTGAGTGAACTAAAAAGCAGGGTATGGGTTAAATGTAAAACATACTCATTTTATGTATTGGTAAGTTGTACCAAGCGTAACAAATTTGTCTTATGCGTCTTAAAATTTGAGGTAATAACAACTTGTCCTTATCAAATCTTTAATTTATATCTCTATGACTTTATAAAGCGTCTCTTTGAACCACATTGTAATTCCACAAAAGAATTTAGAACCACTGTCACAACTTTCGAAACATAGGTTACAAGGAGTTCCTAATTTACCCCTTATTTAATAAATTTCTTCTAATTAATATATTTAAAAATAATAGGAGATTATTTAATTCACTACACTAACTATTATCATATTTATAATACTTTAAATTAAGATTTAAATTTACATGTACAATTATATTATTATAACTATATACTATTTAAATTAAATATTATCTTATTTAAATAATTAAGTATATAATTACTATATAATAATACCCAAATATAACTGGTGTTTAAGAAAATTCGAGTTAGATTGCGCTCTCCAAAAAGCTTCGGTGACACTCACTGCATCGGAGAATATTATCTTATTTAAAAACTTAAATGTGTAGTTACTAAATATTTACATAATAATAATAATAATAGTAATAATAATATAATGATATTAATAATAGTACCCAAATAACATTAGTGTTTAAGGCAAGTCAGGTTAGATTGTGTTCTCCAATAGAGCCTTGGTGACACCCGATACATTGCGCAGTATTATCTTATTTAAATACTTAAGTCTATAATTACTAAATTCTTACATAATGATAATTCCCAAATATAATAAGTGTTTAAGACAGGCCGGGTTAGAATGCTCTCTACAAAAGAGTCTGGTGCCACCCATAGCATTACGTGGGCCAATCTTAATAACATTGACCACAAATAATTTATCTACACTTGACCAACCTAAGTATTGTATTCCCCACCACAGCATAGGGTACCCTGCGAGTTTGACATAATATATCACTTTATAACACAATTTATCGAATAAGGATCTAATATATATATTCAAAACTTAACCACGTTATTTTTATTAAAAATATCGTATATATGTTTATATACGTTTCAACCAAAATCAGGTGAGTCTCATATTGTAATCATATTACAACTTGCAAGTCGATATGATTTACATCACTAATATACCGATATAGCTACCACATAGATGTGGTTGACACAAACTTTCAATCCTTCTTCTGTCATGTTAGCATTTCCTCCGTCACCCATCAATATTGTTCTCTATAAGTACAAGCTGAAAGCCTTCTTTTCTAAATCAGTCGAACAGATTCATCTTACACTTCCTTTATCGGTCTTATATCATATTAAAAACTCTTGGGTTTCTAAGAAAAAGGTACATAAAATTGATTGTTTAGCATAATTGTTCCTTCTCTTATGTGTTTGTATTTCAAATTTTTTAGGTTTTTAATCAACAAGTTAATTGAAAATTAAAGGCATCACTAGGATTTAAATACATAATATATATATATATATATATATATATATATATATAGCTTAGCTCTTGATGCCATTTTATGTGTTTTAGAATGTCTTTCTATTGATTTAGGAAAGTGGAAGTAAAGATATGTCGTTACTATGGAATTAGAAGGGTGTATCTAGAGGTACACATTTAATTCCCAAATAGTGCTTCAATCATATGTATGCTAGAGGGGTATTCACGTGATTATATATACACTAGTGGGATGACTACATGACAAGAAATGAAACATTAACACTAGTAATCACGATATTAATTTGTTTTATATATATATATAGCAGTAGCATATTCAAATGAAAGAGAGTAAAACGATTGTTTTTATAATTCAATATAAAAAAAAGTTAACATATGAGGTGTAATATTAAAAAAATTAACATATGAAAAGTTATAGTCATTTAAAAATTGCTAGTGGTCGATTTAAAAGTCAACAATATGTTTTAAAAGGTTGTACCACATGTTTTAAAATTTGTATTATTTAAACTCTTAAGATTATGAAAAATTATATTTAAACCACTAATTTTAAATGTAAAAAACTCATTAAAATTCATTTTTACATAATATATTCAGAATTTATTCATATAACACATGTAAAGGCCGTTCAAATAAAAAAATGTAATTTTTAAAAAGTTTTTTGAAAAGTTTCTTAGACTCTTTTATTTATTATCAACTTTTTATTAAAAGAGTATCAACATATATTTATATATAAAAGCTCTAAAAAAATAGATATACATTAATATTTTACATTTTACATGTAAAAATGAATCTGACATTATACACACTTATATATAGAAACACATTAAATATAAAAAATTATCTTTTTATTCTCCTTCTATATGTATATATACTTCTTGTCCTTCATATTTTAATTGGTTTAATCTAAAATTTGATAAAACTGTGAGTAAGATACGATTTATGTGTGAAAATGGGTAAGCATTTATGAAAAATTTATCCTTTTTGGTATTTATTCAAGTGACTTTAGAAACTACTACCAATTTTTCATATATTTCTTTATGTATGGGAATTTAGTGTTTTAGGATCATAGTAATAACTAATAAGTATTGAAATAATAGTCACCAATTCGTTTAGTGGTGTCTTATTAATATTTTTTATGTACAAAATTAAATTTAACATTTGCTTTGTATGACAATATGTGAGATATTTTAAAGTGTACCAGGTTTTCCTTTCTAAAGATAAAAGGTTTTAAAAAGATTTTGATTTTCATCCGGTCACCCTTTTAGTGTTAAATTGATGTAGCAACCGATATATTTGTATTTGTAGAACTTTAAATGTATTTGTTGGTTTTAAAAAACATAATATTTGTTATGTGTTTTTGTTGTTATATTTACCCATATTGTATTATCTTTCTTCCTTTTCTCTCCAACACAAATAAACATTAAGGGTAAGTCCTATATTAATTTGTTCTTTGTGTTTATTTTCTTTAACTTTCATAAAGAAACATTGAGTTATTTTTAAATAAACATTAAGGGTAAGTCCTATATTAATTTGTTCTTTGTGTTTATTTCTTTAGCTTTCATAAAGAAACATTGAGTTATTTTTAAATAAACATCAAGGGTAAGTCCTATATTAATTTGTTCTTTGTGTTTATTTTCTTTAACTTTCATAAAGAAACATTGAGCTGTTTTTAAATAAACAACAAGGGTAAGTCCTATATGAATTTGTTCTTTGTGTTTATTTTCTTTAACTTTCATAAAGAAACATTGAGTTATTTTTAAATAAACATTAAGGGTAAGTCCTATATTAATTTGTTCTTTGTGTTTATTTTCTTTAACTTTCATAAAGAAACATTGAGTTGTTTTTAAATAAACAACAAGGGCAAGTCCTATATTAATTTGTTCTTTGTGTTTATTTTCTTTAACTTTCATAAAGAAACATTGAGTTATTTTTAAATAAACATTAAGGGTAAGTCCTATATTAGTTTGTTCTTTGTGTTTATTTTCTTTAACTTTCATAAAGAAACATTGAGTTGTTTTTAAATAAACAACAAGGGTAAGTCCTATATTAATTTGTTCTTTGTGTTTATTTTCTTTAACTTTCATAAAGAAACATTGAGTTATTTTTAAATAAACACTAAGGGTAAGTCCTATTCTTTGTGTTTATTTTCTTTAACTTTCATAAAGAAACATTGAGTTATTTTTAAATAAACATTAAGGGTAAGTCCTATATTAATTTGTTCTTTGTGTTTATTTTCTTTAACTTTCATAAAGAAACATTGAGTTGTTTTTAAATAAACAACAAGGGTAAGTCCTATATTAATTTGTTTTTTGTGTTTATTTTCTTTAACTTTCATAAAGAAACATTGAGTTATTTTTAATTATTATAGATCTTTTGATTATTGTGGGGCTTGTACAATAGAAGTAGAATTATTTTGTTTAGGAGCTTTATTATTGTGGATTGAAATTACTGTTGCTTGAGTTTTATTATTGTGGATTGAAATTATTGTTGCTTGAGTTTTATTATTGTTGTATACAGATAATTACTCTTTATATTTCAGTTTGACCTATATCGCTTTCTTTGTTGGATTTGGAGGTCTCGGAATTAAAATAGTCCCTAAACGGTAAACATTTGATTCGTTTTATCAGTTTGATATCCTTATCATATATATATTGTATTATCTTATTTCTGCATATTCATATTTGAAATGCTAAAAATATTTCTAGTAAATAAAAATTCATACCATGTTGCACATTTTAACAGGTTGATGTACTAAGCAATACAACTTGGAAGAAGAAATCATGGTTATAACCCAAGTTGCTAGCTAGTTCCTAATGCAGTTATCATATGCACAAACCGTGAGATTTGTTTAAACTGCATATCCAGCAAACATCAACATCAACTAATATATTTCATATTCACATAAGACACTATTGTAGAAAATATGTTTTTGTAGATAAATGTTTTGTTGGAAATTTTTGTAGTGTGAATGGATATTAATTTAGTGAAATTATAATTTACTAAAATTATAATTATTTTCATGTGGATGATAAACTCTTACTTAGAGTTTTTATGTCAATTTATTTGTTATTATTAGAGTTTATTTCTCTAATAAAATCTCTAATTAAGTGAGACTCTTTCCACCCCATATCTCTTGTATTAAAAGTAGGTTATGTGCTTGATTTGAAGGGGTTAGAAAAATACAAGAGAAGAAATACAAAAAAACACATGAATTCATGGAGAATTCTTGGAAAAGAATAGATACTTGAATGCCCATGTGTTGGGTACTTAGAGAGATAAGTTTTCTCTACTCAATTTCATCTCCTTCATATCAATATTTTCCCACAAGTTCTAACAATATAATTTTATCTGGTGTAACCTCGGGCGCGTGGTCATTTCCGACAGTACAGACTGCTCCTTTTATTGTACCCCAGGAGACAGACGCGTCATCTTTAGTAGTGGCGCGAAATCTGTTTTAAGGAAGCGTGTTGAACACGTGCCTCAGCCACAACCGTCAATACTTGTTTGTTCATTTTGTAGGAAATTATTGCATAAGAAGATGTGGTTCAAGACCTCGTTGAAACCCATGCAAAGGATCATACAAAGAAACGCGATTCAAGAGTTCGTTGAAGACTATACAACGAACCATACAAGAAGACGCGGTTAAGGCTCTTGTAGAAGACTATGGCTTGAATCAATTTAGTTACATATGTTGTATTATATATATATTATTTCGTTTAGATTTGCTCATGATACGTGTACAATAATTTCCCAAATATGTAAAGAGAATATCTTTGCTATTTTTATTTATATATTTTTCTATTAAAATTGTGACTCATATGCTATATCTTTTGTCTTCCTTTAAGATATATGCACATGAGCCGGAACATTACCATCTCCGCAAGCATTATGACACGGGAAATAATGTTAAGAAGTAGGACTATAATTGTCAAATTGTAATAAGGTTCTAAGTGATGTCAACAAACTCAATTGTCAATAGTAGAAAGGCGAATTGCGATTGGATATCTATCGATAAATGAACTTGTTTCTCTACCTATGTTCTTCTATCTCTGTTCATATCTTCTTATATTTAATTGCACATCAATGAATCCGAGTTTAATGACAAATATTACTCCTAGTCTACTTTTCATCAATTACTATAAATTTCTCATTTGTTTAAGATTGAACTCAGCATCTTTCATTAAGAGACGTGTGCATCTATTAAGTGGGCTAGCCCCACATAGATGAAAACATTCACACACTATTGATGTTCTAATTTCCGTATCTGCCACAAACGGCTCGATTGTTGACATAATAAAATTATTGTGAAAAAATAAATCCACAGATAATCAAATTACCCACTTTCCATAATCTGAGTAGATCTGAGTAGATCAAGGACAGATAATCTAAAATTATTTCAATTTTTTTTTTGAAATAAATAGTATTTGGAAAGACATTGGCATCCCTATTTTCTTAGAAAAAAAAGTGATATTGAAGAAAGAAGTTGAGAGCACAAGAAAGAAGTTGAGAGCACTTATTGAAATATCATTTTATATGTTTACAAACACAGTACCAAATACCCGTACTTAATAAATTTGGGTTAATGTCTAGCAATGAAAATTAACTACAAAAGAAAATTTCTTAACCTATATCTATATCCTGCTATATGATATATTTAAGGAGAATGCTATCATAATATATTTAACAGGAATACTATTGTAATTTACTTCAAGACATGTAAAGATAAATTTTGGTAAGAGTGTCTTTGTATTTTTCAACTATAAATTAGCAACATTTAAGTATATAGAGTTATTGTATTCTATGTTTAGAAAGGTTTAAAAAAAAATGATATTATGTTTTTAGTTCAATACTACTTTATTTTTTTTACTTTTAATCCACAAAGTTTTCATCTTTTCTAATTTAACTTCATAAGTTTTTCACTTTCAACTTTGACCTCCTATACTTTTCATATTTCGCAAAATTTTCGTTTTACGTATTTGTCTAAATTTTGCGAGTTAAACGATACAACATTCGTATGTGATTCAACGTTATTACGTTTTGTTTTACGCTTCGTTTTAAATTTTGCGATTTAACATAGGGCAACTTGCGTGTGTGGTTCAACGTTGTTATGCCGTCTATTTTTTCCCGTTTGATAGCTTCGTTGCGACGCGGCGAGTCGTAAATCGGCTTAGTTATTATTTTCTATGTTTTACATTTAGGTATAATTTCTTTGCATTAACACATCACAAGTTCAGTGTTGGTGGTTGCTGATCAGTGTTATTTGTCGGTTTTACGCCTCCACCGCAACGCGGGGAGGGGGGGATTAATACTAGTTAGTTTCTAATTTGTACACATTTAATAAAATTCTTATATCTAATACATGATTTAATGCATTTCATGTGGAGAATGTTCAAATCCCATTGATGACAAAAATTTAGCCTTAAAAATATACATTATTTCATGTACATAAGATTATTTAATTAACTTTATTAAGTATTATCTTATGTGTAATTATAATACTCTAAATTAAGATTTAAATTTATATTTAGTCTTTATACTTTTATAACTAAATACGATTTAAATTAACTATCATCTTATTTAAATACTTAAGTATATAATTACTAAATATTTACATAATAATAATAATACCTAAATATAATTAGTGCTTAAGACCGGTTAGATTAGATTGTGTTCTTCAAAAAACTTCGATGACACATGTCGCATTGCGCAAACCAACTTACTAACATTAGTCTAGATATGAAAATATCAAGTCATACATGCTTAGTTATTATATTTAGAAAAGGTATGCTTAGTTATAGTATATAAACATATGCTATATGAGTATAGGTTGTATATTTATAAATTTACGTGTAAAGTGAAGTTTGCATCTCTGAGGTATGGTGACGAGATCAAATTGTGTCCCAATTTTGAAAAACTAACAGGGAGATGACCGAAGTACGCGAAGTGTAACACAAAACAAACAAGTAGATATCCATTTTTTTTTCAAAATAAGGATGAAGTTGGTCCACTATCATACCTCTTCAGCTACACAAATTGTACTTTAATTTTATACTCATGTGTTTGTCAATCTGGTCCGTGCAGCACAGGTTCAAATTCTCAAGTCAATGAATTGATATGGAGTAGGGCTAGTTAGGTTACGCTTACACCACCAGACCAATAATAAAGTTGGAGTCTCTAACAGTAAGCTAAAATCACACCACTTCAGTTAGGAAATTAAACCAGAAACTACACTCAATTTCATGAGGGTCAAAGTTGGGCCATGGGCGTATCTACGTTTTGGATATGGAGTGCGACGACGCCCTATGATTTTTATTTCGTTTTCAAGTATATATGTGATTTATTCTCGAGCGTCTCATGAAATTTAAACCCGAACCTATAAAATTTTGACATCAACTACAAAGAAAATTTTATTTCATGTTATACATAGTATAAAATTAACAAATATAAAGCAATTTCCATCTTATACTAAACAAATAAGCTCATCTTAAATTATATTTTTTTACCATTAAACTCAAATACCCAATAAGTATATTTCAGACATTTAAGCCCAAACATTATTAGCACATCCATTTATAACAATTAAAAAAATAACCTAATAGAAAAATGAGAGAGTGGATTTTTTTATCAACCCCCTCCCACAAGTCGGTTATTCAAATTAAAAACTTCATCGACGATTCTGCCGAGACACCTAGCGCCATAGATTTCATGGGGTGTACATGAGTCGGTTTTGGTCGCAAACTAAACTAAGAACCAAAAATTTGGTTTTTGAAAATCGTTTGGTTGCAGGTTTTTTCCGATTTGCAGTTTGAAAAATTTTTAAGACGAAAATTTGGTTGTCTTTTTAATTTATGTGATCTAACCCAATCCAAACCGAAAAATTAATATTTAGCGATAGAAAACTAACGCTCATAAATGTCTGACCCTTGTAAAAAAATCTTAGATTCGCCACTAGATAGGGCTAAATATAGGTTATCAATAACTTGGGATACAAATATATCACTCAAGCTAGTTCATAAGGCCAAACTAAATTCAAACATTAGCACATGATAAAAGTTTTACTCATACGAGATAAAACCAAAACCAAATTTATTTTCTTCTAAAAATATTACAAATAAGTGCACACTAACATCTTCTAAAAGTATTACAAATAAGCAGGGGCGGACCTACCTTATCGGTAGGGGTAGCCTCCGTTACTCCTTGGCGCTCCGACGGTAGTGTAAATTTTTGAAAAATTTGACATTTTTTTGATTTCGTCACCCCTTTTTTATAAAAAGTTACCCCTACGAAGATTTTCTGGATCCGCCACTGCAAATAA
Organism: Scalesia atractyloides; assembly: GCA_947069175.1. Taxonomy (NCBI): domain Eukaryota; kingdom Viridiplantae; phylum Streptophyta; class Magnoliopsida; order Asterales; family Asteraceae; genus Scalesia; species Scalesia atractyloides. The sequence goes on along the minus strand of CAMTDV010000002.1, from coordinate 4,114,588 downwards.
GTGAACGCTAACAAATTGTATAAATACATGTAGATTAAAAATAAACCATTGATGACATAAAAATTCCAATAACAGAAATCTTAACCACCATTCCCTCCAATTCCTCTCATCCTCTACCTTCCCATCAAAACTCCCCCCCTCTCATTCCATACATCTAATAATCCTTATTAAGAATCATCTACATTCTACCCTCTACCTCTTCTTAAACAAACCCGAATAAAAAAATGGCGAATTACGCCGCGGTATTAGCCCTCTTTTGCACCATTCTATCCATCGTTGGTCCGGCCACTTGTCGCGCCACAACGGCTACCTCACCCAACAACTCCTCCCCCCCTTCCGCCCCCTTATTGGCCGCGGAATCATTTGTAATCAAAGGGAAAGTTTATTGCGATCCGTGCCGAATCCAATTCCCTACAAAAATCAGCTACCCTGTCCCCAACACAAAAGTTGTCCTGCGTTGCCGTCAACGCGAATCAGGAAGTGAAACGACGAAGATAGAGGGAAAAAGTGACGCTAACGGCATGTATAGCATCACTGCGACGGGTGATCATGAGGAGGAGATTTGTGATGTGAGGATAACTGAGAGTCCGGATAGCAAGTGTCCTGAGGTTATGGATGATGAGAGCATTGCTCGGGTCTCGTTGACTGATAAAAACGGCGTTCGAGGGAAGACTCGAGTGGTGAATCCGATTGGGTTTATGGTTAAAGAGATTGATCCGCGCTGCAAAGAGATTCTTGCAGAGATTGGTATTATGGGTATTTAAGGTAATTGTACATTTGTATGTGTATTTGTATTGTGTTTTGAAATTTGAAAGTTGGCTATTTGTATAGATGAATTTGGTACCTTTTTTGAGGAAGTTTGTTTATAAAGTTTCAATTGTTTGAAAAGGGGATGAAGGATTGATGAATGATCATTGTATAATGATATGGTTTTGGAGTTGTATTCAAAATATCAATTGGTTATGAAAGATATGAATATGGAGGCAAAAGTGTTTCAGGTCAACTGTCTTGACATGTAACATGACTAGACGTTAAGTTAAAGGGGTTGGTGTTAGGAGTGAGCGTGTTATGGTCATAAGTGGGTAGACATGTTAACGACATGATTAAAAACGTATCAAAACGAATTCAACCTGCTTAACTCATTTGTAGCATGCGTATCACATTTAACTTATCATGCATGTTAAATAGGTTAATAGGTTGACACGTCATGTTCATGTCTTGTCTATCATCAAGACTTACTTTTATAGTTTTGTAAATAGTTAAATTTTATTGTTTTTTTATATCGTGTTAAATGCGTAAATATTTAATGTTAAGTGTTTAATCAGCCATGTCAATGATTGTGTTATGCTTAGATGTGTCGTGTCTTTCTTGTTATTGAAATGGTTATATTTTTAACCGTATTCAACATGTCTTGTTATACACGTATTCAACTTGTTACATTTCAATCTGTCAAACGTGTTGCGTTACTTGCTTCTTAAACATACATGTGCTGTTGCTTAAGAAAATAACATGTTTAATAACTTTAGTTAAACATGATAGCATTCGGATTCTATACCCATCTTAAATGTGTCACATCGAACACGACTCATTTAACACACATGACGTGTTGCAGCCATATCAACATGCTCTGAGCACATAATTACACCCGACCCACCCATTTAGCCACCAGATTGAATAACTCACCATAAATATAGTCGAAAAAGTGTTTCACGTCGTCACCAACTTGAACAGCAATCGACCAAGAGATGAAACGTAAATCACAAATTCAACAACTTGAACAACAAATCCGAATAGTCAAACAACAAAATTCACTCAAAAGTAATAACCAAATATCAACTTATAATCTCATAAACTAAAAACATTATAGAACTCATGCAACCGGTTTCCCTTCTTGATATATCATCGCGATTTATGGAGTTTGTGGGGCCGGGACCACAGGTAAAGGAGTCTTCTTGGCATAAGATATTTCCATGACAAATTCATGTGCAGATGAACCAACGTTTGCCGTTATTGTGTCTGGGTGAGCCTGCAGCCATTGCTCCATCAGATTATGTAGCTGCAGTGTGGGACCCACCGGCTGACCCATGCATCTGAGTTCAACCTACACTCATAAGAACAACATTTGTTTGTATCAATCACGTCTTTGTTTCCTTCACATGATATAAACAGGGCCCACAAAATCAGATGATTGAGTAATTTACCTCATGTTCACTTGGAAGTTGTAGTTTGTTCATCACCAGCTTTTGGATTATTGAAATAGGTACATTTCCATCACTGTGACAATATACAAGTGATTTAAGAACAAAAAATGGCAAAAGGCAAATGAAAATAAGAAAAAAATGTGCAAAAAAAAGAAAATTATTTGAGAAAAGATTACTTTACAGCACAAAAATATGTATCATGAAAAAGATCGAGACCTTCCTCGAAAACGTGTTTAAATGTGATGATTGAACAATCCAAACCAAGGGTAATGGGTGGGTCAAGTGGGTTGGACAAAAGGTCAAAATGGGTCAATTTAGTTAAGGCTCCAAATGGGTTGGATAAAGGGTGAAAACGGGTCATTGAAGGTAAGGCTCTAAACGGGTTGGGAAAACTCGTAAACACTTTTTTATTCATTATTTAGAATTCATTATTAAGATAATGTGCTCTAGATTATGATTACAAAAACAATATTATTACAATGACAAACTAGCTTTTCGGGTAAAGTGATTTAATAGACTTTTATGCATTCGAATTTTAATACACTTCAGATGAGTTTCAATCTTTTCGACAAATTGAACCGTTTCTTTGTTTTGTTAGTTAAATACGCATTTGACATGTCAGAAATAAAAATATGAGCAAAATTAACCCATTAATGAGTAAACGGGTCAAAATTGCATACTCTAACTATTATGGATCAAACAGACAATGTTTAGCACTTCAGCCAATATACAGACAGATCTGCATGGTAAATTACTACTAATATTGAACTGTGCTTCAATTTTCTTAAATTTGACAAACAATATGATAACAAACCATATCAGATGAATAATTTAAATTCACATCATCTAAGCGTATATGATAGTATATGTGTATATATAATCAAAATGCATGTGTATTTGGACTAAAAACGGTATGAGGCTAAAGAGATAACTCACTTTAATTTGACATAACGTCCTTCTATCTGCCGCAAGGGTTCTCCTTCCCTGAAAGGCATTGAAAGAAAATCAACAATGTGCAATTACATACAAACATTCATGTCGGGTAAAATATTTCAAAAAGATTCCAAGAGTCTAGAGGTGGCAAAATGAGCGGTCCGGCCCAGATGTGTAACGGGCCAAAAGGAATTTGGGTCAAAGGGATGATTCTTGGTACGGGTCAGGTTACATTCACCCAAAACACTTTTTCCCATTTTTTATTAAATCAAGCTTTTCTAGTAGTCGTAACCTATTAAACAAAATGATTTAGGAGGTTTTATGCATTAAAACCGAACTTTTTTCAACTTGATCAACCCCTTTGACCTGTTTCCCCCCACTAAAGTTTTAAAATTTATCAAAATGCCCTTGTTGTGGTAAAACATAACCCACTATGACCCGTTCATATATCAACGGATCGAAATTGCCACCTCTAACTGTTAAAGCGGAAATGAAGTTCTCACTGTTCTTCAAATGGCACCAACTGGAACCAGATAGGATATGTTCGTTTCTCCCTGCCGCCATTACTACCGCCAGCAACCACCATAGTTTGAGGTGTAGCAACACCCGAATCCCCCAACCCACCATCTTTCTTTTTGCGTTTTCTTCTTAACTTTTTAGGTTTTACAGATTCAGCCGCATCATCAACCTCATGGCTATCATCTTGAGCTTTAGATCTCTGTAACGGGTCTTTCCCTTTGAATTTGGGCACGTTTTTATCAACTTTTACGGTATATGAGGGTTCTGATTTGACGACAGATCCTTGAGCGGTATGTTTTGAAGATTTGCTTCGGTTTGCTGCTTCCACAAGATCGTTCAACGGTTTCCAGTCAACTTTTTCTTCCCATGGTTTACCATTTTCTTTTTCTTCATCGGTTGAAGAATTCTGCATGTTCGTTGTTATAATTTTCTAAAGATATACATTAAACATAAGAAGTAAATATAATGATTATCATGTCCAAAAAGATTAAAATTTTTTCATTAGACGCAGTAATTCATTATTCAAATTATTACAATTGACAACCTTTAGAAATGTTTTTACGAAAAGAAATATTGTTTTGATAGTATAACTTTTGTAATCATATTTAAAACATTAAATATTAACCAAACTAAATAAAAGTTCCTATAAGTGGTGACGGGTCGGACCCGACAAACCTGTTTTGACTATATTAAAAAGCACGTATTTTCACCTAAACCTATTTGACCCTATAAAAGATAAATATTTTATGGGGTTATACTTTATCTCTAACTAGAGCTGCAAACGACCCGAACGTTCAACGAAAAGTTCGTGAACCGTTCGGCGGGAAGTTTGTTTGTGTTCGATTGTTTAATAAATGAACAAACACGGACAAGAAATTTTGTTCGTTTACTTAAATGAACGAACATGAACAAAGGCCGCGTTTATTCATGTATTTTCACGAGCGTCCGTTAATGTGTTCATATATGCTCGTTTGTGTTCGATAGTTCATTAGTGTTTTTAATTTTTTATATTTTATTAAAATCCTTAAAATTTCGAAAAAAATATTTAATACGTATCAATGTATTATATATTCTGTTCATGAATGTCAAGTTGTGTTCGTTTGTTTTCATTTGTGTTCATGAACATTAGTTTGTGTTCGTTTGTGTTCATGAACATTAGCTTGTGTTCGTTTGTGTTCATAAACGTTTGTTACCTAAAATTAACAAACGAACACAAACACGTTCATTTCCTTAGCGAACAATCACAAACTAGAAATTCTCGTTCGGTAAGTGTTCATGAACAGTTCATGAACACATATATTTACTTAACAAACGAACACGAACAAGTTCGTTCGGTTCGCTTGCAGCCCTATCTCTAGCAAGTCAAACGGGTCAAAATTTTCTCATATCGTATTTCAATGATTACAATTTCCTATACCATTTATAAGAAAAAAGAAAAGATTAGTATAATTTTGTAACTAAAGCACCCGTTTTGACCGAAACTCGTTTGACCCGTTACATGACCCACCCGTCCTGGCCATTTTACGACGTCTAGAGAGATCTGTCGGGGTTTTTTTCACCTGCTTCAAGTTGTGTTTGATCCTGTTTGAAGTCTCGGGTGAACTGGAACTTTCTTGACAATCTTCCATGGAATCATCCTCTTTCTTGGGGCGTTTCTCGACAGAGAAACTTGACCCGCGTGATTTCTTCCTTGAGGTGACTTTTGACCTTTTCCCGGTCAATGTGGTTTGCGTTGACACTCTTGGAGTGCTGACTACGAGTGATGAAAGAGATCTCTCTTTTCGTCTTAATGGTAGTGTAACTGAAGCTGCTGCTTCAGGGGCCTTCACTCTTCTCCGTTTGTATGGGAAAATTTTGGCCCTCACATCTTGTAAATTATGGTCCGCTCTGTTTAATGCAAAATAAAAAAATAAATAAATATGCAGATGAAAGATAAATGCTTTACAAACAATATATAATCGGTACCAACGTTCCACTTTATCTCAAACTATGTGTGTTTTACTACTGAATGACTTCGTGCATTTCCCTAGATACATATATATACATAATACACGCACACACACGCACACATACACACACACACATATATATATATAGAGAGAGAGAGAAGGAATGACCTCAGTTTCTCCAAAGGTATGCATCCAAGATCAATCTTGCATATTGGACAACATTCAAGTTCTTCATCTGTGAGCTTCTTACGAATGCATCTCCTACAGACTGGATGATGATCAAGAAGCAAAAAGTAAATAACAACTTTACAGAGCTGGAACAGCAATATAAAACCAAACATTAATGTTACTAGCATAAGTTAAAGAGCAATATAAAGTAGAATCTAACTATCCATTTTGAACCTTTTACACAAAATTAAGTGTTGGCATGCACTCATCTCTGTTTACCAACAAAATTAATTGAAAACAACACCAAGTTCTATCTTTAGTCACATTTTCTTATACAACTTGAACCCAAGACACCTGAACATAAAAGATCTTTCATAACCTAACACAATTATATAACAGTAATACTAAAAAGGGTGTATTCCAACATTAGGGAAATTTCAAAAGCATGCCTCTTTCTTCAACCTCTACCTTCAAAAGATTCATAAAACAAGATAACGAAACTGTGTCGTAAACTTTCAATCTGTAAACACAAATTCCCCAACAACATACACAAAACAAAACTTATAACAATCAGACGAATAAAGCAAGAAACTTTATCATTTACCATCAATCAATAACCTAACTTTAGCCTATACAATCTCTAACTAACCCTACCCAGATTAAAATTTGAGAATCACATCCAAAACACAAATACCAATTAAACAAATTCCACAAAAAAAACTACAAAACAACAAAAAAAGGGCATCTCTAAACAACTTATTACAACTCATTAATGATACACAACCACTCACATGTATGAAGACATTCAGGGATAGTAGTAGCATCTCTAAACAACTTATTACAAATAGGGCAAGTCATGCATGCCGCCAGCTCATCTCTCCGCACTTCCACCACCTGATTACTCATCTTCACCACCAAAAAAACCCCCTAGCAATTCATCGAACACCTGGCGTGCATCCTCAAACCCCTACAACAAAACGACGACGTAGCACCTACTACAAGATGCATGTTAACCACAATCTTTGGGGGAACACATGTACCTCACGTCTTTAAGCAATTAACCTGCATTGAAGACGAAAAGGTGGATTGTAAGTGGTTGAAGTTGTTAGATGTGTGTGATTGTTGATGGGGTTATTATGGGTGTAAAGATTGGTGTACCTTCGATCTGGGGATGGGGATTGTGAGATTGAGGAGATGGGCGTGGATGATTTGGGGAGAGATTACGTGGGTCGGTGGTGAATTTGAAGAAGAGGTGTTGGTAGATCGTTTTTCTGTAAATCGAAATCGAGAGTTTTAGAGAGAGAGAGAGAGAGAGAGAGAGTAGAGAGAGAGAAAGAAGCGACGAAGGGGGTTTGCAATTTGCAAAAATAGCATGGACCGGACGGTTTTTATTTTATTTTATGGAGTACATAAATATATAAATATTGCTCAAGCCCCTTGCTAGATATAAATAAAGACTTGGGATATTGGTACCCCTTTGTTTGACCTTTTGGCCCCCTAAGCTAATTAGTTATACGACTTCTATAAAGATATATAGATATCTTATTATGGTTATAAATGAATCGAAAGAAGACGAACAAAATCTTGTTTGTGTTCGTTTGTTAAGAAATATATGTGTTTACAAACTATTCATGGATACTTACCAAATGAAATTTTATGTTTGTGTTCGTTTGTTAAAGAAACGAACTTGTTTGTGTTCGTTTGTCAATTTTAGGCAATGAACGAAATCCGGCATTGATGAACACAAATGAACACAAACTAATGTTTATGAATACGAATGGAAACAAACGAACACAAACAACCGTTCATAAATAGAATGTATATAGTACACTGATATTTATTTAATATTTTATTTGTAGAAATTTTGAAGTATTTAAATAAAATATAATAACGAAAAACACTAACGAACTATTGAGCACAAACGAACACGTTATCAAACATTCACGAACATAAATGAACGAACACGACATCTGCTCATGTTCGTTTGTTTAATAAACGAACAAACACAAACGAATTTTCCGTCAAACGGTTTACGGACTGTTCGTCGAACGTTTGGTTCATTTGCAGTCTAACATCTCACCCAACAAAGCATATATGACTTCCTTGGGTTGGGGGAGGGGGGGGGTATCAGATCCATGTCTCTGAACCCCCGCTAAGGGGTGGTTGCCCCCTTGAAACCCTCCCCCCCATTGCTTAGGGGTTTCGCCCCTAAGGACCAATAAGGTGTTCGAATACCTAAAATCATAATAAAACTCAAACAAGTGTATGCTCTGCACTCTTCTAACTTGTTTGATGTATATTATGATACACTTGGTCAACAAAATATATAATAGTTACTTACCGGCTATAGTTTCTTCTCGTTGAATTATGTTTACTTCAAATTGTATGTTCATGCATATGTCATAACGTTGGTGTTATCATTACGTCTTTAAACCTCGTGTTTTATACTTGTACAAAAACATATTTGAAGTTGGTATATGTTTTGCCCAAAGGAAGATCATGGAGAACACAATTTATCTCTACACCATATCAACTTGCTAAAATCTTCACAAAATTCTTTTATGCCCATATTTTGTTTCTTCATATTCCAATATTCAAATTACACCCTCATAGTAAGGATCCAAACCTATGTTTTGTCAATTATATTGCAAGATGAGCTTCATTATCCTTTAGTGTTGGGGATTCTTATCGTAAGCTTATAAAACACTAGCTATAGTTAAGTCGGGATGAACAAACTTTATCCTATCCCAAACACTATTTTTTAAACTTATGAGATGCTACCAGGTATAGGGTTACAAATGATATTAGAAAATAACAAAACGGACTAATACATGCTTGATAACTAAATATTGAACCATAACATATATAGTTATATGTGGACTTGTATTCATGTGATAGTGATTATTCTATACTGATAAGATATCAAACTTAGGGGTTGTTTGTTTACCTCTTAATGAGACTCTTAATAGTTCAGACCTCTTACTATTCAGCACTTAATGGTTCAGATTATTTGTTTCGCGAGCAGATGTCTGAATGGTTTAAACATTTGCCTCTGAATGGTTAAGCATTATACCGAGTCTGAATGGTTAAGCATTATACTGAGTCTGAATGGTTAAGACCTCTAATCTGAATTGGACAGAGATTTGCCTCTGAACGGTCAAGCGTTATACTAGCTCTTAATGGTTCAGGCCTCTTACTGATTCAGCACTTAATGGTTCAGACATCATACTGGTTTAACACTTAACCATTCATAAGTTACCAACCAGCCCCTTAATGAGTTTTTTTAACACAAACTAACAATGAGTATACAAAAAGATATACATATTAATATAATAGCGTAATATTTTTGAATAATCGATTTAGTAGAATATAAACATTTAGTATGTAGGTTTTATGGATTTTGTATACTCAAATATATTTCTGAGTCATGTAGATATCACTTTCAAATTAAAGTATGTAACGAAATCAATAGTCAATAAGACTAAGACCGGAAGTTTCACTAATAGAGAGTAGTTCTTTTCTGTGAATTTAGGAGTATCGATTCGATATTTAAATTAGACCAGGTAACTTCTATATGTTTAACGTTGAACCATCACAACGTTTCAGTTGATGGTTATACGACCAGGGGCATAACCGAAGGCAATTCCATCAACTACATTAGTAACCACTCGGTAGTTACTATGGCGTTGTCCCTTGGACCCATCAGGGGCCAACCCCCGATCCCTTGCTAGGATGTTGCTTTCGGATCCACCAAGGAGGCAGTGCCCCCTTGTAACTAGAGGTGTACAAATCAGTTTAAAAAAAAACCGGTCCGGTTTTTAACCGAACCGTTTTTCATCAAAAAACAAAAACCGGTTTTTTATAACCGGTTTCGGTTACTAGCCGTTTTTTTTAAACCCAAATCAATAACTAGTTCTAACCGGTTTGGGTCAGTTTAAAACTGGTTTGTGAAAAAAAGGGTTTTAACCGGTTTCGGTTTTTAAACCGGTTTCAAAGATCAAGCATACTAACCGTTCTATAAACCACCGGTCTGGTTTGATTAGAAACCGGTTTTTATAAAAACCGGTTTGAAAAAACAGTTTTTGGTTTTTCCGGTTTCGGTCCTAAAACCGGTTTTTTTTGTACACCTCTACTTGGAACCTTAGATGTTCTCTAGTACCAACGTCATTATAATGTTGAACGATTGTGAATTTCACACCTCCTAACTCATATAAATACTTATTATGATTTCACATATGGTCTTCAAGTAAATCGAATTACCCAAAATAGCTTGATGACGCTAATATCAACAAGAAAATACCCTTTTCACATGGTGCAAATCCAAAAGTCGGACAAACCTGTAATGAGATTAATTATGACAAAGTTACCAAGGTGGTCTATGTAGGAAAGTTGAGGCTTTTCGCTTAAAAAAGAAACTCTTTTTATTTGTTAGAAATAATATATTACAACATCACATATTCAACAAAGATGTATAACCGAAGGCATATCGATAACATTCTATCCAACTGCTAAGATTGTTGAGGAGTCGTGTTTAACACAACTAATAAACGACTTTTACCTGCTGCCAAAATCTTTTCCCATGCTACAATAGTGAAAACAGTAGTTATGCTGTTGAAAATAGTCTCACAAGTCGGAAAGTTCACATGAAAAGAGTATGTTGAATATCTCGAAAATGCTTGGTTTGCTTCTCTAAGTTTCGGGACTATTCATGGTTTTTCTCTCATTTTTTGAACCATGGTGGAGACTTTAGATTTATAGTCATATCAAAAGAAATGATTCATTCATTTAACTTTAATAAACATACAAACTAAATTGTAATAAACGTTTGTAACAATTGTCATTAGTGAGAAACTTGTTGTACTAGTAGAAGTTCGAACTTTGAGTCCTTTGGAACCTGTCTCCAAGACCTCTCAATCCTTTTGAACTCAATTTAGTCTAGACTTTTGTCATAGTGAACTTAGTTTCAGAGACATTCCACTTCTAAGTAATTGAAGTAAAACGTAATTAAATATGCTTAGTAAGCATTCTAACGTATTGCTTACAAATAGGGGTGTCCACAGTTCGGTGTTGATGGTTTTTAGGCTAAACCATTAGTAACGGGTTTTTTTATCATTCTAAACCAAAACTAAATTTGTGCAAATTGCAACCGAACAAAACTGTACTGTTACCGACAGTTTTGGCTATGGTTTGGGCTTCTAATAGGAATAGGAACTTAAGTTAAAGCATGCTAGATCAAAATGGACCCAAATAGTGATCATAATTTCTAGTATCCCTTTATTAGCACCGATTACATGATTATTTTTGGATTTGAATGTTTTGTATTTGGTGAGCTTTTTAGTAACATAAAATGAGATAGCTTAGTGTTTCACAGTTCTCATTATTATATATATAAATCTCATTATTATATATATAAAATAAGAACATGTTAGCTACAATAACAACTTTTATATATATATATATATATACTATATATAAGCATATTTAAAAGGCAACTTAAGTAATTTACCACTTTATTTAAAATTCAATTAATGCATAATGTACAATCCTTTAAAGCGCATGAAATTCAAAGCACATTGGGCGGGATTTCAAATTTTAAAACACTGGTATTTTACGGCCGCTCACTTTTTAATTCACATTACACAACCCAATAAACCATCATTTTCTCTCTCCAGGCAATTTTGTAGATCTAGGGTTTCTAGCATCTTCAAGGTGGGTTTATGGCATCTTCAAGGTGAGTTTTGCCATCACCGATCTCCAAAGAATCAAGTAATCCGACCTAGGGTTCCAACTAATGATGAAGGTCGACCAAATTAGAGTTTTGACTACCGATTTACTTCTACATGTATGCTCTGCAGACTATCAAGGTATGATTCGTTCATTTTTAGTTCGTATCGTTGGTGGGTTTATGGCTTGGGGACTGATCTAGCAAAATCCTATTCGTATTTTTAGGGTTTTGAGGTTACATGTTTAACAGAGGTGAACATCGAGTCACAAATTAACAGATGTGAAATGGAGTCACAAGGCGCCGGAGAGGACGGTGAACACGATGGTGGTACGACGGTCGTGGGTGGATTCGATGAAGCGGTATTCTTTATGGGGAATAAGTATTCCGAAAGAGGAGTTGAAGATGAGGATAACTATGCCTATGAGATATTCTATTAGTTCAAAGGATATTGTTGCCTGTGATGCTGAGAAGTCGCCCGTCAGAGAGGTTGAGTGTCTAGTGGTGGTGTTTATAAACTCTAAAAGTGGTGGGAGGCATGGCCCGGACCTTATGGCTAGGTTGCAGGACTTGATGGGTTAAGAACAAGTTTTTTTCATATATATTATTTAAAAAACATTTATGCTTAATTTGCTCTATGAGTGAGTAGTTACAGAAGATTTATGATGAAACTAGAAACCATGGTTCGTGTGTGTGTATGTTTTTTTTGGTGATGATGGTTTGTTATTGCTTAATTCTTCAGCATTTGTGTTTGATTTTGGCTATTAATAGTTATTGAGATTGTTTGATTCCTTGTTTTATGATGAAAAATGAAACACTTATTTCATGAAGATTTTTTTCCTGATGAATGTTTAATTATTGCGTCATTTATGCTTGAGTTGTGGTTGCAAAAAAAATGCTTAATCTCTTGACTTTTGATGAAATTATAAACACAAAATTCATGACTGTTATTTTTATTTTATTTTTAGATGATGTTCAATTATTGCAACATTCTCATCATTTATGCTTAACTTCCCTATGAGTAGTTGCAGAAATTGTTTAACTTCTTGATTTTTTATAAAATTTGAAACCCATAATTCGTTTTCTTGATTTACAATTTAGTAGTAGTATTTTTACCATCTTAAAGTCCAGTGTGTATAAATCTATTGAAGAGGCTGCTGATCGGGATGTTAATATTAGGTATATTTTGCAGTTTTGTTATTCTTTAACAGTAGTAGTCGTTCGCAGCAACAGTACTATACAAGTATACATGCCCAAAAAGACTGTACCTTTTCAGGCTTTTGCAGCATTGAGGAGTATACCCTGATTATACTGAAGAACACTGTAACCTTGCTTCGGGGAGGCCCAATGTAAAGAATGTAATGTTGTTGATTAGTGATTGGTTTGAGTTAGGGGTGCTACATGCTAAAGTTTGGATTTCAGATTCTCAAGATGTTTATATTGGGTCGGCTAATAATGACTAGAAATCTCTTCCTCAGATAATTTTGAGTTAATGTTTTGATATATGAGATGTGTTGCGCGTCTGCACAGATTTGTAATTTTGTATCAATGTTTGATGTTTTATTTATAGGTGAAGGAATTGAGAATCTATCTTGTTGATTGTCCAGCTATAGCAACAAAAGTTGAGACATTCTATAATAACTTATGGAAACTTGGTTTTTTAAATCATTCGGCGTACACAACAAAGATATGGGATGAGCAATGGCAGATCCATAGAACAGTACCTTGTTGGTCACATTCTATACCATCTAAAGGAAGGTGCAGGGTTGTTTATGAAAAATTATGTTAATATCATTTTTTATATTTTTTATTTTGGCTCCATTAGTGAGAAGGCCAGTGATAAAGTATTGGAAGTCAAGCAGAAATATAACGAGATTCGGAAGCCTGTGTATGATGAGCGAGTGATATCATTAAGTCAAATTCTGACTTTTGGTTAACAGTTGTAAGTCATCAGTTTTATACCGTCTATCGCTTTTAAAATAGTTCCTTTTTAAATTGTTTATTTTTAAAATCGTTCTTTTTAAAGTTTTTTGTCTTTTAAAGTTCTTTAAACACTTCATTTTATAACATTATTTTTAAAATTGTTTTTTTAAACATTTTTAAACAACTCACTTTTTAAGTCGTTCACTTTAAGATTTTACGAAACGACGTGTATAAAAAACAAAAGAAATATAAGATTTGAAAAAAGGATGAAACATTCTAATAAAAAAGTTTGTAAAAGATCATTCAATTTTCAAACTCTTTTTTAAATGTTTTTTTTTTCAAATCTTCCATTTCTTTGGACTGTTTGTTTATTCAAAATTCGTTATTTTTATAACCTTTTGTTTATTAAATTCGTGTGTTTTTTTAAAATCTTACATTTGTTAACATATTTTTTTAAGGTTTTGTTTTTTATAAGCATCGTTTTTTATAAATCTTCGTTTAAAATCGATAGTTTTTAAATTCCTTCTATTAATCGTTCATTGTTCATTTCTGAATTTCCTTTTCCCTAACAACTATAAGTAAACTGAATACAAAGTTTCAAAAATGAACGATTTCAAAAATGGTTCTCAAAGGAACGGCTTAAAAAGAAACACTTTTAAAAATTAACGACTTAAAAATCGAATTGTTCAAAACTGATTTTAAAAAGAACGGAATTTAAAAAAAAAAACTTTAAAATACAACTTTAAAAAGAACGATGTTAATAAACAAGCGGTTAAAAAGGAATAATTTTAAAAACAATAGTTGGTTAAAAAAGGTTAAAAAACAACTGATTTTAAAAACAACATTTATAAAAACAAATGCTTAATGAAAATACATATTTATTTGTCTATATAAAACATATTTTATTAAATAATAATCGTGAAAATAACGAAATAATAAAAAAACTTGAATTATTGCATTAATAATCTCTTAAATATTAAAAGAACTATGTAATTATCAAAAAACATTCTCTGGGGTATATAATGACCTAATTACCCTTACACTTAACTGTAAAAAAGTAACAAAGTTAGTGTCAGGGGCCAAAATTGTTATAAAATGCCAACTTAGTGTCTAATATGTTAAAAAAAATTGGGCTGAAAGGGTTAGACTGGTTAAACCACAGGGACCAAAATAGTAATTTACTCTTTTTATTATTTGGTAAAAAAAATTACATTTATTCAACCAGTTTAATAAATGAGTTTTTTAAAAGATGTATTATTTTATTATTTGGTAAACTATATTACATTTATTCAACCCGTGTAATACACGTGGTTTTAAAGATATAACTTTTTTATTTGGTATATAAAATTACATTTATTTAACCCGTGCAATAAAGAAGGTTTTTAAAGATATATTCTTTTATTATTTAGTATATAAAATTCATTTATTAAACCCGTGTAATACACGGGGTTATAGCCTAGTAATATATATATATATATATATATATATTACTTAGAAATATACTTTTAATAAGGTTAAAAAGGATATATTAAATTATTTATGGAAAAAAATAAAGTTATTATTTGAACTTCTAAGAATCTTAAAACTCATTCAATAACCGATTGAACCCGATAGTAAACCCCTACACAAAAATCAATGAAATATTATGTATTCGAAAATGTCGAGTTTGTTGTTCGGTTATTTGGTAAATACGGAAATGAAGAAACAAGATTCATCGTGCTTTGCAATTGTATGTATATCAACCTACGTATGGACATATTTTCATTGATTTAAAAGGACGTGTGACATGTGATCGTAGTCACTTCGCCAACAAAATATAACTCAACAATACACATCACTATATTGTAGCCAGGGGCGGATGTATCATTGTATAAGGGATAGCCTCCGCTACTCCTTGGCGCTCCATCGGTAGTGTAAATTTTGGAAAAATTTGACGTTTTTTCGATTTCGTTATCCCTTTCTTTAAAACGTTACCCCTATGAAAATTTTCTAAATCCGCCACTGATTGTAGCAATAGAAAAAAGTAAACAACCAACCAAAATTCGATCGATACCTATGTAAGTAGATGACTCTTGAGCACTTGCAGCAGGTACCTAACCTTGCTACCATTGTAAATTAGTGGTAAAATATGGTTGGACTATAAATAGCAATTGTTACCAAATTCATGACCTTTATGCCACAATTTAATAATCCCATGTTAGGAGATTGTTGTAAACAATTGTTGGAAACGTCGAACAACCTGAGAAAAATGAAGATTATTTGTCATAGACGTTTTGATCAACTCATAATTACTAATAGATTTTATACGTTTTAAATATGTAATCTACTTACAATGTTGTTGACAATACGCATAACCAAAGTGGCTTCATTAATAATATCAATCAAAAACTTCCTGTTATAAATAAAGACATTTTCCAAAGTTCAAATCACTACACAAACCTATTAACTAATTAGACCAAAGTAGCCTAACATCGATTAAATACCTATAATTGATTCTCGCAATTTCAATATTTCGTAGAGAATAACTTTGTTTCCTGAAAAAAAAGAATACGGGGACCGGGGCATATATGTTATGGAGCGTGGTGGCCGGTGATCACGCGTGGAACACCGCCGCCACCCTCTTTTATAACGCGTGAACCGGATAACGCGTTGCCATGATCACGCGTGAAGAATTGAAGGTGCTGCACATGTTCGATGATGGAGATGAGTGTGTGGTGAGTGGTGGACATTTCACTAAAATTCATCGCTAGTGATGGAACCAAACTCGATGACGTGACGGAACTTGATTGGATGTTGTAAGTGATGGAAACCCATCACTAGTGGAGCGCCCCTACCCAATAACGGGATTACTTTTTGTGAATCACGAGATTAGTTTAGTTATTTTCACTATCGAGTACCTATGTATGGAAATTAACCTAAACTATCATTTGTGGATATTTCTAAGTTAAAAATAAGGTTCTCCTTTATCAGTTTTAGCATTAACATCGTTCTGTATGACATTATATATAAGATTAAGCAAATTAAGTTTGTACTTGTTATAATCAGAAATTGATCATACCTTCAACGTGAAATGAAGATTATTTGTCATAGGAGTTTAGATCGATTAATATTATAGATCGTTATATGTTCCAAAGATGTAATTATACTAACATTTATGTTGACAATAAGTATAACGAAAGTGACTTCATTAATACTGATGGGTTAGTTAGTTGTAGTTGCTTAGAATGTTTAAATCATTGAAATTAAGTGATTTTTCTATCTAGAACTTTAGTACTTCAAGTATGTTTGTGAATTGTAGGCTTAAACATGTTAAAAGACATGATTGGAGGTATTTGGAGCTTTGCGGGAAAGGTTACGCATGTGCATGAAGCAAATTACAATCGAAATAACAAAAAGTCTTAGCATTGGCGTCTAGGCCGCCATTCTGGTCAAACATGGCGGAAATGTGGGAAATAACCGATTTGACCAAGTTTAGTAAGGGGCTCGACCCCAATTTAAAGATAGGCATTTCTAGAACGATTTTCGTAACACTCGTAAATTTTCGTCCTATTGTGCGATGACACGTGTCCCGAATTTCCAACTAAGGAAAGGGAATTTATCGTTCAACTATGTAACGATACATGTCCAATCATTCGACTAATCCCGACTATGTGGAGGAAGGAACTTCCGACTAATCCCGACTATGTGGGAGGAGGAAGGATCCATACTATACATTCATTGAAACATGTCCCGTATCTCCGACTGATCCCGACTCTAGGAAGGAGAGAGACTGTTTATGCCAAATGGCGAAAGAATCAAAGTCTAAGGACTAAAATGTAAAAATCTCAAATTATTGTTTCTAGAGGTCCTTTACGGACCGCAAGGCTTATCCCTTACGGTCTGCAAGGGTGATTGATTAAATCAGCGCGCCTAAGGTCCTTACGGACCGTAAGGCATCACTCTTACGGTCCGTAAGGGTGTGCCAGAGACAACTTTTTGGCAACTGGCTGCCAGGCAGCCAAGCTTGCCACCTTGCTTCGTTTTGCCACCATTCCACATCCATCTTCCAGGTGTCCTGACACTAATCAACTTGTGATGACTCATGGGACACTTGGCATGATTTGGTGACAAAGTAGTATAAATAGCCATAAGATCTTCATTCTCAACTTGCACCTTTTCGTTTTCTTCTTCCTCTATTCTTGGAGCTTGTTTCCAGTACATGGAAGCCTCCTACTGAGTTCTGAAAGTGTTCTTCAAAACTAGTAAGTGCTCTCCTTAGTCTGTTTCATTTTATTAGGCTAGTTGATAGCCAAAAGTCAAACAATTTGACTTTCGGTTATGAATATTATGGTCAAGCCAATATTTGATTCGAAAATGGCTACGTGATCGTAATAATAAGGGTAATAATCCACTGGGATTATACCTTCTAAAGATCATGTTAGGTAGGTGAAATGACGAGTCGCATTTATATTAAATAAAAGGTCAAAAACGTAAAGTTTGCAAATTGCGCTAATTAAGTTTCTAACTCAAAATCTTAAGTTTTGACATTACATCAGTTTATAAAATATATTAGGACATGTTTAAACATGTCCAACTCATTATTTCTTGTTTAGAGCTCAATTCTACATCGAAAGTCAAGTAGTTTGACTTTCTGCTTTAACTTTCGATTCTGACCCGTTAGGTCAATGTTAGGACTTGTTTAGAACTATATTATGACCATATTAATATAAGGTATAACCCTTAGAAGTTATACCTCTTGGTCATGTTGTTTGATAGGTTATATGACAAGTCTAGAACTTATATTTTAAAAAGGACAATTATGCCCTTTAGTCCTAAAACTAAAGAAATGGTTTTCAAACCAAAGTAATCAATATTATGAATTTTAAAAAGAATATATAATGTTATGAAAAGTGTTTTGACACTTTAAACTTGTCATAAGACCTATCTAACCTTCCAAACCCGTTTATACGCGCATAACTAGTTATACGAACCCAGTTCGTATTATTTAGGCGTAACGGGTCTAAATACTTCAAAACCACCCCAAATCAGAATACTTGGTTAAATAACATTTATGCTATGAGTCATTGCACTCAGATA
Source organism: Scalesia atractyloides (assembly GCA_947069175.1). Lineage (NCBI taxonomy): Eukaryota > Viridiplantae > Streptophyta > Magnoliopsida > Asterales > Asteraceae > Scalesia > Scalesia atractyloides. Next base: position 4,096,097 of record CAMTDV010000002.1, on the reverse strand, counting down.
GGTGTAAACCATATTCTATCTAATCTACGCTTAATCTAGCGAATCTATTCTTAAGTAACGAGTCATGTCTAAAGGAACTAACCTTTGACCCATATACATTCTAACAGATAAATAATTCTGTTCGTTCCAGACTATAGAACCCCCCTCCCCCAGATAATCGGATTTGGGTCACTAATACTTTTACTTAAGGCTTTTGCTAAATTATAATCATATTTGATTGGAAGATAGCAAAAGGTAAATACTCTTAACTTATTTTAGTTTTTAAACTTGGGGTATGGCGAATACGCCAATTGGGGGTATCACATAAATGAGCTGTCTATGTTGCTCATAAATGTAAGAAATCAGTTTAATCCGTTTTACTTGATAACTGAAATTGGGGGTTATTGGTACCGTGTCTGGGCGTCCTGACTCATGAACTACTATGGCCATATGGAATAGCGTGCCGGGGTAGGCATGCCGACTGTAAGACACGTTTTATTCAACTTTGGTGTGTACTCTTAATCATTATAGCAATGAAAATGACCAGCTTTGATCTCTGGTTCCCATTGTATGACAAGTATGTAAATCTAGTGACAAGATAAAATCCTAAGAAATATTAAATGTTTACCTACGGGTTTTCTCTATGTATAAAATCATTTTTGAAAAACTATTTTTAAAATGAGTCAGTTAATTGTATTTACCAATGAAAGCTGACGTATAATCAAAAGATTGAACCGCATGTACCGAGCCTTATTATAGGCTAGGAATCCGGGTCGGCTAGAATGAAGGCTAAGGAATTTGCAACTCCTCAAGCTTAAGGCCTATAATGTCTAAAGCTCTTTTTATTAGATTCCGCCTGTGGCATGTACTGAAACGCTTGTACAACTTATATATTTATATTCAAGCTTTTATTGAGATAAATCTTTTTATTCCAATACTTCCACTGCATTGTTATTTGTGATACTGTAATCCAATTGTCATGACCATCCGGATCCACAGGGAATCAGGGTGTGACAATTTTGGCTGATTCTCCACCATGTGGGACTCATTCTAAACCTCCCAATTGAAGATTGCAAAACGAAAAATGAGGATTCCAAGATGCAATTCATGAAGATTGAAGGCTAATCCATTCAAGATCATCCACGGGAGTAGGGTTGTAAGTTTTTAGGGTTTTTCATGCACAATTGGTTTAAATCAATAATCATTGTAATATATTGGTTGAAATTGCATAAATTGATTGTTAGTATTGTTATGAACTCATGAAAGTTGAGATTTTCTTACATCATTGACATTGTGAGATGATAATTGCTATTAGTTTTGATTCATGCTAGGGTTTGTTAATTTTTCTTGGTTCATAAAACATACATTTGTTCGAGATTCGTATTGTGAAGGTTATGTTGCACCATTTACATATGATAGATGAATGTTGATGTCTACAATTACGGTTTCACATTAACACATTTAAGAAATCAGAGGTGTTTCAATAGATATCAAACCTTTTGTGTAAGTTTTCCTTAATTCCTTATGAATCTGAAACCCAGGTGTGATCGTTTCTTTTACACACTTGCTTACAACTAATCAACTTCTCATTAACATCAAACAATGTTCTTAATCATATCAATTAAAAATTATAGCAGACTTCATAATTGTTCTGTAGATTTGTATCTTAAATAGTTTAGATCATTAAACGATGTGTGTAATACTGACAACATGTTCTTCAGGAATACTTACTCGACTTATCATAGCTACCTAGCTTAATTGGGTTTTTGCATGATCGGAACGACACGATGATCACATACCCATCATAGACTTATATGTATCACAACCTATATTAATTATAAATAAAGACATTTGCCAAAGTTTAAATAACTACACAAACATATTAACTGATTAAATCAAATTATCTTAATATGGATTAAATACCTCTGTAAGGGTCACCAACATACATTAGTCACGGAAATAAAAATAAAAAAGCAATAGGATCATCTAAAAAGTTAGTAGTATATCACTTCATAAACCTACCATTAAAAGTAACCATTTTATCAGCAAATCTTAAAAAATGAAGCTAAAAAAGGATTTTTGCATCCTCTAATTTGGAACTACACAAATAATTCATCAAACCATACCTAATTTCTGGGAGAATGTAACCCCATAGATGTCGCAAAAGTAAAAAGAAAGCGTGGCAGTAAGTGTCACAACCTGATTTTCTGGTGGGCTCGGACTTGGGGTTTATGCGTGACGGTCAGATAGTAGTATCACAATTGGTAGTAGAAGTAAGGAATGATAAAGTACAACTTATGAAAACTTGAAGTTATATTGAATATATATATATATCATTTTGTCCGGTACAAATATCCCACAAGGCAAAATCAAAATAAAATGGACTTTAGACGTTGTAGGTCTTTAGCCATGGAGTCGTAAATTCCAAAGATTTATGGTCGAGCCATATCCAGCCTACTATTGAGGTTCACCACATGTGGTTAATCTTAAAAACACGTCAGTTTACACTGGTAAATATTATTAACCGATTCTTTTAAAAATCATTTTGAAAATCATTTGATGTGGATGAACACGATTTGGTAATCATTTTTTTTTTTACATTAGGATAGATTTCTTGTTATCAGTTTTATATGCTTATCAATATAGTTGGGGACCGGAATCACATGCCAATACATGGTCAATATACACACCATCTTTAATATATTGTGTCTGTCAGGTGTATGCCTACACCCCACACTTATTTTATATGGTCATTATAGTTAATGAGTCAGGACGCCTCGATACAGTACTATTAACCCCCAAATGTTTAATGTTATTGCATTTCTATGACATCATTCATCCTTTTGCAATACCTGAACCAAGTGGCTAATGCCATATCCCAAGTTTTTAAATAAATATAGGCTAAAAGTATTTACCTTTGCTAGCTGTTAAAACAGTGTATCTGATTCTCGTAGCAAAGTCGTATTCAAAGTATATTAATCCTACATGCGATTATCTAGAGGGGCTCTATAGTCCAGAATGAACAGAATTATTATCCGCCAGAATGTTTACGGGTTACTGGTAAGTCTATTGACTTTGACCTGTTAACTTAGAATTACGCTCGATTCTACTATATTAAGAGTTGACAGGATAGAATGTGGTTTTTACCTTACGAGTGAGAAGTCTCGTGTGATACGGGTTATTTAACCAAGTATTCTGATTTGGAAATGCTTTGAAAGGTTTGACCCGATAGTTTATATGATTTATGTCATTTTAACTAGTCGCGCGCGTAGAAATAGGTTTGGGTGGTCAAATGGGTTTATGACAAGTCCTACAACTAAAAATATATTTTAAGATGTTATACATTATGTTTTAAAGTCAGAATATATGTTACATGTGCTTAGAATCATATTCCTTGATTATTTGTCAAAAGGGCATTTTTTACTTTTTATAAAATATATGTTTGACTCGTCATTTGACCCGTTTAAACGTGATTATTATCCGCCAGAATGTTTACGGGTTACTGGTAAGTCTATTGACTTTGACCTGTTAACTTAGAATTACGCTCGGTTCTACTATATTAAGAGTTGACAGGATAGAATGTGGTTTTTACCTTACGAGTGAGAAGTCTCGTGTGATATGGGTTATTTAACCAAGTATTCTGATTTGGAAATGATTTGAAAGGTTTGACCCGATAGTTTATATGGTTTATGTCATTTTAACTAGTCTCGCGCGTAGAAATAGGTTTGGGTGGTCAAATGGGTTTATGACAAGTCCTACAACTAAAAACATATTTTAAGATGTTATAAATTATGTTTTAAAGTAAGAATATATGTTACATGTGCTTAGAATCATATTCCTTGATTATTTGTCAAAAGGGCATTTTTTACTTTTTATAAAATATATGTTTGACTCGTCATTTGACCCGTTTAAACGTGATGATCAGAAGGTATAATCGTAGGGAATTATTCTTTATGATACAATGATCACGTTGTTAATTTAATCATGTTTTGACTTGACCAAAATGGTCAGAACCGAAAATCAAACTGCTTTACTTTCGGATAAAATCTAACTAATAAACTGAAATTGACTAAGGAGAATCTTACTAGGATTTGAAGGACCACTTAAGACTCAGAGAAGGAGGCTTCTTATGAGCAGAAACAAGCTCCAAAGATGTTTTTAGAAGTGAAGTGTGAAAGTGTGATGAACAAATGAGGTTCTAGTCCTATTTATACTAATCCTAAAGTGTTAAGAACATGATAGGTGCCATCAGAGATGTTAAGAATGCGATTAGTGTCACTCTAGGTGTTACAAGGTGAGATAAGGTGGCAAAACTCGCGAGAGAGGTGGCACAAGAGCAAGCAGGCTGCTGTCAGTGCACCCCTTGCGGTCCGCAAGGAGTTAAGTCTTGAGGTTCGTAAGGGACCTGATGGCTGGTGCGCAGATAGATTTGAACCCCCTTGTAGACCGCAAGAGGTTTGTCCTTGCGGTCCATATGGGACCGTCAGAAGCAATATAAAGCTCTTTTTCATATTTTCAACCCCTCAACTATTATCAACACCCTTTTTAATCATATTTGGTCCCTCTCCTTTAACATATCTGAATTATTTGAAGAATTTGGATACGTGTCACACTAAGATTTGATATAATTATTCGGGTTGTTACAGTAAGGCTATATGTAATGGTCTCACTATTTTTAACTGTCACATTATAAAGTCCCACTTTTTTTTTCACATTTAGTGTATAATGGCTTGATAAGCTTTAACTACCCACCTCCCCATAAAATAATATTTAAGTGAAACAAGAAAAATAAAATAAAAAAGCGGAGTGAATAAATGCATAAAATAATGATTAGTTGAAAAAAGGTGTAGATGCCACATATTTGTTTATTTCTTATTAGCCCCTATAATTAATTCATTAGCTCAAAAGTGCTTCACATAACATTCGTTAAGGGGCTCACGCCTAGAAAGTTTAACGCCCTTTAACGGATGGTGGATTGGTGTAGGGGCGTGAAAATGGGTTAAAATTGTCACTTGGCATGAGGTGCTATATTAGACAATCCATTACAGATAATCCAAAGAGAAATGCGAAGAAAACGCGTGGGTGAGAGTTGGATTGTGTTGATTGGATGAACAGGTTCAAACCCATAAAAGGTTTTGGATCACACGTTGCGTATGTTAGCAGACTACACTGTTAAAACTTTGTTCTTTTAATATATATATATATATATGACGTGATGTGAGGGTGAGTATAATTTAGATATATTTTAGGTACTTTTCACTTGTTTATGCAAGCTTTATATTTATAAAACATGATATAACACTATCACTCTCTACAACATGTTAGTGCAAGTGCACCCATCGTTGGCGTAGTATAGTGATGGTAAGATACAGAGGTCGTCAAATGACACAAGAGCTTTTAATACTGGATTATCGTCAACGTCTAATCGATCCAAACTTTTCATTAACCATACCTCCTTTTTTGGTACTACTTGGACATGACTTACCCAAGGGCTATCGGAGATAGGGAAGATGAGTCCGATGTCTAGTAGCTTGATGACTTCATTTTTAACCACTTCTTATACGTTTGGATTTACTCTTCTTTGTGGTTGTATTACCGTTTTATATTCATCTTCCTTTAAAATTTTGTGTGTGCACGTGGATGGACTGATGCCTTTAATGTCCATAAGTTTCAATCGATTGCTTTTTTTATGTTTTTTTAAAATTTTTATTAATTTTTCTTTTTAAAAAAGGGTTAGTTTTGAAGAAATGATGACAGGAAGCTTACCATGAAGTCTAAGAATGTGTATTCTAGACCTTTTGATAGTTCCTTGAGTTTGAACGACAGTGGGTCTTCAAGAGACTGCTTATTTTCTTCTTTATGAAGGTCGATGGCTGAAAAGGTTTGTTCGATGGCGTCCTATTCTTCGACGAGTTGCTCTTTTGTTTCTTCTGTATCGGGTGGCTCTGCTTCATCTTCAATTAGGGGGTCGTCATTGCCAATTGGATATTTCATTGATTGGTTAAGATTGACGTACCTTTCGTTGGTCCCCAATTGAAGTGATAGGTTGTTTTGCTTCCGTTTGACTAAGTTTGATGGGTTTTTATAAACGGTTGTCCCAACACGAGCGGAGCATTATCTAAGATGATAAAGTCGGTTGGTACTACCATTTGATTTGTTTGAATTATGGCTTTTATCATTTTTCGGTTAGAGAGAAAAGTAGGAATTTTAGGAGGAAAAGGATCACTAGTACCTAATTTTTCGAAAATGTAGTTTGGCGTTATGTTCACAAGGATCTTTATCAATTAGCACGTTACTAACGAAGATGTTTTGAAAAAAATATGGTACTGATTTTATGTTTAATTTATGGTGTTCATCTTGTATTAGTAAAGTTTGATCATTTGTTAACTTAATGCTAATTAGTTCTCCGATTTTAGTAGTAGTGTTTAACTCTTTTAAAAACTTGGCATGAGAAGATACCAAACAATGATTTTCAAAAGAAGGTTGTAAAATGTGAAGTTCTTGTAAGTTTTGTTTTGAAATCATCATTTTTAGACTTACCTTCTTTATGGTTTGGTTCATGCGTGAGATTTTTGTTTTGTTGTTCTTCGATTATTACCTCTTCAGTACAAATGGTCTCTTCTTTTTGCGAGATCTCTTGAGTAAAAGTTCTAGATTTTTGAGACTTTGTATAAAGCTTGCGGCTTCGGGAACGATTGTTGGTGGCGCGTCGTATGCTTCAAACGGGTTGGTGTCCCAATCAAAGCTTGACTTTGGGAGTTCAAACCTAGGTTCTTCACTTGGTGTATGAGAGTGATGGTTGAAAGAGGTAACAATGTTGCACCGAATGAGATTCACCGCAAATGGTACAATATAGTTCCTCGTAATCATCCTTAATGTAGTAGTCGTTGTAATCTTCTGAGTAGTAATCCATTGGAGAATACCCAGAAGATTGACGAGCCTCGGGATCAGAGAACAGAAAAATAAATTTAACAGGGAGATGAACACGACCCCATTGCTACATTGGCACGGCCTTGTGGCCAAGCCTGTATCTAGGCGTTTGAAAAAGTTTTATAGAATATCTGCAGCACGGGAGCGTCGCCAAGTAGCATGGCCCCTGACAGACCTACTGTAAAAAGTAAAAAAGTTTTGAAAACGGGCGTGTAGTTTTGAAAAATGTGTAGAAATTGATTAGGCCATTGATTTTAAGCTTTCTTAAAATCCTTGTGTCCCTAGAAACGGCGCCAAAAACTTGATGTGGTTGAGCGTGGTTACAATTTTTGTTATATTTATGCACTTTTTACTTGTGGATCAATCCTTTAATTTATAAAACACGATATAATACTATCACTCTACACACGTTAGGGCAAGTGCACCCATCGTAGACATAGTATAGTGATGGTAAAATACCGAGGTCGTCCATGGACATAAGAGCTTTAGTTGCCGGCTTATCGTTAACGCCTAATCTAATCAAATTTTAATGAAAGTTTTTAAAAGATAAACTAAATGTGAAAACGTAAAGAAATAAATAAAGATAAATAGACAAGAAAGAATCACTTACTTCTAACTCCTCTTTTGTATATCCTTTGATGAGTTCCGCACTTTAGGCTTTTTTAGAGATTATCATAGTTATAGTGGTAGGCCCCTCTTGTGAAGGCGATGTTACCCACTGTCATATTGGTCCGAGTCAGCAAGGATATATTCCCGCAAGACCGGAATATTGGAAGATAATTAAATAAGTTATTAATGCGAAAAGTGGCAGGCCCCTCTTGTGAAGGCGACGTTACCCCCAGCCATATTGGTCTGAGTCAGGAAGGATATAGTCTCGCAAGGCCAGATAAAGTTTTAGTAGTAGTTTATTTATAAGGGGTTCAAGTCTTTCTTACTTCCTCCGATTTGATGCTATCTGCCTCAATGGAAGTCCTAATAAGCTTAAACCAAGTCCTCGCAGTATATACACTGAACGAGGCAAGAATTTTACCCAAACACCCTTCTAACCCCCTTCAGGTAGTTAACACGCTTTATATAGACCGTAAAGACACTAATGAGTGAATCAACGAAACATGAAGAAATGTTTAACAAAAGTTCACTTTCAAGTTATTAAAGTCATTAATATATACCCAATTAAAAGGTTGTCAAAGATTGGAAATAAAAAATAATACATAAAGATTTGTCTTCACCAAGTGATGTAATAGATTTAGCCAAGCATGACCTTTGTTTGACAAGAACTCTTACAATCAATCTTGGATCCCGAGACAACTACACACTCTAAAAGATGAAATATGGATGATGGTGGTGGTGTTGGTGTTGTAGTGGTGGTGGAATGATGGCAAGTGTGAGAGAAGTGGTTTGCCAAGGGATGCCTTTCTCATGAACCAAGCACCTCTATTTATAGCTGGAAACAGAGGGCGACCACGACCTCCTGCCCACCTGGCACTGTCCCGTGGGCTTCACTTTCTCTCCTTCACTAAATGCAGAAGACAGGTCTTGTACTAACACACCCCATGGTGTCATAGCACGGCCCCGTGGTCAGTGTACTTGTTGTACTATTGCAGATTCTACAAATCTTATAGTTAACCATGGCCTGTGTTGGGTTAGCACGTCCCCGTGTTGGTTTGTTTGTTGTTGTTGTCTTTATCTGCAGAGAATCTTGACTAGGCACGACCCCATGCCTAAGCTTCTGTCTTGTTATTTTGTTGTTTTGGATGTGATGGGGGTTCGGCAGGTCGTGTCAATATGTCTTCTTTGTATTTGTGTTGGTTTCTGTTGTTAATTAGTTCCTTTTATTCGTTTAAGCTCTTTTGATCCTGTAATTTAAAAGTAAACAAAGAAACATGATTTTTCCAACATTAGTACCGAAAAAGGGTTGATTTTATGCCTTGTTTAATGTAATTTATATGTTACATTTTGCGCACATCACTACTACACACTCTAAACTTTAATGATTGTGGTGGAAGATGATGATGGAGTGGTAACATATGTGAGAGAAATGGTTTACCAAGGGATGAGTTGAAATGAAACTAAACACCCCTATTTATAGCTGGAAACTGACCCTTCACACGATCCCGTGCCCTACGGGCACGACCCCGTGTCTTTCTTCTTTTTTGTCTTCATTTAATGAGTATGTCAGATCGTCTGCTACACGGCCCCGTGTATCAACAGCACGGACCCGTGGCCATTATACTTTCTGTACTATCCCAGATATGTAAATCTAAAAGTTGACCATGGCTCGTGTCCAGGGGACACGTCCCCGTGTCTCTTGTATACATATGTTTGTCTTCTTCTGATCTGGAATCTTGAAGGGGCACGACCCCATGCCGACAAGGCACGGCCCCGTGCTGGACTTCTGATTCATTGTTTTTGGTCTTGGGGTAAAGCTTGGAGGGTTGGTATAGTGTGTCATCTTCCCGTCTTCAATACTTATGCTGGTTTTTGTTGTTAGTTTGTTCTGTTTGTACAATTAAGCTCTTTTGATCCTAAAAATCAAAAGTATACAAAGAAACGCACTTTTTTCAACATTAGTACTAAAAAGAGTTGATTTTATACCGATACAATTTATATGTTGTATTTGACGCATATTAATATATATATATATATATATATATATATAATATCTATTATTTATTTAAATTTCTAGAATACTTATATTATAATATAGTAATAAAAATAAGAGTAAAGTACAATTTACGTCCCTGGGGTTTACACCCACTTGCACGTCTAGTCCCTAATTTTAAAAATTCAACACTCTGGTTCTATGTTTGTCGATTGCTCGCAATCAGGTCCCTCCCACTAAATTATGTTAGTCAACTAGGGTATTATGGTCTTTTTACTTATAAAAGGAAGTGCATGGTCGTCATTTTTTTATTTTGAAACCTGCTGTAACATATTTCACCCTCCTTAAAGCCAAAAATCACACCATTTAATCCCCAAAGCTTATCAGGTAATTTTCCAGCCGGTGTTTTTACCAAACTAGTGTGATTACTCACGATGGTTCATGTGCAGAGGAGGTAAGCGAACAAAGTACAAGCGAAGATGGTAAAGAGTTGGAACTAAGAAAACTGCAAGAAACATCAAATCCATTGACATGTTCTGCTCATTGTGCAGCCAATAGGTAAGTGCTTATTTTCAATCTAAGTGTACATATGTAAGAATTCTGCTGTAAAACCTTCAGGTTCAATTAATCACCAAATTAGCTAAACGACATTTGATTTGTAGCAAGGATTTTTATTTGTTTCAGCTTATTATTTTCAGGATTTCGCCTTACTTGGAAAACTTAATATAGCCCTTTTGAAATTGCTTCTTACTGGTGTTGAGAAGGAACTGGATAGTGGATTAGTATCTCATATCAGGAAGAATTGGAAGTATCGTGGATTGCTTCAGTCAGTAAGTACTAGTGATTAAAACCTTTTTTAATTTGTTTAAAAGGCGAATTAGTAGTGTAAATTTGTTTAAAATCTCTGTCGGCAGATTGAACATGAAGACTCTGTCCTAAAATTGTGGAAACTTACCCTTGGAATTCGAGGATGAAGTGGCTGCCATTCTTAGGGGAACTTGAATTGAGGATGATGGTGGTTCTCTTTTGCAGAGCTTATAAAGAAGACAACACATATTCGACTTGCACTTTAATCCCTTAGGGACATTCTTTTCTTTTAACATAAATCCCAACGTTCAACTAACAAATGTTAGTGGGAGGGACCTGATTGCAAACAATCAACAACCACAGGGATCGGAGTGTTGGATTTTTGAAGTTAGGGACTGAACGTGTAAGTGGGTGTAAACCCAGGGGTGTAAATTGTACTTTACTTTAAAAATAATTTTAAAAAATTTATATGCACCAAATGCAACATATAATTTATATCAAGTGAGGTATAAAATCAACCTTTTTTAGTACTAATGTTGGAAAAAGTGCGTTCTTTGTATACTTTTGATTTTCGGGATTAAAAGAGCCTAAATGTATAAAAGAAACAAATTAACGGCAAAAATCAACATGAGTACAAAAGAAGAAAGATGATACACTATGCCAACCCTCCAAGCTTCACCCCAAGACCAAAAACAACGAATCAGAAGACAAGCATGGGCCGTGCCTGCTAGGCATGGGGCCGTGCCCCACTCAAGGATTCCAGAAAGAAGAAGACAAACAGAAGCAGACAAGAGACACAGGGCCGTGTCCCATGGACACGGGCCGTGGTCAACTTCCAGATATGCAAATTTTGGATAGTATTCGGGCCGTGCCGTTAACACACGGGGCCGTGCAAGCATCCGGACTGACAAGCTCATTTAATGAAACCAGAGAAGAAGGATGTATGTTTCTAATTATAAATAGGAGTGCTTGGTTCAATTGCAAGTCATCCCTTGCCAAACCATTTCTCTCTCACTTACCACCACTCCACCACCATCATCTACCACAATCATTCGAGTTTAGAGTGTGTAGTAGTGTTGGGATCCAAGATTTATCGTAAGAGCCTTTGTCAAACTATAGCCATACTTGGCTAATCTTTTACATCACTTGGTGAAGACAAAATCTTTTATGTATTACTTTTGATTTCCAATCTTTGGTTACTTTTTAATTGGGTTTGTATTAATGACTTTAATAACTAGTTTTTTTATACTGAAAGTGAATTTTATCCTATCATTACTTCATGTTTCGTGGATTCACTCATTCGTGTCTTTATGGTCTATATAAAATGTGTTAACTGCCTGGAAGGGGGTTAGAAGGGTGGTTTGAGTAAAGTTCTTGCCTCGTTAAGTGTATAGATCCTGCGAGTACTTGATTCAAGCTTATTAGGACTTCCTTTGAGGCAGATAGCATCAAATCGAGGGAAGTAAGAACGACTTGAATCCCTTATAAATAAACTAATATTAAAACTTTAAACCGGCCTTGCGGGACTGTATCCCTGCTGACTCAAACCAATATGGCAGAGGGCAGTGTTGCCTCCAAAAGTGGGACATACCACATTTTGATTAATAACTCACTTAACTATCTTTCAATATTCCGGCCTTGCGGGAATGTATCCCTGTTGACTCAGGCCAATATGGCCGAAGGTAGCGTTGCCTTCGAAAGAGGGACATGCCACTATAACCAAGATAATCTCTTAAAAAATCCAAAATGTAGAAATCATCAAAGAATACATAAAAGATGAGTCGTAACAAAGTGGTTCTACATTTTTTATTTGTTTCTCTTAGTTACTTTATTTTCTTTCTTTACTTTACTTATTAAAAACATTTTCTCAAAGTTTGGGTCGATTAGACGTTAACGATAATCTGGTATTAGAAGCTCTTGTGTCCTTGGATAATCTCGGTATCTTACCAACACTATACTACGCCAACAATTGGTGCACTTGCCCTGCCGTGTTGTAGAGAGTGATAGTGTTATATCATGTTTTATACATTTAAAGCTTGAATAACGAGTGAAAAATACTCAAAATATATCTAAAAATTATACACACCTCGCTCACGTCAAAAACCATAGACTACATAAAAATACCAGTATCATTTTTATATATTTTGTGTTTTGTAAGTTATGTTTGGTTATTTATTCCTATTCAGATTATAATTATATATCACTATATATATATGGGGAATTGGCCTGTAATAATTCCAACTAGACGTCATTAGCCATCGCCAGTCTCATCTTTCACATATTTTTTCTCCACCGGTCCTCAGTTAAAAAACTTAACGGAGTTAAGTTTTTTTTTAGTTACAAGCTGACGTTTTAGGGCTTTTGATCAGAACGAGGATACGAGTCGAATGATGTAAAACTTACCTTGAAATAGTGCTCTAAACGATGAAAATGGTTCTTCAATTCATGTGTTTAAACTTCCAATTAACAAAAATCAACTCGTTTGGAGCACCGTTCGAGGTAAGTTTTACATCAATAGACTCGTATCCTCGTTTTGATCAAAAGCCTTAATACAGCAGCTTGTAATTTAGAAAAAAAACTTAGCGTTAAGTTTTTTAACTGAGGACCGGTGGAGGAAAAATAGGTGAAAGGTGCGACTGGCATGGGGAATATTTAAAGGTGGGACTAGCAATGGCCAATGACGTTTAGTTGGGATTATTATAAGCCAGTTCTCCTATATATATATTAAAACCTATCATCAATAGTAATATATTTTTTATGTTATTATATTAATTCCTATAAAGAACAATATTGGTACCGTATTCATTTTATCGTGTTCAATAAACTGACATCGTATCGCTACCGTATCATACTGAATCCAACAATATCGGTACCTGTATTCATTTTTATGGTTTTCAGTTTTGATATTTTTTATGTTATTATATTAATTTTTAATATAATAATAACAATAACAAACAAATATATAAATAGTATTGTAAGAACTAGAATATATAAAATAAAATACAAGTTCGTCTGCCAATCATCGACAATGCTACAACCACTAGCTGCACCACCCCTTAACGCCTCCTGCCACCCACCCTCTTTCCCTTAGGTATCCTATCTTTCATGCCCTTTCACTCTACATAATTGTCGCGTCATAAAGTAACCACCACATCACTGACAATGACACATCACCACCCCCACTTTCCTTCTTTCTTTTTCATAAACACCTACTATGGTGTAGAAATCGGGTTTTTGTTAATACCTGATTCCGAGTATGGAACCGCCGTTCCGGGTATGATTGGGTAGTGAAAAATCTATTAAGAGAAACTGGGTAGGGTTCGGGTATGGGTATTGAAGAGAAAAGTCATTCCATATGTACTCGGCTAGGGTAGAATCACGTTCGGGTATAACCGGGTAATGGAACCGGGTATGGATCCGGGTATTAATACCCGATTTTAAAAGATATGTTTTTTATTTTACATAGAAATATATGTGTTTAGAAATTAAATTTGGTTTGTAATTTGTAAAAGTATTTTAAAACAAATTACAATAACATAAATTCACTCAAATACAAATTATTTTTTTTATAGTAGCATTTTTAAGAAAACTTAAATATAAAAGTTGTAAAGAAAACATAAAAATATATACCTTAAAAATTCGGGTATTCTATTGGGTATTAAAAAAACCGGAATATAACATCCATTTCGTCGAAAGGTCAAAACGTCATATAACTTAAGCTTTTGTAACATAATATAAATTTTGACCAAAATGCCCCTTTGTCACACCCCTCGGATTCTACAGCCAATCCAAACACCGATGGGCCCGGGTGGGGAATATCGTGACGTAAGTTGATATCATCATAGTCAATTAAACACGGCACAGCGGAAGTCTTGGAGTTAAATTACTATTAAAAACTAAATGTTCAAAGTACAAGAATAATATACAGACTGCTTGCAATAGAAGATCCATAGGTGGATCGTAAAATGTACAAAAATGTATAACAGACTTTAGGGCAGATCTAAGGATTTGCAAGATCCTCTTATGTCACTACCAAACAGCTACCAGCCTATTTCGTATTGTACCTGCAAGCTTAGTCATCTGAAAATATGTCAGCTTTCGCTTGTAAATACACCAAACTGACTCATTTTGAAAACATTTGAAAATGATTTTAAGTGCACATGGCACAAAATCTTTTATAACTTGGTAAAGTTACTTTGTAACCTTGTTAACAGATTCACATGTTTGTCCATACATACAGGGCCCGGTACGGAGACCGAGACATGATTAACGTACTCACCACTTAAGAACTCATGAAGGAGTTATCCCCAACTTTGTTGGTAACGTTTTTAGCATGAGCGTCTGTCAGGTGTATATCTACACCCGGCGCTTAGGTGATGGCCATTATCTAATGTAATGAGCCGAGGATATCTAGGACACGGTAGTTAATCCCCGATGTTTAAGTTATCAAACAAAACTGATTAAAACGGAATATGCGGATTTACTAGCCACAATCCGGCATTCGATTGATCCCATTTCTGACCAAGCGGTAATAGTTACCGTAACCCAAGCCCGTATAGGGGAAATAAGTCAAGAGTATTTACCTGAGCTAGTCTTGGCTTAAATGCAAGATTTAATATCTCAGCCATACACAAAATGAACTAAGTGCAGATAGCATTTACTGGAAGGCTCTAGTCTGGATTATGACATAAGCTAACCAATTAAAATGCTAACAGTCTTATTTAAGTCATAGACTTAGACCGACTAGCTTACAGGATCAAAACGTATAATACGCTAGATTAAGCGAAGACCGAATAGAATGTAGTTTAAACCCAACAAGTACTTTGACTTGTATAATATGGGTAAACTATAAGCATTCTGGATTTTGAGACTTAAATGATAAGGTTAAACCCGTTTCGGCTAATTTCTGTAAACTAGTTACATATACTTAACCGTACGCATATCAGCGATATTGAGTAACCGGATAAGTCATGGACAAGTTCTATATGCCATTATACTTTAAATAAGTTGTAATATCAGTAAGATCAACCTACATGCCCATTAAGGTTTTAAAACGAGACTATGCCTTATAAGGGCGTTTCGGTAATTATATACCGTATAAAAGGAACTTGAATATATTTTAATGTTACGAGCATAAGTATTCTAAAAAAATAATTAATTTATGATATAATATCAGTAGGAATATGACAATATGTGTAATTTATCATTCATGACCAAACGATGCACCGAAAGGACATTTTGGTCTTTTTACACATAGTATGATGGTTTATTTGGGATTTTGAGTGTATATCATGTACCTACTGTAAAGATATTTTAAATAAGTTTTAAAATCAGTAGGTAAAAAGTCTTGGTTGATAAATATGGTTTAAAACCATACTATGCGCCGAAACGGAGCTTATGTCGTAAAATGACGATTTGTGCGAAGTTTAGTAAAAACTGATGTTAAGATCAGGTTTATATGTCCTAGATATGTTATTTAATACAACATATCAGTAGGTATAAGTTTTGATATGAAAAAGTATGATTAAAATCATTTTACGCACCATAAGGGCTTTATCATCATTTGTAGACATAATACAAGGACTTGTTCATAAACTCAGTTTATAATCTGATTTGACCTCCCAAATAATCCTACTATGATATTACATCAGTAGGTAGTTTATTTTCAAGTTCGTTATCGTTTAAACCTTATTTTACGTAAAAAGGGCATTTTTGTCAAAATGGCATAATTATGAAACTTATGCATAAACTCAGATTCTGATTATGATCTTGTAATATAACCTCAGGGGGTTATGCTACATTATATTACAATCAAATGCAACCTTAGATCAGTAGTTAACTAATCTAAATCGGGTCAAAATCAAAAGTCAAAGCAGAAGTCAAACTTTGCGACTTTCTGTTGCGAACCGACCCTAGAACTAAATTGACGAGCCGAACATGTTTTTACATGTTCTAATAATTATTACCAACTTGTTTAAGTGTCAAAACAGGAATCATAACAAATATAAGCTCAGATTATAATATTTCCGAAAAATGGCATGTTTGACTTTTTAATATTAACACTTTGACCCGTCAATTGGTCTAGCAAACGTGATCTTTAGGAGGTGCCCTTTATAGGGATTAACACCTATCTTATTACGATCACTTAGCAATGTTCGTTACAAACAATGGCTGGACCATAATGGTCTTAACCGAAAGTCAAGGCGTTTTCCGTAAAACGCTTGACTTTTGATTATAAAAGTCTATAAACGAAAATACAAGAGAAAGGAACACTTACAAGTGATTCCTAGGATGAAATAGGACTAAGTTGGATGCTTCTTTCAGTTAGGAACTTCCATAGGAGGGAGATAGAATGAGAATTAGAAAGCCGCAAGTTCAAATGGTGAACCTTGGCACCTATTTATAGTTGGAGAGCTTGAAGGAGGTGATGCCAGGTGTTAAGGGGTGTTAGAGGGAGCTTACAAGTGTCCTAAAACGTGACATAGCAGTTTGGAAGTCCCTTGTTTCGAATCAAATGGTTTTTGGCAATTTGTGTGGAGGCCAAACAAATTTTCTGCAGACACAGCCCTCTCGCGCCCTGCGAGAGACTAGGCCAGTGTCTCTCGCGGCCCGTGAGCGCCTCCAAAGAACTTTCAAACTTTGTCACATTTAGCCCCTCAACTTATAAAACCTCCTAAAACACCTTTATAGCATATTTAGCCCTCCGTAACCAATGTTGGCATACCCGGGAGTATGCCCGGACATTATCGAGCTCTCGGTTCGTTAAAAGGTCACTCAGAGGTATAAATTAACATGTTGACACTTTTAACCCCTCCATTATCCAACTTTCACATTTTTACAGAATTAATCTATCTCGTCCAACAAGTGGCACATATGAGAGTTAGGACTTCGTAAAGGATCACTCAGAGGCTCATTATAAGCATGTTGACTCCGATGTCACTCAGGGGCTAGGCATGTTGACACAAATGGTCACTCAGAGGCCAAGTTTAAGCATGTTGACACTAATGATCACTCAGAGGCTCATTTTAAGCATGTTGATACTAAGGTCACTAAGAGGCTAAGTTTTAAGCATGTTGACACTAATGGTCACTCAGAGACTCGGTTTATGCATGTTGACATCAGAAGGTCACTCAGAGACTTAGTTTGAGCATGTTGACACTTTTAGTCCTTATTAGTCTTTAATAGACTTATAATAAAAATACGACACGTGTCACTATATTATTGGACATGATTTTATGAGGTGTTACATCCTTGTATGCTTACGGTTGTCAAAAACTCCCTTACAGTTATAAAGGCCTGTCTTACGGTGCTTGAAAATGCCAGACACCACCGTAAGCTACGGTGGCCACCGTAGCTTACGGTGGACATCAGAATTTCTCTTTTTGCCAGTTCATTAATTCCTTGAGTCCTCATCTTCAACTAGCCAATTACAAGATCCCGACAAAGCATGTTAAACTCACTTGTTTATGATCTTCGGTACATGCAAAGCCATATACACCATAAATATCAAATCATAGCAATTAACCCATTTAACTGTGGAATATTAATTGTTTTAACGCACTTACGGGTTGTCCAATAGACCACCCGTCACACGTGTCACTATATTATTGGACATAATTTTACGAGGTGTTACACCCTTGTATTTATGAAAAGCAAACACAAACATTAAACTTATAAAGGAGCATTAACCTAGACAACCGTATTAAAATACAAACTTTAAGTTTACACACAAAAGACATAATTACTAAAAACGGCTTTTACAGTTCAAAAGTATTTGTTTTGACCCATTATCAAAACTTGAACCGGAAGCGCGTGAAGGGTAATGCAGTGTGTTCGTTCTAAGCGTGCCATTATCAAGATTGCGATTTTCATACCATACACAACACAAATGTATTTGTTAGTATGACTCATTAAACATAAAAATTACATCCTTCCTTTAATCCCTTATTTGACCCGTTAACATGCTCATGGTTTTGTTTCATCCTTCTTATTTACATTCCTTACTTGTAACAATTTCGCCTACTACGAGATCGTAGTTATCATTCTTTTAGCATCAAATACACAATCCATCTGACCCGATCATATGGGTCCATACAATGAACATTTCATTCTTATCGACACGTTTACAACGAGTCATTTTATATACAACTTCATCATCATACTATCCATTCAATTTGACCCGTTTGTAATGGGTCAACATACATACTTTACAAACCATTATCTAACAATTTCTTCAATGTTCATCTTATCGTCTTACCATACATTAAACTATAACTAACGAACTAGTAATAATATAATGAAACTAATTCCATGGATTACATTAAGATAAAATAAAGTTCATATGAAGTTACCTTTGCCTTGCGTTGATTGCGACCCGGATTGGCTCGTGTTCTCTTCCTTCACTCCTACAATTTCACATTCAACATTCTTTCAATCTCATGCTTTTATCTCACATTTACATTAACATAGTGAGCTAACCACTCATCATTTCACCAATCCTAATCATTTATCATCATATGCATATGAAATCATCAACATCACTTAAGAAAACAATACTCAAGCATTCCATCAAACACATGGTGTGCATACCATTAACAAAGCATAATGTACAAATTTCTTATGCGTATCCTCACTAGGTCATGTCAAGATCATCAAATTCAACCAATTTCATATAACCTTCATTATAATTAATTGCATCTAACAAATACTCATTCTAAGCAATTTCTTACATAATCATTACACTATTTTGCACATAATTCATCATTACACCTCAAAGATTCTTACATCAAGTGGGTTTCCACTTCTAATCATTAATTCAGCCTAATTCAAGTTCTATATGGTGCTTCTAACCCTTAATCACACTAATTTCACATAAGTTCATAGATTGCTTGAAACCCATTTCATACAAGGTCACTAAAACATGAAATTTCACTTACCCTGTGCTTTAGTATGCTTAGATGATTGAGAAATCAAAGACATGCATGAATTTTAATCAGTTTTCCCCCCTTCAATTAGTTGTATATTCATTGTGCATTCATGGGTGTTTTTCTCCTCCTTTCTCCCTTTGGTCGACACACACATAACACCCACATTTTGCACTTCTAATTTGGTTATAAGACTTTATTTCCATATTACACTTTCAGCCCTTAATATTTTAAAACATGTCACTTTTATATCCAACTATTAATTAGGTTATCTTTCACTTGATTAACTTTGTTCATACCAACAATTTAAACTTGCTAGCATGATAACCGAATTTCATTATCGTAAAAGCCTAAAACTTACCATCTTACCCTTAAGGCATCATACATATAATATTATAATAAAACATATGAAATTTGGGGTGTTACAAGTCCACCCCCCTTAAAGAAGGTTTCGTCCTCGAAACCTAAATACGTACCAAAATAATGAAGGGTAATGTTTCGCATTTCTTCCTCCAATTCCAATGTAAGACCGGACCCCTTTCTATGTTGCCATTGCACCAACATTTGTCTAATCGCTTTGTTGCGTAAAAACTTCACCTTGGAGTCTTTAATAGCTATCAGCTTTTCAATGTAATTCATTCGTTCATCGACCTCAACATCATTTAGGGACACGTGAGCCGTTTCATCCACAAGACACTTTCTTAATTGTGACACGTAAAATGTGTCATGTATACCATCTAACGCCGAGAGCAATCCTAACCGGTATGCCACCTTCCCGACCCGGGCTAGGACTTTGAAAAGTCCTATATAACATGGTCCCAACTTTCCCCGTTTGTGAAAACAGATTATGCCCTTCCAGGGGGAGACTTTTAGAAATACACGGTCTCCCACTTGAAACTCAATAGGACGCCTCCTACGATCGGCGTATGTTTTCTATTGGTCTTGGGCCACCTTTAGACGTGCTCGTACAATGTCGATCTTTTCGTTTGTTTTTGTTACCACATCCTTTGGTGCAAGCTCCCTTTGCCCAACCTCTTCCCAACACACGGGAGTCCTACATTTTCGCCCATACAGCATTTCATATGGTGTCATTTGGATGCTATGGTGATAACTATCATTGTATGAGAACTCTACTAATGGTAGATGTTCATCACAATTTCCCCCGAACTCTATAACGCATGTTTTCAACATATCCACAAGCGTTTGGATGGTCCTTTCTGACTGACCATCCGTTTGGGGATGATAACCGGTACTTATGTGCAATTTAGTACCCATCCCTTCGTGAAACTTTTTCCAATAACGGGAGGTGAATCGCGTATCCCGGTCTGACACAATAGATACGGGCACTCCGTGACGGGATATAATTTCATTCACAAAAATTTCAGCCATCTTTTCTGAGGAATAAGTTTCTCGAATAGGTAGAAAATGGGCACTCTTAGTGAGGCGGTCAACAATGACCCGTATAGCATCATGACCCTTTCTTGTTCTCGATAGCTTAGTTACGAGGTCCATGGTCATGTCCTCCCACTTCCATACTGGAATTTCCAAAGGTTGTAATTTATGGTTTTTTATGTTCCGCCTTTACTTGCGAACATGTCAAGCATTTCGTGACGTATTTAACAATATCATGTTTCATTCCCGGCTACCAATAATTCTTTCTTAAATCTCGATACATTTTTATGGCTCCCGGGTGAACCGAGTATCGGGACTTATGAGCTTCCTCAAAAAGCAACTCTTTTACATCACAATGCCAAGGTACCCAGATGCGGCCATACCTTGTTTTAATCCCATTCGCATTTTCTTTTAACTTGTGTGTGAATCCCTTAGTTCTCTCTTTCTTTGGATCTCCTCATTTAGCAATTTGAGTTGAGCTTCTCATATACCTTCGAGAAGATTAGGTGTGACTACCATCTTCATTGATTTTACCCGAATTGGGGGCGGGTTTCGGTTACGAATATTGAGGTCAAAATGTATATCCTATCCATATCCTACGAGTAAGGTCGGTTTCGGTTACGGGTATACAATACCGGAGTGGTGGAGCTTGACCAAAAGTTCGAGGGGGGGGGGGGGGGTGGGGAGTCTTGGGACCCAATTTATATATTGTATAAATATTTATGCAAAATAATTGGCCGGCGGGGGGGGGGGGGGACGATCCTTTATAATTTTAAGATTTTCGGACGAAAATCAGAATTTTATGCTTCTAACCGAAACATTCGGGGGGGGGGGGGTTGCACCCCCGGGTCTCCACTAAGCTCCTACCCTAGAATACTCGGGTACACAAATAATCGGTTTCAGGTTTTTTTATCAGGTCTGGTTCCGGGTACGGGTTTTTTGTGCACCTCTAGCTTCCACTACCTATTACCTGGTTAACTAATACTACTTAAAAACAAACCAAAAATTATGATTGGTTAAGAAAAGCAAGGATCCCAACACACAGGCCCTTCCACGCCGTTTCCCCCTCCACGCTTACCCCAACCCCGACCCCTTCCCCGCCCCTTGCTCCGGTGTTCCCCGCCCTCTCAGCCACCTGAATGGGGCGTTAGTCGATAGTATACAACCTTATGTCTCATGTAGACCACTACCCTTTCAACGTCGTGGACTTCTATCTATCTCTCTCTCAACCGACAAAACATATATATATATATATATATATATATATATAAATATAAATATAAAAGGTGTATGGAGGTGAGGCCGGTGGGGATTTGATTTGGCTATATCTATGTAGTGTTGGTATATGTTGCTTAGAGGTTGTTCAAGGGTGGTAGATGGTGTTGGTAAGGGTTGCTGATGATGATGATTGTGGTGGTGGTTGTTGTGTAAGTCGTGTTGAATGGTAATTAGAGTTGGTAAACGTTAATTGTCGTGGTGGAAATCTACAAAGACTTACAATTAGTTCAAAATGTCAAAACAAAACCAATAATAATATTATTACCATCAACAAAATGTCAAAACAAAATCAATAATAATATTATTACCAACAAATAGGAAAGTTTGATCAACAAATTATAATAATAAAAATTGGAAGTTCTTGTTAAAAAATTATACTCCGAACTTTTTATATAAACATCTGATCTCTAATATCTCTATATAGCTTTATATATAGAGAGAGTGAGGGAAAATAATAGTAGATAAAAAAGGATTAATATCCCTAAAATAGCTAATACAATTTTCTTACTTTTCAAAAAAAAAAAAAACCCTCATCTAATAATTGATTTATGAAAAGTTCACTAACTATATTTTTATCTTAAAATCCATAGCATGTAAAATGTGCATAGTTCTTTTAAATAATAACTTGTTAATTGTTAAATCAATCAAAAGTTAAAAAAAGCGACATTGAGCAGTTTCAAAAATATATTCTATATCACCATATTTAACCATTTTAAAGGTTAACAAGTTATTATTTTATAAAAAAACTTAAACTACATACACTTAAAATAAATTTAAAGACTTCAATATACAAAAAGTAATTTAATCATTTTTATATAAGTTTCAAATTTAATACATCAAAATTACGTTTTAAACTTTTAACCGGTTTTCATTATAAACGGATATCAACCAAATAAAAAAGGCCCTGCTCATCCTACGCCACTACAAACCCAAATACGCCACCCTAAATCAAATAGTCGCTCGACAAAAAACTCAAACGAGTGTTAAATGATAAGGCCGTCAAGAGGATATGGCGCAAGCCCTAACCTTAAACAGGCTGTTTGAAAACGGCTTGAGATAAATAGTGTCATGTGTATAGGCTATAGCAGGCCACACAAAAAAACTTTATGTCCTTTATTTTTTTCGATATATCTATGGTTTGCATTCACCTTGCATTATTGATCTTGATAATGGGAGCCACCATCTACAATGAAAACAATTTGTTTGTTAGGTAGGATATGCCACAAAACTCCATGAATGATGTAAAATCTATGCTTCTTCGAGGTTGCCTAATCATGCTACATATATAATTGCAGGTCAGTATTTTCTTTGTTTCTAGATATTGACAAATTCATTATCATCGTCCAATGAAAGCTCACATGTTGATTTCACTGGTTTCGATCCGGTTTCGTTTCGTTTGGATTTTGACTTTTTATTTTTCGTGTGTTTTTGTTCATGTCAAAGTCTTCTCATAGATCTGATAGATCGCCAAGTGGTGCATTTCTTTTACTTTCTTTGATCAATTTGTAATCCGAATTAATGTAGTTTCTAATTTTAATATATATATATATATATATATATATATATATATATATATATATTATATAAGCCGCTAATTAAACGGAGTAAATGACGCATTCAATACATAAGCAGGTAGAGAATTAACCTAATAATAGTTTTAGCATATTGCTTTGTGGACATTAATTATGAAAATTAGAACAAAAGGTGATTGGGATTGTTATGTGGTTCTTTTCTACGATGAAGGGTTCAAATCGTATCTATATCTATACTCTATGCTAAATCAAAACAAACTTATGTCATCTGGTGTGTATCTTTAGGTCTCTTTTATTGCATTTAGGAGGGAAAACACAACATTCTTTGTTCCCTTCTTTTCTCACACGCTATTGAACTAAATTTCAAGGAATTCGGACTTTCCTTTTTGTGCAGACCATTTACTTTTTTACATGTCTTTCCATAATAACTCAAAACAAACCCTAAAACCCTTCCTCTTCCATTGCCGGTGGCGGATCTAGAAAATCTTCGAGAGGTAACGTTTTATCAAAAAAGGGTAACGAAATCGAAAAAACGTCAATTTTTTAAAAATTTACAATACCGCCGGAGCGCCAAGGGATAGCGGAGGCTACCCCTTCCCCTAAGGTAGGTCCGCTCCTGTCCATTGCAAGCAAGAAAGTCGCTCTGCCCCTTTATAGTTTGTAAACTTCATCTCTAATTCGTATGGTTTTCTTAATGACTTTTGTTATTATCTGTCTAATATTTGATTTGACATTACTTTCTTCATGGATTAGGGTTTTTTCAACAACTCAGATTTATAAAAAAACAAAAGCAAAATTTTTCATCTTATTCTTATTTTTTTCATCTTATTCTTATTATATGTTATGAATTTGTTAAATCACTAGATTTGTAAAAGGTATATTTTTTACATAACCCGTGTAATATACACGAACTTAAACTAGAAAGGTAATATAACAATATTTTACGAGCACTTAGTTTTGTGATTTAACAATGTGGTCTTTATTATTCTCCACTTAAAAATTAGTTTTGTATTTTATGTGTCTTTCTCTCTTTAATATGTCAATTATTTCTCTGGCTAGTTTACTTGTACGTGTCTGGATGTGTGGTTTGTGAGATGTTATGTGATTTTTGTTGACATAAAATGGACTATAAAAAAGACAGAATAAAAAACTGATACAAATATGAAACACAATTGTGTGCAACGAATTAAAATCATTTTTATACTATAGTAAACTTGAAGAAAGTTCTATTATAACGAATTACAGTCTTCATTTTGATATAAAAGGTCTTACTAAGATCCAAGAATATAAAAGCAGAATGGGTTTTCTCAAATTCATTACTTTAAACAAAAGGAATCCAATTTGCTATGCACAATTACAGTTGTGTTATTGAGTTGAATGCAATCAACCCATGAATAAAATGGCATAAATAATTCATTAAAAATCATGAAAGAAAAAAAAAAGTTGGAGATGCTTTGTGGAATTGGATTTGTCAATTTAGGTTAGAGAAAAGTAAACATGTAACTTGTTAGTTATATATTTTAATTCAACTAATTATTGTTTGAACCAAAGCAAAACCTGATTATTATATTTTTTACTTCTAGTTATTAAATATTTAGTTTCATAATCCACATTCAATACTTGCAGCAGTTGGTAATTTCCTAGAACATATATACTTGCATAAATTCATCAAAATATATTTCATCAATATGTGTGTGTGTTATTGTTTCTCATCTATGGCATCATGAAAATTCAAACTGAAAAATTGACTTGGCTTCATTAAATCTTTGGGTCAATCATTAGTGTCATCATTTGCTAATGTGTACATACTGACATACATATATATGATGATGTGTATGATGGATATAGCAAATTCCTGGTTTTTTCTTCCAATAAAGCATCTAATATAATAATATATTTAAGAAAGATATACAGTTGTATATATATGCTAAGTTTTATACTTACATAGAGAATGTTCCTTGCACTTTCCTGATCAACTAGGGTTCTTGAGCTTTTCTAGTATAAAAAAGGTGCAAGTGGTATTCATTTAGAACCAAACCCTTCAATCTCATTTCTCTAAAGTACATATTTTTGTTCCCCCTTTGTTCTTGGTTTCTAAATCTGTATAGACTATTTCTGAAAGTAGTTAACGAAATCTAGTCTGAATGTGACATTGGGTGCACGCGATACGTAACACGTTGGAAAGCCTACCCGACCCTGAACACACCGTTAAAGTTTGCAAGAAACAAAGCAGTTTTAGGGGTAGGGAGAGATGGTGATGTATTCCGGAGTGTTGAGCAGGCTGTGGTCAACAAGTCGGTGAAAAGCGAATAGAAGATGATTCTATGAATCAAATGATGGTTGATCAAGGAGTAGTAGATCTGCATGTGAAACAATAGGTTCAACTACCGCTATATCCATTGATGAAACAATTATATTATGGACATGTAGAACCTGAAACGAAATTGTATTGTCTCAAAACGAAGACAGTACAATTTCGTTTCAGTTTCTCCATGTCCATAATATAATTCGTCGTATCATTGCATATACTAGTGGTTGAACCCATTGTTTCACAAGCAGATCTACTTCTCTCTTTAGATTAACCATCATTTGTTTGATGGATTCATACCCTAATTCGTGATGACACATGTTATACTTTTTGTTTGCATTGAGTTTTCAAATTTTCAGGTACGGTTATAAAGCTTGTCCACGAACGTTACCTATGATGGTATAGAATCAGAGGAGTATGTCATCCTCTCGAAGAATCATCTTCTATATTATCAGGATAGTCCCTCCAAATCTTGTAACTTCTATTTGAATCATAATAAAAATCTTTGTTTATTTGATCTATATAGTGTTTTGTATTTAAAAAGTCTATAAACTTTTACAGTTTTATTCGCCTATATAAAGGAAGTGTGAAAATGAGGTTATTTCGAGAACATGAAAAAGATATAAAGATGAAACAAAGACATGATTACATACTTTTTTTATGATGTATTTTTCTTTGAGAAGGAAGTTTAATATACTACAAATTTCTTTTATTAAGTTATAATGGTTTTAGTTCGTGTGATAAAGAATGATACAAGACGGGAGCCCGATAAGAAAATTAACAACTTTTAGATCGAATATTCTAACCTGTTCGGATGCGTTTTAAGATAGACTATCTAACTCGTATAATAAACGGTTCATGTTCAAGTTCGTATTAAATTTTGGTTAACCCAACTTCCCATATGGATTTAGATGTTATTTAAAAAGTCTTTATATTGACTAATAAAATATTTGGCCAAAACTGAAAAAGATGAGGTTGTCCAATTCTAGCGTCTGACTACATTTCCTCTTGAAAATTGACAAAGGATTGAGTGTTATAAACATTTAAACCTATTGCCCATATGACAGATTTATATAAACAATCTATACTGATATGTTTGATAATGACAGATATACAGGTGAAGACCGGATTTCTTGATTTCAGTCCGTCAATTTGACACGATTAACATCCCGTTTTGTGAAAAAAAAAACATTGATTTACTTACTTGCCGTACTTTTTTTTAAACGAGAAACAACAATTCTAGTTTAACGTTACATAAGCTAGCAAGTTACTAGACCCAACCCCTTTTGCTCATCCAGTATTAATAAGTTTAGAACCTTCAAAACATATTACTAAGTTACATAAAAAATCACCCATTTACGCCATTTCATTGGTTGTTGCTTCGCCCTAAATTTAATCCATAAAAAAATCGTTGCTTGAATCTCTCCAAATATTTTATAAATATTTACCCGTGTGCCATTAAATATAAGCTCGTCCCTTGCTCGCCATATCGCCCAACACGTCGACAAAATAATGGTTTGGACCACTCTTCGATAATTTGTGTGTTGAAATCTTCATAGTTTTGTGTAGTTCCGATAAGTCTTTCATTGAGAATGCAAAAACTTATGGAAGTTTGCACCATGTAGCATCTTTTTACGTCCTATTATGTAGCATCAATTGTGAGGCCAAAATTGTTTACTTCCACAGGACGTAAAAATATGGACCGCGTCTTCATCTTGTTCGTTATATAACTTGCACTCACCCTAACCCGTTATGTATTTCCCATTTCTTAAGACCATTTAGTGTAGAAAGCCGATCGTGTATCCACGTCATCCTAATTAAATAAAATCCACTCATGTAGCATAAACTTTCTAGATTCACTGTATATGTTCTTATAACATGAAGCAATTATTATTAAGTTGAAATCCATACTTTTGAATTAACAAATTGACTAGTCAACAAAAAAGGTGTTAAAGTTAGCATGCCGGTCACTAAGTGTGAATGGAGAGTCCAACGTTGTTGCCCATATTACGTAGGACGTTTCACACCATAAACGACGTCGTAAAATGTGGTCAAGGCATTTTTTTATTATTATTATCTAACCCACTTGTGACAGTTAATAGGTTCCACAAGTTTTATATACAAAACATTAAAAACGTGCAAAAATTTAGGACAAATAGAAATTTGTTGGATTGAATTCACCAATTCCAGATCACATGGTTTGTTTATTTTTGGAAAATTATATATTTACACATCCTCAATATTTCTATATATATATACATAGATATATAAGAGAGATAAAGTGGAAAAAAAAAACAAAAATAAGATATAAGGATATAAGAATAGTGAGTGTCTTATTTTCCTTAACTGGAATCCTTTCTTGCTCTAATTAAGGGTGTTAAACGAGCCGAGACAACACATACATCAATACCAATTAACTCGAACTCAAGCTGATAACAAATGAGCTGAGCCATCTCAACTTTGTATTTTCTGTAACATTTGTGTAAAACGGATTCCAAAATCCGCTCCGTTGAAATTCAAGTGTTTATTCAATAGTTCGTTACGTAATTATTAGTATTAATTAAATTAATACTCATAATTGATAATTAAATCCCCTATTTAAAATAACAATCAATAAAGGAAAATAAATAAACCTTTTTATAACAAAAAGAAATATAAAAATAAAAATAAAAAAATAAAGAAGTAGTCGGGGTTCGAACCCGGATACCCCCACAAACCGCACACACCAAAACACCGCTGTGATACACACACTATATGTTTATAAACCCGAAACAAATATCTCTTATAACAAAACAATCCCTTAAATCAGTTCCAAAGTTTAACCGCCCAAACATCAACGTTTGCAGCAGTCAAAACCTTCATTCAGTTTACGTTTTCTTTTGAATCAAACCAGAGAAACGGTCTTCCATTCATGCCAATTAACTCATTTATCACCCAAATCAATTACGAATAATGAAAGGCAATCAAACTTATCATTTAAAATCGGTTGTAACCGAATTCTTTATTTAACCCATTCTCGCCTATAGATACTGATTCTTGTATCTCAATTTAACTCGCTCACACCCTCATCCTCACTCTAAACTCTCTGAAAGATACTCTTTGTTTCAGTTAACTACTCCACTGGAACTTGTTTCTTCGCCGGAAAAACGGCCTTGTCGCCGGAAAGTCATCATCGGAAAAATTCAGGTGTACATCTGAATCGGTATATTCACTTGAACCTTCTTCTTTTATTCAATTTAATGTTAGTGTGGAAATTATATAAGTTTCATGATTTAAACAGTCGGGTATGTGTTGGGTTGCAAACGTGAAAAAGATGAAGTTGAGATAGCACATAAATATAATTAAAATCCTAATAATTACCGGGTTAGACACACAGACCAGTGGTGGACTGTGTGCAACACGAGCAGAGATACCAGGGTTCGAGTCTCATTACGTACAACGATCCGTTCATATAACAAATATTTTTAATAAATAAAAACATGATTTAACCGAGCAAGTATACAAATATAATATAACTTCAGAATATAACGGGTTAGACACCCAGCCCAGTTAGTTGGGCTTGGTGCAAAATAAAACTGAGGTCACGGGTTCGAGTCGGATCATTCACACCGGTTCGGTGATTTTAAATCCTTTTTAAATTAAACATTTCTGATATATTATAATTAGTATATATATGTAATTAAAATGGGGTTTATTTCGGGTTAGCCACGTAGCTCAGTTAGAAGAGTTGCGTGCACACGTACGTTAGGTCACGAGTTCGAATCCCACTTCACGCTGCCAACAACACTAATCGAACCGGTCAGAAACCCCCCCCCCCCCCCCTGTCAGGTCTGACAAGGTTTTTTTATTTTTTATTTTATTTTATGTTAAAATATTATTTTTGTATATATATTGTTTACTTAAGAATTAATTTAAAAACACTTAAAGACACCGTTTTGTAGGTTTTAAAATCCCAATAAATACCACAAAATAACCTAAAAATCTAACAAAACGTGTTAAAGCAAAATAATAATTTTTATATATTTATCGAATTATTTCGCTAATATTTAGGTTAGTCTTTTTCGTCGGTTAAATCCTCAATTCGTGCGCACTCTTCATCAATCAAGGAAACGCACCCACTGTGAGTGAATCCCTACAAATTCCTCTTTTTATTCATGTTTTAGGGTGTATCATGTGTCGTTTCATTTATTTCGTTTATTCAAACACCTGTGCTATTACCATTATATGATCTAATGTGTGATGTAAATATTACTTGTTGTATTGTGTGTTTACATTTTTGTCAGTTGCGTGCAATCATTCATTAGGCCCATCAGTTTCTCGTGGGATATGAGTTGAGCATCAGGTGCCTCATTAGATCGGCTCCGTTTGATTGAGTCTTGATCTCATTGTTCATCATGCTTGTATGTGCATTAATTGATATTATGTGGTTTGTGGCTAGATTTACATATGCGTATACTCATATTTGGTTTATGCACATTTTTATTTAAATAACTAATTCGTTCAAATGTTTTAAATAAGATTCACTCGCCAACTTTTATTGACCCAAAAACCATTTTTACACATGATACAGGTGAACAGGTTGAAGCAAGGAATACATAGGAATTTGCCTTAGACGAAAAATAAAGAGTTCATGAATGTTGTATTTAGAACATGTTGTGCTTGTATGTTTATTGTAATTTTTGCTTTAAATTTGAAATAATAAATATGAAACTTATATTAGTAAATGTCATGAGCTTTGATGATAACCCAATTATGCCCCGACTTTTATTTCCGCTGCGGGTCGGGGTGTGACAGATTGGTATCAGGGCTTTTGACTATAGGGATATAGGATCGGTTATTAGACCCTTAGAGCCTATACTATAGTGGATTAGATTTTTAATTGCTTATGTGGTTACATACAAACTTATGATGTTTATTTGTTTCATATTTGCTACACATACAAATGCATACAAGCACTTCCACTATCATTTTGTGTGATACTTAATGAGTTATACATATTGTCAAACATAACATGCTTACATATATGTGTATCACGCACGATTCAATTCTCACATATTCAAATCATTCTCATATTTTTATTCAAGATTTTGTGGTGTTTTCGTTTTTCAATCTCATCAAAGTAAGTTATACGACGGGCATGTAGTAACTGGAAGGGTACGAGTACCGGTAGTCGAAACATTCTGTCTAGGTTAGCATTCGTATAAATCCCATATAACGGACTAGTTTGCCTACCTGGGGACTAACGAAGAGAGTACGAAGGACCTATTAGGCCAAAGAATGCCACACCAAACGTCGTCCGAACTAACTCCACTTTGAGTTGTCACTGTGTCTACACCTGGACACCCTCCGACTTTATACTTTGCAATTATGTTTTACGAGTTTCATTCGGGTAGCGCGAGTGTTAACAGGCCAATACCAATGTGAACCCTACCAGAGCCCAGTAGTCATGGGGGCCCACATGACTACCAAGGCCAACTATGGGGATATATGGGGGCCCAAACATGAGCAAAGCCCAAGACATCCTATGGATGTAGCAAATTTATTTTCTTCATTTGTTTTGTGGATGCTCATTTTATACGACACATGATACCTATATGTCAAAATCATACTCTCGATACGTATTCCTTGTAGATGTCTTCTAGTCACTCTCGTAGTGGTAGGAGATCAGGAAAATTTCGCCAGCGCATGGCTGCCCAAATCGCTCAACAAATGGCCGCCGTACTTCCCGGTATCGTAGTTCAAGTCCAGCAAGCCCTTGCCGCTAATCCCATCAACCCAATCAATCAAGAAGGTCAAAACGTTGTCAAACCTCCCCCAAATACCACCAAGTGCACCTATAAGCACTTCAACTCATGTGACCCTTCAAAATACGAAGGTACTGAGGGAGTCACTGCTCTTCTTCGATGGTTCGAAGAGATGGAGAGTACCTTCCTCAACTGTGATTGTCCCAACGACCGCAAAGTACGCTATGCTACTGGACGCTTGTATGGAGTAGCCCTCACGTGGTGGAATGCTGAGAAGGGCAGACGAGGCGCCGAAGCCGCTGTAGCTTTAACTTGGGAAAAATTGAGGGAGCTTATGACTAGACGTTTCTGTCCAAGAAGTGAGATTAAGAAACTAGAGGACGAGTTCTATTCATTGAGGCAAAAAAGAGGGAGATCACATAACATATAACAAGAGGTTCCTTGAATTGAACCAAATGGTTCCAAATTGTTTCACCCCTCTTTACCGTTTGATCAAGCATTATATTCATGGTCTTCCTCCAAAGATTCAGGACCCTGTGATGAGTACTACACCTGCAACTTTGGAAGCAGCAATGAGGCTAGCTACGGAGCTCACCGAAAACACATTAGGAATGGAGACTTCAAGGATGAGAAGAAGAAAGATAAAACGTCAACCGAAACCTCAAACTCAACCCAAACTGATTCCTCTTCCCAAAACACTACCAAGAGAAAGCGAGACGGACAAAATTTCGCTGTTACCCAAAGCAATCAATCAGCTTCACAAGTTGTACCCCTTCAAGAATCACTCAAGTGGCACCCAACCCAGCAAACCCAAACAAGAAACCTTACATTGGACCTCACCCTCAATGCAACACCTGCTTTTATCATCATCAACCCACCATACCTTGCCGATTGTGTGCTAATTGTGGACGCTATGGCCACCTAAGTAAAACTTGTCGCACTCCCCAAAAATAAGCTCCACCCCCTGCTCAAAATATGATCCAACCCTATCAACAACCCCAATACCCCATGGTTCCACATGTTCGAGCTTGCTTTAATTGTGGTGACCTTACCCATTTTAAAACACGTGTCCTAGATTGGTTAACATCATTAACGCCCAAGCTCAAGCAAACCCAGTTACCCAAGCAAATCAAGCAAACCAGCACCTCCACCAGCGAGAGGAAGAGCTTACATCATCAACGCCAATCCAGTTGAAGCCAATAACGGTGCAAACGAGCAACCTAACTAGCCTTCAATCACCAAGAGTCAAGACTCAGCCCCAACCATCTAGTTTTTAATGCTTTCTATAAATCTCAACCTTTGTATATCCCTGTTTCAATTTAGGAATTTATCTATCCAAGAATTTTAATGCTAATTGATATCATTGTTTTATTTCATGTCTTTACTCATCGATTTAATTTTCATATCATCATACATCACGACGCATCTCGTCTCATCATTTAAAGAAGTTGGGTCGTGTCTCACTTTTTCATAGACTGACCCCTTTATCATAACAAACGAGAGAGGTACCGTCATCATTCAGTCATGTATTCTTTCAGATTTGAGACTCAAGCTTTGGCTGTTGTGTTTGTTTAAGTTTTGTAGATTTTAGAGTCACATAGAACTAATCATAACTTACTTACAAAATCAATGAAAATCTGACAAGAATGTGGTGGATACGCCACTGGTACTTCCTATATATAAGTATTCTCGTCAAAGGATTAAAAAGCGTTGTCAGCCGGTTATGAGAAGTTCCGTGTAGGCTTTAATATCCTCATGGTTGAAGTTTTTGTCTTGTGATATAACTTTATCCTTTCAACGCATCAATCCTCTCAAAACTCTTATGCATGAGATCATGTCCAGTCAATCAACTATGTGTATCAACGCTTCTCATCTTAGGCATCAAAAAGCGATTCCTGTAGCAGGGGATTCAACCCTTACTAGGAACATTACCGCCTCAATCAAAATCCAAACATCACACCTCCCTTTTTCTGTTAAGAGATATTCAGATTTTAGTCAGAGTACGTTGGGAGCCAAAACGAAAACCTAAGTTTACTTGGGAACGCGAAGACTCAATGCGCAAAAAATACCCGCATCTTTTCCCTATTTCAACTTCTACTTAAATTTCAGGACGAAATTTCTAAAAGTAGGGGATACTGTAACAATTTGTGTAAAACGGATTCCAAAACCCGCTCCGTTGAAATTCAAGCGTTTATTCAATAGTTCGTTATGTAATTATTAGTATTAATTAAATTAATACTCATGATTGATAATTAAATCCCCTATTTAAAATAACAATCACTAAAGGAAAATAAAAATAAAAATAGAAAAATAAAGAAGTAGCCGGGGTTCGATCCCGGATACCCCCACAAACCGCACACACCAAAACACCGTTGTGATACACACACTATATGTTTATAAACCTGAAACAAATATCTCTTATAACAAAACAATCCCTTAAATCAGTTCCAAAGTTTAACCGCCCAAACATCAACGTTTGCAGCAGTCAAAACCTTCATTCAATTTACGTTTTCTTTTAAATCAAACCAGAGAAACGGTCTTCCATTCATGCCAATTAACTCATTTATCACCCAAATCAGTTACGAATAATCAAAGGCAATCAAACTCATCATTTAAAATCGGTTGTAACCGAATTCTTTATTTAACCCATTCTCGCCTATAGATACTGATTCTTGTATCTCAATTTAACTCGCTCACACCCTCATCCTCACTCTAAACTCTCTGAAAGATACTCTTTGTGTTAACTCCACTGAAACTTGTTTCTTCGCCGGAAAAACGGCCTTGTCGCTGGAAAGTGTCACACCCCGGATTTCCGACCCGAAATCCATACACCGGTTGGCCCGGATGGGGAGTATCGTGACGTCAGTTGATAATAATCATAGTCAATTAAACACGGCACATCGGAAGTCTTGGAGTAAAATTACTATTACAAACCGAAGGTTCGAAAATACAAAATAATATACAGGCTCGTAATAGAAGATCCACATGCGGATCATAAATTGTACATGGAAAGAATATAAAACAGACTTTGGGCAGATTTAGATTTGCAAGATCCTCTATCACTACCGAGCACTTCCGGCCTATTTTTGTATTGTACCTGCAGATTAGTCTTTTGAAAATACGTCAACTTTCGCTGGTAAATACACCCAACTGACTCATTTTGAAAACATTTTGAAAAATGTTTTAAGTGCGTATCCGCACAAAAATCTTTTTATAACTTGGGTTAATTGACCGTCCAACCCTGTTAACAGATTTACATGTTTGTCATACATACGGGGCTCGGTACGGAGACCGAGACACAATTAACGTACACACCACTGTGGACTCACGAAGGAGTCAATTCCTCCCAACCTTGTGGGAATGCATAATTGAGCGTCTATCAGGTGTATGCCTACACCCGAGCTAAGGTCGTGGCCATTTCTATTGTAATGAGCCGAGGATATCCAGGACACGGTAGTTAACCCCCGATGTTTAAATTATCAAACATAACTGACTAATATAGAATATGCGGAATGATTATCTCCGAACCGGCGTTCGATTGAATCTCATTTCCAACCAAGCGGTAATAATTTACTGTAACCCAAGCCCGTATAGGGGAAATAAGTCGAGAGTATTTACTGAGCTAGTCGTCTTTAATTTTTAATAACTCAGCCGTACACAAAAGGACTAAGTGCAGATAGCATTTACCGGCAAGTCTCTAGTCTGGATTATGGCATAAACTAACCAATTAAATACTAACGGTCATATTTAAGTCATAAACTTAGACCGACTAGCGTACCTGATCAAAACGTATAACGCTAGATTAAACGATGATTGGATAGAATGTAGTTTAATCCCAACAAGTACCAGACTTGTTTAATATGGGTAAACTATAAACATTCTGGATTTTGAAACTTAAATGACATGGTTGAACCCGTTTCGGTTAAATTCCGTAAAATAGTTACATATACGTAACTGTGCGCATAATAGCGATATCGGGTAACCGGATAAGTCAGGAAAAGTTCTATATGCCATTATATTTTAAATAAGTTAATATATCAGTAAGATAATAAATTGTATGCCCGTTATGGTTTTAAACCGAAACTATGCCTCATAAGGGCATTTTGGTAATTTCATACCGTATAAAAGAACTTGAATATATTTTAAGTTTATCATCATAAGTATTCTGGAAAAATATTTTATTTATGATATAATATCAGTAGGATGTCAATTATATGTGTAAATTATCTTTTATGACCAAACTACGCACCGAAGGGGCATTTCGGTCATTTTACACATAGTTTATAAATTATTTGGGATTCTGAGTTTATAACATGTACCTACTGTAAATATATTTAAAATAGGTTTTAAAATCAGTAGGTAACAAGTGTTGGTATATTAATATGGTTTAAAACCATACTATGCGCCTAAACGGTGCTTATGTCGTAAAATGACGTTTTATGCGATGATTAATGAAAACTGACATTAGGGTCAGATTAAAATCTCTTAAATATGTTATTTAATATAACATATCAGTAGGTAATTGATTTACCTTGAAAAGATGTGATTAAAACTATTTTATAAGCCACAAGGGCTAAAACCGTCATTTATCGACATAGTTTAAGGACCTGTTTGAAAACTCAATTTATAACTTGGTTTAACATCCCAAATAATCCTACTTATAATATTACATCAGTATGAAACTCATTTTCAAGTCATTATCATTTAAAACCTTGTTTTGTTCAAAAAGGGCATTTTGGTTAAAGATGGAATAATTGCGGAACTTGCGCATAAACTTGGATTCTGATTATGATCATGTAATATAACCTCAGAGGGTTATGCTACATAATATTATGATCATAATGAAACTTTAGATCAGTAGGTAACTTGTAACATCTGTAACATCCGTCAAAAACGGATTTACCAAACCCGCTCCGTTTAGCAACCGAACAGTCAGTCAAAATTTTCGTTGCGAATTAAATGCCCAAAATATTTTTAAACGATCCGTAATCAATTATTATACGGGGATATATATTTAGTTTTTGAAAAACTATCAAAAATCGCAAAATAAAAATGAAATACATCTGCCGGGTTTCGAACCCGGGTCTGTACCGAATCAGCAAGCAACTTATCACCTCACACACAAACCACTGCGCCAACTGCTTTGTTTGTTAAACAATGAAATCATTTAATTCATAAAGTGACTTTACACATTCAAAACCGTCGCCCAAACGGTTCAGTCGTCGGAATCCCGGAATTTCCGCGAATCTTAACTACAATTTACGTTATAACGTAAACCTTTAATCAGACATCGGTTATAACCGATGTTTGAAGTCCGCGACCAAAAATGATAACCGCCGGAAATTTAAATCAGTGAATACAGTCCGAAATCAGACCAAATACATCTCGTTTCTTTCCTATAAATTGACCCACAACCGACGACAAACACTTTCGCTCAAAAATCACACCTTTTCTCGGCGTAATTCCACTCGCCGGAACTTTCCTGTTTTTCGCCGGAAAACCGAGTTTTAATTTCTGAACCTCACTGAGCCCCTGAAGCTTATACCGGAGATACCCTTACATTTTCCAAGCTTTCCGGAGACTTGATGCTGCAAGACACCTGACGCCGGAGTTGAATCCTGTCGCCGGAGTTCTGCCGGAAAACAGAGGATCCAGTCGGTATACTTCTCCGCCCAATTTCTTTTCCTTTTTCACAATTACCTCACCATATTGAACTGTAAAACACTAATAAAACTGATAGAAATCTCGAACCAGTCAGACTTCATCTCTGGTTATTTTTCAGTGAAGAAGACGATGCACTTTTGTATCTTATAAGTTTAATTAAAATCATGATATTAATCGGGTTAGACACACAGTCCAGCGGTGGACTGTGTGCACATATAAAACGCAAAACGTCTCAAGTTCGAATCCCGTCTCACACACGCTGCCTTAATAAAATCCATTTTTTTGTTTACTGAACCGGATCGCCACAGATATATGTTAAATATATTGTTAACCGGAATAATAACCAAGTTAGACACACAGTCCAGCGGTGGACTGTGTGTTTGTTTATATCACAGGTCACGAGTTCGAGTCCGGTCTTCAGCACCGACTCGGACAATTATCTTTTCTTTTTAAATAAGGCAGAAAAGGAAATAACTAATTAGTATTTAAGTATAATAAAAATCGAGTTATATAACATGTAGAACACACAGTCCAGCGGTGGACTGTGTGTTAGATTAAACCACAGGTCCCGAGTTCGAGACCTGTGGAGTGCAAAACCGGTCCGCTTAAACTGTTTTTAAAATAAAAAGATTTTCTGTTAATTCTAATTAATGTATATATGAAATTAAAATCGGATATATAACGGGTGAGACACGTAGCTCAGTTGGTAGAGCTGCGTGCACGCGTACGGGAGGTCTCGGGTTCGAGCCTCACCGAGCGCACAACAATATGCCTCGAACCGGTCAACGACCAGTCAAAGTCAACAGGTCAAAGTCACTGTAGCAGAAAAAAATAAAATATTTTTATTATTTTTATTTAATTATTTTAATTAAAAATCAATTATAAATACTTAAAAATAACATTTTTAAGATTAGAAAATAGCCGCAAACTCACAAAAATGCACCCAACAATCCTACTAAAATAGTTTAATAAAATCCGTTTACTTACCAAACCATAATGCGATTTATCTAGGTTAAATCTCACTTGTGGTTAAAACCACTTCTCGTGCATTCAACGTCATCAACCGAACGCACCCACTGTGAGTGAATCTTACAATTCCCCCTTTTAAATTACACGTTTTGGGGTGTGTCATGTGTTATGAAATAATTAATTTATTTATTTAAACTTGTGCCATACCACATCATGACTTAAACTTAGATTGATTTATTGTTGTGATTTACTTATATTCCGTTTGTCAAATTACATGAAACTCATACATTAAGCCCATCAGTTCCTCGTGGGAAACGAGTAGAACATCGCGTGCTTCAATTCAAATTCATTATTGTTCATGTGTGTTTTCATTGAGTTTATATTGTTTGTAGTTGTGTTATTCATATTATCATGTTTATGCAATTCATTCATCAGGCCCCTCAGTTCCTCGTGAGAGACGAGTTGAGCATCGCGTGCCTTTAATTGTTCCATTATTATTCATGAGTGTTTCATTTAACATCTTATGATTGCCGATTAAGTTACATCTATTTTTACTCATGTTTGGTTGTGCACATATTTCATAATCAATTTAAATAAATTGTTCAAATGTTTTCCATAGGATTCACTCGCCAACATTATGTTGATCCAAAAACCTTTTTACACATGATACAGGTGAACAGGTTGAAGCAAGGATAACATAGGATATGCCTTAGAAGGGAACAAAGAAGTTTAGATTGTAGTTAGATCATGTTGTAGCAATCATTGTAAATTTCCATTTAAATTGTATTAATGAATATGAAACTTTTAATAAATGTCATGAGCTTTGATGATAACCCAATCATGCCCCGATCACCTTATCCGCTGCGGGTCGGGGTGTGACAGATTGGTATCAGAGCCATGACTATAGGGATATAGGATAGGTTAATAGACCCTTAGAGCCTATACTATAGTCAACCTAAATTCTAAATTGATTAGGTGGTTACATACAAACTTGTGATATTTATTTGTTTCATATTTGTTTACATTTCAGTCAAACATACATGCTCATATACATATTCATTATACATATATACATATTCATTATACATATATCGATGTTCATGTATTCAATTTATTTTCATACTCTCATTATCCAAAGATTTTATGCAATTTTCAAATCTCATCAAAGTAAGTTCTGCGACGGGCATGTAGTAACTGGAAGGGTACAAGTACCGGTAGTCGGAACGTCCTGTCTAGGCTGGCATTCGTATAAATCCAATATAACGGACCAGTTTGCCTACCTGGGGACCAACGATGAGAGTACGAAGGACCTATTAGGCCAAAGCATGCCACACCAAACGTCGTTCGAACTAACCCTACTTTGAGGTGTCACCGTGTCTACACCTGGACACATTCCGAACATCACACGTTGTATACATATTTCTCGATTTTCCCGGGTTTTTGTGTACGCAACCAGGCAGAAACCGTGCGAACCATATGAAAAACCGGTATTCATGGGGGCCCACATGATTACACAAGGTAAAGTATGGCGGCATGACGGGCCTAACAGCGAGCAAAGCCCAAGACATCCTATGGATGTAGTATTTTTGTATAATTATTTTATGAATGTTCATCCCTAATGCGACCCATGATCTCAAAAGCATCCAACTCATACTCTTGTCATGTATTCATTGAAGATGTCTTCTAACCTCGCCCGTAGGAAGACGAGAGCAAGAAGAGCCCGCGAACGCATGGCTGCCTTAATCGCTCAACAAATGGCTGCCGTAATACCCAACATTGTAATCCAAGTTCAACAAGCACTTACCCATAATCCTGTCAATCAAGCAAACCAAAACATTTTCAACTCTTCCCCAAATACCACTAAATGCACCAACAAGCATTTCAAATCATGCGACCCTCCGAAATACAAAGGGACTGAAGGCGTCACCGCTCTCCTCCATTGGTTTGAAGAAATGGAGAATACTTTTCTAAATTGCGATTGCCCTGATGATCGCAAAAGTGCGATATGCTACCGGTCGATTATATGGGATAGCACTTACTTGGTGGAACACTGAGAAGGCCAAACGAGGTGTTAAAGATGCTATGTCCCTAACTTGGAACGAATTGAAGGAAATCATGACCAGACGATTTTGCCCAAGGAGCGAAATCAAGAAGCTAGAAGATGAATTTTACTCATTGAAGCAAGTGGAAGGAGACCACACCACCTACAACAAAAGGTTCCTCGAATTACATCAAATGGTTCCCAACATGTTTACTCCCCTCTACCGTTTGATCGAGCACTACATTCGTGGTCTTCCGTCAAAGATTCAAGACCCTGTAATAAGTACCAAGCCTGCAACTTTGGAAGCAGCAATGGAGCTAGCAACAGAGCTCACCGAGAACCGAATCCGAAACAAAGACTTCAAGGAGGAGAAGAAGAAGGATAAAGAATCGACTGAAACCTCCGACTCCACTCAAACCGAATCCCCTTCTCAACCCAAACCTAAGAGAAGAAGAGTCGAGCGACTTTTCGCTGCTACTCAACGAAATCAACCAGTTTTTCACGCTATAACCCATCCGAGCTATCCCAATCACCCAAGTGGCACCCAACTCAGCTTACCCAAATAAGAAACCATATCTTGGACCTCACCCTCGATGCAACAACTGTTTTTATCACCATTCCCTTACTTTACCTTGCCGGCTATGTACAACTTGTGGACGCTATGGTCATTTGAGCAATGTTTGTCGCACCTTTCAAGACCAAACCTCTTCCCCTACACAAAACATGGCCCAAACTTATCACCAACCCTAATACCCTATGTTCCCATATGCTCGAGCTTGCTTCAATTGTGGCGACCCTACCCACCTTAGAAACACATGCCCTCAATTGGTTAACGTTATCAACACTCAAGCCCAATCAAACCCAGTTAACCAAGTAAACCAAGAAAACCCAACCACTATGCCACCAGCAAGAGAAAGAGTCTTCAATATCAACGCCAATCCTGTCGAAGATAATGACGGCCCAAACGAAGATACTCAGCTAGTCCTTTTCGCCGAAGATCCAGATTCAACTCCTATTGTTTAGTCTTTCTTTATCACATGTGTAGACTGTTAGAGTAATTATGATATATTATATATTATATATTGTTTTCAGTATATACTTTTGCTGAGGCCGCAGCTCCCCATCCATCGAGGTTGAGTTTGATCCCCATTTTATTATGGGTTGATCAGGGCGTGCCCGCACGATCGGCTCCGTTTGTTAGAGCCTTGATCGGTTACGTAATTTTACATTTCAATACATGCAATACGCTCGGCTCCGTTTGATTGAGCCTTGAGTGCACAGATTTATTCACATTTCCAGTTCATGCAATACGCTCGGCTCCGTTTGATTGAGCCTTGAGTGCACAGATTTATTCACATTTCCAGTTCATGCAATACGCTCGGCTCCGTTTGATTGAGCCTTGAGCGCACATTTCAATTTACATTTCAAGTTCATGCAATACGTTCGGCTCCGTTTGATTGAGCCTTGAGCGCACATACAATTTCATTATCAGTATCTTGTGGTTGTGGTGTTTGTAGTAGAGTCGCATCGAACTAACCATAACTTTCGGATAAAGTCAACGAAAATTTGACAAGGATATGGTGGATACGCCGATGGTACTTCCTATATATAAGTATTCTTGTCAAATGATCGGAGGCATTATCAGGCGGTTATGAGAGGTTCCATGCATAGGCTGTTTGTATGGTTAAGTTATTCATATTCAGTACATGCAATACGCTCGGCTCCGTTTGATTGAGCCTTGAGCACACAATTTCAATTTCAGTACATTCAATATGTTCGGCTCCGTTTGATTGAGCCTTGAGCACACAATTTCAATTTCAGTACATTCAATATGTTCGGCTCCGTTTGATTGAGCCTTGAGCACACAATTTCAATTTCAGTACATTCAATACGTTCGGCTCCGTTTGATTGAGCCTTGAGCGCACATCCATTTTATTTTCAGTACATGCAATACGATCGGCTCCGTTCGATTGAGCCTTGATCGCACAGATATATTTCATTTCAGTATTTTATGTTTGTTGTATTGATTGTAGAGTTATAGGACTAATCATAATTCACTGATAAAACCAATGAAAATTTGACAAGAATATTGTGGATACGCCGCTGGTACTTCCTATATATAAGTATTCTTGTCAAAGGATCAGAGGCCTTATCGGACGGTTATGAGAAGTTCTATGTAGGATTTATTAGTTTCTTGGTAACCAATCATAACTTGTGGATAAAACTAATGAAAATTTGGCAAGAATATGGTGGATACGCCGCTGGTACTTCCTATATATAAGTATTCTTGCCAAAGGATCAGAGGCATTATCAGGCGGTTATGAGAAGTTCCATGTAGGATTTATTATTGCCTTGGTTGGAATTTGTGATACATTTATATCATCATGTTATTTAAAGAGATTGGATTGTGTTCCATTTCTACATAAATTAACCTCTCCATCATAACAAACGAGAGAGGAACTTCCATCATTCAAACATATATGTTATCAGAATGTGGATTCAAATATTTGCTGTTGTGTTTATTCATGTTCAAATATTCGCTGATGTGTCTATTCATGTTCGAATATTTGCTGTTGTGTTTATTCATGTTCAAATATTCGCTGATGTGTCTATTCATGTTCGAATCTTTGCTGTTGTGTTTATTCATGTTCAAATATTTGCTGATGTGTTCATTCATGTTCGAATATTTGCTGTTATGTTTATTCATGTTCAAATATTTGCTGATGTGTTCATTCATGTTTGGATATCAGCTGTTGTGTTTTTATTTATGTTCCATGTAGATTGTAGTGTTAGAAGTTTTGCCTTAGGATATAACCATATTTTTCCCAAACGTATCTAAACTCTTATGCATGATATCATTTTTAGCGAATCATTCCTGTTTATCAATATTCATACAGTAGGCAACAAAAAGCGATTCCTGAATAGGGTACTTAACCTTTACAAGGAACGTTACCGCCTCGAACAAAAACTTAAACCCTCATTTTTCTGAGCATACAACTGTCAAACAAAACATCATCATTCTTATAGTCAAAATATATCATTATTTAAATTTCGGGACGAAATTTCTAAAAAGCAGGGGATACTGTAACATCCGTCAAAAACGGATTTACCAAACCCGCTCCGTTTAGCAACCGAACAGTCAGTCAAAATTTTCGTTGCGAATTAAATGCCCAAAATATTTTTAAACGATCCGTAATCAATTATTATACGGGAATATATATTTAGTTTTTGAAAAACTGTCAAAAATCGCAAAATAAAAATGAAATACATCTGCCGGGTTTCGAACCCGGGTCTGTACCGAATCAGCAAGCGTCTTATCTCTCAACACATAAACCACTGCGCCGCTTGTTCTGTTTGATATATATTTCAATCATTTAATTGATATAATAACGTTACGAATTCAAAATCGGCGCCCAAACGATTCAGTCGTCGGAATTCCGGTAAACTCGCGAGTCTTAACTACAAATTTACGTTATAACGTAAACCATTAACCACATATCGGTTATAACCGATGTTTGAAGTCCGCGACCAAAATGATAACCGCCGGAAAACTTAAACTGATGAACCCAGTCGTAAATCAGACCAAATGCATTTCCATTTTTCCCTATAAATTCACCCTCAACCCACGACAAACATTTTCGCTCAAAAATCACACCTTTTCTCGGCATAATTCCA
Organism: Scalesia atractyloides; assembly: GCA_947069175.1. Taxonomy (NCBI): domain Eukaryota; kingdom Viridiplantae; phylum Streptophyta; class Magnoliopsida; order Asterales; family Asteraceae; genus Scalesia; species Scalesia atractyloides. The sequence goes on along the minus strand of CAMTDV010000002.1, from coordinate 4,052,252 downwards.
CTCGCCGGAACTTTCCTGTTTTTCGCCGGAAAACCGAGTTTTAATCCCTGAGCTTTATTGAATCCCCTAAACCTTTACCGAAGTTACCCATACTCTTTCCAAGATTTCCGGAGACTTGCTGCTGCCAGACACCCGACGCCGGAGTTGATTGCTGTCGCCGGAGTTCTGCCGGAAAACAGAGAGTCCTGTCGGTTAAATCTCACTCGTGGTTAAAACCACTTCGCGTGCATTCAACGTCATCAACCGAACGCACCCACTGTGAGTGAATCTTACAATTCCCCCTTTTAAATTACATGTTTTGGGGTGTGTCATGTGTTATGAAATAATTAATTTATTTATTTAAACTTGTGCCATACCACATCATGACTTAAACTTAGATTGATTTATTGTTGTGATTTACTTATATTCCGTTTGTCAAATTACATGAAACTCATACATTAAGCCCATCAGTTCCTCGTGGGAAACGAGTAGAACATCGCGTGCTTCAATTCAAATTCATTATTGTTCATGTGTGTTTTCATTGAGTTTATATTGTTTGTAGTTGTGTTATTCATATTATCATGTTTATGCAATTCATTCATCAGGCCCCTCAGTTCCTCGTGAGAGACGAGTTGAGCATCGCGTGCCTTTAATTGTTCCATTATTATTCATGAGTGTTTCATTTAACATCTTTTATGATTGCCGATTAAGTTACATCTATTTTTACTCATGTTTGATTGTGCACATATTTCATAATCAATTTAAATAAATTGTTCAAATGTTTTCCATAGGATTCACTCGCCAACATTATGTTGATCCAAAAACCTTTTTACACATGATACAGGTGAACAGGTTGAAGCAAGGATAACATAGGATATGCCTTAGAAGGGAACAAAGAAGTTTAGATTGTAGTTAGATCATGTTGTAGCAATCATTGTAAATTTCCATTTAAATTGTATTAATGAATATGAAACTTTTAATAAATGTCATGAGCTTTGATGATAACCCAATCATGCCCCGATCACCTTATCCGCTGCGGGTCGGGGTGTGACAACATCCGTCGAAAAATGGGTTTTCAAAACCCGCTTCGTTTATTAATCGAATATTTCAGTTATAATTTTCGTTGCGTATTTAATGTTCTTATAAATTTTAAACGATACATAACTAATAAACATTGTTAGAATTTTAAAACATAATTAATAAAAATAAAGAAATAGTGAATAAAAAAATAAATACCGCTGCCGGGTTTCGAACCCGGGTCAGCCGGTTGGTTAAGCAAACAACTTACCACTCCGCCACTTGACTTCTTTGTTGTTATATTGAAACAATTAATACTTAAAATAAAACTCGAAATCAAAACCTGAGTTCAGCGCGCCCAATCCGCAGTCGCCGGAAATACCGACGATTTCGCCAATCAAGACCCTTTACCTTTGATTGAACGCGTGTATTAACTTCGACATCGGTTATAACCGATGTCTAATCCCGCAATCCCAGTCATAACCGCCGGAAAAGTTTTAACCACGAATCAAGATCAAATTCGGACTCGATTCATCCTGTTTCTTCCCTATAAATTCACACTCAAGTCTCTGGTAACCTTTTCGCTCAAAATCGCACAATTTATCGAAGTCTTAGCACTCGCCGGAGAAATTCTGAACTCGCCGGACTTTCACCGGAAAACCGAGACTTACACCAAATCGGTAAATTTCTCGACTCTTTCGTTTTCAATCCATTGTTAGACATATACTAACTTCAATCCTTCAACCAGAATCGGTTCCAGACGACGTTGCCGGAAATTCTGCACTCGCCGGAAAATCTCTGGAAATTCTGAAATCACATTATAAATTGGTACAATCATCTAAACCCCATGATATCTCTTGTTTAGTCACTTAATTTCACATCTCATTGATCAAAGCTATTAATTGATCCGCTCAGACGGAATTCACAAATCAGAGCCGATGACCCTTGCCGGAGTTCTGAGAAAAACATCCTGTTCGGTACATTCGTTTCCGAAACTCTCTTTATCCATTACATTTCAATCATTTATATGTTAGACGAACGATTTAAGCAATAATAGTCGGACATCTTTGCCTATGTCGTTATAAATGAAGAAGACGAAGTCGAAATGAGTATAAGATTAATATAAACTGAATGTTTAACAGGGTTAGACACACAGTCCAGCGGTGGACTGTGTGCAAACATACAATGCACGTCACGAGTTCGAATCTTACAACGTACCGACTTTCAGAATTAAAACCAACCTTTTTAAAACTGAATCAGAACGAGTCACAGCATGTGTATAAGAATAATATAAACCGTAATTTAAACAGATTAGACACACAGCCCAACTGGTTGGGCTATGCGCATACGAACCGAAGGACCCGAGTTCGACTCCGGGTCCCTGCAAGCGGTTCGGCCATTTTAAATCATTTTAATATTAACTCAAATAAAATAACAATTAATTAGTATATATATATAATTAAAACAGAGAATATTTCGGGTTAGACACGTAGCTCAGTTGGTAGAGCTGCGTGCACGCGTACGAGAGGTCTCGGGTTCGAACCTCACTCAGCGCACACATTAACCACACTCCGACCGGTCAACAGTCCGGTCAACGGTCAACGGACCAGTCAACGGTCAAAAAGTCAAAAAATTTTATTTTTATTTATTTATTTATTTAATTTAAAAATCAATTAAAAATACTTAAAAATAATATTTTTAAAGTTAGAAAATGACCTTAAACTCACAAAAATAAATCTTAAAAAAAATCCTATTAAAATTGTTAATTAAAAGTATTAGTCTCCAACAAAATCCAATTATTTACCGAACCATTTCGTTATTATTTTAGGTTAGTTCTTCCTCGTCGATCAAATCCCAAAACTCGTGCGCATCCAACAATATCAAAAGAACGCACCCAATGTGAGTGAATCTCTACCAATTCCCCGTTTTAATCACATTTTTGGGGTGTATCATGTGTCGCTTAATTATTTATTATATTTACACACTTGTGCATCCATCATATCCGTGATCAAATGTGTATTCAATATGTATCAATTGTTGTGTGGATTATGTTTAGATTAAAGTATCATTTTCAGTACATGCATTTCATTAGGCCCATCAGCTCCCCGTGGGAGACGGGTTGAGTACAGGTGCCTCATTCGACCGGCTCCGTTTGATTGAGCCTTGATCTCACATACATCATCATACATTTCATACGATCGGCTCTGTTTGATTGAGCCTTGATCTCACAATACATTATCATTCATGTCATATACTCATTCAAGGTGGTTTGTGATTGTTTGGTTATATATGTTTGCTCACATATGAATATTGCACAACTTTTAAATATTAAATACAACAAGAAATCAATAACAATGTTTTTTTTAAACAAGGTTCACTCGCCAACTTTTGTTGACCCAAAATTTCCCCATTTTACACATGATACAGGTGATCCAGTTGAGGCAAGAAACCCATAAGAGTCCCTAGAAGAATAAATCAGTTTAAGCTTTGGATTGTTTTACTTAGTTTCATTTCCTTGTATTTGTATGAATTTGATTTGAACATTTAAGTTGTAATTTGAATTTAATAAATATGAAACATTTTAGTAAACATCATGAGCTTTGGTGATAACCCAATTATGCCCCGACTCTTATTCCGCTGCGGGTCGGGGTGTGACAAATTGGTATCAGATCCATTACTATAGGGATATAGGATAGGTTATTAGACCCTTAGAGCCTATACTATAGTTGATTAGAATTTTTAAATTGTTTATGTGTTACATACAAAATTCATGATGTTTATATGCTTTATGTTTATTGTTACATTCAATGTTATGCAAGCATGTTCATAAGTACATATTATTATACAATGCTCATCATGAATCATATCCTCATAACATATCATATCCATGAGAGCACACACCACACAATTTCCATGATTTTTGCAACGAATTTTGTATTTTTCAAATCACATCAAAGTGAGTTCTCATGACGGGCATGTAGTAACTGGAAGGGTACAAGTACCGGTAGTCGGAACGTCCTGTCTAGGCTTGGCATTCGTATAAATCCAAAATAAAGGACCAGTTTGCCTACCTAGGGACTAACGATGAGAGTACGAAGGACCTATTAGGCCAAAGCATGCCATACCAAACGTCGTGTGAGCTAACCCCACTTTGAGTTGTCATTGTGTCTACACCTGGACACCCTCTTACCATACATCTCGCAATCATATTTCATGGTTTTCATTCGGGTGATGCGAGTGTTAAACCGCCAACACCAATGTGAATCCTACTAAGCCAATAGTTATGGGGGCCCACATGACTATACAGGCGATGGTATGGGGGACATTGGAGGCCCAAACATGAGCAAACCCAAGACATCCTATGGATGTAGTTGCATTATTGATGATTATGTTATTTTATTACTTTTAACGACACATGACACCTAAAAACTTCTTAAACTCACAATCTTCCTATGTATGTTCCTGTAGATGTCGTCTAGGCAACTACGTGGAGGTAGAAAGTCAGGAAGGTCAAACGAACGCTTGGCCACCCAAATTGCAAAACAAATGGCCGCGGTGCTTCCTGTAACATCCGTCAAAAACGGATTTACCAAACCCGCTCCGTTTAGCAACCGAACAGTCAGTCAAAATTTTCGTTGCGAATTAAATGCCCAAAATATTTTTAAACGATCCGTAATCAATTATTATACGGGAATATATATTTAGTTTTTGAAAAACTGTCAAAAATCGCAAAATAAAAATGAAATACATCTGCCGGGTTTCGAACCCGGGTCTGTACCGAATCAGCAAGCGTCTTATCTCTCAACACATAAACCACTGCGCCGCTTGTTCTGTTTGTTATATATTTCAATCATTTAATTGATATAATAACGTTACGAATTCAAAATCGGCGCCCAAACGATTCAGTCGTCGGAATTCCGGTAAACTCGCGAGTCTTAACTACAAATTTACGTTATAACGTAAACCATTAACCACATATCGGTTATAACCGATGTTTGAAGTCCGCGACCAAAAATGATAACCGCCGGAAAACTTAAACTGATGAACCCAGTCGTAAATCAGACCAAATGCATTTCCATTTTTCCCTATAAATTCACCCTCAACCCACGACAAACATTTTCGCTCAAAAATCACACCTTTTCTCGGCATAATTCCACTCGCCGGAACTTTCCTGTTTTTCGCCGGAAAACCGAGTTTTAATCCCTGAGCTTTATTGAATCCCCTAAACCTTTACCGAAGTTACCCATACTCTTTCCAAGATTTCCGGAGACTTGCTGCTGCCAGACACCCGACGCCGGAGTTGATTGCTGTCGCCGGAGTTCTGCCGGAAAACAGAGAGTCCTGTCGGTTAAATCTCACTCGTGGTTAAAACCACTTCGCGTGCATTCAACGTCATCAACCGAACGCACCCACTGTGAGTGAATCTTACAATTCCCCCTTTTAAATTACATGTTTTGGGGTGTGTCATGTGTTATGAAATAATTAATTTATTTATTTAAACTTGTGCCATACCACATCATGACTTAAACTTAGATTGATTTATTGTTGTGATTTACTTATATTCCGTTTGTCAAATTACATGAAACTCATACATTAAGCCCATCAGTTCCTCGTGGGAAACGAGTAGAACATCGCGTGCTTCAATTCAAATTCATTATTGTTCATGTGTGTTTTCATTGAGTTTATATTGTTTGTAGTTGTGTTATTCATATTATCATGTTTATGCAATTCATTCATCAGGCCCCTCAGTTCCTCGTGAGAGACGAGTTGAGCATCGCGTGCCTTTAATTGTTCCATTATTATTCATGAGTGTTTCATTTAACATCTTATGATTGCCGATTAAGTTACATCTATTTTTACTCATGTTTGGTTGTGCACATATTTCATAATCAATTTAAATAAATTGTTCAAATGTTTTCCATAGGATTCACTCGCCAACATTATGTTGATCCAAAAACCTTTTTACACATGATACAGGTGAACAGGTTGAAGCAAGGATAACATAGGATATGCCTTAGAAGGGAACAAAGAAGTTTAGATTGTAGTTAGATCATGTTGTAGCAATCATTGTAAATTTCCATTTAAATTGTATTAATGAATATGAAACTTTTAATAAATGTCATGAGCTTTGATGATAACCCAATCATGCCCCGATCACCTTATCCGCTGCGGGTCGGGGTGTGACAGATTGGTATCAGAGCCATGACTATAGGGATATAGGATAGGTTAATAGACCCTTAGAGCCTATACTATAGTCAACCTAAATTCTAAATTGATTAGGTGGTTACATACAAACTTGTGATATTTATTTGTTTCATATTTGTTTACATTTCAGTCAAACATACATGCTCATATACATATTCATTATACATATATACATATTCATTATACATATATCGATGTTCATGTATTCAATTTATTTTCATACTCTCATTATCCAAAGATTTTATGCAATTTTCAAATCTCATCAAAGTAAGTTCTGCGACGGGCATGTAGTAACTGGAAGGGTACAAGTACCGGTAGTCGGAACGTCCTGTCTAGGCTGGCATTCGTATAAATCCAATATAACGGACCAGTTTGCCTACCTGGGGACCAACGATGAGAGTACGAAGGACCTATTAGGCCAAAGCATGCCACACCAAACGTCGTTCGAACTAACCCTACTTTGAGGTGTCACCGTGTCTACACCTGGACACATTCCGAACATCACACGTTGTATACATATTTCTCGATTTTCCCGGGTTTTTGTGTACGCAACCAGGCAGAAACCGTGCGAACCATATGAAAAACCGGTATTCATGGGGGCCCACATGATTACACAAGGTAAAGTATGGCGGCATGACGGGCCTAACAGCGAGCAAAGCCCAAGACATCCTATGGATGTAGTATTTTTGTATAATTATTTTATGAATGTTCATCCCTAATGCGACCCATGATCTCAAAAGCATCCAACTCATACTCTTGTCATGTATTCATTGAAGATGTCTTCTAACCTCGCCCGTAGGAAGACGAGAGCAAGAAGAGCCCGCGAACGCATGGCTGCCTTAATCGCTCAACAAATGGCTGCCGTAATACCCAACATTGTAATCCAAGTTCAACAAGCACTTACCCATAATCCTGTCAATCAAGCAAACCAAAACATTTTCAACTCTTCCCCAAATACCACTAAATGCACCAACAAGCATTTCAAATCATGCGACCCTCCGAAATACAAAGGGACTGAAGGCGTCACCGCTCTCCTCCATTGGTTTGAAGAAATGGAGAATACTTTTCTAAATTGCGATTGCCCTGATGATCGCAAAAGTGCGATATGCTACCGGTCGATTATATGGGATAGCACTTACTTGGTGGAACACAGAGAAGGCCAAACGAGGTGTTAAAGATGCTATGTCCCTAACTTGGAACGAATTGAAGGAAATCATGACCAGACGATTTTGCCCAAGGAGCAAAATCAAGAAGCTAGAAGATGAATTTTACTCATTGAAGCAAGTGGAAGGAGACCACACCACCTACAACAAAAGGTTCCTCGAATTACATCAAATGGTTCCCAACATGTTTACTCCCCTCTACCGTTTGATCGAGCACTACATTCGTGGTCTTCCGTCAAAGATTCAAGACCCTGTAATAAGTACCAAGCCTGCAACTTTGGAAGCAGCAATGGAGCTAGCAACAGAGCTCACCGAGAACCGAATCCGAAACAAAGACTTCAAGGAGGAGAAGAAGAAGGATAAAGAATCGACTGAAACCTCCGACTCCACTCAAACCGAATCCCCTTCTCAACCCAAACCTAAGAGAAGAAGAGTCGAGCGACTTTTCGCTGCTACTCAACGAAATCAACCAGTTTTTCACGCTATACCCATCCGAGCTATCCCAATCACCCAAGTGGCACCCAACTCAGCTTACCCAAATAAGAAACCATATCTTGGACCTCACCCTCGATGCAACAACTGTTTTTATCACCATTCCCTTACTTTACCTTGCCGGCTATGTACAACTTGTGGACGCTATGGTCATTTGAGCAATGTTTGTCGCACCTTTCAAGACCAAACCTCTTCCCCTACACAAAACATGGCCCAAACTTATCACAAACCCTAATACCCTATGTTCCCATATGCTCGAGCTTGCTTCAATTGTGGCGACCCTACCCACCTTAGAAACACATGCCCTCAATTGGTTAACGTTATCAACACTCAAGCCCAATCAAACCCAGTTAACCAAGTAAACCAAGAAAACCCAACCACTATGCCACCAGCAAGAGAAAGAGTCTTCAATATCAACGCCAATCCTGTCGAAGATAATGACGGCCCAAACGAAGATACTCAGCTAGTCCTTTTCGCCGAAGATCCAGATTCAACTCCTATTGTTTAGTCTTTCTTTATCACATGTGTAGACTGTTAGAGTAATTATGATATATTATATATTATATATTGTTTTCAGTATATACTTTTGCTGAGGCCGCAGCTCCCCATCCATCGAGGTTGAGTTTGATCCCCATTTTATTATGGGTTGATCAGGGCGTGCCCGCACGATCGGCTCCGTTTGTTAGAGCCTTGATCGGTTACGTAATTTTACATTTCAATACATGCAATACGCTCGGCTCCGTTTGATTGAGCCTTGAGTGCACAGATTTATTCACATTTCCAGTTCATGCAATACGCTCGGCTCCGTTTGATTGAGCCTTGAGTGCACAGATTTATTCACATTTCCAGTTCATGCAATACGCTCGGCTCCGTTTGATTGAGCCTTGAGCGCACATTTCAATTTACATTTCAAGTTCATGCAATACGTTCGGCTCCGTTTGATTGAGCCTTGAGCGCACATACAATTTCATTATCAGTATCTTGTGGTTGTGGTGTTTGTAGTAGAGTCGCATCGAACTAACCATAACTTTCGGATAAAGTCAACGAAAATTTGACAAGGATATGGTGGATACGCCGATGGTACTTCCTATATATAAGTATTCTTGTCAAATGATCGGAGGCATTATCAGGCGGTTATGAGAGGTTCCATGCATAGGCTGTTTGTATGGTTAAGTTATTCATATTCAGTACATGCAATACGCTCGGCTCCGTTTGATTGAGCCTTGAGCACACAATTTCAATTTCAGTACATTCAATATGTTCGGCTCCGTTTGATTGAGCCTTGAGCACACAATTTCAATTTCAGTACATTCAATATGTTCGGCTCCGTTTGATTGAGCCTTGAGCACACAATTTCAATTTCAGTACATTCAATACGTTCGGCTCCGTTTGATTGAGCCTTGAGCGCACATCCATTTTATTTTCAGTACATGCAATACGATCGGCTCCGTTCGATTGAGCCTTGATCGCACAGATATATTTCATTTCAGTATTTTATGTTTGTTGTATTGATTGTAGAGTTATAGGACTAATCATAATTCACTGATAAAACCAATGAAAATTTGACAAGAATATTGTGGATACGCCGCTGGTACTTCCTATATATAAGTATTCTTGTCAAAGGATCAGAGGCCTTATCGGACGGTTATGAGAAGTTCTATGTAGGATTTATTAGTTTCTTGGTAACCAATCATAACTTGTGGATAAAACTAATGAAAATTTGGCAAGGATATGGTGGATACGCCGATGGTACTTCCTATATATAAGTATTCTTGCCAAAGGATCAGAGGCATTATCAGGCGGTTATGAGAAGTTCCATGTAGGATTTATTATTGCCTTGGTTGGAATTTGTGATACATTTATATCATCATGTTATTTAAAGAGATTGGATTGTGTTCCATTTCTACATAAATTAACCTCTCCATCATAACAAACGAGAGAGGAACTTCCATCATTCAAACATATATGTTATCAGAATGTGGATTCAAATATTTGCTGTTGTGTTTATTCATGTTCAAATATTCGCTGATGTGTCTATTCATGTTCGAATATTTGCTGTTGTGTTTATTCATGTTCAAATATTCGCTGATGTGTCTATTCATGTTCGAATCTTTGCTGTTGTGTTTATTCATGTTCAAATATTTGCTGATGTGTTCATTCATGTTCGAATATTTGCTGTTATGTTTATTCATGTTCAAATATTTGCTGATGTGTTCATTCATGTTTGGATATCAGCTGTTGTGTTTTTATTTATGTTCCATGTAGATTGTAGTGTTAGAAGTTTTGCCTTAGGATATAACCATATTTTTCCAAACGTATCTAAACTCTTATGCATGATATCATTTTTAGCGAATCATTCCTGTTTATCAATATTCATACAGTAGGCAACAAAAAGCGATTCCTGAATAGGGTACTTAACCTTTACAAGGAACGTTACCGCCTCGAACAAAAACTTAAACCCTCATTTTTCTGAGCATACAACTGTCAAACAAAACATCATCATTCTTATAGTCAAAATATATCATTATTTAAATTTCGGGACGAAATTTCTAAAAAGCAGGGGATACTGTAACATCCGTCAAAAACGGATTTACCAAACCCGCTCCGTTTAGCAACCGAACAGTCAGTCAAAATTTTCGTTGCGAATTAAATGCCCAAAATATTTTTAAACGATCCGTAATCAATTATTATACGGGAATATATATTTAGTTTTTGAAAAACTGTCAAAAATCGCAAAATAAAAATGAAATACATCTGCCGGGTTTCGAACCCGGGTCTGTACCGAATCAGCAAGCGTCTTATCTCTCAACACATAAACCACTGCGCCGCTTGTTCTGTTTGATATATATTTCAATCATTTAATTGATATAATAACGTTACGAATTCAAAATCGGCGCCCAAACGATTCAGTCGTCGGAATTCCGGTAAACTCGCGAGTCTTAACTACAAATTTACGTTATAACGTAAACCATTAACCACATATCGGTTATAACCGATGTTTGAAGTCCGCGACCAAAAATGATAACCGCCGGAAAACTTAAACTGATGAACCCAGTCGTAAATCAGACCAAATGCATTTCCATTTTTCCCTATAAATTCACCCTCAACCCACGACAAACATTTTCGCTCAAAAATCACACCTTTTCTCGGCATAATTCCACTCGCCGGAACTTTCCTGTTTTTCGCCGGAAAACCGAGTTTTAATCCCTGAGCTTTATTGAATCCCCTAAACCTTTACCGAAGTTACCCATACTCTTTCCAAGATTTCCGGAGACTTGCTGCTGCCAGACACCCGACGCCGGAGTTGATTGCTGTCGCCGGAGTTCTGCCGGAAAACAGAGAGTCCTGTCGGTTAAATCTCACTCGTGGTTAAAACCACTTCGCGTGCATTCAACGTCATCAACCGAACGCACCCACTGTGAGTGAATCTTACAATTCCCCCTTTTAAATTACATGTTTTGGGGTGTGTCATGTGTTATGAAATAATTAATTTATTTATTTAAACTTGTGCCATACCACATCATGACTTAAACTTAGATTGATTTATTGTTGTGATTTACTTATATTCCGTTTGTCAAATTACATGAAACTCATACATTAAGCCCATCAGTTCCTCGTGGGAAACGAGTAGAACATCGCGTGCTTCAATTCAAATTCATTATTGTTCATGTGTGTTTTCATTGAGTTTATATTGTTTGTAGTTGTGTTATTCATATTATCATGTTTATGCAATTCATTCATCAGGCCCCTCAGTTCCTCGTGAGAGACGAGTTGAGCATCGCGTGCCTTTAATTGTTCCATTATTATTCATGAGTGTTTCATTTAACATCTTATGATTGCCGATTAAGTTACATCTATTTTTACTCATGTTTGGTTGTGCACATATTTCATAATCAATTTAAATAAATTGTTCAAATGTTTTCCATAGGATTCACTCGCCAACATTATGTTGATCCAAAAACCTTTTTACACATGATACAGGTGAACAGGTTGAAGCAAGGATAACATAGGATATGCCTTAGAAGGGAACAAAGAAGTTTAGATTGTAGTTAGATCATGTTGTAGCAATCATTGTAAATTTCCATTTAAATTGTATTAATGAATATGAAACTTTTAATAAATGTCATGAGCTTTGATGATAACCCAATCATGCCCGATCACCTTATCCGCTGCGGGTCGGGGTGTGACAACATCCGTCGAAAAATGGGTTTTCAAAACCCGCTTCGTTTATTAATCGAATATTTCAGTTATAATTTTCGTTGCGTATTTAATGTTCTTATAAATTTTAAACGATACATAACTAATAAACATTGTTAGAATTTTAAAACATAATTAATAAAAATAAAGAAATAGTGAATAAAAAAATAAATACCGCTGCCGGGTTTCGAACCCGGGTCAGCCGGTTGGTTAAGCAAACAACTTACCACTCCGCCACTTGACTTCTTTGTTGTTATATTGAAACAATTAATACTTAAAATAAAACTCGAAATCAAAACCTGAGTTCAGCGCGCCCAATCCGCAGTCGCCGGAAATACCGACGATTTCGCCAATCAAGACCCTTTACCTTTGATTGAACGCGTGTATTAACTTCGACATCGGTTATAACCGATGTCTAATCCCGCAATCCCAGTCATAACCGCCGGAAAAGTTTTAACCACGAATCAAGATCAAATTCGGACTCGATTCATCCTGTTTCTTCCCTATAAATTCACACTCAAGTCTCTGGTAACCTTTTCGCTCAAAATCGCACAATTTATCGAAGTCTTAGCACTCGCCGGAGAAATTCTGAACTCGCCGGACTTTCACCGGAAAACCGAGACTTACACCAAATCGGTAAATTTCTCGACTCTTTCGTTTTCAATCCATTGTTAGACATATACTAACTTCAATCCTTCAACCAGAATCGGTTCCAGACGACGTTGCCGGAAATTCTGCACTCGCCGGAAAATCTCTGGAAATTCTGAAATCACATTATAAATCGGTACAATCATCTAAACCCCATGATATCTCTTGTTTAGTCACTTAATTTCACATCTCATTGATCAAAGCTATTAATTGATCCGCTCAGACGGAATTCACAAATCAGAGCCGATGACCCTTGCCGGAGTTCTGAGAAAAACATCCTGTTCGGTACATTCGTTTCCGAAACTCTCTTTATCCATTACATTTCAATCATTTATATGTTAGACGAACGATTTAAGCAATAATAGTCGGACATCTTTGCCTATGTCGTTATAAATGAAGAAGACGAAGTCGAAATGAGTATAAGATTAATATAAACTGAATGTTTAACAGGGTTAGACACACAGTCCAGCGGTGGACTGTGTGCAAACATACAATGCACGTCACGAGTTCGAATCTTACAACGTACCGACTTTCAGAATTAAAACCAACCTTTTTAAAACTGAATCAGAACGAGTCACAGCATGTGTATAAGAATAATATAAACCGTAATTTAAACAGATTAGACACACAGCCCAACTGGTTGGGCTATGCGCATACGAACCGAAGGACCCGAGTTCGACTCCGGGTCCCTGCAAGCGGTTCGGCCATTTTAAATCATTTTAATATTAACTCAAATAAAATAACAATTAATTAGTATATATATATAATTAAAACAGAGAATATTTCGGGTTAGACACGTAGCTCAGTTGGTAGAGCTGCGTGCACGCGTACGAGAGGTCTCGGGTTCGAACCTCACTCAGCGCACACATTAACCACACTCCGACCGGTCAACAGTCCGGTCAACGGTCAACGGACCAGTCAACGGTCAAAAAGTCAAAAAATTTTATTTTTATTTATTTATTTATTTAATTTAAAAATCAATTAAAAATACTTAAAAATAATATTTTTAAAGTTAGAAAATGACCTTAAACTCACAAAAATAAATCTTAAAAAAAATCCTATTAAAATTGTTAATTAAAAGTATTAGTCTCCAACAAAATCCAATTATTTACCGAACCATTTCGTTATTATTTTAGGTTAGTTCTTCCTCGTCGATCAAATCCCAAAACTCGTGCGCATCCAACAATATCAAAAGAACGCACCCAATGTGAGTGAATCTCTACCAATTCCCGTTTTAATCACATTTTTGGGGTGTATCATGTGTCGCTTAATTATTTATTATATTTACACACTTGTGCATCCATCATATCCGTGATCAAATGTGTATTCAATATGTATCAATTGTTGTGTGGATTATGTTTAGATTAAAGTATCATTTTCAGTACATGCATTTCATTAGGCCCATCAGCTCCCCGTGGGAGACGGGTTGAGTACAGGTGCCTCATTCGACCGGCTCCGTTTGATTGAGCCTTGATCTCACATACATCATCATACATTTCATACGATCGGCTCTGTTTGATTGAGCCTTGATCTCACAATACATTATCATTCATGTCATATACTCATTCAAGGTGGTTTGTGATTGTTTGGTTATATATGTTTGCTCACATATGAATATTGCACAACTTTTAAATATTAAATACAACAAGAAATCAATAACAATGTTTTTTTAAACAAGGTTCACTCGCCAACTTTTGTTGACCCAAAATTTCCCCATTTTACACATGATACAGGTGATCCAGTTGAGGCAAGAAACCCATAAGAGTCCCTAGAAGAATAAATCAGTTTAAGCTTTGGATTGTTTTACTTAGTTTCATTTCCTTGTATTTGTATGAATTTGATTTGAACATTTAAGTTGTAATTTGAATTTAATAAATATGAAACATTTTAGTAAACATCATGAGCTTTGGTGATAACCCAATTATGCCCCGACTCTTATTCCGCTGCGGGTCGGGGTGTGACAAATTGGTATCAGATCCATTACTATAGGGATATAGGATAGGTTATTAGACCCTTAGAGCCTATACTATAGTTGATTAGAATTTTTAAATTGTTTATGTGTTACATACAAAATTCATGATGTTTATATGCTTTATGTTTATTGTTACATTCAATGTTATGCAAGCATGTTCATAAGTACATATTATTATACAATGCTCATCATGAATCATATCCTCATAACATATCATATCCATGAGAGCACACACCACACAATTTCCATGATTTTTGCAACGAATTTTGTATTTTTCAAATCACATCAAAGTGAGTTCTCATGACGGGCATGTAGTAACTGGAAGGGTACAAGTACCGGTAGTCGGAACGTCCTGTCTAGGCTTGGCATTCGTATAAATCCAAAATAAAGGACCAGTTTGCCTACCTAGGGACTAACGATGAGAGTACGAAGGACCTATTAGGCCAAAGCATGCCATACCAAACGTCGTGTGAGCTAACCCCACTTTGAGTTGTCATTGTGTCTACACCTGGACACCCTCTTACCATACATCTCGCAATCATATTTCATGGTTTTCATTCGGGTGATGCGAGTGTTAAACCGCCAACACCAATGTGAATCCTACTAAGCCAATAGTTATGGGGGCCCACATGACTATACAGGCGATGGTATGGGGGACATTGGAGGCCCAAACATGAGCAAACCCAAGACATCCTATGGATGTAGTTGCATTATTGATGATTATGTTATTTTATTACTTTTAACGACACATGACACCTAAAAACTTCTTAAACTCACAATCTTCCTATGTATGTTCCTGTAGATGTCGTCTAGGCAACTACGTGGAGGTAGAAAGTCAGGAAGGTCAAACGAACGCTTGGCCACCCAAATTGCAAAACAAATGGCCGCGGTGCTTCCTGTAACATCCGTCAAAAACGGATTTACCAAACCCGCTCCGTTTAGCAACCGAACAGTCAGTCAAAATTTTCGTTGCGAATTAAATGCCCAAAATATTTTTAAACGATCCGTAATCAATTATTATACGGGAATATATATTTAGTTTTTGAAAAACTGTCAAAAATCGCAAAATAAAAATGAAATACATCTGCCGGGTTTCGAACCCGGGTCTGTACCGAATCAGCAAGCGTCTTATCTCTCAACACATAAACCACTGCGCCGCTTGTTCTGTTTGTTATATATTTCAATCATTTAATTGATATAATAACGTTACGAATTCAAAATCGGCGCCCAAACGATTCAGTCGTCGGAATTCCGGTAAACTCGCGAGTCTTAACTACAAATTTACGTTATAACGTAAACCATTAACCAC
Source organism: Scalesia atractyloides (assembly GCA_947069175.1). Classification (NCBI taxonomy): domain Eukaryota; kingdom Viridiplantae; phylum Streptophyta; class Magnoliopsida; order Asterales; family Asteraceae; genus Scalesia; species Scalesia atractyloides. The sequence continues at coordinate 4,036,270 of CAMTDV010000002.1, read as the reverse complement.
ATATCGGTTATAACCGATGTTTGAAGTCCGCGACCAAAAATGATAACCGCCGGAAAACTTAAACTGATGAACCCAGTCGTAAATCAGACCAAATGCATTTCCATTTTTCCCTATAAATTCACCCTCAACCCACGACAAACATTTTCGCTCAAAAATCACACCTTTTCTCGGCATAATTCCACTCGCCGGAACTTTCCTGTTTTTCGCCGGAAAACCGAGTTTTAATCCCTGAGCTTTATTGAATCCCCTAAACCTTTACCGAAGTTACCCATACTCTTTCCAAGATTTCCGGAGACTTGCTGCTGCCAGACACCCGACGCCGGAGTTGATTGCTGTCGCCGGAGTTCTGCCGGAAAACAGAGAGTCCTGTCGGTTAAATCTCACTCGTGGTTAAAACCACTTCGCGTGCATTCAACGTCATCAACCGAACGCACCCACTGTGAGTGAATCTTACAATTCCCCCTTTTAAATTACATGTTTTGGGGTGTGTCATGTGTTATGAAATAATTAATTTATTTATTTAAACTTGTGCCATACCACATCATGACTTAAACTTAGATTGATTTATTGTTGTGATTTACTTATATTCCGTTTGTCAAATTACATGAAACTCATACATTAAGCCCATCAGTTCCTCGTGGGAAACGAGTAGAACATCGCGTGCTTCAATTCAAATTCATTATTGTTCATGTGTGTTTTCATTGAGTTTATATTGTTTGTAGTTGTGTTATTCATATTATCATGTTTATGCAATTCATTCATCAGGCCCCTCAGTTCCTCGTGAGAGACGAGTTGAGCATCGCGTGCCTTTAATTGTTCCATTATTATTCATGAGTGTTTCATTTAACATCTTATGATTGCCGATTAAGTTACATCTATTTTTACTCATGTTTGGTTGTGCACATATTTCATAATCAATTTAAATAAATTGTTCAAATGTTTTCCATAGGATTCACTCGCCAACATTATGTTGATCCAAAAACCTTTTTACACATGATACAGGTGAACAGGTTGAAGCAAGGATAACATAGGATATGCCTTAGAAGAGAATCAAAGAAGTTTAGTTTGTAGTTAGATCATGTTGTAGCAATCATTGTAAATTTCCATTTAAATTGTAATAATGAATATGAAACGTTTAATAAATGTCATGAGCTTTGATGATAACCCAATCATGCCCCGATCACCTTATCCGCTGCGGGTCGGGGTGTGACAGATTGGTATCAGAGCCATGACTATATGGATATAGGATAGGTTATTAGACCCTTAGAGCCTATACTATAGTCTGCCTAAATTTTAAATCGATTAGGTGGTTACATACAAACTTGTGATATTTATTTGTTTCATATTTGTTTACATTTCAGTCAAACATACATGCTCATATACATATTCATTATACATATATACATATTCAATATACATATATCGATGTTCATGTATTCAATTTATTTTCATATTCTCATTATCCAAAGATTTTATGCAATTTTCAAATCTCATCAAAGTAAGTTCTGCGACGGGCATGTAGTAACTGGAAGGGTACAAGTACCGGTAGTCGGAACGTCCTGTCTAGGCTGGCATTCGTATAAATCCAATATAACGGACCAGTTTGCCTACCTGGGGACCAACGATGAGAGTACGAAGGACCTATTAGGCCAAAGCATGCCACACCAAACGTCGTTCGAACTAACCCTACTTTGAGGTGTCATCGTGTCTACACCTGGACACATTCCGAACATCACACGTTGTATACATATTTCTCGATTTTCCCGGGTTTTTGTGTACGCAACCAGGCAGAAACCGTGCGAACCATATGAAAAACCGGTATTCATGGGGGCCCACATGATTACACAAGGTAAAGTATGGCGGCATGACGGGCCTAACAGCGAGCAAAGCCCAAGACATCCTATGGATGTAGTATTTTTGTATAATTATTTTATGAATGTTCATCCCTAATGCGACCCATGATCTCAAAAGCATCCAACTCATACCCTTGTCATGTATTCATTGTAGATGTCTTCTAACCTCGCCCGTAGGAAGACGAGAGCAAGAAAAGCCCGCGATCGCATGGCTACCTTAATCGCTCAACAAATGGCTGCCGTAATACCCAACATTGTAATCCAAGTTCAACAAGCATTTACCAATAATCCTGTCAATCAAGCAAACCAAAACATTTTCAACTCTTCCCCAAATACCACTAAATGTACCTACAAGCATTTCAAATCATGCGACCCTCCGAAATACAAAGGGACTGAAGGCGTCACTGCTCTTCTCCATTGGTTTGAAGAAATGGAGAATACTTTTCTAAATTGCGATTGCCCTGATGATCGCAAAGTGCGTTATGCTACCGGTCGACTATATGGGATAGCACTTACTTGGTGGAATACAGAGAAGGCCAAACGAGGTGTTGAAGATGCTATGTCCTTAACTTGGAACGAATTGAAGGAAATCATGACCAGACGATTTTGCCCAAGGAGTGAAATCAAGAAGTTAGAAGATGAATTTTACTCATTGAAGCAAATGGAAGGAGACCACATCACCTACAACAAAAGATTCCTCGAATTACATCAAATGGTTCCCAACATGTTTACTCCCCTCTACCGTTTGATCGAGCACTACATACGTGGCCTTCCGCCACAAATTCAAGACCCTGTAATAAGTACCAAGTCTGCAACTTTGGAAGCAGCAATGGAGCTAGCAACAGAGCTCACCGAGAACCGAATCCGAAACAAAGACTTCAAGGAGGAGAAGAAGAAGGATAAAGAATCAACTGAAACCTCCGACTCCACTCAACCCGAATCCCCTCCTCAACCCAATCCTAAGAGAAGAAGAGTCGGGCGACTTTTCGCTGCTACTCAACGAAATCCACCAGTTTTTCATGCCATACCCATCCGAGCTATCCCAATCACCCAAGAGGCACCCAACTCTGCTTACCCAAATAAGAAACCATATCTTGGACCTCACCCTCGATGCAACAACTGTTTTTATCACTATTCCCTTACTTTACCTTGCCGGCTATGTACAACTTGTGGACGCTATGGTCATTTGAGCAATGTTTGTCGCACCTTTCAAGACCAAACCTCTTCCCCTACACAAAACATGGCCCAAACTTATCACCAACCCCAATACCCTATGTTCCCATATGCTCGAGCTTGCTTCAATTGTGGCGACCCTACCCACCTTAGAAACACATGCCCTCAATTGGTTAACGTTATCAACACTCAAGCCCAATCAAACCCAGTTAACCAAGTAAACCAAGAAAACCCAACCACTATGCCACCAGCAAGAGAAAGAGTCTTCAATATCAACGCCAATCCTGTCGAAGATAATGACGGCCCAAACGAAGATACTCAGCTAGTCCTTTTCGCCGAAGATCCAGATTCAACTCCTATTGTTTAGTCTTTCTTTATCACATGTGTAGACTGTTAGAGAAATTATGGTATATTATATATTATACATTGTTTTCAGTATATACTTTTGCTGAGGCTGTAGCTCTCCATCCATCGAGGTTGAGTTTGATCCCCATTTTATTATGGGTTGATCAGGGCGTGCCCGCACGATCGGCTCCGTTTGTTAGAGCCTTGATCGGTTACGTAATTTTACATTTCAATACATGCAATACGCTCGGCTCCGTTTGATTGAGCCTTGAGTGCACAGATTTATTCACATTTCCAGTTCATGCAATACGCTTGGCTCCGTTTGATTGAGCCTTGAGTGCACAGATTTATTCACATTTCCAGTTCATGCAATACGCTCGGCTCCGTTTGATTGAGCCTTGAGTGCACAGATTTATTCACATTTCCAGTTCATGCAATACGTTCGGCTCCGTTTGATTGAGCCTTGAGCGCACATTTCAATTTACATTTCAAGTTCATGCAATACGTTCGGCTCCGTTTGATTGAGCCTTGAGCGCACATACAATTTCATTATCAGTATCTTGTGGTTGTGGTGTTTGTAGTAGAGTCGCATCGAACTAACCATAACTTTCGGATAAAGTCAACGAAAATTTGACAAGGATATGGTGGATACGCCGATGGTACTTCCTATATATAAGTATTCTTGTCAAATGATCGGAGGCATTATCAGGCGGTTATGAGAGGTTCCATGCATAGGCTGTTTGTATGGTTAAGTTATTCATATTCAGTACATGCAATACGCTCGGCTCCGTTTGATTGAGCCTTGAGCACACAATTTCAATTTCAGTACATTCAATATGTTCGGCTTCGTTTGATTGAGCCTTGAGCACACAATTTCAATTTCAGTACATTCAATACGTTCGGCTCCGTTTGATTGAGCCTTGAGCGCACATCCATTTTATTTTCAGTACATGCAATACGATCGGCTCCGTTCGATTGAGCCTTGATCGCAAAGATATATTTCATTTCGGTATTTTATGTTTGTTGTATTGATTGATTGTAGAGTTATAGGACTAATCATAATTCACTGATAAAACCAATGAAAGTTTGACAAGAATATGGTGGATACGCCGCTGGTACTTCCTATATATAAGTATTCTTGTCAAAGGATCAGAGGCCTTATCGGACGGTTATGAGAAGTTCTATGTAGGATTTATTAGTTTCTTGGTAACCAATCATAACTTGTGGATAAAACTAATGAAAATTTGGCAAGGATATGGTGGATACGCCGATGGTACTTCCTATATATAAGTATTCTTGCCAAAGGATCAGAGGCATTATCAGGCGGTTATGAGAAGTTCCATGTAGGATTTATTATTGCCTTGGTTGGAATTTGTGATACATTTATATCATCATGTTATTTAAAGAGATTGGATTGTGTTCCATTTCTACATAAATTAACCTCTCCATCATAACAAACGAGAGAGGAACTTCCATCATTCAAACATATATGTTATCAGAATGTGGATTCAAATATTTGCTGTTGTGTTTATTCATGTTCAAATATTCGCTGATGTGTCTATTCATGTTCGAATATTTGCTGTTGTGTTTATTCATGTTCAAATATTCGCTGATGTGTCTATTCATGTTCGAATCTTTGCTGTTGTGTTTATTCATGTTCAAATATTTGCTGATGTGTTCATTCATGTTCGAATATTTGCTGTTATGTTTATTCATGTTCAAAATATTTGCTGATGTGTTCATTCATGTTTGGATATCAGCTGTTGTGTTTTTATTTATGTTCCATGTAGATTGTAGTGTTAGAAGTTTTGCCTTAGGATATAACCATATTTTTCCCAAACGTATCTAAACTCTTATGCATGATATCATTTTTAGCGAATCATTCCTGTTTATCAATATTCATACAGTAGGCAACAAAAAGCGATTCCTGAATAGGGTACTTAACCTTTACAAGGAACGTTACCGCCTCGAACAAAAACTTAAACCCTCATTTTTCTAAGCATACAACTGTCAAACAAAACATCATCATTCTTATAGTCAAAATATATCATTATTTAAATTTCGGGACGAAATTTCTAAAAAGCAGGGGATACTGTAACATCCGTCAAAAACGGATTTACCAAACCCGCTCCGTTTAGCAACCGAACAGTCAGTCAAAATTTTCGTTGCGAATTAAATGCCCAAAATATTTTTAAACGATCCGTAATCAATTATTATACGGGAATATATATTTAGTTTTTGAAAAACTGTCAAAAATCGCAAAATAAAAATGAAATACATCTGCCGGGTTTCGAACCCGGGTCTGTACCGAATCAGCAAGCGTCTTATCTCTCAACACATAAACCACTGCGCCGCTTGTTCTGTTTGTTATATATTTCAATCATTTAATTGATATAATAACGTTACGAATTCAAAATCGGCGCCCAAACGATTCAGTCGTCGGAATTCCGGTAAACTCGCGAGTCTTAACTACAAATTTACGTTATAACGTAAACCATTAACCACATATCGGTTATAACCGATGTTTGAAGTCCGCGACCAAAAATGATAACCGCCGGAAAACTTAAACTGATGAACCCAGTCGTAAATCAGACCAAATGCATTTCCATTTTTCCCTATAAATTCACCCTCAACCCACGACAAACATTTTCGCTCAAAAATCACACCTTTTCTCGGCATAATTCCACTCGCCGGAACTTTCCTGTTTTTCGCCGGAAAACCGAGTTTTAATCCCTGAGCTTTATTGAATCCCCTAAACCTTTACCGAAGTTACCCATACTCTTTCCAAGATTTCCGGAGACTTGCTGCTGCCAGACACCCGACGCCGGAGTTGATTGCTGTCGCCGGAGTTCTGCCGGAAAACAGAGAGTCCTGTCGGTTAAATCTCACTCGTGGTTAAAACCACTTCGCGTGCATTCAACGTCATCAACCGAACGCACCCACTGTGAGTGAATCTTACAATTCCCCCTTTTAAATTACATGTTTTGGGGTGTGTCATGTGTTATGAAATAATTAATTTATTTATTTAAACTTGTGCCATACCACATCATGACTTAAACTTAGATTGATTTATTGTTGTGATTTACTTATATTCCGTTTGTCAAATTACATGAAACTCATACATTAAGCCCATCAGTTCCTCGTAGGAAACGAGTAGAACATCGCGTGCTTCAATTCAAATTCATTATTGTTCATGTGTGTTTTCATTGAGTTTATATTGTTTGTAGTTGTGTTATTCATATTATCATGTTTATGCAATTCATTCATCAGGCCCCTCAGTTCCTCGTGAGAGACGAGTTGAGCATCGCGTGCCTTTAATTGTTCCATTATTATTCATGAGTGTTTCATTTAACATCTTATGATTGCCGATTAAGTTACATCTATTTTTACTCATGTTTGGTTGTGCACATATTTCATAATCAATTTAAATAAATTGTTCAAATGTTTTCCATAGGATTCACTCGCCAACATTATGTTGATCCAAAAACCTTTTTACACATGATACAGGTGAACAGGTTGAAGCAAGGATAACATAGGATATGCCTTAGAAGAGAATCAAAGAAGTTTAGTTTGTAGTTAGATCATGTTGTAGCAATCATTGTAAATTTCCATTTAAATTGTAATAATGAATATGAAACGTTTAATAAATGTCATGAGCTTTGATGATAACCCAATCATGCCCCGATCACCTTATCCACTGCGGGTCGGGGTGTGACACTTCCTGACATCGTAATTCAAGTCCAACAAGCTCTCACCGCGAATCCCATCAACTCTCCCAATCAAGAAGACCAGAACGTCGACAACCCTCCCTCCAAAAGGTGCTCCTACAAACACTTCAAGTCTTGCGATCCCCCAAAGTATGAAGGGACCGAAGGTGTCACTGCTCTCCTCCACTGGTTTGAGGAAATGGAGAACACCTTCCTCAATTGCGATTGTCCCGAGGATCGCAAGGTACGTTACGCAACCGGGAGACTGTTTGGGGTAGCCCTTACCTGGTGGAACACAGAAAAGGGTAAGAGAGGAGTCGAAGATGCTATGGCCTTAACATGGGAAGAGTTAAGGGAAATAATGACAAGACGCTTCTGTCCAAGAAGCGAAATCAAGAAGTTGGAAGATGAATTCCATTCGTTAAAACAAAGGAAGGAGATCATACTTCCTACAACAAAAGATTTCTCGAGCTAAACCAAATGATCCCCAACTTGTTCACCCCAGTGTACCGCTTGGTTGAACACTACATTCGAGGCCTCCCCTCGAAAATCCAAGACTCGGTTCTAATCACTTCACCTGCAACACTTGAGGTCGCAATGGAACTAGCTACCGAACTTACCGAGAATCGCATCCGAAACGGTAAATTCAAGGAGGAGAAAAAGAAAGCCCCCATTGAGGCCCAAACTTCAAACCATTATGTCTCCTCTTCGAAGTTTGCTGGTAAGAGGAAGCGAAACAACAGGAACTTTGTTGTCACACAAACAAACCCCCCTATCACTGCTGCACCCATCACCCAGGTTGCCCCCTCAGCTGCACCATATAAAAAGCCATACTCCGGCCCATACCCAAAATGCAACCGTTGCCAATACCATCACCTTCCCGAACATCCCTGCCAACATTGCACCGGCTGTGGCCGGGCAGGTCACACCATCCAAACCTGTCGCACACTTCAGCGAACGAACCGCAATCAGCCCTCAACCCAAACCCACCATCAGATAGTTGGACGAGCCCAACAATGCAACATCCGTCAAAAACCGGGTTATCCAAACCCGCTTCGTTTATTAATCGAATATTCAGTTATAAAAATTTCGATGCGTAATTATTGCCCAAATTAATTTTTAAACAGCACATAGTTAATAAACATATTTAAATTTAAAAACCATAATTGATAACTAATAATAAAAAGTAAGAAAAAAATTAAATGGGACTGCCGGGTTTCGAACCCGGGTCTCCACCCAACCAACACACACAGTACACCACTACACTACACCCACATATCTGTTGAAAACCTAAAGCAATTAAGTTATATACTAAAACAACGTTTGAATTTGAATCTCTGAACCCATAACAGTCGAAACCGGATTTCTAGCAAATCAAACAAATAACCGTTTTCCTTTTTGATTAACGCATGTAACTGCTTTCAATCATTAGACTTAACGGAAATTTTGAATCAATTCGTCTGAGCTGAATCATCGACCGTTAATCATGAATGAAACCGAAAATCATAACTGCCTCTACTCTATAAATAACAATCCTGGAATCCTTGTAAAACTCGCTCATACACTTGCGTACACTCTCAAACACTCTGCACTCTCTGTCTTCCAAGATCACGTCGCCGGAATTCTCTCCAAGTTGCCGAAAGTTATCGCCGGAAAACCGAATTTATCCCAGTATTGCCTTACTCTATAAATAGGACTTCTAGAGCTTCGACAGAAGTCACCCACACTCACCTCAAATTTCCTGTAGATCCTCTGTCGCAAGATAAACTTCGTCAGAGTTAACCTCAGCCGTCGGAACTTCGTCGGAGATCACAACTGTTCGGTACAGCACCTTTAATCCATTCTGTTTAAATTATTTCGTTAACAGTATTGATCAATCAACTAATTCAATAAAAAATTTCGATTAAACAGTCGATTTGATTCTCTGGTTTCATAAACTGTAGAAGATGAAGCACTGTTAATATATAAGGCCCAGAACACCTTCCAGTTAGTATTTAAGTTTAATAAAAACCAGTATTCTAACCAGGTTAGACACACAGTCCAGCGGTGGACTGTGTGCAAAGTTAAACCACAGGTCCCGAGTTCGAATCCTGCTTCTATAACCGGTTCTGGCAATTATCAAGTTTTTAAATAAAGACAGAAATGAATTAATCTAATTTGTATATATATAATTAAAAACGATATTATTTCGGGTTAGACACGTAGCTCAGTTGGTAGAGCTACGTGCACGCGTACGGGAGGTCACGAGTTCGAACCTCACTCAGCGCACATAATAAACACAATCAGACCGGTCAACGGTCAACATTTTATTTTTTATTTATTTAATCAGAAAATTATTTAAAAATACTTAAAAATAATATTTTTAAAGTTAGAAAATGTCCTTAAACTCACAAAAATAAATCTAGAAATCCTATTAAGGTTATGAATTAAAATTATTAATCTCAAATAAAACCCATTTATTTACCGAACCATTATGTTATTATTTACGTTAGTTTCTATCGTGGTTAAATCCAAATTCGTGCGCATTCATCATCAATCCAAGAAACGCAACCACTGTGAGTGAATTCTTACAAATTCCCCTTTTTATTCATGTTTTGGGGTGTATCATGTGTCGCTTAAATTAATTCGCTTATTCAAACTCGTGCTATACCATTATATGATCTAAACTTAGAATGTAAATATTGTTTGTTGTGATGTATTACATATTGTCAAGTTGTGTGCAAATTATTCATTAGGTCCATCAGTTCCTCGTGGGAGACGAGTTGAACAACGCGTGCCTCAAAATCAATCATTTGGTGTATATGTGTGAAATAATTAATATTATGTGTTTTGTGATTAAATTTACATTTACGTTTACTCATGTGTGGTTATGCACTTTATTTTATAATCGATACAATAAACACGTTTAAATGTTTTTCATAGGATTCACTCGCCAACTTTTTCTTGACCCAAAAACCGTATTTTTACACATGATACATGTGGACAGGTTGAAGCAAGAAACACATAGGAAAGTGCCTTAGAAGAAAAATAATGAAGTCTTGAAAGATGTATAGAACATGTTGTACTTGTATTATTGATTGTAATGTATCTCCTTTAAATAGAAATAATAAATATGAAACGTTATAATAAATTTCACGAGCTTTGATGAAAACCCAATCATGCCCCGATCACCTTTTCCGCTGCGGGTCGGGGTGTGACAGATTGGTATCAGAGCTTTTGACTATAGGGATATAGGATAGGTTATTAGACCCTTAGAGCCTATACTATAGTTGATTAGATTTTAATTGTTTATGTGTTACATGCAAACTCATGATGTTTATTTGTTTCATATTTATTACATACACAAATGCATGCAAACACTTCCAATATTATGTTTTGTGATACTCAATGAATCATACTTATAGTCGAACATAACATGCTTACATATACAATCATCACGCATATTTCAATGTTCACATATTCAAATCATCCTACTTCCGTTATTTAAGATTTTGTCTCATTTTTCATTTTTCAATCTCATCAAAGTGAGTTCTACGACGGGCATGTAGTAACTGTAAGGGTACGAGTACCGGTAGTCGGAACGTCCTGTCTAGGTTGGCATTCGTATAAATCCAATATAACGGACCAGTTTGCCTACCTGGGGACTAACAATGAGAGTACGAAGGACCTATTAGGCCAAAGCATGCCACACCAAACGTCGTTCGCACTAACCCCACTTTGAGGTATCACCGTGTCCACACCTTGATACATTCCGAATATCATACGTTACATACATATTTCTCTATTTTCTCCGGGTTTTAGTGTACGTAACCAGGCTAACACATGCGAACCATATGAAAAACCCGGTAATCATGGGGGCCCACATGATTACGAAGGTGAAGTATGGCGGCATGCAAGGCCCAATTACGAGCAAAGCCCAAGACATCCTATGGATGTAGTAGATTTATTATTCTATATTTATTTTATGTTCATTCCTAAATACGACACATGACACCTAAAACGTCAAACTCATACTCTCGATGCGTATTTCTTGTAGATGTCTTCCAGTCTCTCTCGTAGAAAAATGAGATCAGGAAAATCCGGCGAGCGCATGGCTGCCCAAATCGCTCAACAAATGGCGGCCGTAATACCCAACATTGTAGTTCAAGTTCAACAGGCCCTTACCGTAAATCCCGTCAACCCAAACCACCAAGAAGATCAAAACATTGTCAATCCTTCCCCAAAAGCCACTAAATGCACCTACAAACATTTCAAATCCTGCGATCCTCCAAAATACGAAGGGACTGAAGGTGTCACCGCTCTCCTCCATTGGTTTGAGGAAATGGAAAACAATTTTCTAAATTGCGATTGCCCCGATGTCGCAAGGTGCGATATGCTACCGGTCGTTTGCTTGGAATAGCACTTACATGGTGGAATACAGAGAAGGCCAAGCGAGGTACTGAGGATGCTATGACTTTGACTTGGGAAGAATTGAAAGAGATCATGACAAGACGTTTCTGTCCAAGAAGCGAAATCAAGAAATTAGAGGATGAGTTCTATTCTTTGAAACAAAAGGAAGGCGACCACACTACGTACAACAAGAGATTCCTTGAGTTAAATCAAATGGTCCCCAACTTGTTTACTCCCCTCTACCGTTTGATCGAGCACTACATTCGAGGTCTTCCTTCAAAAATTCAAGACTCTGTAATAAGTACCACACCTGCAACTTTGGAAGCAGCAATGGAATTAGCTACAGAGCTCACCGAGAACCGCATACGAAATAAGGACTTCAAGGAGGAGAAGAAGAAGGATAAAGCATCAACTGAAACCTCAAACTCCACCCAAACCGAATCCCCTTCTCAACCCATTTCTAAGAGAAAACGAGATGGGAAAATTTTCGCTGTCACCCAACACAACCAACCAGCTTCACAAGCAATACCCCTCCAAGCTATCCCAATCACTCAAGTAGCACCCAACTCAACTTACCCAAATAAGAAACCTTACTTTGGACCTCACCCTCAATGCAACACCTGTTTTTATCACCATCCATCTTCCTTACCTTGTCGACTATGTGCGAATTGTGGACGCTATGGTCATTTGCGCAAGGTTTGCCGCACCCCAATACCCCATGTTTCCTTATGTTCGAGCTTGTTTTAATTGTGGCGACCCTACCCACTTTAGAAACACGCGCCCTCGATTGGTTAACATCATAAACGCCCAAGCTCAAGCAAACCCAGTTAACTAAGCAAATCAAGAAAACCTAACCACTAGGCCACCAGCAAGAGAAGAGCTTACAACATCAACGCAAATCCTATTGAAGATATTAACGGCCCAAACAAACCACCCAACTAGTTTTCTTCACCAAAAATCAAGATTCAACTCCAACCGCTTAGTTTTTATGTTTTCTTTATGTTATCTCAATCTTCACGTATCTCAATTATAAATTGGAAATTTATCCAAGAATCTTAATGCGAATTACTATTTCAGTTTTGTTTTATACTCATTGATTTAACATTCATATCATCATACATCTCGACGTATCTCAATCTCATCATTCAAAGAAGTTGGGTTGTGTCTCACTTCTACATAGACTAACCTCTTCATCATAACAAACGAGAGAGGTACTGTCATCATTTAAACATGTATACTTTCAGAATTAAGACTCAAGCTTTGGTTGTTGTGTTTGTTTATGTTTTAGAGTCACATAGAACTAATCATAACTTACTGATAAAGCCAATGAAAATTTGACAAGAATATGGTGGATACGCTGCTGGTACTTCCTATATATAAGTATTCTTGCCAAAGGATCAGAGGCATTGTCAGGCGGTTATGAGAAGTTCCATGTAGGATTTAGTAATGTCATGGTTGAAGTTTGTTTTATACTCACTGATTTAGCATCCATATCATCATACATCTCAACGTATTTAAATCTCATCATTCAAAGAAGTTGGGTTGTGTCTCACTTCTACATAGACTAACCTCTTCATCATAACAAACGAGAGAGGTACTGTTGTCACACCCTGACCCGCAGCGGAATAAGAGTCGGGGCATAATTGGGTTATCACCAAAGCTCTTGATATTTACTAATATGTTTCATATTTATTAAAGTCAAAATTACATTCTCAATAATCCAAACATGTCCATACAAATACAAAGAAAAATAACCAACTAAACAATCCAAGCTCTAAACCAGTTTATTCTTCTAAGCCAATCCTATGTGTTTCTTGCTGCAGCTGGTTCACCAGTATCATGTGTAAAAAATGGGGGTTTTTGGGTCAACATAAGTTGGCGAGTGAACCTTGTTAGATAAACATTTATTATTGATTTCTTGTTATTTTATCAAGGAAAAATTGTGCAATAATCATATGTGAGCAAATGTAAATAATTAAACAATAGCAATAACAACCACAAACTATAACATACAATAACATATGAACTTGCATGAATATATAACATGAATGACACTGTATATGTTGGCAATGTCACGTTCACGCTCATAATGTAATGGGGAACGGACGGCCTATGATGAATGTCTGTGCGATCAAGGCTCAATCAAACGGAGCCGATCGTATGTTGGCAACGCCAGGTTCACGCTCATAATGTAATGGGGAATTGCTCAACGCTCATAATGTAATGGGGAGCGGCGGCCTATGAAATTGCATGTACTGAAAATAATAAATTAAATCTAAACAATAACCACACAACAGTTGATACAAGCTGAATACACATTTGTTCATGATATAATGTATGCACAATGATTTAAATATAATAAATGGTAAGACACATGATACACCCCAAAAACGTGATTAAAACGGGGAATTTGTAGAGATTCACTCACATTGGGTGCGTTTGGTTGGAGATGATGAGATGCGCACGAGTTTGAAGGATTGAACAATGAGGATTAACTAACCTAAATAATAATGAAAGGTATAGTTAATGAGTGGATTTTATTAATAATTTTATTAGGATTTTTAGATATATTTTTGTGAGTTTAAGGCTATTTCCTATCTTTAATAACATTATTTTTAAGTATTTTTAATTGATTTTTGAATTAAATTAAATAAATAAAATATAAAAAAAATGTTGACTTTTGCGTTGACCGTTGACTGTTTGACTGTTTGACCGGTTTTATTGTGTACATGTATGCGCCGGGCAGGACTCGAACCCGAGACCTCCCGTTCGCGTGCACGCAGCTCTACCAACTGAGCTACGTGTCTAACCCGAAATAATTCTGTTTTTAATTATATTTTTATACTAACTCAGTTTATTCAAAATTCATTTATTTTTTAAAAAAAGGATTTTAATTATCAAACCGGTGCCGTCAACAGGTCTCGAACCCGGGACCTGTGATTTAACGTTACACATGGTCCACCGCTGGATTGTGTGTCTAACTTGGTTAATATACAGATTTTTATTATACTTAAGATCCAATTGCGAAAAGGATCCGGTTCATTTAGAAAAAGAACTTGGTTAATATACAGTTTTGATTAGTTAATTGTGGAATTGAAGTACTAAACAAGAGTTATCAGAAGGTTTGAATGACTATACCGTTTTACAGCGGAAGTTAGGAATTTTCAGAAGTTTTCCGGCGAGAGTGAGTTATCCGATATCGACGTCTGAAATTGATTCCGATTGAAGGGTTTGAGTTAGCAATAGCTTAACAACTGATAGGAAATGAAAGAATTGAGAGACTTACTGATTTGATGGAAAACACGGTTTTCCGGCGAAAGTCTGGTGAGTTCAAATAGCTTCTCCGGCGAACTGAAAGTTGTGCGAAAATGCAATTGAAGGTTTGCAGAATGTGTTTGAGTCGCGAGAAGGGACAATGATCGAAGTAATTCAGCAATTGCAGACTTTTCAGTTATTAAAACCGATCCCACATGAATTCAAGTCCATTCAAAGCTAAATTGATTGGAGGTGTCGGTGTATCGGTTATACTCGGTAAACCGCGAACAATCAAACGTTTTTGGACGTTTGGTGACCGATTTCGGTTACAGTTAGCGTAACCAGATTAATTTATGATAGACCATAAAATTTAATTGTTTCCTAGAATTTACAGAAAACAACAAGTGGCGGAGTGGTTATATGTGTGTGTGATAAGTCTTTGAGCTTAAACCCGGCTGACCCGGGTTCGAGTCCCGGCAGCCTAATTTTCTTTTTAATTATTTTATTTTTACTTTTTATCAATTATAACTTTTATATTCTAGTTTGTTTATTAATTATGCATCATTAAAAATTAAAATGGACATAAATACGCAACGAAACATTTATAACTTGATATTCGATTACAAACGGAGCGGGTTTGGAAAACCCGTTTTTGACAAATGTTACAACTGTCATCATTCAAACATGTATACGTTCAGAATTTAGACTCAAGGTTTGGTTGTTGTGTTTGTTTATGTTCTAGAGTCACATAGAACTAATCATAACTTACTGATAAAGCCAATGAAAATTTGACAAAAATATGGTGGATACGCCGCTGGTACTTCCTATATATAAGTA
The DNA here is from genome assembly GCA_947069175.1 of Scalesia atractyloides. NCBI lineage: Eukaryota > Viridiplantae > Streptophyta > Magnoliopsida > Asterales > Asteraceae > Scalesia > Scalesia atractyloides. The sequence continues at coordinate 4,020,711 of CAMTDV010000002.1, read as the reverse complement.
TTCTTGCCAAAGGATCAGAGGCATTGTCAGGCGGTTATGACAGGTTCCATGTAGGTTTTAGTGGTAGAAGTTTTGTTTTAGGATATAACCTTATCTTTCCAAACGTATCGATTCTCTCAGAACTCTTGTGCATGAGATCATACCTAGTCAATCAACTCTGTTTATCAATATTCCTTATATTAGGCATCAAAGAGCGATTCCTGTAGCAGGGTATTCAACCCTTACTAGGAACGTTACCGCCTCAAATACAAATTTAAACTCTTACCCTCTTCTAAGTATGTAATTGTCAAAACCACCATCCTTTTGAGTCAAACATACCACTACTTAAATTTCGGGACGAAATTTCTAAAAGTAGGGGATACTGTAACATCCGTCAAAAACGGGTTATCCAAACCCGCTTCGTTTATTAATCGAATATTCAGTTATAAAAATTTCGATGCGTAATTATTGCCCAAATTAATTTTTAAACAGCACATAGTTAATAAACATATTTAAATTTAAAAACCATAATTGATAACTAATAATAAAAAGCAAGAAAAAAATTAAATGGGACTGCCGGGTTTCGAACCCGGGTCTCCACCCAACCAACACACACAATACACCACTACACTACACCCACATATCTGTTGAAAACCTAAAGCAATTAAGTTATATACTAAAACAACGTTTGAATTTGAATCTCTGAACCCATAACAGTCGAAACCGGATTTCTAGCAAATCAAACAAATAACCGTTTTCCTTTTTGATTAACGCATGTAACTGCTTTCAATCATTAGACTTAACGGAAATTTTGAATCAATTCGTCTGAGCTGAATCATCGACCGTTAATCATGAATGAAACCGAAAATCATAACTGCCTCTACTCTGTAAATAACAATCCTGGAATCCTTGTAAAACTCGCTCATACACTTGCGTACACTCTCAAACACTCTGCACTCTCTGTCTTCCAAGATCACGTCGCCGGAATTCTCTGCAAGTTGCCGAAAGTTATCGCCGGAAAACCGAATTTATCCCAGTATTGCCTTACTCTATAAATAGGACTTCTAGAGCTTCGACAGAAGTCACCCACACTCACCTCAAACTTCCTGTAGATCCTCTGTCGCAAGATAAACTTCGCCGGAGTTAACCTCAGCCGCCGGAACTTCGTCGGAGATCACAACTGTTCGGTACAACACCTTTAATCCGTTCTGTTTAAATTATTTCGTTAACAGTATTGATCAATCAACTAATTCAATACAAATTTTCGATTAAACAGTTGTCTTGATTCTCTAGTTTCATAAACTGAAGAAGATGAAGCACTGTTAATATATAAGTTTAATTTAAAACGGATTTTTAAACGGGTTAGACACACAGTCCAGTGGTAGACTGTGTGCAATTTTAAACCACACGTCCCGAGTTCGATTCGTGCACTTAACCGGTTTCCTGTGATAAATCTCAATTTTTTTGAAAAGCCCAGAACACCGTCCAGTTAGTATTTAAGTTTAATAAAAACCAGTATTCTAACCAGGTTAGACACACAGTCCAGCGGTAGACTGTGTGCAAAGTTAAACCACAGGTCCCGAGTTCGAATCCTGCTTCTGTAACCGGTTTTGGCAATTATCAAGTTTTTAAATAAAGACAGAAATGAATTAATTAATTTGTATATATATATAATTAAAAACGAGATTATTTCGGGTTAGACACGTAGCTCAGTTGGTAGAGCTGCGTGCACGCGTACGGGAGGTCACGAGTTCGAACCTCACTCAGCGCACATAATAAACACAATCAGACCGGTCAACGGTCAAAGTCAACGGTCAACATTTTATTTATTTATTTATTTATTTAATCAGAAAATTATTTAAAAATACTTAAAAATAATATTTTTAAAGTTAGAAAATGTCCTTAAACTCACAAAAAAAAATCTAGAAATCCTATTAAGGTTATGAATTAAAATTATTAATCTCAAATAAAATCCATTTATTTACCGAACCATTATGTTATTATTTAGGTTAGTTTCTATCGTGGTTAAATCCAAATTCGTGTGCATTCATCATCAATCAAAGAAACGCAACCACTGTGAGTGAATTTTTACAAATTCCCCTTTTTATTCATGTTTTGGGGTGTATCATGTGTCGCTTAAATTAATTCGCTTATTCAAACTCGTGCTATACCATTATATGATCTAAACTTAGAATGAAAATATTGTTTGTTGTGATGTATTACATATTGTCAAGTTGTGTGCAAATTATTCATTAGGTCCATCAGTTCCTCGTGGGAGACGAGTTGAACAACCGTGCCTCAAAAACATTCATTAGGCCCATCAGTTCGTTGAACAACGCGTGCCTCAAAATCATTCATTAGGCCCATCAGTTCCTCGTGGGAGACGAGTTGAACAACGCGTGCCTCAAAATCAATCATTTGGTGTATATGTGTGAAATAATTAATATTATGTGTTTTGTGATTAAATTTACATTTACGTTTACTCATGTGTGGTTATGCACTTTATTTCATAATCGATACAATAAACACGTTTAAATGTTTTTCATAGGATTCACTCGCCAACTTTTTGTTGACCCAAAAACCCTATTTTTACAGATGATACAGGTGGACAGGTTGAAGCAATGAACACATAGGAAATTGCCTTAGAAGAAAAATAAGGAAGTCTTGAAAGATGTATAGAACATGTTGTACTTGTATTATTGATTGTAATGATTCTCCTTTAAATAGAAATAATAAATATGAAACGTTATAATAAATGTCATGAGCTTTGATGAAAACCCAATCATGCCCCGATCACCTTTTCCGCTGCGGGTCGGGGTGTGACAAACAACCTTTACTCCTACCACCTGCCCAACATATAGCCCAATCCTACTACCAACCCAACTACCCCATGATGCAACCTATGCGGGCTTGTTACAACTGTGGAGACCCGAACCACTTCAGGAACACCTGTCCACGCTTGGTGAACATCATCCATGCCCAAGCTCAAGCAAATCCAGTAAACCAGGCTAACCAAGCTCCTCCACCTGCTAGGGGAAGAGCTTTCAACATCAACGCCAACCAAGCTAGGGCTGACAACAACGTGGTTAACGGTACGTTTCTCATCAATGGTAGTTATGCATCCATGTTATACGATACTGGCGCGGATAAGAGTTTTGTGTCCTTAGAATTTGAACCTATCCTCAACCTAACTCGTGATAACCTCATGGAATCTATAATGGTGGAAGTTGCTGACGGAAAACCAGTCTCATTAAACTCTATACGAAATTGTACCCTCACTCTAAACGATCACGATTTTCCAGTTGACCTCATTCCTATGAAGTTGGGATGTTTCGATATTATAATCGGTATGGACTGGCTCAGCCAACATCATGCTGAAGTAGTATGCCGCGAAAAGTTCATTCGCATTCCTCTTGCAGACGGTTAGACTCTACGAATCTTTGGAGAAACCCCTTCGAAAGGACTCAAATTGATGTCCTGCCTTCAAGCCCGAAAATATCTCCGCAAGAACTATGTCGCCTTCCTAACTCACGTCGTCAAGAAGGGAAACAAGGAGAAGAAACTCGAAGATATACCTGTAGTGAAAGAATTCCCACAAGTCTTTCCCGACGACATCTCAGGACTTCCTCCCATGAGAGAAGTCGAATTCCGCATTGATCTTATACCTGGCGCTACTCCAGTCGCAAAATCTCCTTAGAGGTTAGCCCCATCCGAAATGCAAGAGCTGGCCAGTCAACTGCAAGAGCTGACTGACAAAGGATTTATACGTCCTAGCTCATCGCCTTGGGGTGCACCTGTTCTTTTTGTGAAGAAGAAAGATGGAACGTTTCGCATGTGTATCGACTACAGAGAACTCAACAAGTTAACGGTCAAGAACCGCTACCCATTACCTCGCATCGATGACCTTTTAGACCAACTTCAAGGCGCCACTTGTTTTTCAAAAATCGACCTTCGTTCTGGATATCATCAACTCAGAGTACATGAAGAAGACGTCCCAAAGACCGCCTTCCGAACTCGATATGGTCATTACGAATTCATGGTCATGCCATTTGGTTTAACCAACGCCCCAGCAGTATTTATGGATTTAATGAATAGGGTATGCAAACCCTACCTCGACCGCTTTGTCATAGTCTTCATCGACGACATCCTCATCTACTCAAAGTCTAAGTCTGATCATGAACGACACCTTCGACTCATCCTTACACTCTTAAGGACAGAAAAGCTGTACGCTAAGTTCTCGAAATGTGAATTCTGGTTAAGGGAAGTACAATTCCTTGGGCACGTCGTCAATGACAAGGGAATTCATGTTGATCCATCAAAAATCAAGGCAGTACAGGAATGGCAAGCGCCACGTACCCCTACCGAAGTAAGAACATTTCTTGGTTTGGCTGGTTACTATCGCCGCTTCATTGCCAATTTCTCCCGAATTGTTGTACCACTCACGGCTTTGACTCATAAAGGAAAACCCTTCATATGGGGACCTAAACAAGAAGAAGCCTTCCAAACCCTTAAGCAAAAGCTTTGTGACGCACCTATCCTCACACTTCCTGAAGGTTGCGATGACTTTGTAGTATATTGCAACGCATCAAGGCACGGACTAGGTTGTGTATTAATGCAAAGGGGAAAAGTGATAGCCTATGCTTCTAGGCAACTCAAGGTTCATGAGAAGAACTACACCACCCACGACCTGGAACTTGGAGCCGTTGTATTCGCTCTCAAGATATGGAGACATTACCTCTACGGTACCAAGTGTGAAATATACACTGACCACAAGAGCCTCCAACATATCTTCAATCAAAAGGAGTTGAATATGAGGCAACGAAGATGGGTCGAACTTCTTAACGACTACGACTGTGAAATTCGGTATCATCCTGGAAAGGCAAACGTGGTGGCCGATGCGCTCAGTCGAAAAGGTTATGCGAACTCCATTCGTCTTCTATGTTCGCAAATCATAACCGACATCAAAGATCGAATCCGAGAAGCTCAACATGTTTCTGTAACAGAAAACGACGTACGAGATGAGCTGTCATGTGGAGCAGAACTCAAAATCGAAACCAAATCCGACGGCATTCTATACTATCTAAATCGCATATGGATTCCCGATCGCGATAGCCTTCGTGATTTCCTTATGAATGAGGCACACAAAACACGGTACTCTGTACACCCAGGAGCCGACAAGATGTATCAAGACCTTCGATGCACCTACTGGTGGCCTGGCATGAAAAAGGATATTGCTGTTTTTGTTTCCAAGTGCCTTACCTGTTCCAAAGTAAAAGCTGAACATCAAAGACCTTTAGGACTTCTAACCCAACCTGAAATACCTGTATGGAAGTGGGAAAACATAACCATGGACTTCATTACCGGGTTACCTCGCACCTCCAGTGGATATGACACTATATGGGTAATCATTGATCGTCTTACAAAATCGGCTCACTTCATTCCGATTCGCGAGGACTTCAAGAACGAGAAGTTAGCTCGTATCTACATCAGCGAGATCGTAAGCCGTCATGGTGTACCTTTAAGCATCATTTCAGACCGTGATGGTCGTTTCACTTCACAAACATGGCGAGCCGTACAAGCCGCCTTGGGTACACGATTAGACCTCAGTACCGCTTTTCATCCTCAAACTGATGGACAATCTGAACGCACCATCCAAACTCTTGAAGACATGCTTCGAGCATGTGTCATAGACTTCAAAGGGAATTGGGACGCTCATCTACCAGTAGTTGAATTTTCGTACAACAATAGCTATCATTCGAGTATCGGCATGGCTCCTTTCGAAGCTTTATATGGTCATAAGTGCCGATCACCAGTATGTTGGCACGAAATTGGGGAAGCTCAAATCACCGGCCCATAATTAATTCAAGAAACAACAGACAAGATCCATCAAATTCGAAACAATCTTCTAGCGGCACAAAGTCGTCAAAAGAGTTATGCAGATAAACGACGAAAGCCCTTGGAGTTTAACATTGGTGATCAAGTACTTTTAAAAGTATCACCGTGGAAGGGAGTAGTTCGTTTTGGCCAGAAGGGCAAGCTAGCACCACGCTACGTAGGACCTTTCAAGATACTCGAAAGAGTAGGACCTGTAGCATACAAGCTTGACCTACCAGAAGAACTCAACAGAATTCATCCCACATTCCACGTATCAAACTTAAAGAAGTGCCTCGCCGATGAAAACCTCCATATTCCCCTAGAAGATATTCAGATCGATGAATCTATGCACTTCATTGAAATACCAGTAGAGATCATGGACTTCGGAGAAAAACGTTTAAGACGGAGTCGTATTCCAATTGTTAGGGTACGCTGGGAGTCGAAACGAGGACCTGAGTTTACTTGGGAACGTGAAGACTCAATGCACGAAAAATACCCGCATCTTTTTCCTGTTACAACTACTACTTAAATTTCGGGACGAAATTTCTAAAAGTAGGGGATACTGTAACATCCGTCGAAAAACGGGTTTTCAAAACCCGCTTCGTTTATTAATCGAATATTTCAGTTATAATTTTCGTTGCGTATTTAATGTTCTTATAAATTTTAAACGATACATAACTAATAAACATTGTTAGAATTTTAAAACATAATTAATAAAAATAAAGAAATAGTGAATAAAAAAAAATAAATACCGTTGCCGGGTTTCGAACCCGGGTCAGCCGGTTGGTTAAGCAAACAACTTACCACTCCGCCACTTGACTTCTTTGTTGTTATATTGAAACAATTAATACTTAAAATAAAACTCGAAATCAAAACCTGAGTTCAGCGCGCCCAATCCGCAGTCGCCGGAAATACCGACGATTTCGCCAATCATGACCTTTTCCTTTGACTGAACGCGTTTATTAACTTCGACATCGGTTATAACCGATGTCTAATCCGGCAATCCCAGTCATAACCGCCGGAAAAGTTTTGACCACGAATCAAGATCAAATTCGGACTCGATTCATCCTGTTTCTTCCCTATAAATTCACACTCAAGTCTCTGGTAACCTTTTCGCTCAAAATCGCACAATTTATCGAAGTCTTAGCACTCGCCAGAGAAATTCTGAACTCGCTGGCCTTTCACCGGAAAACCAAGACTTACACCAAATCGGTAAATTTTTCGACTCTTTCGTTTTCAATCCATTGTTAGAGATATACTAACTTCAATCCTTCAACCAGAATCGGTTCCAGACGACGTTGCCGGAAATTCTGCACTCGCTGGAAAATCTCTGGAAATTCTGAAATCACACTGTAAATCGGTACAATCATCTAAACCTCATGATATCTCTTGTTTAGTCACTTAATTTCACATCTCATTGATCAAAGCTATTAATTGATCCGCTCAGACGGAATTCACAAATCAGAGCCGACGACCCTTGCCGGAGTTCTGAGAAAAACATCCTGTTCGGTACATTCGTTTCCGAAACTCTCTTTATCCATTACATTTCAATCATTTATATGTTAGACGAATGATTTAAGCAAGAACAGTGGGACATCTTTGTCTGTGTCGTTATAAATGAAGAAGATGAAGTCGAAATGAGTATAAGATTAATATAAACTGAATGTTTAACCGGGTTAGACACACAGTCCAGCGGTGGACTGTGTGCAAACATACAATGCACGTCACGAGTTCGAATCTTACAACGTACCGACTTTCAGAATTAAAACCAACCTTTTTAAAACTGAATCAGAACGAGTCACAGCATGTGTATAAGAATAATATAAACCGTAATTTAAACAGATTAGACACACAATACGAACCGAAGGACCCGAGTTCGACTCCGGGTCCCTGCAAGCGGTTCGGCCATTTTAAATCATTTTAATATTAACTCAAATAAAATAACAATTAATTAGTATATATATATATAATTAAAACAGAGAATATTTCGGGTTAGACACGTAGCTCAGTTGGTAGAGCTGTGTGCACGCGTACGAGAGGTCTCGGGTTCGAACCTCACTCAGCGCACACATTACCCACAGTCCGACCGGTCAACAGTCCGGTCAACGGTCAAAAAGTCAAAAAATTTTATTTTTATTTATTTATTTATTTAATTTAAAAATCAATTAAAAATACTTAAAAATAATATTTTTAAAGTTAGAAAATGACCTTAAACTCACAAAAATAAATCTAAAAAAAATCCTATTAAAATTGTTAATTAAAAGTATTAGTCTCCAATAAAATCCAATTATTTACCGAACCATTTCGTTATTATTTTAGGTTAGTTCTTCCTCGTCGATCAAATCACAAAACTCGTGCGCATCCAACAACATCAAAAGAACGCACCCAATGTGAGTGAATCTCTACCAATTCCCCGTTTTAATCACATTTTTGGGGTGTATCATGTGTCGCTTAATTATTTATTATATTTACACACTTGTGCATCCATCATATCCGTGAACAAATGTGTATTCAATATGTATAAATTGTTGTGTGGATTATGTTTAGATTAAAGTATCATTTTCAGTACATGCATTTCATTAGGCCCATCAGCTCCCCGTGGGAGACGGGTTGAGTACAGGTGTCTCATTCGATCGGCTCTGTTTGATTGAGCCTTGATCTCACATACATCATCATACATTTCATACGATCGGCTCCGTTTGATTGAGCCTTGATCTCACAATACATTATCATTCATGTCATATACTCATTCAAGGTGGTTTGTGATTGTTTGGTTATATATGTTTGCTAACATATGAATATTGCACAACTTTTAATTATTAAATACAACAAGAAATCAATAACAATGTTTTTTTTTAAACAAGGTTCACTCGCCAACTTTTGTTGACCCAAAATTTCCCCATTTTACACATGATACAGGTGATCCAGTTGAGGCAAGAAACACATATGAGGGCCTAGAAGAATAAATCAGTTTAAGCTTTGGATTGTTTTACTTAGTTTCATTTCCTTGTATTTGTATGAATTTAATTTGAACATTTAAGTTGTAATTTGAATTTAATAAATATGAAACATTTTAGTAAACATCATGAGCTTTGGTGATAACCCAATTATGCCCCGACTCTTATTCCGCTGCGGGTCGGGGTGTGACATAACTAATCTAAATCGGGTCAGAATCGAAAGTCAAAGCAGAATTCAAACTTTGCGACTTTCGGTTGCGAACTGACCCTAGAACTGAAATTGACGAGCCGAATATGTTCTTACATGTTCTAATAATTATTACCAACTTGTTTAAGTGTCAAAACAGGTTTCATAATATATATAAGATCAATTTATGATTTTTCCAAAAAATGACCTGTTTGACTTTTTATTTTCATAACTTTTACCCGTCAATTGGTCTAGCAAACGTGATCTTCAGGAGGTGCCCTTTATAGGGACTAACACCTACCTTGTTACGATCACTTAGCCATGTTCATTTCAAACAATGGTTGGACCATAATGGTCTTAACCGAAAGTCAAAGCGTTTAACGAAAATGCTTGACTTTTGGCTATAAAAGCCTATAAACAAAAATGCATGAGCAAGGAACAATTACAAGAGGTTCCTACAATGCAAGAGAACTAAGTTGGATGCTCCTTTCAGCTATGAACTTCCAGAGGAGGGAGAAGAGTTATGATTTAGAAAGGTGCAAGTTGGAATGAAGCACTTAAACACCTATTTAAGTTGGAGAACTCAAAGGAGGTGAAGCCAGGTGTTTAGGGGTGTAAGAAGAAGCTTACAAGTGTCCTAAAATGTGGTATAGCAATTTAGAGAAGCCATGGTTTCGAATTAATGGTTTTGGAGTTTTGCTTGGTCTCCAAACAAAACTTTCTGCAGCAGACCTGTTCTCGCACCCCGCGAGAGACCCAGGCCTGGTCTCTCGCGGCCCGCCACCGCCACAAGGCCACTTTCAAAGTTTGACACTTTTAGTCCCTTAACCTATTAAGGCTTCTAAAAACCTTTTTAAACGCCTTTTTGGCACATTTAGCCCTCCGTAGCCAATACTTGGCATACCCGGGATTATGCCCGAACATTGTCGAGCTCTTGGTTCGTTAAAAGGTCACTCAGAGGTATAAATTAACATGTTGACACTTTTAATCCCTCCATCATCCAACTTTCACATATTTACAAAATTGAACTCTCTCGTCCAACAAATGGCACGTATGAGAGTTTAGGACTTCACAAAGGATCACTCAGAGACTTATGATAAGCATGTTGATTCCGATGTCACTCAGAGGCTGGGCATGTTGACATATCAGTCACTCAGAGGCGAAATTTCAAGCATGTTGATGTATCAGTCACTCAGAGGCTAAATTTTAAGCATGTTGACATATCGGTCACTCAGAGGCTGTTATTTATGCATGTTGACATCGGATCGTCACTCAAAGGCTCAGATTGAGCATGTTGACGCCTTTAGTCCTTATTGGTCTTTAACAGACTATATTTAAAAATACAACACATGTCACTATATTATTGGACATGATTTTACAGGGTGTTATATCCTCACCCCCTTAAAAGAAATCTCGACCTCGAGATTTTATTCAAAAAGATGGGGGTACTTTTGTCGCATAGTGGACTCAACCTCCCATGTATACTCAGGACCTCTAAAAGCGTCCCACTTAACCTTTACTATAGGTATCATCTTTCTTCGGAGCTTCTTAAACTGTCGATCCTCGATTGAAATTGGTTTCTCAACGAACCTCAGGTTTTCATCTATCTGCACATCTTTGGGCGACATTGCTAGCGACTCATAGGCTAGACATTTCTTAAGATTAGATATGTGGAGTACATTATGGATTCCACTAAGCTCCTCTGGCAACCTGAGCTTATAAGCTACAGTGCCTGCACATTCGATTATCTCGAAGGGTCCTATACATCTAGGGCTTAACTTGCGCTTCTTTCCAAAACGCATCACACCTTTCCAGGGTGATACTTTTAGCATGACTTTGTCCCCTACTTGGAACTGAAGAGGTTTACGCCTCTTGTCAGCGTAGCTCTTCTGCCTATCCCTGGCAGCTTTGAGAAGATCACGGATTTGCACAATCTTTTCAGTGGTCTTCAGGACAATCTCAGGTCCTGATAGTATATAAGGCCTCAAAAGGAGCAGCCTTGATGCTAGAATGATAGCTGTTATTGTAGGAGAATTCTATTAGGGGTAAGTGGTCATCCCAACTTCCACCTAAATCAATTACACATGCCCTAAGCATGTCTTCCAAAGTTTGAATAGTACGCTCACTTTGACCATCAGTCTGCGGATGGTAAGCCGTACTTAAATTTAATCGTGTGCCTAGAGATTGTTGGAAACTTTTCCAAAAGTGAGATGTGTATCTAGTATCTCTGTCAGATACAATAGATACCGGCACACCGTGTAGGGACACAATCTTGTCCACGTACAACTTAGCCAATTTGGCAGAACTATAAGTCTCTTTAATTAGCAAGAAATGTGCTGACTTAGTCAGCCTATCCACTATGACCCAAATAGTGTCATTACCACATTTGGTCTTAGGTAACTTGGTAATCAAATCCATAGTTACCATTTCCCATTTCCAAGTGGGAATATCTAATTGTTGTAGTAGTCCTGATGGTTTCTGATGTTCAGCCTTAACTTACGAACACGTCAGACACTTAGCTACATAAGTGGCTATGGATTTCTTCAAACCCATCCACCAATAATTCTTCTTCAAATCTTGATACATCTTGCCACCACCCGGGTGAACAGAGTATCTTGAACTATGCGCTTCTTGGAGGATTAGATCTCTAAGTCCTCCAAAGATTGGAACCCAAATTCTATCATTAAATCTTCGGATTCCATCCTTTCCAGGCGTTAACTGATCAAAATTTCTGCCTAATCTCTCATTAGGAATATTAGCCTCTAATAAGGCTTGCTTTTGCGCATCTAATAGCTTCTCATTTAAGCTATTTCTGAGCTCAATGCTCTTAGCGTTAATCCTAATAGGTTTAACCTTTTCCTTGCAACTTAAGGCATCGGCAACTACATTTGCCTTGCCTTGGTGGTAGCGAATCTCGCAATCATAATCATTAAGAGTTTCCATCCAACGGCGCTGTCGCATATTCAATTCTTTCTGATTGAACAGATGCTGGAGACTTTTATGAACAGTGTATATAACACACTCTTTGCCATACAAGTAATGTCTCCACAGTTTTAGTGCAAATACAACGGCACCCAATTCCAAATCGTGGGTGGTATAATTCTTTTCATGCACTTTTAGTTGTCGTGATGCATAGGCAATTACCTTGCCATTTTGCATTAGCACACAGCCCATACCGGTGTGTGATGCATCACAATAAACAACAAAATTCTCAATACCCTCAGGTAGAGATAACACAGGAGCGTTGCTCAAGTTGTGTTTAAGAATCTCAAAAGATTCTTGTTGCTTTGGACCCCAATTATACTTAATATTCTTACGGGTCAAGGAAGTTAAAGGAGTGGCTATCCTTGAAAGTTCTCAATGAACCTCCTATAGTAACCAGCCAATCCTAAGAAACTACGAACTTCCGTTGGGGTCTTGGGAACTTCCCAATTCATTATGGCCTCAATTTTGGCGGGATCCACTTGGATACCACGCTTACTTACCATATGTCCAAGAAATTGGACTTCTCTAAGCCAAAATTCGCATTTAGGGAACTTTGCATAAAGTTTCTCCTGCCTTTATAATTCTAGGATGCACCGAAGATGTTTCTCGTGATCAGCTTGATTACGAGAATCGATAAGTATGTCGTCTATGAAGACAATGACAAACTTATCTAAATACGGTTTGCATACTCTATTCATGAGATCCATGAATGCTGCAGGTGCATTTGTGAGCCCAAAAGGCATCACTAAGAATTCAAAATGACCATAGCGGGTCCTGAAGGCTGTCTTAGGAACATCTTCACTTCTAACCTTCAGTTGATGATATCCTGATCTCAAATCTATTTTAGAAAAGTAACTAGCTCCTTGAAGTTGGTCGAATAAATCATCGATCCTGGGGAGAGGATATCTGTTCTTAATGGTTAGCTTGTTCAGCTCCCGGTAGTCGATGCACATTCGCATCGAACCGTCTTTCTTCTTTACAAACAGAATAGGAGCTCCCCAAGGTGAGGAACTAAGCTGGATAAAGCCTTTCTCCAAGAGTGCGTCCAATTGAACTCTTAGCTAATTCATTTCAGTTGGAGCTAGCCTATATGGAGCTCTAGCTACGGGTGCTGCTCCTGGTATGATATCTATTCTGAACTCCACTTGCCTATCTGGAGGTAGGACTGGTAATTCTTCAGGGAAAACATCGGGATACTCCGAGATAACTGGTTGATCTTCAAGGTTTGGCTTAGGTTCATTTATAGTTACTTGTGCCATGTAGATGACATAGCCTCTTCTCAAACACTTGGATGCCTTAAATAACGACACCTTGTATGGCAGTCCATAGTGTGAGTCTCTAGGGATGGTAATCATTTCACCAGATGGGGTCTTAATCTCGATAAGCTTTTTATCGCAGGCAATGCGGGCTTGGTTATGAGATAACCAATCCATGCCTAAGACAACATCGAACACTGCCAATTTCATTGGCAAAAGAGAGATAAGGATGGAATGATTCTTAATGGATATAGAGCATCCATCAAGAATGGAAGAAGTAGTTTCTAAGGTTCCATCGGTGAGTTCTATCTCATAAATTTTATCTAGAGTTCTTATGGGCAGGTTTAATAGTTGAGTAAACTTATGATTTACAAAAGATCTATCTGCACCCGAATAAAAAAGAGCTCTAGCATAAATATCATTAATGGGAAAATACCTGTTATGACATTGTCGTCATTAACAGCTTCCCTTGCATTTATTTGAAAGGCATGGGCATTCCCTTTCTTGGCCTCTCCAGGCTTTGCATCGTTACTTTTGGGTTTCTTGGGGCAATTGTATATTATATACCCTTTTTCGTTGCAGTTGTAGCAAACTGCATCCTTAAGATCCTTGCAATCTAGGGTCTTATGCCCTTTTCTCTTGCAGATACCACGGGGTTTGGTTTGTGGGTTTATGCTACACTGTCCCCAGTGTCTACATTTACAGTTCTTGCACAGAGGTTTGTCATTAGACACGTGCTGGTTCTTCTTGAGTCCGAAATTTCCTTTCTTCTTAAACCTTTAGGAGTTATTATCCTCCCGTTTCCTCTTTCCGTCGGTTTCAGTCCTAATTGACTTTTGTCTTACCAGATCTAGGGTGAGAGAAAGAGATAGGTCTACAGCAGACCTATAGGTAGTAGGTTGTGCAGCCTTTACCATGCCCTTTATTTCGGGCGCTAACCCATTAATAAAACGCGCAATGCGTTTGGATTCGGGGGTAATTAAATAGGAAACTAACCTAGATAGAGAATTGAAATCGGAAACATACTTCCGACAGTCTAGGTATTTCATTGATAGAGACAAGAAGTCTGTCTCTATTTTCTCCACCTAATGTGGTGGCCAGTAGGTTTCCTTAATAAGGTCCACAAACTTGGACCACCCTAGATTACACGGGTATACTTTACATGTTGATTGAATCATGGCCTTCCATCATGTTAGGGCATCGCCCTTGAAGGATTATGATACATACTTGACCACATCCCTTTCAGCAAAGCTGCGGATGTCTACAATGGTCTCCATCTCGTCCAGCCACTTTAGGGCTTCTACGGCTCCTTTTTCCACATTAAAGTCTCGGGGTTTACAGGAGACAAAGTACTTGTAGGTGCATCCATCCTTAGAAGAACGAGACCTATCAGCATAGTCTATCCTCTTAGGTTCACTCTTCGCATTTGATAAGTGAACAGAGCTCTCCTTATGAGCTGAGGATGGTGGAATTGATAATGGCTTAGAGCGAGTAGCACTCGACTCTCTTAACTTCTCTATGGCCTTACCCATGGCCTTTTCTACAGCCGCATCGATGCGTGCTTGGAAGTCATTATTATCTATGGCTATATTTTCGGCGTCTTTGACGTTCCGATGGCTACTTTGTGCCTCATTAGAATTAGCCATTCTTCAAAGCTTTGGTTCTATATACCAAATAAAATTTCTCTTAGCCATGGTATAATAACCATATCGGCTTTTAAACATTGGATATAAAAATCCATTGCCTATTATAGTGTGAATAACATCACAACTGTCACACCCCGACCCGCAGCGGAAATAAGAGTCGGGGCATAATTGGGTTATCACCAAAGCACATGACATTTACTATTATGTTTCATAATTAAATGAAGTCAAAGTTACATTTCTCAAACATCCAAACATGTTCATTCATTACAAAGGAAAATAACCAAACATAATAATCCAAATACTAAATCGTTTTATTTCTTCTAATCCAGGTCCTATGTGTTCCTAGCTGCTGCTGGTTCACCTGTATCATGTGTAAAATGGGAGGTTTTTGGGTCAACATAAGTTGGCGAGTGAACCTTATAGATAAACATTTGATAATGATTTTCTGGTTAGTTTATCAATAAAATATTGTGCATAATCATAAAAGAGCACATGTATGAAATCAAACATTGGCAAACATCAGTTACAATTATAACATACATTAACAATCGATGGCATATATGAACATACCCACATCACATAATAATTAACATAAATGAACTGTGCGATCAAGGCTCAATCAAACGGAGCCGATCGTATTGCATGAACTGGAAATGTAAATTGAACTGTGCGCTCAAGGCTCAATCAAACGGAGCCGAACGTATTGCATGAACTGGAAATGTAAATTGAACTGTGCACTCAAGGCTCAATCAAACGGAGCCGAGCGTATTGCATGTATTGAAATGTAAAATGAAATGACCGATCAAGGCTCAATCAAACGGAGCCGATCATGCGGGCACGCCCTGATCAACCGCATAATAAAATGGGGATCAAACTCAACCTCGATGGATGGGGAGCTACGGCCTCGGCAATTGCATGTATTGAAATGATAATTTGCAAACAATAATAACTACTTAACAGCAACAATTAATACACATGTCATGATATGATATATGCACAATAACTTGGTTATAATATGTAAATGAACAAGACACATGATACACCCCAAAAACGTGATTAAAACGGGGAATTTGAAGGGTTCACTCACATTGGGTGCGTTGAATTTGAGTTGGTGAGATGCGCACGATTTAGACGAAGCGAGTCAACGAGGAATCACTAACCTAAATAATAATGGAAAAATATATATTAAATGAATGGATTTTATTAAAGATTTTAATGGGATTTTTAGATATATTTTTGTGGGTTTATGGCTATTTTCTATCCTTAAAAATGTTATTTTTAAGTATTTTTAATTGATTTTTGAATTAAAATAAACAAATAAATATTTAAAAAAAATATTATTTTTTTACTGTTTGACCGTTGACCGTTGACCGTTGACCGGTTCGGTCAGCGGTAAATACTTGCGCCAAGCGGGATTCGAACCGGTGACCTTCCGTTCACGCGCACGTAGCTCTACCAACTGAGCTACGTGACTAACCCGTTAGAAATCCAGTTTTAATTATATTTATACACTTATTCGAATTTACCGAAAATTCCTTTATTTTGCAAAACGTTTTAATCTCATTGAACCGGTGTTTGTGACGGGACTCGATCGCGCGACGTGTAGTTTATTTTGCACACAGTCCACCGCTGGACTGTGTATCTAACCCGGTTATATTCTTGATTTATATTATACTTAACAACTACTTGATTTAACCCGGTTAGTTCATGAATAAAAAGGAATGTTATTACGCAGAGTGTGTGTGTAGTAAGGATCGAACTCGGGACTTGTATATAAACTTTGCACACAGTCCACCGCTGGACTGTGTGTCTAACCCGTTAATTATCCGAATTTTATTTACTCTTAACTCGTTTTTAGGTTCGTCTTCTTCACTACAATTACTGCTTTTTACTCAGACAACTGGTTCATGATCTAACTACTTAAATAACATGACTACTAGCTTGAATGTACAAACCGAACAGTTTGGGGAAAGGAAATACCGGACAGGTCGTCTCCTTCAGGAAGTCCGGCGAGAACAGGCAACTCTGTTTTTGGACCTTCGGCTGAGAGGGTCTAACAACAGAATTAAAGAATTAGATTTGAAATTGAACCAGAGTACATGGATTATTAGCACGATTGAATGTGTTTACCGTTAACTAGCGTGTTTCCGGCAAATTCCAGAATTTCTCCGGCGAACCCAGAAAATCCAACAAAGTCTTCTGTGACTGATTTTGAGTGACGGGTTAATGTTAGAAGAGTCCTAACAATAGATTGAAACAGCAAGAGAGGAAATTCTTACTGGTTTGTGTTGAACACGGTTTTCCGGCGAGATTTGCATAGAATTCCGGCGACAGTTTTTTTGTGTTCAAAAGACTTGAAAACGCGACGAAAAGGAACTGGAATATATTTGAGACGGTTCTGAATCGCATAAATGATTGGAACCTGAATTATTTGAAGTTTGAATGCCTTTCGGTTTCAAAACCCGAAACTTGAAGTTCATTCAATTTGAACTTAATTAGAAACCGATATTCATCGGTTATAAGTTAGCTAAACGAACTAAAACTGGTTTGGCGATTCGGTTTACCGATTTCCGTTATTCAGATATCATCAACCGTTAATTCATGTTTGCGTATAAAACTCAATTGTTTTCATAATGTTAACAGAAAACAATTGGTGGCGGAGTGGTTAAAGGATTTGTTGATAGGTTGTTGGAGGTAGTTGACCCGGGTTCGAGTCCGGTCAGCTACAAATGTTTTTTATTTATTTTATTTTAACTTTTTATCAAATATAATTTTTATAGTTTAGTTTATATATTAATTATGTAACGTTTAAACTCAAAATACTCATAAATACTTAATGTAATTTCATAACTTGGTATTTGATTACAAAACGGAGCGGGTTTTGGAGACCCGATTTATACAAATGTTACAGTATCCCCTACTTTTAGGAATTTCGTCCCGAAATTCAAACAGTTGAAGTAGTAGGGAAAAGATGAGGGTATTTTTCACGCATTGAGTCTTCACGTTCCCAAGTAAACTCAGGTCCCCGTTTCGACTCCCAGCGTACCCTAACAATAGGAATGCGACTTCGACGTAGACGCTTTTCTCCATAGTCCATAATCTCTACTGGCCTTTCAATAAAATGCATGGATTCATCAATCTGAATATCCTCCAGTGGAATATGAAGATTCTCATCAGCGAGGCATTTCTTCAAGTTCGACACGTGGAATGTGGGATGAATCCTGTCGAGCTCTTCCGGTAGGTCAAGCGTGTAGGCTACAGGACCTACTCTTTCGAGTATCTTGAAAGGTCCTACGTAACGTGGTGCTAGCTTTCCCTTTTGACCAAAACGAACTACTCCCTTCCACGGTGATACTTTTAAAAGCACATGATCACCAACGCTAAACTCCAAGGGCTTCCGTCGTTTATCTGCGTAACTCTTTTGACGACTTTGAGCCGTTAGAAGATTGTTTCGGATTTGATGAATCTTATCTGTGGTTTCTTGGATCAATTCTGGACCAGTAATTTGTGCTTCCCCAATTTCGTGCCAACAAACAGGAGATCGACACTTTCGACCATATAAAGCTTCAAAAGGTGCCATGCCGATACTAGAATGATAGCTGTTGTTGTACGAAAATTCGACTAACGGTAAGTGGGCGTCCCAATTTCCCTTGAAGTCTATGACACATGCTCTAAGCATGTCCTCAAGGGTTTGAATGGTGCGCTCAGACTGTCCATCAGTTTGAGGATGATAGGCGGTACTGAGATCTAGACGAGTGCCCATAGCGGATTGCACTGCTTGCCATGTTCGTGAGGTGAAACGGCCATCACGATCAGAAATAATACTTAACGGAACTCCATGTCGGCTGACGATTTCGTTGATATAAATACGAGCAAGCTTTTCGTTCTTGAAATCTTCTCGAATAGGAATAAAGTGAGCTGATTTTGTAAGTCGGTCTATAATCACCCATATAGTGTCATACCCACTAGAAGTGCGAGGTAACCCGGTAATGAAATCCATAGTTATATTTTCCCGCTTCCAAACAGGTATTTCTGGTTGGACTAGAAGTCCTGAGGGTCTTTGGTGTTCAGCCTTTACTTTAGAACAAGTGAGACACTTGGAAACAAAAACGGCAATATCTTTCTTCATTCCAGGCCACCAATAGGTGTACCGTAGGTCTTGATACATCTTATCGGCTCCTGGGTGTATAGAATATCGCGACTTATGGGCTTCATGCATGAGTGTTTCACGAAGATTGATGTGATTAGGAATCCATATACGATCTAGGTAATACAAAATACCATCAGATTTAGTTTCAAGCTTTAGCTCGGCTCCACAGGACATCTCTTTTTGTACATCTTCCTCTGTTATTGAAACGTGTTGAGCTTCTCGAATTTGATCCTTAATATTGGTTATAATTTACGAACATAGAAGATGAATGGAGTTCGCATAACCCTTTCGACTAAGTGCATCAGCCACCACATTTGCTTTACCAGGGTGGTATCTGATTTCACAGTCGTAATCATTTAGGAGTTCGACCCATCTTCGTTGCCTCATATTTAACTCTTTCTGATTGAAGATATGTTGAAGACTCTTGTGGTCAGTGTATATTTCACACTTCGTACCATAAAGATAATGTCTCCATATCTTAAGAGCGAATACAACGGCTCCAAGTTCAAGGTCATGAGTGGTGTAGTTTTTTTCATGTGTCTTGAGTTGCCTTGAGGCATAAGCTATGACTTTTCCTCTTTGCATAAGAACGCAACCTAATCCTTGTCCTGACGCGTCGCAATAGACTACAAAATCATCACAACCTTCAGGAAGAGTGAGGATTGGTGCATCACAAAGTTTTCGCTTGAGAGTTTGAAAAGCTTCTTCTTGCTTGGGCCCCCATACAAATGGTTTCCCTTTATGGGTTAAAGTCGTGAGTGGCACCGCAATGCGAGAGAAGTTTGAAATGAGCCGACGATAATAGCCAGCAAGTCCAAGGAAAGACCTTACTTCAGTTGGCGTACGTGGAGCTTGCCACTCTTGAACTGCTTTGATCTTTGATGGGTCCACATGTATTCCTTTGTCATTGACTACATGCCCGAGAAATTGCACCTCTTTTAACCAGAATTCACATTTAGAGAACTTGGCATAAAGCTTTTCCTTTTCTAGAAGTGCAAGAACAAGTCGCAGATGACGCTCATAATCAGCTTTAGATTTTGAATAGATAAGAATATCGTCGATGAAAACAATAACAAATCGATCAAGGTAAGGTTTGCAGACTCTATTCATTAGGTCCATGAAAACAGCTGGTGCGTTGGTTAATCCAAATGGCATAACCATGAATTCATAGTGACCATATCGAGTTCGAAAAGCAGTTTTAGGGACGTCTTATTCATGCACTCTAAGCTGATGATAGCCAGATCGAAGGTCGATTTTCGAAAAGCAACTGGCACCTTGTAGTTGGTCAAGAAGGTCATCTATGCGAGGTAAAGGATATCGATTTTTGATAGTTAACTTGTTGAGCTCTCTGTAATCGATGCACATGCGAAAAGATCCATCCTTCTTCTTTACAAAAAGTACAGGTGCACCCCAAGGCGATGAGCTGGGGCGTATAAATCCCTTGTCAGTCAACTCTTGCAATTGACTGGCTAGCTCTTGCATTTCAGAGGGGGCTAACCTATATGGAGATTTTGCCACTGGTGTAGCACCAGGTACAAGATCGATACGGAATTCGACATCTCTGATTGGAGGAAGTCCTGAAATGTCGTCAGGAAAAACTTGTGGGAAATCTTTTACAACAGGGATATCTTCAAGTTTCTTTTCTGAGGTCCCCTTCTTGATGATATGGGCTAAAAACGCGTCATAATTCTTGCGAAGGTATTTTTGAGCTTGAAGACAAGACATTAAGTTGAGCCCTTTCGCCGAGGTTTCTCCAATAATTCGAAGAGTCTGACCGTTTGAAAGAGGAATACGAATAAATTTCTCACGACATACAACTTCCGCATTATGCTGACTGAGCCAATCCATTCCGATTATGATGTCGAAACTTCCCAACTTCATAGGAATAAGATCGACTGAGAAATCGTGGTCGTTTAGGGTGAGCGTACAGTTGCGTAAAATAGAGTCTAACGAAACTGGTTTTCCATCTGCAACTTCCACCGTTATGGATTCCGCGAGCTTATCTCGATTTTTACTTAAGATAGGTTCAAATTCTAATGACACGAAACTTCTATCCGCACCAGTATCAAATAACATAGAGGCATATCTACCATTTATAAGAAACGTACCGTTGACCACATTGCCGTCAGCTCTGGCCTGGTTTGCGTTAATATTGAAATCCCTTCCTCTAGCAGGTGGAGGAGCTTGGTTTGCTTGGTTCACAGGGTTGGCTTGGGCCTGAGCATGAATAATATTGACCAGCCTTGGACATGTGTTCCTGAAATGACTTGGATCACCGCAATTGAAACAAGCCCGCATAGGTTGGCCCATAGGGTAGTTGGGTTGATAGTATGTTTGGGCTAAATGTTGAGTGGGTGGAAATGGTTGTTGTTGTTGGGCTTGACCCATTAATTGTTGGTGGGTTTGTGTTATAGGTTGGTGGTGGTTTGTTCGTTGAAGCGTGCGGCAGTTTTGAACAGTGTGTCCAGCGCGACCGCAGCCGGTACAGTATTGGCAAGGATAGGCAGGGGAGTGGTGATACTGACAACGGTTACATTTTGGTAGTGGCCCTGTGTATGGTCTTTTGTATGGCGCGGGTGAAGGAGTGGCTTGAGTGATGGGTGCAGCAGGAACAGGGGTGTTGGTGTGGGTGACTGCAAAGTTCCTGTTGTTACGCTTCCTCTTGTTAGCAAATTTAGAGGAAGGAGTGTGGTGGTTTGAGGTTTGTCCCTCAGCAGGGGTTTTCTTCTTTTCCTCCTTGAACTTCCCATTGCGAATTCGGTTTTCAGTCAGTTCTGTTGCCAACTCCATGGCAGCTTCGAGTGTTACTGGTGAAACGCTGAGGACCGAATCTTGGATTTTCGAGGGAAGTCCTCGAATGTAATGCTCTATCAGACGGTAGGTTGGGGTGAATAAGTTTGGAACCATTTGGTTCAACTCCAAGAACCTTTTGTGGTAAGTAGAGTGATCACCATCTTTTTGCTTCAAGGCATGAAATTCATCTTCCAATTTCTTAATTTCACTCCTAGGACAGAATCGCCTAGTCATGATTTCCCTTAACTCCTCCCAAGTTAAGGCCACCGCATCTTCCGTTCCCCTCTTTCCTTTCTCCGAATTCCACCAAGTGAGAGCTACACCAAGTAGTCTCCCGGTGGCATAACGAACTTTGCGATCCTCAGGACAATCGCAGTTTAAGAAAACGTTCTCCATCTCCTCGAACCAATGTAGGAGAGCAGTGACTCCCTCAGTCCCTTCGAATTTTGGGGGATCGCAGGACTTAAAATGTTTGTAGGAGCATTTGATGGTAGGAGGGTTGTTGATGATCTGGTCCTGTTGTCGAGGAGGGTTAGTAGGATTTGCAGCAAGGGCTTGTTGTACTTGTACTATGATGTCAGGTAATATCGTGGCCATTTGATTCGCGATATGCGTGGCCAAACGTTCCCGAGAATTTTCCGATTTCCTACCCCTTCGATGCAGTCTAGACGACATCTACAGGATCATAAAATGAGAAGATTGTGAGTTTATGGTATCTTTTTAGGTGTCATGTGTCTTTAAAAAAATGAAAATAACATAAATATCAATAATGCAACTACATCCGAAGGATGTCTTGGGTTCGCTCATGTTGGGCCTCAAATGTCCCCCATACCTTCACCTATATAGTCATGTGGGCCCCCATGGCTATTGGTTTGGTAGGATTCACATTAGTATTGGCAATTTAACACTCGCATCCCCCGAATGCTAACCACAAAATATGCTCATGAGATGTTTGGTCGGAACGTGTCCAGGTGTAGACACAATAACAACTCAAAGTGGGATTAGCTCTCACGACGTTTTGTATAGCATGCTTTGGCCTAATAGGTATTTCGTACTCTCATCGTTAGTCCCCAGGTAGGCAAACTGGTCCTTTATTTTGGATTTATACGAATGCCAGCCTAGACAGGACGTTCCGACTACCGGTACTAGTACCCTTCCAGTTACTACATGCCCGTCATGAGAACTCACTTTGATGAGATTTGAAAACACGAAAATCGTTGTAAAATCAATCATGATGTGGTGTGTGCTTGCATGGATGTGATATATTATGATCATACGATTTCATGATAGGCATTATTTGATAATACATACTTATGAACATGCTTGAACAATATCAAATGTAACATTTTAACATAAACATATAAACATCATGAAATTTGGCATATAACACACAAAATCCTTATAAGTTTCTAATCGACTATAGTATAGGCTCTAAGGGTCTAATAACCTATCCTATATCCCTATAGTCATGGCTCTGATACCAATCTGTCACACCCCGACCCGCAGCGGAAATAAGAGTCGGGGCATAATTGGGTTATCACCAAAGCACATGACATTTACTATTATGTTTCATAATTAAATGAAGTCAAAGTTACATTTCTCAAACATCCAAACATGTTCATTCATTACAAAGGAAAATAACCAAACATAATAATCCAAATACTAAATCGTTTTATTTCTTC
This sequence comes from Scalesia atractyloides, assembly GCA_947069175.1. Classification (NCBI taxonomy): domain Eukaryota; kingdom Viridiplantae; phylum Streptophyta; class Magnoliopsida; order Asterales; family Asteraceae; genus Scalesia; species Scalesia atractyloides. Next base: position 3,997,202 of record CAMTDV010000002.1, on the reverse strand, counting down.
TAATCCAGGTCCTATGTGTTCCTAGCTGCTGCTGGTTCACCTGTATCATGTGTAAAATGGGAGGTTTTTGGGTCAACATAAGTTGGCGAGTGAACCTTATAGATAAACATTTGATAATGATTTTCTGGTTAGTTTATCAATAAAATATTGTGCATAATCATAAAAGAGCACATGTATGAAATCAAACATTGGCAAACATCAGTTACAATTATAACATACATTAACAATCGATGGCATATATGAACATACCCACATCACATAATAATTAACATAAATGAACTGTGCGATCAAGGCTCAATCAAACGGAGCCGATCGTATTGCATGAACTGGAAATGTAAATTGAACTGTGCGCTCAAGGCTCAATCAAACGGAGCCGAACGTATTGCATGAACTGGAAATGTAAATTGAACTGTGCACTCAAGGCTCAATCAAACGGAGCCGAGCGTATTGCATGTATTGAAATGTAAAATGAAATGACCGATCAAGGCTCAATCAAACGGAGCCGATCATGCGGGCACGCCCTGATCAACCGCATAATAAAATGGGGATCAAACTCAACCTCGATGGATGGGGAGCTACGGCCTCGGCAATTGCATGTATTGAAATGATAATTTGCAAACAATAATAACTACTTAACAGCAACAATTAATACACATGTCATGATATGATATATGCACAATAACTTGGTTATAATATGTAAATGAACAAGACACATGATACACCCCAAAAACGTGATTAAAACGGGGAATTTGAAGGGTTCACTCACATTGGGTGCGTTGAATTTGAGTTGGTGAGATGCGCACGATTTAGACGAAGCGAGTCAACGAGGAATCACTAACCTAAATAATAATGGAAAAATATATATTAAATGAATGGATTTTATTAAAGATTTTAATGGGATTTTTAGATATATTTTTGTGGGTTTATGGCTATTTTCTATCCTTAAAAATGTTATTTTTAAGTATTTTTAATTGATTTTTGAATTAAAATAAACAAATAAATATTTAAAAAAAATATTATTTTTTTACTGTTTGACCGTTGACCGTTGACCGTTGACCGGTTCGGTCAGCGGTAAATACTTGCGCCAAGCGGGATTCGAACCGGTGACCTTCCGTTCACGCGCACGTAGCTCTACCAACTGAGCTACGTGACTAACCCGTTAGAAATCCAGTTTTAATTATATTTATACACTTATTCGAATTTACCGAAAATTCCTTTATTTTGCAAAACGTTTTAATCTCATTGAACCGGTGTTTGTGACGGGACTCGATCGCGCGACGTGTAGTTTATTTTGCACACAGTCCACCGCTGGACTGTGTATCTAACCCGGTTATATTCTTGATTTATATTATACTTAACAACTACTTGATTTAACCCGGTTAGTTCATGAATAAAAAGGAATGTTATTACGCAGAGTGTGTGTGTAGTAAGGATCGAACTCGGGACTTGTATATAAACTTTGCACACAGTCCACCGCTGGACTGTGTGTCTAACCCGTTAATTATCCGAATTTTATTTACTCTTAACTCGTTTTTAGGTTCGTCTTCTTCACTACAATTACTGCTTTTTACTCAGACAACTGGTTCATGATCTAACTACTTAAATAACATGACTACTAGCTTGAATGTACAAACCGAACAGTTTGGGGAAAGGAAATACCGGACAGGTCGTCTCCTTCAGGAAGTCCGGCGAGAACAGGCAACTCTGTTTTTGGACCTTCGGCTGAGAGGGTCTAACAACAGAATTAAAGAATTAGATTTGAAATTGAACCAGAGTACATGGATTATTAGCACGATTGAATGTGTTTACCGTTAACTAGCGTGTTTCCGGCAAATTCCAGAATTTCTCCGGCGAACCCAGAAAATCCAACAAAGTCTTCTGTGACTGATTTTGAGTGACGGGTTAATGTTAGAAGAGTCCTAACAATAGATTGAAACAGCAAGAGAGGAAATTCTTACTGGTTTGTGTTGAACACGGTTTTCCGGCGAGATTTGCATAGAATTCCGGCGACAGTTTTTTTGTGTTCAAAAGACTTGAAAACGCGACGAAAAGGAACTGGAATATATTTGAGACGGTTCTGAATCGCATAAATGATTGGAACCTGAATTATTTGAAGTTTGAATGCCTTTCGGTTTCAAAACCCGAAACTTGAAGTTCATTCAATTTGAACTTAATTAGAAACCGATATTCATCGGTTATAAGTTAGCTAAACGAACTAAAACTGGTTTGGCGATTCGGTTTACCGATTTCCGTTATTCAGATATCATCAACCGTTAATTCATGTTTGCGTATAAAACTCAATTGTTTTCATAATGTTAACAGAAAACAATTGGTGGCGGAGTGGTTAAAGGATTTGTTGATAGGTTGTTGGAGGTAGTTGACCCGGGTTCGAGTCCGGTCAGCTACAAATGTTTTTTATTTATTTTATTTTAACTTTTTATCAAATATAATTTTTATAGTTTAGTTTATATATTAATTATGTAACGTTTAAACTCAAAATACTCATAAATACTTAATGTAATTTCATAACTTGGTATTTGATTACAAAACGGAGCGGGTTTTGGAGACCCGATTTATACAAATGTTACAGTATCCCCTACTTTTAGGAATTTCGTCCCGAAATTCAAACAGTTGAAGTAGTAGGGAAAAGATGAGGGTATTTTTCACGCATTGAGTCTTCACGTTCCCAAGTAAACTCAGGTCCCCGTTTCGACTCCCAGCGTACCCTAACAATAGGAATGCGACTTCGACGTAGACGCTTTTCTCCATAGTCCATAATCTCTACTGGCCTTTCAATAAAATGCATGGATTCATCAATCTGAATATCCTCCAGTGGAATATGAAGATTCTCATCAGCGAGGCATTTCTTCAAGTTCGACACGTGGAATGTGGGATGAATCCTGTCGAGCTCTTCCGGTAGGTCAAGCGTGTAGGCTACAGGACCTACTCTTTCGAGTATCTTGAAAGGTCCTACGTAACGTGGTGCTAGCTTTCCCTTTTGACCAAAACGAACTACTCCCTTCCACGGTGATACTTTTAAAAGCACATGATCACCAACGCTAAACTCCAAGGGCTTCCGTCGTTTATCTGCGTAACTCTTTTGACGACTTTGAGCCGTTAGAAGATTGTTTCGGATTTGATGAATCTTATCTGTGGTTTCTTGGATCAATTCTGGACCAGTAATTTGTGCTTCCCCAATTTCGTGCCAACAAACAGGAGATCGACACTTTCGACCATATAAAGCTTCAAAAGGTGCCATGCCGATACTAGAATGATAGCTGTTGTTGTACGAAAATTCGACTAACGGTAAGTGGGCGTCCCAATTTCCCTTGAAGTCTATGACACATGCTCTAAGCATGTCCTCAAGGGTTTGAATGGTGCGCTCAGACTGTCCATCAGTTTGAGGATGATAGGCGGTACTGAGATCTAGACGAGTGCCCATAGCGGATTGCACTGCTTGCCATGTTCGTGAGGTGAAACGGCCATCACGATCAGAAATAATACTTAACGGAACTCCATGTCGGCTGACGATTTCGTTGATATAAATACGAGCAAGCTTTTCGTTCTTGAAATCTTCTCGAATAGGAATAAAGTGAGCTGATTTTGTAAGTCGGTCTATAATCACCCATATAGTGTCATACCCACTAGAAGTGCGAGGTAACCCGGTAATGAAATCCATAGTTATATTTTCCCGCTTCCAAACAGGTATTTCTGGTTGGACTAGAAGTCCTGAGGGTCTTTGGTGTTCAGCCTTTACTTTAGAACAAGTGAGACACTTGGAAACAAAAACGGCAATATCTTTCTTCATTCCAGGCCACCAATAGGTGTACCGTAGGTCTTGATACATCTTATCGGCTCCTGGGTGTATAGAATATCGCGACTTATGGGCTTCATGCATGAGTGTTTCACGAAGATTGATGTGATTAGGAATCCATATACGATCTAGGTAATACAAAATACCATCAGATTTAGTTTCAAGCTTTAGCTCGGCTCCACAGGACATCTCTTTTTGTACATCTTCCTCTGTTATTGAAACGTGTTGAGCTTCTCGAATTTGATCCTTAATATTGGTTATAATTTACGAACATAGAAGATGAATGGAGTTCGCATAACCCTTTCGACTAAGTGCATCAGCCACCACATTTGCTTTACCAGGGTGGTATCTGATTTCACAGTCGTAATCATTTAGGAGTTCGACCCATCTTCGTTGCCTCATATTTAACTCTTTCTGATTGAAGATATGTTGAAGACTCTTGTGGTCAGTGTATATTTCACACTTCGTACCATAAAGATAATGTCTCCATATCTTAAGAGCGAATACAACGGCTCCAAGTTCAAGGTCATGAGTGGTGTAGTTTTTTTCGTGTGTCTTGAGTTGCCTTGAGGCATAAGCTATGACTTTTCCTCTTTGCATAAGAACGCAACCTAATCCTTGTCCTGACGCGTCGCAATAGACTACAAAATCATCACAACCTTCAGGAAGAGTGAGGATTGGTGCATCACAAAGTTTTCGCTTGAGAGTTTGAAAAGCTTCTTCTTGCTTGGGCCCCCATACAAATGGTTTCCCTTTATGGGTTAAAGTCGTGAGTGGCACCGCAATGCGAGAGAAGTTTGAAATGAGCCGACGATAATAGCCAGCAAGTCCAAGGAAAGACCTTACTTCAGTTGGCGTACGTGGAGCTTGCCACTCTTGAACTGCTTTGATCTTTGATGGGTCCACATGTATTCCTTTGTCATTGACTACATGCCCGAGAAATTGCACCTCTTTTAACCAGAATTCACATTTAGAGAACTTGGCATAAAGCTTTTCCTTTTCTAGAAGTGCAAGAACAAGTCGCAGATGACGCTCATAATCAGCTTTAGATTTTGAATAGATAAGAATATCGTCGATGAAAACAATAACAAATCGATCAAGGTAAGGTTTGCAGACTCTATTCATTAGGTCCATGAAAACAGCTGGTGCGTTGGTTAATCCAAATGGCATAACCATGAATTCATAGTGACCATATCGAGTTCGAAAAGCAGTTTTAGGGACGTCTTCTTCATGCACTCTAAGCTGATGATAGCCAGATCGAAGGTCGATTTTCGAAAAGCAACTGGCACCTTGTAGTTGGTCAAGAAGGTCATCTATGCGAGGTAAAGGATATCGATTTTTGATAGTTAACTTGTTGAGCTCTCTGTAATCGATGCACATGCGAAAAGATCCATCCTTCTTCTTTACAAAAAGTACAGGTGCACCCCAAGGCGATGAGCTGGGGCGTATAAATCCCTTGTCAGTCAACTCTTGCAATTGACTGGCTAGCTCTTGCATTTCAGAGGGGGCTAACCTATATGGAGATTTTGCCACTGGTGTAGCACCAGGTACAAGATCGATACGGAATTCGACATCTCTGATTGGAGGAAGTCCTGAAATGTCGTCAGGAAAAACTTGTGGGAAATCTTTTACAACAGGGATATCTTCAAGTTTCTTTTCTGAGGTCCCCTTCTTGATGATATGGGCTAAAAACGCGTCATAATTCTTGCGAAGGTATTTTTGAGCTTGAAGACAAGACATTAAGTTGAGCCCTTTCGCCGAGGTTTCTCCAATAATTCGAAGAGTCTGACCGTTTGAAAGAGGAATACGAATAAATTTCTCACGACATACAACTTCCGCATTATGCTGACTGAGCCAATCCATTCCGATTATGATGTCGAAACTTCCCAACTTCATAGGAATAAGATCGACTGAGAAATCGTGGTCGTTTAGGGTGAGCGTACAGTTGCGTAAAATAGAGTCTAACGAAACTGGTTTTCCATCTGCAACTTCCACCGTTATGGATTCCGCGAGCTTATCTCGATTTTTACTTAAGATAGGTTCAAATTCTAATGACACGAAACTTCTATCCGCACCAGTATCAAATAACATAGAGGCATATCTACCATTTATAAGAAACGTACCGTTGACCACATTGCCGTCAGCTCTGGCCTGGTTTGCGTTAATATTGAAATCCCTTCCTCTAGCAGGTGGAGGAGCTTGGTTTGCTTGGTTCACAGGGTTGGCTTGGGCCTGAGCATGAATAATATTGACCAGCCTTGGACATGTGTTCCTGAAATGACTTGGATCACCGCAATTGAAACAAGCCCGCATAGGTTGGCCCATAGGGTAGTTGGGTTGATAGTATGTTTGGGCTAAATGTTGAGTGGGTGGAAATGGTTGTTGTTGTTGGGCTTGACCCATTAATTGTTGGTGGGTTTGTGTTATAGGTTGGTGGTGGTTTGTTCGTTGAAGCGTGCGGCAGTTTTGAACAGTGTGTCCAGCGCGACCGCAGCCGGTACAGTATTGGCAAGGATAGGCAGGGGAGTGGTGATACTGACAACGGTTACATTTTGGTAGTGGCCCTGTGTATGGTCTTTTGTATGGCGCGGGTGAAGGAGTGGCTTGAGTGATGGGTGCAGCAGGAACAGGGGTGTTGGTGTGGGTGACTGCAAAGTTCCTGTTGTTACGCTTCCTCTTGTTAGCAAATTTAGAGGAAGGAGTGTGGTGGTTTGAGGTTTGTCCCTCAGCAGGGGTTTTCTTCTTTTCCTCCTTGAACTTCCCATTGCGAATTCGGTTTTCAGTCAGTTCTGTTGCCAACTCCATGGCAGCTTCGGGATCAAATAGATCACAAGGGCTATTTAACCGGGATCAAATAGATCACAAGGGTTATATAAAATGCATCTCTAATGGATGTTTAATCACCGCACTGGTGATATTAGCCAGGATCAAACATATCACAAGGGCTATTTAGCCGGGATCAAATAGATCACAAGGGCTATTTAACCGGGATCATATAGATCACAAGGGTTATATAAAATACATCTCTAATGGATGTTTAATCACCGCACTGGTGATATTAGCCGGATCAAACAGATCACAAGGGCTATTTATAAGGTTAGGACATAGTCCATTACCTTGAAGGTTAGTGTGATTCCTCAAGTCACACAACCATGAGTATGCACATTACTTGAATGTTAACATAAGAGGACCTTAATGGTTGATTATTAGTCCCGGTCACATTGACCTTAATGACTTGGAGGTTTGAACTTATTCCACCACCTCTAGATAGAAGGATAACTTCCCTTAACTATCTTGATGGAAGACCCTTCCGTTCTTAACTATCATATATATATTTGGCCAAATATGTGGTCTGTGCCACTTGGCAAATCAAAACCATTAAGATCTTTTGGAATTATATAGCAGAGCATAAATTTCGAGTAAAATCGAGACGCTCGTTTTCAAGAGAATGAATACATATATATAATTCAAAAGTATTTCATTAAATTTCGATTAGAAATTACAATACTAGAAAATGAAATAAAATGTCCGTACAAGGACTTCTAAAAGAAATAAACATGTCCACGCAGGGACTAAAGAAACAATAATGTCCTCGCAGGGACTACACATAATTAGAAGAGACTTCACTCGTCCTTCTTTCCCTTGACCAATTTGGAGAGTTTCTTGAAGAACTTGTTCGTCTTCTTTTCTGTTTTCTCCGCCTGTTGCTGCATTTCTTTCATCCTTTCTAAGGCCTCATTAATGGCTTCAAGCGATGGCGGAGGTTGTGGTTGTTGTTGTGGCATAACCGGATACTGGTACCCATAAGTTGGATATCCAGTCGGTGGATAAGTAGGTGGGAAAGGAGACGGGTAAAGTGCATTGTGCATAACCGCCTGCATGAATGGGTCTTGCGACCATGCTTGATAGTCTACCGGTGTAGGCGGGTTAAAAGGATCATATCCAGACGTGTCTGGATATGTGGGAATTGGGTTAGTATAACATGATGGTGGTGGTTGAACAGCAGGTGTTGGTGTTGGTTCCACTATAGGTGAAACATTAGAGGGTCCACCCATTTGTGGGTCCTCTTGTATTGTGGGGTAGGAGTTGGGCAAAGGTGGTAGCGATCCCGACCTTTGTCCGGCACCTACCGACATACGTGCTCCTCGTTTTCTTCTTGGTGGTTCAGGTGGTGGTTAAGGTTGGTCCACCGGTTCCATGTGGACATCTTCTTGAACCGGGGGTGGTTGAGAGTGGTGAGAAGGAGTGTGGGCGAAAGTGAATTGGTTCCAGTATTGGTCCCACTCATTAGGACCTTGTAGGGCGATCCGGCATATGAGTTTAAATCGCTCGAAATTTCAATGGGATGCATATTTGATCCCAACAGTGGCATCTCCGGGTCGGAGTCCTCGTCCATAGGGTTCGGCTGGTCAAACTGATTTTGATCAGCTGGAGGCGTGTTAAGATAAAGGTTGGGGTTAAATTCCTCATGGTAGGAGTGATGAGAATGGGAATGGTGAGAATGATGTGAATGATAGGAGTGGTAAGAATTTTGGGAATGTGAGGGTGAATTACTATTAGAGACGGAACGTCTCGCTGGTTGCCAAGGAGACGAATCTCCTGATTCTTGGCAAGCATCTGAATTATGAGGTTGAGGGGGGATGCGTCCCGATGGTCCTCCTCTCATTGGACCTTTTCCTCGTCCACTTTGCCCTCTCACACGTGGTGGCATTTTCCTGTTAAAAAATTTAATTCAAAACATTCTAATAACTTAATAATGAAATGAGTAATCCTAGGTCAATGCCTAGACTCGGAAGTCTAAGGAATGTGCTCGTGTAAGTTTGAGACTAAACACAAAAGGCTAGTGTTTAATTCTCTCAAACGTTGGCTCTGATACCAACCCGTCACACCCCGGATTACCGACCCGAAATCCATACACCGGTGGGCCCGGGTGGGGAGTATCGTGACGTCAGTTGATAATAATCATAGTCAATTAAACACGGCACAACGGAAGTCTTGGAGTAAAATTACTATTACAAACCGAATGTTCGAAAATACAAAATAATATACAGGCTCGTAATAGAAGATCCACAGGTGTCATAAATTGTACATGGAAATAATATAAAACAGACTTTCGGCAGATTTAGGATTTACAAGATCCTCTATCACTACCGAGCACTTCCGGCCTATTTTCGTATCGTACCTGCAGATTAGTCTATTGAAAATACGTCAGCTTTCGCTGGTAAATACACCCAACTGACTCATTTTGAAAACATTTCAAAAAATGTTTTAAGTGCGTATCAGCACAAAAATCTTTTTATAACTTGGGTTAATTGACCGTCCAACCCTGTTAACAGATTTACATGTTTTTCATACATACGGGGCTCGGTACAGAGACCGAGACACAATTAACGTACACACCAATGTGGACTCACGAAGGAGTCAATTCCTCCCAACCTTGTGGGAATGCATAATAGAGCGTCTATCGGGTGTATGCCTACACCCACGCTAAGGTCGTGGCCATTTCTATTGTAATGAGCCGAGGATATCCAGGACACGGTAGTTAACCCCCGATGTTTATATTATCAAACAAAACTGATTAAAATAGAATATGCGGATTGATTATCTCCGAACCGAAATTCGATTGAATCCCATTTCCGACCAAGCGGTAATAATTTACCGTAACCCAAGCCCGTATAGGGGAAATAAGTCGAGAGTATTTACCTGAGCTAGTCTTCTTTAATTTTTAATAACTCAGCCGTACACAAAAAGGACTAAGTGCAGATAGCATTTACCGGCAAGTCTCTAGTATGGATTATGGCATAAACTAACCAATTAAATACTAACGGTCTTATTTAAGTCATAAACTTAGACCGACTAGCGTACTTGATCAGAATGTATGACGCTAGATTAAACGATGATTGGATAGAATGTAGTTTAATCCCAACAAGTACCTTGACTTGTTTAATATGGGTAAACTATAAACATTCTGGATTTTGAAACTTAAATGACAAGGTTAAACCGTTTCGGTTAAATTCCATAAAATAGTTACATATACGTAACTATGCGCATAATAGCGATATCGGGTAACCGGATAAGTCATGGACAAGTTCTACATGCCATTATATTTTAAATAAGTTAAGATATCAGTAAGATATCAAATTGTATGCCTGTTATGGTTTTAAAACGAAACTATACCTCATAAGGGCATTTTGATAATTTCATACCGTATAAAAGAACTTGAATATATTTTAAGTTTATCATCATAAGTATTCTGGAAAAATATTTATTTATGATATAATATCAGTAGGATGTTAATTATATGTGTAAATTATCTTTTATGACCAAACTACGCACTGAAGGGGCATTTTGATCATTTTACACATAGTTTATAAATTATTTGGGATTCTAAGTTTATAACATGTACCTACTATAAATATGTTTAAAATAGGTTTTAAAATCAGTAGGTAACAAGTCTTGGTCCATTAATATGGTTTAAAACCATACTATGCGCCTAAACGGAGCTTATGTCGTAAAATGACGTTTTATGTGATGTTTAATGAAAACTGACATTAGGGTCAGATTAAAATGTCTTAAATATGTTATTTAATATAACATATCAGTAGGTAATTGATTTACCTTGAAAAGATTTTATTAAAACCATTTTATAAGCCACAAGGGCTAAAACCGTCATTTATCGACATAGTTTAAGGACCTGTTTGAAAACTCAGTTTATAACTTGGTTTAACATCCCAAATAATCCTACTTATAATATTACATCAGTAGGAAACTCATTTTCAAGTTCATTATCATTTAAAACCTTGTTTTGTTCAAAAAGGACATTTTGGTCAAAGATGGCACAATTGCGGAACTTGCGCATAAACTTGGATTCTGATTATGATCATGTAATATAACCTCAAAGGGTTATGCTACATAGTATTATGATCATAATGCAACTTGAGATCAGTAGGTAACTAATCTAAATCGGGTCAGAATCGAAAGTCAAAGCAGAAGTCAAACTTTGCGACTTTCGGTTGCGAACCGACCCTAGAACTGAAATTGACGAGCCGAATATGTTCTTACATGTTCTAATAATTATTACCAACTTCTTTAAGTGTCAAAACAGGTTTCATAACATACATAAGATCAATTTATGATTTTTCTGAAAAATGGTATGTTTGACTTTATATTTTCATAACTTTGACCCGTCAATTGGTGTAACAAACGTGATCTTCAGGAGGTGCCCTTTATAGGGACCAACATCTACCTTATTACGATCACTTAGCCATGTTCATTTCGAACAATGGTTGGACCATAATGATCTTAACCGAAAGTCAAAGCATTTTACGAAAACGCTTGACTTTTGGCTATAAAAGCCTATAAACGAAAATGCAAGAGCAAGGAACACTTACAAGAGGTTCCTACAATGCAAGAGAACTATGTTGGATGCTCCTTTCAGCTATGAACTTCCAGAGGAGGGAGAAGAGTTACGATTTAGAAAGGTGCAAGTTGGAATGAAGCACTTGAACACCTATTTATAGTTGGAGAATTCAAAGGAGGTGAAGCCAGGTGTTTAGGGGTGTAAGAAGAAGCTTACAAGTGTCCCAAAACGTGGCATAGCAGTTTAGAGAAGCCATGGTTTCGAATTAATGGTTTTGGAGTTTTGCTTGGTCTCCAAACAAACTTTCTGCAGCAGACCTGCTCTCGCACCCCGCAAGAGACCCAGGCCTGATCTCTCGCGGCCCACGACCGCCCAAAGGCCACTTTCAAAGTTTGACACTTTTAGCCCCTTAACTTATTAAGGCTTCTGAAAACCTTTTTAAACGCCTTTTTGGCACTTTTAGCCCTCCGTAGCCAATACTTGGCATACCCGGGATTATGCCCGGACATTGTCGAGCTCTTGGTTCGTTAAAAGGTCACTCAGAGGTATAAATTAACATGTTGACACTTTTAATCCCTCCATCATCCAACTTTCACATATTTACAAAATTGAACTCTCTCATCCAACGAATGGCACGTATGAGAGTTTAGGACTTCACAAAGGATCACTCAGAGACTTATGATAAGCATGTTGATTCCGATGTCACTCAGAGGATGGGCATGTTAACATATCAGTCACTCAGAGGCCAAATTTCAAGAATGTTGACGTATCAGTCACTCAGAGGCTAAATTTTAAGCATGTTGACATATCAGTCACTCAGAGGCTGTTATTTATGCATGTTGACATGGGATCGTCACTCAGAGGCTCAGATTGAGCATGTTGACGCCTTTAGTCCTTATTGGTCTTTAATAGACTATATTTAAAAAATACAACACGTGTCACTATATTATTGGACACGATTTTACAGGGTGTTACAGAAAGTCATCATCGGAAAAATTCAAGTGTACATCTGAATCGGTATATTCACTTGAACCTTCTTCTTTTATTCAATTTAATGTTAGTGTGGAAATTATATAAGTTTCATGAATTAAACAGTCGGGTATGTGCTGGGTTGCAAACGTGAAAAAGATGAAGTTGAGATAGCACATAAATATAATTAAAATCCTAATAATTACCGGGTTAGACAAACAGTACAGTGGTGGACTATGTGCAACACGAGCAAAGATACGCGGTTCGAGTCTCATTACATACAACGATCCGTTCATATAACAAATCTTTTTAATAAATAAAAACATGATTTAACTGAGCAAGTATATAAATATAATACAACTTCAGAATATAACGGGCTAGACACCCAGCCCAGTTGGTTGGGCTGGGTGCAAAACAACACTAAGGTCGCGGGTTCGAGTCGGATCATTCACACCGGTTCGGTGATTTTAAATCCTTTTTAAATTAAACATTTCTGATATATTCTAATTAGTATTTATATGTAATTAAAATGGGTTTTATTTCGGGTTAGACACGTAGCTCAATTGGAAGAGTTGCGTGCACACGTACGAGAGGTCACGAGTTCGAATCCCACCTCACGTTGCCAACAACACTAATCGAACCGGTCAGACCCCCCCCCCCCCCTGTCAGGTCTGACAAGGTTTTTTATATTTTTTATATTTATTATTTTATTTTAAAATATTATTTTTGTATATATTTTTTTTACTTAAGAATTAATTTAAAAACACTTAACGACAAGGTTTTGTAGGTTTTAAAATCCCAATAAATACCAGAAAAATAACCTTAAAATCTAACAAAACGTGTTAAATCAAAATAAAAAAATTTTATATGTTTATCGAATTATTCGCTATTATTTAGGTTAGTCTTTTTCGTCAGTTAAATCCTCAATTCGTGCGCCTCTCTCATCAATCAAGGAAACGCACCCACTGTCACACCCCGACCCGCAGCGGAATAAAAGTCGGGGCATGATTGGGTTATCACCCAAGCTCATGATATTTACTAAGAAGTTTCATATTTATTAAATTCAAATTACAAATTCAAATATCCAATGAACAAAATTCATACAAATACAAAAAAAAAAGAAACAAATCTAAAAGTTTATTCCAACGCAATAACTTGTTTATTCTTCTAAGCCATCCTAAGTGTTTCTTTCCTCAACTGGATCACCTGTATCATGTGTAAAACAGGGGAGATTTTGGGTCAACAAAAGTTGGCGAGTGAACCTTGATAAAACATTTTAAATAATTGCTTGTTTTATTTATTAAAGAAAATTCGTGCATAAATCACATGTCAGAAAATATATATATGTAAACAATCACAAACCACATTGAATGAATATATGACATGAATGATGATGTATTTGAGATCAAGGCTCAATCAAACGGAGCCGATCTAATGAGGCACCTGATGCTTAACTTGTATCCCACGAGAAACTGATGGGCCTAATGAAATGAGTGCACTGAAATGATAAATTTAATCCACATAATAATCACACAACAACCAATACACATTTGATCACAAAATGATATAAGCACAAGTGTTTAAATAAAATAAAGGAATGGTACGACACATGATTGGTGAAAGATGCGCACGAATTGAGGATTATACATATATCCTACATAACTTCATCTTCTTCATTTTACCCAGACATTTGAACAACTGACGATTTCCCTTAAACTGAATTGTTTAGACTGAACTTTATAACAGAATAGACATTACACAAAGTAGGGGTTAGATGAGCGTACCGAATTGAAAGAGTGTTAAACTTCTCAGGTTGACCTCGGTGTTGATCAGATATTTCCGGTGATTAATTCCGGCCAAAAACAGAACAACTATCCAATAAAGCAGAACGTTTGATCAGAGAGAATAGGAGCAGCAACTCGAAGGTAGTGAGCGAGTTCGATTGTGATGGCAAGGCTATTATTTATAGATTTTCTTGTCAGACATTGAATGTTTCGGTTTTTCTTTTAATCCATGATTATTGAAATCATTGATTCCAGTCAGTTACCCTCATAAAATCCGGGTTCCGTGTGAAACTTGCAATTTAGATTCGGTTACAACAACAGAGGTCGCGGAGTATGATGATTGGAATAGCGGTTACGGATTTGATTGATGAACTTGTAGGTTTTGCTCTTAAATCTACTATAAAAGTTATTTATTTACAAATCAAGTCACTAAAGTGTGTGTAGAGTAGTGGTGTTTCGTGTGTGTGTGCAAGCGGGAGACCCAGGTTCGATTCCGGTTTCCCTCATTTTTATTATTTTTAGTTTTTGCACTATTAATTTAAAGGTTATGTTATCTTAATTAATATTTTATTTATTAGTTGTGTTTTATATTTGAAATACACTCATTATTTGCAACAAATTAAATAAGCGACTCTAATAAATATACGAAAAAAAAAACATTTAGTCAACACATGATAAATAAACAGTGCGGGTTTTCGAGACCCGATTTATGCAAATGTTACAGTATCCCCTACTTTCGGAAATTTCATCCTGAAATTTAAGTAGTAGTTGTAACCGGAAAAAGATGCGGGTATTTCTCGCGCATTGAGTCTTCACGTTCCCAAGTAAACTCAGGTCCTCGTTTTGACTCCCAACGTACCCTGACGATTGGAATACGACTTCGCCTTAAGCGCTTCTCACCGAAATCCATGATTTCTACGGGTCTTTCGACGAAGTGCATCGATTCATCGATTTGAATGTCTTCTAGGGGAATATGGAGGTTTTCGTCGGCGAGGCACTTTTTCAAGTTTGATACGTGGAACGTGGGATGAATTCTGTTGAGCACTTCTGGTAGGTCAAGCTTATATGCTACAGGACCTACTCTTTCGAGTATTTTGAAAGGTCCTACATAGCGTGGTGCTAGCTTGCCCTTTTGGCCAAAACGAACCACTCCCTTCCATGGTGATACCTTCAAAAGTACTTGATCACCAACGCCAAATTCCAAAGGCTTTCGTCGTTTATCAGCGTAACTCTTTTGTCGACTTTGAGCCGCTAGAAGATTGTTTCGAATTTGAAGGATTTTGTCGGTTGTTTCTTGAATCAATTCAGGTCCGGTGATTTGTGCTTCACCAATTTCGTGCCAACATACTGGAGATCGACACTTACGACCATATAAGGCTTCGAAAGGAGCCATGCCGATACTTGAATGATAGCTATTGTTGTACGAAAACTTGACTAACGGTAGATGAGCGTCCTAGTTCCCTTTGAAGTCTATGACACATGCTCGAAGCATGTCTTCAAGGGTTTGGATGGTGCGTTCAGATTGACCATCAGTTTGAGGGTGAAATGCGGTACTGAGATCTAACCGTGTACCAAAAGCGGTTTGTACGGCTCGCCATGTTCGTGAAGTGAAACGACCATCACGGTCTGAAATGATGCTTAACGGTACACCATGACGGCTTACGATCTCGCTGATGTAGATACGAGCTAGCTTCTCGTTCTTGAAGTCCTCGCGAATCGGAATGAAGTGAGATGATTTTGTAAGACGATCAATGATTACCCATATGGTGTCATACCCACTGGAGGTGCGAGGTAACCCGGTAATGAAGTCCATGGTTATGTTTTCCCACTTCCATACAGGTATTTCGGGTTGGACTAGAAGTCTTGAAGGTCTTTGATGTTCAGCTTTCACTTTGGAACAGGTAAGGCACTTGGAAACAAAAACAGCGATGTCCTTTTTCATGCCAGGCCACTAGTAGGTGTATCGTAGGTCTTGATACATCTTATCGGCTCCTGGGTGTACAGAGTATCGTGTTTGTGTGCCTGATTCATGAGGAAATCACGAAGGTTATCGCGATCAAGAATCCATATGCGGTTTAAATAGTATAGAATACCGTCGGATTTGGTTTCAATTTTGAGTTCAGTTCCACATGACAGCTCATCGTGTACGTCATTTTCTGTTACAGAAACATGTTGAGCTGCTCGAATTCGATCTTTGATGTCGGTTATGATTTGCGAACATAGGAGATGAATAGAGTTTGCATATACTTTTCGACTGAGTGCATCGGCCACCACGTTTGCCTTGCTAGGATGGTACCGAATTTCGCAGTCGTAATCGTTAAGAAGTTCGACCCATCTTCGTTGCCTCATATTCAACTCTTTCTGGTTGAAGATATGTTGAAGACTTTTGTGGTTAGTGTATATTTCACACTTGGTACCGTAGAGGTAATGTCTCCATATCTTGAGAGCGAACACAACGGCTCCAAGTTCCAGGTCGTGGGTGGTGTAATTCTTCTCATGAACTTTGAGTTGCCTAGAGGCATAGGCTATCACTTTTCCTCTTTGCATCAACACACAGCCTAATCCTTGCCCTGATGC
Organism: Scalesia atractyloides; assembly: GCA_947069175.1. Taxonomy (NCBI): domain Eukaryota; kingdom Viridiplantae; phylum Streptophyta; class Magnoliopsida; order Asterales; family Asteraceae; genus Scalesia; species Scalesia atractyloides. The sequence continues at coordinate 3,980,698 of CAMTDV010000002.1, read as the reverse complement.
GTCGCAATAAACCACAAAGTCATCGCAACCCTCAGGGAGTGTAAGGATAGGTGCGTCACAAAGCCTTTGCTTTAAAGTTTGGAAAGCCTCCTCTTGCTTAGGTCCCCAAATGAAGGGTTTTCCTTTGTGAGTCAGGGCCGTGAGCGGGACGGCGATACGGGAAAAATTGGCAATGAAGCGTCGGTAATAACCAGCCAAACCAAAAAATGACCTAACTTCGGTAGGGGTACGTGGCGCTTGCCATTCCTGTACTGCCTTGATTTTTGAAGGATTGACATGAATTCCTTTGTCATTGACGACATGACCAAGGAATTGTACTTCTCCTAACCAGAATTCGCATTTTGAGAATTTAGCGTAAAGCTTTTCAGTCCTTAAGAGTGTAAGTATGAGTCGAAGGTGTCGCTCATGATCGGATTTTGACTTGGAGTAGATAAGAATGTCGTCGATGAAGACTATGACGAAACGGTCGAGGTAGGGTTTGCATACCCTATTCATTAAATCCATGAAGACAGCGGGGGCGTTGGTTAAACCGAAGGGCATAACCATGAACTCGTAATGACCATAATGAGTTCGGAAGGCGGTTTTTGGGATATCTTCTTCGAGCACTCTAAGCTGATGATAACCAGAACGAAGGTTGATTTTGGAAAAACAGGTGGCGCCTTGAAGTTGATCTAGAAGGTCATAAATACGAGGCAGTGGATAGCGATTCTTAACCGTCAACTTGTTGAGTTCTCTATAATCAATGCACATGGGAAACATTCCATCTTTCTTCTTCACAAAAAGAACAGGCGCACCCCAAGGCGATGAGCTAGGACGTATGAATCCTTTGTCAGTCAACTCTTCCAGTTGACTGGCCAACTCTTGCATCTCGGATGGGGCTAACCTATAAGGAGACTTTGCGACCGGTGTAGCGACAGGCACAAGATCGATTCGAAATTCGACTTCTCTCACAGGAGGAAGTCCTGAAACGTCGTCGGGAAAAACTTGTGGGAATTCTTTCACAATTGGAATATCTTCGAGCTTCCTCTCCTTGCCTCCCTTCTGGATGACGTGAGCTAGAAATGTGACGTAGTTCTTGCAAAGATAACTTCGGGCTTGAAGGCAGGACATCAATTTGAGTCCTTTCGAAGGGGTTTCCCCAAAGATACGTAGTGTCTGACCGTCAGCGAGAGGAATACGAATGAATTTTTCGTGGCACACCACTTCAGCGTGATGCTGGCTGAGCCAGTCCATACCGATTATAACATCGAAACTTCCCAACTTCATAGGAATGAGGTCAACTGGGAAATCATGATCGTTCAGGGTGAGAATACAATCGCGTATAATAGATTTTAATGAAGTGGCTTTTCCGTCAGCAACTTCCACCGTCAGAGATTCAACGAGATTAACACGAGGTTGGTCGAGGATAGATTCGAATTCTAAGTACACAAAGCTCTTATCCGCACCAGTATCGAATAATATGGATGCATAACTACCATTTATGAGAAACGTACCGTTGACCACAATGTTGTCAGCCCTGGCTTGGTTGGCGTTGATATTGAAAGCTCTTCCTCTAGCAGGTGGAGGGGCTTGGTTAGCTTTGTTTACCGGGTTTGCTTGAGCTTGGGCATGGATGATGTTCACCAGGCGGGGGCAAGTGTTCCTGAAGTGGTTTGGATCTCCACAATTGAAACAGGCTCGCATAGGTTGCATCATGGGGTAGTTGGGTTGGTAGTAAGGTTGGGCTGCGAGTGGTACAGGTGGTAGAAGTAAGGGTTGTTGGGCTTGGCCCACCATTTGATTTTGGGTTTGGGTTGGAGGTTGACTGCGGTTTAATCGCTGAAGGGTACGACAGGTTTGGATGGTGTAACCCGCACGACCACAACTGGTACAATGTTGGCAGGGGTTTTCAGGAGGGTGATGGTATTGACAACGGTTACACTTCAGGTGTGGGCCAGTGTATGGCCTTTTGAATGGTGCAGCTGGAGGGGCAACTTGGGTGATCGGGGCAGCAGTGATGGGAGGGTTGGTTTGGGTGACAGCAAAATTCTTGCCATTTCGCTTCCTCTTACCGGCAAACTTCGAGGATGAACCTGGGTGGTTTGGAGTTGGGGTCTCAATGGGTTTTTTTCTTCTTCTCATCCTTGAATTTGCCGTTTCGAATGCGATTTTCAGTGAGTTCCGTAGCTAACTCCATTGCGACTTCAAGTGTTGCAGGCGAATTGCTTAAAACTGAATCTTGGATTTTCAAGGGGAGGCCTCGAATGTAGTGTTCGACTAGACGGTATAATGGGGTGAACAGATTGGGGATCATCTGGTTCAACTCGAGAAATCTCTTATTGTATGAAGTGTGGTCTCCTTCCTTTTGTTTCAATGCGTGGAACTCGTCTTCTAGCTTTTTGATTTCACTTCTTGGACAGAAGCGTCTCGTCATGATTTCCCTTAACTCTTCCCATGTTAAGGCCATGGCATCTTCAACGCCTCGCTTACCCTTTTCCGTGTTCCACCAGGTAAGGGCTACCCCAAACAACCTCCCAGTCGCGTAACGTACCTTACGATCCTCGGGACAGTCGCAATTGAGAAAGGTGTTTTCCATCTCCTCAAACAAGTGAAAGAGAGCGGTGACACCTTCAGTCCCTTCATATTTTGGGGGATCGCAGGATTTGAAGTGTTTGTAGGTGCATTTGGGGTTTTGGGAGGAGGGTTGGCGACGCTTTGGTCTTCTTGGTTGGGAGGGTTGATGGGATTAGCGGTGAGGGCTTGTTGAACTTGTATCACGATGTCAGGGAGCACTGCGGCCATTTGTTTAGCAATTTGCGTGGCCAAGCGTTCGTTTGACTTTCCTGTCCTTCTACCTCCACGTAATTGCCTAGCCGACATCTACAGGAACATATGTAGGAAGATTGTGAGTTCAAGAATTTCCTAGGTGTCATGTGTCGTAAAAAGAATGAAAGCAACATAACTGAAAATAATTCAACTACATCCATAGGATGTCTTCGGTTTGCTCAAGTTTGGGCCTCCAAGTGTCCCCCATACCATTGCCGGTGTAGTCATGTGGGCCCCCATGACTATTGGGCTTGGTAGGATACACATTGGTGTCGGCGGGTTAACACTCGCACCACCCGAATGAAAATCGTAAAACATGATTGCGGGATGTATGGTAGGAGGGTGTCCAGGTGTAGACACAATGACAACTCAAAGTGGGGTTAGCTCACACGACGTTTGGTATAGCATGCTTTGGCCTAATAGGTCCTTCGTACTCTCATCGTTAGTCCCCAGGTAGGCAAACTGGTCCTTTATTTTGGATTTATACGAATGCTAAGCCTAGACAGGACGTTCCGACTACCGGTACTCGTACCCTTCCAGTTACTACATGCCCGTCGTGAAAACTCACTTGGATGTGATTTGGAAAATACGAAATCATTGCAAAAATCATAGAAATCGTGAGGTGTGTGCTTTCATAGATATGACATGTTATGAGGATATGAACTATGATGAGCATTGCATATTAACATGTACTTGTGAGAGTGCTTGCATAATATTGGGTGTGAAAATAAACATGAAACATATAAACATCATGAATTTTGCATATAACACATAAACAATTAAAATTTAATCAACTATAGTATAGGCTCTAAGGGTCTAATAACCTATCCTATATCCCTATAGCCACAAGCTCTGATACCAATCTGTCACACCCGACCCGCAGCGGAATAAAAGTCGGGGCATGATTGGGTTATCACCAAAGCTCATGATATTTACTAAGAAGTTTCATATTTATTAAATTCAAATTACAAATTCAAATATCCAATGAACAAAATTCATACAAATACAAAAAAAGAAACAAATCTAAATGTTTATTCCAACGCAATAACTTGTTTATTCTTCTAGGCCATCCTAAGTGTTTCTTTCCTCAACTGGATCACCTGTATCATGTGTAAAACAGGGGAGATTTTGGGTCAACAAAAGTTGGCGAGTGAACCTTGATAAAACATTTTAAATAATTGCTTGTTTTATTTATTGAAGAAAATTCGTGCATAAATCACATGTGAGAAAATATATATATGTAAACAATCACAAACCACATTGAATGAATATATGACATGAATGATGATGTATTTGAGATCAAGGCTCAATCAAACGGAGCCGATCTAATGAGGCACCTGATGCTCAACTCGTATCCCACGAGGAACTGATGGGCCTAATGAAATGAGTGCACTGAAATGATAAATTTAATCCACATAATAATCACACAACAACCAATACACATTTTATCACAAAATGATATAAGCACAAGTGTTTAAATAAAATAAAGGAATGGTACGACACATGATACACCCCAAAACGTGATTAAAACGGGGAATTTGTAGAGATTCACTCACTGTGGGTGCGTTTTCTTGATTGGTGAAAGATGCGCACGAATTGAGGATTTTGAGCGACGAACGAAATACTAACCTAAAATAATAATACGATAATTCGATAGATATAAACAGGTTAGTATTTTTTAATACTTTCTGTTAGATTTGTGGTTGTTTATAGTATTTTTATTGAGAATTTAATCCTTAGGAATTCTATTTTTTTAGTTATTTTTAATTGATTTAAAACTAAAATGATGTATAATTGATATAAATAATTAAAATAAAATAAAAATAATATATTAAAAAATATTGTCAGGTCTGACATGTCCGGACCGGTTCGTTGACCATTTGACTGCGTGTGGTGGGGCTCGAACTCACGACCTCTCTTTCATGTGCACGCAGCTCTTCCAACTGAGCTACGTGTCTAACCCATTTGATTCATGATTTTTATTATACTTATATACTGTTTGGATTATACATAATTAATTTACTTAAAAAGGTTTTTTTTTAAATCAATCTAACCGTTTAAGGTGTGTGATTCGAACCCGCGAGCTACTGGTTGCTTTGCACCCAGCCCAACCAGTTGGGCTGGGTGTCTAACCTGTTCAAAATAGAATTCTTATTATACTTAACCACTTACCGCAAGTTAATTTGTTTATTTGTAAAAACAGTTGATTAAATTCAGAAAGTCGGCCATGTGATAGGATTCGAACCCGGTATCGATAGTATGAAATGCACACAGTCCACCACTGGACCGTGTGTCTAACCCGTTTAAAAGACCAAGTTTAATTATACATATATCCTACATAACTTCATCTTCTTCATTTTACCCAGACATTTGAACAACTGACGATTTCCCTTAAACTGAATTGTTTATATTGAACTTTATAACAGAATAGACATTACACAAAGTAGGGGTTAGATGAGCGTACCGAATTGAAAGAGTGTTAAACTTCTCCGGTTGACCTCGGTGTTGATCGGATATTTCCGGTGATTAATTCCGGCAAAAAACAGAACAACTTTCCGAACGTTTGATCAGAGAGAATAGGAGCAGCAACTCGAAGGTAGTGAGCGAGTTCGATTGTGATGGCAAGGCTAGTATTTATAGATTTTCTTGTCAGACATTGAATGTTTCGGTTTTTCTTTTAATCCATGATTATTGAAATCATTGATTCCAGTCAGTTACCCTCATAAAATCCGGGTTCCGTGTGAAACTTGCAATTTAGATTCGGTTACAACAACAGAGGTCGAGGAGTATGATGATTGGAATAGCGGTTACGGATTTGATTGATGAACTTGTAGGTTTTTGTTCTTAAATCTACTATAAAAGTTATTTATTTACAAATCAAGTCACTAAAGTGTGTGTAGAGTAGTGGTGTTTCGTGTGTGTGTGCAAGCGGGAGACCCGAGTTCGATTCCGGTTTCCCTCATTTTTATTTATTTTTAGTTTTTGCACTATTAATTTAAAGGTTATGTTATCTTAATTAATATTTTATTTATTAGTTGTGTTTTATATTTGAAATACACTCATTATTTGCGACAAATTAAATAAGCGACTCTAATAAATATATGAAAAAAAAAACATTTAGTCAACACATGATAAATAAACAGTGCGGGTTTTCGAGACCCGGTTTATGCAAATGTTACACCCACTGTGAGTGAATCCCTACAAATTCCCCTTTTAATTCATGTTTTGGGGTGTATCATGTGTCATTTCATTTATTTCGTTTATTCAAACGCTTGTGCCATTACCATTATAGGATCTAACGTGTGATGTAAATATTACTTGTTGTATTGTGTGCTTACATTTTGTCAGTTGCATGCAATCATTCATTAGGCCCATCAGTTCCTCGTGGGATACGAGTTGAGCATCAGGTGTCTCATTAGATCGGCTCTGTTTGATTGAGCCTTGATCTCATTGTTCATCATTTGATATGCTTGTGTGTGCATTAATTGATATTATGTGGTTTGTAGCTAGATTTACATATGCGTATACTCATATTTGGTTTATGCACATTTTTATTTAAATAACTAATATAACTAATTCGTTCAAATGTTTAAATAAGATTCACTCGCCAACTTTTGTTGACCCAAAAACCATTTTTACACATGATACACGTGAACAGGCTGAAGCAAGGAATACATAGGAATTTGCCTTAGACGAAAAATAAAGAGTTCATGAATGTTGTATTTAGAACATGTTGTGCTTGTATGTTTATTGTAATTTTTCCTTTAAATTTGAAATAATAAATATGAAACTTATATTAGTAAATGTCATGAGCTTTAATGATAACCCAATTATGCCCCGACTTTTATTTCCGCTGCGGGTCGGGGTGTGACATTTTTAGTCGATCTAAAAATTGAACTCGTATTCAGGTCATCTCCAACTTTTGACTTGATAAGTTGGACTCGATTACTTAATATTGATTTTTTTTTAATTTAACTCAATATTGATGTTTTTTAGTGTTTCCTTTTGTAAAAGACTCAATTTAATAACAATCTCAAATCATTATGAAATACTAAGGTAACATAATAGCAATACACAAATATGAACTAAGTTATCTAATCTAACAACCAAGTTACGCGAGACAAGTCAACTTGTCAGCAAAATCTACTAAGAGTTTTTATACGAATGAGCTACCTTCAGCTCAATACGAGCCATCGAGCTCGAGCCAAATTAACTTGACTTTTTAATGAGTTAAATTATACTAACAAACCATTAGAGTAAACAGTATTATACTAACCAACCTTGAGATTAAACAGTATTATTATTCAGTGTTATTCAATATTCTAAAGGATAAATGTATTATTTTAGCCCATTATTTTACTTTGTTTTCGGTTTGAACTTTAGGGTTATTATTTGATATTAGTGATTACAATCGAGTTGGGTTGACCCACGTATTATCACATATTGTACGGCTATTCTTTGATATTAATGATTACAATCGATTACGAATATATTTGATTGAATTTAAAAGATATCTTTTGTTTTAAAAAAAATCATTACACTTGGTGGAAAATATTGAGATATTTTACTATTTACAACGAACTATAACTTCACGTTTATAACAATAATTTAAAACTTAAAAGTTTAGTTGCAAGGTTTTTTTATTTAAGACTAAGCATCACTAAGATAGTGTTTAATATAAAGGAATTGAAGTCAGAATGGAATGAAAAAAAATATACATTTTGGTTATTTTGCACTAAGTGAATAAAGCATTTCATAAGAATACGATTCCTTTCAAATATAAGAATTTTCATTCCTTACCAGATGATGTTCTTTTTCATTCCTTCAAAACTTCAAGGAATGAAAAGACATCTACAATTATTATTGTTATTATTATTATTATTATTATTATTAATTTTTGCTATAATTATACTGTTATTATATTATATTTTTTATTACTAATTTTATTATTATTGTTGTTGTTGTTGCTGAGACAATTGTCTTTTTGTCGTTTTTATTAATTGCATTTCAGTACTCGTCTTTTTATTCCCTACAAAACAATACAAAATAATGATTCATTCTATTCACGTATGTGTAACCAAACATCACAACGGAATGAAATGATCCATTTCATTCCTTTGTCCATTCCATTCCTTTGTCCATTTCATTCTCTTGTTTATTCCATTACTTCTGTAACACCCCGACCGCGTAAAACAACGAAGCGCGACGGAAACGTCGGGGAGTCATGTCACAGAACTATTGTTTCACAACTCATGTAATTTAAAATTATGTTTGATTAAGTTAAATGTTTACATTGTCTTAGGATAAACAGAAACAACACATAAATATAAATTGTCTTTCATGTTTTAAGTCACTAAAGCCCGCGTCCATTTCTACGTGAAGCATGCATCATATTATCAAGTATTGATTCCTGAAACATATGTGAAAAGAGAGTCAGCATAAAAATGCTGATGAGTACATAGGCTTTGTGAGTATGTCAAATTTGTGGCCTTGTATACATATTGCAACACCTCGTCCGACTACAAGAGTCGTTAAGTGAAAACCTTGTATCAAAAGTGTTTGATATTGCAATATAATTAACCAACTAAAACAAGTTGGTTAGAGTTGTGAAAACCTTGTAGCCATGAATCTTGACAAAAACATTTCTTTTGTAAAAACCTTGTAATAAATTGATTCAAAAGAAAACTTCGTACGGTTGATATCTTTAAGTGAAAATCATTGCGTGACATTGTTCAAAACAATTTGTCCGTGTTATAAACCATTTGTCCGTGTTACAGATCAATCATCCGTGTTATAAACCAATTGTCCATGTCATAAAAAAATCGTCCATGTTTTTAATTGTGAAAACTTTTGATCGTTCTTTAATGAACACATTCAAACCTGTGTTTAATATACCGCCAAAGGGTATCTTTAATAGACCACCAAAGGGTCTTTTTAACTAGACTAACAAATCAACAAATGATTTGTTAATCAGAAACAGTTTCTGTCATTACCCAAACTTCCACCAAATCCAGTGAACAGTCCGATAATGGGATTGTCAGTCCTATGGTACCATAACATACTACTAGTCGGCTCGGCCAAAGCTAATGAATGTCATTCGTGTTATGGATAACGCATCAACAAGTTGTTCACATTATTGAAATCGTATTGTTTTATATATAAACCATCGACATTGTTTTTGAAAACTTGAAAATGATTTAGCACATATGAATCACCCCAAAACATTTAGAAAATGTAAAAGAGGGGGCTATGTACTCACTTTGAAAATCTTTTGTATATATAAGCCATGCATATTGTTTTGAAATCTTGAAAATAATTATAGGCACATATGAATCACCCCAAAACATTTAGAAAATGTAAAAGAGGGGCTATGTACTCACACAAGCCTTGCGTAGTAAATATGTAGATTTGAAAAGATAGTTTAGCACATATGAATCACCCCAAAACATTTAAAACGTAAAGAGGGGAACTATGTACTCACATAAGCCTTACGTAGTAAATATGTAGATTTGAAAAGATAGTTTAGCACATATGAATCACCCCAAAACATTTAAAATGAAAAAGAGGGATATGTACTCACTTGGGATTGCGAAAGTGTTCTTGATCAACGAAATAAACAAAACTCAAACGTGTCCTAATGTGTCAGATAAATATGTTAGCGTGTCGGGGCTACAAATGGGAGATCGGATAGAATGAAGTCTTATAAACCAAACGAGGTGGAACTCATGTGATATGGTTTAACAAACTTAACATTCTGATTTGGAAAGGATCCTAAGTGCTTTTGATCCATTATGACTCGTTAAGGTAGTTTACGCTACTTTAACTGGTCACTAGAGTAAACGCGTGATCGGATGGTTAAACATGTCCTATGATAAGTCTTAAATCCCCAAGCATGTTTGAAAATTTTATAACATCAGTTTATATGATAAAAATTTGGTTACATGTGTTTAAAAAGGATTTATGCGCGAAAGTGCATTTTGGTCATCATTTTTTCTTAAGAACATAGAAGTAACTTATCATAACACTAACCAGACGACGTGACCATAAGGTATAACCTCAGTAGGTTATTCCCTATACAACTATGATCACAAATATGTGTTTGGTCGAATCCTAAGATCAACCAAACGGGTCGGATTTGAAAATTAAAGCGGTGGTCAAGACCTCTCGACTTACGACCCTAAATAAGCACTAAACTAGAAGTGATGAGTTAGACATGTCAAAATATGTCTAACTAAGTTTATAAAACAGATTTGGTATCAAAACTTGGTGTTTTGATACCCGAAAATAGTTTCGTCGTAAAATGCACATCATGTGCATTTTTTACCGAAACTTTAACTCATCACTTCGACTAGTAAACGTGGTAATCAGAAGGTGAAATCGCTAGGGATTATAACCTTCGTGATTACGATCACGTTGCAAAGTTCAATTGAATTTTGACTTGACCAAATATGGTCAGAACCAAAAGTCAATCAGGAAGCCAAACTGTTCGACATTTAGCTCAAAATAGCTAAAAAAATTAAAGAATTAAGAAGAGTACTTACTCATATTGAAGAACACTTTCAGAACTCAAGATAGGAGGTTTCCAAAGGTTGGAAACAAGCTCCAAGAAGGATAGAAAGAAGAACTTCACATTTTGCTTTGAAGTGTTTGGAAGTGGTGTGAAAAAAATTGGAAGAATCATGGGGTATTTATAGTATTTTAGGATTAAGGAGGTGATGACAAGTGTCCTCAAGTGTGGATTAGTGTCTAAACATGTGTCAACACCATATGAAGTGTGGCAAAGTGAGTGCTAGGTGTCAAAAATTGGAGATAGGTGGCAAACTTGGTGAAGAAGCAAAAATATTTATTTTTTTTGACATTTTGGCCCTTGGACTTGTATTTTCACTTGTTTGCCATTTTTAACCCCTTTAACCTAATATTTAGGTTATATAAAGGTGTTAAGACATGTGTAACTTGTATTATGCCCGAAAATGTCGTGGATGTCAGTTCGTTCGGTTGTACGGTTACGCGTTTCGCAAAATGCGTAAAACGCTTTAGCGAACACGAAAATGATCGAAATTGTGCAAGGATTGACATTTTTGCATTCTCATCAATAAAATACAAGATTTTATTGAATACAAAAATATTTGGAAATAAAACACAGGGTTTCATTGAATACGAAATTGTTTGTAATTGTGCAATGATTGAAAAGGCACAAATGTCACAACTTCATACCAAACAGACCCTAAATACCCAATATGAGACTACGGAAAAGCATAAAAAAAGAAAATGTACACCATTTTTCCCATCTCAAGCTTTGATGTTGCGACTTGTTTTTCACCAATAAGGCAATGAGTATGAAAGCTTGTGACGTCCTCGAGTATTTATTGTATTTGCGGCTCATTTCCTTTGAAGAATTTTCATTCCTCTTTAACCATAGCACCTGTGGTTGAGAGTGCAAGTTATGACCATTAGATAATCAAATAGATCTCGTTATGTAACAAACTTAATTAGTGTTTTGTCTAAAGGTATACACAACACACATGCTAGCAATTCTAAGTAACAAAATATGGCTGAGAAGTTGAGAACCACGTAAAAAAGTGAAATGTGAGATAATCGAGAACGAAAACATATAACTTAAAATTCAAAGTGATGTGTGAGATAAAACCCATAATTTAACATTTTGATTAGTAACTTATGGTTCTATTTCACCCGATTCTGAAAGAAAAAATATTCAAATAGAGGCAAAACCATAACTTACGATTCTGGACATCAGATAACCAAATTTTCCGTTTTGCTTGTTCAATCATCATCAATTCTTGGCTACGTTTCACATCTTGATATAGTTGGACCCATTTCCCCTTACACAACCTATCAAAAACAAGGCTGGAACAACCTATGTACAGGGTGCGCAACCTCACATGGTGTATCTTTCCGGGCCCATAATTGTTTTAAAAAAATTTCCTTCACGTTCCACATGGGCCCTTTTTGGTAACTTGTTTATAATTAATATTTTTTGCTTTGCTCTGTGTTGGGCATTGGAAATGCAACCCAGTTGATAAGATTGTCGAATTATTTAACACATAATTGAAAACGCAATATTAGAGAGTATGAAACATAAACTGTTAATTAGCAACTTTACTTCTAAAAATACTAGGAGAATCACGATTCGTGTAAGTATTTAAAACATATCATTTGTAACGCCCCAAACTCGAATTTTTAAATTCGCTAGTATGTTTCCATATGTTATAGAATTAAATAAAATAACTAGGATATTTAACCTAGTTAAATACTTAGTCAAACAAATAAGGAATGAAATTTGTGGAAAATGTGAACAAATAACAGCTGGAGGGACTGAAAATGAAGAATTGGGTTAAAGTTTCTACAAAATAGAAACTTCAAGATGTTTATGTGTGTCTGGTGAATGTGTGTCGACACACATGAAGAAAAGGGAGAGGAACCCTTCAAACAACCTTGAATCAAGGAAATTGATGGTGAAACTGAAGGGAAATCTATGCATGGATGAATAATTTGCATCATCTAGCTCTTGCAAAAATGTGGTAAGTTATAGAAATTGATTTAATGATTTTTGTAGAAATGGGTGTGTGATCAATCTTTGATCTTGTATGAAAATAAGCATGAGTATGTGATGGAATCACCTAATATAACTTGGATTATGAATAATAGTAATTTGATGTTTGAAGGTGAAACCCACTTAAAGTGGTGAAAGTGGCGATATGGTTGTGTCACCCATGTCCAATCCTTGTTCAAATCTTGATGTGTTATGTTGTATGTAATTTATTCTTGTTAGTTAGATTCTGTATGGTATGGCAGTAATGTGATTTTAGTTGTTATTGATGAACGAAAGCAAGAAGTAGGAAGTAAAGCATGAAATATTTGTACGTTATGCTTAGATAATAGTACGCACACTAAGTGTTTGTTTGATGAAATATTTAAATGACAATAATATGTGAAATTGTATGCAAGTAATGGGTAAATATGTATAGAATATGATAATGATGTATTTGATAGTAAAGTAGGTGTTTTAGATATAGTTTATGTAGAATGATGCAATGTAAGAATGTGTGATTGATTTCTTAGATGTGACTATGAAGCTATTGTGAAGAATGCGAATGAATTAGGAAGGAGCAATGTTAGAATGACGAGTTGGGTTAGCAAATAATGGGTATGGTGCTACACGTAGGATTATGAAAATACTAGTATGAACGGAAGTTGTTTATGTGTGTGCATGTAATCTAGGTGATCATGTGGTAGTTTGGGTCTTAAAACATGAGTATAAAATGTATATGATGTCATTAGTATGGTCTATTACATCAAAATGGACGTATGTTCCTAAGTTGGAAGTTTGTAGGCTTAATCGTCGACTTTATGAAAAGTCAACGAATATGTGAATAACATGGTTTGACTTATAAAAAGATTGTAAGATTAAGGAATAACCGCGTGATATGTGTTAGACCAATAATGTGTTATGTATGATGAGGAATTGAGTTGTGTAGGTGTTGAACAATGTGATTGTCAATTCATGTCTTATGCATGTTAAATATTGACTAATGAAAGTCAATGTAACTAAGAGTAATGAATGTGATATGAATGAACATGCATACTAACCATGATATATACATGATGGAATGAAAGGATAGGAACCACATTAACATAGACTCGAGCATGGAAGGTTAACGGGTCAAGAGGAGACAAGGAAGCAAGCAAGAACATGGACGCTCGAGGTAAGTGATTCCTAACCTTAACTCCATGTATGTTAATGAATGTATATACTTTAAATATATGCAAGTGCATGGGAATCATGGAAGGATGAGTACATAAAAAGGGAATGAAGGTATGGAATGTAGTAACGGATCTAGCGTAGTATAACTATACTTGAATTGAAATAATGGGAAAACAGGAAGTCAAGGGCCAAACAGCGTCAACCAGCATTATGGTAGTTCATATGACGGGTTAATGTGTCAGGGTTTTAGCTTAAGAAGCTAGCTGACTCATCAGAAAAATTCAGATGAGTCAGGGTTTTAGCTTAAATAGCCAACTAGCTCTTTAGAAAAATTCAAATGAGTCAGGTTTTTGGCTTTAAGAGCCAGCTGACTCTTTAGAGAAATTCAAATGAGTGAGTATTTTGGATTAAAGAGCCAACTGACTCTTTAGAGAAATTCAAATGAGTCAGGGTTTTGGCTTAAAGAGACATCTGACTCTTTAGAGATATTCAAATGAGTTAGGGTTTTGGCTTAAAGAGCCAGTTCACTCTTTAAAGATAATCAAAAGAGTCATCTATATGTATTAGGTTTGTATGTATAAAATATGCATGTATGCGTTTGGATAGAATGGTATGTATGCACATTTTGGAATTCAATATATATGTATGAATGTATGGTAAGCAGGTACGCATGGCTTTAATGGTATGACAGTAGATGAAAACCATGCATGAGTATGAGTAGAAATGAATACATGTTTAGGTTGTATGTATGGGTAAATGTTTATTGCTCGGTTTTGTAGTTGGAATGCGTTAGGATGTAGAAGTATGTGAAAGTTTGGATTAGATAATATGTATGCATGTTTGGAACTATGAGTATACGAATGAGCGAGACTTGCATGTATGTCTATATGGTGTTAATACTTATGAGTATTCACAATGCTAATCCGGGTTGGCTTTTAGAATGAATTGAAGTGCGGGTACGTTATAATTGGCTCATTGGAGGGTGGACACCGATATGCAAATGTTTGAATTCCGAAGGAGAACTAAATGGAATGTACATGAGAATAGGACGTAGCGTGAACGTTTAATTATGTATGTCTGGATTGCGTATAATGTCACAAAATACTAATGATGTGAATGTATATGGTGACTGAAGTGTAAGTGGTTGAAGATCGAGTCAAAGAACGTGGATTGTACGGGAATGGGGTCACGTAGTTTAGTAAACATATGTTATGTTTTATTTCTTAATTGAGAGCGAAGAATGTATTTATTGTAAAAGAGTCAGTTTAATATAGACCTTCAAGTATGTCAGAATGTTTATAACAAAAAGAAAAGGTTCGTACTTTCCGCTGCGTCTTTTAGTTAAAACGTGTTAGGGTCTTACATCATTTTATTACAATATTTTCTTTTATGTTGTTACTTATTATGATATGATATTATCACAATGACTATCATCATATTATGAATTTTTTATATAGAAGTTTATATTTAGAGGTCTATTTTTTCAACTCGCATAAGGCCCTCGAATTCTCAGATGTCCCTGATCAGAAATAAAGTGAGTTCAAATAATCAAATCATATGTATAAGCGTATAACCCACACGTAAACACTATATAAAAAAGAAAAGTGCTCATATAGTCTCTGTGGTTTTTCCAGATTTCACCTATAGTATCTATATTTGAAATTACAACTATAGTCCTCAGGTTTTGCAAATTCGTTCTCAAATAGTCCCTGAAGCGGATGGAAGTTAGTTATTAGTGTTAAATGAGTATAAAATTTCAAAAATACCCTTTTATATTAAAAACTAATAAATAAACATTAAAAGATTATAAAAATACATGTGGGACCCACCTTTCACTTCTTCTTCCCTATCCACCCCACCCTACCTCTTCTCCCTTTTTTTTTCACACCTCCTTGTTGTCTCTTCAAGTTCCACCACCACCACAAAACTCCACACCACCAAAGTCTAAACCCCCGCCACCATCATAACATCTCCACCCTACCCCTATCCCCTCCTCTACCGACAAACCCATGACTTTCCTCTGCATACATATATCAAAACCCAATTCACTCCACCTCATTACCCAAATCCCACAAACTAAATCTCCCAAACCCCGTCATCTTCTTGCCCGTTCAAACCTGCAACTCAAAACCCATCAATCAATCCGGATCTCATGCTGGCTGATCGAACCCGATGGGGGAAAGGTTGTGGACCTGGGGGTTCCGGAGTTTGAGAGGGATACGGGGATCAGTAACAACGCCGGGGATCAATAACAACGCTGGAAAATCGATACGAATGTTGGAGTTTCTTCATCTAGAACGTCTTTCTTTCTCCCTCTCTCTCTCTCTCTAACAATTTTCTCTCACACACATTTGTGTGTGCATTGAACAAGTGGTTAAGATGAATGGATCAGAACGAAGAACAAGATGCAGAATTTGGTTTTAAAATTTTGATTCAGTTGAAAATTGTAAATTGATATCATCGATTTTGATCTCAATTTGTTGTTGATGTTGATAATCAAACCATGGTTTTGGGTTTTTGGTTACAGAGGTTGGGTGGTAGTTTTAGGGAAGAAGAAGTGAAAGGTGGGTTCCACGTGTATTTTTATAATCTTTTAATATTTATTTATTAATTTTTAATATAAAAGGGTATTTTTGTAATTTTACATACACTTAACATCAAAAACTGACCTCCATCCGCTTCAGGGACTATCCAAGAACGAAATTGCAAAACTTGGAGACTATAGCTGTAATTTCAAAAATATAGAGACTATAGGTGAAATATAGGCAAACCACAGAGAATATCCGGGCACTTTTCTTCTATATAAAACTTAGATATAATACTTAGTTACCAAATTACCTATGGGGTGGTGGTCTATTGGCAAAAACAAAACATTTAAATACTTAGGTTTGGGACTGGAAGATCTTGGGTTCAAATCTCACATACGACAAAGATTAAAAAGAAATTTGCCATTATATAAAGTACTTAGTTACCAAATTGACAAAATTTAAACTAGTCGTACATGACATAATTACCTTAGTACTTGTGCGCATGACATAATTACCTAAGTAATTGTGCAATAAACGCAATGGGCATAATCATCCTTAACACGTTGTTAGAATCATTGTTCTTTGGTGAGTTTCTGATGTAGTTCCAACGGTTTTCGTTGCCAAAAGAAAAAAAAAGAAACCAAAAAGCAATTTCTAGAGGTTTTTTAGAATAATTTTTCATTCATGCTAGAAACTTTAACATAGTGACTTATATAAATAGCCATACAAACACTAGTTGACCCACTACTTTCTAATATGACTCAATAAACTTACATACTACTTTACCTACTAGCTAACAAAATGCAAATAAGCCATAAAATTACAAGGTTGAACTAATAATCCTACTAAATTAGAAAATAGACGTTACTAAAAAACGTGAGGCATCCCCAAGATTCCTTTATTTTTTCCGTTAACTCAACAAACTAAACTAATAATAATTTTAAAAAAATATTCTCAAGAGAAACAAGTCGATAATTTTGTAAAGATGGTGAGGATCAATGCCCAAAAATTAAATTTTAAGAAAAAGATAAGATCTCAAAGTTTATGAAGATCGTGAATCTTCAATTCAACTTCATGAGAAAACAAGTGCTCCAACTTTTTCAATCTCAATAGAGACAAGTCAATAATTTTGTAAAGATGATGAATATCAATTGAACTTCATGGGAGTAATTCCAACATTTATTAGATATTAGGTTTATTATTGATCCCACGGGCCTATTAGATTTCTAAAGTTTACGTTCCATGCTTTATATTGTAACGTATGTTTGAGTATTAGTCATTCAATTCTTTTATCATCTTATATGGTATTGGAGCCTTCGGGTTCTCGTTACCTTCTTCTCCCCCAACTACCACCAAAAATACAAATTATAGTCGTTGCCACCGAGTTCAACCCTCACTACTAGAAAAATACATCTATCTTGACACGCAAATAATGACACACATTCATTTTATAACATTCGAAAGCGTGTGTCAATAAAAAATTTCATGGTTTACAAAATTCAATCAATTAGGACATTCTTTTTTATGTGTCAACTTTTTAGTGTCATAAAAAAACAAGATTTATCTTGACACACACGCATTTTATAACATGCGAAAGCGTGTGTCAAGAAAAAAAATGTCATGGTTTTATAAAAATCAATAAATTTATGACACTCTTTTTTTGTGCTATGAAAAAAACATCATGACACTCTTTTTTGTGTCATCTTTTTTTTTGTAATGTCATGTTATATTTTTTAAATTAAGTTCCTCAATTAATTGAATTGATAAACCTAATTAAATTCCACAAAATTTATTTTACAATGTTGAGAAAAAAAATATACAATTGTTTACTTAGTTTTTTTAGAGCTAACGAGTCCAAGTTATCAGCAAGAAAAAATCAAATTACTTATACATTAAATGGGCTAAAGACGTGTATAATATATAGCATATAAATTGAAATGAAAAAAAAGATAATTAAGTTATAATTCATGCATGATATTATTAATAAATGCATATTGGTACCGCTATCGAAGTTGTTCGAATAATATTGGTTCAGTTTGTGAGGCATAAAGTTAAGTCATTAATATATTAAGGTCCAATATAATACATTATATCATTTAATGGATTCATAAAGAGTCACCATCATTATTAAGCCAAATATGATCCTTAAAACATACATGATTCGATGTCGCCCCATTTTATCAAATATGACTTGCTACAACGCCTTATAACCCTCTAAGAACCAAGATGACACACTAAAACCAATCATGGCCTATAAGAGTCTCATAGACATTAGGCCCAAAATGGGTAGTTAAGACATGTATTAGTGTCCATCATAGTATACTATAACTCACTACAATCCATTATAACACTTAAAGATCCAATATAACCTAATAAAGCAAAATCCATTATAACACTTTAAGATTCAATATGACCTAATAAAGCTCATTATGACTATCAAGTTCGATATGGTCCCTTAAGACATATACATTATTTTATTGCCCATTATGATATACTATGACTTGGTATAAACAAATATACGTCTTTAAGACTCAATACGACCTAATAATATCCATTATGGTGCATTAAGAGTTACGAATACTATTGAGGGGCAATATGGTCCACTAGAACATGCATGCTATACTAATTCCCATCACGTTGTAATACAACCAAATCTAACTTATCAAGACGTAACAGACTATATTAAGCCCATTATGATCAGTGACGGACCCATGAATTTTTTCATAGGGGTGCGGAATATTTTTAAATAATTTAGGCCCTTAGATATATAAAAAAATTGTTCATATCGGGTCGGTTCAGGTCAGGTCATGTAAAACAAAATAACATCAAGCTAAAACTTATATAATCATCAAAAACACGTCAAACGTCGTTACAAACATATTTAAAATGTTGTCATACGGGTTTTCATTTTTTGAAATCTATCCAAAACATCATCTAGAGCTATTTTCTTAAGCAAGTCTTTCTCTATATAACATATACAACTATCACTTAAATTCTCATCGCCAATCTGGTTACGCAACCCATTTCCTCTTGAGAAATCACTCCATAACTTTCATACGCATGGTTCCTAACTTCATATCAAATATAAAACAACACCATTAAAAACAAAACTAAACACTTAAAGTCTTAAACATTCATCACCAAACTTCATAATTTTCAATTTTAATTTCAAGCCCTAGTTGTTGATTCCTTATAACTAAGCACTTTAACAAACTAAAACAACAGAATCACCCTACTAAAGTTTCAAATAACATCAAAACAACTAAAATTTTCAAACCTTTTACAACTCTATTTCTTCTAAATATCCAATAAAACAAGAATAACAACTTAAATAATCGAACCATACCCAATTGCGTGATGTCCCTGTTGTTTTCGTGGGAAGGGTGGCCGGATTTCACTTTTCTCCGACGAAAAACAAGAGAAATCGATCGCCTGTGGACTATGGTTTGCGCGTGGGTCTGGGGATCGCAGAGAACGAGAGCCGAGAGTGAAAGGGAAAGGACGGTGGGATAGGGTTTTTATTTTCAAATTAGAATGGATTGGGCTTGGGTAATTGGGTTATGTATTCTTTATTGGGCTAAAAGAGTAAAGGTTAAGTGATTGTTAATTGGGTTAATTTAGATTGTTAATAATAATATAAATTAGGAATTTAGGTTGTATTTTAATAACAATCAGAGTTTACTTATTTTTTTTATAAACTCATAAGATTTTTTTTCCTAAGGGGAGTGGTCGAAAAATTCCAAGGGGTATGGACGAAAATTTCCAAGGGTCCGGTCAGAATTTTTTCCGAAAATTAACACAAATTTTTAAGGGGTGCGCCCGCCCACCTTATCCAAGAGGTGGGGCCGCCCTTGATTATGATTCATTAAGACATATATGTAGAGGTGCAAATGAGCTGAGCTACTCGCAAACTACTCGAGCTCGGCTCGAAAAAAAGCTAGAACGAGCCGAGCTTAAACGAGCTCGAGCTCGAGCCTAAAAACAAGCTCATTTATAAACGAGCCCAAGCTTCGCTTATCGAGCTCGAGCTAGCTCGCAAGCCTTAACGAGCTTTATGTTTATATATTTTTTATTAATATTAAACATATATTTAAATAATAATAATCACCATTTATATAAATATAAAAAAATAGCTAAATTATATGTATAATAATTATAATTAATATAAATTATTAATAAATACTAAATGAGTGACCCCAAGCCAAGCTCGAGTTTGAAAAAATACCTTCGAGTCGAGCTCGAGCTTTAAAAATTAAGCTCGAATCGAGCAGAGCTCGAGCTTTCATATCTTAAACAAGCTCGAGTCTGGTGAAGCTCGGGCTCAGCTTAGCTCGTATTCACCCCTATATATATGATCTATTGTGCCCATTATCATATAGTGTAATTGACTACAACCCAATATGATTATCTAAAATAAAACTTTACTCATCAAAGCTCATCCATGTACTTTAAGATATGCATGATTATGAATACCTATTATGATCCATTAAAATATGTATGAAGTATTATTGATCACCATGTATAACCACGACACTAAAACCCAATATAGCCATTTAAGATCTGATGTAACCCAAAAAAACTCCATCAAGGTCGTTAAGGGGGGAAGCGGCATCAAACGGGTAGGGCCTTTAGGTAAGTACCCATGCCAACACACCGCCGCCGAAGCTAGCACATGTAACAGCTTGAGATGTTTGTTTTCTAGGTGTGTAGACTTTTTGAGATGTGTTGGTGGCTTGTGATTGGTTGGGGCATTTGACTCTTTTAACTTAAGTACCCACGCCATAATACCATCGCAACAACTTACTAGTTAATGGGTACTTAGTGCACTTTTGAGTTGACAAGTGGTGGTTGGTCGAGGCCAGGGTACTTAACCTAGAGTGCCCCTTCCTCCCTAAGGCGTGTATGAAACATTAAAACTTATCATAATCATGGTCTAGTACTCTACTTTGGTTAAATCATTAATCTTAAGCATGGTCAAACAAAAGGTTAGTCAAACTTGAGAACGAAGTTTAATATACTATAAATTTCTGTTTAATCTCTCCTAGTTTCTTTTACGGAAAACAATTATTTGAGAACGAAGTTTAATATACTATAAATTTATTTTTGTTATGTATTAATGGTTTTAGTTCGTGCGATAAGAATGATACAAGACAAGAGCCCGATACGAATATCAACAGTTTAACAACTTTTAGATTAAATATTCTAACATGTTGTTGCGTTTTAAGTTAGACTGTCTAACTCCTATAACAAATGGTTCGGACATAAAGATGCACTCGTATCTCTAGATAACGAATATATCGAAACTGATTAATATGGAATGAGATAGGTGGTATGATTTTAATGTACGTGACGTAATCATTAATTGTGTGCTTGATCGGGTTTTATAGTTAGTTGTTGACACTTGCAATATATATATATATATAGTTTTCCGTTGTTAAAAAGAATATTCAGGTTCAAGTTGTATTAAATTTTGGTTCACCCAATTACCCATTTGAATTTAGATGTTATTTAAAAAGTCTTCAGTTTAGAAGAGAGTTTAAAACATTGATTTGACGAATTAAATTCTGCCCAAATTGAAGAAAGATAAGGTTGTCCCATTCTAGCCGTCTAACTCCATTTCCTTTACGTTTCCTCTTGAAAATCGACAAAGTATTGGTTGTTAAACCTTTTAAACAAGGAATAATGACTTTTGATAATTCAAATTATTAGTTGGTGGTTGGTAACGGTTCAAATCTCAAAAATAACTAGTGATGGTGAAGAGCACCGGTTGAACCTAGAGATATCCGGGGATATATAAGTTACAACCAATGAGTTTTTGCATAAAGGAGTTGTCTCTTCGCTCGTTCTTCAGGATGATCTCACTCGGACTAGTCTGCAAAATTAGCAGCGCCGTTAGTCTCGTCATGGGGAAAAGGGTGGTTTTCTCCGTGACCACACTCCGGCGTGAGAATAAGTATTTGGAGATGGCAAATAGTAAGCAAGTGAGCTCAAAGTAGCATGCACTAAGCTAGTTCGAGTATTTCTGGATGTGATTGTGGATATCTTACCTTGTAGTCCAATACTTGTCTTATAGCCGGAAGTATGTGGGCTCAGGAGATGGGCTGATGGGCATTGGGCCCAACCCAGACGACCAGAGACATCTGTTTTGTCCCTCTGCGTCAGACATAAATGTTCCCTGCAGGGGAATTAATGTCTTCTGTCAGGAGGTGTGGTTTGTCGGATGCTGAATGGTGCCACGTGTAAAGACAGTAAGGGCAGCTGTCTCTGGCGTCAGACATGCTACCAGCCGAAAGTGGAGAAGGTGGAACAGTCACTGGCGTAGGTATGGTTGGTGTACAGTCTGGCGTCTGCCTTACTGTTCATTCGACGCTGTCAGACGCAACCTGCCGAGCAACCATTCGTCACAGTTCTGCCACTCTGTACCCTTGAGTATGGTCAACACCTCTTAGTGCCTATCCCTTCTGCGAGGCTGTCAGCGTTTTCCCGCCAGCGCAAAGTAACAAGGATAAATCCTTTTATCCACAAGACTATGAGGTGCTCTCATGTTTGTCTTGTCCTTGCAAGGTTTTAGGATTCTTGACTAGAGGGCTGTTAGTTCCACGAAGGGTCAAGTAGCATGCGCGTGTAAGTCTAACTTGTTGTTGCGCCAAGTACACAAGGCTCGTTGTATGACTTATTGGTGTTGGTCTAATTTACCGTTGCGCTGAGTGCACCAAGGTTCAATGTATGACCTATTGGTGTTGGTCTAATTTAACGTTGTGTTGAGTGTGCAAGGTTTATTGTATGACCTATTGGTGTTGGTCTAATTAATTATTGTGCTGAGTGCGTAAAGTTCATTGTATGACCTATTGGTTCCAAGGAATGCGCACCATTGCATATTGCGTGCAAGGTTATCCTTATAGTTATGCTGTTGAGGGTATGGTTCCTTGCGCAGGCGCAAGGTTTTTGGGACCATACCCCTCCAGATGGTTCCACATTTTCACATATTGTAAACTAATGGACCTTTACTAATACAACCTTAATTTCTTTTTGTCCCCTTATTGTTTTTGGTTTAGTAAATTAGTTTACAATATATGAAGACGGGATCACCATTGTTTATTTTTGAAATTGAGCCCATTGTTAGCCAACGACTAATAGTTAAAATTATTAAAATCCATTATTTTTTTAAATCAACAATCTATACTCATATGTTTAATAAAAATAAATAGATAGGTTGTGTGTTCGGTTCTAATCCATCAATCCGACATGATTACTGAACATAGTTTTTAGGTTTATTAAAAACATTGATTTACTTGCCCTACTAATTAATTAGAATCCACTCATGTAGCAAAAACTTTCTAGATTCATTGTATATGTTTTTAGTGGCGAAGCTAGCCTAAAAATTAAGGGACATCCCTATTCATTTTATTTGGGGATTATAGGTATACTTTGTATAAAACTGAAACTTTTAATTTATTTTTTACATTACGAAAACGATACGATAACAGAATTGAAGGGTAGTCCGTGTTACCCCTTTTTATACACGAGCTCTGCCCCAATATGCTCTTCTAACATCTTGAAATAATTATTAGGTTTAAAATCATACTTTTGTATGAACATATAGAACAAATTGACTAGTCAACAAATAAGTTGTTAAAAGTTTGCACCATAAACGACGTCGTAAGATGTGGTCCGTACATGCAAGGAATTTTTTTATTACTAACTAACCCACTTGTGACAGTTAATAGGTTCCTGGAACAGTACAAAACATTAAAAACGTGCAAAATTTAGGATAAACTGAAAATTGTCGGATTGAGTTCACCAATTCAAGATCACATGATTTGCTTGTTTTTCTTAATTGAAATCCTTAGTTATTCTAATTAGGGGTGCTAAACGAGGCAATAACTATGAGCCGAGGCAACTCAATTTTGTATTTTCAGTCGATCCAAAACTTAACTCATATCCATGTCTTGACAAGTTGACTCGTTTTCTCAGTTTTGATGTTTCTTTTTGTAAAAGACTTAATTTTAATAAAAATCTCATACTATACAAGTATAAAATAGTAAGGTCACATAATCGCAATAAACAAAGTATGAACTAAGTTATGCAATCTCATAACCAAGTTACTTGAGACAAATCATCTTGTCAACAAAATCAACTGGAGTTTTTATACGAGCGAGCTACCTTCAGCTCGATACAAGTCATCCAGCTCGAGCCAAATTAACTTGACTTTATAGTGAGTTAAATTATATGCTAACCAACCATGAGAGTAAACCAACATTATTCAATATCCTAAAGGATAAATGTATTTATCTTAGGCCATTAGTTTAATTTGTTTGTTTTCGGTTTGAACTTTAGGGTTATTATTTGATATTAATGATTATAATCGAGTTAGGTTGACCCACATATAATCACATATTATACGGTTACTATTTGATATTAATGATTACAATTGAGTATATATGTATTTGATTGAATTTAAAAGATATCTTTGGTTTCTTTTACCAAAATGAAATAATTACACTTGGTGGAAGAATATTGAGGTCTTTTACTATTTACAACATACTATAAGTTCACGTTTATAACAATAATTTAAAAAACAAAAGTTGAGTGCAAGTTTTTTTTATCAGCAAGATGGAGCAATCTATTATTAAAACAAGAAGCTAAGAGCATAAAGCTATTTACATTACACCAAATACCCACTAAACCACTATGGGCTATGAAAAAGCATTAGAAAAAAAACTTATACCATAATTCCAAACGGTAGCTGATCTAGAAAACTTTCATTAGAGTAACGTCTTAAAATAAATGGGTAACGAAATCAAAAAAACGTCAATTTTTTACAAAATTTACACTACCGCCGGAGCGCCAAGGGGTAGCGGAGGCTACCCCTACCAATAATGTCACACCCTGACCCGCATCGGAAATGGTAGTCGGGGCATGATTGGGTTTTCATCAAAGCTCATGACATTTACTATAAAGTTTCATATTTATTATTTCCAATTTAAAAGAAAATTACATCAAACATACCAGCACAACACGTTCTAAACTCAACATTCATGAACTCTTTATTTTTTCTTCTAAGGCAAATTCTTATGTGTTCCTTGCTTCAACCTGTTCAGTTGTATCATGTGTAAAAATGGTTTTTGGTCAACAAAAGTTGGCGAGTGAATCTTATAAAACATTTGAACGAATTTGTTATATTGGTTATAAAAATGTGCATAACCACATATGAGTATACGTATATGTAAATTTAACCACAAAACACATAACATCAATTAATGCGCACACACACATATCAAATGATGAACAAATGAGATCAATGCTCAATCAAATGGAGCCGATCTAATGAGGCACCTGATGCTCAACCCGTCTCCAACGAGGAACTGATGGGCCTAATAAATGATTTACATGCAACTTGACAAAATGTAACCACACAATACAACAAACAACATTTACATCACAAGTTAGATCATATAATGGTAATAGCACAAGTGTTTGAATAAACGAAAATGTATAAACGACACATGATACACCCCAAAAAATAAATAAAAAGGGGAATTTGTAAGAATTCACTTACTGTGGGTGCGTCTTCTTGATTGATAAAGAGTGCGCATGAATTGATGATTTAATCGACGTAGAAGACTAACCTAAATAATAACGTAATAATTCGATGAATAAATAATAGTTAATATTTTAATTTAATACTTTTTAGTAGATTTTTAGATTATTTTTATGGTATTTAATGTGAAATGTGGTTTTTAAGTATTTTAATTGATTTTTGATTAAAATATTGAAGTAAAAACAATAAATAAAATAATAAAAAAATTTGGGATTTTGTCAGACCTGACAGGTCTGACCGGTTCGTTGACTGGTTTGACTGCGTGTGGTGAGACTCGAACTTGTGACCTCCCGCTTACATGCACGCAGCTCTTTCAACTGAGCTACATGTCTAACCCGGAATAATCCTTGTTTTAATTGCTCTTATATACTAGTTAGAATATCAGAAATTATTTAATTTTTTTAAAAAGGAGTTAAATGAGTGAACCGGTGAGAGGGATATGTCTCGAACCCGCGACCTTGGTCTTGCAACGCACCCCGCCCTACCAACTAGGTTGGGTGACTAACCCGGTTTACTTACCATTTAAATTATAATAATAGACTGATTAGACTCCATCTTCTACATTTGTATTACCCAGATCCGATTTACCCCTTAATCCAAGGTAACAGTTTTTTTATTACTGTCTTTAGTTTCGCAACATCATAATAAAAATAACATTAACAAGATTAAAGGTGTTATACCGACTTAGATGAAGAACTCCGGTTTAACAGCGGCGGTTTCCGGCGAACAAAGTTTAACTCCGTCGACTTGAGGTGAGAAACAGAGAGAAATTGAAAGTGATCTTGAGAGAATGGGCGAGTTTTGAAATGGATTTGATCGCTATTTATAGTGAAACAATTCTGGTACAGTTTTCGGTTTCAAGACTCCATTCTTGGGTCAATGATTGGCTTTAATTGTGATTAATTTGATTCCGAAATTGTAGATAAAAATGATAACTGAAATTCGTTTCTTCCGTTTAAGCAAAGAGAATAGCTAAATTGATTGATCGCACAATTTAAGGACTTTGGTGGTTACTGGTTGATTTGCAGGCTTTAGATTCTAACACGCGTATAAATTTTAATTGTTATAGGTTTAAATCAACCAGTGTGTGTAGCTCAGTGGTGAAGTCCGTGTGTGTGGGTATGGGGACCTGGGTTCAAATCCCGGTTGCCCCTGTTTTCTTTATTTTTAATTTCTTAATTATTGGTATGTTTATATATATATATATATATATAATATTTAATTATCTAATTTATTTATTAATTATGAAGATTATCTAACATATTATATTAAATAAATGCGTAACGAAGTATTTAATAAATTCTAAAATTTTAAACAGGGCGGTTTTTGGAACCCGTTTTACGACGGATGTTACAGTATCCCCTTCTTTTAGGAAATTTCGTCCCGAAATTTAAGTAGATATAACTGGAAAAAGATACGGGTATTTCTCACACACTGAACCTTAGCGTTCTCAGGTTCTCGATTTTAACCCCCAAAGCACTCTAACTAAAGTGTGAAAATCTCTTGACATAAAAGAGAGGTGTGATGCTTGGATTTTGATTGAGGCGGTAACGTTCCTAGGAAGGGTTTGGATACTCTGCTACAGGAATCGCTTTTTGCTGCCTAAGATGAGAAGCGTTGATACACAGAGTTGATTGACTGGATATGATCTAATGCATAAAAGTTTTTGAGAGAATTGATGCGTTGAAAGGATAAGGTTATATCACAAAACAGAAACTTCAACCATGACAATATTAAAACCTACACGGAACTTCTCATAACCGCTTGACAATGCTTTTGATCCTTTGATAAGAATACTTAGATATAGGAAGTACCAGCGGCGTATCCACCATATTCTTGTCAAATTTTCATTGGCTTTGTCAGTAAGTTATGTTTGGTTGTATGCGATTCTAAAATCTACCAAAACATAAACAAACATAACAGCCAAAGCTTGAGTCTCAAATCTGAAAGAATACATGACTGAATGACGACGGTACCTCTCTCGTTTGCTATAATGAAGGGGTCAGTCTATGAAAAAAGTGTGACACGACCCAACTTCTTTACATGATGAGACGAGATGCGTCGTGATGTATAATGATATGAAAATTAAATCAATGAGTAAAGATATGAAATAAAACAATAATATCAATTTGCATTAAAGTTCTTAAATACATAAATTCCCAATTTAATACAGGGATACATAAAGGTTGAGAAAACATTAAGAACTAGACGGTTGGAGCTGAGTCTTGACTCTTGTTGATGGAAGGTTAGTTGGGTTGTTCATTTGGGCTGTTATTATCTTCAACTGGATTGGCGTTGATGTTGTAAGCTCTTCCTCTCGCTGGTGGTGGAGCTGGGTTTGCTTGATTTGCTTGGTTAACTGGGTTTGCTTGAGCTTGGGAGTTATTGGTGTTAACCAACCTAGGGCACGCGTTTCTAAAATGGTTAGGGCCGCCACAATTAAAGCAAGCTCGAACATATGGAACTATGGGGTTTTGGGGTTGTTGATAGGGTTGAATCATGTTTTGGGTAGGGGTGAAGCTTGGTTTGAGGGGTACGACAAGTTTTTCTCAAATGACCATAACGCCCACAATTCGTACACAGTCGACAAGGTATGGTAGGTGGATGGTGATAAAAACAGGTGTTGCATTGAGGGTGAGGTCCAATATAAGGTTTCTTATTTGGGAAAGTAGGGTTGGGTGCTACTTGAGTGATTGGGATAGCTTGGAGGGGTACGGCTTGTGGAGCTAGTTGACTGTTTTGAGTGACAACGAAATTTTGTTCGTCTCGTTTTCTCTTAGTGGTGGGTTGAGAAGAGGATTCGGTTTGGGTTGAGTTTGAGGTGTCGGTTGATGCATTTTCCTTCTTCTTCTCCTCCTTGAAGTCTCCATTCCTAATGTGGTTTTCGGTGAGTTCTGTTGCTAACTCCATTGCTGCTTCCAAAGTTGCAGGTGTGATACTTATTACAGAGTCCTGAATATTTGAAGGAAGACCCCGAACGTAGTGTTCGATCAAACGATAGAGGGGAGTGAACAAGTTGGGGACCATCTGATTTAACTCAAGGAATCTCTTGTTGTATGTGGTGTGGTCGCCTCCTTTTGTTTCAAAGAGTAGAACTCATCTTTTAATTTCTTGATTTCGCTTCTTGGACAGAAGCGTCTTGTCATGATCTCCCTCAACTCTTCCCAAGTCAAAGTCATAGCATCCTCAGCACCTCGCTTGCCCTTCTCTGTGTTCCACCATGTAAGTGCTACTCCGAACAAACGACCGGTAGCATATCGCACCTTGCGATCACCGGGGCAGTCGCAATTGAGAAAAGTGTTTTCCATCTCCTCAAACCAATCGAGGAGAGCAGTGACACCTTCAGTTCCTTCGTATTTTTGGGGATTGTAGGATTTGAAATGCTTGTAGGTGCATTTAGTGGTATTTGGGGGAAGGTTGGCAACGTTTTGACCTTCTTGGTTGATTGGGTTGATGGGATTAGCGGTAAGGGCTTGTTGGACTTGAACTACGATGTTGGGTATTACGGCGGCCATTTGTTGAGCGATTTGGGCAGCCATGCGCTCGCGGGATTTTCCTGATCTCCTACCTCTACGAGAGTGACTAGAAGACATCTACAAGGAATACGTATCGAGAGTATGAGTTTAATATATAGGTGTCATGTGTCGTATAAAATGAATATCCACAAAAACAAATGAAGAAAAATAAATTTGCTACATCCATAGGATGTCTTGGGCTTTGCTCATGTTTGGGCCTCCATATATCCCCATACTTGGCCTTAGTAGTCATGTGGGCCCCCATGACTACTGGGCTCTTGTAGGGTTCACATTGGTGTTGACATGTTAACACTTGTGCCACCTGAATGAAAATCGTAAAACATGATTGCAAAGTAGAAGGTCGGAGGGTGTCCTGGTATAGACACGATGACAACTCAAAGTGGGGTTAGTTCGAACGACGTTTGGTGTGGCATGCTTTGGCCTAATAGGTCCGTCGTACTCTCATCGTTAGTCCCCAGGTAGGCAAACTAATCCGTTATATTGGAATTATACGAATGCCAACCTAGACAGGACGTTTCGACTACCGGTATCGTACCCTTCCAGTTACTACATGCCCGTCGTAGAACTTACTTTGATGGAATTGAAAAACGAAAACACCACAAAATCTTGAATAAAGAAAACATGAGAATGATTTGAATATGTGAGAATTGAAACGTGCGTGATGAATGTATATATAAGCATGTTATGTTTGACAATAAGTATAACTCATTAAGTATCACACAAAATGATAGTGAAGTGTTTGCATGCATTTGTGTATGTAATAAATATGAAACAAATAAACATCATGAGTTTGCATGTAACCACATAAGCAATTAAAATCTAATCAACTATAGTATAGGCTCTAAGGGTCTAATAACCTATCATATATCCCTATACTCAAAAGCTCTGATACCAATCTGTCACACCCTGACCCGCATCGGAAATGGTAGTCGGGGCATGATTGGGTTTTCATCAAAGCTTATGAAATTTACTATAAAGTTTCATATTTATTATTTCCAATTTAAAAGAGAAATTATATCAAACATACAAGCACAACACATTCTAAACTCAACACTCATAAACTCTTTATTTTTTATTCTAAGGCAAATTCTTATTTGTTCCTTGCTTTAACCTGTTCACATGTATCATGTGTAAAAAAATGGTTTTTGAACAAAAGTTGGCGAGTGAATCTTATAAAACATTTGAACGAATTTGTTTTATTGGTTATAAAGATGTGCATAACCACATATGAGTATACGTATATGTAAATTTAACCACAAAACACATAACATCAATTAATGCACACACACACATATCAAATGACGAACAAATGAGATCAAGGCTCAATCAAATGGAGCCGATCTAATGAGGCACCTGATGCTCAACCCGTCTCCAACGAAGAACTGATGGGCCTAATGAATGATTTGCACGCAACTTGACAAAATGTAACCACGCAATACAACAAACAACATTTACATCACACGTTAGATCATATAATGGTAATAGCACAAGTGTCTGAATAACGAAAATGTATTAACGACACATGATACACCCCAAAACATAAATAAAAAGGGTAATTTTTAAGAATTCACTCACTGTGGGTGCATTTTCTTGATTGATGAAGAATGCTTACGAATTGAGGATTTAACCGACGTAGAAGACTAACCTAAATAATAACGTAATAATTCGATGAATAAATAATAGTTAATATTTTAATTTAATACTTTTTAGTAGATTTTTAGGTTATTTTTATGGTATTTAGTGGAGTTTTTAAACCTAAGAAATGTGGTTTTTGAGTATTTTTAATTGATTTTTAATTAAAATATTGAAGTAAAAACAATAAATAAAATAATAAAAAAAATTTGGGATTTTGACCGGTTCGTTGACTGGTTTGACTGCGTATGGTGAGACTCGAACTTGTGACCTCCCGCTTACGTGCACGCAGCTCTTCCAACTGAGTTACGTGTCTAACCCGGAATAATCCTTGTTTTAATTGCTCTTATATACTAGTTAGAATATCAGAAATTATTTATTTTTTTTAAAAGGAGTTAAATGAGTGAACCGGTGAGAGGGATATGTCTCGAACCCGCGACCTTGGTCTTGCAACGCATCCCGCCCTACCAACTGGGCTGGGTGACTAACCCGGTTTACTTACCATTTAAATTATAATAATAGACTGATTAGACTCCATCTTCTACATTTGTATTACCCAGATCCCGATTTACCCCTTAATCCAAGGTAACAGTTTTTTTTATTACTACCTTTAGTTTCGCAACATCATAATAAAAATAACATTAACAAGATTAAAGGTGTTATATCGACTTAGATGACGAACTCCGGTTTAACGGCGGTGGTTTCCGGCGAACAAAGTTTAACTCCGTCGACTTGAGGTGAGAAACAGAGAGAAATTGAAAGTGATCTTGAGAGAATGGGCGAGTTTAGAAATGGATTTGATCGCTATTTATAGTGAAACAATTCTGGTACAGTTTTCGGTTTCAAGACTCCATTCTTGGGTCAATGATTGGCTTTAATTATGATTAATTTGATTCCGAAATTGTAGATAAAACTGATAACTGAAATTCGTTTCCTCCGTTTAAGCAAAGAGAATAGCTAAATTGATTGATCGCACAATTTAAGGACTTTGGCGGTTACTAGTTGATTTGCAGGCTTTAGATTCTAACACGCGTATAAATTTTAATTGTTATAGGTTTAAATCAACCAGTGTGTGTAGCTCAGTGGTGAAGTCCGTGTGTGTGGATATGGGGACCCGGGTTCGAATCCCGGTTGCCCCTGTTTTCTTTATTTTTAATTTCTTAATTATTGGTATGTTTATATATATATATATATATATATAATAGTAATTGTCTAATTTATTTATTAATTATGAAGATTATCTAACATATTATATAAAATAAATGCGTAACGAAGTATTTAATAAATTCTAAAATTTTAAACAGAGTCGGTTTTGAAACCCGTTTTACGACGGATGTTACAAATAAGGTAGGTCCGCCCCTGATTCCAATCTCAAGCTTTGATTTTTCGACTTGTTTTTCACCCACAAGCATGAAAATGTTTTGATGTCCTTGAGTGTGTTTTGTATATGCTACTAAACGTAACCTCTGTCCCCTCTCTCTTTGCTCTTACTAGACGTAGCTCTCTCTTTAAGTTTTACATTAATAAATTCAAACCCTAAAATGTTTAATTGTTTTTTTGTCTTTTTGTTATTATTTAAAACCTTTTCTATTATTTAAAGAACTTTTTAACCTTTTATTTTTGTCGTTTTTATTATTATTTAAAACTTTTTTTATTATTTAAAAAAATTTAAAGATTTTTTTCTCTAAGTTTTTCTTTTCTTTTTAAATAACATTTCTTTCTTGTTTCAGAAGAACACTTGAAAATAAAAACCTCGTTTCAACTTTTTTAGAAAGTGTTTTTTCAAATAATATTTAAAGAGTTTAGCGTTTTTTTTTAACATTTTTGTATCTTGAATATTACAAACATGTGAACTGGTCCACTGGGTAAATACTATTTGATGATTTTATATTAATTTATAATGAGTAAACACGTATTATCATTTTGTAGGTACTTTGTATCAGAGAGACAATATAGTAATAGATAGTCCCAAGAGTTTTGTAACATAAATATATTATTATTATTATTATTATTATTATTATTATTATTATTATTATTAAATTTGTTTAGATAACATGTTTTATGTATATAGATAACTTTTTCATCATACGTATTTTATTAAAAGAAATTTAAAAGTGTATTTTTTTATTTAGAAAAGTTTATTTCTTATCTTTTTGGAAAATGTTTTTATTTATAAATAAAATACGTATTTAGTTTTCTTTACCTAAAGTAATTTTAATCTTTAAAAAAATCTAGAGAAAAACATGACAAATTTTAATTTAATTTTTTAGAACGAGTGTATATAAAGTAAGAAGAGGGTTACGTTTAGCCACCTCTTTTATATTTATGTCACCTTTCCTTTGAATATTTTTTCATTCCTCTAATCATTGCACATGCGCTTGAATGCAAGTTATGACCATTAAATAGTCGAATAGATCTCGCTATGTAAAAAACTACATTAGTGTTTTCTTCGAAAATTGTATAGAACACACATGCTAGCAATTCTAAGTAACTAAATATGGCTAAGAAGTTGAGAACCTCGTAAAAAAGTGAAATGTGAGATAATTGAAAATGAAAGAGTATTGTTTTTTTGTTTTGGTCCGAGTTGGGCATTGGAAATGCAACCCAATTGATAAGATTGTCAAATTGTTTATCACCTAATTGAAAACACAATATTAGAGAAAATTATTGCTTCTAAAATGCTAAAAAGCCTTACAATTTGTGTAAATATTTAAAATAAATCATTTGTTACAATGGTTTTATTGATTATTATGATGTTATCAAAATTATTGTCAAATTACTATTTTTTATACAAAAATTTATATTTAAGGACCTATATTTTCTACTCGCATAAGGTCCTTGAGGGCCCTCAAATTCTTAGAGACTGCCCTGATCATAGTTAAAGTGAGTTCTAAGAGTCAAACCATATGTATAAGTGTGTAAGCCACACATAAACACCATATAAAACTTAGATTTAATACTTGGCTACCAAATTGACAATTTATATCGGTCATAGATGGCATAATTACCTAAGTACTTGCGCAATAAACACAATGCATAATTACCTAAGTAATTACGCAATAAACTCAATGCGTACATACTACAAATCATCCTTAACACATTGTTAGAATCATTGTTCTTTGAGTTTCCTTAATGTCAAACTTCAAATTATGGTTTCGAAGTAAATGTAGTGAGAATCATAGCCTAAATTAAACTTTTGAGAAAAATAAGATCTCAAATTTAGGATGATCGTGAGTCTTCAATAATTCATTTCAACTACATGAGAAAAACAATCTTTTAAAAACCGGTTTTTAAATGTGCTTGTACTGGGTTGTACACTAGTTAACCCTATAATTCCATAAATATACAATTTAACTCAAAAAATAATTCAAAACTACATGGTTCCTTAATCAGAAATTAATTATTTCAACAAAGTTTAAATAAATAAAAGACTACAATAAACTTATGGCATTAGCGTTTTGAATGCATAAAGTTCACAATCGCATAAGAGATAAAATTCACTATCATCGCTAATTCAAATTCAAAATTTTAACATGTGATTAAACTGGTATGCCGGTATTACCGGTTATACCAGTGGTTTGAAGACTATACTGAAACCCTATTTATACCGAACTCAACCTTACCAGGACAATAAACGGTTGCCGATCCAACCGGTGTTACCGGCCAGTTCAAACTGGTATTTAAAACATTGGAGAAAACAAGTGCTCAACTTCTTTGAATATCATGAATTCTCAATTCAACCTCGAGAGAAACAAGTCCATAATTTTGTAAAGATTGATGGATATTAGTTAAACTTCATAGGAGCAACTCCTGATCAGTTCTATCTTGTGAGGATCAAATCCTTAAAGTGAAACTAAAATTTTAAATATTCAAACACTTACAAGTTTTTACCAAAACATTTACATAGCCTGCATCGAACACATCAACTAGAACAAAGATGGTCGCTTGAACAAAAATTGAGCATATTTATCCTTAAAATGGACATTATTTTAGTGTTATAGTGTATACCACGTTTTGAAAATATATACTTACTCACCTATGTCGGTTAATCTCCTAAATGACCCTTCATTATCCAAAGTCCAAAGATGCTTCAACACTTGTTAACCAACTATGGGATTCTCTATGTTTCGCGGCAGGTTTTCAGGCAGTATCGCTTCGGTTCATTACATGATACCAACATTCAGTATAGCAAACATCATGTGTTCTAAATTGATTAAAAACCATAAAAACGAATAATTATACCGGTACCTTGTACCGGTGTTGTTTGCTTAGTAGGGGTTTGGTTTGTTATGGTACCGATATTACCTTCACTTGGTATACCTTAAGATAAAAAAATATTTTATTGCGAGTAGAACTCTGAGTTCAACGAAATATATAGGCCACGTCGAGAAAACCATGAAAATGAAGAAAAATCGTAACACAAAAAACGCGAATTTGTATCATCACGTGACGTAAAATGTAGGCAAAAGCAAACATGAACTCATACCATAAGCTAATGTAAAATGCAAACAATTTCGCTACAAAACAAAAAGAACGAAAGACTAAAAAATACTACACCATAAAAAGGAAAAAGAAAAGAAACACTATTCACAACACCCATCAAGATTTGTTATATTATATAATATAACTAGATTTTAGCCCGCTGCGCGTTGCGCCGGCGGGACAAGGCTTTAAAACCAAACCAAACCAAACCAAAGTCACCGGGACAAAGCATTAAATCGCAAACCAAAGCCACCATTAAGTGAATATGTTTCAATTCCATTTCTCAACAAAAACTAATGAAATTTTGCGTACAAATTACCCAAGAACAATTCATATGAGTTTGAAAAGGAGTTGAACAGTTCATATGAGTTCGAAAAGGAGTTGCCTCCAAACCTAAGTAACGAGCCAAAAAGTCTGCAACTCATATCAAATGATGTCCCAACCATTTTTAGTACCTTTTTTCTTGCAATCCTCACTTTTGTCTTTTTCTCAATTGATGATCTTTTAAAGCTCATTTGTTTTCTTTACAACTACTTGTTAATGAATACCTCTGTGATGTTGACTTGTTGGTGTTGCCAAATATCCCCTCTATCAATTAGGTCCTCAATTTCATACCACTCTCAAGTTTCTTGACTACTGCTGACCTTTTTGCTGACGAAATTATAACTCTATAATAGTGTTTGCCTGTCTCAGTCTCAGATTTATCTATCCTTCTTTTCAACCTTTCATTTATTCTTGCTAAATATCTATCATAGAACCTGCCCCTTTGAAATGTAGGATTGTCATCATGAATGTCTGCAGATTAATTTTTTGTTGTTGAGACAGCAATGCAATGAGACTTGACTTTAATAGAACATACATCCAACATGTCTTGCTAAGTCATTTCACCTATTCACGTCTTTACGTTATTCTAAAGGATAGGTCCTAAATTAAAACAATATAATGTGATATATAAATCACATCATAATATTAAACATGATGTTACAAGGTGTGTACAGACCAAAAGGACTAACTCTAGTTTCGGATAATTAATTAATAAGTTATTAGGATTGTGGTCCCTAATTGTATGTAAATGAATATATGCAAATAACATAGACTTTCTCAAAAGGCGGTTATGAGAAGTTCCATGTAGGATTTAGTATTGTCTTGGTTGAAGTTTGTGTTATACTCACTGATTTAGCATTCATATCATCTCATCATCTAAAGAAATTGGATTATGTTCTATTTCTACATAGACTAACCTCTCCATCATAACAAACGAGAGAGGTACTGTCACCATTCAAACATGTATACTACCAGAATTAGGACTCAGATATTGGTTGTTGTGTTTATTTATGTTCTAGAGTCACATCATAGAACCAATCATAACTTACTGATGAAACCAATGAAAATTTGACAAGAATATGGTGGATACGCCGCTGGTACTTCCTATATATAAGTATTCTTGCCAAAGGATCAGAGGCATTGTCAGACGGTTATGAGAAGTTCCATGTAGGTTTTAGTAGTAGAAGTTTTGTTTTAGGATATAACCTTATCTTTCCAAACATACCAAAACTCTTGTGCATGAAATCATATTTAGTCAATCAACTCTGTTTATCAATATTCATTATCATAGGCATCAAAAAGCAATTCCTGAAGCAGGGTACTCAACCCTTACAAGGAACGTTACCGCCGCAAACAAAATTTAAACTCTTACTCCTTTCTAAGTATGTAACTGTCAAACTAAACACCATCCTTTTGAGTCAAACATGCCACTACTTAAATTTCGGGACGAAATTTCTAAAAGTAGGGGATACTGTAACATCCGTCAAAACCGGGTTAACCAAACCCGCTTCGTTTATTAACCGAACAACCAGTTAAAAATTTAGTTGCGTATTTAATGCTCAAATTAATTTTAAACGATACATAATTAATAAGTATATTAGAATATAAAATTTATATTTGAAAATGTATTAAAAATAGTGAATTAAAAATAAAATGCTGAAGCCGGGTTTCGAACCCGGGTCAGCCGAATATTCACAAAGTCTTAACTCTCACTCGCCCAACCACTCCGCTACTTGTGTTGTTTCTTTACATATTGAAACAATTAATACATAAAATAAATCTGGAAATCAAACCCAGTTACACAGCGCGCCCAAATCCGCTGACGCCGGAAAATCCGACGATTTCGTCAATCATCGTCGGTTACCTTTGACTTAACGTAAAATTAACAACGCCATCGGTTATAACCGATGTCCAGTCCGCGACATTAGTCATAACCGCCGGAGAATTTTTGACTAACGAATCAAGACGGTAATCAGACCCAATTCGTCGATGTTCGTCCCTATAAATACACACTCTAGCCTCTGATAACCTTTTCGCTCACAATCACACCAATTCTCGACGCAATTTCACTAGCCGGAAAATCTCTGCAAGTTGCCGGAAAACCGAGACTTTCATCTACACGGTAAATACCTCGACTTTTTCTGTTTTAACCCATTGTTAGATTATTACTAACATCAATCCCTCACCCAGAATCTATTCCAGACGACGTTGCCGGATTTTCTGTTTTCGCCGGAAAACTTCTGAAAGTTCCAGAATCTCGCTGTTTGCCGGTATGATCATTTAAACCTACTGATAATCGTTGCTCAGTAGTTCAATCTCATATCTAATCAATCAATCTGATTTTTGAATCCGAACAGAGGGACTTCACAAAACAGAGCCGACGATCTTTGCCGGATTTCTGAAGAAGACAATCTGCCCGGTACAATCAATCCCCAAACCCTTTCTGTTCAATACATTACGATTGCTCATAATGTTCGTTAACCGAATTAAACAAGAAACAGTTAGTTAACCGTTGTCTGTGTTTTGAACGAAGAAGACGAAGTCGTGTATGATATAAGATTAATTAAAATCAATATTATGAACGGGTTAGACGCACAGTCCAGCGGTGGACTGTGTGCAAACAATATGCATACGTCCCGAGTTCGATCCTTGACACACACACATTCGCTGTAATAAAATGTCTTTTTTTTAAACTGAACCGGATCCACAACAGTAAGATGTTAAGCATAATAAAAACCAGAATATTTACCAAGTTATACACACACTCCAGCGGTGGACTGTGTGCCAAACTAAACCACAGGTCCCGGGTTCGAGACCTGTGGCGAGCACCGAGTTGATGCAATTAAATCCTTTTTAAAATAAATGATTTTCGGATTAACTTAATTAGTGTATAAATATAATTAAAAACAGAAATATTTCGGGTTAGACACGTAGCTCAGTTGGTAGAGCTGCGTGCACGCGTACGGGAGGTCACGGGTTCGAGTCTCACCCAGCGCACTCATACGAACGACCGAACCGGTCAACGGTCAACGGTCAACAAGTCAACGGTCAAAAAGTCAACATTTTTTATTATTTTTATTTATTTATTTTATTTAAAAATCAATTAAAAATACTTAAAAATAACGTTTTTAAAGTTAGAAAATAGCCTTAAACTCACAAAAATATATCCAATAATCCTACTAAAATTGATTAATAAAATCCGCTTATTTACCGAACCATTATGTTATTATCTAGGTTAGTTTCACTCGTGGTTAAATCCAACTTCGTGCGCACTCATCATCAATCCAAGAAACGCAACCACTGTGAGTGAATCTCTATAACTTCCCCGTTTTAATCACGTTTTTGGGGTGTATCATGTGTCTTATTATTTATCACATTTAAACTATTGTGCATCTATCATATCCATAAACAAATGTGTATTCAACATGTATTATCTGTTTGTGTGATTATTGTTTAGATTAAATTTATCATTTTCAGTACATACATTTTCATGGGCCGCCGCTCCCCATTACCTATGAGCGTTGAGCTGTTGCCCATTACCTATGAGCGTGAACGAGGCGTTGCCAACACACGATCGGCTCCGTTTGATTGAGCCTTGATCGCACATACATTTCATCATAGGCCGTCTGCTCCCCATTACCTATGAGCGTGAGCCGTTCCCCATTACCTATGAGCGTGAACGACACGTTGCCAACATTTACATTGTCATTCATGTTACATATTCATGCAAGGTGTTTGTTATTGTATGCTATTTGTTTGTTAATGTATGTTTACTTACGTTTGTTCATATATGATTATTGCGCAACTTTTCCATATTAAATACAACAAGAAATAAATAATAAATGTTTCTAACAAGGTTCACTCGCCAACTTTTTGTTGATCCAAAAACCATTTTACACATGATACAGGTGAACAGGATGAAGCAAGGAAAACATAGGAAATGCCTTAGAAGAAAATAATGAAGTCTAGAAAGATGTGTAGAACATGTTGTAATTATGATTGTATGATATCCTTTAAATTGTAATAATAAATATGAAACATTATAATAAATGTCATGAGCTTTGATGAAAACCCAATCATGCCCCGATCACCTTTTCCGCTGCGGGTTGGAGTGTGACATCCCAACCATTTTTAGTACCTTTTTCTTGCAATCCTCACTTCAGTCTTTTTCTCAATTGATGATCTTTTAAATCTCATTTGTTTTCTTTGCAACTACTTGTTAATGAATACCTCTGTGATGTTGACTTGTTGGTGTTGCCAAATATCCCCTCTATCAATTGGGTCCTCAATTTCCTACCACTCTCAAGTTTCTTGACTACTGCTGACCTTTTTGCTGACGAAATTATAACTCTATAATAGTGTTTGCCTGTCTCAGTCTCATATTTATCTATCCTTCTTTTCAACCTTTCATTTATTCTTGCTAAATATCAATCATAGAACATGCCCCTTTGAAATGTAGGATTGTCATCATGAATGTCTGCAGATTAATTTTTTGTTGTTGAGACAGCAATGCAATGAGACTTGACTTTAATAGAACATACATCCAACATGTCTTGCTAAGTCATTTCACCTATTCACGTCTTTACGTTATTCTAAAGGATAGATCCTAAATTAAAACAAATATAATGTGATATATAAATCACATCATAATATTAAACATGATGTTACAAGGTGTGTACAGACCAAAAGGACTAACTCTAGTTTCGGATAATTAATTAATAAGTTATTAGGATTGTGGTCCCTAATTGTATGTAAATGAATATATGCAAATAACATAGACTTTCTCAAAAGACTGGAATTTTCCAAAAGTTTATTCATCATGGACTCTTCTAAGCTTTTATTTTCACTTAAAAAAGGTATATAGCTAATGAATTTCTTTTATACTTGAAAATCCGTGCATGTTCAATTTAAAAAAAAAAAAAAAAAAAACTAATTCCATGTGACATCCAAACTCAAAATAAAGTATCATACAACAATTAAAATAGCATACCAGAATTATAACAGATTCAATTAGATGCAAAACAACACAACTGAACACTAATATAATAATATGTTATCCTGCATAAATTAGTAATCCAACAAATATATATAGAAAAACCACACGTCATAGTTACTTGATCAACAATTCATCAAATAAAAGCATAACAGAAACTCTTAATTGAACAAAAGTGATTCAAATGGTAAGAAAACATACTTTCGTGGTATTGAGCTAAATCAAATCAAGAAGAGTCAAATCATCATGTCACAAAAAAGATGGTTACTCTCCAGCCTAGATTAATTAAAGTTATTGTACCTCGAAGGAGGAATTGAGATGGGAGGTAGTGCAAGCAAGATTAACCACCACCACCACTGCCGTACGTACGCCTCAAACCACCGTCGCTCCGCGGTCACTGGTGACTGGAACTTCTCTGTTCCCTTTGTTCTCAGCCGCTTTCTTTTCTCTCTATATTGGTCTCATCTCTCTCCCAATAATGTGTTGGACATAGTAGAAAATAAATGTACAACTTCCAAAGCTAAGGTTTCAAGTAATAAAAGCACAAAACTCATTTTGAGCAGCATGTACAACCTCCATTGCATAGAATTGATGCAAATGATAGTATTATATAATTATATAATATAATATAAGATTGATTATGCATGTCTCAGTACAATTTGCAATCAAGTGGCCCAATGACGAATTCTATCACATACAGCCCAGCCCAATTCAACTGTAATGTATCCAAAATCAACTAGTGTTTGAGAGTTTATGTGCTTATGTTGCTTATCAACCCAGCATGAATCATTCTTATCAACCCAATCATTCCATATCAAATTTAAGGTTTTCAAACACTTATGGACCCAACCTGATTGCTCGAAAAAACTGCATATAATTCAACAACATTGTCGCAATCACCCACACACACCAAAGATCCTTACCCAATTACCCGCCACAGTCGAGATCCATTTTAGGTACCTTTCTCATCATAAATCCTACTTTCCCAATGCGCTAACCACCTACACTATCATAATCTACATCAGATTATGATATGTTTGTATAAGGGGCTGTTTGGCAACTTTTAAATAATTAAGTGTTGAACGAGTAAGAAGTCTAAACCATTAAAAGCCAGTATAATGCTTAACCGTTCAGAGGCTAACGTCTGACCAATTCAGATTAGAGGTCTAAACCATTCAGGCTCAGTATAATGCTTAACCATTCAGAGGTAAATGCCTTAACCATTCAGAGGTAAATGCCTTAACCATTCAGACATTGCTCGCGAAACAAACAGTCTGAACCATTAAGTGTTGAACCAGTAAGAGGGTTGAACCATTAAGAATCCTGTTAAGAGTTAAACAAACAGCCCTTAAGAATGATCTCTACATCTTTACTCTACAGTCGTCTTAGCCGATAAAACAAAATGTCTTTGCCACTAAATGAGATTTACACCCCCGACATCAACGTTTGGGTAATCCACACATGCGTCTTCTAAAATCTATT
This sequence comes from Scalesia atractyloides, assembly GCA_947069175.1. Taxonomy (NCBI): domain Eukaryota; kingdom Viridiplantae; phylum Streptophyta; class Magnoliopsida; order Asterales; family Asteraceae; genus Scalesia; species Scalesia atractyloides. The sequence goes on along the minus strand of CAMTDV010000002.1, from coordinate 3,938,592 downwards.
CTATTTTTGCTTGTTTTAAACAATACTTATATGTCGCAAAAAAGAAACACAAAGCTTATAACGTTTAATTTCTTTTAGAATATTTCTAACAATGAGTTCTCTATTAGGGGTGTGCATAGGTCAGTTTGGTTCGGTTTTTATCATTAATTATAACCATAACCGCTATCTTTGGTTATGAAATTTCCTTAACCATAACCAAAGCTTCGGTTACAGTTTAATCGGTTGTGAAGTTGGTTATGGTTTTCGGTTTCGGTTATTTTCAGGGTTGTGCAATGTTTGAACTTAAATTTGGGTCTTTTTTAAATAGGGTTGTGTAATGTTTGAACTTAAATTTGGGTCTTTCTTATAAAATAACCACCGCTATACTTTTTACTTAAACTACCAATGTGGGATTCCATTTAATAAATTAAATTCTCAACAAAAAAAATACGATCATAACACCTCAGTTCCCCATTAAAATAAAGGGCATCTACATCAAGATCATTTTGTTACTTACATATTTTTATCTTTGTAAAAAATCTCTACATGGTTAATGTAAAATATAAATCCATTACATAGACTTATAATTACATGTTCGGTTCAGTTTCAGTTATATCGGTTAACCAAAGCTTCATAACCATAATCATCACTTATGTCAGTTATCAGTTGATAGTGGTTCGATTAAGTCGATTATGGCATTTATTCTGCTCACCTGGTGTATAGTAGGATATTGATTCTATAGAACTTTTAAAATATTAAAGATTACTATAAATGGATGAATTTACATGGTATAGTTGTTATATGTAATGTTTTAAAAACCGGTTTAAACCGGTCAGTAATACTGGTTGAATTGTCTGATACACCTAATTGAACCGTTCGATATATCTGATTGAATCATTCTTATTCAAATCCAGTACGCTGTAAAAACCAGATTTTAAAACATCCATTATACGTGAAAAAGTCACATAGCCTAAATGTAAAGTTATGTTAAGCTTCTATTTTTGGATTATTAAGACTAACACAGAAATTGATATCAAAATCAAAAATTAAAATAACCAAAAAAATGCGTACATCCATCATCACTATATAGAAACCAAACATTTCACTGTGATGTAGAGATGACATGCCACGTGGAGTTTAACAAGTGGTGGAATAAAGATGAGGTGCAATCCATATAATCCAATTTATGTGGTTGCATTGAATATAATTTTTATAAACCAATCAAAATAATTCAACTTTATATAAAAACACAAATTGAACCCTTAACTTTGAAGTGCAATCACCATTTTTGAATCTCCAAGCTCTTGAAACTCAATTGAAGAAGAAGATGGCGTCCATCTCCGCTTCCATTTCTACCTCATCACCATCATTCTCGTTGCTCCAAAAGCCGACAACCACTGCCCGTGGTTCTTCGGCTCTCGGTATGTACAAGTGCATTATACAGTTATCACAATTCTTAACAAATTTTTGGTTTTAAAACAAACGCCACTATAACACACATAATAGGGTAGAAACCAGTGTATCACACGTGTTAATTCTTAACAATTTTTTGGTTTTAAAATAAACGCCACTATAACACACACATACTAGGTTAGAAACCTGTGTATCGCACGTGTTTAATAAAAGAAACATTTTAAAGTTACTAATATATATATATACACACACATACGCCCGCACATACAAACATACCAGGTTAGAAACCCATATATTAAATAGTTAATAACGATGATTTAAGAATTATAAAATAATATTTCGAGATAAAATGTAGATTTAAAAAAGCAGAACACGAAGATGTGAAATAAGAGAACGAAAAAGGACTCACATAACTGTGACATCTGACATGTGTGGCAAACGGTTTCTTATCTGTTATAGTAACCGAAGTTGTTAACGTTGATCAGGGTTGCCGTCAATGAGCAAGATGGGGAAAGTGAGATGTACAATGGAAGGTAAGCCCGTGGTCACATCTGACGATGGTGCATCGAAGTTAAGGATGGGTGCTTCATCGTTGATGGCTGCCGCGATGGCTGCAACCATGTCGAGCCCAGCGGCCATGGCTCTAGTGGACGAGCGAATGAGCACCGAAGGGACCGGGCTGCCATTTGGGCTAAGCAACAACCTTCTTGGGTGGATCCTTTTTGGTGTGTTTGGTTTGATTTGGACACTTTACTTTGTCTACGTTGGTGGCCTTGATGAGGATGAGGAGTCAGGTTTATCACTTTAAATTTTCTTACTTATAATGACAATTTGCCAATTGTGATGGGACTTATGTGTAATATTGATCATGTATCCTTTGTACTCTGATTGTAAAGTATTTTGTGTTTATGAGAAATTAAGATTTGCACTTTTGTCTTTCTAGATTTAATCTTGACACACTTCACACTTCTTTAGGGAGCGAACTCGAACCCGAACCCGAACCCGATTAGGAAAACTCGAAAATTTATTTGGGATTGGTATTCGGTAATAAGATACGTTTCAAAAAATGTCACGGGTTTAAAACGGATATGGTATTAGATGATAACCACTCGATTACTCGAGCCCATTTACCCAAACAGAAACCAAATTTATTAATATGTTGTATATACTTTATAAAAAACATATTAAATTGTATGTTGAATTAAAACCAAATTTATTAATATGTTTTAGATACTTTATTAATATGTCAAGGGTTTAAAACGGCTATAGTATTAGATGATAACCGCTCGATTACTCGTCCTAGTGATTTAGTTTAGTGAATCGTCCATGAGTTATAAAACCCATGTAAATGTGTTCCATGGGGTTAAGTCAACCAAAGGTGTTTTGAAATAGGTGCACAAACACTATAATCTTGTCAAAAGATGAGGGCACAAATGGTGTCGCAACTCGCAACATAGGTGCAAGTATTATGACACTTGACGATAAAAGGATGGGCTATTTGTGTCCATTTTTGTGCTCCTGGTTGAATCTTCTGGTCCTTTTAATAAGTGTAAACTCGATCAACGGGATGGTGGTCCATTGACAAAGGCAAAATCTTTAAACACTTGGATTTGGGAGGGAGAGGTTTTGAGTTCAAATCCTACAGACGATAAAGATTATAAGAGATTCGTCATTAAAAAAAGATATAAAAATAAGTGTAAAATCACGTCATACATATCCTAAGACGACTACATAAATTGGTTGTGTAAATTACCCACCGACTACATAGGTTGGTTATGTAAATTACACAACTTTTATTGTAAATTGTCACTATAAATGCAAATTGACAACACGCAAATTGATTCATCCTAAGTAGTTTCTAACAACTTTTACCTTAAATGTTTAAAGCGTTAATACATTCTCACGTTTTGATATGTTAATAGCATATATAAGTTGTGTTTGGACTGTATTAATTAGTGACCAAGTTTAACGGTCGATACAACATTGATGGCCTACAAGTTTATACTACACTAAACTAGTCTAGTATAGAAACATGTTAAGGGGGGGGGGGGGGGGGGGGGGGGGCTTACTTTAGGTGTTTTTCCACCAACTAATTATTATTTTGGTAAGACATAAATTATTTAAGCACTGGTTTTGCTATCAAAGATGTATTATTTTATTAAAAGTAATCATAAATTTATCAGGGCCATAACTATTAACCAATGGCACAAGGATATTTCCATTATAACAAATCATTATTTTTGCTTAGAAATTATTTTAAAGATGGAGATGTAACTATAAAAAATTAGCTATGAATGAAAACATTCTATAATGTAATGATTGATTGTTCTTATATCTCCTACCTTGAATCACACTTGTGTATTGTATATCCCGTCTGTTGAATATTGTATTGTATCATGTAGTATCGATAAAAATATATGTTTAGTATACCTTCAACAATGTTGTATGAAGTATTGGCAAAAAAACTATATGTTTAATCATCTAAAACACATTATGGACATAAACTGTAGTTGTCATTCATTAAAACAAGGAAAAATTGTAGTTTTAATACAAACATCAAATGTCGCTGCAACTAGTGTCAATTAATACACGCTCAGTTGGTATGACAAGTCGCAAACGAGTTAGCATAATGCAACCCTCTTAGTAAGTCCCCGACTACACGGAATTGTGAATTACCGCGCTTTGTGTAGTAAGTATATATTGAATTGCGACACGCAGGCGGCCCCTAGGATAAGGGGCAGGAATCCCATAGGCAAAATCCCCCCCCCCCCCCAAAAAAACCCGCCTAAAATAAATTGTGAATTCTTAGCACTTTGTGTAATAACCCATGCTTCCGAATCGCATTCATCTTCAACTAATCGCTAACAAATATTATAGATTTTGTGATTTCTAAACAAAAATTCTCTCGAAACAATATTATGGTCTATAAAACAATGAGTTCCACCTCACACGTGGGGAACCCCCAAATAGTTGCCGTTTACAAGCGCAATACGCTTACCTAAGGGGATCAAAAGGTTGATACATGAAACACTGAAGAGTCATAGAATATGCATTTACGAATGCATTAATGGGACCGATTGTTGATATGTGAAAAATGTGATTCACAACAAAAAAGTAAGTAGGTGCTTGATGGAATAAAGAGGGATACTTGAGGTAAAGTGGATACATGACTATGTTAGTACGTAACTCCTAACTATATGCGTAACTAGCTACTTACATGGCTATACCGGCACGTATAACACATTCCAAGAAATAACTATTTTAATAATTTTCTATTTATACACAAATACTAGTTACCCATAGTTTAGTTTGTCTCCTACTGATCACACAAATAAGAAATGAAAATCAAGAATTCATCATGTCTAATGAAATAATCAAACCAAGCTTATGAAGTATGTGTTCATATTCAAATCTGGAGGGACAAAAGTGCAATTCTCATAAACACAAAACTCCAAAACCAAAGTACAAACGAAACATGAACAATATTACACATAAGTCCATCACAATTCCCAAATTGTCATTTTAAGTAAAAAAAGTTTAAAGCGATAAACCTGACTCTTCATCCTCATCAAGGCCACCAACGTAGACAAAGTAAAGTGTCCAAATCAAACCAAAGACACCAAAAAGGATCCACCCAAGAAGGTTGTTGCTTAGCCCGAACGGCAGCCCGGTCCCTTCGGTGCTCATCCGCTCATCCACTAGAGCCATGGCCGCTGGGCTCGACATGGTTGCAGCCACCGTGGCAGCCATCAACGACGATGCACCCATTCTCAACTTCGATGCATTGTCGTCAGATGTGACCCCGGGCTTACCTTCCATTGAGCATCTCACTTTCCCCATCTTGTTCATTGATGGCAACCCTGATCAATATTAACAACTTTCGTTTTTATATATATGTTGAGAACTGCGAGAACAACATAATCATCTTTCCAAATAATATTATGATCCTAAGGGGTGAGCAATAACCGAACCGTTAACCGAAACCGAACCAAAATTAACCGAAAATCAGTTATTTTTTGTACCACCGGTTAACCGAAATTAACTGAATCAAACCATTTATATTTTCATATATTTCTAGCTTTTAAACACCATCTCATGTATTTCACATTTTATACTTTCATTTCATAAATTTATACCTCTATTTTATTTATTAATACCTCAGTTTCATGTATTTATACCTTCATTACATTTATTTATACATCCATTTCATGCCTTTATAAATGTATTTAATTTATTTATACCTCCGTCACATGTATTTCTAAACAAAAAATTTAGCCCTTGTTTAATTTGGTTATTAACCAAAATTAACCAAACCGAACCGAAAACTAACAAATTAACTATTAACTTCGATTACGGTTACAGTTAACGTTAATAACTGAACTGAACCGTGCACACCCTTGATCCTAAATCGTACCTAGATTTTTTTTATCATTCCTAGCTAAAATATTATGATTCTAATTGGTACCTAAATTTTTTCTAACCCTTCCTAGCTAAAATATTATGATCCTAATTGGTACCTTGATTATTATTATTCTAATGATTTAATGAGATATTGGGGCACACAATTAAATTAAAAGTTACCAATGCATCATTTGGTTGTCGTAGTTAGTTCTCAACATATTACTGGTTATAAAATGAGCGTTTATATCATATATATATATATATATATATGGTTAGGTTCATTTACCAATGCATCATTTGGTTCTCGTAGTTAGTTCTCAACATATTACTAGTTATAAAATGAGCGTTTATATCATATATATATATATATATATATATAGAGGGTTAGGTTCATTTGTGAACAACCCTTGATAGTAAACTGTGTGAATTAATCCTAACCCTTGATTTTTAATACACGTGTGTAAATCAATGGTCATGATTTGATGATAAAATACACTAGTGTATTTTACGATTTGATGATGAAATCCTAGCCATATATGTGTGTAAATCAATGGTCAGGATTTGTTCACTCAGTTCGTAAATACACTAATATTCACTCTGAAATCCCACCCTATAATATATATATATATATATATATATATATAATTTCATACCGAGAACCAGGGAACCATGGGTGGTGGTGGTAGGCTTTTGGAGCAATGAGAAGGATGGTGATGAGGTGGAAATGGAAGCTGAGATTGATGCCATCTTCTTCTTCAGTTGAGTTGTAGGAGCTTGAAGATTCAACAATGGAGATTGCACTTCAAAGTTGTGTTTTTATATAAACTTTATTTACTTTTATTGGTTTATTAAAGTTACATATTCAAGGCAACCACATAAATTAGATTACATGGATTGCACCTCATCTTTACTCCACCACTGGTTTTACTCCACGTGGCATGTTTGTTTCTGTAAGAATTGAGTTTTAATAGGATATTGGGCCCAATTTATTTATGTTTTTTGTCCAGTGGGATTGTTTCAAACATATTTAAGAATTTGGAAAACCTTCTCGTTTGGAAAAAATACCAACAATTAATTCCTTGTAGTTATTGATTGCTCACAATCAAATCCCTTCACTAATTTTTGTTAGTCATCGCTTTCTCCACCGAGCTTCAACATTCCGGCAAACGACCTCCGTCTCCGACCATCTCAGCTCGCCATAAACCATTTATCGACTCACAGACACTTTTTTCGACCATCTAACTTTATTCCAACCATGTGTACATGTGTTGCCTCTTTATATTTCGATTGAAACAGGGTTTTCCTGATCTTGTTCTTGATGTTGTTAACTGTTATATGGAGTTATGAACGACAATTTGAAACAAAGTTTTCTTGATCTTGTTCTTGCATACATACTCACCGAAGAAGAATGTGCATTGTTTTTAAAGTTTTACATTTGGCCAAAAAGTTTTGTTTATTTACTAGGTAGTTAAAGATTGTTATGTCAATTATTTAGGCTAAAAAACGTTATGATTTCCAAGATGTTCGAACGCAAAAAACAAGGATGGTGGTGGGCGGTGTGTTGCAGGGACTATAAAGGGTCGTATTGCATGTTCAGTTCTTTAAGGGTATTATGGTCTTTTAATCATAATCCTAACGTTCAACTAATGACAGTTAGTAAGAGGGATTTGATTGATTGAAATTGACAATCACATGGACTTGATTGTTCTTTTTTTTTTTTTTCCAAATGAGGGCTGAATGTGTGATTCGTTGTAAACCCTAAGGACTGAATTTGTACTTTACTCAATAAATAAACACAAACGTACCGAAACGATTCACAAATTATAAATTACTAGCATGGTGCCCGCGTGATGCGGCGGGGGAGCGACACATAGCATTTCGATATTCGTTTTTGGTTGTTTTCTTATTCATATAATATTTATTGTAGCATCATTGTGATAGATATACACGAAAAGCGAAGTAATCGGGTAGTCCATTTCATTGTGTTGTGCATGGTTCGTTCGGTTAGGTTAATATCCTCAATCGAAGCTGAAACCAAAGTCATCGGTTAGTCTATTTTATTTACCAATCAGGTTTCTATTAATCATTTCGGTTTATTCGGTAAGATTGATGGTTTTTTATTTGTTAATTTAATTTTAATTAATAGCAAAAACTAAACTTAGGGTAAAACTTCTGCTTGGAAATATATGAAAGTGATGTATAAATATATGAAATGAAAGTATAAATATATGAAATGGGGATATAAACATGAAACATATGAACTGTAGGTATAAAAACTAAAAAATATATATGAAAACATGAATGGTTTGGTTCAGTTTAACTAATTTTAGTTAAAAGAGAGTACAAAAAATTGATAACCGGTTTTTGGTTAATTCGGTTTTTAGATTTTATTTAATTCAGTTTTTTGTTGATTTCGGTCCGGAATCTATGTTTTTTGTTTGGTTTATGTTAACGATTTAGTTATTGCTCACCGATAACCCATTTTGGTTAATAATTGATAAGTGCGTGTCGCGATGCGACGGGAAACACAAACATTGTTACGGTGTGCTTTGTTCAGTTGGTTTGATACTCAACCGAAATCGAGGTGATTGATTAGTTTATTTCATTCAGCAATCCGTTTTCAGTTAATTGGTTTGGTTTATTCCGTTAGGATTAACGGTTTTTGGTTTGATTCATTTAATTTAATTTCGGTTAATAGTCAAAACCAAATTTGGGTTAAAACTTTTGATTAGAAATACATAAAATTTAGGTATAAATACATGAAATAGAGGTATAAATACATTAAATAGTGGTATAAATATAAAATATATGAACTCAAGGTATAAAAGCTAGAAATACATGTAAATATGAATGGTTCGGTTTAGTTAATTTTGGTTAAACGATGGTACAAATTAGTTGATAACTGTTTTTTGTTAATTCGAGTTTGGGTTAATCAGTATTCAGTTAATTCAGTTTTGGATTATTTCGGTTCGGTTAACGATTGAGTTATTAGTCACCCTTAGACACTCTTAATCACGTAACATATCAATTTTTAATTAAAAAATATAGCAATACTATACTCAAATTAAAGTGAATAAAATACTCATTTTTATGGTATAACTTAAAAAAATATTAATAAACCAAAAAGTTATGAGCTTTTAAAAATCATGAGAAGTTAGTTTTTTATAAGGGGATAAAATGTAACTAATAACTAATATCTATGATTTTGTTAAAGACGAGAGATTAAAGTGTAATCTAGATGCCATGATTAAATTGACGATATTTAATCATTTGACATTCTGTAGCTATTAAACATTCTGGGATAATGACTAAGTACGTTGTAGCTATTAAACATTCTTAGATACTGATCAAGATAACTATTGAAACGTCAGCCAAAATAAGTAGGTCATCACAATAATTTTGGGTTTTTTTAAAACATTATAGTTTATAAGATTTGACAAAAATACGTAAAAGAAGTATAAGTTTGTTGTGGAGGGGAAAAAAGTTTAACAAATTATCTATAAGGAGATGAGTTAAAATGAGAACCACTTTGAGTTGTGAGAGCCGTGAAAACTATATCATCCAAAAAGTTTTTCCGAATTTTTGTTTCTCAAAAGCTATCAAAAATCGCTTGTTTCAGCAAAACGATAAAACGAAAACACACATCTTTTCATCCTTTTTAAACAAGGATGCTCTTTTTTTTTTACCGTTAATAACGAAGCAATTGTATAGCTGTTTGTAACCCTTGGCAGATGACGATGGAGATTTCGTCGTGCGACACCGCCTCAACCCGATGCTCGCTTCCTTCATCAGGTCTCTCTCTCTCTCTCTCTCACAATCTATTTATATACATATACGTATGTATGTATATCTGTGAGAATTTGATGTAATTTGGCTCTGTAGCTGATCGGAATGATGCATGTATTCTTATTCATCCAATTCGATGATAACAGAGTCTGTAGGTTAATACTTTCAGTATTGAAGATTTGTATCGTGCCTGAATGATGCTGGTTTCATCATTCACACATGTTTATATGTTTGTAAGGAATAATTGTGGTGTTTGAATTTCTAGGTCAGTTTCTTAAGAACATTATAGATGATTTGCTGTGCTGTTTTATCATTAGACGTAATAAATGATTTAGAAATTGCATTGCTCTCTCCGTTTGAATACAAGAGTCCATGTTTCGTGTGTGTGTGTGTGTGTATCGATCTATTAGACCTAATAGAAGACTGTAATGGTATTCTTTCATTTGTAGTTATTTAAGGTTTAGGGGCTGTTTGGCAACTTCTGAATGGTTAGGTGCTGAACCAGTAAGAGGTCTGAACCATTAAGTGTTGAAACGGTAAGAGGTCTGAACTGTTAAGAGCCAATATAATGCTCAGTCGTTCAGAGGCAAATGTCTGACCAATTCAGATTAGAGGTCTTGATAGTTCAGACTCAGTATAGTGCTTAACCATTTAGAGGCAAATGTCTGAACCATTCAAACATCTGCTCATGAAACAAAAAGTCTGAACCTTAAGTGTTGAACCAGTAAGAGGTCCTGAACCATTAAGAGTCTCATTAAGAGTTAAACAAACAGCCCCTTAGAATTCCTATTTGGTAATACATAGACACTCGCCTCACGTATGAGATGCGCGTACCTCGTGTTTTAAGACCAAAACACCCTTGGAGTTCATCACGCTTTGTAAACCCTAGTGACCATATTTGTGGTATGAATTTGGGAAACATGTTTATTTCATTATTTGGGTCTAGTATGTTTAAATTAGGCTAATAATGATAGCATGGACGCTGTACTTAAATGGAGGGTGTATAGCATATTCAAATTCTGAAGGCTAGATATAGTTCTTTAGATTATGTTAATGATAATAGCATGGACTCTGTACTTCATATGCAATTTCCGAACAATATATGTAGTTGGTTTGATGCTATTCTTGGGTCGTTAATACTAAATGAGACACTCCCCTTATATAGGCCTCCACCTCTTCAACGAACCATGAAGATCAAACTAAATCAATAGCTATACTATATCATTTAGAAACAACATAGTGTGTCCACGGGTGACACCAACTAATATTTTGCAATACTAAATGTACAGATATGGTGCTGCTCAAGAAAGTTGGTGTCTCTCAGTGCTATCAAAGCTCTGTATTTATGTTTTCTGATAAAAGCAGATCTCAGTGGTCACTTAATCAAAGTGTATGCTTGAGACATAAGAAATACCCTATTCAGGTCTACTGTTATTTCTTTTACTTATTTTCTAAGTTTTGTAACCTTTTAATGTCTTGGGTAATTTGTCTGTTATATCGGTCTCATTTTCTGGTTATTCATTTTCAGGTGTTATGCAGCCAAAAGAAAGACATTCCAATATTAGAGGCTCGGTGTGTCATTTTTAAAAGTACTTCTATATGATTATTAGTGTTTTCTCTATTATGCCAGTTACTATCTACTAGAGATTATATTGGATCGATTTAGTTGGTGTTTTATCTCAAAATGGTCGAATTAAATATCTAACTAAAAAGAGAAGGGTCAAATGGATCACATGGTCAAACAGGCTGAAGTCAACCAAGTCTGTTTCCAATGCAAACAACCTCCGAAATAGAGTTATATAAGATATCGATTACTATTGAGATGTAAGGGGTCCATCGGTTATTTTTGTTATGGTTGTATTTGTGGTATTGTTGCGAGGGTAAATATGTAATTTAAATGTGTTTTTATTTTTATTTTTTTTACTTTAACTCAATTTTTAAGCTACTCTCCACTTTCTCCAGGTCTATGGACGAAATATATGATACTTTGGCTGAACGTCTGGTGCCAACTGCAGCTTCAGGAACAAATACCAGTTTAACGTAAGTTTAAGCCTTAACAGTATTGAACAATTTAGCTATTTAAGGGCACATGAACTATTCTTAATTATATTTTTACATGTATTTAAATATTTAATAGACGCCTAATGTTAATCTTGTTATTCCAAAAGTATCCATTTTGACCCGTTACCCAACCCGACCAAATGAGTAATGGGATCTCCAAATTTTCTTATTTTTTCAGGCATATTGTGGGCTTAGCGGGCCCTCCAGGAGCCGGAAAGACCACCGTTGCTTTAGAGGTTGCTAAGCGTGTAAACAAATTATGGCCTCAAAAAGCATCCGGATTCGATTCTCAAGTTGAACCCCCAGAAATAGCAGTAGTTCTTCCCATGGACGGTTTCCATCTCTATCGTCACCAGCTTGATTCAATGGAGGTTTATCTTTTAATGAATTAATCTTTTTCCCTTATATGCTAATTAGAGAATGCTTGGATTTGCATTTTGAAAGTAATTATCTTATTATTGCAACCCGTAATCGTAATAATATGTTTTAACCCTTTGTAGGATCCGAAGGAAGCCTATGGAAGAAGGGGAGGTGAGCTCCTTCACTCGTATCGCATAAGTTGTTTTCAAATGTGTCAATAACTTCGATAATAACCGTTAGTTTTTTTTTATATTGAAAACTCAGCTCCGTGGACATTTAGTCCTGAATTATTCTTGAAATGCTTGAAGACCCTGAGGGAGCAGGTATGTGTGCCTTTGTTGTATCAACTTAACTAATTTCCGTAACCTAAATTTAGAGGTCAACTGGTTAAACGGGTTGTTCTTAGAGCAAATCGGAACGAATCAAGTCAGATTGGGTTGACCGATAAAAACCTTGTCCGTTTTCTATAATTAGTTAATGAGCTAGTCATGATCACAAGAACAATATTACCGTAATAATATATATCTTATTTTTTCATGATATTGTACTCATTTTACTAGACTTTAGGTGACTTTCAACCCATTTGACCCGTTGACTCATTTGACCCGTTTAAGATGAAACACAACCCAAGTCCGCTCATTTATAAGTAAATCAGTAGGGGTGTTCAGAATTCGATTTAGATTCAAAAAATTCAAAATTCGACTCAATTCGATTCAATTATCACGAATTCAATTCAATTCAAATTCGAGTCCAATAAATAGAATACGAATCAAATACCAATTTATATTTCAAATTTGATTCGAAATTCGAATTTAAATTATACATGTTTATTTATTATATTTATATATAATACACACATATAACTACAATTTGCGCTATAGTATAAATTAATCTATAAATTTAATCTAAGTCCTAAAATAGCCCATTACCAAGCCCAAATAGCCCATAACGAATTTACATATTTTATATGAATTTGAATCGAAACGGATTTATCCGAATGATTCGAATACGAATTCGAATCGAATTGACCAGTTTTTAATCGAATTCAAATTAATTATTCGAAAAATTTGATTCGAGTAATTCGAAAATTCGTTGTTCAATTTGATGAACACCCCTAAGTAAATGGGTTGAATTGCCACTTCTACCCATTATGCCCTTACTTATATTTATTCATTTAGTTGAGAGTATATTTGGTGATTAGTTACAATTTCAGGGGTCGGTTTATGCTCCATCGTTTGACCATGCTGTAGGAGACCCGATTGAAGATGATATATTTATAAACATTCAGTATGTATTATATTCCTGCAGGATTATATTCACCTAATTTCTTAAAAGATCAGTTGAAAATTATATATTTGCTTAAATATTTTCTTTACAAATCTTATTGTTCATACTATATTCTATCTGCAGGCACAAAGTTGTTATAGTGGAAGGAAATTATTTATTTCTGGATGAACGTAGTTGGAAAGAAATATCATCAATGCTAGACGAAAAATGGTAAATCTGGTATTATAAATGTTAATTTTCATGCAGAATTTTAGTTCCGGATGATGATCTATGTAGAGGTGGCAATTTAGACCCGTTTATAATTGATGGGTCAAGTTGGATTATACATTTGTCTGTAACAGGTCAACTGGGTGAACTTTACAATTTTAGCTCAAATGTTAACAGGAACATGTCAAACTCACAAATCATCCAAAAGTGTATTCACAATACATAAAAGTGTAAAACTTCCATGACTATTCTATTTCAAAAAAAAGTTTTATCATTGTAACAGTATAGTTTTTGCAAAAAAATAAAAAAAATTAAGAGTAAAGTACACAGATGGTCCCTGCGGTTTACCAAAATTTGGATTTAGTCCCTAGCTTTCCAAACGTACACGGATGTTCCCTGTGGTTTGCACTTTGTAACACGTTTAGTTCCCAGCCAACAAATCTAAAGGTTTTATTAGGTCCATGTTATGGACTAAATGCGTTACAAAGTGCAAACCGCAGGAACCATCCATGTACTTTTGAAAAAAGCTGGGGACTAAATGCGTTACATAGTGCAAACCACAGGAACCATCCATGTACTTTTGAAAAAAGTTGGGGACTAGATGCGTTACCCTCCCGACCCACTAATTTTGCCTCTAATTTCTAGAACCAAATGTTTTTTATATGTTATCCAGAAAAATCAGAGCTTACTCAAATTCAATATGGACTTAAATAAGATAAATAATTTTTTGACGTGTGGTAATCTGGTTTCGTATCTCTTGAAGGTTTGTTGATGTTGACATTGACGTAGCAATGGAACGGGTTTTGAAGAGACATATAGAAACTGGTAATCACCTGTTTTCATTATTCAAATGCGTATATGAAAGATTGTTCCAGTTATAATGAATGTGTATTATTTTGATCGTTTTGTTAGGTGTGGGTAGAACTCCAGAAATCGCCAAACAGCGGGTAAGCTATGAAGTAGAGGTGGCTATATATAATCTATAAGAGGACAAACCATAAATAAAAATAAATAAACAAATACTTAAAAAAACGGGTTTTAAACAGGTTGAGCAGATTAAACCGGTTGAGAGTTGAAAGTCTAGTGGTTTGACTTTTTTAAAGCATGAAACTTGAAAAGTGTATTGTGGTTAAGAAGTAAAGATTCTTCAATCTATTTAATTAGGCTAATATTTTATGGAAAAAAAATTTGGACGATAAGTGTTTCCGGCACCTTGATTAGATGATGCTCTCTATATTCATTTACATAACACTAATTTACATGCAGATTGAGTACAATGACAGACCAAATGCAGAACTTGTTTTGAAGTCTAAGAAAAATGCAGATTTGATAATCAAATCTGTTTCTCTTTGAAGGTAAAACTCACCTTTTTGCGATCCAAAGGTTCTGTAGTGAACATGCACATATATATTTATATGTATGTGTGTGTGTGTTTAGTTTGATGTGAAATGGCTGAAGAGATGAACGAGAGACCGCACGTTTTTGTTAAAAATAATTCAGTTTTGCATTCCTTGGGTTTATTGGGCTGGTTGGTCAAATGTGTTGTATATTTACAGCCTGCAAATTAATAGAACTGTATTGGTTTCCATCAACAAGATTCTCTACTGCTCAAACTTTGTTGGGTTGGGTATCTGGTCTAGACGGGTTCTGATCAAATGATAAAATAGCTTTTAGGCTGGTCAACACGGGTTGGGCCCAAGACCAAGTGAGGAGGAAATGAGGAAGAGATGAAAGAGCCCGCTTAACTTTAGCTCGACGATAAAGATGGAAGATCAACCTTCGACCCGAAGTTGAACTTGACCATAAAAAACCATAATGAAAAATCTTTGATCAGCAAGTATGATGTGATGAAAATACAATGTGATCTTTGAAAGTCACTAAAAATGGTGAAACTGATCGATGTGTGTTCACCGAGTTGGTTTTTGATTTTGGATTATTTGAGTTTACAAAAATTTGAGACCAGATTCAATTCAGAATTTGAAAAATTGATTCTAACTCTAAATTTGAATTCGGCTCGTATTTGGGTTGATTTGGTTCGACTTAATTATTTTAAAATTTATATATATGATCACATACAAATGGTCTTTTGGTGCAGAAATGAAAAAGACAATTTTAACCATAATTCAATAGTGAAAAGATCCGAATAAATTCTTACATAAATAAGGTTGGAAGGGCAAAATTAAAAAATAACCTGACTTTTATGGGTAAATGTAGTTCCTGTCACCTTTTAAAATTCAACAATTTTTTAATGCTAATTATTATTATTATTATTATTATTATTATTATTATTATTATTATTATTATTTCATAAAAATTATACCATAAAAAAGATAGTTGTGCTATGTACGTTAGTAATGAGCATTTAGTACCGGTACCAGTACCGAATTATTTTCAAACTGGCTCGGTAGGGTATCAGTATTTTTCTGGATTTTACCTTCAAATATTGGTACCGTACCATACCATACCAAACATTTTTCGGTATCGCTAGCAGTACCAATATTTGGTGAATTTCGGTAGTGGTATTTATCGCCGAGCTCATCCCTAGTGTACATGTTTGTAAAGTATTATATGATTTTTTTTTATGGGGGACCAAGTACTTATATGGTCGACTTGCATATGGACCGATAGAATGTGGAAATAAGGTGAGGAAACACGTAAACAGGTCTAATAAGAATAACCATTGCAAAATTCCTGTTAAGATAATTGGTTTTGTTATTTAAATCCTTGCTTTTGTTATTTACTTTGAACTAAGCCTAGAATGTTTTGTTATGTCGACCAAAACAAATAGTTATGTTACTGTCGTTACTCTGACCGAATTATTGTTTCGATTACAAGTGTAGCCTATAAATAAAGATTTATACGTAACGTTTAGGAGTACTTTAAAAATACTGATAGGTTTTCACCAACTTGGATTTTGTATAAATATTTGCTAGAATGTATCTAGCATTTTCTTATGTTTTCATCTCGCGGTTAACTTTTGAGAATGTTGACGTAAAATTTAGACGTGTTGTAACACACTAATGCTGTATGAATGGCGGTTCGGTTCAGTTATCACCCTTAAAGTTTCTTAGGCCGGATCTATATTATATATTCTTATGTTTCCATTAAAGTCAATGTGAACAAAAAGAAATCTAGGCCATTGGATCAACCATTTAAAATAAAAAATTCCTTCTAGAAGCAGAAGTTATTTGATAGTTATCCCCAAAGGTTTCCTTTGACCTGCTAAGCCAATTTTAATGGGAACATTACTGTGCACGATTAGATTGTAAAACCAACAATTACAAAAGAAACTTCCCTCCACGTTCTAACTTACAAAAACAACAGTTAAAACAAAAATACAACTTCATTAAATGCAACCTGCACAAAAAATCACACTAGAAAAATTAACCATTGTTACTAAGCTAAAAAAGAGTTTTGTAAAACGTAGATGTAATAAAAAAAATTAAATATAATAGTATGTACAGTTGTATGTAAAAAAAGTGAAAAAACAAACCTATATACTAAACAGAAAATAAAAATATTTGTTAATATAAAATTATATACTTGGTTGTATCAATTCAAACTTGTAAATAGAACAGTGTGCATCATTAATTAACTGTAAAGAGTCATTATAAAATATAAATGTATAATTAGATAGTTTACCTATGATATATAATTTCATTTGGTTAACTGGCATTTACATATTAACACTTGAATCTGCACTTTTGTACCTGCATTGTTGACCATGTGATCAAATTATAAAACTTAAAAAAAAATAATATGCAGTTAGCGAAATATTAGATATTTTTACCACGTCTTGATTTAATTCTCACCAGTTTTGAGTTGATAGACGAAGAAACTATCATGTAGTGGGCAAGTGGGGTATGTTGAAACTGCCAATCGCAGCCTATATATAAAAAGCACCACAATTACTTTTTCTAGAACAAAACAGGTTATCAAAGTTTAAGCAAATGGAGCAGAGAAAGACGAATGCAGCAGATCTTGAATTACCTGTAAGTAAATATATTTAAACGTAAATTCTTTGTGCTCTACACATTTGCCTACCATTATACTTCATAATGTTTTTATCTTTTCTATTTTAAGTCGGAGCCAACTTACCGAGTTGAAAAGTATGATCGCAAAACCGAAGAAGACAAAGAGCTGCAACACCTTGAATCACCTGTAAGTAAACATACTTAAAATTTATGTTTATTTTGTAGAAACCTCTAAAAGTGTTTTCAATTCTGCACATTTATCTACTACCCATTATACCTTACAATAGTTTCATCTTTTGTATTTTAAGGTGGAGCCGACTTACCGAGTTGACAAATATGATCCCAAATCCGTAGAAGAAAATGAGCAAAAACACCTTGAATTACATGTAAGTAAATATATTTAAACGTAAATTCTTTGTGGTCTATACATTTGCCTACCATTATACTTCATAATGTTTTTATCTTTTCTATTTAAGTCGGAAGCGAACTTACCGAGTTGAAAAGTATGATTGCAAAACCGAAGAAGACAAAGAGCAGCAACACCTTGAATCACCTGTAATTAAACATACTTAAAATTTATGTTTATTTTGTAGAAACTTGTAAAAGTGGTACCTAATGATGCACATTGATTTTGTAGAAACCTTTAAAAAGTGTTGAGATAACGCAATGTGATGGAGAGTCAACTCCATCCGCTTCCGAAATTCTCCGTGAAATCAGTGAGCAGGTAAATCTGAACTACATTGGTGTTATATATTTTATTTATTCTATCCACATTAACTTTTTAAATTGTTGTTTTCTTAGAAACGGAAGTACGACAAGCTAAACAAAAGGTTGGAGTCTCTTGCTACCTGGAAATGGGAAGAGGTTATTAATGTCAGCAGCAGTGATCATGGAGCTTCTGAAGATGATCAACAGCCCGACGATCAGATGGTTGATACTGCAGATTCAATGGAGAGTTTTTGGAAGAAATCTAAAATTCCACGAATTGAAATTCGTTCCCGCGGACGAGTTGTTCAAGTGGAGTCCGTTTAAAGCTTTAGTTTTGATAAGTATTTGCTATGGTTTTTTTTAGCTTTACTTTGAACGATGTTTGGTTAGTTTTTAATCTATCCAGATGACTTAAATTTTATTTTACATCTTTGCTTTGTATAAGTTTCCTTAGTATAAGAGTAATACTAATATATTATTAATGATATTTGTACGTTCCTGCCATTAGGTATGTTATAACTTATTTGTATATGATTATAAAAAAAATGATACTTCTGAAAGCTCAATAGTTATCTTAAATAATCCCTAATCATTAAACATGTTTATGAAAAATCTTACTTTGTTAAATAATACTACACCATAAAAGTCTAATGAGAAAACAAATATAAATTAGGAAACAAATATAGAGGTGCGCTTTGTGAATATATACAACATAAAAAATAATAATTGAATGGTGAGAGGCCATTGGTTTCAAAAATAAATAGCAAATTTGTGAATGGAACCTAAATTAGTAATTAATATATTATTACTTTGTTTAGTTAGGTAACTATTGTGATATAAAAGATAAATAGTAAGGAAAATATAATCTACGCCAAGTGTGTGCCAAGTCAACAACAAAAGCCACATATTAACTAAACTAGAAATGATTTATTGTCACCCTATCAACAAATAACACAGATTTTACTATTAGATTTAACTAGGTTACAATCATGTTTATTACACGGGTTGATAAATGTAATGTAATGTTATATAATTAGTAATAAAAATTATGTTTTAAAGAAAACATGCATCGCACGGTTAAAAAAACCCGTGTATTATACTAATAGAATAAAATATAATGTAATTTGTTAACATACAAAGTCGTTTAGATATGTATTTAAAAAACTGAACATTGACGTGACAGTTGTAAATTTTGTTAAGTTAATTTTTCTAAACATTATATCTTCTAATTGGGTATTAACTTTGATTTTTTGATACCCCTTTTCTTATTATTTAACATTTGTATTTTTACCGTTATTACCAACCAACCACATTAAATAATTAAAAATTTTTAGAAATCACTTATAAAAACGAGTATCATCATTATTCTTCGTTTTTAAAATTTTAACAAACATAATTTTGAATTTGGTGAAGCTTTTAAGTAAAAAAAATATAACCTTATACAGAAAATTAATAATTGATTGAGTATTAAATTGATTTCGTTAATGATATAATAACTATTTTTAATTAAAAAATAAGTATAAGTATCCATAATTAAGTAGGAGATATGTGTCTCCAATTGGTTTTCTTTTATTGTATAGTATAAATATAGATTAAACCTCAAACTGTAACTTGACAAACAAGCAATACCTGATACCCTTGCCAAGGAAGTCTACCACGGTGAAGAAAAACGAGTGTATATGCAAGAGATTCTAGATCATCTCTTCTACTCGCTGTCCTACCCAGATGTGCGTGCACACTCGCGTATCTAACTGTTTCTCTGCAGATCAATTATACGTATAGCTGTATACTATACAAAATGAAGAGTTATCTTCAATTATTTGTTAAAATTGAATATTACCTAAACATGTAAGGCCTCTGATCATAATCAACATGTTGACCACTGGCACTCTCTCGCCACTTTGTTGCTGTATTTCATATACAAACTTATTAATAATATATAAGAAAGAATTAAATTCTGATCATGAGATCCTTAGCTAGCCCTAAGTCAACAAGAAATAGTTTCTTTTCTTGAGGTGTTGACGGTTAACCAAGCAGAAAGTTTTCCGGTTTTACGTCTCCATGCACATACCTGATTTGAATATTAATTGTTCAAGATAATCACAAATTAAAAAATATATATTAGGCATAAACCTAGCAACAAATAAGAGAGAAAATAAAAACTTTTCAAGTTGAACATGTTACAGTGAATCAGAATATACAAAATCACGTACCCTCTTGAATGCATCTTTTCAAAAATTGACAAAGACTCTACAGCTATACAAGCTACCATTTCTGATGGCATTCTGACAAACACGCACAAAGTTAGCAAGTAAACTCACATGAATGAACACATCGTTTATCAATTACATGGTTTACAGTTGCTATGAAACAACTCAAAATGCAAAATAAATAAATAAATAAAATAAGTTTAGGAACTCACGATTGCCCAGAAGAATTCCAAACATCCCACAAACTAGGCCCCAACATGTCCGTGACCTAAAATGTAGAAAAACAAAAATAAAATGATTAATACTATGTAAAACAGTTATTTTTCTAAATGAAAAAATAAAAAAAATTTATCGTACCATGACGTAGTAGTCTCCTTGCTTTCCTTTATAGTGAACTTTAGACACTCCGTGACTGCCACCGAGAGTACTGTTTCACCAAAAAGCCCAAATGTCACTTCTTATGTGTAAAAATAAACTATCTAGCGACTGCTATTCAGATCCTTCCCGAACCAACTCGACCCAAACTTCCCCGTAACACGCCCAACAACAACGATCAAAAAACTGCTATAAAAATTCGCAACACCAAACACACTCGAATATAACGCTATGCCTATGCTTCTCATCGAGTCGGGCACTTGATCATCCACATTGTTTCCTAACCTATCTCTAACCGATCGTTTAATCCCAGCAGCCGGAATCGAACCAACAAAACCACTATCCACCACAGCCCCTGCTCTCTTTACCACCTAACAAATCATCTTGAATGCATCTTTTCCAAAATTGAAAAAGACTCCACAGCTATACAAGCTACCATTTCTGATGGCATTCTGATAAACACGCACAAAGTCAGCAAGTCAACTCACATGAATGAACACATCGTTTATCAATTACATGGTTTACAGTTGCTATGAAACAACTCAAAATGCAAAATAAATAAATAAATAAATAAAATAAGTTTACGAACTCATGATTGCCCAGAAGAATTCCAAACATCCCACAAACTAGGCCCCAACGTGTCCATGACCTGGAATGTAAGAAAAACAAAAATAAAATGATTAATACTATGTAAAAAAGTTATTTTTCTAAATGAAAAAAATAAAAACTTTTTAGCATACCATGACGTAGTAGTCTCCTTGCTTTCCTTTATAGTGAACTTTAGGCACTCCGTGACTGCCACCGAGAGTACTGTTTCACCGAAAAGCCCAAATATCACTTCTTATGTGTAAAAATAAACTATCTAGCCGACTGCTATTCAGATCCTTCCCGAACCAAGTCGACCCAAACTTCCCCGTAACACGCCCAACAACAACGATCAAAAAACTGCTATAAAAATTCGCAACACCAAGCACGCTCGAATATAACGCTATGCCTATGCTTCTCATCGAGTCGGGCACTTGCTCATCCACATTGCTTCCTAACCTATCTCTAACCGATCGTTTAATCCCAGCAGCCGAAACCGAACCAACAAAACCACTATCCACCATAGCTCCTGCTCTCTTCACCACCTAACAAATCATCTTGAATGCATCTTTTCCAAAATTGACAAAGACTCCACAGCTATACAAGTATCGAAGAAATTGAGGGGACGTCCACTCTTGAAGGCATCTACTTTTCTTGCTATAGCCATTAAAGGAGCATCAACATTTTTAGGTGGTATTGTTGTAGCTAATATTTGATATCGAGTTACTAAATCAAGTAACCAAATCAACATACACCAAAAGAAACAATCTGAATTCAAGAGAAACTTTGTTTGACAATGACTTACATTCCGTCTTCTCTTCTCAGCAGACGTCTCAGCCACTCCATCTTCCTCCGATTTCGAGACTGGTAACTTAGGGTTTCCATTATCAGTCTCCTTCTAGTCCGCTTCTTTCACAGCAGCTTTAAAATAGCTATTGAAACTCCCTCTTGTGCAGCCCTCATTGTCTCATAAGCAACACAGAAACACCTGCTTGACTGCACTCCCCAGCTCTGAACTCAAGTCAAATGGTATGAAGAATCAAGACGAACAACAAACAACTTAAAGAAACAACATAGAACAACAGAGAAGCGACAAAACGCTGACAAATTTTTTATTTATTTCCCAAACCAGAAAACACTCCCCAAACCCTAGATCTTACTTATGTAAGACCTAAATCAACACAAATTAAAAATACATGAACAATATATAAAATCTCAAAGTACAGCCCAATGAGACTGCAGAACAGCAAGTATATAAAGAACTACCAGACCAATAACAATACTGATCCACATCCGGCTCAACAACTAAACAAGATCCACAACGGATCTCCATCAGGTCGTAACACCTTTGAACGAATCCAGAGAGATACTTAGAGGTAGGCGTGCAAGTGAATGAGATAATGAAACCCTAAGTGATTGATGAGGTGTTTTATATGCAGTCATAACAAGTTTACACTCCAGTCCACAAGAATCCCACAAACTGATTGCAACCCTTCTGACAAATTTTTTATTTATTTCCCAAACCAGAAAACACTCCCCAAACCCTAGATCTTACTTATGTAAGACCTAAATCAACACAAATTAAAAATATAGGAACAACAGATAAAATATCAAAGTACAGCCCAATGAGACTGCATAACAACAAGTATATAAAGAACTACCAGACCAATAACAATACTGATCCACACCCAGCTCAACAACTAAACAAGATCCACAACGGATCTCCATCAGGTCGTAACACCTTTGAACGAATCCAGAGAGATACTTAGAGGTAGGCATGCAAGTGAATGAGAGAATGAAACCCTAAGTGACTGATGGGGTGTTTTATATGCAGTCACAACAAGTTTACACTCCAGTCCACAAGAATCCCACAAACTGATTGCAACCCTTCTGATTATAGAAAATATCAGTTGATCATAGAAAGAAAAACATCAAACTACAAGATCCAACACTAGATCAAGAACAACCAGCCCAATGAGACTGAAGAACAACAAATATAGAGATCTACCAGATCAATAACAATACTGATCCACCACCGGATCAACAACTAAACGAGATCCAGAACGGATCTCCATCAGGTCGTATCATCTTTGAACGAATCCAGAGAGGTAGGTGTGCAAGTGAAAGAGAGGATGAAACCCTAAGTGAATGATGAGGTGTTTTATATGCAGTCACAACAATTTTACACTCCAGTCCACAAGAATCCCACAAACTGATTGCACCCCTTCTGATTATACATTTTTACCCCTTATACTTTCGGTTATTTCACATTATTGTCACATAATTAGATGAGAACCCTTTCTTTGTTAGATCCGTTTCCATACACATTGCTTTACGCATTTCCATTATCAACCATTACTTTACAAACTTCCATTATAACTTACTATTTGTATTTAGATTGCTTTTTTATTTATTTAAACATACCATGTTTGATAATTTACAACGAAATGAAAATTTGCCTTAATTGTTTTTTACCAAAATTGCATAAAAAATTTTATATTTACCAAACATAATTATATAAATTACCAAACATAATTATATAAATATCTCAAACAATATTCTATTATTATAATTAACACACATGTCTATGGTGGTATTAAATTAATAAGTATCGTATAAAAAATATTTTTAATGTGTCGTCCATATTTTATATATAATAATACGTATATTCATGTAAATGTTGTTTTTTTAGTAAAGATTTATGCAATCAAGATTTAGAAATTCTTAATTGAGGTTTTGTTGATAAGAGGCTTCCAAACACCAGTCCACCTTGGAATTTATAAACAATTGATATATTCTTATATTCCCCATAACACATTTGTAAAGGCACCAGCCGTGTAACAAAATGTAATTGTCCACAAAAAAAATACTAATAATACAAGTATAATTAATACTCCTTACCATTCTAAAAAAGTCATTATACTATCTTTAATTCATTATTATGATGTGGAAAACCCTAAGTTATAGGAAACATAGAAGACACCGTTATACAAATGCAAAACCCTGAATTATAGGAAACATAGAAGAAACCAAGTCATATTATAACTAATTCTTGTGATTATTTCTCCAAACTAGAATTTTGTAATGGACGGTGTTGATGGAGATCATCCTATGTCTAGTGGTTCTGATATAGTCTCACCAACACTTTCTCACGTCACAACTTCATTTGCTCGTGGAGAAGCCAATACAAGTAGGCGTTGTAGGGGTCGTCCTAGATTACGTGGACGACCTCCCAATCCGACGCCTGTGGTTACAGCTACAAAACAACGTCGATACGGTGGGCTTTACTTCTGACCTTCATTTTATAGTAATTGGGGTTTGCATGATAATAACGAACATGTAGCCCTTTTGCATTGAAATCCCCTCTCAAGTTACATTTGGTTCATGTGCAGATGATAATACCAACAGAAATGTGGTACATTATTTTAGTACCACAAATAAACTTGTACAATCTTCTGGCACTTCTACGGTTTTGCAGCCATCTACACGAATACGTCCTCCTCAACAAAATGTGACTTCCCGATCATACGACTGTCACACCCCGACCCGCAGCAGAATAAGAGTCGGGGCATAATTGGGTTATCACCAAAGCTCATGACATTTACTAATATGTTTCATATTTAATAAAGTCAAAGTTACATTTCAAACATCCAAACATGTTCATTCAATACAAGGAAAATAAGCCAAGCATAACAATCCCAACACTAAATCGTTTTATTCTTCTAGTCCAAGTCCTATGTGTTCCTAGCTGCAGCTGCTTCACCTGTATCATGTGTAAAATGGGAGTTTTCGGGTCAACATAAGTTGGCGAGTGAACCTTATTAGATAAACATTTATTAATAAATTAATTGTTAGTTTATCAAATGAAAATTTGTGCATAACCATAGATGAGCAAATGTAAATAATCAAGTAATGGCAAATAGCAGTCACAACTATAACATACAATAACACATGGCATCATACATGAACATACCAACATCATACTGTAAATAACATAAATGAAACTGTGCGATCAAGGCTCAATCAAACGGAGCCGATCGTATTGCATGTACTGAAAATGAAAATGTCTGTGCGATCAAGGCTCAATCAAACGGAGCCGATCGTATGTGGGCACGCCAGGTTCAACCGCATAATAAAATGGGGAACATGCTCAACGCTCATATTGTAATGGGGAGCGGCGGCCTATGAAATTTGCATGTACTGAATAATAAATTGCATCCAATGATAACTACTTAACAGCAACAAACTAAATACACAAGTTCATGATATGATGTATGCACAATGGTTTAGTAATAATATATATATACAAAGACACATGATACACCCCAAAACGTGATTAAAACGGGGAATTTGTAAGATTCACTCACATTGGGTGCGTTGGATTGGAGATGGTGAGATGCGCACGAATTAGATGAGCGGATCAACGAGGAATACTAACCTAAATAATAATGGAAAAATATATTAAATGGATGGATTTTATTAAGGATTTTAATGAAATTTTTAGATATATTTTTGTGAGTTTATGGCTATTTTCTATCTTTAAAAATGTTATTTTTAAGTATTTTTAATTGATTTTTAAATTAAATTAACTAAATAAGAATATAAAAAATATTATTTTTTTCTTAGCGTTGACCGTTGACCGTTGACCGGTTCGGTCAGCGAATTAATCTGCGCCGGGTGAGGCTCGAACCCGAGACCTCCCGTTCGCGTGCACGCAGCTCTACCAACTGAGCTACGTGTCTAACCCGAAATAATCTTGTTTTTAATTATATTTATACACTTTTTCAAGTTAACCGAATTTCCTTTATTTGCAAAAACATTTTAATTCAATCGGACCGGTGCTCGTGACGGGTAGTTTATGTTGCACACAGTCCACCGCTGGACTGTGTGTCTAACCTGGTTAATATCTCGGTTTTTATTATACTTAACAACTAACTGGGTTATCCCAGTTTAGTTTTTAAACAAAAAGGCGCGTTATTATATAAGGTGTGCGTGTAGCAGGGATCGAACTCGGGACGTGTGTGTGTATTTTGCACACAGTCCACCGCTGGACTGTGTGTCTAACCCGTTTAAAATACCGATTTTAATTAATCTTATGTTATGTTGTGTCTTCATCTTCTTCGTCGATTTACACAGACAAACATATTCCGACTGTTATGACTGATTTATGACTTATACGCTTTTCAGACATTATCAGTAATTTAAAAGTAGAGAATGGAGAGAGTTTAAGGAAAAAGGATATACCATTGATGTTGTTCACAGAATTCCGGCGGAGGTTCGTCGGTACTGAAAGTGAACTCCGGCTGTTGAAACCAATTAACAGCGTTGTTCGATTATTTAAGAGGTTGAGTCACTTAAACAAGGTTTAACAGAAGTTTGGGAGATCATACCCGTTCACAGTGTGATTCCGGCAGTTTCAGAAGTTTTCCGGTGAAGGTAAGATTTTCGATAAACGTTGACTAGGATCGATTCTGATGGTGGAGTTGTGTTAGAGACTGATTAATCACATGATTTAAACAGAAAGAGTCGGAGGAAATACCGTGTGGATGTGAGTCCCGGTTTTCCGGTGACTTGCAGAATTTTTCCGGCGGTCTGATTCAAGCTTCTCCGGTGGATTGTAAGGTTGCGGAAATGCAATTGGGA
This sequence comes from Scalesia atractyloides, assembly GCA_947069175.1. Classification (NCBI taxonomy): domain Eukaryota; kingdom Viridiplantae; phylum Streptophyta; class Magnoliopsida; order Asterales; family Asteraceae; genus Scalesia; species Scalesia atractyloides. The sequence continues at coordinate 3,911,603 of CAMTDV010000002.1, read as the reverse complement.
GTCTTGCAGAGTGTTTTGAGTCGCAGGAAAAGTCTATGGTTGAAGTAGTCCGAGAATTGAAGACTTTCGGTTATTAAACCGATCTACTTCCGAATTCAAGTTCCATTCATGACAACATTGATTGAAATCGTCCTTTTATCGGTTATACTCGCTGAATCGAGAGTATCCAAATCGCTTTGGATGATTGATAACCGGTTTCAGTTACAATGTGTAAAATCGATTGATTTACCTTAGTCCATAAAAATTATTTGTTTCCTAAACATGACAGAAAACAAACAAGTGGCTGAGTGGTCTTGGGAGTGAGTGTTAAGTTGTTGAAGTGTTTCATGGCTGACCCGGGTTCGAGTCCCGGCAGCTTCATAATTTTTTTATTTATTTTATTTTAACTTTTTATCAAATATAATTTTTATAGTTTAGTTTATTTATTAATTATGTATCGTTTTAACTCAAAATAATCATAAATATTTAATGTAACTTTTATAACTTGGTACTTGATTACAAAACGGAGCGGGTTTTGAAGACCCGATTTTTACAAATGTTACAACGACCATCAAGATGAGAATAGACCCCGTACGTATCATGTCATTGCACACCGTATTTTATATATGAAACGTAACATGATATCGAGATTGTTTACTTACTCTTATTTTTTTATAGGACAAAATCGATCGTACTGGGATTGCGGCAATGCAGACCATATATGTGTGCATTGTGGAGCTATGGTTTCGTATGAGGAATGAACTATTAAGTCTCTATCTCCACCAATTCCATGTTTTTCGTTATGTTGTGGAGAAGGAACTAATTTTAATTAATATTTTTTTTTGAAATCAACCATTATATAAAAACTCTCCATATACTTATATCATATCATTTTCTCATAATTCTCTCAACCATTTTCCTCTCAATAACCTAATCACACAACCATCTTCCTCATATTCTAAAATTGGATGATGATACTCAAATTCAAGATTTATTAAAAGATAACACATACACCAAACCAAACCAAACCAATGCGACATCCTCCTGAACCTTTGCGTAACCTTCTTGATTACAACGGCGAGCCACGGTCTAGGGTGTTTAGAGAAAATATCAATCTTCTAAATTCAATTTTTTCATTTACCTCTACTGGTGGGAAAATATATACGGAATTAAATGATGGACGTGGGCCTTATACCTATCGTTTAAATGACACAACCACCATAGAATTGGGACTTTGTTACCAACACATCCTGATTCTCGTCCTAGATTCACACAATTGTATATTTATGACACGAAAAATGAGATTGACAATCGTTTTTTTTGCTTTACGAAATTTTATTTTGGCAAATTCTGACCAAGCAGTACTTCGTACCTTAGTGAGCGACCTATTGAAGATGCTTGATGAGAGTAATGCATTAGTACAAGCGTTTAGGATGGCGAAGGAAAGGTTTAATGATGCATCAATGCAACCTCTAAGACTTCACCTGATTAGCGCACGAAACAGAGGACAAAGATAATATGGCTTGCCTACTGCTTGCGAAGTAGCTGCATTGATCCCAGGTGATCAAAATCCTACAGACTCACGTGACATTATTGTCGAACAACGTGAAGGCTGCACTGCAAAGCGTATATCCGAACTGCACCCAAGTTTTATGCCACTGCAGTATCCTTTGCTATTTCCATATGGAGAAGATGGGTTCCATCTCAATATTCCTCTAAGCAATACAATGGAGACAAGTAGGCGAAAAACTGTTTCGTCAAGAGAATTTTATGGTTACCATTTACATGTTAGGAGGTATGAGGCTAAAACATTGCACAAAAGTGGTCGTTTGTTTCTGACATATGTAGTGGATGCTTATGCTCAAGTTCTTGAAAATGATTTAAATTGGTATAGAAGAAACCAAAATACCATCCGTTCGGATTTGTATAGCGGTATATATGATCGTGTTGCTGAAGGTGAATCAACTTATGAGTCAATTGGGCGACGTATTATCCTACCAACGACATTCAATGGTGGGCCTAGATACATGATCCAACAATATCAAGATGCTATGGCAGTTTGTCGTTGGTCTGGGTCTCCAGATCTATTCATCACCATGACATGCAATCCAAAGTGGCCAGAAATTACGCGACACATTAATGCAACAACACCTGGCACGTCACCATCCGATCGACCTGACATTGTTTCACGTGTTTTTAAAATAAAACTCGATGAACTTATCAGGGACATAAAGAAAAGGAATATTTTCGGTCGAGCAAAAGCAGGTTCATTACTGCCATTTGAATTTTATATATGTCAAATTTAGTCAATATTCCTTTCCTGAATGTAAGATTTTTGTGTGTGTTTTTTTGTAGTTATATACCACATTGAGTTTTAGAAACGAGGACTTCCGCATTGTCACATTTTGCTTTTCCTACAACCCGAAGATAAGATTAGTACAGTACAACATATTGATATTCAGCTGAGCTTCCCTCGGAATCGGATGACCCAGTGGCCTTTGATGTTGTTCGTAAGCAAATGATGCACGGACCATGTGGTGCGCTTAATCCTTCCAGTTCTTGTATGCATAACGGTATATGTGATAAGGGGTACCCAAAGAATTATTGTGACCAAACATTCATCCGAAATGATGGATGGCCATGTTATAAAGGGCTTAACAATTCAAGAGTGGTTAAAGTTGGATCTCAAGATATTAAACTTGATAATCGGTTTGTGGTCCCTTATAACCGTGACCCGTTGGTAAAATATGGTTGCCACATTAATGTTGAGTGGTGTAATCAAGGTATGTTAGTGAAATACCTTTTTGGTTACATAAATAAAGGCCCTGATCGTGTAACTGCGGTTTTGGAAGGTGCTCAAAGTAGAACATCATTTGAATCCTTATTACATAATGAAAATGAGATTGAGGAATACCTAAATTGTCGATATATTTCCTCCTCTGAAGCGTGTTGGAAGCTCTTTCAATTTGATATGAGGTACCGCGACATTCCTGTTGAACGGTTACCTTTTCATGAAGAAGGATGTCAGAGAGTCTATTTTCGTGATGATGACCAGCTTGAGGATGTTGCACAACGTCCTACGGTTGCCATGTCAAAGTTTACTGAATAGATGTGTGCAAATGAGAAGTACCCATGGGTTCGTTCACTCACATACGTGGAGTTTCCAACACATTTTACATGGCATGAAAAGGACAAGATATGGATGCCACGACATAGGGGGAAGTGTATCGGTCGCATTTATTATGTGAGTCCTTCTATGGGTGAAAAATATTACCTACGTATGTTATTAAATGTTGTGCGTGGACCATTAAGCTTTAAAGAAATCCGTACCGTTGATGGTGTTGAGCATCCGACTTATATGTCTGCTTGCAAGGCGTTAGGGTTATTAGGAGATGATGTCGAGTGGCTTGATTTAACACGTGAAGCTTACCAGCGGCAGTACGGGGATCAACTTCGTGATTTGTTCGTCTCAATTATGTTGTTTTGTATTGTTAGCGATCAACGACAATTTTTTTTGGATTGCTTACCTTACTTATCAGAAGATATTCCTTACAAGCGTCGTACAGTACTAGGTAATGATAATATAGTATTCACGGACGTGGAAATTTGCAACGAAACTTTAATTGAGATTGACAAAATTTTAGTTGGTCATGGTAAATGTCTAGCTGACTTTCCTAATTTACCTCAAGTTCGTTTAACAAATAGAGTTGTTAGTCGATTGATGGCAGCTGAGCTTACATACGACATTCAAGAAGAAGAAACAATTTTCTCTGATCTACTTCATGGATTGAATGCACAACAGAAGGAGATATTTGATTATGTAGTTGATTCTGTCAGTAGTGGGACAGGTGGCGTTGTCTTTGTTTTTGGAAGTGGAGGGACAGGGAAAACATATATGGAAGACACTCATTTCCTGCATCCGTGCACGTCGCGAGATCGTTTTGTTTGTTGCCTCATCTGGGATTGCACTCTCGATTTAAAATTCCTTTAGATATTGATAAGTATTCTTGCTGCTTGATAGATGTTGAGTCGGATTTAGCCAAGCTTATTAATGATGCTGCACTTATCATATGGGATGAGGCACTGTTACAACATCGGTATGCGTTTGAAGCTGTTGACCGCACTTTTAGAGATATTTGTCGGCATCACACCCATGATGCAGACCGTCGAGTTTTTGGCGGTAAATGTGTAGTTCTTGGAGGTGATTTTCGACAAATTCTTCCGGTAATTCCGCATGCTCCACGTAGTGAGATTGTCGCTTCGTCTGTAAATAAGTCGTCGATTATATGGGGTGCGTGTAAGGTGTTTTGTCTAACAATTAATATGCGCTTGCGACATCCAAGTGTTAGTAGTGATGCTCTAATACAACAACAACAACAATTCAATAAATGGATTTTAGATATGGGGGCCGGTCACAGTTTCTGTTGACGGGGAAGATGAGAGCACTTGGATTCGTATCCCTCGTGATCTTTTGATCCCTATTTCAAATAATCCGATGGAAGCAGTAGTATCTAATACTTTCCCTGACATATCGCAAAAAATTAATGATATTGACTACCTACAAGAGCGTTCATGTTTGTGCTTACTTGGTAAAACCCGTATTTACGCATGGCCAATTTATGTTGTTGCCTCCCGAGTTACATGTCGTGATGGACTGCGCTTTTATATTGACAATGATGGCAAGTGCGCTAACAATCTAACAAGAAATGTCGTGTATAAAGAAGTATTTTACAACTTACCTCTCATGTCAAGAAATGAGTCGGTGTGAGTAATTTTTTGAATATTGATCTTCATTGAAAACACGAAATTCCTAAGACTCACATTTCAAAAAAAATTTAATGATATTGACTACCTACAATAGCCTTGTATTTTGTCTTCTACTAACGATGAGGTGGATAAGATCAATCTACATGTTCTTGATAAGTTGCCAGGCGAGATTCACGAGTTGTTAAGTGTTGATGCCATTTGTCCAAGTACGAATAACTTTGAGGAAATTCAGGCTATGTATCCGGTCGAGTTTCTTAACACTTTGCAATTTTCCGGTATTCCGAATCATGTACTAAAGTTAAAGGTTGGTGCACCAATCATCTTACTACGTAACTTGAATTTGAAAAAAGGATTGTGTAACGGTACTCGGTTGGTGGTTAGTCAAATAAGTCATCGTGTTATTGAGGCAATTATTATTATGGGTACGCATGTTGGAGAAAAAGCTTTTATTAGAAGAATTGATATGACTCCAACAGAAACATGTTGGCCCTTTTATCTTAGGAGAAGGCAGTTTCCTTTCAAACTTTGCTTTGCCATGACTATCAATAAAAGTCAAGGGCAAACATTCAATCATGTTTGTGCTTACTTGGTAAAACCCGTATTTACACATGGCCAATTTATGTTGTCGCCTCCCGAGTTACATGTCGTGATGGACTGCGCTTTTATATTGACAATGATGGCCAGTGCGCTAACAATCTAACAAGAAATGTCGTGTATAAAGAAGTATTTTACAACTTACCTCTCATGTCAAGAAATGAGTCGGTATATTGATCTTCATTGAAAACACGAAATTCCTAAGACTCACATTTCGAAAAAGGTACCAAATTACATTCCTTTTTTTGTGAACATCTATTATTGCTTTGCATAATTCGCTATTCCAAATGTTGTAAAATATTATGTTGTGTGCTAAATTTATATGTTTAAAAAAATTGTTTATCTTTTATTACATGCACTTAGTTGTTATAATTATAAACTTATCAAAGTCTTTGTTGTTCTCACATGTTTTAGGTTCACATCGTCTACAAATGGGGTATCGTTATATTTCAGAGTTGATCCCTGATGTTACTGACAGGTGGCAAGTCACTGTAATGGTTTCACGTTCTTGGACATCGTACAACCCTAAAACAAATCGCATTTTGTCATTTGATCTCATTCTTTCAGATGAGCGTGTAAGTGAACAGTTTCATTGTCATGTTAATACTTCACACCAATTTCTTTTAAATAATGCAAGCTGTTTTCTTTCAGGATTGCTCAATTCATGCAAGAATTCCTTATCATCTGATGCATCGTTTTAGTAACCGTTTGGATGAGGGTTGTGTATATCGGTTGCATCGATTTGTTGTTAAAGGTTATACTAAGGGGTATCGGCCATTACGACGGGATTGCCATGTTGAGTTTACAAGAAATACATCCATAAGTCCTTCCATGGTGCAACCGTGTTCATTTAGACGTTATATTTTTTAGCTGACTCCATTCAATGTCCTTTGATCACGTGCTTACAGCGACACATATCTAACAGGTAATTTACTTTTGTTTTTTCTTCACTTTACATAGTTCTATCTAAATATACTTTATAAGCAGATGTGATCGGTGTTCTCCGCGAGTGGGGTTATGTTCACAATGGGTTGGAAGAAGTGCAATCATGTAACCGGGAAGTACGACAAATCGTTCTATGTGATGAATTGTAAGTTCTTTACACATTTATTTATGTATGTACCACTGATGTATGGTTTCTCATTTTCTCCATGGTTATGTTTTAATAATATATAGTATCTCTATGGGGCAAACTCGCACTTAAGTATAGTGATGAGGACATGAGGCGTCATGCCGCTAATATAGTTGTCATCGTTTTGACCTCTTGTAAAGTTAGATTGTTTGAAGGTATGTTTACCTAACAAAATAAAATACGCGTATATAGTTTTTTTTCTTATATGTATACTTCATGTAGTATGTTTGTTATTCTACTAGGTTCTCCATGCTTGACGTCAACAATCTCTTCTCATTTATATATTAACCTGCCACTTCCAATTTGTGACGTATTCAAGAATATGTACAGTCTTCATTACCTTAATGCTCATTTATGAGTGAAAAAACTAATTATGCTGTGACCAAACTTACATGATGCCCCTTTAGGTTGCCGGTGCCTATTTTGTTCAAATCAAACGTAAAAATGAAACAAGTCTTTCATGTCAATAGTGTTTCTGATGTTTATCGCTATTTACGTGAACAGGCGGTTCCCGAGGTATTCTTTATGTAACTATATATTCAAGTAATTGTTATTGTATTTCATTTCTTGGAGTTTTTTTATTTTTTTAATTGTAGGGCACAATGTATACTATCGCTGTAGCAATAATTGATATTGATTTTACGGACGACTGGAAGTATATTAGATGCTCTATGTGTCGTAAGAAGACCCAATTCGTTGATGCTGCTTATTATTGTCCAGCATGTAAAAAATATGTTGCCAACCCACACTAGGCGTAAGTTTTTATACGTTACTCTCCTTATTTTTTATATTGCTAAGATTCTGACAATGATGTTTGCATAGTTACAAATTGGCTGTTCGTGTGCTTGATAATGGTGTTGAGATGACATGTGTTCTGTTCGACGATGTTGTTGTTGCTCTTCTTGACATAACTGTAGAAGAGTTGGTTGTTAGGAGTTTATCAGAGGTTATCTATTATGATTTAATTCAAACATTTGATTATATATGCATATATGTATACCTTCGTATACCTGTATGTGTGTCGGTGTGTTATTTATTGTGTGTGTGTGCGCTTTCTTGCATGTCTCTATTTTTATTTGCTCATGTGCGTGTTTCTGCATACTAATATTAATACTAATATACTAATATTTATGTGTTTTGTATAGGGTGTTGATGATCCTTTTTGGGCTCAGTATTATTTGCTTGACGCTTTATGTGCTAGAAGCATCATTTTTAGGATTAAGGTCGATAGATATAATGCGACACCTCACTGTTCTCAACGCTTTACAGTGTCAAAATACATTCATGAGAATTTGACATTGGTAACCGAAGATACTATTACATTTACTGTTGGTACAAGTACACATCATACAGAAGATATTGAAGCTGACGATGCTGCGTTTATAGCAAGGATCACAACTGATGAGTGGGAAATGGCAGAGGAAGCGTTATGGGGACCACGAGTTTCATTAGTCTCATCTATTACGACGATATCATCGGTATATTTTGTTAAATTTCGGCAACAACTCTATTATTGATTTTTTTTCATTCTAATGTTTTTTTGATAAATGTAGCCTATTGTTGTTTACTGACGATGAACTAAATTCTGCTACCTCTACACGCGAGGTGAATACTGATGATGCCAGCATTCCCACCTCATCGACTAATGAACGTGTTGCAGCTGACTCCCATGAGAGACTAAGGCCTAGGAAATCACTAAAGCCAAAAAAAATTAATTCGTAGAGTACATGTGTGTTTCATGATAAGTTAACAAATGGTTGTTATTTAGCTTACATGATTGTTACTAACATTGTCTGTTCACCTTCATGTCTATTTTTAATGCTTTAGTACTCAGTGGTTAATTTAAAAACTTAATGCATATTGAAATTGTTAATAACCTTGCTTTGCTATGTTTTTTAAGGCATAACATACAAAACACTTTCGATTAAAAATTAACATTTTTTTTAAACAAATAAAGTTTTTTTTAATACAAACAATAAAATACTAATTTTATTATATCACTAATATGCCCGTCCACCGGACGGGTATAGAACTATTTGATGAAATTGACATGAAACGTAACGTGGCTTGGAAGATAGTGTAATCGAGAAGAAATGTTTTATGAACTGAGCTAAAGAGGTACTCTAGGTTAGTTAAGGTGAAACAATCTTGAGTAAATGAAGAGGGAAGAAGGTTGAAGAGGGTAACTTTCTAATAGAATAAGCAAGAGAATTACCTAAATGCTCTCACGTGGCTAGCACATGTGATTACTTAACAGGGAAATTGGATGGGGTTAGTGTAAATAAAATTAAAAAAACGAGGGAAGTTTTAAATAAAGGATAGTGAGTGAAAGTTAATTTTTTAAAGGATGGGGTCCATAATTTGGTGAAACATGAAGGACAAACATTGTAATTTAGTCATTATAAGATGTTGTATGAGAGGGGCTAGTTGTTTATGTAAATAGATAAAGGTAAATGAGCTAAGCCTACTAAAATTGGCAAATGGGTTTGGTTTAGAACAAGTTTGAGCGAAAAGGAGCTCACATCATAACAAACCATTTAAAAAAATATATCGCATTGGTTTGTGTCAAAACCATTCTTACTTAAATTTCATTGTATCGAAATGAGTAACTTCAGAAGAAAAAAAATCAAAATGAATTCATCCATTATACTTGTTTTTATAACGGCTAGTGGCTATGGATATCAATAGCAGTTGTGGACCCTAACAGTTACAACAGTAGTGAAGGCAACAATGGTGACCGCTATTATCGTGTTGACAACAACAATGGTGGCGGTGTAGGTGGTAGGGAAGAAAACGACGGTGCTGACGATGGTGGCTATTGATTACAATGATGGTATTGTTGGCGCTAGTGGTGTCGACAATTGTTGCGGTGGTGAGACTGGTTGCGTTAGTTGTGGCCATATTAGGCGGTCAAGGTGATTACCAATAGATGGTGGCAATGTATAATGGTATGGGTGTTGCTCGGTCATTTGAACATATTTTAAGTTAGCAAGTGTTGTTATGAGTAACCCATTTTAATCGGTTGTTTAAGTTAAGTTGGTATAAATGGACTGATTGTACAATTAAATTAAAATACATGCTAAAGAACCCATTTTTTTAACCATCTATTGATGGACATATAATGATTATGATGCTTAAAATGAAGATATTATTTAAAATAAGATTGGTGCTTATGAAACATACTTTATAAATAACTTTTTTTTAAAGTGATCTCATATTATAGAATTTGCTTAACAAAATGCTAAGAATAATAATTTGCAGGCAAATGTTGGAATGGAAGACTAGTATAACCGACAACAAGGATTAATAATATCAAAAGAAATCAAACACAACACCTTTCACTATACAAATCAATATATTATTTCATAATAAACCATTTATAAATAACATATTTAAAAAGTGTATCTTCATGTTCTGGAAGCTCATGTTCCCCAGGAGTTTATCAGAGGTTATCTATTACGATTTAATTCAAACATTTGATTATATATGCATATATGTATACCTTCGTATACCTGTATATGTGTGTATATTATATATATGTGTGTCGGTGTGTTATTTATTGTGTGTGTGCGCTTTCTTGCATGTCTCGATTTTTATTTGCTCATGTGCGTGTTTCTGCATACTAATATTAATACTAATATACTAATATTTATGTGTTTTGTATAGGGTGTTGATGATCCTTTTTGGGCTCAGTATTATTTGCTTGACGCTTTATGTGCTAGAAGCATCATTTTTAGGATTAAGGTCAATAGATATAATGCGACACCTCACTGTTCTCAACGCTTTATAGTGTCAAAATACATTCGTGAGAATTTGACATTGGTAACCGAAGATACTATTACATTTACTGTTGGTACAAGTACACATCATACAGAAGATATTGAAGCTGACGATGCTGCGTTTATAGCAAGGATCACAACTGATGAGTGGGAAATGGCAGAGGAAGCGTTATGGGGACCACGAGTTTCATTAGTCTCATCTATTACGACGATATCATCGGTATATTTTGTTAAGTTTCGGCAACGACTCTATTATTGATTTTTTTTCATTCTAATGTTTTTTTTGATAAATGTAGCATATTGTTGTCTACTGGCGATGAACTAAATTCTGCTACCTCTACACGCGAGGTGAATACTGATGATGCCAGCATTCCCACCTCATCGACTAATGAACGTGTTGCAGCTGACTCCCATGAGAGACTAAGGCCTAGGAAATCACTTCGAAAGCCAAAAAAAATTAATTCGTAGAGTACATGTGTGTTTCATGATAATTTAATAAATGGTTGTTATTTAGCTTACATGATTGTTACTAACATTGTCTGTTCACCTTCCTGTCTATTTTTTAATGCTTTAGTACTCAATGGTTAATTTAAAAACTTAATGCATATTGAAATTGTTAATAACCTTGCTTTGCTATGTTTTTTAAGGCATAACATACAAAACACTTTCGATTAAAAATTAACATTTTTTTTAAACAAATAAAGTTTTTTTTAATACAAACAATAAAATACTAATTTTATTATATCACTAATATGCCCGTCCACCGGACGGGTATAGAACTATTTGATGAAATTGACATGAAACGTAACGTGGTGTTTTTGTATAAAATGACTTATCGTTTTGCATATAAGAATAATAATAATAATAATATAAAGTCTATTATGTTTTTATCTTTTCTTGATCGTAATTTATTGTTATAGCTTTAATATAAAGCAAAATTCATGTCATCATGTGGTGATGTATCTCTCTACAAATAAATATAAATAGATCGAGGAAGGATACAAAATAGAGAATAAAGATGTTTGTGGTTATTTGTCCGCTATGTTTCACTAAATTATGAACCGTGTTTATTAAAGGATTGACTTTCACTCACTACTTTTACGTCATGGCATGTGTTTGTCATTTACACTAACCCTATTTAATTTCTATGTTACTTCATGTCATTGACGGATCCAGGAACTTTTTTCAGTGGGTTCACTGAAAAAAAATTAAAACACTCAAACATGGAACTACATGACTTAACCACTCCACCATCTATAAATTTGGTTACTGGGTTCATCCCAGATGTTTTTTATGGGTTCATACCAAATTTTGTATTAACATTTCTACTAAAAATTTGAAACCGAGTGGGCTCGTGTGAACCGTACCTCTGAACATAGATCCGCCCCTGCGTCATGGCATGTGTTTAGTCACGTGAGGGCATTTAGGTAAGCCCCCCCCCCCCCCCCACACACACACACACCCCCGCAATCCGTCATGTGAGGAAGTGACGGTGGCTTGGAAGATAGTGTAATCGAGAAGAAATGTTTTATAAACTGAGCTAAAGAGGTACTCTGGGTTAGTTAAGGTGAAACAATCTTGAGTAAATGAAGAGGGAAGAAGGTTGAAGAGGGTAACTTTCTAATAGAATAAGCAAGAGAATTACCTAAATGCTCTCACGTGGCTAGCACATGTGATTACTTAACAGGGAAATTGGATGGGGTTAGTGTAAATAAAATTAAAAAAACGAGGGAAGTTTTAAATAAAGGATAGTGAGTGAAAGTTAAATTTTTAAAGGATGGGGTCCATAATTTGGTGAAACATGAAGGACAAACATTGTAATTCAGTCATTATAAGATGTTGTATGAGAGGGGCTAGTTGTTTATGTAACTAGATAAATGTAAATGAGCTAAGCCTACTAAAATTGGCAAATGGGTTTGGTTTAGAACGAGTTTGAGCGAAAAGGAGCTCACATCATAACAAACCATTTAAAAAAATATATCGCATTGGTTTGTGTCAAAACCATTCATACTTAAATTTCATTGTATCGAAATGAGTAACTTCAGAAGAAAAAAAAATCAAAATGATTTCATCCATTATACTTGTTTTTATAACGGCTAGTGGCTATGGGTATCAATAGCAGTTGTGGACCCTAACAGTTACAACAGTAGTGAAGGCAACAATGGTGACCGCTATTATCGTGTTGACAACAACAATGGTGACGGTATAGGTGGTAGGGAAGGAAACGACGGTGCTGACGATGGTGGCTATTGATTACAATGATGGTATTGTTGGCGCTAGTGGTGTCGACAATTGTTGCGGTGGTGAGACTGGTTGCGTTAGTTGTGGCCATATTAGGCGGTCAAGGTGATTACCAATAGATGGTGGCAATGTATAATGGTATGGGTGTTGCTCGGTCATTTGAACATATTTTAAGTTAGCAAGTGTTGTTATGAGTAACCCATTTTAATCGGTTGTTTAAGTTAAGTTGGTTACAATTAAATTAAAATACATGCTAAAGAACCCATTTTTTTAACCATCTATTGATGGACATATAATGATTATGATGCTTAAAATGAAGATATTATTTAAAATAAGATTGGTGCTTATGAAACATACTTTATAAATAACTTTTTTTAAAAGTGATCTCATATTATAGAATTTGCTTAACAAAATGCTAAGAATAATAATTTGCAGGCAAATGTTGGAATGGAAGACTAGCATAACCGACAACAAGGATTAATAATATCAAAAGAAATCAAACACAACACCTTTCACTATACAAAGCAATATATTATTTGATAATAAACCATTTATAAATAACATATTTAAAAAGTGTATCTTCATGTTCTGGAAGCTCATGTTCCCCAGGCAATATATTGTCTAAATTATTTTATTAGAACCTTAAATAGTATAAAACAATTTTGAATTAGTGGATAATAAGGTCAAAGAGAATTTTAAATCGTAACTTGTAAACTAATTTTTAAGAAAAGGAAATTTTATTTTGCAATCATAGTTTTATCATCTTAAATAATTAAAAATGTCATATTTAATATACAAAAGTTAGTTAATCGTTAATTATACAATTTCATGCGAATTAAAGAAAAATTTTATGGGTGCATTACTTCTGTTTTTTTTCTTTTTGAATTGGAAATCATAGAGGTTGTTTCACAGTTTCTAAATGGGTAACTGTTAAACCAGTAAGAGGTGAGGTCTGAATCATTAAGAGCTAGTATAACGCTTAACCATTCAGAGGCAAATGTCTGACCAATTTAGATAAAAGGTCTTAACCATTCAGACTCAGCATAATGCTTAACCATTCAGAGGCAAATGTCAGACATCTGCTGGCGAAACAAACCGTCTGAACCATTAAGTGTTGAATTAGTAAGATGTCTGAACCTTTAAGAGCCTATTAAGAGCAGAAACAAACAACCCTTATAAATTGTTGCTTGGGATTAAACCTAAGAACTCTCACTAAGAGGCAAAGTATCTATCAAATGAATGAGCCCCACGTTGGCAGGGCGAACTATTTAAAAGTTGGTATGTATTATTTCACATTCAGCTTTAATACAGTTCAAGCAGTTTTTTTACAGTAACTCCTAGAAATATCACAACCCGTACCTTGCAGAATTTAAACCTTTCACCTCTTAGAGAGAGAAAAGACACATTACCATCACATCATGTTTAACGTTTTTAAGACTAAGCACTTGTTTGTGTCGTAAACGAATAGCCCGACTTCAATCAAATCATACAAATTAAGTAAAACCAACGATGCTTACCTCCTTTTTCGTAAATGAACCCTTAAATAAACATGTGTTCTAATTCTTACAACATTGTATATTTATATTTTCAAATAAGTATAGCATTTACTTTTAAATTTTACAAATAAATATGCAATGAAATATTTTTATCGGTTAATAAAAGAGCCCAATAAAAAAATGTATGTTGGATCTTTGAAAAAGTTTTAAGCGGGCTACTCAAAAGGTTATATGGACAAAAGAGTACAAAGATATTTTTTAACGGCTTAAATGCATTAAATTCGTTTTAGACGGGACTCGAACTCTTAACCTTAAGGGAAGCAATACTTTAACTCAAGTAGCTTTGTCAATTGAACCTAGGGCTAGCATATCATGTCAGACACGACCTGTTAAGACACAGATACGATAAGACACAAACACGAAACAGCCAAACAGGTAAACACAAAGACGACACGAAATCTTATCGTGTCAAATTTTCCAAACACGAACACGAACCTGATAAACAGATAGCACGAACATAACCTGTTAAAACACAAAAAAAAACTAAAAACGATACGACCTGTTAAGACACGAACATGACCTATTAAGACACAAAACGACATGTTAAGACACAAACTCGCCCTGGAAGGGTGGAGTGTGGAGTCTAGGTCTGGCCTATCGTGTCAGACACGACCTCTTAAGGCACGAACATAATAAGACACAAACACGAAATAGATAAACACGAACACGACATGAAAATTAAAATGTCTTATCGTTAGGGGTGTTAAAAAAATCCGAATTCGAAATATCCAAAAACCCGCATCCGAAATATCCGAAATTTCGGATATCCGAAAATCAGATAATCCGAAGTTTCGGATTCGGATTCGGATACTAATTTTCAAAAATTTCAGATAATCGGATTATCAGAATCCGAAAAACTTAAATAATTTTTTTATATGTATTACATATTTACGGTCCACCCATCATGATCCAACCCATTTATTTTGGTCCAATCTATTCACACACCCATCCTGCTTATTTGGACACCTTTGGTTCCCTAGACGCCTTGTCTAGGTCTGTACGGGGCGTCTAGGCACTGAAATCAAGGGGGCTCTGAATGGGTTGTCGGGCACGGAATTTAAGGGGTCTAGACCCCCGCATAGGTCTAGACTTGACGTTTAAGAGGTTGGAAATAGGCACTTAGGTGTGTGAATATGTAGACCCTTTATTTTACCCTAAATATAGTCTTACACTCACGCAGCATCAGAACCTCCATCTTCTTATCTTCCCCATCAAACCCTACCCTATCCACCAATGGCCTTCTCCACCCCACCCACTTTAACCACCGTTAAGCCAAACCAGAAGCACCACATCCACCAACACCACCACCACCACCGCACCTACAACGGCCAACCTCCATCAACCCTCCACCACCATAACCAAACCCCTTGTCCCAATCCCTACTACCGTCACAGCTTGACCCCACCACCGAAACCCTACTTCTGCTCCAGTTTCATTATTAACTTCCAAACTTGCTGCCGATTTCTCAGGTCGAAGTTCAAACCGGTTCATTTCCAAGATGCATTTAGGCCGCCCTCAAACCGGATTATCCGCTTTTCGGATAAATAAGGGTGTTCAAGTCGGTTGACCACTATTTCAGCCAAAGAAGCTCTACAGCAGCTTAAAAATGTGTTACATAGCTTAAAAATTTTCTCGGATATCCGAAAAGCGGATAATCCGATCTTGAACACCCTTACTTATCGTGTCGACCTATTTAAGACACGAAACCTGTTAGGGGTCAAACACGAACCAGTTAAGAACGTGTCGTTTCGTATAATACTTTTATGTCTGTGTCTGAAATTCCGATCTTGAACACCCTTACTTATCGTGTCGACCTGTTTAAGACACGAAACCTGTAAGGGGTAAACATGAACCAGTTAAGATCATGTCATTTCGTATCATATTTCCGTGTCTGTGTCTGAAATCCCAATCTTGAAAACCCCTGCTTATCGTGTCGACCTATTTAAGACACGAAACCTGTTAGGGATCAAACACGAACCAGTTAAGACCGTGTCTTTTCGTATCATATTTCCGTGTCTGTGTCTGAAATGGCAAGCCCTAAGGCTACTCGGTGTGGGTGATGGGCCTACTTGGAGGACGACCCCCCACGTCAGCGCCACGTAGGATGGGTGTGAGGACGGGCCTAAAGGGGATGGACCTAGAAAATGGAGGATGGTGCTATATATATATATATATATATATATATATATATATATGTAGGGACCAAGACTGAACAAGTATATTAGAGTGAACTTTGCGAACTGATCTAGGCCGTTGGATTTAATCATCTTGGATATTAAGTGGTGGCATGATTGTAATTAATATTATATGTTTTTAATTTGAAATTTAAAGATAAAGGGTAAATCAGTAATTAAAAAAATACAAATTCCTTTTTTATTTGGAAACCGAACGGTTTCATAGGATACAAATTTTGAAATTGATTGCACAATCCCCTCCCAAAAAGCGCATTAGTCTGCTTGGGAACACAATCCGTTCCCCAAACCCTTCATTCATCGCGTATCCATCCCACAAAATCAAGAAATCGACTACTTATGGCGGCAGAAATTTGAAGAAGGAACCGAATAGATCATTATTAGGGCGGCAGTACACTTGAAGAACGAAACCTAACAGAGCTTTAAGGACAGAGGTATGTTGTAATCTGTTTGTTTAAATCGTAGTCCGATACGAGGATAATTAAAAAAATACAAATTCCTTTTTTATTTGGAAACCGAACGGTTTCATAGGATACAAATTTTGAAATTGATTGCACAATCCCCTCCCAAAAAGCGCATTAGTCTGTTTGGGAAACACAATCCGTTCCCCAAACCCTTCATTCATCGCGTATCCATCCCACAAAATCAAGAAATCGACTACTTATGGCGGCAGAAATTTGAAGAAGGAACCGAATAGATCATTATTAGGGCGGCAATACACTTGAAGAACGAAACCTAACAGAGCTTTAAGGACAGAGGTATGTTGTAATCTGTTTGTTTAAATCGTAGTCCGATACGAGGATAATGTAGTCATTGTACTCGTTTATTAGCATTCCATTGTTAGGTTCCTTAAAAATACTTATAAAAGGTAAATGATTCTGGTCAGTCGATGTTTGTGCTTTGCTGTAAAGGAATGTAGAGTAATGTAAAGTAATGCAGAATCCCCAAATAGGTTTTTTTATGTATATAACTGATGGCTGGTGTATGATTACTAATGCATTCACGAGTAACTATGAGGTACACATGTGTATGTTATTATTGTTTTTTGATTCAGGTGCATTTTGAGTGTTTGGTGTACTTTGCCCACCTTGAAGTTGTATATTTCTGGAATTCGCGAAATAGGATTATTAAGTTTTAAAACAGGGAGTTTTATTTTGGTAGAGGATTTTTTGCGTGTTAGTAAGTACACATGTGTACATTATACTCGTGAGTGTTTTTAGTGTATCTTGACAAACTTGATGATGTTTAACTCTATTATAAGTTTATCAGTCTCTTTAGTGAATCTTGAATAACTTGGTGATGTTATGTATGTTGTAATTTAACATTGTCTTGGATTTGGAAGAGTAATGATTTGATGTTATTTTGCTCAATAAATAAGCTTGGCATTCATGATCGGATTAGGCAGTAAACATGTGTATATTTAAAATCTTTTTTTGTTTGCAGGGTATGTTTGAAGGTTTATGATGTTTATATGCTATATTCATTAGTGTTTTGATTGTATATAACCTAAATTAGGGTTGTATGAATCTGATATTCGGGTTAAAAGGATTAGGATGTTTTTTGTTGTAACAGGGTAGATGACTGTTGGAATCCATTATATTTATATAACACATTTGTTTTTGTGTGTATTTGGTATTTTATTGTGCCAGTTAAATATGTATGTTAACTTTAAATGTGTTAGATTATTACATGATATATTTTTTATATCAATATAGTAAACACTTCTAGCACCACTCCAGAATATTGTTTAGGGTTTTTATTATTTTTTTGTTGTAATACAGTAATTCTAAAAATATTGGATTAATATGCTGTTTGTTGTATTTGTTATGTGTGATGTTGGTTATGCAGACGATACCAAAGATCTGATAGCAAAATGAAGAAGCGTAAGTTTTTAATCTACTAGTTCTATATGTACTTATATATATGTTGAAGAGTTTGTATAGAATTTTAATGAATATTACCCCTTGAGTCTTGAAGGTATTAAAAGCGAAAGAATAGCTCGTATGAGGGCGAGTAGGTTCAGTAACACAGTTGATGACCCCATTCAATTTTCTGACGATGAAGCGATTTCCGATAAAGACGCGGAAGGTAAATAGAATTTTGATATGTTGATTATGAATATTATGTATTAAAAAAGAAAACATATATCTAACTGTAATGAACATTTACTTGACAACGCAGTATAATTTAGTTATGATTGGTTTTTTTCATGTAATTCTTTAAAATAAAATTTTATTTTTATTTTTTTTTTGCTTTTATGTTATTATGCTAGGAAGCATAATTCTCAAACCGGACCGGGTGAAGGTGAGCCCTAAAGTCGGCAAAATGCATACAGGTGATGTTTGTAGTTGTTCACTGTCACACATGTGTCAATGTTTTTTTATAATGTGTTTAAATTCTTGTGTGTGCATTTGTAGAAGATTATCATAATTTGAAAAGTTCCAATGGTAAACAAGACACAAATAAGAGGGGAAAGTCAAAATAATAGTGATCATAGTTGGAAGCATGTGGAAATGAAAGGTAGGAAAAAGGTAAAGCATCCAAAAAAATAAGAAGGAAAAATTACAAGCGGTTCAAGTCCCTTTCCGGAACGACGAAGAAGGTTTGATTGGTATCTTTATTATAATATATGATATGAAGAATTTGAATGAATTAAATTATAAATAAATTGTACCGGACCAGTTTATTTCAAAAATTAATTAATATGGTTTGCTGTAGATATTAAAGGTATCCAGTTAAATATTGCAAAGCGCAAAAGGGTTCAGAAGACGGAAGAGCTTGTGGATAAAGAAGAAACAGGTATGTTTACTATCAAAAAATAGTAGTTGGTATTTCCTATAGTATGTTAGGATTTCCAGTAGACATGTATCATTTTTTTGGTGCAAGTGTATTACGAAAATAGAATTGCTATGTTTTAACGTCGTGTTAATTAAAATGTTTTAGTAGGAGATGATACACGTAAAGAAGGTCAGTCACCTAAACGTGGAAGAGCACGTCATAAAATAGCAGTCGATCAAGAAACCGTTGAAGATGAAGGTAAGGTTTTGTTTCTCAATTATACACATTGTACCGTGAAGTTGTGTACTTTTTTTTTTTTGCGTTTTATCATTCGTAGGGATTGAGACGATTGATACCAAAGGATTGAAGGGTGACAAGGAGAGTTCCGTAAAGGATGATGATGAAGAAGACTTGGGTATTTTTTTGGGACAAAATTTGATGTAGATTGTCAGTTAACATTTCCTGTTGTATTAATCTCCAGCAATATTCTTATTTTACTATAATAATTTATGGTTCATAAATGTTTGCAGATGAACTTTTTAACTACCGCAAAATGGGTATCACGAAAAAAAGAAAAAGGGCAGTTTACCGCGGATGAAACGGTCGAAACATCGAAGTGGTCTGGCATTGATTAGGGTTAGGACTTTACCAAATAAACTGTATGAAGCTATTAGAGTTATGAAATCATGGCAGAGGCAGATTGTTAGGGATTTAGGTTTTGGAAAGATGTTGGGGTTGGAGGTTAGTGAGGTTTCGGCTCACATAGGTCATTTTGTGGTGAATATGTTAGATACGGCGAATATGAGGATTAATTTGGGAGATAGGCATATCATGGTTGATAAAGATTCAGTCCGGAAAATACTAGGGGTACCTGCAGGAGATATAAAGGTATCAAAAAAAATATAGATCAAAATGGCCATCCAATGAAGGGGAAATGGTTGGCTAGGTTTGAGAAGATACCGATTAGTTTTAAAAATATTGTTGATAAGATTAGGGAAGATTCATATGAAGATAGAGATATGTTCATTCTAGATTTTGTGCTGCTCTTTATATCGATGATGATCGGATGCACCAAAAATGGTAGCGTGATGTACAACATGTTAGATTTGTTTAATCATAAAAAGAGTTTCAATGAACACGATTGGTGTCAGTTCGTGGTTGATGCTGTAAAAAAATACAAAGATGATTGGGTAAGATGTGATCCAAATGTGTATTTTCGGGGGCCGCTTACCTATCTTGTGGTATGTTTAACAAACCCTTTTACATATTCTAACAGTGTATGCACATGTGTTCGTAATGTGAATGCACATGTGTACTGTATTATGATTAATAAAAATTCCGTGCAATGTTTATTTTTTTTTGGTTTTTATAAATATAACTAATTAACTTTTTAATTGTATTAGCTATTGTATTTGGATGCAACCGAATGTCCCGGATTCAATCATGAACGACATGCAGCGCCACTTAAATTTTGGACGATTGATTTAGTGAACCAAAGGAAGAACCAAGAGATTAAAAATGGCGGATTTGGGCTTGGAGAATTGAGGGATTTATATGATGTTGAAGATGATGAGGTAGTGACTGGAGAAAGGGTAGGTGACAAACCGGAGAATCATGATGGGGTAGAAAAGGGTCCGCAAGATTGGTCGTCTGCAGAGGTATATTAAATGTTAACAGTTGATGTTATTCTATAATTACAATTTTGTTACCCAAATGGTATTAAATATATAATTTTTCCATTTATTTGATTTTTTCAGGTTATTTTATGTATTTATTTAATGGTTTTTTTATTTTTTTGAACCCATAGGAGAGTAGTGGAATGATTTTATCGATGTTTGATGAAATTGAGATCTGTAAAATCAAATTGGAGGCTGGAATAAAGGAGCATACGCCGCGATACCCGTTACATTCGTCTATTATACCAATTCTATCGAGGTATAAAGAATTTTTTAACAAGTCAGCTATTGATACCTCAGAAGGAAAAGATGGTTTTACAAGCCCAGTGATGAAAGAAACTAGTAAATGAAAACAGTAATTATTTTAAAATACAAAATGGGAAGTTTATTTGAAACGTTAATAAAGTCTTTAATATTAAGAAGTTGCAGGTGTGGCTGACCGAAAAGGAAAAACAAAGAGTCCAAGTGGCACAAATATGCATAGGGATACTCCTATACAACCACATTTTGCTTCTCCGACAACTCAGCTTTTTATGAAGTCAGCAGAGGTAATTGAGGATATCATTTCAGGCGCGTATGACACTCAAAGGCTGGATGATATACCTACATTCAGCCTTGGCATGATACAGGACGAGATGGAAAACCAAGAGAATGTGCAAGCCCATGTTGAAAACGAAACACGTGTTAGGGAAGACGTTGGATCTGCTAGGAAAGGCAAAAGAAAGAAGGTAGGATCGAAATATGTGCAATCCCCCTTTTTGACAAGAGTAGTGAGTGTGAATAGCTGGTTAAGCAAGAAGGAAAGTATGTTATGGAAATACTTGTTGACTACTGCTAACGATAATACATACGTTATAATTACTTCTAAATTTATTTAGTTTTCCTATTCAAATTTATTATCAAATAATGTTTTTTTAATATTGTCCTTATTATGGTTTGAAAGTAAGCTTGTGTTTTTAATGTTCATACGCAGGATGGCGAAAGCAAAGCAAAAAAGGTAGACGATGTAGCGAATAAATCAAGGAATGCAACATAAGCGGCAGAGGTCGAAGCTACAAATGCGTAAGTAAACCTAAATTATCCGACTTAAAGTTAATATTGTTAGAAATTTGTCTAGGTTAAGTACACTAGTAAATAGGTGATTGGTTATTCGGTACACATGTGTATACTTGTATGACCAGGATTAGTTTTGTTTTTAGATTAATTTTTTTTTTGGTCAGTTCACAAGTGTACTGAAGAACAATGGAAACAAAAGAAGTCTATATCTTTATGTGCACTGAATAAGGTACAATAAAAATAAAAGTAATCAGATTGTGTACTGAATATCTAAAAATACATGTGACCCAAGTGTGCTGAACAAAAAATGTACATAAAATATGTATGTAACCATATGGGTGCTGAATGCGGTTTAATAATTTGAACCATATGTGTATTGAAAACAGTACACATGTATACTATGGTGACCATCAACTGTTATGTTTTTAGATACAGTTTTTTTTGGAAAGTTCACAAATTGTACCGAAGAAATCTTTAAAACAAAGAATTCTGTAACGGTATATGTACTGAATAAGGTACAATAAATGTAAAGTAAGTAGATTGTGTACTGAACATATAAACAAAGAAGGCTGTAACCTTTCTGAACAGGCGGATTGTATTTGAAACCGAATTGGGTGTCGGTCTTTACCATTTTCAAATGAAAGACCTTCAACCAAGCCAGTGGGTGAATAGTGCGGTTATAAATTGCTTCGCATCAATGCTAAACCATGAAGAAAGTCAACGACTCGCTGGGGAAAATGTTTTTGGTGGTGCGGATCAAGAAAGAGGATTGAAGCCGCATTTGTGTTGGCACACAGACTGTTTTGTAATTGATTCACGATTGAAATAAACCTATTTTATATTTTAATTGAAAACATAAATTATATGCTGATTGTTGTTTTGAGATTATTTACTACATGTTACAGCCAGCTGATATGCTGAATAATAAAGCGTACGGAGATGTTGACCGGGTAGAAAAGTTTAGAAGTTCGTTATTTCTCATTGTGGATAAGAAGACATCGTTGATGAGTTTGTCAACCTATTGCGTAATAAGCTTCCCCATTCTTGATCATGGACATTTTTTCATTGTTAGCTTTGATCTTGTAAGGCCCGTGGTAACGGTGATTGATAATATGTCGGCAATTGAAAGCCCGGTCCAACTCATTAATGACGAAAACTTTTTCAAGAAAAGTACTGCGTACAAAGTTGTAAGAATCACTATTATGTTTTTTGGTTGTTTTTTGTTGGTAACTTCAGTTTTGAATAACATTAATTTGGATTTTTTTTATTTTATTATGTTTTCAGAAGGACATTTTCACCAAGTATTTGAAACTGGTGAATCATCCAAAAGCTATACAGATTGAAAATGCAGTCCCGTCAAATATCGACTTTCCGTGGAAGAGTGTGGGTAACACGGTTGATTGCGGTGTCTTTGTCATGAGGCACTTGGAAACATGGTTTGGGGTCACCGAAGGAAAATGGGATTGTGGATTACCTCTAGGTCATGTACAGAAGAAGGCAACACCTTGACAAAGCTACGCAAGAAATATGCGGTTAAATTGGTGACTTCGAGGGTGAACATCCACCGTGACCGTGTATTGGCTGAAGCAGAGGAGTTTGAAAAAGCCTTTTATTTCCGTTAGTGTAAGGAAGTTGGTACATTTTTGATGGAAAATTTGCGTATCGTTGCGGGCAAAAACAATTTAATTCGTTAGATGTCATGTTTGATATTAATTACGTTGCTACATATGATTTGCATTCTCATTGGCGATTAGGCATTGCAGTGGCATGTACTAATGACAATTTATGATATTACTAGTGGCAATACTTTTATTTTGATACGTTTAAGTATTGTCCTTATTAATGCATCTTAAAAAACCTATGTAGAAAATACATACAGGTTTGATTGTAACTGAGCGATACAATTGTTTTGAACTAATACTGGTCAAAACATGTTTAAAAAAACGGTCATTGTGTGTATGCTTTTATTTATATGCAGGACATACATACGTGTACTGTGTGTACAATTCGCGAATACACATGTGAACTGTAAGTATGTGTTGTTTGAATGTGATTGTAATACGAATCATTCCACAAATAGAGTATTCTATAGTATAAAGCACTTGTTAATGATTGACTAAATGATGTTTTGTTTCCATAAGACGATCAACATACAACGTGTACTATGTAAACTGTACATATGTGTATTTTTTATCACTTGTTAATGATTGACTAAATGATTAACTAAATATGTTGACTAAGTATGTTGATAATGGTACACTGTTTATCACCATCCATTTTAAATTTTTATGAAACACATTTCCAATAAATATAAAATATAGATGGAAGAAACTGTAACCAAAATGTACCAGTTACACCAAAGGAAATATGTTGGAACATCAATCAAAATGTACAAGTTACATTCTAGCGAAAAATTTTGTTATGCATCGTATAATTTAATTCAAATCATATTGTCATCATCTTTGCTCTCGTGCGTTTGAGCTTCACTTCCACTATCGGTGAGGTCATCATACTCGTTTGATTCAACATCGTGTCCCTCGCCATCTTCGTCTGTAGACGAATCATCCTTTATGATGTTGCCTTTTTTCAATGGGCAATTTCGTTTATCATGCGTTCTCACCCTTTTGCCACAATAGTTGCATTTTCTTCTATGTTTCTTGCATTGTTTTATTGCTTTCTCTAGAGGACCAATTGGACGCTTATGCTTTCCACATCCTTTGTTTCGTATTTTCTTTGGTGCGGTACATGATACCTCTTCTGGTTCGGTATGATCAAGAATTTCCTGGTAAACGACAAACTTTTTTTTAAGTTCTGGATCCGGTTGAAATTCACTAAAAACCTTATCTTTCAACAATTGTACTTGCTCATCTAATTCTTGTAATTTATCAATCTTACCACGAACTCTCTCTCGACACATTTCCATATTCTCAAGTATCCTACGCCAGATTCTTCCAGTACGACTCTGATCTACAGATAATCTATTTTCAACGCTATATACACTGGAAGGCAAAGCGTCTCTCCTCCATCTTGGGTGAATATACCGTCCCGGAATCTTATGAACATTATGGTGCCCAAAAACGCAGAATATATGACGGCATATATATCCGTTTCTAGTAAAACCCATGCATTCACACGAAGCGAAGACGTCTTCTTTGTTGAAGGTGACCTGTATTATGATGATACAACATGTATAAGTGAAAGAATTTTGTTCATAATAATGCAAACTTGTATTCTAAAATAATAAAAAGACAGTTTACTGAATGTAAAAAACCAACCCTGAACTCGTTTATAACTTCTTTCGTGTGGTCTTGGTATGCGATCACAAAGCTGGTTATACCTTCAGATACACATCGTTCAGCAATATAACAATTTTCCTTGCCGTTGATAATTTCCTTTTGAACATCATAAAAAATTCTCCGTGTGTATATGTCATTTGCATGCCATTCAATAGGCCAAGATGTTTTGAATTCGGGATTAGTGGTGTCAGTTTTATGCGTTAATTCCCTTTTTTCGTTCCGTATCCCATCAACAGATGTGTCGTAACACAACATGAACTGAACCAAGGTGTTGTGAGGACTAGAATTGGATTTGAACAAGTGGTTTGCACTCTCACACCTGGAAGTGGTCTTCATTAAAGTACACATTTGTATCTCGCGGAAATAAGCCGGTATCCAGTTCGCACGAATCGAATACATCTCGGACAACCAGGAATGGTCCTGTAACCCGTATTCAGCAATAAGATTCTGTCATCTACCCTCAAAAGTTTGTGGTTCAATATAAACATTCCAAACGAGCTTGTGGAATTCTGTTTTATTTCCGCATTCCTACTGTCGTTCCCCTTGATCTACATTTAAAAAAAAGGGAAAAAATTATATACAAGACATGCTGCTTTAGAAATATACACTTATGTACCGATAACAAAAAATTTTGATTGAGATTTAGTACCTTAACTGGCAGTTTTTGAATAATGTGCCACATACACAACCTGTGTATTGACTTGTCAAAAACCTTTTCGACAGCTTGTTTCATAGCACAGTCTTGATCAGTTAGCACTAGAAGTGGTTGTTTACCATTGTGTGCGTCAAGGAATTTTTGAAGTAGCCATGTATAAGACTCGATAGTCTCATTATGAAGCAACCCTGCACCCAAAATTGTACACCTTCTGTGGTGATCGACCCAAGTAAACGGTACAAAAATCATATCATACCTGTTTTTACAAAAAAAAACGCATTTAGATTTGTATATTAAAAGAAAAATAATATGTTCAAAATTTGATGTACTACTCACATATTTGTATGATATGTCGCATCGAAGGCAATAACATCGCCAAATGAGTCATAGTTTGATTTCGATACCGCATCACACCAAAAAATTAACTGAAGTTCGGTATCAACAATGTGGGTGTTAAACGTGTAGTTTTCCTTGTTTTTGCTACGTTCCTTGAATTTGTCAATTATCATCTGGGCGTCCCTGTCCCCGATAAAGTCTCGGATATCGCGCCCACAATTTTTGTAGTCGACAACAGTTCCGTGCACATTATGATGACCACCTTTTAAAACAACGTGTACTTTGTGAGACTTGGTAGGTCCTAGGTTTGCGTTTCGGCATTTTGCTATAAACTCTTGGGTAGAAAAGTCAAGCTTCCTCCTCTTCAATGATAGATCAAGATTTTCAGGGGTAGTAAAGCCATGGTTATGCTGCTCTACAAAGTCATATATCTCATACTCAGATGAATTTTTTACACGCACAAATTTAACACATGCCTTGTAGTCTGTGACTTTAACGTTGGACCGTATTTTTGGTGAACTTGAATTTGCTTGATCAGCTGTACCATCTTTACGTTTTGGTTTGTTGGCTCTTAAACCTAAAATGTATCGCCTATTAGTAACAATTTTGTCACCTATTTTTTCCTTCTGCGATGTACCAATACGGGTTCCAAAACCGGCCAGTTGAGCATACTCTTCATACTTAGATATAGCTTCTTCAATAGTACTAATCTAGCTTTAATAAATGGTTTGAATCCGGGAGGGACGGTTGGTGTCCAGTACCTAGTACCATTAGGCGTTTCGTATACATTGATGGCAACTGATTCTGCAAATGGTTAACAGAGAAAAATTTAAAAGAGTTTATGATAAAAAATAAGATTACAACTTTGAATAATGTTAATTATAAATGAGGTCCTGTAAAGAAATTTTTATACAAGTTTATGCAGTACTTTTCCTCCTCAGTCTTGTATATTATTTATACACATGTGTACTGTGACATAAAAATTCATAGATTACACAAGTGTACTTAACTCTGACATGTCAACAAATACGTCAGAATACAAAATACATTTGTGTACTGTTATGTAAACAGCTTGACAAATGGTGACGGTCATATACAAAAACACACTTAAATCATAACATTACACACCTGTACCGTTCTGTAAAATAATTGTCAATTAAATGAAACAACACAATCATCTATACCACACGGAAGAACAGCATGTATGCATATGATTAATGTCTGGCATATACAACCCGCGTAGATCAGCCAAAACGTACACAAGTGTACCTGTTCTGCAGAATACTCTAACTACAACATTCAGTTAAACATCCCAAACGCAAACCAGCAAATAAACTCATAAGTTATAATCTGCACCGATCTTACTACAACAACATAACAACAAACACAACAACGTATAACACTCGTATACAAACATACACTGAGTTATCGCATAAATATGAACTTCCAGGTAAATACGTGAACAAGTATAACATCAAGCAAAACTGAATGAGCGAAGAACTCAACAATTAAACAAGAATATAACATTTCTAACAGACCAAATTGACGAAAAATAAAAAAAGCGCACCTGGACAATCCAACGTAGTAATAAAAACATTACCGACATTATCACCGTTGACTTCATCATCGTTCACCATTGTCTTGTTCGTATTTGTTATGTGCTCGTCCATATTACAAAAACAATAAAAACAAGAAGATGTTCACAATATGCGGCTAAAAAATACACAGTTCAAACTAAATGTCAAAAATCAATGAATTAGCAAAAGTTTGAGAAATATGTATATATTAAGCATATGAACGAAAGGTAGAAGAATAATGGATTCAACAAACTTTTCGAACAAATCAGAAGAAATCTGTGAAATCTCAAACGTATTTTATCGATTTTTGTAACCGAAATAACAAATACAAAAGATCCAGTGATAGTTGTTTTGATTTGATTATATATTACTTTCGATTAACATATTGTTAGAACAATCTCGATTCGATCTGGATCATCTAAATTTTTTGAAAAAACTGTTTACGTAACTGAACTTTGCGAAAGTAATAGATATGGCATATATGTTTTTGATTTGATCAACTAGACATATTAGGAAACAATGTAACTACTTATTATAAATTTTGTTTAAAAGAAATTGAAAATTAAAAAATATTGCTTAATTACCATCCTGTCCTTGACAACTAATAAATAGATCAACGGTCTAGATCAGTTCACACAGTTCACTATTAGAAATTTGTTCACAAATGATCCTAATCCTATATATATATATATATAGTGAAGAGTTCAAATGAGAAGAAAATTTTGTAAGAATAAAAACAATAACTTTTAAACCAATAGAAATTCTCCATTTACTTTATTTAATGTGTGACTTTAATATTATGAAAAAGGGCATATAGGTAAATCTATAATTGTCATTAATTAGCCAATTAATTAAACTTGTAACTCATTTTCTAATATACTTTTTCAAGATAAAATAATTTATGGTGAAGGACAATTTTCGACATGTGTAGGATAAATTTTAGTATGTGTAGGATAAATTTTGAAATGTGTAGGGTAAATTCCGATAAGTATAAGATATATGTAGGATAAATTTTGAAATGTGTAGGATAAAATATTTTCGTTTTATTAATAAGGGATAACATAATTAATGAGAGGAGTTATAAACTATTTAATGTTTTACAATTATTCATTTTCTTCTTTTTCTTCTCACATTATATTTCTTCTCAAATGAACATTCTCTCTCTCTCTCTCTCTCTCTCTATATATATATAGGTGTGTAGAGAAGAAGAGCTTGTGGACCGTCTCCAACGTCTGAGGGCAGACGTTCTTGACGCCGCCGGACCACCGAAAATAGTGTTGAGGGGCATCGTCGGGCCAGGTCGGGCCTGGACGACCCACACACCGAATAGCCTAATTGAACCCAACCCCAGACCCAGAAAGATCTATCTTTACGTTAAGAAACTGATATAATATAGCATAAATATTATATAACTAATGTTTGTTTGTAGCATTGTTGAAGATCATAACTTACAAAAAATCATAATCAATACTATTTAATGAACTTTGCAGAATTAAAAGACATTCATTGTCCCGTGTTTTGAACGTAACATGGATACCCAATGGACAAAAAACATATATATAAACCCCATATATATATATATATGTGGGCCCTACCATAATAGCTGTACCAGCTTGTACTACATGCAACAACACACATATACATCCAAAGGTAAACGGTATAATTAAAGAGCATCTCTAGATTGGGCCCAATGTAAATGGGCCACAGGGGACAAAAAGAGAACGAATAAATAAAAATGGGCCCAAACTCATTTATGTTAAAATCCTTTGCACGTGTTGCCACTCAACCATTAATATAGATACAGCTAATCACAACATTACGTGTCTATCAAGTATTATAAGTAAGAAATTCAAAGGAAGATGATTAATAAGGTGGTTGTGTGTGGGCACACATTTGATATGATGCTTAAAATGTAGGAAGCACTACAACTTTAACTTGTACTTAGCTGCCCCAAATGGGAAGATTATATTAATAAAAAAATATTGATTTATTCTTATCAAATTTAAAAACACACACATATATATATATATATATATATATATATATATATATATATATATATATATAAGTTTTAATGATATGTAGTTATATACACATACATGTGTATAGTTAATAGGTTGTTGGTTTGTCTTTATGATTTAGGTTTGATAACACACTAACATGCGTACAAATCATAACTAAAATGAATCAGATATAAATAATTATTGTTAAGGGTATCGTTTAAAATTTATTTACTTATTTATTCTTCTTTTATTTTATTTGTTTAATATTAATCTAATATATTTGTTTCATTCATTTATTTAGGGTGTACGCGCAGCATTGAATGAAAGGGGAGAGAGGGGAAGTTTACCTCATGGGAACACCGAAGCCAACCCCTTTCACCCACCTAAAAACCAAACAACCAAGGATTGTTTACCGGTAGGGGTAAGGAGAGAGAGAGGGTTAATGGTGGGCCCCATTCTCTTCCACCCAATCGCATTTTTATCACTATTTTATTTTAAAGAAAAATTGTTTGAGTGGAGTGCTGCCAATGTTTAAGTGTAAAATGAGCGTCCATTAGGGGTGTGCGTGGGTCGGTTCTGGCCTATAACCATAACCATAACCACGATGTCGGTTAATGGATAACCATAACCGATCGGTTATGGCGGTTATGGTTAATCGGTTTTGGTGGTTATAGCTGGTTGGTTGTGGGTGGTTAATCGTGTATTTAGCCTAGCTAAAGATAGCTTAATTTTTTTTAACATGGAATAAACTGTTATTGTATATTTGTATATATAAGTATTTTACATAGTATTAAAAAATACATATAATCTATATTGTTAATACCGATTATTACCGAATATATAAAGTGATATGATATATTCCATAAATTCAAATAAACATTCAACCAAAACCGCAGAACGATATGAAATAACCCATAAATACTAAAAAAAATTAATAAAAAACATCAAATATTAAACACATAAATACTAAGTCTTTAATCAAAAACATCAAATATTAAAAAGAAATGTGAAAAGTCCTAAATCCTACAAAGATTTATTACATGTCGGTTCGGTTCGGTTATGGTGGGTATAAAAACACTGATAACCATAACCGATCGGCTACGGTTTTCAAAAAAACCATTAACCGACCCACCGGTTTTTATTTGTTTCGGTTTTTTCGGTTCGGTTTTGTCGGTTAATTCTGCAAGGTTCGGTTAATTCGGTGTTTTGCACACCCCTAGCGTCCATTACACCCTTTTTCATGAGTAAATTACATTGACGGTCGTTGTGGTAAATCAAAATTTCACACGTCTCATTTTTGAGAAATGACTTATTTTAATCACAAGCGTTTATTCATCAGTCACCTGCAAACGATTCAAGTCACCTTAGGCCATCTTAGCGAGCGTGTAACCAAAGAATCCAAACCATTACACATAACCTTACTAACGGATCTAACTAACTAATGTGTGAATTTGTGATTCTAAAAATAAATAATTGAAATATAAGTTGTCAATAAGGGTGGGAATAAAAAATAAAAGACCCTACATATTTAGGCTACTCGGTGTGGGTGACGGGCCTCCCTGAAGGACTACCAGTCACGTCAGCGCCACGTAGGATGGGTGTGAGGATGGCGGATGAAACTAGGAAATGGAGAACCGGGCTAAATATATATATAATGTGGCTGATCATCCTCTCGGACCAGCTACTGATCATCGCCTTGGTAAGCTATTACCTCACCAACTAGCTAATCAGACGCGAGCCCCTCCTCGGGCGGATTCCTCCTTTTGCTCCTCATTATGTATGTATGTATAGGTGTGTGTAGAGAATGAGAGAGACAGCATCGTCCCCATCGGTTGCAGGCCGATGCCTGCGACGCCGATGAACCACCCGGCACGGCGTTGGGGGCGTCGTCGGCCGAAGCCAGGCCTGGGACGGCCCCCACACCCAGTGGCCTTAATCCCAAACTTTATATTCCTAGTGTCACCATCTTCGACCAAATCCGGAGCAACATCACATGGTGTACTTCCTTCTTTTTAGGGTGTGTGATCCGACGCCCCAGATTTAATATCGTAAAGTGATCTTGGCCGTTATCCGGCAGGACCACGGTATCCCATGCACCCTTGTCCATCCTATGTCCCCTTCTTTCTTCTCAGCTTGCCACTCATTTCACCGACAATTTTACCTGTGTTATCAAACAATGTCTCCTTTGGTGGCAAGTTTTATACGCGAGATTTCACGCGCGTGATGCTCAAAACCTTTCCTTTTTTTAACTGCGATTTTCTTGTATTAGAATACCAGAGTCCCGTTGCCTCACTTTGGCCAAACTATGTTGTTTTAACCGAGCATACACTGATTTTAGAATTTGGCTTGAGTGTACCCATGGGAAACCATACCGTCGGCTACCACTTGACAGTCGTTATGCCACAACACGAACAGAACTCTCTGACGTAATACACAGTAGGACGATGAGCTCAGGCTAGAGCCTGATACCTCTACAAGGATGTTAGGTTCTATCCATAATTGTGTAATCCACAAAAGCTAGACAAATAGAGATTGAACTTAAGTCTTCACTAGAGAACCCAAGTCTCACTACCACTAGGCCATAAATGATGGATTAAAACCTTTTCCTTTTGACACACAAGTTTAGTTTTATACATTATTTAAAATAAGTGTTATGGATTATATTTATATTGATAAGTTCAAATATAGAATGTATTTTTAAAAAATTCTCAAAAAAATATGTTGTATCCAATAATAGAGACATCATTGACAATATTCACATATAACACTTTACTATAGAAATGAGGATTTTAGCGACGAAAACATTTGTCAGTAATCTAACGAAGGTAAGATCTATTGGAGAGATTCTTGGTAAACTCCAAATTCGTAAAGACTTTACTTTTTTAAAACGGTGAATTTTTTACTCAATTTGAGACTTGAACTCAAGACTTCTTACTTGTTTTAAAAGGCTTTGTCTTGCCATTGGACCACCAACCCTATTTGTAAAGACTTTACTAATAGATATGTGCATGTTATCTACATATCATCGACTGATAATATCACCAAATCATTGTGTCAATCTCACCAACTGGATATCAACATATCGATCACTAATATATCACCGGCAAAAAATATCGCCAAATCATCATGTCCATCTTAGGGATACGCTAATGATGATGATCTTTGTCATATTACAGATAATATTGAAACAGTTATCTAACTCATTGATAAAGAATATAATTTTAAAAAAGTAACTGAAGAATGTTGAGTGAAGGTGAGTTGATTAATTAGCATTCACCCTAAACACTATACTATACATCACCGGACTTTATTGACGGGCAAACTCATCGGTTATCTCTCGGAAGTTAGGATCTATTGGTGAAGATCCTTAGGAAACAAGCAGGTAAAGACTTAACTAATAGACACGTCATTGACAAATCGCCAATGGACAATATTGCCAAATCATCGCGTCTACATCACCAACAGGTTAGCGACACATCAATCACCAACAGAACACCGACACACAATATCGCTAAGTCATCGTGTCTATATCACTAACAAGTTAGTAACAAATCAATCACTGATTGATCACTGAAAGACTTTGCATTGAGATCAGCGGTAGAAAATACATAAAAGTTTAATAATAATTTACTATAAATATATATATATATATATATATATATATATATTTTGAGAAAAAATTTAATGTGAGAAGAAAAAGAAAAAAAAAAGCATAATTGTAAAATATTAAATAGTTTATAACTCCTCTCATTAATTATGTTATCTCTCATTAATAAAGCAAAAACATTTTATCCTACATATTTCAAATTTTATCCTACATATGTCTTACATTTACCGGAACCCTACACACATGTAAATTTACCCTACACATACTAAAATTTATTCTACACATGTCAAAAATTGTCCTACACCATAAATTATTTTATTTTGAAAAAGTATATAAAAAATAAGTTACAAGTTTAATTAATTAGCTAATTAGTAACAATTATAGATTTACTTATATGTTATTTTCACAACATTAAATACACACATTAAATGGGGTAAATGAATAATTTCTATTAGTTTAAAAGTTATTCATTTTATTCTTACAAAATTTTTATTCTCATTTGAGCTCTCTATAATATATATATATATATATTTGGTATATATTTTCTTCTCTAAAGTTGACACGCGCGAGTGTGGAAGCGTGGTTCAATATTCTTGCAATGAAACCCATGCACAAAGAGAATAACTCACCTAAATCATGTCCCCTCCCCTAAATCTTTCTATATAAAAACTCCCCCAACCCCTAAACCACACAACTCACAAACCTCTTCTCACCTCACAACTCCAACAAACTCACCGGAGATCCTCAACTTCCGTCACCGGAAACACACTTCACTTTGCCGGAAACAAACTCACATACGTAGATATGGACCATAAGAAAAGCACTTTGGATCTTTTTAACAATGTTGATCTTGCAACCGAGCTCAGATTAGGGTTGCCCGGAACCGATGACAAGCCGGAGATCATAAAGAGTAGTCTTTCCGGCAACAAAAGAACCTCATCGGAGATGGGATCAAGCACTTGCACAGATGAAAATGAATCAAGATTTTCACCACCCACCAAGTAAGTTGATATGTTATGTAAGTTATGAGTTATATCCAATGTTTTTATAACCAGACTGGTCATTTAACTGAGCATCTGAGTAGTGGCGGATCTAGAAAAGGAGTAACGTTTTATTAAAAAAGAGGTAATGAAATCGAAAAAACGTCAATTTTTTCCAAAATTTACACTACCGCCGGAGCGCCAAGAGGTAGCGGAGGCTACCCCTTCTATTAAGGTAGGTCCGCCCCTGCCTCTAAGTGGTTTCCTGATCGGATTGGTTGAACCGGATAAAAAAGGATGCCCATAAATTAAAAAAACACCGACCAAGTTAATAAGTTATATACAATGTTTTCAAAACCAGATTACTAATTGGATATCGAACCGAACCATATTACCGGTCTATTGGTCGGATTGAATGAACCGGATTAAAAAATCCCGATTTCCATAAATAATTGAAAAACTAAACATATAAATATATAATTATTTTAAAATAAAATGTAACAATGGTTATTTTTTATGAATTTGTTATATTAATATTAATAAAGTAAGAAGCTGTATTTATGTATACAAATTTTGCTACAAATAAACAAATTATAGGGATTTAAAGTAGTAAATATATCGTTAAATCGTGTAAAAAAAATAAAAAGTGAAATCGGTCCGACCAGTGGCCAACCAGTTCAAATAAAAATGATTCAACCACACAATGAGACTTGTGTGTCTGATTTTTTGTCTGGTCCGGTTCTAAAAACATTAGTTGTAACTCCTCATGCAAACACTACTATTTTGACAATACTCACATGCGGAATTCAAACTTACGTGAATTATTGCAATGTATTTTCAGGGAACAAGTTGTGGGGTGGCCGCCGGTAAGATCGTACCGAAAAAACATACCTCAGGTGAAGAAAACCGAGTCGGAGATGGGTACGGGGATGTATGTAAAAGTGAGCATGGATGGAGCTCCATATTTGAGGAAACTAGACCTTAAAATGTACAAAAGCTATGAAGAGCTCATGAAGGGTTTGCAAGTGATGTTTAAGTGCATTATTGGGTTGTACTCTGAGAGAGAAGGGTACAATGGATCACAACATGTTCCAACTTATGAAGATAAAGATGGAGATTGGATGCTTGTAGGTGATGTACCATGGGAGATGTTCATAAGTTCTTGCAAAAGACTTAGAATTATGAAGAGTTGTGAAGCTAGAGGGTTGGGTGATTGTGTATAAAGCAAAACAAAATGCACAAAATATATATTTTTTTAAATATAAAAATTGAAATATATACAAAAGAATTGAGGGTTGTGGATCTTTGAAGAAAGATTCAAGGAACAAGAGGTTGGAGGTTTTTGAAATTTTAGGAAGTTAGGGAAAGAGTATATACATATATTTGTTTTGTGTTATGATTCTAAGTACAAATGATGATGATGATGATGATGATGATGATGATGTAACATTTTTTTTCATATATATTTTTTATGTTATATGGAGGTAAATATCAATACACTTGATAATTTTCTATGGACATGAGTGTTTGTTTGGTTATTCAAGCTCAAAAAATGATTATTAGAATGTAAAATACAAGCTCTTCTTTGTTGAATCATTTTGTATGTATTATCTTTTCTTTCATGCAATTATTGTATGAATTGTACTATATAGCATAGTGTGTCATTAGTTCTAAAAAAAATAAACCATGGTTAGTTATGGGAGGAAACAAAACTGAGTGTTTTAGCAAACTATCAATTTGATTCAGGCCGAAATTAACAAGTCTTATTAAATAAAATAAAATCGGGTTCGCTCGCTATATATATATTTATGGCGATTAGTGACTACGGAGAGTAAAGGTGTCATCAAAGGGGAGAAGTGGCGAGTGACGGTGATGGTGGGGTTAGTTATCGCAGCAACGACGTAGGTGGCGGCAATAACGGTGGTAGTGTTAATGACGGTGTAGGTAGCGGCAATAACGGTGGTAGTGTTGACGACGGTCCGTGGATGGTGGTGGGGGTGTTAGCTCATTAATTATACGTTAGCAAGTTTTATAAAACCAGCAAATTTTAACACATTGTATAGTTCAATTAGACTCCGATGAACACATCAAGCAAACAAAAGTTATATAAATCAATCCATTTATTTAACACATCAACCATATGCATTGTTGTGATCACCATTCCAATAATTTTCTTCAAGCAATACACCATTTTTCAACCTCGGATGAGTTTGGTAACCCGGTCTTGTAACCAGAATACCCATTAAATTCGCAAGTATACCTAAAAATATCATGTATACTCATTTCTGATCTCATATGATTAAAAATTACCCATTGTAACGCATATCAACAGAACCCAATCATGAAGACACTCAAACTAAACTTGTAACAATTCTATAATTTTAATAACCGTATTTTCAACATGTTATTTGTTATTCTTTAAAGAGAAAAGTGCATGGATAGTCTTTGTGGTTTGCCCAGATTTCACCTATAGTCCCTACACTTCTAAGGATACGATTTGTAAACATTGATTTGAATTTTGATTTAGACCTAGTATGGAATAGGTGAAGTGAGGGTAGGTAGATAGTGGTGAAAGGTGGAGATGGTGATGGGTGGTTTAGTGTGAGGAAGATGAAGTGAGTGGGGTGAGTGGTGGGTCCCATATAAAATTTAAATATTAATTATATTCTTTTAACACTAAGGGTGCTTATGTCATTTCACACCTACTTAACTAAGAAAACGGACAGATGTTAGGCCTAAGGACTATCCGAGAGCGAATGTGCAAAAATTGAGAACTATAGCTATAATTTTAAAAGTGTAGGGGAAAATCCAGGCAAACCACAAGGACTATCCGGACACTTTTCTCTACTTTTGAAGTTCACACCATATATTAACATATTCAGATAAACAGGTTCAGGTAATCAAATGTCATCACCAAATACCGTACCCGTGTAAATTTCTTAACTAATCTCACTACCTGTTTGCTATCAAGGTCTGGGTTTTTTGCCTATGCCTAGGATAATGGATTGATATTAAAAAACATAAATCCTTACATACAAACTATCAAAAACATTACATATAGAACAAACCAAAACCACCCCACAACTGACCAACATGAATAGTAAACATGAGCACGAGGCGAAAGACGACAGATTCATATAGACAAATTTTAAGGATGCTTGGCGGCCTAGAGAGAAGTTAATAGGGGGTCAAGTGGTCTCCAAACATGGAATTTGAGTGCATGTTAGCATTTTGATCATGAAAAGATTCCATTCGTGAGTCTAGTATTGACAACTGAGATTTAACCCAAGATGGATTGAACCTCCCTTCAACCCATAGAGCTTCACCCGTGTCTTTGTGCTTGAAATCCGGATAATTCGGGTTTCTCTGTAGACCAATTCAACAATCAAAAAGATCAGGCTATGTTTCAGGTTCATATGAAGCTTTTTAACAAGGTGGCAGTTAAAATTATGTTTTAACGGGTCAAACAAATTGAATTGAAATTCAACTAAAGTGCATTTTAATGCATAAAAGTATGAACTTGGTATATCATTCTATTCAAGAAAGTTTATATTATTATCATAATAATGCAACTATTTCCTAAAATCATATTTGACACACCGACTACTAACTAATAGGGGTGTAAACGAGCCAGGCGGCTCGAAAAAAAGCTCGAAACGAGCCGAGCCTTATCGAGTCTGAGCTCGAGCCTGGCATATGAAGCTCGTCAGGCTCGTCGATCCTTTGGTGTAATATTAGTTTTATTAATATTTAATAACATTTACAAAGGGTTGTCTAGTAAATGAGCCGAGCTTATTTAAACTTGTTTATGAGCCGAGCCCGTACTTAAACATAAGCTTGTCTAGTAAACGAGCACTGAGCCCGAGCTTCACTTATCGAGCTCGCGAGCCTAAACGAGTCTATTATATATATATATATATATATATATTCTAACTAATAGATAATAAACGAGCCGATCTCAAGCTTGAGAAACTACCATCGAGCCGAGCTTGAGCTTGAGAAACAAAGCCCGAACCGAGCTCGAGCTCTCATAAGTTAATCGAGCTCGGGCTCGGCTTGGCTCGTTTGCACCCCGACAAAACTACTAACAACACCTTTTGTTGAACATAAGTCCTTGGGTCAACCCGACCTCACCCATATTAACTAGTACCAAGAATCATGAGTTGTATCCCGAACCATTTGACCCTTGCCTGCCTATTTTGCAACCAATAATCTTTATTATACAAAGCAGCTTACGTATTTGATTTCATCATTGGGTGCCACTTATACTAGATGGAGCCATATGAAAACATTTTTTAAGAAATGGGTCAATTTAGGTTCTTGTTTACTTTTAACGAGTCAAATTAGTAAACTAAAAATTTTAGTAAAAAGGCAAACGGATTCACAGTTTTGATGTTGCTCAAATTGCATCCAAATTTGAAAACTGGTTACCCGCAACAAAAAGAGATAAAAATTGTTTCTCGGCAACCTGCCCGTTTCAACCCACACTACGAAATCACATCTTTTGACCTGAAACGTACTGACCCGTTACAAACCCTATCTAATCTAATATGCCCCTTTTGCCACCTATGTGATTAACATGGTGTGTGAATAAACAAAAATATTATAGTGAGGCCAGTATTCGTTACCTTATTCTTCCTATTATCCCACCAATCAACAGGATTAGCAAAAAACGCTTGCCATAGTTCCTCTACGGATCCTGTACCATTCGCTGTATAATTCTTTTGCTTTTTACCTGCAAAAAAACGATACAGAATAACAACCGAGGGTTTTGCTAATACAACCAAGAAAACACAATAATCTCACTAGGTTTTAGAATCTTTTTGCCGTATTATAATTTTAGATGTACTTGACAAATAATAAAGCGCTTTCTGAAAATTTGTGCTTGCTGACACGATTAAAATTCAACACCAAACACAAACTCGCCAACTTTCACCGAAATTTTAAGAAATAAATACAAATGCATCTATTTGAGACGGGTATATTTTAAAAAAGTAATTGCCTGTTGTCATAGAGCTCGAGTTGGAACTGTAATTGTAGTTGAAGTCTCCATCATTAGATGCTGTTGCAGGCGAGCTTCTCTCAACAAATTTTAGCTGTTGAACAACTACCTGCCATAAAAAATCATATAACGCTTTAAAAATTAGGAGATATTAATTTAGCAAAAACAACAATTATTAAGTGAGCTGCAAGGTAACCTTATAATATGTTTGTTGCTTCCCGTCATCACTATCGACCGTATCAGAAACAAGACGACCCGTTACATATATTTGTTGTCCTTTTTCCACATGCTGAGAAGCGATATGCGCCACCTCATCCCAAAATGTCAAATTGATCCTGAAAATGCGCATAAATGTTCATATAACCTTTGCAGTTACTGCGGTAAAATATCAGATATTGGTCAAGGACCGATATTTGAGATATGGGTTATCTCGGTAATTTTAATATCATGCAAAATTTATATATAGCAATTTAACACTCACAATTCAGTGATATATCAGTCAAACATCGGTGAGATATCGGTAATTTTAATATCATGCAGAACTTATACATATAGCAATTTAACACTAACAATTCAGTGATACATCAGTTATATCAGTCAAATATCGGTGATATATTGGTCAAATATCATCATGCAGAATTTATATATAGCAATTTAACACCAACAATTCAGTGATACATTGGTGATGTATTAGTTATATCAGTCAAATATCGGTCAATATTGCAATAATATCGGTACCGATATTTTACACGGGGATCGATAAACGATACATCGCTGATATATCACCGATATTAATTGCATAGCATATTAACTGCATAAAATATTAAAATCGGTTATCGGTCAAAGGCAGTAAAAAAGTCGGTCAAATTTCGGTCCATATTCAAATCCGAATAATCCTATTAATCCCGGTTAATCCCTAGTCGGTACCCCAACCCAACAAATTCTACACCCAATCCCAACAACTGCATTCAAAACCCAAACCAAACCCTAAACAAAAACAAAAACCAATAACAGATTTGAGTAAACCAAACCCCTGTAATTCTATAAACCGAATAACCCAAACTCGACCAACCCAAACCTTAAATGAGTCGGTTATTGGGACCTGAAACTCGAAACCCAAATAAAACCCGAACAATAATTGTCTTTTTTTATAGATGCGATTTGATTTGGAGTGTTTGTATAATTGTATTTGAAACACAAAGTTGTGAGACTTTTGGCTATTATCATACCATACTGTTAAGTGATGTTTATTTTTATAACATGAGATATATTTAATGATATTTGTGAAAAAAAAAAAACATTCTTTTTTTTTCATTTTATATTTAAGCCCGAAACCCGAACGACCCGTCCTGAACTAACCAACCCAAAAACCCAATAACCGAATCCGATCACTCTTTCTGACCAAAAACCGAAAACCCGAAACCTGAAAAAATAACCCGAAAACCAATAACACAATTAGTAAACCAAACCAAACCAAACAACCCTGTAATTCTGTAAAGATACCAAGTAGTATCAGTAGCCGATTCTTAACAGCAAGCCGACACCACGCAAGCACCTTCCCAGACCCAAGTTGCTTAAACTCAACCGGAGTACCAACACTTCCAATCAACTGAACCCTATTACACAGCTCCTTTTTCCACTGTATCTCCTCCGGTCTAGGGTACTGTTGCCCGCTTCCATTCAATCCTTGTTCATACTCATAGTGCTCCTTGTTGTAATCAAACGACGTCGTAACACGGCTACCACCGTTAGCATTGACTGATAATCTGTTCAATTTCTTATTCAATGATGTGGGAAATGACAAGATGGGGTTTTTTGGAGGTGTGCGTTTGAGGGGATTGAGTATGGGTTTAGTGGGGAGGAATTGAAGGTTGTTTGTGAGAGAAATTTGGTGCATTATCGCCATTTTTGCAGGCTTCTTGTTGTTCTTGAGTGTTTATGGGTCTTTTAGGGTTCGAGTAAGGGATTTGGGTCACCCGATTCGGATTTTTTAAATGGGCTTGTAATGAGTACAAAGGGATTTGGGCCGGGTTAACCCATTAATGTTTTTTTTTTAGTTTGAATTGAGATGGGCTTAAACAAGTCTCATCATAAGCTCGAACCAAAAAACAAGCTTG
Source organism: Scalesia atractyloides (assembly GCA_947069175.1). NCBI lineage: Eukaryota > Viridiplantae > Streptophyta > Magnoliopsida > Asterales > Asteraceae > Scalesia > Scalesia atractyloides. The sequence goes on along the minus strand of CAMTDV010000002.1, from coordinate 3,870,280 downwards.
TTCAATAAGCAAGCTTGAGCTCGAGCTTCATACATGAAGCTTGATGCGACTGGACCAGTGGAAGCAGCTTCAGAACCCCAAGTTGATAGCCCAGCGGATGTGCCTTTTGCTTTGGGCCGACCCAAACGCAACATCAAGAAGCCCAACTGTTTTGAAGTTTGAAGATGACGCCTAAATGAGTTTTTTTTTATATTATTTTTATCAGACACGTTATATATGGGTTGGTTAACATACACTTTGTGTTAACGTACCCAACGTACGAGATTGAGTTACAACATGCGAACTTTATTTTCACCATGCGATTTTTTTATAACATGCTATTTTCTCATTTTACTACATGCTTTTTTTTTTCGTTTTTCAACACTATATTTTCATCTTTCAACATACGACTTTTTAAATTTTACAACATTCGAGTTTTTGGTCATGAAGTTTATAACGTGCGAACTTCAAATCTCATACGCTCTTACGATAAGGCATATTATACACACACTAGTTATTGTTATATAAAAATAACTTAAATAACAAATTTTATAAAGTAAAAGTGTAGTGTGCTTGGAAATGACTGGATGCCAAATTTGAGAAACACTCAAGCATGATAAGCAAATCAAATTTCATACACTAGAGATGTACAAATCGGGTTCTTTTGCCAATCCAGTTCGATCATAGAACAATCGGTCTGGGTTAAAAATATCTGAACCCTATTTAAACCAATTTATATCGGGTTGAAACCGGTTTTGGTCATAAACCAGTACCCCAAACCAACATTTAAAAAAACTCATTTTGAACGTTTGGATCGGGTTGAAACCGGTTTGGATTTCAGTTAGCCCAATATAGATCACGTGCAAACCACGTGAACAAACGTCAGTCACATCGTCGTTAAAAATCAACCTCCAAAATCCCTAATTTCTTCACCGTCAGTCACAACTCACACCGTCGGAGCTCAAAAATGTTGGCTCAATTGGCATCCAAACGTCTCACCGAGATCCGTCAAGTCTTCCGTCAGTCACCTCAGGTTTCCGTTTCTCTCGCTTTTCAATCCCTTCAATTTCCTAATTATCGCACTGATTTGCTCATTATTTAATTAATAATCTGTTGATTCGTGTTTTCAGACGACTCGATCGTTATCCACTGCCCTAAATTATGTAAGTTGAATTGATCTGTTATGATGTTGATTTTTTTTTTTGTAATGTTTTGTGCGTTTGATTGTGTGTGTTTGTTTGTGATTGTAGCACCTTGATTCTCCTGATAATAATCCGGATCTTCCATGGGAGTTTAGTGATGCTAACAAACCTAAGGTCAGTTGTGATTGTTTTGTTATTGTATGGATTTTATGAGTTGTAATGCTTTAGAAATATGTTGATTTTGGAAGTAGTTTTGAATTGAAATGAAGTATGCTAATATTGTAGGATGGCACATACATAAGAATCAGGCATAGTTTTTTTTTATGTATATTGCTCTATGTTGTCAAAACCCCTTCGGCGCCCGCGCTTAGGTCAAACGCCTTGCTACCTCCCAGGTTTTGGTCAGATTTAGGCTAGATTACGGACACACCCGGAAAGTTTTGGCAAAATTCTGAAAATTTTAGGCAAGCTGGTCTGAAACATTTGAAAATGGTCTGGAAGCAGCCTAAGGGGCTGTTTATTTAGCTCTTAATGGTTAAGATCTCTTAATGGTTTAACACTTAATGGTTCAGACCGTTGGTTTTGCAAGCAGATGTCTGAATGATTCAGGCATTTGCTTCTGAATGGTTAAGCATTATACTGAGTCTGAATGGTTAAGACCTCTTATCTGAATTGGTTAGACATTTGTCTCTGAACGGTTAAGCATTATACTGGCTCTTAATGGTTCGGACCTCTTACTGTTTCAACACTTAATGGTTCAGATCTCTTATTGGTTCTGCATTTACCCATTCATAAGTTACCAACTTACCAAACAACCCCTGAATTAGCCATAAACAAGCGTAAAACATGTCTAAAACCCCCAAAGATTGTATGTTTATGTTATGCGTCTGCTTATCTCGGGCATTCGCTTCTTAAACGCCTTGCGCCTAGGCTCAAGGCTCACCGTTCGCGTCTTTGAGTCTCTGACAACTATGACTTTGCTCAAAATATAGCTGATTTGGCCTAAGTAGTTAAAGGCTCTAGGCGTATATGGTGAGCTGCCTTGGTGCAATACGCAGAAGAAGCGCATGCTCAGTTCAGGTCATTTTTCGCATGTTTAGATTGGCTTTTGGCTGGTTCAGACCGTTTGAAACTAGTTTTGGTCAGTTCCTGCAGATTTTTAGTTGATTCGTGAAAGGTTTTTTTTTCCTGGTTTAGGCGCTTAATGCCTCTTTCTACGGTCAGGGCGTTTTATGCTGTGCCGCATCTGGCCTGATCTGGGCGCCTTTGACTACATAGATCTTGACATTTATGATTCATTTGAAGTGGATTTATGCAACCTAGCGAGATGTCATTTAAACGACTGCAGTTGTTGACTTTGGAAGAATTATGCAGTTGGATGAAGGATAGTGTTACAAGCTATGGTCTTTAATCTGTTTAGGTTAAAGCCTTTAGGATGATTAAGTGTATGTTATCTTGAATTCCAGGGTTGATTTGCTACATGCAGGTAAAGGAGATATTGTCTCATTATCCATCAAATTACAAGCAGTCTGCAGTCATTCCTTTGCTGGATCTTGCACAACAGCAGCATGGGGGGTGGCTTCCTGTTTCAGCGATGAATGCGGTATGTTTATACAATGAAAGTTGGTTTTCAATTAACTACCGAAACTTTGAAAGTATAATGTGTAATTACTGACCGATATATAGATGATATATGAGGATTTTTTTTAGTTCAAATTGTAGTTAGAGACTATTAAATTTTAAAATTTTAAAATCTAAGGTCTTTGTAGCTTTACATTGTGTGTAGATGTTACTGTTGTTTTTTAACTCGACACATGAATGCATTGACAATATAGTTAGGCTGTTAGGAAACATACCTTTATTATTTATTTATACAAAATACAATTCGCTTCTTTATTTATATATAATGTACTTATTGTGGGACACAAGTAGACCAATTGTATGTTATATCAACAATGATAGCAATTTTGTTACCATCTATTGTCAACATAAATGCTATTTGTTTCGGTGTTTGACATATTTGTTTGTTTGCACTAATGTTACAATCTGGTGCATGCTGAAGGTGGCTAAAGTGATAGAAGTTGCTCCTATTCGTGTGTACGAGGTTGCGACATTTTATTCAATGTTCAACAGAGCAAAGGTAATGATTAAGAAGTATTTTTGACAGTTTTTCACTACCTGGATATAGAAAATTAATTTGGAAAACGTTCTTCAGGTTGGCAAATATCATCTTTTGGTCTGTGGAACTACTCCTTGTATGATCCGCGGGTCACGTGATATTGAAGATGCATTATTGAAGCACTTGGGAGTTAAACGGAATGGTTTGTTATTTTATCTGCGAGTAAAATGCCAAAATCGTCCCTGAGGTTTGGGCGCTTTTGCTTGTTCCATCCAAAATAAGAATTTTTTTTCGTAGCTGGACTCAGACGTTTCACTTTTGTTGCCATTTCCATCCAAATCTCTAACTCAGTCATAATGTATCGTTAAGTCTCATGGACGATTTTAGCAATCTCAGGGACGATTTTGGCGATTTACCCATTTATTCTTTTGTTTGTTTATTTATTTATTTTTCTTTTTTATCTTTAAATAACAAACAATAGATATAGTTATAAATATAATATATATACATATACCACACATTTAAATATACACATTTTTTGCCCAAAGATTTTATTGTTGTAAAGTAGTTACTATGTCAAACATGGACCATTTTTTATAAATATCGCTTTAAAATGATTTCGGAAGTTTAATGCATTATAAATACAATTTTCTTGACTTGTTATGACTCATTTGGCTTGTTTTCTTTTAAGCTAATTTTTCTCTAAATTTATTGCAGAAGTTACAAAAGATGGCTTATTCTCTGTTGGAGAAATGGAATGCATGGTGAGTCACTTTTTCTCGGTAGAAAATAGCATTTTCCATGTTTTGCACATGCCAAAAAAGACAAACAAATTGACTTTATAATATTTGACCTACAAATGCTGGTCAACAAGTTCTTTCTTATCTGCTACTAAATAACAAAGAGTAAATTGCACAAAACGTCCTTTAAGTTCCACCAATCTTGCTGGTTTCAGCCTTAATCTTTAAAAGTTGCCAAAACCAGCCTTTAAGATTAATTTTGTTGCAGGTTTCATCCTTTATCACTAACCCAGTTACTAATCCATGTTAAATGGCCTCACATGCATAGCATGTGAGGGTAAAACCATCTTTTAATCTCTCTCTCTCCACTTTCTTTATCTTCGACCTCCAAAACCACCGTATAGCTTCAACCCTCCATTGTTGACAGCTATGTCGTTCCTTCCAATTTTTGGGTTTTGACTCTGCACAGCCTCTTCAGCTGCATTAACAGCAGCGTGTTCATCTGAGCCTAACCCCATGAGACCTCCTTATTTACCCGCCAAACCGTCCTCCATCTCTGAGTCAAACGAGACCCCTGCAACAGCACCGACCTGTTCACCAACGACTGGGCAGCAGAGGCGGCTGACTGCTGAACACCCACCACATCCATCGCTTGCTCAGAACCCTCCAAGTCAGCAGGGGTGGTATCCAACTCCCTGTTATTTCCTTCCAAATCCATACTCTCATCAACAAACCCCTGCGATTGGGGGTATTTTACCGAAGAAACTGTCACGGCCCTCGACCCGTTTTGCCGGTTCAGAAGCCGCGGGACAGAAACCCGTGGTATTGATATTTATTTGGCAACGGAAATCTTAACAGGACCGTTTAAAATGGAAAACACCAGATTATTTTATTAATAATATCGGGACAAACCCCGTATTTTACAAGAAAGGAATTTCACTGGGAATTTCCCTAATCACAGTAAACTCTATCTCTCTCACTTCGTTCAAGCTGTCAACAATGGAGGGTTGAAGCTATGGTGATTTTGGAGGTTGAAGATAAAGAAAATGGAGAGAGAGAGAGAGATAGATGAAAAGACGGTTTTACCCTCACATGCTATGCATGTGAGGCCATTTAACATGGATTAGTAACTGGGTTAGTGATAAAGGATGAAACCTGCAACAAAATTAATCTTAAAGGCTGGTTTTGGCAACTTTTAAAGATTAAGGCTGAAACCAGCAAGATTGGTGAAACTTAAAGGACGTTTTGTGCAATTTAACAGGGAGTTGGATACCACCCCTGCTGACTTGGAGGGTTCTGAGCAAGCGATGGATGTGGTGGGTGTTCAGCAGTCAGCCGCCTCTGCTGCCCAGTCATTGGTGAACAGGTCGGTGCTGTTGCAGGGGTCTCGTTTGACTCAGAGATGGAGGACGGTTTGGCGGGTAAATAAGGAGGTCTCATGGGGTTAGGCTCAGATGAACACGCTGCTGTTAATGCAGCTGAAGAGGCTGTGCAGAGTCAAAACCCAAAAATTGGAAGGAACGACATAGCTGTCAACAATGGAGGGTTGAAGCTATATGGTGGTTTTGGAGGTCGAAGATAAAGAAAGTGGAGAGAGAGAGAGAGAGATAGATGAAAAGACGGTTTTACCCTCACATGCTATGCATGTGAGGCCATTTAACATGGATTAGTAACTGGGTTAGTGATAAAGGATGAAACCTGCAACAAAATTAATCTTAAAGGCTGGTTTTGGCAACTTTTAAAGATTAAGGCTGAAACCAGCAAGATTGGTGAAACTTAAAGGACGTTTTGTGCAATTTACTCATAACAAAATAACCAATACTCATGAACATAACATGCAGGGTTGCTGTGTAAACGCTCCTATTATCACTGTGGCTGATTATTCAAATGGATCTGAAGGATATACATATAACTACTATGTAAGCTTTTAACCATTTCTTTTATTTTTGTTTTTTAAAACCTCCAGACGAATTTACACTTCAGATTCTCAATATGTATATGTTTCTTTAAAACAAACAGGAAGATGTAACACCAAAGAGAGTTGTAGAGATAGTCGAGGCTCTAAGACGTGGAGAGAAGCCACCGGTAACATTTTTTTTTTAAACTTTAGAAGTTTAATGTTGTGTGTCAACCGAACCCGTTTGACCCATTACCAAACTTGTTAACATTTTGTATTCTTTTGACAGCGTGGCACCCAGAACCCACAGCGGATCAATTGCGGGCCAGAAGGTGGGAACACTACATTGTTGGGTGAGCCCAAACCGCCCCCATGTCGTGACCTAGACGCCTGCTGAGACACTCCTTTTTCACGTCAAATGTTTTTTCTTAATAATTTGTCGGTTTGAGCTGTTGATCGTTGTACCGAAATGTATAACAAAACTACCGCCTTTTCGGATTCTTTTTTTTTTCAAAAGATGGAATTATTTTTAGATGATGAAATTCACAAACTGTTGGCATAATGCATGTACTTATATGTATATGTATGGAACGAACGATTCTGATTGTGTTTTAAGTTTTATTTTATTTGTTTTTTTGTAAGCTTGTGATTTCCTTCAAACTAATAACTAGTTTTCTTGTCAGGATTATGTATATGCTATTTAATTTTCTTTTATCTTTTATATAAAAATAAAACAAATTCGCACTGCAAAACTAAATAGAAGAGTTAGTTACTTATGAGCAATTGGTTCTTTTTTTGATCCCCTTTTGTTTTTAATGTGATAATATAATTCTTACAAAGGAAAGTGCTGTTATAATTCATATATGTGCTAAAGTCAATTATCTTGTTTAATTTATATGTGCTAATGTAATTCAAAAATGCTACTTTTATGTATGTGTTTAACTTTTTTAAGTGCAAGGATCTGTTCTTATAGTTTTTAAGATGAATGTGGTTTGTCCAGTTAATTTGTAACATGATATCCGGTCAACCCAAAGATAAGATGAACCGATCTGATATGTTTCTCGTGACTATCCCGTAGTTTTTTGTCTATAAAAGCTAATGCCCATTTTGAGGTGGGAGGGGTAGCCGGAAATGGGTTTGGTGGCAGTTCAAACTAGTATACCGATGTGGTAGTGGTATCATCAAGAAGAATATGTGGATTTTTTTTAGTTTAGTTTTTTAATTGTTTAAAAAAGTGTATTTGTTCTCTTTTTCTAAGACAATTTTTTTATTGTTAATATTATATTGTAAATTGGTCATTTTAAATAGAGTAAATTGCACAAAACATCCTTTATGTTTTCTCAAACTTGCAGGTTCCAGCCTTAATGTTTAAAAGTTGCTAAAAACAGCCTTTAAGTTTATTTTTGTTGCGGGTTCAATCCTTTACAGCTAACCACGTTATTTTCTTCAGTTAAGTATCTCACATGCATAACATGTGAGAGTATATTCGTCATTTTGGTTGATCTTCCACCCACTTCAGTTATAAAAAAAGAATATTTAAGTTTTAACCTAGTTTAAACAAAGTTTGGTAAAACATACGCGACTACAGAGGAGCACGATTACCATTTGATAGTGTTTAAGTCTAACTTGCGGCGTCCTAAGCGTCACCAGTTGCTGGATCCGACTACTGAACACGATGTTACGAAGTTCTCTGATTTGACGGCATCGGAGTTCCGTGAGAGGTATCTAGGGTTGAAGAGTCGTTTGTCGTTTCCGTCTGATGCGAATAAGGTGCCGATTCTTCCAACTGGTGATAATCCTGAAGAGTTTGATTGGCATGATCAAAATATGTGTTAATCTTTACAGCTTAGTGGGCTAGCTTAACAAGATTCCTATCTTAATTCCGGGTTCGCCGGAATCCGGCGAAGTCGCCGGAGAAGAAGACCGGAAAAGAGGGTGTTTGGTTTTTAAAAGTTTGGTTTTATTGCACATTAGTCTCTGCGGTTAGAATTTTTTTAAATAGGTTAAACCTTAAATATTCTTTTTTCTTATAATTGACGTGGGTGGAAGATTAACCAAAATGACGAATATACCCTCACATGTTATGCATGTGAGGGAACTTAACTGAAGAAAATAACGTGGTTAGCTGTAAAGGATTGAACGCGCAACAAAAATAAACTTAAAGGCTGTTTTTAGCAACTTTTAAACATTAAGGCTGTAACCTGCAAGTTTGAGGAAACATAAAAGATGTTTTGTGCAATTTACTCTTTTAAATATCTAACTTGAAAGAGTAACACCCATTCGCTCCAAGGAGCATGAGTGTTAGACCATATAGTGTGCATGGGTTTGAAGATAAAACATTAAGCGATACGTGGATCACTGTTAGAACATGGCGTGGTGTTAAAACGAACGGTGTGGGAGTGACGTGGTTAGTGGCCTTTAAAAAACGTATAAACATTAACCAATTAAAACATATCTAAAATCCATCCACCAATCAAGAGCCTCCGCTTCACAACCCAAATGCCTTCCACGTTGGTGGAAAACCTCAAACTCAAACATAAACGCCATGGAAAACGCCGTTCTTGGGGTGGTGTGTGCAGCGTGGTATGGCATAAACGCCACAAATCACGTTCAGACCGTGTGGTCTTACAAATGCATACCATATTTATGCAATTTTTAAAACTTAAGAACGAAAGTAGATGATAGTTTTCTTGTAGTGATTATGTATATAATACTTAAATTTTTTTATCCTCAACAAATATGTCTAACACAACAAAACTAAATAGAATTACATATAGAAGTTCATTCAATCTATTTAGACCCAAAATTTATCAATTTATTTCTGTTTTATTAGTTAAAGTGTAGATTCATTATTATTACTTTATAACTTTTCACTTATTTCTGTTTTATTAATTAAAGTGTAGATTTATTATTATTACTTTATAACTTTTCACATCAAATATTGGCCGGTTCACTTTTATATATTTGTGATCTTATTGGTAATTAGTTAAAAACTTGAGATTTGAATGAATAAAGAACTAAGATTGACTAAATTGAGTAGACTTATGGGATTGACAATATATGGCTACCAAAACTTTCCATTTGTATAAAACTATAAATCAATCTTTGGAATTAAAATAAATTCAATTAAATGATTTAATCAAAGTATACAAGGAATGTAAATGAATACATTAAATGACTTCACATTAAGTCAAGATATCGTCAAAAAGTTAAAAGTAATGACTGGAACTGGGAGACAATCTCTTTAATTTTTTAACTTTATGAAAATGTTAAAGAAACTTATTTAATAATAATAATAATAATAATAATAATAATATAGTATATACTTAATAAATGTTGTAAAATAAACTTATTAAAATTCATTATTATATTCATTTATGATAAGCAAAATTGAAATATATATAATGTTATATAAAGGATTATACTTATAAATACATTTAAACATTAATTATAAATCTAAAAGATAGTGTTTTTGAACGACAAATGTTACCCCTACCTTACTCTACACCAGTTCTTATAAAATGTTCTCTTTTACCTAAATTTAAAATTCAGACTTTTTTAAAGACATGTATCTCTAACAAGTAGATATGCTCAGATTAACTAATAAAAAGTAGTTAAAATGAAAAAGAAACTTTTAATATTACCCCGGCCAAACTCAAGCTTTAGAGCTAAAAAAAGATTATTATTTTCGTGTCATGAACATATATCCCCATTTTAAACAGGTATGTTTAAAATATTCAATTCGTTTAAAACATTGTTACAAGTAACAACTTAATAATTAACAATAATAAAATAAAAATATTAATATTGACAACTTAATAACTAACAATAATAATAATGATATGGTAATAATAAATAATGATAACAATAATAGACAGAGTTTAGAGAATTAGAAAGTTAGGGGTTCACTGAAAGTTTAGTCATTAACAAATAATAATAATCTAAATTGGATGCTTCTTTTTTCTACAAAAAAAAATATTTTTATTTTATTTTAGCCAGTAATTCTTGGATTACTCAACAACTTCAAAACAAGATAACAAGAAAAAGTAATTATTCACGTAGCACTACAATTTTTTTATAATATCGTTACATCGGTAATATGATTTTTAGAGTAAATTTTTGTTTTTGTCCATGAGGTTTGTTCTTTTTAACTAATATAGTTTAAAAATCTATTTTATAACAAATTTAACCCTGAGATTTGTAAATTTTAACGCTTTTCATCCAACTAGCTAACTTTGTTTGTTTTTTTCTTTTAAGTTTGGTTTAGTTGACCATAATGCCCTTAGGGACTGAAATAGAAGAATATATATGTATATACGTATATATATATATATATATAAATTAATATAATGTATGTTTATATATATATTTTAAAAATATTATGCTTCAGGTAAAGTAGTTGCGCAACATATATATGCAATTACGCATAATAATAAACAACGACGCACAATAATTACGCGCTTGTAAAATATAATTACGTATAAAAATTATGTAGCTTATAAAAATATAATTTGAGTATGGTATTGCCATGGTTTTATTTTTCTTAATTTTAATAATATGTGATTGCGCGCTTTACAGTGTCTGTTTTAGCATGTTGTGTTTTCCTCCGTATAAAAATGATTAATGAGCAAATACACAAATTGCAGACATAAATATCAGAGCAATTCCTTTGAAAACATATTTGATCATGAACTCATCAAAGCTCTTATACCATTTTCTTGGGATTATTTTAGGTCATATATGTTATGTTATTTATTATTATATATATAATATATGTGTGTGTTTTTCTTGGTACATCTCTCTAAAGGTTAGATTATTTAAACTTTTTAACACCTCAAAAATTTTAAACAATAAATAATAAATTAGATTTATATAAATATAATTTTAAATTTAATATAATATTTATATATATAATAATTTTAAACATTATTAAACTTTTCAAATATATATAATATACATGTATACAGGCACTCATATATATATATATATATATATATATATATATATATAACAGTTCTAAATATATACAATATTTTTATACCTAAGAATTAACTTCCATTTTAACTCCTAAGGGTATTCTAGTCAATTAGTTAAAACTTAACATAAAAAAACAAACCAAATTAGTCATTTAAATAAAAAGCGTTCAGAATTGCAAACCTTGGAGACGAATTTGTTAAAAATTAGATTTTCGGACTACAGAGACAAACCTTCGAGACAAAAACAGAAATTTACTCTATTTTTATCATATTAATTATCAACAAAACTCATTTATCGAATTATCCCCTCCTATTAATAATACTAATAATAATAACAATTATAGTAATAAAATAAATTGATATATATATATATATATATATATATATATATATATATATATATACCCCTTTTCATTTTCAACGCAGCCTCAAATTTCACCAGAATCATGAAATCAAGATGAATATGTCCATTGCATCCAAATCAGCGGCCTCCTTTCTTCACCTGCAAAACAACACCATCAACCCACAACACTCACTCTTTCGTCTTCGCTCTCCAACGTTTATTCCATTCTCTCTCAAATCTTCAACATTCAAGCCTCCAATGGCAACTCTTGCTGTCGCCTCATCCACTCCCGGACTCTCTGACACCTTCTCCAACCTCAAACAAGATGGAAAAGTAAGTAAATTTTAGGCTACATGTTTCTGTTGTTTGATTCGTGTTAAATGTTCTTGTTTTGTTTTGTTTATTAGTTGTAACGATTTTAGTTGTTGGGTTGGTGTTTTTATGCTTTTGTTATGTGAAATGTGTTTTGAAAAAAAAATTAAGGTTTATATATATGTATAATTAGGGTTTTGTATTTAGAATTTGTTTTTTTTTTTTTTTTTAAGATTGATTAATGTGTTTTTTGCTGTATACATTGATAGCGTTTGATTTTGCAAAAAAGGTTGTATTTTTTCTGTTTTTGTTATGTGAATTATGTTTTGAAAAAACAAAATAAAAATTAAGGTTTATAATTTGTTTTATAAATTATTATGATCTTAAGTTGTTGATTTGGTGTTTATGCTTTTTGTGTTATTGGTTTGATGTTGACTGGATTTGTGGTTATTGATTAGTGATTGTGTGATGTGGGTTATGGATTAGGGTTTCAGATTTTGAATTTGGGGGATTTTTGTTTTTGTTTTTAAGATTGATTAATTTGTCTTGAGTTTCATACAATGATAGGGTTTTAGATGTAGTTTAATGAACAAGAATCTAATAATTCATTAATTCTGGTTTGCTAGTAGAGGTGCACAAAACGGTTTTTTTAGAACCGGAACCGGGTCCGGTCAACAAAGTCAACAACCGGTTCCGGGTACCTTCGGGTTTTTGACCAGTTTGGCCGATAGAGGTGGAACCAGTTCTGGTTCGGTTCTTTTCTTAAACCCAGGTCTGGAACTGGTATATACCCACAGGTCGGGTAGGGTTGGAACCGGTTCCGGGTGGGGTTCGGAACTGGGATTTTTGTGCTCCTCTAAATAGGTATTTTTACATTCATCATTTACTTTTATGCTTTGACCTATTACTTTAAGTAGTCAATAAATTATTAGCATTTTTATTTTCCAAATGCTAAATAACTTTAGGCACAAATGACAAACCCAAACCCTTTTTTTTTATTTTATTTTGCCAGTTTGACCTTTAGAGATGAAACATAGCCCAAGTTGACCCATTTATAAGTAAACGGGTCGAAATTGCCACCACTGCTGTTCTTACAACTTACAAGCTCTTATTTGTTCCATAGGTAGCATTCATACCATATATCACAGCTGGAGACCCTGACTTATCGACAACCGCAGAAGCATTGAAGGTGCTCGACAATTGTGGATCCGATATAATTGAATTGGGTGTTCCATATTCTGATCCATTGGCTGATGGACCAGTCATCCAGGTTATATAATAGATCATTTTGTTGCATGTTGTTTAATTACTAAACAGTTTTCTAGATCTACATTTCGTGTTTAAATTTATTTTATATTTCTTCATACAGGCTGCAGCCACACGAGCATTGGCAAAGGGGGCCAATCTCGACGCAATTCTTAATATGTTGAAAGAGGTACCCTATTTAATACATGTTAAATGAGTAAAACTAGACGATTTTAGCTATGAAAAAATGGGTCAAAGATTTGAATGCTTTAAAACTTTTTCAAAGTATATTCAAGTGTTTACACCTTCCTAAATTACTTTACTTAAGATTTTATTATAATTGTTCTGCTAGTATATTTTTTGGTGGCATTTGATAAATTAATTAGTACAAAATTAAAGAAATGGATAGTATAAGTGTTTGTGGGTCAAACAAACCTGTTTAATCCATCATAAGGTTTTACCTATATTCTTGATGTATGAAAATAATGAAGCATTAATTCTGTTCGTTTTGTTCATTCTTCATATAGTTTTTACGTTAATATATATATATAGGATTCGGTTCAAGAGTGAACACTAGTGTATTTGCGAACTGAGCGAACTAATCTTGGCCATACACGTGTGTAAATCAATGGCCAGGATTTGATGGTGAAATACACTAGTGTATTTTACGATTTGATGATGAAATCCTAGCTATACACATGTGTAAATCAATGGCCATGATTTGTTCACCAGCTCGCAAATACACTAGTGTTCACTCTAGAACTCACCCTACACACACACACACACATATATATATATATATATATTTTATAATTAGGGTGTGATTTTTCACTATAAAAGTCTAATAGTATCTCTCTTTTGTTAACTCCATTTAGGTGATACCGCAATTATCGTGTCCAGTTGCTTTGTTCACTTACTACAACCCAATTCTTAAGCGTGGAGTGGAGAAGTTCATGATTACTGTGAAAGAAGTTGGAGTACATGGTAACTTATAAGCTACATTATGCTTAATTATTTATTTTGTTACTCTATAGTAAATCATATTTAAGAATGCGTGCGTATGCGTTATTAGGACTTGTGGTGCCAGATGTCCCTCTGGAGGAAACCGAGCTCTTAAGACAGGAAGCTTCCAAGCATAACATTGAGTTGGTATGTTAACACCTCAAGATACATAATATCATATGCTATTTTTATACACAACATTACTAAATCTTGTTATTATTTCGTTAAGGTGCTATTAACAACGCCCACTACTCCAAGAGAACGAATGAAAGCGATTGTTGAAGCTACAGAGGGATTTTTGTACCTTGTAAGTTCCCATAACTTTATTCAACCGATTGTCTAATTTTAATAATTTAATTCACATGTCTTAAATATCCATTTAAGAGTGACAAAACTTAAAAAAATGCTACAGGTGAGTTCTATTGGAGTGACTGGAGCGCGTGCTTCAGTAAGCGGGAAAGTTCAATCTCTCCTGCAGGAAATCAAAGCGGTTTGTTCTGCTGAATCTATCAACTGTTTTTTTCGTATTTAAATAAGATGGAAATTGAATTTTTCGTATTTATAATCTTTTTGATATAATGTTTGCTTGCCCTTGCACAGGAATCGAGTAAACCGGTGGCTGTTGGTTTTGGCATTTCAAAGCCCGAGCATGTGAAACAGGCAAGTCTCCGTTATTAGTATGCGTTTTTTGTTCGGGTTGACTATTTAATTAAAATAGTCGTGTTCATGTTGACATGTCTAACCCCGTTTAATTAAACAAGTAGAGCTATCAACCTGTTTACAACCCGGTTAATCTGTTCATTGTAACCCACCAACCGTTTAACATGTTTACAACTTGATAATGACTCATTTATAGTCCGTTTGACTACTTCAGATAAATGGGTTAAAAAGGGGATAAATGGGTTAAAATCGTCATATATAGGTTACCCGATTTACGGACTCATAAAAATCCAAAAATTTACACTAAAAAAAGTTCCGAAATTTTCGGTAAAATTAACACTAAGAATGAGAAAACGGTGGGGCCGGGCCCCTGTCCGGGGTCAGGGTTGATGCTTTGACACTAATAAACATACGGGTCGTGTTGGGTTCAACCCAACTCGATTAACACCCTAAAAGTAGGTGGCTTGGAAGTTGGAACAATCATAACAATGTAGTGTCAAAATTATCATAAATAGCAACTGTTTTGAAGTTCATTACTTCTAATCCTACAACACGTAAAAAGGATGTCGTGCCACGTCAGGAACGACGTGGTAGTATATTTTTGGTTTGAGCGTTTGGTTATTGCGTATGCAGGTGGCTGGATGGGGAGCGGATGGTGTTATTGTGGGCAGTGCTGTGGTGAAAATATTAGGTGAAGCAAAGTCCCCTGAGGAAGGCCTTAAAGAGCTAGCTGAATTCACCAAATCTTTAAAAGCTGCATTGATTTAATAACATAATTTCAAATGTATTTTGTGTTATGTTTTCAGTCAGATGTGGTCTGATCTTGACTCATCTTTATACAATTTTGTTGGACATTTCTGTTTTGGAAATTGAAAATCAGTGGTTTTATAAAAGTTTGTTTGATTCAATGCTAAGCATTTTAAAAAGTTTATTTATTCCAGTAATCCACCGAGATCCGCATCATCTTTGATCAGCGTCCACCAAAACGTCGTCTCTTTGATGTCCTTGACCAATATGAACCGTGAGGTGGTCCTATTTTCAAAGACTATCATTCCGACCCAACCATAAACGCTGCGCTGTCATAAGAAAAACCGCGTAGATGGCATCCTTTTTCTTTGGAAGCAAATCTAGACCAAAGATGATCATAAGAAGTTCTAAACCTCCCCCACCACTTTGCCAATAGACCCAAATTGACCTCTTTAATACAACCAACTCCTAGACCTTCTTGGATTTCAAAATGTTTTCGCAGGCCACACACCGAATTTTCTTCGAGTTAGACGAACCACCCCAAAGAAACCTTCTTCGAATGCCTTCTAAAATCTTTACGACTCCAACTGGCGCTTTGAACAACGGTAAGTGGTAGTTTGGAAGGGCACCCGAAACCGCTTTCACCAGAGTCCCTCTTCCCGCGAAGGACTGAGAACGGGCTTTCCATGAAGACAGCCTAGAGTTGATAATTTATTTTAGAAAGTGACCTTGATTGATCATTATTTGGGTCAATATTACATGACATGGTATAATTTAAAAGTCTGGTAAACCAAAAAGAACATTAGTGTACTACAGTTGCAGAAGATGTCAAGTCGGATACATTTGATATATAGATTGAGCAGGCACAACTTCAACAAATATGGGTGCCTCTACAATCATACAAACATTTTGAATATCTAAACTTACATATATCCATCCTGAAACTCAAAATTCCTACATGTTCTATGAATCCATATAAAATGTATATCCAACTCATATTCATATATCACCAATCCAGATCACAAAATTCACAGCTTTCTTCCCACGTTTTTCAAAGTCGAAACGCTACCATGCCCTATTCTGATCTATCCCGAACTTTTGAATTGTTTGCGTACAACGGTAACAAAGAGTGGGACCCGTATTTCCTTCTTCTGAAACACCGCCAGTAAATTAACAATATTGACGCAATGAAGCCGATTTGTATAGCCCACCTGTACCAACACATACCCGAGTATCAAAAAAGATGTAATTTTATTTAAACTTAAAGGAGATGATATAATAAACTTTTGAGCCGAAAAACAATATGTTCTACAAAAGTCAAAATTCTACCGTATCTAGAACACAAGGAACAAAAGTTAGTGACAAGACAAATAAAATAAAGAGTAAAGTACACGGAGGTCCCTGTGTTTACCAACATTTTGGATTTAGTCCCCAACTTTTTAAAAGTACACAGATGGTCTCTATAGTTTGCATTTTGTAATGCATTTACTCTAAAAGAATCTTGGATGATCAAAGCAAGATCAATAGAAGGTTTCTAAATATTTAAAAATAATAAACATTTTTTAATGAATATCAATTCAAATGCTGCGGTTTCAACTAGACTTACGAAGTAGCCATTACTAATCATATTCAAAGATGGTCATTATTATAATTATAAATTACTTGAAAATGCAAGAATTAGTAAACAATTTAAAATGAAAAGAAAATGCAATTTTAAACGTAAACGTCATATCTTAATTTTACCTGTCTAAATCAAGAATCGGGCTGTAAACAAGTGTTTCCCAAGTTGCAACAATGCCATGCCAAACGGGGTTGTAATACAGAGACTCAGGTGACCAAAACATCCGTGTGTATGTCTCCAAAAATATAAAAAGTATCCACGCTCCGATTTCAAGCAAACTAAACTTTATGACAAAGCGGCCCACAATCACCATTACAAGGGAAAAGGCCACCAACCAGTTAAATAATCTGTGATTATATTCCTTTATAAACAAAGACTTTGACTTTCCCATCATCTGCACAAATCCCAAAAAAAACAGTTATTAGTCTGTGGTTGCCCTTTCACATTTTAGAAGGCCAAAAGTTTAATAAAATTCGGGCCGTTATTTTTTTAAAGGAGTGTTGATGGATTTTAAAACGTTTACTTATGAATGGGCCGATTTGGGTTGTGTTCTTATCTCAAATAGATCACATAATAATTTTAGCTAACAAGAATAATGAGTCAACCAGGTTGACAATCACCCGAAGTCTATTTTTAAAGCATATAACCTCATAGATCGTTTTCTTTCAAAGAATCAGATTATTATTGTTAAATTATGTTTGTATTCATGATTAACAAAACAACTATTTATAAATAAAGAGTAAAATGCCATTGTCCCTGAGGTTTGGTTAGTTTTGTGACTTTCGTCCAAAAGTTTGTTTTTTCTCCGCATCTGGATCCAAAAGGTTTGAAATCTTGCCATTTTCAATAGGCTCGTTAACTACACCCATTTTTCTCCGTTAAGTCAGGGGGATTTTCGTTTTTTTACTTATATTATTTTTGTTTTTTATTTAGGTAGGGTATTTTAAATGCTTGTACGTAAAGTGAAAAAGACCGAAATTGCCCTTTAAGTTAACAAAAAAGACGGAAATACCCCTGACTTAATGGAGAAAAATGGATGGAGTTAATGACCCGGATGAAAATAGCAAGATCAGATGCGTAGAAAAAACAGACCTTGGACGAAAGTCGCAAAACTGGCCAAACTCAGGGATGAAACTGGCAAATTGTTCATAAATAAATAAAAAGAAGACAAAAAAGAGTTTGTGGGTCAATCAGACCCGACCCATTTTGATCTCTAATAAATAGTGCCCCATTTCAACGCAACCCTTTTCACACTTTACATATCTCAACCCACCCGGCCCCCTCATCTAACCACATCTACCTTAACATACATGTCTTTACAAACAACATTTAGAGTACACCGTATATTAGTGATAATAACAAAAAAAAGAAAGAAAGAATATGCTAACCTTCACCATTCGTTGCTCATATGTGATTTTAGAAGGCCCGACGCACATTTTTTCAAAACTTTGGTTGCATTGTAGAAAAGCGGCATTGAATTTGGCCATTGACGGTAGTCTGAGTACTTGAAGCTGGTCCATTTTGTCCTCACAACGATGTATAAAGTTCCTCACACAATTTCGACGACTGATATTGGTTTGCCATAACAAAATTCTTAAACATCTGCCATAAAAAAATTAAATATAAATGAACACTTTCAAAATATTACAAGTATCTTAATAAAGATCGTGTGAACAAACTCACAAAATTTTAAAATTCTTACCTTTGCAATATCTTCATCAAGTGTTTCAACCGATTTTTTGGCATGGTGACGACCGAAATGTTGTTCATCGAAAGATTTCAAAGATTCAGTTCTAGAAGCTTCATGGATGGATTGTAACGATTCTTCAGAAATCGGTAAATTCACTTTTGTCATACTATCCTCGTATATTTTCAGACATCTCTCCAGTATTTTTTTGTTAAATATCTCAACAAGAGACCCTGTCGATGGAATCTCACCCTTGTTCAAAGCTTCCAAAATCTGAAGAAAAAAAAAACCTCTTCCTGCGTTATTCAACAGAAGACGTATATAGAAGGGTTCTAAATGAACACTGGTAAACCGCATTCAATAAATACATAACTACCCTTAGCATATATTTACTAACTAGTTTTTTACCTGCAGCGCGTTATGGCGGCGCCGCACGTGACGTGATAAATTACACACTACAATCAATCCGACTCGTTTCCGAATTAAATTTACGTTGAAACGTAGAGTAATCCGAATTCATATCGTCGAATGAAAATGTATTATATTTGACCGGACTTGTTTCCAAACAAAATTTACGTCGAAACGTATACCAACTCAAAACGTACATAAAATAAACCCGTGCAGTGGCGTCATACGCGGCGTGATAAAGTATAGACTACAATCGACCCGGCTCGTTTCTGAACTAAATTTACATCGAAACGTATATTAACTCAAGATTATATTGTCGAATGAAAACGTACTATATTTGACCCGATTTGTTTCCAAACAAAATTTACGTCAAAACGTAGTCCAACTCAAAAAGTACTAAAACTACGTTAAATTGTAGACGAACTCGAATTCATATCTACATGTACATAAAATAAAAAAAAGTAAGAAATTAGTTTTAGGGTAAACTCGTAACTTTAGAAACTTGAGGGTTACTTTGACAATATTGTAAAGTTTGAGGGTAGAATTGGTAGACCGTTCTTTTTAAGTATATATAGAATTGTTTTACACAAAACAAGTGAAATCATTTATTTACTAATAGTCTAGAAAACATAGAAATTTTTTATAAAAATGAAAAGAAAAGACAAATGAGGTGATGGTGGTTTCAACCCGACCCGAACCATTTTGATGGGTCGTAAAAGAACCCGTTTTCACCAACTACCTGACCCATCCATTTTGCCTCAAGTAGGGTTATAGAAAGTGCACCTTTTCAAGAAACGCTACAAACTCATTTCCGTTAAGTGGTTTGCCCTGTACAATCTTTGGACGGATAACAGATTTAACAACTTCTTTCAACTGTTCTCGCTTTCTAACGTAACTCTGATCAAGCTCCTCGTCTTTCAAGTCACAAAGCTTTGTCCTTTGAAGATGTGGCTGCTCAAAATGAAGAATAAAAATATTTAAAAAATGTGGCAACCATCAAAAGAATAATATATGTTTTGGATTAATGTACGTAGAGTCGGTAGAGGTGCCATTTTTGACCCAATAATTATCAGTGTTATGAAAACCGGACCGGACCGGCCAGTCAGACCGAAAAGCGGGGGTCTGGCCGGTTCGGTTCACCCTATTGGACCGCTTTTGAGTCGAACCAGCCGATTGGACTAGGAACCGGCGGTCGGACCGGAAAACTGACTGGTTGAACAAGATATTTATTAAAAATTTTCAATTTAACATATTTATTTTTATAATATTTACGGTATCACCCGGTTCCTACATCCTATTCGACCGGCCCGACTGGCTCGACCAACGGACCAGTAAGGAGACTGGTTTAACGTCCGGTTCAGTCCTGAAAACATTGATAATTATAAAGGGTCAACTCGGGTCATCTTTTTCTCTGGTGGGTCGAACCGGTGACATGAAAGTTGCCCAAAGTGTATTTTTTTATGCATGAAACCTTCTAAATCATGATATTCCAAACATTAGTTTATTATTGAAATAATTTATCTGAATAATCATATTTGACACACTAACTATTTATCGTATATATAAAAAAAACTGGACCGAGTGTTATGGATCAAACCAGCTGACCACACCAAAAAATGACCCGTTTGACTCGTTACTGAAAATGCTTGTAAAGACTGTACCTGTGGTAAGCTGAACGCTGTGCTATTGTCACCCATAATAGCTAGAGAGTCTCGAATCTGGTTGACCTATTTAAACACCAAAAATAATCCAGATATTGAATTATACAAGTCACGCTTCACGAACAAAAATTTTAATAAAGTTGGTACCTGATCAATATTTTTGTCACCTGAAAAACAAGCCAGTAAAAAATTTGTAAGAAAAATGATTATCAAGATGAATGTCAATTCACTGACATATTTCTAGCTTTAATCAAGTAATAATCTCATTCACCATTTATATGATTCCTGATTATGTCACAATGAGCAAATTCTAATACAACTCCAAATACCACCTTCCTATTTTTTGCCATTATTAATGAATAAAAATTACAAAATATAAATAAGATTGATAAAGGGTCCTCTATTTTAGATAAACAGCTGATAAAAATTGAATCTATTTTGATATATATGAAAACAAAGAAAGCTAACCGTTAGCATTAGGAACATATCGTAGAGCTTCATCTACCATTTCTTTTACCGACTTCCCCTCTGTAACAAGCCAAAAGTAATGTTAAACTTTAAGTTATAATGCCAAACACAAAAAAGCAGAATTAACTTACGTAAAAGTCACGTTGTATAAGCCACAGTAGTTTTGCCGGTTCAAACGCCACATCTTGCCCCTACAATTGTATTAACGCTTAATAAGACAAAATGCAAAACTTCACCTCACCGCAAACTTTTTACCCTTATTTAGGGAAAGAAAGAATATACACTTGAAGAAGATATCCAAGTTGGTCAAACTTTACCTCGACTCTGTTCATTGACAAGAAGTTATAAAAAAAAGTTAGTTTCAGGCTATACATATTTAAACGATAACATGATCATCAAAGAGCATAGTGTCCACTTTGAATGAAAAAACTAACCTTCCGTAGAACTCTTCAGCAAGCTCAATGGCAAATGACAATCGCGATATATCAGCTTCGCGTATCTAAAAACATGAAGAAAAAAACACGCTAATTATAGCACAATTTAAGAAGAACTAAGGAATGCATCAACGTAAAAACTAGTGTTACTGATTTAAAAAAAATGTGTTGTTAAAAATAAAAATAAGAGTAAAATGCCATTTTCATTCCTGAGGTTTGGCCACTTTTGCCACATTCGTCTAAAGGTTTGTTTTTTTGCATCCGGTTCCAAAACGTTTGAAATCTTGCCATTTTCATCCGGCTCGTTAACTCCGTCAATTTTTCTCCGTTAAGTCAGAGGTATTTTTGTCTTTTTTGTTAACTTAAAAGTGCAATTCGGTCTTTTTCACTTTATGAAAAAAGAGCGAATTGTCTTTTAAGTTAACAGAAAAGACAGAAATACCGCTGACTTAATAGAGAAAAATGGATGGATTTAACGAGCCGGATAAAAATGGCAAGCTAACAAACCTTTTGGATCCAGATGCGAAAAAACAAACCTTTGGACGAATGTCGCAGAACTGGCCAATACTCAGGGATGAAAATGGCATTTTACTCTAAAAATAATAATAGGATAGACCTTAATTGTTTTAGTCTAAAACATAACTATGTAACAAAGACAAACTTGGTTTTTTTTTTCAATTCCGAAAACATAAATCTAACAATGCTTTTCAAGTTTGAAAAAAAAACTAATAATAAACAGAAGAGAGAGGAAATTAACCGCCTCAGGCAAGTTGTAGATGAGGACCGAACTCAAAACCGTCGCAAGAGCAAATATCCTAAAAAAAAAAGTCCATAGTTATAGATCACGAAGAAAAAAAATAAAAGGACACTAACAAAACCTTTTATAACACCTGTCATCATAGACGCTTGATTTCCCTACGCTTTCAAATCCCTCGGTATCGAGATAAAATACAGATGTTTTCACTCCATTAATATCCATTTCAACTGGAGTTCCCCATACCCATATTCCTATACACAATAAAACAAACTGTAAGCAAAATTAAATAAAAATAATATATATTAACAACAAAATAAGTGAAATTTACCATTATGCCCTCATGTGAATGGCACGTGTTAAGAGTTAACAGAAAAAAGGACACCGCCTGATAAGGAACAGTAACATAAAGGATATCTATCCAGTGTAACTTTGTTAGTTAAAAGACACCGCCTGCAATTTGGCTTAAACTTAAAGGACGTAAATGCAATTAACTCTTTATTTTTGATACCACCAATGTGACCAAATTTTTAATTTGAACTTTTTCAAAGGTATACTATGAAAGACAAATATATTGTAAATATATTCAGTTTTAAGTGAAAACTGCAGAATTTAGATCATACTTTAGGTATTTTTAATAATAATAATAATAATAATAATAATAATAATAATAATAATAATAATAATAATAATAATAATAATAATAATAATAATAATAATACATCCTATGTCACAGAAATATAAAAGCAACATTTGACCTAACAAATAGTTTAATAAAAGTCTATGAATGAATGATAATCAAGTACCTAAAATACACCTTAATTGGACGGAAATGAGAGCAGTGGTTGATCATAATCAGTTTCAGATACATTTTGTAATCTTGCTAATAGCCAAATAGATAATATTAGAAAAGAATCATTTTACCGAAAGGAAACCTTGTACTTTTAGGACATGTAAATATAGAAAGTATTGTAGTTATAGGGCTGGAGGAATAATTACTAAATTACCATAAATATTAAATCCATTTTATTATATTGTATAATAAAATGATCTCGACAAATGAAGATTCCGGTGAATACCTTTCGTTTTAGTGTCACGCATGTGGCCAACACCAAAACCTGCAAAGTGTCAAACTTCAGAGCATGTAACTTTGTAAAAAATAAAAATGAAATTCATAAATATAATCAGTAAAAATGTAAAGACGGCCAAACCTTCATAACAAGAAAGTGAGAGAAGTTGATTAAGCGTATAGGACTTTCCAGATCGATATGGACCAATCACCTATCAAAACAAGCATATAAAAAATGTAAAAAGTAAATAAAAACTTTTATGAAATTTGAACTAGATAGACTATAAAGCTTACGCCAACGGCTGCAATAGGATTGGTTATTCTCCTAATAGCCTCCAGTCCTTCACTAGAAAGACGAAGTTTTGTATGACCAGGATCCGGTTCTATAATTGGAAATCTGTAACAACAGATTTTGATTATTATTTTTTAAGTTAAAATAACACATTTTGAAGTCAAGGATAATACGTAAAATGACCTAACAAGACGTTAAATTATTAATTAGTATACAATACACATCCAAACAACCCCTAAATTTGCATCACTCTTATACCACTACAGAAAATTTCAAATTTCATCCCCAAGGCAATAAACTTGTATTACTTTTTTCACACCGTTCGTGTACATAATTATCGTTTTGGTAAACAAACAAACCCCTAAAATGATATTCGAGTTTCAACCCCTGTCC
Source organism: Scalesia atractyloides (assembly GCA_947069175.1). NCBI lineage: Eukaryota > Viridiplantae > Streptophyta > Magnoliopsida > Asterales > Asteraceae > Scalesia > Scalesia atractyloides. The sequence continues at coordinate 3,846,331 of CAMTDV010000002.1, read as the reverse complement.
CCCTAGACGGCTAGAGCTATAAAAAGAAAATAGAAACCCTAGCATTTTTGTTCTACAATCTTGTAACTAGCTAAAGGGCCTTTGTCATTATATCATCAATTCGATATTTAAATCCAAAATCAAATCAGTAGTATGCCAAACTTCCCAAATGTCATAGGTTAAATGCTTAATGCACTAAAAAGCCGATTTCTATATCTTATATAGGGAGTTAACATCACATACCAATGACATACAAACTATGCAACTCATACAGCTACTCATTACTCAATATACATCTCAAATAAATAAATAAAACAAAACCTAACACCTTTAACCAAGTAGACATGCAGAAGTAACATTTATATTTCAAATCATTCAATTCCACAAGGGAAGACATTGCATACCAATTAAGCCCAAAAAATGTTCAAAATTATCAAGAACTACACTTTGACTTTGGATGTCAAACCTACAACCATCATGCTAATGTAACCCTACTCTTAACCATATTGTCAAAATAATCATTTAAATCCATAATAATTTGAAGCTTAAAGCAACCCAATGAAAATCCAAAGTCAAACTAAATCAAAAAATATTATCCCCCATTTTATGCACTATTTCATTCCCAATGTCAAAAAAAAGAAAAAAAAAGAAAAAAGATGAAGAAATCACTCACGCTTGTCTGAAATCATCAATGGCAAACACCCCACAAGGTGATAATAATAATAATAAGTATAACACAACAAAAACAAAACCGATCCACCACAAACTCTTCGACATTGACCCGACCCGAATGAACACGTTATCTTGCAAATGCCATAAAAGTAAATCAAGAAAATGGATCTTGGAAACCTAATTTTGGAGAAAAGATTGCGAAAAGGGTGAACTAAGATCTGGATTTTTCAATATGATGATGGGGTTGTAGAAAAGATTGTGTTTTTATAAGAAACTCGAATTTCAGATGACAAAAAGGAGAAGAGTGTGTTGATGTGATGTGAAGCTTGACTAATGTTTTGAAGAAATTGTGAACGTTTCAGACAGATTTCGTCTACCGGCATTTGAATCGCAAGATGTGGATCGTAAACTGGGATTGTAAATCAAAGATTATGATTTCGGTTCGTCACGATACGATACAACTAGGAAACCGGCACCAGATAATACTCTATTGTTAATGCAACTTCGTTTTCAGTGAAATTAATACTGTAATGTTAAGAAAACTATAAAAATGAATATCGGTATCGATGTTCTGTGTATGATATCATTCCGGTTCATCACGATAAAAAAATAAATTGTATTTGACTCATTCAAAGAAAGCTTTTATAGAGACATGGATAAATATAAACACGTCGCACGGCATAACCGTGATTTTATAACGCATTATATTATATTATTATAATGGTGAAAAAGGTAGATAGCGTTGCTTTATAAATTAAAAAAAATATATGAGACTGTTTTGATGGCATGTATGTCGTCCTTCGATTACTTGTACATGATCATTCACACCTTGGTTTTGAACAAAGTTTATATATAGATGTAGATAAAAAAAAAAGCATGTCATAATAGGGGTGAGTAAAAAACAAAAAAAAAACAAATTGCAAAAAAACAAAAAAAAATGAACTGAAATTATCGGTTACGTTTCGGTTTTGCATTTTATGAAAACAAAAAAACGATTAACCAAAAAAACATTGTTTTAATGTTTTTTATATATTCATTTAAAATATATGAGTTTTATTATTGAATGTTAAATATTTATAATAAGAAGAATATTAAAATGTCTAGTTATCTTTGAAATAATTTATCTATTACCTATAAGATATAACAAACTAGATGTTGGATTGTAACATCCATCAAAATTTCCAATTTTGTATCATTATTCATCTTCATATACATACATACATACACACACACACATATATATATATATATATATATTCATAGTTTGATATTGAAAAAAAAAAGTTCTTTTCTTTTTATAAAAGATTAGATATTTTATTAAAACCCTATTTCTTGTACAAATACTTATAATTACAAATAATAACTATAACCCTTTCATTATTCTAAAATTATGAGAGTTTTCTAAATATAAAAGGATTCTATAAAATTTCCACAAAAGATCTAAATCTAATCATTTTACTTAAGTATTAAACTACAAGTTCCTGTCAATAAAGATGGGCTCGAATGGTATCATCTCGCAAACCCCAGGGTGAGTTTTGAATCCAGCCCAGCCCAACCTAACCCAGTGGCGAATCTAGAAAATATTCTTACGGGTAACGTTTTATAAAAAAGGGTAACGTTTTATAAAAAAAGGTCAAATTTTTCCATAATTTACACTACCGCCGGAGCGCCAAGGTGTAGCGGAGGCTACCCCTTCGTATAGGGTAGGTCCGTCCCTGCCAACCCATCCATGCGCCATAGCGTTTTCGCGACCCGGCTTCTTTCGGATATTCCGGTACATCCAAATCATCCCTAAATACTCACGATTTCACCTTCCTAAATCTATTTCACTCATGTGGCATAACTTCCAAATGTGGGAGTGTCGGTTAAAACTTGTATTTATACCCAACATAAATCCGCATAGCGAACCTTTCACATGATTTTAAAATTTGAAAAGTAAATAAAACGAGATGTTTTGTTAAAGCCAAATCTATAAACTTTAGAATTTATGTCAATAGTTCTTATGAAAAATAAGAGTTACTTTTATTTGTTGTTTTTTTTTCTAGAACAAATATGTCACAGTATTTAAACAAGTTTCAATTTATTAATTTTGCCAAAACATGTTTGTGAAAGTTTGTACCTTAAGTAATTTCTAATTCGTAACGGTTTATTGTCAGGACAGCTCCTAACTTTTCAAGAGGTGACGATCCTTTATCTCACCCGGATCTCTCGGGATCTAGGATACCATGATGACATAAGAAGTACCATGTGAATAAATAAACTCAAGTAATTAATGAATCTAAATAGTTGTGTTTGGTACACATTTTTAGTGCTTCGTGTTTGATTGTTTTAGGATAACTCTTGTTGTCTGAAGTTTCCTCTTTCTTCGTATGTTTATTCCAAGGAATTGCGTAACGCAACCTGTAAGTGAATCTTACAACTCCCCCTTTTTATTGCATGTTTTTTAGGTGTATCATGTGTCGTATATCTTTATTACATTTTACAAATTCAAATATGTGCAATTACCATTATGTGAAGTATATGTGTTATGGGTTGGTTGTTTGTTTATCACTCGGTGCATATCATTCATTTCAGACATTTCATCATCATAGGCTCGTCTGTTCTCCATTACCTATGAGCGAAACTTTACGTTGCCAACCAAACGAGGTCAGCTCTGTTTGATTGAGCTTAGACCTTGTAGCACATCAAAATACCGTGCAACATACACACATTCATTTGAATCATTACGGTTGATTTGTTTATTGTTTGAGGTTGTGTTATGAGGTTTGACATATGATATACAACATATTTACTTACATTGGTTAACGCACGTTTTCTCAATACACAAACTAGGTATGTTATTTTTCTAATAACAATGAGGTTCACTCACCAACCTTTGTTAACCCAAAAACTAATTTTACACATGATACTGATGAACAAGCATGAGGAGAAGATTGGACATAGGATGAGTCTTAGTTAACAAGAAACGAATTAATGAAGTTTTATTCTTATGAACAATGTCTTATATATATGTAATTGTTTATTTGGATTATTTGTAGTGTGAAACATTCAATATTAATTAATGATTATTTAAAACACGTAATAGCAAGTCATAAGATTTGGATCAACCAAATCATGCCCTGATCACCTATTCCGTTGCGGGTCGAGGTATGACATGGATCACGTACAAGAGGATATTTGCGTACGAAGTATACGCGAGATAGAGAGAAGGATAAGTGTCATTGATAGTAAGGGTAATTATTTCTCACATGAAACAACTTTCCCCCTTGATTTTCAAACAGTTATAACTTTTTTCATACGTTAATATATTTTTTTAAATAACACCGTGTTAACGAGCATTTCATTCTCTTTAATTTGAGCAGCCTATTCCTGTAGTTTTCTTAAAGAACTTACAGGATTTTGAATACTCATTAGCCCATTACGTGATTTTGAATACTTAGCATAAGACTACATGATTTTTGAATATCTACTACGTGATTACACATTCAACATAAACCATTACATGATAACACATTTAGTATACATCCATTACGTGATTACATATTCAATATGATTTGTTATAATTGATGTTATTATAATTATGCTTATTACGTGATTACACACTCAATAATAAAAACATGATTGCTTATGTTTTATTACGTGATTAAATCTCTAATATACGGTATTATGTGGTTATTATAAGTTGATTTGGAAAATGTTTTGTATATAATTTATCCTTAATACGTGATTAGGTTTGAAATATTTTGTATTACATGTTTTTATTTTTACGTCACTCAGTCTGGGTGCACATGAAATACTATAATGAAATCAAGTAATCACGAAATGGGTATTTCAAAATCATGTAGTCACGTAATAATACATAGTCAACTATTGATACGTAATCATTTATTGTGCTTTCAGATACTATAATGAAATCACATAGTCATATGCTTGGTACTCAAACTCACGTAATGCGTATTCAAAATCCTGTAATTTTTTAAGAAAATACTATAGTAATAAGTTGCTCGAATTAAATGGAATGAAATGTTTGTTAATACGGTGTAATTTTTCAGAAAAATATTAATGTATAAAAAAGTTACAATCGTTTAAAAATCAAGAGAGGAGGAGTTTAAGTGAGAAATGACCAGAATACCTTGTCTCTTTGTACAAGAGTTTTCTCTTGTACATGAGCCGAATTCTAACAAATTATAACATAAAAATTATATATTTTAATAAAAACTTTGGAGAAACATAATATATATTAAAAGGTTAGATTTATGTAAACAATATTAATTACTAAAAGTTTAATATATTAACATAAATGTAAACATTTAAGAAACATTCTTAAATCTTTGTTTAAAAGATCACTTGGACGCCATGGATCGTGTACAACACTGAACAACTCTCGAAGATGCGTGGAAGAATGTATGCACGATGAAAAGGGGCAAAAGGGACTATGTGATCCCATATCTGACGATGAACTCGCATACGATAAATTGATTGACACAAACAATAGTTTGTGCGAATAATGAACACTAAAATCAAAATTATGTTTTTGCATTAATAATTGTAATTTCTAGAGTTATGCTTTTTGTATTACATTTTTCTATTTTCTTGTTGTTTCAAAAACTAATAAAAGTTGAATTTTATGTATTTTTTATCTTAAAAAATATTACAAAGTACACGAACGGGCCGGTTTACGAATCGAACTGGTTTCACTTCAATCTAGTGGAGAATAATACATTTATGATGACTTTAAAACTTGTTATTAACTTGTAAGATCCTTAATGAATCATCCAGATTGTTTTTTTTTTTAATATCTGCATGTCTAACCGGATGTTTTTTATAATTATTTTGTAGATGCTAAGCGGTTAATCGGAAGGAGATTTTTCGATCCGTCAGTGCAGAGCGACATGAAGCATTGGCCGTTCAAAGTAGTCCCTGGAGCCGGAGACAAACCGATGATTGTGATCTCATATAAAGGTGAAGAAAACAGTTTTCTGCTGAAGAAATCTCTTCAATGGTTTTAATTAAGATAAGCTTTTCTTGGAACCACAGTAAAAAATGTTGTGGTCACTGTTCCTGCATACTTCAACGACTCTCAGCGTCAAGCCACCAAGGATGCCGGTGTTATTTCGGGGCTCAATGTAATGCAAATCATCAAAGAGCTGACTGCGGTGCTATTACGGGTTGGATAAGAAAGCGTCGAGTGTTGGCGATAAGAATGTGTTGATTTTTTATTTGGGTGGTGGTAGTTTTGATGTGTCTTTGCTAACCATTGAAGAGGGTATTTTTGAAGTGACCGAGGGTGACACGCATTTAGGGGTGAGCTTAAATGATTAGATATCAATAAGGTGATGATCCATTGGCAAAGTTAAAGCCTTTAAGCACCTGGGTTTGAGAGTGGAGTTGAGTTCAAGTTCCACATACGACAGATATTAAAAGAAATTCACTGTTCAAAAAAATGATTAGATGGGCCTTGAAAATGATATTTTTCGTGAAGCCCATGAAACAATCCACTAAGCTCAAGCACAGATGTTTTAATTGGACTTACAATTTACGATTACAATGATTGCTACAAAATAGATGTTTGATTGGACTTGCAATTATAATTACAATGATTTCACTAAAATTTATGATTTTTTAAACTAGTTGCGATCACAAGAACACCATGTAAAGTTAGGGTTGAAAGTTACACAAGATTTATTGTTAATAGCGTTGAGAATCATGTCAAATTGACATACTTAAACGGATGAACCGGTATATGACCTCATGTATTTATACGTGTCAAAACATCAATACCAGTCCAACCACAAATAAAACCATGCTAACACAAGTATGATATGTGTAACCCGTTTATCTTAACGAGCCAAACATGGCATGTTTGTCAAATGAATTAGATGGGTCAACCTAAAACCTGATCATATTTAAATTAGATTTCGTGTTAAAAATTGTCACCCTAATTTTCAATGCTTACAATAAAGGGTTGTAAAAAATAGGAAAAAAAGTGTAAGTAAATACCACCATTTAAGTATTAGAGCACGCTCCACTTCGAAACGTATTACGACATGACCCGTTACACAACCTCTAACCCGATCATATTGTCACCTCGACTTCACAAGGTTGTTGAAGCAACTTTGCTGATTTTGGGACCACCTAAAACAACTTAATATGCACACAATCACACATTAATATATTTAACAAGTACAAAATACAAAGAATTGAGAAACCATCCCCAACTCATGAGTAGAGATGGGCATAATCGGGTTTTATTATTACCCGGAACCGGTTCCAACCCGGAACCGGTTCTGCTTGGATGTCATTGGAACCGGGTATGGTGTGGAACCGGGTCTGATTCCTACCCGGGTTCACACCCAAGAATATGGAACCGTGTAGAACCGGGTACGGGTATTATGGAACCGGGTATGGTGTGGAACTGGGTATGGTGCGGAGCCGGTTCCTGATAGTGTTCAGAACCGGTTCCTGACAGTAAAAAGCTGACTTTTACTGTTCAGAACCGGTTCTGAACAGTAAAAACCTGACTTTTACTGTTCAGAGCTGGTTCCTGATAAAATGTTACCGGTGGAACCGGTTCCTGATTAAAAAATCATTTTTTTGTATATAAACCCCTTTCTACTTACCGGTTCCTGATAAATGTTATCGTTGGTGTTTTAATAAAGTTTGTGTAATTTTTCTTTCTATTGTATTTGTTATGTTTGATTTTTATTATTAGTTACATTGATAAATAAAAATAGTCACAATAATCGGTTAAAATTAAAAAAAAAATTAATCGGTTACAATATATAAAAAAAATTAACCGGTTACAAAAAAAAATAAAAAGTTACTCAGAACCGGTTCTAGTAAGATTTTATTTCTTTGATCGTTTACTAGCGGCAGGTGCAACACTTTCCAACGAGTTTCTCTTAGGTGCGGGTACCTCGGTACAATCGTCGTCCGAATCGTTAGTCTCCACTTCTTCGTCCTCCTCTTCGTCAACAATTTTATGCTCTAACTCAACTTCATCTTCTAGACTAGTTTTATGTTGAACACGATCAACGGCATCCAAATGGTCCTTTAAGCATATTGACATCTCTAGCGATTCCGGAGTTAGTCTTGTTTTTCTAATTGACAAAACCCTGCCACTAAGAGGAAACATACTTTCCGAAGCTACCGTGGAAGCTTGGACCGTTAGTATATCACGAGCCATGGTGGCTAGAATTGGGTATTCGGATTCTTTCGATTTCCACCATGCCAAAACATCAAATTTCTTATACTCCTCGGTGGTCATAGTAAGCGAATACTGATTTTTTTTATATCTCCCAAGTTCACTTGTTGGTTCACTACCCCTTTGTTGTCTAGCGGTCTCGTCTCTAACGACATTCAACATGGTTATAAGTGGATCCCCGCTTGTTTCATCGTTAGAGGCCGTGGACCGAGACTCAAACAAATTTGTATGATTTTTTTCACCATATTTTTTTAAATAATGATCATAAAGTTTGGCCATACACTCATTGAATATTTTTTTTGTTTTTGCTTTTAAAGTTGGATCCTCCTCATGCATATCCAACTTGTCATAAATTTCATCAATTAAAGCTTCAACACCCGGTACGTTTAAAGCTGGATTTAAAGCAGCGGCACATAGAAAAACGGGTGGTAATTCTAAAAAATATTTTAAAAATTTTTGAATCATTGGTCTCGTCATATTCCTTAACATGTCACTAGAATTTTCAAACTTTTTAAAATTAGTTGTTATCAAATACAATTAGTCAACAACTTTAGAACTAGTAGGATAATAAACACCGGAAATCAAAGTCGTTGTAGTTTTAAAACTTGTAAAAAAGTACTTAGGTTATTAATATTTTCCCAAGCCGTGTCGGGAAAGGGGACGACAAGGTACTCATCACTTAAAGTTGTATGAAAAGATTTTAAAGTGCCCATTTGCTTTATAGCCATTTAAAACATATGACAAGTTGAATTCCAACGAGTCGGTATATCCCAATTCGGTCCAATAATTTTTTGGTTGACATCTTTACAAAGTTTTTTATAATCTTGATATCTTTCTTTTCCACTTTTGAAAACATCTTGGAGCATAGCTCTAAATGCTATAATAAAATCCGATACAAATTGATCTTTTAAACCGGTTTGCACTACTAAGTTAATAATATGTGCAACACATCGTGTGTGAAAAAAACACCATCAAGTATTGGTTTGTACTTCAACTTTAATTTTTCAATCGCCGTTGTGTTGTTTGAAGCGTTATCAAAGGATATTGAAAAAATTTTATCTTCTAAACCATATTTAATTATTGTGCCATTTATAATTTTATAAATATTTTCTCCCATATGAGGAGAAGGAAACTCGTCAAACGCAATCGTACGCTTCATCATTTGCCATGTATCGGGATCAACCCAATGAGCGGTGACACATATGTACGATTCCGGTAAACCATGTGGAGTCGACCACACATCACTAGTTAGGTTTACACTAGTTTTTAAATTCTTAAAAAAAACAATTAAATCTTTTTTTGCATTTTCCCATAAACTTAAAAAAAGACGTTTTAAAGTGCGAGGACTTACATGTTTATAGCGAGGTTGTAGCGTCTCCCGAATAAGATTTGTAAGATCGGGGTCGTCGAAGTGTCCAAACGGCAACGCTTTTTGTATCACCAACTTTGCCATCCGATCGCGAGCTAATTTTTGCTCATAACGAAAAATGGTACCATCTTTGGATAGTGGAACTTGACCGGATGTCATTTCCTTTAAAACTTTGCAATACTTATTAATATGCTTCGTTAACGTTGAGTTTGATTCCTTGGCTAATAACGATCCACAATGTTTACATTGAGCTTTTTGCGAGCCGTCACTCATCTCGACCAACTCCCAATTGCTCCAAACTTCCTAACTGCGATTATGAGACAATGTTCCAACCACATATGGAACCGATTGATCTTGAGGAACATTGTTAACGGATTGAGAATTTGCGTTTTTAGAACTCTTTGAGGCCATTTGTTGATTAGAATGTGAAAAAGAACAAGAAAGAAATGTAACAAGAAGAATAGATATGAGAAATTGTGTGCTAAACAATAGATTCTAAACAATATATATAGAATCGGTTCCAACGGTCAGGAACTGGTTCCAACGGTAACATTTTTAACGGCTATAACCGGTTTCAACGGTAACATTTTTAACGGCTATAACCGGTTCCAACAGTAATATTATAACGGTCAGGAACCGGTTCCACGTAGGAACCGGGTACGGGTAGGAACCGGGTTGGAACCAACGGGTATTTTGAACCCGAAACCGGTTCTACTTAATGTCGGGTAGGAACTGGAACCGGTTCCAGTTCGGTTCTACCGGTTCGGGTTCGGAACCGGTTTTTATGCCCATCCCTACTCACGAGTATATATATCAATTTCACCATACACAAATGAACCCCTATTAAAGAATTATAGGCCCATGACCTAACAACTTACTGGACCGGGCCCAGTGACTTAATATTTTTCTATAAAACACAATGTCAAGAACATATAATATCAGCCCATAGGTGATCACCTTCCCTACATTATCTCATAGCTGTAAAACCAAAATCAACATTTGCACATGGAGAATCACAAGTTCATTCCATCTATTTGTTTAAAGATTTTAATGATCACATATTAATGGTATGAAAATGGAAATCAGTTTGCATAACCTCGTCATACAATCTCACATGTATCTAACTCATATTGTCATGTCTATGATAAGCAAGTAAACCACAATAAATAGATATGAGAAAGACCAATGTGTTCATAACCCTTTTTTTATTTGTCATAATTAACCACACACAAATTAAGTGACACACCACTGGTAGACCTACAAACAAGGATCCGATGTCACGTGAGACCGATTTTTTTTGTGTTATAAAGTATCTAAACCTCGTTTTTTATGTGTAGTATGCATTTCTGACCTCAAGTGACACCGATTCATCATACATGTTCGAATAATGATACCCGAAAAGATCATAGGTCCACCACTAGAATTAGTAAACTACCTATCTTCATAGTATAGTAGTGTATTAGGAAAATTAGTTAAATAGTCATGTTAACCAAACTTTTTTACATTATAGACATGGAAATTTAGCCATCACCAAAAAGCACATGCTAAGATTAGTCGACAACAAAATGTGAGGGCTAAGCTTCGAAAAGCGCATGCTTAGCCATCTCAACCGCCTCACAAAAGTTGTAGGTTAAATCCTAGTCGTCTTAGTCGACAGAGCTGATATGTCAACTTCTAATTGGTGAAAATGAGGCTAACTACTTTGGTGAACAGGGGCGGATCTAGTGGTGTTTTGGGGTTCTCGAAACCCTCTTGGTTTGGAAAAAAAATGGAAAACTTTAGTGAAAACCTTGTATGATTTAGAAAATATGAGTAAGAATTAGTGAGAATCTATCAGAAGAAATCTGGTGGAACAAATTTCTGTATCCGTCACTCTTGCTGAATGTTAAATTTCCATGTCTATATTGGAAAAAAAATATGGTCAACATGACTATAAAAGAAATTGGTGTTTCTTCATGTGCTACAATGATCACAAATATGCATGCATGCAATGACAAATGATACTAGCAACCTTCCTAGCTAAGATGTATATATTTTCTTACATATATGACAAATAGATGGGTTACACAGTTTGGGTAACTAACCAAGAAAACATGTTAGGTTGTTGGGCAGTATGTTGATGTCAAATGTGTACTGTATGACATGTTCCTTTTCTTTAAGGTGTATGCAATAATGCATGAGAATAACATAGAGATATAATATTGTATATGCATCACTATCACAATGAAAACAAATAACATTGCTACAAACACTACTCACTATAAGTACCATGAAACTCACATACACCATCAAGATCGATATCATCGTTTCATCAGTAAACGCATCGCGGTTTTAAACATAATGCCCATCATCAACTTCACTTTGAACAATCTCCCAGAACTATACAATGCATATTCCATCTTCGATTTCGAAGCAAAACTTATGTTATCAATCATACTGATCATATGTCTTCTTCTATCAGGCTTCTACATGATCAAAACAACTTCAACTAGAGTTTACTTGGTAGACTTTGCATGTTACAAGCCTCCAGACACTCAAAAGCGCACACGAGAGTGGATGATCAACAAAGCCCAACACAGTGGATATTTCTCAGAAAATATAATGGAGTTTATCAAGAAGGTGTTTGGAAAGTCAGGAATAGGCGACTCGACCTATTTATCAGAGGTTTATCTGAAACAAGTTGCGAACCCATGCATTGATGAATCAAGAAGGGAGATGGAGATGTCGGTTTTTGGGTCCATCGACATGTTGCTAGCGAAAACAGGTGTAAGATCGAGGACATTGGGATATTGATTGTGAATTGTTGTATTTATAACACTATGCCATCTCTTTCTAGCATGATTGTGAACAAATATAGTTTAAAGATTGTATCCTTAGCTGCAATCTTGTTGGGATGGGTTGCAGTGCAGGACTCATGGCTATTGGCCTTGCACAACAACTCTTCCAGGTATTTAGTTTGTGTTCTTTGCACTACTAGAAAAGTGGTTGGTTTCGATACGGGTGCAAACGAGCTGAGCCAAGCCCAAGCTCGACTGGGCTCGAGCTCCTTACTTTTAAATAACTTATGAGAGCTCGAGCTAGGATCGGTTCGAGCTTTGTTTATAAGCTCGAGCTCGGCTCGTAGGTATTTTTTCAAGCTTGAACTCGGCTCATTTATTATTTGTTAATTAGTTTATATAAAATACAATAACTGTTTTTATAATTTTTTATATAGTATACAATAATATATGTATATATATAGTTTAGTTATTTTATCTTGATTTTATACATCATAATTACTATATACAACTACATATTTAATATACGAAATAAAAACTATATAAAGAATAGGCTTGGTAGACTCACGATCCAGCTCGAGCTTGGTAAGTGAAGCTCGGGCTTGTTTTCAAAACAGGCTTATTTTTAGGCTTGGGCCGGAGCTCGTTTAAGCTCGGCTCATTTCGAGCTCGAGCTCTGTGTGTTTGCATCCCTAGTTTTTAAATGCAAAATTCGTCGAAAATGCGTAAGAAAAAACCTTTAACGACGCTTTTCCGACAAAACTGATTTCGCTAGGAAAATTGTCCTACGAATGGTAATATTAATAGAAGTTCACTACTAGAAAACTATAGTGTTTCCAACCTTAAATTTCGTCGGAAGTATCTAATTTTAACGAATTTACGACCAAAATTATATCATCTAGAAAAAAAAACTAGTGGGAAAATATGTCCGACAAATTTCCTACTAAAATCTTTCTTGACTATTTTCTGACGAAAAGTTTTCTAACTGAAATATTATCTTAAGGGTATGGGGTGTGCCCCCCCTACCCTTATCCTCCGCCTCACATTCTTCTTCCACCTCATCGCTCTTCCCCATCCAAGTGTGTGGTTCCCCTTTTTTTCAATTGGACAATCACATACACAGTCAATCGGTGAAATTTCCCTATTTTCACTTAATTTTAGTCGGGGGAGGGGGGTGGCGAAACTAAGGAGTTTTCGACTAATTTCCAACCAAAATATTTCCGACCTACTTCTGACGAAAATTTGGTTCAAGTTTTCCTTCCAACTTCCGATCAAATACGTTTTTTTTTTTATAAAAAGCCAAAAAAGTTTAAAAAAACAATAAATTTTCCATATTTTTCTCAAGAAATTTCATACCAAAAGAGTTTTCTAAAATTAGTTAATATATAAATAATGATAAAAACACTAACAATAATAAAGTTAATAACAAAAAAAATATTTTGTCGGAAATGTGTTGGAACTTTTGATGCATTCCAATGAATGTTAAAAAAAGTTATGTATTACTTACTATGTTTGGAAAATGGTCGGACACATTACCTAGGCCTTTTATTTTGTTTTTAGGGTACTCGGTGTGGGAGCCGGGATGGCTCGGTGAAGCCCAACCCCGACCCCCGGTTCTGGTGAGATTTTTTTACAGGGGTGAACGGGACCCGTCACAGATTATCGGGAAATTTGGGAGCTTTTTTCTTTTCTTTTGTGGGTGTATTAAGAGGTATGTGTGTATTTTGTTAGGGTTTAATTGCAAGTGACAAGAGGAAGAAAAAGGACTGCCATTTTTCTTTTGTTTGAGTTTGCAAAAAAGTTCTGCCTGTTTGCTTTAATGTTAAATAATACACCTTAAAATTTAGCTTTAATTTTTAGTAAACCTTAAAGTTTGGTTTAATTAAAAAGAAAAACTAATATTTAAGTTGGTTTAAAAAACCCTTATGTTTATAAAATATATTTATTTTAATTATGTAACTTTTATTTTAGCTAAGATCTTGTATTTTAAAAGTTAAAATTAAAAAATATTTAAGTTTTGGGGAAATCTGGGACAACAACACGCGATCTGGGAAAACTGGAAAAAGCTGATGTGACGCTACTATGTCACATGAGGAAATCCGGAGAAAATAGGATCGACACCGCATAGCCTTATTTTGTGGATATAGTATTGCTAAATTAGGGTTTTTTGTCCTGTTGTTATCGTGTAAAAATGTGTAGGTATTTCTAGTTTGCCTAATAGCAGGGGCGGATGCACATTTATATAAGGGGTAGCCTCTGCTACCCCTTGTCGTTCCGGCGGTAGTGTAAATTTTGAAAAAATTTGACGTTTTTCCGATTTCGTTACCCCTTTCTTTTAAAACGTTACCCCTATGAAAGTTTCCTTGATCCGCCACTGCTTAATAGTACTATATTCTAAAACCCTAATTCTTATACGATCAACAACAATAAGCTTAACAAAAACCTATTGAAAATTGAAAACTCACAGGTGCACGATGATTCATACGCATTGGTAGTGAGTGCAGAAAGCATCACCGAGAACTGCTACCTAGGAGACGATCGATCCAAATTCCTCACCAACTGTCTCTTCCGCGTCGGCGGAGCAGCGATCCTCCTTTCAAACCGTCCTTCCGACCGTCGCACCTGCAAATATGAACTCCTCCATGCTCTACACACAAACGAAGCACACTCCGACCTGTCGTACAACTGCATCATCCAGGAAGAAGACACCGCAGGAATAGTCGGCATCACCGTCACCAGAAACCTCTTCAAAGCTGCATCCAGCGTGGTAACGTCAAACGTCAGCTCCCTTAGTAACCTGATCCTTCCGATACCGGAAAAACTCAAATATTTAGCAAATAACATCGGCCTGAAACTTCGGCCGACGGCGAACATGCTGCCGTACGTACCAAACTACAACATCGCCGTCGACCACTTCTTGCCGCACGTCGGAGGGAAGCCGGTGCTAGATGAATTGCAGAAGACGTTAGGGTTTGATGAATCGGCAATGGAATATTCTAGAATGACGTTATACAGGTTTGGTAATACGTCAAGTAGCTCCGTTTGGTATGAGTTGGCGTATGCGGAGGCTAAGGGTCGGGTTAAGAAAGGGAACCGGGTTTGGCAGATGGCGTTCGGGTCCGGGTTTAAGTGTAGTAGCGCGGTGTGGCAAAAAATGGAAAAAGTACATGATTCTTAGTTGGTTGATGCTTTTCATTGTTGTGTTTCTTAAAAATAGTTAGTTAGTGGAATGAAATCTAGTATGATCTTGATGTATTGTGTTTTGTAGTTGTGAATCATGTTAAGGCAGTTATATATTTTGGATATTATTAATGGAATGTATTTTGAAAATTTCGATCATATGGATATTGTTGCAGTTGTTGTTTATGTCATGTTTGTATAGCTGCGTACATAACAAAGTGAACGCATAAGTGTCCGCGGACATAACAAGGTGAAAGCATAAGTGTCCGCGGACATAACAAAGTGAAAGTATAAGTGTCCGCGGACATAACAAAGTGAACGAATAAGTGTCCGCGGACATAACAAAGTGAACGAATAAGTGTCCGTGGACATAACAAAGTGAAAGCATAAGTGTCCGCGGACATTTGACACTTATCATCACCTAACAACCTGCATTACCTAACAACTTGCAATCCTTAACAAACTGTAACCCTTGATAATACAAACCCCAAACAATCTGCAAACAGAACCACCTGCAGAAATTGTAACCTGCCCCCTAACACCCTGCATTAACTGTATAGCATATAACACCCTCAAATCATTAAACGACCGTCTAACATATAACATCCACAAATCATATAAAAACAATAAAAACATGACATACCATAAAGAAAATACTGTCTAATACAAAACATAACAAAAGTCACCAAGTCTACATAGTTTTCAAAGACAATTAAACATGACATAAGTTTTTAAGACCACTAGATCCTGCACCCTTCTTGACACCACTAGAGCCTGCACCCTTCTTGACACCTAAAGAACCTGCAACATTCTTTCATGTCCTGGTATTATGACCAAGGCCCTTGCACTTTCCACATTTCACAGAAGCATCCTTCTTTGATAATTTTCCACCTTTGGACATATCCTCTATCTCACTTACAGACCTTTTCCTTTTCTTTTTTGGCCTTCCAGCTTACTTGTGGTAACTTGGTGGTGTTATAGTAGTTGGCACATGGGATTTGGGCCATAAAGTTCTACCATTGATAGGAAATATCTTGAAACTGTAAACATGCTTCCATGATTCCAACTTGTACAGTGGGTGCACCCAATTTTCTGGTATATCAACCTGTATACAACAATTATTGTTCAATAACAAATCAAAATGAATGTTATATAAATAAAGACAACCTGTTGACCATGGCTGGCCATATTCCAATTTGCTGCTACTGCATGCTTGCAAGGTATTCATGTAATCTCCCACCTCCTGCAACTACATGTTTTCTGAACTGCATTGACCACACATTGGTCAATACCATGAGATACCTCAAAGTGTTCATCCCCATTCCAACTAACTGAATACTTTGCAGCATCTTTCTTTATGTTTGACAACTGATTGGTAGCATATGGTGTCAACAGACCATCACTTTTATCAATAACTTGTAAGACATTAACTATCCTTCTCATAAGGTATTCCCTTATGTATTCTAAAGCTGTGATTATGGGCTTATCTCTCCCTTGTACTATTTTGGCATTAAATACCTCACATATGTTGTTCAGAAGTACATCAGAGTGTGCCCTACCTGTTCACAAAATATGTAGCACAAATTCAAAAACTTACAAGTGTAATAGTCTACATATGGAATTTAATATTTTAAATAATTGCAAGTGTATTACCTGAAAAGTGAGATCTGGTCCAGTGTTTTGGTGGGATCTTTGATAACCACACATGTGCATTAGAATTCAAAGTCTTTAGCTCATCCATACAAGTCTCAAACTGTACAACTGTTATAGCACTTGCTATTTTCCAAAGCATGTCTTTGTACTCCTTATCTTTATAAGATAATCTCATGTTCTCATGGATATGTCTGAGACAGAATCTGTGCTCAGCATTTGGAAACAAATTTGAAACTGCATTCTGAATTCCCTGTTACACATTTAAAAATGCATAAGTATGATAAACCAACAGATTAATAATGTAAAATATGTACCTTTTGTCTATCACTCATGAATGTGACATTTGAATTGCTTGCAAGTTGTAAGTCATCACCAAGACATTCAAGAAACCAGGTCCATGAGTTAATGTTCTCAGCTTCAACAATTGCATAGGAAAGAGGATAAATCATGTTGTTGTTGTCAATTCCAACAGCTGTGAGAACCTGACCAGGAAAAGGACCTTTCATAAATGCACCATCAAGCCCTACCAAATCCCTCCCAATAGCATTGAATCCTTGCTTTAGTGAACCAAGACAAATGTAGATTCTTTTGAATTTTCTTGTAGGCTCACTAGGCTCTGCTGGTGGTAGACCATACTGTGAACTATAGTCACCATGTAGCTGCTTCTGAGCTTTAGCTTTGGCCCTAAAAGCTGTCCATTTAGAAATTGAAACTTCATATTTTCGCTGAAACTGTTCCTGTACTGCTTTGACAGGGATGCTGGGGTTATCTTCGATTTGTTCCATCAGTTGTTGTGCTAAGAAAGTTGAACTACAGTGATAAATGTTTCGGCTCTCTAAACATGTGTGTTCATCTATTAGAGTCTTAACTATCCAACTCTCTGTCACTGAATCCCTAGACACCAACAACACAAAGGGACATACAAACTGCTTAGGGTTTTTCTTTTTACCTCTTCCCCCAATGTGTTTTTTTTCTAGACCTCCTTCATTCCTATCATGTTCAATTTCAGTCCCTCCTTCAACAGAAATGTCCCCTTCTTTCTGGTTCTTTTTAACTTTTTTCTTTTTTGGCCTCTTAACAGGTTCCACCTTTTCAACACCAGGAATATCACCTGCACATGCAACCCTTACCCTATCCTTATCATCCTTTACTATTTTTAACAAACTTCTAGTCTCCACTGTGTGTTTTTTAAAAACTTTTTAACTTCAGCCTTATTTCCAAACATTTGACCTATGTAGAAGTTGTTATCATTAGCTTGTGCCCTTTTTATATGTTTTAAGGTTCTCCTCCTGACATTCCCTATATTATTCTCAATATCACTAGCACTATCAAAGTTTTCATTGTCCAAGACCTCTAAATCATCAACCCCTGCCTCATGGTGAGTTTCATCTTCCTCTTCATCATCAATCATGAACTTATAATCTCTCATGTCAATATCACTTTCATCCATATCATTCTCCTCATCAACCATATAATCACTTTCTTGGTCACTATCTTCTCCTATATTAGTATCCCTATCCCTATCATTAACCTCATTAGTATCCCTATCATTATCATCTAAGAAAGGGTAAAAAGCATTCATGACAGAACTAGTCATTCCAATATCATGAATTGCAGCACTAGGTACCTGAGGAGTAACCATACTAGAGTTTCCAATATCTACTACATATGCTGCATTTTAAGTATCATCTTCAATGTGCTTTGTTCCACATTCCACGCCTCCATTGTTTTCATTTGATGATTCATTCCAGGTCAATGCTAGTACCTTTGGGTTGTTCCTTTTACTATCAATCATCTGAGCTTCAACTTCACTGACTTCTTCTAGTACCACACTTGATTGTGAGGGTATCTCCACTAAGATAATATTAGACATCCCATGCTCAATGTATATATCAATAAACCTGTTCCCCTGATGAATGATTTCTAACAACTGCAAGACATGGGAATCTTTAGCCAATAGATGAATCCCAGATTCCAAATCACCCCCTGGCTCAACATAATGGTAAAAGGTAGGGACATCAAGATCATACCCTAACTCTTTCGTCATTAGGGCCAATTCATAAACCCCAAATTTCTCGTCATCTACCAAATCAATTAAACTTAACAAACCATTTACATACATACGATCTGGATTGTTTGTAAATGATCCCCCATGATGCATGTTGATTGAGAAGAACATTGGATAAAGTTCTGCATTTTAAAGATAAAAAATCTAAACTTTAAACACATACATGAAATGGATCGAAGTAAAATATGATAAAATTGAACTTTGAACTTTACCATGAAGTTCATCGACATCATAAACATCATCATCTTCTCCGCGTATATGAAATCCACCTCCTCTGTTAGCCATTTGGGGTTTTGATCGGAATTGTGAGTATTGAAGACGTCTGGGATTTAATCAGTGTTATATTGGTTTTATAAGCTCAAATGTATGAAAAGACGGTTTTACCCTCACATGCCATGCATGTGAGGCCGTTTAACATGAATTAATAACTGGGTTAGTGATAAAGGATGAAACCCGTAACTAATTTAAACTTAAAGGCTTGTTTTGGCAACTTTTAAAGATTAAGGCTGAAACCAGCAAGATTGATGAAACTTAAAGGACGTTTTGTGCAATTTACTCTTGTTAATTTGTTACAAAAATTATTATGATTTCGTGTTATATTATAAAGTTTGTATTGTTGTTGTCTAATACTATGTAATAAAATTGAATAAAAAAAATCTATTGATTAGTCTTAATGCCAAAATTCTTAATGCCAATCTTGTTATCTTGGGGATGAAATGCGAACATTATATATGCAAACCCACTCATCAAAATAATCTATAGGTTTTGCTCCGCCCACGTTGCGGGGCACTGAGCTAAACATTTCTCTTTCATAATATGTACGTATGTGTTTCGGTTACTTGTACATGCTACTGTAACACGATTTCAAAAAAAATTACATCGAGTCAACCAACAAAAACAAAATATTACCATATTTTTACTAAAAAAAAAGTAAAACAGTGGAAGTACTATAATTTTAAATTGGGAGCAAAACAAATGAGCGTGTGCCAGACGGTCAACCATTAAAACAAAACACTACCATAGTTTTGTTAAAAAAAATTAAAACAATGGCTGATTATAAATTTACACTAGCAAAAGTGTAATTCGAAAGGAAAAAATACGGTGGCAAAACTGTAAATTTGAACTGATGCAAATCGTAATTTGGTTGTGAGAGGATTATAGAAAAAACCAATGAAAAAACTGTAAATTTAAAAAGAGCAAAATTATAATTTGAGTGAACCAAATGTTTTTTCATTGGATATGTTATTAAAATTTGATAGCTGTTTGTTGTTTCAAACATGGTTACTTTGTTTACAATTAGTTTACAAGAAATTCGTTGTTTATATGTTGTTGAATCACACGTATATACTTATGTTTTCATGTTATTTTTAATGGTTATATACATATAATCGTTCATGTGTATTGGTTGTTATAGGATACAAGTCATGTGTTTTTTTATTTTTTTTATCTGATGTATTCTCTTTATATTACTGATGTTTTTTGTTTTCTATACAGTTATGGATCGTGGTTTTTTTATTTATGTGGATGACAAATCAAATGTTTTTTATTTTTTTATTTGACAGTTACAGCCTTTACCACCTTGGTATAATGTGTTGAATGATTTAAAGGGTTATCTTATCGGAGAGTGGCGGATCCAGCCATGTTTTTGTGGGTTCACATAAACCTACTCGGTTTGTAAAAATATGGGAAAAATAGTAAGAACCTTGTATGATTTGAAAAAAGTTAGTGAGAATCTACCAAAACGAACCCACTGAAAAAAGTTTCTGAATCCATCACTGTTATCGGACCAGTGAGGAAGGTGGCTTATGGACTGTTACTGTGAAACCATCTACAACCGGTTATTGTTTGTCTAATGGTTGGTCAACGGCGGTGGCGGATCTAGAAAATTTTCGTAGGGGTAATGTTTTATAAAAAATGGGTAACGAAATCGAAAAAACGTCAAAAAAAAGGTCAAATTTTTCCAAAATTTACACTACCGCCTGAGCGCCAAGGGGTAACGGAGGCTACCCCTTCCCCTAAGGTAGGTCCGCCCCTGGTCAACGGTCGTTACTGAACTTGGTGTACAAGAAGAAGACTTTATAGTTTTCAAAAATGTGGATGCTCAAACATTTATAATAACTCATTTTAAAAGCTATCAAGACACCATAGTCGGTTATACAAAGTTCCATAATGTGACGATATACCCTGAAAACAAAAATCCGGTAGGCTTTAAACACTGCTTGTTATGATTTAAAAACCTTTACATTTTATACTTGTTAGCTTTTGTTTTAAATAAAGGTTTTTAAATCATAACAAGGTTGATTTGGTTTAACTTTTTTTCTTTGACATAAATTAGATAATGGTTTGACTTACAATTATTTAGGACTAATTTGACTATTGATAATCTTCATATTTTGGCAATAACATGGTTTATTTACTTGAAAGATGCTATCACAATATTTGAATTCCTTTAAAAAGATGACAACTTTGACCAACTTAAGACAAATCCTTTAAATAGCCATATTTCCTGTAACTGTTTTGCATTCTTCAAGTATTATAGAGAACACCTTTTGATACAAGCCTTTCATGACGAACGGATATTCGGAACCGGATATTTCGGATAGTTTGGACATTCGAATATAAGTTTTCGGATATTTTTCGGATAGTTCGGATATTTTCGTATATATTTTGGATATTTTTGGATATTTCAGATATTTTTCGTATATTTTTTGATACTTCGGATATTTTTAGATATTTAAGATATTTTTCGTATATTTTTGGATACTTCGGATATTTTCAGTTATTAGGATATTTGAAAAAAATAAATATTAAATTTTCGGATAGTTTGGATATCCGAATATAAGTTTTCGGATATTTTTCGGATAGTTCGGATATTTTCGTATATATTTTGGATATTTTTGGATATTTCAAATATTTTTCGAATATTTTTGGATACTTCGGATATTTTCAGTTATTCGGATATCTGAAAAAAATAAAAATTAAATTTTTGGATATTTTGGATATCCGAAATACCCGAAAATTTTTAAAATCACTATCCGAATCCGAAAATTCAGATATCCGAAACCGAATTTTTCGGATATTTCGGATCGGATTTTCGTATACGGATAGTTTTGAACGCCCATAGCTGGGATGTACCTTGATGCATCTAACGATCTTAAAATTTTACACATCAAGCGTCGCAATAATGTTGTCGTATCTCGCGTCACGATCTGCTGGTACTTGGAGAACTGTAGATTTCTTGAAGGGAACAAATTACGGTTCAAGAATATATTTTTGGTCTATTGGTACTTTATCGAACAATAAATTATATTTCACCATTTTCACACTATTTGGCTTCGTGATTATAGTTATATAATTGCTTTTGATGTCAATTTCGAAGTTTTCATCAACGTTCCATTGCCACAGCTAATTGGTATTAATGATCGCCAACGAGGTTTATTCGCAGTCAACACTAAACTTCATATGATATTTGATATGATTAGATACTCTCACAATAAATAGTTATTGTAATGAACATATATCAAGGGCCGGACCTACCTTAATAGAAGGGGTAGTTTTAGAGGTGTACAAATCGTTTTTTTTAAACCGGTTCCGGTTAAAAACAAGTTTCGGTTTTTTTTGTTACAAAAAAACCGGTTATTGAATAATTGGTTTCGGTTAATAACCGGTTTTTTTTAGAATTACTAACCGGTTATAAAAAAACCGAATAATTTGAAAAAAAAAACGGTTTAAAAACCGGAAAAAAACCGGTTTAATAATCGGTTGGCTGAACATTATTTTATTTTTATTTTTTTGGTTTATTTTTTTATGGCCGAAAATGAAGTATTCTAAAATAAAAAATTAACAAATAAAAAAATTTAAATTATAATATGATTAACTTTTGAAACAAACGATTGTTAAGTTAACACCGGTTTCTAATTTTTCAAAATAAAAAATTAATTTTTGTTTAACATTTTTCCACAATTTCAAACAATCTCTCCTAAGAGTAGCACGACTTACATGGGTGTATCGTGGTTGGAGAGTTCTTTGAACCATCTTTGTGTAACGTTGGTTGTCGAAATGGTTGAACGGCAAAGTTTCTTGGATTACAAACTTCGCCATTTCCACCCTAGCCATTTCGTAATTGTAGGGGAACAAATAAGCGCCTTCACTTGCCATGGAGGCTTGGCCACTAGCGGGTTGTTGTTTTAACGCCTTGCAAAACGGTTTTTTTGATGTGTTTTCTCAACGTGGTGTTTGCGGTTTCGGCTTAGAACCATTACAATGGTGACACCGCGCTTTTTTTCTACCATTGGCCATCTCGCACAAATCAAAATGTGACCAAACTTCAGGGTTGCGCTTCGTTGGAATAACACGAACCACCGTATCGGTTGTAG